>CM063442.1:26572000-29299500 GCA_032191425.1 Lymantria dispar
ATGCTGGTCAGGAGGTTTGATATAGAGCTTTATTTCGAGTTTACCTTCTCATTGTTTAATACACAAGATATCCCTTAGTCGCCTTTAACGACATACACGGACAAGAGAGGGGTGGTGAATTGTATTCTTACTCCGTCACCACACCGAAAGTTCTGAGGTAACAAACGTAAAGAAAAATACAGTGAATTTGAGAACCTTCCTTTTTGAAGTCGGTTAAAAAGACGACTAAGAGATATGATATCCAGATCATGTTTATACAAGACATAGAGCACTCGATATTTATATTTTACAAGATATAAAAAATCTGTATATTTGGGTTACTTTTGATTTTTTTTTTATTGCAAGCAGTGGCAAACGAGCAAACAGTACACCTGATGGTAAGTGTTACTGCCGCTCATGGACCTTTACAAGGCTGCTGCCTACCGCGAAGAAAGTGAAGGGAGTGTGAATGCGTGCATTGAGGCTCGGTGATACCAAAGGCACCACCAAAACCCTCCACACGCAAACACCCTCAGAAAGTTGGGCTTCCAGCTCTCTCGCTCACTGAACGAAGCGCAGTAACAAATTGCTACTACTCAGACGTCGATTTTCTGCGAGAGCGTGGTACTACCCCGGACGGACCGGCCCGCGGCTGTAGACAGATAACTGTCGACAGTGTGGTCCTACCACTAGTACTGTTTACTAGAGTTGGTAAAAATTATAAGGATATTGAAAGAAGAGTAAATGCTGGTAATAGAGTGAATGGGGCACTGCACGCCTTAATGAGCCACAGGAATGTGTCTAAAAAGGCACCTCTAGTAGTACATAGAGAAGTATTAGTGCCCATCCTCATGTATGGCAGTGAAAGCTGGATATGACAGGGAAGACATGAAAGTATGATAAATGCTGTAGAGATGAGAGCTCTACGTAGTATATGAGGTGTAAGGCTCAAAGATAGAATTAGGAATAGTGTGTGATAAGAGAACGCTGTGGAGTGAACGAAGAAGTTGCCACAAAGATTAAAAAAGGTATGTTGAGGTGGTTTGGATATGTAGAAAGAATGAGTGAAGAGAGAAAGACGAAGCAAGTATACAAAGCGAGTGTGAGTGGGACAGTTGCAAGAGGAAGACCAAGCCAAATGTTTTTGGATCAAATTGGAGATGTGCTGGTGAGAATTTAAATCATTTATTATATATAAATCCCGCGGGGGCACGTACATACTGTCTTTTTACATTTTAACTTTAATTACTACCGGATCGGACCGCGACCGCACTAAGAAGATCCGACAAGAAACTCAGTGGGATTGTCTACTTTTTAATTCATTTACTAGTTTTTTTTAAATAAAATTACATACAACTACATGCTTATTAATAGCTCCAGTGTGATGCCTTTCGAACAATGATATAGTTATTAAATATATTGAAAAATTACCGTGGCTGGATCAGATCCCGCAAGGTCATGTTAAAAGTATGCGTAACCGTAGAGAATGCATGAAGAATTTGTTGAATGTGAGTGAAGCGATGGAAGTATGTTAGGATCGTGGCTTGTGGCAATCCGTAGTCTATGCCTAACCCTCTAGAAAGCAGGCGTGAGGCTACGTATATATGTAGGTATGTATTAAACACTCGACATAAATACTCAATGCTAACCCGTCTTATCAGCGTGGTATAATAGGTCAAATTCCCTTCGATTATGGAGGTGGTCCGATCTCAACAGAATACTTATAGACTCAGAAAACGACGATAATATATTACACATATTTGACTAAATATTTAGCTGCATAGATGGCGTATGGGTTAAGATATCGACCTACAGTCCAAGTGTTGTGGGTTCGCATCCCATGCAGAACAACACTTTGTGTGATACACAAATTGTTGTTCCGAGTCTGGATGTTATTTGTGTCCGTTAATTATTTGTAAAGTCCCCGCAATATAAGGACTATTTTCTTAGTGCAGGGTACTGTCTTTAAAAAAATATCCACTTCTAGTACAAATAAGGGTAATTAAAAAAAGTAATAAAAAAAAAATTTAAACTTTGCATAGAAAATGTCATGATTGTGTGGAGGCACAAGCCTCCTTTAGAATTTCTATTTGACGTCACTATCGTTCCCCTAGAACTCTTCAAAGCCAGCCAAAATCACCTTATGAAAAAATAACTTGCAAATCCGTCCCTCACAAAAGGCTCACTGTTACCTTCTACAAGATCATTAGGAAAAAACTATTCGGAAGAATTGAACCTCGATACCCGGTATGAGAATTAGTTGCTTAGACCACCACGCTATACGTGTAGTATATTTAGATAAATATTAATATCTCACTAACAATATATTTTATAATAAACTCAAAATATCGCAGTACACATTTATAATCTTTTACTTTCAATAAAAATAAATCAATATTTTTTTTAATTAATAATCTAATAATCCATAAAAATACACTACTTTAATTTACTAAAATAAATTTGATACCATTTCTTTCTATTAAAAATGTAATAAATAAAAATCACTCACGATAAATCCCGCCATTTTCCTGACACAACTGACACAGCTACTATCGTGTAGAAAATAACTTGAGCACGGATGCCTGACGCACTTATATGAATACACTGGCGTGTGTCATAACTTATGTATTACACAATATACTGTTTACTTACAGTATTAATTTGTTAGAAAACATTTAATATACACGTTAGGTAGTGGCCTAGCTGTGCCTCTAGTATTCCAAAGGCAATACTTACTATCAGGTATACTGCTTGGTCGTTTGGCACTATCGGCAATAAAAAAAATATAAACAGCTGTAGATTAGTAGGAAGCTTAATAACTATCACGTGAAAAATTTCGGTTTGATTTGTACTAATGATTTCTGATGTTTACGCGAGTATTACACATTTTAATTAACTTTACGGATAGTATCACGTTTGTATTTGATTTTTGATTGCCCGACGTTTCGAACACTTTGGAGCGTTCATGGTCCCGGGCGGACCAAGATGTTTCACGTCCAGCAAGTCATCGTTATTACAGATATTTATAATTATCTACCCGCTACAGAAAATTAGTTATTATGACCCATATTTTAGTACTTTATTGCCAGTATAAGAAGACAATGATTCTATATGAAAAAAATATATGGTTTATGGTTTGTAATTGTAAACTGCAAGACACCGTGAGCACTTATTGTATAGATTTGACCCACAATAATAATAGTTAAGTCAGACCCACAATAATAAACCTCAGTCAAACACAAACACGATAAAATCAGTAGTTTTATTTAAAATTTAATTTTAACTGCTTGCATCTCATATAAATTTTATAATTATTTATTATCTGAAATAAAAATATTTTTACGGATTTTGTGGCGAGACTTCAGCGTTCGTGATCACTAGGAGATGGGAATTTTAGAATTACAAGAGGTTGAAAAATAAAATTGTAAAATACAAGCGTCGTGCTTGCACTTTTCAATAAGTAAAATTTTGAATAACCCCCGACACAAAATCTATATAATAATATATAAAAAAAGTAGTGTTAGTTACACTATTTATAACTCAAGAACGCCTGTACTGATTTAGTCGAAAATTGGTGTGAAGGTAGCTTAGAACCAGGCAATGGACATAGGATACTTTTTATCCCGTTCGACCGCGTTCCCGTGTGACGTGACATAAAATGTAACGGAGAATTCAAGTCACTATAAAACGTGGTATTACAAAAACGTATTTGATATAAAGCACAAATGACAGCTAAACGTAATTTTGTCTATGGTTAAGTATGGTTGAAAATTTGATAATTATAATTTTGCCAGAAATCAATAATCAATAATTTGTATTCTCTTTGAATCATGATTAACAATACCGCGACCAAGACGATCAAAACTTTCCCGGCAAAGCCGTAATGCAAGAAGGATAGGAAACATTGCGAATGAAAGTAATAAAAAAATATTTATATAAATATTTACGCAAAAAAAAATTATGACGGTACGAAGTTCGCTGGGTCAGTTAGTAAAATAATAAAAAAAAGTATTACGTTCTCTTCAACAGGAATTATCAATTAATTTGTATTTAACAGTTATACTGCTACGTGTGAAGCACTTGACGGAGTAATCATACGCCATAATATCATTTGGCAAAAAAAAAAAACAAAACAAAACCGGAGCAGGGTGACTTGACGTTAGTGGTTGGCCCGACGTAATACCCCCTATTTGGGGTACCCTCCCATCAACCGACGTCCTCCCTTTGGGGAGGACGTCGGTCTTTCCTCACGCGGTCGGCCTCTCGGCGGGTGATGGACTAATGCCCCGGTCATGTCACCCGCGGCCTCGGCTAGGGCGGCATGAGGCGCAGAGTGCCTGAACTTAGCTCGCTCTGTTCCATGGCATAAGTCCTATTAGAAGTGATGGTAAGATAAACTGATCATAGACCTGTGCATTCAAACACCCTGATAAGATCCTCCTAAGTTTTTGGATCACTGCCCAGTCGAGTTGGGTTCATTGGCTGTTAATCTCTTTATAAGCAGAGTTCCTTATAGAGTGACTGATAGCTTTTTGCCATGTGGTGATGCTGTAAGAATACAATTCACCACTTCCATTTTTGACCTTGAGTATCGCAAAAGACGAATAAGGAATATAAAATGCAGTTAACATCTATAACATAAATAAAACCACCAACCCGACCAAACATAGTGATTTAGCCGTGGCCCAATAGTGGGACGTACATCAGCTGTGATGATAATGACACTGACTATTAAGCACGATGCTTGTAATATTATCCTCTCTAGGTCTATGTCTAAAAATGGACCTCCATAGATTAATAGATGAATAGATAAGCAAAACAAGATTAGTTTGCATACTGATTTACAATATGTACACAAGTATGTATTACACATTTGAAATTAAACTATTTTTACGGATTTAATGGCGTTTTTTGTTGATTTTTCGTCGGAATATCAGTGTTCAATATCTTTTAGGGTTTATGGTTACGGAAAAATAGTCCTCATACAATCATAAATATAAAATAAAAGTAGATAATACGCGATAAAATGCGTAAAAAAGGTTTTATTTCAAACGTCAAGACAAGTTGCCATTCATCGTGGAAGGTACTATAAATACATTTTATATAGTAATACCCCGATTTACGCTACCCCGTTTTACGCTAATTCAAAGATACGCGGTTTTCTCTTGGAGTGTTTAGGATTTAGATTTACCTTTTTATTCATAAAATTTCAATTGTTTTTTATATAATATTTTGACCATATTCTTTAAAATTATTGTCTTCTTTGAACTAGTTTCAAATAACATTTTTTTTGTACATTTAATATAAACAAAATTAAATCCTGATTTACGCGAATTCGACTTACGCGGTTATCGCTCTGTCCCACTTATCGCTTAAGTCCGGGGTATTACTGTATTGCAAATTATAAATGATGCTGACTGAACAAATGGCATAGCGGTTCTGATAGTGATCTACAGTACCAGTATAGCGGGTTAATTTCCCACGCAGGACAATACTTTGTGATCTACAAATTGTTTGCTGTAATTTGTGTTCGTAAATTTTATGATTGTAAATTTCACCAAAAATACAAGAATAATTTCTTAACTTAAAAAAAAAAATCATCATCATCATCATTTCAGCCTATCGCCGTCCCCTGCTGGACGTAGGCCTCCCTCATGTTGCGCCACAATGAGCGGTCCTGTGCCGCCTGCATCCAACGACGCCCAGCTACTTTCACTAGGTCATCGGTCCACCTAGTGGGGGGGCGTCCTACACTGCGTCGTCCGATACGTGGTCGGCACTCGAGAACCTTTCTTCCCCAGCGGTTGTCGGTACGTCGAGCGATGTGGCCTGCCCATTGCCACTTCAGCGTGCTAATTCTTCGTACTATGTCGGTTACACCCGTTCTTCTGCGGATTTCCGTATTCCGGATTCTATCTCGCAGAGAAATCCCGAGCATAGCCCGCTCCATAGCACGCTTTGAGCGACTTTGAGCCTTGATATGAGGCCTACATTTAGGGACCACGTTTCCGTGCCGTAAGTCATCACTGGTAACACACACTGGTCAAAGACCTGTGTTTTCAGACACTGAGGTATGTTGGACGAAAAGATCCTCTTAAGTTTCCCGAAAAAAAAATATATAAAATAAAAATCTATTGATTGTAATTTCTAGTAATTTATGTTCATGATATTGACAGTGCAGGAAATGTTAAACAAATTAATATTTATACATTTTATTATACAACTTTGTATTGAAATATGAATAATATCTTATTTCTTTGTGTACACAATGTCAAGCTTTATACGTTACTAGCAATCCGCCTTCGCTTCGGTTGTGCCTTGTATGCTTTGCCGTGCCCGCATTTAAAATCTCCAATATCTTCTAAAATATTACGATACACGATTGCAGTCCACGAGGCTTTGGGTTCAATTCCTCGAGTGGGCAAAATTTTATAGAGATTTATTGAGAGGAAAAATAGACTGAGTTACTCCTTATATGGTTGTAGTACCTGGTAGTAAGATATTATCTACCTTGGTCCAGCCATATGGAAGATTACGCGGAACACATAGATAGACATGTCTGTCTAAAAAAAAATTTAAGCTTTAATTAAAGCTGACTGCACAGATGGCGTAGTGGTTAAGATAGCGACCTACAGCGCCAGTGTCGAGGGTTCGAATCCCACG
Organism: Lymantria dispar; assembly: GCA_032191425.1. Classification (NCBI taxonomy): domain Eukaryota; kingdom Metazoa; phylum Arthropoda; class Insecta; order Lepidoptera; family Erebidae; genus Lymantria; species Lymantria dispar. The sequence continues at coordinate 26,578,643 of CM063442.1, forward strand.
CGGGACAACACTTTGTGCGATCCACAAATTGTTCTGAGAGATTCAATTCTGAGTCTGGATGTAATTTGTGTCCGTTAATTATATGTTTGTAAAGTCCCCCGCAATATAAGGATTATTTCCTTAGTGCAGGGCCTCAGGCTCTTAAAAAAAAAAAAAAAAAATTTGGCATAGGCATCGTGTAAATAATCGCGTGTGCATGAAAAAATGTATTATTTGGACATTACAAACTGATACTTCAATTTTATTTACATGTATAGATTATGACTGCCCAAAAAGGATTGTAGTCTCTTCATTCTATCATAACTTCAAAATGTTTGAATAGATTCAATAACTCAGTTCTTTAGCACCAAAATCATGCGTCTTAGCCCACAAATGTTCCATTATTGAGCTAGGGGCTTCTTCACAGTGGGAGAGAATTTGACCTACTACACCACATTGGTCAGACGTGTTGGCATAGGGTTTATGTCAAGTTTTCCTATCCTGCATCAATGTTATTTGCATATGATATTCCTTAGTCGTCTTATGATATCTATGGCAGATGGAGTGGTGTTTTGTATTCTAACTCCGTCACCATTAGATTGCAAGTCGGTATATTTCGCCACCGGGCCCGGTTGCATACGTCGCCAACCCGGCCGGGTCGGCCCGGGTCGTAATAGCGATGGAACCTTTAAAGTATTTTGTGAAAAATTTCTATGTATGAATGGAAAAAGACAATAATTCAAGGTCAATATTTGTTTTAAACTGGCTTATGAACAGTTATCACAATAATTGGTCTCACTCAAGTCTCAAAATCACACTTAATACTCAATTACGTATCTATTACTTTTACTTATGGACGGAAAAGTAACATTAGTATTAGTAATTAATCATTTTTATAAGTTTAAACAAGCAGGTTTTTTTTTGCTCCATATAGTGTCTATTTGAAAACATAATATTAAAATAAGAAAATAATAACACAGCTTAAAGTACTAAACGTGTCATAACAACTTAGATTAGATAGATAAACTATAGTAGCCTTGGTATAAACAAATCAAATTCTTATAAGCTAAAAGTAAAGTATTATGTTTTTGCTTAAACTTTGGTTATTAAGACTAGTGAGTGTTACTATTATTAATTGAGCAAATAGCGAAATCTTACAGGCTTTTTTTTTTGGGGGCGTTGCGGTCGGCGTTCTTCTCGCACCACTCCGTCCGGGGCGACAGAGGGGCGTAAGCACGCACACCCGCAACCCACCCGAAAACCACGTCGCCTTCGTCGTTGGACCGACCAACGGAGCAGGGTTACTTGTCGTCAGGTTGGCACCGATGATTGCGACGAGCTCACGACGCTGCTCTGCCCAGGCGGTGCAAACCTCGAGTGTATGCTGCGCCATGTCCTCGTCGCAATCGCAGTGGAAGCAGGATAGTGTACTCTCCCTCCTAGCGACCGTGTAGAGGTATTTGGCGAAGCATCCATGCCCCGTTAAAACCTGCACCAGTCGGAAGGAGAGCACCCCGTGCCGCCGTTTTAGCCACTGCATCAGCACTGGCCGGAAGGCATCTACGGTCCAGATACCGTAGCGAGGCCTCGCCGGCCGGACTGCCTAACGGGCAATGACGTCTCGGCGGGCGTCGACGCGCCAGGTGGTGAGCTCCCTCAAAGAGACCATACCGCCCTCCGCTCACACCCCCGACACCCGCCGGTACAAATCGACGAGCATTTCCGCCTCCAGGTCCCACGGGGGAGTCCCAGCCAACAGGCACGCCGCCTCCGTCGCCCCCGTGCGGTATCCACGTATGGCCCTGATCGCCATGACCCTCTGTGGTCGCCACAGAATAGCCCAGAGTCGGGCGGTCAGGGACCCCGCCCACACCGGTGCGCCGTACAGGGCCATCGACCGGATGACCGGATGACATGCAGCTCTCGGTCCACCCACATTCAGCATAAGTCAGGATAGGGCGGACGCCTCGCCGACGAGTTGCGGAACGAGCCTACGGAAATGCTCTCGAAACCACCAATGTCTGTCGAGCACCAGGCCCAAATACTTCATATGGGCCCGGATGCTGATTTCAACTGAATTGACGGTGATCGAGACGCCGATGGGGGTCCGGTGACCGGGCTGGGTAAGAATGGCCAGGCCCGGTGAGTGCCTAAAAGGGTACCGGGCCCGGCTTTGCAATCTCTAGTCACCATATGGATGAATGTTGTTCAGAAACATAATATAAAAAAGTATGGCTGAATCAGTGCCGACAAGCGACGCATAATCACAAGTTGACATACTATCATAATTGATATACTTGGCAGGCAGGTTGGCCTATACATTTGATGGTATATGTATCCCATGACAGTTCTACAATGCCAAAGTCAGGGTGGTGAACCTGATGTTCGTTCAAACCTGTTTTTATGACACACAGGCTTATATCTTTTCAATTTTAATTGGTCACCATATGAGGATATCAGATGTTTACGCGAGTATAAGATATTATTAATTAAAAAAAAATTACGAGACGATTTTTGATATTTACGCATTGTAAATAAAACTTTTTTACGGATTTTATCGCCTTTGTATTTGCTTATTGATTTCCCGACATTTCAAACGCTTTTCAGCGTTCATAGTCACGGGCGGATTAGGATGCCGCGTGTCTAACACGTTATCGTTGCAATGATGATGTAAATCTGTAAATAACATCCACTCAACAGCCTATAAACGTCCACTGTTAGACACCACTCAGAACTGTCCTGTGCCGCTTGCATTCAACGGTTCCCTGCGATTTTCAAAATGTCGACAGTCCACCTAGTCGTTGTCTGTAATTAATATATCCGTTAACATAATTTCATTTGTAAACGTCATATGATAATAAAAGACCTGGAGGTGGAGATGCTCGCTGGATTGTATCGGCGGGTGACGGGGGTGCGAGCGGAGGGCGGTGAGATCTCGTTAAGGGAGCTCACCGCCTGGCGCGTCGACGCCCGCCGAGACGTCATTGCCCGTTGGGCAGTCCGGCTGGAGATGCCTCGGTTCAGGGTGCGAACCGTGGAGGCCTTCCGGCCGATGCTGATGCAGTGGTTGGAAAGGCGGCACGGGGTGCTCTCTTTCCGACTAGTGCAGGTGTTGACGGGGCACGGGAGCTTCGCCAAATACCTGCACAGGGTCGTAAGGAGGGAGAGTACACCGTCCTGCCACCACTGCGATTGCGACGAGGACACGGCGCGCCACACGCTCGAGGCCTGCGCGGCTTGGGCAGTGCAGCGCCGTGAACTCGTCGCAATCATCGGTGCCGACCTGAGGCTGCCGGCTATCGCTAGGGCGATGGTCGACAGCGTCGGGAATTGGGACGCAGTTGCAGCCTTCTGCGAGACAGTGATCTCGCAGAAGGACGCGGCGGATCGTCTGCGCGTGGAGCGCAGCCTCGATGAGGAGATCCGCCGCCGGCGACTGAGGCGGCGCAGGCGCAACTATCTGCGCCTCATGCCGCCCTAGCCGAGGCCGCGGGTGACGTGACCGGGGATTAGTCCGTCACCCGTGGAGAGGCTGACCGCGTGAGGAAAGACCGACGTCCTCCCCGAGGGGGGGACGTCGGTCGATGGGAGGGTACCCCGCGTAGGGGGTATTCCGTCGGGCCGACCACTGACGACAAGTAAACCTGCTCCGGTGGTCGGCCCAACGACGAAGGCGAGGTGGTTTTCGGGTGGGTTGCGGGAGTTGCGTGCTTAAGCCCCTCTGTCGCCCCGGACGGAGTGGTGCGGAGCGCGCCGACCGCAGCCCACCCACAAAAAAAAAAACAAAAAAAAAAGAAAAAAAAAATATGGTAATAAAAGTAGCCGAGCAATGAAATATACCTAAGCATATTAGTTGTCTCAAATAGTTTCAAGTAGATGGCCACGGCTGCTGTCGCCGCATATATTGTTGGCACCATACCAAATTATTTATATCTAAACAAAAAAATAATCTTTGTTGTATTGTTATATTAGTCGGAAGTAAAATATGAATTTTAATATATAACTTAGTCATTTCTTTCCTTTATAAAAAGTTGTCACCCTTGCCATCCTTGTATTGCGGGGAACGTTATGGTACAAATATACTATAACTAATGGACACAAATTACATCTAGACTCAGGATAAAAATTTGTAGATCGCATAATTTTTGTCCTGCATGGGATTCAAACCCACGACCCTGGCACGTTAAGTCGGTTTCTTAATCACTACGCCATCTGTGCATTTAATTACTCATTGTTTAAATTAATTGGCTTAAGGATAAAGTTATCTTATTATGGATTTCATTAATTTGATTTTCTTAAGTCTAACTTTCGGATATTTTCCTACATCTGTGGTTATGGGAGTATTTGGTAATTGTTTTTATTAGTTTTAAACAAAATTCATTCAAACATCATTCATTCATTATTCATTCATCAAGGCTTATATACGTCCCACTGTTGGACTCGAACCTCTTCCGTAAAGGCAGGAAAATTGACCTACTATACCACGCTGTTTAGACGGGTTGGTATAGGGTTTATTTCAAGTTTTCGTTCTCTTGAATAGATGCTATATGCATATTATATTAAACGTCTTTTACGACACCCACAGACAAGATAGAGGGTGAATTGTATTCTTAATTCATCATTACACAAAAATAGGATTCAACATTATAACTAAAATATTTTTATTATTATAATACTAGCTGACCCGGCGAACTTCGTACCGCCATATTTTTTTTCGTAAATTAATTTATAAATTTTCGTAAATATAGTCTCTAATGGAAGAACCATTATAGCTTTGTCCGGAAAGATTCGATCGTCTTAGTCGCGGCATTGTTAATGATGATTCAAAGAGAATACAAATTACTCATTATTGATTTCTGACAAAATTATAATTATCAAATTTTTCAACCATACTTAACTATAGACAAAATTACGTTTAGCTGTCATTTGTGTTTTGTTATTACATATCAAATGCGTTTTTTTATACTACGTTTCATAGTGACTGGTATTCTCTTTGACATTTTATGTCACGTCACACGGGAACGCGATTGAACGGGATAAAAGAGTTATTAGCGAAATCTTGTAAACACCATTAAAAAAACGAGATAAAAAGTGTCCTATGTCCGTCTCCTGGTTCTAAACTACCTCCGCACCGATTTGCAGCCAAATCGGTACAGACATTCTTGAATTATAATTAGTGTAACAAACACGACTTTCTTTTATATATATGTATAGATTAACCTTTTATTGGTCATAGGTATTGTAAAAGACGACTCGACTTGACGTCCTAAATTGACCTGGGCGAATTCCATCGGATGCCGTCTCATCAACAAAATATTCCCAAAGAATCGGGCAAGCGGACGGCAGTAAAATTATTGCCAAAACATTTACAATATGGACTATGATAGAAGAGTATAGATTGTATCGATCTTAAACCATTAGGGTAATGATAATGATGAATATTAAAAAAATATTGTTAAAAGATTTAGTGATTTTTGATGTTTATGCGAAACGTTACAAACGATAGAATACCGTTTTTTGAAGTGAAAATTTCTTTAGGCGCACCTCACACAGATTTTTTCGTGGGTAGTAAGTTAGGCTGATCCGTCATGCTCTGAGGTGAAACGCTTGATCGGGTGAACTCGGAACCGCCGAGTGTACCCGAGCGAGAAAGATACAGTCAGCTGCTCTTCGCAGTTGTATCGCTGTATTTCGTATGATCAATTCTTACGTCTTAATTGTCTTTATCAAATTAAGAGCGTTATCGGTAATCGGCATTTCTCGCATTTTTGGTTTTTTGCTACGGTCCGATATCGATGCACACTAATGCACTACACACACGCGAGTTCATAGAATGACCAGTCTTGAGCCTTGGCGCTTATAATAATCAATCTCTAATATATTCTTCGGAGAAGTAGATTTTCAAAAATCAACATGATGTAAATTTTAAAATTTTTAATTAAAAACCAAATCTCATAACAGTAAAACGGTTAAAATTGTATTTTTAATATGCAAAGTACAGGAAATATAGTAAAATATAGGCACAGAGTATAACTTACAAGGAGACCCTCAGACGTGTGGGTCGGGGATTTCCATGATTTTTGGTGGGGTGGTAGAGGGGGCACGAGAGTATCACAACTACCAAATATTAGGGTCAACTGGGCCCTCGTTAAAAAGATTTTAAGGGTCAAAGTTGGATGGGTAATTTATGTACTAGAAAAATTCAAAGTCGAATCGCCAACAAGCGGTAATCTCGTGGTAACGTGGCCGGCGGGAACTCTGGTCTCGGGTTCGAGACTCGACAACTTATTTTTTTTAAATTGTCACTTTATTGTGTAATAATTTTAAGAAAATAAAAAAACCCCAATCGACGTCCCTATCCCGGGACGTCGGTCGCCGTCACACGGTCAGGCTCTCTGCGGGTGACACACTAAAGTCCCCGGTCCGGTCACCCGCGGACTCGCCTAGGGCGGCATGAGGCGCGGATACTCGTATCTGCGCCGCCCGAGTCGCCGGTGGCGGAACATGTGACAAAAGATTGATCACACACGAGCCGGCTTCTCCTTTCGTGAGATGACAGCCTCACAGAAGGCGGTGACCGCGTTCCAGTTCCTGACGCTGCTGAGCATCTCCCTAGTGATGGTCGGCAGGGTCCGGTCGGCACCGGTGATTGCAACGAGTTCAAGGCGCTGCTCTGCCCACGAGGCACACACCTCGAACTTGTGCTGCGCCGTGCTCACATCGCAATAGCAGTGGTGGCAGGATGGTGTGCTCTCTCTCCTAACGAGCTGCGCAGGTACTTGGCTATCGTGACCCATCAATACCTGCACCAGCCGGAAGGAATGTACCCCGTGCTGCCGACCCAACCACCCCATCAGCACCAGCTGAAAGGACCGCCAGGCGGCAATCACCTTGATTGAGGCTATATGTGGCTCGCGTCTCTGATACTCGCAGGTAAAGCTCGGCGAGTACCTCCGCCTGCAGGTCCCACCGGAGAGTTCCGGCCAAGAGGCACGCTGCCTCCGTGGCTGCCGTGCAGTAGTCGAGTATAGCCCTAGTCGCCATGGCCATGGATGTCTAACAAGTCCAGTCAGAGATTTAAATCTACCCACTACAGAAATTAGTTATTAAATTTTGATCCACATTTTGCTACATATTTATTGCTAGTACAAGAAGAAAATGATTCTCTATGAAAAAATTATATTGTGTATGGTTAGTAATTATTAAACATTAAATTTGAGTTAGCTGATAATCTTCAGAAGATGAGGCTGCATAAATGTTCCGTTCGGATTTTTGATGTGAAATATCTATAGGCGGGGTGAACCTGATCGTCGCGTGGCATTAAAAGCGGCGTTAACGCCACGCTTTGCGGTAACGACTTCAAAATAATTTTGATGTTTCACGTCTGCCAGGCGTCCTGAGTGACGGCTCACTTCTCTTTTCGTTTACTCTTTTGAAACTATAAGTACCTTACAGTTTTGTCGTGTGTTCCTCAAAGTCCGACTTTACACCACCTGCATACGGCCTATCATGACCTATGCCAGCGTGGTGTTCGCGCACGTAAAGCCACACAGAATCCACAGGCTACAGACATTACAAAATCGTTTCATGCGCCGAGCTACGGGAGCACCGTGGTTCATACGAAACGTCGATCTCCACATCGACCTCGAACTGCCGACCATCAAGCAGTTTATGAAACGGTGCTCTCAGAGCTACTTTGACTCTGCCATGACACACCCCAACCAACTAGTGGTTGGGGCGGCTTCCTATAGACCCTCCAAAATCTCATCCATCCGACGTCCTCGTCAAAGAGGACGACAATATCACACTCGCTCAACAAAGAGCCTACACGGCCCGCGAGGCCTTAACAAATAAATATCCGCGGTTCCGCCCTCGCCGTCGAGGTGCAAAACCGCGCCGCGCAAAAGTCACGACTAAAAACGTGGGCACGCCGACTTTGCCTCCAGCGACGCCCCAAGCCGAGGTCCGTTCCCCACAGGGGGAGCCCTTGGGCTATGTCGCTTAGCATACTTTTCTCCGGGTTGAGAGCCCTCAGCACTCACCCATAGTCCGCGTCAAGCTGTCAAGGCCATCTGCGGCCAACAGCTGTAACAAAAAAAAAAAAAAAACAAAAAAAAAATCGTGTGTTCTCTTTTTCCTTGCCTTGTAACCGATTTTGTTCCCAAGATACAATCTGCTTTTTCAACCCATCACCTAAAACGTAAAAAGATTCTATACTATTCTTTATAGAGATCGCATGAAAGTAATTAAAAGAATTAGGTAGTAATAAATACTTACGAATCAAAACCGATCAGTCGCAGTATACGCTCAAGTTCGTATTGTCGTCTTTTACGTTGTGAGCGGAGAGCTCGAGCGACGTGACCCTGCTCCGTTGAGCGCCAAGGCGCGACTGGCTTACGAACAATTATGCCGTTCAATTTATAGTAATATTTAAAATTTAATTACGAGGGTGACTATTCGTATTTCAATTTGGTTTTTTTTTACTGCTTCTACAATAGTCGAACAAATAGTGGATATTTTTTTAAATATTCCAAGGTTAGTATTATTCACAAAATTAAATGTTTTACAGGAGCCATTTTCGTCAAATTAATCTTAAGGAAATATTTTTTTTTAGTTTTAAAAGGAAGAAATCTTGATTTTCATTTTATACATACCCAAGAACAGTAATTTTCCTAACATCTACAATTTTTTTCGAGCTGCCACGACTTATCGTTTATTTGTATCTGAACTTCAAAACTCAGCGTTTTCGTAAAATCTCATTAACTTAAGTTCAAAATACCCTTGCCTTTTAATAAAATAGTTACAATATTGAGTTATAATTCTGTACAAGCACAATATAAAGATGTGTTTAATGTAGTGGTTATATAAATTTTTAGTAAGCTATTATGATGAACGAGTAACCAGTCCTCAAAAAACCACATTTTTGGGTTTACGGCCGCTTATTACCGATAACGCTCTTAATAGTTAAAATAATAATTATCATTACGTATTACGTAATGATAATTATTATTTTAACAACTATCTGTTTTACATTGTGAGGTTAGTGTATGTATTTAGCGGTTTGGTAATATTGAAAAATAATACATTTTGAAAAAATTTATTATTTTAACTACAATTGATGGAGTTTTTTCTAGATAAATAAATATAATTTAATCGAAAATATTTATTTCTTATTTTACTTATCACAAACCGATTGTATCCTTTGTAGAATACGATAACGAAAATAAATAATTTGATTTATATAGAATTTAATAAATAATAACTTTAATTTTTGACTTGTTTCTCATTCAATCTACGAACACGATCCCTAATAATACTACATAATACATAATATTATTAACCCCTCGACGCAAAGAGAGGGGTGTTATAAATTTGATGTCCACGTCTGGCTGTCTGTCTGTCTGTGTGTCTGTTTGTAGCATCATAGTTCTCAAACAGATGGACCGATTTCAATGCGGTTTTTTTCCTTGCGGTGGCGGTCTTTGCTATGTTTAGTTAATATCAGTCCAGCTGTGTAAGAGTATCAGCTCTTTTCCAAAATGATGTAATGGTGTATGATTACTCGTTTAAGTGCTTCACGCCTGCCAGTATAATCGATAAATGACAATTAATCGCTAATTCCTGTTGAAGAGAACGTACAGTTTCTTCTATTATTATTTTAGTTTGTGTCGGGAGTTATTCAAAATTTTCAATTTAACCTATACTAAAAATATTTTCGTTTTTAAAAAGATAATATTCTAGTAGATAGGTCTCTAGTAGATAGGTCTCTAGTAGATAGGGGTTACTAGTAGATAGGGATGTAGAAAGTCTCTTTATAATATTTATCACTTATTGAACGTGAAACACCCGTATTATTATCCCGTAATAAAAAAAGAGTGAGCTAAAAAGTATTAGAAATGTTTGGAGAGTGAAATAGCAGAGTCACCTATTAAAATCTATTTATATTTTGTCTATTAATTATGTTTGTAAATTCCCAAACATAATGACATATAACTCGAGTGTTTGAAATACACAAGCAGGTACTTTGTTATCATTATAACTATATAGCATACTATAGTTTCCTCCTATAGAAAAGGCTTGTGACACAATGTCCAGTCAACGACCTACTCTATACAAAAACACATACATTGTAAAGCGTATATGGAAATTATTCAGAAACATTTCGTGGACAAAATGTAATAATATGTTGACGGTCGGCTCAATATCTTTTTGTGTTCTTTAACAATGAATGAAGCAACGCCATTCTCTTACAATAGATTTTAATAGTCTGAGATTACGAATATATCCACAGACAGCAGTGTAAGTAATCCACCCGTAATTTATGTATCCTTATTCAATAGTAGATTTAATTAATTTATTCATTTCAGCTCATATGTCCCTCTGCTAAGCTCGGGCCTCCTCCACAACAGGAGCAATTTTGAGTTTCCTTCTCTTGCTTAGATATTATATGCATATTTAATCCCTTATTCGCCTTTTATGATACCAATTGGCGGGAGAGGGTAATAATTTAATATTTAGCTAAACAGTTGAAATTTTTACAACTTATATATTTCTGTTGCCGCTATAGCAACAAATACTAAAAATAAAGTAAAATAAAAATATTTAAGGGGGGCCCCATACAAAAACGCAATTTTTTGCCTATTTTTATAGATAATGGTACGGAACCGTTCGTGCGCGACTCCGACTCGCACTTAGCCGGTGTATAATACAGTGAGATACTTAAAAAAATAGAAATGGCCGTCGGGAACCAACCATTATACGAATAGATGTTGCCTGTAAAATCAAAAACTGATACTGTGAAGATGCATGCCTCAAGTATGCCTCCTTTGTTATTTTTAAATAGAAGGAAGGGAGACGGAGAACGAAGGGAAACAGTTTCCCATGGTTAATCAATATACCGTACACGAAAATGTAAAGAATGGAAGGAATACGGGATAGGATCAAAGTGGAGATAAGAAAATCTTACTCTCACGTGAAGGTACTCACACCTTCCCTAGACAACACCTGCACCCTATACCTGGGACAGCACCTTCCTATTTACGTTTATGCCAAGAACCGACACAGAAAATCACTGCACTAGAACTAAAAGTTGATTTGACAGTTAAATAAGAATTAATTAAAGAGTGGAATTATTTTTTTCCTTGAATTAAAATGTACGTATAACTGTGGTATTACTCAGTATTGTTGTAAAAGTTTAGTAGTTTCTACGAACCCTTGTTGAATTGACTCATATTAATTATATACCTGTAAATTGTAACACTGTATAATTATTTAATTATACATAAACTATAATGATTTCTAATGTTTACCCGAGTATTACACATCCTTATTAATTTTATAAACGCGAAAGTAAGTTCGTTTGTTTGTTATGCTTTCACGCTTAAACCATCGAATTGATTTCAAAAATTCTTTCACCAATGAAAGCTATAATATCAGGGAGTAACATAGACCATATTTTATCCCGATATTCCCACGGGAACTACGCAGGTAAGACCACTGCAAACGAAGCGAAGCGAGGGCGGGTTGCTGGATGTAAATAAAACGGACTGTTCACCCGTGTTCATGAACGCTGTTAAGTGTTCGAAACAGCCAATCAAAAATCGAATACAAACTCGATAAAATCTGTAGTTTCATTTACTATACCTAAACTATGTTTCCGTGTGGTGATGGAGTAAGAATACAATTCGCCACCCTGTCTTTTACACGAGGGTGTCGTAAGAGACGACGACATAACATCTATAGCAAGGGATGGAAAACTCAAAAGACTAGTCCGTTTAGTCTGTGTTAGGTCAATTTACCTCACATAGTGGAGGAGGCCCGTGCCTAACTGTAGGAAATATATGAGCTGCAATGATGATGATGTGCAAACTATTATTTTCTGTTAGGTTAAAAATATAATCTAGCTGAGGCCGTGGGTGACTGGACCGGGGAGTTAGTCCGTCACTCGCCGAGAGGCCGACATCCCCGAGGGGGGGACGTCGGTCGACGGGAGGGCACCCCACTAGGGGGTATTCCGTCATTCCGTCGGGCCGACCACTGATGACAAGTAACCCTGCTCCGGTGGTCGGTTCAACGACGAAGGCGACGTGTCGCAGGTGGGTTACGGGTGTGCGTGCTTACGCCCCTCTGTCGCTCCGGATGGAGTGGTGCGAGAACTGCGCCGACCGTAACCCAACCCCAAAAAAAAAAAAAACGGGATCGAAAAAGATGCATGAATTAAAGATGTCGATAACTTCGATGCAAGAATAGAAAACTTAAACTAACCCTATACCAACCCGTCTAAATAGCGTTGTATATTATGTCAATTTTCTTCCATTTGGAGGAGGCTCGAGCCTAGCAGTGGAATATATAAGAGGGGTTTTATTTTTTTATGCGTTGGGCTACTGTCAGGGCACCCGCCGCCCGACTCCGTTCGGGGCGACAAAGGGCCCCGTAACCCACCCTGGAGCACGTCGCCTTAGTCGTTGGGCCGACCACTGGTACCGAGTTGCTTGACTTAAGTGGTCGGCCCTGGATATGAGTTAAAGAAAATCCTACTCGTATACCGATCCATCTCACTGACGTGGAGCAGTAAGTCAATTTCCCCTCTCATTGAGGATTAGGCTCAAGCCCAGCAGTGGGATTCATTTGAGTTGTGATGATAATGATGATAACGTATATATGGCGTAATAGATTTGTACGTGTATAAGTGATTAAATCCGTGTGGTGATGGAGTAGAAATACAATTCACCACCCCCTTCTTTCCCACAGGTGTCATAAAAGACGATTAAGGGATTAAGTATGCATATAACGTCTGTGCAAGAGAAGGCAAACTCGAAATAAAACCCTATACCAACATGTTTGACCAGCGTGCTAAAGTAGATCGATTACCCTCCTATTGTAGAGGAAATTCGAGTCCAACAATAGGACGTATATGAGATGAAATGGGACGTATATGAGCTGAAAAATGAAAAATGATGATGTGATTAAAATCTTTCTAAATGCCTGGACTATATTTGATGAATTTTGTATTGTTTAAATTAATAGTGGTAGGACCACACTGTTGACAGTTGTTTGTTTTCAGCTGCGAGATGATGCGTCTGGGGTAGTGCCACATTTTCGCAGAAAATCGAAGTCCAAGTAGTAGCGATTTCTTACTGCGCTTTGTTCGGTGAGCGAGAGAGCCGGCAGCCCAACTTTTTGAGGATAAACATCCTCAAAAATGTTGGAAGGCTCATGAGCGGCAGTAACATTTACCATCAGGTGTACTGTTTGCCCGTTTGCCATTGTTCGTAGTAAAAAAAAATGAATAATGGTTTTGATTAACTATTGCAACCAATAAGTGTCGTTATGATCTATTATTTTAGATGTATTTGTACTAATTTATTATAGAAAAACTGTATCATTGGCATGTAAATGCGTATTACATTATATGTTCTTATTTATATGGAAATAACATGGCACGTGGTATAATAATATTTTCATATAAATATCTGATCCATTTTATTGCGCATTAAATTGTTGTTTTATGATTATTGCGCAGATATTTAATGGGTCTGCGTGACTCTCCGTTCTCTCCAAGTTGGTTGAGGAGAGTGATGGTTACTCTAACAGATATTTCGTGATCGGATACTGCTTACGAAATACTAGATTTCGTAAGCAGCAACCACTAAATTATTAATTACGGATTTTCAACGTGTTAGTTTTTGATTTTTATGTGGTAGGACCATACTGTCGACAGCCTTATGTCTACCTACGAACTTCGTTCGTGAACGAGAAAGCAGGAAACCTAACTTTCTGAGGGCGTTTGTGTATGGTGGGTTTTGATGATGCCTTTAGTATGACTGAATCTTTTTGCATGCATTCACACTCCCTTCACTTTAAAGCGTTCATTGTTGCAGGTCTGTGACCGTTAACGCTGTAAAGTGATCGAAACAACGGGCAATCATCAAAATTTTTTTTTATAAGCTTTATTTATCCCTTACAAAATAGCATAACTAAAAAAGAAAGTAACTTAATGTTTATGATTTTTGTTAGTATATTGCTTAAGATTAGATTGTTAGTAATTTTTCTCTAAAATTTATTATATGTAAGGGCCGCCTTTTGCGGTGAAAACCTCCTCCAAATTATGCCAGCTTTCTCTCTCTTGTGCCATTCTTGGCCAAAATGGTCCAGCAACTTCTACGATGTCAACACTCCATCTTTTAAAAGGTCTACCTCTTCTCCTCTTTTTATATATTGGGTACCAGTTTGTAACAGTTTGCGACCATCTATTGTCTGCTATTCTTTGGATATGGCCTGCCCACTTCCATTTGAGAGTCAATATTTGTTTAATTACATCTTTGGCTTTTGTTCTTTTCCTGATACTTGAGCTTTTGATCCGTTCCTTTAATTTAATATTCATAAAGCTTTGACAGGATTTTATTTTATTTAAGTGTACTTTTTTGAGCGACCAAGTTTGACATGCATATGTCAAACATGGGATCAGACATATGTTCATTGCTTTAGTTTAGGTTTATTGGTACACGTCCTTTAAATATTTCTTGCATCGACCAGTATTTATTCCACGTGTTTTTTATTCTTCTTTCTATTTCTTTCTCTGTGCAAAGTTTAAATGATATGAGATGTCCAAGATATAAATATTCTTCTACATATTCTATCGATGCCGACTCTATTAAAATTTATGTTTTCTCTTTGTTTGTCATGACCTTTGTTTTATCTCTATTTACCTTTAATCCAACCGCTCTACTTTGCTGACTAATTGACTCTAACATGTATTCTAGTTGCTTTGGAGTTTCAGACAGGAGAACAATATCGTCTGCAAACCTTAGATGTGATAGGTATCTACCATTGATATTTATGCCCATGTCTTTCCATTCAAGCTTTCTAAAGACGGCTTCCAATACTGCAATAAACAATTTCGATGGTATAGGATCACCTTGTTTTACACCTCGCTCTACTTGAAAAATAGGTCCTTTTGTTTCTAGTCGTACCTAGTCATACTTTTTGCATATATTCTCTGAATTAGTTCTATGTAGTTACATTCCATTCCTTTTTCTTTAAGTGCTTGCCAGATAGAGTTGAGCGATATAGAGTCGAATGCTTTTGAGAAATCTATGAATGCGATGTATAAAGGTAGATCATAGTCTGTGTATTTTTCTATGATTATTTTCAGTGTATGTACGAGTATGTGGTCGATAGTAGAATAACTTCTTATAAAACCTGCCTGCTCAATCGGTTGATTTTCGTCGATAGTTTTCGTTATACGTCTTAGTAGAGTTAAAGCAAATACACTACTAAAATACAGGATATCAGGCTAATGGGTCTGTAGTTAGTAATTAGTTTTGGGTCTCCTATTTTATATAGTAGAACTATCTCTGAAACTGTCCACGATACTGGCAATTCCTACTTATGCAGAATCATCAAAAATACTCACATCAAAAATAGTTTTGTTTATAAAGAATATAATTCACCAAAAGCTAAAATAAAAACAAAAACACGTAAAGACTCTTGCAGGAATAAGTAAACTATGAAATTATGGATTTAAAACCTAAAAACAAACAGCAAAGTCCTTGTTAGCATAACAATTGAATCAATCAAAGACGGGATTTTCTCGTTCAAAACAGGACGTATGGTCACATTAGTCATAGGGTCAATAATTAAATCATATGTTTCATTCAATGTGGAATATAGATGTTTGAATAGCGTTGATCTATAAAATGGTGGCCATGATGAAAATTGCTGGGCGTCGTTGGATGTTAGCAGTACAGAAATCACACTTTATGGTGAAACATGAGGGAGGCTTACGTCTAGCAGTGGACGTCGATAGGCTGATGATAGTGAAAATAAGCATATGTTATTTATAACTAGCTGACCCGGCGAACTTCGTACCGCCATATATTTTTTTCATAAATATATTTTCTAAATTTCCGAAGATATAGTCTCTAATAGAAGAACCTACGACTTTGTCAGGAAAGATTCAATCGTCTTGGTCGCGGCATTATTAATGATAATTCAAAGAGAATACAAATTACTGATTATTGATTTTTCCGTGTGGTGACGGAGTAAGAATACAATTCACCACTCCCTATCTTGCCCGTGGATGTCGTACAAGACGACTATGGGATATAATAGGCACATAACATCTGTGCAAGAGAAGGAAAACTCGAAATGAAACCCTATACCAACATGTCTGACCAGCATGGTATAGTAGGTCAAATTCCCTCCCATTATGGAGGAGGCCCTAGCCCAACAGTGGGACGTATATGGGCTGAGATGATGATGATGATGATGATGATGATTTCTGACAAAATTATAATTATCAAATTTTCAACCATACTTAATCATAGACAAAATTACGTTTAGCTGTCATTTGCGTATTACATATCAAATGCGTTTTTGTTATACCACGTTTCATAATGAATTATATTCTCTTTGACGTCTTATGTCACGTCCCACGGGAACGCGATCGAAAGATATAAAAAGTATCCTATGTCCTTCTCCTGGTTCTAAGCTACCTTCCCACCAATTTACTGCCAAATCAGTACAGCCGTTCTTCATTTATAAATAGTGTAATTAACACGACTTTCTTTTATATATATAGACTAGCTGACCCAACAGACGTTGTTCTGTTCAAATCCGTAAAAAAATAGAAAATTGAATTCTCCTTGAAATCGATCGCAGCGCCACCTACTGGTTCCAATTATTAATCTAAACTGAATGGTTTGGATGTTCCGAATGGCTATTCCGATAGATATGAGAATTTATATCCATCGCAATGGCCACAAAAATCATCAAAATTGGGCCAGCCGTTTAGAAGGAGTTCAATTACAAACACACGAACAGAAAATTTATATTATATAAAGATAGAAAAGTTTATATAGTCGTTAAGTTTTCTTAAATTTTCTAATTTACGTGCAACTTTCTTAATTTTTTTTTCCGTAAAAGTCATATTCAAAGTATTAAAAAACTTAAAAAAAAAGATGGACGAAATCGGTAAAGTCGTTCTCAAATCATGTTATTGTCCTGCCTGAACAGCGCCACCTACCGGTTCCAATTGTGAATCCAAACCATCCTTGAATACCCTTGAATATACACAAAAAATTCGTCAACATCGGTGCTGCAGTTTAGGAGGAGTTCAGTGACATACACACGTACGCTAGAAATTTATATATAAGACTAGCTGACCCAACAGACGTTGTGCTGTTCAAGTAAGCGCCACCTACCGGGTCCAATTGTGAATCTAAACGTATAGATAAATAACCTAGATACCGACTGCAGCGCGTTCTGCCGGGCTGATTTGTGAATCTAAATTATCCAGGCCCCCACTTGAAAACATTCACAAAAATTCATTGAAATCCATCCAGCCATTTAGCTGCAGTATGGATAATTAACCTAGATACCTAGTCGATAAGTTTTCTTAAATTCTCTGATTTTCTGCGCAACTTTCTTAATTTTTTTCCGTAAAAGCCTTTTTCAAAGTATTAGAAATATTAAAAAGAAAGATGGACGATATCGGTGAAGTCGTTTTCAAGTTATGTTATTGTCCTGCCCGAACAGTGCCACCTACCGGGTCCAATTGTGAATCTAAACCATTCTCGAATCCCCTTGAATACACACAAAAAAATTCGTCAACATCGGTGCTGCCGTTTAGGAGGAGTTCAGTGACACACACGTACGCTAGAAATTTATATATAAGATAATAATAATCATTTATTTTAGAATTATTTAACTCCATATTTTATTAGTATCAATAAAACTTAAAAGCTAGTGTTAGTAACATTAACATACTAAATTAAATTAGTTACAATTGAATAGTTAATCTCATAAATTGTCTGGGAGAGCGCCGCTAACCATTTTTTTTATCAAATAAGACAACAACCTGTACTAAGGATCCTCGTATGCAGGACTTTACAAACATAATTATAATAAATCGAAACAAATTACATTCAGACTGAGAACAACGAGAGAATTTTCCGTGTGGTGACGGAGTAAGAATACAATTCACCCCCCCCTCCCCCTCTCTTACCCGTGGGTCTCGTAAGAGACGACTAAGGGATATATTACGCATATGACATCTATGAAAGAGATGGAAAACTTGAAACAAAACCATATATCAACCTGTTTGACCAGCAAGGTATAGTAAGGTCGATTCCCCTCCTATTATGGAGGAGGCTTGAGCCTAGCAGTGGGACGTATATGAGCCGAAATGCCGAATAATGAATATGAGTACTTACTACAATTTCTGGATCGCACAGTGTTGTCTTGCGTGGGATTCGAACCTCGACACTGGCACTGTAAGTCGATATCTTAACTACTACGCCATTTGTGCAGTTCGCTAGTAGGTACTTCTTTAGCCAATTTGTATGACTCAGGAAAGTAAGAGACGTTGACATATTGCAATTTTTATCTGTCTCCAAGTTGGGATATCTAAAAATTACCTAGATTGTAATCTTCACTCCAACTATTGTTTTCCACCGACTATATTTTACAATAATTTATTATTCTTATAACAAATTGTGCATTTTTATCGCCTTTACGTGACCACTGTGAATAAATTATTGTGATTTTTGGCAAAAGTAGTAAAATAAATGAATAGAAGAATTTGCTTTTAATGTATGCTTTTGTGTCTGGAGTAAAAATAAAACTGCATAAACCAGAGCCACAAGTGAGGTTCTAATGCTGAATTCAGAAGTGAATGTTAAGAATCGAAATTTTTGACTAGAAACTTAAGAAAGACTCCAAGAGCATATTATTCTTCACCGGGCTCTTGGGATAAGTACAATATAGAACCGGCTTAGCAAGCGTTCTGTCTCTGACTCAGGTGGAAGAAGAGTAGAATATACTGCAAAGTTTTCATCGTCATTATTATTCCAGTTCATACTGTTGGATTCGAGCCTCCTACACCCATTGTTGGGCTCGAGGGGGCTCGCTTCTCTAAAATAGGAGGAAATTTAGCTACTGTACTAAATAGGGACACGAAAAAAGTATCGATACTTTTAGGTATCGAGTACTTTTATATTGATACCGATACTTTTGTACTCGATACTTTTACTCAATGAGTATTTTATGGCAGGTATCGTATCGAATAAATTGTAGAAATTATTCACGTTAAACTTGACCTTACGACTCATGTTTATGATAACGCCATCTAGTTCAAACGTAATGAACCTTCAAAAACGTGGCTCGAAGTATTCTTTCGATACTTTATTGAGTACGATACTTTTTTTTTTGGATACTACTCATGAGTACAGTATCGATACTTTCTGTTCGATATCGTCTCCCTAGTACTAAAGTGGTCAAACATGTATAGGGTTTTATATCGAGTTTTCCTTCTCAGGTATATTTTATGCATATTATATCCCTTAGTCGTCTTTTACGAACATCAACGGGTATGACAGGGAGTGGTGAATCTTGTGAAATTTGAGTTTACTTTGTCTTACGCGTTATATGCGATGTTATGTGCCTATTTAATTCCTTACTCGTCTTTTACAACACCTACGGGCAAGAGAGTGGGTGATGAAGTGTATTTTTATTCTGTCATCAGCTTCAGAGTGGTTTATTTCGACTTTGACATACCCTTTGATGTCATATGCATATCATGCTCGTAGGCAAGATATGGGGAGGTGAATTGTATTCTTATTTTGTCATAACAAGAAAAAATGTTTTGCTTTAGTTAAAAAACCACCGGTTTAATGTGAACTCTCATTGAGAATGCAAAATTTAACCACATGTTTCTAAGTAGAATTGGCACACTTCCGTGAAAAGTTGTTCGTCAGATTTTATGGTTGATATTCGTAGTATTCCTGACTACCATCAATAAAGTATTTCATTTAATGTCATGATTAAACAGATTTATTTGAATATCGCATGGAAATTTCCCCTGTGGTTATGAATCATCAAGTACCTACATTGTATAGAATGTATTTCTTAGTATACTTACTTTTATACCGTTAATTCTATTCAATTGTGTAAATGTTAGGAAGGAAAATATCAACAATAATCAATGTGGTGACAAATTAAAATAACCAATTGAATAGTAATCTTACTTTATTCTTCCTTGTGGGTAAACAAAATAATTATTTTTTTTGCAAATAAGGCAACCGCCTTCAATAATGTAGACAACGTAAATACATTTTTAGATGTTCCTTGATTTTTCTAAGACCTATTGTCCGATCATTTGGAAAGTACCTATACCCTTTCCAACAAAAAAATAATTATAAAAATCGGTTCATAAATGAAGAAGTTATCCACGAACAAACATAAAAAAGCATATATACGGTCAAATTAAAAAACCTCCTCCTTTTTTGAAGTCGGTTAAAAAGTAAAGCACATTGATACATAACCACTTTTTAATGCTGGTGGTGGCAAACGAGCCAATTTCACATTTAATGATAAGTGATACTGTTGCTAATGGACCTTTGTTAGGTTAGGTCTACCGTGAAGAAAGCGAAGGGAGTGTGAATGCTTGCATTGAGGTTCGGTATATATTAAAGGCATCACCAAAAAACCATCACACTCAAACGCTCTCAGTTTGGCTTCCAGCTCTTTCATTCATCGACGAAGTGGACGTTTAAGGACCAGCCCGCATCTGTAGACAAAAGACTGTCGACAGCGTTGGCATGTTTGTTGACAAATTCGCAAGTTGCTCGAGAAAGTACCATTGCTCACTCGCCTGGTACCTCAAATTATTTTCATGACCACAGGCATATAAGGAACGATATCTCTCATTTTAAAGCCTTCATGGCGCGTGGATGCAACGCAATTAAGCTTATATATAGAAGTACGCTCAAAAAATATAACCTTAATTTGGCCGTCGAGTAAAATGATTTAAAATCTCCGCAAAAAAATAAAATTGAAATGTCTGTCCGTAATGTCTAAGTAATAGATATTTTTCCTGCTCATACGGTTATTTATACAGCAAATAAGTCTAGAAATCAGTTTAAATATTTTTTTGCGTCTGTTTGTCTCTCTGTCTTTTTGTCCTAGGTAATCTTTAAAACGTTTGGAGCGATTTTTATGTTTTTTACCAGTTAGCTGTCTGTATAAGTAATTACTTAGGCTATATTGTGTACCGGTATATCCAGGGAACGATAACTAAGCGGGAGAAACCGTGACAATTTGCTAATTAAAAATAAAATGGATTTTATTGAAATACATTTGTTGTTAAAGATTAAACAACTTTGTTCACTACCTCATCTGATTTTTACAATTTTTTATTGATTATCTACATTCCAAAGTAGAAACAACACCGCGATATCTTTTTGTATATTATTAAGTAGAGATTTCTAAAGCACGATAGTTTTCGTGTAACGCCTGTGATTCGACAATAGCGCTCTCACTGCTCTGCATTTTTCTAATAACTAACTTCACTACGGTGTCAGGCGCAAATGAAATCTCCTATATCTCCTAAGATGTTATGGCACAAGGGTATAGTCCATAAGGCCACGAGTTCGATTTTTGGACCGGTCAAAATTTTATAGGATTTTTCTCAAAGGTAAAATTGACTAGTCCGTCCCCCGCCGAGAGGCCGACCGTAAGACGAGAGGTCGCGCAGTCGAGGAGAGGGTACTCCTCAAGGATTATTCCGTCGGGTCTACCACTGACGACAAGTCACCCTGCTCCGGTGATCAGCCCAACGACAAAGGCGACGTGCCACGGGTGGGTTACGGGGCCGCGCGCCGTCTCTTTGTCGCCCCGGACGGAGTTGGGCGGCGGGTGCGCTGACCATAGCCCACACCCCAAAAAAGAAAAAGGAGAAAAAATTGGCTAACTTGCTCCTTATGTAGACTACTTGGGAGTAAAATATTATTAAAATCAGTCAAGCTGTTTAAAGATTATCCGGAACAGACAGACAGACAAAAAAGATATCTGGTTTTTAAGCACAGAAATCGTGCAAATAACCACCTGAACCATATAGGACATTCTTCATGTAATTCAAAATATATTCTAAATGCGGCGCCATATATGGGAATATTTTACGCCCAATTATTATATTAATTATAATATGCAAATAATATCTATGCAAGACAAGGAAAACTCTAACCAAAACCCTACATCAATACGTCTGACCAGGGTGGTATAATAGGTCAATTTCCCTCCCATAACGGAGGAGGCCCAACAGTGGGAAGTCTAAGGGTTGAGATAATGATGATTATTAACTTAATGATAGACGAGCAGGTGGCCCACATAATGGTAAATGGTAACTATTGCTTATGGATCTGTGCAATACCCCCGGACCCCGGACGGGCCCGCCCCTTTATGGTGGCCAATAGAAGACCGTCAGTAGCGTGGTTGTTCTATTATACGGGTGTGACAGATTTGATGTAGATGTTCGAAGATATCTTACCATTATGAAGTGTGGTGACGGCTACGAATACTACCAACCCACGGGCAAGATAGGGTGTGGTGAATTGTATTCTTACTCCGTCACCTCATGGAAAGTATGTAACATTAATATTCATCATCATTTATTCATTTCAGCCTATTGCCGTCCACTGCTGGACGTAGGCCTCCCTCATGTTGCGCCACAATGTGCGGTTCTGTGCCGCCTGCATCCAACGATGTCCAGCAACTTTCATTAGGTCATCGGTCCACCTAGTGGGGGGCCTCCTACACTGCGTCGTCCGATACGTGGTCGCCACTCGAGAACCTTTCTTCCCCACCGGTTGTCGGTTCGTCGAGCGATGTGGCCTGCCCATTGCCACTTCAGCGTGCTAATTCTTCGTGCTATGTCGATTACCCCCCTTCTTCTGCGGATTTTCGTATTCCGGATTCTATCTCACAGAGAAATCCCGAGCATAGCCCGCTCCATAGCACGCTAAGTGACTTTGAGCCTTGATATGAGGCCTACATTTAGGGACCACGTTTCCGTGCCGTAAGTCATCACTGGTAACACACACTGGTCGTAGACCTGTGTTTTCAGACACTGAGTTATGTTGGACGAGAAGATCCTCTTAAGTTTCCCGAACGCTGCCCGAATTAACGAACATTAATATATTACTCTTAAAATACGGAGAGCGAGCTCTCAATAGGATGGGGCGACTGCTTTACTTCCATCTAGAATATTCAGACTTGATCAATCTATCAAACAACAGGACTAAGGGATATAACTGCACAGATGGCGTAGTGGTTAAGACCTACAGTGCCAGTATCGAGGGTTCGAATCCCACGCAGAACAGCTTTGTGCGGGTCGGTCCTCGGACCCACCCTGTGGAACATCGGCTACGACTGGGCGTTGCGGGGGAGCCTCCCGCCCGGGCTGGGCGTGATTTGTTACGCCGACGACACGCTCGTCACAGCCCGCGGTGGGACGCTAGAAGAGGCGGTAAGCCTGGCGACCTATGGCACCGAAGAGGTCGTCAGGCGGATCGAGGCGCTGGGGTTGAGGGTCGCCCTGGACAAGACGGAGGCCCTCTTGTTCCATGGGCGCCTTATGAGCCCTCCCATCGGCGTCTCGATCACCGTCCGATCGGTTGACATCAGCATCCGGGCCCATATGAGGTACTTGGGCCTGGTGCTCGACGGGCAATGGTGGTTCCGGGAGCATTTCCGCAGGCTCGCTCCGCGGCTCGTCGGCGCGGCGTCCGCCCTATCGTGGCTAATGCCGAACGTGGGCGGACCGAGCGCTACGTGCCGACGGCTGTACACGGGGGTCATCCGGTCGATGGCGCTGTACGGCCCACCGGTGTGGGCGGGGTCCTTGACCGTCCGACTTAGGGCCCTTCTGTGGCGACCACAGAGGGTCATGGCGGTCAGGGCCATCCGCGGATACCGCACGGTTGCGACGGAGGCAGCGTGCCTATTGGCCGGGACTCCCCCGTGGGACCTGGAGGCGGAAATGCTCGCCGAGTTGTATCGGCGGGTGTCGGGGGTGCGCGGGGAGGGCGGTGTGATCTCGTTAAGGGATCTCACCGCCTGGCGCGTCGACGCCCGCCGAGACGTCATTGCCCGTTGGGCAGTCCGGCTGGAGAGGCCTCGGTTCGGGGTGCGAACCGTGGAGGCCTTCCGGCCGGTGCTGATGCAGTGGTTGGAGAGGCGGCACGGGGTGCTCTCCTTCCGACTAGTGCAGGTGTTGACGGGGCACGGGAGCTTCGCCAAATACCTGCACAGGGTCGTAAGGAGGGAGAGTACACCGTCCTGCCACCACTGCGATTGCGACGAGGACACGGCGCGCCACACGCTCGAGGCCTGCGCGGCTTGGGCAGTGCAGCGCCGTGAACTCGTCGCAATCATCGGTGCCGACCTGACGCTGCCGGCCATCGCTAGGGCGATGGTCGACAGCGTCAGGAACTGGGACGCGGTCGCAGCCTTCTGCGAGACTGTGATCTCGCAGAAGGAGGCGGCGGATCGTCTGCGCGTGGAGCGCAGCCTCGATGAGGAGATCCGCCGCCGGCGACTGGGGCGGCGCAGGCGCAACTATCTGCGCCTCATGCCGCCCTAGCCGAGGCCGCGGGTGACGTGACCGGGGATTAGTCCGTCACCCGCCGAGAGGCCGACCGCGTGAGGAAAGACCGACGTCCTCCCCGAGGGGGGGACGTCGGTCGATGGGAGGGTACCCCGCGTAGGGGGTATTCCGTCGGGCCGACCACTGACGACAAGTAAACCTGCTCCGGTGGTCGGCCCAATGACGAAGGCGAGGTGGTTTTCGGGTGGGTTGCGGGAGTTGCGTGCTTAAGCCCCTCTGTCGCCCCGGACGGAGTGGTGCGGAGGCGCGCCGACCGCGACCCACCCAAAAAAAAAAAAAAAAAAAAAAAAGAACAGCTTTGTGCGATCCACAAATTGTTCTTCTGAGTCTAGCTGTAATTTGTGTCCGTTAATTATATGTTTATAAAGTCCGCAACATAAGGACTAATTCATTATTGTTGTCTTAAAAAAAAAACTACTTTGATAAAATAACAGTTAGTGATATTGCACCTATAATAATATCAGGCGTTACACGACTAATGATTAAAAATAATCATTTTTTTTTTTATGGGTGGGCTATGGTAAGCGCACGCGCGGTCCAGTCCGTCTGGGGCGATGAAAGGACGGCGCGCGGGCTCATAACCTACCCGTACCCACGTCACCTCGTTGTTGGGCCGACTACCGGAGCAGATGTGACTTGTCGTCAGTGGTCGGCCTGACGGAATACCCTTTCGGGTAACCTCACCTCTCGACGTCCTGGGACGTCGGTCGCCGTCGCGCGGTCAGCCTCTCTGCGGGTAACGGACAATTCCCCGGTCCGATCACCCGCGGCCTCGGCTAGGACGGCATTAGGCGCAGATACTCGCGCCTGCGCCGCCCGAGTCGCCTGGCGGCGGAACGTGTCGCCGAATAGGAGCTCTACTCGCACACGATCCGCCGCCTCCTTCCGTGAGATTACAGCCTCACAGAAGGCGGCGACCGCGTCCCAGATTAAAAATAATCATAAGACTTTTTTTTATTTTCATCGTTTCATATACGAAAGTATGTTTGCTGGACTGCGTACCACTGTGAGGTTCTATCTTGTCCGCGGAGAGGGCGGTAATCGACATACTACGGTGTTGCTCAATGGAATTGATGTAGAGGTTTATTTTTAGATTCCCAACTTTAATGTTTTTATTTACGTTTAAATTTTTATTCAAGGGCTATTCTGGGGTAGTAGAAGTGTTATGTTAAGGATAAAATACAAATATAATCATTAAACATACAAATAAAGAATTTCTTCGTGTGATGACGGAGTAGGAATAGGAAAGTTAATTAAAGAGAAGGAAACCTTGAAAGATAAAGCTATACTAACGAGTCTGATCAGCATGGAATAGTAGGTTAATATCTCTTTTATTGTGAAGGAGGCTCGAGTCCAGCAGTGGGATAGATAAGCTGATATGATATGACGACGATGTCAATTGTCTTATCCCATATATGCCATTACCTGTAGGTATCTATCATTCGACAGCGCAGTAAGGTTCACGTGAAAACAATATTGTCCACAATGGTCCACTTTCAGTGCTTATCTTTCTTACATATGTATATATATGTATTTTTATAGAGGTAGGACCATACTGGCAGTGGTCTTCTATCTACAGCTGCAGGCCGTCCATCCGTGATAGTACAACACCCTCGCAGAAAATCAACGTCTGAGTAGTAGCAATTTGTTACTGCACTTTGTTCAGTGAGTCAAAGAGCCGGGTACCTAATTTTCTGAGGGTGTTTACGTGTGGTAGGATTCAGTGATGATACCTTTAGTATAACCTTATTGCACAGGGAGTGTGTATCTCCCTTCACTTTTTCAGGATAGGTAGCGGCCGTGCAAAGGTCCAAGAGCGGCAGTTACACTTACCATCAGGTTTGCTATTGGCTCGCTTGCCATCGACAGCAATAAAAAACTGTATATACAGAGATTGAGAAGAACTAGATGCTTTATTGGGCAGGGTATAGTGTAGACGCACGCCGTCCATTCGGTCCGAGTCGATAAAAAGCGGCGCGTGACCTCATAACCCGCCGTTTCCTGATCCTCTCCTTCGCCATTCGGTCGATCACTGTTACTGAATCCTTGATTGCCGTGGCCAGCCCAGAGAAAGAACTACATGTTGCGGTATTCCTTGAGAGGTGAAATATTCTTTTTTAAAGGGTTTCAGAAGAGCAGTAGTCTCATAGTATACAATTACTTTTTTGTATGATGAGTTGGTAATACAATTTACCACTCCCTTTCTTGCACGTGGGTGTCGTAAAAGACTACTTAGGTAACATGTATATAATATTTAGACAAGTGAAGGAAATCTCGAAATAAAACATTATACCACCCCGTCTGACTAGCATAGTATAGTTGACTAATTTTCCTTCTATTGTGGAGGAGGCCAGAACGTATATGAACTGAAATGGTGATATAGGGACTTGGCTATGCCTTTAATATCGCCGAGAGCTGTAAATGACATTTACCATTTACCGTCAAGGGAGCTGTTTTTACTTCTGATGCTAACAAAATAATACAGAGGGAATAAGGCGATAGACTTTGTCTTCATTTGTCTGTATAGTATTTGGTTGAAGCTGTGGGTCATAACTTTATTATCACCCATCTAATCTATATATATATAGGAGAGTCGGGTTTTGCGAACGATATATTGTGGTCCTATAATCATTAGGTCGAGATTTGATTATGAGATCTATCACTCATCATCATCATCATCACAGCCCACATACGTCCCACAGTTGAGCTCGGGCCTCCTCTACAATGGGAGGGAATTTGACCTACTATACAATGCTGGTCAGACATGTTGGTATGGGATTTCATTTCGAGTTTTCCTTCTCTTACATAGATGTTATGTGGATATTTATATCCCTTAGTCGTCTTTTACGACATCTGCGGGCAAGATAGGGAGTGGTGAATTGTATTCTTACTCCGTCACCACACGGAAAGGATCCATCACTAATAAGCAAAATATATATATTTAGGTAAAAAAGAAAATCATCTTCAAAAACACCAAGGAATTAAAAGGAAAAATGACATCTTCGACACTTGTTGCCCCTCCATTTATGGAATATGGTTTACTACTACGTAATTAATATGAACTTCTTCCTAAGGCACCGACTTCGCGTCATGTTGTCCTAGCCGAGGCTGCGGGTGACGTGACCGGGGAGTTAGTCCGTCACCCGCCGAGAGGCCGACCGCGTGAGGAAAGACCGACGTCCTCCCCGAGGGGGGGACGTCGATTGACGAGAGGGTACCCCAAGTAGGGGGTATTTCGAAGGGCCGACCACTGATGACAAGTAACCCTGCTCCGGTGGTCGGCCCAACGACGAAGGCGACGTGGTGTTCGGGTGGGTTGCGGGTGTGCGTGCTCCTCTGTCGCCCCGGACGGAGTGGTGCGAGCACCCCAAAAAAAAGGCACCGACTTCACAAGGTATTATTATATAGTGGTGACAGTTGTCTATCGACAGCTGCAGGCCGGTACGTCCGGAGTAGTACCACACTCTCACAGAAAATCGACGTCCGAGCAGTAGCAATTTCTTACTGCCCTTTGTTTGGCGAGCGAGAGAGCCGTAAGCCCAACTTTTTGAGGATGTTTGCGTGTGGTGTGTTTTAGTGATGCCTTCAGGATCACCGAACTTCATTGCACGCATTCATACTCCCTTCATCTTCTTCGCGGTAGGCAGCGGCTTTGCAAAGGTTCATGAGCGACAGCAACACTTACCATCAAGTGTACTGTTTGCTCGTTTGCCACCATTTGCAATAAGAAACAAAGCATCTAGTTCCTTGGTGTTCTTCGAAGGTGGTTTTCTTTTTTAATTAAAAATATTTTTCTTCTATTGAAGCAATGTAATGCGTTTGAATATGTCTTATAGTTAAATCTTTAATTAAAAGTATGATATTATTGAGAACCATATATATTTTGCGATGGTCTAAGAATAATAAAACAAAAAAATATTATAAACTTTATTATAATTATAAATAATTTAATAAATATATTTTTGTCTTCATAAGACATCATTATCACACTGACTCTCACACATTTTTCAATTACAGTTAAATTATTCTATATTATTTTATACGTATGTGTGTGTATAATAATCTTTATATGATTAACATTAAAATGTCACGTTCTATACATAGTTTAGACATTTTTTTTACAGTCACTTAAACTGCATGCATATTTTTTTACATATCATTAAAATTTATTACGAAAACGTAGTTTCACAATTGTTAATCGTAAGTATTTTCAGTATAATCGAAAGCATTTACAAATGTATCAACATTTTTAAAGAATTTTATCAGATTTTTTGAATGTATGAGATACTTTAAAAATAATATGTCTCATGTTGTACAAATAAGTTCTATAGAAATGGCTAATTTTCACCATTAGCTTCAGTCTGAATACCCATGTTTTATATGCAAGTCCAATCCCAAAGAACCCGGATCGACGCCAGCAATAGCTGTGGCGATGGGTCTAGCTATCGCTACGCCGTCTGCGGCTATTGCAGTAGCTACAGGCCTAGACGCTGCCAAGCCCTTATTAACTATGGCAATACCTGGAAAAATAATATTAAATATTAATCGTCTATGCTTATAAATTATAACTTTTCATGTGGTGACGGAGCAAGAATATAATTTATCACCCCTATCTTATTCGTGGGTGTCGTAAAACACGACTAAGAGATACGATATGTAAATAACATTTATACAAGAGAAGGAAAATTCGAAATAAATAAACCCTATGCCTGCACGGGTATTTTGAGAAGTACCTGCACAAGATTGTCAGGAGGGAGAGCACACCGTCCTGCCACAATTGCAGTTGTGATGAGGACACGGCGCAGCACACGCTCGAGGATTTTGCTGCATGGGAGGGGGAGCGCCGTGAACTCGTCGCGATTATCGGTGCCGACCTGGCGCTGCCGACCATCGCCAGGGAGATGCTCGACAGCGTCAGGAACTGGGACGCGGTCGCCGTCTTCTGTGAGGCCGTAATCTCACGGAAGGAGGCGGCGGATCGTGTGCGAGTAGAGCTTCTATTCGGCGACTCGGGCGGCGCAGGCGCGAGTATCTGCGCCTAATGCCGCCCTAGCTGAGGCCGCGGGTGATCGGACCGGGGAATTGTCCGTCACCCGCAGACAAGCTGACCGCGCGACGGTGACCGACGTCCCAGTACGTCTAGAGGTGAGAGGTTACCCGAAAGGGTATTCCGTCGGGCCGACCACTGATGACAAGTCACATCTGCTCCGTTGGTCGGCCCAACAACGAGGTGACGTAGGGACGGGTGGGTTATGGGCCCGCGCGCCGTCCTTTCATCGCCCCGGACGGACTGGACCACGCGTGCGCTTACCATAGCACACCCATAAAAAAAAAAATGCCAACACGTCTGACCAGCGTAGCACAGTAGGTCAATTTCGCTTCTATTATGGAGAAGGTTCGAGTCCAGCAGTGGGACGTACGCATGATGATGACGATTTTTGTTTTGAACTTCATTCATCAATCCATCCATCCATCCATCAGCCTACAGACGTCCACAGTTAGATATAGGTCGTGCGCCACTTGCATCCAACGGGTCCCTACGACTTTGAGAATGTCGTCAGTCCACCTAGTCGATTTGAATTTATATTAAGATATATAAAAAAAGAAATCAAGATCTATAGCTATACCTCTGATATTTATGCCACAGACACAAATCTTCTTCATATACTATCATAGATAAACGATAGAAGATAGAACGATAGAATCAAAATTGGTATAACAAAATTTACTAACCGACTGGTTTAGCCTCGGCAATAAGATCAGTTTCTATAACACCGTCGCTAATATCTTCACCGCTTGATGCAACAACGCTGACACCCTCTTCAGCTACCTAAAAAAAATAAACAAGAAACCTGTACAATCTGGCAATATGAATAACATTAATAATTATAGATATAATACTATAGATTAAAATACTATTTTGCTTAAAAACATTTTTTTTGTGTATTGAATTTTTATTATAAACTAGCAAATGTCTGCGTAGTTCTTGTTCCCTTGGCAATACTGAGGTCAAATATATAGGTATCACTTATATAGATAGCTACTTGTTAGTAAAATATTGTCAACATTGATCCAGCTGTTTTGAACATTAACCGGCACAAACAGACAGATAAGCAAATAAATTTTTAAACTAGTTTTAGGCATAGATATCGTGCAACTAATCGTCTATGCATGAAAAAACCTGCTATTTTGATATTACAAACAAACAATTAAATTTTTATATTAATTAATTAATTAATTAATTAATAATTTTTAATTAATAATTTTTTAAGACAACACCATGCACTAAGGAAATAATCCTTGTATTGCTGGGCACTTTACAAACATATAATTAACGGACACAAATTACATCCAGACTCAGAACAACAAGTTGTGGATCACACAAACTCACAAAGTGTTGTCCCGCGTGGGATTCGAACCCCCGACACTGGCATTGTAAGTCACTATCTTAACCACTACGCCATCTGTGCAGTCTTATACAGGGTGTATCAGGTTATGGAGCAACTGTTCGAGTATGTTGTAGTTTAACGGTCATAGATTGTAATTAGAATGTATATTACACACAAAACAATTGACCCGGAAACTAGATTGACCCGGACCAACTCCATCTGGTACCATTTGGGTCAACGATTACATTCCCAAAGAGGGTTGACGTCAGGCAGGCGGTCGGTCATAAAAGTCATTGCCGAAACTTATTGCAATATGTCAAAACAGATGACATATTGCGTTGACCCCAAGTAATTGGGATAAGAGCAAGATGATGATGATTACACACAAAACAATATAACATAAAAGTTATAGTGATTTCAAAAAAATATGTCTAAGAGTCTATGCCTTAAATGTTACGTATTATGTAGGCATGTATAGACAGAATACATGTAGGCATATAAAGCTTCGACAGTATAATTTCATTCATTCATACCTAGAATTGCGCAAACGTTTCATTAGGTACAACGGCGAGCGGTCAACGGTCACAGGCCGATCAGCTGTTTTAAAGCGAAGTTTGTCTTGCTTATGTGAATGTAATCATTGATTTATTCAATTTCTAATGAACATTTAAGAAGAATATTTAAGAAAGTATGAATATGTTGCGTATTATGTATCATTGACTTTATACATTACAATCAGATTTATACGAAAAAGCGATGACAAAATTGAAAACTTTTCATGTCTCTAATTCCTTAATGAATCCATATTTTTCGTTGAAATTTTTTTCATGGGTTTCTACCACCATTGCCTAGCTGCCTTTTGACCAGTTGCCCCATAACCTGATACACCTGTATATATTATCCGTGTGGTGGCGGAGTAAGAATACATTTCACCACTCTCTATCTCTCCCATGGATGTCGAAAGAGACGACTAAGGGATAAACATATAACATCTGTGCAAGAGTTTCAGTCGTAAAAAATTACTAGCAACCCTCCCTCGCTTCGCTTCGGTTGCATTATCCGTGTAGTTCTCGTTCCCGTGGGAATACCGAGATAAAATATAGCCAATGTTACTCCCTGATATTATAGCTTGCCATTGGTGAAAGAATTTTTGAAATAGGTTCAGTGGTTTAAGCGTGAAAGCTTAACAAACAAATAAACTTACTTTCGCATTTATTAGTAAGGATAACAAATTTCTTAAAAACTCACGTAGTCTTCATCTTCCTCGTTTCTACGTCTCAGTGTACTATTTCTTTTAAACAAAACATCAACATCATCAACTTCGTCGATCAACTTAATTATATTCGATGCAGCTTCACCCAAAGATGCCAGTTGAGTTTTATATCTGGCCTTCTCAATACTTCCTAGATTACCAGTCTTCCTTCCAAGATTAGTGAGCCTTAAAAGATTTGTTGATAATGTTTTTAAATTTTGTAAATTCGCAGCCATAACCTTCGCTAGTAGATTTTCGTCTCTCACTTTGATA
The DNA here is from genome assembly GCA_032191425.1 of Lymantria dispar. NCBI lineage: Eukaryota > Metazoa > Arthropoda > Insecta > Lepidoptera > Erebidae > Lymantria > Lymantria dispar. The sequence continues at coordinate 26,610,981 of CM063442.1, forward strand.
ACATTTTCACTGCTTATATTTTCTTCGGAGACTATTTTTTCACCAGTAATTTTACCTGAATTATCTTTTTTTATTTCTAGATATTGGCCTCGAGCACCGCCATAGAAGGGTAAATACTGGACTGACGCTCTATAAATAGTAAAGTGTTTTGTCTGTGATTTATTATTAAAAGATTGGATACTAGAAACAGTTATATTGACTACAGATTATTGTTATTGTAATAAGTAATTATATTTTTTTTTTCCTATTTTTGGATTAAATTTCTGCAAAGTCCTCTACGTATTGGATCCATATCCCCCTGTAAGCCTTTCAAAGGACCGGGTATCTTCCCTTGTAAGATCCCGTGTATACGGAGATACAATATAATTAAATAACAAAATTATATTTTTCCATTTAGTGACTAGGAATACAATTCACCACCCCTTCCTAGTCCATAGGTATCGTATAAAATTAATACGAGGAGGAAATCTCGGTAAAACATACAGTATAGTATGGCAATTTCTTCATCCATAGAAGAGGAAGCTTGAGCCCACCAGTGAGAAGTGATAAGGATGATGATAAATATAATAAAATATCAGGAATGTGTAAAGAAGACGTATTAAATGCGGTGTTTTCTGTTCTGAAAGTACACAATCTTCAATAAATAGTGTCGCCAACCGCTTTCCATGACCTACATGTCATTCTATAGTGTAATACCACACTATAGAAAAATTATACCTATATGTAGTAAGGCGATTCATTTATCGGCGTCCATTTTGGCGATCACGTAACTACGCAGATTAGTAATAAATAATGTTTGTTGACGAGAATGGCAATCCTAATACGATTGAAAATAATTAAAGCTCACATTATAGCTTACATTAACATTCTAACTGTAACCTTTCTGTTGACCATGACATTAAATAAAATAAAACTATATTCATATAATTCACATTTATTTTATTTTGGGAAAACATATGTAGTTAATTATATTGATATCACGAACCAAAAATTGATTTCAAGTCCACATTCGAAATTAATTTCTTGTTCTTTTATCAATATTGCTAGAATAACAATACCTTAAGAATTATTCGGTTACATATTCATAAAGATAGAGATCTGATTGGGCATGAGCTATACCGCCGGGGCCAGCAAGAGCCGTAGCGATAGGTGCATGTACAATGTTCGCTATACGATTTTTTGCAACAATCACTTGTGATATAGGATTTGCGATTGCCGTTCCTTTAGAAGTCTTAGCATTTGCTATAGGTTTAACAAATACCATAAGTGTTGCATTGTCTACTTTCAAAGTACTTTCAAAATTTACTCCATTGTATCTGTACGCGTCTTGTTGTTTGCTGTATTCATCTTTGCTTCTTTTTCCGTCATATTTCCATTGTAGTCCACCGTAGAACCTAACGAGTAAGAAAGAGAAAATTTAGTATGAGGAAAGATCTTAGACAAAAGAATGAGTATAGTAAAAGATTATCGATTAGTAGTAGGATGGTAGTAAATAATAGGACCGGTAGCGACATGTCTGCCTTCAGGTATAGCTTGTAATAATTGAGATACAGAACCATCCACTGTGCTCTGCTGTTGGAGTCGATTGGCCACAGATGTTAAGTCAGCGTCTGATGATAAAGCGATGATTCGCGCAGCTGGCCCTGCCACAGCCATTCCTCCTGGTTGAGTATATGCTAATCCGCCAGGGCCCACAATCGCGGTCCCACCTCTGCCTGCAGTTGCAACTCCCCCTGGTCCAGCAATAGCAACTCCACCTTTTCTGACTTTTAATCTATTTATAAAAAAGCCAGGTCCATTTGGTGGTTTATCTTTTTGTGCGAACAAAAAGGGGAAACGTAAATCTCCTTCGTTTTCTTCGGTAGTCTTAATAATTTTAGTTGAATCTTGTTTTGATGGTTTCACTGTAGTTGATGCAAGAGAGAAGAATTTTTTAACTTTACTATTTTTAACTTCTTGTAGTTGGCTACGATGATTTACAGTGCGTTTTTTAATAGCTCTTTTTTCTCTGGACTTTCCTCTTTTAGAAGACGTGGAAAGCTTTCTTATTATTTCTAAATCATCATTTTCTGTTAATTCGTTACCGTTTCTACCGTTTTGCTTTCTTTTACAAATATCAGCACTTTGCCCATATTCTACGAAATTAGTACCACTCACGGCACTAATAAAAGGATCTCTTAGTATTATAGGGAAGAAAGGTGCAAGAGGTGTCTGTAACTGGGAGATAAGTTGAGGAAAATATTGAAATGGCTGAAAGGAAAACGTTGGTTCTTCCTTAGCTTGTTTTTGTGATGCAAAATCTATTGAATTTTTGAGACCATATAAATTATTTGTATTTGGCATTACAAGTACTGGCATATTCATCATATATGCCATTGGTATTGGTGCTATTGTATTGCCACTGAAAATCGGGGAAATCTGTTTGGATAATCTCATAGTTTCTGGAACATCAGTGATATATGATCGAAGAGTATTAGTATCTTGTTGTTTTATATTATGAGAATATGAATGAAGTTTTCCTGATGCAATTACTTGTTGTAGTTTCTCTAAAATATCTTGATCAAGGATATTGCTACTACTAATTGGTGGTGGGCTTGGATTCCATGCAATTGGATATCTTCTGTTTGGTTTTTTGAGAGCTTCATTGATTGCAGTTATCTTTTTTATAATCTCTCTAGCTGTATCTTCATTTTCAATGTTTGTTTCATCGTAAGCTAATGATTTTTCATCTCTATTTTCAGGACTCTCTGTAAGTTCTTCAACAGACGTTGTAGTCCTGAAAAAAATTAGAATATCTTTAGGAATAAAAAACTTTATACTTATTCTAATTACATCAATCCATTTTCCGGAAGCATTATTATAGCGTTTAACACAAAGCGGTGTATAAGCATGTAATATTTAAAATGAACCATACCTGAACCACTGGCCATCCCTTGTTGATTTTCACATATTTTTATGAGCATTAACATTAACTACTTTGTTAGTTGTGCTTGTTTCTAATGTGCATTGCCGTTGAATAAAATATAAGTAGTTAATAGCTTTAAAATACCGCAATAGTATCAACATTTGAAAAATATACAAATTTATTGGTTATAAGATACAATAGAAACTGATGTCAATGACATAATACTGGTAAAGACAGAAGTTATTTTGTTTGTAAATTAGACATTGGATTCACATGCAAAATATATGAAATCAAGGTATGATTGAGACACTGTTAGGTCTAAAGATGTGTTTTCGAAATTACCAGCTTTAATAAAACGGTAATGAAATCAGCTTCCAATAAACAACACATTAATGATTAGTTATGCTAAATATAATTACAAGAAGGGTCGTAATATAATCGCCGGAACACATTGAATTTGATATTTTGATATCTTAATTGTATTTTAAAACGGGCGAGATCAAATTATCAAATTTATTACTTGCATCAGAGTTATTAGACATTATTGATAAATTAACCCTGGGTCACGTTATTTATCTACAATTATGTATAATTTTTCAAAATTTAAACTTACTCTGAGTTTGTAGGCAATGAGTAGACTTCTAAGATTGTGTAAGTGAGGAGCATCTGAAACAATGAAATTAAACTTTTGTTACTATATGCATATAGAAGCAGTATGCACAGCCTCATTCTGCACAGACATTTAATAAAATTTGCTTGTTTTGCAGCTCTTTAGGCTTGACATTTTAGAAAATTAAATTATTAGCGCAGGCTAGTTTTATAAATAATTCTGAATTGCGTTCATTCTCTCAGTGGTAGACCGTACTTGACAGACTAGATATGCTTCAGTCAAACCAGTTTTTAGTAATAAAATAGTTTTTAATAATAAAATGACCAATGAAGCTGTTTATTATTATAACAAATTGCGAGACTGTTCTTTTATTATATAAAAATGAACACTAAGAATTCTTTTTCAAGAGACACCACTCTGAACGTAATGAATATTTGAATCACATTTGGTGATTTTTTACAAATCTATAAATAATGGCCACAAATTGAAAGAATAATTTTGAACGGAGATCAAACTCCCGACTTAAAGTAATTAATATCAATACACATGTATATTGTAATGTTTGGAATTGACAGAAGTGAAGAAATTCTCCGATTTATATAAACATGCTTATTATAATATATTCTATGAACTATATATTTTCTTAAATGATTATAAATGCCTGGTGAAAGCCTATAAGTGTATCTTGATTAAAACTGTATTTAATGTCTATAATTAAATGCACTTTGGAGATCTGATTTAATATTTATGCTGAGAAAGCTATTTTTATCAAAGAGAAATTCGTCGCATTTAAAACCGGCACTGATTTTATATTCTTGATCATTCGAAGTGAAAAAATACAACTGCATAATAGCTACATTTTTGTTGTCCTAATTAAGTTTAATATCTGGTTGACCGAGCGTCGCTCGGAATATCTTTGTCGAATTTATTTAGATATATATTAATAAAAAATAAATAATGAAAATATATAAAAAAATACAAAAAGAGAATAATAATAATACCGAGATTCGAAGCGACGCTGCTTAATTGATTAAAACCTGTCACCTTCCCATCTAAGCTATCGTAACTCATGACGTTGTCAACGAAATTTGAATTCATATTCTTTTAAAATTTAATGTCATTGTTTATTTTGCTAAAAACACGGACAAAACAACATTTTCTATAAATAAAACCTAGCTAAATCGATTTTTTGGACCCGAAACCTCTAGTATGCCAAGTTTCAACAAAATCGTTGGAGCCGTTTCCGAGATCCTGAATATATATATACAAGAATTGCTCGTTTAAAGATATAAGATTAGTTATTATACGTCATCTGGCTTAACTGTTTTCATTACTATACTAACTTGAAAGTGTACCAGCTGTATTCTTTTTTTCACGGTTATAGTTCGTCGTTCGGGAAAGGGACCTCGAGAGGAGAGGATACCCCGCATGGTATTCCGTTGGGTAGAGTGTGCCCAGACCATAGCCTACCCAAAAAAGGGGTATTTCGTCGCCGATCACGGAGGTCAAGCAACTCGGTATTGGTGGTCGCCCCAACGACGAAGCCGACGTGCTATGGGTGGTGGATTATGGAGCCGCGCGCCGTCCCTCTGTCGCCCCGGACGGAACCAGGTGGCAGGTGCGCTGACCATAGCCCACCCAAAAAAAAAACCTTCATCATCTTCACCATCATCCATAATTACTTGAGGTCGACTCAATACTACAATAGTTATTGGCTTTAGTTTATGATAGTATTCGTAGTCGCTACCACTATCACGCGCTAAATATCTATCTAATAGACTTGATTATTAAGAGAAGGAAAACTCAAACTAAAACCTTAGGTATACCAATTTGTCTGATCAGCGTGGTAAGTCAATTGCTCGAGACCAATATTGGGACATATATAAACTGAAATGATGAATGATAATAATGAGACTTGATTTTCCTTATAACGTAAACGGTATATAACTAAAAACAACAATACATTATATGGGTTATACCGATAAAAGTAACTGTAGAGCATCTTGTATCGCCATTTTTGGCGTCACGCCGAAGGAAAGGCTAATCAATGAAAGCTATAAGAAGGTAAACGAACTTGGATATTTTTTATTTTTTAAATGAAGTCTTTTGTAGGCAGATTTGGATGGAGAATAAATTTATGTGCTTGCCGGAGCCTCGCAGAAGCCGCAGCGTATACGCCCTGATGATGAGCATCGGATATGCTCGAAACCCGGGTCGACGTAATCGATCTCCGTACATGAGTGTTTTACCGTTATATATATTATAATATGTATCAATCTCACGATAATTTTAATACTAAAATTTATGAAACTTTTTTATTATAATAATTTATTGCCACAAACAACAACAACCCAACAACTAGCAACCCGCTCTCGCTTCGCTTCGGTTTCAGTCGCTTTACCCGCGGCGTAGTTCCCGTTCCTGTGGGAATACCGGGATAAAATATAGCCTATGTTACTCCCTGATATTATAGCTTTCCATTGGTGAAAGAATTTTTGAAATCGGTTCGGTGGTTTAAGCGTGAAAGCGTTACAAACAAACAAACAAACAAACATCGTTACTTTCGCATTTATAATATTGGTATGGATGAAGTCTGAGTGGATGACAAGAATATTTAACATGAATTTAATTTTTTGCTGATACTTAAAATAGGTTATCCTGTGCTATAAGCATCAGCAACCTTCTAATGTCACTAATTAATAATCTTATACAGATGATAGCAAGACAAAACTTAATAAAATTAAAATAATACTAATAGGCTATAAAATGTAGACAATATAAAATTATTTCCCCACCTACAAGTTATCTAAACATTTGGCCACGGCTTTAACACCTCTCACAGACCGACAGGGTAGCTTTGTAAAGGATTCAACACATTTCGTTCAATTGTTAAAGGATGTAAGAATCAAAGCCACGGCGATCATGGCAAGCTTCGACGTGACTTCTCTCTTCACAAATGTACCAGTGAGTGAAACCATACAACTAATAAGCACTTTTATACATGACTCTGCCTTATCAACTGAGTACATGGAGAGGATAGAACTATGTCTGAGGAGCGGCTACTTCACGTGGAAAGGAGATTACCACCTACAATTGGACGGCGTGGCGATGGGGTCACCTATAGCGCCGGTGGTGGCCAACATCTTTATGGAGTGGTACGAATCACTTGCCTTAAGGACGGCCAGTATTAAGCCACGTTTCTGGTGGCGATATGTCGATGACATTTTCGCGGTGGTGGACAAGACTAACTTTGTGCAATTCACGGAACACCTAAACAAGATACATCATAAGATCAGTATTACCGTGGAGGAAGAGAGAGAAGGAATACTGCCATTCCTTGATGTAAGTGTTATCCGAGAGACAAATGGTAGTCTAAGCTACACTATCCACCGGAAAACTACGCACACAGACCGGTATCTTCATGCCAGTTCTCACCATCATTCTGCACACTTATCCTCAGTACCAAGATCACTAATCAATCGGGCTCTTGGAATATGTGATCCCCAATATGTTAATACAGAGCTCGAGCACGTAAGGAAGGCACTAGTGGACAACGGGTACAATTGGCGGCAATGCTGTCGGTGGGCCAAGCCAAGTGAACGTAAGCGGCCAACAGGAGTGGAACGTTCTCCGACCTACTTTCCTTTCGTGAAAGGAATAACGGACAAAATCGGGCATCTCTTGCGAAGGAAATACGACATAAGAAAGTTCTTCCGCCCACCAGGCTAAATACGGCAAATGCTGCGTTCACCGAAAGACAAAAACCACCTGAGCGTACCAGGGGTCTATCGAGTACCATGTGATTGTGGCAAGAGTTACGTGGGAGAAACTGGACGTAACATCGCCACCAGACTAACTGAACACATCAGGAGTATGAAGAGCATGGATACGACACAATCAACAATAGCAGAGCACGCCAGTCTCGCGAATACAAGGCACTACATTCGGTTCGACAAAGCCTCCGTATTAGCTACAGAGAGACATTACAGACCGCGTAAAATACGTGAGGCCATAGAGAAAAACCAACATCGGACCCTCAACAGAGACGGTGGATAGAAGCTGCCATCAGCATGGATACCAGCTCTTAATGCTGCCTCGAGTCGTAAGATGGTGGTGTGCGTGGAGATTGACGTGACTAGCGTGGTATGTTATGGCGACGACACATGGAGTGACATACCAACAACATCGCTTAACTCCGGTTGTGAAGTTTCGTCCGACGATTCCGCCAAAGACGATCAAGAGGCCAACACCTTCCGCGCACCCCTCATGGCTGTGTCACGGCGCGGCGTTCGATATGCGTCGCGCAGTGGACACCGGGACCTCGCAGACGCCGCTGCGCACTCGCCCTGATGATGAGCATCGGATATGCTCGAAACCCGGGTCGACATAATCGATCTCAGCACGTGAGTGTTTTTGCCGTTATAGATATTATAATATAAAATCAATATAGTTATGATATTAGCTGTCATCGACATGGTCTGTAGGTAGACATGGGCGCTACCGGCTATTTCTGGCGACGGCTACTAACCATGTATTTGGTGTCTATATCTAAATAGATGACCGTTGTCGAATATTGGTATAATATGCGTAAAGTAATAGCGATTTTTTTTCAGTTAATGCACGGTTTAACCATTACAACCTTTCATAGGTCAAACTATAGTGACAACTTTTGGTGACATACAATAGCAACTAGAAACAAAACCACTTTAACATTAGTTTGATTTATCAGAGTTTATATCAGTTAAGATAATAGAAATTAGAGTGTCTTTCGCTTATATTAATTAATATTAGTGAAATGTTGCTTGTTATGAACTCACTAGCCAATAACCGCCCCCTCTCTGTTTTGCACGTCAGGAATTATGTAGAAAGAGTGAGATGGCATAATTATTTTGGTTATTAGACTTATTAGTAATCGTTCGGTTATTAACGTAAGAATTACGACACTTGATCAAATATTGTTGTGATATTTTTATTAGTTATATCAATACCGATACGACACTTTAGAGACATGTCAACCGTTTTCAGTTACGTTATGCTATAACGGACACATGTTTTATGTCAATGTCACCATATCTGTGCCGATAGATGTCGAAACCAGATGAATGTAAAAAGTTTCTAATTTACATATTTTTAATTTCACATCAAACAATTAATTTAAATATCCAAAAATAGCAACCGTTTATCATAGTTTTAAGTTTTCGCTTCTGTTGATAGTCCTTATGATTGTTTTGTGTTTTTAATAGTCTATCTATCTATCTTTGCCTGTGTTGTGATGATTGCGTTCTGATTTAGGTGTGACATTTGCTAGGCTAGTTGATTGTAAAAATAAATTAAAATAAGGATAGGAGAATAATGTGACAAAAAAAAATAGTTTTTTTTTTTAATTTCTGTTGGTGATAAACGAGCAAACAGCACGTGTGATGGTAAGTGATACTGCCGCTCGTGGACTTTTGCTAGGCCACCATCTACCGTGAAGATAGTGAAGGATATATGAATGCCACACGTAAACACTCTCAGAAAGTTGGGCTACCGGCTCACTCGTTCATTTAACAAAGTGGAGTAATATATTACTACTACTCAGACGTTGATAGGCGAGAGTGTGGTAGTAATCCGGACGGACCAGCCCGCGGCTGTAGACTGAAGACTGTCGACAATATTATCCAACCACATAGTAAATTAATATAATCATCATCATCATCTCAGCCTATACACATCGTACTGTTAGGCTCGGGCCTACTCCACCAAGGAAGGGGAAATTGGCCTAGTATGCCACGCTAGTCAATACCAAAACCAGCACGTCTGACCAGCGTGATATAGTAGGTAAATTTCCCTTCCATAGTGGAGGAGCCTGGAGTCCAATAGTGGAATGTATATTTGTTGAGGTGATGTTGATGATAGGTGAGACTTATATGTAGTCGAATACCATTTCTTGTTACATTTATTTAACGCATTGATGAGATAGTGGTCTAAGTAACGAACTACAGCGCCATATGTTATGAATTCGATTCCCGCGCAGAGTCTTACTTTGTGTGATTCATAATTGATTGTTCCCAGGCCGTATATTATTTGACTGGGGCGGCGCAGGCGCGATTACCTGGGCCTGATGCCGGAGCTAGTTCATCGCCGGCGTCTTCCCCAAGGCCCCCCCTTGGGAGGGACGTCAGTCTATGGGATGGTACTTTAAGTCGCCCCGGAAGAAGTGGTGCGAGGAGCGCGCTGGCCGTAACCCACCCAAAAAAAAAGGCCGTGTATTATTTGCATCCGTTAATTACACGTTTGCAAAGGCCTATAGGAAACAAGGACTAATTACTAAAGAATTATATGGGATAGTGACAATTATATTTTTTATCTCGTCGCCGCGAAAGAAATTGGTAAATGTTCTTAAATTTCACTTTAATTGCATGTACGTGTACATTAATTTATTATTTCGTTTGACCTACGAGTACATGATTGATCGTTTGCATGTTGTAAAAGTTCTTATTTTATTGCCCAGCATGGCTTTAAAATACATTTAGGCTTTTTATTATTTATTAATACGTAAAGTATAATTCTTTACACATATGTAGTATTTCTAATATTTGTTATTGATGGTGAGTTTTTATTTTTGTAATACACATTCTATATTACTAAATGCACGTATATTTTAATGATTTCTGATGTTTACGTGAGTATTATGGATATGAAATAAATAATTTTTTGTTGACTATGGTACTCAAGACCTATTCTTTTTTTTTGAGGTGGGTCAGCGCAACCATGACCCTGCCTCCCGGCTCCGTCTGAGGCGACAGAGTGGTGACGCGCGGCCCCATAACCTACCCGTAGCCACATCGCCTTCGTCATTGGGCCTACCACCGGTGCCGAGTTCCTTGTCTTCAGTGGTCTGCCAGAATATCCTGAGGTACCCTCTCCTATCGACGTCCTTTTCCCGGGACGTCGGTGTTCTCAAGGCTGGAAGGTATTTGAGCTGTTTGTATGCCTGTCTCTATGTCCCCTGAAAGGCTTAACCTATTTTCATAAATAATAATAATACTACATTCATTTTGGTACCTAGAATGCCGTATGGTGACGGAGTAAGAATACAATTCACTATTCCGTCTCTTACCCGCAGGTGCCGTAAAAGACCACTAAGGGATACGATACGCGTACAACTTCTATGCAAGAGAAGTAGAACTCGAAAAAAAAAAGATCCTATACCAACACGTCTGACCAACGTGGTATAGTAGTTCATTTGCCCTCCCATTGCGGAGAAGGCTCGAGCTCAACAATGAGACATGTGAGCCGAAATAGCGTGAATGTTGTTGGTTATATAAAATTACTAGCACCCTGCCTCCTTATACCTTTCCATTGGTGATAGAATTTTTGAAATCGGTTCGGTGGTTTAAGCGTGAAAGCGTAACAAACAAACAAACTTACTTTCGCATTTATAATATTAGTAAGGATTATAAAATCAAAAGGACGTTATGCGCACTTTGAGTTGAACATTATTAGCTCCAGAAAAAAAATATGACTGTCGAATGAGGTGTCAAAATAATGTGCTTTAATAACGCAAGTATGAAAATATATAATCATCATCAGTTTATATACGTCCCACTGTTGGGCTCGAGCCTTCTTCGTAATGGGAGGGAAAATGACCTACTATACCACGCTGGACAGACGTGTTGGTATATGGTTTTATTTCGAGTTTTGCTTCTCTTGCATAGATGTTATATGCATATTTAATCCCTTAGTTAACCTTTACGACTTCCATGGGCGGTGGGTGGTGGGCAGAGGGGGTTTTGAATTGTATTTTTACTCCATCACCACACGGAAAATACTTAGTTAATTATTGGCACCCCACACAACTTATTTTATTTAGTAATTTTCTCGCGTACATGATGTTTTTCTCATTTCCGTGTGGTGACAGAGTAAGAGTACAATTCACCACCCCCTCTCTTGTCCGTGGGTATCGTAAAAGACGACTAAGGGACATAATATGCATATAAAATCTATACAAGGGAAGAAAAACTCGAAATAATACCCTATATTAACATGTCTGACCAGCATGATATAGTAGGATAATTTCCCTCCCATTGCGGAGGAGGCTCGAGCCCAACAGTGGGACGTATATAAGCTATGATGATGATGATGATTTCTGATATTTCACACACTTTCTCCGATATTGATAGTCTTTGTTGATGATATTTTGGACGTCAAATAACTTCTCACAAATGCTGATAAGTATCCGAAACTTAAGTATCAGATATTATCTATGCAAGAGAAGGAAAACTTGAAATCAAACTGTATTCCAACACGAGTAGGTCAATGTCCCTTTTATTGTAGAGGAGGCTCGAGCCCGTCTGTGGGACTTATATGGGCTGAGATCATAATGAAACATAATGTTCGACAACTTCGAGAATCGCATTTCCAACTAGGACCAGTACAGGAATGACATGGGCATGGGTTAGACATGACTTTCGTCTTGTCCATGTTCATTTGTAGACCGACTAGTTGAGAAACCCTGCTCAAGTCATTGAGCATAGTGCGAAGGTCCTCCAGGGATTCTGCCATGACTATGGTAACGTCGGCAAATCGAAGGTGACTCATGCATTTGCTGTTGATGTGAAACTACCCTCTCCTCTCGACGTTCCCCCTCGGGGACGTCGGTCGCCGTCGCACGGTCAGCTTCTCTGTGGGTGACGGACTAAATCATATAACAGTCGCTTAAAACCCTTATCTCGTGAAGTTTTCGTCTCTCAAAAGTTTGCATGTTTCAAAGTCGAGAGGGCTAAAAAGTTTCACATCAAATGTATTGCTAGCGTAAAGGCAATAAATCTTAATAAAAATAAGTTATTAGGTCGTCTTATACCGTATGTTTCTATTTTGTACAAGTATTTGGCACTTGTACCGTTAATTTATCTGTACATATTGACAATAGGTACAAGCGGGTCAAGACCGATTCATCTTCGATGGCATATTTTGACAAGAGAAAGTAAACCTTTATTAACGTTAATAAAGTCTAGAATAGAACGGTATTCGCTTTCAATTTGATATAGAGAGAATAGGATATAATTATAGTAATACTAGCTGTCTGACCTGGCTTCGAATGATCGCAAGATAGGTATAAAAAAAAAGATAAATAGCGTTTTTCGACCACGTTTCTCCACTTAGGAGTTAAATTTCTTCTGAATGTATTCTTAGTTCCATTAATAGAATTTCTCAGTAATCTTATAGACTAACCTTTTTTTCTATATAGCTGAACCGTTTATGATGTTTTTTTTATATAATTACAGATTATGTTTCCGTATGGTGAAGTAGTAAGAAGGCTCGTGGATATCATAAAATACGACTAAGGGATATAAGATTTATAAAAGACATATGAAACTTATGAAATGCAAGGAACACTTGAAATTAAAGCCTATTTTTTTTTTGGGGGTGGGTTGCGATCGGCGCACTCCTCGCACCACTCCGTCCAGGGCGACAGAGGGGCGTAAGCACGCACACCCGCAACCCACCCACGTGCACGTCGCCTTCGTCGTTGGGCCGACCACGGGAGCGGGGTTACTTGTCATCAGTGATCGGCCCAACGGAATACTCCCTATTTGGGGTACCCTCCCATCGACCAAAGTCCCTCCCTCGGGGAGGACGTCGGTCTTTCCTCACGCGGTCGGCCTCTCGGCGGGTGACGGACTAATTCCCCGATCACATCACCCGCGGCCTCGGCTAGAAATTAAAGCCTATACCAAAATGTCTGACAAGCGTGGTTTAGCAGGTCAATTTCACTTCTATCATAGAGGATGTTTGAGCCCAAAAGTGCGACATAATGAAATGGTGATGTTGTGTGAATTTTAACATTTTACCATATCTTTAAATGATCTACGAGACACAACTTTCAAACACACTTACTGAGATAGTTTAAAACACCTTCAAAAACCGGCCAAGGGGGAATCGGAGTCGCGCACGTAGGGTTCCGTACCACTATGTATAAAAATCGCGTTTGTTGTGTGGAAGCTCCCCTTAAATATTGATTTTATTTTGTTTTTAGTATTTGTTGTTATAGCGGTAACAGAAATACATAATTTTTAAAAACTTCCACTGTCTAGCTATAGCGGTTCTGAAGATACAACCTGGTGATAATGAATGGACAATGGCAACCAGATGGATGGACAGACAGCGAAGTCTTAGTAATAGGGTCCCGTTTTTACCCTTTGGGTACGAAGCCCTGAAAATGGTCGAGGTTCGAGGATATTATTCAAAGACTATTGGATGGATTTGAAAAAATCTATTTGTTGTACACAGAATTTTCAAATTGGTTTCATTGTATTGACTAACTAATAACAATTCAATGAAGTAAGGCGACAAATGAAAAAATTATGAAAAACTCAGCGGGCTTGTCTATTATTATTAATTATTTTTTTTCTTCTTACTAGTTACAAAATTGTGTACATGTTTTGTAAGAACTAGCTCCAGTGTGATACTCTTCGAACTGCAAGATACTTAATATAATTTAAACGATTATGGCTGGACCAAATCCCACAAACGGTACCCGATTACGAATTAACTACTAGAGCAGCCATCACTCCCCTCAGCCACTATGAAGGGAAGGAAGAGACCCGCTCCACGCAGCTACCGCAAGTAGATCCTTCAATGAGCATGACCAAGACCATATGTTACAAACGATGAAAATACAAAATTTCGTTAGGCAAAACACGCCACGCTTTACAATATTAGAGTTAATAAAAAAAGAGTTTATTGCAGAGAGCATGGGTTTGGAACCCTCGATAATGGCACTTGTCCAGTCAGAATCTCTCAGTATTTTATCCCTTAATCGTCTTTTACGACTCCCATAGTCAAGAAAGGGGGATAATTGTACTCTTACTCCGTCACCATACGGCTCCCACAAAAATTTACTATATCTGAGGATTGAACATACAACACTCGACCCCACAGTTCTAACAACTACTCTACTATCTGTGATATTAAAATGTTTGATAAGTTATCATAATGTTGTTAAAACAAGTACACAAGTCATTGCGAGAAATGTAATCGCCCTCTTAATGTGTACGCTTCAACTTTCCACTAACAAGTTACGAAGCACATCCGCACTTTTACTTCTTACTTTTTTTATTATCGGTTGCATTTTTTTTTGTTGACTTGTTTGTTACAGTTTCATTTCCACGATGATTATTATCTTTATCTTACTGTATGTTGATGGATTAAAAATACCATTCACTACCTATAATCTTGGCCGTAATCACAAAAGACTAAGGATATACATATCATCATCATTATCATCGCAGTCCACATACGTCCCACTGTTGGGCTCGGTCCTCCTCCACAATGGTAGGGAATTTGACCTACTATACCATGCTGGTCAGACATGTTCATATAGGTATACGTTTTATTTCGAGTTTTCTTTCTCTTGCATAGATGTTATGTGCATATTATATCCCATAGTCGTCTTTTACGACATCCACGGCCAAGATAGGGAGTGGTGAATAGTATTCTTACTCCGTCACCACACGGAAAGGATAATATGTATATAATATCTTTGCAAGAGAAGGAAAACTATAAATAAAAAAGTGAGACGTCATTCAGGACGCCTGGCAGATGTGAAACATCGAAATTATTTTGTACTAGTATATATGCATAAAAGAACAACTTACGACAGTAACTTATATGGCATAATGTAAAAATAACTTATATGGCATAATATTGATGTTTTCCCTTCAACATCGATGTTAAAAACATCGATGATGAAATCCGTTAACATCGATGTTACGATGTTTTGCCTATAGCAACGTCGATGTTAAAACATCGATGTTTTTCCTTTCAACATCGATGATCATCGAACATCGATGTTCATCGATCATCCCTATCGAGGGGTGACCGCGCTAGGAGCCAGACGCGCGCGTTTATCAAAAAGATAAATATGACTCATACTCACAGTTAACGTAACAATTTCGCGCCTTTTTTTTGTATGGTTTTTAGTAATGAATTTTGGTTGTTAATATTTATTTAAGGTTTTACTTATGTTATATCCATACTAATATTATAAATGCGAAAGTAAGGATGTTCGTTTGTTTGTTTGTTTGTAACGCTTTCATGGTTAAACCACCGAACCGATTTCAAAAATTCTTTCACCAATGGAAAGCTATAATATCAGGGAGTAACATAGGCTACATTTTATCCCGGTATTGCCACGGGAACAGGAACTACGCGCGTTTAAGTGACTGAAACCGAAGCGAAGCGAGGGCGGGTTGCTAGTATAATAATATAAAAACATGAACATATCATGTTTTTATATTATTATTATTTCGTTGCTTCAAGGTTGTTAGAAATATGGACGGCCAACGAATTTTGTCATATCTTGAGGAATCTTATTCAGAAGGAGAGTTATCTGACAATGATTTAATGACTGCAGAGGATCACGTAAGTGTTTTTAGCCAACCAAGCGATACGGAGCAAGAGTGCTTAGACAGTGATAACGATAATGTACCACTACATGAAATCAGAACGGAGTTGCAATTCAGCGCAAATCGTTCAACGCTGCCAGAACCCGAGCTTCTTGTTTCTCCAGAATCATTTTCGCGACATGACCAATTAGTTTAGTTAAGTTTTCTTTTTACTTTTTTTTCCAAAGATATATTAATTACCTATTATTTAAGTGACATATGTGACCAAAAAATACTTTTTTTTGTTGTGATAAGGTGATAAAACTATAATGGATCTCATTTTTGTTAATTTTGTTAGACTTGAAGTGAAAGTTGAAGTTTTCTTAATAGATGTTCTGTAATTTATATTTGTGATTTTTTAATCCTAAAATCAGAGTGTAAATATGCATTATAATAATAAATATTACGAATATATTCAATAAAACGTGACAATGTTGAATACTACATACACGGGTTATATTAACCCACCTCAACATCCGTGTAACAATTTCGTACCACAATGACGCCGGGTTAAGCGTTAAAGCGTAACAAACAAACAAACTTACTTTCGCGTTTTTAATATTAGTAAGGGTTGAGATTCCTATAGGAAAATAAAGGGTTGGTGACACATCTTATTTTTAATCCGCCCCAGATGAGAATGAAGTAATGTATAGGGATATCATCATTATTTCAGCTTATACATGTACGTCCCACTGCTGGGCTCCAGCCTCCTTCTGGATAGTAGTGAAATTGACCTATTGTACCACACTGGCCAAACGGTTATACGTCTATAGAAATATAATATTTTCTTATTATATTAAATGTCCAAAGTAACTCTGAAATGATCTAATTCAGTTCAGTTTTTTATAAATATGGCTGCATCGGTGACTGATGACTCTGTCAATATCAAGGTGGAGAGATAAAAATAAAAAAAAAAGTAAAAATAAACCAAGTATTTGTGACAGTTGATCAGTCTTATAGCAATGGCTTCTCTTGAGTGGGCTGAAAAAGACGTCACAAATTGTTAATATATGTAAGGATCTAATTATTAATCTAAATAATTCTTAAATCACTTTAATCACACATTAAAAAATCGGTCCAGCCGCTTAGTCACAAACAAAAGTGTTATTATACGAGTAAAAATTTGGCTACCCATTCAAATATTCAGGCGTGAGAATTTCAAATTAAAATTCGTATTGCGTAGGAATCGAATCGTATATATTGGTTACAAGTATATATAAATTACTCCGCCATTTGTGGAGTCAAATACCTTTTAGTCATGATTTTATATTTAGCCATGACCATGTATTTCATTTGTAATCATGACCAGGCGTAAATAAAATATGCTAGCAAGATAACTAATCACTTGTTCCCGAAACAACGCGAAAACATTTTTAAAATTTTAAACTACATATTTGTATTCATAATATACATATGCAACATATCACAACAAACAATTAAAATTCCGAATTAAGACATACAATAAAAGCGACTTGCCTTGTTATTGTACTGGATATAAAGCTTTTTTTATTTTAAACTAGTTTTTAGTTCGATGGAGTAAGTAAAATTAATTATTTTTAAAATTAAACATTTTTAAAATCGGCTGAGGACCTCACTAGGAGAATGGACAGCAGCTATCTCCTGGAAAAACTTATTACATCTACTGCGATCGCCAAACCGTCTGCCAAGCGTGGCGATTATGGCATTATACGCCTCGTAAAAGAATGGGTAAATCCATAGAAGAACGGGTGTAACCGACATAGCCCGCAGAATTAGCACGGTGAAATGGCAATGGGCAGGCCACATCGCTCGTCGAACCGATAACCGTTGAGGAAAGAAGGTTCTTGAGTGGCGACCACGAGTCGGACGGCGCAGTGTAGGACGACCCCCCACTAGGTGGACTGACGACATTCTCAAAGTCGCAGGGTACCGTTGGATGCAAGTGGCGCAGGACCGTGCCGAGTGGCATTCTCGTGGGGCGATCTATGTCCAGCAGTGGACGTCTGTAGGCTGATGGATGAATGGAATATACGATGGTGTAATGACGGAGTAAGAATAAAATTCGCCATCCTCTCTTTTGCCCGCGGGTGTCATAAAAGATGACTAAGGGATGTAATATGCAGATAATCTATACCAGGGAAGGAAAACTTGACACAAAACCTATATCAACACGTCTCACATCCATATTCTCAAGGAAACGGGTACTATGCGGCTGAAACCAGAGGAATTTACTAATTAGAATTAAAAAAAAAACAATGGCTAGTATAGTACATTAAAGTAATTCACTCCTATGTAAACGACTGGTAACTAATAATGGATAACAACTATTTCTATTTTAAAAAAGTAAATCATCCGACAAACATTTACTAAGTTATTTCATTATATAAAAAATATAAAATACTTCTTGACATTCACTTAGATCATTAATTAACAATACAAATTTTAAAAGTAAACAATTTGAACCTTACAAAGTAAACCAGAGT
This sequence comes from Lymantria dispar, assembly GCA_032191425.1. NCBI lineage: Eukaryota > Metazoa > Arthropoda > Insecta > Lepidoptera > Erebidae > Lymantria > Lymantria dispar. The sequence continues at coordinate 26,629,389 of CM063442.1, forward strand.
TTTGTTTAATAAGTTTTTTGACCTTTGTAAACAATAAGTTTTGCATATTTTTAAACATCATTATCATTTATTGTGTGGTTAGTGTAAAAAAACTGGCCAAGTGCGAGTAGGACTCGCGCATCAAGGGTTCCGTACAAACCTGTAGATATATAAGTAAAAGTTCACCTATCACGACAATCAAGTCATAGTTATTGTATTTTTATTTCAAAATGAAATCCATAATACATGGAAAGTGTGAAAATAGCAGTAAGTTTAAAATTATAAAAAATATTTTTATTATATGATGTAACAAAAATTTACGGAATTCGCAATTTTTCCTTTATCTGTGCTATAAGAGATTCTAAGTTCACGGGAAGGTTTTGATTCCCTTGCGAGTGTCGAATGTTTGCGGCAATTTGTAGGATAAACGGCTGTATCTTTTGATTGCGTTGTCTTAGAAGTTTGATCACAGCTCTTAGGGACAGTAGACCTGAGTATCCGATATAAATTTCAGCTTGATACCTCCACGCGTTTCTAAGAAAAAAGGTCTTGAAAGACAGACAGACGGACGGGTGGACAACAAAGTGATTCTATAAGGGCTCCGTTTTTTCCTTTCGAGGTACGGAACCCTTAAAATAGTCTGAATGGAATAAAAATAGAATTATTTTATAATAATTTCATAAGTCATCACGGAAGGATAAATTTATAATCGCCGCACTTCACAGATCGCAGCTGATGGTGTTTCTTTTTATTTTATTACAAACTGTGGTAAACGATAAACTGTGTACCGGATGATAAGTGATGCTATCGCTCATGGAACTTTGCGCTGGCTAACGTGAAGAAAGTGAAGGGAATGTGAACGCGTGCATTGAGGTTTGGTGATACTAAAGTCATCAACAGAACCCGCCACATGCGAACACCCACAGAAAGTTGGGCTGCCGGCTCTCTTATTCACTGAACGAAGTGCAATAACAAATTGTTACTATTCAGACGTTGATTTTTTGCGAGAGTGAGATACTACCTTGGACGGACCAGTCCGCGGCTGCAGACAGACAACTGTCAACAGTGTGATCCTACCACTATATATGTTATATATTTCTCAGAAGATCACTTCTTGGTCGATGGGAGGGTACCCCACGTAGGGGGTATTCCGTCGGGCTGACCACTGACGACAAGTAAACCTGCTCCGGTGGTCGGCCCAACGACGAAGGCTAGGTGGTTTTCGGGTGGGTTGCGGGAGTTGCGTGCTTAAGCCCCTCTGTCGCCCCGGACGGAGTGGTGCGGAGGCGCGCCAACCGCAGCCCACCCACAAAAAAAAAAGAAAAAAGAAGATCACTTCTAGCTACTTTTGTCATAATGATTTCTAATGTTTATATTACACATAGTAAATAAAAATATTTTTATGGATTTTATTGATTTTGTATTTGACTGCCCTACGTATTTAACACTTTACGACGAAGTCCGCGTTACAGTGTTCGAAGCGGACTCCGTCCGTCTTATAAGCTCGCCTTGTTCGAAATGTTGGGTAATCAAAAATAAACACAAACGCTATAAAATCCGTAAAAATAGTTTACGTTTTTTTTTATTACAGTTTCAAAACTTTTTTCATAACGTTATAGTCATCATCATCATCGTCATTTCAGCTAATATACGTCCCGCTGTTGGGCTCGAGTCTCCTCTACAGTAGAAGAAAAATTAACCTTACTACCATGCTGGTCCTGTCTAAGGTTAGTATAAGGTTTTATTTTGAGTTTTCCTTCTCTTGCATAAATGTTACATTCTTATTATATTCCTTAGTCGTCTTTTACGACACCCACGGGCAAGAAAAAGGTGAGTTGTATTCTTACTTCGTCACCACACGGAAAGATGACTTAGGGATAATCATATCCCTTATAACCAATGCAGATAATGTCTATGTAAAGAAGGAAAACCCGACATTATACCCAACATGGAGGACCAAAGTGGTATAGCAGTTTATTTTTCTCCCATTGTGGAAGAGGCTTGAGCCCCACAGGGGAACTTACATGGGCTGAAATAATGATGATGAAACTAGTATAATTATTAAGCGTCTGTTGTGGTACACGCATGAGGCGGGTCGAAATTATCTTTTCTAGAAGGGCATATCCTTAGAATAATAATGTATAGAAGGTATGTTCGCGCACAAAAAGTGAAACATTTCAATTAGAGCCTAATAGAGCTTACGCCGGAACTGCTCCGTAATGTACAAGTCATTGTACTGCACGTACGTACGCAACTCTTAAAAAATAAATAGGTAATTATGACGGTTTGTGCATTCAAATGGTGTCATAACACATATGAAAAACTTAAAAAGGTTTTTAACATTACTTTTAAAAGTATTTCGACGATTTATGTTAATAAAAACAAAATTTGATTTCATAATTTGTATAGTGGTGTGCGTGTGTACGTGTGTAATCGTCTGCGTGCCATTAGTATTTTTAGATTCATGTTTCGAACTTTCGAAGTATTTACACTATCCTTCTATACGTTATTATTCTAAGGGTATATCATACTTTTCGTGTGGTGACGGAGTAAGAATACAATTCACCACTCTGTATCTTACCCGTGGATGTCGTAAAAGACGACTAAGGGATATAATATGCATATAAGATCTGTGCAAGAGAAGGAAAACTCGAAACGAAACCCTGTACCAACGTGTCTGATCAGCATGTTATAGTAGGTCAAATTCCTTCCCACCAAGGAAAGTATTAGGCGATGATGTTTGTCGTATTTATGTCTTAATCATCGTGAAACAGAAAACACATGTATTTTTTCTTTTTGATGTGAAACTAAAACATAGACCTCAAGCGAGATGTATGCCTGAATATTCATTGCAAATTGGAGTTAAATACATTCAAGTTATTTTAATACATGAAATACTTGAGATATCGGTCGTTTATTATCTTATTTCATATCATATTGCAAAACGACAGTAGTTAAGTAAAACAGGTTGTTTAAATATGTTTAAACAAAAAGATATACAGAAATGTCTGTCAAGAAAAAAATTGCTAAGAATTCTGAGGTATTGCTTTGTTTAAAGAAATTCAATTTGAGAAAAATCCTCATTACACTCGCAAATCTACACTAATATTATAAAGAGGAAAAATTCGTATTTTTGTGTGTACGTTTGTAATGAATAACTTCAAAAACTACTGTACAGATTTCAAAAATTCTTGCACCATTGGAAAGCTACATTATTCCTAATGTTACTCAGGAAACCTAAGGCTTTTCGGTGTGGTGACGGAGTAAGAATACAATTCACCACTCCCTATCTTGCCCGTGGATGTCGTAAAAGACGACCAAGGAATAGGATAGAATACACATATAACATCTATGCAGGAAAAGGAAAACTCGAAATAAAACCCTATACCAACCTGTCTGACCAGCATGGCTAATAGGTCAAATGTCCTCTCATTGTGGAGGAGGCTCGAGCCCAACAGTGGGACGTATGTGGGCTGCGATGATGATGATGATGAACATAGGTTATATTTTATCCCGATATTCCCACGGGAACGGGAACTACGCGGGTAAGGCGACTGTAACCGAGGCGAAGCTGGATTGTTAGTTTTATTTCAGGTGATATTAATTTTTATTGAGCAAGAGAAAGATTTCTGAAACAAATACCTGTTTTCACTTATCGGCATTATGTTATAAATTATCATTGAGTGAGATTTTGTAAAGCTAATGTATGTTTTCACTCATCATCATTCAGTCATGATATTAATTTTGATTGAGCAAGGCTTTGTGAAACTAATGTCTATTTCCATTAGCGATATCTAAATCTCTCTTAGTCAATCTATATGAAATATAAACTTCATAATTCATTAATGTTTGTGTTTCTATACAGAACATTAATTATTTAAATTCTCTTAGGTGTTACCTAAAGAATAAGACTCGTTAGTGCAAATCTTGTAAAAAATGAAAATGTTAAAATTCTATACAGTAATACAAAAACTGTTAAAACGCACATAATATTTTAAATAAAGTTAAATTTTTTATATATAATCTTTTTATTTCATGATCTTAATGGCGTTATTATAACAAAAAAAAAATGTGTTACTTAATTTTTTTCGTAAAGATAAAGTGATTTTTTGTTTGAATTTAAAGTGCGTTTGCTTCTACTACAAAATATATGCGCTACTAATAGTTTTAGTCCCAAATTAAATACAACTTTAGAGATTATTAGATTCAGTCCACGCCATTCATCTGTCAACCTATCGACATCTGAAGCTTTTTTGGGCTGGCTATGGTTTGGTCGCACGTCATCCGTTCCGTGACGCGGCATTATAATCACCGTATTGCCTCCCTTTTGCCATTTGGCGAACAACTAGTACCGAGTCCCTGACATCCATAACCAGTCCAGCCGATCGACATTTACTGCTGGATATAGGCCTCCCAAGAAGAAAAATATGCTGAACACAACCACTTTTTTACGTGTTTCTAGAAGATGCATGCTACCCACTTTCTACGGGAAAACCGGTGGCGATGCGTGGTATTCTTAAACAGTATATCAAATCCCTTGTAGTGACGTCACGATTTTGATCTCAATTTTAATTTATTTGAGCATTTGACGCCGTCGTCCTGAGCATTGCCTCCTTCAGAGGCAAAACACTTGTCAAGACAACAATCGAAACTTTTCAGAAAATTGCATATTGAAATTTTGGAAGCGTAAGAAGAAGTTTTCCTATGTCTCGGACGTATGCCTAGGCCACGGACGTCATGAACTCGGTACCAATAGTCGGCCCAATGACGAAGGAATGGGACTACGATGGGTTATGGGGACGTATGCCGCCCTTTCGTCACTCCGGATGGACCATAGACCGCCAAAAAGAAAAGTTCGTCCTATCCATCCGGGGCGATAGAACGGGCGGCGCTTGACCCCACGTACACGTAATGTAGTCAATTATTCGATTAGAGAAATGGCGGGAAACAGAAAATTTTGAGTAATATTTTTAGTTTTTTTTATTGTACATTAAATAAATAATGTGAGATTAAATGTAACATATTGAAAAATAAACTTTAAAGCATAGTGGACGTTACTTTCTCAATTGTCCAGGAAATTGTTTAAGTTTTAGTTTTTTTTTTATTGTACATTAAATAAATAATGTGAGATTAAATGTAACATATTGAAAAATAAACTTTAAAGCATAGTGGACGTTACTTTCTCAATTGTCCAGGAAATAGTTTAAGTAGTGTAGACATCTCTCTGCTAAAAATTTACAACAATTTACAGTACAGCAATGCCCTAATAAAATTTGATAAATATTATTTATTGTTCTAAATAATAGTTTAAAATGGTAGGCTACAGAGATTCCATATGCGAGAGAAGAAGATAAAAAAAATATCAAGGAGGTAAAAGTTCAGAATTAGTAAATAAAATAAAGAAATTCAATCAACAATCTACTTTCTGGGACGACAATCTATATATAATAAAATATATATAAATTTAATAATTATTTTCACTGATTTTATCGTGTTTAAATTTCTTTGAATTATCCTGCCGTTTTGAATATTACTCAAGGTCACAGAAGGTCCACGATAAAATCCACAAAAATTGTTTTATTTCGTGTAAAATCATCATAATGATTTATAAATGAAAATGATAAGAGAGCTTTTAAGTTATACACTACTTACTAATAGGCTAGATTACTAATAGGCTAATTTTACATATCTTAGTGATAAAATTTATACAGGCAGGCAGGTTTCTCGATGTTTTCTTCAGTGTGAAATGCAAATGAATATTATTATGAATTATAAATGGCGAAAAGTTAAAAATATTATCAATAAGGTTCAAGGCCCAATGCCCCAGCTGGGGGAAGAGGGATATTATTTTTTTATCAGAGTTCTTAATATAGAGTCTTGAACGTTGTTGAGTAAATAGCAGTAGGCCTGTTTTCTATAATTTATGACTTATCAAATTAAATAACGAATTATAAGCGCATTACACCTCTGTCTATCATGTAGAGTAATTGCGAGAAATTATAAAAAAAATTTTAGAAATAATGTACTCACCAAAATTCCAAACAAATAATGCCGGGTCATCGTTGCAAATTTAAAAAAAATATCGATCGTAAATATCACGTTATTTTTGATAGAATGGTATCGGGTACCGGTATTCAGAATTTAAATTAGGAACGTGCGGTCACTCGCGCGGTCCACTGGCGAGTTGGAAGCTCGTGGCTGTGTCGCCAGCTTTTTGCTTCGCATCGATAAATGGATTTACTACAGGTTGCGTTCTCGATAGTAAATGTAGCATGTTATGAGTGTGTAAAACATATATTTTAATTACTACACTATTTTTCATAAAAAAATAATACTACACCTTACAAGCACCTTACAAGTTGTGGATTTAATTATTTGTAATTTTATGGTTGTGAAACTGATATTGTTTCATAAAGCAAGTATTTTGTCTTATATATTTTATTATGATTAATAAAAATATTAAGTTATTAATTAATATTATTAATATAAATGTTAGTACTTTACGAGTGTATTTTTTTATTATGAGTATTGTTCGCGACAAGTGCAAAATACCGTGATAGTGCTTAAAAAACGAACTGTAACATATTTTTTTTTTTTTTTTTTTATGTGTGTACAGCTGTTGGCCGCAGATGGCCTTGACAGCTTGACGCGGACTATGGGTGAGCGCTGAGGGCTCTCAACCCGGAGAAAAGTATGCTAAGCGACATCGCCCAAGGGCTCCCCCTGTGGGGAACGGACCTCGGCTTGGGGCGTCGCTGGAGGCAAAGTGGGCGTGCCCACGTTTTTAGTGGTGACTTTTGCGCGGCGCGGTTTCGCACCTCGACGGCGAGGGCGGAACCGCGGATATTTATTTGTTAAGGCCTCGCGGGCCGTGTAGGCTCTTTGTTGAGCGAGTGTGATAATGTCGTCCTCTTCGTCGAGGACGTGACGAGGACGTCGGATGGAGGAGATTTTGGAGGGTCTATAGGAAGCCGCCCCAACCACTAGTTGGTTGGGGTGTGTCATGGCAGAGTCAAAGTAGCTCTGAGAGCACCGTTTCATAAACTGCTTGATGGTCGGCAGTTCGACGTCGATGTGGAGATCGACGTTTCGTATGAACCACGGTGCTCCCGTAGCTCGGCGCATGAAACGATTTTGTAGTGCGCGTGTCTGTAGCCTGTGGATCCTGTGTGGTTTAACATGCGCGAACACCACGCTGGCATAGGTCATGATAGGCCGTATGCAGGTGGTGTAAAGTCGGACTTTGCTACTCAGGGGCATACGCGACCTAGAGTTGAGTAGACAGTGGAGACGGCCCATCACAAAGGCTGCCCGTGCGCGGACTTTCTTTATGTGAGGGGCGAAGCCGAGTCGATCGTCAAGGGTCACACCCAAGTATTTGGCCTGCCTGGTCCAAGTGACCGGCTTGTTGAAAATTTTAAGGGGGGGAATGCTATCGATAGAGTAGGAACGGGCAGTTCGTCTAGTGAACATGACCGCCTGACTCTTCTCGGGGTTGATTTCTAATCTCCATTTCCTGAACCAATTGGCTAGGGCGGTAACCACTGTTTGGAGAGTCTTGGCTACTGTTGTCGGGGATCTACCAGCACAAAAGAGTGCGGTGTCATCAGCGTAAAGCGCTTTATGTACCCGGTTGAATTTAGGCATATCGCTAGTGTATAGCGTGAAGAGAAATGGGGAGAGGACCGACCCCTGAGGGACGCCGGCCTTGATAGGGTGGGAGGTCGACAACGTCCCTTCCACCCTGTAGCGAAAGCTGCGATGACTTAAGTAGTCATGTATAATGAGAATTAAGTAGTGAGGGATCTTGAGGAGATAGAGTTTGTAGATTAGGCCTTCATGCCAAACCTTGTCGAATGCTTTCGCTACGTCTAGGAATAATACACCCGTATATCTGTTCATGATGAACTGACTACTTGTGTATTCTACCAAACGGTGAACTTGTTGTACGCAGCTGTGTTTAGCTCGGAAGCCAAACTGTGCGTCGGGAACGAGGTTGTTAGCCTCGGCGAATGTACGTAGTCTACTGAGAACTATTCGTTCGTAGATCTTACCTAGACCTCTTAGTAGACTAATCGGGCGGTAACTACTAGGTTCGGTACGGCGCTTGCCGGGTTTGTGGATTCCTATTACCACGGCCTCTTTCCATTGCGCGGGAAAGATGTTATTATTTAGTGCTGCATTGAAGATGCAGCACAACAGGATTATCAAGTGGGCGGGGAATAATTTAATGACTTTATTTGAGATTCCGTCCGAACCTGGGGCTTTCCTGGTTTTGAGACCCCTGACTAACGATTCGACCTCATCGGTGGTCACTGCTGGGATTGGCTGATCGGGGCTGTCGTTTCCTAACAAGCGCGAGAGAGTGTTACGACGTTCCACTTCGTCGGCGATGAAGCGGTGATTCGCGGCGTCGGGGTATAGTGTACTCGGCGTACACTGAAGCTCCAAGCTGTCGGCCAGGCATTCTGACTTTTCATCGTCCATGAATGCCGGAGGCTGGTTGGGTCTGGTGAGAGGAGGGAGAGTGGACACGATGTCTTTTTTGAGTGAGCGGGAAAGCTGCCAAAAGGCTGTGTGAGAGGGTTCTAGCTCCTCGATCATGGCGTCCCATTTGCTCTGTCTCAATTTTTTAATTGCTTGTTTAACCTCCCTCTGGAGTGACCGTAGGCGGGTACGGTTGTCCTCCGTAGGGTAGCGGTCATAAGCGCGTGTCGCGGCGTTTTTCCGTCTCAACACACGGACGTCGTCTGGCAGGCGCCATTTACGATCGCTCGTATCTGGTACCGGCCGCGAGCAGTCGTCCATTATCGACTGCACGTGACTTGTGAGCGAGTCGATCGCCTGAGAGGTATCTTCCTTAGACGTAATGTCTTTGGGAATTTGATCAAGGTGGACCGACGAGGTTGACTTGAGATTTTTCTCTAGCCGTGCCCAGTCAGTCGCTATCTTGGTCCTTTCGTTGTTGTGGCCTGAGGGGCCGGGGGTGCGGGAGGCTAATTCCAGAGTCACCGGGCGGTGATCTGAGTCTAGCTCGTGTTGAACTTCTATTGAACATAAACGAAGGTTTATATTTTTGAGAAGAAAGATATCGAGTATGTCCGGCCTGTGCGAAACGTTAAAGGGGAAGTGTGTCGGCTCTATGGGCGCTATGACATCAAATCCCAGTCTGTTAGCGAATAGCTCTAAAGTCTTGCCCCTCTTATTGGAACTTTGACAGCTCCAAGAGGTGTTCTTGGCGTTAAGGTCACCGCCAATGATGACGGCGCCTCCCAATTCTAGCAAGGCTTTTAGATCTTTTTCAACCAACTGTTTCGAATGTTCTCTATTGGGAGAGAGATATGCGGATACAAGGGTGATAGGCTGATGGCCTGAGAGGGCTAGCCTGCAAATTGAAGCTTCAATGTACATCAGAGGGGGCGGATCCACAGGTGTGCAATGCAGCGACCTTTTGTAGTAGATAAGCGTTCCGCCCATTGGTGAGGTTGTCCTATAGTTTGCGACTCTAGGGTCCTTGTTAAATGGTTTAAGGAACGTCTCTTGTACTAGCAAGATGTCGAGCTGGTGTTCCCGAAGGAATGTGCCTACTTCATCCCTCTGTTGGGTTAGGCTATTGGCATTGAATGTCCCTATTTTGAGGTGTCTGGGTTTAACTCTGCCTGGAGTGTACCTATCCATTTTATTTGAATTTAAGCGAGCCTAGACGCTCTAACGTGGGGGCAAATTTAATTGCGGTATTGAGGAGGGCGAGGTTGTTTCCCTCGTTCCTTCTTAATTCGGCTGCAATTTCGCAGATTTCCGTGAAATTGATTTGAGCTGCGAAGTTGGCCACCAGGGCTAGATCTGGATCTAGTCCTTGGGGGGCTTTTGGGGGCGCGCTTTTAGCGACGACGATAGGAAGGGGGGCGCCCTGAGGGGGCTTGGGATTACCACCGGTGGGCTGGTTTGGCCCGGTTGTTGGTGGTTTGGGTTGAGATGTTGCGGGTGGGGCAGCGGGCTGCCTGTTGGGCAGGGTTGGGAAAGCCTCCTTGCTGGTTAGCAGGGGGCGAGCCCACGCATTGTGGGTTGGTAAGGGGGCTGGGACGAAGGTCTTGTTATAGTACAAGGCCTTGCCGTTTGTGTTGGGCTGGCGGACTAACCTCCTCGGCGCTCTTGGGCAGCCGCGGTAGTTAGCCGGGTGTCCGTATTCTCCACAGAGAACACACGCTGGTGGCTCTTTGCAGAGTGGGGAACTGTAACATAATAGTGAATTTTTGAGAAAAAGTATTGTGATAAGAATACCGTGAAAATTAACTAACTCAAAGTGTATCGCCCGATAGGAGTGCGTAACGAATATCGACCAATCAGGGCGCTCCAAATACATAGCGAAATTCGTAAGATGTAAACATTACGAATTAATGTGTACAGTGCTAAATAAACAATGTGAGTAATGAACATTAAAGTAGATTAATTATACGTTATATTGTAGTAAAAATAGTATTAAAATAGCCTATAACTGTTTGTTTTTCTTAATTTATGTAAAAGCGTAATTGTACTTAGTTACGTTGTAATTTTTGTTGTTTATAGTGGCAAATTTGCAATAAACATAAATATTCTTGGTGTTTTATTGAAATATACGCTAGGACCTATCGAATGCAGTAAGAACCAACACCCTAGGTATTATAACTTGCGAGATATAGCGTAATAAAGATAGAAAAACAATGCTGATAGTATAAAATAATAGTTTTTAGTGCTTGTATAAAGCCTATTTTACTACCTAGGGTCGCGGCCACTACTGAAACAGATAGATGTGTCTTAGATAAATAGTATAGTATATAGAATGTAAGTATATCTGTAATAGTCTTAGCGTTATAGTTAATTATTCAATAAAATCATAGCACAAATCGGACGAATGCGACAACCGTTTACACTAATCGCCTCGCGGCTGTCGTTACAGTAACACCTCGAGGTGCCTAAGCCCCTCGTTTTAATGAACGTCGCATAGACTACCGAAGACACCTAGCGGCGCGAGATGGAAGCTTGAAACCACAGTATGAAGAAATAGTATGAAGAAATAGCGAACTTCAAGCATTAACATTCAGGGGCTAGGCAGCAACGGTGTAATATTCGTCCGATGTGCAAGTTACTTCAAAATCGATCGTTTTATTTCTTCACTGAAACCCGCCAGTGGGGAACCGAACCCGAAGATACAGTCCACACATACAGTCCACATAAACCACCGAACCAGCGACCAACCGGGACGTCAGCCGACTACAACACATTTGTCTGGAGGCCCGTCCCGCACAAGTATGGTCCTATGTTCCTAGGATATTTCACGAATGCTGCTGTGTATTTTTATTACAATATAGTTTTTATACCATTACTATACTGGATGACGACATAGTTTATATATATATAAAACACATATTGCCTAAATAAACAAATTACTTATGTAGGTAAAAGTAAATCTGGTAGACTTTAAAATCAGCCAGTTTTAAGTAACAAATAAGTATTTTATACACATAAGTAACTATAAAAATGTTCAAATATATGTTCAACTATATATATTGTGAATTCCGTAAATATATCAAATTTAATACAAAACGCTTAATGCTTAACATGGAAAGTCATTTTGATATTTATCGGCTAGTTAAATAAAGTTCATTAAAAGCACCCATCATTACTCGTCATCATCTATCGATTATAACTTTAATATTTTTATTACTTTTTACAGGGAAGAAGAATTGCTTCATCGTTTCAGCTCATATACCTCCCACTACTGGGCTCGAGCCTCCTGCATCATAGAAGAAAAAAATACCTTCTATACCACGCTTGTCAGACGGGTTGTTATAGGGTTTTATTCCGAATTTTTTTTCGCATGCAGATGTTAGCTGTATATCATATTCCTTAGCCTTCTTTTACGACACTCACGGATAAGAAAGAGGGTGGTGAATTGTATTCTTATTCTATCACTATACGGAATAAAAAAAATAGCTTACCTACGGAGTATAATAATAAAATAAACTCGATCAGATACCGTGCGTATAAAATTGTTATATCATTTAAATTCAACACTGAAAACAAATTAATATGTAGGCTCGACAATTTTATGTTAAGCATTTAATATCTGAAGTCCCAACAAAGAAATAGTAAGATGCTATCTAGTCTTTTCATAATTGCATTCACGTACGTGTATAGTTAAGATTTTATCGATACCTATAAAGTGTCGAGTTACAACAGTAACGCACGAGGGTTGTGAAATGTGAAAGTTCTTGGTTAATTAAAAATACTAAAACAAATATAATTTTATTAGAAATGTCACTAGTCTAGTGATGTGAAACCCTTGACTTTACAAATATATGTGCATATTTTAATTATAATTTATTTTTTAGTTTTAAACGGTATCTATGTGATGAAGAAAAATATCGTTATAAAACCTGAATGTTTTATTTTTGCATTAGTGTGTGAAATACTTTGCCGTGTGGACGGAGTAAGAATACAATTCACCGTCCTTATCTTGCCCGTGGGTGTCGTAAAAGACGACTAAGGGGTTAAATATGAATATAACATCTATGCAACAGGAGGAGGTTTTCCTTCAAATAAACAAAACCCTATGCTAACCAGTCCGACCAGTTGTGGAGGAGACTCGAGCTCAACAGTGGGTCGTATATGAGCTGAAATTAATGAAAATGAAAAATTTGTGTGGAATCTGTGAATTGAAAGTGGATCAACGTAACATCTGATTCTTTATTATTCTGATGACGTTGGTTAAAAAATAGTGTAATGCATAGCATTTCAGTGAATAGTAGTTATTCGTTGAAACTGTATAATCGCCAACTTGTAGTGATTAAGAAATTATATACTCCCCTAGAAGTTTGTATCTAATAATTTATATCGATACGTTCATACATGTATGCATGCACATCTTTATAAATATATTTTCTCTATATATAATGACTTCTGAGGTTTACGCGAGTATTACATATTTGAAATAAAACTATTTTTACGGATTTTATCGCGCTCGTAATTGAGTTTTGATTTGCCGATATTTAGAACACTTTCCTGAGTTCATGGTCACGGGAAGATTGTTCTCCCGATGTGATTATAAATAGTGAAAAATGTTTGAAACGTCAGAGAATAGAAAATCTTTTATACATGTGTATGTGATTGAATTGCTCATAGGCAGTCTTTAATTTGTATTGAGCAACGGCAGTAGGGTCAGCTAGTACCTAAAATCGTTATTATTTCCAGTAGTACGTCAAATTCCATTCTAAAATGTAGGCGCGATCATAACAGCGAGACGTATCGGGACTGAGTTGATGATGATAAAGTTATCCCCCATTTCTTTCTTACCTGAACTTCACTTACTTGTAGTTGTAGATTTTGACGATAAATAGAAGTTTGGTTATGATATGTAATTTTATAAAATGCGATTAATACTTCTCTATAATAATTTTAGGTCCGCCAACTTGATTGGCAATAAAAAATATCCTTTAGTTCAATTAATAAATTTATATCCAAGCGAATGTCTGTTTTACAACGTAGTGATTTTATATTATTTGGTGCTCAAAAAAATTATAGCCGTTGTCTTAATTAATATGTAAGTATTAATAAGAGCACCTACGATCTAGATCCGTGCTTCGAAGGTCACGCAGTTTTTTATAGAAAACAATCGTTATGCCAGTTCGGGTGGCTTAAATAACATTTGATTCTATCAGTCGTAATTTTGTACTAAAATATTGGTGACATTTTTAATTATTAGTTCATCAGAGTTCACAGTGATTATTATTTCAATAAATATTTCTTTTTTCCAGATTATTTTAACGTTACTTTCGCGCTTAGAAATTATATGGCAAGTGTACTTGTCTTTATTATATTTCAGAATATGACTATCGGTAAAAAAACTCACAAAAAATAATTATCACAGAGTAGAATTACTTTTTATTCATGTAGAGATAAGTTGAAAGGATTATCGTTTTTTACAGTCTATTTATAAGATTTAAATTAGTATGGTTGCGCATAAAAAAAAATTAGGTCGTTAACATTATTTGTGAACCTTTTTTTTTGGGAACAGGCTATGGTATGATCATATGCCGCCTGATCCTTTCGGGGAAGGCGTGCGACCCCATAGCCGGTCATACACGTACACCTCTCTTAGACCACGTGGGCGGGCCACCAGTAACCCATCCTTGTCATCGATAGCCCATCCGGTTAAAATGTTTTGATCCATTTTTTCGTACTCTTATATTATGCAAGCATATGAAATGCTTTCTGATTATAAATAAAACTACTTTACGGATTTTATCACGTTTGTATTTGATTTTTTGATTGCCCGACGTTTCGAATACTTTACAGTGTTCATGGTCACGGGCGGACTAAGATATCTCATGTCCAACAAGTAATCGTTATTACAGAAATCATTATGATTTCTGAAGTTACTGCGAGTATTCCACATTGTATTTAAAACTATTTTATGGATTTTATCGCGTTTGTACTTGGTTTTTGATTGCCCGACGTTTCGAACACTTTGCAACGTTCATGGTACGGGCGGCGTGGTCCGCCGATACAATCCGTAAAGTAGTTTTATTTACAACAAGTATATGAATTTCGTCGCTAAATACATAATGAGTTTGGCTATTCAGGTTATTTGTAAACTTTTTAGAATATTTCAATAGAAATAAAATAAGAATACAGAACCTTTTATTTTGTCAATAAGACAATAATAGCAATTCAATTTTCTCAAGCAGTTTCGAAAATCTTATAACTTTGTTTAATTGGTTTACAGTTTCTTAAATTTTTCTTTTATAAATAAAACTGTTTTTACGCGTTCTATTAAGGTATTATTAAATTCTTAAATATAGTTTTATTTATAATGTGTAACACTGGCGTAAATATCAGAAATCATTGTTTATTTTATTTGAAAAGTCATTCTAATGCTTGATTGATATTATTTTTACGAGACGAGAAGAGCAAAATTCATTGAACAAACTTTTTATATATTTTTACGAGGTTAAAGAGCTCAAAAGCCGTTGACCAATAAATTAATATTTTTCTTTACAATGTTGTTGTTATAATTTATCATCCAAAAAAAGTGCTAAAACTTTATTAATTGTTTTGACGTTATTGACGAAATTGGTATTAATTTTACACATTAGATTTATAGAGTTAGTTATAATTGACAATGACATTTGATTTGCAATAAAAAATGTTTTTACGTTCCTATTTCTTATATAGACGGACATGTTAAAACAAGTTTTATTAAATTATCTCATTTTTATGGAACTAATTGGAATGTTTTTATTACTACTTGTTGGACAAAGAGATTGGTATGTGGCGGAGATCATCGACATTAGTACTTAACTGACTACCTACTTAACTGTAGGTTACAAAAGTTAATCGTTTATATGTGGTAGTATACTGTCGACAGTTTTCTGTGTGCAGCTACGTGCCCGTCCGTCCAGGGCACCTAGTACTCTCACAGACAATCGACGTCTGAGTAGTAGCAATTTGTCATTTCACTTCGTTCGGTGAGCGAGAGAGCCGGAAGCCCAACTTTCTGAGGGTGTTCCGTGTGGTCGGTTTTGGTGATGCCTTTAGTATTACCAAATTTTACTGCACGTATTCACACTTTTTTCATCTTCTTTACGGTAGGCAGTATCACTTACCATCAGGTGGGCTGTTTGCTCGTTAGTCAAGCAATAACAAAAGAGATTTTATTAGACTAGTAAATTTAATGTAAGTACTAGAGATTTTCATAATATAGGATGATTTATTTTTTACTATACATATGACTTACTTACCGACTGTTCTAATGTCGTAGGTTCGATTCCCACGCAGGACATTAGGTACTTTGTGCGATTCAGAATTTGATATTCTGAGTCTGGATATAATTTGTGTCCGTTAATGGTATAAAAATTCTCCCGCATATCTTGCCCATGGATGTTGTACCTAAAAGACGACTAGGGGTTTATAATAAGCATAAAACATCTATTCAAGAGAAGGAAAACTCGAAACTAAACTCTATACCAACCTGTCTGACTAGCATGGCATAGTCAGGTTAATTTGCTTCCTATTGTGGAGGAGGCTCGAGCCAAACAGTGGGACGTGTATGAGACGAGATGAAAACTAATATAATTTCTGTATCTTATAAATTCCTGTAATTATAATCCAATATAGTCCAACATAATCCAGTATAGTCTACTTTGTCCTCTGTATATACATGGTATTGGAATAGATCTTTAGATTCCTTATGGGATATAGTGCCATAGGCCTCCTAAGTTTTCGGAAATCTTAAAAAATACTTTAGGAATGTCTAGGAGAATGAGCAGCAGCAATTTTCTAGGCAACTTAGTTTTAATATTAATTAAGATTCATATGCTCCTTGCCATGTGTAGGTAATGTTTATTTTGTTTGTTTAATTGCTTGTCAAGTGGAATGTTTAATGTATTTTCTCTGCTTAGTCAGACCTATGTGTAGCAGTGGATGTGGATTGATTTTGTGAATGGATGGATTAGAGAAGTTTTTTTCTAAAAAAATTCTAGTGCCAACTGCTTGCTTGACAATTGATTGAATCAGGCGATACAGGGCAGAAATCCATTATTATTTTAAAATGGCAGGATTGAAGGGAGTCCCACTACTTTGCCAAAATATCGCACACCACAATGAAATGGAAAGAAATGGCGCATTTGAAGCCCAACCTGAGTTCTGAGGATGCCTCGTTTAGAGGCGAAACACGTGTCGAATAAATATTCGAAGTTTTGCGGCAAATTGCAAATTGACGTTCTGGAAGGTGCCAATCACGTGAGAGTAAGATTCCCTTATATCCTATTCCACCTTGATCCCATCTCGTATTCCTTCCATTTCAATGTGGTGTTTCTTTATTATAATTTTTTCGGGGTGGGACACGGTCAGCTCACTCCGTCCAGGGCGACAGAGGGACGGCGCGCGGCCCCGTTACCCACCCAATAGCACGTCGCCTTCGTCGTTGGGCCGACCATCGGTGCAGAGTTGCTTGAATTCAGTGGTCGGCCTATGGTTAGTGGCTAATGGTCGGCATACCCCGATGGAGTACCCCCTCTCGTCGATGTCCCCTTCCCGAGGCTAGCCTCTCCGCGGATGCCGGACTAAATCCTCCGTCCGGTCACTCGCTGCCTCTGCTCGGGCGGCATCAGGCGCATTTCATTGTGGTGTGTGGTATATTGATTAATCGTGGAAAAGTGGTGGGTCTGCCTTCCTTCCTTCCATTTTAAAATGCTAGCTTGACTTCAATATTTTTGAGATTTTCTTTTGGCAATTTCTGTAATTTATTTTTTTATAATTTGAAATAAAAACCTATGCCAACTCGTCTGATCAGCATACGTCAATTTCACTTCCATTGTGGAGGAGCTTTAAGCTCAGCATTGGGACGTATATAAGCCTGATGATGAGCTGCGCTATTGATAATGATAATGAAGTAGTATTCATCATCATCATCATCGCAGCCCACATACGTCCTACTATTGGGCTCGAGTCTCCTCCGAAATGGGAGGGAATTTGACCTACTATACCATGCTAGTCAGACATGTTGGTATAGGGTTTCATTTCGAATTTTCCTTCTCTTGCACAGATCTTATGTACATATTATATCCCTTAGTTGTCTTTTACGACATCCACGAGCAAGATAGGGAGTGCTGTATATTGTATTCTTACTCCGTCACCACACGGAAAATGAAATAGTATTAATGGAAGAAAATCTGAATTTTTATGAATAAAATGTGGAGAGTAGACACCGTCAAGATACTTAGTGTGGAGGAGGCCCAAGCCAGCAGTGGGACGTATGTGGGCTGCGATGATGATGATACTATGTATAAGGTTTTATTTCGAGTTTACCTTCTCTTGCCCAGATGTTATATGCATATTATATTCCTTAGTCGTCTTCTACGACATCCACGGGCAAGATAGGGAGTGGTGAATTGTATTCTTACTCTGTCACCACACGAACACATAATTCGAACTAAAGACCACGATCGGCAGCCGTGTACCTATGTCACTGAACCAACAAGTAGGATTATTTGTGCATAATGAATTATATTAGAATTTTATAAGCCAAGAATTAATTAAAAAATTTAAATTTGTGTCAGAAATTTGCAGATTTTGTACGCCGCTGATCACGGAACCATGAAAAGAGCAGCTAATGAGTTATTTGAACTAAATGAATGCAAAGAGTCTACCGTCCGAGCCGTTCTGAGGAAGCCTCGTTCAGATACGAAACATTGTTATTTCATGCTCATTAACGAAGCCACTAGTTGAGAAACCCTGTTCAGGTCGTTTACTATGGTGCCAAGATCCTCTAGAGAATCTGCTGTCTTTTTTTTGGGTGTGCTATGGTAAGCACATACGCCGTCTGTTCCGTCCAGGATGACGAAAGAGCAGAGTGCGTTTGTTTTTTTTTTGTGTATACATCTGTTAGCCGCAGATGGCTTTTACAGCTTGACGCGGACTATGGGTGAGCGCTAAGGGCTCTCATCCAGGGAGCAGAGTGCAGTCCCATAACCCCTAAACATACCACTCTAGTCAGACGTGTTGGTATAGGGTATTTCGAGTCTTCTTTTTCTTGCATAGATTTTGTATGCTTGTTTAAAACCTAAGTCGTCTTTTACGACACCCACAGGTAAGACAGGGGTGGTAAATAGTATTATTATTCTGTCACCACACGGTAGTCTGTTAAACCAATGTAAACTCTTACTGTTTAATTTTTTTTTATTGCCAACGTTTACCACAAACGAGCAAGCAGCACACCTGATGGTAAGTGATCCTGCCACACATGGACCTTTGCAATACCAGGGGCACAGGCAAGCCGTTGCCTACCGTGAAGAAAATACTCTTCTTAAACCTCGTTTAAAGAAGGACATGTCATAGCGCTCGGGAAACACAGCAGCAGGTAGTTCATTGCAGAGCTTGTACATGGGAGAAAAGATCACTGGAAACGTACAGTTGAAGACCATAACGTTTCCAGGTGAAGTGGATGACCCCTGCTACGATGTCGCTTGGTATGTTAGTAGAATAGTGACGGTGTACCAAGTCAAACAGTTCCTCGGAGCACTCCCCGTTATTATAGTTTTTTTTTTTTTTTCTATTCTCAAATTGGTTCAAATTTCATCTTTCAGTGCAGTACTTTTAAATTGCTTATTTTACAGTCGGGTTTTTCTAAATTATTCACTTTATTTTAAATTTTTTAGTGTCTGACATACTCTTTTTTTATTTTATTTTATGTGAAAGCGTTATATCCGACTAAACATGGCTGACTTTGACGCTATCAAAAAAAAAATTAAATGAATTTATTATTCTTAATTAAATTTGAACATATAATCCTTGTAATCCCTTTTAAAAATCCTTTATTACCCGATGGGTACTGTAACAAAAAATATCTGTATTCAACATTTAATTTGATACATTAACCGAGTCTCGTACATTTATTATTACGTATAAAATGATCTGGTTTATAGAGCCGCACACGCCCACCACTAGTTTCAGTATCGTACAATCACTTTTGTGTATTAAGTACGTGAACTTGACCTTGCCCTTTAGCGACTACTGACCTAAATATAGATAGGTTTATTTACATCTGCAATTGTTATCATTTATATTAAGGGCTTGAATTTATATATATTTATACTGCGAGCAGTCCGCTTGATGGTAAGTGGTAACTGTTGTTTATGGATTCCATCAGTACCAAAGGCTCAGCCAGTTTAGGTAGTTGGGATGCGGATTTATTTTTTGGCGTCATCATTTTTAGGAAGCTATGGTGTGATGGAACATTTGTTTCGTCCGGAGCGAAGAAAGGGTGATGCGCGAACCCATAACCCACTGCATTCCCTCCTATTGCCTAGGGTCGTCCATTGGTATCGAACTGTTGACTTTTCTGGCCAGCTTGGCGGACTGTCGTTCCTCGCCTGCAGCTCCAACAGCGGCTAGTAGAGTCCGATGCATCCCGACGCCCCATCATGCCGTTTTTTTCCTCCCTATCGCCATTTGAGCTGACTATGGATAACGATGCCTTGATATCGGTAGTAAGGTAGGGTTTTTTTTTCTTTGTGTGACTTAGTTGTTAGCCTCAGATGGCTGTGAAAACTTTACCCGGACTGGTGGGTGAGCGCTGAGGGCTCTCAACCCGTTAAGGTAGGGTTTTGACCTACGGCCACTTATACGCTTTCTGCGATAATGTGGCGCTTTCGCACGAGACTACATATTAATGGCTACAGGTATAAAACCGTCAGCGTGGCCCTACTTAGAGGGAATACTGAACCGTGCTCCATCCTTTCGTTACTTTGGACGGAACAAACGGCATGTGCGCTGACAATGGTCCATCCAAAGATCAAAAAAGGAGAGAACGTTAAGGCGTTAAACCATTGAGAGCGTTGCCCCAGAGCTTGGGATGGGATGTCGATATAGAATACCCGAAATGATAATTATCGATACTAAGGAATATCAGCAGTCAGTTCAAATGGCGACAATATGACCATATGCCATATAACCAATATGCAATATGCCACCAATATGCCATATAACTATATGGCAGTTTATGATGCCTGCACGGCAGTCTTCCGTATTTCCGTCACCCCCGGATGGTACTAACGGGTGTTTTCAAACAAAGAGGGCATTAATTTTATTTTGGAAGTCATTACTCTCAAATATGCTGATATTTAGTCTACATATCTGGCATAGATCATCAACTTTAATCCAAGAGTTAATGTATATTCCTAAAGTGTTAATGTATATTCTATCATTTTGCGAAAAATAGTAAATTATCATTATTATCTCTGCTCATATACGTTCTACTGTTGGGCTGGAGCCTCCTCCACAATAGGAGGGAAATTGCCGTTACTATACCATGCTGGTCAGACAGTTTGGTATCGCTGGTTTCGAGTTTTCCTTCTCTTACATGGATCTTATATGCGTATTACATGCCTCAGACATCTTTTACGACATCCACGGGTAAGATAGGGGGTGTTGAATTGTATTCTTAATCCGTCGCCACACGGAAAAATAGTAAATATTATCGTTTAATTAAAAAAAAAAGTACAATATTACCGTTACTAATAATCAAAATAATCTTCTTTATATTCTGTTTTGAAATAAGCATTCTTTCATAATTACTTCTGATGCATTGATGTAACAAAAAACCCTTAATTTGTTACATCAAGGTTCTGATGTTTACGCGAGTATTACATTTAAATAAAACTTTTTATACGATTTTATTGCCTTTGTATTTGATTTTTAATATCCTCATGAGGTTCCGAATATTTTACAATCTTCATTGTCATGGAAGTCCTCCTGTGACTGACTGCAAGGAACGATGAAATCCGTAAAAATAGTTTTATATTAATGAGTTCTTTGTCTTAGCTACGGCAAGTAAAGATTTTATGTCATTTAGATTTATTCTATTTGAGTTAGCCAGTAGCCTGCAAACAAAACAATATGAATCACGTCTTCACATGAATCATGTATCATTCAATATAATTAAACTTTTATATTTCTTTACAAATTATGTATAACTAGAAGAAATTGTATTGTACAGATGACATAGTGATTAAGAAGGCAATGTACCGTTGCAAGTATTGTGAGCTTGCTTGCATTTCAATTTAATGAAAGTTATTTCATAACCTTTTCCGTAACCCTTATAACGTACCTACACACGTCAACACGTCTGCTCAGCGCGACATAGTAGGTGGATATTCCTTCCATTGTGGAGGAGGTCTTAGGCTGACCACGGAGGACAAGGAACTCTGTACTGGTGTTCGGCCCAACGACGAAAGCGATGAGCTACGGTGGATTATGGGGCCGCGAGTCGCCCCTCTGTCACCCCGGATGGAGCCGAGCGGCGGGAGCGTTGACAATAGCCCACCCCAAAAAAAAATGGGGAGGAGATCAGAGCCCAACATAGCTATAGGTATAGGTATATGGGTTGAAATAATAATGATGAGTTCAATACCGCCAGGTATTAAACTTCCGTGTGGTGACGGAGTAAGAATACAATTCACCACTCCCTATCTTGCCCGTGGATGTCGTACAAGACGACTATGGGATATAATATGTACATAACATCTGTGCAAGAGAAGGAAAACTCGAAATGAAACCCTATTCCAACATGTCTGACCAGCATGGTATAGTAGGTCAAATTCCCTCCCATTATGGAGGAGGCCCGAGCCCAACAGTGGGACGAGTGTGGGCTGCGATGATGATGATGATGATTAAACTTTTGCTTCACGATAAAAAATTCTCGTGGTTATGATTTCACAAAGAAAACCATCATACGTAAAGTACACATTATTTACTTAACTTTGTTATTTTAAATAATCATCAATTGCTGCTTCGCCGGGTTTCGTGGAAGTTGAATACTTGTATAATTGTGGATGCAAAGTCAGGGAAGTGGTTATTTTCATTTAATATTTCTGAATGTCAAAGTATTTACTAGGAAACTGGTTCTATAGTCTATACTTAGGGTTGGAATATAATTTTGGAGTTTATTATACAGCAACGAGATAGGAATACAAATAGTCATTCTGTTGATGGAGGCGAGTATTTTTAATGATAAGTGACTTCCGTGTGGTGATGGAATAAGAAAACAATTCACCACTACATCTCTGTGGGTGTCGTAGAAGTGGAATAAAAGATATAATATGCAACGTTCATATAAGAGAAGGATAACTGCAAATAAAACCCTATTTTTTTATTTTTTTTATGGGTGTGCTATGGTAAGCGCACGCGCGGCCCAGTTGGTCCGGGGCGATGAAAGGACGGCGCGCGGGCCCATAACCCACCCGTACCCACGTCACTTTGTTGTTGGGCCGACCACCAGAGCAGATGTGACTTGTCGTCAGTGGTCGGCCCGACGGAATACTCTTTCGGGTAACCTCACCTCTGGACGTCCTGGGACGTCGAGAGGTGAGCCTCTCTGCGGGTGACGGACAATTCCCCGGTCCGATCACCCGCGGCCTCGGCTAGGGCGGCATTAGGCGCAGATACTCGCGCCTGCGCCGCCCGAGTCGCCGGCGGCGGAACGTGTCGCTGAATAGGAGCTCTACTCGCACACGATCCGCCGCCTCCTTCCGTGAGATAACGGCCTCACAGAAGGCGGCGACCGCGTCCCAGTTCCTGACGCTGACGATCATCTTCCTGGCGATGGTCGGCAGCGCCAGGTCGGCACCGATAATTGTGACGAGTTAACGGCGATCCCCCTCCCATGCAGCACACTCCTCGAGCGAAATAAAACCCTATACCAAACCCTATGACTACAACGCCAAGTCCACGGCGTGGGGGTCCCCCAGGACGAATGACCGCGGGCGGGCGGTCGAAGAGTGGGCGGCGGCACTGGGCCTCTGTTTGCTGAACAGGGGCTCGGTGCAAACGTGCGTGCGGCAGCAGGGCGGGTCGATAGTGGACTTGTCGTTCGCTAGCCCTAATGTCGCAGCATGTGTGAGGAGCTGGTGCGTCCAGGAGGAGGTTGAGACCCTATCCGACCACCGATACATCCGGATAGAGGTCTCCCGGACCCTCCTGCAGCCCAGCAGGGGTCACACGGCGGACGGAGCTCCCGCGTTTCCGCGGTGAGCTGTGGGTCGATTGGATCGGGACCTGTTGGCGGAGGCAGCCATCGTTCAGTCGTGGCTGTCCTCACCGCCCCAGGCGGACGGGGTGGATGCCGAGGCTGGCCGCATCCGCTGTGCGTTAACGCAGATCTGCGATGCGGCCATGCCCCGCGTGCGGCGTCTGCCCCCGAAGAGTGCGGTCCCCTGGTGGTCCCGAGAATTGGCGGACCTTCGGGCTGCGTGCATACATGCCCGGAGGGCCTACACCCGCAGCCGAGCGCGTCACCGCGACGCTGAGCGGGAAGGCCAGCTGTACGAGGCTTACCGCAGTGCGCGGTCTGCCTTCAGGCTGGCCGTCCGTACCGCCAAGGACGTTAGTCGGCGGGAGATGCTGGACAGTCTCGAGCGTGACCCCTGGGGTCGCCCCTACCTCGCGGCGCTGAACAAGCTCCGCGAGCGGGGCCTCCCCCTCACCGAGACTCTCCAGCCCAGCCTCCTCACCAGAGTTGTCGAGGACCTCTTTCCACGGCGGGTGGAGCACACGCCCCCAGTCATGGCTTCGCCGGACAGTGACCGGGAGGCCGACGATGAAAGTGCTCCGCCCATCACGGAGCCGGAAATGGGGGCGGCGGTGGCGCGTATGCGAGTCAAATCCACCGCCCCCGGGCCCGACGGTATTCCGAACCGTGTGCTGGCCCTGGTCCTCGAGCATCTGGGACCACGCCTCAGGGGACTGTTCGACGCCTGTTTGACGTCCGGGCAGTTCCCTGGGTGCTGGAAAGAGGGGAGGCTGGTTCTCCTGCCAAAGCCGGGACGGTCTCCCGAGTCGGCCTCGGCCTACAGGCCCATCGTGCTGCTCGATGATGCGGGCAAGCTGCTGGAGAGGGTGTTGGCTGCCCGCATCGAACGGCACCTTGTCGGGGTTGGGCCCGATCTGTCCGACGCCCAGTTTGGTTTTCGGAGGGGGCGTTCGACGATCGCGGCCCTGCTGCGCCTGAAGGCCGTGGTAGCGGAGGCCGTCACCGGCGGAGGAGTCCTGTTGGCGGTGTCCCTGGATATCGCCAACGCCTTCAACAGTCTGCCATTCAGCTGCATCAGGGAGGGGCTAAGGTACCACGGGGTGCCCGTGTACCTCAGGCGGCTGGTGACAGACTACTTGGAGGGGCGCAGCGTCCTCTATGTTGACCGAGTAGGGGACGTTGTGCGAACGCCCATGACGTGCGGTGTCCCACAGGGGTCGGTTCCGGGTCCGACCCTGTGGAACATCGGCTACGACTGGGCGTTGAGAGGAAGCCTCCCACCCGGGCTGGGCGTAATTTGCTACGCCGACGATACACTAGTCACAGCCCGGGGTGGGACGCTAGAGGAGGCGGCACGCCTGGCAACTCTCGGCACCGAGGTGATTGTCAGGCGGATCGAAGCGCTGGGGTTGAGGGTAGCCCTGGCAAAGACGGAGGCCCTTTTGTTCCATGGCCTCCGTACCGCCGGGCCTCCCGCCGGCGCTTCGATCACCGTGAATTCGGTCACCATCAGCATCCAGGCCCACATGAAGTACTTGGGCCTGGTGCTCGACGGGCATTTTTGGCTCCGGGAGCATCTCCATCGACTTGTTCCCCAGCTTGTCGGCGCGGCGTCCGCCCTTTCGCGGCTAATGCCGAATATGGGCGGACCCAGTGCTACGTGCCGACAGTTGTACGTGGGGGTGATCCGGTCGATGGCCCTGTACGGCGCACCGGTGTGGGCGGGGTCCCTGACCGTCCGTCTTACGGCCCTCCTGTGGCGACCACAAAGGGTCATGGCGATCAGGGCGATACGGGGTTACCGCACGGTGGCGACGGAGGCAGCGTGCCTCCTGGCCGGAACCCCCCCATGGGACCTGGAGGCGGATATGCTCGCCGACATTTATCGGCGGGTGTCGGAGACGCGCGCCCGCGGTGGCATGGTCTCCATCAATGAGATCACCGCCTGGCGGGTCGACGCCCGCCGAGAAGTAATTGCCCGTTGGGCAGTCCGGCTGGAGAGTCCTCGGTACGGTGTCAGGACCGTCGAGGCCCTCCGGCCGGTGCTGATGGAGTGGTTGGAGCGGACGCACGGGGTGCTTTCCTTCCGACTGGTGCAGGTGCTGACGGGGCACGGTTGCTTCGGGAAGTACCTGCACAAGATTGTCAGGAGGGAGAGCACACCGTCCTGCCACCACTGCAGTTGCGACGAGGACACGGCGCAGCACACGCTCGAGGAGTGTGCTGCATGGGAGGGGGATCGCCGTGAACTCGTCGCAATTATCGGTGCCGACCTGGCGCTGCCGACCATCGCCAGGGAGATGCTCGTCAGCGTCAGGAACTGGGACGCGGTCGCCGCCTTCTGTGAGGCCGTAATCTCACGGAAGGAGGCGGCGGATCGTGTGCGAGTAGAGCTCCTATTCGGCGACACGTTCCGCCGCCGGCGACTCGGGCGGCGCAGGCGCGAGTATCTGCGCCTAATGCCGCCCTAGCCGAGGCCGCGGGTGATCGGACCGGGGAATTGTCCGTCACCCGCGGAGAGGCTGACCGCGCGACGGCGACCGACGTCCCAGTACGTCGAGAGGTGAGGATACCCGAAAGGGTATTTCGTCGGGCCGACCACTGACGACAAGTCACATCTGCTCCGGTGGTCGGCCCAACAACGAGGTGACGTGGGTACGGGTGGGTTATGGGCCCGTGCGCCGTCCTTTCATCGCCCCGGACGGATTGGACCGCGCGTGCGCTTACCATAGCCCACCCATAAAAAAAAATACCAAACCCTATACCAAATAAAACCCTATTTTTTTTTTTTTTTTTTTTCACGCTGTGGAAATGCATTTGCGCACTATTCCCCCGCCGATTACAGACACAGCGGCCCCTTCCGCGCTTTTACGGGGTGCCGGAGAGATCGTCTGATAACATTCTATCCCCAACACCCCAACGCTTGGCTGTCTGGCCACGTCCTGTCATCGTTCAGAGTGGTGGGTGGAGGAGCGCATAGCGGCGTCTCCTCCTCCCTGGTCGTCACCGGCGAAGCGAGTCAGCGGAAGCAAGTGCCTCGCATGCCCGCTCCGCGGCCTCCTTCCTTGTCATGACAGCCTCACAGAAGGAGGCCATCGAAGACCAACAGTTGTCGCTGCCGAGCATCTTGGAGATGATGGTCGGCAACGACAGGTCTGTTGTTGCCATGTCCGTTGACAGGACGTGGCGCTGAGGCCCCCAGGCGGGGCATACTTCCAGTGTGTGGCGCGCATCGTCAATTGCCGCGCCACACTCATGACATCCTGGGGTCTCTTCTCTTCCAATTTTGTGCAGGTACTTACCGAAGACCCCATGTCCGGTAAGCACCTGCACCATCCTAAATGTAAGGCTGCCGTGCCTTCTCCTGAGCCAGCGGTGGAGATGTGGCGCGACCGCCTCCACAGTCCCCCGCCCTGCTACAGGGGACTCCAGCTCTTCCCTCCACTGCCGGATTACTTCCCTTCGGGCCACTTCCTGGGCTCCGCCCAGTCCCCTTATGGACACTTGCTCTCCGTTGGCTCGTGCTGTGGCGCGGAACTGGTACACTTCCGCCGACGCCTCCGCCACCAGTGGCCAAGGCGGGTCACCTGCCAGCAGTTTCGCTGCAGTCCATGACACAGTACGGTAGCCCCTAATGGCCCTCACCGCCATAGCCCTCTGCGGTCGTCGCAAAAGGGCTCTGTTGTGGACGGTGAGGGACTCCGACCAGATAGGAGCACCATACAGTGCCATGGAACGCAGGATGCCGACGTAGAGACGTCGGCATGTCGACTCGGGACCGCCAGTGTTTGGCAGAAGTCTTCCCAGCGCCGCGGCCAACTTGACGAGCCTAGGGACGAGCTGGGCAAAGTGTGGCCTGAAATTCCAGTTTGAATCTAGGTGCAGACCCAAATATTTTATATGGGCCTGCACCAGCACGGCGATCCCAGACACACTGATGTGTGCTCCTCGGGGGGGGGACCTCGACGTGGGCCATGAAAAAGGAGGGCCTCGGTTTTGTCCAGCGAGACCCTCAGACCCAACATCCCAATCCGGTCTACGACGAGCGCTACTCCTTCCTCTGCCAATCGGACAGCCCCCCGGAAGTCCGCCCTCTTCACCGTGACGAGGGTGTCACCCGCGTAGCAGATGATCCCCATCCCAGGAAGGAGCTGACCCCGTAGGAGCCAGTCGAACCCGACGTTTCACAGCATCGGACCGAGAACCGAGCCCTGTGGGACGCCGCACTCCACCCGATGGCGATGTATACGCCCGTCGCCCCACTCCCAGAGCACGTGCCTGCCAGCCTGCCAAGATACGGAGGCACTCCATGGTACCGGAGCGCCTCTTTTAACGTCTCGTGAGGGAGACTGTTGAAAGCGTTTTTAATATCGAGCGAGACTGCCAGGAGGACTTCCTTTTTGGCCACTGCTTCGGTGGCCAGGGACTTCAGAGCGGCCAGCGCGTCAATTGTTGACCGACCGCTCCTGAATCCGTATTGTCTCTCTGACAGTCCCGGCCCAATTTCCTCGAGGTGCTGGACGAGACGGTCTGCGAGCACCTTCTCGAATGATTTAGCCATCTCATCCAGCAGCACCAGTGGTCTATATGCGGAAGAGGAGTCAGCTGGGCGACCCTCCTTCCGCAGCAGACACAACCGTCTACACTTCCATTGCTCCGGAAACTGCCCGGACCTCAAACACGTATTGAGCAGTTCCCGGAGTTCACCCTTGAGGTATTCCGCGGAGATGCCGAGTACGAGTCCCGGGACCCCGTCCGAACCAGGTGCCTTCCTTTTACCACGAAGTCGGGAGAGAGCCACTTCCATTTCTTGGTCGGTAATGGGTGAAATAGGGGTTTCCACCTCCACCGCCGACCAAGAAGCCATTCTGGGGGGTATGTGCCCCACAAAACGCGGAAACAGTTCCCCCATTAGCCTCGACAGGAGACCCGGGTCCATTGATTCAATGATGGGGGCGCCACAGGCACGGAGCTTGTTCCGCGCCCGTTGGTATGGGCGCCCCCACGGATCCCTGTCAAGGCCCGCAAGGAGTTCTTCACGGGCCCTCTCCTTCGCCTGGCTGATGGCCAGCTGCAGTATCTTCTTCCTTGTCTTGTATTCTGTTCGCAGCTGACCCTCAAGGACGTCATCTTGGTTGATCCTCTGACGGCACCGGACGTAGGCACGCCGCGACCTGTTGGAGGCCACCCGCAGATTAGCAATCTCGGGTGACCACCAGTACACCTGGCGACGCGGCGGCATCCGCCGAGCTCTGGGCATCGCCGCATCACATACTGCCTCAAGGGCGTTCCTTATTCGACCTGCGAGCCCCTCCACATCTGTGGGTAGCTGTCCTGCTATACCCCAGCGCTGTACTATGGCGGACTCCCGGACCATTTCCAGATCAAGTTGGCCAATGGCCCATTTCGGAAGTCCACCTCTTCTTCCGCGCCGGGGCCCTAGTGGTCCTCGAGGGGTGGAGATCTCGAACCGTATATATCGGTGGTCCGAAAGAGTCTCCACTCCTTCAACTCTCCAGCCATTCACCTCACGGGCGACACCGGGGCTGGCAAACGATAGGTCCACCACGGACCCACCCCGATGTCGCACGCAAGTGTGGACCCTCCCTTTATTAAGAAGGGACAGACCGGAAAGCAAGGACCACTGCTCAACAGCCGTACCCCTGGCGTTTGTGGTAGGGTTCCCCCAAGCGCGAGACTTCGCATTAAAGTCGCCGAGAACTACAATTCTTCTCGGCGACTGACGACGAACCGCGGCACTGACAGAGTCCAAAAATAATTTCAACTCTGCCAGGGCGCGGTTGGGAGAGGAATAAACGCCAATAATGGCGAAATCACGCCACCCCACCACAACATATCCATTGCCCCTCTCGAGAGAAGAGAGGGGAGGGCCGGCACATCCTCTTGTCAGGACAGCTACATCTTCCCTAAGATCCCCCACCCAATTGGATGATTGGGGAATAAAGTAGGGCTCGCTGGCCACAGCAACATCGGTATTCCACTCCGCCATGGACTGCAGCAGCAGGTCCTGAGCCCCGGCGGAGTGGTTCAAATTCGCCTGGAGGATGCGAAATGTGTCTCCCATTAGGTGGACATTTCGAGCTCCTCCTGGGCTCTGCGGCTACTGCTTAACGTAGTGGCCTGAGGTCCTTGGGAAATAAAACCCTATACCAAACCGTCTGGTCAGCGAATAGTTTATCAAATTTTCTACTATTATGGAGAAGGTCCGAGCCTGTCGTAGGGACGTGTATAAGCTTTGATGTTGATGATGTGCATTCTTACGCCTCCACCATATAGATGAAGAGAGTTCGGTGAATGAAAACAAATAGAATATATATTTTTTCATTTACCGTCATGAGAATAAAAAGCAATCATGAAAATGGCGTATAAAATATTAATTTAAATGAAGTATTGTGTGAGAAATTTCATCATTCAAGGATAAAATAAAACTCATTTTAAATATACGAATATATAAATGAATCACACCTTACTTTAAGTACCCACACGGTAACAATAATCGGTTCAAAGGGGAAGGGGAGGGTATACGGCGGGTTGTGGCGTCTTGGACGGGAAGGACGGCGTGCGTCCGCACCATGGCATACTAATAAATTGCTTGTTTCTAAAGTAAAATTGAATTGAATTATTATTACTCAATTATCATTACTTTGTAATCCTTACTTCCATACTAATATTATAAATGCGAAAGTAAGGATGTTTGTTTGTTTGTTTGTAACGCTTTCACGCTTAAACCACCGAACCGATTTCAAAAATTCTTTCACCAATGGAAAGCTATAATATCAGGGAGTAACATAGGCTATATTTTATCTCATTATTCCCACAGGAACGGGAACTACGTCGCGGGTAAAGCGACTGAAACCGAAGCGAGGGCGGGTTGCTAGTAATATTATAAATGCGAAAATAAGTTTGTTTGTTACGCTTTCAAGCTTAAACAATCGAACCGATTTCAAAAATTCTTACACCAATGGAAAGCTATAATATCAGGGAGTAACATAGGCTATACTTTACCGCAGTATTCCCACGGGAACGAGATCTACGCGGGTGAAACCGAAGTGAAGCGAGGGCGGGTTGCTAGTATACAGACAATTAATTAATTGAAAATTTAAAATGTTCGGTATATTAACATTTATTTTCACTCGTTAACTCATTTTTTTACAATTTATATTAGAGATACATGCGTTACAAGTCGTTCGCATAGGCAGATCGTACCTGTCTATGCTTGTTCCACGATCTCGCTTGCACGCTCGGCTCGGGCGGAATATGACAATGAATCATGCTTTCTTGGGCGTGCATTGATTTATAAAAGGTCATGCCGTCAATAAAAAGTATTACTATCCATAGATTGCGGCTATTTAAATTGAGGTAAAATTAATTATTAACAGTTTATTTATAAAAATAAAGCTTAAAATGTTTTATTAAATACAATTCATATAGAATTTATGATTCAACTTTTTTATGACTTAATTTATCAAAATAATCACCCCATTAGTAAACAAATGACTTTCATTAAATCTTTCTTAAATTAACCAAGTATTTTCATAGGTTTTTATTGAGATAACTTACACTTTTTTTAATGTCTCGTGATTTATGCATGACCAAGTAATTGGAAAGATTCCTTGTAGCGCACGTGCGAGTATCTGCGCCTAATGCCGCCCTAGCCGAGATTGCGGGTAATTGGGCTGGGGATTTTAGTATAGGATCCCGCTATACAACGACCTTCACCGAGATGCTTATTTGACGAAACTTATTTTTTATGTAATTTAATATGTCAGTAAATATATTGCATATGGGTTGCCTAACAAATTTTAGTCCAGAGTATGATTAATTAATAATTAAAAAAAACATTTTTTTTTTGGACATTGTACCCGTTTGATTATTAGACAAATTCTATACCAATCGAAAGTATGAAGCCCATAGAATATGCAAACGTTAGATTGCTTATTCTTTTCCGATCACAACTCTCGGGTAGCCAGGTATAAACAGATAAATCGATACTAGCATTTTGCACCGGTCTGATCGACGTTTGCATTCATATTCTATGGGCTTCATACTTTCTATTGGTATAGAATTTGTCTAATAATCAAACCGTGCACCGGTACATGTACAAAAAAAAGAATATTAATGAATTATATTCTGGACTAAAATTTGTTAGGCAACCCATATGCAATATATTTATTGTAATATTAAATTACATAAAAAATAAGTTTCATCAAATAAGCATCTCGGTGAAGGTCGTTGTATAGCGGGATCTTAGACCATTAGTCTGTCACCCGCAGAGCTGACCGCGTGACGGCGACGACGTCCCAGGTACAGGGACGTTGAGAGGTGAGGGTACCCGAAAGGGTATTCCGTCGGGCCAACCATTGAAGACAAGTTATCCTGCTCCGGCCCCGGCCAACGGCCACGGTGGGTCACGCACCGGGCGGGTGCGCTGACCATGGCCCAGCCGTAAATAAAAAATGAGTGTCGTAAAAGATGGGCAAGGGTTTAAAATATGCATACAACCTCGACAAAGGAAACTCCGTCTGACCAGCGTGGTATAGTAGGTCAATTTTCTTCCCATTGTGGAAGAGGCTCGAGCTCAGCAGTGGGACGTATATGAGCTTTAACGACGACAACGCAATAATTTTGTTAGAGTTACAGGCTATACTTTATACAGATTGACATTTGATACAGCCAATTTCAATACATAACGGTACGTTCTATATCGTGTATTCTAGGTAGCTCCAACTATTAGGGTAAGTGTGAATTCTTCACGTCTTATGCGACAAATGTATGCAGCAACAGCCATGTTTGCTAGGTAGCGGGGTATCTTTCGGATAGATAAAGGCAACTTTAATGTGAGAATATCTATGTAGATATAACATGTGCGGCAATGAGAATGTTTTTATTATATCTTTACGTTATTTACATACTAAATAACAATAATATGTGTGAAATGGGTTTCCAGTTTAATCCCACGACATGAATTTCTAATTTATAACTCAATCAAAACATGGACAATAACAAAAACACCGTGTGGTGTCCGAGTAAGAATACGATTCACCACCGCCTATCTTGCCCGTGGGTGTCGTAAACGACGACTACAGGATTAATTGTGTATACGACATCTGTGCGAGAGAAGGACTACTCGAAATGAAACCCTATACCAACACGTCTGACCAGTGTAGTATAGCAGTTCCCTCCTGTTGTAGAGGAGGTTCAAGTCTAATAGTGCGACATTTGTGGGCTGTAATGATGAATAAAAAATATTAATTGGATTGGAAAATTTTGATGACGGATCTCTGATTGTTGCGTATAATATGGAATTTTTCTAAATCAATTTAAACTAGAAAGTAGACCATAATTAAATATATATACCAATAAATAAAATTGGAGTGTCTGTTTGTAATGTCAAAACAATAGACTTTTTTCATGCTGACACGGTTATTTGCACTATACATATGCCTAAAAATCATTTTATATTCTGTCTGTCTGTTTGTTCGGGGTAATCTTCAAAACGGATGGACCAATTTCAAAAATTCTTTCACCAATGGAAAGCTATAATATCAAGGAGTAAACTAGGCTATACTTTATCTCCGTATTCCCATTGGAACGGGAACTATGCAGGAAAGACAACTGAAACCAAAGCGAAGCGAGGGCGGGTTGCTAGTGCAATAATAATAGCTTGACTTTGCTTGACATTGACTGCACCTTTGGCCTAGTGTTCAAGATACCGTCACATTATGTCATGCGTAAGTACCAATCCTACGCAGGACAATAATTTGTGCAAACATTTTTTGGCTGCAGGTATTTCATCTCAGAGTGAGATCTTGAGAGCACCTCTCCCAAAGGGCATTTGTCTAAAGGGCATTTGTCTATGGCCAGTTGTCTAAATCATCTCAGAACTCTGATGCCAACTTGATCCAAGATCTCAGATCCAAGCTAACTCGGCACTGAACTGAAGAAATCAGGGACGTCAGCATGTACGAAATCAGAATGGCTCTGAAGCAATTTCAGAACGGGAGGGCACCGGAAGATAACGAAATTACTACAGAACTCCTGAAGGCAGGCGGCAAGCTAGTTCCAAAAGCCCTACAGAAGTTATTTAATTTTCTTGGGGGCAATGTTCCTGAATCACGGGCTAAGGGTGTGGTGGTGCTCTTTTTTAAAAAGGGCAACAAATTGCTCTTAAAGAACTCATCTCACTCTTGAACCATGTGTACAAATTGTTTCGAGAGTTATTACGAACTGACTCACGTACAAGCCCGACAACTTCCAGCTGCCTGAATAAGCCGGATTCTGAAAAGGTTATATTATCATAGACCACATCAACACGCTACGCCAGATTGTTTAGAAGATCGAGGTGTATAATCAGCCCCTGTGTGCTTTTATAGACTACGAGAAAGCTTTTGACTCCATTAAAACTTGGGCATTGTTGCACTCCGTTAAAAAAAAAAGCGGTGCCAAATTAACTATGGACACATCGAAGTTCTGAAGTTAATAGAAATGCTACCATGTCGATCCACGTCCAGGATAAGAGTAGGTAGACGTCATCTCTTCGAAATTGTTCCTTACTGCGCTGGAAAATGTCTTCAAAGACGTCATCTCTTCGAAATTATTCCTTACTGCGCTGGAAAATGTCTTCAAGCTCTTAGACTGAACCGGATTCGGCATCAACATCAACGTTAAAAACATCACTCACTTTCAAAGATGATGAAGATGATGAAATCTGGAATACGTAAATCCGTAGAATAATAGGTGTAACCGACATAGCTCGAAGTATTAGCACTTTGAAATGGAAATGGGCAGGTCCATGTGCTTGTGGAACCGGCAACCGTTAGGGAAGAAAGATTCTCGAGTAGCGACCACAAATCGGTTAACGCAGCGTAGGACGACCCCTTACTAGGTGGACTGAAGGTCTTGAAATCGCAGGGAACCTCTGGATGCAAGTCGTACAGGATCGTTTTGAGTGGCATTCTCGTGAGGAGGCCTATGTCGAATAATGGACTTCTATTAGCTGATGGATGGTTGGACGGAAAATTGCTCGCAATACAAGGAGTATTTCCTTAGTAAGATGTTGTCTTAATAATAACAATGTGTTAATGAACTGCTAAAAATACATATGGTGTGAACTGTATTCTTACTCCGTCACTACACGGAAAATCTAAAATGTTAATAACGAATGATTTAATGAAGCAGCCGTACCTATTAGGCTTTCGAATTAAGAGTCAACGATCAAGTTCTTATAGTTTATCGAAGATACCGTTTTGATTATTTAAAGCGAATCTTTATGCATACTAATAGAGAATTAAATGATCAAGATTTTCGGACGTTAACCTATAGTTGTTGTTATATTACTTTAGGTTATTAAAAACTATATTAGTGTCTTTTTAAGCTTATTTTTATAGGTTCTATAATTGGTGTCATAATGTGGATGTACCCATATTTTGTTCTTGTAAAATTTAGTTTGACAAGTTATTATTTATTCAATGCTTTTTTTTTTTTTTTTTTTTTTTGTGGGTGGGCCGCGGTCGGCGCGCCTCCGCACCACTCCGTCCGGGGCGACAGAGGGGCTTGAGCACGCAACTCCCGCGACCCACCCGAAGCCCACGTCGCCTTCGTCGTTGGGCCGACCACTCGTCGTTGGGCCGACCAACGTCGTTGGGCCGACCAATTTATTCAATGCTATCACATTATGTCTGCTAGTATTTGATTAAGTATTGCTTACGATTATTTTTCATGTTTTAATTAATTTTTAAAAATTTTATTTAGATATTTATTATTTTGAGAATTATTTGTTTTTAATTCAAGATGTCACCATATTAAAAGTATATTCCTCATCATTTCAGCTCATATACGTCCCACTGTGGGGTCGAGCCTCCTCCACAATAGGAGGGAAACTGACCTTACTATTCCATGCTAGTCAGACAGGTTGGTATAGGGTTTCATTTCGAGTTTTCCTTCTCTCGCATAGATGTTATATACGTATTATAATACGTATATTATATAATAATAAGGGATATATCCCTTAGTCGTCTTTTACGACATCCACGGACAAGGGAGTGGTGAATTGTATTCTTACTCCGTCACCAAACGGATAACGCGGGTGTCGTACTCGCGGGCAAGAAAGAGGGTGTTGAATTGTATTCTTACACCGTCACTATACTACGGATAAGTATAGTTATTATAATTTAGACTTATAGTAAAATGTAATGAAAACTACACTTACATAATTTTATATTCTGTATTTCTGTATATTTTGCGTTATTTGCGTAAAAACAAACAAACAAGTTTAATAAATATTGTTAGTTTTCTTAAATGTTTATAATATACAGAAATCTGCCTATTACAATTTTATTATATGTTTAAATATTTGATCTCATTTGAATAAAATAACACTGAGATAAAGGAAATATAAAACTCATAAATTCCAAACATGTCCATTTTGATATTAAATTCCATCATTAAGAGCGG
Source organism: Lymantria dispar (assembly GCA_032191425.1). Classification (NCBI taxonomy): domain Eukaryota; kingdom Metazoa; phylum Arthropoda; class Insecta; order Lepidoptera; family Erebidae; genus Lymantria; species Lymantria dispar. Next base: position 26,665,408 of record CM063442.1, read on the forward strand.
TTTGAAATTTGCATTAGTTAAATATTTTGTATAGTTAGAAAATTACTTAATATCAACTGTAAGGTGAGATGCTGTATGGCTACTACTAACTCTCTTACTGCTTATGGGTGTCGTAAAATACACCGTAAATTACAAACATACAATAGGGAATATGCATGATATTTTTTTATTTTTTTAAACGTTTCTACTAGTTATTACATTACTAGAAATAAATATAACACATCCAAAATATAAACCATAACGATAAAAAAAAATTTAAAAATCGCCATTATTTATGGGTGATGTAAACGCGACTACTTTGGCGCGCGTATTCTGTGACGTCAGAGTACTCGACACTCGTACAAGTTGCTAGGGCTGCCAACTAGGGCTGTTGATATTTTTATAAATATCGTTTTTCGACATATCGATATTTTACAATGTATCAATATCGGGGTTCGCTATATCGGAAAAATATAGATATATCGATAAAAATATCGATTTTTTTATTATTATTACGATTATTAAATATATTATATCTTATTTACCTTGCAGCTTTTATTCCTCCGAGTTTAACAGACATTAAATCTGAATTAGACGCGAAATATGTTGTCATCATATACACGTCTATTTTAGGAAGATTATCTGACTATACTTTGACGAAACCGGTTTCAGTCATTGTAATAAGACTTATTCACAAGATTAATACTTGAACACAGAAAACTAATAACTTATTATGTAATGTGTAACAATACAAAATAATTAGGGATGTGACTTGGAGGGAAAAAATCGATTTTGTAATTATCGATTTTTTGTTCTTTAAAATAAATCGATGATAAAATAATCGATTAATTTAAAAAAAATTGATTATAAAATAATGGATTAATTAAAAAAATCGATTATAAAATAAACGATTAAATAAAAAAAATCGATTCTAAAATAATCGATTTTTTTCTCCCAACACGATTCTGATGACTTTTTTTTTAGGAAATGTGAGCTTTATTTTCTAACATAGTATGATGAATTTTCATCGAATTTCGAATAATAAAAAATCGATTAATAATCGACTTTTATTATTTTGATAATCGATTGTAAAAATCAATTATTAATCGATTATTTTTCACATCCCTAAAAATAATCACTAGAAACATACAAACAGCAACTTGATATCACAAGGTTCTCCTCCTATCCAAGGTACAATAAAGCAATAAAGATTACAAACAAAAATAATTTGTTCATTTTGGAGTTTCGTGCATATTTCCTATTAACATATAAAGAGTAAATATCTGGTTGACCGAGCTTTGCTGTATAATATTTTTTATCGTAAATTGTATTTTTAACAAACATTATTAAGATATATATTAATAAAAAACTAAAAATGTTAAAATAATGAGATAAAATATTAAAAATTAAAAAATAGAGTAATAACACTGAGATCGTTCTCACGCTGTTTGAATGCGTCTGGACAACTTTCCAACTGGGCTATTGTCACTCTTGACGGCGACGGCGAAATATAAATTCCTATTCTATTAACATTTTATGACATTGTATTGATTAGCTAAAAACACCGACAAAATAATATTTTCTAGATCGATTTTTTAGCCTTGAAACCTCTAGTAACTATGCTAAATTTCAGCCGTTGCCGCGATTCAGATTATATATACATTTTAATATGTATATGCTTTCATTACCGTTACTTTTTATATTGTGTGTTATAGTGTGGCATAATTGTCCAATTTCCCCCCCAAAATTGCGCTCTTGCCCAGCAGTGGGACGTATATGAGCTGTTATCATGATTACGATGATGTGTACAATACGTAAATGTTCAAATAATAACAGAAGATTGGGCAGAAGCACTTCCTTGGGGAACTTAAATCTGCGATAACGGTCACTTACCCGACTGCCGGCTGCCAAAAGCAGCTATGGTGCCTTCTACAGTTTAACTTAATTTCTCGTGGAAATACTTATACCTTTATCGTGCATATCGATGAATTATCCATTACAATATTACTTAACATGCTGTCTAACTTATTCATTAGTCATCATCATTGCAGCCCACATACGTCACACTGTTAAGCTCGGGCCTCCTCAATAATTGGAGGGAATTTGACCTGCTATACCATGCTGGTCAGACATGTTGGTATAGGATTTCATTTTGAGTTTTCCTTCTCTTGCATATTATATCCCTTAGTCGTCTTGTACGACATCCACAGACAAGATAGGGAGTGGTGAATTGTATTCTTACTCCGTCACCACACGGAATAACTGACTGTTTTCATCATCACCATTCGTTCATTATTTCAGCTCATATACATTCCACTGTTGGGCTCGAGCCTCGTCCGCAGTAGGAGGAAAATTGACCTATACCATATTGGTCAAACAGGATGGTATAGAGTTTTATTTCAAGTTTTCTTTCTCTTGCATAGTTCTTATATGCGTATGATATCCTTTAGCCGTCTTTTACGACAGCAACTTGCAAGAAAGGGGGTGGTGAATTGTGTTCTTACTCCGTCACCACACGGATATCATACGTACCAAACCATACTTTTTTTCTGGTTGGCTGTGGTTTGGACATATCCCGCCCGCCCAATTTGTCCGGGGCGTGGGGTAAGCGGTGTGCGGCCCTATAACCTACCGTATGTCATCTTCATCGACATTGAACTGGCCACTAGTACCGATTCCTTGATATCCGTGGCCGGCCGGGGTACTAAACCACACTAGCCTATTGATAAGATGGTTAGAACGGATCTCCAATACATATGAATTCAAATCCTGCTTGTGATAATCATTTTTCGTTTGTAAATATTTTTTTATATTACTATTTTCTAGCCCTATCTCCAACAGTGGACTAAATGCGAATAGAATATTGTGGACCATGACGTCCAATCAAATAATGCCCTTTAATCGTTGACATTTTGTAAACCTCAAGTACGTTAGTTGAATATCAATTTAAATAAGGTATTTGTAACTGCCTTGACATTTTCTAAACTTCTTTCTTTGTTATTACTTTTAAAATGCTCTATTTTATGACGTATGAGGCATTAGATAGGCGTCTATTGGCAAGCGGCCTTGTCGGCCGAACGAAATATAACAGAAAGATATTGAATTCATTGACATTTGATGGATCTATTCCAAATGATTTACTGCGTAAAGATTTTTAAAAGAACACGTTTGTTTGATGGTTTAATCGGAATAGGTAATAATTATGTTCTGTTACGTGCAGACCTCTGTAATTTAAGGCAATCGTAAATTAAACGGTAATTTCTAATATAACAGTAATATAAATTGTGCAAGTAATTTGTTCGCTTCGAATTTTTAATGAATCGTCATTATTAATAAATGATTTTTTAACAACATCATATACTAAAGAAATAATCCTTATATTTCGGGGGACTTTACTAGAACTAGAACAATAACTTGTGAATTACACAAAGTGTGCCCTGCTTAGGATTCGAATCCACGACGTTGGTACATTATGTCGGTATCACTACGAACCCTCTGTGCAGTCAATTGCTAAATTTTTTTTTTTTAATTGTTTTTTTCCTTTTTTTTAGTTTGAGAGAGATTTTTAAGGCTAAAAACTAACACAATAGAATAATGTTATTTTTACTTGAATTTATATGAAGTAAGAAGCAAGGAATTATAAAATAGCTAGTAAACCTGATAGACTCCGTACTTTATTTTTTTTTTTGGGACCAATCTCATCACACATTCTCATCACTGTAACTCTTATAAGCCAGCATCCACAATGATTGCCGTATAAGACACCGAGATTTGAACCTCAGTAAGTCCCGGGCAATACTTTTAATTGTGTTGGGGCTCTCAACAATTTTAATTAGAAAAGAAAAACAGGAGTTGGAAAGATTCCACTTCTCTCCTATGCAAAGTGAGAGGCATAAAGCAAAGTTGGCGAATAAGCCAGTAAATAAGACTATGTACAACTACGTGGAACACAGCGGTACAGCACCACGGATTTAACAGACCTTAATGGACTTATTTGCGAGCTTTAGGTTTGGTTGCAATAGTAGATATGGCAAAAATGCCTGAACGCACGGAAATTTTCTAGAGTTTTTACAAGGTCCGTATAGTACGTATATTACCCCAGACATAACTTGCAGACTGTCTAACATGAGGTCCCGTTCGTTACGCCGGAGCATGCACTCCCAAAGAATGTGGTGAGCTGTTTATTCAAAATCGGAGTTTGAGGGCGAATCTACTAGTTTAAAATAGAATAATTTATACTTCTAAAATTACCATGGCCAGCGAGGAATTGGATTACATAGTGGACAGACCTCGTACTCTTAAAAAACATTCAGGTAAATTAAGGTTTCCTGTAAAATGAATATAAAAGTATTCGTCAGGTGACGGAGCTTGAATACGATTTACCCTTCTCTTACCCATAGGTGTAGTAAAAACGACTAAATATGATATGCATGTAAATTTCTTCTAGCCATTAAGAAGTTCAATTACACACATGCACAGAAGATTTATGTATAAAAAGATATTGTCTTCTGAAAAGTATTTCGTAAATATAAGAAAAAAACTTTAGTAATGTTTTTTCGTGTGATGACGGAGGAAGAATACAATTCACCATCCCCTATCTTGCCCCTGGGTGTTGTAAAAGACGACTAAGCGATTTCATATGCATATAACACCTATGCAAGAGACAACATTCGAAATGAAACCTTATAACAACACGTCTGACCAGCGAGGTGTAGTCGGTATTCTCTTAAATATTTACGAGCTTAATGGCTTGGTGAAAGCGTATGCTAGAAATTATCACGTTATTTACCATATGAGATAAGCAGTAACGAATAACGTTAATATTTTCATCCATTTATGTTCTAAGAAATAAATTATATTGATATTTCTTTACAGTAGTCAACGCCCAGCTGTGCCCTTGGTATTGCAAAGGTCCATGTGTAGCAGTATTACTTAACCAACAGGTGTGCTTCTTGCTCGTTTGCCACTTCCGTCCGGGGCGATAGAGGTGCGGCGCGCGGCCCGTAATCCACCCGTGACCCGTCGCCTTCGTCGTTGGCCTGACCAACGGTGCAGGGAGACTTGTCGTCAGTAGTCGACCCGACGAAATACTCCATGAGGAGTATCCTGTCCTCGATCGACCGCCCGGGACCTCGCGGGCTAATAGATAGCTGAACTAATGTCAGACAAAATGTATAATTGATAATATATAAGTGCCTTTTAATATAACAAATTGAGTCTACTTCTTAGAGCCATACTTTTTTAAAGGCAACGCCCTGCACTAAGGTAATAATATCCTTATATTGCGGGAGACTTTACAAACATGTAATTCAAAGGACATAAACATAAAAGGTAGACCCAAACGTACAATAACAATTTGTGGTTCCCATAAAGGATTGCCCTGCGTAGGAATTGAACCCACGGCATTAGCAAAGTACGTCGGAATCTTAACTATTAAGCCATCTTTGCAATCAATGCTATTTATTTACAAATGCAGTCGTGCTCTTAGTTGTAGGCCAGTAGTAATAAATAGTAGGTATGAGGTCTTCAAACGATTTAATAAAATTGAAAGTAATAATGACTGGAGCTTCCTTGATCTCAATTACTCTATTGATATAAACATATTGAAATATGACATTTGAATGTTAATATCTAATACCGTTAGTCAGGAAATACAGCTATATAGCGCTTTTATAACCTTTTGATTCGTGTGGTAAAGTAAGGTTGGCATCGTGTCGTAAAGTAAGGTAAGCCTTTTGTTGGATATAAGCGTTTCTACAAGGGGATATAATGCTATGATCACGTTTGGAAGGCTATATTGGTGATCGAAGTTGGTGATTGGTATCTAGGAGAATGATGCTGCCTATTCTCTTGATTTCATACCCGATTTCGAACATTAAAGTTCAATGATAGAATGTCAATTTAATTTGTTATTATCTGAGTAATTTGCCGCTTGGTGATGGAGTAAAAATATAATTTACACCTCTTTACAGGCATTTTAGGATTTTATTTCGAGTCTCTTGTATAAATGTTATATGCACATTATATCCCTTAGCCGTCTTTTATAACATCCACGGGCAAGATAGGGGTTGTAAATTATGTTCTTATGTCGTCCCCACACAGAATATGTTGCATTCTTAATACATCATTATGCTGTTAGACTAACAAAGAAATTGTTTAAGATTCGAATAGAATATATTCTTTGAGTTCTGTAGTTGTTTTAGTAAAATAACGTCGAATAGTAGATAAAACTTGAAACTGGTTTTCTCCCATATTATAAAATTAGCTGCAATGTATTTGTAAAATATATATATCGTCATTTTTGCCGTCCACAGCGATCATAGAAAATTCTGAGCATATTTATTCACATATTTATGCAAATGACTCACACTTGTCAATACTAATAATAATCTATCTATATTAATCTATATAATGGATAGATAACGATACTGCTATAAATATGAACGGAATACTGTCTATAAATATTAGTAAATCGGAAAAAGTTTAGTAATAGTCAATATATAATATAAATTAATTTAAACAAATAAACAATAATGGTAAAGCCGTTGTTATAACCACTTCTGTGATAACAAAAACGATTAATAATGTTTAATAATTCCTAGTGCTAAGGTATGTAATGTATGCTGTGCGATGGCGGCTACTAACACTACCAACCATTACTCAAGAGTGTCATTAAAGACAACTAAGGGCTACTTTAAAGATTTTATCGCGTTTATATTTGATTTTTGATTGCCCGACGTTTCGAATACTTTACAGCATTCATGGTCACGAGCGGACTAAGATCTTTGACGTCAAATCAAGCCATCGTTATTACAAATATTTATTATAATTATTCACCCGCTACAGAAATTAGTTAATAAATTTTGATTCACATTTTTGGCACAAATTTATTGCCAGTACAAAGAAAATGATATGAAAAAAATATATTATTTATGATTAGTAATTATTCAACATTAAATTTGTAGTAATTATTATCATAATTTGTTAATTTAAATCTAACAAATGTAATATACTACCACCGGATCGGAACGCGGCCACACTGAGAAAGTTTCGGCAAGAATAATTCTGTGGCCATAGGTCAGAATATGATAAATACAAAATCATTCATCAATATCCACATGAATACTACGCATTGCACAATGAATTTTAAGTAATTTTACAAATTAATAATACATTTCCTTAATTTAAAAAATATTTTTTGTCATATATACCGAGTGTCTCATATTTTAATAGTCCCTTCAAGATTTCTCAATAATTTAATTTGCTTGTCCTGTAAAGTAATGAATTTGTATTTATCATATTCTGACCTATGGCCACAGAATTATACTCGCGTAAACATCAGAAATCATTAGGACTAAGAGAATTACATCGACCTGGGCCAACAGCATGTGATGCCGTCTGGTTAAGAATTACATTTCCAAGAAGGCTTAACATCAAGTAGGTGGTCTAAAAATTTTTCATCATCATCTCAGCCCATATACGTCCCCCTCAGGGATGTGAAAAATAATCGGTTTTTATAATAATCGATTAATAATCGATTATTTTTTTTGTAATAATCGATTTTTACAATCTAAATTCGATCGAAATTAATCGATTATTTCACTGCCAGATTTCCTAAAAAAAAGGTCATCATAATCCTGTTGGGAGAAAAAATTGATTATTTTATAATCGCTTATTTATTTTTTATTAATCGATTATTTTAATATCGATTTATTTTAAAGAACAAAAAATCGATTATTTAAAAAATCGATTATTTTCCCTCCAAGTCACATCCCTAGTCCCCCTATTAGGCTAGAGCCTCCTTCAATATAAGAGAGAATTTGACCTACTATACCACACTAGTCAAACGGGTTGCCTTTAAAAAAAAAAAAAAAAATAGGGTTTTTTTTCGAGTTTTCTTTCTCTTGCATAGATGTTATATGCATATTATATCCCTTAGTTGTCTTTTACGATACCTACTAGTAAGGGGTTTCTACTAATATTTATATAAAAAACCCCTACAAAAAGTTATCACAGTTCATCATCATCATTTCAGCCTATCGCCGTCCACTGCTGGACGTAGGCCTCCCTCATGTTATGCCATAAAGTACGGTCCTGTGCCACGTACATCCAACGACGCCCAGCAACTTTCACCAGGTCGTCGATCCACCTGGTGGGAGACGTCCTACACTGCGTCGTCCAATACGTGGTCGCCACTCGAGAACCTTTCTTCCCCAGCGGTTGTCGGTTCGTCAAGCGATGTGGCCTGCCCATTGCCACTTCAGCGTGCTAATTCTTCGTGCTATGTCGGTTACACCCGTTCTTCTGCGGATTTCCGTCTGCCGGATTCTATCTCACAGAGAAATCCCGAGCATAGCCCGTTCCATAGCACGCTGAGCGACTTTGAGCCTTGTCAACACAGTTATGTATTAAAATTTTTATAATCATTAAAATTTTGATAAAATAATAAAACCACATGTCTTTTATGCAACTGATTAGATTTCAACGGTATTTAAGGGCAGATATACATGTGAATCTATTAATCAAAATTGCATACACACACACACATATACTACATATATTATTTACTCCGAGTCGACTCAATATGTGCTCTTCCCACCTAGTACAAATTGCAATAGTTATTGGCAGTAGTTTTATGACCGGTCGTCTATCTGATCATCAATCCATCAACCCTCCTTAGTTATATAATTTTTGATCAAACAGCATCAGATGGAGCTGGCCTTGGACTATGTAAAGGTTTTAATCGTTTTTTTTTGCTACAGCCACAAGCAATGTAACAGTTGGTAATATTCGTAACCACTGCTACATAATTCTATTATATGGTATTTCATTTATAAAATTAATTTTATTTCATAGGTCTTTCTCCTACAATCATAATGAATTATCACTTTACATTATAATCGCCAGAGTTCAACAGTGGGACGCTTATGAACTGAGATGATGATGATGATGACAATTTTATTCGCACCCTACCTAAATTCATCATCATCATCCATATATATGTACCCCCTGTTTTGGCCTACTATTCCACGGTGGTTAGACGTGTTGAAATAGGGTTTTGTTTCGAGTTTTCTTCTCTGCACAGACGTTATATGCTTATTATATCCCTTAGTCGTCTTTTACGACATGCACGGGCAAGATAGGGAGTGGTGAATTGTATTATTACTGCGTCACCACACGGAGAATATTATTGCTACCTAAATTATTGTTATCAATTTAATATCAAGTCTAAAAATTTTGAATATATCAAAACTGACCATGTTCTTTTAAATACTGGAACTATTATAAACACCAAATTTAGACAAACAATCGCCGTGCTCTTTATGTCCGCATTTATTGCTGTCAACAGTTAGAAGCCCACGTAATTTTCGCCAAAATAAACAACATCATAATAATTTACTTTGTTTGGTATGCTGTCGTTAAAGTCTAAAGGTAGATATTCTAAACCTGAAAGTATATATTGTATAGTGGTTTTAATTGGTTAACTTCTATGAATAACGGCTCTCTTCCCATTTAAGAGTGTATGGTCTAGGCTTTAAATCGTACAGATAAGGGTGAAAACTAAAAACGTTTCGACGGCAGGTAAGTATAAAAAATGGCAGTTACAGAGATTGCCTATAGAAGTGAAAACTTAGAACTATTAGTATTAAATTTTGAAATTTCGTAATGTTTTAAATAATATACTATTTTCACACGCCAAAATAAATACGAGTATTTGAAATATTATTTTGTTATTTATTTTTTATCTAAAACATTACATATATATATATATATATATTCATTTAGTACTCATTATTGTACTGCACAATGATTCTTTAATTAAACGATTCAAATAATAATCAAACAAAACACTATTTCAACAATGCGTAGTACAACACATTGAACTTTTCATAAAATCCATTTAATGTCAATTATAAGACATACACAGCACTATACGTAAGCTGTATAGCTATAGATATACTGCTATAAGCATGTCGGTGACACGAACCCATAGGATTTTCTCCTACCACAAAGTGTCCAACGCAGCTAAAGAAGTTTTCCCTTCAAAAATAACACGCGAGGAATTCGAGTCAATGAGTAAATGAAAATTACAATATAATTAAAACGCGTGGCGCTGTTAATTTTAGACTAGACTGCATTGTTCTTAAAAGCAATTTACTTTGAATCAATCATCAAACATTATAATAAAAAAATAAACAAAGTATTATAAGAACTTTATCATTAATTTACTAATCTATTAAAAGCTTAGCTGAAAGCTTAAAAATACTTTCGACGTAATATAAAATAAAAGCAATAAATGTACAGCTAAAGAGAAAACAATATTTGGAAAACATCAAATTTACGGCCCTGCGATGCATTATCGGCTTTCCATGTTGCAGTTTCACACAACAACATTCCATCTTCTTCTCTAGCCATTTCTTTAACAGGAGTTAATTTTATTTCTTGACTAACAGATGGATTTTTGTTTTTATCTATATCAGAACCAATTTTTACTTCCTGATTTATATTAAATATATTATGAAGTGGTGCAGTGCTATTGTCATCATCTCTTGCCTCTAACCTTATATCGCTGTCTCTATTACTCAACGATCCTCTGATATTAACAATAATTGTTGGTTTTACTACCATTTGAGATTCCCGGTTACCAATTTGACTCTGTCCAGACATAGTATTGGTTAGAGGCAAATTATCTTCTTGCTCTGTTTCATTTAATTCAGTATCTTTTGTTTTATTAGGCAGTTTAGGTTTGTTTGAATAAGGTCGTTGATGGGTTTTATCATTCTTATTTTTTTGTGCATTTTGCTGTGGTGGATGAGTATCAATGTATAATACTACATGTTCTTTAGATTTATCATTAGTCTTATATATATTTCTTGGGAATCGATATTTTAGTGATGGCATTTCTATTCTATCGTTTCTTCTTGGAAAATAATCAGAGTCACTCGGTAAATGAGATGGTTCGTCTTCATATTTATCAAAATTTTGCGATAAATGGTTCACATCGTTATGATTTATGTCGTCGGGTAATCGAGAATGTAGTCTAAGAGATTCTATAACATCCCGGAATAAAGAACGCTTTTCATGTGTAGTTGCTAATTCTTGAGTCTTCATTGGATTTGCACTGCACATTATTATCATATACGTCACGCAAATGAAGCACTGCATCTGTAAAATGTAAGGATTATAATTAAATTGTGATTTATTATCATTGTTAGAATCAGATGTATTTTTTGGGACTAATTGGGTTTAGTCCGCCTATTGGCGCTTCTACAACTCGCATAAGCTAGGATCCACAATTTTCTCAGATAACTAGAAAAATTTTGATCTTTTGGAAATAAATATACGTATATAGAAACATCTTGAGTAAATTAATATAGATTCATTAACTAGAGAACTAAAAACCTTCTTTCTATACGTACTTGCTATTTTCTATGTTCTATTATAATGATATTTCCGTGTGATGACGGAGTAAGAATATACCATCTCCTCTCTTGTCCGTGGATGTTGTAAAAGACGTTTAAGGGATTAAATATGCGTATAACATTTATGAAAAAAAAATTGAAATGAAACCTTATATCAACACGTCTGACCAGCGTGGTATTGTAGGTCAATTTCTCTCCTATTGAAGAGGAGGCTCGAGCTTAATAATAAAGCGTGTATGAGCTGAAAGGATGATGATGAATGATGAAGAGTTTGTATGTTTGAACGCGCCTTCTCAGAAATTGCCGTTTGTATGTCGATAGAATTGTTATTAAATTGGGCAATATGGTAACAAAGGGCGTCAAGTGTTCTACGTTCATAGTAACCGTTGTCATGACAATAGTCGAAATAATAAAAAAAGATAATGTATTATGTATAATACTAAAGTTTATATTGTTATGTTAAGTGATATTCACTTACTGTTCAATATTGAATACAAAAAGATAATATTAATTGTAATTAATTAACGTACTTTATCATGGCGACCAGACATATAGCCATAATATTTTATGACCAGTTTTTTAAAGTTAACACTCGGTGCTGAAGAAATAACTCTTGTATTGCGGGGGACTTTCATCATCATAATCATTTCAGCTCATATACGTCCCACTGTTGGGCTCGAGCCTCCTCCACAATAGGAGGGAAATTGACCAATCATTCCACGCAATTTGTTGCTAGTATAAAATATTGTTCTATGAATCGAACTCTAGACACTCAACGCGATAGGCGTAATCTTAACCACTGTTTCTATGTACAGTTATTATTTTTTTCCAAAAGATATTTTAAAGTCGTTATAAATAAAATATTATGATACTATATCAGTTATTGATACGTCATTTCAAAGACTATTTTCCTCTTTGATAATATAAAATAATTGAATTTGACTACACAGATGGCGTAGTGGTTAAGATACTAACCTACCGTGCCAGTGTCGAGGATTCGAACCCATACAGGACAACAATTTATGAGATCCACAAATTGCTGTTCTGAGTCTGGATGTAATTTGCGACCATTATATTTTACTAAAATCCCCCGCAATACAAGGGTTATTTGTTTAGTGTCTAAAAAAAAAAATAAGAAATAATAATAAAATAAAGGAAAAAAAATTGTAAAAGACGATTAAGGGATATAATATGCAGATTAACATCTATGCAAGGGAAGTAAAACTCGAAATAAAACCCAATATCAGCACGTCTGACCAGCACGATATATGTAGTAAGTCAGAGGAAGCCCGAACCCAGCGATAGGACAAAGGTGTGATTCTTCGCAGACTGATTTGTGTTTAATAAATCTAAAGGGATACAAAAACTTTACTTTCTTCAGAGAAAGGACTCTGATTTACTAGGAAAAATAGAGTATGTACATGTTATAAAACAAAGTCTGTATGTTATGTATGTTTAAATCTTTAAAACTACGCAATGGATTTTGATTCAGTATTTTAAATAAGAGGAAGGTTTATATGTATAACTAGCAATCCGCCCTCGCTTCGCTTCGGTTATAGGTTATAGCCGTTTTACCCGCGTAGTTCCCGTTCCCGTGGGAATACCGGGATAAAATATAGCCTAGTTTACGTCCTGATGTTATAGCTTTCCATTGGTGAAAGAGTTTTTGAAATCGGTCCAGCCGTTTTGAAGATTACCCGGAAAAAAAAAATTACTACGGAAAAATTATATAAATTCTGTTGAAAATTCTATAAAAATTAATCCTAAAAATTTTTGGCGGTTCGTTAAAATGAGTTCTAGTAATTCTGACATTCCCAACACCGTTAGATATGGGGATACGGTAGGTACTGGTGGTGGAGATATTTGTGACCTATTTTCAAAATATTTTTTTTTCAACATTTTTACATTCCTCACTTAGTTCAAATTTAACTGACTTTAATTATCACAGCAATTCGCTTGCCCATATTTCAAATATAATAATAAGCAGGGACGAATTGGTGCTATTAATAAAAGGCTCGATCTTAATAAATCTGTTGGGCCTGACCAAATACCTGCTATTTTTTTGGTCAATTGTGCAGAAAATATTGCTATACCTATCTCTATTCTTTTTAAGTCATCGTTGCATGAGGGTGTTATGCCTTCTATATGGAAGTCTGCCTTCATAACCCCTGTACACAAGAAGGGTTCAAAGGTGGATGTAATGAATTATCGTCCCATATCAAAAATGTGCCTAATAGCGAAATTATTTGAAAAAATCATTCACAAACAGTTATATTATATTTTAAAGAGCTCTTTTAGCGATTCTCAGCATGGTTTTATTAAAGGCAAATCTACTATATCTAACTTAATTCTCCTGGACGAATATATAACGGATAACCTATCACGGGGTAAGCAGGTGGACGTAATTTACACTGACTACACGAAATGTTTTGATAGAATTGATCATAACATCTTAATTCACAAATTAAAGTCAATGGGTATACATGGAGATTTATTAAGATGGTTTATATCCTATATATCAAATAGAACTCAAGCAGTTGCCATTAAAAACTATATATCTGGTTGGATAACCGTCCCTAGTGGCGTTCCTCAAGGCTCGCTTTTGGGCCCACTGTTGTTCATTATCTTTGTAAATGATATCGGTCAATGCTTCCACACATCTAGAGTACTGTGTTTTGCTGACGACATGAAGATTTTTAGCTCCATATCATCGTTTAATGATGTTCAGGCCCTACAATCAGACTTGTTGCGACTTGAGGACTATGGTCATAGAAACAATTTAGAACTCAACCCACTTAAATGCTCTGTTGTCACTTACTCTAGAAAGAAACATGTTATTCTATCAAACTATACTTTATGTGGGCAAAGCATTAGTAGATATAATAAGATTCGTGATCTCGGTGTTATTTATGACTCAAAATTACTTTTCAATGATCAGATAGATGAGATTGTTAAGAAAGCCACGAAATCCTTAGGATTTGTGATGAGAATTTCGACTTGTTTCAGAGAGATTAAAACTCTTAAAATACTTTATTGTACGTTTGTCAGGAGCATACTGGAATACGGTTCACAAATATGGAATCCTAGATATGATAAATACATTACCAGGATTGAAAGTATTCAAAAGCGGTTTATTAAATATTTATGCTACCGCGCCAATATAACATTTAGATCTGCCGAATACTTACAACTATGTGCTAAATTTCACATTCTTCCACTGTCTAATAGACGCGAAATCTCAGATGTTACTTATATTTTAAAAATCATCCGTAACAATGTTGAAAGTCCCGAGCTTCTCTCTAAAATAAATTTTAATACTCCAGTCAAATCAACACGGCATCATACTCCATTAAGTTTAACCGTAGTACCTACTAACTACAGACAAAATAGTTTTTTGTGGCGAGCAGGAAGGACACTTAACGCAAAATGCAAAGTGCACGACGTTGACGTATTTAACACAAGCGAAGTAACAGTGAGAAGATTGCTAAGCCAGGAAATTTTTAAAACTATGTTTGTATGTAACCTACCTAATTGGATTACCTATTTATAGTGTCTACAGTCTGTTTGTTTAAAACGTATCATATTAGCGGAGACCTGTAATTAGCGGTCTGATGTATAACAAGTATTTCAATATTATTGTTGTGCTGTTGGTCTTCCAAAAATAAATAAATAAATAAATAAATAAATAAATAAACAAACAGACAGACAGACAGACAGACAAAAATTTTTTAATTGCTATTTTAGGCATAGGTGTCGTGCAAATAACCGTGTGAGCATGAAAAAAGTCTATTATTTTGACATTACAAACAGACACTCCAATTTTATTTATTGGTATAGATACATGCATAATATGTTGCTCTTTCAAAAGTAACCTCTAAAGAAAACATGTTTGTATTGTCTAATGATAAAATAGCTGTGGACGTTGTATATAAAGACATTCTGTAGTATATTTAGTAATCGTATTGGACATGTGCGAAGCCGGGGCAGGTTGCCAGTTATATTATAAGCTAGCAAACCGCCCTCGCTTCGCTTCGGTTTTAGTCGTTTTACCCGCGTAGTTCCCGTTCTCGTGGGAATACCGGGATAACATATAGCCTAGGTTACTCCCTGATATTATAGCTTTCCATTTGTGAAAGAACTTTTGAAATCGGTCCAGCCATTTTGAAGATTACTCGGAACAAACAGACAGACAGACAAAAAAAATATAAAGTGATTTTTAGGCATATGTATAGTGCAAATAACCATTTGAGCATGAAAAAAGCCTATTATTTTGACATTACAAACAGACACTCCAATTTTATTTATTGGTATATATTATTCAGGATCTCGGAAACGGCTCCAACCATTTTGTTGAAACTTGGCATACTAGAGGTTTCGGGTCCAAAAAATCGATCTAGCTAGGTTTTGTAGAAAATGTTGATTTATAGAAAATGTTGTTGTAGATTTATAGAAAATGTTGTTTTGTCCGTGTTTTTAGCAAAACAATACAACGACATTAAATTTTAAAAGAATATTATTTCAAATTTCGTTGTCAACGTCATGAGTTACGATAGCTCAGATAGGAAGTTGACCGGTTCTAATTTTAGTTTTTTTGGCATTCAAACAGCGTCGGTTCGAATCTCGGTGTTATTATTATTCTCTTTTTATAATTTTTTATATATTTTTTATTAATATACCTATATCTAAATAAATTCGACAAAAATATTCCGAGTGAAGCTCGGTCAAACAGATATTAGATAATAATATAGCACTGATATAGTAAGCTGTAATTTTAAATAAACACATTGGTTTTCATCATCGTCATCATCATCGCAGCCCACATACGTCCCACTGTTGGGCTCGGGCCTCCTCCACAATTGGAGGGAATTTGACCTACTATACCATGTTGGTCAGGCATGTTAACCCTATAGGTTTCATTTCAAGTTTTCCTTCTCTTGCACAGATGCTATGTGCATATTATATCCCATAGTCGTCTTTTACAACATCCATGGGCAAGATAGGGAGTGATGAATTGTATTCTTACTCCGTCACCACACGGAAATATTGATTTTAATAATGTTAATATTCTTTTCGTGTTATGACGGAGTAAGAATACAATTCACCACCCTCTGTCTTGCCCGTGGGTGTCGTAAAAAACGACGAAGGGTATATGTATATATTCAGCATTGATGTACAATTCAAGAGAGAGAAAACTTTAAATGAAACCCTATGTCAATATGTTTGACCAGCGCGGTATAGTCGGCCAAAATCTTTCCAAAATGAAGGAGGCCCGGACAAGCTGATGTACCTAGATTATGTACTGGCGGAGTAAAAATACAACTCATCACCCCTATCATGCCCGAGGATATCGCAAAAGACAACTTACGGATACAATATCATATATAAAATGTATAGAAGAGAAAGATAACCTGAAATAAAACATTATAACAAGCTGCTTGACCAGCGTAGTATAATATGTTGCTTTCCTTCCCACTATAGAGAGTCGAGCCCAACAGTGGGACATACATATGACGAGACAAATTTTTATATGACCATAAACAAATTTAAGTTTAGAAGAAAAATAATGATTTCCGATGTTTACGCGAGTATTACACATTGTAAATAAAACTACGGATTTTATCGCGTTTGTATTGGAAAATAATCTTCCAAATAGTGTATAGTAATTAAAATTTACAATTAAATATTGCAGGAGTTATAAAGATAAAAAAAAAATCTTTGAAATATAATATGTAGAAAGTCTTACCTTATTGTTGTGTAGCTATGATCTAAGCCGTATAACTAACTGCGCAGGAGTGTCGAGATGCAACTAGGAAGCCCTTAGAAGGTTGACTGAACTCCTCTGAACTAAGCCAGGGCTGGTCAAGCGAGTTAAGAATAATGATTATTATAAATTCATGTTTATTTTTATTAAAGCTTGAATGCTGTGTGATAGCGACTCCAACAGTTCTCGTGGGTATCGTAAAAGATGAGTTTTTTATTGCTGTTGATAGCAAATAAGTAAACAACACAGTTGATGGTAAGTGATACTGTTGCTTATAGAGCTTTGCAAGGCCGCTGCCTGCCGTGAAGAAAGTGAGGGAATCAATAGCGATAACGTGGAAACAGAGCATTAATCAATACCAAAAATGTTGTAGGAACACTTTGCACTCAGAAACTGATTTTTGAACCCCATTGTATTTTTTTGGATCGCATTGTTTATTCCGTGTGGTGACGGAGTAAGAATACAATTCACCACCCCCTATCTTACGCGTGGGTGATCGTACGAGACGACTAAGGGATATAAAACGCATGTAACATCTATGTAAGAGAAGGAAAACTCGAAATAAAACCCTGGCCTATACCAACACGTCAGCGTGGTATAGTAGGTCAATTACCCTTCCATTATGGAGGAGGCCCGAGCTCAACAGTGGGATGTATGTGGGCTGAGATGATGAGATGATGATGATTGCTTAAAAGTTTTAAATTAAGGGATAGGACAGAGATTGTGGTCCCGTCACAGGCCATCCACATTGCTCGGGAAACGGAATACACGACGTTCAACTCCATAATGGCACAACATCTTCCAATCGCCATTTAAACTGGCTATCGGTGCAAACCGTGTGGTGAAGGAGTAAGAATACATTTCACCCTTTCCCTATCTTGCCAATAATATGCATATGACATCTATGGAAGAGAAGGGAAACCCGAAATTAAACCTTATACGAACCTGTCTGACCAGCATGGTATAGTAATGTTGGCCACGGATTGCGAGGAACTCGGTACCGGTGGTTGGCCTAATGGCGATGGAGAGGAGATACGGGGGTTGTGGGGCCGCATTTCGCCCTTTCGTCGCCCTGGACCGAATGGAGGACGTGTGCTGACCATAGATCACCAAAAAAATGACATAGTAAGTATCCCGCCCGTGACCATGAACGCTGCAAAGTGTTCGAAACGTCGGGTAATCAAAAATCAAATACAGACGCGATAAAGTCCGTAAAGTAGTT
Source organism: Lymantria dispar (assembly GCA_032191425.1). NCBI lineage: Eukaryota > Metazoa > Arthropoda > Insecta > Lepidoptera > Erebidae > Lymantria > Lymantria dispar. The sequence goes on from CM063442.1 coordinate 26,683,793, forward strand.
TTATTTAAAACTAGCAACCCGCCCTCGCTTCGCTTCGGTTATAAGTTATAGTCGTTTTACCCGCGTAGTTCCCGTTCCCGTGGGAATACCGGGATAAAATATAGCCTAGTTTACGCCCTGATATTATAGCTTTCTATTGGTGAAAGAATTTTTGAAATCGGTCCAGCCGTCTTGAAGATTACTCAGAACAAACAGACAGACAGACCGACAAAAATTTTTAATTGCTATTTTAGGCATAGGTGTCGTGCAAATAACCGTGTGAGCATGAAAAAAGCCTATTATTTTGACATTACAAACAGACACTCCAATTTTATTTATTGGTATAGATGGCATATTAAGGTCAATTTCCCTCCTATTATGGAGATGGCTCGAACCCTACAGTGGGACATGTTGGTGATGATGATGATCAGTACCAATCCCTTTTCTTCGGTAGGTTAAGAGTCCTCTAAACTCATTGCTTATTCGCGTAAGTACGCAGGAGCAATCGGATCCATAGTACAAAAAAAAAAAAAATTTTTTACAATGTTTATAAGTCTTGCATCCCTGATAGTTAGGAGCCTAACAGGAACTTGTCTATCGGGAACCACTAGAATCCTGACATTGGTAACTGAGAGGTTGTCGTGCCAATATTATATTTGCATTTATAAAATTCAATTATCAACCTTATTATTACAGATAAAGGGTCATTTTAACGCATTTGTTTATTTGGCGAATGTAAGCGTATATTGGTTCTTATGGAATATACCTATTACTTATTTTTTTATTTCTATGTCTCATTGATCTAGAGGTAGGTATAATTTTGATATTGTGAGCGCGGAGTTCTGGATTAGATTCTTAGATGGAGCAAAACAAAAATTTTTTTTTTTGTGTGACTTAGTTGTTAGCCTCAGATGGCTGTGACAACTTTACCCGGACTGGTGGGTGAGCGCTGAGGGCTCTCAACCCGTGGCAAAAATATTATTGTTGATGTTTTTTTTATAGCTTTGATCGGCTTTTGATTATGTGTAATCTATGTAGTGACAAAGTAAGAATACAATTCACCACCTATCTTACCCATGGGTGTCGTACAAGATGTCTAAAAGATATACGCAGATAAGTGGGCCTACTCTAGAAATCAATTCTAATTTCGAATCCGATTCAATTCCAATCTCACCAAACTTATATTTGGTATTTTGTTGTTATTTTCACCAAATGTGCCGTATATATTAATAACGTTATCGAACTCGATCACCATAAAGACGCTTTCTTGAAATTGTGCAACATTAACGATTTTTAACAACGTCAAAATCACGTCGGGAGCAGCAAATATTTGACTTAATCGACGAGAGTCGAATTCATTTAGTTTAAAAAAAAATCCACCGAATTTGTTTCCAATCGTGCGCTAGTGTCGCTTTCAAGAGTACCAAATTTGCTCAAATTCAAGCTGCGATTGGATTTAGGATTGGAATAGAGATTCAAGAGTAGGCACAAAGGTCTTTGCAAGAGAAAAAAATCGACATAAAACTTATATTAACATGTCTGATTAGCGTGGTATAATTAATTTCCTCTAGAGATGATCCAAGTCCAACAGTGAGACGTATATTGATTGAAATGATGTACTCGGGATATGATATGATGTTCGCGAGTATTAAAAACATCAAATCAAGGTGTAAGTGGATAACACTACTGCATAGAAGGAAAGTCGAAACAAAACTTTTAGAATAATGCTACAATCGCCAGTCATATTGGCGACTGCAGCTGATGTTATGAATTTTCCAGGAGAGTCATGATGTCTGTATATTCTCTTGTTAATCCTGCAGACAGTGCTTAGGTACCGTCTTGTTTTTTTATTTTCACTGCAAAATAGGACCCATTCTATTCTTTTCCACTTAATAATACCATAGAGGTAAGAACAATTAGTTTGAAACGATAGATACACTGAATTCAATTTTATTTAAAATATTTTAAATCCATACTAATATTATAAATGCGAAAGTAAGGATGTTTGTTTGTTTGTAACGCTTTCACGCTTAAACCACCGAACCGATTTCAAAAATTCTTTCACCAATGGCAAGCTATCATATCAGGGAGTAACATAGGCTATATTTTATCCCGGTATTCCCACAGGAACGGGAACTACGTCGCGGGTAAAGTGACTGAAACCGAAGCGAAGCGAGGGCGGGTTGCTAGTTGATTAATAAAACAAAAAATTACGCCATCTATATTCACGCATCAGAATAAGAATAATAATAACTACGCCATCTATTGAATATGTTAAGTACTACAATGTGCCGATGACACACGAAATACGAAAAAGTGGTTAGTTCTTAAAATTACTCACAGATGGCGCGATTCACTTTTTAATAAATTCATGCTGTTTACTGGTAATATTTATGAATTTGATTAAAAATATCTCTTCAAAATTATAAAATACGGCACATAAGTTTAAATATATTAGCTTTAGGGTTAAAATTTATCGCGGTTCTTAAGCTTGACTGCTTAACCCTTTGCTTTAAGTGGTATAATTCCTTTCTCAAAGTTTTAACAACGGAGCCATAACTCCTTTTAATGCGCATTGGGCCGACCCCATAAGAAATTTTGAGGTACTTTTATTCGACTACCTTTATCTTCTGTGGGCCTAAGGTTGAAAGGGCTCAGAACAAAGGATAATGAATTTCCTATTAGTCCCTAGAGGGAGATTGAAGGTTGGCCCTTCGCATGCTTTCGCAGCTTAATTTATTAACGTATCGTGTGGTCTACCTGACAACTTGAAAAGTTACAAGGAAAATTCTTACTCAAAATACTTCCAATGAAATTGAGCTTTGACATTTTTGGTTGGAGTTTTTACTTTAAAAATATACGTTAGAAGAGACGTTAGAGAGATGTTAAAATTTCATTAAAATTTAAATACAATTTGTGATTAGAAGAGACAGGAGAACAAGAAAATGGCGGATCCATGTACGTATCAACTAGATTTAGGGGTATAGGAATCATTCATACATCCAACATTTTAAAAAGTCTATCCGCTTAAAATGAATTATGAAGGAAATTTTATATTTAAAGATGTTAATTTAGCATTTTCTGCTGAAATTATTAGATAACGTTAAATAAATTTATAATGGATTGTATCCGATAAATGGTTATAGGTATGCATCCTATGTAGGTATAATGTAGAACTTTAAATTTAAATTCTTACATTATTTAATTAATGAAATTAGGAGACTACCAGATTCCTGAAACTTAACTATAGGTATTTCAATTTATTTAGCCTGTCAACATATTTTTCTGTAATGGCAACATTTTTACGTTAATATAGTACTTATTTTCAAGTTCCTTTACATAATTTGTTTGCGTCTGTCTGTCTGCCTGTATATATATCTATCTATGTATCTGTCTGTCTGCTTGTGCCGGATAATCTTCAAAACAGCTGAACCGATTTTGATATTTTACAATCATATCGCTATCTGTATGAGTATATTTTATCTCGGTATTCCCACGGCAACGAGAACTACATGGGTGAAACCGCGGGAATTTGCTAGTCCTAAATAAAATACGTCTTATAAGAATTTTATATTCTTAAACCATTACCATAATATAAATGGAATGAATTTTAAAAGCATTTCACTTCAAGAGTGTGTGTATCTCCATGTCCACTGAAGGTATAGGGGCTGAAAGTATAGGGGCTGAAAATATAGGGGCTGAAAGTTAGCAGACATTTAGTTTAGATTGTCATCTGAACTAAATGTGTGCTAACTTTCAGCCCCTTGTGTAATGTCTTGCACGATGATTTAAATGCTTACCTAGTATCCGTATTATATGGTTATAAAATGAAAGGTGTTGATAAGTAAAACACAAAAAGCTAGGTATTGTTCTTAGAATAATAACTCATAGAAGGTAATTCCGCGCACAAAAAATGAAGCATTTAAATTAATAATAATAACAATTAAATTTCTCCAAAGGCCTCTGTGTCTTGGATTCATATCCCATATAAGCCTTTCAAAGGACCGGGTATCCCTCCCTTGGAAGATAGCTGTGAATCGGAGATAACAGTTAATAAGGGAGTTTTTGGCGGGAATCTGAAGTGTCATGTGGTGTTCTTGTATTATATTCAATATCTTAGTGTTTTAACGTGTTATGTTAAATAATCTTCATGGCATTTTATGTAATATATAGCGACAGAACTGCTGAGGTGTAGTGAATATCTATACCAATAAATAAAATTGGAGTGTCTGTTTGTAATGTCAAAATAATAGGCTTTTTTCATGCTCACATGGTTATTTGCACGACACCTATGCCTAAAATAGCAATTAAAAAATTTTTGTCTGTCTGTCTGTGTGTTTGTTCCGGGTAATCTTCAAAACGGCTGGACCGATTTCAAAAATTCTTTCACCAATAGAAAGCTATAATATCAGGGCGTAAACTAGGCTATATTTTATTCCGGTATTCCCACGGGAACGGGAACTACGCGGGTAAAACGACTATAACCTATAACAGAAGCGAAGCGAGGGCGGATTGCTAGTATGATATAAAACTGCTATACATACCTTTGTATTTCCACCAAAATTCTCAGAAGATACCCTTAACAGTGGCCATTACACTGTTGAGGGCGACACTTTGACTTACTGACAGACCATTACTGACATGAAGAAACTGAGAACTTGAAAAGATAATTATAACTCGACACTGGCAAAAATGGCTCGTATTTGTAGCTGATTGCCAAGACAAAAAGAAGAACAAGAATAACAATTAATAATAATTAGTGACAATGTTATGTTATTCTAAATCCAAATTAGCGATTTATATTTTTATAATAACAAGTGTATAAGCGTTGATGTGTGTGTGTGTGTGTGTGTGCGTAGAAATTGCACGGTAGTGTGCGTAATGCCTTTTTTTAAAGATTTTAAAGTATTTCTAATCCTTTATTATATTTAATTTCAGCTTTATGCACTTCTCCTCATTATACACCTCAACTGTACCAAATTTTATACTTGTTCATCCACGTAATTTTCGTTAAAAGGGGTACAAAGTCTTTGCTTCACGTATTAATATATAGATATGATATGGGTTTCAAATGAAAAGGCTTATTGCGAAAGCGAAACATAATATCTGGGGGCACGGCAGTGACCCCGCCAAGTCGAGCAAAAAAAAAGTCGGGCAAAACGCAAAACTGCCGTAACATACTTTACTCGAACCCGCACTATGTTTAGTACAATTTAATATAATATGTATTACTTGCAAGGTGTGTTTTCATGCGATTGCCAAGTCATTCTGTTTATCTAAAACATAAAAGATCTTTAATATTGATATAGTCACTATAAGAAGTTGTTAGGTTAGCTATTTACGTAATAAATTAAGAAGAAAGGTGCCTTAAGTAGGGACTGAATGGGTTAACCGACTTGGTATAACATGGATCTCACAAAGTTTTTATGGTAGAAGAATTCAGTTGCGAGGCTTGGCTTTTGTTACAAGTCTTGTTTTTGATGGTATGTAAGGTGACTTCATTCGAAATCCAATATGTCTGAAATAGAATAAAATAGTCATATGTAATAAGTTTGAAACACATTAAAATATTGACGGACACTAGATACAAAATTAGCGTCTCAACTGATACACGTTTCACTGCTGGGATCGAGCCTCTTTCTCAATAGGAGGGCAATTGACCTACTATACCATGCTGGTCAAACATATTGTTTCATTTCGAGTTTTCCTTGATGTTATGTTATATGCATATTATATCTCTTAGTCGTCTTTTACGATATCCACGGGCAAAATAGGGAGTGGTGAATTGTATTCTTACTCCGTCACCACATAGAAAATTTGATATAATAGGTATTATATGCTAATTAAAAAAAAGGAGTAAATAAAAATAATAAAGCCTTTATTTAAGAATAAAATATTAAATTATTATTTGCACAAAAAGAAACCGCCTTCAGTAATATAGACAATGTAGATAAATTTTTAGATGTTTATTGATTTTTCAAAAATCACTTGTCTGATTTCAATAAAATTTTCATGGGACCATTTGGGAACTATACCCTATCTAACAAAAAAGGAATCATCAAAATCGGTTAATAAACGACGAAGTTATCGGCGAACAAACATAAACGAAGCATATATACGGTCGAATTGAGAAACCTCCTCCTTTTTTGAAGTCGGTTAAATGTATTAAAAAGGAAAAATTAAGTATTTGCTTAAATAAGTTTAAAACGGTATTTTTCTATTCTTATGATTATAAGTAATATTACGAGTAATAACTTGATCTCTCATTGAAAGCGAAATTAGGGCTCAAAAATTACATAATATCTAGCTTCGTTTAAATATTTGTTTTGTAATTTTAATATCTAAAGAACGCACAAGAGACTAAGAATAAACTTAGTTTATTCTTATGAATAGAGAAATACAGTTTAAAATTCATTTTACCTTTTTTTTTCTTTTTAGTATAGTTTTATATTTTGATGTTGAATATTTCAAATATATTTTTTTTTTGGGGTGGGTTGCGGTCGGCGCGCTCCTCGCACCACTCTGTCCGGGGCGACAGAGGGGCGTAAGCACGCACACCCGCAACCCACCCACGATGCACGTCGCCTTCGTCGTTGGGCCGACCACCGGAGCGGGGTGACTTGACGTCAGTGAATATTTCACATATACGGAGGAAAACTCGAAATAAAACCCTATACCAATGTATAGGGTTTTATTTCGAGTTTTCCATCTCTTGCACAGATGTTCTCTGCATATGTCCCTTAGTCATCTTCTACGACATCCACGGGCAAAATAGGGAGTGGTGAATTGTATTCTTATTCCGTCACCTCACGGAAAAGTGTCTCCGTATTTGTAATATTCAGTGATTTTTTTCTTACTACCAGCTTTTACGGGCCGGCCACTGACGACAAGTTAACGCTGCTCCAGTGGTCGGCCCAACGATGAAAGCGACGTGGTTTTTGGGTGGGTCGCGGGAGTTGCGTGCTTAAGCCCCTCTGTCGCCCCGGACGGAGTGGTGCGGAGGCGCGCCGACCGCGACCCACCCACAAAAAAAAAAAAAACTACCAGCTTTTACATTAATGGGTGTCGTAAAAGACGACTATTAGCTAAATTTAGCATTTTTTTTTTTGGGTGGGCTGCGGTCGGCGCGCTCCTCGCACCACTCCGTCCGGGGCGACAGAGAGGCGTAAGCACGCAACACCCGCAACCCACCCGAAAACCACGTCGCCTTCGTCGTTGGGCCGACCACTGGAGCAGAGGCCAACTTCATCTGATGTCGTATGGTTAGCCATTACATTCCCAAAGAAGTTTGATGTCAGGCAAGCGATCGGTCATAGAAACTAGAACTATGAAAAAAGCCTGGTAAGTGCAAGTCGGAGTCGCGTACGAAGGGTTCCGTAAGGGACGACCAGTGAGGACAAGGACTCGGCACTGGTGATCGGCCCAACGACAAAGGCGATGTGGGTACGGGTGGGTTATGGGCCCGCACGCCATCCTTTCGTCGCCTCAGACGGAATGGACGGCGTGTGACCATAGCCCAGCCATAAAAAAAAATTAAAAAAGGCAAATAATCGTATGAGCATTAAAAAACTCTATTATTTTGAAATTACAAACAGACACTTAAATTTTATTTATTAGTATAGATCTTCCACCTCCTCTTGTCCATGAATGTCGTAAAAGACGACCAAGGGATGAAATATCGTAAATATATGACTGTTTGACTTGGTACCACCGTCAACGTTTTACCAACGTACCACTTGACACCGCAGCAGGTTTCATCCATTTCACCTGGAAACGATATGGTCTTCAACTGTACGTTTCCGGCGGTCATTTCTCCCACGTACGTGCAAGCTCTGGAATGAACTACCTGCTGCTGTGTTTCCCGAGCGCTATGACATGTCCTTCTTTAAACGAGGTTTAAGAAGAGTATTTACTTCACGGTAGGCAACGGCCTGGCTGTGCCCCTGGTATTGCAAAGGTCCATGTGCGGAAGCATCTCTTACCATCACGTGTGCTGCCTGCTCGTTTGCCACCATCGGCAATAAAAAAAAAAAGAATATGCTTATAATATCTACGGGTCAGACCAGCGTGGTATATTAGATCAATTTTTCTCTTATTGTGGAGGACATTCAGGCTTGACAGTAGGACGTATATGAGGTGAAATGATGATGATGATTATTTTTTTTACAAAACAAAATATGACTGATACCGAAGCTAAGCTATGGCGGATCGCCAAACTATTATCATCATCTCAGCCCACATACGTCCCACTATTGGGCTCAGGTCTCGTTCAAAATGGGAGGGCATTTGACCTACTATACCATGCTGGTCAGACATGTTGGTATAGGGTTTCATTTCGAGATTGCCTTCTCTTACACAGGTCTTATGTGCATATTATATCCCTTAGTCGTCTTTTACGACATCCACGGGCAAGATGAGGGAGTGGTGAATTGTATTCTTACTCCGTCACCACACAGAATAATCTATACATCAATAAGTCTGTTTGTAATTTCAAAATACTGGGTTTTTCATGCTCACATGGTTATTTGCACAACACCTATGCCTAAAATACAGTTTAAAATTTTTTGTCTGTCTGTATGTTTATTTGAGGTAATCTTCAAAACGACTGCACCGATTTTGATAATATTTTACTAACAGGTAGTCTATGTAAGGAGTAACTTAAGCTATATTTAACCTCGGTATTCCCACTGCAACGGGAACTATGCGGATAGGGTGACTGAAACCGAAGCGAAGCGAGGGTGGGTGGCTAGTCTATAATATAAACCAACAAACCAATACTCGTTCTCCCAAATGGGTAATAGCAAAACTTGTCTCTTCGATCAGTTGTGAAGTTATACAACTAGTCAATGGAAATAGTCGACAGTAGGAATGGGCGATCTTTCTGAAAAAGATCGATTCTTGAATCGATTCGAATCGTCGTCCAAAGAATCGATTCACAAGAAAGTCGAGGTTAACACTACTTACAATTAGTATCGAATGGGCAGAAAAAATCGAATGACGATTTTCTAAAGTAAAGTATCGATTCACGGAATCAATTCAGTGCTTCATATCGATTTCTAAAATCGATTTATAAAATCGATTTTGATATCCCTAGTCGACAGTTATCTTTCACGAGTATCAACTACTATCGTGTGTAACTTTGTGAACAGATTACCTAATATTTATCCTTTAACACTTGATATGGAATAAAAATATTTTTATGGAGTTTATCACGTTTGAATTAGCATTAGCGTTTAACGGGAGAACCCGCTCCATGCCTCATGGACGTTACAAAGTGTTCGCTGATTCGTTTTCTTTCAAATGTGTAATACTCGCGCTGCGCGAGTTGCCAGGCGTCCGGATAAAGCCGGACATTGGTAGGCTTTTTAATTGCGTATCCGGTCAAAATAATCGGTGTCCGGATTTTATTAGGATTTTTACATTTCGCAAACGAGTTAGCGCCGAGCGTGGCTGAGCGCAGGCAAGTCGACTGTTGTCATAATAATCCAAAAAGCTTAATTTTACATACATTTTTTTTGTCGTATCTAATAATGCTAAAACACAAAATTCTCAATAATGTAGGGTGTCCGGCCTTTCTACCCAAATGTCCGTCCAAATTGGCTGGTCTGTCCGGCTATTAGGTTTGACGACCTGGCAACCCTACTCGCGCAAACATCAGAAATCAGTAATTACGTAATTGGCTTTTCATTTTTCTTATTTGTTTTTTGTGTGAACAAAAATCATGGATCTCGTGTCATCGTTACCGAACGCCTGTCTCGAGAAATAATATAAAATGCATGCGCCTGCTCTTTACTTTCAAATGCACAATCACCACGTGCTAAATTTGAATTGATATTTAATTTTGTTTTGAAAATATTCAACTACACATTTTATAATAAATTATCATTATTATCATCATCTCAGCACATATACGTCCCACTGCTGGGCTTGAGCCTCCTCCACGATAGGAGAGAAATTGACCTTACTATACCGTCAGACAGGTTGGTATAGGGTTTTGTTTCGAGTTTTCCTTCTGTTGCATAGATGTTCATATACATAATAACTTAATTATTCGTCTTTTACGACATCCACGGGCAAGAGGGCGTGCTGAATGGTAAATTATCGGCTATAACCTATTAATTTAGATTATTATTTTCGAATTATTTTTGATCTAGGATTAAAGTTCAAATTGGTAATTAACAAGTGACTTTTATTTAAAGAATTACAAAAATAACTCAAAAATGATAATCTGGAGGATGTAATTCACAAGTTTTCACTTTTTAGGTTCCTATTGATTTGCGGCTGTCGTTTTAAACTCACACCGTATTTGAATACGCCACAAATGAGAGGTGTTTAAGAAGTGAAAGTCGTTTCAAAGTACGCACTTAGACGGCTCACGGAGTCTACTCGTCGAACTTGACACAAACTCATCAACGACTTGTTTACAAGCGACTTTTGTGAGTGTTTGTGTCGGGCGAAACTCGTAACACTCACCTTTATACATACGTATAAATTTGTATGTACGTACTCATAATTGGGCTCTTAGTACACTGTTTCACAAATTTAACAAAGTTTCATGGCTGTAATTGAGTGGTACCCTAGTTTGTACGGACGTTAAATATTTCGATTCGACCTAGCAAAGTAACGCTTTAGTTTCCTTTTCGGATAGCGTGTCGAGTCCTGGCTGCTTTCGCCATTGGGCTGTTGTCCTCATTGGACTCTCTTCGGGTGACCAGACTAATCCCCGGTGTAGTCATCCACTGTTTTGGGTATAGTTCTGCTGTTCGGTCCCCGTACGCTCCACCGCGTGACAGCTGCAACAGAAGATGGCCATCGCATCCTAATTCCTGACGCTTCGACCATCGCTTTTACGACAGCCGACAGCGTCAGGTCGGCACCCATGGTTGCAACGAGTATGCGGTGCAAGTAATGCTGCCAGCGATTTCAAAGTATTAATTTCATGATTTCAACTCATATACATCCCACTATTGGGCTCAAGCCTCCTCCATAATAGAAAGGAAATTGACATACTACCACTCTGATCGGAGGTGTTGGTATAGGGTTTCATTTCAGATTTTCCTTCTCTTTCATAGTTGTTATATGCATAATAAATCTCTCAGTGATCTTTCATGTTACCCGCGGGTAAGATAGGGGGTGAAGTTAGTGAGTCACCACTATGTATCTATGTTACTATTATAATAATCATGAAAGTTTGGAAGGATATTCACGTTCCTCATCCGGATCTGAATATATCGGATTTGAATACAGTTTGGCACACAGAAATCTAGTCTATAATACACAACAGCACACAACCTACTTTTGTTCCACCAAAATATTCAGTTAACATGGAATATATTTGATTGCCAAAATCTAGACTAAACCGCTCGCATAGCTATTGTAATATTCATATACCATCAAAAACAAGACATGTAAAAAGAAGCCAAGCCTCGCAATTGAGTTCTTCTACCATAAAAACTTGTGAGATCCATGTTATTCCAAGTCGGTTAACTCATTGAATCCCTGCTTAAGGGACCTTTCTACTTAAGTTATTACGTAAATAGCTAACCTAACAACTTATTATAGTGACTATATCGATATTAAAGACCTTTCATGTTTTAAATAAACAGAATGATTTGGCAATCGCATGAAAACACACCTCACAAGTAATACATATTATATTAAATTGTACTAAACATAGTGCGATTGCCAAGTCAATCTATTTATTTAAAACATAAAAGATCTTTAATATTGATATAGTCACTATAAGAATTTGTTAGGTTAGCTATTTACATAATAACTTAAGTAGAAAGGTCCCTTAAGCAGGGATTCAATGAGTTAACCGATTTGGAATAACATGGATCTCACAAGTTTTTATGGTAGAAGAACTCAGTTGCGAGGCTTGGCTTCTTTTTACAAGTCTTGTTTTTGATGGTATCTCATTTCTTTTTGTAGATAGACTATATACTTATTTTCCTTTCCGGTACCTTCTACTTCTTGAATACTAATAAAGGATTTTCTTAGAGCACACTCTGAAAAATGAGACCTATCTCCTTTCCGCTTGAGTCAATTCTACTTAAACTAAGCGGAGAGATGTGGAAATAAAGAAATTTGATTGGTTTTTCGAAACACATCTCCTTTAGTCTCCTCTCCGCTTTGATGGCAATCGAGCCTAATGATGACGTTATTTCTTTCAGATAAATTTGAGGCAATTCAGTTTGCTTAATACTTTGGGAGATTTTGGTACAATTTCATAAGACACGTCCCACTCTTGCTTTTTCATTAAGTTGATTGACCATTTTACAAGTTATCTTTGAACATAATTATATCTAGGTATCTGTCTACACCTATTATGCCAATCATCATTCAGCCTATCGCCGTCCACTGTAGAACATAGACCCCCCTCATGCTTCACCATAAAGTGCGGTACTGTGGCACCTGCATCCAACGACGCTCAAGGGTATCAGAGTTGCCATGATTAGAGCTCATTTTTCTTCGCCTTATGAGGAATAATGAGGTAGTCACCATGCTTGGTAGGCGAGTTGGTTTCGCAGTGAGATATCATACATTTCCCCGGCGAGAGCTGCTGCCCACTCTCCTTCCTGTTGAATCTTTTTTTTTAAATGACCAACGTCTTGCAGTAAGGTAATAACAATCCTTATATTATGGGGGACTTTCCATCCATCCATCCATCAGCCTACGGACGTCCACTGCTGGGCATAGGCCTCCCCACGAGAATGCCACTCGGAACGGTCCTGCGCCACTTGCATCCAACGGTTCCCTGCGACTTTGAGAATGTCGTCAGTCCACCTAGTGGGGGGTCGTCCTACGCTGCGCCGTCCGATTCGTGGTCGCCACTCAAGAACCTTTCTTCCCCAACGGTTATCGGTTCGACGAGCGATGTGGCCTGCCCATTGCCATTTCAACGTGCTAATTCTGCGGGCTATGTCGGTTACATCCGTTCTTCTACGGATTTCCGTGTTCCGGATTTTATCACGTAGAGAAATACCGAGCATAGCCCCCTCCATAGCACGCTGAGCGACTTTGAGCTTTTTTATGAGGCCGACATTTAGAGACCACGTTTCAGTGCCGTAAGTCATCGCTGGTAACACACACTGGTTATAAACCTTTGTTTTCAGACACTGCGGAATATTGGACGAGAAGATCCTCTTAAGTTTCCCAAATGGGGGGCTTTACAAACATATAATTCAACATCGCATCATCATTGCAGCCCTCATATGTCCCATTATTGGGCTCGGGCCTCCTCCACAATGGGAGGGAATCGAACCCACTATACCATGCCAGTCAAACATGTTGATATAGGGTTTCATTTCGAGTTTTCCTTCTCTTGCACAGATGGTTTGTGCGTATTATATCCCATAGTCGTCTTATACGATATCCACGGGCAAGATAGAGAGTGGTGAATTATATTCTTACTTCGTCACCATACGGAAAGAACCGACACAAATTACATTCAGACTCAGAACAACAATGTGGATCGTACAAGGTGTTGTATTGCATGGAATTCGAACCCGCGACACTAGCACGGTACGTTGGTATCATAACCACTACGTCCTCTGCGTAGTCTTTAGCCGGTTGTTACGATTCCCATAGAGAAGCAATGATGGCGACAAATGTATTCTTATTTTTTACAAAGTTACATTTCATTAACTGCAAATGTAACTTTGTAATCCTATATATTTATATGAGTTTACAAAATTATTTATACAGTTAGTATATCTCGGAAACTGGATGAAAATTATAATGTTTCATAATTTTTCCTTCATTTATACACTAAACACTAATTGTATTCTAAATTTGAAGCTTCTATGTCTGCTAGAAGTGCCACTTTAATATTGATGATCGGTCAGTCAGTCAGTGAGTGACAAAATTACGAAATTTTCACTAGTTATAATTCTTAAACTATTGGTTCAAATTGAATGAAATTTGAAATACACAATTGTATACAATTCCTGCTAGGTTACTAAAAAATCAGCTTTCTAGCTTTATTAACAACGAATTTATAGGGGGGTCGAAAATGGCCTGAATGGCTTCGAGAAAAGTATGTTACGGCAGTGTTGCGTTTTGCCCGACTTTTTTTTTGCTCGACTTGGCGGGGGCACTGCCGTGCCCCCAGATAAGTCACTGGCTGACCGAAAAGACACTGTTCTGTACAAATATAAAATGTTTTTTTTAACAGTTTAAAATCATTCGCAATGTCAACTACCTTAAACCATTGTTGTGTGCATTGTTTTAATGGTTTAAAAAAATCTTCGCACTGTCTTTCTAATGCAACTGGTTTGCGGCACAACGGTTAGATGATTTCAAAGTCATAGAACCGAATAACCAATATAAGCGTAGAAACATTTTCGTGTCAGGCGGTCTCACACCTAAGCCGATGACCGAAAGTCAATATAATCGAAAAGTCAATATAATCGAGAGGCACAATTTTTGAGTTGAGCTGTCTGTAATGTAATAGCGTTCGGGAAACACAGCAGCAGGTAGTTCATTCCAGAGCCTGCACTAAGTGGGAGAAATGATCGCTGAAAACCTACAGTTGAAGACTATAAAGTTTCCAGTTGAAATGGTTGAACCCTGCTACGGTGTCGAGTGGTACGTTGGTAAAATGATGACGGGCGGTGGTACTAAGTCAAACAGTTCCTTAGAGCACTCCCTATTAAAGAACCGGCAGTACACAGAGTGACGCAAAGTTTCTCTGCGGTCCCATTGACCAACTTGTCCGTAAGATGGGGATGATTGTAGATGGCCTTATTGTAAATATTAAGAAATTAGTTTAATACACTTGTATTAATACATTTCAGCTAATACATTTAACTGTAATAGTTATAACAAAAAAATAATAAACATTATTAACAGATCTGAAAATCAAATATTGACAAAGAAATGTCCATACAATAAGAAATAGAATGAAAGTAAAATACGACATTATTTGTTTCACGAAAGTACTAAGTAAACATAATATTCAGTATTGTTGTAGGCAATATGTAAACAAGAATATAATGTCAATAATATTAAGATAATTTTAGTGTTATTAACGCTTCTTATAATGCTTTTTGATGTTTACACGAGTATTATTCACCATCTGAGACGGGCAACTTCGTTTGGGTCACATAAGAGAACGTTATTATGGAGGGCTCAAAAGGAATTAATTTTCGCAACTTTTGCAGAATACTCTGATTTCATTGAAAAAAACCTAATATTATTAAAAATTTAAAGTAAATCTTATTTTTTAATTTATATTACAATAGTTATTTAGCAACAGTTACAATTGAATCAAATCATATCAATTATTCCGCATAAGTGCCCCTTTTTTTTTGGATGGGCTATGGTCAGCGCTCACAGCGCTCCTTCGGGTACCCTCCCTTTTCAACGCCCTTTCCGGGATGCCGGTCACCCTCGCGCGGTCAATCTCTGTGAGTGATGGATTAATCCCCCGTACTGTCACCGGCGGCCACGGCTGGGACGGCATCAGGTGCAGGTACTCGCGTCTCTGCCGCCCGAGTCGCCGGTGGCAGATCGTGTCGCTGTAAAGGAGTTCCTCTTGCGCACGCTCTGCTGCCTCCTTCCGTGAGATGACTGCCTCACAGAAGGCGGCAACCGCGTCCCAGTTCCTGACGCTGTCGAGCACTCTCCCTAGCGATGATCGGCAGAGCCAGCTCGGCACCGATGATTACGACAAGTTCGCGGCGCAGCTCTACCCACGCGGCACACACTTCGAGCGTGTGCTGTGTCGTACTCGCAATCGCAGTGGTGGCAGGACGTAGTGCTCCCCCTCCTCACGACCGTGTACAGGTCGCGGTGAAGCAACCGTGCCTCGTCAATACCAGCGCATAAGCCCCTTAAAGGTTTGTTTGAAACAATCCACCACCGGATTGGAACGGGGTCGCTGCTTCTAGCTGAAAAGATCCGGCAACAAACTCAGTCACTCAGCTGTAATTTTTTTTTAATATCTAGATCTTTGGAAAACGTCATGTAAACTAATGAGAAATCAATGGTCGCGTACGATTTTAGCGATAAATGATCTTGTGTTGGCATATACTTAACTCAAATTATTTTCCGTGTTGTGATGGAATAAGAATACAATTCACCATCCCCTTTCTTACTCGTGGTTGCCGTTAGGTTAGTAACAGTAACATCTATACAAGAGCAACATCGAAATAAAACTCTATACTAACACGTCTGATCAGCATGGTATATTAGATCAATTTCCCTCCCTCAATGGAGGAGGTTCGAGC
This sequence comes from Lymantria dispar, assembly GCA_032191425.1. NCBI lineage: Eukaryota > Metazoa > Arthropoda > Insecta > Lepidoptera > Erebidae > Lymantria > Lymantria dispar. Next base: position 26,700,004 of record CM063442.1, read on the forward strand.
TCAACGGTTGGATTAAAATGAACCTTAACGATGATGACGATGAAACTAAAGGAACTTTTTCATCAGATTATAAAATTTCTTGTTTAATTTTATCTTGACCCCGCCATCCAAGAGATAAGGTCGACGATGATGTCAAACAAACTTCTCACACTATCAACATCTGTTCAGTCTTCAAATGTCTATGTACAAGTTGCGTTATTACAACGCATTGCAACGTTTATTAGCGATTAGCACCCACTTCGGTTCAGTTTCCGTCAATTTGCTCCGCATTTTAAATTTCTAATACGGTACGCGACTGTAGTCCATGAGGCCTCAGGTTTGATTCCCGGACCGAGCAAAATTTTTAATAGTGTTTTTCTTGATAGGAAAAAATTGCTTAAGTTACTCCTTAAATTCACTAATTGGTAGTAAAAAACTATCAAAATCGATCGAGCCGTTTTGGTGATTTTCCGGCATTGGGTTTTTAGTATAGTTATTGTGCCAATAACCGTGAGAGCATGGAAAAAAAAAAAACAATATTTTGACATTACAAACAGTTACAGTTTATTTATTAGCATAGATTAGTTGCAACGATGCTTTGCTTGAATTTTTCTTCAAAAAAGGCAACTCCTTCTACTTAGCTAATAATCCTTGTATTGCGGTCAAGAAATTTGTTTTTGATTAGTTATTAAACATCTCAGCTGATCGGGCGATGACCGTTAATATAACGCAACCGCTCTTCTTCGTACATAAAAACTTAAACTGTCGATGCGATTTAAGACAGACTCTTAGACACACATTTTTGAATTGACTATAACTATTATGTTTTATTGTTGTTTGTGTAATATACATTATAATTAAGATCCATGGCTGTTAAACTACAACATACTCGAACAGCTGTTTCGTACCTTGTGACACTTTGGATATGACTATACATGTACGTACTATAGAGAATGTACACAAATACTAGTCTGTAACATTAGCCTTGTCTACATGTCAGCGGGCTTAGGGAGATTATATAAGGTGTGAATTAAGTGTCCGTCTGTTTAAATTAAGACGTCTATAGTCTAAAAAGGGTGAATCCATGTTAGTGCGTTTGTAAAATATACTTTAATATGTAAATAAAACTACTTTTACGGATTATATCGCGTTTGTATTTGATTTATGATTGCCCGACGTTTCGAACACGGGCGGACTAAGGTGTCTCACGTCCAACAAGTAATCGTTATTACAGAAATTTACAATTATCTACCCGATACAGAAAATAGTTATAAATTTATTAAATTGTTACCCACATTTTAGTACAAATTTATTGCCAGTGTAAGAAGAAAATGATTCTATATGAAAAAATTATATTGTTTATGGTTAGTAATTATTAATTATTAAATTTGTAGCAATTATTGTTACAATTTGTTGATTTAAAACTAACAAAACTAATATACTACCACCGGATCGGAACGCGGCCACACTGAGAAAGATCCGGCAAGAAAACTCAGGGGACATGATGCTAAATTAATATTGATTTTTAATTTTAGATGCGGCTTACTTTGTCTTACTAAAAGATTTTTGATTTATAAAATTATCTTTAACTATTATTATTGTGGGTTAAATCTATACAATAAGTGCTCACAGTGTCATGCAGTTTTGTGGTGGTCTCTTTGGATTTATTTTTAATTATGTTTATAACAGGATCCCAGCTTGATGAATGCTGCAAAGTGTTCGAAACGTCGGGCAATCATAAATCAAATACAAACGCGATATAATCCGTAAAAGTAGTTTTATTTACAATGTGTAGTGCTCACGTAAACATCAGATATCATTACTTTAATATGTATTTAACTTTCTTTTTAATTAAATAAATATGTAATGATTTTTGATGTACACGCACGCTCTTTAGATATATATAATAATAGCTAAAGATACGGTAGCTACGAGGAGTAGGTCACTCCCTTCCCTCCATTGTGGTTGAGGGGAGTGATGGCTGCTCTAGTGGTTAACCCGTGATCGGGTGCCGCTTGAGGGATCTGGTCCAACCATGGTACTTTTTCGTTATATTTAATAACTGTATAATGGTTCGAAAGGCATCACACTGGAGCTATCATTAGAGATGTAGTTGTTTGTTATCTTCTTTAAAAAAAATTGTAGATGAATAAAAATGAAGTCAATCCCACTGAGTTTGCCGGATCTTCTCAGTGCGGTCTCGTTCCGATCCGGTAGTAATTTAAGGTAAAATGTAAAAAAAGCCATATGTAAGTGCCCCGCGGGGTTTATACATAATAAAGGATTTGAATTTGATAATTTTATAAATTAAAACCTCTTAGTAACATAAAGTAAGGCTTCAAAATGAATATTAATTTAGCATCATGTCACCTGAGTTTTCTTGCCGGATCTTTCTCAGTGTGGCCGCGTTCCGATCCGGTGGTAGTATATATATATATATATATATATATATATAGATATATATATACTAGATTGTTAAGTTTTTTTGAATACAATTACTATTTATTTTAATGCTAAATAATTACTAACGATAAGCAATATAATTTTTTCTTGTAGAATCATTTTCTTCTTACATTGGCAATAAATATGTATCAAAATGTGGGTCAATATTTAATAACTAATGTATCGGGTAGATAATTATAAATTTTCTGCAATAACGATGACTTGTTGAATGTGAGACATCTTAGTCCGCCCGTGATTATGAACGTTGCAAAGTGTTCGAAACGCCGGGCAATCAAAAATCAAATACAAACGCGATAAAATCCGTAAAGTAGTTTTATTTAAAACTAGCAACCCGCCCTCGCTTCGCTTCGGTTTTAGTCGTTTTACCCGCGTAGTTCCCGTTCCCGTGGGAATACCGGGATAAAATATAGCCTAGTTTACGCCCTGATATTATAGCTTTCCATTGGTGAAAGAATTTTTGAAATCGGTTCAGCCGTTTTGAAGATTACCCGGAACAAAATGACAGACAGATAAAAATTTTTTAATCGCTATTTTAGGCATAGGTGTCGTGCAAATAACAGTGTGAGCATGAAAAAAGCCTATTATTTTGACATTACAAACAGACACTCCAATTTTATTTACTGGTATAGATAATATCTATCATCATCTTCTATCTATGTCCCACTGTTGGGCTTGAGCCTCCTCCACTATGAGAGCGAACCTACTATACCATGTTGGTCAGTCGTGTTGATATAGGGTTTTGTTTCGAGTTTTGCATCTCTTGCATAGACGTTATAAGTATTTTATATTCCTTAGTCGTCTTTTACGATACCCATGGGCAAGAAGTAAATTGTATACCGACCACTGATGTAAAGTCATCCTGCTCCGGTGGTCGGTCCAACGACGAAGGCGCCGTGTCGCGTGGGTGGGTTACGGGTGTACGTGCTTACGCCCCTCTGTCGCCCCGGACGGGGTGGTGCGAGGAGCGCGCCGATCGTAGCCCACCCCAAAAAAAAAAGAGGAGAATTGTATTCTTACTCCGTTAACACACCAGACTACTTTATACCAAGTTATTATTAGCATAAAACGTGATAAATGTCCATATAGACATCATTGTTACTACAAGATCGTAAAATCCAGTCTAAAGCGACGAAATCGGAACGCGACTTATCTCAGACAAGCGTAGTATAAATGTTTAATTGTAGTTGGGACCACACAATAGCTTAGCCATTCTGTAGCTGTGTATAGTAGGGCGTCACAGCGATATGAAACACGGCACAATGCACGGAAGTCTCGGGGAGATATCTAGCTAACTCACTTCACTTGCTGACATTTGTGGCCATAAAAACTGCGACACTGAAACATTAAAAACTTTCGTTTGTCTTATAGTAAAAAGGACGTGATATAAACTTAGTTTGGTGACGATTTAAGAATACAGTATCTTGACACTCGAAGCGCCAAAGACGTATATTTAATCGTAAAAATATTGTGATAGAGGACATGTCAAAATCTCGCCTGTAAAGACAAGAATGCGGGTGATAATTTGATTACTATACGTATGCACCTATGAGTATTAATACGGTGTGAATAGATATCAAATAAATATGGGTTTAAGTCAAATTCAAAGCATTTATTACGCATGAACACCGCGGGGCGCTTACATATTGTCAATTTTTACATTTCACTTTAAATTACCACCGGATCGGCACGCAATCGAACTTAGAAAATCCGGTAAAAAACTCAGTGGGTTTGAATATTTTTCATTTATTCACTAATTTATTTTAAATAAAATTACAAATAGCAGAAGTGTGATGATACCCTTCAAACTATGATACAATACAATTCACAAACATAAAGCAAGAGATTATGGCTGAACCAGATCAATTGGTGCTGTTCTTATTTATTTTTTTGATAATCAAGAGAGAGCCGAAAGTCCTCACCTCATAATGAAAGGTAGTGTCTTAGCTCTATCCTTAGTATTGTAGAGATCCATGAGCAGCAATTACTTTCTATTAGATGGGCTGCTTCCTTGTCTGCCACGCAATACAAAAACTTTTTCGAAAAATGGTGTATGCTTTAATTTTAAGTTTAGATCTTGGACTAAGATCGTTTTGAAGTACTACTACAACACAACAGGTTTAAACTATATTTTTTAAAGAATTTATTATATGTATCGAAGGTTGGGCGCCGTGCCGTATCACTATCAGATCGGTCACACATCGCGATGTAATAAAATAACACTTCGGATGGCTACTTTTAAACTATATTCAATAATTAACGTTAACACAATTTTCTATTATAACTGATGATTACGTATGCCGACGGATAAATTAAGAGTTTGGGAAACGCGGTGAATTTGATACAACGTGGCAGCAACAACGACCGATCGCTCTCGAGTCTCATTCCCAACTCAGTATTCAACGGACCGCTCTCAGTAACGAAAGCTCGGTAATATTTCAAATGTTAACGGTCAAATGACAAACATCAAAAATCATTACCAACGTTGTATCGAACACACTCAAGTATAATACTTGACGTTTCCGTAATCGATTGATTCTTAAAAACTATTAAGAAGTGGCGCCAGAGGTAGTGACGCTGCGACATATAGTTGTTTTAAAAATCGCCACTCTTCTGGCCCCATACAATTTACGAATAGAGCAACCGGTACATTCTATTCATCACGTCGCCACCACCTCAAGCATTTTACTAATTCACCGAGCACTCACTGCCTCGTACATCTTAAAATCAAGACTCTTTTGAACCTTGCAACGGATGCTCAACCCCTACGTCGTATCTTTTATGGCGTCTAGAATAAAGGTCTTATTGAAATCAATTGAAGAAGCGACTGAGTTTCAGTGTGATTTGATAGTAAAATTTTACGAAGTATTCTTGAATCTGATTAAAGTTTTCTTATAAAATGAACGATATAATACATATATTAGGGATGGTAATATAAAATTGCTTTAGTTATAAAACTAATATTACGAAACTTAACAAAATCAATTAATTCAAACTATTTTCTATTCGATTTAGATTTATAATCTCTGTAATAGTGATGACTTCTTGAACGTGAGATATCTTAGTCCGCCCGGGACCATGAACGCTGAAAAGTGTTCGAAACGTGGGGCAATCAAGCATTGAATACACATGCTATAAAAGCCGTAAATGATATTTACTCGAGTATCTAATAGATATCATCCTTACTAATATTATAAATGCGAAAGTAAGGATGTTTGTTTGTTTGTTACATTTTCACGCTTAAACCACCGAACCGACTTCAAAAGTTCTTTCACCAGTGGAAAGCTATAATATCAGGGAGTAAGATAGGTTATATTTTATCCCGATATTCCTACCGGAACGGGCACTACGCCGCGGGTATTGCGACAAACCGAAACGAAGCGAGGGCGGGTTGCTAGTTGTGAATAAATCTACGGCTTTTATCGTGTTTGTATTTGATTTTTGTGTAGTCATTTAAGTTTGAAAATGTAACAAATAAACAAACAATTCATTATTAATATTAGTTAAGATTTTTATATCACTTTTTAATTCTCAAAAGTACTGACTGGTCATGACCGTTTACACTGAATAAGATAACTAAGAGAAATCTAAACTTATTATATACTGTATATCTTAGTGAATATAAATAGAAGTTTTTCATTTTATGATGGCCAAAGGCCGCCATGTTTAAATAATAAAATACCATCAACACTCAACTACGAGTAGAAAACTATTTAATATAAAAGCGGAATTTGTAATAACTACAGAGTAAAAGTTATGCGGGTATCAAACTAACCTGTTAATTAAAAACTATTTATAGTTTTTCGAATAAAACTATGCCATAAAATTTAATATCTGGATAATCGAGCGAATCAGTATTTTCTTTTTTGTAAGTTGTGCTGTTTTGGCAAATATACTTAGATCTTTAATGTCTTTTATGGAGTTTTGGAGCACATTTAGATACTAATTACACATACCGATGAAGTATGATGACGTATGTATACATCCTATCGACGTAATAAGAATATGAATTCGTAATTTAAATAAAAAAATATTGATCGAATAATGTTAAAAAATATTGAAAATTGTCTGTCTGTAAAATCGATTTACGGTTTATTTATTCCGTATGATGACGGAGTAAGAATACAATTCCAATCTCCTATCTTACCCGTGGGTGTCGTAAAATATAACTAAGGGATTAATTATGACAGAGATTCAAACTGTGTGGTGACAGAGTAACAACCAACCTATTTCTTGCCTGTGGATTTCGTAAAAGGCAATTAAGGAATAAAATGTTCAAATAACATCGATATAAGAAGAAAAACTCTCAATAAAACCCTAAATCACTACCCCTGACCAGTATAGTAGGTCAAATTCCCTCCCATCATGGAGGACTGAACCCAACAGCGGGACGTGGGATTGACATGATGATGATGACGACGGACTTACTTCCTATACAGAGTATTTATAAGTATTTATAATATGACTTGCGAACGGCGACGATCTGGTGCAAATTTCTAGGCGTGGTTGGATGCAGGCAGTAGGTGCACTTTAAGGCGAAACATAGGGCAGGCCTGCCCAGCAATAGAGGGCGCTGGGCTGAATGCTGTTGTTGTTTCTGAACGGATTCGTGGCCATAGTTGGTCTAGTAATAAATCAACCAATGTATACCGATCCTTAAGTATTTTCAAACAAAGCAGATGACGTCACAAAAAGGTCATATAATTTTATCAGTATCTAAATACATCAGTAGCTGTCATTAAATACAAAGTGCTGAGTACCCCTGTATGTTACGTTCCGTTTTACTATCAGTGCAAATAGTTCGGGTATATCTCGGTACTAGAATATTTTATCTCGTAAAATGGAATGTTAATATTTAATGAATGTATATATTTTGTTTTCCGTATGGTGACTTAATAAGAATACTATTCATCACCCTCTGTCTTACCCGTGGGTAAAAGACGACTAAGGGATTAAATTTACATATAACATCTATGCAAAAAAAAAAGGAAAACTCGAAATAAAACCCTATACCATCATGTTTAATAAGCATGTACGTCACAGTACGTCAATTTTCTTCCTATTGCAGAGGAGATTCGAGCTCAATAGTGGGATATATACAAGCTGAAATGATGATTAATGATTAAGGTAACCATTTTTTTTAACTCAAAACAGGACACTTAAACAATTGATTGATCAAAATGCATGTGTGCCACTTGCAAATAAGTAAACTTATGAAATTAAAAGTCAGCAATAGTTACCTATTATAAATTAAATAGACTAGTGGTAGGACCACACTGTCGACAGTTATCTGTCTAGTCCGTCCGAGGTAGTACCACACTCTCGCAGAAAATAGACGTCTGAATAGTAGCAATTTGTTACTTTCTTCGTTCGGTGAGTGAGAGAGCCGGAAGCCCAACTTTCTGAGGGTGTTTGCGTGTGGAGGGTTTTGGTGGTGCCTTTGGTATCACCGAGCCTCAATGCTCGCATTCACACTCCCTTCACTTTCTTCGCGGTAGGCAACGGCCTTGTAAAGGTCCATGAGCGGCAGCAACACTTACCACCAGGTGTACTGTTTGCTCGTTAGCCACTGCTTGCAATAAAAAAAAATATGGACTGAAAACAAAAATAAAGCGTCCCTGTCAGTCCCTATAATAAATGATCAATTAGGCTCTGTTTGTAAAACGGGACATTTTTAACAGTTCGGGAGAACGAGACAGACCACTTGAAAACGGGACTGTCCTGTTCGAAACGGGATATATGCTCACTTTATCAATGATATATATATTTTGTGTGGATTAGGTATCATCAGTTTTACTGAACATATTTTGATAAATTTATTTATTTGTATACATATGTCTAACTCCGAATTCGCACACGAAAGGTGTCTTCCTATTGTACAAGATTTGATACTGTCTAATTTCGCGAAACGAACGAGATAGAGTTTTTAATATCTAGTCTCAGCTCATTTACTTCCCATTGTTGGTCTTGAGCTTCCTCCATACTATGGGGGAAGTGGCCCTACTGTTCGCGATGGGAACAAAAGAAATAAAAATAGGCGAATCTTATAATATAGATATATACAATATATCTATATTATAAGATTCACCTATTTTTATTATGTGAATCTTATACAAAGATTCAACAATCGTTAGCCCGACAATTTTACCGACGTTCTCCCCGAGGGGGGGAAGGCCGGTCGATGGGAGGGTACCCCAAATAGGGGGTATCCCGTCGGGCCGACCACTGACGTCAAGTAACCCTGCTCCGGTGATCGGCCCAACGACGAAGACGACGTGCATCGTGGGTGGGTTGCGGGTGTGCGTGCTTACGCCCCTCTGTCGCCCCGGACGGAGTGGTGCGAGGAACGCGCTGACCGCAAAAAAAAAAAACCCCGATAATTTTGTGTGCGAATATGTCGGTGTTCTTGTGTAATGTGTAAGTATAAGATGGCGGATTAGTGGTCTGTGTATGAGTGAAGTGAATGTGTAAATGAATGTGAAAGAATATAATGAAGGTAATGATTGCGTGGGTGTATGAATGCAGTAACGGCGGCTACACCTACCATACAACGCTGATCAAGTTGGTATATGGTTTTATTTCGAGTTTGCCTTCTTTTAGACAGATGTCTTTTGGTGGTGAATTGTATTCTTTCTCTGTCACCGTTGCAATTTCCCTGCTATTGTGGAGGACGCTCGAGCCTAACAGTGGGACGCATATGAGCTGAAATGATGACGCGTAAATCATCTTTTACGACACCCACGAACAATGTGTTGGTAGTATTTGTAACGGCCACCATTTAACATATGTACTTTTAATATTTAATGCAATTGGAAATAAACAGAAATGTTTACAAGGCGAGCAAATATCATTTACAATTTATGTATAAGTGTATAAAGGAATAATGGACATTGCATTTGGGCTTTGTTATCGCTAATAATCAATTATACAGCTACAGAACGGGAACTACGCGGGCAAGGTGACTGAAACCGAAGCGAAGCGAGGGCGGGTTACTAGTACGATATATGCGGCGGATCGCCTGCGCGAGGAGCGCAACCTTGATGAGGCGATCCGCCGCCGGCGACTGGGGCGACGAGGCGCGAATACCTGCGCCTCATGCCGCTCTAGCCGAGGCCGCGGGTGACGTGACCGGGGAGTTAGTCCGTCACCTGCCGAGAAGGCCGACCGTGTGAGGAAAGACCGACGTCCTCCCCGAGGAGGGGACGTCGGTCGATGGGAGGGTACCCCAAATAGGGAGTATTCCGTCGGGCCGACCACTGATGACAAGTAACCCTGCTCCGGTGGTCGGCCTAACGACGAAGGCGACGTGCATCGTAGGTGGGTTGCGGGTGTGCGTGCTTACGCCCCTCTGTCGCCCTGGGCGGAGTGGTGCGAGGAGCGCGCCGACCGCAACCCACCCTCAAAGAAAAAATAACTAGTATAATATATAGTAAAAAAAAAACCTAAAATTGTGGTTCTAACCAAAGTGTGTGGCACTAAAGTATCATGAATAATGCGAATGTGAGTTTCTTTGTAACTAATAATATTTTTTTTTCGGTTTCACGCTTAAAACTAAACCGATTTTAAAAAAAAAATTCTCTAATCACAAACTATAAATATAGTTTATATTTTGTACTCTTCTACCCACGGGATCAGGAACTACGCGGGTGAAATCGTCAAAATTTGCAAGATACTCAAGAAACTCTAGAATTTTTACTCGAATTGTTTAATATTAATTAATGTATTGCGGTGTTAATGCATTCATCACAGCCTATATACGTCCCACTACTGGGCTCGCGCCTTCTCCACAATAGGAGGGCATTTAACCTACTATACCACGTAGGTCAGACATGTTGGTATAGGGTTTAATTTCGAGTTTTTCTTCTCTTGCACAAATTTTATGTGCATATTATATCCCTTAGTCGTTATTTACGATATCCACGGGCAAGATAAAGAGTGGTGAATTGTATTCTTACTCCGTTACCATACGGAAAAAATGCACTACACCCTTGCTAATATGACGGATGATAGATATGCCATGCCGACGTAATATGGATTTTGCTTCCATTGTACATATTGCAAAAGTTTTGGCAATAGTTCTATGACTAGTCACCTATCTTATTTCAACCCTGCTTATGAATGCAATTCTAAAAGAGGTCGTCTTTTTAAGAATTGCATTCATTGGAGTTGGTCCATGTCGATTTAAGGCTCATAGTTATGTTTTATTTTTTACGTTAATAAAGTTCTTAGTTGCCACTCCACAAAACCGTATACGGTTTTTAAAGAAGAGTTAGTAAAAATTGTATTTTAGTTTCTGTGCTCCCTGCCATATGTAACAGCTGCGAGACCAATAAATAAATTATGCTGAACAAAACAAAAATAATTATTTATAATGGCAGTTAAACACTCATGGCAGTTCAAAGAGACTACGTTTGCCTGGAGGCTGTGTTGTTCAGAAAATCGCAGTCAATATTTTGTAAATTTTCATTGTTATAACATTTGTATGAAAATTAATTGAAATTCGCTCTACTTTTTAATAGGCGTTCATGCGTGGTGATTGGGTAAGTTCGTAATATAATAAATTCTACTAAAAGTTGACAATGAATGAAGGCTGTCTGGCGAAAATTCAAGACGCACAGAAGATTAATAAGATGTAATGGCCTTATGGGCGAGGCAGTCGTGGCGCATTTATGAGCAATTACTCAGACATTGACGAAACCTGGAACGAAGCTGACAAAAAAGAGAAATGTTGTCGTACGCTGTTATAACGTATCAAGAAAGAAGCCAATTGTGTAGTGTAATCCAAGATGGAAATCGTTTTCATCGGTATGCCAGAAACTTATTAATTCAGTGATTGTATAACAGTATTATGTTTTTTTTTTTTTAATCTTTATTATTGAAAAGGGGTTTAGTCACTCGGTGACTATGTCACCCCCATATATATATATACAAACAAAATAGTGCACCTATATCTATACATTGTAACTTATTTAAATATACCTAAGTTATATATATATGTATGTATACATACACACACATACACATATATATATATATATATATACATACACACACCTGTATATACATATATACTTATACTACCTATATATACATATAGATATATAGATGTTTAACATTTTTAGCTCGTTTTAGTATACAATTTTACCAGTGTATTACATTCTTCAGAATGTGGGTCTGATAGAATGGCGTTGCAGATACCCACATTTTGGTCACATGGATCTCTTATTTGTCGTCTTAGGGACTCGTTACGAACACATTCCATGAGCACATGATGTACGTCTTCTATTATGTTACAGAATCAGTATTATGTTGTTTTTTTAGACAACAACGATAAAATCACAAACCGAAAAAGCATTATACATCGTTTCGATTTCATATGAAAGATGAAATTAATGTATGTAGGAATACATTAATTTCATCTTTCATTATTTAAGCAATGACACAGTGTACTGTATTCAATGCGATATCGCTAGCGCTGAAATATTGTCCGTTTTTATAATAAATGTGTGTGTGTGTAGTTTACGTTTCCTATAGAAGTTAGTGTTAGTTTGTGTACGAATTGAAGCGCCGAGATTTATGTGTGTATGTGTGTGTGTTATGCTAGTATGTAAAATTGTTATAAGCATAGATTTTGCCTATGTGTTAACATTAAACGCAAGGAGAAATGCGGCGACACTGGTTTCAGAACAAAATACGAGCGTGGGCCTTTCTAAACGAATTGCATCGCCGAGATTTATGTGTGTTTGTTATGTTAGTGTGCAAAATTGTTATAAGCATAGATTTTGGCAACACTAAACGTAGGGAGAAATGCGGCGACACTAGATTCAAAACAAAATAGAAGCGAGGGCCTTTCTAAAGTAGTAATGCTTCTATGATTACACATTATAAATGAAACCATTTTTACGGATTTTATCGCGTTTCGAACACTTTTCAGTAATATCTAATTACTCTTCTAATTAATGTTGGGTTTAAATTAATAAATTTTTATTTAATAATTACTACAAATTTAATGTTTAATAATTACTGACCAAAAGATATATTCTTTATACATATTTATTTTCATATGAAATCATTTTCTTTTTGTACTGCCAATAAATTTGTATTTTATATATATTTATTGTTAAAATTTAATAACTAATTAATGTAGCAGGTAGTTATAAATCTCTGTGTTAACGATGACTTGTTGGACATGAGATATCTTAGTCCGGCTGTGATCATGAACGCTGCAAAGTATTCGAAACATCCGACAATCCTAAATCAAATACAAACGCAATAAAATCCCTAAAAATTGTTTTATTTATAATACTTTTTTTTTGTTTTTTTTTGTGGGTGGGCTGCGGTCGGCGCGCCTCCGCACCACTCCATCCGGGGCGACAGAGGGGCTTAAGCACGCGAATCCCCCAACCCACCCGAAAACCACGTCGCCTTCGTCTTTGGGCCGACCACTGCAGCAGAGTTAACTTGTCGTCAGTGGTCAGCCCGACGGAATACCCCCTACTTGGGGAACCCACCATCGACCGACGCCTCCCCCCCCCCTCGAGGAGGACGTCGGTCTTTCCTCACGCGGTCGGCTTCTCATTTATAATACTTTGGGACTTGACAGGTGGCACTGCGATCGCTTCCAAGGACTGACTGCACATTATGATGTAGAATTTAAGATACCGACCTACCGTGTCAGTATCGTGGGTTCGAATCCCACGTAGGACCACACTTTGTGTGTTCCACAAATTATTGTTTTGAATCTTGATGTAATTTGTGTCAGTTAATTATGTTTATAAAGTCGCCCGTAACACATGGATTATTTTCTTAGTGCAGAGTGTTGTCTTATAAAATCATCATCATCTTGCTCTTATCCCAATTACTTGGGGTCGACGCAATATGTCATCTGTTTTGACACATTGCAAAAAGTTTCGGCAATGACTTTTATGACCGGCCGCCTGCCTGACGTCAACCCTCCTTGGGAATGTAATCGTTGACCCAAATGGTACCAGATGGAGTTGGTCCGGGTCAATCTAGGGCTCTTAGTCGTCTTTTACGACACCCACGAGTAAAGCAAGGGTTGGTAGTATTCGAAGCCGCTACCACACAGCACCAGCACAGTTGTTGTCTTATAAAATAAAAAGAAATATTATATTAGTTTTAAATTCGTACAAAACAGCGTCTATTTAGTCAGCCAGTATTAAATAAAGAATAAATTAAATATGCACCGAAAACTTATTTTTTCATTTTAAACGATTAAGTTTTCATGTGTTTCAACAGTCACGGTTACTACGTGCAGATGTAAAACTTTGTAAAAATGGTTCCAGTATATTAAATATGAATGTTATACACGTCTATTTGAAACCTTTGGGAAATATAGTCGTGATTTTATATTAAATATTATACACGATAGAGGCGTTCGTATTTTAAAGGAATTTTCTATTAATTCCACTTTTATTGTTGAATATATAGGCCCCTTATTTGGCAGGCTATGTTCTGGACACAGGAGACAAAAAGGTGGCGTGTGGCTCCATAATCCCTTATCCCCTCCTCATCGCACTATTAGATGGAACAAATGATACCGATCTGTAACTAACCTGGCGCGTCGAATTCCTCTTCCGAAAACAGAACTAGGCGTCCGAAAGATCAGGGTCGATGCCGCCTAGGGCTTCCAATCCCGCAATACCGGGATCTCGGTATTGCACGATCCCGAGCCGTTTTCCAATCCCGCATGATGCGGCAGTTAACAAAAAGAGCTAATGTTCTTGAAACGCCTGAACAGATATTAATAAATTGTAGCTAAAAAGCACCTAAATTATGAGTTTTCAAACAATAAAAACGCATCACAATCGGTCGATTTGTTTAGGAGCTGCGATGCCATAGACTGACTGAGAGACACACAGACAGGTCAAGCTGCTATAAAATAGGGAGACGTCGGAACGCCTGGCAGATGTGAAATATCGAAATTATTAATAAAATATTAGGATTTCTTTCCAAAAAATGTTGATTATTATTCAATAACATTTGTTTTCATTAGTATATACTACAGATCTGTGTTTAAGATAATAATTTATATTGAGCTCACTAGATGGCGGTGTACTAAATTTTAAAACAGGGTATGGTTTCGTTACACAAATGTTACACATATCCAAGCGCTAACGATGTAGATGGAAGTATACCGGGTTGAGAGCCTTCCGCTCGCCCATTGCCCGCGTTAAGCTGTCAGGGTCATCTGCGACCAACAGCTAAATACACACAAAAAAAAAAAAGATGTAGATGGAAGTTTCACATCAAAAATTTAGTGGCACAAATGCAATAAGTGCATATAATAGTTCATTACAATAATCATGATCAGATTATTCGTCATCATCATTTCATTATGATGCGGAGATGATTCTCTGCTAGGGATGCAACATCGCTCATAAAAAACATCGATGTTAGGATATCGATATTTTCAAAAGTGATACATCGATGTTAAAAACATCGATGTATGATGATACATCGATGTTAAAAACATCGATGTTTATGAACGATGTTCGATGTTTATCCAAAACCACACATTTTTTTTTTAGGAAAATACCCCTTAACCACGTAAAACATCGTTCTTCAACAACGATGTATCGACAATATCGTCCGGGCAGATTTTGATGAGCTTTTTTTTTTGGACATTTATGGGCTGTTTTAACATACAGCGGGGCGACATTAGAGATGCAACATCGCTCATAGAGAACATCGATGTTGATTTCCTTCTCTTACATTCGTTATTTATAATAATGCCACAATTTACCACAACCAACGGGCAAGAAGGGGGTGGTGAAGTGGATTTTTTTTTATTGCAAACGGTGGCAAACAAGCAAACAGTACACCTGATGGTAAGTGTTGCTGCCGCTCATGGACCTTTACAAGGCCGCTGCCTACCGCGAAGAAAGTGAAGGGAGTGTGAGGCAAGGCAAGTGTGACCAAGGGCACCACCAAAACCCTCCACACGCAAATACCCTCAGAAAGTTGGGCTTCCGGCTCTCTCGCTCACCGAACGAAGCGCACAAATCGCTACTACTCAGACGTCGATTTTCTGCGAGAGTGTGGTACTGCCCCGGACGGACCGGCCCGCGGCTGTAGACAGATAACTGTCGACAGTGTGGCCTACCACTCGAAAATTCCTACTAGGTACATCACCATAAGAGAAGGAAAACTCAAATTAAATTCCCTCCCATTGTGGAGGAGTCTCGAACTCAGCAGTATGACGTATATGAGCTGAGATGATTATGATAGCGGTAATATGTTCCAAAAGTAGTGCTTGCCTTAGTTTCAAGCCTCAGACTGATGATCGAACTTGATATATCGATATTAACAGTTAATCTCTCTTATGACTTAGCTGTTATTACTTATTCTGATTTTGCTCCAAAATACGAAGGCAATTAATCTACTGTACCACGTTGGTCAGACGAGTTGGTATAGAGATTTATTTAGATTTTTCCTTCACTTTAATAGACGTTAGCCATCCATCAGCTTGTACAACTCTACTGTTGAACATACGCCTTCCCACGAGAATGTCACAATAGTCTTCTGCCACTTGAATCTGATGGTTCTCTATGATTTTCAAGATCTTGTCAGTCTATCTAGTAGGGGATTATATGGGAAAACAATATATCTAGTAGTCGTTTTTAAAGCCATCCACGAGGAAGATGGAGGGTGCCGAATTGTATTCTTACTCCATCATCAACATCATCATTTCAGCTCATATACGTCCCATTGCATCACTAGAGCCTCTTCCATAATTGGAGGGAAATTGACTTTACTATATCATGCTGGTCAAATAGGTTGGTATAGGGTTTTGTTTCAAGTTTTCCATCTCTTGCATAGATGTCATATGTATAATATATCCCTTAGTCGTCTTTTACGACACCCACAGGTATGAGAGTGGGCGGTGAATTATATTCTTACTTCGCCACCACTCGGAACTTTACCCATCACCACGCGGAAATTGCTAATTATCTCTAATAAATCGACCTTAAAATAGCTACTATAATTTTTAATGTTACTGAGAAGCAAAACGTTAAAATCATCATTTAATTACTTTGAGAAATCAGAGTTCTAGAGTTAACGAAGGGATCCATCCCCTTGCAACCCCATTTATAAACAATTACTACGTAGTCGTTGGTTTCTCTTTGTTGATAAGACGCTGTTATAAATAATTTTAATTATATTGTCATTCGTTATGGTTACACCAGTCGTTTTAGAATATTCCTCACGGATAAGCTTTGGGTTGAAATGTTACTACATTATTTATTTGTTTTGTGTTGTTTTTGCTTTGTTAATGTATTGCCAATTGTTTTGTTTATGCTTTTATTTATTACTTATATACATGCCAGTACGTTTTACATAAATATTTCAATAAACGTTACTTAGCGAGGTTTGAGAATATAAATCGCACGGTGAACCCCTTTTTTATGGGGTGGTCAGCGACCAGCGACCTATTACGCAGCAAGGGTTTTATATCGAGTTTGCCTTTTCTTGCATCGATGTTACCTAGATATATCGTCGTCTTTTACGACACTCACGGGCAAGAGAGTGGGGTGTTTAATTGTATTCTTATTCCGTAACCACAAATCGTATTTTAATTGGCTTTTTGACGTGACAACGTCTAATAAATCGATGAATGCTGGCTGCATGCACGAAAAAGTGTCCCGTTACGCTCATTGTTTTATTATTAAGTAGTATGCGATTCAGCTGTACTAAAGCGCGCCATCTATCGATGTGAAAGGATTTCAAATATATTCATTTAGTACAATGCGATTCAGCTAAACTGTACAGCACCATCTATCGAGACATACGGTAATTGCCGACCCGATTTAATTTCAATAGCTTATAACAATGGATACTGGTCACGCTGATTCAATACTTACTAATATTATAAATGCGAAAGTAAGGGTGTTTGTTTGTTTGTTACGCTTTCACGCTTAAACCACCGAACCGATTTCAAAAATTCTTTCACCAATGGAAAGCTATAATATCAGGGAGTAACATCGGCTATATTTTATCCCGGTATTCCCACGGGAACAGGAACTACGCCGCGGGTAAGGCGACCGACCCTATACCAACACATCTGACTAGCGTGGTATAGTAGGTCAATTACCCTTCCATTATGGAGGAGGCCGGAGCCCAACAGTGGGACGTATATGGGCTGAGATGATGATGATGAAGGCGACTGAACCTGAAGCGAAGCGAGGGCGGGGTCCTAGTTTTATTCATAAAAGTATGCAGTCATTTCATCAATGTTTTGTTATGACATTGCACGTTAAACTATCGTCCGTAAACCGACTTTACAGATAACCATGTTTTTATGCTTTTTTTTTTTTTTGTGGGGTGTGCTGCGGTCGGCGCGCCTCCGCACCACTCCGTCCGGGGCGACAGAGGGGCTTAAGCACGCAACTCCCGCAACCCACCCGAACACCACGTCGCCTTCGTCGTTGGGCCGACCACTGGAGCAGGGTTACTTGTCATCAGTGGTCGGCCCGACGGAATACCCCCTACCCGGGGTACCCTCCCATCGACCGACGTCCCCTCCTCGGGGAGGACGTCGGTCTTTCCTCACGCGGTCGGCCTCTCGGCGGGTGACGGACTAATCCCCGGTCACGTCACCCGCGGCCTCGGCTAGGGCGGCATTGCACGCAGGTACTCCCGCCTGCGCCGCCCCAGTCGCCGGCGGCGGGTCGCATCATCGAGGCTGTGCTCCTCGCGCTCGCGACCCGCCGCCTCCTTCTGCGAGATAACTGCCTCGCAGAAGGCTGCGACCGCGTCCCAATTCCTGATGCTGCCGAGCATCTCCCTAGCGATGGTTGGCAGCGTCAGGTCTGCACCGATGATTGCGACGAGTTCACGACGCGGCTCTGCCCAAGCGGCACAGACCTCGAGCGTGTGCTGCGCCGTGTCTTCGTCGCAATCGCAGTGGTGGCAGGACGGAGTTCTCTCCCTCCTAGCGTCCCTGTACAGGTAGTTGCCGAAGCATCCATGCCCCGTCAAGACCTGTACGAGTCGGAAGGAGAGCACCCCGTGCCGCCTTTCTAACCACTGCATCAGCACCGGCCGGAAGGCCTCCACGGTCCAAACACCGTATCGAGGCCTCTCCAGCCGGTCTGCCCAACGGGCGATGACGTCCCGGCGGGCGTCGACGCGCCAGGCGGTGAGCTCCTTCAAGGCAACAACACCGCCCCTCCCGCGCACCCCCGACACCCGCCGATACAAGTCGGCGAGCATTTCCGCCTCCAGGTCCCACGGGGGAGTCCCGGCCAATAGGCACGCCGCCTCCGTCGCCACCGTGCGGTACCCGCGGATGATCCTGACCGCCATGACCTTCTGTGGACGCCACAGAAGGGCCCTAAGTCGGGCGGTCATGGATCCCGCCCACAACGGTGCGCCGTACAGGGCCATCGACCGGATGACCCCCGCGTACAGCTGTCGACATGCCGCGCTCGGTCCGCCCACATTCGGCATCAGCCATTGTAGGGCGGACGCCACGCCGACGAGCCGCGGGACGAGCCTGCGGAAATGCTCCCGAAACCACCATCGCCCGTCGAGCACCAGGCCCAAGTACTTCATATGGGCCCGGATGCTGATCCCAACCGAATTGACGGTGATTGAGACGCCGATGGGAGGGTCCATACGGGGCCCATGGAACAAGAGGGCCTCCGTCTTGTCCAGGGCCACCCTAAACCCCAGCGCCTCGATCCGCCTGACGACCTCTTCGGTGCCTGAGGTCGCCAGGCTTACCGCCTCATGTAGCGTCCCACCGCGGGCTGTGACGAGCGTGTCGTCGGCGTAACAAATCACGCCCAGCCCGGGTGGGAGGCTCCCCCGCAACGCCCAGTCATAGCCGATGTTCCACAGGGTGGGTCCGAGGACCGACCCCTGTGGAACACCGCACGTCATGGGCGTTCGCACAACGTCCCCTACTCGGTTGACGCAGAGGACGCTGCGCCCCTCCAAATAGTCTGCCACCAGCCGCCTCAGGTAAGCTGGCACTCTGTGGTAACGGAGCGCCTCCCTGACGCAGCTGAATGGCAGACTATTGAATGCGTTGGCGATGTCTAGGGACACCACCAACAGCACTCCTCCGCCGGTGACGGCCTCAGTGGCCACAGCCCTCAGGCGCAACAGGGCCTCGATCGTCGAACGACCCCTCCTAAACCCAAACTGGGCGTCCGACAGATCGGGCCCCGTGCCGACGAGGTGCCGCTCGATGCGGGCAGCTACTACCCTCTCCAGTAGCTTGCCCATATCATCGAGCAGCACGATAGGCCTGTAGGCCGATGGCGACTCCGGAGGCCGTCCCGGCTTCGGCAGGAGAACCAGCCTCCCCTCCTTCCAGCACCCAGGGAACCGCCCGGACGCTAAACACGCGTCGAACAGCTCCCTGAGGCGGGGACCCAGATGGTCGAGGACCAGGGCCAACACACGGTTTGGAATACCGTCGGGCCCGGGTCGGTGGATTTTCCGCGCATGCGCGCCACCGCCGCCCCCATCTCCGGTTCCGTGATAAGCGGAACACTGCCACCATCGCCCTCCCGGTCATTGTCCGGTGGCGCCATGACCGGGGGCGTGTGTTCCGCCCGTCGTGGGAACAGGTCCTCGACGACCCGGGTGAGGAGGCTGGGCTGGAGAGTCTCGGTGAGGGGCGGGCCACGTGCGCGAAGCTTACTCAGCGCCGCGCCATAGGGGCGACCCCAGGGGTCACGATCGAGACTCTCCAGCATCTCCCGCCGACTGGCGTCCTTGGCGGAACGGATGGCCAGCCTGAAGGCCGACCGCGCATTGCGGTAGCCCTCGTAAAGCTGACCCTCCAGTTCCGCGCTGCGATTGCGCCGCCGGCTGCGGGTGTAGGCCCTCCGGGCGCGAATACACGCGGCCCGGAGATCCGCCAGCTCCCGGGACCACCAGTGGACAGCCCTCCTCGGGGGAAGACGCCGTACCCGGGGCATGGCCGCATCTCAGATCTGCGTCAACGCACTGCGGATGCGGCCAGCCTCGGCGTCCACCCCGTCCAACTGGTTGGCAGAGGACAGCCACGAGTGAACGATGGCTGCCTCCGCCAGTAGGTCCCGGTTTAAGCGACCCACAGCCCATCGCGGGAACGCAGGACGCCCTACCGCCCCGTGACCCCTGCCGGGCGCCGGGATTGATAGGGAGACCTTCATCCGGATATACCGGTGGTCCGACAAGGTCTCAACCTCCTCCTCGACGCACCAGCTCCCCACGCGTGCGGCGACCTCAAGGCTAGCGAACTGTTATAACTATAACTCTTCCCTGTTTCCCTTAGCTTTCCTCTTTCCTGCTGCATCATCATTTTCTAGGCTCTCGCCTCCCGCGCATCCCACATATCCATTAGTCCGGTCACAAATCCCGTTCGCGCTGGTCGATTTGTAATTAAAAATCATTGTACTAATTTTATAATATATTAAATGTGTCTGTGCCATTAAAATCTTTTTTTTTTAAAACTAATCTTCAAGAACCCGAATAACATTTGGTGGCAGCTTAAGGGATTTTTAAAAAAAATCCTCGGAACGCCTCGAAAGTTAGTGACAGTGAAAAAAAAATTTTTGCTAAAATCGTTGAGAAGACCAGTGAACAATAATTAAAATCTACCGGACTCTGAACTAAAAAAATCCACTGTATCACGCTGTTTCAAGACTCTTTCCTACCGAGCTATTGGGTGGAAACCCATTACACCCTGAAGAGACTTCTCATACTCTCTGGTGTCGCTGTATTCTACTACATACTACTACCACCGTGCGCTACTACAGTTACTACTCATCTATCACCGTATCCTGAGTTTTGCATAAGAAGAAAGCCTGGACCCTACTACCATCTCATACTGGAACATCGAGTGACTTCAAGGTGATAATGTTGCAGCTATTCCTGTGAGTCATAAACTTTTATTGTGATTATTCATAGTTTCCGTGACTCGTAACCCGTTTTATTTTTACATATTTGTACTTCGTATACGTTTAGAAGCTTTTAATGCTACTTATTATATACTTACCATTTATATTTAAATATCTTAATTATAAGAACATACACCGTAGAGATTTATTTAATAACAGTTACAATAAGTTATTTCATCGTCGAGCTACCGCTTGCCGCCCACGCGTCGCTTTCTAGAAACTGATAACACCGTCCTGCATCCGAGTCACTGTGCATCTTTTAAGAATATTTTAATAACTTAGTTATAACCCCGACTTCTATTATAACTTATTTTTGTTAACGTTTATGTCTAAACATACAGAAGTTAAAGTAGAGGAACCGCCATCCAAAATGTCGGAAATTGATTTAAACGTACTTATTAAATTTATTGGAACTTTTGACGGCTCTAGGGACACCCTGATACCTTTTTTAAATAATTGCAGAAATGCAATTAACTTAGCTTCTACCTCTCAGCAAGATATCCTCTTTAAATACATCTTAAGTAGGCTTACTGGCAAAGCCGAATCGGTATGCGCCATAAAAGAATTTACAAAATGGTCCCAATTAGAAGACTACCTTAAAACACAATTCGGCGATAGGAAACATTACGCTCATTTGCTGGCTGACCTCCAAACTTGTAAACAGGGTCCTAATGAAAATATCAGCCAATACTCTTTGAGAATAGAGTCTTGCTTAGCTAAACTGCTTACCGAAATTAATATTTCCATTCCTACTAGGAAAAAAGACGAATTATCGGGCCGAGTAGCCACAATGCAAGATTTAGCCCTAAATAGGTTTATGATGGGTCTCGATTCAAGATTGGCAACGGTTGTTAGATGCCGTGACCCATCCACTTTAAACGAAGCTATAAATTTTGCTATAACTGAGGAAAAAATTCTAGGTAAAACGTATAAGAAACCTTCGTTCTCGTCTTCGTTCAACCAACAAAATTTATTTAGACCAAATCATAACTCATCCTTCACACGGACTCAAGGTCAAACCAATTCTCCTAGACCTCAAGGTCAATTCTATACTAGATTCCAAAATCAACCTGGGCCCTCCAATATTCAAGCACCAGTCTGTAGGTATTGCAAAAACATCGGACACACATTGGAGAACTGTCGCAAGAGGCAATTTAATCAACAAAAACGTAACCAAAATACAAACTTCTCCAATAATAATAATCAAAATTGGGCAGTGCATAATATCACCTACCCAAATACTACTGATCAGCAATACGAAGAGAGTGGCCACGACACAGTTGACAATACTTTAAACGAATAAAATTTCCTGAAGAGTGTCGCGCAGGAAATCCCAATGAGAAAGTCGATACTAAATCCACCGAATCCACTGAATCTACTAAATCCACTGACTCTACTAAATCTACTAAATCCACTGAATCTACTAAATCTACTAAATTCACTGAATCTACTAAATCCACCGAATCTACTAAATCCACTGAATCTAATAAATCTACTAAACTCACTGAATCTGCTCTGTTCTCTGTACCTACTAAATCTACTAAGTCCACTAATACCACTGAATCTACTAAATCCTCTGCACCTACTAATTCCGATCCTTTAACTAATTACGCTATACCCACTAACCCTCCTAAAACTACTAAATCTTATATAAGTACTAAACCAACATTAACTACTACCTCTGCTAGATTAATACCTACCAAACTCCATTCATCTTCTACAACTTCTAATTTACCTACACCTGAAAACGGAACTGAAATATTTAAAATTAATACTCCTTGTAAAGTTCTACTTCCTGTCGTGCAAATCCTCTCCCCTGTATCCCAGAATCCACTAACTCTATTAGTTGACTCTGGAGCATCTGTGAGCCTGATCAAATCAACATGCCTGCAGAACGCACCCATACTCGTAAAGGAACCTATCAATCTGAAGGGCATTGAACCTGGTGACCATAGTTCCACGAAAACATTAGGTCATTTGCTATTAGAAATGCATTTAATTGAAAATAAAAAATCAAGTATTACATTATTTCACAAATTCCATGTTATTAACGAAATTCACCTTCCGTTTGACGGTATAATTGGAACTGATCTATTGAATTCTTTTAGTTGCAAAATCGACTATAATTTAAACACTCTTACTATTAAAGATATTCACATACCATTACAACTTCATGAACCAGTCTATTATCTTCCTCCTAGATCCGAAACGATGATCGAATGCTCAGTTTCCAACTCTAATATTAAGGAAGGGTTAGTACTTGACCAAAATCAATTTAAAGACGTACTAATTGCCAACTGTTTAGTTAAAGGTTAAAGAAAATAAAAGAATTAACATTTCGGTTATCAACACCTCTGACTCAATCGTAACACTTAAATCTAACTTAAACATACCTCTTATCCCTTTAAACTCAGAAGGAATCGATTACTTGCCTATCAATTCTATTACAAAACATCAACGTGAAGACACTGACTCTTACCTCCGTACCCAAGAGGTACTAAATCTCCTGCGAACTAAACACCTAAACACTGAAGAAGCCAATGCATTACATGACATATGCTCCGAGTATTCAGACATCTTTCATATCCCGGGAGATAAACTCACATTCACCACTGCAGTAAAACACGAAATCAGAACATCTCAAAATCCTATACACGTAAAATCGTATCGCTTTCCAGAAATTCACAAACCCGAAGTGGCCAAACAAATAGATCAAATGCTAAATCAAGGTATAATAAAACCATCTATGTCCCCCTGGTCTTCACCGATCTGGGTGGTACCTAAGAAATTAGACGCTTCAGGAGAGAGAAAATGGCGAGTAGTCATAGACTACCGTAAGCTTAACGATGTCACTGTAGGAGATAGTTACCCTTTACCACAGATATCTGAAATCTTAGATCAACTTGGGCAAAGTAAATATTTTTCAACCCTTGACCTCGCGTCAGGATTTCACCAGATCCTCATGGATGAACAGGATGCTTCTAAAACCACCTTCAGCGTACCCCAGGGCCATTACGAATTCACTCGTATGCCATTTGGTCTAAAAAACGCACCAGCTACTTTCCAACGGCTCATGAACACAGCACTCGCTGGCCTTCAAGACATTCGGTGCTTTGTGTATTTAGATGACGTAGTTATTTACTCCCACGACCTTGCCAGTCACGTAGAAAATCTTGAATTAGTCTTTAAACGTCTCAGAGAATTCAATCTCAAACTTCAACCGGATAAATGCGAATTTCTTCGGCGTGAAGTAGCTTACCTCGGGCATGTAATCACAGAAGAAGGTGTAAAACCTAACCCTGGAAAAGTTGAAGCCGTTACTAAATTTCCTACTCCGAAATGTCCTAAGGACATTAAATCCTTCTTAGGTCTCGTGTCTTACTACCGCCGATTCATTCCAAATTTTTCAAAGATTGCTAAGCCTCTAACTCTTGAAAAAAGATGTTCAATTTCTATGGGAAAACCAACAACAAGTCGCTTTTGACGAACTCAAATATAAACTCACTTCAGCTCCAGTCTTAATATATCCCGACTTTTCTAAACCTTTCACTTTAACTTGCGACGCTTCTAACTACGCAATAGGCTCAGTTCTCTCACAAGGTCCAAAAGGTCAAGAAAGGCCCATAGCTTTTGCATCCAGGACACTTAACAAAAGCGAATCCAATTACAACACAACTGAAAAGGAACTTCTGTCTATCCTCTTTGGTTGTAAAACATTCCGTCCGTATCTATATGGGCGCAAATTTAATATCATCACTAATCACCGTCCACTCACCTGGCTAATGAACCATAAGGATCCAGGGAGTAAATTACAAAGATGGCGTCTCAAACTCTCTGAATATGAATACGAAATTACCTATCGGAAAGGAAAATTAAATGCCGCCGCTGACGCTCTATCACGATACCCAGTAAACCCCATAGATAATATTGATCCTATGAATATTGACGATTATATTAGTCCATTTGATGATGGTCTCAATGTAGATTTCAGTCCTCTCAACTCACCTGACAGCATCCAACAACCAACACCCGACATTTTAAACATACCAATCCCTGAAATTACTAATAACGAGTTTAACACACCTTCAACCTCCCGTCTCTTATCTAACCCAAACGCTGACCAACCCTCAACATCTCGGGTTGATCCTAATACAAACAATTTACTATCAGAGCGACACAACGATAACCCTTCACCTACAAATTCTTCGATTCCAGACAGCGTCTCCTCTAACGATCTTGAAAATATACAAAATGCTATAATCAGTAATAATTATTCTCAATTCTTAAAAACAATGAACAGCAAAACCTTTGCCTCTGATGCAAAAATTCTGGAAAGTAACACTAGTATCCTTAAAAGTAACGACAAAGTAATAATTATACCCACATCTATTGACCTCGACGAAACTAACCCCTATGTCGAAGAAATTTTAAGTAGCATAGAAAACAAAAATGAAATTTTAAACAAAGAACGCACTTTATATTCATTTCTAGATTTTATCCATAATGGCCGCCGCATCTTTTTTCTTTTTACTAAAGTCTACCACTTCGATAATGCAAGCTATGAAGGTATATATACCTCTCTAAGAAATCTACGTAATACCTTAATCCAACAACCTACAACGTCCATAAGCGTAACTGACTTCAAAAATCCTTTCGAAGCTCATTCCTATACAAAACTATATAATATCATTCTATTTCTATTCCACAATACTAACATCCTTGTCTCTATTCACCGTAACACAATCATATTGCCATCTCTCAGTGAAATCAAGAAGATCTTACACGAGAATCATGATATCCCTATTGCTGGGCATCTAGGAAGTACTAGGATGCTGAAACGAATTCAAGAAAAGTATAATTGGAAAGGCATGCGTAACGATGTTGAAACATACGTAAAGTCTTGTAAACTTTGCCAAGAAAATAAAGCATTCAGACAAATTCACAAAGCTCCTATGCAAATCACCACGACCTCAACAGCTCCTTTCCAACGTTTAGCAATGGACATAGTAGGACCTTTACCCGAAGCAGGACCAGCTAAACTAAAATATATCTTAACGCTACAGGACGATTTAACTAAATATTCTTTAGCGTATCCTATCCGATCAATAACAGCAGAAGAAACCAGCGAATGTCTTTTACATTTTGTATCTTTATTCGGTATACCAAAGGTTATTCTAACAGACCAAGGTACTAATTTTACTGCGGATCTTTTCAAAAAAACATGTGACCACCTGAAAATTAAACAGCTATGGTCAAGCGCTTACCACCCACAAACGCAGGGTGCTCTTGAACGCAGCCATTCGACGCTTAAGGAATATCTCAGATCATTTGTCAATGAAGACCAAAATAATTGGCCACGTTATGTATACACTGCTATCCTAACTTATAATACTAATGTTCACTGCACAACTAACTATACACCCTATGAACTCGTATTCGGACACAAACCCTTCATACCTGACTCTATCTATGACACACGCTCTGATGCTACATATCCAGAATACCTTAAAATGCTCTGTCACCGCCTCAAATTATCCCGAAATATAGCTACCGACAATATCCAAAGATCTAAAGAAAGATCAAAAACTTACTACGACAATCACACAAGATCTGTAAAGTACAATTTAGGAGATCTTGTCTACCTAAAAAATCATTTACGCCTCAGGAAAGCTTTATCCCCTTTATGGAAAGGCCCCTATAAAATCATAAAAGTACATAATAATAATACTGTAACTCTATTGATAAACAGAAAACACGTAAGACACCACTTTGACCAAATTAAACCTGCTAATTCTAACTCTGTCTAAATATACCTACCCATTCAATAGTATCTTCGATTTTCTTTTCAGAATTACTCTATCAATAAAATTTATCATTGCAACACCACAGGAACTCATTCAACCAGTCAACAATAATCCTGGTATCCTCTTCGACTCCTCTGGAACAGTAAAGATTATAAAAGACCACTGTCACATAATAATGCCTGTAGATATATCATTTATAACATCTCATATTGAAAATATAAAAAGCGTTTTTGGAACATTACGTTACTTGTGCCAACAGAGCGAATCAATCAATAATAATGAATGTAATAATATGCTACAACCATTAGATGCTTTGTTTAATGATATTGTCCGCGACTACAATTCTATTTCACATCTTTTACCTTCTTATTCGAAAAGAGCCGCCTGGTTTTCAGCTGTCGGTACAGTATTTAAACACATATTTGGAACTTTGGACGAAGACGATGCACAAAAATACAGTCGAGCTATTAGAAAATTACAAACATCTAACAAAGACTTAGCCGCAAGTCTTAACCGGAACATTTTTATTTCGAAAACCGCGATCTCTAACTTCAATTCTTCGATTTTAGAATTAAATAAAAATCAGTTCTTATTAAACGACGCGATGGAAAAAGTGTCTCTTGTTGTTAAAAATATCTCTGAGATTATCAATTCCATAAACTTTAGAAATAATATAAATGAGATTATTGATGTATTACAAGCCAATTTGTTAACATTATCATATAAGGTAGAAGATATTGTAAATAGTATTTTATTTGCAAAGAGTAACACTTTGCACCCATCAATCCTGACTTCGACAGAATTGTTTCATGAGATAATCAATAGTTTTAAGAATTTACCTAAGTATAAGGAATTTCCTGTAGAATTAACTTTAGACAATATTTACCTGTTAATAAATTTATCGAATTTAATAACATATTACTTAGATAACAAATTAATATATGTCTTGAGAATACCCATGGTTGACTTAATTAGTTATAATCTATATAAAAATGTACCCATACCAGTACCTCATGATAAAAACATACCTAGCTCTTTTGCTATGATAGTTTCTTCTAAATCTTACATCGGTCTTAGTGAAGACAGAAAAACTTATTTTAGTATAGATAACTTAGATATATGTAAAATAATTATAAGTAAACATTTTATATGTAAGTCAATCGATGTATATAACGTCGCCACTAATCCTAGCTGTGAAACTGACATTATGACAAAAGCTGTAGAAGTCGTACCCGACAAATGTAAAACGAGTTTCATCTTTGGCAATATCGACGTATGGCATAAATTAAATGGCAATAGATGGATTTTTGTACAATCAAACCCTGTCAGATTAACTATTCAATGTGATTCTAATGTAACAGATAATGTCATTTCAGGAACTGGCATTCTCACTTTAAAACCCAACTGTATTGCGTTTTGTAAAGATACTAAGCTCGAAGCACAAGAGAATTTCAGAATTATTACCAATCCTATCACCTCAGATTTTAATATCATTAAAAATACCTGCTGTAATATAGAAAGATTCTCACGACTAAAATTTAATATAAGCTCTTCTAGCATTAAGAGTATTAACCTGGATAACTTGAAGCTACTTAATAACTTACCTGAACAGATTTACATTGACAAAGATGATGTACTACCTCCCGAAGACATTTTCAATTACACAGGGTTCTCTCTAAGCCTAATAGCTATAATAATAGTTTTAAGTTTATCTTTGTATTATTTTAAAACGAATAAGTCTTTATTTTGTAAAAAGTTAGTTATAAATCAACCAGCTCGCGAAAACATACCTATTTCAACCCCGAATACTCCACCACAGTTACGTATTTGATATAATTGCTCTAACCTCTCTTTCTTTCTTCTCCAACCTTAATTTCAAACTCACTTTAACCGTGACTTTTCTTCTGTTGGGGTAGGTGTTATAACTATAACTCTTCCCTGTTTCCCTTAGCTTTCCTCTTTCCTGCTGCATCATCATTTTCTAGGCTCTCGCCTCCCGCGCATCCCACATATCCATTAGTCCGGTCACAAATCCCGTTCGCGCTGGTCGATTTGTAATTAAAAATCATTGTACTAAATTTATAATATATTAAATGTGTCTGTGCCATTAAAATCTTTTTTTTTAAAAACTAATCTTCAAGAACCCGAATAACAGAACGAAAGGTCCACTATCGACCTGCCCTGAGGTCGCACGCACGTATGCACCAAGCCTCTGTTCAGCAAACTGAGGCCCAGTGCCGCCGCCCAATCCTCGACCGCCCGTCCTCGGTCGTCCGTACGGGAGGACCCCCACGCCACGGACTTGGCGTTGAAGTCCCCCAATACGACCACCTGGCGGTGCCAATCGCCGTAACGAGGCTCCCAAGATAGTAAGGGAGACCCCGAAATCAGCCGCTCTCCAGGCAGGGGAGAGATATACTCCGAGGAGCGTAATCTCTCCCCAGTCCGCCGCGACGTATCCGACGCCCCTGTCTCTAAGGATCAAAGGCGACGAAGGCCACGACGTGGAGGCGACGATTGCCACGGTACCGTCGGTGCTGCCCAGCCAATTTGGCCGGTCGGGCACTGCGTACGGCTCCGCGGCTACGGCTACTCCTATCAACCACTCCGCCATGGCTTGCAGGAAAACGTCCTGCGCACCGGCGGAGTGGTTGAGATTGGCTTGGAGGTGACGGATGGATACGGGGTCCATTAACGGTCCGTATCCATCGTCACCTCCTCCGCGCTAACGGGCGATCGGGTCGCGCTCGGAGCGGGGGCTGGCCCGGTCGATGGGCCGCCCCGCCCCTTTGGGGCCGATGCCGGGGGTCTGCAGTTCCCAGAGCCCATGCGGTGTTTGGCAGGCCTATTGCCTGCCGCACACGCGGGGCAGTGGGGCACCGCAGAGCACGATGCCGCCTGGTGTCCGGTCTGACCGCAACGGAAACATAGCCCGCTGCAGTCAAAGCAGTTTTTGCGTGTCGGTCGGGTATGCCCGACCGCCATGCATTTATAACACCTCGCGGGCCGGGGCTCTAGCACGGTTACCCGTGCCGAGCTCCAGCCCACGAGGAGCCTGCCTGAGTAGGCCAATTGCTTGACCGACTCCACCGGACACTGCACCCAGGCAGCACCGACGCCGCCCGGACCAGTGCGGATGGTGCCAATCCGGACGGTGTCCGAGGCACATCCGGTACGCGCCATAATGGCCTCCCGGACGTCCTCCACCGTCACGGAATCATCCAAGCCCGTCAGGCGCATCTCTGCGCACTTGACAGGCCTGGCGATTCGGACGCCATCCTCTGGCCCGAACAGCCCCCGCAGCTTCGAAGCCACACTATCGGCCGTCTTCGCGCCCTCGGCCCCAGGGAACTCGAGAATTCGAGCCCCTGTCCGGGCCTTGCGGGTTCTAGCCTCGACGCCTCCGATGTCGGAGACGTCCAGCTCCCGCCGGGACCATGTTTTTATGCTAAAAGCAAGAATGAAGTTTAAAGATATCGAAGACATAGATCAAGATGAAATATTTATTTAAAACGTTGTCTACAAACTCATAGTCTCTTAGTAAATGTATTACAGTTAGTAAACAAATCTTAGTAATGAATGATGGTCACGTTCAACGGTGTTGTCGGGAACTATTCGCGAATTAATCTTTCCTCTCCTGCTACGTTGAAAAACAAACCTAGTCAGCGCTACAAAGAGGTGCATAAAGCGCTTATTCTGGCGGTTTTTGATTTTGGGATATTTCTTTTTTTATGAAATTGACTCGAAATAGTGGATTCAAATTCAATCTTACATCCTTAAATGAACAATTCTTGTATATTTTCTATACATATATATTTCTATATTTTCAGAATCTCCGAAACGGCACCAATGATTTTCATGAAATTTTTTTTTTTTTTTATTGCCAACGGTGGCAAACGAGCAAACAGTACACCTGATGGTAAGTGTTGCTGCCGCTCATGGACCTTTACAAGGCCGCTGCCTACCGCGAAAAAATGAAGGGAGTGTGAATGCGTGAATTGAGGCTTGTTGATACCCAGGGCACCACCAAAACTCTCCACACGCAAACACCCTCAGAAAGTTGGGCTGCCGGCTCTCTCGCTCACCGAACGAAGCGCAGTAACTAATTGCTACTACTCAGACGTCGATTTTCTGCGAGAGCGTGGTACTACCCCGGACGGACCGGCCCGCGGCTGTAGACAGATAACTGTCGACAGTGTGGTCCTACCACTCTTAAATTAATTTAGTATGCTAGAGATTACGGGGGCAAAAAATACAATCTAGCTAAGTTTTATTTATAGAAAATGTCGTCTTGTCGGTGTTTTTAGCTAAGCCTGAGATCGGATCGCAGTGTTATTATTATTCTGTTTTTTTATTGTACTGTTAATTTTTAATATTTTTTTTATTATGTCATCATTTTTATTTTTTTATTTATATATATCTAAATATGTTCGTCAAAAATACAATTTACAAAAAAAAAATACAGAGCACAATGGTCAACCAGATATTTTCATATATAAGTCCCGCGAGGTAAATTCTAAATATTATTTATTTTAGACACTTTTAAACAGTTTTACTCTCATCTCGACCCATATACCATACTGCTAGACTGAAGGGATCCATCCATCCATCTACATGTCATAGCTCATATATATCCAATTGTGAGCTCGGGCCTCCTCCACATCATCATCATCTTGCTCTTATCCTTGCTCATCTCCACAATGGGAGGGAAATTGACCTACTATACCGTGTTGGTATATGGTTTAATTTCGAGTTTTCCTTCTATGGCATAGATGCAGAGGGGGTGGTGAATTGTATTCTTACTCCGTCACCACACGGAATATAGAACGGATTATTGACCTATTATTCTGTGTATTCAAATACTGAGTGGCGCTTTAAGCAGCTGTAATGAATTTCCCAGTAGAAATGCTGCTGCTACTCAGTGCTCCTTCACCCGGTTTTTACAATACCAACGGGGAGTTAAGGGTAGATGGCATATTTTGTTCTCTATTTATCACCACATAAAGGCTGTAAAAGCCATATTCTGTATTGACGCAAAATCTAGAAATAAAAACGTTCACCAACCTACATTCATTGAGGATTTCTCTGCACAGATGGCGGAGTGGCTATGATACGACTTATCGCGCAAAAGTGTTGTGGTTTCGATTCCTGTACAGGACAATACTTTGTCATCATCATAATCATTGCAGCCCACATACGTCCCACTGTTGAGCTCGGGCCTCCTCCATGATGGGAGGGAATTTGATCTACTTTACCATGCTGGTCAGACATGTTGGTATAGGCTTTTGTTTCGAGTCTTCCTTCTCTTACACAGATGTTATGTGCATGTTATATCCCTTAGTCGTCTCTTACGACATCCACAGGCAAGATAGGGAGTGGTGAATTGTATTCTTACTCCATCACCATACGGAAAAAATACTTATACGATACAATACTTTGTACGATCTACAAATTGTTATTTTCACTCTGGCTATAATTTGTGTCCACAAAATTATATGTTTATAAAGTCGCCCGCAATGCAATGATGATATCCTTAATGCAGGATGTTGTTTAAAAAAAAAAAACTTTCAATACAATTGAGTGACCTCAACGTGGAGCTATTAGTCGACTTTCACGACACCAACTAGCAGGATAAGAGTTGGTAGTATTCGTCGCTATACAATATACTATTTGACTCATCATCATCTTGCTCTTATCCCAATTACTTGGGGTCGACGCAATATGTCATCTGTTTTGACATATTGCAAAAAGTTTCGGCAATGACCTTTATGACCGTCCGCCTGTCTGACGTCAACCCTCCTTGGGAATGTAATCGTTGACCCAAATGGTACCAGATGGAGTTGGTCCGGTTCAATCTAGGGCTCTTAGTCGTCTTTTACGACATCCATGAGCAAAGCAAGGGTTGGTAGTATTCGAAGCCGCTACCACACAGCACAATATACTAAATACAAAAAGTAGAAGTGCCAAATATTAATATACACAGCTATATCTAGCACTGAAAGCGCTAAATTGTTCGCACTAAATGTCTCCAGCAGATTCCTTGCACGTCGCCATAGTACAAATAAGCGCGTAAGACGTGACTTCTTTTTAGCGTAATGAGAAATAGCAGTATTTGCTTTATTGTGGTAGGTTTTTGTAATGCTAATTAACCTGTTCAGAATACAAGGAACTTAAATTCAAATTTATTTATCTTTCAACTTCGCGGAGGCTTCTACATAATAATAATTTCATATTTCTTCTTTAATTAAATAAATTACCACCGGTTTCGACTGTAAACGTCTAAGCAGACCTAGCAAAGACTCAGCAGAAAGCTATTTTAATTTTATGAAACTTCTATAGGCAGATTTGGCTCCATGTAAGTCGTAATCGACATAGTCATGTAGCGTATTAAAGCTAACACTATACCTCGTGTTAGTTAGTTTTAAGTTTTCACACTTCTGTCGTGTTAGTTAGTTTTAAGTTTTCACACTTCCGTCGTGTTAGTTAGTTTTAAATTTTCACACTTCTGTCGTGTTAGTTAGTTTTAAGTTTTCACACTTCTGTCGTGTTAGTTAATTTTAAGTTTTCACACTTCTGTCATGGTAGTTAGTTTCAAGTTTTCACACTTCCATCGTGTTAGTTAGTTTTAAGTTTTCACACTTCTGTCGTGTTAGTTAGTTTTAAGTCTTCACACTTCTGTCGTGTTAGTTAGTTTTAAGCTTTCACACTTCTGTCGTGTTAGTTAATTTTAAGTTTTCGCACTTCTGTCGTGTTAGTTAGTTTTAAGGTTTCACACTTCTGTCGTGTTAGTTAGTTTTAAGTATTCACACTTCTGTCGTGTTAGTTAGTTTTAAGTTTTCATACTTCTGTCGAGTTAGTTTTAAGTTTTCACACTTCTGTCGTGTTAGTTAGTTTTAAGTTTTCACATTTCTGTCGGTAGTTCATAACTGCTTTATGTCATTTTTTATAACATGTGGGCTATAGTCAGCACGCGTGATATCTATTCCATCCGAGCTGACGAAAGGGCGGCCTTCTCTTCGCCATTGCGCCGAGCACTGGTACCAAATTCTTAACTTTCGTGGCTAGCTCGGTAGGTCATCTTTTCGGGTATCCTGCCTTTCCGACGTCCCTAGGGATGGTTGCTAGTATCAGGTCGGCACCAATGATTGCGACGAGTTGACAATGCCATTCTACCTGGTGGCACAAAGCGAGTCCTCGTCGTATTCGTAGTGGTAGCAGGACGATATGCTCTCTCTTATCACGATCTTGCGAAGCAACCGTGCTCAGTAAATACCTACATCAGTCAGAACACAGCCAAGTACCCTGTGCTGTCAACCCTACTACTCCATCAGCACCGGCTGGAAGGCCCCGACGGTCAGAACACTGTAATGAGGCCTCTCCAGCTAGACTACCCAACACGACAGTTTGGATTAAGTTAGTGCGACTAAGCTGCCTGCCGCCCGCGTCTCCGAAGCAAGTCCGTTAAGGTACGGCAGTCATCGCCGCCTCCAGGTACCAGAGGGGAGTCTCGTGCAACAGGCACGCTGCCTCCGTTGCCAACGTGCGGTATAGCCCTACCAGTGATCGCTAAAAGACTACTCCGTCATTTTAACTATTAATTAAAATTGTTTAAAGTTATATTATTATATGTTATACCAACAGTATAAATACCTTCTAATAAACCATATGTTAGACAAAGTCTTATCATTACAAATAATTATCAAAACATTAATACATGGCAACATTTACAAAGGAATATATAATCATGTTTGTTTGGCAAGCCTACGCTAGGTATTATTTGTGTTACTCAATTTAATGAGGAGGCATTACCTGCCTGTATTGTCATGGCTACAGATAGGTTTAAATATGTTTTACATAAATGCTAATAAGGCATTTATAAGTAAGATCTACTTCGTTATTCATAAACGAAAAATTCAGCAAAGCTTATTTAATTTGCGACATAATGAGATAAATGTATTATTTATTTTTGATATAGACACACTTTTTTTTTTGGGGGGTGGGTTGCAGTCGGCGCGCTCCTCGCACCACTCCGTACGGGGCGACAGAGGGGCGTAAGCACGCACACCCGCAACCCACCCACGATACACGTCGCCTTCGTCGTTGGGCCGACCACTGGAACAGGGTTACTTGTCATCAGTGGTATATAGCCACACTGACAGTTTTTGTATCTTTATATAAATATAAACTAGCTGACCTAACACACGTTGTTTTGTTCAAATAAAATAAAAGGAATTCGCCTCGAAATCGACAGCAGCGCCACCTAATCGGGCTAATTGTGAATTTAAACCATTATCGAATCCCCTTGAACACACAGAAAAAAAAAGAATAAAAATCATCAACATTGGTCCAGCCGTTCAGGAGGCGCTCAGTGACATATACACGTACACAAGAAATATATTTATAAAGATATAAATCTTCTGTTCGTGTGTTTGCAATTAAACTCCTAAACGGCTGCACCGATTTTGACAATTTTTGTGACTGTTACGATGTATTATCATCATCATCATCATTTCACCTACTATACCATGCTGGTCAGACATGTTGGTATAGGGTTTCATTTCGAGTTTTCCTTCTCTTGCACAGATGTTACGTGCATTTTATATCCCATAGTCGTCTTATACGACATCCACGGGCAAGATAGGGAGTGGTGAATTGTATTCTTACTCCGTCACCACACGGAAATTTGCATTTCATTGCTGCTGCATTGCGCAATTATTTAAAACACTTAATTTCGCAAAGTCTTGTCCAGTTAGCTAATGAGAAAATGCAAACTATGCGTGGCATATCTTAAAGTAGTTTGAAGGTCTAGGTGTAACTTCGAGACTTTCAATTCAAATTATGTGGAGATGAACCGCCAAAAAATGTGTGAAAATTGAATGTAATTCAAGCCATAGATTTTTCTTGGTGCCTATACCAACTCCTCTGATCAAGTTTAGTAAGCCAAATTCTCTTGCATAGTGGACGAGGCTTGAGGTGGAGTAGGACGTGTATAAGATACGATGATGATGACAATATATATATATATATATGGCTGATGTTTATTCATCTTGTTTAAATCTGTGCCATTGTGCTTGTGTGACGTCACGCCTTACTTCATTACCGACTACGTGTAAGCGCATAATAACGCCGGCTGAAAAATGCATCTCAGTAACGTTTTATACTGATGAGACAATTCTGCTACCATTAGGGCGGTTCCGCACTACGTCCGATCCGAATCCGATCCGAATCCGTGAAAATATGGACTGTAGAGTATAGATTTGTCTCATATACAGGGCTTTTATCATTTTCAATTAAAGTAAAAACATCGTAGGGAAACAATGCAAATAACAACCTGCTGCCACACTGAACTAATACACTGGATGGATGCCTTTCTTTTTTTTTAGGCGTGGGCCATGGTCAGCACACCCGCCGCCCGGATCCGTCCGGGGAGGCGGAGAGGCGGCGCGCGGCCCCATGACCCACCCGTGACACGTCGCCTTCGTCGTTGTGCCGAACACCGGTGCAGGGTAACTTGTCTTCAGTGGTCGGCCCGACGGAATACCCCGCTCGCGAGACCCCCTTTCCTCTCGACGTTCCTCCTCGGGGACGTCGGTACTGGATGGATGCCTGCCGTTTTACGTCACCCCGCCAGCCCCGCTGCCTCTTTGCTCTTACGCAGCTCGGCCTTAATTCAGGTACAGTGCGCGAGCGTTCATACAAATATTTCGGTCCGTCAAAAATCTTCTCCGGAATAGTGATTCTAGAATGACGGAAAGAAATCGGATGACGGATATAGGATCTAGTGCGTAAATTACCATAGAAATAGTTCTACGGTTACTACGGATCATATTTTCACGGGTTCGGATCGGATTCGGACGTAGTGCGGAACCGCCCTTAGTTTTGCATTAGTGCTGTTATACAATCATGTTTATATTTGTTAAATATATTAACAAAACTTTTTAAAACAATCTGTTGGATTGCGCAACTCAGAAGAAAATAAGTGTGTGTTACGTGCGTACGCAAGAAGTTATACTTCTTCAAGATAAAAATCTTCTAATAAATTTTATCTTCGCGTTATCCTACGTTTGCAGAAGAAACGTCACTAATAATATAAAAAAGGTATTTAATACATTGAAAGTTTTATTATAACGGATTATCTAGTTGACACCCAAGGGCAGATTAGGGGCTAGTGATTTGCATTCTATTAGGTCAGCAAGATCAATGTTCAACATAAGAGCTGAATGGAAGAAGAGGTAAAAGCATCAAGTCATCTCAGAAATATTACCTACTGCTGGGCTTGAAGTTACTCCAAAATGGGAGAGAAATTAAAAAAAATAATGAACGTGTGTACAAAGTACGCATAGCAGAAGTGAAACTTCTTTATCTTTTGTCCCTTTGTCCCTTTGTCCCGTTGTTCCTTTGTCTCTTTGTCCCTTATCCCTTTATCCCCTTACCCCCTTATCACCTTATCCCCTTATCCCCTTATCCCCTTATCCCTTTATCCCTTTATGCCTTTATTCCTTTATCACTTTATCCCTTTATACCTTTATCCCTTTATACTTTTATCCCTTTTTCCCTTTATCCTTTTACGTCCGCTTAAACGACATGCTATCCCTACTCCACTGGAGGAAGTACTCTTTATTCGAATCGACCGTGGTGGGGACGAGAAAAAGATGGCGCGTAACGAAAAAATGTGACGCGTAACCGAAAAATGTGACGGTAAATTTTTTTCCAACGCCGATAAAAAGTTTCACTTCCAAAAATTACTTACGCTGTTCATACACGTCGGTACGAATTTTCTTTTATATTGTTATCCGCTTATGTCCCTTAGTCGTCTTGTTCTATCACCCACGGGTAAGCGAGCGGGCGGTGAATTGTATTCTCTCCTCCGTCACTACCTAAAACATATAATTATACTTCATAAAATTTTCAAGTTTATAACAATATTGAAAGGACTAAACATCTTTTGGGCCAACATTCATGACCTGTTCTACGGATAACATTATTCATTCATTGAAGTAACCTACGACATCGTAATAAATATTGTTCGTAAAACTAGCCGCATACACGCAATAATCCATACTAATATTATAAATGCGAAAGTAAGGATGTTTGTTTGTTTGTTTGTTTGTAACGCTTTCACGCTTAAACCACCGAACCGATTTCAAAAATTCTTTCACCTATGAAAAGCTATAATATCAGGGAGTAACATAGGCTATATTTTATCCCCGTATTCCCACAGGAACGGGCACCGCGGGTAAAGCGACTGAAACCGAAGCGAAGCGAGGGCGGGTTGCTAGTATTGTCAATAAAGTGTATATTGTCAATAATATTGAGTGTGTGCGGGTCCGTATTGCGGTATTGTTCAATATTATTGCCGGATTCCAGATATTCTGATTTTGTCACGGCAATATCGGGGGGAGGCAGGGATATTGTCAAAAATATTGTCGTATGCGGGCGCGCGGCAATATTTTAGTTGTGGCAAAGATTTCATGGCAGGTGGACTTTCATGTTTTTTAATAATAGATATAGATAATACTACTTTCACACAAAATCAATATTTGTCAGTATTAGTTAAAACTTAGGAAACGTATCCCGAATTATGGAATATATCCAGCGAAGGATATCGTAATAAAGTTAAGAAAAACAATGCGCTCGAAAAGTTGCTCAATATTTATAAAAAAAAAAATAAACCCATTAGCTCGAGAGAAGATGTAAAGAAAAAATTAAAATCTTTACGAACTAATTTTCGGAAAGAATGAAAGAAAATACATAAATTGAAATCATCAGGCAAATTCTCATATAATTTTTAAAACGATTCACATTTTCTTCAGTAACTCTTAATTCATTTATTAGTTGAAAATGATTCAACTCGGCTTTTTTTCTCATCCAGTCCTTAATCCACCGTTTTTCCTTGATTGTCTTTTTTTAGTAGTTAAAATTAATGCAATACTCAATGCAACGGACATTTCTGTCTATCTATTATATAAAACGTACGCACACGAGTCCAGATGCCGAGCGACTAAGTCAGATTGCACTACAAAATATTAACAATAATATTGCGTAGTATGCGGGACCATATATTGAAGAACATCTTGGATTGATAATTTTATTGCATGTGTGCGGCTAGCCTAACAGTCGTCAATAGACAGGAAAAATGTCTGAACAATATTATAAACAGAGTAATAGATATAATTTGGTGTGGCGACGGAATAAGAATACAATTCACGACCGTATCTTACCTGAGAGTGTTGTAAAAGACGACTAAGGGATATGATACGCATATAACATCTAGGCCGGAGAAGAAGAACTCGAAATAAAACCCTATAAAAACATGTCTGATCAGCGTGCTATAGGTCAATTTCCCTCCTATTGTCGAGGAGGATTGAGCCCTGCAATAGGACGTATATAAACCGAGATTATGAATGAATACAAAAAAACAATGTAAGCGGCATTTCTCGTAGAGGCCGACCGCGTGAAGAAAGACCGACATCCTCCCCGAGGGGGGGGACGTCGGTCGATGACAGGGTACCTCAAATAAGTGGTATTCCGTCGGGCCGACCACTGATGACAAGTAACCCTGCGCCGATGGTCGGCCCAACGACGAAGGTGACGTGGTGTTCGGGTGGGTTGCGGATGTTGTGTGCTTACGCCCCTTTATCACCCCAGACGGAGTGGTGCGCGGAGTGCGCCGACCGCAGTCCACCCCCAAAAAAAAAGCGGTATTTCTCGTGTGGTGATGAAGTAAGAATAAAATTCATCATCATATATTCCTCGCTCGTGTTGTAAAAGACGATTAACACTTATGATATTTGACAAATATTAATGCAATTAAAAAAAGAAAACCTCGTAACATAGTTATATTTATACTATACTAACCCATTTTAAATAAAACTACTTTACGGATTTTATCGCGTTTGTATTTGATTTTTGATTACCCGACGTTTCGAACACTTTACAGCGTTCATGATCACGGGTGGACTAAGATGTCTCACGTCCAACAAGTCATCGTTACTGCAGAAATTTTTTTTTATAATTATCTACCCGATACCGAAATTAGTTATTAAATATTGACCCACATTTTGATACAAAATTTATTGCCAGTGTAAGAAGAAAATGATTCTATATGAAAAAATTATATTGTTTATGGTTAGTAATAATTAAACATTAAAATTAATAGTAATTATATTTAAAAACTAACTAATAATCTAGTATACTACCACCGGATCGGAACACGGTTACACTGAGAAAGATCCGGCAAGAAAACTCAGGTAACATGATGCTAAATTAAAGTTAATTTTGAAGGCGGCGGAATTATAGCAGGTTTGGGCTATTATTATCATTATGCCAGCTCATAGATAGCCCACTGCTAGGCTAGTCTCCTCCACTATGGGAGGGAAATAGACTTACTATAGCACATAGGTCCGATATGTCGGCTTAGGGTTTTGTATCGGGTTTTCCAACTCTTGCATGGATGTTATTTTCTTACCCCTTAGTCTTCTTTTACGATATCTACTTTTCAGGTAGGGGTGACGAATTTTATTCTTAATCCGTCACCACACGGAGAAGGAAGTAGGTTTGGATACCTCCACAATTTTATTATTGAGTTAAATATAATGTATCATCATCATCATTTCAACGCAACTAAGTCCCTCTGCTGGGCACGACCCTGCTCCATAATAACAAGAAAATTGACCTATAGGACCTGATAGGAATTTATTTCGAGGTTGCCTTTTTTCATAGATGCTTTTTGCGTATTATACTCCCTTAGACATTTTTTACGTCACCCACGGGTAAGATAGGAGATACTGTTTTATATTCTTATAGTTGACAGAACAGACGTTCTGTTCAAATTTAAAAAAAATAGTAAAAAGGAATTCTCCTTGAAATAGATCACAGCGCCACCTACCGGGTCCAATTGAATCAAACCATTCTAGAATCCCATGGAACACACACAAAAAAAAATTCATCAACATCGGTCCAACCGTTTAGGAGGAGTTCGGTGACATACGTACACAAGAAATATATATGTAAAGATTATCACACGGAAAGTAAATTTATAACCATATTAAAGGTCCATAATCGATGACGGGCTTAAATATGAGCGTGGCATATATTTTTTTTGTAAATAGAAGCAAATATTCATCCGTCATTCTATGACGGCGGGTTACGTATAACGCGCCTCATCTAATTACGTCCCTTTGCTTTTATCATTTACCCTGACATTTGTTTTGTTTGTTTTTCCACCTCTATGATGGCAGACGAACAAGCAGCTGTCCGTGTGGTGATGGCATAAAATACAATTCACCACTCCCTATCTTGCGTCGTAAAAGATGGCTAAGGGTTTTAAAAGCATATAACATCTATGCAAAAGAAGGTAAACTCGATACAAAACCCTATACCAATGTGTTTATAATTATGGAGTAGGCTCGAGCCCAACAATGGGACGTATATGAGCCAAGATGAGATAAGGTAAACGCAAGCAGTTCACCAGATTATGAGAAATAACTATCTCTCTAACCTTATAGCTGGTTATTTTGAGGTTTCTTTCTCATCAAATCAAGTCAACTGGAACTTATAACATATTCCAGATTAGTTTTTCGATAATTCAGCAACTGGGTAATTTAGAGTTGAATCATATTTTTTTTATAAAACTCGAAACTCAACTCCCTGTACTAAGGAAATAATATTTTACTTCCTTGACAAACATAAAATTAACGGACACAAATAACATCCAGACTCGGAACAATAATTTGAGTATCGCACAGTGTTGTCCTGCGTATCTATACAATATGAGTAATCTCTAAAAGATCCCATCATCAGCAACGGGTTTTAAAATAATATGATTGTTCTGGCGCTACTACGCCTGTAGGAGTTTTATGCCAGCAACATATCGACGTGGGTGTTCTCGAACGACCAGTGGGCAGCCAATCCCACAAATGGGACCGATTCCCACAAAATGAGCTTGGGACAGGGAAGATATAGGAAGTAGCTGGAGAACTTACTTAGCTTCTCCTGTGTCTACGGAGCTGATGATTTGCTGGGTTGATGGTGTTGCCCGTTGGGATGTGCTGAAGGTGTTCCCGACGAGCTGGTATAGTAAATTGGGCCGAATGCAGGCACTGAATTTATTGTCTTTTAATATATGAGCACTATGATGGTGTAGGTTTACGATACACCAGCTCGACCAGTGTAGATTGCCTTCAAAGGAACGTAATCAGAGTCTGCATAATTATGTGCGCGCACCGGCAATTACGATATGAGAGAGTATAATTACATGGGCACGTCCCGGGTTACTTGAATGGTCTGTATCAAGATGGCGTGCAAAGTGAAGTGCAGCGCGGGCGCGAACGAATAAACGAATAACATCCGTCGCGACCGTTAGCGCGAATAATGATAAATCAAGAAAATCTTTCAAATGAAAAACATTTTCCAAATCGACTTAATAAATTACTGAGTTCTGTGGTATGTGGTAATAAAAATCTTCTTTGAAATTGGTTAAAACTGTTTCGAAGAGAATAATATCCATTATTTATTTCGGTCGGTGTAATAAACTGTATCTAAAAAAAAAATCGCAATGTTTCAGGAATACCATGGGCCGTATATAGGCCACGTTTATTATATAAAGAATAGCTTTGTTTTGCCGTTAGAACCACGAATGAATTTCTTGGTAAATCCCTGAACGATCCGAGCTACGTTTAAGCCGCTGTCAGAGCGTAAGCGGAAGCGATTATTATTATTATGCCCTATAGTAAATATACCGATCTGATTGATCTTATGACTTTTGCGTTTTTACTTCACTTGCGATTATATGGTATGGCGTCATGGTCTAACAGTTTCACGGTTAAAATAACACATATTAGTACTGTATTCAATTACGGAAGTCTCAAATTGGCATTAACTGCAAGCTTCATTATCATCTTATCCCATTGTTGGGTTCGGACCTCCTCTTCTGTAGGAGTGAAATTGACATACTATACCACACTAGTCAGATATTTTGGCTTTTTTTATGGGTGGGCTATGGTAAGCGCACATGCAGTCCATTCCATCCGCGGCGACGAAAGGACAGCACGCGGGCCCATAACCCACCCGTACCCACGTCGCCTTCGTTGTTGGGCCGACCACCAGTGCCGAGTTCCTTGTCCTCAGTGGTCGGCACGACGGATTATCCTTTCGTGTACCCTCATCTCTCGACATCCCTGTCCCGGGACGTCAGTCGCCGTCGTGCGGTCAGCCTCTCTGCGGGTGCCGGACTAAAGCCCCCAGTCTGGTTACCTGCAGCCTCGGCTAGGGCGGCATCAGGCGCAGGTACTCGCGCATGCGCCGCCCGAGTCACCGAACGAAACGTGTCACCGAAGAGGAGCTCCTCTCGCGCACGAGCCGTCGCCTCCTTCCGTGAGATGACGGCCTCACAGAAGGCGGGCGTCGGTGACGCGGTCGCCGTCAGATATTTTGGCATAAGGTTTTGTTTCGAGTTTTCTTCTATTATGTAAATGTTATATGCCCTTGGTCGTTTTTACGACACCCACAATCAAGAGAGGGGGTCGTAAATTGTAATCTTACTCCGTCACCACACGAAACATTACTCACTTTAAATATTTGTTTGAATATATAAAACGCCCGTAGTCTAACTAAAACTAATCAAAATTGCCGCATTTATCGTTGAATGTAGCTCTAAACTAGAGATCTCTATATTGTTTGGTCCTGACCGCCTGAGCTTATATTCAAAGGCGCCTTCTAAATTTGTTTACCTCAATAGCCCGATGCTGAAGCATGTCGAACGCTATATGTCGATTGTTATTTGTCATCATTATTTCAACGCATACAAGGCCTACTGCTAAGCTCCAGCTACCTTCAGTAAGACACTTACCCATTATAACACTCTGGTTAAACAGGTTGGTATAGAGTTTTATTTAGAGTTTTCTTCCATCATAATATCAATTGTTTTAGTTTCTCACATGAGAAAGAAAAGGGTGATAATTATTGTATTTTTAGTCCGTAACCACGTGGATGTTGGACCAACTAACTAATAAATGTCTGTCAGAATTTTTGTTAGTATTGTCTGTTAGAATTGTCATGTGATGGAGTAAGAATATAATTCACCTTGGCTGTGAATGTCGTAAAAGACGACTATGGGATATTATATCCACATAACATCTGTGCAAGAGAAGGAAAACTC
This sequence comes from Lymantria dispar, assembly GCA_032191425.1. Classification (NCBI taxonomy): domain Eukaryota; kingdom Metazoa; phylum Arthropoda; class Insecta; order Lepidoptera; family Erebidae; genus Lymantria; species Lymantria dispar. Next base: position 26,744,325 of record CM063442.1, read on the forward strand.
GAAATGAAACCCTATACCAACATGTCTGGCCAGCATGGTGTAGTACGTCAATTTCGCTCCCATTCTGGAGATGGCTCGAGCCCAACAGTGGGACGTATGTGGGCTACGATGATGATGATAATTTTTGTTACTAATTAATTAACAGATGCAAGTTCAAAGGTGCGGCGTGGCACAGGCAATTTTTTATATCACACAGTAAAGTATTTCGATTTACTACGTAAAACATTTTAATTCTTATTATTTGCTTTAATAGGTGTAAGTTACGAGTTAAGAATATAATTTGTTGCAATTTTTACCTTCTCGCGGAAGTTTTGAAAATCTGCTAAGGCCTTCAGAGGAGTGGCAAAGATGTTCTCTTAGGGAAATTCATACGAGGTGACTGGACCGGGAATTTAATCTGTCAACCACTGCGCGGCTGACCACGCGACGACGACCGACGTCCCCTAGGGGGGACGTCGATAGGGGAGGGTACCGCGCAACTGGGGTATTTTGTCGGGCCAACCACTCTGCACTCTCTGATCAGCCCAACGACGAAGACGACGTGCCACGGGTGGGTCATGGATCGCCGCCATGGTCAGTTCGGGGTGGCGGGTGCGTTGACCATAACCCATCCCTAAAAAGAAAAAAGAAAATTCATATACTGCGTGAGGCACACCACATCTGACCACGAGTATGAACAATCAGCACATCACATTCTCTGGGAGTGCGATCTCTGGCGAAACGAGCGTAACCTTATGTTAAACAGTTTGCAAGTCACCTGTGGGGTAGTATACTATACGGACCTTGTAGCAACTCGAGAAAATTTCCGTGCGTTCATGCGTTTCTGCCATACCTACTGTAGCAATCAATCTTAACGCTCACATATAGGCCCCGTTAAGCTCTTCCGTATCCGTGGTGCCGTACTGCTGCGCTATCGTAGCTGTACACCTTTTTACTTATTGGCTGACTAGTCATTTTGTTTTCCTGTCTCCCGCTTTGCCTAGGAGGGAAGTGGAATCTCTCTTTCCAACTCCTCCTCTTTAATCTTTTCTAATTAAATTTGTTGCGGGTCCCAAGACAATTAAAATCATATCCCGGGACTGCCTGAGGGTCAAACCTCGGTGTCATTTATGGAGACCATTGTGGATCCTGGCTTACAGGAGTTACAATGGTGGGAATGTGTGGTGGGATTAGTCCCAATAAAAAAAAAAAAAAAAAATACTGCGTGAGGGCGACGCTGTGGAGGCCGCCGGTCAGGGACGGTACCGAAAGGGTAACCCATCGGGGTGGCCACGGATGTCAGAACTCCGTACCAGTGGTTGTCCCACTCCGAACGGAATGGATGACCCAAAAAAGAAAGGATATTCATATCAATAATTACATTCACCAGCTCATCTTTTAAGAACGACTGTGATATTATTTCGTCTTTATGGAGAGGCTGATGTACAAACAAAAAAAGGGAAATTATTAAATCGCTATCAGATAATACTATGAACATAGACAAAGGATTAAGTGAGACTTAATTCACTAAAATACAATCCAGTGTGCGCTGTAAGTTGGTCCGCGAAATCGCGAGATAGCACCCCTGTACAGTACATAAATATTGCAAATAACTGAACCTTTGTTTTCGTATTTACTTAGATATAATACTTGTTTCTAGCGATCTTTTTAATATAATGTTTTAATAGACTCATCCCTGTGGGGATTTATGAGTTACGAGACTTTTACATTTCATTAGACCCAATTCTTTAGCTGAATGTCTGAATCACTAAATAGCAATTTCTACTATACAATCTACTACATGGACTACCATGGTGGCGGAATAAAAATAGAATTTACCACCCTGTCTCTCGTGGCGGTCGCAAAAGAAGACAAAGAAGGAAACACGATTTGCATTATTGATAGACAAAATTCTTGCCCGAAAATTAAAATAAGAAATAAAACCCTATAACCCGCCTGATCAGCTTGGTATATTAGTCAAATTCGCCGCCTATTGTGAATGAGGCTCTAGGCCAGCAATGGAACGTAACTAAAGGGAAATTATGATGATCTTTAGTCTTATGTATTAGGTATTTGTGGTGTAGTAACAGAGTAAGAGCGTAACTAAATATTTTTTGTTTTACATTAGGTTACGAATGAGACTCACTATGAAGACATTTCGATGAAGAATGGATTTGTGATAGAGTGCTGTCCTCTGAAGGCACAATAATTATTTTCAAGTTTTACCTGTATAAGTATACCTAGTCCAAATTGCAAAGCTTCCGCAGTAATAAAGGCCAAACGTGGTTATAGTTTTCTGCGTACATTTTTATCCAAATCAATATTCGAAAATGAGAAATTACAATTGACATTTATATCATCTGTCAATCTGTCATCAATAGACTGCCACCTGTCCTTCATCATCATCATCATCATTATCTCAGCCCATATAAGTCCCACTGATGTTATCCATTTATACATTTTATCTACCCTTATATAAGTACGAATGATTTATCAAGATGTGACACTGGACCAGTGTTATTCAAAGTTATTGATATTGTAATGCTTTAAATTGCATTGCAATTCCAAAAAATTTAGGTTTTTAGATTATTTATCATTACTAAGTAATAGATATACTTTCTTACCATTAAAGATATTTATGAGCCAATAATACTCTTAACTGTGATATTGTTTAGAATGAAATAAATAGATCAAAACCATGACAGGGCAAAAGATTTGTTCGCCATATGATTTGATCAGTAGGCCAGGCTCTTTGTTCGTTTAACTTGTATGATATATTAGGAAAAAGTCAGAATTAGATAATAGAGGTTCGTGGGTTTTTCCGAAGTATTTGTATTTTAGACACCAAACATTAACGTGGTCTTTGTAGCTTTAATTATTACCTTATTTAAAGTCTTTAAAATAATTAAAAGTATTTAAATAAAGCTCAACTTATTGCAGTGTTAGCTATAGCCATAATTGTTATGACATAATAGTGTCTATTTATATATGACGTACTGGTTTTAGTTTCATAATTTCATAATTTTAGAATGTTATTGAAAATTAATTTGTTCTTTATTGTAAATCCAATATCATCCGTTATTTGTCAAAGCTTATAAACCAAATCAGGAGCTATAACGATGCTTGTGCCTATTTTAAATATAGATACGTCACTGATAATAACTACAATATTTATCACATATAAATACAAAAGAGTAGGAGTCGTTTTGTTACGAGCTGTAATGTATTTATTTAAATAGAATGTAATTCATGCTTTTCTGCGTCAATTTAGCTCGTGACAATAAATAATTTTTCAATTTCAATTTCAAAAATTAAGGATAAACGGATAACAACTGTTATATTTAGATTTTTTGCAATGACATAACAAATTAAATCCTATTGAAACATGTAACCTCGATAACATGATTTACACTTTGAGAAACACTAAACTAGACGAACCAACAAAATAGGATGCAACGTCAAATTTCAAAGGCGTTCATGCATAAAATACTTTTGAAATTCTATAGGTAATGGTTATTTAATGGGCCACGGTGTATTCTTGATAGAAGATTGATGCCTTTAAATATATCGTCATAGGGGTACGTAATGACTTTGGGTTCAATGACTCCTGTAATAGGAAGCTCGAATTACGAATATATGGTATACGATTTTCTTAAAAAAGCACGACTGATAAATGCGTGTCATTCTAAAAAGGCTTCAGTTGCTTTCGTATGCGATATTATCTGTGAGATTCTGCCTTAAAGATAAACCTTTTACGTTTGGCCTTATTTAAAGACTTTTACAAGAAAATTCTGTATAATCAAAAATGCTCTTTTAAGGAAACCAAAATCATCATCTGAGCTTATATAGGTCCCACTATTGGGCTAGAATCTTCTGCATATTAACAGGAAAATTGATTTACTAGACCACGCTGGTCAAACGGGTTGGTATAGGTTTTTATTTCGAATTTTCCTTCTCTTACATAATTATATGCATATTATAATGTCCTAGTAGTCTTTAAGATACCCACGGGCAAGATAGTGGTGGTTTGTATTCTTATTTCGTCATTACACGGGTTAATTTAAGGATTATTAAGGATTTAAAGCAATGCTACATAAAGTTTATAATATTATGATGAATTTTAAGCATGATATTATTGACCATAATGGCTTAGCAGTATAAGTAATGACTAACGGGATAGTAGTCCAACTAATGATCTCATTTATAGATTCATTTATTGATAAAAATTAAGATTAATTAGAATATACAATTCACCACCCCCATTAATTGCTTTTTTTATTGCATACGGTGGCAAATGAGCGAACAGTACCTATATCTGATGATAAGTGTTGCTGCCACTCATGGACCTTTGCTAAGCAGCTGCCTACCGCGGAGAAGAGTGAAGGGAGTGTGAATGCGTGCAATGAGGTTCGGTGAAACTAAAGAAATCACCAAAACCCACGACATGGAAACATCCTCAGAAAATTGGGCTTTCGGCTCTCTCGCTCATCGAACGAAGCGTAGTAACAAATTGCTACTACTCAGTTGTCGATTTTCTGGGAGAGTGTGGTACTATCTCGGATGGACCAGCCCGAGGCTGTAGGTAGACAACTATCCACAATGTGGTCCTACCACTACCATAAAACTAAACTTAAAAATAAACTTACTTGCTCGCGGGTATCATAAAATGCGACTAAGCAATATAATCATCATTATTTCAGACTATATACATATGTCTCACTAGCAACCCGCCCTCGCTTCGCTTCAGTTTCTGTCACCTTATCCCCATAGTTCACGTTCCCGTGGGACTACCGGGATCAAATATAGCCTAATTTACTCCCTAATATTATAGCTTTCCATTGGTGAAAGAATTTTTTAAATCGGTCCAGCCGTTTTGAAGATTACCCGGAACAAACAGATAGACAAAAAAAAAAAATGATTTTTAGGCATACATATGTATAGTGCAAATAAACTATGTGAGCATGAAAACGGCCTATTATTTTGACATTACAAACAGGCACTCAAATTTTATTTATTCGTATAGACTATTGGGCTCGGGCCTCTACCACTGTGGGAAGCAAATTAATCTACTATACCACGCTTGTCAGAGGGGTATAGGGTTTTATTTAGAGTTTTATTTCCCTTGCATAGATGCTATTTCTATATTATATTTCTAAGTCATATTTTCGTGTGGTGACTGAGTAAGAATACAATTCTCCACTTTCTTGGTCGTAGATTTCGTAAAAGACGACTAAGGGATATAATATGCATATATTTGTGCAAGAGTTAACTATAGTTGTTAGCCGCAGATGTCTATGACAAATTGATCCGGACTTTTGGGTGAATGTTGAGGGATCTCAACACGATATCTATGCCAGAGAAGGAAAACCGAAAATAAAACCCTATAAAAATTATTGTGTGGTTTCCGAAAAGGCTATATCACCATAGACCATATCCTCACGCTTCGGCAGATTATACAAAAGACCGAGGAGTATAATCGGCCTCTGTGTATAGCATTTGTGGTCTATGAGAAAGCCTTTGATTCAGTCAAAACTTGGGCGATGCTGCAGTCCCTTCAGCGGTGCCAAATCGACCATCGCTATATCGAAGTGTTGAAGCGTTTGTACAGGAACGCCACAATGTCGGTCCGTATCCGGGATAAGATTACGAAACCGATCCAGCTGCAGAAAGGCATGAGACAGGGAGACGTCATCTCTCCGAAACTGTTCACCACTGCACTGGAGGATGTCTTCAAGCTCTTAGACTGGACCGGACTCGACATCAATATCAACGGCGAATACATCACTCACCTTCGATTTGCAGATGATATCGTCGTTATAGCAGAATCCATGGAGGACCTTGGCACCATGCTCAGCGATCTCAGCAGGGTATCTCAACTAGTGGGTTTACGAATGAACATGGATAAGACGAAAGTCATGTCAAATGCCCATGTCATTCCTGTATCGGTCCTAGTAGGCAATGCGATTTTCGAAGTTGTCGATCGAGTCGTCGATCGAGTCGTCGTTTACCTAGGACAAGCAGTCCAGTTAGGTAGATCCAATTTCGAGAAAGAGATCAGCCGACGAATCCAACTCGGTTGGGCAGCGTTCGGGAAACTTAAGAGGATCTTCTCGTCCAACATACCTCAGTGTCTGAAAACACGGGTCTACGACCAGTGTGTGTTACCAGTGATGACTTACGGCAAGGAAACGTGGTCCATAAATGTAGGCCTCATAACAAGGCTCAAAGTCACTCAGCGTGCTATGGAGCGGGCTATGCTTGGGATTTCTCTGCGAGATAGAATCCGGAATACGGAAATCCGCAGAAGAACGGGTGTAACCGACATAACCCGAAGAATTAGCACGCCGAAGTGGCAATGGGCAGGCCACATCGCTCGACGAAGCGACAACCGCTGGGGAAGAAAGATTCTCGAGTGGCGACCACGTATCGGACGACGCAGTATAGAACGCCCCCCCACTAGGTGAACCGATGACCTGGTGAAAGTTGCTGGGCGTCGTTGGATGCAGGCGGCACAGAACCGCACTTTGTGGCGTAACATGAGGGACGCCTACGTCCAGCAGTGGACGCTGATGGGCTGAAATGATGATGATGTAGTTTTATGAATCCACGGTAAAAAATAGCAACATTTACATTAAACACTGATAAAAACAAACAAACTGGCACAATTGAGTAATAGTCTAATAATAATAGTAGTAATGAAACACTACACGGTGGTAGATGCTTAAATTAATTTCTAACAAAATATAAAATTTACGATATGTAAATGCCCTGGTTGGGCTTACACGAGTTTATTTGGACTGCAGACCCCCGGCTTCGGCCCCAAAGGGCCAGTCCCCGCTCCGAGTGCGGCCCGATCGCCCGTTAGCGCGGAGGAGGTGACGATGGATACGGACCGTTAATGGACCCCGTATCCATTCGTCTCTTCCAAGCCAACCTCAACCACACCGCCGGTGCGCAGGACGTGTTCCTGCAAGCCATGGCGGAGTGGTTGATAGGAGTAGCCGTAGCCGCGGAGCCGTACGTGGTGCCCGACCGGACTAACTGGTTGGGTAGCACCGATGGCACCGTGGCAATCGTCGCCTCCACGTCGTGGCCTTCGTCGTCTCTGACCCTTAGGGACAGGGGCGTCGGATACGTCGCGGCGGACTGGGGGGAGATTACTCTCTTCGGAGTCTATCTCTCCCCTAACTGGAGTGTGACCGATTTCGAGGCCTCCCTCACCATCATGGAGGCCTCGTTACGGCGAATGGCATCGCGCCAGGTCTTCGTCTTGGGGGACTTCAACGCCAAGTCCGTGGCGTGGGGGTCCCCCCGGACGAACGACCGAGGACGGGCGATCGAGGAGTGGGCGGCGGTACTGGGCCTCTGTTTACTGAATAGGGGCTCGGTGCATACGTGCGTGCGACAACGGGGCGGGTCGATAGTGGACCTTTCGTTCGCTAGCCCCGAGGTCGCCGCACGCGTGGGGAGCTGGCGCGTCGTGGAGGAGGTGGAGACCTTGTCGGACCACCGGTATATCCGGATAGAGGTCTCCCCGACAATCCCGACGCCCAGCAGGGGTCACGGGGCGGATGGACGTCCTGCGTTCCCGCGATGGGCTGTGGGTCGCTTAGACCGGGACCAGCTGGCGGAGACAGCCATCGTTTACTCGTGGCTGTCCTCTGCCAACCAGTCGGACGGGGTGGACGTCGAGGCTGGCCGCATCCGCAGTGCGTTGACGCAGATCTGCGATGCGGCCATGCCCCGGGTACGGCGTCTGCCCCCAAGGAGGGCGGTCCACTGGTGGTCCCGGGAGCTGGCGGATCTCCGGGCCACGTGCATTCGCGCCCGGAGGGCCTACACCCGCAGCCGGCGGCGCCAACGCGACGCGGAGCGGGAGGCCTCGCTGTATGAGGGCTACCGCAATGCGCGGTCGCCTTCGGCCTACAGGCCTATCGTGCTGCTCGATGACACGGGCAAGCTACTGGAGAGGGTGGTAGCTGCCCGCATCGAGCGGCACCTCGTCGGCACGGGGCCCGATCTGTCGGACGCCCAGTTTGGGTTTAGTGGGGGTCGTTCGACGATCGCGGCTCTGTTGCGACTGAGGGCCGTGGCGACTGAGGCCGTCACCGGTGGGGGAGTGCTGTTGGCGGTGTCCCTAGACATCGCCAACGCATTCAATAGTCTGCCATTCAGCTGCATCAGGGAGGCGCTCCGGTATCACGGAGTGCCAGCTTACCTGAGGCGGCTAGTGGCAGACTATTTGGTGGGGTGCAGCGTCCTCTGCACCAACCGAGCAGGGGACGTTGTGCGAACGCCCATGACGTGCGGTGTCCCACAGGGGTCGGTCCTCGGACCCACCCTGTGGAACATCGGCTACGACTGGGCGTTGCGGGGGGGCCTCCCGCCCGGGCTGGGCGTGATTTGTTACGCCGACGACACGCTCGTCACAGCCCGCGGTGGGACGCTAGAAGAGGCGGTAAGCCTGGCGACCTATGGCACCGAAGAGGTCGTCAGGCGGATCGAGGCGCTGGGGTTGAGGGTCGCCCTGGACAAGACGGAGGCCCTCTTGTTCCATGGGCGCCGTATGAACCCTCCCATCGGCGTCTCGATCACCGTCCACTCGGTTGACATCAGTATCCGGGCCCATATGAGGTACTTAGGCCTGATGCTCGACGGGCAATGGTGGTTCCGGGAGCATTTCCGTAGGCTTGCTCCACGGCTCGTCGGCGCGGCGTCCGCCCTATCGTGGCTTATGCCGAACGTGGGCGGACCGAGCGCTACGTGCCGACGGCTGTACGCGTGGGTCATCCGGTCGATGGCCCTGTACGGCGCACCGGTGTGGGCGGCGACCTTGACCGTCCGACTTAGGGCCCTTCTGTGGCGACCACAGAGGGTCATGGCGGTCAGGGCCATCCGCGGATACCGCACGGTGGCGACGGAGTCAGCGTGCCTATTGGCCGGGACTCCCCCGTGGGACCTGGAGGCGGAAATGCTCGCCGAGTTGTATCGGCGGGTGTCGGGGGTGCGCGGGGAGGGCGGTGTTGTTTCCTTGAGAGAGCTCACCGCCTGGCGCGTCGACGCCCACCGAGACGTCATTGCCCGTTGGGTAGTCCGGCTGGAGAGGCCTCGGTTTGGGGTGCGAATCGTGGAGGCTTTCCGGCCGGTGCTGATGCAGTGGTTGGAAAGGCGGCACGGGGTGCTCTCCTTCCGACTAGTGCAGGTGTTGACGGGGCATGGGAGCTTCGCCAAATACCTGCACAAGGTCGTTAGGAGGGAGAGTACGCTATCCTGCCACCACTGCGATTGCGACGAGGACACGGCGCAGCATACGCTCGAGGCCTGCGCCGCTTGGGCCACGCAGCGCCGTGAACTCGTCGCAATCATCGGTGCCGACCTGATGCTGCCGGCCATCGCTAGGGCGATGGTCGACAGCGTCGGGAATTGGGACGCGGTCGCAGCCTTCTGCGAGACAGTGATCTTGCAGAAGGATGCGGCGGATCGCCTGCGCGAGGAGCGCAGCCTCGATGAGGAGATCCGCCGCCGGCGAATAGGGCGGCGCAGGCGCAACTACCTGCGCCTCATGCCACCCTAGCCGAGGCCGCGGGTGACGTGACTGGGGATTAGTCCGTCACCCGCCGAGAGGCCGACCGCGTGAGGAAAGACCGACGTCCTCCCCGAGGGGGGGACCTCGGTCGATGGGAGGGTACCCCAATTAGGGGTATTCCGTCGGGCCGACCACTGACGACAAGTTAACGCTGCTCCAGTGGTCGGCCCAACGACGAAGGCGACGTGGTTTTCGGGTGGGTCGCGGGAGTTGCGTGCTTAAGCCCCTCTGTCGCCCCGGACGGAGTGGTGCGGAGGCGCGCCGACCGCGACCCACCCACAAAAAAAAAAAAAAACACGAGTTTATTTGACTTGATACAGCTGAAATGATAACAGAAAACTTTTCATACAATTATTATAGGAATAAGAAATGAATATCTAAAAATACTTGCTTCATACATAATATTATTTGTCGAATATTGAACTCTCCTTTGCTACGTAAATTACTTTCACACGAGTTTACTGAATAATGTTTAACAAATAAGCTGATATGATCTATATTTAAATTACCATAAGTAAAGCTAAACGAGTTTGCGTCTAAGTCATTAGAATACTTTATAAGATAATTGTATTTTATCGATCAATTTCCTTTAATAAATAAAATTGAAAATTATAAATAACCCCGGACACAAACTAAAATAATAAAAGAGCATTACTTTTTCCTCAACAGGAATGATCAATTAATTATTATTTGACGATTATACTGGCACACGTGAAGGATTTAATTGAGTAATTATACGCCATTACATCATTTTGGAAAATAGCTGATACTCTACACTGCTAGATAGATATTAACCAAACATAGCTAAGAATCACTGCAAGGTACACTGTAACTGGCTTTTAAATAAAGAAAATCGCATCGAAATCGATCCATCTCTATCAAAACTATTCTATTCCCAAAAATTAAGATAATTTATGACTGGAGGTCTGGACGTCAACCGGAGGACAGGACGTCAACCAGAGGCTTTCGAGGGGTGTATTTAATTGCTCATAAAAACCCGTTTCATCAGACCGTAGTAGATCAATTTCTCTTTTATTATAGAGGAGGCTCGAGCCCCATAGGGGGCCTATAAGAGCTGTGTTTATGATGATGACGATTTGTCTTTAATGACACTTATGCCCAAGAAATATATCGAGCGGTGAAAGGCTGTTTGGTTTAAGCGACGTTTTTGTATCTTTACAGGAGAGCCATTAATAGTTTAAAACTTTAGAAAAAAAAATATAACAAAAAAACTTTAACACTATTTGAATGGGGTAAATTTAATTAAAATTCAAATAAAAACATCGCATTCTTGATGCTAATACTAAATATAACGTACATTTAGTTACAAAGATAAATGTCGCTTAATACGAATTGCCTTAAGCCCTCGTTTGTCAGTGTATGGAAAGTGTAAAAGAGCTCCTCAGCGTATGACAGAAAAGGGCTCTGATTTTAATGAATCCGGTAACATTCGACGGAGAAAAATTCGCTGATTCCGAATATGTATATAACTCAATATCACCCTAGATGTCGCTTAAACCAAATAGCCCTTCACCCCTCGATATAATGAATTAAATTCTTCTTTGGTTATCATAAATAATAAAGCTTATATAAATAAGAAATATCCAACTAATCGTTTCTTGTACATTATTACCGGCCCCTAAAACTAGTAAAAGCGGACATAGATAACCGGCGAAGCGAGTAACCCGGTCGCATCCGGTCATCTCTGGGGAATGTCTGAACTAAAGAATAAAATCTGTCTATGGTACCGCGTTTTGTATCCTTTGTGTTCACTCTTAACAATGATAATTCTTTAGTTTTTTAATGTTTATCATTATATTATTAATTCATTGTATGATTCCGCATGGTTACGAAGTAAGAATACAATTCATCTTGTCTGTGGATGTCGTAAAAGACGACTAAGGGATTATAATATATGTAAGAGATGGGAAACGCCTATGCCAACACATCTGACAAGGATATTGACTTACTATACGTAAGTCAATATCCTTCCTATAGTGGAGGATGCTCGAGCCCAATAGTGGGACGTATATGAGCTAATTATTATATAAGGTGGTATATTGAGGTATTATTTTTTTCGATTTGTATGACTAGATTGACCCGGACCAACTCCATCTGGTACCATTTGGGTCAACGATTACATTCCCAAGGAGGGTTGACGTCAGGCAGGCGGCCGGTCATAAAAGTCATTGCCGAAACTTTTTGCAATATGTCAAAACAGATGATATATTGTGTCGACCCCAAGTAATTGGGATAAGAGCAAGATGATGATGATGATTTGTATGACTATATTTTTACTTAAAAGAAAGTTTTTGGCACTTAAATCATTGAATAAGAATCTATGATCCATGACTAAAATGAACTGTTTTATTTTCTAATTTCGAGCCTAGTTCGATTCGAAAAAACATTTTTATTCTCAATAATTTTAAACAAAAAAAAACGACATAAAAACCGACCGATAAAAAAGCATATATACGGTCGAATTAAGAAACCCCCTCCTTTTTTTAAGTCAGTTAAAAATACGTTTTAACTCCTAATCTCAATACTGCAAGCAGAGATAATAGAAATAGTCTATCGAATTGGTAACTTAGTAAAAATTACTCTCTTTCTTAAACAGGTGTCGTAAAATACGACTAAGAATATATTTTTTTTTTTGGGGTGGGTTGCGGTCGGCACACTCCTTGCACCACTCCGTCCGGGGCGACAGAGGGGCGTAAGCACGCACACCTGCAACCCACCCGTAACACCATGTCGCCTTCGTCGTTGGACCGACCACCGGAGCAGGTTTACTTGTCATCAGTGGTCGGCCCGACGGAATACTCGATGAGGAGTACCCTTCCATCGACATGAACATATAATTAAGATAACAACAGATGTCAACAGTTTACAGCGTATTATGAAAAGGTTATATTAAAGTTGTACCGCTAAAACACATGAGTTACTACTCATAAGATTATCGTCAGATGGAAATCTAATAAACACTTAAGTAAGAAAGAGCGGTCGTGACGGAGTAAGAATATCATTCACCGCCTGCTATCTTGCCCGTGGGAATCGTAAAAGACGAGTAAGGGATATAACAGACATATAATATTTATGCAAGAGAAGGAAAACTCGAAATAAAATCCTATACCAACCCGTCTAACCAGCGTGGTATAGTAGGTCAATTCCACTCCTTTTAAGGGAGAGGTTCGAGCCCAGCAATGGGACCAATGTAAGCTGAAATGAAAATGAATGAAGCACGAGCATTTACACCAAACCCAAAAATTTAGATTATAATTTTTAGCTTTCATTTTAAGAAGGCAAGGGCAATTTCTTTGTGTCAATAGTCCTGAGTCTGGAGGTTATCTTTGTACATTAATTGTTTGTAAAGTCCTTAGGAATATAAGGGCTTTATACATAAAGTTGGGACGATTTCTAAACGAAATTTATAATAGAAAATTATCTTTAACCCTATTACTAAGGTAACAAAAGATAGAAAATTATCCATTATTGCTCTTCAAATATTTTGCTCTAGCTAAACTTGATTTACAAAGATAATATTAAATAACCATTTTAAGGTAATAATCAGTAATTGTACAGAAATTTATTACCAAAACTTAATTTTGGAATTAATTTACCTGTTCTTCTTGGTCATGGGTATCGTAAAAGACGACTAAAGGATTATAATACGCATATAACATCTGTGCAAGAGAAAGAAAACTTGAAATTAAACCCTATACCAATCCGTCTCGGCGCAGCACACGCTCGAGGAGTGTGCTGCGTGGGAGGGAGAGCGCCGTGAACTCGTCGCGATTATCGGTGCCGACCTGGCGCTACCGACCATCGCCAGGGAGATGCTCGTCAGCGTCAGGAACTGGGACGCGGTCGCCGCCTTCTGTGAGGCCGTTATCTCACGGAAGGAGGCGGCGGATCGTGTGCGAGTAGAGCTCCTATTCGGCGACACGTTCCGCCGCCGGCGACTCGGGCGGCGCAGGCGCGAGTATCTGCGCCTAATGCCGCCCTAGCCGAGGCCGCGGGTGATCGGACCGGGGAATTGTCCGTCACCCGCAGTGTGGCTAACCGCGCGATGGCGACCGACGTCCCAGGATGTCGAGAGGTGAGGGTACCTGTAAAGGGTATTCCGTCGGGCCGACCACTGACGACAAGTCACATCTGCTCCGGTGGTCGGCCCAACAACGAGGTGACGTGGGTACGGGTGGGTTATGGGCCCGCGCGCCGTCCTTTCATCGCCCCGGGCGGACTGGACCGCGCGTGCACTTACCATAGCCCACCCATAAAAAAAAAAAAAAAAAAAAAAAAAAATACCAATCCGTCTGACCACTGGAGTATAGTAGATTAATTCGCCTCCAATTGTGGGAGAAGCTCGAGCTCAGAAGTAGGACGTAGGACTTTGATGATAATGATTATGGTTTTCTCAATAATAATGCTCTCGCTTGATTTTATTTCATTCTTCATCCTATTGAGGGCCTCTGCTGAATATGATGGATATAGCTCCCCACACAAAGGTTAATGCTGCAATCAACCACCCATGGTAATCAGAAAAGGCAACACCAGGAGAGTGAGCATTATCTTGGAGAATTGATAACGCTAATTATGATCATTTCTGACATTTACGCGGGTATTATAAATAAAAAAGTAATTTACGGCTTTTATCGCGTTTGTATTTGATATTTGATCGCCCGACGTTTTGAACACTTTACAGCGTCCATAGAACCGGGCAGACTACCTGTCCTGTGTACAAACGCGATAAAATCCGTAAAATAGTTTTATTCGCAGCCAATTATGATCACCGATCCAAATTCACATGCACTAGTATAGTTATGGCATAATTTCTTAGTAGAGAGCTGATGTGTCTTGTACCATTTTCCATTGCAAAGGTTTGTTGGTTCAATCCCCGCGCTGGATAGTTCTTTAAATCCACAAATAATCTTTTATCTGGAGCCTATATGAGCCTTAAGTTTTATTACAAGGCTGGGTATGGTGGAAATGGAAATTTTCTCGTGTTGCTACAAGTCCGTTTGCTCCAGAAACCTATTTTTTTGGCGTGGGCTATGGTCAGCGGACCCGCCATCCGGCTCCGTCCGGAGCGACGAAGAGGCGGTGCACGGCTCCTAAACTGACCTAACCTAATGTTGCTCCTCGCCTTCTTCATTGGGCCCACCACCGGTACCGCGTTCATTGTCCTCCTTAGTCGGCCTGAGCTCCAGATACCTCTAGCAAACTGTATACCGATGAGCTTGTTACATCACAAAGATGGTGAGATGATTCACAGTTGTTGACATTGTAAAATTTACAACAAAAGTCTTTAATTTTTTTTCTTTATTTAATATTAACTTATTAAGACATAATTACGGTCTATCCTACTCAGGCTTGTTATTTATGAGCAAGCAAAAATAGAATAGCTTTTCAGAGTAATATTTCATGTTATATAAAATTAATTAATATCTTAAAAGATACGACCAGACGTCGGAGGAGTATTTAAGGCGGTGAAAATATTAACATGGCGTCTATTGTGTGTCATTCTTGTCAGTAAAATGTAAGGTTAATATTACATTAATTTCAATATTAATAAAAAAGAAAACTGGTTTTCTGTAAAGTCGATATACGTACGATAATTTCACGTGATAACTTCATAAGAAACTATTGATAAAAAATTGCATACTTATATGAATTGAATTATTATCACTTTTTTTTGGAGTGGGTTACGGTCGTCGTTGGGCCGACCACTGCTGCAGAGTTTCTTGACTTCAGTGGTCAGCCTGGCTAGGCTATTCCAGCCTGAGGGAGTACCCTCGCCCATTGATGTCCCCTTCCCGGGACGCCGATCGCCGTCGCGAAGCCAGCCTCTCCGCGCGTGCCGGACTAAATCCCCGGTCCGGTCACCCGCAGCCTCTACTAGAGCGGCATCAGGTGCAGGTACTCGCGCTTGTGCTGCGCCAGTCGCCGAGGGAGGGCCGTGTCTGCGAGGAGGCGTTCCTTACGTACACGGTTCGCGCCTCCTTCCGCGAGATGACAGCCTCGCAGATGGCGGCGACAGAGTCTTAGTTCCTGACGCTGGCCAGCATCTCCCTAGCGATGGTCGGCAGCGTCAGGTCGGCATCGATGATTGCGACGAGTTCACGGCGCTGCCCAGCCCACGCGGTACACACCTCGAGTGTTTGCTGCGCCGTTTTCTCGTCGCAGAATTATTATCACTGAAATAGAATTACTTTGTATAATACAAAGGAGTTAATTGGAAATTATATTTTTTCCCGATCTATTAACATTTATTTGCAGTCGTTAATTGAAATATCTTTTTGTTTAAATTAGAGATACATGGGTCCCAAGCCAAACACTTAGGGCGATCGTGCCTCTATAGCTTTCGCGCTCGCTTGCACGATGGATTCAGGCGGAACCTGACAATGAGATAGGCTTTTCGTGCGTGTAGCCGATGTTCATCGATTTATATGAGGTTGTCACGATTGTAGTAAAACTTTTGTATTACAGAAAAATATTTCAGTTATTAATCAATCACTTTTGAATTGCATAGACTATGTTTATCATTCATTTATTTAGATAAAATTGTGTAAGCGAGAGGAGTGTAAGTCGTCGTCATCTGAGCTCAAACATGTCCCACTGCTAGGCTTGAGAATTCTTCTCAATGAGAGGAAATTTAACCCACCATGTTGGTCAGACATGTTCGCATAGGTTTTTATTTCGAGTTTCCTTCTTTTGTACAAATGTTATATGCACATTATATCCCTTCGTCGTCTGTTATGACATCCACGTGTTCGATAAGGTGTGGCGAATTATATTTTTACTCTGTCGTAAAAATATATAATTATATATAAACTTAGGTTCTCAAAAAATGGGATGTAAACTGTTAAAAAATAGTTGACTATAGAAGAGATTCATGTGAAACAATGGGTAGGAAAAAATACATGGCGTTAGCAATAGTTACTGGCGCCTTGGATGGATAATATAATGTCCTAGTTTCTTTTTATCATAACTATCGGTAAAAAAGGTATGTTTTATACTCTTAGCCCTTCAACAAGGATAATGTAAGTAAGGCTGAGACCGCACTACGGTTTTTATCCGCAAGCGGTTAACCGCGAAACCGCAAAACCGCTCGAGACGCACGCACTGCGATTTTAAACCGCAAAATCGCACCCGATTTGCACAGTTTAAAGATGGATCTCAAACGAGCAGTATATATTGTCGCTCATCGGGTACTACGAAATAGAAAAAAAAAAAACGTCTACAAAAAATTCGCAAATATTGTGTTCATTGATTCAATAGCCGTAGATCTCAGAAAGGTTTCATTTTCAGAAAAATATAAAATTTTAAAAGAATATTATCTAGAGATTTTTTTACTAAACTACTATAGAATTTAGTCAGTAGCCAGATTCCATAAAAAAATGCATGTGGGTTCAGACATTACATTCATAGATACAAAATATAATTAATTCAATTGCAACGAAACAACAATACGACTACTCTTTGCGGCGGTTAGGGATGTGAAAAAATAATCGATTATTAATCGATATTTTTTTTGTAATAATCGATTTTTAAAATCGATTATCAAAATAAGAAAAATCGATTATTAATCAATTTTTTGCTATCGATTATTCACAGCCAGATTTCCTAAAAAAAAGGTAATCACGACTGTTTCATACTAAATATAGTATGAATCAATCGTGACGACCTGTTTTTTAGAAGTTTAGTAGAAAATAAAGCTCACATTTCCTAACAAAAAAAAGGTCATCACAATGATGATGGGGGAAAATCGATTATTTTATAAACGACTATTTATTTTTAATTAATCGATTATTTTATAATCGATTTATTTTAAAGAACAAATAATCGATTAGTGAAAAATCGATTATTTTCCCTCAAGTCACATCCCTAGCGGCGGTAGGCCGAATACTAGCCAAAAACAGTGTTACCATCTCCCTAAAATATTTATTTTTAAATCATAGTTAAAAACCCCTAAAATTGTCACAATTACATGAAAATCCCCCTAAAAATGATTTCATTAAAATAAGAATAAATAATAAATTAACACCCGTACTGAAAATAAATATTTATATCCGGGCAAAAAAGAAATATGCCTCATATATGTGACATTTATGAGACATAAATACTTAATAAACAATAATAATTAGGTAAGCTCCAAGCTCTACTGGGACCGGTCTATCACCACGGACAGGACTATTCTTACGAATAAGCCTGATATCGTGTTGATGGATACTAGATGTCGCTACGCTGGTATTTTTATTATTTTTAATCAAAAAAATCCATAAAAATGCCCCTAAAAAAAACCCCATCCCACTTATTTACCCCCTAAATTTGGATGGAAAAGTTGGCAACACTGCCAAAAAACCGCCCGCGGTTAACTCGTAATGCGTGTGCGCCCATGTAGTTCTATAGATTACAAATTTTGCTGCGGTTTTTTACCGCAACAATTTTGTAACATTTGGCG
The DNA here is from genome assembly GCA_032191425.1 of Lymantria dispar. Classification (NCBI taxonomy): domain Eukaryota; kingdom Metazoa; phylum Arthropoda; class Insecta; order Lepidoptera; family Erebidae; genus Lymantria; species Lymantria dispar. Next base: position 26,762,351 of record CM063442.1, read on the forward strand.
GTTTTTAAATCAGTCGCGGATAAAAACCGCAGGTGCGGCCGCTTGCATTCATTTGCCTGTTCCACAAACTCACGCGGTTAAAAACCGGTGCGGTTTCACCGTAGTGCGGCCTAGCTCTAGGTCTTAAAATAAAAGAAAGCTACTAAATTTCTGCTGCTTAATAACAATTTTACAATTTCAGGTTGACTATTCAGAGTAACTAAAGGAAATTCTCTAACAAGACGTTGCAGTAAGACTTTTGAAGTGGTCTTTAACAAAACTTTCGTAATCTTGTACACTTTTGTCATCAAAACGTCCAAGTTTCGCTTTAGGTGGAAGTATCAACGTGACAGGTAGTAATGAGGCCGCGCTCAGCGTAGTTTAAATCTTGTTAAATAATTTTGTTTGGGTTTTACGGCCTGTCAATTTTATTTGATTTTTAGACTGCCGTTAAATGTTTATTGGATTTTTCGTTTTTTTTCGTAAATAAAATTACACTATGGTATTAATATATGTGAACTTTCAAAATGATTAGTCAAAATGATCAGATTAACTATTGGACTACTCTCATTGGACTACTCTCATCTATTGGACTACTCAGATTAACTATAGAACTTTCAAAATGATCAGATTGACTATTGGAGTTAATCTGTGAAAGCGTAACAAACAAACTGCTTCGCATTTATAATATTAGTTTGGAAGGATTAATAAGGATTATATAGATAGTGTTTAATATAATTAATACAATTAGTTAATATCCAAAGTTAGCTGTCAAATGCACACAATTCCTGTAATTATAATTTGCTAAAGATTCGGGAACTTTAAGGTTTCACGTCAAACACACTATACAAACTTGTATAACTTGGCTAGTATAAGTTTTGATTAACCAGTTTAGCGATAATTCGTATTTAAGGTCTGTAATTGAATTTAATATTGTAGCTAATATTTATTGATCACTTCGTAATTAGAGAATTTATGTTTGCGGAAAGCCTTAAGATATTTTTAATTAATTCATTTATTTATTTAAGTGATCGTGAATATACTAAAAGAGCGACTAAGAGAATAAGACATTTAATTTTAAGTTTGCAATGATAATGATATTGCTACTACTCTTTATAACTGAAGAATTAATTATTGTTCAATTTCCAAACCATAAATGAACAATATTTTTTTAGTAGTCCTTCGAGCCGGATCACCACATTTCGAGAGCATTCCTTTTCAACCACACAACAGTCATCATCTAGCATAAGTAGTTTTCAGCTCCAAGTATGTACTTAACCTTAACGTATCGCGTTCATTGCAAAATTTGGCATAATACAGGCAATTCTCAGCAGCATTGTAGAGAGTTGAACAATGTCTTGAATTTTCTTCTAACAATATAACTAACATTAGCCACTATCGAAAACATCATATCTTACCAAACATTTGAAAAGAACTTTCTCGATAAAATAACGTTAGTGAAATACAGTCGACGTTAAAAACTGTTTAATAGTATCCGTACAGTTGTGCATGAGAACAAATCGAGTGGGAGTTACGGAGTTCGACCGCGCTCACACCATTAACGCTAGTTTCGACAACTCGTTACGGACTCATGCTCACAGCGAAAAAGTTTCAATACCATTGCTGAAATCAACCGCACAATATGTACCGTATATGGTTTATATATAACAATTATATGTACGAGTATCTACTAGCTGATCCGGCAAGACGTTGTTTTGCCATATAAATTATTTTTAGTGAATGTTTTGGTAGTTAATATATTGTAAGGATATCTCTGAAGGAGAAATGCAACGCTGTGAATGATGACGGCCTATAAAAATAACAAAATACCAATCATTTCCGTTCCAATCATCCGATCTATCCCCATCTGTCACAAATCATCTCATACGTTGCCATCCGTCACCGCTTATCTCATCCATCACCATCTGTCACCACTCCACCTATCCATCACCGTTCCTTCAATTCAAATCAGCATTAACTATCACGGCAATATATGAAATTCATTGGAATGATAGTGGTGCCATTTTTCGAATATGAGTCGTACCAACTCAGAAATGTTCTCCCATACAACAAACTTGATTTTTAGGGTTCCGTACACAAAGGGTAAAAACGGGACCCTATTACTAAGACTTCGCTGTCTGTCCGTCCGTCTGTCTGTTACCAGGCTGTATCTCAAGAACCGCGGTAGCTAAAGAGTTGAAATTTTTGCAAATTATGTATTTCTGTTGCCGCTATAACAACAAATACCTACTAAAAACAAAATAAAATAAATATTTAAGGCAATACAGCAAACGCATTTTTTTTTTTTGGCCTTCTTTGCTCAATGGTACGGAACACTTCATACGCGAGTCCGACACGCACTTGGCCGATTTTTAACACTGTGATATGTGGATGTTCATTAAAATGGGCATTTAGGCAAATAAGATTTGACTGCATAGATGGGGTAGTGGTTATGATACCGATCTACAGTAGTATAGTCCAGTGTAATTTATTTGGGTGCGGGTGACGTGATCGGGGAATTAGTCCGTCACCCGCCGAGAGGCCGACCGCGTGAGGAAAGATCGACGTCCTCCCCGAGAAGGGGACGTCAGTCGATGGGAGGGTACCCCAAATAGGGGGTATTCCGTCGGGCCGACCACTGATGACAAGTCACCCTGCTCCGGTGGTCGGCCCAACGATGAAGGCAACGTGCACGTGGGTGGGTTGCAGGTGTGCGTGCTTACGCCCCTCTGTCGCCCCGGACGGAGTGGTGCGAGGAGCGCGCCGACCGCAACCCACCCCCAAAATAAAAAAAAGAGCACATATTATATTGTGAGGTTCACAAATTGTTGCTCCGAGTCCTTTTTCATTTCTTTTTATTATATTTCCCTTTTTATTTTAATTTTATTTTTTTTTTAAATAATCAGTTTATAACATTATTATGTCGATGATAAGATATAAAAAAATATAAAAATAATTACTTTTCTTTACTATGTAATTTATACCTAAAAATATTTCGAACACCGTAACACCCTTTAAAAATATTTATGTATTTAAAAAAAAACAATTTCTTGTACCATATATTGGGTTTGGTAATAGTTTTGTGACCGGCCGCCTGACTGATATCAACCCTCCTTGGGAATGTAATCATGTTATTGACCAGACGGCATGAGGTAGAGTTGGCCAACGTCGATGTTATTGGCCGATGTCGAAGTTAAATTTTTTTTTCGTCTTTTATGATAGCCACAAGCAATGTTAGGGTTGATAATATATGCATTGCATGACCATAACAAATATTATTATCCGTTTTCATCATTTTAGCCCATATACGTCCCACTGTTGGGCTCCTACTATTGGAGGAAAATTGACCTACTACATCACGTTCATCGCACGTGTTGGTTTTTGTTTCGAGTTTTCCTTCTCTTGCCTAGACATTATATGCATAATATATCTCTTAGCCGTACTTTATGACATCCACGGGCAAGAGAGAGAGAGTGCTGAAATGTATTTTTACTCCTTCATCATATTTTTACTTTCTATAAATCAATTTTCTAAGAATTGTTATGGGGTTGAGTTCAGTCTGTGTTCAGAAATATAAAAATCAGTACGCTTTGTTCAATTGTAAGTTAATACTTTGTTGCAAATTGTAGTTTAGTTTGAATCGTCAATAAAATGTTGAAAAAGTACAAACTGAACGGAATAAACGAGATCTAACAATGCAAGATCATTTAATGGAACATTTTGAATTTAGTTTTTGAACTTTCAACCAATTAGTTCTTCAAAATCTATATATATATATATATATATATATAAGAAAGTCGTGTTAGTTACACTATTTAAAACTCAAGAAAAGCTGTACCGATTTATCTGAAAATTGGTGGGCAAGTAGCTTAGAGCCAGGTGACGGACATAGGATACTTTTTATCCCGTTTTTTTAAATGGTGTTTACAAAATTTCGCCAATAACTCTTTTATCCCGTTCGATCGCGTCCCGTGTGACATGACATAAAATGTCAAAGAGAATACAAGTCACTATGAAACGTAGTATAACAGAACGCATTTGATTTATAATAACAAAACACAAACGTAATTTTGTCTATAGTTAAGTATGGTTGAAAATATGATAATTATAATTTTGTCAGAGATCAATAATGAGTGATTTGTATTCTCTTTGAATCATCATTAACAATGCTGCGATCAAGACGATCGAATCTTTCCCAACAAAGCTGTGATGGTTCTTCCATTAGATACTATATTTTCGGAAAACATATTTACGAAAAAATTATGGCGGTACGAAGTTCGCCGGGTCCCGCTAGTATCAAATAAACAATTTACCTACTATTAAAATTTAATTTCAAAATGTCATTAGTATCCATCCATTCATATTACTTAGTAATATTACTAAGAGAATAAGATGAATGATGATCGTGTAATCTAGATAGGTAGTTAAAAAAAACTAAAAAAATTGCCTTTTTTTTGTGTGACTTAGTTGTTAGCCTCAGATGGCTGTGACAACTTTACCCGGACTGTTGGGTGACCGCTAAGGGCTCTCAACCCGTTGAAGATTAGGTTTTTTCTATAACCGATCTATATAACTGCTGTGACTGATACAGATGATTGCGATGCAGAAAATACAAATAGCGACATCTATCGAGTTACGCCAAAATTTCAGCCACCAAAGTAAAAAAATCGCTACTCCTGTGAGTAGCCTTAACTTTGCCTTTCAGCTTTCGCCTCAAAATGCGGTCCTGTGGCGCCTGCATCCAACGACATCCAGCAACAACCAGGTTGTTAACTGTTTTAATGGTGAAGGGCGTTCCGTAAGGGTAATGGGACAAACTATTTATATTATTATATTGTCATCGGCTCTTAATAAGTGTGCAAAATTTAAAATTATTACGACGTTTAAATGGGGTAAATATCGCGTTTAAACATTCCGTTACACATAATACAAGCACATCAAAAATGTAGAAGCTAATGTCTAAGATTTATACCACGCCGCCGCCCAGCTCCATCCGGGGCGACAGAGAGGCGGCTACCATACTTAATCATAGACAAAATTACGTTTAGCTGTCATTTGCGTTTTGTTATTACATATCAAATGCGCTTTTGTTATACCACGTTTCATAGTGACTTGTATTCTCTTTGACGTCTTATGTCACGTCCTGCGGGAACGCGCTCGAACGGGATAAAAAGTATTCTATGTCCTTCTCCTGGTTCTAAGCTACCTCCCCACCAATTTTCAGCCAAATCGGTACAGCCGTTCTTGAGTTATAAATAGTGTAACTAACACGACTTTCTTTTATATATATACACTAGCAACCCGCCCTCGCTTCGCTTCAGTTATAGGTTATAGTCGTTTTACCCGCGTAGTTGCCGTTCCCGTGGGAATACCGGGATAAAATATAGCCTAGTTTACGCCCTGATATTATAGCTTTCCATTGGTGAAAGAATTTTTGAAATCGGTCCAGCCGTTTTGAAGATTACCCGGAACAAACAGACAGACAGACAGACAAAAATTTTTTAATTGCTATTTTAGGCATAGGTGTCGTGCAAATAACCGTGTGAGCATGAAAAAGACATTACAAACAGACACTTCAATTTTATTTATTGGTATAAATTTCTTGTGTACGTATGTCATTGAACTCCTCCTAAACGGCTGGACCGATGTTGATGAAATTTTTTGAGTGTGTTCAAGGGGATCCGAGTATGGTTTAGATTTACAATTGGAACCGGCAGGTAGCGCTGCTGTGGATTTCAAGGAGAATTACTTTTATTTTATTTGAACAGAACAACGTCTGTGGGGTCAGCTAGTGTTAGTATAAAATTATCTCGCTGAAGTATAGATATCCGAAATGGCAGCCTGCTGGTCGGGCGGCGGGCGTACGCTATTTTCCGCGTTACTGCGCGTCAATGTCCCCCATTTGTGTGCATTAGCAGACATATTAGCAACAATAATCTTCTGGAAATATCAACTGCAGTGGTAAACGCGCTTTAATCATAACACGTCGTTTGGAGAGATTAGCGATTTTTGAAAAATCAACAAAAATCTAAAAAAATATCTACCCTGTCTACATTATTGAAGGTGGTTCCTTTATTGCAAAAAATAATTATACACATGCAAAACTTACCAGAAACTGAGATTTAAGTACGTGTGACGTTTACTCGCGGTTGAAGTAAAACTTTAATACGCTTTTATTAGCTTCAGACGTATGTATGTTAGTATGTAACGGAATCTTTGAACATGATTTTGACCCCCTTCAAGACGTTGGATCAACTCGAAATTTGACATACTTATTAAAGACCGATGACAATTCAATATTTTAAACAGTTTGACCCATTATCCTTACTAGGATAATCAGGATTAGAAAAAAAAATCAACTAAAAAATTAAAAATAAATTAAAAATAGAAAATATTTTTTTAAAAATTGAATTAAGAATAGTGTATATAAGAAAAAATATTTTTTATTGTAAAAAAAAGCGTTTTTAGTTGAATTTTCTATAAAAGTGTATTTTTGTAGTTTTTTTGAACTATTATTTATTTAACTTTTATTATGCGGTTGGTAATAATATTGAACATACGTTATATATCATTTCATCATCATTTCAGCTCATATACGTCCCACTGCTGGGCTTGCACCTCCTCCTGGATAGGAGTGAAATTGTCTTATCACGCTGGTCAGACGGGTTGGTATAGGGTTTTATTTCGTAGTTTGCCTTCTCTTATATCAATGTTATTTCCATATTTTATCCCTAAGTCCTGTTTTACGATATCCACGGACAAGAAAGGGGATGGTGAATTGTATTCTTACGCCGTTATCACCCGGCAATTTATTATTATTATTTTTAATAATTATATATAGATAACCTACGTGCTCATATTATCATATTATAGGGGAGGTAAGAGAACTATACATTATTTTAATGTACGTTACATCCATCTAAAAAAAATAAATAAAAAAGATCAGACTTATTCCTAAATCACGGCTAAATAAGTTTTACTTAAAAAAATGGTTTGTCTAAAAGGATTCGGCAACTAGTATTAATTCTCGCTGAATGCTTGATTCCATCACCAGTAAAGTGAAACAGAAATGAATTTCTCACACATTTTAACTCAATACTTATTAATAATTCAGTGCTCTTAATGAAAGATCTCCACGCATCAGCACTTTCCTTAAATACCTTATTTTGTGTATCACAAAATTCATTAATTACATTGAACACAATGTTGGTGATTGTCTATACGTCTATACTAATATAAAGCTGAAGAGTTTATTTGTTTGAACGCACTTATCTCAGAAACTACTGGTCCGATTTGAAAAATGCTTTCAGTGTTAGATAGCCCATTTATCGAGGAAGGTTATAGGCTATATATCATCACGCTAAGGCTAACAGGAGCGGAGCACTAATGAAGAATGTTTCAAAATCGAGGTTTTTTCCCTTTTGAGAGCTGTCGCTGCGTAAACCGCTAAATTTTGGCAAAACTCATGTGTGACAGTATCGTATTACACATTTTCACCTTCTACGTAAATAAAATCTTTTTTTTTATGGGTGCGCATACGCGGTCCATACCGTCGGGGCGACGAAAGGACGGCGCGCGGGCCCATAACCCACCCGTACCCACGTCGCACTCGTCGTTGGGCCGGGCTCTTAGACGGACGGTCAGGGACAAGCCGGGGAACGAGTCGATGGAAATGCTCCCGGATCTATCAATGCCTGTTAAGCACCAGGCCCAAATACTTCATGTGGGCCTGGATGCTGATGGTAACCGAAATGACGGTGATCCAAGGGCCGGCGGGAGGCCCGGCGGTACGGAGGAACAAGAGGGCCTCCACCTTGTCCAGGGCTACCCTCAACCCCAGCGCTTTGATCCGCCTGACAATATCATCGGTGCCGAGAGTTGCCAGGCGTGCCGCCTCCTCTAGCGTCCCACCCCGAGCTGTGTGTGGGCTGTGGCTCAGGTACACGGGCACCCCGTGATAGCGGAGCGCAGGGGTCACGTTCGAGACTGTCTAGCATCTCCCGCCAACCGACGTTCTTGGCTTGACGGGCGGCCACCCCGAAGGCAGACCGCGCACTGCGGTAAGCCTAGTACAGCTGGCCCTCCCGCTCACCGTCGCGGTGACGCGCTCGGCTGCGGATGTGGGACCTCCGGGCACGTATGCACGCGGTCCAGAGATCCGCCAACTCTCGGGACCACCAGGGGACCGCTCTCTTCGGGGGCAGACGCCGCGCATGGGGCATGGCCGCATCGCAGATCTGCGTTAACGCTCAGCGAATGCGGCCAGCCTCGGCGTTCACCTCGTCCGCCTGGGGCGGTGAGGATAGCCACGACTGAACAATAGCTGCCTCCGCCATTAGGTCCAGATCCAATCGACCCAAAGCCCACCGCGGAAACGCGGGCACTCCGTCTGCCGTGTGACCCCTGCTGGGCTGCCGGAAGGTCCGGGAGACCTCTATCGAGATGTATCTGTGGTCGGATAGGGTCTCGACCTCGTCCTGGACGCACCAGCTTCTCACACGTGCTGCGACATTTGGGCTAGTGAACGACAAGTCCACGTTCAGCAAACAGAGGCCCAGTGCCGACACCCACTCTTCGACCACCCGCCCGCGGTCCTGCGTCCTGGGGTGTAAATAAAGTCTTAGGTTAAAGTTAGGGTAGCAAAATACCACACGGACGAAGTCACGAGCAGAAGCTAGTTTAATATATTGTGAAAGGCTTTATCGCAAATTTCACTTTACTATAACACTGTCGGTCAAAATGTGTATTTTATCACTGACCCGGATTAATTTGGAATCAATTACGGACGAGGAAACCTCCATTATATAAACAAAGAACTCATTTAACGTGAACCGGGTAATGGTTACACCGTTACAGAACAAAGTATAAGCATTTTTGGATAGAATAATATATCTTTGTCATCATCATCATCATCATCTTGCTCTTATCCCAATTACTTGGGGTCGACGCAATATGTCATCTGTTTTGACATATTGCAAAAAGTTTCGGCAATAACTTTTATGACCGGCCGCCTGCCTGACGTCAACCCTCCTTGGGAATGTAATCGTTGACCCAAATGGTACCAGCTGGAGTTGGTCCGGGTCAATCTAGGGCTCTTAGTCGTCTTTTACGACACCCACGAGCAAAGCAAGGGTTGGTAGTATTCGAAGCCGCTACCACACAGCACTAATAATATATCTTTGTAATTGTTTCAATTTAAATGTGACTTTTTGAACAATTAAGTAATTTTGTCGACGTAAGTTTATGGAGGTCATAGATTTTAGTTTTTTAAATTAGTGGCACTGAATTTTATCGTTAAAAGAACTTTGGACCTACAATTACAGCCTCAATGCGGATAATTTGCATTTAGATTTCAGAGAATTGACAACAAGGAGACTTGGTGCATATTATGGAAGGCGAGAATATCATCCGTGTGGTGACGGAGTAAGAATACAATTCACCACACCCTCTCTTAGCCGTGGGTATCGTTAAAAGGCGAATAACAGATATTAGTGGTAGGACCACATTGTCGACAGTTATCTGTCTACAGCCGCGGGCCGGTCTGTCCGGGGTAGTACCACGCTCTCGCAGAAAATCGACGTCTGAGTAGTAGCAATTTGTTATTGCGCTTCGTTCGGTGAGCGAGAGAGCCGGAAGCCCAACTTTCTGAGGGTGTTTGCGTGTGGAGGGTTTTGGTGGTGCCTTTGGTATCACCGAGCCTAAATGCACGCATTCACACCACTCCCTTCACTTTCTTCGCGGTAGGCAACGGCCTTGTAAAGGTCCATGAGCGACAGCAACACTTACCATCAGGTGTACTGTTTGCTCGTTTGCCACTGCTTGCAATAAAAAAAAACATTATGCATATAACCACTGTCCAAGAGAAGGAAAACTCAAAATAAAATCCTATACCAACTCGTTTGAACGACGTAGGTCAATTTCCCTCTCGATGTGGAGGAGGCTTGAGCCCAGTAGTGGGACGTATATGAGCTGTAATGATGATGATGACGAATAATATGTATTTGCTGTATAATTGTATGTGCATAATTTTGTAACTTGTAAGCGTATAGAAAAAAATATATTTATAATGCCTTCTCAATAACTAGGATCAAGAAATAAGACATAATTGCATTTCTTTTTAAAAATCTAAGTTTGTATATAAAATTTAATTATTTACATTCATCTTTATTTACATATATACATTTCTTGTGTACGTGTGTATGTCACTGAACTCCTCCTAAACGGCTGGACCGATGTTGATGAAACCTTTTGTATGTGTGTTCAAGGGGACTCTAGAATGGTTTAGATTCACAATTGGACACGGTAGGAGGCGCTGCTGACGACTTCAAGGAGAATTACCCTTTATTTTATTAGAACAGAACAACGTCTGTTGAGTCAGCTAGGTAAATGGAATATTAATATAAAAAGTTTCGTTCACCTGTAAAAATCAAAGAAACAACAAGCCTTTATTTCGGGTCTATTGAATATTTTAGAAATATTGAATAGAAAGAATCTACCTTATTTTGTAATACATTACGGTCTTTCATGAGTTTATTATATTGTAAAGATGACACAGAGAAAAGCGTAAATGTATACAAAGTAGTTTTCTTTACATTATTATTTAGTCGTTTATCAGAAAAATGACAAAGCAGAAACAAATTTAAATCGTGAACAATTGTAAGACACGTAAGGTTCTCGAGTAATGAATCGAACTATAGCCCTGTAGAATGGACCATACACTTAGGGTTGCCAACCATACTTTATAATAAAGTATCCTTGAACTAACTTTAGTTTTGGTAATTATATTTTATACTTTTGCATACCAATAAAGTATGTGAAAATACTTAATTCCAACCTCTACTGTGATGCGTAAGACAAAACACTCATGGGTACTTAACTATTTAACGGTACACATAAGTGAAAACGGATGACGGACACGATTTATAATTCCATCCATCCATCCATCAGCCTACAGACGTCCACTGCTGGACATAGGCCTCCCCACGAGAATGCCACTCGGAACGGTCCTGCGCCACTTGCATCCAATGGTTCCCTACGACCTTGAGAATGTCGTCAGTCCACCTAGTGGGGGATTGTCTTACGCTGCGCCATCCAGTTCGTGGTCGCCACTCAAGAACCTTTCTTCCACAACGGTTGTCGTTTTGACGAGCGATGTGTCCTGCCCATTGCCATTTCAACGTGCTAATTCTGCGGGCTATGTCGGTTACACCCGTTTTTTTACGGATATCCGTATTCCGGATTTTATCACTTAGAGAAATACCGAGCATAGCCCTCTCCATAGCACGCTGAGTGACTTTGAGCTTTTTTATGAGGTCGACATTTAGAGACCACGTTTCAGTGTCGTAAGTCATCGCTGGTAACACATACTGGTTATAAACCTTTGTTTTCAGACACTGCGGAATATTGGACGAGAAGATCGTCTTAAGTTTCCCGAACGCTGCTCAGTTGGATTTGGCTGGATTTATAATTACTAAACGAAATATTAAATGTTAGATGTTGTGTGAAACAAACTTCATATGTGCTAAAAAAAATATTAAAATTTGCATAAAAGCACACAAAAATACGTTTTTAAGGCAATAAAAATTGAAAATCCTATATATATTAGATTGACTAAGGAAAAGAATATTGCTGATGGATAGATCGCGTATTGGAAACAATCTTCACTTCTTATTTTAATATCGTCATAGTCTTTTTCTTCAACCTATTGACATCCATTATCATGCATTGGTCTCCCTTAGACGTATATATAAGACCACTGACGTCAAGTCACCCTGCTCCGGTGGCTGGTCCAACGACGAAGGCGACGCATCACGGGTGGGTTACGGGTGTGCGTGCTTACGCCCCTCTGTCGCTCCGGATGGAGTGGTACGAGAGGAGTGCGCAGACCGTAACCCATCAAAAAATAAAAAAAAAACATGAGGTATATATCTATACCAATAAATAAAATTGGAGTGTCTGTTTGTAATGTCAAAATAATATACTTTTTTCATGCTCACACGGTTATTTGCACGACACCTATGCCTAAAATAGCAATTAAAAATTTTTTGTCTGTCTGTCTGTTTGTTCCGGGTAATCTTCAAAGCGGCTGGACCGATTTCAAAAATTCTTTCACCAATGGAAAGCTATAATATCAGGGCGTAAACTAGGCTATATTTTAATCCCGGTATTCCCACGGGAACGGGAACTACGCGGGTAAAACGACTATAACCTATAACCGAAGCGAAGCGAGGGCGGATTGCTAGTTAAAAATATAAACACGCCAAGCGTGTTTTTTTTATTGCCAACGGTGGCAAACGAACAGGCAGCACACCTGATGGTAAGTGATACTGCCGCACATGGACCTTTGCAATACCAGGGGCACAGCCAGGCCGTTGCCTACCATGAAGGTAATACTCTTCTTAAATCTCGTTTAAAGAAGGACATGTCATAGCGCTCGGGAAACACAGCAGCAGGTAGTTCATTCCAGAGCTTGCACGTACGTGGGAGAAATGATCGCTGGAAAGGTACAGTTGAGGACCATAACGTTGCCAGGTGAAATGGATGAACCCTGCTACGGTGTCGAGTGGTACGTTGGTAGAATGGTGACGGTGGTACCAAGTCAAACAGTTCCTCGGAGCTCTCCCCGTGAAAGAGTCGGTAGAGTACACAGAGTGACCCAAAGTCTCTCCGCTGCTCCAGCGACTCCAATCTGTTCGTGTGGCTTGGTGATTATAGTTTGTACTATTACAAGTTTGTTTCGGGGTTGCAATGAGATGCATATTCTCATGGTAATTTCTCTCCCGTAGATGAGTTAGAATATGTATTTATATCTTTCCTAAAATTAGATTGTTGTAGCGTCTGGTTATTAATATTACGTTTGGATTGTGCTAGTTGTATTCTTAAAATTTTAGAAGTTTTAACTTAAATATCTATAGAAATAAATAAAATTGAAGTGTCTGTTTGTAATGTCAAAATACTGGGCTTTTTTCATGCTCACACAGTTATTTTCATGACATGTTTGCTGGTAAACTTCAAAACGGCCGGACCGATTTTGATAATATTTTACTACCAAGTAGCTGTTTATATATGGAGTAACTTAGGCTTATATATATGATATAGGCTTAGAAATATAAGGAGTAATCCCAGTATTCCCACGGGAACGGGAACTATGCTGGTAGGACGACTAAAACCGAAGCGAAGCGAGGGCGGGTTGCTAGTCAGTATATATGTTTCCCTTTGTGGTGGGCTGCGGTCGGCGCGCCTCCGCACTACTCCGTCCGGGGCGACAGAGGGGCTTAAGCACGCAACACCCGCAACCCACCCGAACACCACGTCGCCTTCGTCGTTAGGCCAACCACTGGAACAGGGTTACTTGTCATCAGTGGTCGGCCCGACGGAATACCCCCTACCCGGGGCACCCTCCCATCGACCGACATCCCCCCCTCGGGGAGGACGTCGGTCTTTCCTCACGCGGTCGGCCTCTCGGCGGGTGACGGGCTAATCCCCGGTCACGTCACCCGCGGCCGCGGCTAGGGCGGCATGGCACGCAGGTAATCCCGCCTGCACCGCCCCAGTCGCCGGCGGCGGGTCGCATCATCGAGGCTGTGCTCCTCGCGCTCGCAACTCGCCGCCTCCTTCTGCGAGATAACTGCCTCGCAGAAGGCTGCGACCGCGTCCCAATTCCTGATGCTGCCGAGCATCTCCCTAGCGATGGTCGGCAGCGTCAGGTCGGCATCGATGATTACGACGAGTTCACGACGCGGCTCTGCCCAAGCGGCACAGACCTCGAGCATATGCTGCGCCGTGTCCTCGTCGCAATCGCAGTGGAGGCAGGACGGTGTACTCTCCCTCCTAACGACCTTGAGGCCTCCACGGTTCGCACCCCGAACCGAGGCCTCTCCAGCCGGACTGCCCAACGGGCGATGACGTCTCGGCGGGCGTCGATGCGCCAGGCGGTGAGATCCCTTAACGAGACCACACCGCCTCCCGCTCGCACCCCCGTCACCCGCCGATATAGTCCGGCGAGCATCTCCGCCTCCAGGTCCCACGGGGGAGTCCTGGCCAATAGGCACGCTGCCTCCGTCGCCACCGTGCGGTATCCGCGGATGGCCCTGACCGCCATGACCCTCTGTGGTCGCCACAGAAGGGCCCTAAGTCGGACGGTCAAGGACCCCGCCCACACCGGTGCGCCGTACAGGGCCATCGACCGGATGACCCCCGTGTACAGCCGTCGGCACGTAGCGCTCGGTCCGCCCACGTTCGGCATAAGTCACGATAGGGCGGACGCCGCGCCGACGAGCCGCGGAGCGAGCCTGCGGAAATGCTCCCGGAACCACCATTGCTCGTCGAGCACCAGGCCCAAGTACCTCATATGGGCCCGGATGCTGATGTCAACCAATCGGACGGTGATCGAGACGCCGATGGGAGGGCTCATAAGGCGCCCATGGAACAAGAGGGCCTCCGTCTTGTCCAGGGCGACCCTCAACCCCAGCGCCTCGATCCGCCTGACGACCTCTTCGGTGCCATAGGTCGCCAGGCTTACCGCCTCTTCTAGCGTCCCACCGCGGGCTGTGACGAGCGTGTCGTCGGCGTAACAAATTACGCCCAGCCCGGGCGGGAGGCTCCCCCGCAACGCCCAGTCGTAGCCGATGTTCCACAGGGTGGGCCCGAGGACCGACCCCTGTGGGACACCGCACGTCATGGGCGTTCGCACAACGTCCCCTGCTTGGTTGGTACAGAGGACGCTGCGCCCCACCAAATAGTCTGCCACTAGCCGCCTCAGGTAAGCTGGCACTCCGTGATACCGGAGCGCCTCCCTGATGCAGCTGAATGGCAGACTATTGAATGCGTTGGCGATTTTATAAGGTAAGTAAAGTCCACCCGTGACTGTGAACGCTATAAAATATTACAAACGTGTGGAAATTAAAAATCAAATACAAAGCCATAAAATCCGTAAAATAGTTTTATTTCAATGTTATATGTACATATAAACGTCAAAATTTCGCGTAAATATCATCGAATTGAATATGTATCTTAATTGTAATATTATTAACAACAGATTTTAATATTGAAGTAATTGATTACGACGGAATTGGGTATGGCCTTTTTTTGGGGGTGGGCTACGGTTGGCGCACCCACCGTTAGGCTCCATCCGTGGCGACAGGGTGGGGCGCGCGGCCCCGTAACCCACCCAATAGCACGTCGCCGTCGTCGTTGCACCGGTGCAAAGTTCCTTGACTTCAGTGGTCGGCCCGACGGAATACCCCGAGGGAGTACCCTTACCCATCGACGTCCCTCCGGGACGCCGATCCCCGTTGCGAGACAAACCTCTCCGCGGCTGCCGGAATCCGATAAATCCCCGTTCCGGTCACCCGCAGCCTTTGCTAGGGCGGCATCAGGCGCAGGTACTCGCGCCTACGCCGCCCCAGTTACCAGCGGAGGACGGCTTCCCAGTTCCTGACGCTGGCGAGCATCTTCCTAGCAATGGTCGGTAGAGTCACGTGGTCAGATACGGCCTAAGAATATGCTAATGTTTCTACTGTTTTTGAATTCAAAGCAATCTTTAATTTTTTATAGTTTTGTTTAGTGATAGAATAAGAATACAATTCATCACCCCTCCTCTCTTGCCCGTGGGTGTCGTAAAAGACAACCAAGGGATATAATATGCAATAATATCGAGATAAGAGGAGGAAAACCAGAAATTAAACTCTATACCAATATGTCTGATCAGTACGGTATAGTAGGTTAAATTCACTCGCATTGTAAAGGAAGCCCGAGCCCAACAGTGGGACGTACGTGGGCTGCAATGATGATGATGAAGAGGAGGAAAACTCGAAATGAAACTCTATACCAACACTTTTGACCAGCGTGGTATAGCAGGTCAAATACTCCTCCATAATAGAGGAGGTTCAAGTCCAACAGATGGGCGTATATGGACTGATGAAAAATTGGCTGATGAAAGTGAAAAGTTCCTGCTCGAAACACCTGGTCAAGAGTTACATGCTGGAATATCTGTGGGCGTACTCTTGAAATCAATTCAAATTTTGAACCCGACTCAATTCCAATCTCACCACCAAACTTATATTTGGTACTCTTGAACAAAATCGAGAATAAATTCTTCACTTTTGCTGTTGTTATTTTCACCAAACGTATTTTCTTACTTGAAATTAATAACGTTGTCGAACGCGATCACCACAAAAACGCTTTCTTGAAACTGTGCAACATTGACGATTTTAACGCCAAAATCACGTCGGGAGTACCAAATATTTGACTTAATCGACGAGAGTCGAATTCATTTAGTTTAAAAAAATTCCACCGAATTTAATTCTAATCGTACGCTAGTGTCGCTTTCGAGTACCAAATTTTCTCAAAATTAGGATTGGAATCTAGATTCAAGAGTAGGCACGTTCTTGATATTGGTGGCTTTGATGGCTAGGTTAATAGTCACATACTACCGACCTAATAAAAAATATTTTATTTATATACTAAACATCATCCGACATATAAGTGTGATATATTCTCTGTGTTTAACTTTACCCTATGAAGGTCACCGAATAATTACAACTGTTGTTTAGTTGACTTTATCAGTGATTTCCCCTATAGATGATGTAGTTTATATTAATAGTTTTATATGTGTAATGTGGAAAGTCTATTGTTATTTATTAACTATTATATTTTACTTGATGGTTTAAAATAGTCATTTTTATACGAATCAACTAGCTGAAAACATACTTTGTTCCATTCAAATACAAAAAAGGTAAAATCAATATTTCCTGCTCTTGCATAAATATAGTAGACATCTTAGAATAATAACGTATAGAAGGTAAGTCCGCGCATAAAACATGAAGCATTTAAATTGGAGCTTAATGGAGCTTACGCCGGACCGTATCGTAGTGTACAAATTCACTGTACTGCACGTTCGTATGCAACTCTTAAAAAATAAATAGGTAATTATGACGGTTTGTGCATTCAAATGGTGTCACAACACATTTGAAAAACATAAAAAGTGTATTTTCATTACTTTTAAAGTATTTCGACGATTTACGTTAATAAAAACAAAATTTGGTTTCGTAATTTGTATAGTGGTGTACGTGTGTAATCGTCTGCTCGCATGTAGTATTTTGGCTTCATATTTTTGATCGCTTAAGTACAAACACTATCCTTCTATACGTTATTATTCTAAGGTTTTTTTTTTTTTTTTGTGGGTGGGTCGCGGTCGGCGCGCCTCCGCACCACTCCGTCCGGGGCGACAGAGGGGCTTAAGCACGCAACTCCCGTGACCCACCCAAAAACCACGTCGCCTTAGTCGTTGGGCCGACCACTGGAGCAGCGTTAACTTGTCGTCAGTGGTCGGCCCCGTCGTGTATTCCGTCGAATACCCCCTATTGGGGTACCCTCCCATCGACCGACGTCCCCCACTCGGGGAGGACGTCGGTCTTTCGGTCTTTCCTCACGCGGTCGGCTTCTCGGCGGGTGACGGACTAATCCCCGGTTACGTTACCCGCGGGCTCGGCTAGGGCGGCATGAGGCGCAGATAGTTGCACCTACGCCGCCCCAGTCGCCGGTGGCGGATCTCCTCATCGAGGCTGCGCTCCTCGCGCAGGCGATCCGCCGCCTCTATTATTCTAAGGTAGACATATTTTATCCCTTAGTCATCTTTTACGACAGTTATGTATCTTGCCTATCTTGATATATGTACAAAATGTATCATTTACCATGTTACATTTTTAGTATACGCTTAAAAGTTACTAAAGCTAGTAAAAATTCATAATATCGACGATCAGATAAAGTGGCAAAGATATTCTTGACATCAATTTCACTAAAGGCAAAAGTGGGTATGTTTACTTTTACAAAAGGGTGGAAAGGCGCGTGTTTATCTCAGAAATCCTAAAAGTGCTTTCCTGAGTTTACTTAGGTGAGGTATCATAAACAAAAATATAATAACCGATGGTTTGATAATACATACGTGTTTGTAGATTGTGTTCCACGATACGGTGCTTTAGGAAAATTTGGAAAATTCAGCTCGTGTTTGCTTAAATATTTAGTATTTAGATATTTGCCGTGCGCTGACGGAGTAAGAATAGAATTCACCATCCCCCTATCTTTCTAAAAGTTGTAAAAGATGACCAAGGAATTAATATGGATATACCATCTATGCAAGAGAAAGAAACCTTGAAATGAACCCTTTACCAACACCTCTGACCAGCGTGGTATAGTAAGTTAATTTGCCTCCTATTGTGGAGGAGGCTCGAGCCCAACAGTGAGATGTATATGAACTGTAATGATGGTGATTTAGATATGTTCTAAAGCTGAAGAGTTTGTTTGAATGATCTAATCTCAGAAAATACCAATTGAATTCGAATATTCTTAGCGTGTCGCATAGCTGTTTATTGAGAAGGCTTCATTATAACAATCTTGCTTTTATATCAATTAATTGGAGTCGACGTAATATGACATGATCATCACCATTTCGTCTCATATACGTCCCACTGCTGCGCTTAAGCTTCCTATGCAATAGGAGAGACATTGACCTTACTATACCATTCTAGTCAGATAAGTCGTGTAAGAGTTTTTGCATATAGCATATTGAAATCCCTTGTCATAATAGGATTTATTACATTGTAACTTCTACTGGGGAAAATTATATCCACTAGTGGTCGCCGTGTGGTCGAAATTCGGTCATAATTCATTTTAATTAATTTTCTGCTGCACAATTTTCTTTCATTTTATTTATGTATAATTGTATATTGAGCAAGCTGTATTTCACTAATAACTAATATATAAGCACAAATCTCTATTAGACATTGTCATCATAATTATGATTGACATTCAGTTCGACCAGAGATTTTAACCGTAAACAAAATTGTATAAGCGGTGCTACGCAACACACTGTGTTATGCCTTTTTTAATAAATTTAATGCATTTCTAATCCATTATTGTATAAAATTTCGGTTTTATGCACGTCTCCTCATTATATACATCAACTGTGCCAAATTTCGTACTTGTCCATCCACGTAATTTTCGTAAAAAGGGGTACAAAGTTTTTGCTTCACGTATTTATATAGGTATAGATACGACTTTAAACAGAAGTTTAAAGATTAGTTCGATTCTGTAATTAAAATTTAATTTAGTTTTCTTGTTTTTTTTTTAGCAGACAAGCCGTCAACATATTTGATGCTAAGTAAAAGTAATATCACTTACGGATCATTGTAATTGGAGGGGTATACTTCTTACGGTACTTTCACGACCTTGCCGCTATGAGCGGCAGCTAAGCGCGGGGCGGCGAGCGGTAAAATCAAAAGTATGAAAATGTTTGAAGCACGCCACGAGACGCCGCTCACAGCGAAAACGCGCGCGGTTTTATTCGAGCGAATTACTACAGCGGCGCGCGGTGCCGTGAGCGCCATGAACAAACGTACGAATGAATGTGTGCGACGCCACAAAACAGAGCGGCGCGGACAGCGGCGTAGGAGTGACGTACTCGGCGGCGAAGATTATAAAATAAAAATATTTAGACGATTTTGTGGTGGTAATGGATACCGAGTCATTCATTACAGAAATATTAAATCGACCTCCTATATGGATGTCAAAACATCCGCAACATAAAAATAAAAACACTATAAAAAGTTTGTGGGAAGAAATTGAACAGTATTTTCCGAAATATGATGGTAAGTTTAATTTAAAGTGATAACACAAAAACATGGAACCTAGTTACCTACTAAACAAAACTACTAATATGTTGATAAAACTACTGGTATGTTTACGTAATGTAGGTATATAGTTGGCAAGTTTTAAAAGTTTTGTTTGTTCTCTGTCAATAGGTAGATTTTATAATCAACTTTGCATGTTTTGTATTTGTCTCAATCGATTTCATAAAAATGCGCCATTTGTTTGTTAAGATACCAAAAGCACACTCAATAGTTACTCGGGCTCTTGATAATATTTTATTGAAGATATTTTTCTCTCTATCCAGATTCCCAGACGGATAAGGACGCATTAAATAGGTCTTCAATGGATAAGCTTCGTCTCCCACCAATACGTGTGGTAATATTACATTCGAACTAGGCAGACTCACAGTTCGTGCACTCCTTCTCTCATATTAAGAATATCTTGTTTTAAAAATGTACTGCTTTCTAAACAGAGAAGGGATAATTTTGATAACGCCATGATTTTGAACACGTTTTGACTACCTAAATACGTCCACCGCGGCCGCTGCCGCTAACCGCTACTGAGGGTACGTGGCGTCGAAAACGCACCGCTCACCGACGCCGCTCGGCACGCCGCGCCGCGCGTCGCTAAGACTAAAGTCGTGTCCAGGCCGTCAGTGTCACTACCTACCGTTTTATTTTTTTTTTAAAGTTACGAACCCAATTTTCTCGCTCACCTAAAGAAGCGAAGTAGTAAATTGCTACTACTCAAACGACGATTCTGCAAGAAAAGAAAGTGAGTGGGCGTAGCCCTACTACTAGAAGAACAAGTTATTAAATTTAAAATATAATCAAATTATACAATGCTATCTAAAATAATTATTTTTATTAAAGATACACTATTGTTAAAAGGTTTGAACAATTCCTCGTCACGTACGTTAAGCGTGGATAAAAATGTGTGTAGGGTACGTTAATACATAAAATATTTTTAAGCTAGTAAAAGCATTTAAATATTGCAGATTCATAAAAGATAAATAAATAAAAACAAACACAGCTTGATGCGAAAACACGAACCAATACTTTTTTCATTAAAGAATGTAAAAGAGATTCCACTCTCGAAAACACTTTAATTACTTTTAAATGGAATTAAACAAGTAACAGCTTTTTAATGTTCAAAGGGTCTTTCAGAGCTACGGTTGAATTTAATGATCTTATTGTGGAGATACATACGGCCAGAAATATCGCACGGGCACGTTGAGGCTATAAATTCCTATGAAAACACACTGTATCTATATATTTTATTATGGTAGGACCATGTCGATAGTCTTCTGTCTACAGCTGCGGGCCGATCCGTCTAAACCACACTCTCACAAAAAATCGTCGTCTGAGTGAGCGAGAGAGCCGGCAGTCTAACTTTTTGAGGGCGTTTGGGTGTGGTGAGTTTTGGTAAGGCCTTTGGCATTGCACGCATTCACACTCCCTTCACTTTCACGGTTGCGGCTAAGCTAAGGTCCGTCTAATATTCGATATATTTATTTTCCGTGTGCCGTCCGTTGTTCCACTGCTGACTTTGAACCTTCTCATTAATAGGACGGAGACTATAAAACGCAAGTCAAATGCGTATAACGTTTCGTTCGTGTAACGTTTGTGAGTTTGTGACGTTGTAAGGGGTAATCTCTGGGTCTACTGAACCGATTTTCAAAATTATTTCACCAATAGAAAGCCACTTTATTGTGAGGTGTCATAGGCTATAATAATTTCCAAAATTAATTACGAATCTTTATTTAAACTTGAATAATGTAATCCAAGTTGTAAAAAAAAAAAATTGCTTTCATCGCGTGCGCTGCGGAAACTATTGAGGATAGAACAAAACAATGTACTACAATATTAAAGAACGTATCAAAATCTGTAAAAAAGTTTGCAATAGCATATGCCTATCTCCTACGGATAACTCACAATAACTGCTTTTACTGTTAAAATTGTGGATTAAAAATAATTAATTTTTGTGAAGCTTATTTAGCCCATATGGTATTAATCTATAACCTTATAAATATATTTGGTAGGACGAAAATTTAATGTAAAACATTTCTGCCCTTTATACAGTTTAAATAAATATCTTCAAAGATATTAGCAAAATAAAAACGTGCGGTGCACGCCGCCACGACCGTTGCGTGGCGATATAGGCAGTATCTATCCGATTGCGTCGCGTCCAGCGCTGTGGGGGAAGCTTAATTATATGGGACGAATGTACCATGAGTCATAGAGCTCATATTAAAGCCGTGAACTGTACGCTAAAAGACATCAGAAACTCAGACGCTGATATGGATGGTGTTACTTTTGTTTTTGCGGGCGATTTTCGGAAAACGCTGCCAGTAAGAACTAAAGGAACACGCGCCGATGTCATTAGGACATGCTTAAAATTATCATGCTTATGGAGTTCCGTTAAAACTCTCAATTTACGAACAAACACGAGAGCCCACTTGAGCGACAACTACGATAACAACTTTCCGCATCAACTACTGAATCTTGGAGAAGGAAAAATTTGCTGTCCTAATATCAACAGTAGGGATGAGATTAAACTTGACAATCGATTATCTCAAATATTACACAGGTTAGAAGATCTGATAGACGCAATATATCCCGGTCTTGAAAGTTTAATGGAAAGAGATTATCATTGGCTTTGTTCTAGGGCAATAGTCTCACGCAGAAACGATTCAGTGAATGAGATAAATAAAATAATTTTAGGAAAAATTCCCGGTCAAGTCAAACACTATAAGTCCATTGATACGGTGTGTAATATTGAGGATACAGTGCAATATCCCCAAGAATTTTTAAATTCTTTTAGTGGCTTACCTCCCCACGACCTTATGCTAAAAGTTGGCATTCCTATCATGCTTTTAAGGAACTTGAGACCCCCCAACATGTGTAATGGCACAAGGCTGCTCATAAAAGAGAATATAATCGTGGCGACCATTCTCACAGGGCCAGCAGTGGGACAACCTGCTCATATTCGGGTTACGGTCGGCACGCTCCTTGCACCACTCCGTCGGGGGCGATAGGCGTAAGCACGCACACCCGCAACCCACCCACGATGCACGTCGCCTTCGTCGTTGGGCCGACCACTTATATTCCGCGGATACCCATGATTCCGACTAATTTACCTATACCGTTTAAAAGGTTACAGTATCCCATCAAGGTCTCTTTTGCCCTCACTATTAACAAGTCCCAGGGTCAAAAATTTTCTCTGGTAGGGATTGACCTGAGAAAGCACTGTTTTTCCCATGGGCAGTTATATGTTGGCTTAACTCGGGTTGGAACACCTGAAAGACAATATATTATAGAACCAATGATAACATTACTACTGATATAGTATATCGAGTTTTGAACAATTAAAATAAGTAAACATGATGTAAATAATATAAATAGTGTATATTAACATCAAGTAATAAAAATAACAACATAAACAGTAACATAAAAAAACAAAACATAAAAAAATCAAAAACCAAAATAACAAAAAAAATCTTCATCATCATAATTTTTATTTATCCCGAAATTTTAACCTGAAGTATTACGCGGGACAATCGGTGCGCCGTTTAAGTGGCGTTCCATCAGATACACACGTACAGAACAATTATATATATAAAGATTGACTTAGTACAATACATTTTAGCGTTCTGTTGCATATTACTAGTGTTGTTCAGAGACCCAACCCTTCTATTTAATATTGCAAATGCATTGCATTGCGTGATATGTAATTTACGATAACATTATTAACGTTATTTGCACGCGAGTTTAACCCTTTCTGACTCAGTTTAGTGAGTCATGTTCATAGCGGAACAAATTTGTAGAACATATTTTTTACTTACCCTAGTAGTTGTAAAATAGTTTTGTGATGGCAGATACGAATATCATGAACCCTTAAATTACTCAGGGGTGTCGCAAAAGACAATATCGAAAAAGGAGGAGGTTCTCCATTTGACTGTATTTCTTTTACGTTTGTTATCTCAAAACTTTCGACTAGGCCAGTGGTTCTCAAACTTTTTAAATGACGGAACCCTTTTGGGAAGCAAAATACTTGATGGAACCCTACAATAAAACAATTATTTTTATAAGTGTATTCTATATTAATCAGCATAATAAAAGTACAATGTATCAGTTACTAATTATTATTTACTTCACCACTTGGTAAGGACAATAATAGAAAACATTAAAAAAGAAAAAATCTAACTAGTGGGAGGTATGAAACTGTTTTTTATTTTTCATCAATTGCTTGATATCAGGTTTGATGGAAGAAAGTTGGAGTCTCATATCAGCTTCGGCGTCCAGTCTATTGCGATATTTTGTTTTCGTGGCTGCGTAGGTAGAGAATCCTGTTTCGCACAAATATGTAGTTGGGAACGAGAGAAGAATATCCAGAGCCATTTGGCCAAGCATTGCATATTCATCTTGGATTCTGCACCAAAAATCATTAAGAGGCGTCGTTTTGAACAATGACTCCATACTTGTGTCTGATGACATTTCTAAAAGAGATTCATATATCTCATTTGACATGTTTTCAGGCTTTTCCAAGTTGGGTAAAAAAGGATTATGAATCCAGGAGTTCACTTTAATTTTTGTATTGTGTTCTTCGGGAAAATACTTTTCAAAAGATGCGCGCATCGAACTGAGATATTGGACCAATTCTTCAAACACATTATCTTCAAACATTTCTGAGTCGTTTTCGCTAACAAACTCACTGAGTAACGTAAAACTTTCTATTTCTTTCTTACCAATGCAAATGATCCAAAAATCTAATTTTCTTTTAAAAGCAGTTATTTTATTATAGGCCTGAAACACTGTTGTCTGTTTACCTTGCAACGATAAATTTAATTCGTTAAGTTTTTGAAAGATATCCGCCATAAAAGACAATCGGAATAACCAAGTTTTATCATACAAACGGTCCTTCAAATTAAAAGAAGTATCTGCTGAAAGAAACATTTGTAACTCGGCTCTAAGTTCAAATAGCCTTGTTAAAGTTTTTCCCCGAGACAGCCATCGCACTTCTGTATGGAGCAGCAGTGTTTTATGTTTGCTGCCATAATCTTCACACAATAATGAGAACAATCGGGATTGTAGTGGTCGTGATTTGATAAAATTAATTATTTTTACCGCTTCATCCATAACTAATTTTAGATTAGACGGCATTTGCTTCATCGCAAGTGCTTGTCTATGCAGAATACAATGACTGGAACTACAATTAGGCGCTTTATTTTTCATTCGTGACACTGCTTCTGCTGTTTTACCTGTCATCGCCTTGGCCCCATCTGTACAAATGTCAATGCAATTGTTCCAACTGAGATTATGTTCTTCAAAAAATATATTTATTTTATTAAAAATTTCTTCCCCGGTAGTGTTTGTAAGCAGCGATGAACACATAAGCATGTCTTCTTCAAAAGAACTTTTATATGGATATCTCACAATAACCAGCAGGATAGCCAAACCAGCGACATCAGTCGACTCGTCCATTTGCAAAGCGAATCGTGTATTTTGTAGACGTGTAACTAGTTCTTGTTTTACGTAGCTTGCCAGATCATGGATTCGTCGTGAAACAGTATCGTTTGATAGCGGAACAGTAGAAAGATGCTTTGCAGATTTTTCATCAAGCATACATTTTGTTATGTCTAATACACATGGTTTTATTAATTTCTCAGCGATAGTGTGCGCTTCACCTGCTTGTGCAATGCGATAGCTAACTAAGTATGATGCCTCCGTGGCCTTTTCGTTGGTAGTTTGTGTTACATGCATCATATTTTTTTGACTTTCTAATAACTGATCTTTTTTGCGAACAAAAAATTCTTTATTCTTGTCTTTAGTCTCGGGGTGTACGGTTTCTAAATGTCGACGCAATTTGGCAGGTGCCATGGAACTATTAGGAAGCAGTTTACTACAGAGCATGCAGAGAGGTGAGCCGTTGGAATCAACAAATCCGAAACTGATATAAGATTCATCATACTTCCTTTTTTTCGTCTTTGAAACCGTCGAGCTTGACGTCGTGGCACTCGTGGCATCATCTTCTGGATCGGTGATTGCTAAATTCTCCGCGCGCATTGCTTTTGAACATTCAGCGTCATTAGAAGATGTTGTTGGAACACGTTTAACACCTTTAAGCCAACGTTCCATTCTTCTTTATTTATAATGTTACAAGTCAGGATAGTGGGGTTTAAATAATGCACAATCGTTACTGCGTATAAGAGACTAAATTTAGAACCTACAGGGAAGAAATGTATAAAACTGAGACAACAGAATACAGCAGGCAGTAAAACAATGAACACTAGTTTCTCGCTAGCGAGCTTGTAAGTAGGTAGTAACTTATCGCTCCGAACGCTAATCATCAACTGACGACGCCAACGCGCGATCGCCGCTTTTATACTTAGTCCTAGACTCGATCTCAAATATTCTCGAAAATACTCGAGTCGGCACCTTTGATAAACAAAAAGCAAAAATAAAAACAGAAATTTAAAAATAGCGTTGTAAACAATATCGACTTTATCCTTTGAAGTTAGAGACGAAAGTCGCTAGTTGACAACTATAGCGTCTAATTCAGAGGCGGCTTTTATCAAAGAGACTGAGCGCTTACAAGTATACTACCCGCTCGTTTTAAGTTTGCCGCTGGCGATAGGTATGAGTGTATGACGTTCGAAATTTTTTATTTAATTGTAACAATAAAAATTGTGTACGTTAGATATTTGGGTAAAACTATGACACATTATAAGTTTTGTTGTCACGTGGGGGAGGGTACGCGCATTCCACAGACCGGCAAACTTAGAGCGAACGCGTTGTACAAATATAAAATTGTTGAGACCAAACTTATGAGATATTGTACCAGCTAATGTAACACAAGCTTATACAAATACAAATAAATAAATAAATAACATTCATAGCGTTTTGTCTCCGCGCGGCCGCGGAGTCCGCACAGCCGCGGAGCGACTAGAGAGAGGTGTTTTGATTTTTTTATTTCTAAATTCTTGCGGAACCCCGACAGAGGTATCACGGAACCCTAGGGTTCCGCGGAACACACTTAGAGTATAGCTGGACTAGGCGAACCGATGTTGATTATTCTTTCTTTATTTGAAAGCTGGTACTTTCCGTGTGGCCTTATTTCAATTTGATCTAGTTTTGACAATGGTATCCTTGAGAAAACGGTTGCAGTCTTTTTTTTCAGAATTATCAAATCTCGACGCTTTATTCTTACATGGAACATTTACTGATTTAACATTCTGTACTAAAATGTTCCGTTTCGATGAAGAAATAGTTTCTTCATTTCAAAATTAATGAAGAAATTTTATTTCATTTCAACTCTTATACGTCCCACTGTTAGGCTCGAGCATCATCCACAATAGAAGGTAATTTAACATACCACGCCTGGTCAGATGTATTCATATAGGGATTTTTAAAATGCTTTCATCACCTCAAAAATCTGAATTTATGATTTTATCCTTATTAACCGACTTCAAAAAAGGAGGAGGTTTCTCAATTCGACCGTACATATGCATTAATTATGTTTGTTTGCGGATAACTTCGTTGTTTATAAACCGATTCCTACGATTTTTTTTGTCGAAAAGGGTATACTTCCCAAATGGTCCCATAAAAATTTTATCAAAATCGGTCAAGCGGTTTTTGAAAAATCAACAAGAATCTAATAATTTATCTACATAGTCTACATTTTCCGTGTAGTGACGGAGTAAGAATACAATTCACCACACCCTATCTTACTCGTGGATGTTTACGACATCTAGACGACTATGGGATATAATATGCTCATAACATCTGTTCAAGAAAAGGAAAACTCGAAATAAAACCCTATACCAACATGTCTGACCAGCATGGTATAGTAGGTCAAATTCCCTCCCATTGTGGAGGAAGCCCGAGCCCAACAGTGGGACGTACGTGGGCTGCTATGATAATGATTGTCTATATTATTGAAGGCGGTTTCTTTTATTGCAAAAAAAAATATTATTTGATATATTAACATTCGTGTTTAGTAAGATTTCATTAAATTCATATTTAGTAGTAAATATATTGAATATTCAAACTCGTTTAATTATATTTTCTCGAATGAACAGATGGCGTACAAATACATGTTCGATCATCTCGCGTTTCGAGCGTTTAATTAAATATGTACTAGCGTTTCAGTACAGATCTTAATATATATAAATTACGTGTCACGTTGTTTGTCCGCGATGGACTCCTAAACTACTTAACCGATTTTAATCAAATGTGCACACCATGTGCAGTTTGATCCAACTTGAAAGATAGGATAGCTTACATCTTAATTTATAATCGCAATATTATTTTATTGCAAATTATTTGTATTACCTATATATACCTATTATTTGACATTCACAATTATCTGTTAACTTCAAACGATTTTAACAGATGGCGATATCTGTTGACTGGATTGAGTAATTAATTAATAGATGACGCTGCTATGTCAAGCCTACAAACGTGTCATATACGATTTTAACTTGTTTTTTTACATAGATGCCATTTGTAAAAAAATATGACGACCTCCATGACAGATGTTCTCCTACAGTTCCACTTAAATAGTTTAATAAAATGTAATATAACAAAAATATTAGCCATAGCAAAGCGTGGCCGGGTCTGCTAGTATTATATAGATATTGGAGATGAGATGATATTACATACAACATGATTTTATTGTATTACATACAATACGACATCAGATAATATAAAAAACTAAAAAACACGCTTTCAACTAAAAGTATTTATTTATTAAAGTATTTATCATTTTCAGTATAGGCAGAAAATAATAATGAACGAAATATATTAATATTATGGTGAAATAAGCGTGGGGCGCTTTGTGCCATATTTTCGTATATCGAGCACCCTCCAAACTACATTTATTTTTCACTTTTTAGTGAATAGCTACCGGAATGTAATTAGTATGCGTATTAGATTTGTCGGTACATCTATGAATGTATACGGCTCAAGATGCAATTATTACCATAGGAAAGTCTCTACGCGTTTGTGTCATGCTGAGTGCCCGACTAGCTCTATCTCTCTTACTCTCACGCAAAGGATATGGAAAGAAGTTGATGAATCCTGGCGAATCTAAATAGGACAATCGATTTTTTTTAGGCGGATTATTGCATCCGACCACTGACGTCAAGTCACCTGCGGGTGAGTTACGGACGTGCGTACTTACGTCCCTTTGTCGCCCGGAGCGGGCGAGGAGTACGCCGACCGTAATCCACTTTCAAAAAACGAAGCCCAAAAAAAAAGGGATTATTACATCGTCATCGATCTTTGATACGTGTGCAAAGTTTAAAGAAAATCTGATCGCTCAAAGTAGGGCAAAATCGAGCTCAAAGGTGGACATTACAAACAAACATACGGGTGAAGCTAATAAAAGCGTGTTAAAAAAAAGAACACAAGGCAGTAATGAGGATGGTCGAGAGAAGTGCAAACTTAAAACTATGATGAATAAACATAGTTTTAAGTTTTCTTTTTTTTTATGGTGAAACCTTCCGTATGGTGACGGAATAAGAATACATTTCACCGCTCCCTATCTTACCCATGGATGTCGTAAAAGACGACTAAGAGATTAAATATGCGTATAAGAGCTAAGCAAGAAAAGGAAAATTTGAAACCCTATACCAATACCACTGACCAGCGTGGTATGTCAATCTACTGTGAAGGAAGCTTAAGCCCAATAGTGGGACGTGTAAGAGCTGAAATGAAATAAAGTTTACTTATTAGTATAGTTTCTTTAACTATTTTTTTTTTAATTTTTTTTTGGGTGGATGCGCTACGGCCAGCGCATCCACCGCCCGGCTCCGTCCGGGCCGACAGAGGGGCGGCGCGGGGCCCCGTAACCCACCCTATGGCACGTTACCTTCGTCGTTAGGCTTACCACTGGTGCAGAATTCCTTAACTTCTGTGGTCGGCCCGACGGAGTACCCCAAGGGAATAGCCTCTCCTATCGACGTCTCCTTCCCGGGGCGCCAATCGTTGTTGCGAGGTTAGCCTCTCCGCGGGTGCCGCACTAATTCCCCGGTCCGGTCACCCGAAGAGTATATTTAAATAAGATTATAATCCAATCTCAATATTGATGGTATCATTAATAGAGTTAATGGAATCTTGGTTGTTAAACCGCCTGATAAGTTATATTAAGATATTTAATAAGCAGCTCAAACTTAAAGATATCTTTTGTCTTTTACATAAATCGTTCGCGTGGAATAACTTTAGAAAACTTCTATAAGCAGGTTTGGATTGGGAGTAAATTCACGTGACATATTATCACTAGCTAGCTATGGCTATGTTATTATATCTGCGCGGATCTCAAAGCCATATAAATTAAGTTTTAATTTATAAATTTGAATTTAGGGTCAAATGATTAATTTGAATATTTAAAAAAGTGTGGTGTTTTCCTTGTAGTGTCGAAGTAAAAATACAATTCACCGTAAAAGACAACTAAGGGATCAAATATGTCTATAACATCTACACAAGAGAAGAAAAACTTGAAATGAAATGCTATAACAATATGTCTCGTCAGCGTGGTATGGTAAGTCAATATTCTTCCTATTATAGCGGCAACTCGAGGCCAATAGTCGCACTTATATGAGCTGAGTTGATGATAATGATTCAAAATACCTACTATTTATTCATAGTTTTAAGTTTTCATTTCTGTTGGCAGTCCACGTGACTGCTTTGTGCTTTTATTTAACTTCAATATGAGCAAGCAGCTTACCTCACGGCAAACGAGAAATGTTTCTCATGGACCTCTCCATTAGCATAGGCGGTCAGGTCGCTGCATACAATGCGGGGTGGTTAGACCCTCCAGATCTCTCGCTTACTGGGCCTTTATCTACTTTATGGAAGAGTATGCATATTACCAACACTATTAGCAGATTTCTTTAAAAAACAAAATGCGAGGTTAGTACATCCCGCTAGCCTGGCAGGTTGCCACGGATGTCAAGATTTCGGTACCAGTGGCCGGTCCCATGGCGATGGGTTGGGAATATTTTGGGTTGTGGGGCGTGCGCCGGCCTTACGCCGCCCCAGACAAAACGTCCAACCCTGCAAAAAAGAAGACTGGCAAGTTGGTACAAGAATGGATCATGTTTTTAACAGAAGACATGATTTATATTGCCTTCTCTACTAAAATTATATTCCCAACAAAATTCTACGTCCTAAGTTAACTAAAATTATTGCAGAATGATTTTTCTTCTTATTATTCTATGTGTATAAAGAAGATATGAAAGAAGAAAAGGAGATAAGAAAATGAAGAATGATAATGATTAGAAATTATTATCTTAAATACATTATCTACGTTTCTTTGCCGGCATTTAAATACTTTGTTCTATTAAGGGCCAAAATAAAGTTATATGATATAACAACAAAAAAAGTGACACAAATTTTATGTTACCACAAAATGCGGGTGAAATACACGGCATAGAAGTGCCGTTTATCTTCGGATGCTCTAGGGAAAATAGTGAAAAGAAAATTATTCATCTATGTCACAATTTTCGTTATAAAACAGAGTTCGATTGTAGTATTTTATCTATCTTCAAAGACTCCTAAAATGCTGAAAAGATATTTTACCCGTTAGATTTTTTGAATAAAATTTGTGTTTGAAAGCTAAAAATTTTCTGCAAGGTGACATAGTAAGAATACTTATAATTTACAAACTCCTCCTTTTACTTTTTTTTGGGGTTGATTGCGGTCGGCATACTCCACGCACCACTCCGTCCGGCACGTCAGTGGTCGGCCCGACGGAATACCCCCTGAGGAGTACCCTCCCATAGACCGACGCCCCCCCCCCCCTTGAGGAGGACGTCGGTCTTGCCTCACGCGGTCGGCCTCTCGGCGGGTGACGGACTAATTCCTCGGTCACGTCACCCGCGGCCTCGGCTAGGGCAGCATGAGGCGTAGGTAGTCGCGCCTACGCCGCCCCAGTCGCCGGCGGCGAACCGCTTCGTCGAGGCTGCGTTCCTCGCGTGCGCGACCCGCTGCCTCCCTCCACGAGACTAATGCCTCGCTGGCTGCGACCGTGTCCCAGTTCCTGTGGTGGCAGTGGCAGTACGGTGTACTCTCCCTCCTAGCGACCGTGTACAGGTATTTGGCGAAGCATCCATGCCCCGTCAAAACCTGCACCAGTCGGAAGGAGAGAAGCGTCGGGAAAGAAACATTCAAATACAAATACGATAAAATCCAAACAAATATTATTATTTTATGTTACTCTGATAAACATTTACCATGTGGTGACGAGTAGGAATACAATTTTACCGCACACTATTGGGCTCGAGCGTCTTCCACAATAGGAGAGAAATTGACCTACTATACCATGCTGATCAGACGTATTGGTATTTCTTTTTTTTTTATGGGTGGGCTATGGTAAGCGCACACGCGGTCCATTTCGTCCGGGGCGACGGAAGGACGGCGCGCGGGCCCATAACCCACCCGTACCCACGTCGCCTCGTTGTTGGACCGACCACCAGAGCAGGGTGATTTGTCGTTAGTGGTCGACCCAGCGGAATACCCTATCGGGTGCCCTCACCTCTCGACGTCCCTGTCTCGGGACGTCGGTCGCCGTCGCGCGGTCAGCCTCTCGGTGGGTGACGGACTGAATTCCCCGGTCCAGTCACCCGCGGCCTCGGCTAGGGCGGCATCAGGCGCAGGTACTCGCGCCTGTGCCACCCGAGTCGCCGGCGGCGGCACCTGTCGCCGAAGAGGAGCTCCTCTCGCACACGATCCGCCGCCTCCTTACGTGAGATTACGGCCTCACAAAAGGCGGCGACCGCGTCCCAGATCCTGACGCAGTCGAGCAACTCCTTGGCGATTGTAGACGTGTTGGTATATGGTTGTTTCGAGCTTTCCTTTTTTTGCATAGATGTTACATGCATATTTTATCCATTAGTCGGTTTTTACGGCACTCACGGGCAAGAGAGAAGGTGGTAAATTATATTCTTACCTTTTTCTTATAGCGAACGGTGGCAAACAAGCAAAGAGTACAGTAGAGTATCTGATGGTAAGTGTTGATGCCGCTCATGGACCTTTGCAAGGCCACTGCCTACTGCAGAGGACGTGAAGGGAGTGTTAATGCGTGCAATGAGGTTCGGTGATATTAAAGGCATCACTAAAACTCACCATACGAAAACACCCGCAGAAAATTGGGCCTCCGGCTCATCGAACGAAGCGCAGTAACTAATTGCTACTACTCGGACATGGATTTTGTGTGAGACTGTGGTACTACCCCGGACTGCCCGGCCCGCGGATGTAGACAGACTACTGTCAACAGTGTGGTCCCACCACTATTCCATGACCACAGATAATATGAGTATTTAATTACGATTCAAATATTCAACTATAACTAAAAGGCACGTAAGCAAAAGTTTAATGATAATCAACAGCGTTTGCTTAACTAAGGTCAACTTCATTTGCAGGTTTCCCAAATATTTGAAAGGGTGATGTCTTACTGAACAAATTAGCTAGTTCGTATTTGTTTAGGCTCTGTTTACATAAACGACATAATTAACCGCGGATGTGGAAAAAT
Organism: Lymantria dispar; assembly: GCA_032191425.1. NCBI lineage: Eukaryota > Metazoa > Arthropoda > Insecta > Lepidoptera > Erebidae > Lymantria > Lymantria dispar. The sequence goes on from CM063442.1 coordinate 26,795,510, forward strand.
TGCTCGATCGTAGTTTCGTTGTAATGTAACTACTTAATGATTTTTTTACGTTTCTTCTTATTTTCAGTCTGTGTATTTCTCACTCCTGGGCACAAGCATCCTAATAATGGGGGGGAAATTGACCTACTATACCGCCAGACGGATTGCCATAGGATTTTATGTTGAGTTTCTTTTACCTTATAAATATTACCCCGTAGTGGTATTTGACTACACTTACAGACAAGGTAGGGGGTGATAAATAGTGGTCTTTTTTTTTTTTTTTTGTGTGGGTGGGCTGCGGTCGGCGCGCCTCCGCACCACTCCGTCCGGGGCGACAGAGGGGCTTAAGCACGCAACTCCCGCAACCCACCCGAAAACCACCTCGCCTTCGTCATTGGGCCGACCACCGGAGCAGGTTTACTTGTCGTCAGTGGTCGGCCCGACGGAATACCCCCTACGTGGGGTACCCTCCCATCGACCGACGTCCCCCTCTCGGGGAGGACATCGGTCTTTCCTCACACGGTCGGCCTCTCGGCGGGTGACGGACTAATCCCCGGTCACGTCACCCGCGGCCTCGGCTAGGGCGGCATGAAAATTGTGGTCTTACCGCGTCATCATACGGATAATTATATATAGATATGAAATTAACGGATTCTACTGGAGTATACTACTACAGTAGTCTTCCATATGATGAAGAAGTAAGGATACACTTTATCACCAGCTTTCCCGAGGATATTGACTTCGCCATCGCATGAAAAGACAATGAATCTCATTAGGGCGTATGCCAAATCAAACTATTTTTTAAATATTGACATAGTCACTACAAGATGTTTTTATTTTTGCTAATTACGTAATAACCTAAGACAAAAGGTCCCTTAAGTAGGGACTGAATAAATTAACCGATTTGCTATTAAATGGTAATCCCAACTTTTTACGGTAGAAGAACTGAATTGCGAGATTTGTTTTTTTTTTTACAAGTTATGTTCTTAATGGTATATAGCATTCTATTTGTATTGTAATTGCAATTTACAACACAGAAAAAATAAAAAGAGACCAGTCAACTAAACATAGATAGTTGCTATCAACAATTTTCTTCACAAGAGACTCCGCCTTTGTAAGCTCTATGAACTTCCAGATGCTTTTAAGTATATCTATACCAAGAAATAAAACTGGAGTGTCTGTTTGTAATGTCAAAATAATAGACTTTTTTCATGCTCACATGGTTACTTGCACTATACATATGCCGTTTTTTTTGGGGTATATTGTGGTCTGCGCGCTCCTCGCACCACTCCGTCCGGGGCGACAGAGGGCGTAAGCACGCACACCCGCAACCCACCCGAACACCACGTCGCCTTCGTCGTTGGGCTGACCACCGGAGCAAGGTTACTTGTCATCAGTGGTCGGCCCAACGGAATACCCCCTATTTGGGGTACCCTCCCATCGCTCGACGGTCCCCCCCTCGGGGAGGACGTCGGACTATACATATGCCTAAAATACACTATATTTTTTTGTCTATCTGTCTGTCTGTTTGTTTCGAACAATCCTCAAAACGGCTAGACCGATTTCAAAAATTCTTTCACCAATGGAAAGCTATAATATCAGGGCGTAACCTAGGCTATATTTTATCCCGGTATTCCCACGGGAACGGGAACTATTCAGGAAAGACGACTTGCTATTGCGGGTTGCTAGTCTTAAATAATACTAAGCTGTATTCAAACGCGATTAGGGTAGCGATTTATATATACTTTTGTACTTAGTCCATTATATCTATATCCATTACAGTTCCTTCCTTTTTATTTTATTGAAATCTCTAGAGCTGGGATTATTTTTTTCCTCTGAGATCTTATCCTTTGTTTGTTAGGAATAAAGTTTCCTTCATTGTATTCGAATATGCTTTTATTTAGTTGATTTTTACTTTACTGCGTTTTTAGTTGTTTATTTATTTCTTTTTATTATTATAGGGCATATACAGTCTGATTATATTTATGAATGAAAGTGAAACTGAAGTGTAAAAGGCAATGGTCACTCCTTAATCTTGCTTTCTTAGTGTGGGTATAAAAAAGGGGTTCTTTCTTTTCTTTTGGGGGTGGTTTACGATTGGCGCACTCTTCGCCCGGCTCTGTTCGGGGCGACAGAGGGGCGTAAGCACGCACACCCATAATCCACCCGTATAGCACGACGCCTTCGTCGTTCGGCCGACCACCAATAAAAAAAATGTTACAAATACATCCTTAACCAATTTTACATTCTTAGACATTTTTACTTACATGAGCTCATAAAAACAACACCAAGAAGGTTATTTGGTTATACATTTATTATTACTAGTGGTCGCCGAGTGGTCGAAATTCGGCCATAAGTAATTTAAATTAATTTTTTTGCTATACTAATTTTTTTCTGTATTATTACAACTAATATATAAGTTCAAATGTCTATTAGACATTGTCATCGTAATTATGATGTTTGACATTCAGTTCGACCAGAGATTTTAACCGTAAACAAAAGTGTATAAGCGTTGTGTGTTTGTGTGTGTAGCGATTGTATGGTAGTGTGCGTAATGCCTTTTTTAATGAATTTAATGTATTCCTAATCCATTACTATATGAAATTTCAGTTTATTACTTTTCTACTCAATATATACTTCGACTGTGCCGAATTTCATACTTGTCCATCCACGTAATTTTCGTAAAAAGGGGTACAAAGTTTTTGCTCTACGTACCTATTAATATATAGATACTTTCAAGTTTATAAATTTTCCAGAGAATTAAAGTGGGAAATAATAACAAAGATTTATCAGTGTGTACTTATTTGATGGAATAACAGCGCTAATGGAATGGAATAAAATCGTTTTACGTACCGCACGTATTACCGCGATGCACTTTTCAGTCGGCGCCATTATGCGCTCACACGCGGTCGGTAATGAAGTATAACGTGACGTCACAAAGAGACACCAAACCTGTCTATCCACTTAGTGATATGCTGAGCTATAGCGAAGAATGTATGTAACATCCTCAAACATATTATTGTATCAATATTGTTTTGCTAAATTCTTTTTCCACTCGGCGAGTCTTGATATATCTGTGAAATCGAGAGTGACACCCGTTTAGATGTATCTTGTTTCATTGCTGCTGGTTCCAAACGAGCACACGGCACATCTGATGGTAAGTGACACTGCCGCTCCTGGAACTTTGCTAGGCCGTGGTCTATCGTGAAGAAAACAGCGGAAGTGTGAATGCGTGTAATGAGGCTCGGTAATACTATATACATCACCAAAAGCCACCATATGCAAAAATTATGAGAAAATTGGACTTCTGACTCTCTCGCTAACCGAAATCTACTCTGATATCGTCACACACACGCACTTACGCAATCACGCATGCACGCTCACACACCTGCATACTCGCACACACGCATGCACGCACGAACGCACGCACAAATGTATACTGCATATACTGCTGTATACGCAAACGCGCATGTACGTACGCGGGAACGCACGCTCGCTGGCACGCACGTACGTACGCACGCACTTGCGCACACAAACACATACACACACATACATTATTCAATTATAACCGATTCCTTTTACTTTTCACAGTAAGCGGCAGCCTAGCAAAGGTCGTTAGGTGAGCTGTTTGCTCATTTCCTAAAAATTAGTAAAAAAGTCAACCTCCCAGGTCCAAATTATCGAAATTTTAAGTCTGATTAGTCTTCTGCTTATAATTTACTAGCATAATGAGCTGAATTATTTATAAATATACAAAAAATAATATAGTAAAAATAGTTTTAATTTTGCTAAAGAAAATGAGATCTCATTGTGAAAACATACCTTTGAAATAAGCTGAGAAAATATGTTCCTAAGATCCTTGCGAAGTAATCCAATCTCAATCCGAGCTTCAGTATTACGAGTAAAATATTGAGAACACAAAATGACATAGTGTCTGACTTGAAATGTCTAAAAGCCAATGAATATGTGAACAACCTTCCTAGACTTGGTTGAGACCACTCTGTATTTATTCAGGTGTGAATAACTCTGAAGTGCTCAAAATTATATACTAGTCATGACGTTATTTAACTTAAAAGGACGAGATAGACGCTATTCTATTTGAACATTGAATTGCGTTTTAAGTTTTGAATTAAATTTTATTGGATTTTACTGTACAAATAGCGGTTTGAGCTATTAACCTCTTTTACTAAGCATCTTGTCTCTGTGACTAAGAATTTAATTATCTACTGCTTAGTTTGTTTGTGAGTGTCCTTAAAGATGACTACGGGATATAATCTATACTCTATACTAATATATAAAGATAAAGAGTTTGTTTGTTTGAATGCGCTAATCTCAGGAACTACTAGTCCGATCTAAAAAAATCTTTCAGTGTTATATAGCTCATTTATTGAGGAAGGCTATAAGGCTTATATCATTACATATCATTACGCTAAGACTAATAGGAGCGGCGCACCAATAAAATGCTTCAAAATCGGGGGTTCTTTTTCTTTTGAGAGCAGCCGCTACGTAAGCTGCATAAACGGTTAAAGTTTTGCAAAAATAATGTGTGAGACAATCGTATAATTTAAAAATATTTTCACTTCTTACATAAACAAAGTCGCGGGTTAAAGTTAGCGTTAGCCACAAATAAAAACTATTCAACGCGGGCGACGTTGCGAGCAGAAGCTAGTATGCATATAAAATCTATGAAAAAAATAGAAAATTCGAAATAAAACCCTTTACTACTCTTTTATTTCTTTTATTTTCTTCTTTTTTTTCTTTTTCCTCTTTTTCTTTCTTTTTTCTTTCCCAACTTTCTGAGGGTGTTTTCGTGCGGTAGGTTTTGGTCATGCCTTTAGTATCCCCGAACCTCATTGCACGCATTCAAACTCCCTTCACTTTCTTCACAGTAGACAGCGGCCTAGCAAAAGTTCATAAACGGCAGTACCGCTTACCTTTCAACATAAATTTACACTTGAAATCAACAATTCCATGTCATTACTTAACAAATATTTAAGGCAATTGTCCAAAATGTATCATTTACAAAAGCTACACAGCTCATTGTATTATAAGTTAAGATAACTTACAGTGTTACAATGCTAAGGTTCTTAAATCGAGTCACGTTCCTATTTTATACAAATGTAGTTAGTGTTGCCCTGGAGGTGACAATTTACGTAATTCCCTCGAGCCCAATTAATTCGTTGCGTGAACTGAATTGTACTCGAAAAAGGGCAAGTTAAATTTAATATTGATATGTCCGATTTTTTTTTACGTTGAAATATATTGGATATTTTAAATGAAATAAAGGTTGAACGAAAATTGTAACATTATTCTGTCAACAAAAAATACTAGCTATTGCCTTGGTGATTAAAGTAATAAATTTGCCTCTCACATTCTTTCTGCTTACCCACGCAATAACACTAAAAGTTTTGCATAACCTTCAACACGTACAGAGCATTAAAAATATGCAACCGTCGAAAGGAGAAATGAACAGAACTAGTTAAGGCTAATCTAACCAGCTCAAATTTTAAGTGTTGGCGAATAAGCAATCCAGGATTTCGTCTCCTACCATCGAGCTTCATCATAGTAGCTTTGTGGTACCCATCACAAATGAGTGTTTCAAATGATGGATCATAGAAAATTTTACAGATATTAATTTTTTTGAGACGCTCCCTGCACCAAGTAAATAAATCGCAGCCTTCTGCGAGGCAGTAGTCTCGCGGAAGGAGGAGGCCTGCGCAAGGAGCGCAGCCTCGATGGGGCGATCGGCCGCCGGCGACTGGGGCGGCGGAGGCGCGAATACCTGTGCCTCATGCCGCCCTAGCCGAGGCCGCGGGTGACGTGACCGGCGAATTAGTCCGTCACCCGCCGAGAGACCAACCGCGTGAGGAAAGACCGACGTCCTCCCCGAGGGGGGACGTCGGTCGATGGGAGGGCACCCCAAATAGGAGGTATTCCGCCGGGCCGACCACTGACGTCAAGTCACCCTGCTCCGGTGGTCGGCCCAACGACGAAGGCGACGTGCATCGTGGGTGGGTTACGGGTGTGCGTGCTTACGCCCCTCTGTCGCTCCGGACGGAGTGGTGCGAGGATTGCGCCGACCGCAACCCACCCCAAAAAAAAAAAACCCAAGTAAATAATCCTTATATTGAGGGGGAGTTTACAAACATACATATAAGTAAGGGACATAAATAATATCCAGACAAAAAACAACGATTTGTGGCTCACACAAAGTGTTGTCCTGCATGGGATTCGAACCCTCGAGACTGGAACTTTAGGTCGGTATCTTAACCACTACGCTATCTGTGCAGTTCATGATAGAGTTCCATAATGTCGATCATGGCAGCTTTCAACTAAAAAAAAACAGCAGAAGTAAATGCTTGATAGCTAAAAGTTTTTTTTGTCGCACTAAATTACGATGTATCGAGAAGGATTCTACAAACATATTATTCATCGTCCCAGCTCGTCCCACTTCTGGGTTTAAGCCTACATCTCATAAGGGAGGAAAATAAACCTACTATACCATAATAATAATAATAATAACCTCTGGGCCAGTCGTTATCTCACCATGAGACTAACGCAAACCTCGGAGGAACATTATATGGCTCTCAAGTTCTTTTGATATAAAAGAAAAAATGTATCACAAGATGTATAGGAAAGCCAATAAACCGCAGGGCAGCTTGTGGCGTGCTGAATGTGAGTGGCAACACTGCGGTCCTGAGTGCCCCAGAGAGTCGGCCAGGGCCTCGTATCCAGCTCGCCTTTAGTGGCTGGCTGGAGTGGAAACCGAAGAGTGCCCGCAGGATTCTCAACTCTGGCTTGCCTTAAACGGCTGATCAGAGAGGGGTCGCCAGAGCTATATACTCGGGGGTGGAAGTGTCATATTCAAGGGCATAACTACGGGGAAACCACTGCGATGGTGAAACCGGCGCCGCACCGCTCGACACCCCAAGCCACTTGCACCAATGTTGCCCTCCTGTTGCCCGTATGGCCTGCGTGTCTGTGGCGACCGTTTAGGGGGCCCATTCAGTGAGTTGGCGAGTCACCGTCTGCCAAAGTTCAAGACGATAAAGGTATTGAAGGCAGACGACAGTTTTTAAATCAATAGCATTAAGTTAGACCAGTTCATCGAACCTCCAACCCCATAATCATATATTAGATACCATAATCAACAATAGTTTTACACCTACCGTTGGCAGTCCACGTGTGTTATGTGCAGACGTTTAGTGTCATCGGTAGACATCCCATCCCATTTTTAGATTAAATTTCTCCAAAGGTCTCTGCGTGTTGGATCCATATCCCCATGTAAGCCTTTCAAAGGACCGGGTATCTTCTCTTTTTAACAATGTGGAGGATAGCCGTGAAACTGGGAGATACAATATAATAATAATAATAATTTGTTGTTTTCTTCCACAAAAGTATCTTATAACTAATGTTTCCATTTAATGATAAAATAATCCTATGTGGGAGACTGGTATCTGAACTAGGTTGCCCTGTCATACAGATTACCAGGCTCCTCCTCAGTCGAATTAGACTATATTTCATGTACTTTGCCATAAAACTTAAATAAAGAAAAGAATAAACAAAAAGAAAAAAGAAAATATTTCTAATAACAGCAAAAGTGTGTGATTTGTTGATGAATTAGTGTATTCAGATACACAGATTCTTACGAGTATGTGTGCATGTATTAGTGCGCATGTATTATAACCACTTAGAAGTCTTTTACAACATCCATGGGCAAGATAGGCAGTGGGGAATTGTATATTTACTACGTTATCACACGGAAGCCAAACATACTAATAGTAGTAGTGATAGTGATAGTGACATTGACATTGATAGTTATACTATACAAACATATTATTGGACTTTTGACGCGAATGTCAAAATGTCATGTAGAGCTTTTATATTATTTTCATTATTTTAGTGTTTTACAGTGTTATATTGAATAATTTTGCTGATATTTTATGTAATATAATGCGGATAAAATTCTGAAATGTAGTGAATATGATATAATAGTGAATTGCGTGCATTTTGACATTCTGCCAAAATTTCCAGAGAAGGCATGACTTGGATATCAGTACCAAATTATGCTATCGACTGACTGAAAGACGAAGACTTAAAGACGTGAATAACTAATATAATACTCGACACTGGCACCAATAGCTCATATTATTGTAGCTCATTGCCATGAAATAAGAAGAAGAAGACCTATTATTAACGGATACAGATGATACTCACGACTTTTGTGTGAAGTTGGTACATAGAATTGAATCCCCATCAGTCGCAACGACAGTTGGCAGATACTTAGATTTTCACGGCATCTATGCATATATGGATAATGTTACAATGAAAACTATAAGTCGAGAAAATGCAGTTTAGCCTTATATAAAGTATGTTGACAAGGGACCATGGCCTTTTGTTTCTGGGACTAAAAAAGAGTAGCGCATAACTTGCATAACTAGTTCCTCATTTCCATTCGGGCTGACTATCCATGCCCATTCCTCGACTTCAGGAGATGCATACATCTTAATAAACTCTTATTGTATAAAACTGACTTAAGTTATATACTTTGTAAACAACGTGTTGGCGAGTTGTTGATAAGTTAGTTGAACGAGCGCTTTGAGCTAACTCCCTTTTGAAACGACTTACGCTGTCTTGGGAATTCTCATTTAGGAATGTAGAATTAATGTATATTTGTCGCTGATATTGAAGCTAATAGATTAAAATATGTCTATTAGTCTATTGATTTTCATCCATAGACAATCTTAAGACGGTATTGTGCCGTGATCACTACGCAAGCAGTTTAATGGTTTTAGGTAAACGATATCAGAAAGAGCAATATTTATAATATTTCTATATATTTTTAAGATATTAATATAAAATATTAGCAAATTACAGCAGTTTGACCCGCGTAGTTTCTATTCCCGTGGCAATACGAGGACAATATATAGCCTGTGTTACTCCCTAATAATGTAGCTCTGAATTGGTGAAAGAATTTTTAAAATTAGTGAAATTCTGGCGGTCACACCCGTTTCCCGTTCCCATGGTAATACCAAGATTAAATATAGCCTATGTTATTTGCTGTTAATGTAGCTTTCCATAGGGAAACTAAAGTCTAGGTGTCTTTTTTGAAAACTGCTAACAAGCAGTTCTCAACAAAGACACCTAGATTTTAGTTTACATCTAAAGTTTTATGGCACTTAACATCAGTCTCATTGACGACTATCATTTAGCACGTAACATAAATGTTTAAATGAGTTTAAGTGTTACCTAAAAATGAGCATAAGAGATTCAAGAAGATAACATCACTTCATACACGTATATGGTTAGTGATGTACTTGAAATTGATTTTATATTCATATATGGATAATAATTCAATAAATTTCATTTATCATCATCATCATCATCATTTCAGCCTATTGCCGTCCACTGCTGGACGTAGGCCTCCCTCATATTTCGCCACAATGTGCGGTCCTGTGCCGCCTGTATCCAACGACGCCCAGCAACTTTCACTAGGTCGTCGGTCCACTTAGTAGGGCTCGTCCTACACTGCGTCGTCCGATGCGTGGTCGCCACTCGAGAACCTTTCTTCCCCAGCGCTTGTCGGTTCGTCGAGCGCTGTGGCCTGCCCATTGCCACTTCAGCGTGCTAATTCTTCGTGCTATGTCTGTTACACCCGTTCTTCTGCGGATTTCCGTATTTCATTTATATTATTTTATTAAATTAAATAAACAAAATAAGAAATGAGTATATTAGGGGAAGTCTGAAAGTGGCAGCAGTGGTAGAGAAGATTAGGAGTACGAGATTGTCTTGGTATGGACACGTGATGAGGAGGGATGAAAGGCATGTGACGAGGAGGGTTGTCAATATGTTTATGGATGGACGTAAGAATAATGGGAGAGCTAAAAAGGGATGGATGAAAGTAGTGAGTGCAGATATGACGGCTGATAGAAGGTTATGGAAGGTACAAACATGTTGTGCCGACCGCACTTAGCACGGGATGAGGGCAGGCAAATGATGATTAAATAAACAAAACAAATCTATACGACCCATTTACTATATAAATCATTACTCTACTTAACTTGTCATGTCAACCCTTAGGCTGAACTAAAACTATAATAAAAGGTTCGTTTTGTACGACATCCCTAAAACAACGTAATCCCCCAATTATTTATAGTTATCCCTGTTAGTAAATGTTTCGAGAATTGCAACCTCGTATCTCGATCTATACAATTCCCTTAACTGTTTACCGTAAATAAATTACTATTGTAAGTTTGAACTTAAAATTTTCCCAATAGAATTATACGAACATTTATAGAGAAAATATTATTTGTTTGTATTTTAATTTTTTTTTTTTTTATATAAAGGATTGTTGTCCGTGTAGTGATGAAGTAAGAATACAATTCACCACTCCATATCTTGTTCGTGGATGTCGTGTAGTAGGTAATGACGCCCTTATAATGATAACATTACAAAAACTAGTGATAACAACTATTAGTGGAAAGAAATTCGACGTCTGAGTCGTAGTGAGCTTCGTTCGATGAGCGAGAGAGCTGGAAGAACTTTCTGAGGGTTTTTGCGTCTGGTGGGTTTTGATGTTGCCTGTAGATTCACCGATTCTCATTGCACGCATTCACTTTTCCCCCACTTTTTTTACGGTAGGCAGCGGTCCACCAAAGGTTTATGAGCGGCAATAACACTTACCATCAGGTGTACTGTTTGCTCGTTTGCCACACAAAACACACAACGTTAAAAAAAACAACTATGGAAGAAAATTAAATCTTGGCTTAATTAATGAATTGATTGATATCCGTCTGATCAGCGTGCCTACAGTAGGTAAATTTCTCTTCCATTACGGAGGAGGTTCGCATCCATATATGACGAGTCGAACGTATATGAGCTGTGGGTAGGATGCAAACGATACATCGATGTTTCAGTAAAAAAAAAACAGAGATAATGATTTCTGATGTTTACGCGAGTATTACACATTTTAAATAAAACTACTTTACGGATTTTATCGCGTTTGTATTTGATTTTTGATTGCCCGACGTTTAGAACACTTTACAACGTTCATGATCACGGGCGGACTCGGCGGACTCGGCAATCAAAAATCAAATACAAATGCGATAAAATCCGTAAAGTAGTTTTATTTAAAAAAAAACATAGATGTTTGCCATCGATGTTCATTATTGTAAAACCTCGATGTATCGATGTTATTTTCTACGATGTTTTAACATCGATGTTTTGCCTAACATCTGTTTGAAATGTATGGTCATTTAAGCAGAACTTGCGTGACAGTCTATTTACCAGAGTAAATAACTTAAGTATGTACGTTTTCGTAAAGACTGTTATTTTTAAACTCTGTTTCTAAATAGGTTACATGCTGCAGTTAAGCTTGTAATAACTTATATGTTAAATATAATTTTATTTCCTCAACTCTACATCTCCCTTGTTCTAAAGACACATATACAGTGATAATATTGTTACAGATAATAAATATAGCTTGCATTTTAAGATTAAAGTTGTTTGCACGATAGTTAGGAAAACATCGATGTTTTTAGGCCGATGTTTTTTGTACATCTATGTTTTTAGGCCGATATTTTTTGTACATCGATGTTTTAAGGTCGATGTTTTTTGTACATCTATGTTTTTAGGCCGATATTTTTTGTACATCGATGTTTTAAGGCCGATGTTTCTTGTACATCTATGTTTTTAGGCCGATGTTTTTTGTACATCTATGTTTTTAGGCCGATGTTTTTTGTACATCTATGTTTTAGGCCGATATTTTTTGTACATCGATGTTTTGAGCCCGATGTTTTTTGTACATTGTTTTTAGGCCGATGTTTTTTGTACATCGATGTTTTGAAACATCAATGTATCGATACGTTGATGTTTTTGGTTCGGTATTTGCATCCCTAGCTGTGGGACGTATGAACTCTGATGATGTGGAAAACTTTGATAATATTCTATACATGTGATCTGCCCTCGTTTTATTCCGATTAGTGATGAATAATTAAATAATGTCTAAATAATATTTTATGTGATTTACTGAATTTCTGTGATTGACTGCACAGAAGGCGTAGTGGTCGAAATACCCACGTCTCATCTGTGTATCGTCAATTTGACATGCTGATAGTTTTTGTTCGATCCACAATTGATTTTATAAGTCTATCCGTTAATTCAAATCCATAAGGGTTTATTTCTTGATGTTTTGTCTTTAAAAAAAATTAAGAGTTTGTATCTGTAATAAATAGAAAGTGCGTGTAATATATTTTCCGTGTGGTAATGGAGTAAGTTCCGTGTGGTGACGGAGTAAGAATACAATTCATCACTCCCTATCTTGCCCGTGGATGTCGTAAGAGACGACTAAGGGATATAATATGCACATAACATCTGTGCAAGAGAAGGAAGACTTGAAACAAAACCCTATACCAACATATCTGATCAGCAGCAAATTCCCTCCCATTATGGAGGAGGCCCGAGCCCTACAGTGGGACGTATGTGGGCTTCAATAATGAATGGAGTAAGAATATAGTTTACCTTTTACCCGTGTATATTGTAAACAAAGCACTGAAGGATATGATAGGCAGATAATATCTTCGTTAAGGGAGCTCACCGCCTGGCGCGTCGACGCCCGCCGAGACGTCATTGCCCGTTGGGCAGTCCGACTGGAGAGGCCTCGGTTCGGGGTGCGAACCGTGGAGGCCTTCCGGCCGGTGCTGATGCAGTGGTTGGAAAGGCGGCACGGAGTGCTCTCCTTCCGACTAGTGCAGGTATTGACGGGGTACGGGAGCTTCGCCAAATACCTGCACAGGGTCGTAAGGAGGGAGAGTACACCGTCCTGCCACCACTGCGATTGCGACTAGGACACGGCGCGCCACACGCTCGAGGCCTGCGCGGCTTGGGCAGTGCAGCGCCGTGAACTCGTCGCAATCATCGGTGCCGACCTGACGCTGCCGGCCATCGCTAGGGCGATGGTCGACAGCGTCGGGAATTGGGACGCGGTCGCAGCCTTCTGCGAGACAGTGATCTCGCAGAAGGAGGCGGCGGATCGTCTGCACGTGGAGCGCAGCCTCGATGAGGAGATCCGCCGCCGGCGACTGGGGCGGCGTAGGCGCAACTATCTGCGCCTCATGCCGCCCTAGCCGAGGCCGCGGGTGACGTGACCGGGGATTAGTCCGTCACCCGCCGAGAGGCCGACCGCGTGAGGAAAGACCGACGTCCTCCCCGAGAGGGGGACGGTTGATGGGAGGGTACCCCGCGTAGGGGGTATTCCGTCGGGCCGACCACTGACGACAAGTAAACCTGCTCCAGTGGTCGGCCCAACGACGAAGGCGAGGTGGTTTTCGGGTGGGTTGCGGGAGTTGCGTGCTTAAGCCCCTCTGTCGCCCCGGACGGAGTGGTGCGGAGGCGCGCCGACCGCAGCCCACCCACAAAAAAAAAAAAAAGGCGGATAATATCTATGGCTTGCATCCATGTCAACGACATACTATATCCCTTAGTCATCTTTTATGACCCCTATGGGCAAGTGGTGAATTGTATTCTTACTCCGTCACCACGCAGACATGAGACATTACTACATGTATGAAAATAATAGATATTGAAGACAATAGCATAAGTTTCCTACTTATTCGACTTTCCTTTTACGAAATAAATGAAACTTTATATCAAAGTTACAAATATCACGCTAAATCTTAGTAGTTCTATTCAGAAAGTCATATACGATAGTAAGTGATACATGTGACCTGATAACTGACGGCAAACTTCATCGATTGCTGTTAATATAACTTCACAACTGAGTCCCACAACAATTGCACAAACCACAATACTGGTGTTATATATAGACAAGTTTTGATATTACACATTTGGGGGAAATGACGATTATACAGATACTTTACATATTAAAGAGATGAAGCAAAACCAATAACAGTTTTCTTAGAATCATATACTTCCGTGTAGTAACGGAGTAAGAATAGAAGTCAGTCCTTTCTTGTTATTGAATGTCGTAAAATATGACTTTACAATTATTATATTATGAAAAGAACGTTATAAGAGATGGAAAAATGAAAATAAAACCTATACCAACCCGTTTCCCCTAGCCGAGGCCGCGGGTGATCGGACCGGGGAATTGTCCGTCACCCGCAGAGAGGCTGACCGCGCGATGGCGACCGACGTCCCAGTACGTCGAGAGGTGAGGTTAGCCGAAAGGGTATTCCGTCGGGCCGACCACTGATGACAAGTCACATCTGCTCCGGTGGTCGGCCCAACAACGAGGTGAAGTGAGTACGGGTGGGTTATGGGCCCGCGCGCCGTCCTTTCATCGCCCCGGGCGGACAGGACCGCGCGTGCGGTTACCATAGCCCACCCATAAAAAAAAAAAAAAAAAAATACCAACCCGTTTGCCTCGCGTGTTTCCCTTTTCTATTATAGAAGAGGCTTTAGCCCAGCAGTTTACCTGTGGGGTGTCGTAAAAAACGCCTAATGCAGGTAACATCTATGCAAATAAAAAGAAAACTGGGAAGAAAATCAGCGTGGTGCAGTAGATCAATTGCTCTGCCTTTTGGATACAGCTCGAGCCCAGTGGGACGTATATAAGCTAAAATGATGATCTGAACAAACGTATTAAGTTTTTCTCTTCTTAGTCTATCCATACTAATATTATAAATGTGTATTAGTTTTTATTAATATTAAGATTGTTTGGTTGTTAAGAATACGTAAATATTAAGCCGATCATCGGATATTTAAAATCATTTTGAAGTACATAGGTTACCTCTTCCGGGGTAGATATTAGAAAAAATAAACTCTGGGTGGGTCACGACAGTCTAGGTTAGTGGGACGCTAGATATTAGAAAAGGAGATATGTCGGAATAAGTAGCGCCGCTAAACGAAGCTTGGTTAAGCTTTTCAACATGGTTATGCGACTAAAACCGAAGCGAAGCAAGGGCGGGTTGCTAGTCTATACCAATAAATAAAATCGGAGTGTCCGTTTGTAATGTCAAAATAATAGGCTTTTTTCATGCTTACACGGTTATTTGCACGACACCTATGCCTAAAATACAGATTAAAAAATTTTTGTCTGTCTGTCTGTCTGTTTGTTCCGGGTAATCTTCAAAACGGCTGGACCGATTTCAAAAATTCTTTCACCAATGGAAAGCTATAATATCAGCGCGTAATCTAGGCTATATTTTATCCCGGTATTCCCACGGGAACGGGAACTACGCGGGTAAACCGACTAAAACCGAAGCAAAGCGAGGGCGGGTTGCTAGTTTCACTATATAATACGATTGATCAAACAACACGCATCATTGGACCTAAGGAAGCAAAAATCCCCTTTTATTCTTTAGAAGATCTAAAGAAAAGACAATTTATCAAGTAATAACTAAGAAATAACTAAAGCGTATATTCAAAAGACTGCATAAAACACACACACATATATCCACACACTCACACAACAAAGGCACTTGTTTGTAACTGTCCCTAAAGATCCCGTGATTGTTGCCCTGTGATTACCAACTCATTATTTGTTAAAGACATGCCAAAATGAACCTTATTTTAAACGATAAACTGTTCTTACAGATGCGGAACTAAAAATGTATTTCAATAAGCATCTGTTCACTATTCCGGTCACGCATACCGTTGCGAGTTGCGACACGGAAAATAATGGTGTAGAGGGCGAAGGCTGTAATGACCATCGCTCTTTAAGAGCCCGTGTAAATTCTCAAGGGAAAAGTACAATTATTTAGGCTGGAACATTTAGTGACGCTCGGCAGCTACGAATTATGTACTTTGAAGGTAAAAAGTTAAGTAAACTACGCGTAGGTAGTGAGAGAATCGACTTTTAGCGTACTAAAGCTAAAATAATGCTTACCAACGGAGACTCTGTATGTTATTTCCCAAGGGTATGTTTTTCGTTACAAAATCTATACCAATAAATAAAATTGGAGTGTCTGTTTGTAATATCAAAATAATAGGCTTTTTTCATGCTCACACGGTTATTTGCACGACACCTATGCCTAAAATAGCAATTAAAAAATTTTTGTCTGTCTGTCTGTCTGTCTGTCTGTTTGTTCCGGGTAATCTTCAAAACGGCTGGACCGATTTCAAAAATTCTTTCACCAATGGAAAGCTACAATATCAGGGCGTAAACTAGGCTATATTTTATCCCGGTATTCCCACGGGAACGGGAACTACGCGGGTAAAACGACTATAACCTATAACCGAAGCGAAGCGAGGGCGGGTTGCTAGTAAATACTAATATTATAAACGCGAAAATTTGTGAGTATGTGAGGATGTGAAGATGTGAAAATATGAAGATGTTTGATGTTTGGTGTCGGTTACACCCGTAGAGGAACGGGTATAACCGACATAGCCCGCAGAATTAGCACGTTGAAATGGCAATGGGCAGGCTTCATCGCTCGTCGAACCGATAACCGTTGTGGAAGAAAGGTTCTTGAGTGGCGACCACGAATCGGACGGCGCAGCGTAGGACGACCCCCCACTAGGTGGACTAACAACATTCTCAAAGTCGCAGGGCACCGTTGGATGCTAGTGGCGTAGGACCGTTCTGAGTGGCATTCTCGTGGGGAGGTCTATGTCCAGCAGTGGACGTCTGTAGGCTGATGGATGGATGGAAGATGTTTGTTGCTCTTTCACGCGAAAACTACTTAACGGATTTTGATGAAACTTCACAATAATATAGCTTACATATCAGAATAACACATAGACTATAATTTATCCCGATATTCCCACAGGCAGAGGAACTGCCGGTGAAACCGCAGGGCGCTGCTAATAGTCTATCAGAATCAGTCACTTTTTATTCTTTGTTATTATAAACAAAAAATAAAACTTACAAAACGTAAATAAAAGAACAAAATAATTTCGATTTATAATAAACCTAGGTAAGCCACTAGGATGGGATAGTATAATAGTAATATCTATAATAATAATAATGGTAGGATAAGCCACTCATATGTTTGCCTTGTTTCTAAAAAAATGCAAAGAAATAAAATGTTTTCCATAATTTATGAACTACTAGCAACCCGCCCTCGTATCGGTCTCGGACGCCTTACCCGCGTAGCTCCTGTTCTCGTGGGAATACGGAGACAAAATATAGCCTATGTTACTGCCTGACATTATAGCTTTCCATTATGAAAGAATTTTTGAAATCGGTTTGGTGGTTTAAGCGTGAAAGCGGTACAGACAAACAAACAAATAAACAAACTTACTTTCGCATTTATAATATTACTAGCAACCCGCCCTCGCTTCGCTTCGGTTTTAGTCGCCTTACCCGCGGCGTAGTTCCCATTCCCGTGGGAATACCGGGATAAAATATAGCCTTTGTTACTCCCTGATATTATAGCTTTCCATTGGTGAAAGAATTTTTGAAATCGGTTCGGTGGTTTAAGCGTGAAAGCGTAACAAACAAACAAACAAACATCCTTACTTTCGCATTAATAATATTAGTAAGGAAGTAAGAATTATAAATGCGAAAGTAAGTAAGGATAGTCACATAAATACTGAAATAAATGAGATGATTATGAAAACGGTAAAATGACACTTCGTCTCTCACATCTCGTGCACTGAGAATGTCCTAGCGCAGCGCAAAAACTCATGAATTCAGTTTCGGTTTCAGCCGTAGCACAGTATAGTTATCTATGACGTGACGTGACGTGACGAACTTCGTCACTGCGGCACAGTCGCGACTGTCTGCATGCCGAGTGCATGCCGAGATCGAGGCGCGTAGGTATAGCTCGCGTTTCGTCCGTTTGTATGAAGATGGATCACTAATAGATAATATTACCGTGGCCGTAGTCTCGACTCGTTTATCAGCTGAAACTGAAACTTAGCCGAAACTCGCTTTTTGAAATTAGGCCGAAATTTCGATCGGACACTAAAGTATTGACCTAACGGCATCAAATAGAGTTGGCCAAGGTCCACGAAAACCTTTTAGTCATCTTTTGCGACACCCTCGAGCAAGGTAAGGATTGGTAGTATTTGACGCAGCCACAACACAGTAAAAACGACTACCTCATTTCTAAATAAACAACACATTTAACATAGGCAATAAAAACAAACAAATCGCTAAGAAACTTCCTTATATATCGTTATCTCTTGAACTAAACAATACAAGTCAGCCACCAATAGAGTACATGTTCATTAACACGAATAGAACTAATGTTCTAACTTTAAGTGATGACTCCGACTTGTTCTAACAAGAAGCTATGAGCGCTACCAACGTGGGCAAACTAACTAGCTTGTTCCGTAACTTTTAGAGTTATTCACAAGAGATTCAACTCTGATATTAAATGCAAAACTTTATATTTATAAATAACAATGTTTTTGACGTGACAACGTCTAATAAATCGATGAACACTGGCTGCGTGCACGAAAAAGTCCCGTTACGCTCATTGTCCCGTTACGCTCATTGTCCCGTTCCGCTGATTGATGTTACATATTATAATACGGTTTATTAATAAGATAATTTTAAAATTTAATCGAATTATAATTGTAAAATGTTTATCAATTAAATTGTAGATTTCATTTCACTCCTTAGTATACATACAGAATAATGATAATTCAATAAAAATTATTAAATTTTATTCATAAAATATGCAGTCATTTCATCAATGTTTTGTTATGACGTTGTCACGTTAAACTATCGTCCGTAAACCGACTTTACAGACAACCATGCTCTTAGCCGGTTTTTTTATTCTGTGTGGTCACCGAATAGAAATATAATTCAGCACCGCCTTTCTCTCCAGTGGGTATCTTAAAACACGACTAAGCAATAGACAGATAATATCTATGCAAAACAATCAAAATTCCAAATCCACATACACGCAAATACCAGATATTATGGTGGCAGTACCATTAGGGATGTAAAAAAATAATCGATTTTTATAAAAATAGATTATTAATCGATTTTTTTCTATTCGAAATTAAGCGATTATTCATGGCCAGATTTCCTAAAAAAAAAAGGTCATCAGGATTGTTTCAGATGTGTTTTCATATTATATTACAAAATAATGCTCACATTTTCTAAAAAAAAGGTCATCAGATAACCGGCGAGGGATAGTGCGTAAATGCATTTCCACAGCGTGAAAAAAAAGATAGGGGTTCTCCCATACAACAAACGCGATTTTATAGATTATGGTACGTAACCCTTTGTGTGCAACTCCGACTCGCATTTAGCCGGTTTTTTTATTTGTATAGAATAGCGTCTGGTGTGTCAGCTGCTCTACTAAAATATATACTAAATCGAATAACCAGCGTGATATTGTAAGCTTATTTTTCTTTCAGTAATGGGCATTTATGAGCCGAGAAGATGAACCACCTAGATTTTATGAATTATTTTTATAGTCAACAGATACCGTATGCTTTCTGGATATAAAAAATTCTATCCTTTTAAATATAACACCCTGCTCTGAGAAATATTCTTTATATCGATTACAATCAGATTACAAAAAATCAATCATAAGTTATAGACGGTCATCATCATCATTTCAGCCTATCGCCATCCACTGCTGGATGTAGGCCTACCTCGAGTTACGCCACAGAGTGCGGTTCTGTGCCGCCTGAATCCAACGACGCCCAACAACTTAGACCTTTATAATGCAATAATTTTATTTTCTACAGGTCTATAAATCTTATCATCAACGCATTAACAGCTTATAGCAATTCGAAGTTCGTAAATAAGAAATCTCTACAATAATTAGATAATTAATTAATTCTACACACAACACAAAACTCCAAAAGTTTAGTTCCAGATTAAGCCAAATATGACCTATTAAGTCACAAAACTACGTGTAGGGAATGTTCTACGTGACCCTGTGTGCGTGAAAGAGAGATAAATATATTGTGTTTCATTCTTTATAAGTACTTAATAACTTTTAGATGTTGGTAGTTGCGCTGTGTGGTAGCGGCTTCGAATACTACCAACCCTTGCTTTGCTTGTGGGTGTCGTAAAAGACGACTAAGAGCCCTAGATTGACCCGGACCAACTCCATCTGGTACCATTTGGGTCAACGATTACATTCCCAAGGAGGGTTGACGTCAGGCAGGCGGCCGGTCATAAAAGTCATTGCCGAAACTTTTTGCAATATGTCAAAACAGATGACATATTGCGTCGACCCCAAGTAATTGGGATAAGAGCAAGATGATGATGATGATGATGATGAGATGTTGGTAGTTGCTACGCAGAATGAATTATGAGGCGGACCTAGAAGTTCTGTTTATATTTTGTTATTCAAAACTATTTTATAAAGTTTATATAAAATTAGGAAACTAGCGAGACGTTTGTGTGAAATACTAGTGATTCTAGAGCAGATTCAAAATAGCAGTGTTTTTATTTTTAAGAAAGCATTTCTCAATAGGGAATTGCTCTGAGGTTACGAATACTACCAACTCTAACATTGCACGTGGGTGTCGTAAAAGATCAATTCCTATCTGACACGATCTGATCAATAATTACATTCCCAAGGAAGGTTGATGTCAAACAGAAGGCCGAGTATGAAACTATTCTAAAAACTTTCATAACACGTGATATGAAATCAGAGTACATATTGAGTAGACTCCAAATAATTATGATAAGAGCAGAATGCTGGTAAAGACTAAAAATTAATCCTTACATTGTGCAGAATTTTACAAAAAAAATTAAAGCACAATAATTGCATCCAGATTTACTTACAGGAAACATTTATAAATTGTCATAAAACCTCCTACGTGGGAAGGAAATGCATGACAACTTGTGTCTCTTTGAAGGAAGAAAATTAGTCAAGGTCATCAGAAATTAGGAGCGTGATATAATAAAGGTACATAAAAGTTTTCGTATGTTGATGAAGTCAAAATTGATCACCCATTTCTTGATAGTGACTAATAAAAAGTGACTTGAAATTTAAAATGCAAATAATATCCGCAAAATTTGATATAAAACCATGTGACTAGCGACTGACTGTAATGAGTAAATTTTTTTTCTGTTATAGCCTTGTCTTAGCTGCAAGAAGATGACAATTGTCGTTTTACCAAAGTACCACTCGTTACCGCAGCAAGGTTCATCCATTTCACCTGGAAACGCTCTGGTCTTCAACTGTACGTTTCCAGCGATCATTTCTCCCATGTACGTGCAGGCTCTGTAATAAACTACCTGCTGCTGTGTTTCCCAAGCGATATGATATGTCCTTCTTTAAACGAGGTTTAAGAACAGTATTTTCTTCACGGTAGGCAACGGCCTGACTGTGTCCTTGGTATTGCAAAGGTCCATGTGCGGCAGCATCACTTCCCGTCAGATGTGCTACCTGCTCGTTTGCCATCATCGGCAATAAAAAAATATTGTATGTGCCTAGGTCTTTCTTTATAAAGTTCGTTAGAGTACTAAAGACAAGCTATAGAGGTAGAACAATACTGTCGACAGTTTTTTGTCTCCATCCGCGGGCCGGTTCGGCCGGAGTAGTACCACAATCCCGTAGAAAATCGACCTCTGACTAGTAGTAGTAAATTTATTACTGCACTGCACATTTCGTGAGCGAGATAGCCCGAAACCCAACTTCGTGAAGATGTTTGTATCACTAAACCTCATTGCACGCACGCACGCTCTTTTCACTTTCTTCACAGCAGCGGCAGCGGCCTAGCAAAGGTCCACGAGCAGCAGAATCACTTACTATCAGGTTTGCTCGTTTGATATCATCAGCGATATAAAAAAGAACGAAATGAACGGAAAACTCTTCCCTATTAATTAAATGCTATAATGCGAGATTTTCGTATTTTATTAGCTGGTTTATACCTGAATTTATATATAACGTATCTGGGAGTCAAATGAGAGTGTTCACGTAGAGGATTATCTAATCATAGCGAAAAATAAAGATAATGAGAGGTGTCAAGGGACACCCGGATGGAACGAAGTTCCTTTCGATTAATTAGTGAAGGAATTGTAATAAAATTTTATTTTTTTTAAGTT
Organism: Lymantria dispar; assembly: GCA_032191425.1. Taxonomy (NCBI): domain Eukaryota; kingdom Metazoa; phylum Arthropoda; class Insecta; order Lepidoptera; family Erebidae; genus Lymantria; species Lymantria dispar. The sequence continues at coordinate 26,817,420 of CM063442.1, forward strand.
ATAATAATATTAAAATAACATATTATTATCTGTATATAATCTCTACTTACCTAACTCCATCAGCAATATCCGGAACTTGTGCAGAAACACTGTCAGGATTCATTATTATTATTATTTTTTATTATTTATTATTTACAAAAAACCTGTATACACTCAACAAAAATAATCGTCGCGACACCACACTGTTCAATGCGAAATAGAAATGAAAATATCTGGCTTGCTTTCTATAAGAGAGAGAGAGACAGACAGAGAAACATGCGACGCCGCACAGCTTACAATAGCTTACTATAGCAAAAAGTGTCGTGACAACTTTTCGTAAGAATTTTTTCCGTCTAGCCCCCTTTCACAACGCGCGATAAGGAACTTCGTTCCAAAAATGTACAGCCTCGAATTGCCTGCATGCAGATAAAGCAAGTAAGGATTATGAGAAATGTTTCGATAATAAGTTTTTGGATGTGATTGCTATAGGACCCGCTAAACATCTGAAGAAAATCAGCAAAATATTATATAAATAATAGTATAACAACTGGTCCAAACTTGGTTTAATGGATCAGCAGATCCAAAAATGAATCCAAGAATGAATTTATTACTCCTTTTTGATCCGCTTTATGACTTAAAGCGTAAGAATATTTTTATAGTCCATGATCCAGATACTTTACCCGAACCGTGCGGCACTGTGGAAAGGCAGCATGTAACTCTATAACCTTCTATATTGCCTACTCATCACCATAGACTGATCTAGACTGCCAATGGTGCCAAGTCTTTGTCTACGGTGGCCTGTTCGATCATTTACCCTTTTGGTTACCTCAATTTGGTTACCCAAATGATGACGAAACGACCGAACGGAGTAGCATGATATTCACCACTGAGATAAGTTCTAATCTGGAATAATATATATTCATCATTTTGATCCCATCGCGATTCAAATTATTGGGTCGACGCAATATGTACTCCTCATCTATCGTACATTTTACAAAAGTTTTGGCAATAGGTTTATAACTGATCGCCATCGAGCAAGTATCTAAATTCTTACTCCATGCTGCTCGCCTGCTTTTTTGGCATGTTCTAGACACATGCCATCTATTTTGTACGGGGCGAGGAAAGAGTGGCACCAGTTCCAATAACCCACAGTATTCCATTCCCATCACCATTGGACCGACCACTGATTCTTGATGTAGGTAGCCGGTCCGGCGGGTTACTCTGTCAGCTGTCTACCTGACTTCAGCCCTTTTTCGGAATTGAATTATTGACCAGTGAGCCCTATCTCAGATAAAATGATATTAATACGAGCGAAGCAGCGAGTATAAGCTATTGACTACAAGACAAAAGCCCTTAAAACTTAATCAAGTTCAATGTGACGATAAGTTATAATTTACAATGTTCTAAGATATAAAGCTTTCTTGTAATAAATGATACCATTATTAAAGTTTCGTTATAATTACATCTAGACTGTTATTTAAGGTTCGCCAGAGAATCATTAACAATATTTTGATAGGCAATTATGAAAAATTTCATTGTTTCCCGTTATAATACCCAGCTTATATACGCCCTATTGTTGAGTTAGAACCTCCTCTATAATAGAAGGAAAATTTGACCTACAACACCACTCTGGTCAGACAAGTACCGGGTTGCCTTATGAATTATCCCTCTCTTGCTTAGATTTTATGTGCTTATTTTATTCCTTTCCTATCCAAATATCTAATTGTAGAGATGTATAAGTATCGTGGGTTCGATCCCGAAGCAGAATAGTTCGTTTTTCGAATTTGTAAATCTCTCTCACTACTCAAGAATTTATTTTAAGTGTTATACTATTTCCATTTCTTTATTTTCTCGATGACAGCTCCTGTGGAAACTTGAAAGAGCGTCTTTTTTACATTATGTATACATTATTTAATAAAAATATGACGCTTACGCGCGTACAAGGTCATAGCAGAGTCGGAGAAACTGATAGGGATGGAGCTATCGATAAACGTAACACGATAAGAGACCCGATATTTTCTTACAAAGTGTAAGAAACTAAACTATTGCCGGATAATTTTATACAAATTTATTAACTAATATTACATTTCATTACAAGATGTAATTATATTATGTTGATTGTTCATTTATTTATTTTAATCAAAATCTGATGAATCGCCACTATCAATCGATGAGCTCTCCTCAACATTTATTATAAGTTCCTGTATTTCTATATTATCTAATGCCACATGAATTTTCCAATCCGATGCTATAATGTTTTGGGTTCTTCTCACAATTTTTCCCAGTGTTCGGCGGTTACTTCCGCACATGCATTTTTTATAAATCTAACATCTTGTTTGCCATAAAAGGGGGATGGGTATTGTTTCGAGCAGCGTGTCCTTTGTTTTGTGCCCATATTAGTTCTATAGCATTGTACTGGCAATGATACGGCGGAAGTCGAAGAACCCAATGACCACATTCGGCAGCTATTTCGTCGGTAATATATCTTTTAGGGAGGCTTTTTTTTAGATTTTAAAATATTCACTAATTGTACTTTTAGTAAAGTATCATCCACATGTTTGCCATGACGTTTGAGCCAGTCAATTATCTCTTGTTTTTTATTGGCCTGCGTCGGCATTTTATCAATTTGTCTAGAGTGATATGTAGCGTTGTCCATAATAATTATCGACGGTTCTTCCAGAGATTGCACCATTTCTTGGAACCATCCTTCGTAAATCTCCGCGTTCATTTCTTCGTGGTAATCCACTGTTTTCTTGGATTAAAAGGCCAGTAAAGCATCTGACACGAATCCTTTCGTAAACCCTGCATGGCATATGATAAGGCGTTCACCTTTTCCCATTGGCACTGAACTAGTGGAAGCGGCGGTGTCGTTAGTCCAGTTCTTCGATACTGTGTGGTTTACATTTAACCAAGTCTCGTCAGTGAAAATAACATTTGACCAATCTGATATATTTTTGGCTTCGCTCAAAAATTCGCAGCGAGCCATAGCAACGTCGTGACGCTCCATCAATATTTTACGTTTGTCCGGTTTTTTATAAGAAAATCCAATTTCTTTCAAAACTAAGCTTAATGACGATTTTTGGCCATGGAACAAACCACGTTCACGTAAAGAAACAACAAGTTTTTTAAGTGTTGGAATTTCTTTCCCCAAGTAATAGTCATATATATGACGACGAATAGCGTCAGCGTCGAAGTTGTCAACCGATGTCACACGACGTGGTTGGCGTTTCTTCTTCGGCGTACGAAGCTTATTTGCTTGCATGCCGCTTGTACCGTAAGCTTCGGTAGTAATTTTTGAAACAGTAGGTCCACTAATTCCTAATGCGGCCGCAACACGCTCTCGCACTTGCGACAGTGGTAATAGCGGGCCACCATTTTGATATTCTGCTTCAAAGTAATTACGAACCTTGATCACCAGTTCTCGCGCCTGACTTTTCAGAACAGATCCTTTAGGCATTTTGATATTTGACAGCTGGGCAGCAATCAACACGGAGGAACACAAAATACACAACGTAACGTATGGATAATGTGAAAAAACTCAGCGAACAGAAATGTAGTGACCATATAGCACGACCGTCTTATTGCGAGTGACAGATTAAAATAAATACAAAATGGCGGTGGGTCATTGAGGGTTCCCAGCTTGAAAAAATATATTTGTATGTTTTTGTTGAATTTGTCTTTGTTCAAAACATATATGCGATCGATATCATTACTTATTTGGTCACAACACTACAACTATCAAATTAGAACTGTCATCGAGAAAATAAAGAAATGGAAATAGTATAGTGATAGTACATCTGATGATAAGTGTTGCCGCCGCTCATGGACTTTTTTACAAGGCCACTGTATACCGCGAAGAAAGTGTAAGGTGTGTGGTTGTGTGCAATGAGGTTCGGGATACTACAGGCGTGACTAGAATCCACTACACGCAAACACCCTCAGAAAGTTGGGCTGCCGGCTCTCTCGCTCACTGAACGAAGCGCAGTAACAAATTGCTACTACTTGGACGTCGATTTTATGCGAGAGTGTGGTACTACCCCGGATGGACCGGCCCGCGGTTTTTTTTTTTTTTTTTCCTTTTGCTTTTGGCCCACTTGGTTTGAATATTTGCCAAACCGGCCCGCGGTTGTAGACATGCAATAATCAACAGTGTGGTCATACTAAAAATATAAATTTAAAGCCACTTTTGTTATCTTTGAAAAATAAAACAATATTTAGCGAAACTTTTTGCCGGGATCAACCTAATTATTATTTATTGTTCTAAGGTATTTAGCTAATGGAGTTTGAAGCATGATTTATTAGTTAAGTCGTGTTCCTATCATAACTCTTTGTCAATTTATACTCACTTTAATATTGCCAAGACTCAAAGCCTATCCGAATACAAGTTATTTTTTACAATTTTTTATTAAAAATGTATAGGAACACGTATCAGAAGCAAAATTGCAATTTATTTATTTATATACACGTTGTATACTTTAATTGTATTGAAGTACAGTATTATGTCTCACCTCATAAACATCCTACTGCTGGGCTCGAGCCTCTTTCACAATAGGAGGGAAATTGACCTACTATACTACTCTGGTCAGACGAGTTGGTACAAATTTTTATTTCGAGTTTTCCTCTCTTGGAACATTTTAATCCCTTAGTCGTCTTTCACGACATCCACGGACAAGAAATCAGTTGACGAATTGTATATGTATTATTACTCCGTCACCACATAAAAAGAGTATTATTATTATGTATCTCCGATTTTCACGGGTATCTTCTAAGGGAAGATACCCGGTTCTTTGGTAGGCTTACATGGAGATATGGATACTACATGCAGAGGCCTTTGGAGAAATTTTATCTAAAAATGGGATGGGACGGCTACCGATGATACTCCACGCCTGCACATAACACACTTGGACTGCCAACGGTAGGTGTAAAACTATTGTGTGATGATGGTATCTAATAACTGTTTATGGGGTTGGAGGTTCGATCGAGTGGATTAACGGAAAACTATTCATTAAAAACTGTCGTCTGTCATCAAATCCTTTATCGTCTTGAACTCTGGCAGACGGTGACTCGCCCACTCACTAAATGCAGGACAAACGGTCGCCACAGACACGCAGGTCATACGAGCAACAGGGGGGGCAACATTGGTGCAAGTGCCTTGGGGTGTCGAGTGTTGCGGCGCCGGTTTCAGGATCGCAAGTGCCCGATAAACGGAGACACGCAATGGTTTCCGCGTAGTAATGCCTTTGAAATGACACATTCACCCCCGAGCGTATAGCTCTTTCGACCCCTCTCTGACCAGCCGTTTAAGGCAAGCCAGAGTGGAGAATCCTGCGGGCACTCTTTGGTTGCCATAATTTCCGTATTATTATTATATTATTTATATTACATTATTATTTAAACTTTATAAATAAAACATTACAGCAAATATTGATTAATACAGAGATTTTACGCGTAGTGACGGAGTAAGAATACAATTCACCACCCCCCTCTCTTCCCGTCGGTGTCGTAAAAGATGACTATGAGATTAAATGTGCATGTAACATCTATGCAAGAGAAGGAAAACTTGAAATAAAACCCTATACCTACCTTTTGATATAGGGTTGACCAGCACGGTATAATAAGTCAACTGCCCGTCTATTGTGGAGGAGCCTCGAGCCCAACAGTGGGACCTATGTGGGCTAAGATAAGAGATTCGATGATACACATCATTATGCAATTTATATTTTGCAATACCCATACATTTATCTTTTCGTATTCGCGACACAATTGTATGAAGTCACGTAGATAACAAATATTTCAGCGCTACAGATGATATGCAGTTTTTGTTATACTTTATTTTTAAACTCTAAGAAATAGGTCTTTATGCTAGCAAAATATATTTTCTTACAAACATAAAAAAGACATTAAAACTCTACTACACTTCTTTTTCTTCTCAGATCACATGGAACACCGTCGAGCTGGCAAAGGAAGTCAAGTACTCAATACCAATGGTTGGTCCAATGGTGAAGGAGAGGCGGGTTATTGGGGTTATGTTGAGATTTAAGATCATGTACATTGAAAATACGTGAAAAGAAAATTTAACTACAACAAATAATTTAGCATATGGTTATATTACAAAATTGCTTTCTTTATGAGGGCAATCTGTTGCTCATGTCCTCTAATTCTTACCATGGAAGAGAAGAAAAACTTGAAATAAAACCCCACACCAATCTGACCAACACGATACAGTAAGGTGAATTTACTTCCTATTGTGCAAGAGGCTGGAGCTTAACAGTGGGACGTATATGAGCTGAAACGATGACGAATGATACTAAGTAATATAGATTGCTGTATGGACTATAAATATATATGTATAATCAATACAGGCATGGGCTTCAATCAAGTAAGAAGAGAATTTACTAAAATGAAAAAATATAAATCCAAAACGACGCCGAGGGTATTTAATAAATTACATTCAAACCCTTCAAGAACTCTAGATGTCCCGCAAAAGCCACTTCAGCGTGAAGATAATAATTGAGAGCTCAAAATTTTAATAAGTACCCTCAATGGAAACTTCGTATCTCAAACTACGTTTATATCCGACAAATTGTCGCACAACTCGAAAATTTTGAATCGTCGTTATAAATAATTAAATTAATGTCTTTAAATTAAGATTAGTAAATGTGCCCGCGTTACTCTGAAAGAATTAAAAGATCTTACAAGTGTTGAAGCTTTAAAATTTATTACGTAAGCGTTCGAAACTTTTTCGTTGCTTAAAAAGGCGGACTTGTAGAATGGCCTTACATCTTTCTTACTAGTTATTTATGTTAGGCAAACAAACTACAGAAAAAGGATTTTAGTGCAATGTTATCTGTTTATCTTTTCTTATTAGTTAAAATATATTGTTTTATTATCTATTACTTATTGCTGGGAAATAATAAAATGTGATTGAGAGAACAGCGAGAGAATGAACAGTTTCAGAAATCTAGAACTGCCACTGTAATCATCATCAGGCTGTCCAATGTGGCGACTAAACCTCTATTTCTCTTGAGTTAATCTATCTTCAACAGTTGACGTCGAGGACCTAACGGATGGATGAGTGTGTGAGTACACAATTGAGGAGTTTATAAGGAACAACCGATAACGGTTGTCATTGGTGAGTCAACTGATAACGGTTGTCATTGGTGAGTCAACTGATAACGGTTGTTATCGGTAACTCAACGGATAACGGTTGTTATCGGTGACTCAACTGATAACGGTTGTCATTGGTGACTCAATTGATAACGTTTGTTATTAGTGACTCAACTGATAGCGGTTGTTATCGGTGACTCATCTGATAACGGTTGTTATTGGTGACTCAACTGATAACGTTTGTCATCGGTGACTCAACTGATAACGGTTGTCATTGGTGACTCAATCTGATAACGGTTGTTATCGGTGACTCAACTGATAACGGTTGTTATCGGTGACTTAACTGATAACGGTTGTTATCGGTGACTCAACAGATAAAAATTCAAAAAACCCTTATTGTGAGATAAATACGATAGTTAGACATACCATATATCTGGGATATTTTTTGTAGATAATTATATTTTCTACAAAGTTGTAGTACATTGTTTTGTCCTATAGTCAATAGTTTTCGCAGCACACGCGATGTAAGGATTTTTCCGGGTCATTTTTTTACACCTTGGGTTAGATTATTGGACTTTTAGTACGGATCCCAATTTGTTTGAAAATATTATATAGCCTATAGCCTTATTCGATAAATGGACTATCCAACACTGAAATAATTTTTCAAATCGGACCAGTGGTTTCTGAGATTAGCGCGTTCAAACAAACTCTTCAGCTTTATAATATTAGTATAGATAGTATAGATACTAGCTGATCCAATAGACGATGTTCTGTTCAAATAAAATAAAAGGAATTCTCCTTAAAATCGACAGGAGCTCCACCTACCGGGTCCAATTGATAAAATGGTCGGTCACGGACGATAAGAAACTGGGTACCAGTACAGCCCAATGGCGAAGGGGAGGTAATATGATAGGTTATGACACCACACTACGCTCTATCTTCACCCCGAACGGAACGGATGACATATGTGCTGACCATAGCCGACCCAAAAAAGGAAAAGATGTCGTTTTTTTTGACGTGACAACGTCTTATAATTCGATGGAGCCGGCTGCACGCACGAACAAAATATGACTCATGCGGCGTTACCTCGCTCTGAGGCGTTCCATTTAAGACTTGAAGTGCAAATGAGAGCGCGGAACGAGCGACAAAGAGGCACTATCGGCCTCCGCGTTCGACATCTGTCTCTCTCTCCTACTTGAGTGAGCGATGCGTCCGCGTGGACAGCTGCTATACACATTTACATGTTTTCGTCAAGTATGAAGTTCAGTGAAAAGTGAATGTGGTGTCTATTGTTTATAGCAACGATAATTGCGGCGATAAAGGTAATGATTCTTTCGATATTAATAAATATATTTTCAGTGATATATTGTCGAATATTCGACGACGTTGACGTTGTCACGTTCAACTATCGTCAGTAAACCGACTTTACAGACAACCGATATTTTTTTTGGGGTTGGGTTGCGGTCGGCGCGCTCCTCGCACCACTCCTTTCGGGACGACAGAGGGGCGTAAACACGCACACCCACAATCCACCCATGATGCACGTCGCCTTCGTCGTTGGGCCGACCACCGGAGCAGGGTGACTTGAAAGGAAAAGATGTCGTGCATATAACTGTGTGAGTATGAAAACACTACTATTTTGATATTATAAACAGACATTTCAATTTTATTTATTCAAATTCTTATTATGTATAAACCCCGCGGGGACACTTACATATTGTAATTTTTTTTTATATTTTAACTTAAATTGCTACCGGATCGGGACGGGATCGCACTGAGAAGATCCGGCAAGAAACTCACTGGGATTGTCTTCTTTTTAATTCATTAACTAGTTTTTCTATACCAATAAATAAAATTGGAATGTCTGTTTGTAATGTCAAAATCATAGGCTTTTTTCACGCTCACAGGGTTATTTGCACGACACCTATGCCTAAAATACAGATTAAAAATTTTTTGTTCGTCTGTCTGTCTGTTTGTTCCGGGTAATCTTCAAAACGGCTGGACCGATTTCAAAAATTCTTTCACCAATGGCAAGCTATAATATCAGGGAGTAAACTAGGCTATATTTTATCCCGGTATTCCCACGGGAACGGGTACTACGCGGGTAAAACGATTATAACCTATAACCGAAGCGAAGCGAGGGCGGCTTGCTAGTTATTAAATATAATGAAAAAGTACCATCAGATAACAATCATTTAAGATAAGGACTCAATCAGCTGAAATAGCAATGAGGAGGTAATATCGTTGCTTTCGAGGCTACACGACACCTATCCGCTGTCCCGGGCAGTTGAGACAGAATGTAATCGGTGAATAGCATAAAAAAATATGGTAAGTAACTCGTTATAACATGGAAACTTAAATTTTGTACAAAATCAGTTATTCCCACCGCTGGGCTTGAGTCCAGCCCAGCTTATGGGGAGAACCCCATTAGGGAGGATAGTGACCTATTGTATCATGCTATGGTCCATGTTATGACGGATTAAGAATATAATTCATCACCCCTTCTCTTACCTGTAGATGTCGTAAAAACGACTAAGGAATATGATATGCAAATAAGATCAATGCAAGAGGAGGAAGGTGGATGATGAAAGAATAGGGGGTGGTGAATTGTATTCTTACTTCCGTGTGGTGACGGAGTAAGAATACAATTCACCACCCCCTATCTTACCCGTGGGTGATCGTACGAGACGACTAAGGGATATAAAACACATATAACATCTATGCGAGAGAAGGAAAACTCGAAATAAAACCCTATTCCAACACGTCTGACCAGCGTGGTGTAGTAGGTCAATTACCCTTCCATCATGGAGGAGGCCCGAGCCCAACAGTGGGACGTATATTGGCTGAGATGATGAAGAGGAGGAAATCTCTGATATAAAACCCTCTTTTTTTTTGGGGGATGGGTTGCGGTCGGCGCACTCCTCGCACCACTCCATCCGGGGCGACAGAGGGGCGTAAGCATGTACACCCGCAACCCACCCACGTGCACGTCGCCTTCGTTGTTGGGCGACCGACGGAATACCCCCTATTTGGGGTACCCTCCCATCGACCGACGTCCTCCTCCTCGGGGAGGACGTCGGTCTTTCCTCACGCGGTCGGCCTCTCGGCGGGTGACGGACTAATTCCCCGATCACGTCACCCGCGGCCTCGGCTAAGGTATAAAACCCCCTTTTTTTTTTTTTTTTTTTTTTTTTTTTGGGTGGGCTATGGTAAGCGCACGCGCGGTCCTGTCCGTCCGGGGCGATGAAAGGACGGCGCGTGGGCCCATAACCCACCCGTACCCACGTCACCTCGTTGTTGGGCCGACCACCGGAGCAGATGTCACTTGTCGTCAGTGGTCGGCCCGACGGAATACCCTTTCGGGTAACCTCACCTCTCGACCTGGGACGTCGGTCGCCGTCGCGCGGTTAGCCTCTCTGCGGGTGATGGACAATTCCCCGGTCCGATCACCCGCGGCCTCGGCTAGGGCGGCATTAGGCGCAGATACTCGCGCCTGCGCCGCCCGAGTCGCCGGCGGCGGAACGTGTCGCCGAATAGAAGCTCTACTCGCACACGATCCGCCGCCTCCTTCCGTGAGATAACGGCCTCACAGAAGGCGGCGACCGCGTCCCAGTTCCTGACGCTGACGAGCATCTCCCTGGCGATGGTCGGCAGCGCCAGGTCGGCACCGATAATTGCGACGAGTTCACGGCGATCCTCCTCCCATGCAGCACACTCCTCGAGCGTGTGCTGCGCCGTGTCCTCGTCGCAACTGCAGTGGTGGTAGGACGGTGTGCTCTCCCTCCTGACAATCTTGTGCAGGTACTTCCCGAAGCAACTGTGCCCCGTCAGCACCTGCACCAGTCGGAAGGAAAGCACCCCGTGCGTCCGCTCCAACCACTCCATCAGCACCGGCCGGAGGGCCTCGACGGTCCTAACACCATACCGAGGACTCTCCAGCCGGACTGCCCAACGGGCAATGACTTCTCGGCGGGCGTCGACCCGCCAGGCGGTGATCTCTGTGATGGAGACCATGCCGCCGCGGGCGCGCTTCTCCGACACCCGCCGATAAATGTCGGCGAGCATCTCCGCCTCCAGGTCCCACGGGGGAGTTCCGGCCAGGAGGCACGCTGCCTCCGTCGCCACCGTGCGGTAACCGCGTACGGCCCTGATCGCCATGACCCTCTGTGGTCGCCACAGGAGGGCCCTAAGACGGACGGTCAGGGACCCCGCCCACACCGGTGCGCCGTACAGGGCCATCGACCGGATCACCCCCACGTACAGCTGTCGGCACGTAGCACTGGGTCCGCCCACATTCGGCATCAGCCGCGAAAGGGCGGACGCCGCGCCGACAAGCCGGGGAACAAGTCGATGGAGATGCTCCCGGAACCAAAAATGCCCGTCGAGCACCAGGCCCAAGTACTTCATGTGGGCCTGGATGCTGATGGTGACCGACTTCACGGTGATCGAAGCGCCGGCGGGAGGCCCGGCGGTACGGAGGCCATGGAACAGAAGGGCCTCCGTCTTTTCCAGGGCTACCCTCAACCCCAGCGCTTCGATCCGCCTAACAATCTCCTCGGTGCCGAGAGTTGCCAGGCGTGCCGCCTCCTCTAGCGTCCCACCCCGGGCTGTGACGAGTGTATCGTCGGCGTAGCAAATTACACCCAGCCCGGGTGGGAGGCTTCCTCTCAACGCCCAGTCGTAGCCGATGTTCCACAGGGTCGGACCCAGAACCGACCCCTGTGGGACACCGCACGTCATGGGCGTTCGCACAACGTCCCCTACTCGGTCAACGTAGAGGACGCTGCGCCCCTCCAAGTAGTCTGCCACCAGCCGCCTGAGGTACACGGGCACCCCGTGATACCTCAGCCCCTCCCTGATGCAGCTGAATGGCAGACTGTTGAAGGCGTTGGCGATGTCCAGGGACACCGCCAACAGGACTCCTCCGCCGGTGACGGCCTCCGCTACCACGGCCTTCAGGCGCAGCAGGGCCGCGATCGTCGAACGCCCTCTCCGAAAACCAAACTGGGCGTCCGACAAATCGGGCCCGTCCCCGAAGGTATAAAACCCCCTACCAATATGTCTGACTAGCGTGACATATTAGGTCAATTTCCCTCCCATAATGTTGGAAACCTGAGTCTAACTGTGGGATATGTGTGGGCAGAGATGATGATGTTGATATCGTGCTGGGCACACATGTTGTTATGATGTTTTATTTCGAGGGTTTCCTTCTCTTGCACAGATGTTATATGCATATTATATCCCTTAGTCGTCTTTTACGGTATCTACAGTGAATTTTATTCTTACTCCGTCACCACACGAAGTATTGAATATATTATACAAATAATTATCACCAAAAATCTTTTAGAAGCACAAATAATCTTTAAAAAGCATAACTTTCTAAAAAGTTTGTACACCTTTCAATTGGTATTTCACAAGAAATTTGCTGTGGTGGCAGAACTTTGACAATCTTGTATACTTTTGTCATCAAAATATCAAAGTTTCACTTTAAGAGGAAGTATCGACACGGCACGTACTAACGATAGCACTTTGACGCTGTTGCTAAGATCTTCCTCGGCGTTTCTATGGCAACTATTAAATAACTTGCATAGAAGTTGCCATGTTCTATACGTATAACATAATATGATTATTCTGTCAAATTTAACACTTCAAGTACTTCTTCTTCTTTTGTAATGGCAATTACATAGTTACAAATGAGCCATTGTTTCCATTATTGAGTTATAATTTTTTTCACAAAATGTAAATTTTTTGACGTCTAATATAAATATGGTAAATCCTTTGAATAATAACGTAAAGAAGGTAAGTTTACCCACAAAAAATGAAGCATTTAAATTGGAGCCTAATGGAGCTTACACCGGACCGTTCCGTAGTGTACAAGGTACATTGTACTGCACGTACGTACGCAACTCTTAAAAAATAAATAGGTAATTATGACGGTTTGTGCATTCAAATGATGTTACATCACATTTGAAAAACACAAGAAGGTTTTTAACATTACTTTTAAAAGTATTTCGACGATTTATATTAATAAAAACAAAATTTGATTTCATAATTTGTATAGTGGTGTGCGTGTGTAATCGCTTGCGCGCATGTATGTAGTATTTTTGGCTTCATGTTTTTGATCGCCCGAAGTACCGACACTATCCTTCTATACGTTATTATTCTAAGGCTAAATCTTTATAATAGTCATAATGGTAACATTAATGGAGTACTGACAACCAAATTCTTTGAGATTCATACTTTTGAGAATACCGGTAGAACATGAAAATGCATGCAGTTCACTGATATATCATGTTCACTAGACTTCAGCATTTATCTCTATTATTTAAAATATATACCTTTTTTTTTTGGGTTGGGCTGCGGTCGGCGCGCTCCTCGCACCACTCCATCCGGGGCGACAGAGGGGCGTAAGCACGCAACACCCGAAACCCACCCGAAAACCACGTCGCCTTCGTCGTTGGGCCGATCACCGGAGCAGGGTTACTTGACATCAGTGGTCGGCCCATTTAAAATATATACCTGCAAATTCCAGTAACACTGTAAACGCTAAAATAATAAATAAAATTTAGAAACGCTATATTACATTTTGACATTTTCGCCAAAAGGTCCAATGCTACTTGCATTGAAACTACATTCAAAACGATAATTATGGTGACATTTTAGTATTTTTTTTACTCTAATATCAGGTAAGACGGGCTGGGATTTACAAATTATATACTGAAATTGCTGTAAGAAATTTGATTTGCTTACTGCAGTAATACTTTTATCATAGCTGACATATGTCCCACTGTTGGGCTCGGGCCTCCTCCACTATGGGAAGGAAACTGACCTACTATACCACGCCGGTCAGACGTGTTAGTATTTTTTTTTTTTTTAGGTGTGGGCTATGGTAAGCGCACGCGCGGTACAGTCCGTCTGGGGCGATGAAAGGACGGCGCGCGGGCCCATAACCCACCCGTCACCTCGTTGTTGGGCCGACCACCAGACGTGTTAGTTTAGGGTTTCATTTCGAGATTTCCATCTCTAATACAGATATTATATGCATATTATGATCCTTTAGTCATCTTTTACTACATCCAGGGACAAGATAGGAAATGGTGAAGGAGGTGATGAATTGAAATGACCCTTGTGACAGGGTCAGAATACAATTAATCACCCCCAGACGGAAATAATTTTTAATTTCAATTATTTAATTTAAAATTTGATTTCACCCTATCATCCTGAGAGGAGAGGAGAATTTTCGATTAATATTTTAATCGTATGAAGGCGCCGACATCCTCTACTACTGAGAGTGCCCGCAGGCAGAGTCATTCTACTAATTAAAACAACGATCGATCCAGCAATTCATTTCATGAATGTCGTTCATAACAAAATATATATTTGTTATACATTTTCTGAATTATTTAAAACTAGGTTAATTTCACTTCTATTGTGGAGTATTCGTGCCCAGCAGTAGGTCGTATATGATGGGACGTAAGTAAACTATGATGATGATAATGAAAAATTTCAAATAAAACCGATTTTTTAAGTAATATGAAAAGTAAGTATCATGTCCTCGTCAGAAGAAATGAACGGAAATAGTTTAATCGAATCCAATGAACTCAAATTTTATGGGTTTATAATAGGAAATCCAGGATTGCGTTTCCTAACCTTCAATCTCCATCATCATAGTAGCGCCGTGATATCACCAAACATGTGAGTTTAAAATGTTAAGTCATAGATATTTTCACCTTTAGGGGTTCAATTTCGCGGGTGACATGACCGGGGATTAGTCCGTCACCCGCCGAGAGGCCGACCGCGTGAGGAAAGACCGACGTCCTCCCCGAGGGGAGGGTACCCCAATAGGGGGTATTTCGTCGGGCCGACCACTGATGTCAAGTAACCCTGTTCCGGTGGTCGGCCCAACGACGAAGGCGACATGGTTTTCGGGTGGGTTGGAGGAGTTGCGTGCTTAAGCCCCTCTGTCGCCCCGGACGGAGTGGTGCGGAGGCGCGCCGACCGCAGCCCACCCACAAAAAAAAAGGGAGGTTAAATTTCAGGTGACCGGACCGGGGATTTAGTCCGGTACCTGACGAGAGGCTTGCCTCGCGACGGCGATCGGCGTCCCGGGAAGAGGACGTCGACGGAGGGGTACTCCCTCGGGGTATTCCGTCGGGCCGACCACTGAAGTCAAGGAACTCTGCACCAGTGGTCGGCTCATCGACGTAGGCGACGTGCTATTGGGTAAGTTACGGGGCCGTGCGTCGTCCCGGACAGAGCCGGGCAGCGGGTGCGCTAACCGTAACCCACCCCAAAAAAAAGGGGTTAATAAAAAAAAATTGTACTCGCTTACACAAAAAAAAAAAAAGAACCGTGCAGAAATATTTAAATTTCTAGCCTTAAGTTTTGCTTATATATCTTTTCAGCCTCTTACGGGTTTAAATTTGTAAAAACTCTTTCTTAGTCCTTGTCCCTTGTACAAAAATTAACAGTTCTAGGCCCAATGGTTTCAGCTACACGCTTTTCACCCCAGTAGATTTGATTTTAAAGTCTATAACCGACATTGATACATTTTTATGATGTATATAGATTAGCAATATATTAACGAAGTTTGATAATAATTGGATAAGTAGCTAAGGCTTTGTAATTATAGATTAATCTGCATATTCTCAAATAATGTCTACTAGAATTTGCCACGCCTAACCGCACCTATCATCGTGTTATCGCGTTTAATGTAGCTATTAATGAAGACGATTCGAAAAATGATTGCGAAACGCCATAAATGGGTGTGTGTTAAGTAATTTATTATGTTAGAAATAATAAAATAATAGTTATACTTACAGCTCAGTGGACGTGAAAATCTTTGCTATTATATACATTAAGTTTCCGTGTGGTGATGGAGTACACCATCACTTTTTCGTGGATGTCGTAAAAGATGACTAAGAGATATGAATATTATGCATACAGCATGTTTGCCAGGTAAGGAAAACTCGAAATGAAATCCTGTACCAATCCGTATGATCAGAGTGGTACAGTAGGTCAATTTCTCTCCTACTATAGGGGAGTCTTGAGCCCAGAATTGGGACGCCTATGAGTTGTGATAACGGCGAGACATGAAAGTTTTGAGAATTTTTTCCTATCAGCTGGTGTAACATTGCTTTGTATGCAATAAACAAAGATAACTCTGATACGGGTTTTTTGGGCGGGTCATTTGGCCTACCATTGGTACCAAGTTCCTTGACGTCCGTCGAAATAAGTGTAATAACATAGAGACACCTTGCCATAGCTACAGTATTACTCTCATTTATTATCTATTATTAATATTTTTTTCCATGCATTGGCGTCGTAGGAATACCAATCACCAACCTATCTTGCTCATGGTTATCGTAAAACACGTCTTAACCTAATTAATTAAGCTTAACATTTGCATATATCATCTATGGAAGATAAGGCAAATTTTAAATAAAGCTAATAGGTCAACTTTCTACTAATGTATAAGGGGTTCAAGTCCAGTAGCGGGACATGTATGAGTTGAGATGTTTGAATGTCTGACGTGATACAGAGATATAATGAGGCGGGACAATTATAATGTTCTGAAGAAACTTTAAATTATTAATTTCGAAAGCTATAGGGAATAAAGGAAGAATGGAGAGAAGATGGATGTATTGCATGAAACATAATATAGATAAATCTATTTAACAGATGCCGCCCGTCGATAACGGATTGTGACTGCAATGTTGTTACCTCCTACTTCCCCATGGGAGGCTAAAGGAGAACCAGCGCTTTACTAAGAAATTCTTAACACTAATCAATTACTAATGCCACTGTTGGACTTGCGCCTCTTCCACAGTGCGAGGAAAATTTACCTAAAAAAGCGTTGATGCCATACCTATAATTGCAATCAATCGTAACCACATAAAAGCCTTTCAAACTCTGTCATGTGCCTTAAACCCTTAAACTCTGTGTTGTACTACTGCGCTTCATGTAGCTGCATATCCTCTTATTCAATAGCTTATTAGCTAATTTTACGTCAGGTCTGCCGCTTTTCATAGGAGGGAAGTGGAGTTTTCCAAATCTTGCTGTTTTTCTTTGTTATTTAAATCTGTTGTGGGTCCCAAAACAAAAATATTTCCCGGGACTTTCGGAGAGTTACATCTCGGCGTCAGCTTAGATTACAAGAATTACATTGGTGTGTAGAGATTACATTAGTGTGAATGTGTGGTAGGATAAATCTCAATAATTAAGATTACAAAAACAAAATGATGTTATACGAACCCTTCACATTCAGCGTAAGTTTGTATAATATTGATTCATATAATTATATGTCTAAAAAATCTTGTTTTTCAAATGAAGTTACGAGGTCTGAATATTAACCAATATATGAAATGAAGACCATTCAGTTAATGAATTCATTCACAACTCCATGCTCACTTTGATAAATTGATAGCACGATTAAAATATATGGTTGTATTATCATGCGTGTTGTTGAAATTTTAATCACTCGAGCAGATGCTGCGATTTATCCGACATATTGGATGCAATCGGTTGGAATTAATGTGAAGTATTAATTTATATGTTTGATTGCAATAAACGTGTTATGTTGACAGTCAAACTTAACACAGATGATTGTAAATCATCATCACCTTGTTCCTATCCAAATTGTTTTTTTTTTTTATAATAATGTGGAAATTTGATAACATGTCAGTGAAGATACTTACTAAAGGAATTCATTACACAGTATTTGGTTATATTGTATATAGTTATGTTATCAATGTATATCTAACCCAAAATCAGTTTTTGTTTAAAGGGGGCTAATATTTGTACATACTTATATACAGAGGTGTCGGTAATGGTAACGGTAACAGTGTCGTAGTTCAATTGGTTTTTCTCGTCTCAAAAATTTCCAACGCGCCTAAATGAATTTTCACCTCAAAATTATGTATGAAGAGAAATTATTAATATTTTGTAAATAAAGAACATAATAATATTATTTATATCAAAAGTACTAAAAGCTTGTGTCTGAGTCGGTTACTTAATCGAAAACTAGCACTGATTTTTAATTGAAAGCTGTAAGTGTGTAAACATACTAGAGATTGCAAACCGGGCCCGCCCGGCCCCGGTGCCCTTTTAGGCAGCCACCGGGTCCGGTCATCGGATCCGGTATGAATGGCCGGCTTTTTTAAATCATTCTTTTATATTGAAAAATAATTGTTTTGCCTTATGCAAGTTAGAATATACTTTTGTTTTGTTATATTATACTTATAAAGCCTACGTAACGTAACCAATTTTACATTACATTTTGTTAGTTAAGACTACAAGTGTGGTCGTTTACAGTTACAATACAGCCTAGCCTATAAGATTTCGCTATTTGCTCAATTAGTAACAGTAACACTCACTAGATATTAAGAAATAACCAAAGTTTAAGAAAAAACATAATTCTTTACTTTTAGCAAATAAGAATTTGTTTTGTTATACCAAAGCTACCAAAGTCTATCTATCTATGATAATCTAAGTTGTTATGACACCTATTTGTTTCTTATTTTAATACTATGTTTTTAAATAGACACTATAAGGAGTAAAGAGGAAGATCTGCTTGTTAAACGTATAAAAGTGAATAATTACTAATACTAATGTTACTTTTCCGTCCATAAGTAAAAGTAATCAATTATGTATTAGGTGTGATTTTGAGACTTGAGTGAGACTGACAATTGGACCCTGTTAAGCAGAAAAGATCCAGGCAACATTTTATTACTTTTGAGTAAATGCAGTTTAAAAATAGGCAGATAATAAAAAAATCGTATGATACAGTACCTATTTGAAATTTAGTAGTGTAATAGGCCATAACATATACATTATTTTGAAAGTAATAAATGGTGTATTTTTATATGAAGAGTATTTATTATTACTGAAAAACTATGCGTGGATCTTTTATGCAAAATACAATATTACAATTTAAGTATCGGTTTAAAGTGTGGTATGATTTTAGAAGGAGAAGGAAATTAATATATGTACTAATATAAGAACAGTTTAATGACAAAAAATAATACAAATTGACCTTTGAGGTAAAAAAATATAATAAAACAATGAATCGGCAATCACTTGTTGGTTTTCAAACTTATTTAAGTAGTATCACTTTCCTCAGCTTCATACTCTATCTCAAAATCAGGTTCAGCACCAAATCCATCAATATCGTCTTCTACATTACTGTCACCTCTCAGATTTTTGTAGAATGTGTGAGCATCACGTGGAATCAAATGCAAAAGGCTTTTGATATCGCTCAATTTCGCAGCTGCTATAGGTTTACCATTTGGCCAAAGCATATTCATCATATCTCTGGAAATGAAGGGTTGTCTTCCACGTTGACGTTTTTCTCCAGATCCACCTCTTCATAATCATCCTCTAAACTTTTTCGCATAAACAAGGAAAACATTGCTTCCTTTTTTAATAAAATTTCTTTGGTTTTAAGCCAGGAAATTTTTTCACCAGTAATAGATGTTTTTCTATTGGTGATTGCTTTTTCAAGATTAGCTGATCCAAGAAAATCTTTGACTTCCATTCTGTGCACTTGGAGAGGTTTATTTTTTTTGCAGGTTCTCATTGTGTTCATATAATCTTCAGGTAGGTAAACTCTTTGTTGGTATTTCAGAGCACATTCTATTTTCCAGAAATCTGTATCATTAGGCAAGAAACTGTGTCCAGACTCTAAAAATCTAATAAAAATTTGTTGTAATGTCGGGTGATCGTTTAAAATAGCTTTAAGCATAAGGGTGAGCTTAATATTCCTATTTTGGCCGCCGCAGGAATCGCTCCACAAAATAAGATCAGTCACTCCTTCTTTCAATCTTTCCGACAGGTGCTTAATCAGACAAGAACCTACTTCTTGGGAGCCTCTCCCAGCTTCACCTTCTACCCAAATGTTACAGTGCCCTTGATCATCTGATCCCGTATGTATGCCCATATTGTACATCCATAACTGCCTCTTATAAAATACAATATTCGTAGGAATGCGTGGAAGTGGCAACGTTTTTTCTAAATCGTATGTAATTGTTTCTGTGTAAGGATCAGTTTTTGCGAGAGCCATGTCATTTTTCAGTCGTTTTTTAAAATCTTCTGCAGTTTTAAGATGGGCATTATGTTCCTCTATAATCTTTTTCTTAGCTTCTTCATCCATAATCAAATTCTTTTTATTTTCGTAAAAGTCACATTTGTTACAAGTATCTTTATTTAGGGGTTTGGTGCGAAGATTAAATTTGGTTAAGAAAATATGTTTTGCTTTTGGATATGACAAGACATTAATGCCTGCTGAATGTGCTTCTTCAGTGTAGATCTGGTAAATTTTTGAAAATGTCATATCTGATCTTAAGAATTTTGCAGCTCCTACTTTCTCACGACAGTAATGCGAAATGTACGTAGGGAGCTTTTTAACAATACTTATGAAAAATTGTTCGCTTTCCTCACTAATTTTATTGCGACCTCCATTTATTCCACGTTTATCCGAAATAGAATCCGATCTCATCTTTTTAAGTGCTGTATCAATCCTTTTTGGAGTTGTGTGAATGGTTTTTACAAACATTTCCCTACATACTGAAATACCTTTCAGGAAATACTGTCGTGAAAATGACCTATTCTTGGAACTGTTTTGTGATTGTGATACGTATCGTCGTTTGACTGGAATTTCTTTAACATTAGCTACTATGAACATATTTTGAGCATGATACGAGCCTAATTCATAGAATTTCTCAAATTCAGCTTGTCGGTCATGAAATGAAATCTTTTCACTACATTTTTTTACACAGTTACAGTTAAAATCAATAAAAATCTTAGGGCTTATTCCTTTTTTCTTATAATTAACGTAAGATAAGTTTTTATACTTTCTTTGTTTTCTTTCTTCTCTAGTCATTTGGCCAAATTTTCTTTTTCTTCCTTTTGAAGGCCTCCCATGTATTCCTTTATCCATAGGCATTTCTTTTTCCAGTCGCATGGGTTCTTCACCAATAGCAGTTGCCTGTTCCAAATCTACTCTACTACTCGTATGCGGCTGTCCATTGTCATGAAAACCGGTTGATATTACATTTCCTGTTTTGACATTAGAAGATTCACCGTGGATAATTACTTGTGTCATAATTATAGACGCTGACTTGTTCGAGCTATCGTCATTAGAACATGCTTCAGCAAAACCATCAATTACATAGTTAGGATCTTGCACGGAATCATCACTGTCAAAATCTTCACATCCTTCTAAGACATTTAATAGTTCTCTAGTTTCTGGAGACATTTGAGGCATTGGTGATGGAAGAGGTAATGCTGGAATAGCAATTGGAGTTGACGTAGAAAAAGCGGGGGCTTCAATGTTCATCTCCTCGACCATAAGCGGTGTTATAGAAGCTATTGAAGGAATCTCCACCACACCATTATTACCATCACCACAGTTAACTATATTCATGCGCGGTGTTATGGGGGAATACGGCGGGGCTTCTATGCTCTGGTCACCAACTCCATAGCTGCCCACACTAGACATCTCTGTAGCCGAAAGCGGTTTGGAAGCAACAGGCATCAATGAATAGCATTCTTTGTTTTGCTGAGTTCGAAAAAGCAGATTTGATGGTATTTTTAGTGTTGTATTTTTTTGTTTAGCCAAGTGAGTACCTAGGCAAACAAACAAGCTTGTAAGCAAATTATTAACCAAAACGCGGCTCGTCAGTAGTAAAAAATATCATAACTTGTTAAAAATACAAATGTAACAAAGCAGTGACAAGACTTAGACGTAAAATAGATTGAATTATTTAGCCATGCATAAAACTCATGCCCTGCACTCGTTGTTGCCTTTCTTCGTGTAGGAGTTACAAACATACAAACCGACAAATTTTCGCATTTATAATACGAGTAGAATAATAACAGTATTCCAATATTACTACCAAACTTAATAGAGTTTAATAGACAAACCTGACTTTTGGGATCCAATTGGGTTGCTTTGAGGTGAGTTTTCTATAACATCTGCTGACAAGTTATCTGTGTAATACAAAAGTTAATTTTTATTTTTTAATGTAAAATTAAATATACATCCTTTATACTACACGCCAAAAAAGCGCCGATTCGTGGAATTGTGGACACTAGCCCGGTTTCAATACAATAGTATATATATATTCTTTATAAACAGATTGGAAATGTGTAATTCACCTACGACCAAAAATTAGGTACAAATAAAACTTAGCTCGGCTCAATCTAGTGAAAAATACACATTTAGTTTTGAGCATGCCTCAACTTTATAGAGACATTTTGGGACTAACATAATAGATGTACTTTTTATTATCATCGCCATCATACTTCGAGCATTCAGCATTTGAAAAAGATTGAAAGTCTTATTGAGGTTATAAAATGTAGGAAGTTACTTACTGTCTTTGTTTTCATCTTGATCGTCGTCATCGGAACTATATCCCAAGTAGGCACCTCTTAAAACATTGTTCGCACGTTCCATATTCGAATATTAAAAAGGTTGAGCTATTATGAGCGCTAAACGAACGTTACACTACACAGACGTCACGTAGTTAATGACCATAGAGCAAGGAATTCTTTGAGTGTAACCAAGTAAAAAAAAAATATCATAATCAAATAAACGGATATTACCAAAATAAAGTTATATTTATTTTATACTGAACAAAAAACAATAGCATATTGAATTTCAAAATATTTAAGTATCCTCAAAGTTCACTTTGAATCTATTATTTTAAATAACAATAAAAAATATTTTAAGCAGAATACATCCAAACATTATAAATGTGGGAAACAAAGGCAAAGGTTACATTTGATATTATGCAAAATAGAGCCAAAGCACATGGCTTCTTAAGTTTTTGAAATAAAGTGAGGTATCTATTATGCAAAAAGATCCAAACCACATGGTATGAAAATTATACAACAATTATTGAGACTTTTAAAAGTTTTAAAAAGATCCATGTAACATGAATCTTTTGAAAACTATAAATCTTATTAAAGTCTGTGTCCACGCAACGTGATACTTTTCTACATTTTTCAAAATTGGTGATTAGGAGATGGTATCTTTGACACAGTATAACTTTTGTTAGGTTATGGTGCTCAAAATGCCTGGATCTTTTGTGCATATATAAAAATTGATGAGTACTTTATGGATATGTAGATAACTCAATTTTAGAAAAAGTGTTGGTTGGATCTTTTAACAGGGTCCAATTATGATAACTGTTCATAAGCCAGTTTGAAATAAATATTAACCTTGAATTATTGTTTTTTTTTGCATTAATATATAGAAAATTTTCATAAAATACTTTAAAGGTTTCATCGCTCCGAAGCCGGGACGGTCTCCAGAGTCGCAGTTCATCTCTAACACAACCCGACCGGGTCTAGAAATATACCGGATTGCAATCTCTAAAACATACAGCTCAAACACAATGTCCCCATTATCATATAGAAGTAAACAGATAATGTAGAAAAAGTTAAAATTAGAATTAATTAATATACATTTATTTCATGCTGTACATAGTATATAAATGAAGTCTTATCAAACAAAAAACGTAATATTCTGCCCAAACAGCGTTTGCAATTCGTAGCTTTCAATTCCCCAGACAATATTAGGATCGTCCTAATCTCAAGTGAACTCTTTTCTCCTAAAACCTATTCTATACAGTATCAAATTCAATGCCAAACAATATAAGGTGGCACAAAAAACCACGAGCCGTAAACCTTAAGAGGATTGTATTCGACAAAGTAAACAGGACACATCTCGAGGGCCCATTGTTTTTGTGTTGTGTTGTCTTGGAGAAATAATCAAAGCAACTTACTATGTAGACGTGATGTGTACCTTAGAGAATGCCATTTAGAGAGAATGAGTTGCCGGGCGCGGAATATATATTTGTTCCTATACTAAATTCGCCATTGAATTGTATGAGATTGTCTTATAGATTTTTTTGCATTTTTTGTGAAGAGTACAATTCAATTTTGAATTACTAGCTGGGAATATTTAAAAGCAACAAAGAAATACACTTTAATTTCTTTTTTTTTCTAAATATCACACACTTTTCTTGTGGGGCGTGCGGCCTTGCGGCCTCATAACTTTTATATTAACTTTTGTATTTCCTCCTACATCCGCGGCTGTATCGCTCTGCGGATGGCGGACTTAACTCCGTTCCATCTAACTGTGATCTCGGCTAGGGTGGCATCAGGTACTTGTGTAAAGCGGCGCAGGTGCTAGTACCTGCGCCGCCATACGCGCCGGAGGTGAAGCTTGTCGTGA
The DNA here is from genome assembly GCA_032191425.1 of Lymantria dispar. Taxonomy (NCBI): domain Eukaryota; kingdom Metazoa; phylum Arthropoda; class Insecta; order Lepidoptera; family Erebidae; genus Lymantria; species Lymantria dispar. Next base: position 26,841,745 of record CM063442.1, read on the forward strand.
TAGAGGAATTCCTGCCGGATCCGCACCGCCTTTCTTTTGCGAGATAACCGCCTCATAGAAGGCGACAATCGCATTTCAGTTCCTGACGCTAGCAAGCATTGAGCTTAGAGATGATCAGCAGCATGCTTGCAGATGCTTGAGTTACTGCGACATATCCTCCTCGTAGTCGCAGTAGTGGTAGCACTGTGACTTCTCCTTGCGACCTTGTGCGGGCACTTTTTGAAGCAAACATGCCCCCTTAAGAGTTGCACTAATTGGCAGTAGATGTTGTGTACTGTGCCACTGGCACAACGGCTGAGATATTACCGACCCCCACCAGTTTCTTTGGCACCCGCTGGTGAAGACCACCGTAGCATATTGGCCTCCAAGTCCAACAGGGGAGTTTCGGCTAGCAAGTAAGCTGAAGAGCCTGAGACTGAAGAGAACCTGCACACCGGCGAACTGGTTAAAGTTGACCTGCAAGAGGCGAATGTACTCGGCAGCTATTAGTGAACCGTGTCCGTCTTCGTCTTCTACGCTGATGACTGATCGGACCGCATTTTAGGAGCACCCACTTTTCGAGACAATGTACTCCCGGATGTTCACTACCACCACGTAAAGGTCCAGATAAGTGACGCGTATCTCTGTGCTTCAAGGACCTGGCTATTTTAACGCCACCCTCCTCGCCCCAGAAGCCCAGAGGTTCGACGGGATACTATTGGCCGCCTTGACGCCCTCGGCTCGGCTCTAAGGAATTCGAGGATTCTAACCCCTGTCTGGAACTTGTAGGTCCTCCCGTCGATGCCCCAACACACTTTGCACGAAGTAGTGCTTGTATTACGGGGAACTTTATAAACCAACATTTTACCCAAACTCAGAACAAAAATTTCAGGATCGGACAACGCCCTGCATGAGAATCGAATCTACGAAACTTAGCACGGTAGCCATAGGGCTACCGTGGCTGGCGTAGTGGTTAAGATATAGATCTTAACCACTACGCCATACATACAACGAAATAATTTAATTAAACATGGCTATAAAAAATATAAATAGCTGATGCTAGATATTGAAATTTAGTCTATACTACCTACAAATTGCTTTTTAAACTGCTAACAAGCCTCTATTATATTTACAAATGATAGCCATTACTTTCAATCAAGTAGATTACAGGCCAGCATACTATTAAAACAAGAAGATTGAAAACCTCAACGAAATTAAAACAAGAAACCAATTTATTCAGCGGCGTTGAGTTGTAAGTATTGAAAGGAAATGATGGGTCTATTTAACTTGGCTACATTTACCTGCAGATTGCGGCTACGACCGCCAATTAGCTAGCCTTCGACGATAAAGTAGTTTTTTTTTTGCATTTCAGGAGCTTATTAAAGTATAAAGAACTCTGAAGTTTTAATTTTTTTTATGATTCTACAATTTTTAACACAAAGGGTCAGACAAAAAGCAAGAGCGATTACCAGTAACACGTCCAGAATTCTGTAGGGCGTATTAAAAATCCTCTCCTTAGATGATTTTAAGACACAAATTCGAAAAAAGCGTTACATTTTCGGATTACGGGTCTTCCTTTCGTCATTACCTGATATGATAAGGTTTACAATTAATGAGAAAAAAGAATTTGACAACAGAATAAGGAATATATTGTGGTAACAAGCTAGATAAATAATGTAATAGATTCGCTGCATAATCTAGATTTGTCGTTTTTGAAAATTTTCTGGTAAAAAAAGGAATCAATATTTTTATACTTTTGCTCTAGTTGGATAGGAATCCTATACCTGATGATCATGTTTATGTCAGATTATCTCGCAATGGTAGTCAAACTAATGTAGATATGTAGATGTAATGTAGATATGTAGATGTAATGAAGATATGTAGATATAATGTAGTTATGTAGATGTAATGTATTTACATGTAGATAGGGTTTCATGATCGTAAAAGATGAATCATAATTTCAGCCATCATATACTTTTTACAGCTGAATCATCGTCATCACAGCGTCTACACGTCCCACTGTTGAGCTCCAGCGTCCTCTATATTAAGAGAGAAATTGACCAGCATGGTATTATAGCTCAACTTTTTTTTCTATTGTAGAGGGAGGGCTGACCTAGCATTAGGAGATTAATGTATTAATATGAAGGTAGAGATCATCCCCATTCACATTTTGCTGCCCACCTCTGGACGTAGGCTTCCTCATAAATTATCCCTTACTTGTCTTGTCCCTATAGTAGCGTATTAACCATTCCTGGAATGTAGGTTGATGATCGCAGTAAGGTTTACCTATATGTAGCCCCGAATAGAAAGCTATTACCCAATTTTCTGATGATTCCTCAGCCAATTTTTACAACTCCTACATACGAGCCCTTAATTACCTATTGTGGCAAGAGTTGTAATATTACTCCATCTGCAAATAGGTATCATTGGTAAATAAAACTCAAAAGTATATTCCTTTACTATGCCGTCTACTTTCCATGTGGCGAAGTAAGTAGTAAGTAAGTAAGAATACAATTTACCATCCCTTTTCTTGTTATGGGTGTCATAAAAGGCGACTGAGGCATACAGAATATGCATAAAACATCTATGTAAGAGAAAGAAAACTCTAAATAAAACAGTATACTAACACGACTGACCAACGTGGTATCATTATATTAGCCCATAGATGTTCTACTGATGGGTTTGCGCCTCCTCCACATTGAAGAGAAATTGACTTACTATGCCACTACGTCAGCACACGAAAAAATACTTACTAATACGGACGGAATAACCACACGGCATAACCGTTACTACACGGGATGACGCTCTTTGACCAGAATTAATAATGAAGATCACATTGCTAACTACTTTGGAGAATGTCTGTATCCAATATAGGCTCAGAAAAAGGAAGGTTAAGTTCCATAATAAAGCAATATTTGTGTTAGTAGTGTTTGCAAGTACTAATATCGGTTTAGAGTAGTCGTCAACTAAATCAGAAATTTCAAAATATTCTTTAGCCACTATATATGGTTAACGGGCTTTATTTAGATAAGTTTAACAGTTTAGCAAAGCAATACCATTAAATAATATTGATGTTATGTAGTAGCAAATTTAGAATTACAAGGTTTCATAAAATACTGTTTCTATATACAAGAGAATAATAATACTAATTAATTTCTCAGTTCTCAATTTTATAACAAATTCATATTTCAATTGTTACATTGGAATTAATGGTTAAATTACGTTTTATTTTAGAAATTCCTTTAAGTATCTGTAAGAATACAGTTCATCATCCTCTCTCTTACCTGGGGATGTCGTAAAAGCAGACTACGGAATATGATATGCAGATAATATTGAACATGAAAGGGGGTGGTGAATTGTATTCTTACTCCTTCACCACACGGACAAAAATTGTTATTATTATATTAAAGAGTCATTTCTTAAAAACCATTTATATGTACATTAATTTGAACAGAAATTATATCCAAACAAATGTAAAATGTTATCCAGTTACCCAAATAAATCTGAGGCTAAAATCAAATTTCAATTTACTAACCGCCTCGTAAACAGAAATCTAAAATTTCGTTACTCATTTTGTAACATTTACAAATAATTTATAGTACCAATCTAAAGTTGGAAGAAACATTTGGCGCCGACAAGATCCTAAATCACACATAACGGCTAATTCCAGTTGCCTGTTTGCTTAAACCGTCGAGTTTTGATTAGGTACAGGGTTCTATAAGTGGCCGACAATCGAGGAGGCTCATTTAGGCCGGATTAAGAATTAATTCTCGGGTCCCGAATCCGCGATTAATTTCTGTGAGCTCCTGTGGTTTCGCTTCACTAGTTGCAGATACGGATTAAGGAATCAGGTGTGTATATTATATGATTGCAAATAAAGTATTTAATTGTGACTGGGAATAACTATTCGTGATTCCACTATAGATCTCGGCAGAATACCAGTATTACTTTAACCCAATGAATTAACACAAGGTGAGTTAAGTTCCTCTTTTACATTTCAGCTAACTAAAAATTGTATAGTTTATACGTTGTCTAGTTTTATCATTATCATCATCATAATGATCATGCTATCCCATAGGTGGACTCGATCCTCCTCTCCAATAAGAGATACCGAGAAATTGATCTATACTCTGCTAATTAGACAGGTCCGTATAATGTTTCGTTTAGTTACATCGATCTTACATACATCCCTTAGTAGTTTTTTATGATACCACGGATGAGAAGTGGTAATGAATTGTATTCTCATTCCATCACCACACGGAAAAATTGTTATATTTCACCTTATAGGATTTTTTTTAAATTTTATATTTGAGAACATAAAACACAGGTCTACGACCAGTGTGTGTTACCAGTGATGACTTACGGCACGGAAACGTGGTCCCTAAATGTAGGCCTCATATCAAGGCTCAAAGTCGCTCAGCGTGCTATGGAGCGGGCTATGCTCGGGATTTCTCTGCGAGATAGAATCCGGAATACGAAAATCCGCAGAAGAACGGGTGTAACCGACATAGCACGAAGAATTAGCATGCTGAAGTGGCAATGGGCAGGCCACATTGCTCGACGAACCGACAACCGGTGGGGAAGAAAGGTTCTCGAGTGGCGATCACGTATCGGACGACGCAGTGTAGGACGCCCCACCACTAGGTGGACCGATGACCTAGTGAAAGTTGCTGGGCGTCGTTGGATGCAGGCGCCACAGGACCGCACATTGTGGCGCAACATGAGGGAGGCCTACGTCCTGCAGTGGACGGCAGTAGGCTGAAATGATGATGATGATGATGATGATGATATTTGAGAGAAATAAATCTCCGTGTGGTGACGGAGTAAGAATACAATTCACCACTCCTACCACTCTTGCCCGTGGATGTCAAAAAAGACGACTAAGGGATATAATATGCATATAGCATCTATGCAAGAGAAAGAAAGCTCGGAATAAAACCCTATACCAACCTGTTTGACCAGCACGATATAGTAGGTCAATTTCCCTCCTATTGTGGAGGAGGCTCGAGCCCAACAGTGGGACGTTTATGAGCTAAAATGATGATGATGATATGAGACAAGTGGTTTTCTTTCTTTCATTTGCTATATAACAGAAATTTAGTATTGTGATCATAAGCATGCTTGAGGTCACAAAAATATTAAAGTTTACCCTTTCTATCTTGTATAATGATTTCCGATATTACGCGATTATTTTAGGTTATAAACAAAACTATTTTTACGGATAATGATTTTTGATGTTTACGCGAGTATTACATAAATTTATTAGTTAGCTATTTATTTATTAGTTATTTATTAGTTATTTATTAGTTATTTAGTAGTTACTTATTTAGTTTTATTGATTGTAAATAAAACTATACAATTTTATCGCGTTTGTATTTGATTTTTGATTGCCCAATGTTTCGATGTTATTATTACCTATAGAGATTTATATCTACTGAGTTATACATACAGAATTTGATCCAAGTGTAGGCTAAAATGTAATAAATAATTCTTTAGTCATAAAATTTTAGCCTACATTTTGATACAAATTTAATAAATAAAAAAAACATTCCATACGAAAAAAAAAAATGTTTTTGGTCAATAATAATTAAAAGAAATTGAGATGATAGGATTTAATTTATTAATTTGGATAAATATTAAGTTTTTAATGTATATACATACATGCGAATGGAAAGAAAATACGCGGGCCATATTAAAACTCTTCGTGTGACGACAGAATAATACAATTCATCAGCCCCCTTTCTCGCCCGTGGGTGTCGTAAAAAACGACAAAGCTATATGATAATATCTATGCAAGAGATAGAAAACTCGATACAAAACCCTATGTCAACAATCTGACAAGCGTGGTGTAGTAGGTAAATTCTGTACCAACCTGACGCTATCTAGCATTGCCCTGGCGATGGATGGAATTGGGACGCAGTTGCAGCCTTCTGCGAGGCAGTAGTCTCGCGGAAGGAGGCGGCGGATCGCTTGCGCGAGGAGCGCAGCCTCCAGGGGGGGACGTCGGTCGATGGAAGGGTACCCCAAATAGGGGGTATTCCATCGGGCCGACCACTGACGTCAAGTAACCCTGCTCCGGTGGTCGGACCAACGACGATGGCGACGTGCATCGCGGGTGGATTGCGGGTGTGCGTGCTTACGCCCCTCTGTCGCGCCCCGGACGGAGTGGTGCGAGGAGCGCGCTGACCGCAACCCAACCTCAAAAAAAAAAGTAGGTAACTTCTCCTCTCATTATGAAGTAGGCCCGAGTCCAACACTGGGACTTATGTGGCCTGAAATGAAGAAGATGATAATATTAAAAGTGAATGCTAGTAATTCTCAAATATATTCACAACTAAAATAGGAACTAATTAATAAAATTATATGTGAATTCAAAATTCAGCTCTGTACTTATAGATGAAATGGATTAGGTGGTCCAATTCAATTGAATTGAATTTTAATTAAATTACGTACCTGCTTCTGCGAGGGCTTAATTTTCTTCAAAAACGAGCAGATTTAAGGGATTACGTACTGAATGATACTTGACGTAGGATACATTTAAGGGTTATTTACTTGAAACAATGTGTTTCTGCCGTTTTGAACTGTGAATTTCATTAAAGGAAAAATAAATACTGTTCGGAGTGTTTTATAGTTATGGGATAATCCATGGTCCGCTGACTTGGTGAAAGTTGCTGGGCATCGTTGGATGGAGGCGGCACAAGACTGCATTCTGTGGCGAAACATGAGGGAGGCTTACCTCCAGTAGTAGATGGCGATGCGCTGAAATGATGATGATGGTTTTCATAGAAATTTTTAAATTTTCTTGCAATTTTAATAGAGGATATGGGTGATAAAGTAAGGATACAATTCATTGTTTCATTCCCTTTCTTGCCAATGGTAAAAAGAACCCTTTTTTTTGGGGGGGGGGGGGGTGCGTTACCGTCGGCGCACTCCTTGCTCCGCTCTGTCCGGGGCGACAGAGGGGCGTAAGCACGCACACCCGTAACCCACCCGTGACACGTCGCCTTCTTCGTTGGGCCGATCACCAGAGTAGGGTGTGACTTGTCCCCAGTAGTCGGTCCGACGGCATACCCCCTGAAGAGTACCCACTCCTCGACCGACGTCCCCCTCTCGGGGAGGACGTCGATCTTTCCTCGCGCGGTCGATCTCCCGGCGGGTGACTGATTAATTCCACGGTCCAGTCACCCGCGGCCTCGGCTAGGGCATCCTAAAAGAACCCTAGAACTTGTATTCTTACACCGTTACCATATAGAAAAATTATATTATATTAATATTAAGATAGTCGCCAATAACTTTGCAATATGTATTATGAAAGAAGAGTAAGAGAGTTGACTTCAAGTAATAATAAGAGGATAAGGGCAGGATAATGATGATGAATACAAATATAATCATCATCACCACCCTGATCTTATACCAATTATTTAGGTTCGCTTAATACTTACTCATCTTTCATAGTACATATCGCAAAAGGCAATAATTTTATGAGAGACCCCTACCTGGTGTTAAACCTCCCTGGTAATGTATTTGTTGAAAGCATCAGATAGAGTTGGTCCAGGTCTACTCAAAGCTTTTAGTCGTCTTTAACGATGTCCTTGTCTGCTATTAGGAAATTAATAACATTATTTGAAACTAGCAATCCACCCATCAAGTGTGACTATCATTTCATTATAAATAAAATGAATTTAACGGATTTTATCGCGTTTGTATTTAGTTTTTGAATGTCCGATGTTTTGAACACTTTCCATCGTTCATAGTTACGGGCGGACTAAGATGTCTCACGTCCAACAAGTCATCGTTATTATCATCCATAGCGTAATTCGTAAAAATAGTTTCATTTATAATATATGATACTCGCTTAAACTGCCGAAATCCCTATTTCATTATCTTATTTGGGCAGGTCAATGTTCAACATTTTGAAGCTAGATGGATGGAATGAAAAAAATTTAGGTATATGTTAGTTAGTTAGATGCAAATCCTTACTATAAATTGGCGAGGCGCCGACGGATTCCTACCATTAATTTGCGGTAAATCGCGTGGAAAATGGAAATTTTGTGCAGCCTCCGGCTTCCAGCGTTTGACAAACTTATATTTACATTGGTTCCAATAGAAATTTTATAAAAATATGTAATAAACTAAACCTTATGTAGTTGGAATAAAGTTGTTGTTTTAATGTGAAAAGCTTTATAAAATACGAAAGTTTTGCTCTAAAATCACAATCGCGTGAGACGTGATGTGAATATTCCGAGCGTTTTTAATGACTATCGTACATTTTATTTATGAAAATGACGTAAACAAATTTATCATTCTTTTATTGTAGCCCTTCAAGCAAGTTGGGAAGTTTATTTATTATTTTATTATGAATTATAATATTATAGCGGTAATTACTGAAGGAAAATTGGCTAAAAAGTAATATTTTTTTTAAATGTATTAAAAGGGCTTCTGAACGATTTATACTACGATTATGAAATGAATCCGATTATGCAAAAATAAGGTGTTCTGCAGTATTTATGGATAAATGTGGAAAATATTCGAGTAGTAAGTTTGAAGTTTAAAGTTAGTAAGTTTAAAGATCGTCCTCATCTATCTTTTACAAAAGTTGGCCTAGGCAAATATATATATATTTAATTCCTGATTATTCATTCAAGGATGATGAAATAAAGGTAATATTATTTAAAATCTAACTTTTCAGATGGCGTAATGTTTAAAATACTAACATATTCTGCCATTGTTACAGGTTCGAGGCCTTCGCAGGATAATACATAACTTTGACTGGACCGGGGAGTTAGTCCGTCACCCGCCGAGAGGCCGACTGCCCGACGACGACCGACGTTCTGAACAACGGGAGAACGTCCGTCGAGGAGAGAGTACTCCTCAAGGGGTATTACGTCGGGCCGGCCACTGACGTTAAGTCGGGTGACTTGCACCGGTGGTTGGCCCAACGACGAAGGTGACGTGTCACGGAGGGGTTACGGGGATGCGCGCGCCATCCCTTCGTCGTGTCGGGTGGGGCTGGATAGCGGGTGCATTGACCATAGCCCACACCAAAAAAAGGATTATACATAACTTAATGATTGAATATCAATAGACGGTTTTTCCGGCACCTAAAAAAGCGCGGCACAGGACTGCTGTGGTTTTAGTGAGTATACCAGTTACGTAGGTCTTTTCATCTATCACCGGTAAGTGATAGTACGTAAATGTATTTCCACAGTGTTAACAAAAGAAAGAGCAATATTTTACGCGATCAATAAATTATTGTTCTTAGTCTGTGTATAAATTGTCTCCTTTAATTATTTGTAAAGTCGTTTTTAAAGTCTCGCAATACAAGGTTTATTTCATTAGTATAGAGTAGTCAAAAATGAAAATCATTCAGTTCTCTTGCATGCAAAAATTGATAATTTTATCGAATCTACTTTGGGACCTTGTGATTGATACTTGTTATTAGATAAAATTAGACGCGATTTGGTTCTCAGTTTTATATTTGCAAATGTTTTGTCCATATCTCAAGTTGTAATTAAGTTATACGGTTTATTTTGGAACAAGAACATTTCTTGGAACGAGATCTTTCATTTAAGTTGATAATTTCGTTCTTTTTTCATAGGCCCATATAAATATAAATATATATACATATTTCCTCAAAGGGCGTTATAAATATAACTCCATATATACCGAAGCTATATAAACCCTAATAGTTTATATAGTGACTTACGTTGCCGATGGTCGTAGGTTTGATTCTCATGCAGTGCAGTTCTTTTAAATATTCGCTTTTTATCTGGATATTATTTGTGACCATTAATTAAGAATATTTTCCCCAATACCACCTTAACACAATGTTTTAAAAAAATGCAAAGAGAAATTGATTACGCTGGAATGAGAGTGTGAATGTTGATATGACTTTAAATTTTTCACTGCTCAAATACCTCTAATTACAATTTCAGTCTTATTTATTTTATTATGCCAAGTATTATTCCGTGTGGTGACAGAGTAAGAATAGACTTCACCATTCGCCTTTCTTATGTCTTAAAAAACGGCTAACAAATATAATATGTGTTTAACATCTATGAAAGCGAGAGGAAAAGAAAATACCCAACCCCGACCTACTGTATGGCCTGGCAAGTCAGTTTCCTTTTTAGATTGAGGCTCGAGTCCCGTAATGGGATATATATGACCTAAGATAATGATAAAAATATAAAAAAAACGACTTAGGATAAATCATTGATAAAAATTATATAATTTCAGTACTTATATTGACAAAGACCATTCTGATTTAAAATTTTTAATACAAACAAAGCAAAATATGATAAAAAGTTAATTCTAAAATATTCTTCGAAACCTCAAAAAGTAATGTAATGATACAGCATCGTTGTAAGGTTGGTGATCTAATTCAGAGGCTTATTATCATTTTAGCCATGTCCACAATCAAAATTCACGTCTCACTGCTTTTGACTGACGCGGAGTTAACGAGCGACAACCACGATATTGTTTTGGAGTGGTCTTACTTTCAGCGGATTAAAAAAATATTTATAACTTAATTTGTATTAAATGTTGTCCGTTTGGTGTTTGTTTACTGTGCTGTGTGATGACGGAGTAAGAATACAATTCACCACTCCCTATCTTAGCCGTGGATGTCGTAAAAGACGATTATTGGATATAACATGCATCTAATCTGTACAAGAGAAGGAAAACTCGAAGTGAAACCCTATAGCAATATGTCTGCCCAGCAATTTTTTTTTTTTTTTTTTTATGGGTGGGCTATGGTAAGCGCACGCGCGGTCCTGTCCGTCCGGGGCGGGGGCTTTTTCTCGGTCTGCTTAGGTCATTTAATCGACATTTACATTACACAAAGGGCTACGATACACTTTATTTTTAATCACTATATTTTTAATCATTCCGTGTGGTGACGGAGTAAGAATATAGTTTACCACTCCATTTCTTTTTCGTGCTGTCGTAAAAGACGACTAAGGGATATAATACGCATATAGAATTTATGCAAGAGAAAAAAACCCAAAACCTTATATTTTTTTTGGGGGTGGGCCATGGTCAGCACACTCGCCGCTCGGATCCGTCCGGGGCGACAGAGGGGCGGCGCGCGGCCCCATGATACAGCCGTAGCACATCGCCTTCGTTGGGCTGACCACCGGTGCAGAGTTCCTTGTCGTCATTGATCGGCCCGACGGAATACACCCCCGGGTTACTCTCTCCTCTTGATGTCTCCCTTCGGGGACGACGGTCGGCGTCGCGCAGCCAGCCTCTCTACAGGTGACGGACTATATCCCAGATCCAGTCAGCCGCGGCCTCGGCTAGGACGGCATTAGGCGTAGGTATTCGCGCCTGCACCGCCCAAATAAAACCCTATACCAACATGTCTGACCAGCGTGATAGATCGTAGATCAATTTCCTTCCCATTATGGAGCAGCCTCAAGTTCAACAATGGGATGTTTATGAGCTGAGACGACGACGATGATGATATTTTTAATCCGTCATAGAACAGTTGAAATACAATTTACTTTATAAATCATCTATCATCTATCACAGCTCATATAAATCCCACTGTTGGGCTCGAGCCTCTTCTACAATGAAAGGGAAATTGACCTACTATACCACGCTATGTTATAAATAAATTCGTAATATTGAGAAATCGAAGTTATTGTCCAATAAACTGTATATAGAGGGGTGCTAATATTTCCCCGGGGCGTGACTCAGACCACAACCTAACTGCGAGCGGTCACGCGTTCGGTTCCCCGTTGAATCACTGTTTAATCGGTGTGGGCGGGTGGATTAATGGTAATTTGCAACGATTTTATTATACAGGTCGTGTCAATGGATGCCCTTATAATTTTATTCGAATCAGGTCTCCGACATAGAGCGTTCAGTGTCAACGACTCGTTTTAATTTTGACATTAATTGCTTTTTATTAACATAAAATATCGTTATTAAAATAATATAAAAGTCGATTAATTTTTATTTCTGTTCATCCGCTGTCGTATTTTTATGATGTTTAAAAGCGTGATTTGCAATCGAATGCAAAAGCAATAGAATCGTGATTTAGAAGCTTCCATAAATTTATTAACAAATGGGTATAGATATAAAAACGAGTATAAATAGGTATAGATTCCATGCAGTAACTGATTCAGATTTCACCACTCCCTCTCTTACCCGTTGGTATCCGAAAAGAGAACTAAATACTGTAATAGGCTGGTAAAATATTGATGTTATTTACATAGTACTTCTGAAGAAAGAGAATATTCGAAATAAAACCCTATACTAACACGTCTGATCAGTGCGGTATAGTAGCTGCTTGTGGTACAGGCGTTGGCGAAACTTTACCAGTTCTAGTGCGGGCCAACGACGAGCAAGTCTCTGCAAGGAAACTGGTAAGAGCACAAGAAGTGGCTCGGAGAGAAGTTTATCCAGCGGTGAAGAGAAATCTAGAGTCCCCCGTAGCAGAATGGGAGACTGTGGAGGTGGTTGCGCCACTTCTCCACCGCTGGCCTACAAGGAAGCACAGCAACCTAACATTTAAGATAGTACAGGTGCTTACCGGACACGGGATCGTCGATAAGTACCTGCCTATGATTAGATGAGAAGAATCCCTTGGGTGTCATGAGTGTGGAGCGTCAACTGATGATGCACGCCATACATTGTAGGTATATCCCGCCCGAGGGTCTCAGCGCTAGATTCTGTCAGCGATACTTCGAACGGAGGTCCGCTGCGACTGTTATTGCAAAAATGCTCAGCAGCGACAGATACTGGTCGTCATATTATATTCTTAGCTCGTTACTATAAGGGATATTGTAAATAAATACACACATTTTTCAATCACGCATATCATTTTATTAAGTGTCGTCGTAGCTAGGCTGACTTCTATTTATTTCTTTTCAATTAATTACACATTAATTGACAATAATATAAATTATTCTTACAATTATGGGTACAAAAATAAAATGTAAAAAATTACAAACTATCTACATAATTGTTATGTTATGAATGTTTGATTTCTATGCAAACTATAGGAAATTTCTTGAAGCTGATAATGAACTTTTAAATTAACTACTATACTACATTAATTTTCTTAAAATTACAATGTTTTCAATGAAAGCCAAAATAATTTCTAAATAAAAATAAAGTGACATTAATTCTTTTATTTTATTTATTATTTGATTAATATAGTAGCATAATAGTTTATTTAAACACATATTTTTTTAAATATTATTCACAAATATTTTTTTTACGTTTTAAAGTACGATAAAATTATATTACGAATTGATATATGTTTTATGGTAATATAACAAATCTTTGGTATGTGTTGGATATAAAATGAAATATGTATTTTTGTATATTTTTCTATCTACAAAAAAAATATCGTAATTACCTTGTTTAATGTACTAAGCCTTTTTTTTTCCAAGAATTGAATTATGATAAAATTCGAAAATTATTATTATATTGTAAATTTGATTATAAATGAAAATTAATAATTTAAATATTTCTTATGGTGTTAATTAACTGGGACGGCGTAGGCGCGAATACTTGCGCCTCATGCCGCCCTAGCCGAGGCCGCGGGTGACGTGACCGGGGATTAGTCCGTCACCCGCTGAGAGGCCGACCGCGTGAGGAAAGACCGACGTCCCCCCCTCGGGGAGGATATCGGTCTTTCTTCCGATGGGAGGGTACCCCAAATAGGGGATATTACGTCGGGCCGACCACTGATGACAAGTAACCCTGCTCCGGTGATCGGCCCAACGACGAAGGCGACGTGCACGTGGGTGGGTTGCGGGTGTGCATGCTTACGCCCCTCTGTCAAGCCATAAAAAGATATTTTATAAATTAATGATTTATTTGAATATATTTAAATCTCCATGTATGTGGTTCGAACTTATTTTTGGAGGCTTTAAAAGTGCTATAGCAAAGTATACCCACACTTATTTTCATATATGCTTACTTATCATATTTTATGCTCTTGTTTATAATAAATTTTAACTCCATACTGATGATATTTCTGTTTCAAAATTCTTCTTCTTTCTATATGATGTGAGGTGAGGTGTAAATCATGAATGACTTTTTACACATCTCCAAGGTATGTAAACACTCCTATTTTTCCTATCCATTTTTATCTATTCGCCATATTTTGCTACCACAGTATTTATGATTCAGAAAATTAATTTAATGTAAGCTATCTTACTAGAAGTACCTATATTAAATGTAGATTTAAGACTGTCTGAACGATATTTATTATGAATCTCAGTATGCTACGAATTCCTTCTCACATTGATGATTACAATTATTTTACGAATATATCATAGTTATTGCATGTATATTCATAATGAACGTTAATGTTTGACTTTTAATGTACTAATACACAGAAATAAGCAAATGATGACTCTAGAAAAAGATATTATTTTCACCTATAGTATTTACTATTTTGACGACAACTTTCAAATTTTATTTATTATAAAACATTACTTGCAGTTAGCCTATATTGATAATAATTCAAACTAGTATTGTATACTAAATAAACTCACTCGGAAAGGGATAATTATTATTATATTCTAAACATTTTATACATTCTCTAAACAACTATTTTAAAGTCGCTATCAGTCTGATTTCAACAACGGTAATGCTACACAATTATTTATTGTTATTTATTATTATTATTATATACAATAATAAATCGAAACTATTATTTCGTTTGCACACGTAATTACATATATTAATATTATTCTATGAAATATTATTTAAAAATGTCTACAAGTATTTGTAAAATAAAATTTTCTTTCTAAAGTTTTGAATCATAAAAAAAAATTCCCTCTGGTTAAATAAGTTAAGATACGCATCTTACTTCTCTAAGCCAGGTTCTATTTAATAAACTGGGTATAAACCAACACTCGCAGTATATTTCTATAGGCATTTGTCATAGATCATGTTTTCATATTTATTTATAATTACTCAGAGAAATTATCCATACCCTTAGTATATAATATATATACTAAATTATTATAACAAATAAAGTGTATTATATTTCTTTTGACAAAGATACAACAGCATTTTGATAACATCTTTGCTACATTAAAAGAAATTTCTAAATTATAATTATAGTTTAAATTTCATTACAATAATTATTAACATTTAATATAATTATATTTACGATATATAATAATGGGATGATATACAATATATTATAACATTTTTTTTTAATACACACCATGTATTTCCTTCACATAATTCAGGCATTTTTTGAACACTTAGGCACATTGTGGGATTATCAAATTATAATTCAAATAATAATTATTATAATATATAATAATAATTATAACTTATCAATATAATTACATCGTTATATTTTCTTATATAATCGCTACCAATTATTAGAATATTACTAAATATTTATATATTTTTAAGCTAATTAACTGAAACCTGTATGACGTAATGCTGCCAATATAAAAAATATATAAACAGGTTTAACTAGTTCTTATAATTTTAATTTATTAAGTAAGTTTAATTTTAAATTTATACTCATATTATTTTTTTTACATTACTTATGGACTAATTTCATTGAACTAAATTATTAGAGCATATTTCATCTATAAAATTTAATGTAATCTATACTAAACTAATATAATGAAAGTAACGATATTATTTTAACTTGCAACATATTCTTAATATAAAAAAATTTATTACTGCTTGCAAAACACGAATTTGTTAATTAATTAATTATTCAATATACATTAAGACAGAGTAGGAAATCGTATATTAAAGTGACTCTTTGTAACCATAAATTGTGTGTTTTATTTCAGAAAATTAAAAACATAACCTAATATAAGCCTGCATTCGTTACTAACATCATCTTCAACGATAAATTGAATAGTTATTTAAAGTATTTACAATACTTAAATACTTATTGTATACACTTAATTATAACACTGCCATATAATATAAACACTTAACGTTAGAAACAATTAGTCTTTGGTGTCATTTCACTAAAGTCGGGTTATACACTATATTGTCTTTGTCACAATACTACTGTCACTTGGGCTGGAACTATCATCCAAACGTTGGTTTTTTAATTCCTGGAACAAATAGCATTTGTTTTAGTTATGATTACACTAATTAGATAAGTAATAATTAACCCCTCATCAAAATCAGCGTCCAGTAAAAAATTGACCTATGCTAACGTCAACTGGACCGATATAAAGTTTTATATTAAATTTCTCTTCTCTTGGATAGCCAGCCTGTTAGTTTTTTATGAGACCACAAGCAAGAAATGGTATGGTGAATTGTATTTTTCCTCCATCATACGTATAAAATTTAGCACGAATTATCAGTGTGGTTGTAATTTGTATCTGTTAATTATGTTTGTAAACGATGATTATGGTGATGACGATAATAATGATATTGATGATGATAATAATGATGACTTGTTGCACGTGAGACATCTTAGTCCGCCCGTAACCATGAACGCTGCAAAGTGTTCGAAACGTCGGGCAATCGTAAATCAAATACAAACGCGATAAAATCCGTTCATTATCATCATGTCAGCCCATATACGTCCCACCCTCGTCCCCCTTCCATTATGGAAGGGTAATTGATCTACTATACCACGCTGCGCCGACGTATTGTTATAGGGTTTTATTTCGAGTTTTCCTTCTCTCGCATAGATGTTATATGCGTGTTATATCCCTTAGTCGTCTTGTTCGATCACCCACGGGTAAGATAGGGGGTGGTGAATTGTATTCCTACTCCGTCACCACACGGAAAAGTTAGTAGTTACTTTAATATAAATAGGACACAGTAAAAATACAATTCACCACTCCCTATTTTGCCCGTGGGTGCCTTAAAAGACGATTAAGGGATGTAATATGGATTTAAATCTATGCAAGAGAAGGCAAATTTGAAATATAAAACTGTATCTACACGTCTAACTAGCGTGTTATAGTAGGTCCCTCCAATTGTGGAGGAGGCTCGAACCCAACAGTGGGACATGATGGTGTGATGATGAGCATGGAAAAAAATATCATTGTCTTCTGCTATCAAAATATCACTAAACATTTCTAAGGAATCTTTCTTGAAGTAGCTGAACATAACGTTTAAAGAAACCTAAACAGCACGTTAAGAGTTGCAATACGCAATTACCTTGAACTACCAGCTCGTCTTAAAATTGGGACAAATCCTTAGTGCTTTTCCTTGTATTACGTAGAAATAAAATTTTATTCATATTTAACTTAAATAATATTATAATAAGAGCAAAGGTAACAGGTGAAATTAATTTGAACTTTGATATATATCTAGTAAGAAGAAAAAAAAAATTAAAATAATAGACAAGCCCGCTGAGTTTCTTGCCGGATCTTCTCAGTAGCGGTCGCGTTCCGATCCGGTGGTAGTTTATTTTTATTGGATAATTTAATTTTATTTTGTAAAATTGACAATATGTAAGTGCCCTCTCGAAGTCTATGCATAATAAATGATTTGAATTTGAATATTATCAAAATAATGAAAGCCAATAAAGAGTTGCTTTAATATTATGTGAAGATCATTATAATATAAAGAGCACGTGTAATAAACTATGGGTGATCATATGGCATTGTACTCTCATGCCAAGTTTATTTTGCTCCGCTGGTCGGCCCACCGCAGGGGCGCGCCGACCGCAGCCCACCCCAAAAATAAAGGTGAAGTTTATTTGTCTATCAGTCCATTAACACCTACTGTTAGATACAGGAGGCTTGTATCAAAGGTAAAGGCGTAATTCCTTAATCGTTACGTTTAAGAGGCGGATTGCAATTTGTGGAACCTGATACGATTATAATCTTTTGAATTGGAGTCAATACTTATGTTCTGAAAATATTGCCTACAATTTGGTATAACAAAAGTCGGTAAAAAAAATAGACAAACCGGTTGACTTTTTTGCCGTATTTGCTCAGTACGATCGCGTTATGATTTGATAGTATTTTTATGTATCAATTTAAGGTAAAACTCTCAATATTTAAGTGAATGTGCCGAGTTTACGCATAATAAAAGATTTGGAATTATGTTACGTTTTTTCAGTCGATCGTTGCTACTCATTCTTCAATTAGTTCCTCAGTAAGTTTTAACCATGGAATGGTAGGGTACATATGTTATTCTTATCCCGTTACTATGAGCCAAAACTCTTAAAAAACAGCCCTTTTTTTTATTGAAGCCAACCTAACAAATCCAAACCCAACGAGTTCGTGGAACTAAGTGTACCATTATTGCTTTATACATTAATAAAATCTTTTATATAGATTGATTGTACACTAAATATGTAAAAATATACAAAATTGATGCCAATGTATTTTTCTTTTCAATAAATTTACCAACGTTTATTTTTGTATGGAAATACTTCAGCTACAGTATTAATATTAGGTACTAGCAACCCGCTTCGCTTCGGTTTTAGTCGTTTTACCCGCGTAGTTCCCGTTCCCGTGGGAATACCGGGATAAAATATAGCCTAGTTTACGCCCTGATATTATAGCTTGCCATTGGTGAAAGAATTTTTGAAATCGGTCCAGCCGTTTTGAAGATTACCCGGAACAAACAGACAGACAGACGGACAAAATTTTTTTAATCTATATTTTAGGCATAGGTGTCGTGCAAATAACCGTGTGAGCATGAAAAAAGGCTATTATTTTGACATTACAAACAAACACTCCAATTTTATTTATTGGTATAGATAGAATTACTAGAAGGTCTGTAGAAATACTACGCAGTGCTATTGTTTCTTTTCTTTTAATTATAGCTAGTTGATTATTTTATAGTTATTATACAAGTTTTTGTGTAAATCATAACGTTTATTCAGATATACTAAGAGATGCCAATGTTTACTTAACTATATGTTGCTTTTTACTTAATACTACCAACAACAGTTAAGACAACAGATTACCATCAGGCGACATGTAAGTTTCGACTGTATTTTGTTAAATGTCTTGGCAAATTTCATTATTAGAGAGAAAATAATAACGTTTTCAGTTATACGGAGATGGAGTAAGAATACAATTCACCACTCCCTATTTTGCCTGTGGATGTCTTAAAAGACGACTATGTGATATTATATGCACATAACATCTGTGCAAGAAAAGGAAAACTCGAAATAAAACCCTATATCAACATGTCTGACCAGCATGGTATAGTAGGTCCCATTCCCTTCTATTGTGGAGGAGACCCGAGCCCAACAGTGGGATGTGTGTAGGCTGCGATGATGATGATTATGACACATTTGAAATAAAACTATTTCTACGGTTTATACGGCGTATGTTGATTTTTAAATGCCAGAGCTTTCAAACGCTTTACAATGTTCATATTCACTGGAGTGCAGTCCTCTCGGACAAATACTTCATCTCATCATCTTCATCTCCGCTAGTATACGTCCTACTGTCGAGCCGAGCCTCCTTCGTAACAGGAGTGGAATTGCATAGGGTTTTATTTCGAGTTTTACTTCTCTAACTAGTTATTACAATAAGTAATCCCTTAGTCGTCTTTCAGAACACCGACGTACAAGATATTGAGTGATTAATTATATTCTAGTTCGTCACCACACGGATAATAAACGTTTTTTTTTTATTGCAAACGGTTTCAAACGAGCAAACAGTACACCTGATGGTAAGTGTTGCTGCCGCTCATGGACCTCTACAAGGCCGCTGCCTACCGCAAAGAAAGTGAAGGGAGTGTGAATGCGTGCATTGAGGCTCGGTGATACCAAGGGCACCACCAAAACCCTCCACACGCAAACACCCTCAGAAAGTTGGGCTTCCGGCTCTCTCGCTCACCGAACGAAGCGCAGTAACAAATCGCTTCTACTCAGACGTCAATTTTCTGCGAGAGTGTGGTACTGCCCCGGACGGACCGGCCCACGGCTGTAGACAGATAACTGTCGACAGTGTGGTCCTATCACTCCTGAACAAATACAAACGCGATAAAATCCGTAAAACTAATTTAATTTGAATATGACAAATAGTCATCAAAATTTTGTATGAAATAATAAAGATTATTATGGTAGAAATTTCATTAACACAAAAGAACACTTTTTAAAAATAATATATTAATTAAGACATATAAAATAGAAGTCAACGTATTGTTCATTCCACTAAATTTTCCAATGTTTATTTTTAGCGGGTGTATTTGTATGCAAATACACCCGCTGTGGTGTTAATAATATAGAATTATTTAAAGTACCGCAATGAGAATGGATCCCTTTTAACGTGAAAATAGACGAGACGTGAACATTGAAATGGATATTATTCACGTTTGCTCACAATTCAACAGTCAAAGAAGCGTCTCTTAACATAATTCTTTTTGTCAAAGGAATCCATTTGCAAAGAATAAGAAAGACGGGTGCCTTTAAATCATGAAATAAACAATTTTAAGTCACTCGTGTATAAAATGGTGTGATATTGAGTTCATACAGAATATTACATGCATTATCCAAGAAGAACTTTTGTTTGTAATAACATTACTGAGTTTCTTTGTGCTTTTTTTGTTGCTTCGTGAAATATCGTACTAATATTAAAAATGTGAGTTTATTTCTCACAAACCTTATTAATGTTCATTTTCATGTTGAGGTAAATGTACTATTAAGGTTATAATAAAAGTAAACTACTTCACTACATGGACATTATTATGTACGTGCGGTGACAGAATAAGAATACAATTCACCACCCTCTTTCTTGCCAGTGGGTATTGTAAAAGACGACTAAGGAATATAAACAGAAAATATCTAAATTATTTCATATTTGCCACAATATAATAATTTGTGTCAAATATTTCGACAATATTTCTATAATGGCATTATAAACGCGTCTCCGAATTAGCTTATCATAATTGTCCACAATTTCGTAACAAAGGGTATGACGGTATTCCTGTCAAGTCAAGTGAAGCTGTCCTATTATAGAAGCGATTCATAGCTATCTGTTGTTACAGTTACTTTGTTGTCGATAAAGCAAGCAATTTGTTTGAATTTTTAATTATCAAGAAAATTATAAAAATATTACTAATGTATCTAATAAGTAATATCTACCTTCATCTAATATCTACCTTCATCATTACATCTTATTTACGTCCCACTGCTGGACTTGAGGCTAATCCACAATAGGGGTGAAATTGAACCTACTCTGACCGTGGTGGTCAGATATTTTAGTAAGATTCAATTTCAAATTTTTTCTTGTATTGTTGTTACAAAAGCGAACAAACTCTTTCGCTTTATAATAGCAGCAGGTGGCATAGTGATAGTATTAATACTTCGTATTAGTACATCTATACCGAGTATTATGGGTTCAACCGTATTGTATATTTTTTTATTTATTTATTTATTTTTTATTTATTTATTTTGTATAACATGGAAGACTTACAGCTAGTTATATCTTAATAGGCTACTAGTTAGGCTTAATAGGTTAATAGTTAATAACTCTGTTAGCTAATTACAAGTCTTCACTTATAGTTATTGTAAAGTTAAATGAGAGCATTGTGACTATACGCAATATACATAAATACATTCACTTTTATTAAATTTTACTTGTGTTAGACTATTTAAAAAAATCTAGACTTAAAAGCCTACGTGCTACATTGATATTTGTCATAAATGGGTCAAAATCATGCTGTTTACTCAAATTATTAAAACTTCTGCTTGCGCGTATCATAAGACTGTTTTGCCTATAGTTTGTCGCTGCAAGTGGTATCTGTAATGGTGGATGGAAACGACTAGATTTAAATGGTACGTTAAAGTTATTTTTATGTGATCAATTAACGATTACTCTAAGTCTGATTATGATTTTTGTCCGTATTTTTATATGTTAATAACACAATATTCTGCACTAAGGTATTTATCCTAGGGATATCGCGTCGAGAGGTGAGGGTACCCGAAAGGGTATTCCGTCGGGTCGACCACTGACGACAAGTCATCCTGCTCCGGTGGTCGGCCCAATGACGAAGGCGATGTGGGTACGGGTGGGTTATGTTCCCACGCGTCGTCCTTTCGTCGCCCCGGACGGAATGGACCGCGTGTGCGCCTACCATAGCCCACCCATAAAAACAAAAATGAAAAAAAAATAAAGAAAAAGGTATTGATCCTCGTATCCCTGGGGACTTTATAAACATCGATTAACGGGCATAAATTACACCAAGACCCAGAACAACAATTGTGGAGTGCATAAAGTATTATTCTGCATGAGAATGGAACAACAATTTGAGCAGTAGACTGGTATATTAACCACTACGCTATACGTAATATCAATTATAAATATTCCCCCATGAGACAACGATGTTTTCCTCTACTATTGATTTAAATCTTAAGAAAAAATTAAAAAGTAATCTTAATTAGCGTAGATATAGGGTTGGCATGGAAAATTTAAAAGTCCAGCGAAAAATGCTGATTTCTATTTAAAAATTATGAAAACTTGTCTCAAATTGCGATTTTTCTAGCAAAAGTAATTTATAATTTGTGAGAAGAAGTAAATTTTTTTTTGTATACTTATTCTAAAATTCTGCGTTTTCGTACATCTTACCATAATCATAAGGTGAACTTAAAAATCCTGATATCTCAAGATAAATCCTGAGATATAGTATTAAGGTAGGATATAATAAGCTAAGTAGGCTAGGGTATGGGTACCTTAATAGGGTTGCGCCTGTATCAAATAATAAAAGTTTTTTATAGTATTATAAAAATATGAATATGGATCTCACCCTGGACGTGACAAGCCTCTGGACGACGATTTCAAGTCTATCTCCTGCGGAAGCGATCAGCGGTACTGTAAGGCAGCAGTCGTAGTCAACAGTCCTCGTCCCGTTTACCTAATAATTAAAAATAGTCAGTTTTATAATCAATTTAACTCAGCTCATTCAGTTAAATATCACACTTATCATCATCATTTAGCCCTACCGTCCACTGCTGGACGTGGATCTCCCTCATGTTTTACGCCACTTGCATCCAATGACACCTAACAACCTTTACCAGGTCGTCGGTCCATCTAGTGGAGGGGCATCCTACATATACACTGTGGAGCATGAATGCACCCAGCCACGTTGTATTTTTGGTCAAAATTATATAATATTGTTGGTTGTATATATTGTTCAAAAATATATATGTATATATATTGTTGGTCATATAGATAGGGATTCCTGTAACGACTTTCCTTTATTCATCTACAATGTCCACGAAAACCACAGTGATAATATATTATATTCTTAGGTCGTCACTATTTGATGACGCACGTAGTTTTTTAATATATATATATACAACGTGTCCCAAAATTCAACGATAAGCAGGCACCAACAGGTACCTATGACTGCTCGAGAAAAAAAAAGAAAAAAATTCTACTCTTATTTTTTTTTTTCATAACGAAAATAGAAGTGAATTTTTTAAAAAATAGACGCCCTTTATAATATTTTTGTCAACTGTCTGTTACTGTCAACACTAACAATTTGCGCAATATGGTTGTTGTTCTGCAATAGTACCTATGCATATTTTTTGGCTAGTTTGCCTCGAATATTATACCATTTTAGAATTATAGTTAGTTGCCAATTTTTAAAACTAATTGCCATAGTAGTGTCAATACTTTTTTTTTTCACCACGATGAGTGAAAGTGAGCTAAAAGTCAAAATTTTACAAAATTTATGGAAAAACACAGTTTTGGTTAATTTTTGTGTAGAAACTATAGACATTTTGGGATTTTTAATGATTGTGATCAATAGCAGTGCTACTTACGTTGCTAATACAAAAATATCACTGAATTATTTGTAAAATTGTAGCAATAGCACTTAAAATATTATAAAGGGTGACTATTTTTTGAAGATTTCACTTTTTTTTTCGTAATGAAAAAAAAAAATAGGGTACAATTTTTTCTTTTTTTCTCGAGCTATCATAAGTAGGCCCACCTATTGGTGCCCGCTTATCGTTGAACTTTGGAACACTTGTATATAAAAGAAAGTCGTGTTAGTTACACTATTTATAACTAAAGAACGACCGTACGGATTTGGCTGAAAATTGGTGGGGAGGTAGCTTAGAACCAGGAGACGGACATAGGATACTTTTTATCCTGTTCGATCGCATTCCCGTGTGACATGACATAAAACGTCAAAGACAATACAACTCGCTATAACAAATGACAGCTAAACGTAATTTTGTCTATGATTAAGTATGGTTGAAAACTTGATAATTATAATTTTGTCAGAAATCAATAATCAGTAATTTGTATTCTCTTTGAATCATCATTAACAATGCTGCGACCAAGACGATTGAATCTTTCCCGACAAAGCCGTAATGGTTCTTGGATTAGAGACTATATTTTCGGAAATTTTGAAAGATATTGACGAGAACAATTATGGCGGTACGAAGTTCGTCGAGTCAGCTAGTTTTACATAATATAAGGCATATTTGCTGTGTGGTAGTGTCTACGAATACTACCGATCCTAGGATGAGTATCGTAAAAGACGTGGCCACTTTACAACTTAAGCGAACTCCTTCTAATGCCGTCTGATCAACAATTAAATTTCCAAAGAAAGCCGATGGTTAGGTGGCAGGCAGGCGGCCGGTTATAAAACTATTGGCAGTAATATGTACGATGGAAAATAAGTAGATACATATTACATCGACCTCAGGTAATTGCAAGAATAGCAAGATAATATAAGGAAAATTGTCATTTAAAACGAAAACAGAAATGAAATTAATTAATAATAAACTCCTTTATGGCGAGCTATAGTCTAACCGCAAGGCGATGGTTTAAAAATATGACGTATAATTAACCTTTATTTTCTGATGGGGTTCTTTTATACTATATTTTTTTATGGGTTGCCCAAACCGCCTGGTGTGGCGGAAGGGTACAGCGTGCAATGCCATAACCTGTACTGTAGATCTCTGCCACCATTTTGACTAACAGCTGATACCGGGTCCTTGTCTTTGGTAGCTATATGAACTAGGTAAGGAAACATCAGAATATTGAGGAGTAAAGAGCACTCTTCTAAGGAACTATATCATTAAATGAAAATCATTTTAACTACGAGTAGCTGAAGAAACATGGTCAAAAATAGAACTCCCTTGATAAATAGCACAAACTTATTCCTAATCCGCCTACCAAGGGTAGTGAGTTAGAATCAAATACTTATAGGACTATGTAAATGGGATTATACACTCATGAGACGTAGATACTAATGGATAATGAAGGTGGATGACGCCCAAACGCATTTCGAACAACAAAAGGGGCGAGCCCATAATTCGTTATGCGTTTCAGCAGGTTATTAGAGCGTAATCAAAATAGAATTTACAACATGATAATTCCTAAGATTCCAAGGAATATATAATATGTAATATAAAACAATATTTTTGTAGTAAAAACGAAAGCAACATACTGCCGTAATAAAATAATTTTTAATTTAGTTATTTATAACTCGTGTTAGTAACCTATAGTAAAATTTTCATTTTAACTTCGTTAGACCATTCCAAATATGTATCCGAATGAAAACTTTGGCGACTATAAGAAGATAATGCGAATTTTGCACGTTAAACACACCTGGTAAAGTATCCTAATTTTATCTACTGTTCTGATAAGTAAAAGTTTCTAAATTTTATTTTATGTATATACATATATTCATGCTGTGCTGTGTGGTAGCGGCTTCGAATACTACCAACCCTTGCTTTGCTCGTGGGTGTCATAAAAGATGACTAAGAGCCCTAGATTGACCCGGACCAACTCCATCTGGTACCATTTGGGTCAACGATTACATTCCCAAGGAGGGTTGACGTCAGGCAGGCGGCCGGTCATAAAAGTCATTGCTGAAACTTTTTGCAATATGTCAAAATAGATGACAAATTGCGTCGACCCCAAGTAATTGGGAGAAGAGCAAGATGATGATGATGACATATTATGTTTACGCCGGCCAGGGATGCCAAAGAATCGGCACCAGTGTTCGGCCCAATGGCAATTGGAAAATTTCATGGGTGGCTATAGAACCGCACGGTGCCCTTTCGCCATTTCGAATGGATGGACGGATTGTGACCATAACCTGCCCAAAAACATGTACATATTCTGTGATTTCAAGCTTTTATTTCAATTTATATACATCAAACTGGTTAAGAACCAGTTTTTTGTGGTCGAGCCATGATCTGGACGCACACCGTCCATTCTGTACGGAGTAACAAAGTATTTTAACTATTACTCTACTCGTGCAATAAAGCTATAATCATAACATTTCAGTATATGCTATTAGCTAAAAGTTTAACTATCAGGTTTAAACTTATTCAAATATGTATCTTGCTACCTATATTAACATTATTTCACAGCATAATCAAAATAATATGTTACCAGACGTGTACGTTTGACCCAGACAATTTTAGCCTAAGTAAATACCACGGGAACATTTCAGAGGATTGCTTTGTATGTACAACATTAGAGGACCAAGTTTAAATTTTAATAATACAGGTGTTTATTATAAATATATTATTTAAATATTTATAATAGAAAATATTCTGTGTGGTGACGAAGTAACAATACAATCGAAAGAATCAATAAAAATCGACGTCTGAGTAGTAGCAATTTATTACTGCACTCTGTTCAATGAACGAGAGAGCTGGAAGCCTAACTTTCTGAGGATATTTATGTATGGTAAGTTTTGATGGTGCTTTTAGTATCACCAAACATCAATGCACGCATTCACACTCCCTTCGCTTTCTTGACGGTAGGAATTTATAAAATGGGCTCTAATGTTCTCCACAATAGTAAGAAAATGGACCTTTCCAAACTGCCTATCTATCTTCTATCCTTCTTATTACTACTATAATTTTACAAGTGTAGGATGTACAAGGATTACTTGCGTCTGATGTCACTCTAGCGAGGTGGCTGGATCTGGAAATGGTTCGTCACGTGTAGAGAGGCTAACTACGTGAGAGCGATGCTCCGGTAGGGGCGTCGTGGAGGGACATACCCGAAAGGGTATTTTGATGTGCCTGTCACAGACGTCAAGGCACTCGACACCAGTTGTCGGCCCAATGACGAAGTGTTGAGAATGCGTTGGGTTTTCTTTTCGTCACTCCGGATGGAATAGACAGTGCGTGTTTCGATCGTAGCCCGCCAAAATAAAAATGACGTACAGGGGTTAATATATGGGTGACCGGACCGGGGATTTTAGACTGTCACCCGCAGAGAGGCTGACCACGCGACAGCGACAGACGTCTTGGACGTCGAGAGGAGAGAGTACCTCGGAAGGTATTCCGTCGGGCCGACTATGGAGGACAAAGAATTCGGTACCTGTGGTCGGCCCAACGACGAAGGCAACGTGCTGTGCTACGGGCGGGTTATGGGACCGTGCACCGCCCCTCTGTCGCCCCGGATGGAGCCGGACGGCGGGTGTGTTGATCATAACCCACCCAAAAAAAGGGGTTAAAAATATGAAGATTACATACCTGTAAAATTCTATCATATGGCCTCAACAGCCCCACAATATCAGCGGGACCTCCCTTCCTTATTCGGTTAATATATACTCCACGCTCATATAAACCGTCAGATACAGAAAAGCCGTAGTCATCGTAGATTGCGTCTTTGTATAAAATTACGTGGTGAATTGAACCACGAGCTGGTGACATTGACTCGGAGCTGTAGAGGCCTGAAAACATTTCTACTATTAGACATTTTAATTTTGGCGGATATTAATAATACTATATTTAAGTCGAAGAGGAGTGACTTGTCTTAACTTCTTTCCGTGTAGTGACGAAGTAAGAATATAAATTTCCACTCCTTTCCAAATATATAATTTATGAAATAGCTAAATCGATTTTGACAATATTTTTATTGTCATATGAGTAATTAAAATTAAAAAAATAAAAATTATTTTTTTTCATAAATGCAATATAGTAGATAGTATAGTATAGAATAGTAGTTAAATTATATTATACATCAATTGTCTATTCGTCCATTTGTATGGTTCATCATCATCATCATCATCATTTCAGCCTATTGCCGTCCACTGCTGGACGTAGGCCTCCCTCATGTTACGCTACAATGTGCGGTCCTGTACCGCCTGCATCCAGCAACGCCCAGCAACTTTCACTAGGTCGTCGTCCGTCCTACACTGCGTCGTCCGATACGTGGTTGCCACTCGAGAACCTTTCTTCCCCAGCGGTTGTCGGTTCGTCAAGCGATGTGGCCTGTCCATTGCCACTTCAGGGTGCTAATTCTTCGGGTGACGTGACCGGGGATTAGTCCGTCACCCGCCGAGAGGCCGACCGCGTGAGGAAAGACCGACGTCCTCCCCGAGGGGGGGACGTCGGTCGATGGGAGGGTACCCCAATAGGGGGTATTCCGTCGGGCCGACCACTGACGACAAGTTAACGCTGCTCCAGTGGTCGGCCCAACGACGAAGGCGACGTGGTTTTCGGGTGGGTCGCGGGAGTTGCGTGCTTAAGCCCCTCTGTCGCCCCGGACGGAGTGGTGCGGAGGCGCGCCGACCGCGGCCCACCCACAAAAAAAAAAAAAAAGGGTGCTAATTCTTCGTGCTATGTCAGTTACACCCGTTCTTCTGCGGATTTCCGTATTCCGGATTCTATCACGCAGAGAAATCTCGAGCATAGCCCGCTCCATAGCACGCTAAGCGACTTTGAGCCTTGTTATGAGGCCTACATTTAGGGACCACGTTTCCGTGCCGTAAGTCATCACTGGTAACACACACTGTAATATGTAAGAACATCTGTGTAAGGGAAGGAAAACTTACAATAAAACCTTATACGATGCCATTTAACTGGCGTAGTATAGTTGGTCAATTCCCTCCTATTCTGGAGGAAACTTGAGTCCAGTTGTGCGATATTTACGAGCTGTGATAATATATATCCACTAAAATCTACCATTCCGTGTGGTGACGGAGTAAGATTACAATTCGCCACTCTCTTTCTTGCTCGTGGATGTCGTAAAAGACGACTATGGGATATAATATGCACATAACATCTGTGTAAGAGAAGGAAAACTCGAAATGAAACCCTATACCAATAGTCTGCCCAGCGTGGTATAGTAGGTCAAATTAGTAGGTCTTATAGTAGGTCCCTCCCATTGTAGAGGAGGCCCGAGCTCAATAGTGGGACATATGTGGGCTACGATGGTTATGATGAAAATCTACCATAATAAATATTGCGGCAACAGTTTAGACTATAGTAGTACAATGGTATTAAAAAAAACAACATAAATACTACAATAGAATATAACTGAAATACGACGCAAGCAAAATTTTGAGCGAATAAAGTATTTTACCTGGTACATCGTTCTCGTAAATTGGACTAGTTGAAAATTGAAAACTAGTTCCTGGTACGCCTGGTTTTAATGGTGATTTTTGTGGTGTAGTAACTGTATATATACCATTATTTAAATAATCACTATCCCAGTTTGGACGTCTAGTCTTTGGTTCCACCCATCCATATGGGCCCATTTGTACATAATCACATTTGCAAGAAGCTTTCTCCATATTGTGGAGTTGGCAATCTTTCATGTTTGATGTTAATATTTCTATTTGCTGAACATCATCTTCTCTTGTAATATTTTGTTTATTTTTCAGTGTATTATCAGGTATTATACAAGTATTCTCGTAATGGAAGGTTTTCAATGAATTATTTAAAGAGTAATTTGGTAATGGTAAGTCATTAATGCTGTACGGTGCTCCGGCATTGAAACTTGATGCTAGAAGTTTGTCCTCGTCAGTTGGAGAATATGGTTGCTTATCCATCATTCGAGTTTTGTCAGGTATTGCGTATTCAATTACTTCAGAGGTACCTATAACGTGTATAACATGTTGATGATATATTTAAGTATAATTATGATATTTAAAATTGTATTAGGCCTACGTCTTTACATTATAGATATTGAAGAAAAACTAATAGGATGTAATTTAATTAAAGCCAAAGCCACAATATTTTATTTCTGTCTGTCTTTATGTTTGCACACAAACCACAAAAACCTAGTGCATGGGTGCACTCATTTATTGTAAGGGGTCCAATTTAAAATATGGTGTCATCTAGGATAAAAATAACAAGAAACCTAAAAATAACAAATATCTAACCAATCAACGCAAATATAGCAGTGAATACAACTCTAGATAAATAATACATCTGTATAACAACTTTCGATATCGATACTAACTCAAGATTGTAATAAATCTAATTGAACAGAGAAATAATCAAGCGAGCAATTTTATAGAGTACATGAGGAGAACCTTAGAATATATTTCGCAATTACTTTCGACAACGACTTAAATTAATGGATTCTGGATCTAAAATATGATCCAATACAGCTATGTATAAATCCTTAAGATATGTTACTAAATTGTTATTATTCAAATATTATCTTACCACAGTTAGCGCTAGTTCTAACTGGCGTATTTTGATCCCACGACTCTACTGCACTATCGTTTGATAGTCCAGGGCTTGAAGTAGAATGACTTGAATCCCTCGCACTTGATTCTGCACTATCGAGTGAACCTAGAGTCAAACAATATGTTGCAAATACATACTCGTAACTCAGTAATTACACAGAGCGGAAGATTACTTCACTTATAACTATTTTAGTTTAAATGCTGGTTCTCCTTATAATTTTACAGGTATACTATATAGTTCATAAAAGAATGCGATCAAGGCTTTACCTTGACTTTTTGTATCTAGGTTTTGATTTCTTTCCAAAATATTGTCTCGTTTCGTATTTTTAAAATCACCTTTTTAGGAAAGATTTTGCGTAATTGAGTTTTAGATTTTTACTTTTTTTATATAGCGAATAATAAAATTCAGATGGATATCTGATTTTTATTAGGCACTGCTAGTTATAATCTTTGCATCAACTTACTATGAATTGTTCTGTGTAATATCAGTTAATCTCATTCGATTTTATATTTTTACCTGTAATTTTTCTGCAAAGTTGTAAGTGAACTCGTTGCCCACTTTGTTGCAATAGCTTGATCGCTTCTGATAAAGGTTTATTCAGGACACTTTCTCCATTTATACTAAGTAATTCGTCACCTATAGCCAATTTACCACATTTTTCTGCTACTCCTCCTGAAAATATTTAAAGTTTTTATAAATAGATCATATTAAATAATATTTAAACAATTTAAAAAAGTAAAATCTATTAGTCCATAGTGTTAATATTATTGGTTATAAAAATGAATCTCCAAGTGTAACCATCCAAGAAAATAAACATTTGATATGTTATTTTAGCAAAGATAACATTCACATTTTAACGAAGATAGTAGGTATCACTATACCTTCAACAAGCCCACTCAATAGGATTGGCTGTGTAACATCTTCACTTCCTGCAATAGTTAATCCCAGAGGACCACTTTCTTGTTTGATCAATTCAACAGCAAATACTGCAGTGTTACCATTTTCATTACTACTAGTATGACTTCTTTCACTTTCCTTTGCACTATTATTAGGACTCTCAGTGTGATGACCAGAATCTTCTCCACTGTGTACTACAGCTTTAATTTCAATATTACTAAAGCTTTGAAGTGTCAATTTAGCGTTATGTTTATGAATGTTTGACCAGTCTTCTGTTAAATCGCGTTTACGAATCTTGAGGGTTATTATATCTTCCGGTGAGTTTTGAAGGATGTTAAAAGCTGTATCCTAAAAAATATAAATGTAATATTTACCTAAGTACATCATGAATACAATATTTGTATATAACAGAAGTATCTATAGAGCTAAGAGATTTGTTTGTATTTATTTTTTTATAACCATATCTCTGAACCACAGAATAATTAATATGAGTATAATATAATTAATTAATTAATTATTAATATAATTAATATATGATATTTACAATAATAAGTACCTATTCATATTTCTGTACTCTGAACTCACTAACTTTAGAATCTACAAATCAGAATAAAAAAAAATGTATTATGAACATGTGGAAAATAAAGACTAAAAATAAAATATCGATAATGCGTGCGACTTTATGTATAAATTTTTCATTGTACCACACAATGAAAAATTGGACACATGTCAGATCTCAAGTCTAGTGGTACACACATTTTAAAATCCGCTATGTTCTGTTTATGGTCTTGAATTAGGTAGTTGATTATATCTAGACCACTCCACTCAGTCCTAATTAATTCTATCATAGTACTAGATATATCTTTTCCGGGTTTAATTTGCCTAACTAATATTGTATTGACCTAATATCCTTAATGTTTCTGAATGGATTCGGCGCCTGAATCCTCGATTCTTTCATCAATTCATTACACCGTATCAGGCATTGTTAACATTGAAATTAACCTTACCTATTAGTCTATACACAATTAATGAATTGAATGAAATGGCTCAATGGGTCGTATGCTATTTAATGGACACATATTGAAAACTAGATTACTTTTTATGTTATATTAGACGGCTTGGTGTTTTTCATTCAATTCTTCAGCATGTTTTATTAATGAACTCGCGTTTCTTTCACAGTGACATGGATATGCGTTACCATCACATATTCATTAATAGGTAATTACTTAAAATGGAAATAATAGCAAAATGCTGGAATATATTTACTGAAACCTTATGATAAACTTGCCAAGTACCTACTGCTAACACTTTAGCTGCGGGAAAACACACAAGCGTGTGATAACACACGCTTGTGTGTTTTCCCGCAGCTAAAGTGGGCAAAGTTGGTTTCATCCTATTTTGCTCTTATTTTCATACCCTATATGGGTACACAGAATATTTATGCTGCCCATCGTCTAACCGTTGACGTGAAATACATACACATTAATATTATAAGAGTAATCTTTTACAATACGAAGAGACACCTGGGAGAGTAAAAAAGATCGACGTGAGGCTCTAAATTTGACAACTGACTAATGAAATAATTATGTAGGTCAATACTCTTCTAATAATAAATAAACTTGAAGCCTAATAGTGGGAGCTGAAAAGTTGTAGCAAACGGAAAGAATGGCAAATAAAATAATTATAATACTTACCAATGATAAATTATGCAACGGTTGCCCATTAATAGCCAGCAGCTGATCACCTGGAGCCAAAGCTCCACTTCGATGAGCTACAGATCCAGGTTTAATATCAGATATTACCATAGGTTCCTCATTACTAAGTAATTTTTGTTTACATCCTGATCAAAGTAGAAAATTTAAAGTTAATTTTTATCGGAAATTTCTTTCGGTCACACTGAGGATAAAATTAATATTCGTCTTTAAGAAGCTACAAAATTTTAAGTTAATTTTCACCGGAAATTTCTTTCCATTTACACTGAGAGATATCCGCCTTCAGGAAGCTATGCCATCGAGATTTTTCATAATTACCTGTGATAGTAACGCCAAGTCCAGCCGTAGTTTTAGCTAATTTCACATTAAAAACTCCACTTGATGCTTCAATAGTATTAGGCATACTGAATTCCACATTTAACGTCAAATATTTAGGATTATGCGAATCGTTCCGTCTCTGAAGGATCTCATTTGCAACGTCCACTGTTAAATTCTCATGCCCGTTGATTGACATAACCCTATCTCTTATCTGGAGACAGCCAGACCTGTAATTAAAAGGTAAAAATATGAAAATAACAGCGTTATCTCTGAGCTAATCTCTCGTGTAAACCGCTACCTTTACCAAATGTAATATGTAATTTGTGCGGTGCCGGTCAACAAAAATAAAAACATTGTTTAAAGATAATTAAGTTGCCTTAGTCGGGACGGACTTTTATTTTTACTAGGGCGAAATTTGACAAGCTCTTTTTGAATTTCTTTTTTTTGCATGAAGCTTGCGAAGTTTGTGGCTATTTAATTTTGTGTCATATTTATATAGACATATTATATATTCAGATAATATATTATGCATCATCAGTGATGATGAATGGTGATCATCATTTCAGCTCACATACGTCCCACTGTTGCGCTCGAACCTCCTCCACAATAAGACGGAGCTTGACCATGCTGGTCAGACAGATTGGTATAGGGTTCTATTTCGAGTTGTCCGTTTCTTGTATTAATGTTATGTGCGTGTCCCTTAGTCGTCTTGTACGATATCCACGGGCAAGTTAGGGAGTGGTGCTTTGTATTCTTACCCCGTCACGACACGGAAAATATTATGCATACTTTTTGTTAATTTTTGACAAAACTATACATGCAAGAGAAGGAAACTCTAAAGAAATCAACCCGTCTAACCAGCGTGCTCTGTTTTCTTCTTATTGTGGAGGGGGCTACAGCCAAGCAGTAGGACTCATATAAGCTAAAATAATGATGACGAATCATGTTAAATAAGTAAATTCTATGGATCCACCTTCTATACTGAAAATCTAAATCACACCTGACAATTATTTGTGCGAGCCGCAAATGATTCCAAGTCTAGATTTTATTTATATTTATTATTTATGTATTCACTTGTCAAGAATTATTCCCTTAGCGCGAGATGTATATAACATCTCGCGCTAAGGAAAAAATTCTTGATAAGTGAGTAACATCTCTTAGAATAAAAGGGAGCCGTCGTTCAAGACGCCTGTCAGATGTGAAACATCGAAATTATTTTGTACAAGTATACAGGGTGACTGGTAAAAGATTGTACATATTGAAGGAAACTATAGACAATGGTCACAAGTAACCAATAAAAATGTAAAAAGAAGACAATATTAATTAACCACATAGTAAACATCAACAACATTAGTGCATCAAGACTCCTAAAAAGTGGGTCACCCTATAGGCGATACGGTGATTCTGATAGCGTTACAATTAAAGTTTTGTTAGAACTGTTCTCAAAATTTTTATATTTATTATTAGAATTATTAAAACTAGGTGTAGGAATAACGTCATAAAAACCATTAAAAGTTG
Organism: Lymantria dispar; assembly: GCA_032191425.1. Classification (NCBI taxonomy): domain Eukaryota; kingdom Metazoa; phylum Arthropoda; class Insecta; order Lepidoptera; family Erebidae; genus Lymantria; species Lymantria dispar. The sequence continues at coordinate 26,876,509 of CM063442.1, forward strand.
CAGACTCAGCTCATACCAATCCCGAAATAAGGTGATTTGTTTCTTGTCAAAAGAATAGTTTTGCCAGTGTACCTTGTTACGACCATACGTCTCACGACGAGGGCGCATTAGAAACCGAAAAACACTACACTTAACATATGGTAACACATTGAATCACACTTAACACTTTCTTGGCCAAATTGCATTAGCGGGAAACAATCCCGTTCACCAAAGTCTTGAACACGTTGAAAATGACATATGTGTAATCGCTGCTAAATTGTTATTGACATAATATTAAAAAAACAATAACGAACTGCATAAAAAATAATACAGCGTGCGGAGATACGTAAGGATTAGAAATACATTATTACGATTCCGTAATTATTTTAGGTTATGTTATTTTAGATTGCAGTGTGACCAGATTTAAATTATGCTATCTACTCATTTGAATTCTGCTAAAATCTGCTATTTTTTTTCGGAAGAAATGCTAAATTTCTACTATAGATGAAGTTTTAATGTGCATGAATATTAAAGGAAAACGCAACTTAATATTTTCAAATGTTTATCAACAAAAAGTTTCTAAATTCTATTCACATTTGTATGCAGAGTGTATCAGGTTATGGGCAACTGGTCAAACGAGAGTTAGGCAATGGCGGTAGGAACCCATGAAAAAATATTTTAAGGCAAAATAACGATTTGTTAATGAATTAGTGACATGTAAAATTTTCAAATTTATCATCTCTTTTTCGTGTAGTAGTAGTAGTATCTGATTGAAATGTATAAAGTTAGTGATACTTAATCTACAACATATTCGTACTTTGTTAAATGTTCATTAGAATTCGAATAAATCAATGATTACACTTGCATAAACAGACAAACTTCGCTTTAAATCAGCTGATCGGCCGATGACCGACCAAAAAAAAAGAAAGAAAAAGTTCAGAAAAAAAAATAAAATTGAAAATAATTAAAAAGAAATTGTAAATCGTAAAATTGAATATAAAAATAGCAAACACTATTTTATCATAGACTTTGCCGACCACAAACAATGGTTACCCTCTATGGGCTCCCAGAGTTCACCGAAATTACTTTGTGTAAGACACGATAATAGAATTTAAATTAAATATTGCAGTGTTAAGATGTCGATATTTCAGTGTGATACTAACAGCTGGTATAGGAAAATTGCCCATTGGGTAGCCCCGCTACGATGTTGGGGTCGTCAAGGCCTTCCGGCCGGTGCTCTTGGAGTATTGAGGGCGGCGGCACGGGGTGTTTTCTTGCTGACTGGCGTAAGTAGTGACGACGGACGGTTGCTTCGCCAAGTACCTGCACACGGTCGTGAGGAGAGAGTATATCGTCCTGCCAACGTTGCGATTGCGACGAGGATCCATCAGCCCAATGGCGAAGGGGAGGGTTATGAGACTTGCGTCACCTTTTCATAACCCCCCGGAAGAAATGGACGGAGTATGCGTTGGCTCAAAAAAACAACCCAACCCAAGAAAAAAGCGTCATAATGAAACCCTCAATGGTTTGTTGCACACCAGACTAAGTATGACAGATTCGATTTAAGAACCCGACATACAAATATACTCAACATTTACCCGCAGCTAAAAAACTTAATCCAAATGCTTCAGCTTCAACAACAGCATCATATTATTCATCATCTACTTCTTCCACATATTAAAATGAATTCTTTTTATGATTACATGTTTACTACCTTTGATTAATAGATGAAAATTAAAATAAAAATCAAACCATCAAGTTTTGTTTTATTTCAAACTCATTTAAATTTTGCGCCCTAAGTCAAGGATTTTTGGAGACCGATTAGGGTATTTAGGGCAAATTAATGAAAAATCTAGGGTAAAACTACAACGTAATAGTGGAAACACTGATAGCGCGTTCAAGTGCGTTGACCTATAAATCGGTACCTATAAATAATACAGCTGTTTCAGCTGTGTCCGTAACTAAATATCTTTATAAGATAATTGGTTCAAAATTTAAGTACCATTTTTTTTTACATATTCGGTATCAGAATCGATTACTGAATACCCTCCTTCAATATGTACAATCTTTTACCAGTCACCCTGTATATGTATAAAAACAGATTACGACAGGAAAGTATTAATAAAATATTACGATCCTTTTTTCCAGGAAATGATGATATATATAAACATTTATTTTCATTAGTGTACACTATAGGTGTCTAAACACTTAATCTAAGGTTAATAATTTATTTTGAGCTCACTAGATGGCGTTGTACAAAATTGTAAACATGTTATGGTTTCGTTACACAAATATAAATATCGAAGTGTGGTGTTATCGCCACGCTAACGATTAGGTTCACATTCGCCTATAGATGATTCACATTAAAAATCTAAAATATTTTGTACAAGTAATTCCGTTGTTTTATTCTACGGATCATGAATAAGAAATACATTAAAGGAATACTTACCTGTATGCTGGTGATTGAGCAGCAACATGTGATATTACCAACGTGGCACTATCTTCGTGAACAGCTAAACCTGAACTCTGACCTGGTAGCACTTCCAATTGTATATTTAATGATTCTGTTCTACATACACCCATACTCATATAATTCTGCTGATTGTCTGTTGGATTAAAAACACACATTTTAATTTATCTAATATCTACCTAGATGTACACCATCACTATCCAGATGTCGAATTAAGATATCTATCCTACTATGCCAGATGTCGCGGGGCCGAAAAACAGGATTCACAAATTGTTGTTCTGAGTCTGTTTATAATCGTAAATTTGTAAAGTGCCTCGCAAGGGTTAATTCCTTGGTGTTTTGAGTTTCAGTGATACTAAAGGCATCCCCAAAACCCACCACACGCAAACCTCTTCAGAAAGTTGGGATTCCGGTTTTCTTGCTCACTGAACGAAGCGCAGTAACAAATGGCTTCTACTCAGACGTAAATTTTCTGGCTCAACGACGAAAGCGAGGTGGTTTTCGGGTGGGTTGTGGGGGTTGCGTGCTCTGTCGCCCCGGACGGAGTGGTGCGGAGGCGCGCCGACCGAAGCCCACCCACAAAAAAAAAAGTAAATTTTCTGCGAGAATGTGCTACTACCCCAGACGGACCGGCCCGCGACTATAGAAAAACAACTATCAACAGTGTGCTCCTTCCACTTGTATGATAGTATGTTATATTGCGTGACGGCGACCGACGTCCCGGGAAAGGGACGTCGATAGAAAAGGGTACCCTCTCAAGGTATTCCGTCGCGCCAACCACTGAAGACAAGGAACTCAATATTGGTGGTCGCCCCAACGACAAAGGTGGCGTGGCTACGGCTGGGTTATGGCGCCGCGCCGCCCCTCTGTCGCCCCGGACGGGGTCAGGCGGTGGGTGCGCTGACTCCAACCTTCCCCAAAAAAAGAGTAATATACCCTTTTTTATATTAAATCTAGCAACCCGCCCGCGCTTCGCTTCGGTTTCAGTCGGTTTACCCCCGTAGTTTTCTTACCCGTGGGAATACTGGGATAAAATATAGCATATATTACTCCCTGATGTTATAGCTTTCCATTGGTGAAAGAATTTTTGAAATCGGTTCGGTGGTTTAAGCGTGAAAGCGTAACAAACAAACATCCTTACTTTCGCATTTATAATATTAGTAAGGATAACCTTATTGACTTGAGGTATTTAATTAAGCCTTAACTTTCAAGCGATGTTCACACTTGTTGTTTTTTTAGGATAGAAAATCGAAATAAAACTAAATTTTGGTAAAAAAACTAATATCTTGTAAATATTCTGACTCCAGGCAAAAACTGAACAGAAAAGAAACGATAGAAAATCTAACATTTTACTGTAAATGAAAAAAAATAATTACCGAGCGCAGTATCACTTTTATCTCTTGAACCAAACAAATTTGTATTTATCTTTAGTTCAACCAAAGAAAAATTCAAACTTACAATTTAAATACGGATCATTATGTTCTTTAATGTAATGTAATATCATTAATTTACATCATTGTTTTGTTACAGCTCTTTTCAGCCCGATTGTTAAGCTCGAAACTCAGTCGCAATTTTATGTGGTTTTTAAATAGTCCATTTCCAGCACTAGTGGTTTTATCAGATTTCCTTGGTCAATTTTTACAACATTCCTGGGGAGGAAATTTACTTCCTCATCAAGTATGATAATATTTTGGATCTATTTTTTTTTAATCATCATCTCAGCTCATATACGTCCCACTGTTGGGCTCGGTCCTACTGCACTATGGGAGGGAAATTGACCTACTATACCACGCTGGTCAGACGTGTTGGCATAGGGTTTTGTTTCAAGTTTTCCTTCTCTTTGTATTGTATGCATATTATAATCCCTTAGTCGTCTCTTACGACACCCACAGGTATCTTACCTGTGGGTGTCGTAAGTGCGATGACGGAGTAAGAATACAATTCACCACCCGTGTGTGTCGTAAAAGACGACTAAGGGATATACCTGGCCTTTTCTTATCGATTATGTTATTAGTATCTTATTCATGTAATTATGCCAAAAATGCCAAACCGACGGGACGAACATCAAATGTTTGACAGGTAAGAACGGTTTATACGGGAGAAAAAAAATATTGTTTTTAGTATTTTACTCGCAATTTTCCATATTTTTTCACCGTATAAACCTTCCCTGGACTCAAATAATACAAGACCTAGCTAAATCGGTCCAGCCGTTCTCGAGTTTTAGCGAGATTAACGAACAGCAATTCATTTATATATATATATGTAGATTAGTTTTCTGCTAAATTAAATCCGTGTGAAAAATCAATTTATTTCAAATTTGTTATATTAAGAGCTTCTTTATAAAGAGAAAGAACACAATTAGGTGTTACTTTTAGTATTATTATTACATATATAACCCTTTCTGGCAGAACTTCACAACATGAAGGTTGCCTAACAAGGCTATCAACGCAACGCTTTTGTCGAATTAATTAACATAATGTTTTGTGCTAACATCCCTTGTATGTTTGGACCAAACTAGGAAGTTGTGAGGTCCTAAGCAAATAAGCTAAGACAGCGTTTCTCAATTAATAGTTTGATTGCTTGTAATGTAAGTAAAGCTTATTTTTTTTGTATATAATTTGCCTGAGATGTGGATGCAAGAGAAGGATAACTCGAAATGAAACCCTATGCCAAAACATCTGATCAGCGTGGTGGTGGTAGGTCAAATTACCTCTCACAATAGAGGCGGCCCGAGCCCAACAGTGGGACATATATGGACTGAGATGATGTTGGTGATGACTTTTGAATGATATCTATCTTATTTTACTATTAATATTTGTGCAAATTATTTAAAAATGAAATTTTATATTTTTGGATATCTATATTATGTAATTATAAAGGTATTTCAATTACTATGACAGAGATCCTATTCTTATAGTTTGTTTTGTATGTATTTTAGCCCTATGTTAACGGTTTACAAACACAAAATAAATAACATTTTGCCCGCGGTAGCCATAAAACCAGACTGCAGGACATGAAATTCTCCTAAGAAACAAACAAAGAAACAATAACTGATACCTGCAATTGTCCACCCATCGCTCAACTATTTATTATATCCCACCATAAGATACTTCTCCAGATGAGAGTAACTAGCTTACTACACTACGCTAGTCAGATGGGTTGGTAAAGGATTTTATGTTGACTTTTCCTTCGTTAAATTACTGTTTTTTGCACTGCAGAGGAAGGAGTATGCATCACTGCATTCTAACTAAGATTTTATGATTTTTTTGGACGTTGAAAATTAAATATTATGCTAATAGGAACTGTTATACTATTTCTATAAAGTTCAAGAAATATCATAGGATTAGTTAAACTAATTTGATAATATAATTATTTATCTCGAAGGTTCTATAATTTTTATTCCAAATTACGTATTTTATATGATAACGAATTAAAGTTTAAAATACATGATTGAATATTTAAAATACATGATTTTGTACAATTTATAGATTTTGGGGAGGACACCCCAATAAATTTGAACACATTTGAGAAACACTGTATAATACACTAGTATGTTTTTCTGGTGCAAATTAATTACTGCGCCTATCCTTTGTCTTTGTTTGGTAAAGTTGGCGCAATTTTGTTTACGATCATTTTGTTTGAGTTTAGAAATAGTAGTTCGGAATTAGCGGTATATACGGCAACTGTTAGTTTCAGTTGTATTTGTTCGTAACTTATATGGGCGTATTATCATTTAGACTTTCGCCGTCCACTGCTGAATGTAGGCCTCCCTCATGTTTCATCACAAAATCAGGTCGTCGGTCCACCTAATGGGGTAACGTCCTACACTGCGTCGTCCAATACCTGATCGCGAATCAAGATCCTTTCTTCCCCAGTGGTTATCGTCGAGCAATGTGGCCTGCCCATTGCCACTTCAGCGGGCTAATTCCTCGTAATATGTCGGTTTCACTCATTTTTCTACGGATTGCCGTATTTCGGATTCTACCTCGCGGCGAGATCTTGAGCACAGCCCGCTCTATAATACGCCGAGTGACTTTGAGCTTGGTTATTAGGCCTACATTTAGGAACAACATTTCTATGCCGTAAATCATCACTGGTACGACACTCTGGTCGTAGACCTGTGTTTTTAGACATTGAGGTTTATTGGCCGAGAAGATCTTCTAAAGTTTTCCAAACAAATTAAAATTAGAAATCTAACTAATATTATAAATGCGTGTAGTTTGTTTATATACCCTTTCACGCCTAAACTACAGAGCCGATTTTAAAACTTCTTTAACCAATGGAAAGCTATGTTAGGGGGTAGCATATGCTATTATTTTAGCGCTGTATTTCTACGGGAATGGGAACTACCTGATTGAACCTATAGGAATTCGATCTATTTTGAAAATTTTGCCTTCAATGGAAAGCTACATTATCAGGGAGTATCTGACAAAGGCTACATTTTATCACTGTCGTAATCATCTCAGCATATATAAGTCCTATTGTCCTATAAGTCCTATCCTATATAGAGGAGGCCTGAGCTCAACTCACGTCTCCTATATAATGGGAGGGAACTTAACCTACTATTTAATGCTAGTCAGACGTGTTGGAATAGGGTTTTGTATCGAGTTTTCCTTCTCTAGCATCGATGTTGCCTGCCCTTAGTCGTCTTTTACGACATCCACGAGTGACAGGGGGAGTGGTGAATTGTATTTTTATTCCGTCACCACACGGAAATCATTATTATCATATTCTTAACCACTACTCCATCTGCGCCGTTATTTTGCGGCTCATTTCTGTAATACTGACTTTTACTAAAACAGAATGGAAAATTAAAGAACAAAAGATTGTTTTTTTTTTACCCGCTTATCCGTGCAAACTCAAGAACCAAAAGGTGGTCGTCTTACAATTAATTTAATTAACTGATAATAGCGCTTATTTGTAAGGTACTTATTTTATAATTGACGAACCACTCGCTCCAGAACTGGAACGAACATTGAAAGCCTTATTTCAAGTGGCAGATTTTAAATCATTGAACTCGGTGAGCATTGGTTAAATTAATTATTTTGTCAACTCGCCTGCCAAAGATGGCGATTATGGTATTACTTTGAGGTTTAGGTGTAATAGTGGATATAACTAAGCGTTTGACGATATTGATGACAATAAAAATTTCAGACATATTTATTTTCTTTTGATAATTTTCTTCTTTGCTAAAGAAATAGATAATTATCATTTCTTTTTTTTATTCAAATGTGCTTCGTGTGGTGACGGAGTAAGAATACTATTCACCGCATTCTTTCTTGTCCGTGGATGTCGTAAAAGACGACTAAGGGATTATAATATCCATACAGCGTAATGATACGCATACAGCACAGAGAACAAACACTCGAAATAAAACCCTGTATTAACTAGTCTGTCCAGCGCAACAATAAATCAATTTTTGGTACAATAAATCAATTTTTCTCCCATCGTTGAGGAGGCTCGCAGCCCAGCAATGTGACGTATATGAGCTGTGATGATGATGATTGACTGTTCATCATAGGTCTCTTCCACAATGGAAGTACCACTATTTACTCTGACAGACAGGCATAAATTATAGCCTCTTTTTTTCCCCCTTAGTCATATGACACACACATCTGAGGAAGGGATGACTAACTATATTTTTACTCCATAGCCACTCTAAAAGTTTTGACAATTTGAAAACAGTATGAATGAATGAGTTCTTGTTTAAAGAAAGCGCCCATTAGCAAGGAATAAATTTGGAAGAGTTTACGTACATAATTAATGGACAATGGTTGGTGACGGAATAAGAATACAATTCACCACTCCCTATTCTGCCCGTGGATGTCGTAAAAGATGACTATGGGATGTAATATGCACATTGTGGAGGAGGCCCGAGCCCAACAGTGGGACGTATGTGGGCTGCGATGATGATAAAACTAACCCATTTCTCCAGCGTGATGTAGTAGGCCAATTACCCTCCCATTTTCATGAAGGCTCGAAGCAGTGGGGCGTAAATGAGCTGAGATGATGATGATGATGTATTAATAGACACGAATAACACCCAGACCCTGAATCATTTGTGAATTAATAAATATCTGTTTTGTGTGGGGACCAAATCCATCATTTAGCATGGGGTATCGCTGTTGAAACCACTACGCCATTCATGCAATCATGGTAAACGATGTTTCTCTTATCTTACCATAATCATCTTGTAAGCCTAGCTTAGGCATGGAGCTCTGCCTGTAGTTTCTTTGGCGATGTTTTTTCACGTTCAGCGTCGATGTACCCGATATTGAATTTTCTGTAATAAAAATATAAAGTTATAGCCACGCTATTCAAAGCTGATATTTTTTAACTATCTCATTATTATGTGCTTTTATGAAAGTACTTTGCCTACATTTTCTTCTATAAAATTTTATAAAATTATCGTTCTAAGAGAATAAGGAATATTTTTTTGTTTTTTCTTCTTTTTTCAGTCTCATTAGTTGGAGTACTATAGTGCCTTTTATAATATTAAAACTAGATATTTTATAATTTTAAAATTTATAGAAGAAATAACACAATTTATAAATTATTTTACAAGGAATCTTTTTTATCTTGGGATGTATTTTCAGGGCATGCAACTACATTTTTAGAAAGTTATTTTCAACTAATTAAGTTAAAATTTTGGATACACATTTATTTTGAGTAACCATGTATGATGAGCTAAGGACGTAATTCTAAAACCAATATGGCGGACAGATCAGGATGGCAGTTTAGTTATTTTTTCGCACTCGCAAGAAGAATACGAAAATTGAAATGATGTGTTCTTCTTTTTAGAGTATTGTATATTATAAATAAGAGCGTCTAATATATAAAATTCTCGTGTCACGGTGTTTGTAATTGAACACCTACGAAATGGCTCGACCGCTTCTGAAATTTCGTGTACATATCGGGTAGATCTGCGAATCGGTCAAAATTTATTTTTCATCCCCCTAAATGTTAAGGGTGGTCCACCCCCTTAATATTTTTTTTCATTTTTAGACAATTTTTATTTTTTATGATACATCATTCAAAAATACATACAACCCTAAATTTTCACCCTTCTACGAGCAACCCCTATTTTTCTTGTGATAATTATAAACTTTATTTTCTTAGATTTCAAAGAGCAATTCCTTTCATTTTATTTGAACAGAATAACGTCTGTTGGGTTAGCTAGTTTGATATAAATTTTTTATTGAAAATGACAGCTACGAGGTGCTAAATTTTTTGATTTCTGGGTTAAGTTGCTAAATTTTTCCGTCTTGCATTCTTTACTATATTTACTACAAGCAAACTGTCCTCGCTTCGCTTCGGTTTCAGTCGTCTTACCCGCGTAGTTTCTGTTTCCGTGCGAATACCGGGATAAAATATAGCCTATGTTACTCCCTCATAGTATAGCTTTCCATTGGTGAAAGAATTTTTGAAATCGGTCCAGTAGTTTCGGAGCCTATTCAATACAAACAAACAAACAATCAAATCTTTCCTCTTTATAATATTAGTATAGATAGTCTAAAATCTATATCTTTACTATAAGTGAGTATCCATTATTTAAAGATAGACATTATAATAATAATGCCTTAAGACGTGAAACTATAAAATAAATCACACAATCATCATCACAGCTCATGTACGTTCCACTATAGGGCTCGAGCCTCCTTCATATTGGGGGTTGGTACTTAGTCGTCTTTTACGACACCCACGAGTAAGAGACGGGATGGTGAATTGTATTCTTAATCCGTCACCACAAGAAAAGAGTCTGCAATATTAGTTTTAAATTTGAAATTTTTTTATACATAGCAAATATTTATCGTAAATGAACATACTAAAAGGCAATTTCACTCGTATAACTGTAGGCTCAAGTTTTGGATGTCTATAATAAGCTTTTCAGTAATATACAGAGCAGGTAGACTTGTTCAAGTTATAACGGCAGTTAAGAGTTCAGCTTTTGAGCCTTTGAGTAATAACTTAAAACTTAACTGAAAGCTTATTAACGATCTTTGAACATATTGAGAGTAATTGATAAGAAGCTTTTCGTGATAGAGTAAGAATACAATTCACTACCCTGTCTTGCCCGTGGATATCGTGAAAGACGATTAAGGTATATAATACGCATATAACATCTATGCAAGAAACGGTAAACTCGAAATGAAATCCTGTACCAACTTGCCAACTTGGTATAGTAAGGTCAATTTCCCTCCTATTGTGGAGGAGGCTTGAGCCCAACAGTGGACCGTATATGAGCTGAAATGATGAATGATGATGAAATATCACAGGCACATTTTAGAGGGTCTAACGACGAAGGCGACGTGCTATACGGATGGGTTACGGGTGTATGCGCTTACATCCCTCTGTCGCCCCGGACCGAGTCAGGCGAGGAATGCGCTGACCGTAACCCACCCCTAAAAAAAGGCACATTTTAGAGGATTGTTATGTATATACAATATTAAAGGAGGGGGTTTAAATTTTAATAATACACGTAATGTTTATTCATCATCATCATAATCTCGGCTCATATACAGGCCCACTAATGGACTCCAGCGAGAGAATGCAATAGGATTGAAAAAAAATGTTAAAATTTAAGTAAGGTGTTACTAAAGTATGTCAGGAAATAATATTTGTAATAATATAAATAAAAAAAAAAATATGGTCACCGTATATTTATGGAGTAAGAATACAATTCGCCAACCCTTATCTTACCCATGGGTATCGTTAAAGACGACTGAGGGATATAATACGTAGATTATGTTTATGCAAGAGAAGAAATAAAGGTGGACAAAGTCGAAATAAAACTCTATTTTTTTTTTTTTTTTTTTCTCACCAGCGTGATATAGTAGGTAGTAGGTCAGTTTACCTCCGATTTTGGACGAGGATCTAGCCCCGTTGCAGAACGTATATGAGCTGAGATGATGATGAAGATGATGAATCCTTACTAATATTATAAATGCGAAAGTAAGTTTGTTTCTTTATTTTTTTTTATTACGCTTTCACGCCTAAACCAAAGAACCGATTTCAAAAATTCATTTACCAATGGAAAGCTATAATATCAGGGAGTAACATAGGCTATATTTTATACCGGTATTCCTACGGGCACAGGTAAGGCGACTGAAACCGAAGCGAGGGCAGGTTGCTAGTATAATATCATCACCGCAGCCCATATACATCCCACTGTTAGGCTCAGGCCTCCTCCGCAATAGGGAGGGAATTTGACCTACTATACCATGCTGGTCAGGCATGTTGGTATAGAGTTTCACTTGTTGGTATCGAGTTTTCCTTCTCTTGCACAGATCTTATATGCGTATTACATACCTTAGTCGTCTTTTACGACATCCACGGGCAAGATAGGGGGTGGTGAATTGTATTCTTACTCCTTCACCACACGGAAAATTAAGTATAATATAAAAGAAGATTATAAATAAGATTGACTGTTAAAAGACGCGTTGAAAAAATTCGACGGTATTAAATTTTTTACTATTAATTAGTTTTACTATTAATTAATAATGACGGAGTAAGAATACAATTCCTCACCCCCTCTCTTGCCCCCGAGTGTCGTAAAAGATGACGAAGGTATTAAATATGCATATGTCACCGGATAGTTCTACGAACCGTTAGTTTATAGACTATCTAGTGAGATTATAAACTATCGATAGATTGTGAACAGACACAAAAAATTACAATCTAACGCTTACATTTTTCTAAGTTTAGAAACTGACCATGTTCAACCGTCAAATTGTAAACAAATCGCAAAATGCACGCTGATTGGTTCAACGAATCATTTTTTTCACACGCTGCCCCGCCGCCATTATTATTTTAGCGACATTACATCAATATAAAGATATTAAAAACAGTTTTTTGGATTTAATAATGTACGTTAATATTTGCTGACAATGAGCTTTTTAATTGCTGATAATTTTGTTTTTAACTCTATGCACACGAACACGTGATATCTATAACGCCAACCAATCCGAGGACAGTTCACAAATTCGCAGGCGAGAAATTGTAAGATAGTGCTGTGATTGGGTCATTTATTTTTGAACTGACGGTTAAAAGTATTAAAATCACAATTTGACGGTTGAACATGGTCAGTTTGTAAACTTAGGAAAATGAAAGCGTTAGATTGTAAATTTTTGTGTCTGTTCACAATCCATCGATAGTTTATAATCTCACTAGATAGTTTATAAACTAACGGTTCGTACAATAATCCGGTGACATATATAACATATATGTTTGTTTGCTTTCCTTCTCTTGTATATATACAAGAGAAGGAAAGCTTGAAATAATAACCGTATACCAACATGTCGGGCCAGCGTGGTACAGTAGTTTAATTTCACTTCCATTGTTAGAGGAGGCTCGAACCCAACAGTGGGACGTATATAAGCTGAAATGATGATGATGACTTAGTTTCCTAAATATTTTTTTTTTCTTTTGGGGTAGGCTACGGTCAGCGCACCCGCCGCCCAGTGCAGTTCGGGGCGACAGAGAGGCGGCGCGCGGCTTCGTAACCGCCCCATAAAGCACGTCGCCTTCGTCGTTGGGCCGACCACCGGTGCAGAGTTCCTTGACTTCAGTGGTCAAATAAAGACTAGCTGACCCAACAGACGTTGTTTTGTTCAAATAAAATAAAAGGACAGGAACGCCACCTATTGGATCCAATTGTGAATCTAAACCATTCTCGATTGAACACACCAAAAAACATTTCATCAACATCGGTCCAGCCGTTTAGGAAGATTTCGGTGGCATACACACGTACACAAGAAATATATATCTAAAGATGTATGTATAAAGATTTATTGCCTAAATATAATAAGTTAACAACTTTAAGTATTTATTTAACGTATTACCCACCTCTAGTAAATCGCCCACAGTTGCCGACAATATGCCTAGGAGCCACATGAAGTCTAGTGAATCCACCTTCACAGTTTTCCAAATAGCACATCACTTCTTCAGCTGTGTAGTTATTGCCATCTATTACATGATCATCGAATGCCAAGACTTGATCACCTGGATGTAGAGCTCCACACCTGAAAGTGAATATTTCCTTTAGAAACGTAAATAAAATCAATTATCATCTTCATTCAGCCTATCGCCGTCCACTGCTGGACAGAGGCCTCCCTCGTGTTTCCTCACAAAGTATAGTCCTATGACGCTTGCAAACAACGACGCCTAGCAACTTTCACCGGGGCGTCGGTCCCCTTAGCAGGGAGCATTCTACACTGCGTCGTACGATACGTAGTCGCCACTCGAGAACCTTTCTTCCTCAGCAATTGTCGGTTCATCGAGCAATGTGTCCTACCCATTGCTACTTCAGTGCGCTAATTCTTCATGTTATGTCGGTTACCCCTCCTTTTTCTACGGGTTTCCGTATTTTGGATGAATATGCAAAATCAATGAACTGAATTAATTGGACGTTTTCTACATTCATACTGCATCAGATATATGGCAGAATATCCAGTACTGCATTTCAAAATTTTAAAGGCAGCTTAAGAATCTTTGAACAAATTAAAAGCTCAATAAAAATATTCTATAACGTATTTCATTATCATAGAACTGTATGTACATGTGGTATCTATACCAATAAATAAAATTAGAGTGTCTGTTTGTAATGTCAAAATAATAGGCTTTTTTCATGCTCACACGGTTATTTGCACTATACATATGCCTAAAATAGCAATTAAAAAATTTTTTGTCTGTCTGTCTGTCTGTTTGTTCCGGGTAATCTTCAAAACGGCTGGACCGATTTCAAAAATTTTTTCACCAATGGAAAGCTATAATATCAGGGCGTAAACTAGGCTATATTTTATCCCAGTATTCCTATGGGAACGGGCACTACGCGGGTAAAACGACTAAAACCGAAGCGAAGCAAGGGCGGGTTGCTAGTATTAATATATAATACTAGCTGCAACAGACGTTATTCTGTTTAAATTTAAAAAAATAGTAAAAGGAATTCTTCTCGAAAACGATCGCAGCGCGATCTACCGCACCCAATTACAAATCTAAACCATTCTGGAACCCTCTTCAACATACACAAAAATTTTCGTCAACAATGGTCCAGCCATATAGGAGGAGTTCAGTGACATACATACGTACACAAGAAATATATATATATATAAAGACTAGCTTTAGTGAGCTACAGACGTTGATCTGTTCAAATAAAATAAAAGGAGTTCTCCTTGAAAGCGACAGAGGCGCCACCTACCGGGTCTAATTGTAAATCTAAATCATTCTCGAATCCCCTTAAATACACAAAAAAAATTTCATCAACATCGGTCCAGCCATTTAGGAGGAGTTTAGTGACATACACACAAAAGTACACAAAAATATGTAAAGAAGATATATATCCTTTATAGTAGGATTTCCTTAATCCTCACATTATATAGAATATCAATCATCCCACACTCCTATGGTCACTGCATCAGGATGGTAAGAGGTAATGCAAGACTGCCAGTGCAAGCAATCATCTATCTACAAAAATCTAAGATCTTCTGCTAGAAATACGTGGCTCTAACATTGAAAGCACTTTGATTTCACCCCAATGGACGGGTCTAGTCTTTTTAAGATAATACTGCATATCTTGGATCAGATGCCTTCATAATAACTTAGTCGATAACTAAATCTTAATAATCTATGGAGACAAAATAATGAAGATTATTGACTTGCACAAATGTTATTTACATATTTAAATGTATTTTTTTTTTTTTTTGTGGGTGGGCCGCGGTCGGCGCGCCTCCGCACCACTCCGTCCGGGGCGACAGAGGGGCTTAAGCACGCAACTCCCGCGACCCACCCGAAAACCACGTCGCCTTCGTCGTTGGGCCGACCACTGGAGCAGCGTTAACTTGTCGTCAGTGGTCGGCCCGACGGAATACCCCCTATTGGGGTACCCTCCCATCGACCGACGTCCCCCCCTCGGGGAGGACGTCGGTCTTTCCTCACGCGGTCGGCCTCTCGGCGGGTGACGGACTAATCCCCGGTCACGTCACCCGCGGCCTCGGCTAAGGCGGCATGAGGCGCAGATAGTTGCGCCTGCGCCGCCCCAGTCGCCGGCGGCGGATCTCCTCATCGAGGCTGCGCTCCTCACGCAGGCGATCCGCCGTCTCCTTCCGCGAGATCACTGTCTCGCAGAAGGCTGCGACCGCGTCCCAATTCCCGACGCTGTCGACCATCGCCCTAGCGATAGCCGGCAGTGTCAGGTCCGTACCGATGATTGCGACGAGTTCACAGCGCTGCACTGCCCAAGCCCCGCAGGCCTCGAGCGTATGGCGCGCCGTGTCCTCGTCGCAATCGCAGTGGTGGCAGGACGGTGTACTCTCCCTCCTAATGACCTTGTGCAGGTATTTGGCGAAGCACCCATGCCCCGTCAAAACCTGCACCAGTCGGAAGGAGAGCACCCCGTGCCGCCTCTCCAACCACTGCATCAGCACCGGCCGGAAGGCCTCCACGGTTCGCACCCCGAACCGAGGCCTCTCCAGCCGGACTGCCCAACGGGCGATGACGTCTCGGCGGGCGTCGACGCGCCAGGCGGTGAGATCCCTTAACGAGACCACACCGCCCTCCGCTCGCACCCCCGTCACCCGCCGATATAGTCCGGCGAGCATCTCCGCCTCCAGGTCCCACGGGGGAGTCCCGGCCAACAATATTTAAATGTATATCCCTTAGTCGTTTTTTACGACACCCCCTTATATTGAGTTATATTCTTACTTCATTACCACAAGGAAGTATGTGCAGATGCAATGCTTCTATGAACATGAATATTGTAAATTATCTTAAACATCAACATAAAATAAATAAAAATGAGATAAATTTTAGTATACAATTATTGGTTTTATTTAACTCGGCTGTATCTATTCAAGATAAGAATATAAGAGTTTATAATTCGCTATGCGTCTGCACTAAAGCGATCGTGGCTTGCTGTTAAGCCTAGTTGCCGATCTACTGGCTTACTCAAAGCCTAGTTTCGCAATTAACGACGTTATGTGTAACTTTATTTGTGTGAAGCTTACTTCTACTAATGTCAAGAAACGTAGAATTTTAATGCGAATTTATGTATGGAATGAATATGAATCGCAGTTTTAAATTTATACAGTATCGCTGTATAGCATATCTGTATTAATAGAGGCCTTATAGAGAAGGGTTATAACGGATATAAAGGATTTTTATGACTCCCACGGGTATTTTGAATTTTAATATTGTATTCTTGTGCGACACCTTTTTTTTTTTGGGGGTGGGCTGCGGTCGGCGCGTTTCCGCACCACTCCGTCCGGGGCGACAGAGGGGCTTAAGCACGCAACACCCGCAACCCACCCGAATACCACGTCGCCTTCGTCGTTGGGCCGACCACTGGAGCAGGGTTATTTGTCATCAGTGGTCGGCCCGACGGAATACCCCCTACCCGGGGTACCCTCCCATCGACCGACGTCTCCCCCTCGGGGAGGACGTACAGCTGTCGACATGCTGCGCTCGGTCCGCCCATATTCGGCATCAGCCATTGTAGGGCAGACGTCACGCCGACGAGCCGCGGGACGAGCCTGCGGAAATGCTCCCGAAACCACCATCGCCCGTCGAGCACCAGGCCCAAGTACTTCATATGGGCTTGGATGCTTATCCCAACCAAATTGACGGTGATCGAGACGCCGATGGGAGGGTCCATACGGGGCCCATGGAACAAGAGGCCCTCCGTCTTGTCCAGGGCCACCCTCAACCCCAGCGCCTCGATCCGCCTGACGACCTCTTCGGTGCCTGAGGTCGCTAGGCTTACCGCCTCTTGTAGCGTCCCACCGCGGGCTGTGACGAGCGTGACGTCGGCGTAACAGATCACGCCCAGCCCGGGTGGGTTGTGCGACACCTTGCAGGGATAATGTAAATACTAATAATTTCTGATGTTTACACAGAAATAAAACTATTTTTACGGATTTAATCGCATTTTTATTTAATCTTTAATTTCCAGAATTTGCAACATTTTACTACGTTCACGGCGATGGGTTGACTCTACTCCAACGCTATAAAATCAGCAAGTATAGTTTTATTTCAAATTATGTAAATGTGAAATAAAAATGTTATTACGGGGTGACTTTTCGTTACTGTGAATGCTGAAAAGTAAAAATGTGTAAATAAAAAAAAATTATTTATTTTATTTATTTATTTTATTTATTTATTTAAGACAACTCCCTGCACTAAGGAAATAATCCTTGTATCGCGCGGGACTTTACAAACATACAATTAATAGACACAAATTACATCCAGACTCAGAACAACAATTTGTGGATCGCACAAAGGGTTGTCCCACGTGGGATTTGAACCCCTCGACACTGGCGCTGTAGGTCGCTATCTTAACCACTACGCCATCTGTGCAGTCAATTTAATCGCGTTTTATCTCATATGTGTAATACCCTTTTTTTGTGGGTTATTTAGAGCGGTTTAAGCATACAACACCCGCAACCCACCCGAACACCACGTCACCTTCGTCGTTGGGCCGACCACTGGAGCAGGCTTACTTCTCATCAGTGGTCGGCGGAATACCTCCTACCCGGGGTACCCGCCCATCGACCGACGTCCCCCCTCGGGGAGGACGTCGGTCTTTCCTCACGCGGTCGGCCTCTCGGCGGGTGACGGACTAATCCCCGGTCACGTCACCTGCGGCCTCGGCTGGGGCGGTATTGCACGCAGGTACTCCCGCCTGCGTCGCCCCAGTCACCGGCAGCGGGTCGCATCATCGAGGCTGTGCTATGTGTAATACCCCCTTAAAAATCATTATGCCCCTAAGTGTGTTGTATGTGGTAGGACCACACTGTTCAACTTTGGGAGCATGTTTGAATATGGTGGGATTTGGGTGATGCCTTTAATATCACCAAACCTCATTGCATGCATTCACACTCCCTTTACTTTCTTCACGATAGGCAGCGGCCTAACAAAGGTCATTGAGCACTAGTATCACTTATCATTACATATACATCGTGTGTTTATTCGTTTGCCAACAACAGCAATAAAGAAATAAAAAAATAATTAAAACAATTCATTATCACTTTGAATTTTCTTGCTACTTTCATATGAGTTTTTCGTAATACTCACCTTGTGGCACGGCAACTTAATTTGTAAAGCACTTAAAAATAATTTTTAATGGACTCGAGTACAACCTGTCTTATTTTATTTTGAATTCCATAACGAACTTACATTATGATTTATGATTTTTATTATATTAGTAATAAATAATAAATATATTTATTAATTACTATCAGTCTTAATATATTGGATATCATTATATGATGCGTTTGACGCTGTCTGTAGGAGAGCCTTGTGGAGAACCAATTAAACAGAGAGCTGTCAGTATGACGGAGATATTCTCTGTGAAATCATTAAGCGCTTTAATTAACACTATACTATACCTAATAAGTGATTAAATTATAAATAAATACACTCCATAGCAAGATGTGACTGTTAATATCTAGTCCCTGATAGGAGCCCTGGCTCGAATAAACGATCATTAAGACTTTAGACCAATTTTTCTCAATTATAGCAAAATCATCAGAATAATGTGCGGTAACTACTTGGAATATTTTATTATTAAATAAATTTTTATTTATCTTTACCATAGCAATGACGTTATCCTGTAAATAAATTTTCTTTTTTCAATGTGATCGTTGTGTCTTTTTTTTTGGGGGTGGGTTATGGTCGGCGCACTCCTCGCCCAACTCCGTCCGGGTCGACAGAAGGGCGTAAGCACGGACACCCGTAACCCACCCGTGATACGTTGCCTTCGTCGTAAGGCCGACCACTGGAGAGGGGTGACGTCAGTGATTCTCCCCTCGGGGAGGACGTCGGTCTTTCCTCACGCGATCGGCCTCTCGGCGGGTAAGCTGAGCCATGCGTGAATGTGCTAGAAATACACCATCGACAGTTGTCTGTCTACAGGCGCGGGCCGGTCCGTCTGAGGTAGTATCACACGCTCGCAGAAAATTGACGTCTGAGTAGTAGCAATATGTTACTGCTTTTCGTTCAGTGAGCGAGAGACCAGCATTCCAACTTTCTGACGCTGTTCACGTGGACCATCCACACGTGAACAGCGTCAGAAAGTTTTAGTGATGCTTTTAATATCACAGAACCTCATTGCGCACATTTAACTCCCTTGACTTTCTTTACGGTAGGCAGCGGCAGAATAATCCATACTAATATTATAAATGCGAAAGTAAGGATGTTTGTTTGTTTGTTTGTAACGCTTTCACGCTTAAACCACCAAACCGATTTCAAAAATTCTTTCACCAATGGAAAGCTATAATATCAGGGAGTAACATAGGCTACATTTTATCCCGGTATTCTCACGGGAACAGGAACTACGCGGGTTTAAGTGACTGAAACCGAAGCGAAGCGAGGGCGGGTTGCTAGTAATAATAATAGTTTTAAGACAACACCATGCACTAAGGAAATAATCCTTGTATTGCTGGGAACTTTATAAACATATAATTAACGGACACAAATTACATTCAGACTCAGAACAACAAGTAATGGATCACACAAAGTGTTGTCCCGCGTGGGATTCGAACCCCGACACTGGCGTTGTAAGTCGCTATCTTAACCACTACGCCATCTGTGCAGTCAGTCGCTATCTTAACTACTACGCCATCTGTGCAGTCTGCGCAGCAGAATGAAAAGAAAGTATGTGTGTACTTATGTACGCAGGTGAGAAGTTATTCTTCTTTGGCGTAACAAGACAAAAATATTTCTAAAATTTTATCATTCGCTTTAACATTAATATTTTTTTTTAATTTAATACATTGAAAAATATATTAAAACGAATTATCCAATTGGCATTTGTGACTGTGTGTGCATGCATGGTAAAAAATGTTTACTAGCTAACTTCAGAGTGTTTTTCATAACAGTGTGCACGTGCATCGTAAAAATTTACTTTCATCATTTTTACCTAACGCACAAAAAGAAGGATAACTGGAAAAAACAAATGAAAGCCTACTTCTAGTGATGAGCGATATTAGTAAAATATCGATATTGATATCGATAGACAAATATCGATAAGTCGATATAATCGACCACAAAATATCGAAATTTTATAATATCGATCGAAACTAATAATTCTCCGGACAAATTTTTATGAGCTTTTTTTTAGGACATAAGTCCGGATGTATTAAGATACTACGGGACTTACGACGAAATAAAATCCTCCGGACAAATTATGATGAGCTTTTTTTTTTCATTTCAATGCAAAAGCGATATCAATATCGTGTTAATAATATCGATAACGTGTTTATAATATCGGTATGGCGATATTTCAAAGCTATAATTATCGATATTGAAATATCGATATTTCGGCAGTTAATATCAATATTTCAACGATATCGATAAATATCGCACATTCCTACCTACTTCCCTCTAGTTATCCATTTCGAAGTAGACTTAAGCTCTGGAGCGTTTATAAGCTGCAAAGATAATACTAAAAGATTTAGTTAACTGTTCTTTTCCTCATTACAAGAATAAAAAGTTAATTAACGGAATTGCACAAACTTCCCAAGTATTTAATTCAAAGTAAATAAGTTAAAAACATTAGTCGCTCGTTAAACAGTCTCACAGTACTAGTTAAGTGTGTGAAATGGTAGTTAGCTCCCCATTGCGGAAAAGTTTCTAATTATTCTCAATTTCTAAAGGAGACTGTATACCTATTTTATAGTGCGAAGGGGTTATGATCTAATCTGCGAGTATAGTGAGAGAGTAAGAATACAATTTGCAGAGTTTTCCTTCTTTGTGCACTATTTGTTGCTTTATAAAGCGACTACCGTCGCCTCTTTTATGCTAAACATATACCGCTGTCTACCGCGAAGAAAGTGAATGGAGAGCGAATGCATGCAATGAGGTTGAGTGATACAAAAGGTATCACCAAAACTCATCACACGCAAACACCCTCAGAAAGTTGGGCTTTCGGTTATCTCGCTCATTGAACGAAGCGCAGTAACAAATTGCTATTACTCAGACTAGCGTTGCGTAATTCGAATCATTTAATTCGAATAACTCGAATAAGACTATTGACTTGTACATTCGAATCGCCGTAGACCGAAACCGAATCAATTCGTTAACTCGTGTCGTACTTAGGGCGGTAGGTACACATAGCGCGGGCGGCCGCGGCGGCGTGACGCGGCGATCAGTCGACTCGGTTTGATAGGACATTCGTTGATTCGTTTTCTATTCGTTGATTCGTTTTCTGTCCCTCGCGCGATTTAATGTTTTCTTGCTTTTGTTGATTGCTCGTTTACCTAATTAAAAATACTAGTTATTAATTATGAGTATACCTGAGACGTATAAAAACGTATTTTTTTTAAGTTGATTTATCGGGTAATTACTAATTAGAATCAGACTTTATTTAAAAAAAAGTATTTTTTTGTATATGATTTTATTATTACTTTTTGTTATTTAGTATGCTGATTTTAATCATAATAATAAAAGAGTATTGTCATTACCTACGTGTTTAAAAGTCAATATACCTATAAGTCCCCTTTCCGTAACCAAATACCGAGCACACTGCTGTAACTCAAAATCTTGACTCATTCGTAATGCAAACCGATCCGCAAAAAAAACTCGCTCGAATGATAATGTAAACGAATTATAACTCGCCAACTCGGCTTCACAGGTGGATGACTTGACATACGAGTACGAATTTGACTATAATGCTGACGTGACGAATGTGACGATTCGAATCAATAGTAATTTTAATTCGATTGATTCGAATTGAAAAAAAAGCTATTCGTCACATCGCTAATTGTTATAGGCAAAACTTACATTTATTATAAATGCATATCAAATGCTTTACCAATTCATCAGCCGTGTACGTACCTGCACATAATAACATATTTTTTTTATCGGACATCACAATAAAGTATTCAAATTTACAGCTTGAACTAAACGACAGCGATGAAAATTATTGATAAAACCTTGAACCTTAATAAGCAGAAAATCAACGTCGTCTCAGACGTCGATTTTCTGCAAGAGTGTGGTACTACTACCCCGGACACGGAGATGTAGCTAACGAAAAATTAATAGGTTTTACATAATGATATCTGATGTTTACGCGAGCACTACACATTGTAAATAAAACTACTTTTACGGATTATATCGCGTTTGTATTTGATTTATGATTGCCCGACGTTTCGAACACTTTGCAGCATTCATGGTCACGGGCGGACTAAGGTGTCTCACGTCCAACAAGTAATCGTTATTACAGACATTTACAATCATCTACCCGATACAGAAAATAGTTATAAACGTTTAGCGTAACGTTTAACGTAATTAATAGGTTTTGATATAACATTCGTAAAAGAAAGAAATAAATTTTACACACAACGTGTTAGTTACTTGAGAATTCTGTTTAGAGGTCTATTGGAATCTTTACTAGGCAGTGACATTAATAGCTGCTAAAATGTAAAAATATTAAGATCATGCTATTTTATTTAATTCATTTTAATCTATTTTTATATTACAACTTGCAACGCGCCCTCGCTTCGCTTCGGGTTCAGTCGCCTTACCCGTGTAGTTACCGTTCCCATGGGAATACCGGGATAAAATATAATCTATGTTACTTTCTGATATTATACCTTTCCATTGGTGAAAGAATTTTTGAAATCTATTCGGTGGTTTAAGCGTAAAAGCGTAATAAACAAACAAACATCCTTACTTTCGCATTTATAATATTAGTAAGGATATTAAACCGATTTTCATATTGTTCTAATGTTTGAAGAAGTGGGTAACTGATTTTATACACCATCAAGAAAATACCCTCATGCTGGAGCCTTTTTTGACAGGCCTGACACATCCCTCTAGTACCGTCCGAGGCGTCGGAAGGAATGATTTGTAGTTTTAGTTTCTTGATTTTTAGTTTCATTACTGCCACCTCTGTCGCCATTTGGGCTAACCACCGCTATCGAGTCCCTGTTATCGTCTTATCGGTAACAGGTAGTGTGTTCAGATTTTAGTGACTCTTTCGTGCTTTTATTTATTTAAGTAATTTTGAGGCATAGTTGCTAAAACCTTTACGCTAAATATTTATTTATAAACTGTCACTTCACATAAAATCATTGTCCGCGAATAAGTAATTTGTATATTCAGGGAGTTTTAGTAAAAACGAAAGCGTATTTTACATACGTTTCTATCATAATCACTACATCTAAGCAGTTCCTACCAATTACATTACACAAAGTTATGTCCATCAATATAACTTAACAACTTGTTAAAATTCTATAATTTTTAAATAAAAATAAGACTAACACTTTACATTAGCGTTCCCAGAAAAAAAACCTTTATTTACTTAGTATTAAAGTATAATTAAGCAGTATATTTTACAGATAAAACAGACGTCCACTGTGGGCGATAGGCCACCCTACAAGTACAATATATATATATATATATATATTTCACGTAAAAATTTTAACTAATTGCCTTAGAATAATAACGTATAGAACGATAGTTTCGGTACTTAAGCGATCAAAGATGTGAAGTCAAAAATACTACATGCGTGCAAGCGATTACACACGTACACACGCACACCACTATACAATAGAGTTGCCGTGCATACGCAGTGACCTTGTACGCTACGGAATGGTCCGACGTAGGGAGCCATCTGGCTCCAATTTAAATGCTTCACGGAGTCACCTTCTATGAGGTATAATTCTGAGCGAATTGCTTTATCGCGAGTAAAGCTGTAGACACTACTAGTTGTACTCCTAATATCTAAATGTAGGTTATGAAAAATGATATAATACGGAACTAGGCATTATAAATCATAATATTATTAAAATATTTCTACGTATATATAATGTTTGTATATAATATTCGATGCGAGAACCAAAGATACATCTGTTATTTCCCCCGGGGTATCGTACAAGGAAACTAATGTATTATATCACAATAGTGAGCGATCAGTTGACATCTCTGGATGGGGTAACTTGATATTCCATATCGTATGGAGCGTTTTTATGAAATTTATTATGTCGCACGTGTCTGTGACAGCTAAGGTTGATTGTATAACAACATTTACGGTATACGCGGCTTGAAAACGCTGATGAATCACACAAAACTATTTAGGTAAGAATAAAGGAATAAACAATATTACGCAATATTTATCGTCTTCAGATTTGATTTTTATTTTCTTGATATTTCGATCAGCTTTTATCGTCAAAAGTATAAAAATAATAATAACTAATAAGTAAAATTGAGGGCGACGGGTGGATTGCAATTGGGTGGAGTACGGCGTCCCACAAAGCTCGGTCCTTGGTCCGGTCCTGTGGAACGTTGGGTTCAACTGTCTCTTGTCAAGACCGTTCCTTCCTGGGATGGGGTTTATCTGCTACGCAGATAGCAACCTCGTCACGATGAAGAGGACTGACTTTCAGGAAGCTGTCTGATTGACACAGACGGGAGTAATGCTCGTCGTATACCGGATTGCCATGCTGGGTCTGAGGGTCTCGCTATATAATACTGAGGCCACTGAAATCTTGCGGCATGGACCGCGCTGTATTTGGAAGTTCCTCACTGCCCGCAACATGGCTCACCTGTGACGACCGCAGAGAGTTATGGCGGTGAGGGTTATCAGGGGTTATCGAACAACTCTCTGGACCGCGGCGACGCTACTGGCAGGTGACCCATTGGTTGGCAATTATCATATGCTGTCAGAAGGTCTGCTCGAAAAAAATTACATCTATTACTATTTTAGTTACTGGTCTAACCCAAGCTGGCAGCAAAGAGAGCGGGTGTCATCATCGCTTCTCGATATTTTTTATTGTCAACAGATTATAGAGTGGTTTAACCGTATTCTGTCCAGCCATTCAGGTCGATAGAAGGTCAATGACTCCATAACAAGTCGTGCGGTTTTTTTGTCTTTTTAAAGGAGCACCCGTATTATGACTTTGAATTTGTTAACGCTGATTATTGAAAGAAGACTTATATTAAGAATTACTAAAGAATATCATTAGGATCGTAAAGAAATTTTTCGTCATCCTCGTCATCATTTCAGCTCATATATATTCCACTGCTAGGCTAGAGCCTCCTCCACAATATGAGGGAAAGTGTAATGCCTAGAATTATACCAAGCTGATCAGACGAGTTGATATAGGGTTTTCTTTCGAGATATCCTTCTTTTGTGTAGATGTAATATGCATAATACTATGGTCGATTTTTACGTCGCCCACGGGTATGTGAATTATATACTTACTCCGCCAACATACAGAAAAGAGAAAACTTTAAAAAAAAAGAAATATTTAAGGTACCATTAATAGACTTATCTATTAATGGTACCTTAAATATTCCTTTTTTTTCTGATGTATAATAATAAAAATTCAGAATTTTTATTAATTACCTTAGTTGTTGGATGTATATTTAAAATTACTTTTAGCGATTTGAGCCTCTGTTATTGGATAATTCGTAAATATTACAATTTTTGCTTGCGATTTTAATTGCTGAAATAGTATCAAAATGGAATTCAGTGTGAAATAAATGATTTCATTTTTGTTTCCCTCTCCCGTTCTGACTGTTTTAATCTACTTATTTAATTAAGGTATTGACGAAATGATAGTGAGAGGCGAGATTTAATTTTTAACTTCACACTCATCTACATACAGAAAGAAAACATCCTGTCACATATTGAATATTTTCCTTTTAAAAATACAATTGGCCATCGACCCGCTATAGACATGAAAGCTTGACAAGGGTCGAACATCCCTTAGGAATTAAATGTTCTTTACATCACGTATATTCGTATTTTATAATAAAATATATTTACAGAATTTTTCTATTCATTTCAAAATTGGTTTCCTTTACTGAGACACCATAATTACTCTTTTATAAAAAAATCAGTCCTCTTTATGGTGATAAATTAGTAATATTAGCTATATTATAGTTAGTATTAGCTATATTATTAGTAAATATCTGGTTGACCGAGCTTCGCTCGGAATATTTTTGTCGAATTTATTTAGATATATATTAATAAAAAATAAATAATGAAAATTATATAAAAAAACTACAAAAAGAGAATAATAATAACACCGAGATTCGAACCGACGCTGTTTAAATGTCACATAATCCAAAATTAAAACCACCCGTCTCCCCAACTGAGCTATCGTAACTCATGACGTTGACAACGAAATTTGAATTCATATTCTTTTAAAATTTAATGTCATTATATTGTTTTACTAAAAATACGGACAAAACAACATTTTCTATAAATAAAACCTAGCCAGATCGATTTTTTGGACCCGAAACCTTTAGTAGTATGCCAAGTTTCAACAAAATCGTTGGAGCCGTTTCCGAGATCCTGAATATATATATATATATATATATATATAGGTATATATATATATATATACCTATATATATATATATATATATATATATATATATATATATATATATATATATATATATATACCTATATATATATATATATATATATATATACACAAGAATTGCTCGTTTAAAGATATAAGAGATAAGATATAGCTACGTTACTATGCCGTCTTTATAATCATTTCAGTTCATATACGCGCCACTGTTAGGCTCGAGCCTACTCCACAATAGGAGGGTAATTTACCTTACTATACCATACTGGTCAGGTAAGGTTTTATTTCTAGTTTTCCCTTATCCTTTAATCGTCTTTTACGATATCCACAGGCAAGATAGGGTGAGGTGGATTTTATTCTTACTCTGTCACCACACAGAAAACAGAAAACTTTCTTAATGGTATTTTAAATATCACTTCAGGGATATAAGTAGGGAACTTAGGATATCAACGCTTAGAAGGATAGTGTAGATACTTAAGTGATCAAAAACGTGAAGCCAAAAATACTACATGCGTGCGAACGATTACACATGTATACACGCACACCACTATACAATAGAGTTGCCTCTACGCAGTGACCGCGTATACTACGGAACGGTCCGGCGTAGGGAGCCATTTCTGGCTCCAATTTAAATGTTTCAATTTTGTGCGAGTTAGGTTCTATGAGTTATTATTCTAAGGTAGAGAACTTACTTGTTCCCCGGCTTGTCGGCGCGGCGTCCGCCCTTTCGCGGCTGATGCCGAACGTGGGCGGACCCAGCGCTACGTGCCGACAGCTGTACGTGGGGGTGATCCGGTCGATGGCCCTGTACGGCGCACCGGTGTGGGCGGGGTCCCTGACCGTCCGGCTGAGGACCCTCTTGAGGCGACCACAGAGGGTCATGGCGATCAGGGCCATACGTGGTTACCGCACGGTGGCGACGGAGGCAGCGTGCCTCCTGGCCGGAACCCCCCTGTGGGACCTGGAGGCGGAGATGCTCGCCGACATTTATCGGCGGGCATCGGAGACGCGCGCCCGCGGCGGTATGGTCTCCATCAAAGAGGTCACCGCCTGGCGGGTCGACGCCCGCCGGGAAGTAATTGCCCGTTGGGCAGTCCGGCTGGAGAGTCCTCGGTACGGTGTCAGGACCGTCGAGGCCTTCCGGCCGGTGCTGATGGAGTGGTTGGAGCGGACGCACGGGGTGCTTTCCTTCCGACTGGTGCAGGTGCTTACGGGGCACGGTTGCTTCGCGAAGTACCTGCACAAGATTGTCAGGAGGGAGAGCACACCGTCTTGCCACCACTGCAATTGCGACGAGGACACGGCGCAGCACACGCTCGAGGTGTGTGCTGCGTGGGAGGGGGAGCGCCGTGAACTCGTCGCGATTATCGGTGCCGACCT
Source organism: Lymantria dispar (assembly GCA_032191425.1). Lineage (NCBI taxonomy): Eukaryota > Metazoa > Arthropoda > Insecta > Lepidoptera > Erebidae > Lymantria > Lymantria dispar. Next base: position 26,904,658 of record CM063442.1, read on the forward strand.
GACGCTGCCGACCATCGCCAGGGAGATGCTCGACAGCGTCAGGAACTGGGACGCGGTCGCCGCCTTCTGTGAGGCCGTAATCTCACGGAAGGAGGCGGCGGATCGTGTGCGAGTAGAGCTCCTATTCGGCGACACGTTCCGCCGCCGGCGACTCGGGCGACGTAGGCGCGAGTATCTGCGCCTAATGCCGCCCTAGCCGAGGCCGCGGGTGATCGGACCGGGGAATTGTCCGTCACCCGCAGAGAGGCTGACCGCGCGACGGCGACCGACGTCCCAGGACGTCGAGAGGTGACGTTACCCGAAAGGGTATTCCGTCGGGCCGACCACTGACGACAAGTCACATCTGCTCCGGTGGTCGGCCCAACAACGAGGTGACGTGGGTACGGGTGGGTTACGGGCCCGCGCGCCGCCCTTTCATCGCCCCGGATGGATTGGACCGCGCGTGCGCATACTATAGCCCACCCATAAAAAAAAAAAAAAAAGGTAGAAAACTTAATAGCAAAATGTCTGGGGGATTATCATCATAATCGACTTACCGCCCATACAGCTTATTGCTGGTCTCCAGCCATTTCTACTATGGGAGAGAATTTGATTTTGCTGCATAAATGTGTGGGTATAGGATTTTATTTCAAGTTTTCTATTCTTGCGTCGGTGTTATCTACATGTCTCAGTCTTCCTTTAAGACACGAGTGGGGGCAAGGAAATGGTAATGACTTCGGAAAAAACACCTGTTTGATATATATACAGGGTGTATCAGGTTATGGGGCAACTGTTCGAGTATGTTGTAGTTTAACGATCATAGTCCGTATTTAGAATGTACATTACACAAAAAAACAATATAACATAGAAGTTATAGTGATTTCAAAAAAATGCGTCTAAGAGTCTATGCCTTAAATGTTACATATTATGTAGGCATGTACAGACAGAATACATGTAGGCATGTAAAGCTTCGACAGTATAAATTCATCTTTACATGTATCTAATTCCTTAACGAAAAGATATTTTTCGTTCAAATTTTTTTCATGGGTTCCTACCACCATTGCCTAGCTCCCGTTTAACTAGTTGCCCCATAACCTGATACACTCTGTATATATATGTCGCAACGTCACTACCTCTGGCACCATATCTTAATAGTTTTTAAGAATCAATCGATTACGGCAATGTCAAGTATTATACTTGTGTTCGATACAACGTTGGCAATTATTTTTGATGTTTGTCGTTTGACAGTTAACGTTTGCAATATTACCGTGCTTACGTTATTGAGAGCGGTCCGTTGAATGAGAACGATGGAATGAACCTCGAGAGCGATCGGTCGTTGTTGCTGCCACGTTGTATCTAATTTACCGCGTTTCCCAAAACCTTAATTAATTCGTCGACGTACGTAATCATTAGTTATTAGCCAACCGAAGTATTATTTTATTCCATGATCCAGCACGGCCCCAACCCTCGATAGATATATAAACTCATTTGCAAAAAAACGGGCGGTTTTGATTTTCATTCATATTTAAAAAGATACAATACCAAAAAGGTTTCAATCGTTTGTACACGTTACTGGCCGGTTTTAAAAATGCTGTGGTATTTAAAAAAGTACGTTCTAAATTCAATTTTTCATTTGATGTTCATTTTTACAGAAAACCCCTTTTTATCCTACATTTTTGGCGCGAAGTTCCAGAAGTTAACATCGACTTTCATAACTTTTATTCAATTTTTATCGATTAATTTCATATCCTTGACTGTCAAAGCTTTATTTAATGCTGTTTGGCTGTATCAAAAATGGTAGATAAAGTGGTAAAAGCTACCAAAATTATCGCGCTGCTTGAAGAGGGTTGCAGCCAATGTTTCGTGGCTAGGAGGCTAAATGTTAGTCGCTCGACAGTCCAAAGGACCTGGCAGCGATATCAAGAGACTGGTTCCGTCGAGAGAAGGCCTGGTTCTGGAAGAAAACCATGTACCCAACCACGGGATGATCGTTTTCTTGTGAGTCGCGCATTGAGAAATCGCAAATCTTCGTATGTGGATCTTAAGAACAACCTCCAAGAAGTAAGAAATGTGCATATTAGTCTATGGACGGTCAGGAGGAGGCTTCTCGCTGCCAATATACGCAGTCACCGCCCGGCCCGCGGCCCCAAATTACTCCGTGAGCACAGGAGTTCACAGGCTTAGGTTCGCTAGAAATTGTGAATCATGGACTCAAGACGATTGGAATAGGGTTTTGTTCTCTGATGAAGCCAGGATATCTCTGTTCGGTGAAGATCGACGTCGGCGAGTGCTAAGAAGACAAGGAGAACGCTTTGCAGAGGCATGTTTCGAAGAAATCACACCTTATGGTGGGGGCTCTGTTATGTTTTGGGCAGGAATAAATTCAATGGATCGTACAGAGTTAGTCTTCATTGAAAACGGCTCACTGACTGGGCATCGATACATAACGGAAGTTCTAATTTCTCATGCACAACCCGCATTGGCCGCTCTAGGTGAAGACTCGATTTTTATGGACGACAATGCTCGCGCTCACCGATCCCGCGATGTTAATGCGTATGTGCAAGAGGTCGGCATTCGTCGTTTGGATTGGCCAGCTCGAAGTCCCGACCTCAATCCCATAGAGCATGTCTGGGACGTTCTGAAACGGCGTGTGAGATCAGTACACCCGGCTCCGCAGACCATCAGAGAGCTGAAGAATGTGATTACTGCGGAGTGGGAACGTATTCCGCAAGCAAGTATCCGGGATATACTCGCTAGCATGCCCAGACGAATTCAAGCTGTGATTTTAGCTAGAGGGGGTCACACTCGATACTAAACATTTATCTGCTTTTACTTTATTAAAGAAAAACAAACAAAAAAACTTTTTTATTTTTACTTCATGAGCATATGCACTACTAGCGAATATACACTACTAGCGAGGTTTAGCATTATTTCCCATAAATTGTATCTAAATTTTATGAAATACTGATGAAAACGATTATTTTCTTATTAATTTAGCAAATTGTGTGGATAAAACTACCTATAATTATCAAACAAAGAAATATTAACATTTGAAATGGTTCATTGCTTAGGTGCCCGTTTTTTTTGCAAATGAGTTTATATATATATATATATATATATATATATATATATATATATATATATATATATATATATATATATATATATCTATATATATATATATATATATATATATATATATATATATATATATCTATATATATCGATTATCATATTATATGCCATTTAATGTGTGGTGACGGAGTTAGAATACAATTCACCACCCCCTCTTGTATCCGTGGGTGTCGTAAAAGACGACTAAAGGATATATTACACATATGATGTCCTTCTTTAAACGAGGTTTAAGAAGAGTATTTCCTTCACGGTAGGCAACGGCCTGGCTGTGCCCCTGGTATTGCAAAGGTCCATGTGCAGTAGTTTCACTTACCATCAGGTGCGCTGCTTGCTCGTTTGCCAATAAAAAAAATATGATATATATGCAAGAGATGGAAAACTTGAAACAAAATCCTATACCAACCTGTCTGACCAGCATGGTATAGTAAGATCAATTTCCCTCCTATTATGGAGGAGGCTCGAGCCCAGCAGTGGGACGTATTTGAGCCGAAATGATGATGACGATGATGTGTGGTGACGGAGTAACTACACCATAAGTAAAGACGACTAAGTGAGGTAATATGCATATAAAAACTGTGCAAGATATTGAAAACTCGAAATAAAACCGTATACTTAGAATAATAACGTATAGAATGTAAGTTCGCATACAAAAAGTGAAGCATTTCAATTGAAGCCTAATGGAGCTTACGCCGGAACTATTCCGTAATATACAAAGTCACTGTACTGCAGGTACGTACGCAACTCTTAAAAAATAAATAGGTAATTATGACGGTTTGTGCATTCAAATGATGTCACAACACATTTTAAAAACATAAAAAGGTTTTTAACATTACTTTTAAAAGTATTTCGACGATTTATGTTAATAAAAACAAAATTTGATTCCATAATTTCTATAGTGGTGTGCGTGTGTACGTGTGTAATCGTCTGCGCGCATGTAGTATTTTTAGATTCATATTTCGATCGTTCAAAGTACCAACACTATCCTTCTATACGTTATTATTCTATAACCGTATACCACTATGTCTGACCAGCATAGTATAGTAAAAGCCGACAAGGGGATTATAATATGCATATAACATGTAAGAGAAGGACAAGTCGAAATAAAATCTTATACCAATCCGAGCAACTGGTTTAGGAGGCTCAAGCCCAGCAGTGGGACGTATATGAGCTATGATGAATATGTGATGTTGATATTTAAATTATCTTAAGTATCTATAATTTAAATATGGTTAATGAGATCCGAAATTGCTTTAGGCGTGACTTAAAATTGAAATGTCTGTGATGAAAATAGGCATTAGATTATTAAATTATATTAACCCCTAATAAAATCCATTTGAACTATATCATGAACCGCAAATTACTAACTAACGCTACTGAACTTAATAATAACATACGTTTAATTATGTAGGTAATAGGGAGGTGGCCTTCAGATATAACTACGGTGAGCCAGTATCTCGGGACCCAATTAAAATATCGACAGCTCATCGCTTATCGGCCTATCAATAATTATGAGTTTGAAACTCATACTTCGAGTTATAGAAGGTAGTTAACGTTTATTGATAACTATTTTTGCCCACAGTTTTAGTTGTACAAACTTCATATCTATTATATGTTATAATTTTGTTTTAAAATTCACTTTGTTTTGAAATATATATAAAAATAAAATTGAAGTTTATGTTTATAATGTCTAAATAGTAAGCTTTTTCATGCCCATATACGTAACTTAAGAGGTCCAATATACCACAAAACAAGGTTTATAATCAGCAATGATATACGGCACACGGCACGAATCGTGGTCTCTAAATGTTGACCTCAAAAAAAGACTCACAGTCGCTCATAAAGACGGTTATGCTCGGTATTTCTCTACGTAATAAAATCCGGAATACGGATATTCGTAGAAGAACAAGTGTAACTGATATAAAAGAATTAGCACATCGAAATAGCAATGGACAGGCTACATAGCTCGTTAAACCGACAAATAGTTGGAGAAGAAAGGTTCTCGAGTGGCGACCACGAATTGGACAACGCAGCGTGTCCCCTTTTAGGGCGACTGACGAAATCTTGAAAGTCGCAGTGAACCGTTGGCTGCACGTGGCACAGGATCGTTCCCAGCAGCATGCTTGTGGAGTGTCCCATGTCGAGCAGTGAACGTCTACGGGCTGGTGGATGGACTATATAAGGAATAACTTAGATAATATTTGACCCCGGTATTCTCATGGGATGACGACGATTAGATTGACAATTTTCTCTTGAATTTTTTTCGGCAAACAAAAACCTGAACTAAATGTTAGAGAAATATTTAATATTATATCCAATAAATATTATATATTAAATCCAATAAGTACTCACCTATCGCTGATACTGGCTGGCAATATGCTGTCAATATAAATTGCGTTGCATGTACCAGTGCCAACTCTCTGATAAGTGTCGGAGCCAGAACTGTATACGTCTTCTGAACACCGTTGATTTGTTAGGAACAGTCCCAAATCTTCGTTACAGGGCCTTTCTATTTCTATAAGCAAAGGTCCTGTGGCTAGTTTCACAGATTCCATGATGGAAACATCATATTCTATCGTTAAACTTGTCACTTGAGGACAGTTTTGGAGGATGGAGTGAACTTCTGATAATGTTTTGTTGGTTAGAGATACCTGAAGATAAAGAAAAATAAAATTGCATTAGGTATGTACCTTGTAAATTGTGATCCGTGTGATAACGGAGTAAGAACTCCGTATGGTGATGGAGTAAGAATATAATTCACCATCCCCTCTCTTGCCCGTGGGTGTCGTAAAAGACGACTAAGGGATTAACTTGGCATATAACATCTACAAGAGAAGGAAAACTCGAAAGCAAACCTTATAATAATACGTCTGATCAGCGTGGTGTAGTAGGTCAATTTTCCTCCTATTGTGGAGGAAGCTTGAGCCCAACAGTTAAACATAAGTCAGCGAGTGAGTGAAGGGAATTATGATTAGGGCATTCAATTTTTTTTAAAGACAATGTCCTGCTAATCCTTGTATTACGGGCGACTTTACAATCATATAAAGGATGCAAATTACCCTTAGACTTAGAACAACAATTTGTTAATAGCACATAGTGTTATCCTGCATGGGAATAGAACCCACGATACTGACATGGACATCAGCACTCTTCTAGATAATTCATAAGAGAAACGGTGAGTCCCAACCAGCCTGCCAAGAGAAGCAATCATGGTATCTTTCTTGCTATTTTTTTACGGTATGTTCAGCACACATGCCGTCCATTGCATCCGGAGTGACCGTAATTTGCGCCCTACGCCCACTGGGTCGGGCACTGGTACCGAGTTCCGTGATGTTCATGGCCAACGCGACGGAATACCCTTTTAGATACAATCCATGGTCCCTAACCGAGGCCGCGATTGACTGGACTGGGGTGTTAGACCGTCACCCGCCGAGAGGCCGACCGACGTTCCCGAACAGCGGGGGAACGTCGTACGAGGAGAGGGTCCTCCTCAAGAGGTATTTCGTCGGGCCGACCACTGACGACAAGTCACCCTGCACCAGTGATGGGCCTAACGCAGAAGGCGACGTGTCGCGGGTGGGCTACGGGACAGCGGGGTCCGCTGACCATAGCCCACTCCAAAAAAAAAAACGTACAATCGATTGTACACCTTTGGAAGTCTTTATGCATATATGATATGCTTGTTAGATATAGGCCTTCACTTATTTAAGCACACGAACAAAGAAATTTTGTACGTAGTTGAAAGAAAAATAAATTACATGAAACCATAAATTTTCTTCCTTATAATTATATTTAAATTACAAACACGTTTCAGAAGTCTTCATCAAGATTATCTCGTTAATTTTAACTGTAATTACATGTCTAAAAAGAATATTACTTTCAGAATATAAATTAAGCATCTAAATATGCGTAGTAGGTCTAATGATATAAAATTGGTTCTCTGTAAAGTCAGACAATAATTTGCCGTGATAACGACATAAGAAAATATTGATAAAAAATTTCATACTTTTAAGAAATGAATTATTGTCACTTAATTTTGCCTCATGCCGCCCTAGCCGAGGCCGCGGGTGACGTGACCGGGGATTAGTCCATCACCCGCCGAGAGGCCGACCGCGTGAGGAAAGACCGACGTCCTCCCCGAGGGGGGGACGTCGGTCGATGGGAGGGTACCCCAATAGGGGGTATTCCGTCGGGCCGACCACTGACGACAAGTTAACGCTGCTCCAGTGGTCGGCCCAACGACGAAGGCGACATGGTTTTTGGGTGGGTCGCGGGAGTTGCGTGCTTAAGCCCCTCTGTCGCCCTGGACGAAGTGGTGCGAAGGCGCGCCGACCGCGACCCACCCAAAAAAAAAAAAAATCACTTAATTTTCATTATTTTGTATAATACAAAGAAGTGAGTGAATTGAAAATTGCATTTTTTTCTATAAATTAACATTTAATTGAGCTCGTTAATTCAAATATTTTTCATGTGAAACATCTATAGACGAGGGTAAACCTGATCGTTAGCGTGGCGTAAAGCTACGCGTGGCGTAAAGTTAAGCATGGCGCGAAGCTAGGCGTGGCTGTCACAATTTGAAATATGATTGAATTTTTAATTCTTATATTAAATTAATATAAATGTTCAATCATTTTCTGGAAATAAAATCGTTATATTTTTATTTATATATTATGCTATATTAGTTCCTGTCGTTATCTGTTCTTTTATGCATACATATATACTTGTACAAAATAATTTCGATGTTTCACATCTGCCAGGCGTACTGAGCGACGCTCCACTTTTTTAAAATTAAATTAGAGATAGATGCGTCACACGCCGAATGCTTAGGGCGATCGTACCTCTCTATCGCTTGTACCGTGTTCTCGCTTGCACGCTAGGCTCAGGCGGAACGTGACAATAGAATAGAATAGAAATAGAAATAAATTTATTAAAGGAAAAATTTACAATTTATAATTAATTGGATACTTCTGCCAAACTGTATTACAGTTTATTGGCAGATGAAGCTCCCTGGGTTTTAGCACAATTTTTTCACAATATTATGAAATTACTATGATATTATGATATTAATATTACTAAAATTAAATAAACTATAATTATAATAATATACATTGACAATTTATCCGATTACCTGTGAATAACAACAACTTACCATCAATCATATACAAAACATGCACAAGGTACATAGCATATTTATTTGCACTGTGATCCATGTAAGCACATGGATAATGAGTCATGATTTTTCATGCGTGCAGTCGGCGTTCATCGATTTATAATACGTTATCAGATCAGAAATGTAAATGCAAACTATAAGGTTCCGAATTCAAATCCTGAATTGGACGTTATCGGATTTCTCAGTTCCAAGAGTCTAACAATATTCACTGATGAACATACGCCTCAGTAGACATACCATAATCACCATGCTTAGCAGGCAGTGTGATGATCGCAGTTGGTGTTATCAGTTGCCCAGGATAGTCCACCCATCCATCAGTATATTAACGTTAACTTTTACATATGTGCCCTTTTTTGAGTGGGCTATTGTCAGCGCACACGCCGTCCGCTTCCTCCGGGGTGATGAAAGGGCGGTGTGCGGCCCCATAACCCACCGTATCTCCTCTCCTTCACCATTGGGCCGACCATCGGTACCGGTTTCCTTATTGTCCGTGGACAGTCCAACGTGATACTCTTTGGGGTACCCTCCCTTTCCAACCCCTCTAGATATACGGCCCTACGCGAGAGTCTTAATCGTTGGCAGGTGGATTGATGATTAGTGTCCCAGAACAGTACTGCTGCATATTCTCTCGGTGTCATCATCTTATATCGGCTCATATATACGTTCCAATGCTGAGCCTTTGTCACAAGTGGAAGGAAGTTGGCCTGCTATACCACGCTAGTCAGGCGGGTTGGTATAGGCTTTTATTTGCGAGTTTTCCTTCTTTTGCATAGATGTTATATGCATATTTTCTCCTTAAGTCGTCTTTTAAGATACCCACGTGCAAGATAGGGGGTGGAAAATTGTACTATTACTCCGGCACTATACGAAATTCTCTTAGTGTTCTATCAATTTGCATATTTTATTGCCTAGTTGTCTTTTACGACACCTTTGGGAAAGTATTGGGGTGGTAAACTGTATTCTTTATCCATCACCACACGGATTGTTGGTGGTACGGTTGATAGTATCCGTAGCCGCTACCACACAGCGAATTGGATGCAATTTATTATACTAAAATAAAATATTGGTTATAAAACTTACATGATCAACTTTCAATAATCTATCTCCAGGTTTTATTCTTGAAGTATTATAAGCTGCTCCACCAGGTCTTACATGGGTTACGACCAAAGGTTGGGCGTCCAACGACCGGCTGTTCAACACCAAATCGGCACTTGGAGCTGAATTTTCCGGTAAACCTCCCCGAATTGTGACGCCTAGAGAGCCATTGATTTTCTCTACCGGCACCTCTGCTAGCTTGGTTGTAATGTATAGGGAATTTTGTGATGCTGAAACAAAAAAAAAATATAAATATTTTATTTTTAGATTATATTGTATTATTGGTATTCTAACATTGGTTATATTATAAATATGAATGTGAGTTTGTTTGTTTGTGACGCTTAAAACTGAAAACAAATTTTAAAAATTATTTGATCAATGAAAAGCTTCATTATTAGCGAGCCTAGTAGTAGGCTATATTTTATCTCAGTATTCTTACGGGAACGGGAATTGTGCGGATGATATAGCAGGTATTTGATGTATTTAAAGATCCTTTCAACAACGGAAATTGGGACTCTCAGCGAGTCGCATAGGCTATAATTTATCGCCATCCTAGAAAATTGAAAAAATAATTAAAAAACAATAACATTTTAACATAAAACTAAAGCATCAAATAACTATTACGATAAATATATATTTCAAATTCAATTATGCATATTATTAAGTTATTTGTTCCCTTAAAATTAAACGCAAACATACCAACCAAATCCGTTCCATTTATTTATTAATCAATCAAGAAATATCTGGTGATTTCAGACGTCAATTTAATCGTTGACTTAACCAAAAGGAATACTGGCAATTAATAAACCCTTACAATCACACAACCGCGAATATTTAATGATGGTATAGCAAATATCTGTGTAAATATAGCTAGAATATTTATTTCATGTGGTATTTTAGTAAATATGCAATGTAGGATGGTAATACGTTAACGCTTTATAGCGTTAACGCTTTTTCATCATCGTTATCATCATCGCAGCCCACACACGTCCCACTGTTGGGCTCGGGCCTCCTCCAAAATGGGAGGGAACTTGACCTACTATACCCTGCTGGTCAGACATGTTGGAATAGGGTTTCGTTTCGAGTTTTCCTTCTCTTGCACAGATGTTATGTGCATATTATATCCCATAGTCGTCTTTTATGACATCCACGGGCAAGATAGGGAGTGGTGAATTGTATTCTTACTCCGTCACCACGCGGAAACGCTATTTATAGAAGTGAAATCTACTATAGCCCTTTCATACCCGAGACAAAACTTAGCATGTATTTTAATAGTGAATTCAATATAAATGGTAAGCTTGGACAAGAGAAGCGCTTTTCTCTTCTAACATTTAACGAGTCACTATATCCGTCACAACAGTATGTTGATAGGCCGTCTTAGTAACACTTTTTAAATGCCTGAAAATTGATTCAAACATTCATCACAACTGTGTTGACAATGACTAAAATGGATAAGGCAGGTTTCGATAGGGTGTAGGGGATACGTTCGTGTAAGTATTCATCAACATGGTCACTTAATGTGTTAAAGCGAACACTATATCTGTAGCAAATCTGAAACACAGAAATCCGTAGAAAAACGGGTGTAACCGACATAGCCCGCAGAATTAGCACGTTGAAATGGTAATGGGCAGGCCACATCGCTCGTCGAACCGACAACCATTGAGGAAAACAGTTTTTAAGTGGCGACCACGAATCGGACGGCGCACTGTAGGACGACCCCCCCACTAGGTGGACTGACGAGATTCTCAAAGTCGCAGAGAACCGTTGAATACAAGTGGCGTAGGACCGTTCCGAGTGGCATCCTCGTGGGGAGGCCTATGTCCAGCAGTGGACGTCTGTAGGTTGATGGATGGATTGTTATCTGTAGCTATGTTAATGTTACCATATCTGTGCCGATGGATATCAAAACCACATCATTGTAAAAGCTTTAAAATACGAATTTAAATTTCAAATCGAACAATTAATCTACACTAATATATAAAGAGAAGAGGTTTGTTTGTATTGAATAGGCTCCGAAACTACTGGACCGATTTCAAAAATTCTTTCACCAATGAAAAGCTATAATATCAGGGAGTAACATAGGCTATATTTTATCACGGTATTCCTACGGGATTGAGAACTACTCGAGTAAAGCGACTGAAACCGAAGCAAAGCGAGGGCGAGTTTGATTATAAAAAAATCCGTGTGATAATGGAGTAAGAATACAATTCACCACTCCCTTGGATCCCATCTTGCCCGTGGATGTCATAAAAGACGGCTAACGGGTATAATATGCATATAACAACTTTGCAAGAGAGGGAAAACGCGATGCAAAACCCCATACCAACTTGCCTGACCAGCGTGGTATAGTAGTTCAATTTCCCTCCCATCGTGGAGGAGTCTCGAGTCCAATAGTGGGACGTATATAAGCTGCGATGATGATGGCGATCAAAAAAATAACAACTGTAGTTTTAAATTTTCGCTTCTGTCGCCAGTTCTCATGGCTGCTTCATGTTCTTCATTCTCTATTTTAAGGTTCATTAACATCTGTATGATAACGAACGTTAAGTCTTACAAGTAGAGTACAATTTCTTTGAAACAGCCGTTTAAAGGACACACTCTCGGTTAATTAACATAAAATTCAAACTGATGGCATCACTAAGTATTATTATACTAAATCTTCGCTATACTGTAATCCTATATATAACTATTCTCGGATATAAATTTTAATACTGCATGGAAGAATTCTGTTGAATTAAAAATAGCGTTTCCTCAAGGAAACGTCAATGGAAAGGGTTGTCCTGTTTATTGGTTTGCCTCGAGAGTTCATTGGCTGTTATATGATCGAAGAAATAGTAAAAATTATTAAGTACTCATTTTTAGAAATAGTGTATTTATGGACATGGTCACTTCGATTTGTGGGTAAAATTAATAAATTGTAATTAAATTAATAAATTGTTATAAATCATTATTATTTATAGATAAAAACAGCCTGTATTAAGGAATCCTTGTATTGCGCGGCACTTTACAAATATATAACTTACGGACACAAATTATATTATGCAGACTCAGAATAACAATTTGTGGATCACACAAAGTGTTGTTCTGCGTGAGATTCTAACCTCTGTAGGTGAGTATCTTAACATCTACGCCATCTGATGAGTAGTACTACTTTCCTGGGAGATATTGGTATAGCACTAATTGCGATCATCACCATTGCCCCTTTCGGAGAGATCTATATCCAGCAGTGGACGTTGATTGGTTGATATCGATTGTATTTATTTGTTGGTGTTGACGGAATAAGAATACAATTCACTACTCCGTCTTTACATTTTGCCTACCTGAAGGTAGTAATATAAATCCTACAGATTTATTAATACCTATTCAAAATATTTATCATCTTTTAAGAGATATCCGCTTGACGAAACTTTCCTCTGTACACGTACAAATATTAATACCATCAAAAACAAAACTTGTAAAAAAAAGCCAAGCCTCGCAACTGAGTTCTTGTACCATAAAAAGTTGTGAGATCAATGTTATACCGGTTAACTCATTCAGTCCCTGCTTAAGGGACCTTTCTTCTTAAGTTATTACGTAAATAGCTAACCTAACAACTTCTTATAGTGACTATATCAATATTAAAGATCTTTTATGTCTTATATAAACAGAATGACTTGGCAATCGCATGAAAATACAATGTACCTCACAAGTAATACATATTATATTAAATTGTACTAAACATAGTTAGGCAGTTAGTGTATCTCGGCAACTGGACAAAAATTACAATGTTTTATAATTTTTCCTTCATTTATACACTAAATACTAATTGTATTCTAAATTTGAAGCTTCTATGTCTGCTAGAAGTGCCTCTTTAATATTGATGATCGGTCAGTCAGTCGGTGACTGACAAAATTACGAAACTTTCGTAATTTTGTCAGTAGAATAAGTAGAATAGTTATAATTCTTAAACTATTGGTTCAAAAATGAAATTTGAAATACACAATGTGTATACAATGCCTGCTGGGTAGCTAAAAATTCAGGCTTCTAGTTTTATTCACAACGAAGTTATAGGAGGTCGAAAATGGCCTGAATGGCTTCGAGAAAAGTATGTTACGGCAGTGTTGCGTTTTGCCCGACTTTTTTTTTGCTCGACTTGGCGGGGGCACTGCCGTGCCCCCAGATTATAAGTAATAGTAAGCAGGTATAAAAAACAATGCAAGTAAACCAGTTTTTTGTGAGCTTTATTTTTCTAATATGAAACAATCGTGATGACGTTTTTTTTAGGAAATCTGGCAGTGAATAATCGATTAATTTCGATCGAATTTCGAATAATAAAAAATCGATTAATAATCGATTTTTATTATTTTGATAATCGATTGTGAAAATCGATTATTAATCAATTATTTTTTTGTAATAATCGATTATTATAAAAATCGATTATTTTTGCACATCACTAGTTTAGAATACTTTGAATACTTATATAGATGCATTAATTTCGGTGTATTGATGGAGTAACATAACTTCTCTTAGCAATGACTAAAGGAAAAAATACGCACCTAACATCTATGCAAGATAAGGAAATCCTTACTAATATTATAAATACAAAAGTAAGTTTGCTTGTTTGTTACGCTTTCACGCTTAAACCAACGAACCGATATTTAAAATTTTTTTCACCAATGGAAAGCTACAATATTAGAGAGTAACATAGGCTATATTTTATCACGGTATTCTCACGGGAACGGGCACTACGCGAGTAAGGCGACTGAAACGGAAGCGAAGCGAGGGTGTGTTGCTAGTGTTTTATAATTTTAATTTTTTAACATACTGTAATTGTTGACTTATTAACTTTCTTTTTTCTTTTTTATCTTACTAACTGACCCGGTGTCCCGAATAGCAGAATAACATATTTGAAAACTAAAAATTTTAAAATCGACTGTTAGGCGTTACTAAATTCCCCGGGTCTGCTAGTTAGAAATAAAACTTAAAATAGTTATGCAAACCTTAAAAAAGTTTAAATAAAGTAAATTTAATCGCGTTTGTAATTGATTTTTGATTTTCTAACCTTTCTTCTAAGTGTTCATAGACTTATTTTCTTCTTCTAACTTCACAGCGTTCTTAGTAACCTTCCGTCAAAAATCAAATAAAAAACCGTTCCGTTATAAATCAAACAGAACCCCCTAATATCCGTAGAAATAGTTATATTTCAAATACACTCACGTAAACATCAGAATAGAGAAGAAATACTTGAAATAACCCTATATCAATACTTTTGACCAACATGTTATAGTGAATCGAATCCCCTCCTATTGTGGAGGAGGCTCGAGCCTAACAGTAGGACGTATATGAGCTGAAATGCTGATAATTAAACATTAAAATTCGTTAGGTTTTACAAAAGTTTTTGCGCGTGAAAATTTAATAAAGAAATAAAGTAAACAGCTCCTAAATTGAACAAACAAATAGGGCTTTTAAACGACCCACCTTATAACCTTGATAGAGATATTAGCTAATTGAAAATTTGCGTGTTAAGTAAAAGCAAATAATGACAACGCCCAGGGACTAAAGTTACGTTTGAAAATGGCTTCATAAGAAATTGGTTTATATTTTACATTTTATAAGCTTCTTTCCGTGCGATGACGGAGTAAGTATACCGTTAATTTACACGTCGTTTGAAACAATCGAATAATCTACCATCGGTAGATCGGAACGCGGCCACACCCTGAAAAGATCCGGCAAGAAACTCAGCGGACTGCCTTTTTTAAATCATTTGAATTAAATTATGAATTAAAGAATGAAATCTATATATATATATATATATCTTTATATATATTTCTTTTGTGTACATGTGTATGCCACTGAACTCCTAAACGGCCATGTGTGTCACTGGACCGATTTTGGTGAAATTTTTTGTGTGTTCAAATGGGTTCGAGAATAGTTTTGCTTCACAATTGGACTCGTTAGATGGCGCTGTTGTCGATTTCAAGGGGAATTCCTTTTATTTTATTTGAACAGTACAACGTCTGTTGGGTCATCTAGTATAAATATAGATTTTCAAGATTTAGTATATATAATAAAGAAAGAAAGTATGGCTGGATCAGAACCCATTGCCAACCAGCCTATCAGGTATAACCACCATGGTGCTATCTACCTATGTATAACAGTGGATTTTAATAGGCTGATAGATGAATAAAAAATAGTAAGCTATTACTGGAACGAAATTTCTTATCAAGCATTACACGCTCTATGCGGATAGAAGTTAGACCGAAGAATAAGCATACAAGATTTTTTTCGACACTACAGCCGCGCGCCGAATAACTATTCGGCTATCTTTGACTAGGATGTCTCTCCAAGACGTTGACGTGTTGACGCTTACATCTTATTCGTATTTTTGTATTCATATTTTTCTTGAAAATTACAGTGTGAAAATGATTTGTAACATTTTCGTCGTCGTTTTCTCCCAGCTCATACCTGGCCCACTGCTGGGCTCAAGCCTCCTCCACCATAGGAGTGAAATTACCCTACTATACAACACTGGTCAGGCATGTTGGTATACGGGTTTATTTCGAGTTTTCTATCTCTTACACAGATGTTATATGCATTATTCTTTCATTACCTAGTCGTATTTTATGACATCCACGTTCAAAATAGGAATTGGTGAATTGTATTCTTTTGAAGTATATATAAGAATACGGAAATCCGCAGAAGAACGGGTGTAACCGACATAGCACGAAGAATTAGCACGCTGAAGTGGCAATGAGCAGGCCACATCGCTCGACGAACCGACAACCGCTGGGGGAGAAAGGTTCTCGAGTGGCGACCACGTATCGGACGACGCAGTGTAGGACGCCCCCCCCACTAGGTGGACCGACGACCTGGTGTAAGTTGCTGGGCGTCGTTGGATGCAGGCGGCACAGGACCGCACTTTGTGGTGTAACATGAGGGAGGCCTACGTCCAGCAGTGGACGGCGATAGGCTGAAATGATGATGATGATGATTCTTTTGAAGTAAAGAGTTCTTTAGCCGCACTACATGTTAATGAATTCAATCCAGTTAAACAAATAGGCTGATAGGTCGCCGATACTTTAAGAAGTCACGTGCAAATCTAGTTGATAATAACAATTAACCAACTAATCCAAAACTGTCGAAGATAAACTTCACTAAACATTTCCAATGGAATCTGGAAGGATCGTTTCTTAATTAAGAATTGAACATTTTCAAAGTTCCCGAAACTTCTATCCCTCAAACTCATTTATAATTCGCTGAGGCATCTAGGAAACACTTAACACTTGGGATGTTGATTTTACTATTGACAGTTTTGGACGAATGAGCCATTATGAAGGTCAAGTTTAATTTACTTTTAATGACATCTTAAATTTCTCTAAAACTCATTACTCTCGGCTCTTAGCAGTTTTGGAACAACAAATATAGCTTCTTCTATACCAAAAGTAAAATTAATCAATCAGCCTGTTCCTAAAATGTACATAGAAGGACTGGCATATCCGGATATTGTTTCATAAAATAATTCGACACAAAAAGCGACTTGAAACGGCTGAGGTTTTTTCATTGATGCCATTATCAGAACTAAATCATAATTATATATATCAGAACCATACTGGAAGCACCAGCTTTTAAATAAAAAAAAAAGAATTAATAGAATCGGTTTACACAATCGAAAGTTCCGAAGTAACAAATACATAAAAATACAATCGAATTGAGAACCTCCTCCGTTTTTTAAGTCGATTAAAAACTGAAAATGATAAGATTAATTGTTTTTTATTCTGCTTCTAATAATTTCTACGATCCACAAATTGTTGTTCCGAGTCTGGTTGTAATGTCCGTTTCTACGATCCACAAATTGTTGTTCCGAGTCTGGTTGTAATGTCCGTTAATTGTATATTTGTGGAGAACAAGAATACAAGTGTTATTGCTTTAGCAAGTATTTAAATAATACTTTGGAATCTAGATATTCTTTGGCAAGTATTAAAAGCCTCGCTCCTTGATACTTACATATATCTGTTATATGGTTGCTTAAATAAACGTATAATAAGGATATTTATATAAAACTTACCATAATTAGGCATATAATATTCCACTTCAAGCGATGCCCTTTCTTCCACATTATCCAGTAATCGAAGAACCTCATCGTTAGTGAGTCTCGCCGTAGATATGCCATTTACACTGCAGATTCGATCTCCTGGTGCAAGCCGGTCCGATTCGTGGGCCACGGAGTCTTTGGTGAAGCCCACGATTGAAGGTACAATACCGGGTTCCGAGCGTCCTGTGGACAATAGAATACATTTAATGAATCATATTAATTAAAAATGAATTCATTAATAGTGAAATTTATTGCTAAAAACAAATATTTTATTAAATCAAACTTTTAATTCCTTTTGTTTGGGTGGGCCAGCTAACACGCTGTCCGGGGCGCTGCAATGGCGGCGCTCGGCCCTGTAGCCCACCGCATTCCTATCCTTTCGCTACTAGGCCGACCATTTTTACCGAGTGCCACGTCGTCCATAGCCAGCCCGAAGGGGTATCTTTTCAGGTACCGTCCCTCTCCGATACCTCTCCCGGGGCATCGCCCTCAAACTTTAATTTCGTAACCTAAAAATCCATCTACTAAAACTACTAAAAATCTATCAAAGAAATACATAAACGTTCCAGCTTCATTACATTAATACAGAATATTTAACCTTATTCATTCCTTACGATGAAAAACGTGTCACAATATCTTTAGAGTTAAAATGGTGAAAATGAAACATAATAAACCGTCTTGTCTTTGTTCTCTATAGACTTGACAAACATTCATCCAATTGTAATGAAACTATTTATTAAATTATTAGAAGGGACAAATCCTTTTATACCATGAAACAACAATTAAAAAGTTTGCGGCGACGTCTTAAATCTAACCTAAGAAGGCCAAAATGTAACATTAAATTAATAGGTACACGCCGCCCTACAAGTCTTAAATAAGTTTACTACAACAACAAAGTCAAAATGACGCGAACTTTTGAGTGCTACTGTATGGGCTACTAAGAGAGCCATAAACGTCTAAATGTTTCAACCCCCATAAAAGTATCGAAATGGCTCGTAAATATATGTAACGGTAACGAGCGGACGTTTAACCATGTACCATGTAAATTAAGTTGTTTTTGAGAAAGGGTCAAGTGGAAAATTCCAACGTCGCAAATAGTTTTATAGTAAAAATTTAAATAATTTCTTTAGTTCAATGTGATTAAAATAACACATCATCTCGGCTCATAAACTTTCCACTGCCTCCTCCACAATAGCAGAGAAAATTACCTTACTGTACCATGCTGGTCAGACAGGTTGGTATACGGTTTGGTACATATTATATGCGTATTGTATCCCTTAGTCGTCTTTTACGACATCCACGGGCAAGAGAGGGTGGAGTGGTGGATTGTATTCTTACTCCATCACCACACGGCAAAATAACTCGTGCTGATCGTTAAACCGAAATCCTAATCAACTAAAACAATCAACTCAACCATAATAAGTCCCCCTACCATTGTGGGAAGGTTCTGGGTCCGACCCTGTGGAACATCGGCTACGACTGGGCGTTGAGAGGAAGCCTCCCACCCGGGCTGGGTGTAATTTGCTACGCCGACGATACACTCGTCACAGCCCGGGGTGGGACGCTAGAGGAGGCGGCACGCCTGGCAACTCTCGGCACCGAGGAGATTGTTAGGCGGATCGAAGCGCTGGGGTTGAGGGTAGCCCTGGAAAAGACGGAGGCCCTTCTGTTCCATGGCCTCTGTACCGCCGGGCCTCCCGCCGGCGCTTCGATCACCGTGAAGTCGGTCACCATCAGCATCCAGGCCCACATGAAGTACTTGGGCCTGGTGCTCGACGGGCATTTTTGGTTCCGGGAGCATCTCCATCGACTTGTTCCCCGGCTTGTCGGCGCGGCGTCCGCCCTTTCGCGGCTGATGCCGAATGTGGGCGGACCCAGTGCTACGTGCCGACAGCTGTACGTGGGGGTGATCCGGTCGATGGCCCTGTACGGCGCACCGGTGTGGGCGGGGTCCCTGACCGTCCGTCTTAGGGCCCTCCTGTGGCGACCACAGAGGGTCATGGCGATCAGGGCCGTACGCGGTTACCGCACGGTGGCGACGGAGGCAGCGTGCCTCCTGGCCGGAACTCCCCCGTGGGACCTGGAGGCGGAGATGCTCGCCGACATTTATCGGCGGGTGTCGGAGAAGCGCGCCCGCGGCGGCATGGTCTCCATCACAGAGATCACCGCCTGGCGGGTCGACGCCCGCCGAGAAGTCATTGC
This sequence comes from Lymantria dispar, assembly GCA_032191425.1. Classification (NCBI taxonomy): domain Eukaryota; kingdom Metazoa; phylum Arthropoda; class Insecta; order Lepidoptera; family Erebidae; genus Lymantria; species Lymantria dispar. Next base: position 26,924,307 of record CM063442.1, read on the forward strand.
CCGTTGGGCAGTCCGGCTGGAGAGTCCTCGGTATGGTGTTAGGACCGTCGAGGCCCTCCGGCCGGTGCTGATGGAGTGGTTGGAGCGGACGCACGGGGTGCTTTCCTTCCGACTGGTGCAGGTGCTGACGGGGCACGGTTGCTTTGGGAAGTACCTGCACAAGATTGTCAGGAGGGAGAGCACACCGTCCTGCCACCACTGCAGTTGCGACGAGGACACGGCGCAGCACACGCTCGAGGAGTGTGCTGCATGGGAGGAGGATCGCCGTGAACTCGTCGCAATTATCGGTGCCGACCTGGCGCTGCCGACCATCGCCAGGGAGATGCTCGTCAGCGTCAGGAACTGGGACGCGGTCGCCGCCTTCTGTGAGGCCGTTATCTCACGGAAGGAGGCGGCGGATCGTGTGCGAGTAGAGCTTCTATTCGGCGACACGTTCCGCCGCCGGCGACTCGGGCGGCGCAGGCGCGAGTATCTGCGCCTAATGCCGCCCTAGCCGAGGCCGCGGGTGATCGGACCGGGGAATTGTCCATCACCCGCAGAGAGGCTAACCGCGCGACGGCGACCGACGTCCCAGGTCGAGAGGTGAGGTTACCCGAAAGGGTATTCCGTCGGGCCGACCACTGACGACAAGTGACATCTGCTCCGGTGGTCGGCCCAACAACGAGGTGACGTGGGTACGGGTGGGTTATGGGCCCACGCGCCGTCCTTTCATCGCCCCGGACGGACAGGTCCGCGCGTGCGCTTACCATAGCCCACCCAAAAAAAAAAAAAAAAAAAAAAAAAAAAAAAAAAAAAAAAAACCATTGTGGGAAGGTAAACGACCTACAATACCAAGCTTGTCAGACAGTTTGGCATAAGGCTTTATATCCAGTTTTCCTTCTCTTGTAGCGATTCCTGTATGATGACAGAGTAAGAAAACCATTCACCATCTTGCCCGTGGATGTCGTAAAAGACGACTAAGGGATATATAGTATGCAGATGTGTATGGTGGTGGATGTGCAGGATAACTCAAAATCAAATGCGAACATGTCTGACTAACTTGTGTAGTAGGTAAATTATCCGCTTATTGTGGAGGAGGCTCAAATCTGCCCGAGATTTCCCTTAGAGAGATTTTTGTAAACATATTCATTGGTATATCTAATTACATTTTGAATCATTACGAAGTTCAGGTTAACATTAATCTTTTTAACGGTGTTTAATTTGACACCTTAGGTGTGTATATACCCGAGGGGCCGCTGATCTCTTGATACGGGTATCCTTTTCAATGAATTTATATTATACGGTTTCACTAACAAACGTGATAAACATTTTGAGTTGTTACTTTTGTAAAATTTTCGTAATGAATTACTCTAGAAATGCCGTCATTGAAAACAAATCTTTAGAATAATCTATCGATAAGGGTAAAAATTAAATGAATATGATTGTGTGGTTTTATGAAACCATGGTAAAAGTGAAACTTTTTTCGCATTGTAGACTTTTAACTAAAAATTTTTTAGAAAAACTTTCGATTTAGGTTATTAAAATAGCATCATCAATGTTAATTTTATACTTGGAAAATAGGAATGATTATGGGAAATGATAATTAGGCCTTCGACTAATATTTTAATTTAACTCTGTGTTGTAAATAAAACTACTTTTACGGATTATATCGCGTTTGTATTTGATTTATGATTGCCCGACGTTTCGAACACTTTGCAGCATTCATGGTCACGGGCGGACTAAGGTGTCTCACGTCCAACAAGTAATCGTTATTACAGACATTTATAATTATCTACCCGATACAGAAATTAGGTATAAATTTATTAAATTGTTACCCACATTTTAGTACAAATTTATTGCCAGTGTAAGAAGAAAATGATTCTATATGAAAAAATTATATTGTATATGGTTAGTAATCATTTATTATTAAATTTGTAGCAATTATTGTTACAATTTGTTGATTTAAAACTAACAAAACTAATATACTACCACCGGATCGGAACGCGGCCACACTGAGAAAGATCCGGCAAGAAAACTCAGGGGACATGATGCTAAATTAATATTGATTTTTAATTTTAGATGCGGCTTACTTTGTCTAACTAAAAGATTTTTGATTTATAAAATTATCTTTAACTATTATTATTGTGGGTCAAATCTATACAATAAGTGCTCACAGTATCATGCAGTTTTGTGGTGGTCTCTTTGGATTTATTTTTAATTATGTTTATAACAGGACCGTCACGCGACATGCAATAGATGGACGAAAAAGTTTGAGGCGATGTAATAAAAGTTTCACTTTAAATGTACTTTGGGTATTGTATGATTCATCAGCATCGTATCAGCCCATACTCTTCCCAATGCTGGGCATCAGAGAAACTGCACAGCTGGAGTAGTAGTCTAAATAGAGTGTAGGCATGCCAAGTATCGTGGATTTGAGCACAATATTACTTTTTCAACACTATCTCAGTCCTCATAAATATTATAAGTCTCCGTGTTGGGCTCGAGCCTTATCCACAATGAGAAGACAATAGTGCTACTATACCAGATAACATTTATACATAAGAAGGCAATCTCGAAAACGAACCCTGTACTAATCCGTCTGATTATCGTGCTATAATTAGTCAATTCCCTTCCTACTTTGGAGGCGGCTCGAGCCAAACAGTGGGACGTTTATGAGCTAAAATTCTGATGATAATAATGATTCTGATGTTTGAGGTAAAGTTAGAAGGTACAATTTACCACTCCCTGTTTTTGCTGAAATAAAACCCTATACCAACCCGTCTGACCAGCGTGGTATAGTAGGTCAATATCCCTCCTATTACGGAGGAGGTTTGAGCCCAGCAGTGGGACGTATGTGAGCCTAAATGAATGAAAATGTAATTATATAGTCACGGTAGGACATAAATATATATTTTTTTTATGTTATTATTGAAGTGACACTTCTTTAGAATCGTTGTGATTTCAAACACAATGAAACGAAAAAGCGAGTCCATAGAGACACAAACACGTAAATGTATACGATTTAGCCGGCGAGAGAATGAGATAAAGGATAGAGGATAAAGGATAGACGATAAAGGATAGAGGATAAAGGATAGAGGATAAAGGATAAAGGATAAAGGATAGAGGATAAAGGATAGAGGATAAAGGATAGAGGATAAAGGATAGAGGATAAAGGATGAAGGTTGAAGGATGAAGGATGAAGGATAAAGGAGTTTCACTTCTGATATGCGTACTTTGTACACACACTCCTTTTTTTGCACAGAGTTATCGCTATTATTTTAATAATGATAGATCTTTCATTGCACATATAAATATATTTAGGTACTGAGCCACAGAAATATATTCAGACAAAATATATATGTATCATAAATTATAATTTCCGCCGTTGCAGGAAACCGGAATTCGCAGAAACGTATTTGTATTTATTATACCAGACTATTATTTATTATATCAGACATCAAGAGCAAACAAAAAGTATTTATATAGACATTTCTTTTTCGTTAGGTAGTCCTAATCTCTCCAATATCTATATTTTAATACGTGAAGCAAAAACTTTGTACCCCTTTTTACGAAAATTAGGTTAATGAAGAACACAGTTGAAGTATATAATGAGGAGAAGTGTATAAAACTGAAATCTCATATAATAATAGATTAGAAATACATTAAATTAATTAAAAAAGGCATTACGTACACACGCACACACATCAACGTTTATACACTTAAGTTTACGGTTAAAATCTCTGGTCGAACTGAATGTCACAATCATAATTATGATGATAGTGTCTAATAGACATTTGTACTTATATATTAGTTACTAGCAACCCGCCCTCGCTTCGCTTCGGGTTCAGTCGCTTTACCCGCGGCGTAGTTCCCGTTCCTGTGGGCAGACCGGGATAAAATAACCTATGTTACTCCCTGATATTATAGCTTTCCATTGGTGAAAGAATTTTTGAAATCGGTTCGGTGGTTTAAGCGTGAAAGCGTTACAAACAAACAAACAAACAAACATCCTTACTTTCGCATTTATAATATTAGTATGGATTAGTGAAATACAGCTTGCTCAATATATATTTATACTTAAATAAAATTAAAAGAAAATTGTGTAGCAGAAAAAATAATTTAAATGAATTATGGCCGAATTTCGACCACTCGGCGACCGCGACCACAAGTTAAAATTAAATCGCTTATTAAAGCTAAGGAACAAATCAAGGAACGAAATAAAGAAATTGTACATTTTTTTTAATCATCATCATAATTCATTATTTCAGACTATCGCCGTCCACTGCTGGACGTAGGCTTCCCTCATGTTACGCCACAAAGTGCGATCCTGTGCCACCTGCATCCTACGACGCCCAGCAATTATTACCAGGCCGTCGGTCCACCTTTTTTAGTATAATTTTATATTATTTTATCATCATAATTTCAGCTCACATACGGGTTCGAGCCTCCTGGGTTGGGTTCGAGCCTCTACCGCAATAGGAGGGAAATTGACCGTACTACACCATGCTGGTCAGACAGATTGATAAAGGTTTTATTTTGAGTTTTTATTTTCTTACATAGATTTTATATGCGTAGTTACTATATGTCTTAGTCGTCTTTTACGTCATCTACGGGAAAGAAATGGTGAAATCTATTATTACTCAGTCACCACACGTATGTATATATTTTTCCCGTTCCCGTGGGAATACCGGGATAAAATATAGCCTAGGTTACTCCTTAATATTATAGCTTTCCATTGGTGAAAGAATTTTTTAAATCGGTCCAGCAGTTTTGAAGATTACCCGGAACAGACAGACAAAAAAATTATAAAGTGATTTTTAAGCATGTGCAGTGCAAATAATCATGTGAGCATGTAAAAAAGCCTATTATTTTGACATTACAAACAGACACTCCAATTTTATTTATTGGTATAGATAAATTATCCAAATTTTTGTTGAGCAATTTGAGTTTGGCTTTTTAATATTTTTTGCTGATAGGTTAATTATATGGTGGCATAAGCCCTTAAATCACTTCGCGCTGTTTGAGCAAATCACTGATAAAGATATTACGTGTGGTGACGGAGTAAGAATACAATGCACCATTCCCAATCTTGTCCGTGGATGTCGTAAAAGATGACTAAGGGATATAATATGCACATAATATTTATCCAATAAAAACTTGAAATAAAACCCTATATCAACACGTCCGACCAGCATGCTATAGTATGTTGATTTCTCCCCTATAGGGGAGGAGGCTCAAGCCCAGCAGTGGGACGTTTATGAGCTGAGATGACGACAACCACTGATAAAGTTGCATTGCCTTTTTATTATTGTAATTAGCAGCGCCCTGCGGTTTTACACGCATAGTTCGCCTTCCCGTAGGAATATTGGGATAAATTATAGCCTATGTGTTATTCTGATATATAAGCTGTATTATTGTGAAATTTCATCAAAATCCATTCTGTAGTATTTGCGTGAAACGATAACAAACATCACATACAAACTTATGGGTTTATAATATTAGTAGGATTTTCTTCTAATTTTGTAGAAGTAAGATTTATTAAAATAAATCATTGTAATCCATTAACGACCGAGAATCGTACTGTTTTTTTCATAATTTTTAAGGCAAATTCTCATCATTAAAAATGAGAATTATCAAGTGAAGAATATGGTCTACTGTACTTTGCAGTGTATTCTTTCAGAATCCGGGGTTGAAATTACGATTACCCACTAGAAAAAAAATGGCCGCTTTTATACAAAAAAAAAACACGAAAAATCGAAGACCTTTTTTTCCATGATTTTTTTTCTCATAAAAAACGCTGAATGACCCCCTCTTTTTTCAACCATGAACGCACTAAATAGTTGTAGTTGAACGGCGAATTTTTCAATTTGTAAAAATCAATATTTTACTTCCAAAATGGCGTTTTTCACCCCTTGAGTGACGAACGAAATTTTACGTTTCGCGTAAAATAGAAAAAAATCGGATCTTCACGAAAATTGGTATCCCGGGGTTTTTAGGTATCTCCTCGTAGTATACAATTATTATACACATATATTAATACCCTAAATATAAATTGTTTCTTTTAGGTGAATGGATGAATATATACTTATATACGTAAATCGTCGTAGGATTCTATGTAGAAACCACAAATTATGGTGGTTTATGTAGATCTACGCCACTAATATGTAGTTTTGAGTAAGGGTTGAATATTCATTGGTTGAAGATGTTTCATTAGTCATGTATTATTGTAGTCGTCTTGTGTTGCTTCCGATCTTGTGGAACTACTTCCGTTAAGGTATGCCATGAGGTGACGGAGTAAGAATACAATTCACCACTCTCTATCTTGCCCGTGGATGTCGTGAAAAACGACTAAGGGATATAATACGTATATAAAATCTATGCAAGAGAAGGAAAACTCGAAATAAAACCCTCTGCCAACCTGTCTGACCAGTATGGTATAGGAAGGTCAATTTTCCTCCTATTTTTGAAGAGGCTCGAGCCCAACAGTGGGACGTATATGAGCTGAAATGATGATATAATTACATTAAATCACACCGTTTTTCCAATCTGCATCCCATTTCTCATCATCATCATCAATATCTCAGCCTATATACGTCTCACTGCCCTAGCACTCCCTGGCCATGACCACACGACGTTTCAGAATTGCCGCTTCTAAATGTTGGAATGTATTACTACCACCAACATATTCTCTCTCATTTTACTTTCAAAAATTATTGCTATCGAAAGTTAATTCTGAAACGTTCTCTAATTCAGGCTACAGTGTGACATGAAGATAAGTAGGAAGTAAACATAATATAAATGGAAGAAAATAAATAGTAAATTATTTTTATGTTTTTGTTTTGTGTTCGGGAGGGCAATATATATAGGCTTTAGTTTGTAAGTTTGGCTTGGGCTGAAAATCAACGGCAGAGGTGCGCGCATCTCAACCATAAGTTGAGCCAATTCCATTTTGCTTTTACATTCTATTTTTTGTTTCTTAATTTTTATGTTTTTTACATTTTTTATAGCATTGTAAATAAAAACAAATAACAATCTTTTCTTTCTTCTTTCTTTTTTTCACTGTGTAGCTCGTGCCTCCTCCACTATACAAGGAAAATTGACCTACTATATAGAAATTGACATCTAACGGGCTGGCATAGAACTTTCTTTCGAGTTTACCATCTTTTGCATAGATTTTATATGCATATTATATCCCTTAATAGTCTTATACGACACCCATGGATAAGAGTGGAAGTGGTGAATTGTATTTTTACTCCGTCACCTTTCTGTGTAGTGACGAAGTAGGAATTCAATCCATATCTCTCTTTCTTACCCGTGGGTAACCCCATGACCCGCCTTATTCCTTCCTCTCCGCCATTGGGCCGACCACTGACATGACACTGAATGCTTGACTTCTGTGGCCATCCCGGTGATCTGTTCTCTTGGACTACGTTCCAATCGGATAATAACATATTAGGTTTAGATTTGAACTATCAAAACAATTACTCGTAATAGTCATATTAAGCGGTGTGGTGATAGCTTCAAATACCACCCTTAAATTGCGTCTAGGTATCGTAAAAGTCAACTAAGAGTTTTTTCGTCGACCTAGGTCAAAGCTATCTGATGCTATCAGGTCAAAAATTACATTACCAAAGAGGATTGATGTTAGGCATGCAGCCTGTCTAAATAATAATAACTTTTACAATATTTTATTGCAAATAATATCCCAGACACCCGCGGAGAAGTTAGCCTCGCGATGGCGATCGGCGTCCTAGTAGGGGGCGTCGACGGGAGACTGTACTCCCTTGGGGTATTTCGTCGGGTCGACCACTGAAGTCAAGAAACGCTGCACCGGTGGTCGACTCAACGACGGAGGCGACGTGCTATACGAGTGGGATACGAGTGTGCGTGCTTACGCCCCTCTGTCGCCCCGGACGGAGTAGAGCGAGGAGTGCGCCAACCCCCTAAAAAAAAAAGGGAAGCCGCCCGTCTAAAACCATTGCCAATAACTTTTACAATATGTTACTGCAAATAAGAAAAAAATATTCCCTTATAAATAACGAAAAAAGTTGATATACGTTACCGGATTTATGTCCCGTTAACCAAAACCGGTATTAAGTAGTATTAAGTTAAAAAAGAATTGCCATTTTGCCATAACTTTTATTTTAACGCATATACATAGGCAAAGGGAAGCGTTGCGATTGCCAATTTTTACGCACGATCGGCTCTGTGTTGAAAGAAATCGAGAGAATCGATGTAACGAAAAAAATAAAAAGCCGATCATAAATTTTGCAGAGACAGAAAATAAAATGTCAAATTGTAAATAAAACTACTTTTACGGATTATATCGCGTTTGTATTTGATTTATGATTGCCCGACGTTTCGAACACTTTGCAGCATTCATGGTCACGGGCGGACTAAGGTGTCTCACGTCCAACAAGTAATCGTTATTACAGACATTTACAATTATCTACCCGATACAGAAAATAGTTATAAACTTATTAAATTGTTACCCACATTTTAGTACAAATTTATTGCCAGTGTAAGAAGAAAATGAATCTATATGAAAAATTATATTGTTTATGGTTAGTAATTATTAATTATTAAATTTGTAGCAATTATTATTACAATTTGTTGATTTAAAACTAACAAAACAAATATACTACCACCGGATCGGAACGCGGCCACACTGAGAAAGATCCGGCAAGAAAACTCAGGGGACATGATGCTAAATTAATATTGATTTTTAATTTTAGATGCGGCTTACTAAAAGATTTTTGATTTATAAAATTATCTTTAACCATTATTATTGTGGGTCAAATCTATACAATAAGTGCTCACAGTATCATGCAGTCTTGTGGTGGTCTCTTTGGATTTATTTTTAATTATGTTTATAACAGGATCCCAGCTTGATGGTAATACCCAGCCATCCTCTCTATTGAAATTTTTGTGTTTTTTGATTTCAATAGCCTCGCGTACCATTCTAGGCAGGTATCGGTGTTCCTTTGCGAGGACTTGAGGTTTATCAAACCTAATGTTATGGCGGGAGCGGTCCTGACTATGTTCACAGACTGCAGACTTAGTGTGGCGGCGGTGCTTCACATCAGCTATGTGTTCTTTGACCCGAGTTCTTATGGATCTCTTTGTTTGCCCAATATAAGAGAGACCACAGTCACAGTCAAGTTTATAAACTCCTGCATCTTGTAGAGGGATCTGGCACTTGACAGGTGGTAAGAACTGACTTATCCTTTTGAGTGGCTTAAAATAAGTTTTTATGGAAGCCCGTTTCAGGATATAGCCAATCTTGTCAGTGACTCCTTTCACATAAGGTAGTACTGCAGGGAGGCGCTCAACTGTGGGTGGTTTCACACGGTCTCTGCGACGGGGGCGTGGAACTTGCAGCTTGTTTGCACGTAGAACCTGCTTGACATGCTGCAGCTCCCCAGCCAGGTGCTCCTCGTCACAGATTCCTCGTGCTCTCTGCAACAAAGATTTAGACACGGTAGCTAACTGTGAAGGGGGATGATGAGAATCTCCGTTCAGATATCTGTCAGTATGTGTTGCCTTACGATACACTGTATGACTCAAGGTGTTATTGGGTTTACGGATAACCAAAATATCTAAGAAAGCTAATGAGTTATTTGACTCCAGTTCCATAGTAAATTGAATTTTTGGATTGATGGAGTTAAGATGGTTTAGGAATATGGTTATTTTGTCTGTTGGTAGTATTGTGAAAGTGTCATCTACGTACCGCTTATAGAACCTTGGTGTGACAGGTGAGCTTGATAAGGCCAGCTCCTCGAAGTCCTCCATGAAAATGTCAGCGACAACAGGGGAGACAGGCGAGCCCATAGCCACTCCATCTACTTGCTTGTAGAATTCATCATTCCACAATAAATATCCAGTTGTTAGGCACTGACGTAATAGTTCAGCATATTCCGGTGGCATATTATTGTCTGATAGCTTCTTAGTTACAGTTTTAATGCATTCCTCTACAGGTAAACAGGTGAAGAGTGATGTGACATCAAAACTGACCATAGTTTCATTGTCAGCGAGATGTAGATCTTTGATTTCACTGACAAAATGGTATGAGTCTTTTACAAATGCACTAGTGTGTCCCCGGAGTTGTGAGAGGACTTTTGCGACCATCTGGGCTAACTTGTAAGTCGGCGTGTCTATCTGACTTACTATTGGACGTAGTGGGGCACTTGCTTTGTGTATTTTTGGCAATCCATACAGTTTTGGTGGCTTACAACACGGTGGTATGAGCTTTTTCACGTCTAGATGTAATGCATCGGAGTGTTTTATTATTAACTTTTTTGTGTTTTTCAACACAACATTAGTGGGGTCTGTTTTAACCTTTTTGTAAGTCGTTTCATCCGATAAAAGTTGATTAATTTTGGCATTATAATCTGACGTATTCATTACCACGGTCGCGTTTCCTTTGTCTGCGCGCAGGATGACGATATCTGATTTGTTACGCAAGTTCTTTAATGCAAAATGTTGTTGTTTTGAAAGATTACGTTTTGGTGGCTTACAGCGACGTAATAAGGACGAGATGTCTTGTCGGATAGCCTCCATATCTTCCTTTTGAACGGTATTTTTAATCAGTACGTCTTCTACAGCACAAATTATTTCCTCGTAAGGTATTCGCGTTGGTGTTATAGCAAAATTTAATCCTTTCGACAATACCTGAAGTTCAGATTGGTCTAAGATTTGTTTTGACAGATTTATGACAGCGCGATCTGCGTGTGAGTCTATGGTTGGCGGGCGCGTTCCGTTCCCAACATTGAAATTTTGCGTTCCATGTTCAACGCGTAGGTTTCTGTTACTTAATTTTTCAAATTTTGTAACGTGTTTATTTTTGCATCTATTATATTTAGTTATTTCGCGCTTACCTAGTTGTTCGATGCAACTTTTAAATTCGGCTATCGTTAAAACTGACTCAACTTCACCAGACTTTATCTCTATTTCACAGTTAATATTGTATAGATCCGATCGGGTTTCGTGAATTACAGTCTGCAATAACTTTTTACTCGCCTGTTCTAAGATCTTCGCGCTTCCACGTATATTTTTCTTGCAAGGAATCCTTACACACGTAGGAATGAGATTATGGTCTCGGCATCTCTTCAAGAAATTTAATGAAGTTATATATCTTGCGCGCTTAGTATGAAGATACTCTAACCGGCGTATTTTATTTGCAAATTCCAGTCCGTACTGGTTTACATAATGATATCTGATGTTTACGCGAGCACTACACATTGTAAATAAAACTACTTTTACGGATTATATCGCGTTTGTATTTGATTTATGATTGCCCGACGTTTCGAACACTTTGCAGCATTCATGGTCACGGGCGGACTAAGGTGTCTCACGTCCAACAAGTAATCGTTATTACAGACATTTACAATTATCTACCCGATACAGAAAATAGTTATAAACTTATTAAATTGTTACCCACATTTTAGTACAAATTTATTGCCAGTGTAAGAAGAAAATGAATCTATATGAAAAATTATATTGTTTATGGTTAGTAATTATTAATTATTAAATTTGTAGCAATTATTATTACAATTTGTTGATTTAAAACTAACAAAACAAATATACTACCACCGGATCGGAACGCGGCCACACTGAGAAAGATCCGGCAAGAAAACTCAGGGGACATGATGCTAAATTAATATTGATTTTTAATTTTAGATGCGGCTTACTAAAAGATTTTTGATTTATAAAATTATCTTTAACCATTATTATTGTGGGTCAAATCTATACAATAAGTGCTCACAGTATCATGCAGTCTTGTGGTGGTCTCTTTGGATTTATTTTTAATTATGTTTATAACAGGTCAAAGACAGGTCAAAGGTCAAAGAACACATAGCTGATGTGAAGCACCGCCGCCACACTAAGTCTGCAGTCTGTGAACATAGTCAGGACCGCTCCCGCCATAACATTAGGTTTGATAAACCTCAAGTCCTCGCAAAGGAACACCGATACCTGCCTAGAATGGTACGCGAGGCTATTGAAATCAAAAAACACAAAAATTTCAATAGAGAGGATGGCTGGGTATTACCATCAAGCTGGGATCCTGTTATAAACATAATTAAAAATAAATCCAAAGAGACCACCACAAGACTGCATGATACTGTGAGCACTTATTGTATAGATTTGACCCACAATAATAATGGTTAAAGATAATTTTATAAATCAAAAATCTTTTAGTAAGCCGCATCTAAAATTAAAAATCAATATTAATTTAGCATCATGTCCCCTGAGTTTTCTTGCCGGATCTTTCTCAGTGTGGCCGCGTTCCGATCCGGTGGTAGTATATTTGTTTTGTTAGTTTTAAATCAACAAATTGTAATAATAATTGCTACAAATTTAATAATTAATAATTACTAACCATAAACAATATAATTTTTCATATAGATTCATTTTCTTCTTACACTGGCAATAAATTTGTACTAAAATGTGGGTAACAATTTAATAAGTTTATAACTATTTTCTGTATCGGGTAGATAATTGTAAATGTCTGTAATAACGATTACTTGTTGGACGTGAGACACCTTAGTCCGCCCGTGACCATGAATGCTGCAAAGTGTTCGAAACGTCGGGCAATCATAAATCAAATACAAACGCGATATAATCCGTAAAAGTAGTTTTATTTACAATGTGTAGTGCTCGCGTAAACATCAGATATCATTATGTAAACCAGTACGGACTGGAATTTGCAAATAAAATACGCCGGTTAGAGTATCTTCATACTAAGCGCGCAAGATATATAACTTCATTAAATTTCTTGAAGAGATGCCGAGACCATAATCTCATTCCTACGTGTGTAAGGATTCCTTGCAAGAAAAATATACGTGGAAGCGCGAAGATCTTAGAACAGGCGAGTAAAAAGTTATTGCAGACTGTAATTCACGAAACCCGATCGGATCTATACAATATTAACTGTGAAATAGAGATAAAGTCTGGTGAAGTTGAGTCAGTTTTAACGATAGCCGAATTTAAAAGTTGCATCGAACAACTAGGTAAGCGCGAAATAACTAAATATAATAGATGCAAAAATAAACACGTTACAAAATTTGAAAAATTAAGTAACAGAAACCTACGCGTTGAACATGGAACGCAAAATTTCAATGTTGGGAACGGAACGCGCCCGCCAACCATAGACTCACACGCAGATCGCGCTGTCATAAATCTGTCAAAACAAATCTTAGACCAATCTGAACTTCAGGTATTGTCGAAAGGATTAAATTTTGCTATAACACCAACGCGAATACCTTACGAGGAAATAATTTGTGCTGTAGAAGACGTACTGATTAAAAATACCGTTCAAAAGGAAGATATGGAGGCTATCCGACAAGACATCTCGTCCTTATTACGTCGCTGTAAGCCACCAAAACGTAATCTTTCAAAACAACAACATTTTGCATTAAAGAACTTGCGTAACAAATCAGATATCGTCATCCTGCGCGCAGACAAAGGAAACGCGACCGTGGTAATGAATACGTCAGATTATAATGCCAAAATTAATCAACTTTTATCGGATGAAACGACTTACAAAAAGGTTAAAACAGACCCCACTAATGTTGTGTTGAAAAACACAAAAAAGTTAATAATAAAACACTCCGATGCATTACATCTAGACGTGAAAAAGCTCATACCACCGTGTTGTAAGCCACCAAAACTGTATGGATTGCCAAAAATACACAAAGCAAGTGCCCCACTACGTCCAATAGTAAGTCAGATAGACACGCCGACTTACAAGTTAGCCCAGATGGTCGCAAAAGTCCTCTCACAACTCCGGGGACACACTAGTGCATTTGTAAAAGACTCATACCATTTTGTCAGTGAAATCAAAGATCTACATCTCGCTGACAATGAAACTATGGTCAGTTTTGATGTCACATCACTCTTCACCTGTTTACCTGTAGAGGAATGCATTAAAACTGTAACTAAGAAGCTATCAGACAATAATATGCCACCGGAATATGCTGAACTATTACGTCAGTGCCTAACAACTGGATATTTATTGTGGAATGATGAATTCTACAAGCAAGTAGATGGAGTGGCTATGGGCTCGCCTGTCTCCCCTGTTGTCGCTGACATTTTCATGGAGGACTTCGAGGAGCTGGCCTTATCAAGCTCACCTGTCACACCAAGGTTCTATAAGCGGTACGTAGATGACACTTTCACAATACTACCAACAGACAAAATAACCATATTCCTAAACCATCTTAACTCCATCAATCCAAAAATTCAATTTACTATGGAACTGGAGTCAAATAACTCATTAGCTTTCTTAGATATTTTGGTTATCCGTAAACCCAATAACACCTTGAGTCATACAGTGTATCGTAAGGCAACACATACTGACAGATATCTGAACGGAGATTCTCATCATCCCCCTTCACAGTTAGCTACCGTGTCTAAATCTTTGTTGCAGAGAGCACGAGGAATCTGTGACGAGGAGCACCTGGCTGGGGAGCTGCAGCATGTCAAGCAGGTTCTACGTGCAAACAAGCTGCAAGTTCCACGCCCCCGTCGCAGAGACCGTGTGAAACCACCCACAGTTGAGCGCCTCCCTGCAGTACTACCTTATGTGAAAGGAGTCACTGACAAGATTGGCTATATCCTGAAACGGGCTTCCATAAAAACTTATTTTAAGCCACTCAAAAGGATAAGTCAGTTCTTACCACCTGTCAAGTGCCAGATCCCTCTACAAGATGCAGGAGTTTATAAACTTGACTGTGACTGTGGTCTCTCTTATATTGGGCAAACAAAGAGATCCATAAGAACTCGGGTCAAAGAACACATAGCTGATGTGAAGCACCGCCGCCACACTAAGTCTGCAGTCTGTGAACATAGTCAGGACCGCTCCCGCCATAACATTAGGTTTGATAAACCTCAAGTCCTCGCAAAGGAACACCGATACCTGCCTAGAATGGTACGCGAGGCTATTGAAATCAAAAAACACAAAAATTTCAATAGAGAGGATGGCTGGGTATTACCATCAAGCTGGGATCCTGTTATAAACATAATTAAAAATAAATCCAAAGAGACCACCACAAGACTGCATGATACTGTGAGCACTTATTGTATAGATTTGACCCACAATAATAATGGTTAAAGATAATTTTATAAATCAAAAATCTTTTAGTAAGCCGCATCTAAAATTAAAAATCAATATTAATTTAGCATCATGTCCCCTGAGTTTTCTTGCCGGATCTTTCTCAGTGTGGCCGCGTTCCGATCCGGTGGTAGTATATTTGTTTTGTTAGTTTTAAATCAACAAATTGTAATAATAATTGCTACAAATTTAATAATTAATAATTACTAACCATAAACAATATAATTTTTCATATAGATTCATTTTCTTCTTACACTGGCAATAAATTTGTACTAAAATGTGGGTAACAATTTAATAAGTTTATAACTATTTTCTGTATCGGGTAGATAATTGTAAATGTCTGTAATAACGATTACTTGTTGGACGTGAGACACCTTAGTCCGCCCGTGACCATGAATGCTGCAAAGTGTTCGAAACGTCGGGCAATCATAAATCAAATACAAACGCGATATAATCCGTAAAAGTAGTTTTATTTACAATGTGTAGTGCTCGCGTAAACATCAGATATCATTATGTAAACCAGTACGGACTGGAATTTGCAAATAAAATACGCCGGTTAGAGTATCTTCATACTAAGCGCGCAAGATATATAACTTCATTAAATTTCTTGAAGAGATGCCGAGACCATAATCTCATTCCTACGTGTGTAAGGATTCCTTGCAAGAAAAATATACGTGGAAGCGCGAAGATCTTAGAACAGGCGAGTAAAAAGTTATTGCAGACTGTAATTCACGAAACCCGATCGGATCTATACAATATTAACTGTGAAATAGAGATAAAGTCTGGTGAAGTTGAGTCAGTTTTAACGATAGCCGAATTTAAAAGTTGCATCGAACAACTAGGTAAGCGCGAAATAACTAAATATAATAGATGCAAAAATAAACACGTTACAAAATTTGAAAAATTAAGTAACAGAAACCTACGCGTTGAACATGGAACGCAAAATTTCAATGTTGGGAACGGAACGCGCCCGCCAACCATAGACTCACACGCAGATCGCGCTGTCATAAATCTGTCAAAACAAATCTTAGACCAATCTGAACTTCAGGTATTGTCGAAAGGATTAAATTTTGCTATAACACCAACGCGAATACCTTACGAGGAAATAATTTGTGCTGTAGAAGACGTACTGATTAAAAATACCGTTCAAAAGGAAGATATGGAGGCTATCCGACAAGACATCTCGTCCTTATTACGTCGCTGTAAGCCACCAAAACGTAATCTTTCAAAACAACAACATTTTGCATTAAAGAACTTGCGTAACAAATCAGATATCGTCATCCTGCGCGCAGACAAAGGAAACGCGACCGTGGTAATGAATACGTCAGATTATAATGCCAAAATTAATCAACTTTTATCGGATGAAACGACTTACAAAAAGGTTAAAACAGACCCCACTAATGTTGTGTTGAAAAACACAAAAAAGTTAATAATAAAACACTCCGATGCATTACATCTAGACGTGAAAAAGCTCATACCACCGTGTTGTAAGCCACCAAAACTGTATGGATTGCCAAAAATACACAAAGCAAGTGCCCCACTACGTCCAATAGTAAGTCAGATAGACACGCCGACTTACAAGTTAGCCCAGATGGTCGCAAAAGTCCTCTCACAACTCCGGGGACACACTAGTGCATTTGTAAAAGACTCATACCATTTTGTCAGTGAAATCAAAGATCTACATCTCGCTGACAATGAAACTATGGTCAGTTTTGATGTCACATCACTCTTCACCTGTTTACCTGTAGAGGAATGCATTAAAACTGTAACTAAGAAGCTATCAGACAATAATATGCCACCGGAATATGCTGAACTATTACGTCAGTGCCTAACAACTGGATATTTATTGTGGAATGATGAATTCTACAAGCAAGTAGATGGAGTGGCTATGGGCTCGCCTGTCTCCCCTGTTGTCGCTGACATTTTCATGGAGGACTTCGAGGAGCTGGCCTTATCAAGCTCACCTGTCACACCAAGGTTCTATAAGCGGTACGTAGATGACACTTTCACAATACTACCAACAGACAAAATAACCATATTCCTAAACCATCTTAACTCCATCAATCCAAAAATTCAATTTACTATGGAACTGGAGTCAAATAACTCATTAGCTTTCTTAGATATTTTGGTTATCCGTAAACCCAATAACACCTTGAGTCATACAGTGTATCGTAAGGCAACACATACTGACAGATATCTGAACGGAGATTCTCATCATCCCCCTTCACAGTTAGCTACCGTGTCTAAATCTTTGTTGCAGAGAGCACGAGGAATCTGTGACGAGGAGCACCTGGCTGGGGAGCTGCAGCATGTCAAGCAGGTTCTACGTGCAAACAAGCTGCAAGTTCCACGCCCCCGTCGCAGAGACCGTGTGAAACCACCCACAGTTGAGCGCCTCCCTGCAGTACTACCTTATGTGAAAGGAGTCACTGACAAGATTGGCTATATCCTGAAACGGGCTTCCATAAAAACTTATTTTAAGCCACTCAAAAGGATAAGTCAGTTCTTACCACCTGTCAAGTGCCAGATCCCTCTACAAGATGCAGGAGTTTATAAACTTGACTGTGACTGTGGTCTCTCTTATATTGGGCAAACAAAGAGATCCATAAGAACTCGGGTCAAAGAACACATAGCTGATGTGAAGCACCGCCGCCACACTAAGTCTGCAGTCTGTGAACATAGTCAGGACCGCTCCCGCCATAACATTAGGTTTGATAAACCTCAAGTCCTCGCAAAGGAACACCGATACCTGCCTAGAATGGTACGCGAGGCTATTGAAATCAAAAAACACAAAAATTTCAATAGAGAGGATGGCTGGGTATTACCATCAAGCTGGGATCCTGTTATAAACATAATTAAAAATAAATCCAAAGAGACCACCACAAGACTGCATGATACTGTGAGCACTTATTGTATAGATTTGACCCACAATAATAATGGTTAAAGATAATTTTATAAATCAAAAATCTTTTAGTAAGCCGCATCTAAAATTAAAAATCAATATTAATTTAGCATCATGTCCCCTGAGTTTTCTTGCCGGATCTTTCTCAGTGTGGCCGCGTTCCGATCCGGTGGTAGTATATTTGTTTTGTTAGTTTTAAATCAACAAATTGTAATAATAATTGCTACAAATTTAATAATTAATAATTACTAACCATAAACAATATAATTTTTCATATAGATTCATTTTCTTCTTACACTGGCAATAAATTTGTACTAAAATGTGGGTAACAATTTAATAAGTTTATAACTATTTTCTGTATCGGGTAGATAATTGTAAATGTCTGTAATAACGATTACTTGTTGGACGTGAGACACCTTAGTCCGCCCGTGACCATGAATGCTGCAAAGTGTTCGAAACGTCGGGCAATCATAAATCAAATACAAACGCGATATAATCCGTAAAAGTAGTTTTATTTACAATGTGTAGTGCTCGCGTAAACATCAGATATCAAAATGTCAAATCTTTATATATTCTTCTGTCCGTAGCTGGGCCGATTGCGATGGAATTTCTTGTGTGTTCAGATGAATTCAAGACTAGTTTAGATTAATAATTGAACACGGTAGGTGGCGCAGCGGTCAATTTGAAGTGATTATACTTTATTTTAGTGCATACAGAACTGATTTTTTTTTACTAATCCCACTCATTAACTCCTATAAGCCAGGATTCACAATAGTCGCCGCATAAGACACCGAGGCTTAACTCTCAGAAAGTCCCGGGAAACCCTTTTAATTGTCTTGGAACCCGCAAAAAAATTAATTAGAACAGAAAAACAGGAGGCGTTGTAAAGATTCCACTGCCACACTTACACGTATTTATTTTCTTACTTTCTATCTTTATCTTCCCTACTATGCATAGCGAGAGACATAAAACAAAGTAGGCTAATAAGCTCATAAATAAGGGGATGTACAACTACGTAAAACGCAGTAGTATAGCACCAGAACAGGGTTGGAAGCGCCTAAGCGATAGAGGCGATTTTAATGAATATTTTATGTATGCCAGGTTCCTCCTGGCCGGAACTCCACCGCGGGACCTGGAGGCGGAGATGCTCGCCGACATTTATCGGCGGGTGTCGGAGACGCGCGCCCGCGGCGGCATGGTCTCCATCAAAGAGATCACCGCTTGGCGGGTCGACGCCCGCCGAGAAGTCATTGCCCGTTGGGCAGTCCGGCTGGAGAGTCCTCGGTACGGTGTCAGGACCGTCAAGGCCCTCCGGCCGGTGCTGATGGAGTGGTTGGAGCGGACGCACGGGGTGCTTTCCTTCCGACTGGTGCAGGTGCTGACGGGGCACGGTTGCTTTGGAAAGTACCTGCACAAGATTGTCAGGAGGGAGAGCACACCGTCCTGCCACCACTGCAGTTGCGACAAGGACACGGCGCAGCACAAGCTCGAGGAGTGTGCTGCATGGGAGGGGGATCGCCGTGAACTCGTCTCAATTATCGGTGCCGACCTGGCACTGCCGACCATCGCCAGGGAGATGCACGTCAGCGTCAGGAACTGGGACGCGGTCGCCGCCTTCTGTGAGGCCGTTATCTCACGGAAGGAGGCGGCGGATCGTGTGCGAGTAGAGGTCCTATTCGGCGACACGTTCCGCCGCCGGCGACTCGGGCGGCGCAGGCGCGAGTATCTGCGCCTAATGCCGCCCTAGCCGAGGCCGCGGGTGATCGGGCCGGGGAATTGTCCGTCACCCGCAGAGAGGTTGACCACGCGACGGCGACCGACGTTCCAGGACGTCGAGAGGTGAGGTTACCCGAAAGGGTATTCCGTCGGGCCGACCACTGACGACAAGTCACATCTGCTCCGGTGGTCGGCCCAACAACGAGGTGAAATGGGTACGGGTGGGTTATGGGCCCGCGCGCCGTCCTTTCATCGCCCCGGACGGACTGGACCGCGCGTGCGCTTACCATAGCCCACCCATAAAAAAAAAAAAAAATGCCAGGTTGATTTTGGAATGGTCTAGTCTCAAAATTTGTCACGAGATACGGGGGGATATGATCGATTTTAAGGAATAAAATTTTTTTTTTAGATTTAGCGTCCGTAAGCAAATATTTTATGTAAATACAAAATAATTTAATATTTTTGTACTCGAACGTCATTTAGTGACGAATTTTTAGCACGATATGTCACTATCCTTTAATGTCACGGAGGAGTCGCAAGGGCTGGAATATGGATTACCAGAAATTAAAAATTAACTAGGTTGACGGAGACATTAACCGAAAAGAGTAAAACACGTTTTGTTCCCAATAAATGAGGCCAGATATCTACTAATCATCCACCCAATAGCTTAATTAATTAAATTATTTTCGATGACAATACGGAATAAATATGAGGATCGTATTAATTAATTCAATTATCGTGTATTATTAACATAAACGTTAATTTAATTTATCCATTTGATGAAAACGTTTGGCCATTGTATTCAATTTATATTTAATTAACGACGTATGTTTTGATATGAACGATCTGCTGTGTGGTAGCGGCTTCGAATACTACCAACCCTTGCTTTGCTCGTGGGTGTTGTAAAAGACGACTAAGAGCCTTAGATTGACCCGGACCAATTCCATCTGGTACCATTTGGGTCAACGATTACATTCCCAAGGAGGGTTGACGTCAGGCAGGCGGTCGGTCATAAAAGTCATTGCCGAAACTTTTTGCAATATGTCAAAACAGATGACATATTGCGTCGACCCCAAGTAATTGGGATAAGAGCAAGATGATGATGATGTATGTTTTGATATGAAACATCTACAGGCGAGGGTAAATCTAATCGTTGGCGTGGCGTAAAGCGATGTATGCCGTGGAGGCCTCGCCACGCTCTGTGATAGTAAATGTAGTACCGACCAATTGTCACAGTAATCATCATTTTCTGGAAAAAAATATAATTGTATTTACATATTATGCCATATACTAATATGGCATAATGTGTAAATACAATTATATTTTAAAGAACAGATTACGACAGGAACTATCCTGTCGTAATCTGTTCTTTTATGCATATATACATCAACAAAATAAGTTCGATGTTTCACATGTGCTAGGCATCCTGAGCGACGGTTCACTTTTTTTTAATAATTACGCCACGCTAAGTGATGTTCCGTGTGGTGACGGAGTAAGAATACAATTTGACACCCCGCTTTTGCCCATAGGTGTCATAAAAGACGTCTAAGGAATACGTAGATGTTAGAAAAAAAAATATTTTTAAATAAATGTCATTTATTAGATATAATGTGTATTTCAGCCTATCGCCGCCAACTGCTGGACGTAGGCCTCCCTCATGTTACGCCATATAATGTGTAGTTTTGGGAAATATTTTGGATAATGATTATAATTTGGAAATAAATTTACTAAACTTTCTATACCGTAAAATGTTGTTGCATATGTACTCTTGTTGTTTCCGTGTGGTGACGGAGTAAGAATACAATTCACCACCCCCTGTCATACCCGTGGGTGTCGTAAAAGACGGCTAAGCTATATTACGTATATGACATCGATGCAAGAGATGGAAAACTCGAAACAAAACGCTAAACCAACTTGTCTGACCAGCATGGTATAGTAAGGTCAATTTTCCTCCTACTGTGGAGGAGGCTCGAGCCCACCAGTGGGACGTATATGAGCCGAAATGATGATGATAAATGTTATGTACTCTTGGCAAGTAATATTAATCAGATTTAATGTAAAACATTTTCTTCAAACATTTTGAAAGAAATTGACTGAAGGCTGATTTTAGAATCACGCTGACTATCGGCGTCGACAGCTCAGCGCGTCGCTTATTAGCGTTAAAGTTCAGCGCATGACGTTCCATTATCGCAAAAACGCTCACTGAAGGCAGAGGCGCGTGTGCGGCGGTCAGCACCGATAGTTACGCGGCGCCGACGCGCGACGCGTACTGCCGCTGACCTGTTCGCGGACCACCGTAACTCATAACTCATAACTCATTTATTGGTAAGGGTTTCTTACATGTCATTATAAATATGGTAAAGATGATTACATTTTCACAATATTAGGTTACCAGCAATTATAATAGAACTAGCTGACCCAACAGACGTTTTTCTGTTCAAATAAAGCGCCACCTACCGGGTCCAATTGTGAATCTAAACCATTCTTGAATCTCATTGAGCACAACAACAACAAATTACTTAAATTACTTAAATCCAGTCAACAGATATCGCCATCTGTTAGAATCTTTTGGAGTTAACAGATAATTGTGACTGTCAATTAATTATAGACAAATAATTTGTAATAAAATAAAATTGCAACTATAATTAAAGATCTAAGTTATCCTATGTTTCAAGTTGGAGCAAACTGCACACGGTGTGCAAATTTGATTAAAATCGGTTAAGTAGTTTAGGAGTCCATCGCGGACAAACATCGTGACAGAAGATTTATATATATTAAGATAAATAACAATGTCAAAGAAATGTCAAAGAGTAATAATAATAGTAATAAAGAAACGTAAACAATATCCGCGTTGAGTAATGTCTACATTTTCAAAAATTCGTCAAACGTATAGAATGCCTGCCTGACGAGCCACCGCTTTAGTCGGACCTTGAAGGTTTGGAGGCTAGGAGCGGAAGTTATCGGTGTAGGCATTGATGTAACAATTTAACTAGATACACAATCTCAAACAAAAGTTCTTTTAAAACTGTCCCAAATTTCCCAGTCTAAATAATTATTATACATTAATGAAAATTCAACCTTATGAGCATAACTTATAGTTGTATTCACAATAATACGTACGATAAGCCATAAAATTTTTACGACCGTAGCTCGCCTCTCATTGGTCATTATACTTCAAATCAAATTCAGTCTTACATGCATGTTTTAAAGTTTATATTACGAGGTGTCAAAAAAGCTATATTAATAATAAAGGCCACGGTATTATTCGACGAAAATAAAAGGAGATATTAATGTATTATTCTACATTTAAAATGATTCCATTGAATTCCATCGTATTATTCTTGCAACGTTGAGTGAAATTTTGAAACAAAAAATCTAAATCACCATATTCCACCCGATATTTAGTCATATAAACAATAAAAACAAATCAATGAACTGTTTAACTTACTGAAAGTACGAAATCTCATCCTTTTTTAACGTTTTTACGTATTATTTTTACAATTGTTCAATGAACACTTCGTCATTTCTAACGTTCATACAACAACGCGGTCGACATAAGACTACTTGAAGAGAATGCTAAATTCTTGTTGTGGCGCTCTTTTTATGGGGACGTTTTTGAGACGCTGTTTGTGTATCTTGGGTTTATTGTTACATCAATGGGTGTAGGCAGTTTATTGTACACCGCTGGGCGTTGATACCTACGCGTTATTCTAAAACGCTTCCTAGACGTTCATGCATTTTGGCTATCAGCGCCGACGGTCAGCGAACGGTCAGCGCGACTCTAAAACCAGCCTAAAACGCCCCGAAACGTTGCCCATATAATCCTTTTAAATCAGATATTTCACATCAAACAAAACTGCCTTATACTTAAACAGTCACATTTATGGTTGTAAAACTGATCACACATATACATTGCTTGTTGCGATCGTTTCAATAATCGATAATGCGCTGTTATAGCGGACATGACAAGCTTTGGACGACATTCAAATAGCTATATACGTTATGTTCGAACCGAAGTGGTTAGTTGATCCCGCAAACTGCATGGAATATTCTGTGGTATGCTGACGTCATATCCGGTCGTTAGTCGAATCAGACCGAAAGTCTCGAACTGATTTCGTAGGGAATAAATTTTATTACACCCTTACAATGAGGTTTTATTTAAATGGGTACCGTTATTGCTTTGAACGATTTGGTTGTAAAATTAGTGGGTTTTATTGACTTTTTATGCTAATATCGAGTTAGTGGTATGTGTATAACATATTCACTTGAATTATCTGGAATCTATACTAATATTATAAAGCTGAAGAGTTTGTTTGTTTGAACGCGTTAATCTCAGACACTGCTGGTCCGATTTGAAAAATTCTTTCAGTGTTGGATAGTCCATTTATCGAGGAAGGCTAAAGGCTATATTTTTCTCGACAGTCTTCTACTGCAAAACGATTGCGACTTATGCGCAGCAATGAGACAGAGGATGAAAATGGGCAGAGGTTAGTTACTCAACGAGAAATCGCTGAACGAAATAGCGCTAGAGAAACAAGCATTGAACGAACACGTTTGGCTTCACAAACAACTCGAACTTCGTCTAATCGACAACGGGAATCAAGTGCTGAATGTTCACAACGTTTGACCACAAAAGTTTTAAAATAAATAAATAAATCCTGAAAGTCGCTATACCCCCCAAAGTCACTATTCCACGCGGACGAAGTCGCGGGCACTGCTAGCTGTATATAATTAGGACGACAGCCTGTTAGGTGGACTGATGACATCTTAAAAGTAGCAGGGAACCGTTGGATGCAAGTGGCGCAGGACCGTTACGAGTGGCATTCTCGTGGGGAGGTCTATGCCCAGCAGTGGACGTCTATAAGCTGATGGATGGATGGATGGACGGATATATAATTCTACTTTATCTGTGTGATGACGGAGTAAGAGGACAATTCACCACCCCCTATCTTGCCCGTGGGTATCTCAAAAGACGAGTAAGGGATATAATATACATATAACATCTATAGAAAAGAAGGAAAACTTGAAATAAAACCATATACCCACACGTCTCACCAGCGTGGTATAGTAAGTCAATTTCCCTACTATTGTGGAGAAGTTTTGAGGTCAACAGTGGGACGCATTAAGAGCTGAAATTATAAATAATGACGACGGCTTATGGCGAATAATAAATTGTTTTACTGAATTTTGGTGTAATTTGTATCCGTTAATCGCATCCTCCATAATACAAGTATTGGTTCCTTAATCCTGGATATGGTCTTAAAAAAAGTGTGTATGTACTCATGTAAGCACGTAAGATGGTATTCTTCTTTAAGGTAACAAGATTAAAATCTTGATTGCCCGACGTTTCGAACACTTTGCAGCGTTCATGGGCATACATGCGCCTGATGCCGCCCTAGCCGAGGCCGTGGTTGACTGGACCGGGGGTATCGGTCGAGGAGAGGGTACTCTTCAAGGGGTATTCCGTCGGGCCAACCACTGACGACAAGTCACCCTGCTCCGGTGGTCGGTCCAACGACGGGTGTCGTTGTCACGGGTGGGTTACGGGTGTGCGTGCTGTCGCCCCGGACGGGGCGGACTATAGTCAAATACAAACGCGATAAAATCCGTAAAGTAGTTTTATTTAAAATGTGTAATACTCGCGTAAACATCAGGAAGCGTTGTAAAAATTTTGACAAACATTTTATACTTCGCGTTATACAACGTTTGTAGAAAAACGACACTAATAATAGAAAAAAAGAAATTTAAAACATTCAAAGTTTTATTATAATGCATTATCTAATTGAAATTTAAAACATTCAAAGTTTTATTATAACGCATTATCTAGTTGAAATTTAAAACATTAAATTTTTTATTATAACGTATTATCTAGTTGAAATTTAAAACATTCAAAGTTTTACTATAACGCATTATCTAGTTGACATTTAAAACATTCAAAGTTTTACAATAACGCATTATCTAGTTGAAATTTGTGACGGTGTGAGCGAGCATCATAAAAACATACCTACTCTCATAATTTTACCCTAACGCGTTAAAAGGAGTATCATCATCGCAGCCCACATACGTCCCACTGTTGGGCTCGGGCCTCCTCCACAATGGAAGGAAATTAGACCTACTATACCATGCTGGTCAGGCATGTTGGTATAGGGTTTCAATTCGAGTTTTCCTTCCCTTGCACAGATGTTAATGTGCATATTATACCCCTTAGTCGTCTTTTACGACATCCACGGGCAAGATAGGGAGTGGTGAATTGTATTCTTATTCCATCACCATACGCGATAGTAGAAGTATAATTTCAATAAATACAAAATACACCTTGATTTACAGAAACCATTGTAGTTCGCAGCAAATAATCGATTGGAAACGGAACCACAATATTTGAAACGTCAAGTCGCTACATAGACCACTGCAGTATCAATGCAGTCAAATGTCGGTAAGGACTGGCCAATTTAACTAACAGCGGTATTCGCAATCAAACTGTTCACAAAGGTATATAAATGTTTTGTTTGATTGTAAAATTTTATAGTTAAAACTAAAATAAGTATAATAACGAGTTAGTTATTAAATGAAATCATTTATTTCACACAAAATAGAGTACATTAGGTGTTTAGTGTGTTAGTTTGGCTTATCTATCTTGCCTGTAGAGGTATGTGAAAATAATTGCACCATTTTAAATGGTTATATCAATCATAATAAGAGTTACAACAATAATAATGACCTTAAGGCTATACACACATTTCTTGTAATTTGTAATAATTCTTACTAGACGTAACCATGATTTTAAATGTTTTTTAAATTGTGGAAGAGGAAGTGTCTTAATATTTTCTGGTAATTTGTTATAAATAAATATACACATAGAATAGCAATTTTTCATTAACTTGGTAGTACATGGTCGAGATTCTAGAACTAATCTGTGCGGATTTCTGGTATTGAGCGGTAAATCCTTTGCAGTATAAAATAAGTCCCTATTACATTTTACGAATGTGCTTATTTCATAGATATACATGCAGGTTAAGGTTAGCACACCAAATTTTTTAAAATATGATTTACACGGTTCATAAGGTGAAATCCCGCAGCGCTTCTGAGTCAGAAATACCCTATAAGCGTATATTTTTTTTTATTGCCAACGGTGGCAAATGAGCAAGAAGCCCACTGATGGTAAGGTATGCTGCCGCACATGGACCTTTGCAATACCAGGGGCACAGCCGGGCCGTTGCCTACCGTGAAGGAAATACTCTTCTTAAACCTCGTTTAAAGAAGGACATGTCATAGCGCTCGGGAAACACAGCAGCAGGTAGTTTATTCCAGAGACTGCACGTACGTGGGAGAAATGATCGCTGAAAACGTACAGTTGAAGACCATAACGTTTCCAGGTGAAATGGATGAACCCTGCTACGATGTCGAGTGGTACGTTGGTAGAATGGTGACGGTGGTACCAAGTCAAACAGTTCCTAGGAGCACTCCCCGTGAAAGACTCGGTAGAGTACACAGAGTAACCCAAAGTCTCTCCGCTGCTCCAGCGACTCCAATCTGACCGTAAGATTGGGATCGCTGACGATTCCAACAGCCCGTCTTTGCAGGGAATCAAGTGGGTCTAGCTGATATTTGAGCGCACCTGCCCAGAGATGTGAGCAGTACTCCACATGAGGACAAGTTTGTGCTTTGTACAGCACAAGACGCTGTCTCGGTGTGAAGTACCGCCTGGCTCTGTTCAGGACGCCCAACTTTTTGCTTGCCAATTTGGGTTTGTCCTCCAAATGACTCCCAAACTTGACTTTGCTCGATATTTTATATATTTTTGGAATCCATATGCTTTGTGTTTACGTGTGGTGAAGGAGTAAGAATATAATTCACCACCTTCTCTGTTGCCCGTGGGTATCGTAAGAGACGAATAAGAAGTGTAATATGCATATAATATCTATGTCAGAGAAGGAAAACTCGAAACAAAACCCTTTTTTTTACTTTTATTTTTTTATGGGTGGGCTATGGTAAGCGCACACGTGATCCATTCCGTCCGGGGCGACGAAAGGACGGGGCGCGGGCCTATAACCCATCCGTACCCACGTCGTTGGGCCGACCACCGGAGCAGGGTGACTTGTCGTCAGTGGTCGGCCCGACGGAATACCCTTTCGGGTACCCTCACCTCTCGACGTCTCGGTCCCGGGACGTCGGACGACATCGCGCGGTCAGCCTCTCTGCGGGTGACGGACTAAAATCCCCGGTCCGGTCACCTGCGAAACAAACCCTATACCAACACGTCTAACCAGCGTGGTATAGTAGGTCAATTTCCCTCTTATAGTGAAGGAGGCTCGAGTCCAACAGTGGGACGTATGTGGGCTGTGATGATGATGATGATGAATTTCTAATATTTACTCGATTATTACACATTCTACTAACATTATAAACGCAAAAGTTTGTGAGTATGTATGTGAGAATGTGAAGATATTTGTTGCTCTTTCACACAAATACTACTAAATGGATATTAATGAAACTTCATAATACTATAGCTTACATATCAGAATAACACAGAGGCTATAATTTATCTCGATTTTTCCACGGGAAGAGGAACTATGGGGGTAAAACCGCAGAGCGCTGCTAGTTTTAAATAAAGTCCATGAATTTTAAATAAAACTACTTTACGGATTTTATCGCATTTGTATTTGATTTTTGATTACCCGACGTTTCGAACACTTTACAGTGTTCATGGTCACGGGTGGACTAAGATGTCTCACGTCCAACAAGTTATCGTTACTGCAGAAAATTTATGAACGTCAAACGTCGGGTAATCAAAAATCAAATACAAACGCGATAAAATCCGTAAAGCAGTTTTATTTAAAATGTATAATACTCGCGTAAACATCAGAAATCATTATAAAGCCCATGAACCTTGTATTACTATCTAAGCATCCATCAGTCCGTAGGCGTTTCAGAGAGCCACATGCCCAACTTTCTGAAGGTGTTTGCGTGTGGTTGGGTTTAGTGATGCCTTTAGTATCATCGAATCTATTGAGATTCGATTCGCACGCATTCACACTTTTTTATTTTCTTCACGGTCTGACAGCGGCCTTGCAAAGTTACATCGGCTGCAGTATCACTTACCATCAGGTGCGCCGTTTGCTTGTTTGCCAACAACGGTAATATAAAAAATACTGATTTTATCTCTTTTGTAATTGATTCCAAATTACCCGAAGTTTCGAACACCTTTCAGTATTGATTATCAGGGCAAGTCAGGGTAGAATAAGCATACCCCAAGTAGGGGGTATTCCTTCGGGCCGACCACTGATGACAAGTAACTCTGCTCCGGTGGTCGGTCCAACGACGAAGGCGACGTGGTGTTCGGGTGGGTTGCGGGTGTTGCGTGCGTTGCCCCTCTGTCGCCCCAGACGGAGTGGTGCGAGGAGCGCGCCGACCGCAGCCCACCCCAATAAAAAAAAAGTTAGAATAAGCATCCTGTCTGAATTCCAAATCAAAATAGTGTTTAGAAACTGTTATCACAAAGTCTTTTCAATTCTAGACCAAACCTCTTAAACATATACCTTTTCAGAATTTCTAAAATCACACAATCATCATTTTCATCATGGCTCATTTACGTCCCACTGTTGGGCTCGAGCCTCCTCCATAATAGGAGGGAAATTGACCTACTATACCATGCTGGTCAGACGTGTTGGTTAAGGATTCTATTTCGAGTTTTCTTTCTCTTATATCACTTCTTTTCAATTCTGACCAAATCTGTAACCATAAGAATATATGAAAACCTTACACCTTCTCAGAATTCCTAAAATCGCACAAACTTATCTTAAATTCAACGTTTACAGTATCTAAGTGATCTGGTAGTCACAATGTGATTCCAGTTTAAAACTTTTCAATCGTATTAACCGTACAATTATTCGAAGTTTAAAGCGAGCTGAGAATTTTAAAGGTGTTTTAATTAAGTTGAATACTGTGAAGTTTGTTTTTATAACTTAGAATTGTTTATAAGATTGCTTCTTGAGTTTCAATACGATTTTTGGTTATATACTTCTAAACGAGCAATTCTTGTATCCTTACTAACATTATAAATGCGAAAGTATGTTTGTTACGCTCTCACGCTTAAACCATCGAACCGATATTTAAAAATTCTCTCACCAATGGAAAGCTATTATATCAGGGAGTAATATAGGCTATATTTTATCCCGGTATTCCCACGGGAACAGGCACTATGCGGGTAAAGCGACTGAAACCGAAGCGAAACGAGGGCGGGCTACTCGTATTTCTATATATTTAGAATCTACGAAACAATTCCAGTGATTTTAATTAAATTCAGTAAGCTGGAGATTGCGGGGGTGAAGGATCCAACTAGGTTTTATTTTTAAACACCTCATTTTAGCCATGTTTTCGGGCAATGAAAAAAATATAATTGTAATATGAAGGTAAATTTAGTCATTGCCATCCATACTAATATTAAAAATGCGAAAGTAAGGATGTTTGTTTGTTACGCTTTCACGCTAAAACCACCGAACCGATTTTAAAAATTCTTTCACCAATGGAAAGCTATAATATCAAGGAGTAACATAGGCTATATTTTATCCCGATATTCCTACGGGAACGGGCACTACGCGGGTATGACGACTGAAACCGAAGCGAAGCGAGGGCGGGTTGCTAGTCAAGAATAAACGGTAAATCGAGTAGTCGCTTAATTTACACCGCCCCAATTCAATTCTTGGTTTCCATTTTTTATTACTTTTTATTTTTTAGGGTTCCGTACCCAAAGGGTAAAAACGGTACCCTATTACTAAAAATGCTGTCTGTCCATCCGTCTGTCTGTCACGAGGCTGTATCTCAAGAACCGCGATAGCTAGTCAGTTGAATTTTATACAAATTATGTATTTTTGTTACCGCTATAACAACAAATACTAAAAGCAAAATAAAATAAATATTTAAGGAGGGCTCCCATACAACAAACGCCATTTATTTTGCCCTTTTTATAGATAACTAGGTTCTGCTCGCGACTTCGTTTGCGTGGTATAGATACTTTGGGCTAACGCTACCTTTAACCTAAGACTTTCTTTATGTAGAAGGTGAAAATATTTTTTAATAATACGATTCTGTCACACATGATTTTTGCGAAAATTTAGCCGTGTACGCAGCGGAAGTTCTCCAAAAGAATTTGAAATATTCTTCTTTGGTGCTCTGCTCCTGTTGGTCTTAGCGCCATGATATATAGCCTATAGCCTTCCTCGATAAATGGGCTATTTAATATTGAAAGAATTTTTTAAATCGGACCAGTAGTTCCCGAGATTAGCGCGTTCAAACAAACGAACTCTTTAGCTTTATACATTAGTATAAATATAGATATGGATGGTATGTTCCATACCTTTCTTTTTTTTTTTTGGCCGATCGTTCACGCGAGGAAGCCGATCGTGCGCGAGAGTAGTTCCTCTTCGGTGACACGTTCCGCCACCGGCGACTCGGGCGGCGCAGGCGCGAGTACCTGCGCCTGATGCCGCCCTAGCCGCGGCCGTGGGTGACTGGACCAGGGATTTTAGTCCGTCACCCACAGAGAGGCTGACCGCGCGACGGCAACCGACGTCCCGGGACATGGACGTCGAGAGGTGAGGGTACCTGAAAGGGTATCCCGTCGGGCCGGCCACTTACGACAAGGCACCCTGCTCCGGTGGTCGGCCCAATGACGAAGGCGACGTGGGTACGGGTGGGTTATGCGCCCGCGCGCCGTCCTTTCGTCGCCCCGGACGGAATGGACCACGTGTGCGCTTACCCATAAAAAAAATGGTATGGCACCCTACGTGCGCAACTCCGACGCGCACTTATTTATTTACATTTTCATCGTTTTATATATTATTTATGATGATAACATTAAGCAATTATATCACTATCTCAGCTTATGTAAGTCCCAGGGCACCAGCCTCTCCCACAATAAGAGGGAAACTGATCTATCGTATCGCTGGTCAGACGTAAAAGGATTTTATTTCAAATTCTTCATCTCTTGCATAGATAATGATTTCTGATGTTTACGCGATTATTACACATTTTAAATAAAAGACGTTAGATATCCGCCCGTGACCATGAATACTGCAAAGTGTTCGAAACGTCGGGCAATCAAAAATCAAATACAAACGGGATAAAATCTTGCATAGATGTTATATACATATTAATATCAGGTTGACCGAGCTTCGCTCGGAGTATTTTTGTAGCATTTATTTAGATATATATTAATAAAAAATCAAAAAGTAAATAATGAAAATTATATAAAAAATTGCAAAAAGAGAATAATAATAACACCGAGATTCGATCCGAAGCCGTTTGTCGCCGATGTCAAAAATAAAACGAAACCTGACTACTTCGCCACTGAGCTATCGTAACTCATGACATTAATGGCAAAATTTGAATTCATATTCTTTTAAAATTTAATGTCATTATATTGTCTGCCAAAAACACTGACAAAACAACATTTTCTATATATAAAACTTAGCTAGATCGATTTTTGGGCCCGAATCCTCTAGTATGCCAAGTTTCAACAAAATCGTTGGAGCCGTTTCCGAGATCCTGAAAATATATATATTTACAAGAATTGCTCGTTTAAAGATATAAGATATTCCTTAGTCATCTTATACAATACCCACTTCTGTTTTTTTTTGGGCTGGGCTGCGGTTGGCGCGCCTCCGCACCACTCCGTCCGGGGACGACAGAGGGGCTTAAGCACGCAACTCCCGCAACCCACCCGAACACCACGTCGCCTTCGTCGTTGGGCCGACCACTGGAGCAGGGTTACTTGTCATCAGTGGTTGGCCCGACGGAATACCCCCTACCCGGGGTACCCTCCCATCGGCCGACGTCCCCCCCTCAGGGAGGACGTCGGTCTTTCCTCACGCGGTCGGCCTCTCGGCGGGTGACGAACTAATCCCCGGTCACGTCACCCGCGGAGATACAATACCCACTGGCAAAGATATATGTTAGTAAGTTGTTTTCTTCCTTCCCTTCTTGTTTCCCTTCCATAACCAGATGGAAAAAATTATATATATTATCAAATAGGTGCCTAAGTTTAAGGAATATGTCAAAATCATCTCTTTTTGGATGTTTCTATATCTGACAATGATTTGTGAAACGAGTTAAAGCATATATTGTTACTCTTCTGCATAGCGATGGAATAACCACATAAATATCACCACATCGTACTTGTTCATGAGAGTCGTAAAAATCTCTTAAAGCATCATTTGGTGGCAGGAAACAGCACTCTCAAGTCAAGTGTGAAACTGAAAACTATATCAATGACCTCACCAATTAAAAGCCGCCCCACGTAGAATTCTATGGAGGTGAATTATTGCTAGCAGTGAATATTGGAACACTAAAAGAGATTCATCATCATCCTGCAGCTATTATTTAGAGTACATACTGCTAAAGTTATGGCAATAATTCTATGACCCGCCGTTGGCCTTTTTTTTTTTTTTTTTTTTATGGGTGGGCGCACGCGCGGTCCAGTCCGTCCGGGGCGATGAAAGGACGGCGCGCGGGCGCATAACCCACCCGTACCCACGTCGCCTTCGTCATTGGGCCGACCACCGGAGCAGGGTGACTTGTCGTAAGTGGCCGGCCCGACGGGATACCCTTTCAGGTACCCTCACCTCTCGACGTCCTGGGACGTCGGTCGCCATCGCGCGGTTAGCCACACTGCGGGTGACGGACAATTCCCCGGTCCGATCACCCGCGGCCTCGGCTAGGGCGGCATTAGGCGCAGATACTCGCGCCTGCGCCGCCCGAGTCGCCGGCGGCGGAACGTGTCGCCGAATAGGATCTCTACTCGCACACGATCCGCCGCCTCCTTCCGTGAGATAACGGCCTCACAGAAGGCGGCGACCGCGTCCCAGTTCCTGACGCTGACGAGCATCTCCCTGGCGATGGTCGGCAGCGCCAGGTCGGCACCGATAATCGCGACGAGTTCACGGCGCTCCCCCTCCCACGCAGCACACTCCTCGAGCGTGTGCTGCGCCGTGTCCTCGTCGCAACTGCAGTGGTGGCAGGACGGTGTGCTCTCCCTCCTGACAATCTTGTGCAGGTACTTTGCGAAGCATCCGTGCCCCGTCAGCACCTGCACCAGTCGGAAGGAAAGCACCCCGTGCGTCCGCTCCAACCACTCCATCAGCACCGGCCGGAAGGCCTCGACGGTCCTGACACCGTACCGAGGACTCTCCAGCCGGACTGCCCAACGGGCAATGACTCCACGGCGGGCGTCGACCCGCCAGGCGGTGATCTCCTGCAGGGAGACCATACCGCCGCGGGCGCGCGTCTCCGACACCCGCCGATAAATGTCGGCGAGCATCTCCGCCTCCAGGTCCCACGGGGGAGTTCCGGCCAAGAGGCACGCTGCCTCCGTCGACATGGTGCGGTAACCGCGTATGGCCCTGACCGCCATTACCCTCTGTGGTCGCCTCAAGAGGGCCCTCAGCCGGACGGTCAGGGACCCCGCCCACACCGGTGCGCCGTACAGAGCCATCGACCGGATCACCCCCGCGTACAGCTGTCGGCACGTAGCGCTGGGTCCGCCCACATTCGGCATCAGCCGCGAAAGGGCGGACGCCGCGCCGACAAGGCCCCGAAATCCGTCGCGCTCCTGTTAGGGGAGAAGTAAACACCAAATAGCGTAACCTCTCCCCATTCCGCCGCGACATACCCATCGCCCCTGTCCTTGAGCAACAAAGGCGGGGAATGCCACGACGTGGAGACGACGATTGCCACAGAGCCGTCACTGCTGCCCAGCCAATTGGGCCGGTCAGGCACCACGTACGGCTCCGCGGCTACGGCTGCACCGATCAACCACTCCGCCATGGCTTGCAGGAAAACGTCCTGTGCCTCGGCGGCGTGGTTGAGGTTGGCCTGCAGGAGGTGGTAGGATTCGGTCGCCATTAGTGGGCCGTATCCATCACCTCCTCCACGCTGGCGGGCGTTCGGGTCGCGCTAAGGACCGGAGCGGCCGGGGTCGTCGGGCCGCTCCGCCCCTTTGGGGCCGAAGCCGGGGGTCTGCAATCCTTGCCCCCCATGCGGTGTGTCGCGGGCCTATTGCCAGCCGCACATGCGGGGCAGTGGGGGGTGGCGGCGCAGGATGCCGCCTTATGCCCGGGTTGACCGCAGCGGAAACAAAGGTCGCTGCAGTCAAAGCAGTTAGTGCATGTCGGCCGAGTGTGTCCGACCGCCATGCACTTGTAGCACCTCGCAGGCCGGGACTCCAGCACGGTCACCCGCGCCGAGCTCCAGCCCACGAGGAGCCTGCCTGAGTCGGCCAGTTTCTTGGCCGACTCCACCGGGCACCGCAGCCAGGCGGCACCGACACCGCCCGGACCAGGGCGGATGGCGCCAATTCGGACGGTGTCCGAGGCACATCCGGTTCTAGCCACGATAGCCTCCCGGACGTTCTCCACCGTCACGGAATCGTCCAGACCCGTAATGCGCATTTCGGCGCACTTTACGGGCCTGGCGATTCGGACGCCATCCTCCTCCTCGAACAGACCCCGCAACTTCGTGGCCAAACTGTCGGCCGCCTTGGCGCCCTCGGCCCCAAAGAACTCCAGGATCCGAGCCCCTGTCTGGGCCTTGCGGGTCCTAGCTTCGACGCCTCCAATGTCAGAGACGTCTAACTCCCGCCGGGCGCGACTCAGGACGGCCTCGTAGCTTAGGCCCCTCTCAGCCGCCTCAGGCAGCACAGTAATAACAACTGCGGCTGATTTTGGCGGCCGGAGCCCCTTGCGCGACCTCTTGCCTCTCTTCTTTTTTCCGGCTCCCGCCTGGGGAGCAGCAGCTTCCGCGGCGTTTTTGGCTGCCGCCCTCCTTTTCTGACCGTGAGCCTTCCTGCTCCGCTCAGCCACCTGCCAACCCTGTTCCAGCATGGCAGCAGCGCTGAGCGCAGCGGGCGCGGTCACGGGCCCGCTAGCCGGTGCTTGCGGTATCGTTGCGGGCACCGACTGCGGTATGGCGGGAGCTGGCGCCACCCTCGCCTTCTTTGTTGTGGCGGGACCCTTAGGCCCAGCCACGGCCGCCGCAAAGCTGGCCACG
The DNA here is from genome assembly GCA_032191425.1 of Lymantria dispar. Classification (NCBI taxonomy): domain Eukaryota; kingdom Metazoa; phylum Arthropoda; class Insecta; order Lepidoptera; family Erebidae; genus Lymantria; species Lymantria dispar. The sequence continues at coordinate 26,960,057 of CM063442.1, forward strand.
CGGCCACCCTGGCATGGTAACGGGGTGGGACTCGATGCTACCGTCGCCCGCGCTGCCTTCGCCCTGTCCGCAGCGAGTGGCGGCCGGAGAGGTGCCTCAGGAGGGAGTCTCGCCTCCACGGCCTCAATGCGCGCCTCGACCATCCGACCAACTCTGGTGAAAATGGCGCGCATCGCCTCATCCGACACGCCGTCTACTACGGGAAGTGGCACCTCTGCAGCCGGGACAGGGGTACGTCCCGTGGCGCGAGTCGACGGAGCAGGGGGGGTGGCAGCGACAGCCCTCGTCGCCGGCGTCGGTGGCAGGGTTGGCTTCGGTGGCCCTGCATTCGGCGCGGCGGGCGTCAGCCGCGCGACTTGGGCCCGTAGGTCAGCCATTTCTTTGGCCAACCTGCGGTTCTCCTTTTTCACCGCCGCCAGCTCCGTCTCCAGCTTCTTATTGTGCTCCTGCAGACCTGATACCTCGCCACTGAGGCGGGCATTTTCAGCCTGCAGGGCCGCCACTCCTGTGGTTGGAGGATCCCCCACTATCCTTGCAGCCTGGCTTACCGGAGACGGAGCCCCAGTCCTCGCCGCCACCGCAGCCCCACGCCCTCTGCGACCCCTGTGTGAGGTTGCCACTTTGGGAGGAGGCATGATGTCTCCACTCCCTTCCGAGTCAGATGCAGTGCTGCCACCCTTGTGCAGGGGGCGCTTCCGCACCTGTGGGGGGAGGGCCTCCTCCCTCACTGTCAGGGCCGCCGCCAGGGATGACGCCGCAGAACACGACGCAGGCCCCCCGGCGGCCTGAGCGGCTGGACTCTCCATCACATCAGAAGGCCCTGCGGCACTGCCGCCCTCGTCCATTGACTGCTCTGCAGTCCCATCGGTCTCCGCCGTCGCGTTGCTGTCAGCGTCAGATACGCTACCATCGCTGGGCGGAACATCGGCAGCCCCCCGTGCCCTCTGCTCCGCCCGTCGCAGTTTCGCAGCGCGTCACCTGGCGCGCTCCGTTGCGGGGGTGGGTTTCCCCCCCCTCTTCTTCTTTCGGGCCTCAATTTTCGCTGGGCCCTCGGCTGATTTGGATGCCTCCAGTGCGGAACTGCAGTCCGACGAAGCATCTCTCCCGTCTGTGCCAGTTTTGCAGTAGCCTGGCAAGGCTTTAGCGTGGGAACTAGGCTCCCCGTTAGTGGTGGTTTTGGGCATCTCACCCCTCCTATCTGCATCTTTATTGTACAAGAAATCCATAAGGTTCCCACGAGTATGGGAGAAATAACGGTCCACCCGGGCAGAGATCCCGATACCCGGGTAAGCGTACATTTGTATCCCAACACAGGGGGTCCGCAGGTACCCTGGCTGGGGGCGCGCTAACGACTGAACAACCCATCAGCCATGCATCCTCTCGCCGCGCGCCAGAACTTAGGATTCTGGGTGATTGTTTTATAGAGGTTTTCTTCCTCGCGGTCCAGGCGGTTAAGCCAAGACCCTCGCTCCTGAATCTAGGCCTCAAGACAAATGTCCCGAAGCAAGAATCAGGTCTACGATTTGTCGCGGTTGGCAAATGCCTGCCCAGTCCTCAAATGAATGAGTGACTGGACCCGTCGAATTTTCGCATCCAATACCCTCTACAATTAGAGGGCATGGAGCGAATTTGGGGCATCCCACAAACTGGGCCCCCCCTCGGGCCAGATATTTGCCACGAGCGACAATTCCAGAGAGCAGTCCAAGAAATTGTCGCTCGTGCCCAGGGTACACCACGCGGAGGTTTCTGGCGTAGTACCCCACCCACCGTTGGCCTGACATCAATCCTCCTTAGGGATGTAATTGTCGATCAGACGCCCTCAGATGGAGTTGGCCAAGGCCTTTCTAAAGCTCTTAGTCGTCTTTGTCAATAAACACGAATATTGTAATTATTATAAATGAAACTAGTTTTACGGATTTTATCAAGTATTCAAAACGTCAGACAATCAAAAATTAAATACAGATGCGATAAAATTCCATAAAACTGGTTTTATTTATAATGTAATAGCAACCCGCCCTTGCTTCACTTCGCTTTCAATCGACTTACCCATGTAGTTCCTGTTGCCGCGGGAATACAGGGATAAAAGACTACCTATGTTACTCCCTGATATTATAACTTTCTATTAGTGAAAGAATTTTTGAAATCGGTTCGGTCGTCTAAGCGTGAAAGCGTAACCAACAAACAATCTTACTTTCGCATTTATAATATTAATAAGGATAATACTCGCCTAAACATCAAAGACCATTATTGTAATGGTTGTAAAAGATGAAGATAGGGACACGATATCAAACAGAAAGTATCGATACTGTACTCATGAGTAGTACATACTCAATAAAGTATCGAAACAAAAGTATCGATACTTCAAAATATCGAGTACTGAGTACTTTTCCTACAATCTATGTAGTGATGAGCTTTTTTTTAGACATTTGACCGTCTATGAATATTTCGAGCCATGTTTTAGAAGGTTCATTACGTTTGAACTAGATGGCGTTACAATAAACATGAGTCGTAAGGTCAAGTTTAACATGAATAATTTCTGCAATTTATTCGGTACGATACCTACCATAAAGTACTTATTGAGTAAAAGTATCGAATCCAAAGTGTCGAGTACAAAAGTATCGGTATCGAAAGAAAAGTACTCGATACCTAAAAGTATCTTTACTTTTTTTGTGTCCCTAGATGAAGACGATTGTTATTCTAAAATAAATTTATCCTCTAAAATTGAATACCTCCAAACTACAGATACACAATGTAATCACTTAACTCAATAAAAGGCATACTTATGCTACAACGACCCACATTCACGATAGAACGCATCAATCTCTCAACACCAATAATGTATTATGGGAGACTCGAGCATCGTACTTGTGTAGACGATACATCAGCTGAGTCAAGTTGCACTGAAGCTAGTGAATCATATCAACCACTGAGTTCGTAAGCTATCTTTAATTCAGATGCTCTATATGTTCGTTGTATGACTTTAAGATACGAACTGATAGCGATTTTATAAATAAAACATTTTGATGTGAAACATCTACAGGCGAGGGTGACCGCGATGGTCGCGTGGCGTTTAACGCCACACCTCGCGGTGCCCTCTTGATTAACTATTAATATTTTTTTTGTGTGACTTAGTTGTTAGCCTCAGGTGGCTGTGACAACTTTACCCGGACTGGTGGGTGAGCGCTGAGGGCTCTCAACCCGTGCCGTTAACTATTAAATAAATATCGGGATACATATATACATTTTTGTAACGAAACTATGGTGCGATTTAAAATTTTGTACAACGCCATCTAGTGAACTCAAAGTAAATTGTTATCTATAATGTATACTAATGAAAATAAATGTTTAGAATTCATTCAGTGTGCGGTGGATTAATTTTATTTCTGAGTAATATTTCAAATAATAATGGAAATCGTATTATTTTATTCAATACTTTATGCCATATTAGTTCTTTCGTAATCTATTATATTATGCATATATACTTGTACAAATAATTTTGATGTTTCATATCTGCTAGGCGTCCTGAGTGACGGCTTACTTTTTTTTTTATTGTCGATGGTGGCACACGAGCAAACAACACACGTTGCTAGGCCACTGCTTAACGTAAAGAAAGTAAAAGATGTGTGAATACGTTTCCGTGATAATAAAACCATCACAAAAATTTATTACATACAAATACCCTCAGAAACTTTGGCTCGCAAAACGAAGTGCATTAAAAAATTGCTACTATCCAGATATTGATTTTCTGAAAGAGTGTGGTACTCAGAACGGACTAGCACACGGCTGTAGGCAGACGACTGTCGATAAGGTGGTCCTACCACTTAAGTTATACATCATCATCACCCTGCTCTTATGCCAGTTACTTGAGGTCGACATAATATGTACCTGCTGCTCATATTGCATATTAAAAAAATTGTTGGCAATAGCTTTATAACCGGCCACCTAAAGTCAATTCCGTTTGAAAATGTAATTGTTGACTAGATGGCATCAGATGGAGCTGACTCTGGTCTATGTTAGGGTCTCAATTGTCTTTTACGACGCCTACGATCAAAGTAAGGGTTGGTAATAATTGTAGCCTAATAGTCAATAAATTTGTATGCTATGTGGTAGCATTTATTGTACACGAATAATAACATTGGGTCACCCCATTATCATCATCTTCATTTCAGCTGATATACGTCCCACTGTTGGATTCGAGCCTCCTCCACGATAGGAGGGAATTGACCTTACTATAACATGCTAGTTAGACAGGTTAGTATAGGGTTTTATTTCGTTATTTCCTTCTCTTGCATAGATGTCATATGCGTATTATATACCTTAGTCGGTTTTTACGACATCCACAAGCAAAATAGAGAGTGATGAATTGTATTCTTTGTTCATCACCACACGGATCAAAAGCAATTATGTTTAAATATAATTAAAAGCACTCATATCTAAATGCGTGTTTAGCTTTTCATAGAATAATAACGTAGCAACTAAGAAAGGATTTAATGAAATTCAGTCCCCAGGTGTGCGAAACGAAGTGACAAAGTTTATATGAAAAGAAAAAAGACTTTAAACGTTGACTTCAAATTTCTTCACAAAAATAAATATTCAAAATTTTTCAATTTTTATCTACTGAAAACGTAAATTAGGGTATTAAATTTTTGGTGATACTTATAATTGATTTTATTTAATTAAAAATCACCACAAATAATTATTCGATGGCAATTATAGTACGGTTATTGACTTCACCGACAAAAGTCTTGAGTCATAAATAGGTGCCAAGTTATATAAATAATCTTGACATTTACTTATTAAAAGAACGCATAATATTAAAGTAAATTTAAAATTCAATTTCATGTTTTTTTTCTACTGTAAAACTCCTTTTTATTTATAAATATGACTTTTTAAGCAATAATTGTCAAATCTTTACAAGCAAGCAAATAAATTATAAATAAATAATATTTGATTTAATAAGTTCTCAGATGCTAGTTATTTTATATTTAGATAATCCGTCCGTGTGGTGACGAAGTAAGTATACAATTCACCACCCTCTTACTTACATGTGGGGTTCATGCAGGTACCTTCTATACAAGAGAAGGAAAACTCGTAATAAAATTCCAGCACGCATGAACAGCGTGGCATAGTAGGTTATTTTTTATTGTAGAGGAGGTTCTGGCCTAGCAGTAGAACATGTTTGAGCCGAAATGATGAGAAATCAATTTATATCCTGTTTGATATAAGCAAGTAATTGTTTTTATGGTTTACTTTTCTATTCGTATGAATATTTGACTTGCAAATTACAACTGGGCAAGTCAAATATTGAGATTCAATAGATCTTGAGTTATTTGTTTTATATAAAAAATGCGTCCCCAAAAAATTTGAATTATGATGGTAACAAATCTATATAGCATCGCATTTATAATAATAACTAGCAACTCGCCCTCGCTTCGCTTCGGTTTCAGTCGCCTTACCCGCGTAGTTCCTGTTTCCGTGGGAATACGGGGATAAAATATAGCTTATATTACTCCCTGATATTATAGCTTTCTATAGGTGAAAAACTTTTTGAAATCGGTTCTGTGGTTTAAGCGTGAAAGCGTAATAAACAAACAAACAAATAAACAAACTTACTTTCGCATTTATAATATTAGTAAGGATAACGATAAGCATTTATAATATAAGTAAATACTTTCGGTGTAGTTAGTAAATACGTCGTAAATTCCATGCGGGGTGATGCTAGGGCAGCACGCGGCCCCATAACCAACAGTATCCCACCCCTTCGCCATTGGGTCGAAAACTAGTACCAAGTTCCTTGACGTCCTTCGCCAGTCCAGTGGAATAATCTTTCGGATACCGTCCCTTCTGGACGCCCCTCCTGGGGCGTAGCTCTCACGAATAATTTCAAATATGCCGTAATATTTCAATTAACTGTTTGGTATAGAGAAATAAAACGAATGACAAGGAATTAAGCAACACTCTATTTGAAAACAAATGACCTAAATAAAATAAGCGTCAAAAAATTAACGATCCGTAATCTGAATGGTACAAATCTTTAATATTTATTAACAAAACCCTCTCACGGTACATAAACCTAAAAATAAATTGGATAAATGAATAAAAATTTGTTCGAAACAACTCATTCATTATTCGGAATTGGCCCGAATCCATATTTACAAACATAATCAAATCGCTTTCGCTCGTGTAGTAGACCGTAAATAATATATATTTTTGTCTCGCTATTCCACTGTATTTCAATATTTTTCACGAAACGAATTGGTATAAGTAGAGCGGGCAGAATCACAATTTTGCTAGATTTTTATTTTCTCATTTCGGGGCAATTTTCGGAAGAGCTTCTTCAATAATTCACCTTAAGAAAAAGCTTTAGTCTTTCGTGTAGACTGAGGTGAAATAATATAAAATCTCTGTGCTTTCTTTGACAAATAACGAATGAACGTGAATTTTTAGATAAATTATTAAGGGCAGGTGTTGATCGCGACTTCACAAAGAACGTAATCAGTAAAATGTACTGAATGTTTACTACATACATATCTAGCTTGTCCTACAGCTATTTAGCTCATATATATTATTCACTATTCGATAGATTCATTTTATTATTACACCTGAAGTATTAGTGGAAAATAATTTCCTTATTTTTATATTATACTTTTAGAACAAAAAATTGCAACTTTTTTATCATCATCATTTCAGCTCATATACGTCCCATTGTTGGGCTCAAGCCTCCTCCATAACAAGAAAGAAATTGATCTTATTATAATCATGCTGGTCAAAGAGGTTAGATTTTATTTCGAGTTTTCCTTCTCTTGTACAGATGTTATATGCGTATTATTTCCCTTAGTCGTCTTTTACGGCATCCACGGGTAAGATAGGGAGTGGTTGGACTTTTTTATGCTTGGAAATATTTGCCCTGTTTATATTTTATTTTACACTTTTTATCGTACTTGTAATACTAACAAACCTGTGCGGTGATATAATAATAATACAATGACCAGTACTCATTACTTTGAGAGAAGGAAAGCTTGAAATTAAATAAACTAACCTGTCTGAGCAGCATGGTATAGTAGGTCAATTGTCCTTAACTGGACTATAGAATGGACACACTGGAGCTAATACCATATGTTATACGAATAATACAATTATATATATTTAAACAAAATGACAGCCTGCTGAGTTTCTTCTCAGCTTGTGGCCGTGTTGCGATCCGGTGGTATGGTAGATAATTATTATTGTTTCTATGTATACATTTCACAATATGTAAGTGCCCTTAAGGGGCTTATGCAGAATAAATTATTTGATTTGATTTGATTTGAGTAAGGCGGTCCCCCCGCCTGGATGCTTATGCTAAAAAATTTCTTTTAATATATTTTTTAAATAATTATTTAATCATTATCTGCGATTCATTCCTTCTATTTTCTGTTTTTGTTTAGAAGAAGAAGAATTAAAATACTAACTTAGTTAATATATTACAAGTTAACTGTTTTGATTAAGCTAACATCGCTTTATTAAATCTATCGCTAGATCAAGTTGAAAATAGGACTTTAGTTTTGTCAAGAGAATTAATTACCGATGTTGTTGATTTACTTTAGTTCAGCTATGTTTGATGAGAATACTCAATTTCAATGAAAATGTATAGTTTAGTTAATAATTCGTAGAAACATAATTTACTCATAGATTTAAGATCAAATAATACCAATGGCAGCTTTCCCATATTCATTGTAGGTATCTTATATCTTTAAACGAGCAATTCTTGTATATATATATATATATATATATATACCTATATATATTCAGGATCTCGGAAACGGCTCCAACGATTTTGTTGAAATTTGACATACTAGAGGATTCGGGTCCAAAAAATCGATCTAGCTAGGTTTTATTTATAGAAAATGTTCTTTTGTCGGTGTTTTTAGCATAACAATAAATGACATTAAATTTTAAAAGAATATGAATCCAAATTTCTTTGTAAATATCAAGAGTTACGGTAGCTCAGTTAGGGGGACGGCCGGTTTTAATTTTGTGTTTTGTAGCATCCAAACAGCGTCGGTTCGAATCTCGGTGTTATTATTATTCTCTTTTTGTAATTTTTTATATAATTTTTATTTTTTATTAATATATATTAATAAAAAATAAAAATTATATAAAATATATCTAAATAATCTAAATAAATTCGACAAAGATATTCCGAGCGAAACTCGGTCAACCAGATATTTAGAATAAATATAACACCTTTGTTGTTATTATTATTCTCTTTTTGTAATTTTTTATATAATTTTTATTTTTTATTAATATATATTAATAAAAAATAAAAATTATATAAAATATATCTAAATAATCTAAATAAATTCGACAAAGATATTCCGAGCGAAACTCGGTCAACCAGATATTTAGAATAAATATAACACCTTTGCCATCTTTTATTTTTTTTTTAAAGTGGTAGGATCACACTGTTGTTAGGTAGGGACACGGAATCGAAGAGAAAATATCGTACTGTACTCATAAAAGTATCGAAACAAAAGTATCGATACTTTACGATTTGTCGACGGTATTGTCTGCAGCCGCGGGTACAGAATCAAATAGAAAGTGTCGATACTGTACTCATGAGCAGCATTGAAAAAAAAGTATCGTACTTATAAAAGTATCGATACTTCGAAGTAACTAGTGATTTTCATAGAGTCGATCAGATCAGACCTTCATTGTGATTTTCTTTTAGGTAAACTCTAGGAGGAAGTGATAACTTATAATCAATATCATGCAAGCGTGTTTTTTACACAAAGCACCAACATTTGCAGGATTTTCGTGAAGAGGTTTTTTTAGGAATTGAACATCTACAAATGGATGGCAATTCAAGTTTAAAATAAGTTATTTCTACAATTTATTTCTTATGATAAAAAAGTACTCATTGAGTAAAAGTATCGGTATCGAAAAAAAAAGTAAACGATACCAAAAAATATCGATACTTTTTTCGTGTCCCTAGCTGCGGGCCGGTCTATCCGGGATAGTTCACACTCCCGCCGAAGATCAACATCTGAGTAGTAGCAATTTGTTTCTACACTTCGTTTGTAGGCAGCAACCTAGTAAAGGTCCATGAATGGCAGAATTAATTATCATCTGTTTGCTGGTTGGCCACCACCAACTATAAGAAAATGCGGCGCAACTTTGTCTTCGAGCTATTAAATTATTATTTTTTAATTATTTTTGGTTGGTAACGAACTGTTAATGACTAATAAAAAATTTAATCCTTGATCATAAAAACTTCTTTATAAAATCAAAATAATTCTAAAATAATAATCTAAATTAACAGGTTATAGCTAATATTTATTAGAAAATATGTAGTGCAATATATTCTACAAAAGTTAAAAACATTTCTTAATTAGCGCTTGGTGTTTGTGGATTTGAAAGCAGAGAGCAGATGCGCCAGCGCTACACGCACAATCGCACAAGCGCCCTGCGCCAACTTGCGAATTTTCGATCAGGTCACGTGTTCTGACGCGAGTTTAACATTTTTTACTATTCCAAAAAGTGGTCACCGCCGTTAAAGAAGATTTCACTTCAAAAATACTTTTTTAGCGTTGGTCCGCCCAAATGGCGAGATGTACAGTACTGTCCAAATGGCGAGATGTACAATACGGCAGGTTATGGTATTGCAAGTCATTCTTGCCACCGTTCCAGATAGTTTGCGTGGAGAGTGAAAAAAAAATGGACTATGTAACGATTTATGATGTTAACGCGAGTGCCATATATAAAATATAACAATTTTTATGGATTTTATTGCATCATCATTTCAAGCCATCGTTATTCACTGCTGGACGTAGGCCTCTCTCATGTTACGCCACAGAGTGCGGTCTTGTGCCACCTGCATCCAACGACGCCCAGCAACTTTCATCAGGTCGTCGGTCCACCTAGTGAGGGGGCGTCTTACACTGCGTCATCCGATACGTGGTCGCCACTCGAGAACCTTTCTTCCCCAGCGGTTGTCGGTTCATCGACCGATGTGGCCTGCCCATTGCCACTTCAGCGTGCTAATTTATTGCATATGTATGTGATTTCTAAACACAATGTTATGATTTTTTTTCTTCAGTGATTATGAATGCTGAAAAGTGTTCGTAACGTCGGACAATTAAAATTAAACGTAGAATCCGTAAAGCTTTTTTTTTCTTCAAGCTTGTTATACACACGTATAATGTTGACTAGCTGGATTCGCATATGAATTCTATTAGAGATTTTCTTCTCCTATAGCAATATTATGAACTTACGGTCTATAATCGTTTCTTAAGATAACCATGAGCATGAAAGGGTTTATGTCATACTATAATCTTGAGTAATATAAGTGATATCTTATGTAAATTTCTCCTTCAGACGGCGTTCTACAATTAGACATTATACGTGGTTTGTATAAAGGATGTGTGCGCATCAGAATTAAACCCACACTACTTGGCTAGCAGGTCGTTGCTACGATAGACCACTATATCATGAGTTTAGTTAAAAAGATATCTCCTAAAGAAATGAATAGTTATTGTACAGTGATCTTCTGCGTTCTTTCCGTGTGGTGATGGAGTAAGAATACAATTCGACACTCCCTATCTTCCCCGAGTATGTCGTAAAAGACGATTATGGGATATAATATGCACATAATATCGGTACGAGAGAGAAGGAAACTCGAAATGAAATCCTATACCGACATGTCTGACCAGCATGGTATAATTGGTAAAATTCTCTCCTATTGTGGAGGAGACCCGAGCCTAACAGTAGAACATATATGGGCTGCGATGATGATGATGATGATCTTTTGCGTTATATACAGACCATATCACGTTAGAAAAATTCATCTATCGTCCTATGAATGTCTACTACTAATTAAAGACTTCACTATGAAGAAGAATAAATCACCAATAACCAGCCTTGATAGGTGGTATGCGATCACAGCTACTGTTATAAGTTTCCTAAGAAACTATTGCTGTCATTCCTGAGAGGAAGTATTATGTATTGTTCAATGAATAAATGATTCTAGTTTATTTAGAAATCTGTATATTGCAAAGCCTTTTGTTAATTAACGTCAAAGTTTATGCTTTTCGTAGAGGCATCAAATTATGAATTAATTACGCTGTTATTTACTCGTATTTGACATACGTTATTAAATTATTCGTAACAAGCATATGTATATGCAAAGTGTGTGTCTCACGCTTGATTTAATACGTTTGAAATTTGTAATTTGCTTCAATAAACTCTATGAGGTTTTGCTTTGAAATATTACAAAATGTTCTTGTGTCTCAAGCATACGTCGATTTTTATCATCTAAGGTTGTTTTCTGGCGAGATAAGCATTTATAAATCCATCTATATGCGATTATACAATAGTTTATGTATAATATCAGGTTGACCGAGCTTCGCTCGGAGTATTTTTGTAGCATTTATTTAGATATATATTAACAAAAAATAAAAAAAATAAATAATGAAATTTATATAAAAAATTACAAAAAGAGAATAATAATAACACCGAGATTCGATCCGACGCCGTTTGTCGCCGATGTCAAAAATAAAATGAAACCTGACTACTTCGCCACTGAGCTATCGTAACTCATGACATTGATGGCAAAATTTGAATTCATATTCTTTTAAAATTTAATGTCATTATATTGTCTACCAAAAACACTGACAAAACAACATTTTCTATACATAAAACCTAGCTAGATCGATTTTTTGGGCCCGAATCCTCTAGTATGCCAAGTTTCAACAAAATCGTTGGAGCCGTTTCCGAGATCCTCAATATATATATACAAGAATTGCTCGTTTAAAGATATAAGATAATACAGACTGAATATATTCCTGCTAGCAAGATAGTTTCAAATTCGAAGCTTGCTGTTGGTTCGCCGAGAAAATCCTTTGCGTACGTGTTGTAATGTCAAATAACAACAAAAAAATCAACGAAACCCAATGTCATCATTTAAATTTTCTTAAGGCTAGAAGGCGTGGTATAGACGATTGGCTATTATTTACAAACTGTTTAGAGGCAAAACACGTGTCGAATGAATATTCGAAGTTCTGCGGCAAATTGCAAGTTGATGTTCTGGAAGGTGCTCATCACGTGAGAGTAAAATTTCCTTATTTCCTAGTCCATCTTAAATCTTATCCCGTATTCCTTTTATTATTTCCGCTATGTATCGCCTAATTCAATCAATTATTATGTTATTTTTAAGATAATATAAAATAAAACTTGGAGAAAAGATCTCTCCAATATTTCAAGGTACGTTTTACGAATGATCAATATCAATATTTGAAATGTGTTTTACATCGTGCTTGTAATTATTTTTGATTGCCTAACATTTCGAACACTTTCAAGTTGATGAGGTTTTCTTTCATGAGTCCCCCCGTCTTCCTCAATCCATAGAATAATTTTATTTGAAGTGTACACACTTCTCTCTCTCTCTATATATACTCGCGAAAATATTACATAATTCTAAATTTGTGGATCACACAACGAATTATTCTACAGTGCCCGTTCCTGTGGGAATACCGAGATAAAATATATCCTATGTTACTCCCTGATATCATAGCTTTACATTGGTAACAAGTTTTTGAAATCGGTTTGATGGTTTAAGCGTGAAAGCGTAACAAACAAACTTACTTTCGCATTTATAATATTAGTAAGGATAATAGATGTTCCAAATATCATCGACCGATAGACTTTTGTCAGAACGCCACTCGCTTATGTAATCGAAGAACTTTTTACTTAAGTAAGTTGCGAACTTCAGCCAATATTCTCCCGTTTTATCGTATGAGCTCTTCATCAAATATGATTCGAATAGATTCTTTGGTCTTATATATACTTATAAATCTTACTGTATGGTGGCGACTAAGAATACTACTAACCCTTACAATACTCTAAGTGTCTTAATCTTCCGTAATTGAGGTAGATTATGACATACCTCAGCGGTAAAAAAAAATCGTTACAATTTTTGAACGAAAAAGGCGCGCAAGTTGGTTTTCTCAGTAGCTGCAAATGTGACGTTGCCGCTCCCATCCGTGCGAAAGAATTAGTCCGGCGTCGGCCACAAACACTTGCATAAAGTGCGCTTGGGTATCCCACACCCCACCTTGAACAGCGCGTGGCCTAAAAGGTAAGTGAAACTACTTTTGTTTTTTATTTATCTATATGTTTATTTCGGTGTTTAACGTGGTGAAATATTGTTTGCAGGTAATAAATAGTTTAACTAAAACATGTCTCGGTTAGCGGAAGAAGACATATTACGAGCACTGATAGGAGAAGACGATGATCGTAACACTGAGTTAGAACAAGAATCGGATGGTGATGCAGATCATATCAGTGCTCAAAGCAATATAGATACTGAAGTGGATGCTAACATACTGTCTTCGGATTTAGACAGAGATGACATTAGGTACATGTGTAAAAAATGTAATAAGCCTATATGCGTGATTAAGATCTGATTTTATTAGCGTCAGTTTTTACTAAATTGTAAATGTTTAAAACTAGATATACTGTAGTTTTATAAATTGAGAAGACTGTTATTGTAATACGTACCATTTGTTTTAAGTACTCAAGAAAATATTTAGTAGTTTATAGTTAGAAGAAAAAATTAAGGTTCTGTATTTTTATTAATAAAAGTCTATTCTAATATAAAAATAAAATTTATTTTACTCAAACTAATTCATTATTAGATATATAAATATTTTTATTATTATTTAACAATCACAAAAAACAATTTTACGGATTCTTTTTTTTTTTTTATTGCAAGCAGTGGAAAACGAGCAAACAGTACACCTGATGATAAGTGTTGCTGCCGCTCATGGACCTTTACAAGGCCGCTGCCTACCGCGAAGAAAATGAAGGGAGTGTGAATGCGTGCAGAGCTCTCGCTCACCGAACGAAGCGCAGTAACAAATTGCTAGTACTCAGACGTCGATTTTCTGCGAGAGTGTGGTACTGCCCCGGACGGACCGGCCCGCGGCTGTAGACAGATAACTGTCGACAGTGTGGTCCTACCACTCCACAAATTTTACTCCTTTTATAATTGGGGTATAGCAAACCCCACCTAGTACAGCATGGTGAGATTAATCACTTCGTATACGGAGTAGTACTTACTCTTAAGTAAGAGCGTTACATCAACCTGGGCTAAATCCACCTTTTTCTGGTGGGCTATGGTCAGCCAATATCCTTTCCGTTCTAGGACGACGAGGGGACGACGTGCGCTCACTCAACCCACCATATACCTACCCCTTCGCTATTGGGCAGACCACCGGTCCCGAATCCCTTGTCGTCCGTCGCCAGCCCACCAATTCGACGTGATGCCCTTTGGTCAATAATAACATTCTCAAGAAAAGTTGATAGTTGATAGAATAACTATTGCCATTAACTTCTATGTTATAGGAAGAGAAGTACATTATGCAACGACCCTAAGTAATTAAGAGAGAAAGACTTTTGTTTTTGAGACTAATCCCACCTCACATTCCCACCACTGTAAGTCCTGTTAGCCAGAATCTACAATGGTCTCCGTATAAGATACCGAGCTTTGACCGTCAGGAAGTCGCGGGAAACGCTTTTAATTGTCTTGGGACTGAATTATATAGTCATCTTTTACGACAACCACGGGCAAAATAGCGAGTGGTGAATTGTATATAGGTTATAATAATACCTTTTTTTTTTTTTTGTGGGTGGGTCGCGGTCGCCGCGCCTCTGCACCACTCCGTCCGGGGCGACAGAGGGGCTTAAGCACGCAACTCCCGCGACCCACCCAAAAACCACGTCGCCTTCGTCGTTGGGCCGACCACTGGAGCAGCGTTAACTTGTCGTCAGTGGTCGGCCCGACGGAATACCCCCTATTGGGGTACCCTCCCATCGACCGACGTCCCCCCCCCGGGGAGGACGTCGGTCTTTCCTCACGTGGTCGGCCTCTCGGCGGCTGACGGACTAATCCCCGGTCACGTCACCCACGGCCTCGGTTAGGGCGGCATGAGGCGCAGATAGTTGCGCCTACGCCGCCCCAGTCGCCGGCGGCGGATCTCCTCATCGAGGCTGCGCTCCTCGCGTAGGCGATCCGCCGCCTTCTTCCGCGAGATCACTGTCTCGCAGAAGGCTGCGACCGCGTCCCAATTCCCGACGCTGTCGACCATCGTCCTAGCGATAGCCGGTAGCGTCAGGTCCGTACCGATGATTGCGACGAGTTCACAGCGCTGCACTGCCCAAGCCCCGCAGGCCTCGAGCGTATGGCGCGCCGTGTCCTCGTCGCAATCGCAGTGGTGGCAGGACGGTATACTCTCCCTCCTAACGACCTTGTGCAGGTATTTGGCGAAGCACCCATGCCCCGTCAAAACCTGCACCAGTCGGAAGGAGAGCACCCCGTGCCGCCTTTCCAACCACTGCATCAGCACCGGCCGGAAGGCCTCCACGGTTCGCACCCCGAACCGAGGCCTCTCCAGCCGGACTGCCCAACGGGCAATGACGTCTCGGCGGGCGTCGACGCGCCAGGCGGTGAGATCCCTTAACGAGACCACACCGCCCCCCGCTCGCACCTCCATCACCCACCGATATAGTCCGGCGAGCATCTCCGCCTCATAATAATACCCTCTGGGCCAGTCGTTAGCTCACCATGAGACTACCGAAAACCTCGGCGGAACATTATATGGCTCTAAGTTCTTTTGATATAAAAGAAAAATGTATCACAAGATTTATAGGCAAGCCAATAAACCGCAGGGCAGCTTATGGCGTGCTGAATGGGAGTCGCTCAACACCCCAAGCCACTTTCACCAATGTTGCCCCGTGTTGCCCGTATGGCCTGCGTGTCTGTGGCGACCGTATGGGGAGGGCCATTCAGTGAGTTGGCGGTGTCACCATCTGCCAAAGGTCAAGACGATAAAGGTATTGAAGGCCGACGAGAGTTTTAAATCAATAGTTTTCCGTTAATCCAGTCCATCTAACCTCCAATCCCAAAATCATATATTAGATACCATTATCACACAATAGTTTTACACGTCTACCGTTGGCAGTCCACGTGTGTTATGTGCAGACATGGAGTGTAATCGGTAGACGTCCCATCCCGTTTTTAGATTAAATTTCTCCAAAGCCCTCTGTATGTTGGATCCATATCCCCATGTAAGCCTTTCAAAGTACCGGGTGTCTTCCATTGAAAGAGATCTGTGAAACTTGGAGATACATAATCTTCTTAATATATATAAATTACGTGTCACGTTGTTTGTCCGCGATGGACTCCTGAACTACCTAACCGATTTTAATCAAATTTGCATACCGTGTGCAGTTTGCTACCATCTTAATTTATAGTCGCAATATTATTTTATTGCAAATTATTTGTCTATTATTTGACATTCACAATTATCTGTTAAATCCAAACGATTTTAACAGATGGCGATATTTGTTGACTGGATTGGGTAATTAATTAATAGATGGCGATGCTATGTCAAACCTACAAACGTGTCATATAGGATTTTAACTTGCTTTTTTACATAGATGCCATTTGTAAAAAAAATATGAGGATCTCTATGACAGATATTCTCCTACAGTTCCACTTAAATAGTTTAATAAAATGTAATATAACAAAAACATTAGCCACAGCAACGCGTGGCCGGGTCTGCTAGTAATTATATATAATAAAAATTTTGTATTTCGTGTTATTAATATGGCGTTGAGGTAAATTTCTTTCATGTGGTTTTCAGTACATGAATTTACCTATTTTTTTTTATAAATAAAATTAATATTTGATGCAAATATTAAAGATGTTAAGTACCAAATATATTTATTTACTTGTACTTCAAACGATGTTATATTTAATATACATATATGATTGATCCCTATGATCACTGTACCGTAAATAAAGGCAAAAGAGTAATTGGCGTAATAACTATCTTCTATCGTATTGGCGTTATGAGAGCGTTCACATGAAGGTTATATCGCAAAATCTATATTACTATTAGAGAGTATGTTAGTTTATTTGTATGCACTAATCTCAAGCACTACCAGCTGAATTTCAATTTATCTTAAAATGTTAGATAGTCTGTTTATGGAGACGACATAAGACACACGGGTTTTATTTCGAATTCTCCTTCTCTTGCATAGATGTTCATCATCATCATCATCACAGCCCACATACGTCCCACTATTGGGCTAGGGCCTCCTCCACCATTGGAGGGAATTTGACCTACTTATACCATGCTGGTCAGACATGTTGGTATAGGGTTTCATTTCGAGTTTTCCTTCTCTTACACAGATGTTATGTGCATATTATATCCCTTAGTCGTCTTTTACGGCAATTGCATAGATGTTATATGCATATTATATCCATTATTTGTCCTCTACGACATCCACGGGCAAGATAGGGAATCCCTATACGGCGGACAATGAAACGTTGAAACATTAACCTCAGTCGGAGTTAGAATAACACTTCAGGATATTAAAATAATATAATACGGATTGTTATAGGATATTTTCTCACTGTAAAAAATATCCAAACAATAGATAAAAAATCGGCCAAGTGTGAGTCAGTCTCGTGCACGAAGGGTTTCATACCATTGACTAAGTAAACAACAGTTAGTACAAATTTTAAAATAATTATGAGAGCAATTAATATATTTCTTATTTTAATTGTATTATTCATTCATCATCATCATCATCTCAGCCCATATACGTCCCCCTGTTGGGCTCGGGCTTCCTCCATAATGGAATAGTAATTGACCTACTATACCACGCTGGTCAGACGTGTTGGTACAGGGTTTTATTTCGAGTTTTCCTTCTCTCGCATAGATGTTACATGCGTTTTATATCCCTTAGTCGTCTCGTACGATTACCCACGGGTAAGATAGAGGGTGGTGAATTGTATTCTTACTCCGTCACGACACTGAAGATTCTGTCGTGTGGTGACGGAATAAGAATTATTAATTATTAAAGTAAATATACAATTAAGTATTTTGTGAATATTTCAAGTACCTACCTGTTACCATTTACTGATATCGAGAAAAATTGGCAATAAAATCGCGTTTGTTGTATGGGAAGCCCCTCTTAACTATTTGTTTTGTTTTGTTTCGTTTCGTTTCGTTTCGTTTCGTTTCGTTTCGTTTCGTTTCGTTTCGTTTCGTTTCGTTTTGTTTCGTTTTGTTTTGTTTTCTTTTCTTTTCTTTTCTTTTATTTTATTTAATTTATTTAATTTTATTTTATTTTATTAAGTTTTATTTTATTTTAAGTATTTGATGTTATAGCGGCCACAGAAATACGTAATTTGTAAAAATTTCAACTATCCAGCTATCGCGGTTCTTGAAATACAGCCTGGTGATAAACAGACGGACGGACAGACAGCGAAGTAATAGTAATAGGGTCCCGTTTTTACCGTTACCCTTTTTACCCTTTGGGTACGGAACTCTAAAAAGATTCATTATCTAACCATCTGTCAATGTCTATGATAAACATTTCACAAGCTGTCTACATAATAAATGCAATCGACGATTGATTTATGATTACGTTAGACTTTTAACGTCTTCTTTGTTGGTATGAAACGATATGTTTATGTGAAATATCCACATTATTACCAACTATAATGTGTTTTGATATACGCATTGCCTAATAAACAATACTTTGATTTATTATTATAAGAACCATACAGTGTGAAATTTTATTTTTTGTGGTTTCAATATTTCATTGATTGTAAATAAAACTACTTTTACACAGTCCACCTGTGACCATGAATGCTGTAAAGTGTTCGAAACAAACGCGATAAAATCCGTAAAAGTAGTCTTATTTGCAATATGTAGTGCTCGCGTAACCATCAGAAATCATTATTTCATTGATATTATAAAAAAAGTCTAGAAAGTTTATTACAAAACTACGAAAGGGGTTTCTGTAATTTTAAAATAACTAAAGGCAAGTTTTCGTCAAGTTTGTTTCTCGATTTTTCTACCTACAATTCGTTGTTAAAACTTGATGAAATCTGTAAAAATTGGATATTTGATGTTTACGTGAGTATTACACATTGTAAATAAAACTGCTTTATAGATTTTATCGCGCTTGTATTTGACTTTTGATTGCCCGAGGTTTTGAACACTTTACAGCGTTCATGGTCACGGGCGAACTATGATGCCTACCGTCCAACATGTCATCGTTGTTATAGATATTTGTAATTATCTACCCGTTGCAAATATTAGTTATTAATTTTTGACCCACATTTTTGCTACAAATTTATTGCCAGTACAAGAAACAATGATTCTATATGAAAAAAATATATTGTTTATTATTAAAATAAAATAAATAAAATAAAAAAAAATTGTTTATGATTAGTAATTATTAAATATTAAATTTGTAGTAAATACGAACGTCTCTTTCGATTTGAAATAAAGAAAATTACCCATTTAAATATTCAAAATTTCTAAAAAGCATTTTAATGATTTCTGATATTTACGCGAGCACTACTAACGAACTACTAAACTGTGATAAATAATAGTATTTTTACGCACGGTCCGCCCGTGATCATGAATGCTGTAAACTGTTCAAAACGTTGGCCAAACAAATGTAATAAAATCCGTAAAAATACATAAATCCGTAAAATAATCCGTAAAATCAAATACAAACGCGATAAAATCCGTAAAGTAGTTTTATTTAAAATGTGTAATATTCGCGTAAACATCAGAAATCATTCAGAAAAAATAGTTTTAATTAACAGCATCATAATTATCTTAAAACTATGTTTAAAACTGCTAATAAAGACATTATCCATTACTTAATGAATGCTGCAAATATAATAATAACAACAAAACTAGGTTATGCTTTGCGCCATACTCAAATAAGTACAATTTTCTCCAAATTACAATGTTTAATATATAATTTAATTCAGTTCCCTGATTGTGTTAACGTTTTGCTCCCAAACTGTATTAGATTTTAGTCACTGTTTATTAGTATTGCTTCAATAAATATCTGTTACGAACTCTCTGGGTGGTTTAATAATAAACGATGCCCGAATCTGGGGCAAAATGCACTTTGATTTTATATAATTATTGGGGTGGGTCTGTGCTTAGGGTGAGAATTGGGTCAGTATTGAAACAATGTTCAGGCTTTAATAGATTTTTGTTTTCAATGTAAGCTATTCTACATGTTGATTACATTTATAAAACTTTATGAGTTTCTACGTTAAAAAAGTAAATTGGCGAGAGAATGACTGCTACGTTGCTCTTCTAAACACTGATTTCACACTACGAGAACACTTTCTATTCACAGATATGCGTTTTCCTCAAGCTTCATAGTTAAAGGAAGTGCATTATCAAACCCCAAGACATTTGTGTTAATAGACGTTTATTATAGAATGGCATAAACACCGTTTATAATAACATATATACAATAAATTACAATGTATTTCCTAAAAAAGATTTAATTTTAATGCATCTCCAGAGTAAGTGGAACTCCTGATTATGAATGTGAGGATATATCGTAATTCTCTTTATAGATAGCATACAGAATGTCCTAGTAATGAAATCAACTGTTTATAATCTTGAAGTAATCATTCATTGTTATCATCATCCTAGCCCATTTAAGTCACACTGCTGGGCTACAGCCTCCTCCACAATGGGAGGGGAATTCATCTACTGCATCATGTTTTTCAGACGTGTTGGCATATTTTTTTATATCGAGTTTTCCTACTCTCGCATAAGTAATATTTGCATATTATAATCCCTTAGACATCTTTTACGACACCCCCGAGCAAGATAAGGAGTGGTGAATTGTATTCTTACTTCTTTACCACATGGAAAGCAAATCACGATTGCCAAACCGCTCACTAATTATGACATTTAGTATTTTCAGGACATATAGTGTTTCTAGGTTGTTCATTGATGTCTGTTGAAATTGAAAACTGTAGTGCATGCATTTGCAAAACTTAGAAAACTTTTATATTAATTATTATGCATACGTAATACTGCGAGAACATAGGTCTACGACCAGTGTGTTACCAGTGATGACTTACGACATGGAAACATGGTCCTTAAATGTAACAAGGCTTAAAGTCGCTCAGCGTGCTATGGAGCGGGCTATGCTCGGGATTTCTCTGCGAGATAGAATCCGAAATACGGAAATCCGCAGAAGAATGGGTTTAACCGACATAGCACGAAGAATTAGCACGCTGAAGTGGCAATGAGCAGGCCACATCGCTCGACGAACCGATAACCGCTGGGGAAGAAATGTTCTTGAGTGGCGACGACGTATCGGACGACGCAGTGTAGGACGCCCCACACCAGTTGGATCGACGACCTGGTGAAAGTTGCTGAGCGTCGTTGGATGCAGGCGGCACAGGACTGCACTTTGTGGCGTAACATAAGGGAGGCCAACGTCCAGCAGTGGACGGCGATAGGCTGAAATGATGATGATGATGAATACTTTTGTAATCAATTATTTGTTTATATTTTTTAGTAGTGCAATTCTTATAACTTCTTTTGTACTTGTTAATACGAGAGGTATAAAAACCTCACTGTATTTTAAAAATATTTTTGGAGCATTTATACTCAAGGAAATATGGAGAGAATGTTCTTACCTTCTGTTATCAATAACTGGTGTACACTTCGTTTTCCAGTCAATATTTGAAACAAATTTTAGCAAAGCGTTGGCTGAAAATCTGTAGTTCTTAGTTTCTCAAGGAATATTGAAATTTTCTTCACGTATTTTGTAAATATAAACTTTTATTATAGTTCTGTTTTGTTGACTAAGTTTTTGATTTTATATGTGGTAATAATAAGTTCGATTGAATAAGTAAACTCATTGGCGGCATATGAATTAATGAATTCATTCATCATCGTCATCACTATTTTCTGTCATCACCCCTTACTTTACCCGTCATCATTACCCACTTTTATCCCAATTGCTTTCATTATCATCATCATAATTTACGTCCTACTGCTGGGCTAAAGCTTCCTCCAAAACGGGAG
The DNA here is from genome assembly GCA_032191425.1 of Lymantria dispar. Classification (NCBI taxonomy): domain Eukaryota; kingdom Metazoa; phylum Arthropoda; class Insecta; order Lepidoptera; family Erebidae; genus Lymantria; species Lymantria dispar. Next base: position 26,981,977 of record CM063442.1, read on the forward strand.
GAAAATTGACCTACATCTTATAATGCCGAGGGGATATTGCCGTAATCGCCACGCTTGGCAAGCGGGTTGGCTATCACAGTGAGATGTTTTACATTTCCCAGGGGAAAGCTACTGCCCACTCTCCTGGTGAACCCTTAGCTATAACCTATATGGTCAGGCGGATTGGCATTGGATTTTATTTTGAGGTTTCCTGCTCTTAAATAGATGTTAGCTATATATTCTAATCCCTTAGTCGTCTTTTACGACACATGAGCAAGAGAAGGGCTGATGAATTGAATTCTTTCTCCATCACCACACGAAATTCATTAATATTAAATAGGTAGTTAATTATTTACGAATTATATATTAGTTCATTTCATTTACTTATTTAATCTTATTGTATTTTTTTAATTTTATATTTATATAGTTCTTTTGTAAGATGTGTTTTCTTACTTCTGAACTTTTTTAAAACATTTTCTTTCTTTTTACATTTACCACAAAGATGAAAATCAGGATATTCTTAATAAAGAAGAGAATAATATGTAACATTTAAATACATTTATCTCTCATATATATTATCAGTGACTGTTTTGCCTACAAAAAACTAAAAATCCTATGGTGGACACAATCTGTGAAAAAATTTTACTTAGAATCATTAGCATCTCAGCTAAAAATTTTGTAAAATACAACTTTTCAAAACGAATTCTGAATAAGGTATCCAAAAACAAGTGTTTCTGATCATGGCGTCCCTATCTGCGTGAAACGACCCGGCTTTAGCTAAAGTATTAAGGTACTCGAAACCGGCATATCTGTAATTAAATTTTGATTTTCAATGCCTTTATGAAAAGATTAACGGTCCAACTTGAGGTTATTGGAGGTTAAGTACTATACATACATGGTTTTAAACACGCCAGTGTACATAAATATGATACAAAAAATATCCGAGATTTTTTTTATTTTATTGCAAATGGTAGACAGTATACACCTGATGGTAAGTGATGCTGCCGCTCATCGACTTCGCAAAGCCACTGCCTAAAGAAAGTGAATAAAGTGTGAATGCTGCAATGAGGTTCGATGATACTAAAGGCATCACTAAAACCCACTACACGCAAATACCTTCAGAAACTTGGGCTTCCGGCTCTCTCGCTCACCAAGTGAAGCGCAGTAACAAATGGCTACTACTCGCATGTCGATTTTCTGCGAGAGTGTGGTACTACCGGACGGACTGGCCCACGACTATAGTGAAACAACTGTCAACAGTGTAGTCCAACTACAGAGAGAGGAGTGAAATTTAAATATTTATAGTCTGTGTGATGACAGAGTAAGAACACAGTTCACCGCCCTTTTTCTTGCCCGTGGATGTCGTAAAAGACGACTAAGGGGTTATTTGCAAATAACATCTATGCAAGAGAAGGAAAACTCGAAGTGAAACTCTACACCAACCCGTCTTACCAGCATGGTATTGTGGAACGTATATGAGCTGTGATGGTAATGATGATAAATATTTAAGAGATTTTTTTTTATTGCCGATGGTGGCAAACGAGCAGGCAGCACACCTGATGGTAAGTGATGATACCGCACATGGACCTTTGCAATACCAGGGGCATAGCTAGACCGTTGCCTAACGTGAAGTAAATGCTCTTCTTAAACCTCGTTTAAAGAAGGACATGTCATAGCGCTCGGGAAATACAGCAGCAGGTAGTTCATTCCAGAGCCTGCACGTACGTGGGAGAAATTATCGCTGGAAACGTACAGTTGAAGACCATATTGTTTCCAGGTGAAATGGATGAACCTTGCTGCAGTGTCGAGTGATACGTTGGTAAAACGGTGACGGTGGTATCAAGTCAAACAGTTCCTTGGAGCACGCCCTGTGAAAGAGTCGGTTGAGTACACAGAGTGACCCAAAGTCTCTCGGCCGCTCCAGCAAATCCAATCCATCCGTAAGATTTCTTCTGAAGTCTATCTTCTTCTAAAAAACATGCTTACTAGTTACAAGTCAAGTAGTTACTAGTAGTTTACTTTCATCTTACAAGTTTTGAATACAACTACCTTGAGATAGTCTTTGCTGCATTGTGCTAAGCTGACAGCCTGAATTATAGAAGTTTCGAATTTTGTGCATGTGTAGTTCGAACACTAGCTTTATCTCTTTTGCACTTATGCAAAGGATACGATTAGAAATATCTAAATCCAGGCGAATCTAGTCAGGATATTCGGTTATTTTTATTGAATTATTGCATTTTCATGAGCCTTTAAGGAGTGTGTAAAGATTGAACATAATCTGTTCGTTCAAAGTGGGGCAAAACGACGTTCAAAGACTTACATACGTCAAAATTAATAAAAGCTTGTTAAAAACACTTAAGATATATAATAATTGATTAAATTCTTGGTATTGCCAATAGTAGGGAGTACAAACGAATCTCATTTCGAACTACTTGTAATAGTCTAGTTCTATTGTAGGATGTCTCTGCAAATAGTTGGTACCAAAGTTGATTGCTCGACAAAGGAAACTCGAAGTATTTGATAGGTTTTAGCTGAAATTCCAACTCTTTGTTTAATTTGAGCAGTATAAGTATCTTTGTATTGTTGGTACTTGCGTTTTTAATTTTGGCTTTGCTTTGGGAGTAGTCCCTTTTTTAGCTGTGGGTATTCTAAAAGATGACTAAGGGATATTCAGATAACATCTATGAAAGAGAAGGAAAACTCGACAGGAAGCCTTATGCCAACACGTCTAACCAACGTAGTACAGTTTGTGGAGGAGGCCCGAGACCAATTGTGAGTCTTATTTGAGGTGAGCTTTTGCTGTGTGGTAGCGGCTTCGAATACTACCAACCCTTGCTTTGCTCGTGGGTGTCGTAAAAGACGACTAAGAGCCCTAGATTGACCCGGACCAACTCCATCTGGTACCATTTGGGTCAACGATTACATTCCCAAGGAGGGTTGACGTCAGGCAGGCGGTCGGTCATAAAAGTCATTGCCGAAACTTTTTGCAATATGTCAAAACAGATGACATATTGCGTCGACCCCAAGTAATTGGGATAAGAGCAAGATGATGATGATTTGAGGTGAGCTGAGATAATGATGTGGGTGTTGGAGTTATTTTAACCGACTTCAAAAAAGGAGGTGGTTCTCAATTCGTCGGTATTTTTTTTTTTATGTTTATTCATCGATGGTGTGGTGACGGAGTAATAATAAAATTCAGCACCCCCTCTCTTTCCAGTGGGTATCGTAAAAGACCACTAAGGGATATATAATATGCATATAACATCTATGCAAGAGAAGAAAAACTCAAAATAAAACTCTCTACCAACACGTCTGACTAGCGTGATATAGTAGGACAATTCCCTTTCCATTGTGGAGGAGTCTCGAGCCCAACAGTGGGACGTATATCTATATGAGCTGTGATGATGAAGATATTCATCGATTAATTAAAAATATATGTATTTTTGTTCGGTACCTAGTATATACTATACAGGTGGACTCTTGGTTATCAGGACAAGATTTGATGATCTCAGAGAAATTGAGGGTATCTTTCAAATTTTGCAAGCAATGGGAGTGATTTTGATATATTCTTTACAGCGCGGTGTAACCATTAAAAAGCAAAAAATAAATTACATTTAAGCAAAAAAGACAGCCGTCTTCAGGAAACGCCAAGAAACTAAAAAGCAAAAACCAATAGCTTTGAAGGTTTAGGTAGGAATTCCTATAGGTTAGATAATAGTTTAAAAGAGGCACCGACTTCAAAGCGTAAAATAATTCATTTTACGCTTTTTAGTTACTGTTTTTCAAGGTGGTTTTTTTATTTATTAAATATTTTTTTTAATATTTGACAGGTTCTGATCCGGACATACCTCGTCCGCTCCGTGACTGGCCCGGGTAGTGAAGTACTTGATAATAATTATTATATATTAGATTATTTATATATTTTGATAAAGTAGTTTACTGAAAACTGCTATGTAACTATTTGCTCGAAAAAAGCTTTAGCATATCAGTTTTTTTTTGTTACGTTACTTAAAAGCACTTAAGCTAAAAAATCGTAGTTCATTACAAGTACATTTTATATTTTCTTCCACGGCCATAAATTAGATAGCTTTTCCCGAACAGTTCTCACGTGTGAAGATTGCGACGTCCTTTAAAAATAAATGGCAGAGAAACCGCTGCATAAATTTATTTAGTCTACCTTCTTGTTACATTTAAGATTCATTTACCAAAAAAGACTTCATACCTTTTAAAATCTTTACTTAAAGTGAGCAAATAAAATCATCATCATCATCCCTGCTCTTATCCTATTACTTGGGATTGACCTAATATAATTCCGTATGATGACGGAGTAAGATTACAATTCACCATTCCCTACCTTGCCCGTGGATGTCGTGAAATACGGCTAAAGGATACATTATGAAGATAACATCTATGCAAGAGAAAGAAAGCTCATAATAAAATGCTAATACTTCTGACCAGCGTAGTCATCATTATTATTATTATCATCATCTCCGCCTATATATGTCCTACTGTTAGGCTTAGGCCTCCTCCATAGTGGGAGGGGAAATTGACCTACTATTCCATACTGGTCAGACGTGTTGGTATAGAGTTTTGTTTCGAGTTTTCGTATTTTACGACATCCACGGGCAAGATAGGGAGTAGGTGAATTGTATTCTTATTCTGTCACCACACGGAAAGACCAGCGTAGTATAGTAGGTTAATTTCCTTGTTATTGTGAAGGAGGCTCAAGCCCAACAGTAGGACATTTAGTCCATTGTTCACATTGAATAAGTTTTGGTAATAATTTTATAATCAGCCGCCTGCCTAATGTCAACCTTCCTCGGGAATGTACTTGTTGACCAGACGCCATCAGATGGATATGCTCCAGGTTGATATAAAATCTTAGTTCTTTTTTAACTATATCAACGAACATTGTAAGCAATGGTAGTATTTCTTACCACTACACAACATTATTTTATCCGCGTGGTGACGGAGTTAAAATACAATTCACCACCCCCTTCCATGTCTGTTGATGTCCTAAAAGACGACTTCGTACCTAATATGCATAAAATATCTATGCAAGAGAAGGAAAACTCGGAATAAAACCCTATAGCAACACATCTGACCAGCTTGGTATAGTAGGATTTCTCTCTAATTGTGGAGGAGCCCAACAGTGGGACGTGGGCTGAGATAATGACGATGACACAGAATTAATAGGAAATAATATATGACAATTAAATCACATTCACAGTTGAAAAATTTCCTCCATGATGTATACTCGATAACAAAAGTTATTCGCTTTTGTATTTTATTCAAGTCCGATGTGTCCGAGTCGGTACAACTGTCATTTACAACTAAGAAATGTAATGTCAAAGTTTACTTTGCTCCTTTTTAAGCTTCGGGGGTCCACAACAGCATCAAAGAAATATTAATAGAAGGAATTTTTGTGTTGTTCAGTGTGCTTGTGATTGGTAAATTTTAAACAACCTTATTTTTAGAAGTTGAGGTATTTTTAACGAAAGTATGAAAATACTGAACTAATTGCATGTTTAACTTAACGTTTTATATACAAAAGAACTGGGTGATTAACTTATCTAGGCCTAGCTGAAACTTCTTCAGCTAAAAACACGAAATTCAGATCGTAGCTTATTTTTGTGAAGTATGGACTCTATGAAATTCAACCCCGAAAGCTGTGGCAAAGTTTATATGGGGAGAAAAAAACTTTATCGATTGTCTTCTAATTAAATACAAATATCCTTCTATCCGTGTGGTGATGGAGTAAAAATACTATTCAGCACCCCTCTCTTGTCCGTGGATATCGTAAAAGATAACTAAGGGATATAATATGCAGATAAAGCCCTATGCCAACGCATCGGACCACCGCGGTGTAAGGGAATAAAGTTTTTAGGAGAATAAATTTTTGATTTAATACTTTTAATTAGTTGTTATTTAATTAAAAAATAGAATAAATAAGTACTAGATAGTTTCCTATTTTTGTTTTTAAAGATTAAAAAAAGGAATATTTTGTAAATCAGCCCCTCAGACATGAATATTTTTCCATTATCAAAGAAGTTGGTTGATTGACTTGTCTACACTGTAACAAAACTACTAAAGTTAAAAACATGACATTATGACAGTAGTTTCTTTTTAAGACGTAAAGGTTCACTAAGAAAGGATTTTATAAAATTCAACCCCAAAGGAGATGAAACATATTAGCAAAGTTTTGTATGGGAAGAAAAAAGACTATCCGTTGTTTTCAAACTAAGCAAATACTAGATATTATAATAAGGAAATACTCTTTCATAAAACTAAATAAATATATATTTCCGGATTTATCACGCTTATAAATTTTACGGGACTGACTTAAATTAGTTTCCTATTAAATTAATAACTTAAAATTTCAACAAGCCTCCCATAAAGCTGTTCATAGATCAGTAGTGGGATACGTATAATGCCGAAAGAAGATGAAAATGAGACAATAAATTAACTATAACTAAGAAAATTTCCTGTAGAGATGGCGTATTGGTTCAGGTACCGAACTAACTAACAAACTGGTGCCTTTGGATATCGCCAACGCGTTCAATAAACTGCCATTTGCTGCTTTAGGCGATTCACATATTGGCGACGCGCCCAGGCGCGGAGCCGTGGAGGAGCAGATGTGCCTCTTCGAGCAGATTTTACCGCGCCTCCGCGCCCGACGGCTTTGTACGCGTCCCGCACTAAAGTAAAAGTTACTTTCCATTTGGTCGCCGTGGTTAGTTAGGTTACAATGAGAATTAATGAAGTCATTCAATTTCATATATAAATCTATCCGTGTCTAGCTCTGCTGCGGTCCACCCCGTGCCTCCGCGCCTGGCGGCAGAATCTGCTAGCAGGACGTGCTCCTGCGCCGTGGCGCGTTTTCGTTGTGTTGGACCTGGCGTGTTTTTTATACTAATCGATGTACTTGCATACAATATTAAAATCTGCCACTCCGCGCCAGGCAACGGAGCGCGGAGCAGTGTGTGAAGCGCCTTAGAGAGGAATTTCCTTATTACGGGGAGTACGGGGCACCTCAGTGTGCCTAAGGCGGCTAGTAATACGAGGATGGTGCTATATATAGATATGCCACCTATATAAATGAATACCTTGACCACTCGTCTTGGGATTCTCTTGAGGGGACTATAGAGAGTCATTGAGTGTTGATCGGAATTCCCTCGTGGGATTTAGGTGGAAGATTCTTGCTTAACTCTGCCCGCGGGTTTCAGGGACGGGAGAAAATGTATCGCTTAGTAAGTTGACCGTTGCTGAGTTGACCGTGATCTTCTGTTAGGTAATACGGCTCTACGGCCAATTTTTAACTGACTTCAAAAAAGGAAGTTCTTAATTCGACTCTATTATTCTAAATTATTATTTCAATGTTTGGCGAATATGTTAATTAATATTTTTTATTATAATCGTCAGTAGTAAGATATTCTCTGTAGTGACGGAGTAAGAATACAATTCATAACTCTTTTTAGTTAGTGCTGGCTAATGGATTACAATATGCAGATAATCTTCATACAAATTAAGGAAAACACAAAATAAAATCTAATGTCAATCTACCTAACAAGCATGGTTATAGTAGGTAGTAAATTTTTCTCCCATTGTGGAGGAGGCTCGAGCCCAGCAGTGGGACGTATATGAGCTATAATGGATGAAAGAATGAGATAAAATTCAATAATTTAAAATCAGTAAAAGTCCAATATGTTACACCAAATATATCTACCACGATTAATTGTCGTTTCTAAATCCGGTCGGTGACTTGATAACTGTCAATTTGTGATCACAGGTGTCAATTAACTTTCAAACTGACGTTCGAAGCTATTCAAGGGTAGCAGGAACATTTTTAGTGACGAGAAAAAATGTTTTGGGACTCTTCCAGTTAAGAACACCCGCACAGTTTGTCAATATGTCTTTCTTTAAATTATTAATCATTTTTTATTTTGTTTATAATTTTTCAATAGTTTAGCAAAAGATAGAACACAAAAGGTAAGTACAAAAAAATAAAAGCAAATCTATACTAATCTATATTTTAATCATCAATAATTTTTCGTCTTTGTTTTTTATATCATTTGTGTACCTATATTTCTATGTCAAGCATGTAACTACTACTAATAGTGTACAATAATTCTTATTTTCTTTCTTTCTTTCTATACTCTAATATATAAAGCGACAGATTTAGTTTGTTTGAACGCGCTAATATCAGGAACTAGTGGTCTGATTTAAAAAATTCTTTCAGTGTTAGATAGGTTATTTATTGAGGAAGGCTATAGGCTATATATCATCACGCTAAGACCAATAGGAGCGGAGCAACAATGAAAAATGTTTCAGAATCGGGATTTTTTCCTTTTGAGAGATTCCGCTGCGTGCATAACATAAACGGTTAGGTTTTGAAAAAATCATGTGTGATAGAATTGTATTATTTAAAAATATTTTCACCTTCTATATAAACAAAGACGAGGGGTAAAGTTAGCCTAAGGTTCCACGCGAACGAATTCGCGGGCAAAGCTAGTACAACATAATTTAGCGACCATTCTAACGAATCTTAAGTAATGATTAGATGTTTACGCGACAGACAGATTGGAGTCGCTGGAGCAGCGGAGAGACTTTGGGTCACTCTGTGTACTCTACCGACTCTTTCACGGGGAGTGCTCCGAGAAACTGTTTGACTTGGTACCACCGTCATCATTCTACCAACGTACCACTCGACATCGTAGCAAGGTTCATCCATTTCACCTGGAAACGTTATGGTCTTCAACTGTACGTTTCCAGCGATCATTTCTCCCACGTACGTACAAGCTCTGGAATGAACTACCTGCTGCTGTGTTTCCCGAGCGCTATGACATGTCCCTCTTTAAACGAGGTTTAAGAAGACTATTTCCTTCACGGTAGGCAGCGGCCTGGCTGTGCCCCTGGTATTGCAAAGGTCCATGTGCAGCAGTTTCACTTACCATCAGGTGTGCTGCTTGCTCGTTTGCCACCGTTGGCAATAAAAAAAAAAGAGTATTTACACAGAATCGAAATCGTGACCCATGAACGTTGCAAAGTGTTCGAAAAGTCGGGCAATCAAAAATCAAATACAAACGCGATAAAATCCGTAAAGTAGTTTTATTTAGAATCTTATGTATATAATTTCCTTTTACATAAATAAAGTTGTCCCTGGGGAACCCTTTTATCATCACATATCAATTCATATAAGTCCCACTTTTGGACTCGGGCCTCTTCCACAATAGGAAATCGACCTACTAATCCACGCTGAGGAATCGTATTAGAATAGGGATTTATACAGAGTACTTGATTTCGAGCATCGATTTTACTGGTAATAAAAAAAATATTAATAAAAAAACAAGCTTTTAATTAATAGCTCTAAAACGAAGTAAAAGTGCTTGTCAAGACTATACAAATGAGTCCAAACTCGACGATTTTATCTTGTTTAGTTTAGAAGTTCCTATAGCCATCTTGTGACCAGCTTTATGGTACCATATTATTACATTATCACCGAAGTCACTTAAGTAAACCAAATTTCAACCTAATCTAACGACAGGAAGTGGTTCTAATTTAACTCGCTAGATTTGTCATATACTAACAGGGCAAGTTAAATAAAAGCTTTTAAAGATGCCTTAGTCGTGTCTTAGGACAGCCACGGGCAAGATAGGGTTTGTTTAATTTAATCTAACTCTGTAAACATACGAAAATTCATATCTTTTAACAAATACTTTTAATTTGTCGGTTAAAAAAAATAATGCAATTTTATTTTGATATTTTTTACACTCAGGTATCCTTACTAATATTATAAACACTAAAGTTTGTTTGTTTATTACGCTTTTACGTTTAAACCACCAAACTGATTTCAAAATTTCTTTCACTAATGGAAAGCTATAATATCAGGGCGTAGCATAGGCTACATTTAATTCCGGTATTCCCACGGAAACAGGCACTATGTGGGTAAGGCGTCTGAAACCGAAGCGAAGAGAGGGCGAGTTGCTAGTCTTATTATAATTCTTATTGATCTTTGAAATAGATATGTGACAATCTGCTTTAACAATGAAAAATAACTTTTTAATTTATTTATTTTAAATTTAGTTTTTTAATTAGTACCATAGTTAAGTTTTTATATGAACATAGTCTGAAATAAATAGAATTATTTATATTAATAGTCTTTTTTTTTTTGGGGATGGGTTACGGTCGGCGCACTTCTCGCCCGGCTCCGTCGGGGCGACAGATGGGCGTAAGCACGCACACCCGTAACCCACCCGTATAGCATGTCGCCTTCGTCGTTGGACCGACCACCAATGCAAAGTTCCTTGACTTCATTCATCATCATCATCATCATTTCAGCCTATTGCCGTCCACTGCTGGACGTAGGCCTCCCTCATATTGCGCCACAATGTGCGGTCCTGTGCCGCCTGCATCCAACGACGCCCAGCAACTTTCACTAGGTCGTCGGTCCACCTAGTGGGGGGGCGTCCTACACTGCGTCGTCCGATGCGTGGTCGCCACTCGAGAACCTTTCTTCCCCAGCGGTTGTCGGTTCGTCGAGCGATGTGGCCTGCCCATTGCCACTTCAGCGTGCTAATTCTTCGTGCTATGTCGGTTACACCCGTTCTTCTGCGGATTTCTGTATTCCGGATTCTATCTCGCAGAGAAATCCCGAGCATAGCCCGTTCCATAGCACGCTGAGCGACTTTGAGCCTTGATATGAGGCCTACATTTAGGGACCACGTTTCCGTGCCGTAAGTCATCACTGGTAACACACACTGGTCGTAGACCTGTGTTTTCAGACACTGAGGTATGTTGGACGAGAAGATCCTCTTAAGTTTCCCGAACGCTGCCCAACCGAGTTGGATTCGTCGGCTGATCTCTTTCTCGAAATTGGATCTACCTAACTGGACTGTTTGTCCTAGGTAAACATAGTGATTGACAACTTCGAGAATCGCATTGCCAACTAGGACCGGTACAGGAATGACATGGGTATTTGACATGACTTTCGTCTTGTCCATGTTCATTCGTAGACCCACTAGTTGGGATACCCTGCTGAGATCATTGAGCATAGTGCCAAGGTCCTCCATGGATTCTGCCATAACGACGATATCGTCTGCGAATCGAAGGTGAGTGATGTATTCGCCGTTAATGTTGATGCCGAGTCCAGTCCAGTCTAAGAGCTTGAAGACATCTTCCAGTGCAGTGGTGAACAGTTTCGGAGAGATGACATCTCCCTGTCTCACGCCTTTCTGCAACTGGATCGGTTTCGTACTCTTATCCCGGATACGGACTGACATTGTGGCGTTCCTATACAAACACTTCAGCACTTCGATATAGCGATGGTCGATTTGGCACCGCTGAAGGGACTGCAGCACCGCCCAAGTTTCGACTGAATCAAAGGCTTTCTCATAGTCCACAAACGCTAAGCACAGGGGCCGATTATACTCCTCGGTCTTTTGTATAATCTGCCGAAGCGTGAGGATATGGTCTATGGTGCTATAGCCTTTTCGGAAGCCGGCTTGTTCGGGCGGCTGGAAGTCATCGAGCTTGCGCGTGAGTCGATTGGTAATGACCCTCGAAAACAACTTATAAACATGGCTCAGGAGTGAGATGGGTCTGTAGTTCTTTAAAAGAGCTTCATTGGACTATTTAAATTGTCTATAGAAAGTTAGATCCAGCAATAGTGGATTTGCAAGATATAATGTTACGAGTAACGACATCCACCATGCATTCATAAATTCATTAATCTTTTCAAGTGGAGAATAACAAATTTCAAAAAAGCTTTCTGACGACGACAGATTATTACCATAATCGCCATGTTTTCGAAAGCGGTTTTGAAATCACAGTTGGAGTTTTTTTTTTATGATGAATGCGTTTGCTCATTTCCATTGTACTATTTTAGTTGGCTGCTATGACTTCCACGGGCGAATAAATATATTTATATACGTAAATATACAGACAATCCTAAAAAGAAAACCAGTATAACATACCAAACAAGTCATTTCATTGTCATCATCATCATCACAGCTCATACACATTCCACTGTAGTAGTAGACATATATCCGCTATAGCAAAACGTAACCGAAAACGGTTACATGCCTCTTACGTATCGTATCTGTATTAATATAACTAATAATGGCTATCAGTTATCTAGCTACAAACAACTGACAACGACGGGACGTTGTCAACTAACAATAGCACAACAATTTAGGTGCCGTGATTATTGTTTCGCTACGTTGATAACCGAACGATCACCAATAAGCCTAATAACCAAAATAATTATGCTATCTCTCTCTTTATATGTTATTCCTGACGTGCAAAACAGAGAGGGGGTGGCTATTGGCCTGCGGCTTAATAACAAGCAACATTTCACGAATATTGATAAAAGCGAAAGACGCTCTTATTTATATTAGCGTAAGACTTAACTCTCATAAACTCTGGTAATATAAACTGTAATGGTAAAGTGGTTTTGTTTCTCATTGTTATCGTAGGTATACTACGCAGTGTTCACTATAGTTTGACCTATGAAAGGTTATAATGGTTAAACCGTGCATTAATAGAAATAACATCGCGATTATTTTACGCATATTTTATCGATATTTGGCAACCATTTTTCATATGGATATTGACACTAAATAAACGGTTAGTAGCCGTTGTCATAAATAGCCAGTAACGCCTATGTCTAGTATTTAATAGCAGCTATCAGTTATCTAGGTCCAAAGAACTAAGAATGACACGATGCTATTAACTGACAATATAATTGATAATAATTGGATTCATGCCGTGATTCTCGTTTCACTATGTTGGTAACAGAATGGTCACTAATAAACCTAAAACTAAAATAATGACGCCATTTCTGTCTTTCCACGCGATTCTTGACGTGCAAAATAGAGAGGGGGTGGAAACTGGCAAGCGGTTTAATAACAAGTATTTCACAAATATTCATATAAACGAAATATGCAAGTTTATGACAGTTAAGTCTCAGCAGACTTACTGCTTTAGTAAATTAAACTGTAATGAAAAGCGGATTTGTTTCTAGTTGCTATCGAATGCTACGAAAACCGTTCATTATCGTTTGATCTATGAAATGTTATAATGGTTGAACTGTGCATTAATAGAAATAAGGGCGCATATTCATCAACTTAAAATCCTCTTTGATACTAATATACACCAACGGTTATTGATATCGGTATCGACTCCTAATATCGGTTAGTAGCCGTTGCCAGAAATAGTCGATAACTACCACGTCTAATTCTTACTCCGTCACCACACGGAAAACGAATGATTTATTACAAAGTAAATTATTACAGATTTAGTTCAATTACATCATACCAGCTAGAAATAACAATGTGTTTTAAATGCGTCCAAATATTATGGTAGAAGGTATGTCGTTATTGCTTTGCGTATTCAAGAACCATTTTCAGATTTACATCTATAACATTCTAAATACGAGCACTACACATTTACAAGTCAACATTAACTCCAACCGAGCGATTTCCCTGCTGTAAATTTATTTGCAGTCAAGGAAAGGAGGTTTCAGAAATTTCATTTCGCGGAACCCAAAATTGAATTCCTTTACGACTGCTCCAATAATCAAATGAATAATCTATTTACAGTCGCTTCACAGGGTGTCCGTAATAAAAAAACGATTTTCCCCAGCTTGAAACACATAGGCTCAAATTTTATTTTCGATGTATTTTCGTTTTATTCTATTCTCCTCGTATTTTGCCGATCCATTAGCTCGGCAGGTGAGGACGGTGTATCAAGTGGAATTTTTAATATGGTCCCTGAAATGAAACTGTTGGTGACTATACGTGCTTACAATTATTTATAAGGCCATTCTTGAGTTATTGTTTTGCAAAGCTTAAATTATTCTTGCTATTTCTCGATCTTAAACATCCATCTTATTTTGGACATTGTGAAAGAATTCAAGATATAAATAAAAATACCTAAGCATTTTAAAAACGCCCTTGATCGTATATTGTTAGAAGAGTATTAAAGACGTTACTTTTAAAATTGCTCCGAAAATAACTGTTAAGATTATCTGTACCAGCCGTGATTTTATTCTCATAGATTGCCCGTTAATTCTATAGAAATGATATATAGTGAAAAAGAAACGCTCTGTGCAACTAAGAATACCACCAATACTTACTTATGAATATCGTAAGAGATGATTAAGAGCTTTCGACTTAGACCAACTCCATCTGACGCCATCTGGTCAACAATTACATTCTCAAGGAGGGATGAAATCAGACCGGCGACCGGTCATAAAATGACTACCCCAAATTTTGCGATATGTACTATGAAAGTACACATTGAGCAAAATCCAAATAATTGGTACAAGAGCAAGGTGATAATGATAATGCCTTTTTTTATTGCAAATAGTAGCAAAGGAGCAAACAATACACCTGATGGTAAGTGTTCCTGCCGCTCATGGACCTCTGCAAGGCCGGTGCCTACCGCGAAGTTAGTAAAGAGAGTGTGAATGCGCGCAATGAGATTCTATGTTACTAAAAGTATCACTAAAACCCACCACACGCAAACACCCTCAGAAAGTTGGGCTTCTACAGTAACAAATTGATACTACTCGGACGTCGATTTTCTGCGAGAGCGTGGTAGTAGCCCGAACGGACCGGCCTGCGGCTGTAGACAGACAACTGTCAACAGTGTGGTCTTGCCACTATAAGAAATAATTGATATTCTTTAGAAATAATTAATATACTTATCCACTCATACGGTTATGAATACAATATATCTATTACTTGTCGTGAAAGTCATAACTATCAGTTGAAGAAATCATCAGGAATCACCAGGAGAACTGCACCAGCCTTATCCTGGGTAAGTTATGGAATCAACTGCAGAGCGCTTTCTCTCATTTTTTCCATCAAGGAGGCTTATGATCAGCAATGGTGATGGATGAGTGTTCATGTATTGCGATAAAGAGATAACAAAACAAGAGGATTATATCAGTTTTCAGGTTACGTGAAGGTGCTGACGACCCATATCGGTAAAACTGAATCTATTTTAATATTAACAACATTATTAACATTTATTCAACTTAAAAACTACCTAATACATTGTAAATAAAACTACTTTTACGAATTATATCGCGTTTGTATTTGATTTATGATTGCCCGACGTTTCGAACACTTTGCAGCATTCATGGTCACGGGCGGACTAAGGTGTCTCACGTCCAACAAGTAATCGTTATTACAGACATTTACAATTATCTACCCGATACAGAAAATAGTTATAAATTTATTAAATTGTTACCCACATTTTAGTACAAATTTATTGCACTTGTACAAATATATTGGGCAAACAAAGAGATCCATAAGAACTCGGGTCAAAGAACACATAGCTGATGTGAAGCACCGCCGTCACACTAAGTCTGCAGTTTGTGAACATAGTCAGGACCGCTCCCGCCATAACATTAGGTTTGATAAACCTCAAGTCCTCGCAAAGGAACACCGATACCTGCTTAGAATGGTACGCGAGGCTATTGAAATCAAAAAACATAAAAATTTCAATACAGAGGATGGCTGGGTATTACCATCAAGCTGGGATCCTGTTATAAACATAATTAAAAATAAATCCAAAGAGACCACCACAAGACTGCATGATACTGTGAGCACTTATTGTATAGATTTGACCCACAATAATAATGGTTAAAGATAATTTTATAAATCAAAAATCTTTTAGTAAGCCGCATCTAAAAGTAAAAATCAATATTAATTTAGCATCATGTCCCCTGAGTTTTCTTGCCGGATCTTTCTCAGTGTGGCCGCGTTCCGATCCGGTGGTAGTATATTAGTTTTGTTAGTTTTAAATCAACAAATTGTAATAATAATTGCTACAAATTTAATAATTAATAATTACTAACCATAAACAATATAATTTTTTCATATAGATTCATTTTCTTCTTACACTGGCAATAAATTTGTACTAAAATGTGGGTAACAATTTAATAAATTTATAACTATTTTCTGTATTGGGTAGATAATTGTAAATGTCTGTAATAACGATTACTTGTTGGACGTGAGACACCTTAGTCCGCCCGTGACCATGAATGCTGCAAAGTGTTCGAAACGTCGGGCAATCATAAATCAAATACAAACGCGATATAATCCGTAAAAGTAGTTTTATTTACAATGTGTAGTGCTCGCGTAAACATCAGATATCATTACCTAATACATTTTTAGATATAATATAAAAAATGAAATATTTAAAAATATAAAAAGCGTATTGACCCACCGACAGCGAATACAAGGACCAAGCCTCCGGTGGTTAGGGCTACAAAGATAGGAACTTCCTCACGTTGAGCGCCGTGTCCAGTAATACCGCCTTCTGCATCAGACCCGCAATCCAACTATCTAACGCGAGCCTCTTTAGGTGTTGATCGAGGCTCTTGGCTATTAACCCATTGTTCGAAATGACTATCGGTACAACGATTGCCGAGTCCACATCACACATATACACACATTTATTATTATTAACATTATTATGTATCTCCGATTCACGGCTATCTCCCAAGGGAAGATCCCCGGTCCTTTGAAAGGCTTACATGGGGATATGGATCCAACACGCAGAGGCCTTTGGAGAAATTTAATGTAAAAATGGGATGGGATATCTACCGATGACCCTCCGCGTCTGCACATAACACACGTGAACTGCCAACGGTAAGTGTAAAACTATTGTGTGATGATGCTATCTAATAACTGTTTATGGGGTTGGAGGTTTGATGGACTGGCTAAACTAAAAACTATTGATTGAAAAACTGTCGTCTGCCTTCAATACCTTTATCGTCTTGAACTTTGGCAGACGGTGACTCGCCAACTCACTGAATGGGCCTCCCCAAACGGTCGCCACAGACAAAAGGGCAACATTGGTGCAAGTGGCTTGGGGTGTCGAGCGGTGCGGCGCCGGTTTCACCATCGCAGTGGTTTCCACGTAGTTATGCCCTTGAAAATGACACTTCTACCCCCGAGCATATAGCACTGGCGACCCCTCTCTGACCAGCCGTTCAAGGCAAGCCAGAGTTGAGAATCCTGCGGGCACTCTCTGGGGCACTCAGGACCGCAGTGTCATAATTAATCATTATTAACATTATTATTAAAATTATCTATTTCATTATCGATTTTAGCACTTAGAGAACAGCTCACCCGATCGTAAGTAGTATATATCATCTCTACTATAATAGAAACATAGCAAGGAAAGTTTTGAGTTTCAGAATCTGTTGACCATTTTCTGCGAGAGGGTGCTACTACTTCGAACAGAGCGACCAATTTCTAACTGCAGTCAAAGTTCCCAGTAATTTGATTAACTACAATATAATCACACGATTTGAAGGTACAGGCTCCCCATGGCTTAAGTATAGTTTCGTTTCAAAATTCCTTTTACACCGAGTATTCTATTAAAATTCAAGCAAGCCTGAACGGAATACAAAATTTTAATATCGGTAAGTTGTTCCTAAGTAAACATCATACATACACGGAGTTCGTATAACTCATTGTCTGGCTATAAAAAATTATCTACTGCATCTTCCTCATTACCATAATCCCAATTACTTACCGTACCACTTCCAACAAAATTTATTCACTATGGCCTTACAAAATCCTGCTTCGAATGCATTTGTATTTTTCCTACTTTAGGACAATGAGTTGTGATTACTAGATACAACAATGTATTCTGTCGTGATTTAGTTATTTTTGTTTATTGATTTAAGAATATGAAGAAATAAGAACTTTCCTAGTCAATTATAATCTCTAATCAATACTATAAAATTTGCTTAAAAATGTTATAAAAACCACAGAAACTACTTAAGACAGCACCAAAAGAGTAGGCAGCTCTTAGAAAACTTATAAAACCAACTGCGATCACCGAAACGCCTTCAAGAAGACTCTCTCTCACTAGCTGTATTATATTTTTTACTATAATCGCTACATTATAACAAAAAGTGTAATATAACTAGTGATTTCTAATGTTTACGTGAGCATAAAGCTCCTCCACAATAAGTATAATTACTCTAAGCAGATGATTTGATTTTTTTTTTTTTTTATGGGAAGGGCTATGGTACGCGCACGCGCAGTCCAGTGCGTCCGGGGCGATGAAAGGACGGCGCGCGGGAACGTCACCTCGTTGTTGGGCCGACCACCGGAGCAGATGTGACTTTTCGTCAGTGGTCGGCCCAACGGAATACCCTTTCGGGTAACCTCACCTCTCGACGTCCTGGGACGTCGGTCGCCGTCGCGCGGTCAACCTCTCTGCGGGTGACGGACAATTCCCCGGTCCGATCACCCTCGGCCTCGGCTAGGGTGGCATTAGGCGCAGATACTCGTGCCTGCGCCGCCCGAGTCGCCAGCGGCGGAACGTGTCGCCGAATAGCAGCTCTACTCGCACACGATCCGCCGCCTCCTTCCGTGAGATTACGGCCTCACAGAAGGCGGCGACCGCGTCCCAGTTCCTGACGCTGACGAGCATCTCCCTGGCGATGGTCAGCAGCGCCAGGTCGGCACCGATAGTTGCGACGAGTTCACGGCGATCCCCCTCCCATGCAGCACACTCCTCGAGCGTGTGCTGCGCCGTGTCCTCGTTGCAGCTGCAGTGGTGGCAGGACGGTGTGCTCTCCCTCCTGACAATCTTGTGCAGGTACTTCTCGAAGCAACCGTGCCCCGTCAGCACCTGCACCAGTCGGAAGGAAAGCACCCCGTGCGTCCGCTCCAACCACTCCATCAGCACCGGCCGGAGGGCCTCGACGAGATGATTTGAAGTTGATGTTTATTTTCAGTTTTCTTTCTCTGAGTCGAATTGAGGTCTGAGTAATAAACAATTTGTTACTGAACTTCATTCGATGAGCGTGAGAACCGGAATTTCAACTTTTTGAGAGTAATGATGTCTGATGTTTACGCGAGTATTACACATTTTAAATAAAACTACTTTACGGATTTTATCGCATTTGTATTTGATTTTTGATTGCCCGACGTTTCGAACACTTTGCAGTATTCATGGTCACGGACGAACTAAAATGTCTCACGTCCAGCAAGTCATCGGCAGAAAATTTATAACTATCTATCCGATACAGAAATTAGTTATTAAATATTGACCCATATTTTGATACAAATTTATTGCCAGTGTAAGAAGAAAGTGATTCTATATGAAAAAATTAAATTGTTTTTGGTTAATAATTATTTAACATTAAAATTAATAGTAATGATATTTAAAAACCTAACAATCTAGTATACAACCACCGGATCGGAACACGGCCACACTGAGGAAGATCCGGCAAGAAAACTCAGAGCATCTTATATCTTTAAACGAGCAATTCATGTATATATATATATATATATATATATACATGAATTATATATATATATATATATATATATATATATATATATATATATATAATTATATATATATATATATATTCAGGATCTCGGAAACGGCACCAACGATTTTGATGAAACTTGGCATACTAGAGGTTTCGAGACCAAAAATCGATCTAGCTAGGTTTTATTTATAGAAAATGTTGTTTTTTCAGTGTTTTTAGCAAAACAATATAACATTAAATTTTAAAAGAATATGAATTCAAATTTTGCCGTCAACGTCATGAGTTACGATAGCTTAGTTGGGAAGTAGTACAGTTTCCTTTTAGTATTGTTTTGGCATTCAAACGGCGTCGGATCGAATCTCGGTGTTATTATTATTCTCTTTTTGTATTTTTTTATATTTTTTTCATTATTTAATTTTTATTTTTTATTAATTATCTAAATAAATTCGACAAAAATACAACAAAAATATTCAGTCAACCAGATATTTTTGTATTATATGTTCTTTGAGAGTATTTCGGTCTGGTGGGTTTTGTTTAGTAATGATGACCGTTGGTATCATCGAAGCTCATGAGTGCACTCATTTACACTCCCGTTACTTTCCTCATAGTAAGCAACAGCTTAGCAAAGGTTCATGAACGCAGTATTACTCACCATCAGGTTACTCGTTTACCACTAGCAGCATAAAAAAAAACACTAACTATTCTTAGAGCCTGAGCATCTTTAGCGGCTAGAAAATTGAACTGATTTAAATTCTGGCGTCAAAAAAGTTGTTACAACTTTTAAAGTTGGGGGCTTATACGCGTTGTTGATAGCTATTATATCTTGAGGTTAATTTCCGTTTTTAATGGGGGTCTTGTGAACTAACTTTTGATAAAGTATCCTTGTTTTAAACATTTGCTGGAAGTTGTTTGGTTAACCGCTAATTACGGCAAGAGTAATATTGTGCACCAATCTTACGCTCTTGTTAAGACTAAGGATATCTTATTAAAAAGTTTACCACTTAATTATATTATTATAAGTTTTGATGATATTAAATCACTCTGTTGAAATATAATACTATCAAAAACAAAACTTGTAAAAAAAAGCCAAACCTCGCAACTGAGTTCGTCTACCATAAAAAGTTGTGAGATCCATGTTATACCAAGTCGGTTAACTCATTCAGTCCCTGCTTAACGGACCTTTCTTCTTAAGTTATTACGTAAATAGCTAACCTAACAACTTCTTATAGTGACGGGTAAGAGAGGGGTTGGTGAATTGTATTCTTATTCCGTCACCGCACTTAAGGGTCAACACATTGTAAGAGATGGATAACTTGGGTGACGTGACCGAGGATTAGTCCGTCACCCGCCGAGAGGCCGACCGCGTGAGGAAAGACCAACGTACTCGCAGAGGGGGGGACGTCGGTCGATGGGAGGGTACCCCAAGTAGGGGGTATTCCGTCGGGCCGACCACTGATGGCACGTAACCCTGCTCCAGTGGTCGGCGCAACGACGAAGGCGACGTGGTGTTCTGGTGGGTTGCGGGTGTTACGTGCTTACGCCCCTCTGTCGTCCCGGACGGAGGGTGCGAGGAGCGCGCCGACCGCAGCCCACCACAATAAAAAAAAAAAAGATGGATAACTCGAAATAAAACCCTATAACAGCCGGCCTGACCAGCATAGTATAGTAGGTCAATTCCCTTCGCATTGTGGAAGAGGCTCGAGCCCAACAGTGGGACTTTATGAACCGAGATGATTATGCTATTAGAGTGATACAGAGTGATTTTTCTTCAACGTTAAACAACGTTCACAAAAAATAAAAATAAAACATAGTTTAAAACTATTTTTGCCAATTTAATCGCGTTTTAATACATTTTTAATTTATAGACTTTCGAATATTTTACAAAATTCAAGGTTACAGGAAGACTCGTCCTTTTATAACTATGACAACTTTTCTAGAATATGGTTTGGTTATATCCCATCCAAACCATACGAGGCGGTGAAAGGAATTACTTGCCATCTATAACTTGCAGCACTGTACCTAATTATAGCAAAAAACATTAGGATTTAGATTATTTGCTTATCTAAAAGTCATACAACACCTACGGGTTGTCTGACACATTCTTAATCCGTCACCAATCAAACAAAAAAAGAACACGACAATAATATTACATTTTCGTTGCGTCTAGTTTTTATATTGTAATTTCCTTATGGTTTTTTCCTTAGAGAATTTCGTAGATACAATATTATGCATCATGTCAACGAATTTATCATTCTACATCAAATAAAGAAAGAAAGAAATCACGAAATGGTACAAAAAATATATTTTATTTGAGGACATCTATCATATCAAATGGGATATCATTTACCAAGAACATCAATTATGTTAATCAAATTCAGTAAGTAAGACGGTGTTTTATTGTTTTGGATATAACAGATCCCGTACTTATCCTTCTTCATTACATTATTATTCTGACTGCTATCAATATTATTATTTCTGTATTTATGACTGAGGATTTTTCGTGAAACGCTTCTATATTTGTTTTGTTATAAATAATTTTTGAGTAATATTTTGTAGTGTTCGTGTGGTTATGGAGTAAGAATACAATTCAGCACGCCCTATATTGACCGTGGATGTCGTAAAGGACGCCTAAGGGAGATAATATACACATAAGACCTGCGCAAGGGAAGGAAAAATCGAAATGAAACCTTATACCAACATGTCTAACCATCATGGTATAGTGGATCAAATTCACTCCCATTGTGATAGAGGGTGGTGGAGGCCCGAGCCCAGTAGTGGGACGTATGTGGGCTGTAATGATGATGATGATGATGTATTTTTATTAACTGTTTTGTGGTTATGGAGTAAATATATAATTCAAAACTCCTAGAATTTCTATCAAAATATTTGAAAATCGAGGAATACCACAGAAAATCTGGACCATGAATGGATTTCATTCTTGTCTGGTAAGTCGCAAAGGACTACTATGAGATTTAAGCAGATTACGTCAATTTAAGAGAAGAAACTCTCAAAATTAAATCCTCTTAAGACCCCATCGGTTTGCCGTAGATTCACTTCTGTTCCATGGTGGAGCAAGCTAGTACTTCCCTTCATAACAAAACAATTAAGACCCGAGAATTAGAATATATACAAAGACTTGATTATTTTAAACAGGAAATATTCTATCGCGTCGTTAGGGAGTCCTTTACACTTGTCACACAAGCATGTGTAAAAGTTCAAAGGTAACGCCTTATGTCGCTAATATGAGTTATTGATGCGGCGAAATGAGTCAGGCATAAAAATCGGTCATAATTTAGGCTATGTCCATCATTGTTAAGATAACATATAGCCACAAACGCTAATGTATAATTGTTTGCTATTTATGTAGAAAACACAATAAAATTCTATGAGAGTCCTCATAAGATGATGGGTTAAGAATACAATGTGTCATCACCCCTTACTTTTAAAAGCAAGTCATAAAAATCCTCTGATTGATCATCATCAAATAATCAGGTCAACTCAGGTAAAGTTTGATATCTCGAGAAGGTACTGTAAGTACCAACAATTGATGACATTTAAAACTTTTATTATATATATCGCGTTTCTATTTCATTTTTGATTTCCACACGTTTCAAATGCCGCGTTATGAATGCGGTGACAGTCAAAGTAATACAGTGTATCAAACACCTGACCAGTGTCAGCTATGATCCCCCCCCCCCCCCCACAGCTGTAGGTCGATTGCCCTACAGCTGTGGGGGGGGGGGATCATAGCTCATAGACGTCCCAGTACTGGGCTTGATCCTCCTCTAAATTAGAAGGGCAATTGGCCTACTGCATTACGCTAGTCAGGCAGCTAGGTATAGGGATTTATTTTGAGTTTTCCTTTTCTTGCATACTTGTCATATGCACAAGATATCTCTGAGCCGCCTCTTACGACACCCACAGGCAAGAGAGGGGGTGGTGAATTGTATTCCTATTCCGTCACCACACGGAAAGCATATAAATATTTAATAAATAGAAATATTTAATTGCTATAGCATAACTTTAGTCCAATATAGAAAAAAAAAAGTAATTATAAGCAAATTTCACCTAAACATCTACTTCGAATATGTCTACACCTTTATCCTAAAACATTTTCGTCGGGTTTCGTAGCACCTGGTCCGGACCGGTGCGTTAGTGCCGGGTCAAGGCGCTTCAGACTGGAATTTGAGACCCATAAATAGGGTTGCCTCTTTTGGAAATCTTCAGAGAAGAAATGTTAGAGATGTGAAATGTCTTATGTGGTGGGTTAGACAGGACTGGCTTGACGTAGTGACATCATTAAGCCACTTAAGTGAAGTGACAACTTCTTAACAATTTCAGCTTGTACAATTACAGAATATATGTATAGTGCTGTTATTTACATTGGACTAATTGTTTTTATTATATTTTTAATATTAATGTTAAGTTAATGTGAAATCATCACCCCTTTATTTTTCCCACGGGTTTCGTATCTATGGATATGGTCAATCCCCGTAGTGAAGGAATAAAAATATTCTTATGAATGATCGTAAAGTACGACGCAAGCAATTAATATAAAGATTTATTTGAAATAAAACTATTTTTACAGATTTCATTGCTGAGGTCCTCCCGTTACCATAAACGATATGAACAAATTAAATATAAATGTGAATAAGTCCGTAATAAGTAAATTTTTAAATTTTGATATCACCAACACATACTTAAAGATAAAAAAAAAAACAGTATTACTCTTAAACAGGAGTTATCTAATAATTGTCATTTAATAGTTATACTGGCACACGTGAGCACTTAATCGGGTAAAACGCTACTACTTTATTTTGGAAAACAACTGATACTCTTACACCGCTGGCAAGCATAGCTAAGAAGCACCGCAAGGTAACTGGCCATCAAATGAAAAAACACCGCATCGAAATCCATCCATCGAGAGCTACTATGCCACAGACACACACACACACCCAAACAGACATACACATACACATACACACACACGCGCACACACACACAGACATTGATGTCAAATTTATAAGTCCTCTCTTTTTCGGTTGGGGGTTAAAAGTAATTTTATTTCAAATGTGCAATACTATCCTTAATTAGAGAAATCATGATGTACTTTTTTAATTCAGCTAAGGTTTAGTTAATGACTTCTGATGTTTACGCAAGCTTTACACATTGTAAATAAAACTAATTTATGGATTTTATCGCGTTTGTATTTGATTTTTGATTGCCTGACGGTTCGAACACTTTACAGCGTTCATGGTTACGGGCGGACTAAGACGACACACGTCCAATAAGTCATCGTTATTAAGGAGATTTATAATTATCTAACCGATCACTTTGATTTTTAGATGTGGTTTATTTTTTAGAGCATCCTAAAAAAGAATAATGCGAATCCTTTATACACATATTTTAATAGGCACTACCCTCAAAAAAGTCACAAGCAGACGTTGCCCACGTTTATAAAATAACTGACATCTTTCTACCTATTTTACACCTTTAGAGGATGAAAATGGACAAACACTGAAACACGTGTTTATTTATTTTTATTAAAGAGTATTTGTGTTTAATTTGAAGATAGTAGCTAAAGATTTTTTTTTCTTTCCATACAGACTTTACCGTTGCGTTTCACCCCTTTAGGGGTGGATTTTAAAAAAAAATTTCTTAGTGGGTGCCTACGTCATAAAATGAAACTACGGTCCATATTTCATTCTTCTAGCTTCAGTAGCTTCAGCTCATCCTGTTCCTTTATATGTATATTATTGTTAACGCTCCCGCAACACCCCTTGCAGGTGGAATTTCGTAAAATCCGTTCTTAGCTGACCTCTACTCAACGAAAGGAATATTTCTGCCAAATTTCAAGTCTGTACGCATTATAATATATCACTCGCAAAACCCTCCTCTCCTATACATATATATAGAGATATAAGAATTGCTCGTTTAAAGATATAAGATTTATAGATCTAGATGTAATCCCAAGGTTCTTACTAAAACCGGACAGCAGTTAATGCGACAGAATATAACTTATAATACAGGGAACTTTACAAATATATAACTAGTGGATAAAAATCAAACTTAGACTTAGGTCAATAATTTGTGTATCATACAAAATATTGTCTTATGTGGGAATCGAATTCGTGACAATTGGCACAGTAGATCGGTTTCTTAACCATTACGTCACATTTGCAATCAATGTTAAAACTAAACAGATTGACTGGATGAAATTCTAGTGTTCATACTTCATCCTGTGATTTTCGAAATTCCTGCAAAATAAGAGAGAATTTGACCTTACCATGTTGATCAGACAGGTAGGTATAAGGTCTTACTTCGAGTTTTTCTTCTCTTTCAGAGATATTATATGCGTGTTATATCCCTTAGTTGTCTTTTACGAACGCGAACACTTACTCGAACTCATCCACGAACAAGATAGTGAGTGATGAATTGTATTCTTATTCCGTCACCACACGGAAGTCGCCATGTGTGATTTAGATTTCATTCAATTTAACGTTTGCTTAAATTACTCAGATAATGTTAATAGTTATGTAATGGTTAATAATAATTATTAATAATAATAGTTATATTAACTATTATTATATAAGTAAATTTGGCAACCCTAACCGTATTAGTCGTTCAGAGTTGACGCGTATGGTAAAAGGTACTGATGTAGACGTCTGTTCATTAGTACAATGTTAAAGGCTAGTCATGTATATATTATGTTACAAGCATTAAACGTAAAGCTACAAATATGTTTTACGCAAAAACTTATGGAGCTTCTTGTCAATAGGAATCGTTGGCGTTCAAGAATTTTTAAATGATAACTACATAAATATTTCTTATTGGTATTGTTATTTTTAAAATAATAATATATTTTTTTAATGATTAAATAATTTGTAAAAATAATTAATATTACAATTCGTATGCCTATAAAGACTGGCTCGCTGAGCGAGATGGCCGCCTGGCGGGACTACAACCCCGTGATGTTAATGCACGTTGGGCAGACCGACTGGGGAGGCCTTGATACGATATTCGGACCGTCGAGACCTTCCAGCGGATACTGATGGAATGGCTGGATCAGCAACACGAGGTGCTTTTCTTCCGACTGATGCAAAAATTGACGGGACACGGTTGCTTCGCCGAGTAGGTACTCGGTACTACTACCTTATGCAGGTGCATAAGGTCGTAAGGAGGAAAAGTAGAGCATCCTGCTACCACTGCGATTGCTACGAGGACACGCCGCAACTCGAGGTGTGTATCGTAGGAGAAGAGCAGCATCGTAAACTTGTCGCAATCATCGATGCCAATCTAACGCTGCCGACCATCGCTAGGGAGATGCTCGACAGCGTCAGGAACTGGGACGCGGTCGCCGCCTTTTGCAAGGTAGTCGTCTCGCGGAAGGAGGCGACGGATCGTGCGCGGGAGGAACTTCTCTACAGCGACACAATACATACGTACATGGTCTCATAATTTAAAATATCTTATTTTTATTATGCTGGGAATGCAGGAGACTTAATTTAAAATTCACAGCTTTCAAAGCAACAGTCAAGGAAATTATGTTAGATGTAACACTTGTATATATCTTAAATCTTTAGACGAGCAATTCTTATATATATATACATATATATATATATATTCAGGAACTCGGAAACGGCTCCAACGATTTTCATGAAATTTGCCACACTAGAGGTTTCGGGGCCAAAAAATCGATTTATTTATTTTGTTTGTTTATTTGTTACGCTTTCACGATTAAACCACCAAACCGATTTCAAAAATTATTTCACCATTAGAAAGCTATAATATCAGGGAGTAGCATAGGCTATATTTTATCCCAGTATTCCCACGGGAACGGAAACTACGCCGCAGTTAAGGCGACTAAAGCCGATGCGAAGCGAGGGCGGGTTGCTAGTATCTAAATAAGTTCCGCAAAAATACAAAAAAATATCGGTACATTTTTAAGCTCGGTCAACCAGATATTATCCCATTTCTGTAAACAAGCATAACGTAGGTTTTACATTTTATTTACCTTATTACCTATTACACTTTGTTTAGTTAGTAGTCGTTAGTTAAGCTTTAATTTGTTTTAATTGCCTTATTGGTACGTTTTTGAAGTGGAAACTGACTACAGAAGTCTTAATATAAGGATTGTTTCCCTAGTGCAGAATGAAGTGTCAGAAAAAGAACGTAAGACGTTATAATCATCCGTATCTAAGAGCATAACATGGATAAAAAAAATAACCAAATCGCGGTTCTTAGTTCAATTTCTCTGCAGTTTTCAAAATTAACATGTCCATATCGTCATCATTATATCCGCCTATACAAGTCCTACTGTTGAGCTGGGCCTCCTCCACATAAGATGAGAATACTACGCTTGTCAAACGTGTTAGCATAGGGCTTTACATCAAGTCTTTCTTCTCTTACATAGATATTATCTGCTTATCATATTCCTTAGTCGTCTTTTACGACACCACGGGTTACCGTGGGAGTCGTAAAAGACGAGAGGGATTGATCAACTGCATTACTACTCCTCCATATGGTTACACTTCTACAATACTGCCAGTGTCGTACTGGTAGTGTCGTATTAACATTAAAAGTATGTTAATATGAACATCTGAAGCACGTTTCTACTAACGTAAAGTTTATTTGTTATTGGATTATCTGTATTTTTAGAATTCAATTACAAACTTTAGTGTGTATCTGGTTATTGTATCAGAAAACTCAAGATGATAGTACTGTAAAAAATATACTTTTAATATATAATGTTAAACGAGTTCAAAAAACGAGGTACTCTATTTGTCGGATATATTTTTTATGTGTATTCACTGATTACTCGAAGGCTGATTTGGAAAATTATTTATTTGTTCGGCAGGATATACCTTCTAGGTGGTCCCATGATCATTAGGTGATCTCATCCGATGATGAGATCTATCTTTAAAAACCAAAAAAATATATATATGTCGCAGCGTCACTACCTCTGGCACCATATCTTGACAGTTTTTAAGAATCTGAACTGATGACAAGTAACCCTGCTCCAGTGGTCGGCCCAACGACGAAGGCGACGTGGTGTTCGGGTGGGTTGCGGGAGTTGCGTGCTTAAGCCCTTCTGTCGCCCCGGATGGAGTGGTGCGGAGGCACGACGACCGCAGCCCACCCCAAAAAAAAAAAAAAAAAGCTATATTATTGTGAAGTTTCATCAAAATCCATTTAGTAGTTTTTGCGTGAAAGAGCAACAAACATCTTCACATCCTCACTCACAAATTTTCGCGTTTATAATATTAGTAAGGATTTCTACTATGAAAGAATTTCCAGCAACAGTAGGATGTAGAAATCCAGAAGTAAGTAAATATTCTCGAATACGTATGTTAATTAACTGCAAACGTCTTGGAATTCTCAAACATTTCCTTAACAAAAATTTTTAAAGAAAAATTTCTCGAGCCGTATTTTCCTACGGCTATTTGCCAAGACTGTCGGTCATCAACATTCAACACTCATCTTCAGTTCGGCATGGCCCAAGTCCAATGACTTCATAATTAGGGCCAACTTACGTAATAATTCTGTAAATAACTGGCCCTCTAAATGAAGCGTTGATGCTCCGTTGACGGGCAGACGATAATAGGTATTATTTAAATTTGCCCCTGGAAAACATTTTTCTTGCTTTGGTTTATTTGTTTTGTTAGTTTTTGGAGTTAAATGAAATAATATTTTCACTATATTATTTCACTTGGGATGAAGTAAGAATTAAAATTAATACATCATCATACCAGAGGCCGTTCATAAATTACGTAAAATGATTTTGATGCTACTTTGGTCCACTCCCTCGCTATTGTAAGATATGGTAAGAATCCATTAACTCCCCTTTCCCTCTTAAAATAAATTTAAGTAAGAAATGAAGCTATTTATAAAAAAGATCATTCGATAGAAGTTATTAAATAATTTAATAAACATGATTTTTTAACTGTTAACAAATATTTATTTGTATTTGATAAATGATTTATTAATATTTAATAATTTCGCGTAATAGTATTAAGATTTTAAATTAACAATCTTACGTAAGATCAGATTCTCTACCAAGTCTGTAGTAAGAATTTGTAATATTTGACCTTTAAAAACCAACCCCCGAAATGACTTACATAATTTATGAATGAGGACCCCTCAGTGCACATACGGACCTCTGCTGAGCTTAAGATTCCTCTATAATGGAAAGAAAATAATACCAACTTCACAACTCCCTAGTCGAGTATAAAAATAGTAAAAACTATCCCTAATTTCAGTGACTTAATTAAAATGTTAGATTGTACAGAGTAAGCTCTGTTTATGGTAAATTTGAGTTTACCTTTTGTTGCAGCGATTGCTTACAATACGTAATCGTCTTTGCCAACATTAATTGTAATATTTCTACATTTACGGGTGACAATTATCATTTACTACCAGAAGCAAATAGTGTCTGCAATAAAAATAAAAAGAAAAAGCATGTTGTTCGCCTTAGAAAGTATTTTTTCTAAGAAATCTAAAAGCTTATAATTAGACTTTTGTTATGGGCCGGAAGCTGCGCGATCGTTTGGGGGTTAATAAAACTAAAACAATCTTGTTAGTTTTATAACTATTCTTATGCTAAAGATCCTTATAAGCATTATATAGATCTTAGTCGCC
Source organism: Lymantria dispar (assembly GCA_032191425.1). NCBI lineage: Eukaryota > Metazoa > Arthropoda > Insecta > Lepidoptera > Erebidae > Lymantria > Lymantria dispar. The sequence goes on from CM063442.1 coordinate 27,011,906, forward strand.
TTTTTATATATAATTATCTGCATACGTATTTATTCTATATTGCTGCACAGATGGCGTAGTGGTTAAGATAGCGACCTACATTGCCAGTGTCGGGGGTTCGAATCCCACGCAGGACAACACTTTGTGCGATCCACAAATTGTTGTTCTGTGTCTGGATGTAATTTGTGTCCGTTAATTATATGTTTGTAAAGTCCCCCGCAATACAAGGATTATTTCCTTAGTGCAGGGTGTTGTCATAAATAAAAAAAAAAAAAATTGTTAGTATAAAAAATACTTCTTACAGTTAACTATTTAATACGATTTTTTTATTGCAACCGTTGTTGTGATAACAATTTTGGCGTACTCAATATACTGCAGATCCTGTATATATATGCATAGACGATAGAGAAAATAGACAGATAAATGAATGGTGGATTCTTTCAAAATAAAGAATTAAATTTATTTTTACGAATTTTCGTAATCATATAACTCATCATCATTCAGCCTATTGCCGTCTACTGCTGGACGTAGGTCTCCTTTATGTTTCAAATAAAAATGCAGTCCTGTGCTACATCCATCGAGGTCTAGCAACTTTCACCATGTTGTCGGGCCCCCTGGTTCGAGCTGTACTAGGCAGCGCAGCTACACTGCGTCGTACGATACATGGTCGCCACTCGAGAACCTTTTTCTCCAACGGTTGTCGAATTGTCGAGCTATGTGGCCAGTTCAACGCAATCCAATTAAAAATAGAGATTTATCCTAATCCTTATTTCTTTCTCAGAGGAGATTTCATTATCATTTGGAATTCATTTAATTCATTCTAAAAAAATGGTTATCACTTTTTTCATCAACGCACCCAAAATTCTAGTTACAACTTATGGCGAGAAAAATGACATATGACATCAATTATCATCATCATTTCTGCTCGTATACGTCCTACGGCTTGGCACAAGCCTCCTCCACAATGGGAAGGAAATTAATCTACTATACCATGCAGGTCAGAAGGATTGGTAGAGGGTTTTATTTCGAGTTTGCCTTCTCTTGCATAGATATTGTAGGCATATTATAATCCTTTAATCTTTAAGGATAACCACGGGCAAGAAAGAGGTTAGTGAATTCTATTCTTACTCAGTCACCACATAGAAATATTATTATACTAGCAGATCCGGCCACGCGTTGCTATGGCTAATGTTTTTGTTATATTACATTTTATTAAACTATTTAAGTGGAACAGTAGGAGAACATCTGTCATGGAGGTCGTCATATTTTTTTACAAATGGCATCTAAGTAAAAAAGCAAGTTAAAATCGTATATGCCACGTTTGTAGGTTTGACATAGCAGCGCCATCTATTAATTAATTACTCAATCCAATCAACAGATATCGCCATCTGTTAAAATCGTTTGGAGTTAACAGATAATTGTGAATGTCAAATAATAGGTATATAGGTAATACAAATAATTTGCAATAAAATAATATTACGACTATACATTAAGATGTAAGCTATCCTATCTTCCAATTTGGATCAAACTGCACACGGTGTGCAAATTTGATTAAAATCGGTTAAGTAGTTTAGGAGCCCATCGCGGACAAACAACGTGACACATAATTTATATATATTAAGATAACCACTGGCTGACAGAACAGACGTTGTTCTGTTCAAATAAAATAAAAGAAGCGCTACCTACAGAATTGAATTGTAAATCTGAACCATTCTCAAATCCCCTTGAATACACACAAAAAATTTTAGCAACATCGGTCCAGTAGTTTAGGAGGAGTTCAGTGACATACACATGTACACAAGAAATTTATACATAAAGATGTGCAATAGGAGTTTTTGCATTATTTGAATAATCATTTATTTATGAATTCATATGAAAAAACCTACGTGGTTAGTTCAAAAGATTCGTTTATTTACTTGACCATTGAAAATACACTCAAAGGTATATTCCAAGGAAGGGGAAAATGACGCAAATTCAACTTTTCCGCGTAACGTGATTTCCTTTGGACAAGACGAATGATCAAACGAAACGTTCTATTGACAAACCGCTTAGTAGGAAGTGGCAACCTATATTTAATTTCTAAATTGACTCTTTAATGCTTTTATCGTCCGAATCTTAAAAAGATTATTTGATAACTAGGTATCACTGTTCAAAGAATTATTCCAAATGGAATATAAAAACCGCTTCCATAATGATTACAAAATCATTTTTAGATATAACAGTTGATTTGCTTAGATATAACAGTTGAAATATTACCTTTAGTATGGGGTCGTCCTACACTTTATCTAACACTATATCGCTATTCGTGTGGTGATGAAGTAAGAATACAATTCACCACTCCCTCTCATTCCCGTAGGTGTCGTAAAAGACGACAAAGGGATATATTACGCATATGACATCTATGCAAGAAATGGAAAACTCAAAACAAAGCCCTATACCAACCTGTCTGACCAGCATGGTATAGTAAGAGCACATTCCCTCCTATTATGGGGGAAGCTCGAGCCCAGCAGTGGAACGTATATGAGACGAAATGATGATAATCGGGCAATTAAAAATCAAATACAAACGCGATAAAAACCGTAAAGTAGTTTAATTTTGTGTATAATGCTCGCGAAAACATCAGAAATCATTGTTTTATTTATTTAATTTCAAATGACAATAAAGGCATTGTTTTCAATGGCAGGTGACAGTAGGAAAAACAGCCTCAGAGTTCGGTTATGTAACTGTCCCCAATATAATGATCAGATTTTTAACACTAATAATATTAGACTTTATTTATTTTAATGAATAGCCAATACCCGCGGTTTCATCCGCGTTGTAGTTGCTCCCGTGGGAATATCCATATCAAATATAGCCTCAGTTATTTTTTATATAGACAGCTGCTTGTTAGTAAAATATTGTCAATATCCCCGTAATACAAAGCTTTACATCCTTGGTCTCGCACGGTAATGACAGTAGAAAAATATCTGTAGAATGATTAATTTTCTTTTTTTTTTCTTGCCACCGAAAGAATGGGCCACGCGTTCAAAAAATATTTATACCTTTTCATATCGCTAATAAAAACAGGAATTTCTAATCAATATAGAATGTAAACGATCGCTGTAACCCACTTGCAAACCTCTGCATACCCACCAAAATGTATAAATAGCCATTATTAGTAAACAAACCGTTATTAGGTCGCCGTACCTAACGCTGTTCTCATTTAAATTAGATTCATTTCATTCAGATAACATTATCATTAATATTTGCCACTCATAGCATAGCAACGCGTAGTTCATTCGTATCCCACTGCTGGGCTCAGGCCTTTTCCACAACGGAAGAGCAATTATTTTTATTATTATTATTTATTTATCAGAACAAAAAAAAGTTACAATTTTATACAAGTAATGACATTTACATTTGTCCGTGTGGTGACGGAGTAAGAATACAATTCACCACTCCCTATCTTGCCCGTGGATGTCGTATAAGACGACTATGGGATATAATGTGCACATAACATCTGTGCAAGAGAAGGAAAACTCGAAATGAAACCCTATACCAACATGTCTGACCAGCATGGTATAGTAGGTCAAATTCCCTCCCATTGTGGAGGAGGCCCGAGCCCAACAGTGGGACGTATGCGGGCTGCGATGATGATGATGATGATGAATGACATTTAAAACCACTTGGGTTTATTAAAATTAATGCCATTGACAGTAGCGGTTTATAACGTAAATATGAAATACGATTTCAATTTATGTTTGATGGTGTAGTATACCGCGCCAATTAGACACGTTGGCATAGGGTTTCAAGTCGAATTTTCCCTATGTTGTATAGATATCGTCTGCATATCATATCGAATAGTCATTTTTTACGATACCCACGGCGAAGAGAGGGGTCTCCTCCCCAATAGAATGGAAATCCACAGAAATTAAACTACACAATGCTGGTCAGCATATTATATGCCTTAGTCATCTTTTACGACATCCACAGGTAAGATAAGGAGTGATTCTTCTTGTATATTTAAATCTCTTCTTACGTATAATTGATTCGTCCATCTACCAACCTATATACGTCTAATGTGGGTTACAGATTTCACACAAAAAGGATAAAGTGCCGTAGTTGTTAGTGCTGTAGTTGTTACGCTTGGCAGGCAAGTTGCCAATCTCACTTGGTGATTATAGGTTTCTCAGGAGAGTGATTCATGTATTTTGTGGTATATATTTAGCCCTTAAATCACCCATATGGATTGTCGACTGTCAATTAAGGCTAGGTGTTTCACTTCTAGCTTATGTTAGTGTCCTGAACCGGTAATTTAGATAGAATTTTTCTTCACAGTACAAATTGACAATGTAAAACAGTGTGCATGCAAAATTAATTAGATTATTTAGTTATTAAAAATAAGTTGGAATTAAGGTTGTATTTTATTTAATATTAAGTTTTCTTAAACATTCACTGTGTAGAAAATTATTTATTTGCAAGAACCCCTCTCAACGGAAGGTAAATGCCTCCTCCAAAGATGACCAATGTTCTCTGTCTTCTGCTACTTGCATCCAGTGGGTGCCTGCTATTTTTAAAACGTCGTCTACCCAGCGCGCATTTGGTCTACCCCTTTCTCTTTGGCCTGACGGTCCTATCCATGATGTTGTCTTTTTGGTCCAGCATTTGTCAGTAAGTCTGGCTACATGTCCAGCCCATCGCCATTTTAGCTTCTGTGCGTAGAAGAGAGCGTCGATGGCTTTGGTTTACAGTCTTATGGCAGTATGGGGGACTTTTTGGATCTTCTTTATCTTCAAGATGCTTCTATCCATACTTCTTTGACTTGTTATGACCTTGTTTTTTATTTTCCTAGTAAATGTCCATGTTTGACAGGCATATGTTAGTGAGGGGAGTAGGCAGGTGTTTTATTTGTGTTATACCTATATGTATTTCATCCTAATATTATACCACGCTAGTCAGCGGTGTGGCATAGGGTTTTATTTCGAGCTCTCCTTCTCTTGCATACATGTTATATGCATATTATATATCTCTTAGTCGTCTTTTACGACACCCACGGGTGAAAAGGAGTGGTGAATTGTATTCTTACTCTGTCACCACATGAAAGTAGAAAGTAGGACTAGATTATATTTTAAATACCTTTTATATTTGGTCTCAAAACAAAAATACTTTACCAAAATGGTAAGTATATACGACACGGCTATCTGATCTACCAGTCTGTCTACCTAAATTCATCCAAAGATCTTCGAAAATTAGTTCTTAAATTTCTATTTCAATAATTATGATATTTGAAAGTATAAAACCAATAACAGACTTTATTTAAGAACTAGCAACCCGCCCTCGCTTCGTTTCGTTTTCAATCGCCTTACCCGCGTAGTTCTCAATCCCGTGGGAATGCCGAGATAAAATATAGCCTATATTACTCCCTGATTTTATAGCTTTTCATTGGCGAAAGAAAGAAATTTTTAAATCAGTCCAGTAGTTTTGGAGCCTATCCAATACAAACAAACAAACAAATCTTTCCTCTTTATAATATTAATGTAGATAATAACTTGAGACATAAAACTTAACAATTTATTCTATATTTCTAGTTTCTAAAAAAAAGTTTGTGTTTTTTTATTGTTCTTAGTGGCAAACGAGCAAACACGTGATGGTGAGTGATATTGCCGGTCATGGACCTTTGCTAGGTTGCTGTCTACCGTGAAGAAAATAAAGGGAGTATGAATGCGTGCAACGAAGTTCGGTGATACTAAAGGCATTACAAAAACCCACTACACGCAAACACCCTCAGAAGGTTGGACTGCTGCCTATCTCACTCACCAAACCAAGTGTAGTAATAAATTGTTACTACTCAGTAGGGATGCAAATATCGAAACCAAAAACATCGATGTATCGATACATCGATGTTTTGATACATCGATGTTTCGATACATCGATGTTTCAGTACAATCATCGATGTACAAAAAACATCGGCCTAAAAACATCGATGTATCGAAACATCGATGTATTTAACGACCGTGCAATCAGTTTTAATTTTAAAATGCAAGCTATATTTATTATCTGTAATAATATTATAATTGAATAGGTGAGTCTTTAGAACAAGGAAGATATAGAGTTGAGGAAATTAAGTTATATTTAACATATTTTTCTTTATTCAGTAAAATTATTACAAGCTTAATTGCAGCAAGTTACCTATTTAGAAATAGAGCTTAAAAATAACTGTTTTTAAGAAAATGTACATACGTAAGTCATTTACTCTGGTAAATAAACTGTCAAGCAATTTTTGCTTAAATGAACATTCATTTCAAAGGCAAAACATCGATGTTAAAACATCATAGAAAATAACATCGACACATCGATGTTTCGCAATAATAAACATCGATGACAAACATCGATGTTTTTTCCCTGATACATCGATGTTTCGTAAACATCGATGTATCATTTGCTTCCCTACTACTCAGACATAAATTTCCTGCAAGAGTGTAATACTACCTCACACAGACCGTCTGTCGACAATGTGTTCCTACTCCATAAATTTTTGTATGAAACGTATAAGTTAGCTACTTAAGAAAAAATAATAAGATCACTAGCAACGGCCGCGAGTCCACTCGAGGTAAGTTGATTTTAGAATTAAATCTATAAATATACGAAATACAAATGTATATTTTATCATTAAAATCAATTAAATCCTACAAAAATTTTACACTCTGACAAAAGAAATCTCTTTGCAATTCAACTATAATCTATAGCCATGCCAAATTTCATTCCAATTCATTCAGCCATTTTGGTATAATTATGTAAAAAGGAACAATTTAACCAAATTTAGGCATTCATAATATTAATTATATTAAATAATTAAGCAAACGAAACCATAATATTAATAGTATTAAATACTGAGATTTGTGGACTTTTTACCAGTTTGTCTTGCGTTTGAATATTTTTTTTTTGGCTTTTGCCACTATAAAATCCGTAAAAATAACTTTATTTATAATATGTAATAATTGCGTAAACATCAGAAATCATCATTAATTGGGCATTTCTATTTTATCTTCAAGAATAATTAATCGATTTTGTGGAACAGCTTCATCAAATAGACTCTAAATTAATTGTTCTTGAAACACTACAGCACCACAGTGCTGATATAGACTAAGAAATAAACGTCTTCGTTACTATGTCAGTCACGATTAGAAATGCAAACTAAGACACCTGCGTTCCCAACTCTAATCAGTACAGTCAACGTAAGAAGCAATCCTTGTACATGCGCGGATTAAGAGCAGACTCCCCGAGTTCCAATTTACACAAATACAAACCGCATTGCACGTTCATCCTAGTCTTCGAGACGCATACCATTAACAGAAACATCTAATTACGAAGTTTGAAGTACAAACAGAAGCCCGCGCCTCATTAAACCGTGTTTATTTTCACATTATACAAATATAAGCTATGTTAGCAGCGAAACTTACGTCTTTGATGTCGTTTAGCACGAGACAACGTTGGAGTTTTAGGCGGTTTCGTTTTTACACTTCTACTGTAGCAATGTTGAGGTTCTTCTTTAGATGATTTTTGTTTGAGAATAGGCAGTTTGAAGTTAGAGAACATTTCAAGCACATCACTACACTGTCACTTTAAAAAAAATACACTATCACAGCGGATTCATTTTTTTTTATTTGTCTAGAATACGGTTTATAGAAACGTGCGCCCGCGCGTCGCGCCTAAATGTTGTGGGTTGTTGTTTTGTGAACACGCTGCCCGTTTAAATTTAGATAGCACGCGTCTGCTCCTCTCTGGGCGTTAGCTATACTTATGTATATATATATATTTAATAAATAAAACTCAATACAAATATTACTAGTAATAAAGTATTATAAATAGTTGTAGTTTGATATAGTCGGTTCTTTTATCTGGCCGTAATGGATTGCTTGCGCACGTGTTCGATCCGTCTTATTTGGTTACGGACAAATGTCTGGTTCAGGATTATTGATGTTGCGTATCAATATTGAATGATATGAAGCGATTTGTATTTGGATATCGGGTCCTTTTGGTATGTGTAAGGATTTAGTCACGATTCAAGTTTTGTTTTGATTTGATTTTAGATTTTTTTAATGTGACTATAGCTGTTAGCCGGAGTTGGCTGTGAAAACTTAAGTCGGATTGTTCAGTGGGCGCTGAGGGCTAACCCGTTGATTTTTCAGTAATTTTTTCAATATTGTAAATGATCATCTCAGCAGGGATAGATATTCTATCACAAAATCTATTCCAAAATTGGGTTCGGACCGCCATAATGGAATGGAAATTGATCTACTATTCCACGTTAGCCAGATGTTTTGGAATAGGATTTTATACCAAGTTTTCCTTCACTTGCCTCGATGTTACCTGCATATAAATCATTGACTTATTTTAACAATATTCTAGATTGAATATCACGGATGGATTTTTATTTTATTGCAAACGGTAGCACACTAGTAAACAGTACACCGATGGTAAGTGATGCTGCCGTTAATGGACATTTGCCACTGCCTATCGTGAAGAAGTGAAGTGAAGGGAGTGTGAATGTGTGCAATGAGTTTCAGTAATAATAAGGGCATCCCCAAGACTCACGACATGAAAACACACTCAGAAAGTTGGGCTTCTGGATTTCTCGTTCAAAGAACGAAGCGCAATAAAAATTGCTACTACTCAGACGTCGATTTTTTTGCGAGAGTGTGGTACCACACATTTACGAGCTAAATAGTGAATTTGGATTTTCTCCAAAATTTCTAAAGGAAGATACATTTCTGGGTGGTGACGGAGTAACAATACAAATCAGACTGCACAGATGGCGTAGTGGTTAAGATAGCAAACTACAGCGCCAGTGTCGGGGGTTCGAATTCCACAACACTTTGTGCGATCCACAAATTGTTGTTCTGAGTCTGGATGTAATTTATGTCCGTTAATTATATGTTTGTAAAGTCCCCCGCAATACAAGGATTATTTCCTTAGTGCAGGGTGTTGTCTTAAATAAATAAAAAAAAAAAATCACCAGTCCTTACCCGTGTATGTCGTACAAGACGACTAAGGGAGGTAATACGTATATAACATGTATGCAAGATATGGTAAACTCGAAATAAAACCCTATACCAACCTGTCTGACCAGCATGGTAAGGTCAATTGCTCTCCTATTGGGGAGGAGGCTCGAGCCCAACAGTGGGACGTATATGAGCTGAAATGATGATGAAGAGACATAGTCGTATATTATATTCAATATCATGATGTTTTAACATATTACGTTAAATAATTTTAATGCTATTGTATATAATGTGATGCAGACGAACTGCTGGGGCGTATTGAATATAATTTAAAAATGCTTTACAAATGTTTTCGTTTTATATCAAAAATCCTCAAAGATCAACAGTGTGGCCATAGTACTATTGAAGGCGACGATTTGACTTACCGACGGAGAATCTATACCAATAAATAAAATTGGAGTGTCTGTTTGTAATGTCAAAATAATAGGCTTTTTTCATGCTCACACGGTTATTTGCACGACACCTATGCCTAAAATAGCAATTAAAAAATTTTTGTCTGTCTGTCTGTCTGTTTGTTCCGGGTAATCTTCAAAACGGCTGGACCGATTTCAAAAATTCTTTCACCAATGGGAAGCTTTAATATCAGGGCGTAAACTAGGCTATATTTTATCCCGGTATTCCCACGGGAACGGGAACTACGCGGGTAAAACGACTATAACCTATAACCGAAGTGAAGCGAGGGCGGGTTGCTAGTTACTAATATGAACACCCTAAATATTTGGAGAAATTGAAAATTTATGAAGAAATTGTGCTCGATAACAATGGGCTCGTATGAGTAGATTATCGTATAGTAAATTATCGTATAGTAAATTATCGTATAGTAGATTATCGAATAATAGATTATCAAGAAAAAAACGAGGGAAAAATGAAACGAGAAACTGGCTAGGGCTTATCAAGATATTAGGCACCGGCATTCTTTTGGCAAGACTAATATTAATGCAATCATTAAACCATCCGCCGAAGGTGGCGATTACAGTATTGGGAATGAAAGACAACTTCAGCCTTTTTTTGCACAGGCTTAGACCTGGATACACGCCGTCCGTACTGTACAGGGCGGCATGCGACCCTACAACCCGCCCCATCGCTATTGAGCCGAGTACTGGTAGCAAATCCTTGACTTCCGTTGTTGATCCGGCGGGTTACCATTTCAGATATTGATACCATAACCCGTGGATTCGGCTAGGGCACACCAGGTGGGACATTGATAGCTTAAAATGTAAGTATGTATATCAATATAACTCTATGTCTTAATATCCTTTTATTTTCTCCCCTACCCTTTATTTTCTCCCCTACCCTTTATTTTCTCACGTTCCTTATTCATATATAGTTAACCTCTTTTGGAAATAACCGAATGTTATTTTATCGGCGGAATATTTTTATTTAGTTTTATGAGAAACGCTTACTGTTAAATAGGGCTGCCAATACCTTAAAACGAAAGTTTATTGTATACTAGCAACCCGCCCTCGCTTCGCTACGGTTTCAATGGGAATATCGGGATAAAATATAGCCTATGTTACTCCCTGATGTTATAGCTTTCCGTTGGTGAATGAATTTTTGAAATCGGTTCTGTGGTTTAAGCGTGAAAGCGAAACAAACAAACTTACTTTCGCATTTATAATATTAGTAATGATTTATTCCATTTGTATCATGATCATCACAGCTCATATACATACCCACTGCTGGGCTCGAGCTTCTTCCTCAATGGAAGGTAAAATTAACCTAAAATACCATCCTGATCAGACGAATTGTTATTTTTTTTTTTCAAGATTTCCTCCCCTTACATAGATGCTATTTGTAAATTATATCCCTTAGTCGACTTTTACGACACCCGCAGACAAGAAAAGAGGTGGTGAATTGTATTCTTACTATGTCTAATTATTATCCAAATTGAGGCAAATTTGGCAACCCTAGCAGCTTACTAATAAGGTAAAGAAACTGAGGTAAAGTACATCTAGCCCTCATTAGTAGAAGGTGTAAGGACGCTACAAGTTAATTCCCATTTGTTATTTCAATAGTGTCTGTAGGACTTTAATATTAGTTAAGAGACTAGCAATCCGCCCTCGCTTCGCTTCGGTTATAGGTTATAGTCGTTTTACCCGCGTAGTTCCCGTTCCCGTGGGAATACCGAGATAAAATATAGCCTAGTTTACGCGCTGATATTATAGCTTTCCATTGGTGAAAGAATTTTTGTAATCGGTCCAGCCGTTTTGAAGATTACCCGGAACAAACAGACAGACAGACAGACGGACGGACAAAAATTTTTTAATTGCTATTTTAGGCATAGGTGTCGTGCAAATAACCGTGTGAGCATGAAAAAAGCCTATTATTTTGACATTACAAACAGACACTCCAATTTTATTTATTGGTATAGATGTTACTAGGGTTGGCACTAGATCTGGACCTCTTTGAGACGAAAAAATAAGGACTACAGAATAAGAAAAATCTTGTTAATTTTTTAAAGTTTAAGAATGAAATATGTCATCAGCTTTTTGCCTTTTTTTGGAATCAAAACAGAATCTAAAATTAATGCGTTCAATACACAAAAAACATTAGCTTTGTAATAGTATATAGATACATCGATAGGATATAGGATGGTAGTTCGAAAAAGGAGTCATTACATAGAAAAGTGTGACATAAAAAAATTACAAATTATGTAATCGAAATAAGTCTAAAATTATTGCCGTTTTAATTGGTATGGACTACTCAAACTGAATACCTCATGTCTGCGTTTCTACAGAACAATAAAGGGTTTCATATTAAGACTCATTATAACTCGCACGTATTTCACCGTTGTTTACCTGAAACAAAAAAAAAAAAATTAATGCAACGCTCTCAACATACAATACAAGTCACTTCTTCCTTTTCCGCTCAATCTATATACGACCCACCGGTGGGCATAATAGTCGGTAAATCGTGGTGATAATAACGTTAATACATCTCAGCTTATCTATATATATAAAAGGAGAAGCTGACTGACATATCAACGTAGCGCCTAAACTATAAAAAAATAAATTTAAAATTTTACACAGAGGTTCCTTTTATAACCTAGGGGAGCACTAAGAAAGGACTTTTGAAAATTCATCCCCTAAGGGGGTAAAATGGGAGCGCAAATTTAGTATGAAACTTTTCCGTTTTTGAAGTTATTCGAATAAAATTCAGGATGAAGGATCTTCATTAAAAGTTATGAAACACATCATCCCTTAAGGGGGTAAATAGGGGTTGCAAATTTAGTACGGAAGTCCTATGATTTTCAAAATTATTTCAACCACTATCACACATGACTTTTACGCGAACGAAGTCGCGGGCAAGAGCTAGTATACTTATATGGGCTGAAACGATAATGATGATGATAATTTCGAAGTTTCCTCCTTCATTGCTATATTCTTCTATGTTACTTAGAGGTTCGTACAGTATAGTGGCGCATATGAATGCAACCCAGGCTTTCCTTACTCGTGGGTGTCGTAAAAACCGACAGAGGCATATAATATGCATACAATATCTATGCACGATATGGCAAACTCGAAATAAAACCCTCAACACGTCTGACCAACGTGGTATTGTAGGTTAGGTTAATTTTACTCTTGTTACGGAGCAGGGGGATGGTGAATTGTATTCTTACTTCGTCACCATACGGAAAATCAGGTATTCGTTTTAATTGCCTCAATTGATATTTGCGGGATAGTGTAACACGTATGTTTTCTGTGTGGTAACGGAATAGGAATACAATTCACCACTCCCTATCTTGCCCGTGGATGTCATAAAAGACGACTAAGGCATATAATGTGCATATAACATCTGTGCAAGGAAATCTCGAAATGAAACCCTATACCAACATGTCTGTCCAGCATGGTATAGTGGACCTACTATTGGGGAGGAGGCTCGAGCCCAGCTGTGGGACGTTTATAAGCCGAGATGAAGTGTTACACTGAATGTTGCACGATGACAAATTTAATATCTATATTTAAAATAGGAACACTTAAAATAGGAATTGCTGTGTGGTAGCGGCTTCGAATACTACCAACCCTTGCTTTGCTCTTGGGTGTCGTAAAAGACGACTAAGAGCCCTAGATTGACCCGGACCAACTCCATCTGGTACCATTTGGGTCAACGATTACATTCCCAAGGAGGGTTGACGTCAGGCAGGCGGACGGTCATAAAAATCATTGCCGAAACTTTTTGCAATATGTCAAAACAGATGACATATTGCGTCGACCCCAAGTAATTGGGATAAGAGCAAGATGATGATGATGATGATTTAAAATAGGAACACATAAAAATATATAATGACTAATATATTCAACTGACTTTTAAATGACTTCTGCCTCTGAATCATCAATAGTGTTACACAACAAAGCATAAACGTGAACGAAATGTTTACGTTGTTTAATAAAATATATCTCAGAAATTACTTCGGCTCGATATCTTCAACTCCTCAATGTCATTTGACGAAATGATGCCAAAGGAGCGCCCATCTTAGAAAAACAGACTGAAAATAATCAGCTGCCGTCCAAACACCGGAAGTCGGCCATCTTGAGTATTCGTCAGCGGTTATTTTTTAATATGAGCCAATAGCGACAATAATTTTCAACAATAGAAACTATGTGTGTATTTATGTAAATATTCCGTAATGATGAATTAGAAATAAATGTCCGAACCTTTACCGCGGATTTGGTATAATTTTCAACGACACTCGAATTTTAGGGAGCACTTAAGATAATCTAGGTTTATTTATTTATTCATTTAAAGGCAGCTAGTAATTGGAACATTAAAAATATTAAAATATAACATAAAATTAAACTAAATGCTCAATTGTTAAGCTATCACAGCATGCACAGATGTGGTAACACATTAAGGAAACAAAATATAAAAAAGAAAGATTCCCGAGTAGTAATCATGAACCAAACGACGCTGCATAGAATGGGGGTATTCTATGCTGCGTCGACGTATGAGCTGAGATGACAACGACGAGACGACGACTCTCACGTGATAAGCACCTTCCAGAACATCAACTTGCAATTTTCCGCAGAACTTGGAATATTTATTCGACACGTGTTTCGCCTCTAAACGAAGCATCCTCATGACGGTTAGGCTTCAAATTGCATTTATAGCGGTATATTGATTACAGTGGGAAAGTGGTGGGTCTCCCTTCCTTCCTCTCATTATAAAATAAAAATAGATTTCCACAATGTATCGCCTAATCCAAGCAATTATAGGTAATGCGTTATAACAAAACTTTTAATGTATTAAATACTTTTTAGGATAGTCTATGATCGGGACACATCCCGCCAAATTCGTCTGGAGCGACGGAAAAACTGTGCGCAGTTCCATAAGCAACTATATTTCCTCCCCATCGTCATTGGGCCGACCACCACTATGCCAACCCAATTGACCAGCGTGGTGTAGCCGTATGTGGGCTGAGTTAAGAGATGAGAGTGGATTTTACAAAATTAGAATTAACTGGCTGACCCAACAGCCGTTGTTCTGTTCAAATAAGCGCCACCTATCAAGTCCAACTATGAATCTAAACCATTCTCGAACCCCCTTAAACACACAAAAAATTTCATCAACGTCAGTCCAGCCGTATAGGAGGAGTTCAGTAATAAACACACGTACACAAGAAATTTATATACATATAAAGAAGATGAAAACTTAGACTCAGAATAATAATTTGTAGATCGCACAAAATAATACCCAGCTTAGAACCAAAGCCACAAGACTTCTATATAAGAAATGTTATCAATAACGTAGCAAAACAATAATGACATTATACCCTTTCAGCTTCTAATCAAGTATTGAATTTCGTCTAGACTGAAGCCATCAATATCCGTTCATTTGATCTAGCTTCAAGTAATATTCAACTATGCCATTTGGATCGATGCCAATCCTACTTACTAACCCTTATTGGAATTGGTAACCCTATTGACTGTATGTGTACGTGTAAATGAAGGTAAGGGGTTATTTTTATTATTCCTTTTTTGTCAGTTAGTACCGAATACTAATGGATATCAAGCCTGATAAGGCAGAGTAGGATCTCAAAATCGATTATTTTCTCTTATTTTAGTTTTGCAATTTTCTCTGTAGGTTGAAAAAAAGGGAGCCGTCGCTCAGGACGCCTGGCAGATGAAACATCGAAATTATTTTGTACAAGTATATATATGCATAAAAGAACAGGTTATGACATGAACTAATATGCCATAAAGTATTAAAAAAATATTACAATTTTTTTTTCTAGAAAATGACGATTTTTATTTAATAAACATTAATTTTGAATATAATTTAATGTGTTTAGATCAATAATTATTTTGAGCTCACTAGATGGCGTTGTACAAAATTCTAAAACAAGTTATGGTTTCGTTACACAAATGTACATATCAATCCGTGGCGTTAACGCCACGCCAACACGGGTTGAGAGCCCTCAGCGCTCACCCACCGGTCCGGGTAAAGTTGTCACAGCCATCTGAGGCTAACAACTAAGTCACACACAAAAAAAAAAAAAAAAAAACGCCACGCCAACGATCAGGTTCAACCTCGCCTGAAGATGTTTTACATCGAGTCAAGGCACCCTGAGACAAGTAGATTGATCATAGCGTTCTCTTTGGGGTTATCATTCTCTTGCAGACGTATGGTAGCGGATATGAATACCATCAACCCTTCCATTGCTTGTGGGTGTCGTAAAAGACGACAAAGATCTTCACATCGACCCGGCTTATCTTTATCTGATGCCATCTAGTAAAAAAATTCCCAAGAAGGGTTGACGTCAGGCAGGCGGCTGATAATAAAACGTATTCCAAAACTTTTGCAATATGTACTATGAAACAATAGTACCTATATAATGGTATGGACCATAAGTAGTCAGCAAAAGAATAGGATGATAGCATCTTCTCTTTTGATGTCATAGATTCTCTTGTCGTATTTATGTCATTTATCAAAAGAACCATCAAGGCAATGCGACACTTAATGACATTTTATTTTGTATATCTCTAAACCTGAGTATGGTGAATTCTAGATGTGGGCGTGTTTTTTTAAATTCCTAGACATTTAAGCACATGTCACCTCGAAAAAGAAAAAGTATATTACATTTCCTTTGCATCGTATGGCAACGGGATAGGAATACAATTGTCGCCACCTCTTATTTGCCCTTGGAAATCGTAAAAATTAGCTAAGACTTCACCAGGAAAGCGAGCAGTAGCTCTCCAATGGGCAACGTTAAGAACATTATCGATATAGAAAGAAAGAAAATAAAATTTATTGGACACTATAGTTACATGCTTGACATAGAAATATAGGTACACAAATGATATAAAAAACAAAGACGAAAAAATAACGATGATTAAAATAATCGTAGTATATACAAATGAAATTCCAAATATTAGTGTCCAAAAGGAAACAGCTCAGCATATGCTACAAAAACTTGCAGCGCTGATTTTCAGCTTCAGCCTAACTAATCTAAGTTACAGGTCACAAGAAGTGCAAGTACAGAAGAGCTACAATTAATAGGTTCATAGATTATTTAAAATTGTAAATAGTCATATTAGTAACAATAATAACAGCATTTAAATTAAACCAACGCTATTTAAAATCTGCATTTTAAAAGTCTGAAATGATCAGAAGAACACAGTAAATATAGATATGTTACAATCAAGTTATGCACTTAAAAAAAATAAATAAAAGGAATATATGTATACAAAGTACCACGCCTTGTACAGTTGCGATACTCTCTGCTCATATGAGTAAAAATTCTTTATACATAGACATCTATGTATAAAGAAGACTTACGTCCGGCAATGGCCGGCAAAAAGTTAATAATGATGATTGAATATACCTTTCCGCGTAATAAAATATACCTTTCAAAAACTTATTTTTAGAAATAGAATTTCCGTTTGCGTGAACCTTTAAGACGGCGAATGGCAAACTAATTAATTATTTGTTCAAGGTTTGAGGTATTTTTATGATGAAAGAGCGATTTTTATAGACTCCAAATTAAACTTAATAAAGTAACTGAAAAAACATCACAAGTATAAAATGTATAGAAAAATCTGTATGTAACTTTAAGCAAGAACTATTAAAATCGAAACTAAAAAAATATTTCAAGACAGGTTTTAAGTGCTTCATTGATACAATATGGCAAGAATAAAAATACTGATCTTATGATCATTTCATCATTATCATATCAGTTTAAATAAGCTCCACTGTTGCGTCACCGCGTGCGTCCGCACAATGCCCTGTCAAAAGAAATAATAGGAGCTCACCTAATAATTTCTGATGTTTACGCGAGTATTACACATTTTAAATAAAACTACTTTACGGATTTTATTGCGTTTGTATTTGATTTTTTTCATGTAGAATCATTTCCTTCTTACATTGGCAATACATTTGTATCTAAATGTGGGTTAATATTTAATAACTAATTTTCTGTATCGGGTAGATAATTATAAATTTTCTGTAATAACGATGACTTATTGGACGTGAGACAGTCCACCTGTGACCATGAACGCTGCAAAGTGTACGAAACGTCGGGCAATAAAAAATCAAATACAAACGCGATAACATACGTAATGTAGTTTTATTTAATAATATGACCTGGCACTCAAAACTCTATATTTAGGTCACTATACCAATAGAAAAATATAACAATACTGCACAGAACAACTGCACAGCTGGTGCAGTGATTAAGATACCTACCTACTGTTTCATTGTCGTGGGTTCTCCATGAAGGCTATTGTTTTACACAAATTATTGATTTGAGTCTGGGTGTAATTTATGTCCGTTAAATTATACATTTTCTCTATGGTAACGGAGTAAGGGTACTATTCACCACCACTATCTTACCAACGGGTGTGGTAACAAACTGCTAAGGGATAATACGTAAGAGAAGGAAAACTTTAAATAAAATCACATACCATAGTGGTTAAGAGTTCCAGCGTCACAGATTTGAATCCCACATAAGATAACATTGTGCAATCCACAAATTATTGCTCCGAGTCTGAATGTAATTTTTGTCCGTTAATTATGTTTGTGAAGTCCCCCTGAATACAAGAATTGGTTTAGGCGGGCGTGGTCTTTAGAAAAAAAAATCCCATGCCAACGCATTTTACCAGCGTAGTATAGTAGGTATTTTACTCCTATCAAGAAGAAGGCTCGAGTTTAGTAGTGGGATATATGAGCTCAAATAAAATGAAGAAATTATGTTTGTAAAGTTCCGCGCAATACAAGGATTATTTCATTAGTGTGCCGTCTTCATAAGAAAAAACTTAAAATGTAATTAATATTTCAATCGCATACATTAACAATATAATACCTAAATATCTGGTTGACCGAGCTTCGCTCGGAATATTTTTGTTGTATTTTTGTCGAATTTATTTAGATATATATTAATAAAAAATAAAAATTAAATAATGAAAAAAATATAAAAAAATACAAAACGAGAATAATAATAACACCGAGATTCGCTCTGATGCTGTTTGAATGCCAAAACAAAACTAAAACAAAACTGGATAATTTTCCAACTGAGCTATCGTAACTCATGACGTTGACGGCGAAATTTGAATTCATATTCTTTTAAAATTTAATGTCATTTGTCATGTATTGTTTTGCTAAAAACACCGACAAAACAACATTTTCTATAAATAAAACCTAGCTAGATCGATTTTTTGGCCTCGAAACCTCTAGTATGCCAAGTTTTCATCAAAATCGTTGGTGCCGTTGGCGAGATCCTGAAAATATATATAAGAATTGCTCGTTTAAAGATATAAGATAATAATTACAGGTAGAAATATTCAAACTTTGGATATTTATAGCTACTACTTCATGCCAAGACCCTAAAGTTTCACACTCCTATACTCGGTATGAATATGGTGAGCAACAATTTGTCAATCACACAAAAAATTGTCCGCCTTTGGAATTGAACCCGTAACATTAGCATGGTAGATTGGTATCTTAACCACTATGCTATCAGTGCAGTTAATTATTCATTGGCGTTGTATGAATTTATAAGTTGTTTATTAGAGTGAGAAATATCAAAACATAATTCACCCCCTATTTTACGCCCTTAGAAAAGAATATATCCTGTGAAAGGTCTTTTGTCTTTGAGTCTTTTTATATCGATTTTTAATTAATTAGATTGTGTACTAAGCTGTATAAGTTACTATAGTTTTTTAACTATCCCACGGGAACTCTTTAATTTTCCGCGATTAAAAGTATCCTAAATGTTAACCGAGGATGTAAGGTATCACCATGCAAAATTTCATTTAAATCAGTCCAATAACTTCGGAGATTAGCCCGTACAAACAGATAAACATACAGAGAAACAAAAAAAAATTAAAAAATACAGGATGTGTTCTATTTCACTTTTAATATCCCCCTGGCTTGGTTTTTAGCATTTTTTTCTATGTACAGATATTCGATCTCTACAGTTTTATTATATGTATATAGGTATATACCTATCTATATAGATATGACACCTATGCAAGAGGTGGGAAACTCAAAACAAAACCCTATACCAACCTGTCTGACCAGCATGGTATAGTAAGATCAATTTACCTCCTATTATGGAGGAGGCTCGAGCCCAGGAGTAGGACGTATATATATGAGCCGAAATGAATTTTTGTGACAATAAATGCTATTATATTCTATTCTATTCTAATTATAGGTTTTATTCGTAAACACAATCAAGCTACATTTCAACACTCAAAATTAAACTTGTGAATTAAACAGCCGTTAAAATATTCAAATCATGAAATTACGCCTTTACATACGCACTCAAGTTAATTCATCTCAACTAGAATTAATCTCACAACCGGCTCTACCGCCGTAAATCAACGGGCTAAAACTGTCGAGACAAGTTTAATTAACCCTTAGAAGTTATTACCTGGAAGTATCACTGATGTTAGGGTGCTACCAGGCCTATATTCCGTCATTCATAGTTTCACGAAATTGTACTATAAGGGCTTAAACAGGGTTGTTATATAATAGCAGTGGCTGGAGCGGCGGCACGGGGTGCTTTCCTTCCGACTGGTGCAGGTGTTGACGGGGCATGGATGCTTCGCCAAATACCTGTACACGGTCGTGAGGAGTGGGAGCACACCGTCTTGCCACCACTGCGATTGCGACGTGGACACGGCGCAGCACACACTCGAGGTGTATGCCGCGTGGGCGGGGGAGCACCGTGAACTCGTCGCGATCATCGGTGCCGACCTGGCGCTACCGTCCATCGCTAGAGAGATGGTCAACAGCGTCAGGAACTGGGACGCCGTTGCCGCCTTTTGAGAGGCTGTCGTCTCGCGGAAGGAGGCAGCGGACCGTGTGCGGGAAGAAACACTCCACGCGGACACGGTCCTCCGCCGGTGACAGGGGCGACGTAGGTGCAAGTACCTGCGCCCGATGCCGCCCTAACAGCAGCTGCGGGTGACCGAACCGGGGATTTAGTCCGGGTACCCGCGGAGAGGTTAACCTCGTGACGGCGATCAGTGTCTCAGTAGGGGACGTTGAAGGGAGTACTCCCTCGGGGTATTCCGTCGGGTCGACCACTGAAGTCAAGGAACTCTGCATCGGTGGTCGACCCAACCACGAAGGCGATTTGATATACGGATGGGTTATGGGTGTGCGTGCTTACGCCCCTCTGTCGCTCCGGACGGAGTGGTGCAAGGAGTACGCCGATCGTAACCCAGCCACAAAAAAAAAGGGTTGTTATATAATAATATTGCGTCATCATCATCGTCATTATTATTTCATCTCATATGCTTTTCACCGCTGGGTTTGAGGCTCCTTCAAATCATCATCACAATTATCTCGACTACTTGGCGTTGATGTAATATGTACTTCTATTGCATCATGCAAATAGCTTTGTCAATTATTTTATGACTGCCGCCTGCTTGATGTCAATCATCCTTGGGAGTTTAATTATCAATTAGATGACATCAGATGAAACTGGACCCTGTCTATGTTATTCTTAATAGTTTTTTGCGGCACTTACGAGCAAAGGAGGTTGGTAATATTTGTAACTGCTACCAAATAACAATCGAATCTCCTTCACAATGTTAAGAGAATTTACCTACTACATTATGCTGGTCAGACGTTGACATAGGGGTTTGTTTCAAGTTTTCCTTCGCCTGTATAGTCATCTTTTACTTCACGGCCAAGAGAGGAGGTGATGAATTATACACATACACCATCACCACACAATTCACCATTTTGTATACCTATATCTATACCAATAAATAAAATTGGAGTGTCTGTTTGTAATGTCAAAATAATAGGCCCTTTTCATGCTCACATGGTTATTTGCATTATACATATCCCTAAAAATCACTTTATATTTTTTTTGTGTCTGCCTGTCTGTCTGTTTGTTCCGGGTAATCTTCAAAACGGCTGGACCGATTTCAAAAATTCTTTCACCAATCGAAAGCTATAATATCAAGGCGTAAACTAGGCTAAATTTTATCCCGGTATTCCCACGGGAATGGGAACTACATAAGGCGACAGAAGCCGAAGCGAGGGCGGGTTGCTATTATATCATATAATCATCATTATCATCATCATTATCATCATCATGCTCAGACGTGTTGGTATAGGGTTGTGTTTCAAGTTTTCCTTCTCTTGCATAGATATTATATCCCTTAGTGATCTTTTACGATACCCACGGGCATGAGAGGGGGTGGTGAATTGTATTCTTACTCCGTCGAAAGTATCATGTAATGTTCTGCAATGGTAAGCTTACTAAGAAGAAAGAGTGCTCGATCCCCGAATGTACGTGTAAAAGCTACGCTTCAAAACAAAATATATATTTTTCTTACAAACTATTTAACATTGTATCTGTCGCCGCGATGTTTTCTCGCTATTTAGAAATTCTAATCAAATATGAACAATAGTCAAACACATAGAATAACTTACAAAGTCATTCATAAGAAACTGTTTCATAAATAGAGAAAAACAAAAAGGATGACATTATAGTATATGTCGCGGTTATAGTGCAAATTCAGTTGTTTTATATAAGTACTGTCAAAATAAAAAGTTGTAACGCGCGTTGATAAAACCAAAACCGCAGGGATTTCATTACTATTTCGTCTTATTTTTAAACTATACGATTTTCTTTGCAATCGTTTTTCAATAACTTACCTATTATTGTTACTATTGTTGTTAGGAATATTGTTTTTTATATTTATTTTTTTTTTTTATTGCCAACGGTGGCAAACGAGCAAACAGTACACCTGATGGTAAGTGTTGCTGCCGCTCATGGACCCTTACAAGGCCGCTGCCCACCGCAAAGAAAGTGAAGGGAGTGCGAATGCGTGCATCGAGGCTCGGTGACACCAAGGGCACCACCAAAACCCTCCACACGCAAACACCCTCCACACGCAAACACCCTCAGAAAGTTGTTGTTTGAAAGGTACTCTATATCCGTTCTGTATGACATTATAGATGCAAAATTTTAAAAGTGTGCTGTAAAAAGACAGAATAAATAAAGTAACTTACATTCGTATTTATAATAATACTTAGGCTCGAGAGCTTTTGCTTGTGCTATTGTATGTATTTTTACTTTCCTTGGATTGCTAATATTCGTAGCCGCTACCACACAGCAATCCACAATAAGAAGGCAGTTGACTTAATATACCAAGCTAGTCAGACGGTTTGATATACGGTTTATTTATTGAAATTTACATCTTTTGCATAGATGTCATGCATATTTTACACTCCAGTTGTTTTTAGTGCCAACCTCGGTCAAAAAAATGGTGGTGAATTTTATTCTTACTCTGTAACCGTGCGGAATGTTTTCCTACACGTAAGATGTCTTCTGAAAAATGGGGAAATTAACCCCTCGAGCGCTTTTGGGACGCCATTAGACCCAAAAAAAAATGTGCTCAAAGCGCTTTCGGGACACACGTTGACCCAAAAAAAATACTTTATTACTTTTAGTACGTTTATTTAAATCAACCAATCAAAAGATATTAATATATATTTTATTTAATATTTCCTTGTCACATAGCAACAATAATAGTTTACGTAAAATCATAAAATTGACTGAACTTTTTTCACTCGAGAGCGCCGCGATGTTTGGCGCCTGAGGGGTTAACTACAGAAATTAAAGTACCTACATTGAACTTGCCACATTTTTACATGATTAAGACACTATAATAACTTTGTTTTATTAGTAAGTATTCAGTCATAATCATCAGCGTCCTTACTTCACCTCATATACGTCTCACTGTTGAGCTCAAACCTCCTTCACGATAAGAGGGAAATGACCTACTATACCACGCTGGGCAGACGTTTTGGTATAGGGTTTCATTTCAAGTTTTTCTTGTTTTGCATAGATATTATATGCAAATTTAATCCCTTAGTTATCTTTTATGACACCCACGGACAAAGAATTTTCGTGAATTGTATTCTTACTCCGTCGCGTCACGGGGAGTTAATCAGTAATATTACTAAATTTCTAGTTTCACCATAACATACACATCACGGGTAAGAATTTAGTTCAACCCCTTTACGTAAGTCTGATTTATGCGAACATAGCTAGAGCCAAACTTGTTTAGTACAATGTGCTTTATTTGCATACGTTTGTGTTAATACTATTGTGTTTTGGATCTGAAATTATGTAGTGAAATAGCATGGACTTGAATGTTTATTTGCTATATTTGGCACATGTTCCTATGTTACAGTTAAAGTCGAAAGGTGTAAATATTTTCACGATAAACAAGTATTTACTAAAAATATACGTATAAATACAGTTTATATGTTTAGCCTGTGATTATAATGTCATAATTATCTTTATCCTAATTACTTGGGGTCAATGCATTATATACTCTTCTTCTATTGTACGTATTGCAAATGTTTTGGGGATAGTTATAGGCCGCCTAACCTTCTTTGACGTCATCAGATGGAGTCGTTTACGTCGATGTGGTTTATGTCGTCGCGATTTTAGTCTGTCTCGGGAAGGGGACGTCGAGTGAAGAGGGTACCTCCTCAGAGTATTCCGTCGGGCCGACCACTGAAGACAAGGAACTTTGCACCGGTGGTCATCCAACGACGAAGGCGACGTGCTATCAGGTGGGTTACGGGGCACGCGCCCTCCCTCTGTCGCTCCGGATGAAGTGGGACTGCGGGTGCGCTGATCGTAGCCCACCCAAAAAAGAAAATGGTAAGCAAATTTATCTACTATATCACTGGTAGGTGGTATTCGAAAAAGAGTCCATCATACCACCCCAGTTACGCTGTTAGCGGCAATATTTAAAGTTCTGCAGAAAATTACAAATTGACGTTCAGGAAAGGTGCTCATCACGTGAGAGTAAGATTGCCTTATCTTCACCTTGATTCTAGTCCACCTTGATTCTAGTTCACCTTGATTCTATCCCGTATTCCTTCCATTCCATTGTGATGTGTGGTATATTGATTAATCGTGGGAAAGTGGTGGATCTCCCTTCCTTCCAATTTAAAATAATAATGGATTACCGCAACGTATCGCCTAATTCAATCAATTAGCCAGTCAATATGTATAGTTTTCGAGATTTAACAAGCATCTTTACGACTTTACTAATCAACATGTGCTAAGCATCCATTACTTTTCCGTAAGAAACGTAAAAATCGGCTAAGAGATCATAATGAGATTGGACAGATGAACCAAGAAAATTCATAATATCGATTGCAATTTTTCTTCCGCATGTAGGCGTGAAAATTATAGCATTATTCCTCCTTTATAAAAGCCTCTATGTGACAGTGGATGGTAAACTAATAATGTCTGAATTTTATGCGAGTATTACATCCTTACTAATATTATAAATGCAAAAGTAAGTTCGTTTGTTTGTTACGCTTTCACGCTTAAACCACCGAACCGATTTCAAAAATTCTTTCACCGGTGGAAAGCTATAATATCAGGGAGTAACATAGTTTACATTTTATCCCGGTATTCCCACGGGAATAGGAACAACGAGAGTAAGGCGTCTGAAACCAAAGCGAGGGTGGGTTGCTTTTTTTTTGGGGTGGATTGCGGTCGGCGCACTCCTCGCACCACTCCGTCCGGGGCGACAGAGGGGCGTAAGCACGCACGCTGTATGATAATGTAGAATTTTTAATCCTTTTTATTTACTTTTTCTTCGCCGTTCTTATCTTATCTTATATCTTTAAACGAGCAATTCTTGTATATATATATATTCAGGATTTCGGAAACGGCTGCAACGATTTTGTTGAAACTTGGCATACTAGAGGTTTCGGGTCCAAAAAATCGATCTAGCTAGGTTTTATTTATAGAAAATGTTGTATTGTCGGTGTTTTTAGCAAAAAAAACAATGACATTAAATTTTAAAAGAATATGAATTCAAATTTCGTTGTCAATGTCATGAGTTACGATAGATCAGATGGGAAGTTGACAGGTTCTAATTTTGATTTTGTTGACATTAAAACAGCGTCGGTTCGAATCTCGGGGTTAGTATTATTCTCTTTTTGTAATTTTTTATATATTTTATATTAATATATATCTAAATAAATTCGATAAAAATATTCCGAGCGAAGCTCGGTCAACCAGATATTTCTATTAAATCATTGATGCCATGAAAGATATCAACAACTAATTTTGTATTCCAAAAACATTATCATTATACCTATATAACGTAATCATATAAAGTTCAAAAGAATTTTGCTTCAATAAATTTGTGAGACGCTTCAGAGATCCCCTTAATAACTTTTTGATAATGATATAGAGCGAAAGCTTTTTCTTCGAAGCTCAAGCTTTATGCCGCGAAAGTTTAACTGAATTTACTGGGAGTTTGCAATATATCATGATAATATGTGTACTTTATTGGTGGTATGTGATCTCTTTTGTAATGAACTTTAATCACGTTTTTTTACTCTTGGGCGGTTACTTTTATGTAGACACTTCATCGATGTGTAATTGTTGATGAGTTTCTAGTTTGTTTCATT
This sequence comes from Lymantria dispar, assembly GCA_032191425.1. Taxonomy (NCBI): domain Eukaryota; kingdom Metazoa; phylum Arthropoda; class Insecta; order Lepidoptera; family Erebidae; genus Lymantria; species Lymantria dispar. The sequence goes on from CM063442.1 coordinate 27,037,837, forward strand.
ATTTTTGATGACAAACGAGCAAACATCTGAATATCATCATCGTAATTACCATCATTATCACTTAGCCTGTCTCCACCGAGGGGAAAAAGCTATAATCACTATGATTAGCGAGCGGGGCTCAATCATCGGTGCCGACCTGATGCTGTCGGCCATCGCTAGAACGATGCTCGATAGCTTCAGGAACTGGGACGCGGTCGCTGCCTTCTACGAGGCAGTAATCCGCAGAAGGACGCGGCGGTATGGTTTAGCTAAAGGAGGCCACGCTGACACGCTCCTTCGATGGCGTCTTGAGTGACATAGCCCGGCATACCTGCGCCTGATATCACCCTAGCCGGGGTCGCAAAGGACTAAATAGAAAAAGAAATTTACAGCAATAACCTAAATCGTCTTAGATATGTCATCTGGTATTAAATGACGGTTAATATTTTACGACTCACACAATATCTTAATGTTGGCTAAGCTGAGGCTGCTTGAAAAAATTATATTTTTATTTTAGTAAGTAAAATTTCTTCTATTACATCACACAGCAACTGATTCCCAGTCCGATCACTCAGATATAAATACTTTTTAGTGTTCCCATACTGAATATTGACTAACTTGAGTAAGTAGCGTACGTTGTCTGAAGTACTGCGTGAGAAAAAAAATGTCTATAAAAAATCAAGGGCAAAGTTTATAAGACAGTCGTTAGATCAACACTTCTTTACGGCAGTATGAAGTATAGGCTATAAAAAAGATTCATGAGCGAAATATTCCACATTACAGAAATACGTATCTCACGATGATCGGGCAAATATATTAGAGGTTTAAGGTTACAGAAGTAGTTGACAAAGTAAAAGGACTCTACGTTGAGTTTAGAAGAACACTAAAACGCCGTGAAAAGGTGCTTTTTTATTACTACAAAGAAGGAGAGAGACAAATTATAAACAATATATATTGACAAGGATCTTTAAGGATATGAAAGTATCAGGCCTCATGGAGAATGACGCAAATGGCAATACATAATTGCTAAAGTCCTGATGCCATATCATCATCATCATCACAGCTCATATACCTTCCACTTTGGGCTCGAACCTCCTCCAGAATAGGAGGAAAGTTGACCTACTATACCAGGCTGCTCAAACGGGTTTTATTTTATTTCAAGTTTTCCTTCTCCTGCACAGATCTTATATGCATATCCCTTAGTCAAGCATATTGTTCCTTGACGTGCACGGGCAAGAGACGGGGTGGTGAAAATATTAAATATACTGTTCTTTTAATTACCTACAGGGGTAAGAGAGAGAGTGGGGAATTGTACTCTTACTCCAACACCACACGAATGCAATATAATATAATAATAATATCCATTTATTTCAGAATATAAACGAGAGAAAACCACGAACAATATGTTTGCCTTAGTATGTCCAAAAATATTTATCGAGGTAGAACCTCTCATGTTTTTTAGAAACTGACCATCCAAACTATATCATTTTTTTATTAATATCCAGTTTGACCCAGCACTATATCTTTTCTTGATAGAAAATCCTATGGCAAAAACATTACTAATTTGTTTTTAACAACAAATCGTAGTTGTTAATGAAACTTCTATTACCGACAGGATATTTAGTTCTTCATCAAATACGCCGTGTTTCTTAGCGTATAACAAAAAAAAAATATTCAGTCTCATAAAAATAAGGTATATCAACCGTTCTCACATAAACGCTTGAAAGATTGCCTATAAAATATACCCATCATTTTTCCAACGAAATTATGTCCCCATACAAGAAATATTAATGCCTATAATATTACTATGATAGTTTTCAAAGGAAGTAGAGCTTCCTATCTTCACCTTTTTCACACAATTTTATGGACGAGTAAGCTTTCTCGCAGGCTTAATGGTTAAAATCACTTAGTCTTTTGATCCTTAGTAGACTAAATAGCAGAATTTTGTACAGAATGCCATCGTATAGCTGTGTAAACATTTTATGAGAGGATTTTAGACAATATTTATTTTAGTTATCTATACTCTATACTAATATACATATAAAACGAAAGAGTTTGTTTGTTTGAACGCGCTAATCTCAGGAATTACTGGTCCTATTTTAAAAATTCTTTCAGTATTTCTTTTTTATTGCAAACGGTGGCAAACGAGCAAACTGTACACCTGATGGTAAGTGTTGCTGCCGCTCATGAACCTCTGCAAGGCCGCTGCCTACCGCGAAGAAATTGAAGGGAGTGTGAATGCGTGCATTGAGGCTCGGTGATACCAAGGGCACCACCAAAACCCTCCACACGCAAACACCCTCAGAAAATTGAGCTTCCGGCTCTCTCGCTCACCGAACGAAGCGCAGTAACAAATCGGGGCAGTGTGGTACTGCCCCGGACGGACCGGCCCGCGGCTGTAGACAGATAACTGTCGACAGTGTGGTCCTACCACTCCAGGTAGATAAGTTTTTTATTGAGGAAGGCTATAGGCTATATATCATCACGCTAAGACCAATAGGAGTGGAGCACCATTGAAATATATTTAAAAATCGTTATTGTTTTTTTTCGTTTTGAGAATATTATTTAAAATCCCGCCAAATTCACTACCAAGTCACTACAAATCAACTACTAAGCCATGTACCAAGCCACTAAACAACACAAATCATATTTCAGTGTGATATTTATGTTTAGCTTCTGAGTAATAATCATCTGAGAACGTATTGGCATTGTTCTCAGTTGGAATGTTATCAATTACTAACTTTTTCTCCGTGTGGTGACAGAGTAAAAATACAATTCAGCACCCTCTCTTGAAGGCATCTTCCAATGCAGATAGGACCAGTTTTTGAGAGATGACGTCTTCCTGTCTTGAACATTTCTGCAATTTGATCGATTTTATTCTCTTATCTCAGATGCAAATTGACATTGTGGTGTTTCTATACAAACACTTTAGCACTTCAATATGATGATGATGGATTTGGCATCGCTGAATGGTCTGCAGCACTACCCGGGTATTGCCTGAATCAAAGCTTTGTCATAGTCCACAAACGGTATAAACAGAGACTGATTATACCTCTCGGTCTTTACTACCACACTTTTGGTCCACGACTCTAGAATGTCGCCTCTGAAGAAGTGTAATAAAGAAAGAAGTTTTTAATGAGCGAAATGTATATTTTATTTTAAAAGAACTACACATATTACACCATGACAGCCATGCCATAGAGAGATATTTTTAGTATTACAAACTAACAAAAAAAATAGTGTAATTACATTGCCATATTTACCGTATAAACTAGACCGTCTTCTCAATAATTGCATTCGATTCATATATAATCTTCGCAAGTATGATCATATTTCTGCTTATCGTTCCCAATTAAATTTTCTAACTATTTGACAACGCCGTAGTTTGCGTGCCCTTACTTTTCTATATTCTATCCTCAACTCTCCTAATTCTCCTAATTATTTGTCTTGTTTCTTTCAATACCTCTCTACTAATCATGACAGAAACCTTCGCTCCTACAAAAACTTGCTCTTACTTTGTCCATCTCATCACTCTGATCGTGTGCATTCCTCTTTCGTTGTCCAGGCGGTTCTCCTCTGGAACTCACTACCTCTCGGTATCAGGATGGCAACTAGTCGTCAAACATTTAAGAAAAGCGTTCGACTCCATCTCTTAAACGAGTTGGCAGAATCATCACAACTGATATAATGTCCTTATAATTATGTATATATACTGTGTATGTATATATTTATATATCTTAATATATATCATATCTATCTTTGTATTTGGGTATGTATGTATCTTTGGTATGTATTATATATTTTCGTATATACCTATTTATCTATGTAAAATATATTTTCTTTTTCATTTTACAATAATATAGCTATCTCGGAACATGCACCTACCATTTTTTCGTCTCTGCATCACCTATGGTTGACTGGTAGAGAATGCCTTTGGCATTAAGTCCGCCATTGCATTGTTGCATGAAGTTTAATAAATAAATAAATAAATAAATATTTTTAATACCCCCAGTTTGTTCAGAGGGTGCCACTACCAGTTGACTGTCCATTAACTGATTAGTGTCGCTACGGGCACGCGATCCCGGACTGCTCCAGCTGCTCCTGTGATACTTCTATCCCATATCTAATGGCAGTAGTGTCCCCTAACCCAGTTTCCACCATATACATCCGCCATATCCCCGTCCCTTTCCCATTAACGAAAATTCCTGAGGAGGGTTGACGTCAGGCGGGCGGCCGGTCATAAAATAAATAGCCGAAACTGTAGACAACATGAACTTAAGAAAGGTAAGTTCATATTATCCACCACCCACCAAAAATTTGGTTAAATTAAATATTGGCGTTATTTATTTGTGTAAACAAAGTCTTGGGAATTCTTTCTCTGATCAATTGTCTAATTTTCTAAATAGTCTTAACAACTCCATGTTAAATCATAAGGATGATAAGTTTTTGATAGTGGGTGATTTTAATTTGAGTGGCATTTCGTGGCAATTATCAAATAATTTACTGTTGCCTATAAATCATTAGTAGTTGCGATGAGTACATGTTGGTGGATGAATTACGCATTTTAAATCTTAATCAATGTAATGGGATATTAAACGGCTATGGTAGGATTTTGGACTTGGTGTTGAGTAATGACTTTGTATCCGTTAGTGAGTGTCAAGTACCTTTAGCGCCTATTGATAAACATCACCCTGCACTCTTAATCGATGTGAACTTTGCAGAGTTTACTTACTTAACTTCAGGCCCTTATATTCGGTATCTTTATATTAAAAGTGACTTTATTTCTATAAATAGGGATATTGCGGCTGTAGATTGGGTTAATATATTTTCTAACCTGTCGCTTGAAGAATGTGTGACTTTCTTCTACGACACCGTAGCTGATATTCGGGACAAATACGTACCATTCAAGGAAATATGTCAGAACTCAAATCCAATTTGGTAATCCCCTGCGCTTAAGCGCCTGATAAAAGAGAAATATAAATTTTTACACAAGTTTAAGGTATACGGTAGACTTTCCGATGAAGGCACCTTTAGAATTTTACGTGATAGGGTGAAAAAGCTCGAATCTGAATGTTATACGAGTTACCTAGCATCCACTGAGGCATCTATTGAGAGAAACCCTAAGTGTTTTTGGAGCTTCGTCAAACAGCGGTCTAAATGTAACTCAATTCCCAGTTATTTTAACTATGGGGACGTGACGATTACCTCTGCCGATACTATTTGCAATGCTTTTTCCTCTCATTTTTACTCTAATTTTCTAAATTCCAGTAATACAAACACATGCTCTAACAGTTACTCTTGTTCACCTATGTACGAGTCAAATACTTCGTCCAGTATAAACTCAATTGAGATCGACATTAAACACGTTAATAAACTGCTCAGTAGTATTGATCCGAATAAATCCACTGGCCCTGATCACCTTTCACCGAAACTTATTATTGGATGTGCTGAAACTCTTTCACTACCAGTAAGCCTTCTATTCATGAAGTCTCTTGCCACGTCTACTGTCCCTCATATATGGAAGTCTGCGTATGTAACTCCCGTTCACAAGAAGGGCTCTAAGCATGAGATCGGCAACTACAGGCCAATATCTAAATTGTGTATACTTGCTAAAATATTTGAAAGAATTGTTTACGATCAAGCTTATGCCGCACTTAAAAATAGTTTCAGCTCTTCACAACACGGTTTCTTAAAGGGTAGGTCAACTATCTCAAATTTAATTTTATTAAATGATTATATTACGAAACAAATGGACTGTGGGGCACAGGTCGATGTAGTGTATACCGACTATAGTAAATGCTTTGACAGGATTGATCACAACATTCTAAAAATGAAGTTACTCAACAATGGCATAATCGGTAATCTATTACGCTGGTTCTGTTCTTATCTAGAAAATCGGACTCAGGCAGTTGTTATCAGTAACTATATCTCTAGTTGGATTTTGATCCCTAGTGGTGTGCCCCAAGGATCCTTATTGGGGCCCTTACTATTTATTATATTTGTTAATGACATTGACTCTTGTATTCAGAACTCAAACCTTCTCTGTTTTGCCGACGATATGAAGATTTTCTCTTCTATATCGTCGGTAAAAGATATGGATGCTCTCCAATCAGATCTTTTGCGCCTAGATGATTACTGTCATTTAAATAAGCTTAATCTTAATCCAGCTAAATGTTCGGTAGTCACCTTTAGTCGAAAGCGATTACAAATATCGACATCTTACGAACTCAAGGGTCAATTATTGCCCAGGTGTGATGGGGTACGTGACCTTGGCGTCTTTCACGATTCGAAGGTGCAATTTGACATCCACATCGAACAAATTATAGCTAAAGCATCAAAAGCATTAGGTTTTGTAATGAGGATGTCAAATGGCTTCAAAAAAGCTAAAACATTTAAAATACTTTATTGTACCTTTGTTAGAAGCCACCTTGAATACGCATCGCAAATATGGAATCCTCGCTACAATAAATACATCGATCGCATCGAAAGTATTCAGAAGCGCTTTATGAAGTTTCTGTGCTATCGACTAAACATTCCTTATTTATAGGCACAATTCATATATTGTGCGAGCGAGCAAAGATTTTAACAGATTATGTAAAGAGTTTTCTTTTGACCCTTTCAATACTGGGAGCGAGGTGGCACGGAGACAGCTAAATCTTAACTTTTTTAATAATTAGTTATCATTGTTTTTCCTTTTTCTGTCATACTCAGTGTTATTGTTCATTAAGATGTTACAAATTACTATCGGACTTACTGTAGGTGTGTACCATTGCTATCCGTGAAAACCTGTTATTGGCTTTATGTTTCTTACTCTAGTTTTCATTGCTATTTTGTACAGCTGTTGGTTTTCCAAGTACTAAATAAATAAATAAATATTGTGCCGACCCCACTTAGCGTGGGATGAGGGCAGGCAAATGATGATTTTTAATACCCACTCAATGTAATTGCTCTAAAATAAATTAACAAACAAAATCAATGTTAAATCTTTTCAATATTATTCACACGGTCAGCCTCTCTGTGGGTGACTCGGCTAGGGCAGCATCAGACGTACTCGCTCCTGCACCGCCCAAGTCGCCGGCGGTGGATAGTGTCGTCGTGGAGTCTTCCCTCACGCCCACGATTCGCCGCCTCCTTCCGTGAGATGACTGCCTCGCAGAAGGCGGTGACCGCGTCCCAGTTCCGAATGCTGCCGAGCATCTCCCTAGAGATCAGGTCAGGTCGGCATCGATGATTGCGTCGAGTTTACCGCGTCGCCCAGCCCGCCGTGTCCTCGTTGCAATCGTAGTAGTAGATAGTAAATTAGTTTCTCTAAAAAAGTCCGTTGGAATACGATTTCATTTTGATTTGACCTTTTTTTTTAACGATATTGACTGACTACACCCCTAAGTCGAATTTTACGATATCTTTGAAATAAAATGACCATAAATTTTGTATTCTGAATTTATCAGACCCAGGTCGAAATAAAGTTCTTGGTCGAGTTGTACAACACCTATGGTTGTAAGGTTTGGTCAGATTAGTAGCTGCTACAACATAGCAAATAAGACTAAATAATACAACACGTAATCAAGGTAATCTTAAGTAAATGAATAAGCAATTATCACTAATCGATTCCTAAAGTATTTGTCAAGCGTTATTACGCAAGCTCGCCGGATGTGGTGTAAGTAAAGCAAATATGGCGGGCGGATGAGGGCCGTAAGTCATGCCACAAATACCCGGCTCACTTCCGGGTACTGAAATATACGAAGACTAGATATTAGTGTGTTTGTGACAATTGCTAATTGCCTTACTGATTGGTTTATTTGGTTAAATAATTATTAGCGTTAAATTTAATATGTGGATAAGTCTGATAGTATTTTATATCACGTATTGATTGAATGATAACATTATGGTCGGTACGAGAAATCAAAAATTAAATACAAACTCGATAATCATTTCGGCTCATATACGACCCACTGCTGGGCTCAAACCTTCTCCATAATATGAGGGCTATTGACCTACTATACCACGCTAGTCAGACGGATTGGTATAGGGTTTTATTTCGAGTTTTCTCAATCCGTTCGGAGTGCGCGGCCCCATGACCTACCGTGCTCTCTTTCTATAGCCATTGGGCCGACTACTGGTATCGATTTCTTGACATCCCGAAAGGGTAATTCGTCGGGTCGGCGGTACCCCGGCAATAAAACAGTATTGCCGGCAGCAGCCTATCTACGTGTGGTGGACCCGGTCCGTCGATCCGCGACCTTGACTAGGGCGGCATCAGAGGCAGATAAACCCTATAGACAACCCTAAAAACAATTCGGTTTGACAAAAATATTGTGGCAAATCTATTGACGATAAGCTTTACGACATTCCGTTACTTTTATTTGCGGTAAATGTTGGTGCTTTGCTTTATGTAATGTATGATAATGTTTATATGTTACGATATAAAATCTATCTGTGGCAAACGGTGCGTGTGATTTTATGATATTTTTCTCTTACCCTTATCCTTAAGTATTCGTTTTTTTTTATTGTTTTTAATAAGTACTTAAATATTTTATAAATTACAAGTTGAGCCAACAGACGTTGTTCTGGTCAAATCTAAAAAAAAATAGTAAAGGAATTCTATTTGAAATCGATCGCAGCACCTACCTGTTTAAATTATTAACCTAAACCATTCTCATATTGATCGGAACAACCACACAAAATCATCAAAATCGCTCCAGCCGTTTAAAAGGAATTCAATTACAAACACACGAACAGAAGATTTATTTATGTATATTAAGATAATTCATCATCGTCGTCATTCAGCCTATGGCCGTCCATCAGTGGTCGTAGGCCTCTCTTACGTTTCATCCCAAAGTGCTATCCTGTGCCGCCTGCATCCAACGATAGATCGTCGGCCCACCTAGGGGGTGTCCTATACTGCGTCGTTCGATACGTGATTGTCATTCGAGAACTTTTCTTCTCCACCGGTAATCGGCTCGTCTACGATGTGGCCTATTCCTTACCTCTTCAGCGTGCTAATTCTTCGTGCTTAATCGGTCATTATATTATATAATATTATATATCATAGATGATTATTTTACTTTTTTCTTTAGTTCACATAAGTCGATGAGGGACTTGATGAGAGAAATTAGTCTATTATTTACGCTAGCCAGTTGATGATAGCAATTCATATGAAATAAATAGTTTTTTTTCGTGTTATTATTTAACTTTGTCGACGGTTTGTACACTTTCAGCGTTCGTTCCTTTTCCATGATTGAGATACAATTAATTCCATGAATAAGATAAAAAATGCTAAGAATAGCCTATTTTCATACTAGAAAATTCCCGCTGTTTCACCCGTGTAGTACCCGTTCCCATGAGATAACCGGAGTAAAATATAGCCTAAGTTATTTCTTAAACAGACAGCTATCTAACTGTTAGTAAAATATTATCAAACTCAGGCTGTATTAAAGATTACCTGGCACAAATAGACAGAGAGACAGACAAAAAATATTTAACCTGGTTTTTAAACGAAGGTATTGGGCAAATATCCGTGTAAGATTAAAGCCTATTATTTTGATATTACAAACAACAGCTTAAATTTTATTTATCTGTATATGCAACACTCTCGTTAACATCAGAAATAACTGCGGGCGACCGAACCGGGGATTTTGTCCGTCACCTGCGGAGAGGCTAGCCTCGCGACGACGATCGGCATGCCGGGCAGGGGACGTCGATGAGAGTGGATACTCCCTCGCGGTATGCCGTCGGGCCGACCACTGAAGTCAAGGAACTCTGCACTTGTGGTCGGCCCAACAACGAAGGTGACGTGCTACTGGGTGGGTCACGAAGCCACGCGCCGCCGCCCCTCTATCGCCCCGGATGGAGCCTGGCATCGGGTGCGCTGACTGTAGTGCCTGGTCCACCTCAAACAAAAAAAAAATCAAGAATAATTATACAAAATCTATGTGATTTTTTATTATCATTTAAAAGATAACACTTACATTCTTAGGAGGATGAAGAACATGCTCTGAAGGGCTGACTTTCAAAATATTCCTTTTCAATGATTTTAGACACTCACTGGAACGTTAAGATGTTGTATAGTACTTACCTACACTAACGTTTAATTCAAAATAGAGTAAACGCAAGTAATGAATACTATTTTTGGTAACAAACATCCCTACTAATATTATAAATGCGAAAGTAAGGATGTTTGTTTGTTTGTAACGCTTTCACGCTTAAACCACCGAACCGATTTCAAAAATTCTTTCACCGATGGAAAGCTATAATATCAATATCAAGGAGTAACATAGGCTATATTTTATCCCGGTATTCCCACAGGAACGGGAACTACGCCGCGAGTAAAGCGACTGAAACCGAAGCGAAGCGAGGGCGGGTTGCTAGTTTGATATAAAGGTCAGCGTGGATTAGGGCCGCGTACATTTTGTACGATGGTATCTTTGAGCATATGTTATTAGTGTAATGGTTACTTAACTAATGTTGAATAAGATGCAAGATAGGATTAATGCTAAAGAAGGATAAGCCGAATTAGTGATATATGACTCTGCGGTTAATAATAATCAGAAATTATAACATTATCAAAGTAAATGTATACATCATCATCATCATCGCAGCCCACATACGTCCCACTGTTGGGCTCGGGCCTCCTCCACAGTGGGAGGAAATTTGACCTACTATATCATGCTGGTCAGACATGTTGGTATAGGGTTCATTTTGAGTTTGCCTTCTCTTGCACAGATCTTACGTGCATATTATATACCTTAGTCGTCTTTTACGACATCCACAGGCAAGATAGGGAGTGGTGAATTGTATTCTTACTCCGTCACCATAAGGAATTTTACGCATATGACTTAGTTTTGCATAGATTTAGTAATTTGTGACGTCTGATGATGGAGTAATAATATCATGATCCACCCTTTCCTTTCCCATAAATTATCATTAATAAGTATAAGGGACATGAACAGATAACATTAATGTAAGAGATGGAAAACACAAAATAAAAGTGTATAGCAATAGGTCTGACCAGCGTGATATAGTGGGTCAATTTTCCTCCCATTGTGGTGGAGCTCCGGGTCCAACAGTGAGATTTATGTCGGCAGAGACGATGTTGATAATATGCGCTACAATTGAATTAAATATATACATATTTATATAATTTCATTGATGAAAAATAACCACACATTAAACATTTAGACGTACCGCAAACCCTTTTCAAATAGGGGACAAATAATATCGAAGACAACATTTCCTTAAACAATTTAAACAAACTTTTGATATGAGGCTTAATACTTTAATCGATACGTAATACGAAATGTAAATATACATTTAGTCTATAAACCATAAGAGATTGTTTATTTAAAAGCATTAATCTCAAAATTTCCGTGTGATGACGGCCCAAGAATACAATCCACCACCCCTTCCTGCCCATGGGTATCTTAAAATACCACTAAGGAATACAATATGCATATATGTAATATCTATTATGCGATGGAAAACTCGAAACAAATCCATATAACAATACGTCTGACCAACGTGGTATAGTAGGTCAATTTCCCCCCCCATAGTGGAATAGTCTCGAGCCCAACAGTGGGACGTATATGGGCTAAAACGATGAGATGATGAATCCCAAAAAGCGATATGTCGAATTCGAATCGAATTTCATTTTTATTTTTGTGTTTTTATGGGTGATGAAATAAAGCAATCCGTCTGGTGACGGAATAAGTATACAATTCACCACCCCCCCTTTCCCGCTCGTATGTGTTGAAGAAGACGATTAAGGGATATAGTGTGCACGTAATATGCAAGAGAAGGAAAACGTGATATAAACTCCATACCAACACGCTCGACCAGCACGGTGTATTTCAATTTCCCTCACAGCGGAGGAGGCCCTGATGATGGTGACACGATGCTGAATTCACACCTTGCTCAAATAATTACGTTAAAGTATCAGGCAGGCCACATCGCTCGAAACAACTATTATTGGTAAAGAAACATTCTCAAGTAGCGATCTCGAATCGGATGACGCAGCGTAGGATGAGTCCTTACTAAGTGGACTAAAAGATCTTAAAAGTCGCAGAAAACCGTTGGATGAAAGTGACATGGAACCAATGTGAGTGTAGAAAGATCCAGTACAAGTCTATAGATAAATGGCGGAATAGATGGATGGGAAAGACTTTTTTTTGATGTGAAACATCTATAGGCGAGGGTGACCGCGATGGTCGCGTGGCATTTAACGCCACGCCTCGCGGTGCCTCTGGACTAACTATTAAACAAATATCGGGATATATATGTACATTTTTGTAACGAAACCATGGTGCGATTTAAAATTTTGTACAACGCCATCTAGTGAACTCAAAGTAAATTGTTATCTATAATGTATACTAATGAAAATAAATGTTTAGAATTCATTCAGTGTGCGGTGGATTAATTTTATTGCTGTGTAATATTTCAAATAATAATGGAAATCGTATTATTTTATTCAATACTTTATGCCATATTCATCATCATCATCATCATCTCAGCCCATATACGTCCCACTGTTGGGCTCGGGCCTCCTCCATAATGGAAGGGTAATTGACCTACTATACCACGCTGGTCAGACGTGTTGGTATAGGGTTTTATTTCGAGTTTTCCTTCTCTCACATAGATGTTATATGCGTTTTATATCCCTTAGTCGTCTCGTACGATCACCCACGGGTAAGATAGGGGGTGGTGAATTGTATTCTTACTCCGTCACCACACGGACTATGCCATATTAGTTCTGTCGTAATCTATTCTTTTATGCATATATACTTGAACAAATAATTTCGATGTTTCACATCTGCCAGGCGTCCTGAGCGACGGCTCACTTTTTTTTTTATTAGATAGCGTGTAGATTTACGACGGTGTAAAGCTTGATACATAACGATACAACATATAGGGGAGCGAGGGGCTTGTTGTAACAGGGGTAAGTAGTAACAGGCTCTTTTCACAAGGATCTTAAACTTTAATAGCGTATTTTTTTGACTTGATTTTACCTATAAACCGCGCTGCATAATGTTGCCATAGCCAGGGTCCCGTCGGCCGGCGCAGTGAGCAGAAGTGTGTACGCACTTAATTTTTGACAGGTTATATAAAATGGTATCGTCATAAAATGTTGGTTTGCGTTATTATTATCGACTAATTTCAAACTTTCTATATCTTACTTACATCCAAATTTATCTATCTCTGATAATCTGTAAAAGTTTTAAAGATTGCTAAATTGTTTAAATAGTTATCTTGATAAATGTTAAAAATCATACCATGGGGTTAGTTGTAACAAAATCCCGGGGCTTGTTGTAACATATAACAACATGCCCCAAGTTAGATGTGGTATCTACATCTTACTTTTTTTCCTTTCTTCTAAAATGAGGGTGTATAAAAGAAAGTCAGAGCGGGCAACACAAAGCCAAGAAGTGTACGAGTTAGCGGGAGCTGAAGTTATAGAAAAAAAAATACAGTATTCGGAAAGGTAGTCAGACTTTCGGATTATGTCACGTCTCTCTTTATAGATACATAAAGAAAAAAAAGAAGCACACGTAGGATGTGTTACAGAAGACACTATATCTTTTATTCGTATTAATTGTAGCTCAGATATAGACTGAATTTAATTATAATGAAACCCACCAAATGTTGATTCATATATAAGTGCAATACTTTGTTAGATAGATATTAAAAAAAAATTACGAAGCATACCTTAGATATAAATAATTTAATTTCTTACTGTGATTTTAAAGTGCCATGATGATTATAGGTAGTGTTTAACTAAATAAAACTGTTAATTACTTCATTTTTAGGTGTTGATTACTTAAAAAGTGTATTTAAGTTAATTTTTGATAAGAATTACATAATACCTACTTTAGAAAGATGTCCATTTTGTTAAAACTAAATAAATAATAAATGATTAGAGGTATTATTGTTGTTTTTTTTTGTCGTTACATCTTGCCCCAAGCACGAGGTAAGTTGTAACACCGCACTTCTTTTAGAAAATAATCGATTGTAAAATAATGACCAATAGTTATGGTATTCTTTTTACTTGATTTGATAGAGGAAGAGTTACAGTATCCATCTATTTTTATTTAGTAGTAATTTAATCAATAGATCTCAAGATATATTAGTTTTCATGATAGCTGTTACAACAAGCCCCTCTCTCCCCTACTTGATGACCTGTGATTACAAATATTAGGGGACCATAAAAAGCAGAGCGAATTATAACTAATATTTTTTTCTTGTTGCTGTAAATTACAAAAGAGCAGGACACCTGATAGTAAATGATACTGTAGATCATGAACCTTAGCTAAGCCACTAACTACCGTGAAGCAAGTGAATGGAGTATGAATGCGGGCTATAAGGTTTGATACTAAAGATATCATCAAAATCTATCTTATGCAAACATCTTTAGAAAGTTGGGCAAACAGCTCTGTCGCTTACCGAACCAAATTGCTACTACTCAGACATGGATTTCCCGCGAGAGTGTACTACCCCGGATGTACCGGCCCGCGGCCGTAGATTAGACTGTCAATAGTGTGATAGGACCATATTTGAAATAATATATCGCTAAGCCTAGATTGTTGTCACAACAGCTGTTGTAATACCAAATTTGAATAAATATTCATTGAATATATCTGATATTATTTGAAAATAAAATACAGTATAATCTAAATAGAAACATTCTAGTAAAGTTATTGTTTAAATAATCTATGTTAACGAAGTTGCGAACAAAGTTGTTGTTGAGGCAATAAGACGTTTAAAACTTTGAATATTAACAATATACGCTGTAAGGCTATCCAAAACCTCTTAATTATTTTGACAGTTTCTTTGTAAGAACTTTTGATTTTGGAGTTTATAAATTAATTATTTGAAAGATTCTAAAGAATTCAGATTAGACATATTTAGATATTAAAAAAAATCTTGTTTATCTGGGGGTACGGCAGTGCCCCCGCCAAGTCGAGCAAAAAAAAAAGTCGGGCAAAACACAACACTGCCGTAACATACTTTTCTCGAAGCAATTCAGGCCATTTCCGACCCCCTATAACTTCGTTGTGAAATTGTACCAAAATCGTTCAAAGTATTAAGCAAACTAAATTGCCTGAAATTTACCTGAAAGAAAGAACGCCATCATTATGCTCGATTGCCATCAAAGCGGAGAGGAGACTAGAGGAGATGTGTTTCAAAAAACCAATCAAATTTCTTTACTTCCACATCTCTCCGCTTGGTGTAGGTAGAAATGACTCGAGCGGAAAGGAGAGATGTCTCATTTTTCAGAGAGTGGGATCTAAGAAAATGGTATTCAAGAAGTAGAAGGTACCGGAGAAGAAAATAAGTAGGTCTATCTACAAAAAGAAATGGTATACATTTTTAAATAAATTTATTCCGTCTGTCTTCTTCAAAACATCAAAGGGAATTTTCTTATTGGTTTCAAATAACATCCATTTGAAACATAAATATTTATCAGCAACTGTGTTCAGTAGATTATAATAAAAACTATAATGCAGGGGCTGCATGAATAAGATAGAAAATTATATAAGAAAGTCTTGAGTGGTGTGAAAGAAAGATGTGGTGAGTTAATTCATAAAATCTACTATCATAATAATACTGCACGGACTGCATAGATGGCGTAGTGGTTAAGGTACCGACCTGCTGCTCCAGTGTCGTGGTGTTCGAATCCCAATGTGGGAGGACCGAGCGCTACGTGTCGATGGCCCTGTACGGCGCACCAGTGTGGGTGGGGTCCCTGACCATCTGACCCCGATGTCCACCCCGAGGGGGGGACGTTGGTCGAGGAGAGGGTACTGGTCAAGGGCTATTCTATCGGGCCAACTACTGACGACAAGTCACCCTGCACCGCTGTTTGGCTCAACGATAAAGGCGACATGTCACACGTGGGTTAGGGGTATGCACGTTTACGCCTCTTTGTCACCCCAGTAAATTATATGTTTGAATAACCTCGCAACATAAAGACTTCCTTATTCATCCCGTGTCTGTCATAAAAGACAACTAAGGTATTATTGCAGATGACATCTATGCAAAAAAAGGATAACTCGAAGTAAAATCCTATACCAACCCGTCTGTACATCGTGGTATAGTAGGTCAATTTCCCTCCCATTGTAGAGGAGACTCAAGTCCAGCAGTGGAACGTATGTGAGATATGATGATGATAATGATGAAAGCAATTGGCATAAGAGACGGGGAAAAAAAGGGGTAATGACAGATGATATTCTTAACCTCTCACCACACAGGGTTAAATTCTATTAAGAAAAATTGGTCATCGATTTATAACAAATACTTTTATAGCATAATACATAATCTTTATACATATATATATTTCTTGTGTACGTGTGTATGTCACTGAACTCCTACTAAGCGGCTGGACCGATATGGATGAAAATTTTTATGCGTGTTCAAGGGGATTTGAGAATGGTTCAGATTCACAATTGGACCCGGTAGGTGGTGCTTATTTGAACAGAACAACGTTTGTTGGGTCAGCTAGTATATAATAATTTCTAATATTTACCCGAGTAATATATAAATGATATAAAACTATTTCTATGGATATTTATACGATGTTCATCGCCATGTATGTTGAAACGTGTTCGAAATGTCGGACAACTAATGATCAAATAGAAAAAGCGATAAAATCGTATTTTTTTTTTGCAAACAGAAAATACGTTTTTATACACTTGCCCTTTTTTAATTTCAATACATTCCTCATATCTTCTTTACATCTTCTTTATATAAAGATGGAAGAAGCATGAGACATGCTGCATAAGCGTTTGCTTTATTGTTAAGAATAACTGCTCTGATTAACATTTCTATAAAGTTATCGTGGTTAGTATAAAGCGATTAGTCAGACTTTATGATATCCAAGATAATTGAGATTTTCAAACATCGCCACATTGGAATAAAAAGATTTCTTTATAAATTTCATATTAAGTAATTTTATATACTTCAAACAAAACTTTAAAATATTATCCACTTCACAATTCACGTTATTTTTGAATCTAAATACACAATCTTTGAAAGAAATAAAATAAATTTGAAAATTTGATAGTCGCATAACTTTACAAACCCATTTTGTATTCAAATTGAAAATCTGCATTAGGAGTTATTTTGCAAAGTTTCTGCTCTGAATAACGCTGCTACTTTTCTTTAAGAGCGTCATAAAATAGGGAAATTGATACTTGTGGCTAAAAGGGTATTTGTCGTAAATAAAGTAAGCTGACTTGTCATGACAAAAATGAAGGTCTTTTGTCAAGATTAATTCAAAAGTTAAGTAAAATGGCAGGTAAAAATAAATTCAGAACGAACTAAGAATTACATTAATAATAATTTTGTTCTCAATAACAACATTTGTTCTTCGCGCATTTTCTCATGATAGCCATACATGTCTTAGACTCAAGAGAGAACATCGATGCAAGAGAAATAAGTTTAAAATAAACCAAACACATTTTCTATGTAAATTTGTTTCTATATGGATCTGTATATTACGTATTGAAAAAGACGCATGAGAGAAGACTTCATGCTACTAATATACGTATGCCAAGATAGATGTATGGAGTTATAAGGTTAGATAAGATAAGAAATGAAAGAGTTGGGGTGCTACGCCAGAAAACTCCGCGTGGTGTACCCTGGGCACGAGCGACAATTCCTTGGACTGCTCTCTCGAATTGTCGCTCGTGACAAATATCTGGCCCGAGGAGGGGCCCAGTTTGTGGGATGCCCCAAATTCGCTCCATGCCCTCTAATTGTAGAGGGTATTGGACGCGAAAATTCGACGGGCCCAGTCACTCATTCGTTTGAGGACTGGGCAGGCATTTGCCAACCGCGACAAATCGTAGACCTGATTCTTGCTTCGGGATATTTGTCTTGAGGCCTAGATTCAGAAGCGAGGGTCTTGGCTTAACCGCCTGGACCGCGAGGAAGAAAACCTCTATAAAACAATCACCCAGAATCCTAAGTTCTGGCGCGCGGCGAGAGGATGGATGGCTGATGGGTTGTTCAGTCGTTAGCGCGCCCCCAGCCAGGGTACCTGCGGACCCCCTGTGTTGGGATACAAATGTAAGCTTACCCGGGTATCGGGATCTCTGCCCGGGTGGACCGTTATTTCTCCCATACTCGTGGGAACCTTATGGATTTCTCGTATGATAAAGATGCAGACAGGAGGGGTGAGATGCCCAAAACTACCACAAACGGGGAGCCTAGTTCCCACGCTATAGCCTTGCCAGGCTACTGCAAAACTGGCACAGAGGAGAGGGATGCTTCGTCAGACTGCAGTTCCGCACTGGAGGCATCCAAATCAGCCAAGGGCCCGCCGGCGGTACAGGAGGCCCGAAAGAAGAAGCGGGGGGGGGAAAGCCACCCCTGCAACGGAGCGCGCCAGACGGCGCGCAGCGAAACAACGGCGGGCGGAGACGCAGACAATGCGTGCTGCCGACGTTCCGCCCAGAGACGGCAGCGTTTTTGACGCGGACAGCACTGCGACAGCGGAGACTGACGCGACCGCAGAGCAGTCGATGGGTGAGGGCGGCAATGTCGCAGGGCCGTCTAACATGAAGGAGAGCCCGGCCGCTCAGGCCGCCGGGGGGCCTGCTGCATCATCTCTGGTGGCGGCCAAGACGGTGAAGGAAGAGGCCCTCCCCCCACAGATGCGGAAGCGGCCTCTGAACAAGAGTGGCAGCTCCGCATCCGATTCGGATGGGAGTGGAGACATTATGCCTCCTCCCAAGGTAGCGACCTCACGCAGGGGACGCAGAGGGCGTGGGGCCACGGTGGCGGCGAGGACCGCGACTCCGTCTCCAGTAAGCCAGGTGCGGGAGGCCGAGGCTCGTAAGCGGGCGAATGAGGCGGCGGCTGCAAGGATGCTGAGGGTGTTGGATGACATCCCTCCCACCAATGCGACGGCTGCTGAGCCCGCTGCGCACAATGACTACCCAACGTCAGGAGTGGCAGCCCTGCAGGCTGAAAATGCCCGCCTCAGTGGCGAGGTATCAGGCCTGCAGGCGCATAATAAGAAGCTGGAGACGGAGCTGGCGGCGGTCAAAAAGGAGAACCGCAGGTTGGCCAAAGAAATGGCTGACCTGCGGACCCAATTAGCACGGCTGTGGCCGGCCGCGCCGAATTCTTGGCCACCGACGTCAAGTCTGCCACCGACGCCGGCGACGAGAGCTGTCCCTGCCGCTCCCCTGCTGCGTCGACTTGCGCCACGGGGCGTGTCCCGGCCGCAGAGATGCCACTTCCTGTGGTGGACGGCGTGTCGGATGAGGCGATGCGCGCCATTTTCACCAGAGTTGGTCGGATGGTCGAGGCGCGCATCAAGGCCGTTGAGGCGAGACTCCCTCCTGAGGCACCTCTCCGGCCGCCACTCGCTGCGGACAGGGCTAGAGCCGCGCGGCCGACGGTAGTGTCGAGTCCCACCCCATTACCATGCCAGGGTGGCCGCGTGGCCAGCTTTGCGGTGGCCGTGGCTGGGCCTAAGGGTCCCGCCACAACTAAAAAGGCGAGGGTGGCGCCGGCTCCCGCCGTACCGCAGTCGGTGCCCGCAACGATACCGCAAGCACCGGCTAGCGCGCCCGCAACCGCGCCCGCTGCGCTCAGCGCTGCTGCCATGCTGGAACAGGGTTGGCAGGTGGCTGAGCGGAGCAGGAAGGCTCGCGGTCAGAAAAGGAGGGCGGCAGCCAAAAACGCCGCGGAAGCTGCTGCTCCCCAGGCGGGAGCCGGAAAAAAGAAGAGAGGCAAGAGGTCGCGCAAGGGGCTCCGGCCGCCAAAATCAGCCGCAGTTGTTATTACTGTGCTGCCTGAGGTGGCTGAGAGGGGCCTAAGCTACGAGGCCGTCCTGAGTCGCGCCCGGCGGGAGTAAGACGTCTCTGACATTGGAGGCGTCGAAGCTAGGACCCGCAAGGCCCAGACAGGGGCTTGGATCCTGGAGTTCCCTGGGGCCGAGGGTGCCAAGGCGGCCGACAGTTTGGCCACGAAGTTGCGGGGTCTGTTCGAGGAGGAGGGTGGCGTCCGAATCGCCAGGCCCGTAAAGTGCGCCGAATTACGGGTCTGGACGATTCCGTGACGGTGGAGGACGTCCGGGAGGCTATCGTGGCTAGAACCGGATGTGCCTCGGACACCGTCCGAATTGGCGCCATCCGCCCTGGTCCGGGCGGTGTCGGTGCCACCTGGCTGCGGTGCCCGGTGGAGTCGGCCAAGAAACTGGCCGACTCAGGCAGGCTCCTCGTGGGCTGGAGCTCGGCGCGGGTGACCGTGCTGGAGTCTCGGCCTGCGAGGTGCTACAAGTGCATGGCGGTCGGACACACTCGGCCGACATGCACTAACTGCTTTGACTGCAGCGACCTTTGTTTCCGCTGTGGTCAACCCGGGCATAAGGCGGCATCCTGCGCCGCCACCCCCCACTGCCCCGCATGTGCGGCGGGCAATAGATCCGCCACACACCGCATGGGGGGCAAGGATTGCAGACCCCCGGCTTCGGCCCCAAAGGGGCGGAGCGGCCCGACGACCCCGGCCGCTCCCGCCTTTAGCGCGACCCGATCGCCCGCCAGCGTGGAGGAGGTGATGGATACGGCCCACTAATGGTGACCGAATCCTACCATCTCCTGCAGGCCAACTTCAACCACGCCGCCGAGGCACAGGACGTTTTCCTGCAAGCCATGGCGGAGTGGTTGATCGGTGCAGCCGTAGCCGCGGAGCCGTACGTGGTGCCTGACCGGCCCAATTGGCTGGGCAGCAGTGACGGCTCTGTGGCAATCGTCGTCTCCACGTCGTGGCATTCCCCGCCTTTGTTGCTCAAGGACAGGGGCGATGGGTATGTCGCGGCGGAATGGGGAGAGGTTACGCTATTTGGTGTTTACTTCTCCCCTAACAGGAGCGCGACGGATTTCGGGGCCTTCCTCACCATCCTGGGGGCCTCGTACGGCGAGTGGCACCGCGCCAAGTCTTCGTTCTGGGGGACTACAACACCAAGTCCACGGCGTGGGGGTCCCCTAGGACGAGTGACCGCGGGCGGGCGGTCGAAGAGTGGGCGGCGGCAGTGGGCCTCTGTTTGCTGAACAGGGGATCGGTGCAAACGTGCGTGCGGCAGCAGGGCGGGTCGATAGTGGACTTGTCGTTCGCTAGCCCTAATGTCGCAGCACATGTGAGGAGCTGGTGCGTCCAGGAGGAGGTTGAGACCCTATCCGACCACTGATACATCTGGATAGAGGTCTCCCGGACCCTCCTGCAGCCCAGCAGGGGTCACATGGCGGACGGAGCTTCCGCGTTTCCGCGGTGGGCTGTGGGTCGATTGGTCAGGGCCATACGCGGTTACCGCACCATGTCGACGGAGGCAGTGTGCCTCTTGGCCGGAACTCCCCCGTGGGACCTGGAGGCGGAGATGCTCGCCAACATTTATCGGCGGGTGTCGGAGACGCGCGCCCGCGGCGGTATGGTCTCCCTGCAGGAGATCACCGCCTGGCGGGTCGACGCTCGCCGTGGAGTCATTGCCCGGGCTCTGGGTTCCATTGGAGAGCGTGCTGCAGCAGCGTTCGGGAAAATGTCGCGTGTCTCCGCCTCATCCTGGGGCATACGGTACGTGGGCCTTCGAATACTGTACCAGGCTATATTCGTTGCCATCCTCACTTATGCGGCGGGATGTTGGTGGAGACGCACGTCCACTTACATGGTAAGGAGCGCGTTGTTAAGAACCCAGCGGCAGGCCCTTATACTAATCACAAAGGCTTACCGCTCAGTTAGTTCGGCAGCATTGCCAGTTTTGGCAGGGGTTTTTCCTGCGGACCCAGATTTCCAGATCCCCCTGGGTTGAGCCCGACTACCAGTGCTCTCAAATTTTGACAGGTCATGGCTGTTTTAGAAGGAGACTTTATGAGATGAAGCTATGTCAGAACAGCCTGTGTTACTGCGGAGAGGAGGATGAATGTCTGGATCATGTGCTATGGCGATGCCCACTGTACGATGAAATCCGCATGAAGATGATGGACGGGATTCAACGGGTCAATCCTGGACCCATACACTATTGCGATCTTGTTAACTCCGAGGCCAACTTTCGACGGTTGAGAGACTTTTCGCACCATTGGCATAACATCAGGAGCGGGCTCGAGCTGGCGGAGAAAGGACAGGGTCCATGACGCAGTCGCCATCATCGTGTCGTCCGTCGCAATAGCGACACCCACGCGGAACAAGCCGCCCCAGAAAGGGGAGAGGGCCCGGGCAGACAATTTGTAGGGAGTCAAGAATGTGCACGCCCGAAAGAGCACACGCAAGTAAGGCGTGCATCTCCCGTGATTCGGTCCATATAGCCAGGATGGCTGGAGGGACCATGGGCTGGTGGAGGGGTCTGCCCGTTGGGCAGTCCGGCTGGAGAGTCCTCGGTACGATATCAGGACCGTCGAGGCCTTCCGGCCGGTGCTGATGGAGTGGTTGGAGCGGACGCACGGGGTGCTTTCCTTGCGACTGGTGCAGGTGCTGACGGGGCACGGATGCTTCGCGAAGTATCTTCACAAGATTTTCAGGAGGGAGACCACACCGTCCCGCACACCACTGCAGTTGCGACGAGGACACGGCGCAGCACACGCTCGAGGAGTGTGCTGCGTGGGAGGGGGAGCGCCGTGAACTCGTCGCGATTATCGGTGCCGACCTGGCGCTGCCGACCATCGCCAGGGAGATGCTCGTCAGCGTCAGGAACTGGGACGCGGTCGCCGCCTTCTGTGAGGCCGTTATCTCACGGAAGGAGGCGGCGGATCGTGTGCGAGTAGAGATCCTATTCGGCGACACGTTCCGCCGCCGGCGACTCGGGCGGCGCAGGCGCGAGTATCTGCGCCTAATGCCGCCCTAGCCGAGGCCGCGGGTGATCGGACCGGGGAATTGTCCGTCACCCGCAGTGTGGCTAACCGCGCGACGGCGACCGACGTCCCAGGATGTCGAGAGGTGAGGGTACCCGAAAGGGTATTCCGTCGGGCCGACCACTGACGACAAGTTACATCTGCTCCGGTGGTCGGCCCAACAACGAGGTGACGTGAGTACGGGTGGGTTATGGGCCCGCGCACCGTTCTTTCATCGCCCCGGACGGACTGGACCGCGCGTGCGCTTACCATAGCCCACCCATAAAAATAAAAAAAAAGATAAGATAAGAAATGAGTATATTAGGGTAAATTTGAAAGTGGCACCAATGATGTAGAAGGAGGGCGAGTTTGTCTTGGTATGGACATGTGATGAGGAGGGATGAAAGGCATGTGACAAGGAACGTTATCAATATGATCGATCGACGTTTGAGTGGTAGCAATTTGTTTCTGCACTTCGTTCTGTAAGAGAGCCAGAAGCCCAACAATGTAAGTGTGTTTGAATGTGGTGGGTTTTGGTGATACCTTTAGTATCACCGAACCTTATTGCACGCATTCACACTCCCTTTCCTTTTTTTTCTCTAGGCAGCGGCCTAGAATTTTTTATTTACTATTAGGTGTGTTGTATGCTCATTTGTCACCCACAGCAATAAAAAAGACCCTATTTGGGAGGGTACCCCAAATAGAGGGTATTCCGTCGGGCCGACCACTGACGTCAAGTCACCCTGCTCCGGTGGTCGGCCCAACGACGAAGGCGACGTGCATCGTGGGTGGTTTGTGCGTGTGCGTGCTTACGCCTCTCTGTCGCCCCGGACGGAGTGGTGCGAGGAGCGTGCCGACCGCAACCTAAAAAAAAAGCAATAAAAAAATAAGAATATATCACTATTTTTCTTTTGTTCCGTGTGATGACAGAGTAAGAATACAATTCACCACCTCTCTTACCTGCGGGTGTCGTAAAAGACGATTAATGGGTATAATATGCATATAACATCTATGCAAGTGAAGAAAAACTCGAAATAAAATCCTATACCATCGTGTCTGACCAGGATGGTACCGTAAGGTCAATATCTCTCCTATAGTGGAGGAGGCTCGAGCCCAACAGTGGGACGTATATGAGCTGAAATGACGATGAAAGTTGTCATCACCTGAGTTAAATGAAGAATATATGCTATATAGATAAGATAGCCCATTCTACGATTCCTTTTTCATACAAGTCTTTAGGCCTATAATTTTGTGATGACAAAAGTGCTTATGCAAAATTCGTCTCAGTCCCGAAATGGTTTTTGGGTTGATTTCTTTTATGTATGTAGTACGTACTGTACGAGTGTGCAAAAAAAAATCTCATAATATTTTATTGTTATTGCATGCTTCCTTTTACCTACGTTTTTGATGAAAAAAGTCAGAGAGTATATAGAATGTTAGGTGTTTTTCTGTGCGATTCCTTATACGGGCGGGTGATTTAGGAAAACTTATGATAAACTTATGTTTTTTTTTTATTTGACTGCCTGGCTGCATCTCGTCTCTCTCTGAAGCTACGGAAAGACGATGACCCTATAACAACCGTATTATCTGCGCCAATCTAATAGATCTAGGAAATGATCTATGAATTATAAACGTCGGTTTAAGCTGTTGTTGGTTGCCTTCATCTGCAGTGGGATATGCCAACATTTTTATAAGTAATGACTTTTGTGCGGCCCGGTTTCTGGCTTCATCGGCGATATATAACACAACCAGCGGTAGCTATCGCAAACAGATACTAATCAGTTTGTGTTAACTACGCAAGCCGTATACACGGTGACATTTATGTCGTCTTACAAAAGTAGGTCAATTAAAGTATCCAGTATCTACTATACATTCGTACAATTAAAAGGTTAAAATCAATATTTACTAGAATATTTTTTAATAAAAGTTATTATAAATAATTACTAAGTAAAATAGTAAGGAAACTGCATGTAGCGAGCGCTTAGGTACTCAACACAGCTGATGTAGTATGTAGGTACTACGACCACTTGACCTCGGCGCCAATCGGGCATCGCAAAGGATACCTGTTAGGTATCTAGCGTAGGGAATTACGCTTTGTAAAAGCCGTCCACGTGGACTTCGTACCTATGATTGGCTAACGAAATTCCGCATGATTTCTTTTGTTTAAAATATAAACATAATAAACAGGCTGTTACAAAATATGAACTTAAATTTATTTTATTATTTTTTTATAACTGCCACTATTGAACATTTCAATATGTTAGATATGTTTCTTTGGTCGGATACTTTTATGTTTTTATTTTTGTAAGACGATAAAAAAGTCACCGTGTATACTATTGAATTAATTTTTGTGTTGTGTTCTGAAGCGCAAAGAATGCAATGTTTCACAAACTATTTCGTTGTGTAGGTACCATAAATGATTAGGAAATCATGCAATCAAACTGCGAACGAAACAACAAAGAAACATTAAAAAATTAAAATGAAATTTAATGCGTCCACTCGGTATTCTGAATCACTATTATAAAAGACCAATTTTCTTTCCTCTGCAGAGGTGATTCAAGGCTCAGGTGTATACAGGCAACTAAAAAGAAGCGAAACCCCGTTTGGTTATAGAATACTTACAATCCTTACTAATATTATAAATGCGAAAGTAAGGATGTTTGTTTGTTACGCTTTCACGCTTAAACCACAGAACCGATTTCAAAAATTCTTTCACCAATGGAAAGCTATAATATCAGGGAGTAACATAGGCTATATTTTATCCCGGTATTCCCACAGGAACAGGAACTACGCCGCGGGTAAGGCGACTGAAACCGAAGCGAAGCGAGGGCGGGTTGCTAGTAAGTTATAAAATGGGCATAAGAGATTTTCGCGTACGCCTATTTTCACCAACGACTTCTTACGACACCAACAACTTTTAAATAACACTTAACGTAATATGAATGACAGAACGACACATTGGTAATTTTATTTTGATTCTATGAAGTTAAATAAATTTTTCCGTGTGGTGATGGAGTAAGAATCCAATTCACCACTGCCTATCTTGCTGGTCATACATGGTAGTATAGGATTACATTTCGAGTTTTCCTTCTCTTGTACAGATGTTATATGCATATTTTATCCTTTAGTCGTCTTTTACGATACCCACGAGCAAGATAGGCAGTGGTGAATTGGATTCTTACTCCATCACCACACGGAAAAATTTATTTAACTTCATAGAATCAAAATAAAATTACCAATGTGTCGTTCTGTCATTCATATTACGTTAAGTGTTATTTAAAAGTTGTTGGTGTCGTAAGAAGTCGTTGGTGAAAATAGGCGTACGCGAAAATCTCTTATGCCCATTTTATAACTTACTAGCAACCCGCCCTCGCTTCGCTTCGGTTTCAGTCGCCTTACCCGCGGCGTAGTTCCTGTTCCTGTGGGAATACCGGGATAAAATATAGCCT
Source organism: Lymantria dispar (assembly GCA_032191425.1). NCBI lineage: Eukaryota > Metazoa > Arthropoda > Insecta > Lepidoptera > Erebidae > Lymantria > Lymantria dispar. The sequence goes on from CM063442.1 coordinate 27,064,085, forward strand.
ATGTTAATCCCTGATATTATAGCTTTCCATTGGTGAAAGAATTTTTGAAATCGGTTCGGTGGTTTAAGCGTGAAAGCGTTACAAACAATCAAACAAACAAACAAACATCCTTACTTTCGCATTTATAATATTAGTATGGATGCGTAATACTCGTAAAAACATGAGAGTTTGTTATCTAATCTTTTTAATTTTATCATCTATAAACAACATTACTTCATAACTTTAAATACAACTTTATAACTTAACTACGAAACTTGACTATAAGGCGATGTTTAAAACAATTATTTTTATTTACGCTGCGACTCCGCAACTTATACAATAAAAGCAACAAGCAACTCGTTAATGTGTAAAGTTGAAATTTTTATCGATCTATAAATCAGTGTTAAACGCTTCGAAAGCTCTATATCACTATTTTCTAAAGTTGCAACTTTAAAAATGTTATTTGTCGCAAGATTGGTAAAAGCACCTCGGGCCTTTACAGGGAATGATATAAAAATATTTTTGCTCGAAATATTCGAGAAATGTGGACCGCTAAACGAAAATTTATTAAATCTTCGGGTTTTGATTTCAAACTTAATGGAATACCTAAAGTGATTTCGTTATTATTTAGTAAATAAATTTGCTCAGATAGCATAACAATAAGGTGTAAGTATCGAATTTGCCGTGGTATCTATTCTCAAAAAGAACATTTCTTTGTGTTTGTAATTGAAATTATTGTTCTGTACTTATAATTCGCATTCGTGGATTAACCCCCCCACAATGGGAAATTTATTTATTTATTCATTTATTTCCAAAATTCTCATTAAATACATAATATAATGGCGTGATCCGTACCACGTAAACCGCGAGGGATTTGTCTAGGTTACGGTGAGTCGTTATATACCTACATTCTAATAGTTATATACATTTTACATACATATGTTATCTTTTACACATCATACTACTCAATGCTACTGGTTACATAAAATTTTTTAAGTTTGTTTTTGAATTGTTTACAATTTGTTTTATACTTTTGTTGTAAGTTGTTGGGAAGCTCATTTAAAAATAATGGTATCAAATGTTTTTCTACTCTTTCTCCATAACAATTGTTCGTTTTGGACAGAGTATACTTATTTTTATATGAAATTAATCTTAGGTAATTTGGTCTAGTTTTTTCATCCAATAATTCTGGTTTACTGATTTCAGTGAGAAAGCTAAATTTTATTTTATTATATACATTCATCACTTTACAATATTTAAATAGCTCATTTTCGTTGTCTTTATATAATTCTTTAATATGTTTAGTGTTTAGGTACAATGATTTTTAGTAGTCTTAATTGCAAGTGATATATTTCCTTTAAGTATGTTTTATATGTTCTGCCGTAGCTACTGAGACCATACCCAACAATCGAATCTGCTAAGGCCATATAAAGCAATCTCAGTGTCTTATATGGTAATTTATATTTTAAAATACTAATTCTCGAGAGTGATGATGGAGTAAGAATTTGCGACCCCCTCTCTTACTCGTGGGTGTAAAATAGGGGGAATTCGTATTCAAATTTATATGCAAAAGAATGAAAATTTGACGTAAAATCCTATATCAACATGTCTGACCAGCGCGGCAGGTAAATTTCCCTTCCATAGTGAAGAAGACCCGAGCCCAACAGTGGGACTTTTATTGGCTGAGATGATGTGAGATGCATAGGTGGTAATAATTTATCATCTAAATGTGTTTGGTAACAAACGGATTGAACCAAGAAGAAATGTAACATGTTGTTTGAGCTGATTATTGTAACGCTAATATTATGTTTCTATTTTATTTAACTACGCCTTTAAAGATGTTTCATTTCCGTCAAGTTTTCCTATTAATTTATGCACAAAGAAAATGAGGTTCTTTGTGTAATAGTACCTATTTTAAAACAGTTTTTTGATGCCAGACTCCTTCACAATGGAAGGTAAATTGACTTATTATTTCACGTTGGTCAAAGAAGTTAGGTTTTTATTTCGAGTTTTAATTCTTTTCCATAGTTCTGGGGGCACTATTGTACTACGCGAAGACGACCAAGTAAAGTGCTAAAAGCACTACTACCTTTACTCGGAGCGTTTATTCGATTTTTGTACCCTCAAAACCAGAATTTGCATTATACTAGATAAACGAAATTTTTGGGATATGGTGTCAATAGTGGACTTATTTGAAATATAAAGTTTCAGCCGCATAGTCATAAAGCTTTAGATTTTATTGATGTCTAAACCCCGATTTCTGACTGACTGACTAGCTGATGGTCATCAAAATTCTTAGGTTTTAGAAATGTGTTATGTAAACCTATATCAGTACACGAATAACTAAAAAAATTTAAAACTCGCAACTTTTATACTCCAACCCCTTAAACTAGGATATGGAAGTTTCTATGAGACGTGCAAATTTTGATGCTAGAGGTCCGTAAATTGTACAGGGACTTTTTAAAAGTAACAAAATATAAATTTTAGGCATTTTAGTAAATGACCCTCCATACTTCAAGCTAGGGGATAAAATTAACCGCAAAACGCCGTAATGTACACTTAATATAAACACATTGTTAGAGAATGGGTTATGAAAAAAGCCATGTCTGATGTACAAGATGTGCAAGAAATAAAAAAAAATGAAATTAACGAAATCAAAAAATGTTATAAAAAGCAACTTACAAAAGAAATTAAATCCCACCAAAAACATTTAATTACAATAAGAACAATTTTTTGTAACAGAAAAATAATGACAAGTGAATAAAATTCCACCTTACACAGTTTCGCTACCGTCACATGGTGACGGTAGCGTAACAGCCGAGTCACATATTTTGACGAAGATGTAGAGTTTATGAAGTTAGAGCCTGTAGGGTTAGCGTGTGTCGAGTTAGCTTGGCTCTACATGAGATCTGATATCTTTTGAAAATATTTTTGGTGGGCTTTTAGTTACATATTAGTCTCCTTAGTCGACTTTTACCACTTTTGCGTGTGGTGACGGAGTAAGAACACAATTCATCACCCCCTAACTTGCTCTTAGGCATCGTAAAAGATAACAAAGGGATATATTTTGCATATAATTTCTAGGCAAGAGAAGAAAAACTGAATATAAAACCCACAACCACCCAACTAGCGTAAGTACCATATAATAAGTCAATCTCCCTCCTACTGCGGAGGAGGCTTGATCCCAGCAGTGGGACGTATATGAAGTGAGAAGATGATGATAATGATAATAATAAAACTTACATATTAATTTGATGTTTAGAATGGGCTGGAAATCATGTTCAAATATTCTGTAAGAAGCTCCAAGCTTAATATAAGACTGTTAATAAAATTCCAGAGGTAGGTACCTATTGGTCATGATAAATATTTGCTTACCAGTACATCTACATTTCGAAATTAAAGTTTACTTTGTCTGCTTTTTATTGTACTTCTTTATTACACACGCAATTTGATAGCTTGATTAAGACATCTATTTGTTCTGGCGAGACGGGTTGACCTAGTTTTCTTTTAAGATATCATTTTCTCTTTAAGTTACATTTTCTGGTAAAACTTTACTGATATTATACGATACGAAATTAGAAATGGTCGGTAACATATATTTTTAATCCGTCTTCACACTGTAATACTAAATATAAATAATATTTTATAAATAACAATAAGGTTTTTTTTGGCGGGAACGTGAAAGCGTCATGCAGCGATCTAGTATAATATTTAATATTTTAAGATCATATTTATATTAAATATATTATAATGTGATGCGGAGAAACTGCTGGAGTATAACGAATATTATATAAAAATGCTTAACAAATCTTTCCTATAAAAATTCTCAGAAGATACCTTTAACAGCGTGGCCACTTTTAAAGGGGCCACCCCTTATAATCCACCCATAATAGATGACTAAGAGATATAATATGCATATAACAACTATGCAAGAGACGATAAACTCGAAATAAAACATTATAGACACTAATGCGTCTAACAAGCGTGGTATAATAGGTTAATTTCAAAGCTCTACTTCTCCTTAAAGAAACAGCGCTGGTATTCTCCCAATTTAACTAGAATGTGACGAATTAAAATATTTGTACTGATATCGGTTATAATTTGTGTACACTAATTGCGTGTTTATAAATTTCTCCAAAATTTAAAAAAAAGCAATGTGTATAGAAAAACCGTAGAATATAACTAAGACATTAATAACTCTGTTTTCATAGCATTACCTTCTCAGTAAAAATAAAGGTAACGTACAAATCACCTGCATTCTCTTAACGACTAGAAGGGAAACAGGTACTTGGGCAATTGACCCTACTCAACCGTCTGAGTGTCAATATATCTGAATAAAGGTTTTTGTGCAAACGAGGAGGAAACATTTCGTCGTTGTTCCTAAGTTTTTATTGGGAGACCGTGTAATTTATTTTGCATTCTTGAAAATACATCGTTAAGAATTGGAAGAATTGCATAGCTTGGAAAGACTGTTAATCCCTCATTCATTACCTAATCGAGGTCCACTGTTAAGGCCTTTTAATAAGGGAATTTTCCGTGTGGTGAAGGAGTATGAATACAATTCTCCACACCCTAAATTCCCCGTGGGTATCGTAAAAGACGATTAAAGGATTGTAATGTGCATACAATGTCTATGCAAGATTTTTTTTTGTGGGTGGGTTACGGTCGGCGCACACCTCGCTCCACTCTGTCCGGGGCGATATAGGGGCGTAAGCACGCACACCCGTAACCCACCCGTATAGCACGTCGCCTTTGTCGTTAGGTCGACCACCAGTGCAGAGTTCCTTGACTTCAGTGTTCGATATATAGATATCTATGCAAGATAAGAAAAACTCGAAATAAAACGCTATACCAACACGTCTGATTAGCGTGGTATAGTAGGTCAATTTCCACACTATAGTGGAAGAGGCTCGAGCCCAACAGTGGGATGTATCTGAGCTGAGATGTTGAATATGTGGATAATACCATATTTTTTATACATTTGGTAGCTGGATTAGCGAAAATAATTGAGTTATACGTTTCCCAAGAGAGTGTTACTGCCTAATCTCCGTGAGGCCGCAGTTCTTACAACTACAGATGACGTCAGATTTTTATGTTGAGCGAAATCTACTCAATATTATTGAGTAAACTATTTTTTTTTTATTTATAATTAACCTGGTTCGAAAAGTATGACAGCATAGGAGTATTTTAAAGACAACACACTGCGCTAAGGAAATAATTAATACTTGTATTGCGGAGAACTTTACTAACATATAATTTAACGGGCAAAAATGGCACCCTCATTCAGAGCAACAATTTGTGGATAAGTATTATCCAGCGTGGGAATTGGACTCAAGATATTGGCGTGATAGATCGCCATCATAACCATTACGCCGTCTATGTAGTCGAAGAAATTATAAAGATTTCTTACACCATTCGACAATTTTTGCCGGTTCGCAAGTAACCAGCAACGTGGCCACGAAACACGTATTGTCCATATCTAATTAATGTCCAGACACGTTTTTTCTTTTCTGTTGGTGATAAACGAGCCAACAGTACTTCTAATGGTAAGCGATACTGCCGCTCATTGACATTTCCTAAGTCGCTGCCTACCGTGGAGAAAGTGAAAGGAGTGTGAATGCATGCAATGATATTCCATGATACGCATCACTAAAACCTAAGCTATAAATACTATTATCTAACTATTTATTCATTTATATTGTTTTATTTATACAGTATTAGGGTTTCAAATATTAACACATAATATTTAATATCAGGTTGACCGAGCTTCGCTCGGAGTATTTTTGTAGTATTTATATATATATATATATATTAAAAAAATAAATAATGAATATTATATAAAAAAATACAAAAAAAATAATAATAATAACACAGATTCGATCCGACGCCGTTTGTCGCCGATGTCAAAAATAAAATGAAACCTGACTACTTCGCCACTGAGCTATCATAACTCATGACATTGATGGCAAAATTTGAATTCATATTCTTTTAAAATTTAATATCATTATATTGTCTGCCAAAAACACTGACAAAACAACATTTTCTATACATAAAACCTAGCTAGATCAATTTTTTGGGCCCGAATCCTCTAGTATGCCAAGTTTCAACAAAATCGTTGGAGCCGTTTCCGAGATCCTGAATATATATATACTTATTATATAAAAGAATTGCTCGTTTAAAGATATAAGATTTATGACTATGTTATTTAGACTTGATTTTCAATACTAGCAACAAATTACATACCATCTCTCTTTTCTGTTATATCCATCCTAATGTTGCCTGGAAAAGATCGCTTATAGCGATAAGGCCACCCTTTGTACATTACGGGTTATAACTATTATTTAAGTTTTTCTTGTAATCGGTGTTACAAATAAAGAATTATCTATCTATCTATCTAAAACCTACCATACTCAAACACCCTTACAAAGTTGCCATCTCTCTCGCTCACAGAACGAAATGCAGTAACAAATTGCTACTAAGGTAGCGATATTCTGCGAGAGGGTGGTGCTACCCTGGGCGGAGCGTAGACAGAAGACTGTCGATAGTGTGTCTCTTACAAATAATGCTGTTATATATTAAGCAGAATAATTTAACGTTATTCAAATTGAATCCCTAAATAGGCAATACACAATGTATTGGTGTGAAAAAAAACTCGATGCATCGACGGACTTGTCCGTTGCATATTACCCACGGTAGTATGTTCGCAACGCGGGTTAGGATAAATATGTACCGTAAGTTGATAAAAGATATGAATACACATTACTAATATGACAATCTGGCATAACTAACTACTGATTAAAAGGGGTGGTGACACAATTACTTATCTAATATATTTAAACGCGTAATTTTTGTATATTTCACTAAGACCAACGTCTTAGTGGGTATTCCGGTTGCAAGTATACCGGCGAGTCCCACACACCCCCCCATGCCTATCCCTGGCGGGGGGTGGTGCGAAATTGCATTTCCACAGTGTAAAAAAAAAAAAAAATAGTTCAAATTCCCTCCCATTTTGGAGGAGCCCTGAGCCCAACAGTGGGACGTATGTGGGCTGCGATGATGATGATCATATAAAACTTTCACGTTACCGTCAAAACTCGGACGTGTAGCATAATCGCTAACATATACAGAGTTAATATTATTTTATACGATAGCTTAGCTTTCATATGTCACGTATAAAGTATCTGACGTCACACGTTTCCGTTAAACCGATTAGTCAGTATTTAGATGCGTTATGTGTATTTGAACTCGCTGGTGTATTTAACGATTAAACTATCAAAATGGAACAGCGTGGCATATTTGTAATAACGCAAACACTCTTGCTGCAGAATCAGCTTTATACATTACAAAGGTGGCTTTGGATTTTATAGGGGTGCTGTATAGACGATTTGGAGGGTTGTTGAATGTTTATGGATTTTTTACTAGAATAATGTACTGAAGGTAAAATCAGACCTTAGGTGGCGGATGCTATCGGGAAGTTTCCTAGAGAAGGCGTCAGGTTGGTCGTAAAATTTTGTAAATAGCCTTTCATTGATAGTACGTCGTAATTTATATGACAATCTGTGAATAATATTTCGCTTTATTTGGAACAAAAATGACATACATAATTTAATGTTTAGTATGACTACACAAATGGCGTATGGATCAAATAGTGACTGTCCCTACAGTGTCATGTGTTCGATTTCCACACAAGACAATTCTTTGTGTGATGCACGAAATATTGTTCTGGTATGAGTGTTATTTGTGTCTATGATTTGTATATTTATAAAATACCATTTTACAAAGATTTAGGATTGCCTCCTGTAGCGCAATATGCTATCTAAAAAAAAAAATTGTTTATTCAATAATTTTGTAATCAATATGCTATCTATTTATTTCTAAGCATTGCATCAATTGATTCAATTAGACAATATGCAATTATTAATTCGAAATGCTGGAAACGAAGGAGAAAGCTTTCATTCTTCTTTGTCTTGTTTTGTAAATTTCTGTATTGCAAATAACTGTGACAAATATAATCATATTTTATCTTTACGTGAGGATTACGCCTAAAATAAAAATAAATTTATGGATTTTATAGGATTTGTATTTGACTTTTGAATTACCAGCGTTTAGAAAACAAATTTGCCGTAATAATCGCTAGAGGACTAAAATAACTCACATCCAATATCCAATAATTGATTCTTATAGGGTAGACCTTTGTAACAACAATTTCTTATTGGAAAGTAAAATGAAATATAAACGCCAACAAAATACATAAAAATAATAATTAGATCTCTAAACAATTCTAAGAGATCTAAGAAACAAATAAATAGACCAAACAATATTAAAACATTTCCCTCAGATAAAAGGAATGATAAAAAAAAAGTTAATATTGAACAACTAAAGAAGAAACGCTCTAACACATAATAAGAACATTTGAGTCCATTTTAATTGAAAAACTTTTTGTTGTTCAAGAATAAAGAAGTTTAATTTCATTAAAGAAGAATGACTTTGCTTTGTTTAGTCTATACAAGATAAAAAGACTTATTGCTAAGCAGCTAATACAAAAGTATTTGCCCTTAGCTAGTTTTAGTTATAAATATTTTTGTATGTGTTTAAAAATTAAGTTAGAATTAAGACATCTCAATAATTTTGAGTCAATGATATCATTATCTTGGCGAGTTTTGGAGTTTGGTTAGCAGTCATTCCACAAAAAGCTGTATTTTTCTTTACGTGTTATTACTGGGAAAATACTGATAACTTTTAAACATATTGCACATTTTTTAGTTATAATTTATCATTTATTATTTTACTATTCATTATAAGCTATATGTGAACACTTGTAATTGGCCTTTGTTATTTAGTATATATTGTTAAGCATGTATTATATATTATTAAGCTGTAAGTTTACGGAATAAATAAAAATTAAAAAAAAAAAAATGATCGAAAAAAGATTTACGATCATCTAGAAAAAAAAACCATGATATTCTTTCTCCATCACCACACTAATAATGGCTTTCATACAACTTCAGAAACATTTTTACGCAATTAAATAAGATTAACGTAGGTTATACTTAAAATAATTACGTAAAAATAAATGCTTCACCATAATCCTTATGGAGACCACCTTAATTCTTATTCTCGAGTGTCTTGAAATCCAAAAATCTTCCGGGATAATGGCAAAGCTCCCAACCACATAGCTAAAGCTGTCTTCACTTAATCCATCCACAAATAGGATAATACTCATCGAGTTAGATCGAATCAAATAAATCGACTATCGAATTACTTTCTAAGACACTTGAAACCTTTAATTTGTTTTTCGCATTTGGACACGATTCGTTAAGATGAGTTCGAAGAGTCTCATTACTTAGTTTTGTGTTCTGAAAGTGTTTTTATAGAAAGGCTAGGCAACTTCCTGCACGCTAATATTGCGTGTATAATATAAAAGTCTGCCTTCGACTTTTCCGCATAGAAATCATATGTTAGGTCATATTTTAAGTTATACTTTTTTCGACGTGTTAGGGAAAAATGATGAGAGTAAATTTTTATGATACGCGCGCACAACATCACGAAGAACCGACACCCTGAAGTTTGATAGTCAACTTTTTTTACGATGCACGTGCACATCGTCATAAATGTCAACTAGATAATTTATTTTATTTATTTATTTATTTAGTACTTGGAAAACCAACAGCTGTACAAAATAGTAATGAAAACTAGAGTAAGAAACATAAAGCCAATAACAGGTTTTCACGGATAGCAATGGTACACACCTACAGTAAGTCCGATAATAATTTGTAACATCTTAATGAACAATAACACAGAGTATGACAGAAAAAGGAAAAACAATGATAATTAATTATTAAAAAAGTTAAGATTTAGCTGTCTCCGTGCCACCTCGCTCCCAGTATTGAAAGGGTCAAAAGAAAACTCTTTGCATAATTTGTTAAAATCTTTGCTCGCTCGCACAATATATGAATTCTGCCTATAATTAGAGGACGATAATGGAATACCTATTGGTGGGTTGAACCTAATCGATCTCTGAGGTACATTAAAAAACAGCTTGTGTAAAATGCTGGGACAGTCAATTTCGTTGCTCAATACCTTCAATAGGAAAGAAAAGTCAGCCAATTGTCGTCGATTTGATAGAGGCTGAATATGGAACCTCTTGCATAGATCGATGTAATCAGAAGAGCTATAAGGGATGTTTAGTCGATAGCACAGAAACTTCATAAAGCGCTTCTGAATACTTTCGATGCGATCGATGTATTTATTGTAGCGAGGATTCCATATTTGCGATGCGTATTCAAGGTGGCTTCTAACAAAGGTACAATAAAGTATTTTAAATGTTTTAGCTTTTTTGAAGCCATTCGACATCCTCATTACAAAACCTAATGCTTTTGATGCTTTGGCTATAATTTGTTCGATGTGGATGTCAAATTGCACCTTCGAATCGTGAAAGACGCCAAGGTCACGTACCCCATCACACCTGGGCAATAATTGACCCTTGAGTTCGTAAGATGTCGATATTTGTAATCGCTTTCGACTAAAGGTGACTACCGAACATTTAGCTGGGTTAAGATTAAGCTTATTTAATTGACAGTAATCATCTAGGCGCAAAAGATCTGATTGGAGAGCATCCATATCTTTTACCGACGATATAGAAGAGAAAATCTTCATATCGTCGGCAAAACAGAGAAGGTTTGAGTTCTGAATACAAGAGTCAATGTCATTAACAAATATAATAAATAGTAAAGGCCCCAATAAGGATCCTTGGGGCACACCACTAGGGATCCAAATCCAACTAGAGATATAGTTACTGATAACAACTGCCTGAGTCCGATTTTCTAGATAAGAACAGAACCAGCGTAATAGATTACCGCTTATGCCATTGTTGAGTAACTTCATTTTTAGAATGTTGTGATCAATCCTGTCAAAGCATTTACTATAGTCGGTATACACTACATCGACCTGTGCCCCACAGTCCATTTGTTTCGTAATATAATCATTTAATAAAATTAAATTTGAGATAGTTGACCTACCCTTTAAGAAACCGTGTTGTGAAGGGCTTTTTTTTTTTTTTTTTTTTTTTTTTTATGGGTGGGCTATGGTAAGCGCACGCGGGGTCCTGTCCTTCCGGGGCGATGAAAGGACGGCGCGCGGGCCCATAACCCACCCGTACCCACGTCACCTCGTTGTTGGGCCGACCACCGGAGCAGATGTGACTTGTCATCAGTGGTCGGCCCGACGGAATACCCTTTCGGGTAACCTCTCACCTCTCGACGTACTGGGACGTCGGTCGCCATCGCGCGGTCAGCCTCCCTGCGGGTGACGGACAATTCCCCGGTCCGATCACCCGCGGCCTCGGCTAGGGCGGCATTAGGCGCAGATATTCGCGCCTGCGCCGCCCGAGTCGCCGGCGGCGGAACGTGTCGCCGAATAGGAGCTCTACTCGCACACGATCCGCCGCCTCCTTCCGTGAGATAACGGCCTCACAGAAGGCGGCAACCGCGTCCCAGTTCCTGACGCTGACGAGCATCTCCCTGGCGATGGTCGGCAGCGCCAGGTCGGCACCGATAATTGCGACGAGTTCACGGCGATCCCCCTCCCATGCAGCACACTCCTCGAGCGTGTGCTGCGCCGTGTCCTCGTCGCAACGGCAGTGGTGGCAGGACGGTGTGCTCTCCCTCCTGACAATCTTGTGCAGGTACTTCCCGAAGCAACCGTGCCCCGTCAGCACCTGCACCAGTCGGAAGGAAAGCACCCCGTGCGTCCGCTCCAACCACTCCATCAGCACCGGCCGGAGAGCCTCGACGGTCCTGACACCGTACCGAGGACTCTCCAGCCGGACTGCCCAACGGGCAATGACTTCTCGGCGGGCGTCGACCCGCCAGGCGGTGATCTCTTTGATGGAGACCATGCCGCCGCGGGCGCGCGTCTCCGACACCCGCCGATAAATGTCGGCGAGCATCTCCGCCTCCAGATCCCACGGGGGAGTTCCGGCCAGGAGGCACGCTGCCTCTGTCGCCACCGTGCGGTAACCCCGTATGGCCCTGATCGCCATGACCCTCTGTGGTCGCCACAGGAGGGCCCTAAGACGGACGGTCAGGGACCCCGCCCACACCGGTGCTCCATACAGGGCCATCGACCGGATCACCCCCACGTACAGCTGTCGGCACGTAGCACTGGGTCCGCCCACATTCGGCATCAGCCGCGAAAGGGCGGACGCCGCGCCGACAAGCCGGGGAACAAGTCGATGGAGATGCTCCCGGAACCAAAAATGCCCGTCGAGCACCAGGCCCAAGTACTTCATGTGGGCCTGGATGCTGATGGTGACCGACTTCACGATGATCGAAGCGCCGGCGGGAGGCCCGGCGGTACGGAGGCCATGGAACAAAAGGGCCTCCGTCTTTTGCAGGGCTACTCTCAGCCCCAGCGCTTCGATCCGCCTGACAATCTCCTCGGTGCCGAGAGTTGCCAGGCGTGCCGCCTCCTCTAGCGTCCCACCCCGGGCTGTGACGAGTGTATCGTCGGCGTAGCAAATTACGCCCAGCCCGGGTGGGAGGCTTCCTCTCAACGCCCAGTCGTAGCCGATGTTCCACAGGGTCGGACCCAGAACCGACCCCTGTGGGACACCGCACGTCATGGGCGTTCGCACAACGTCCCCTACTCGGTCAACGTAGAGGACGCTGCGCCCCTCCAAGTAGTCTGCCACCAGCCGCCTGAGGTACACGGGCACCCCGTGATATCTCAGCCCCTCCCTGATGCAGCTGAATGGCAGACTGTTGAAGGCATTGGCGATGTCCAGGGACACCGCCAACAGGACTCCTCCGCCGGTGACGGCCTCCGCTACCACGGCCTTCAGGCGCAGCAGGGCCGCGATCGTCGAACGCCCTCTCCGAAAACCAAACTGGGCGTCCGACAGATCGGGCCCGACCCCGACGAGGTGCCGCTCGATGCGGGCAGCCAACACCCTCTCCAGCAGCTTACCCGCATCATCGAGCAGCACGATGGGCCTGTAGGCCGAGGCCGACTCGGGAGACCGTCCCGGCTTCGGCAGGAGAACCAGCCTCCCCTCTTTCCAGCATCCAGGGAACTGCCCGGACGTCAAACAGGCGTCGAACAGTCCCCTGAGGCGTGGTCCCAGGTGCTCGAGGACCAGGGCCAACACACGGTTCGGAATACTATCGGGCCCGGGGGCGGTAGATTTCACTCGCATACGCGCCACCGCCGCCCCCATTTCCGGCTCCGTGATGGGCGGAGCACTTTCATCTTCGGCCTTCCGGTCGCTATCCGGCGAAGCCATGACCGGAGGCGTGTGCTCCGCCCGCCGTGGAAAGAGGTCCTCGACAACTCTGGTGAGGAGGCTGGGCTGGAGAGTCTCGGTGAGGGGGGGTCCCCGCCCGCGGAGCTTGTTCAGCGCTGCGAGGTAGGGGCGACCCCAGGGGTCACGCTCGAGACTGTCCAGCATCTCCCGCCGACTAACGTCCTTGGCGGTACGGACGGCCAGCCTGAAGGCAGACCGCGCACTGCGGTAAGCCTCGTACAGCTGGCCCTCCCGCTCAGCGTCGCGGTGGCGCGCTCGGCTGCGGGTATAGGCCCTCCGGGCACGTATGCACGCGGCCCGAAGGTCCGCCAATTCTCGGGACCACCAGGGGACCGCACTCTTCGGGGGCAGACGCCGCACGCGGGGCATGGCCGCATCGCAGATCTGCGTTAACGCACAGCGGATGCGGCCAGCCTCGGCATCCACCCCGTCCGCCTGGGGCGGTGAGGACAGCCACGACTGAACGATGGCTGCCTCCGCTAACAGGTCCCGATCCAGTCGACCCACAGCCCACCGCGGAAATGCGGGAGCTCCGTCCGCCGTGTGACCCCTGCTGGGCTGCAGGAGGGTCCGGGAGACCTCTATCCGGATGTATCGGTGGTCGGATAGGGTTTCAACCTCCTCCTGCACGCACCAGCTCCTCACACGTGCTGCGACATTAGGGCTAGCGAACGACAAGTCCACTATCGACCCGCCCTGCTGCCGCACGCACGTTTGCACCGAGCCCCTGTTCAGCAAACAGAGGCCCAGTGCCGCCGCCCACTCTTCGACCGCCCGCCCGCGGTCATTCGTCCTGGGGGACCCCCACGCCGTGGACTTGGCGTTGTAGTCCCCCATGACAAAGACCTGGCGCGGTGCCAGTCGCCGTATCGAGGCCCCCAGGATGGTGAGGAAGGCCCCGAAATCCGTCGCGCTCCTGTTAGGGGAGAAGTAAATACCAAATAGCGTAACCTCTCCCCATTCCGCCGCGACATACCCATCGCCCCTGTCCTTGAGCAGCAAGGGCGGGGAATGCCACGACGTGGAAGCGACGATTGCCACAGAGCCGTCACTGCTGCCCAGCCAATTGGGCCGGTCAGGCACCACGTACGGCTCCGCGGCTACGGCTGCACCGATCAACCACTCCGCCATGGCTTGCAGGAAAACGTCCTGTGCCTCGGCGGCGTGGTTAAGGTTGGCCTGCAGGAGGTGGTAAGATTCGGCCGCCATTAGTGGGCCGTATCCATTACCTCCTCCACGCTGGCGGGCGATCGGGTCGCGCTAGGGGCGGGAGCGGCCGGGATCGTCAGGCCGCTCCGCCCCTTTGGGGCCGAAGCCGGGGGTCTGCACTCCCTGCCCCCCATGCGGTGCTTGGCGGGCCTATTGCCTGCCGCACACGCGGGGCAGTGGGGAGTGGCGGCGCACGATGCCGCCTTATGCCCGGGTTGACCGCAGCGGAAACAAAGGTCGCTGCAGTCAAAGCAGTTAGTGCATGTCGGCCGAGTGTGTCCGACCGCCATGCACTTGTAGCACCTCGCAGGCCGGGACTCCAGCACGGTCACCCGCGCCGAGCTCCAGCCCACGAGGAGCCTGCCTGAGCCGGCCAATTGCTTGGCCGACTCCACCGGGCACTGCACCCAGGCAGCACCGACGCCGCCCGGACCAGGGCGGATAGCGCCAATTCGGACGGTGTCCACGGGACATCCGGTTTTCGAGACGATGGCCTCCCGGATGTCATCCACCGTCACGGAGTCGTCCAGACCCGTGACCCGCAGTTCCGCACACTTGACGGGTCTGGCGATCTTGACGCCATCCTCCGCAGCAAACAAACCCCTCAGCTTCGCGGCCATGCTATCGGCCGTCTTGGCGCCCTCGGCCCCAGGGAACTCTAAAATCCGAGCCCCTGTCCGGGCCTTGCGGGTCCTGGCTTCGACGCCTCCTAAATCGGAGACGTCAAGCTCCCGCCGGGCGCGACGTAAGACGGCCTCATAGCTGAGGCCGTTCTCGGCCGCCTCAGGCAGGACGGTGATCACCACCGCTGCTGACTTCGGCGGCCGGAGCCTCCTGCGCGACCTCTTACTTGCGGCTCCTGTTTTGGGAGCGGAGACTTTGGCGGCGCTTTTGGCCTCCGCTCTCCTTTTCTGACCACGACTTTGCCTGCTGCGCTCAGCCGTCTGCCAGCCCTCTTCGGGCGCAGCAGGATCGCTCGGCGCAGCAGTCGCGGTCACGGCTGTGCTAGCCGCCACCGACGGTGCAATTGCCAGCGGCGGCTTAGGTCCAGTCTTGGCAGGAGCCGATGCCGCCTTCTTCTTGGCGGCGGGCCCCTTCGGCTTCGGTCCAGTGACGGCCCCAGCGTAACTCCCTACGCGCCCGCCCTGGCAGGGTAACGCGGCAGGGGCTGACGCCACGACCTTCAGCCTGTCCGCAGCAAGCGGCGGCCGGAGACGGGGCTCCGGAGGCAGGGACAGTCTCTCCTCCAAAGCCGCCATGCGCGCGTCGAGCATTTTGCCCACAACCTCTACTATGGCGCGCATGGTCAGGTCCGGCACGCCGTCCACAGCGGGCAGCGGGACCGCTTCGACGGGCTGGGTCCTCTTGAGGCTCGCCGCAGCGCGAGTTTGCACAACGGGGACGGCAGGGGCGGCGGCAGGGCTGGCGCTTGTCGACGGTGTAGTTTGCATCAGCTGCGCAACCTGGCGACGCAAGTCGGCCATTTGTTTGGCCAGCTGGCGATTTGTCTTTTGCACCGTCGACAACTCCTTCTCCAAGGTCCTGTTTGTTTCCTGCAGGCCTGATACTTCGCCACTAAGGCGGGCATTTTCGGCCTGCAGGGTGGCCACATTAGGGGCGTCGCCTGCCACAGTGGGCTCGGCAGCCGTGGCGCCAGTGGGAGGGACGTCCTTCAACACCCTCATCATTCTCGCGGCTGCCGCCTCGTTGGCCCGCTTGCGAGCCTCAGCCTCTCGCTCCTGTATTACTGGAGAAGGAGTCCCAGTTCTTGCCGCCACCGAAGCCCCACGCCCTCCGCGCCCTCTGCGTGAGGTCGCCACCTTAGGAGGAGGCATGATGTCTCCGCTCCCCTCCGAGTCAGATGAGGAGCTGCCACTCTTGTGCAGAGGGCGCTTCCGCACCTGTGGTGGGAGGGCCTCCTCCATCGCCGCCGCCAGGATTGATGCCGTAGGCCTTCCGACGGCCCGAGCAGCCGGGCTCTCCTTCGTGTGTGTTGTGAAGGGCTGAAACTATTTTTAAGTGCGGCATAAGCTTGATCGTAAACAATTCTTTCAAATATTTTAGCAAGTATACACAATTTAGATATTGGCCTGTAATTGCCGATCTCATGCTTAGAGCCCTTCTTGTGAACGGGAGTTACATACGCAGACTTCCATATATGAGGGACAGTAGACGTGGCGAGAGACTTCTTGAATAGAAGGCTTACCGGTAGTGAAAGAGTTTCAGCACATCCAATAATAAGTTTCGGTGAAAGGTGATCAGGGCCAGCGGATTTATTCGGATCAATACTACTGAGCAGTTTATTAACGTGTTTAATGTCGATATCAATTGAGTTTATACTGGACGAAGTATTTGACTCGTACATAGGTGAACAAGAGTAACTGTTAGAGCATGTGTTTGTATTACTGGAATTTAGAAAATTAGAGTAAAAATGAGAGGAAAAAGCATTGCAAATAGTATCGGCGGAGGTAATCGTCACGTCCCCATAGTTAAAATAACTGGGAATTGAGTTACATTTAGACCGCTGTTTGACGAAGCTCCAAAAACACTTAGGGTTTCTCTCAATAGATGCCTCAGTAGATGCTAGGTAACTCGTATAACATTCAGATTCGAGCTTTTTCACCCTATCACGTAAAATTCTAAAGGTGCCTTCGTCAGAAAGTCTACCGTATATCTTAAACTTGTGTAAAAATTTATGTTTCTCTTTTATCAGGCGCTTAAGCGCAGGGGAATACCAAATTGGATATGAGTTCTGACATATTTCCTTGAATGGTACGTATTTGTCCCGAATATCAGCTACGGTGTCGTAGAAGAAAATCACACATTCTTCAAGCGACAGGTCAGAAAATATATTAACCCAATCTACAGCCGCAATATCCCTATTTATAGAAATAAAGTCACTTTTAGTATAAAGATACCGAATATAAGGGGCTGAAGTTAAGTGAGTAAACTCTGCAAAGTTCGCGTTAGAATAAGACTGTAATGCGTTAGAATAAGACTTTCAATGTTTGATATTGCAAGAAATACGTTTTTTTTTTCTATTATTAGTGTCGTTTTTTCTACAAACGTAAGGTAACGCAACGCATAAATTTTTTTTCGACGCAGTCTCAGCCTTCTGCGAGGCAGTGATCTCGCAGAAGGAGGCGGTGGATCGCCTGCGCGAGGAGCGCAGCCTCGATGAGGCGATCCGTCGCCGGCGACTGGGGCGGCGTAGACGCGAGTACTTGCGCCTCATGCCGCCCTAGCCGAGGCCGCGGGTGACGTAACCGGGGAATTAGTCCATCACCCGCCGTGAGGCCGACCGCGTGAGGAAAGACCGACGTCAGTCGATGGGAGGGTACCCCAAGTAGGGGGTATTCCGTCGGGCCGACCACTGATGACAAGTAACCCTACTCCGGTGGTCGGCCCAACGACGAAGGCGACGTGCATCGTGGGTGGGTTGCGGGTGTGCGTGCTTACGCCCCTCTGTCGCCCCGGACGGAGCGGTGCAAGAAGCGCGCCGACCGCAACCCACCCAAAAAAAAAAAAACGCATAAAATTTTTAAAAGGATTTTTTAGCAAGATGTTTATATTGTTATGCCGAAGAAGTATACACGCACTTTTTTTTTACGCCAGATCATGATGTATTACGCCGATCCAATCCGTCCGGGGCAACGAGAGGGGGCAGCGAACGAGCCCATAGTCTGCTAGGTGCGTTTCTCTTCGAAGCGTCAAGTGGGCGGGCCACAGGTTCACGACCTTGTCATCAGTGGCCCATTGAGGCAGGTTACCCTTTCGTAGGGTGCGTTTTCTTAGTATGTTAAGTCGCCGTTAAATTGTCTGCATAAATGGTGTAGTATATCTTAGATATCAACTAAAGTCGTCTGTCTACAGCCGCGGGCCGGTCCATCCAAGGGTCAATCTTGCAGAAAATCGACGTCTGAATAGTAGAAATTTGTTACTTTTGATACTGCACTTCGTTTAATGAAAGAGTGAGCTGGAAGTCCTTTGAGGCTATTTGCATGTGATGGCTTTTAGTTATGCCTTTATCACCGAGCCTCACGCAATCACACTCCCTTCACTTTCTTCACCGTAGGCAGTAGTTCAGCAAATATCTATTAGCGATAGAATCCCTTACCATCAAATATGCTGTTTCCTTGTTTGCCACAAAAAGCAATAAAAAAAATAGTACAATAAAATACGCTCTTTTAAATGATATTCGTAATATTACCCAAAGAAAGAGTAAGTGGCCAGAAAAACTGCATATATATCGTATAAATTCACACAAATTCTGACGGCTACGGTTGATTTGTGGCCACGAGAATCCACTATAAATCTTTGTGCTTTTGTATTTTTTATGTTCAAGTTATAGGCATAATGAGAATTGCGTACTATTTTTTAGAATAGGATTTCGTATTTATAACTAAACTATAGGCAGGATGGGTCATCAAAGACAAGGAATCGATTCTGGTGAACAGTTCAATTTCCGTGTGGTAACGAGGTAAGGACACAATTCTCCATCCTCTCTCTTACAGTGGGACATGAATGTGCTGAAACGATGAACGAGGATCAGTTGACGGTGTAAAATGGTTGGTTATGGAGTCGCAAGCCGTCTTTTTGTCGCTCCGGTCGGACAAGGCGAAGTATCGAAGTATCGCCAGCCCATATTGTAAGTTTTTATAAATTCTAAGTAATATTAAACGGGCAAATGTGATTTTTTTTACGCTTTCACGTCTAAACCACTAAGCTCGTGTTAATTTTTTTTTGAACAATGGAAAGCTACATTATCAGTAACATAGATTATATTGACCACTGATGACAAGTAACCCTACTCCGGTGGTCGGCTCAACGACGAAGGCGACGTGGTGTTCGGGTGGGTTGCGGGTGTTGCGTGCTATACGCCCCTCTGTCGTCCCGGACGGAGTAGTGCGAGGAGCGCGCCGACCGCAACCTACCCCAAAAAAAATAAGACATAGATTATATTTTATACCCGAATTCCTACGCGAAGATGAACTGCGCTGGTGAAACTGCGGCAATTTGCGAGTATGAAATAAAACTGTTTTTACAAAATTTATCGCATTTTAACTATCAGACATTCATGACAAAGAGAACAAAGATTTTGTAACTTTGGATCTTTGGAACAGTGAAAATGATAAAAAAGATAATTAAGTAACATTGTTATCTTGGAATGGAGAAAAATAAACAAATCATTGGATATGTAAAGTTTACAGAATATTAGAAATTAGTTTCTGCCCACTCCTTTGCTTGTATAAAATATAGCTTTTATCAAAATTGGTTCAGTTGTTAGAGCTTGAAAAGGTAACAAACATACTCACTCACAAACTTTCACATTTATGGTATAAGTATACCGTGAGCATTATCCGTATTGTGACGAAGAAGGAGTAGAATTTACCACATCGTATCTTGCTTGTGGATGTCGTAAAAGATAGCAAGGGATAATTGTATCCCTTTTTTTTTGGGGGGTGGGTTGCGATCGGCGTGCTCCTCGCACCACTCCGTCCGGGGCGACAGAGGGGCGTAAGCACGCACACCCGCAACCCACCCCACGTGCACGTCGCCTTCGTCGTTGGGCCGACCACCGGAGCAGGGTTACTTGTCATCAGTGGTCGGCCCGACGGAATACCGCCTATTTGGGGTACCCTCCTACCGACGTCTCCTCCTCGGGGAGGACGTCAGTCTTTCCTCACACGGTCGGCCTCTCGACGGGTGACGGACTAATCCCCGGTCACGTCACCCGCGGCCTCGGCTAGGGCGGCATGAGGCGCAAGTACTCGCACCTACGCCGCCCCAATAATTGTATCCCTAAGGGATAATTTTATGCATATAACGTCTATGCAAAAGAAGGTTTTTTCTAAATAAAACCCTATAAAAACCCATCTTACCAGCATATAGCAGGTCAATATTTCTTTTATTATGAAGGAAGCTCGAGCCCCGCAATGGGTTGTATATGAGCTAAGGTGCTGTGATTTGACAGATTTATTGAGTGCTGTGAAGTAAATAAATAGTGACAAATGAGACATTTTGAAACAGTTTGGACACGTACAAAGAGTAAATGATAAGAGATTGACGAAGTCAATATACAATTCCAGTGTGTATGGGAAGATTATAAGGAGAAAACTATTTCATACGTTTCCAGATCAAATTGATAACACGCTGAAGGTCATATTAAGGGTACCTTTAAACGCATATATGTATTCTGTTATTAAATTCATCAAAACAGTTAAACGAAGATCGTGACTTGGGCAAGTCTATAACATCGGCATACTCCCCTTGAAACCAGACGTGATCTTATGTATGTATAAAGGTATATATGTACATATGATGATCTCTCCGTGTGGTGGCGAAGTACGAATTCAATTCACCACCTTTCTTTCTTGCCCATTAGTGTCGTAAAAGATGACTAAGGGATGTATGCATGCATATTACATCTATGCCAGATAAGGAAAACTCGAAATAAAACAATATACTAACATATCTGACGAGACGAAGGCTCGAGCCCAAAAGTGGGATGTATATCAGGTTTTATGATGATGATATATGATGATGATGATATATGATGATGATGATATATGATGAAGAGTTTTCTTCAAAATGGGAGGGAAATTGATATATTTTTCCGCGTGGTGACGGGTTAATAACACAATGTCATCATCAGACTTTTTTGTTTTTTTTATTTGACCACTGAAATCAAGGAATTCTGTACCGGTGATCGGCCCAACGACAAAGGCGACGTGCTATATGGGTGGGTTACGGATGTGCGTGCTTACGCCCCTCTGTCGCCCTAGACTGAGCCCGCCGAGGAGTGCGACGACCGTAACCCACCCCCAAAAAAAAGCCTTTTATTTTTTAATGTAGATTAGTAAAATTGACTACGAGTTATGGTACAATTTTATTAATACTCTATTACGTTTGACATGGTGACGTCTTATAAATCGATGAACGCCAGTTGCACGCATGGAAAAACATGACTCATTGTCACGTTCTGCCTGAGCCGAGCGTGTAAGCGAGAGTGCGGGTCAAGTTTTAGAGAGGCACGTTCGGTCTTTGCGTTTGGCATGTGACGCATCTACTGCTGCATAACTCGCCTATCAAAGGTGGCGATTATGATATTAATTTCCTTCGTGAAGAGGTTTGTCACCAATAGTCGTCTCAGCGCATATACCCTCCTCCAGAATGTGAGGAAAAATATAGTATATTAGTATAGTAGGTCTACTACACCACGCTGGTCAAACATGTTGGTAGTTTTTTTATGGGTGGGCTATGGTAAGCGTACACGCAGTCCATTCCGTCCGAGGCGACGAAAGGACGGCACGCGGGCCCATAACCCACCCGTACCCAAGTCGACTTCGTTGTTGGGCCGACCACCAGTGCCGAGTTCCTTGTCCTCAATGGTCGGCCCGACGGAATACCCTATCGGGTACTCTCACCTCTCGACGTCCCTGTCCCGGGACGTCGGTCGTCGTCGCGCAGTCAGCCTCTCTGCGGGTGCCGGACTAAAGTCCCCGGTCCGGAAACATGTTGGTATAGGGTTTTATTTCGAGTTTTTCTTTTCTTGCATATTTGTTATGTACATATATTACATCCCTTACTCGTCTTTTACACACACTCGCTGGCAAGATAAGTGCTGAATTGCATTTATACTCAATTACAACACGGAGACGTCCTATTCACACTTATAAACGCGAAAGTTTGTATGTAGGTATGTGTGTTTGTTATTTTTGCTTTTCAAGCTCTATGGCCCGACTAATTTTAACAAAATTTAGCACGTAAGTAGGTTAGCTACTAGTAGCTAACACCTTGTATTACCACATAGGATACTTTTTATGTTTGTAATTTGTATCCTTGAGATAAAAATTCAATTTTATTTTTTTTGCTCAATCATAATCCGCTTACCGGATTTATATAAGAAAGGTGATGGTTGTATTCTTGTAATTGTATTCTTGCTCCGTCAACATACAGGAATTTCGAACAATATAGAATTAAATTTAAGAATCGCTACAGTTTTTACTTTAGACCATAGAGTAGTGGAAGCTTTCTCTTTGTTCCGTGCGCGAGTTTATTATTAAAATGTTATTAGGAAGCGGAGTGGATACTGCCATAGCTTATGACTTGGCAGACACTGTATATTACTTTTTTAGCCTTCTTCAAAAGGAGGTCTTACCCAGTTGCTCCTCAGTGAAATTGACATTACAATGTTTTTCGCTATTCAGTTTGCGTTGAGCAAAAGAAAAGCCAGTTTTATCTAGCTGGGAATGCTACATATTATTATCATTATTTTTATTTATTTTGAGGGTGCCGTACCCAAAGGGTAAAAACGGGACCCTATTACTAAGACTTCGTTCTCTGTCCGTCCGTCTGTCTGTCACCAGGCTGTATCTCAAGAACCGTGATAGCTTGAAATTTTTACAAATTATGTGTTTCTGTTGGCGCTACAACAACAAATACTAAAAAGATATACATATTTAAAGGGATTCCTATACAACAAACGCGATTTTTGTAAATAATGGTACGGAACTGTACGTGAGCGACTCCGACTCGTACTTAGCCGGTTTTCTATTATTTTTGTTGGCAAACAAGCAAATATCGTACCTGATAAATGGTACTGTCGCTCATGGCCCTTTGAAAGAAAGTGAAGGGAGTGTGAATGCATGCAATGAGGTTCGGTGATACTAAAGGCATCACCAAAATCTACCACACCCAAACACCCTTAGGAAATTGGGCGATCGGCTCTCTCGCGAACGAACGAAAAAATAAATTTTGCTACTACTCAAACGTCGATTTTCTGCGAGAGCGTGGTACTACTATGGATGAACTGCCCCGCGCCTGTATACAGACGAATTTCGACAGTGTGATCCTACCGCTTAAAATTTATTTTTCTTTTATTTTTACCAATACGATTTTTGTAGCATTTTATATTATTAGCATAATGGCAGAGTAATGGTAAATCCATTTTTGGACAGGTTTCTGTTAAAAAGACATATCCAATATATGATATGCAGGTAACATATAAATATTGCAAGGTAACGACAATCGATATAAAACCCTGAATAGAGCGGTGTAGTGTATTTATTTCGCGGGTGACGTGACCGGGGATTAGTCCGTCACCCGCCGAGAGGCCGACGGCATGAGGAAAGACCAACGTCCTCCCCGAGGGGGGGACGTCGGTCGATGGGAACCCTCCCATCGACCGACGTTTGCACTTAGGGTGCCGCAAGTAGGGGGCGCGAATGAAGCCGCATGTATTGGTTCGGTGCTGATAGCGAATAACGCAATAGAGCATTTGAATTTTCAACTCTATTATTTAATAATGAATAATAATGCAAGAGTAGGTCACACTTACGTCGTAGCGCAATAGTGCTGGGACCTACCATACTACTACCATTACTACCATTTTATCATCGCCATAAATTCATCCCATATAAGTCGCATTGTGGCATTGGACTGCCTTCACAAGGGAAGAAAAATTCATCTTCTATACCGCACTAGTCAGACCTGTCGGCATAGGGTTTATGTTGACTTTTTCTTCTCTTGCATACATATTATCTGCATATCATATCCCTTAGTCGTAATATATAACACCTACGGGTAAGAGAGTAGGTGGTGAATTATATTCTTAATCCATCACCACACAGAAAATAATACATCCTTAGTAATATTATAAATGCGAAAGTAAGTTTGTTTGTTACGCTTTCAAGCTTAAACCACTGAACGGAATCAGGTAGTAACATGGTCTATATCTTATCACAGTATTCCAACGAGAACGGGAACTACCCGGGTAAGGCAGCTGAAACTGAAGCGAAGCGAGGGTAGTTAGCTAGTAGGAAATAAAAAGATAAATACCATATGAATTCCATATGCAAAACATCATCATGGTCCCGTTTTTATAGGACTCGAGAACCTTTCTTCCTCAATGGTTGTCGGTTCGTCGAGCGATGTGGTTTGCACATTGTCACTTGCGCATTCTAATTCTTAGTGGTATATACATAGGTTACTGCCGTTCTTCAACGGATTTTCGTATTTCTCTGCGAGATAACCGCCTTCACATTAATCTTTTTTTTATTTATTTATGTACAGTTTTCCATATTATGTATGAATGATAAAGAGAATAAATAGCGCTTACCGCATTCACATTAGGATAAAGAATAAATTATGAATATAAATTTAATTATTCAACCAAAAGGTCATACAAACAAACCGCATTTTGGGCGGGGTAGAGAAAATATGTGTTGAACCAAGCAATAAAAAGGGTCGTTTTTTTGAACATATTGTCAGCGGGAAAAAAAAGAAAGTGCTAATGTCAGACCGTTAATATTTAACTTGTTCGTGTTTTTGAACATTACGACAGTCAGGATCCATCATTTTTATGAAGGGTATTTAAATATTTGTTTGGGGTTCAACGAACGTCGGGAGAGAATTTTTATTCGAGCATTGCATACAGTAATTTTTGTGTGAATAAATGAATTTCATAATTAACTATGCTGTTCTGTAAATTTTGCAAGCGATATACAAGTATAAAGGGTGGCCTTTGATGGTATCTCGCTACTGATAAATAAGGAGTACCTTCTTCCAATAACTACTGATCTTTTTACTTTTCACGCGATTTAATAATATATATAAATAAAAAATAGAATTATAGTTGAAGGAACAACGCTTAAAGAGTAAAATATAATTGTCCTTTATCAATAGTTCGAAACCAAATAAAGAAATACCAAATAAATGTTTATCGAAATGTAAATTAAAAATATTTCACAAGTCATCCCTAAACACTATATTTTCTGATGAAATTTAACGATATTTGTTTTTCAACATTCCGAAATATACCTAGATTTTTTAGAAGTGATTTAAAGTGGCAGCAGGGTATCGCTTAGTCCTTGTGCGACGTTAGAAAATATTTGCATGTCAAAGAATGATAATAAAAAAAATAAACAAGAAAAACACTGTTTACATATTTAATGTTCAATTATATAAATTAAAATGTATTTTACGGGATTCCACTATAACACTCTTGGTAATCCTTCAGACCATTTTTACGATTTCTACGTAAATTTAAGTAGCGATGACATATTGTACTCAAACCCTATACTAACCTGACAATGACAACATATGCGAAATACCTCAAGGCGTGCGAAAGGACCTTTTCTTAGATTAATTTAAATGTCAAATTTAAAGGAAACGGTTTATTTTAAGACCTCGTGTCTATTTTTAGCCCCTGACGCAAAAAGAGGAGTATTATAACTTTAAGGTCGATGTCTATCGCTGTGCACATGTGTGCCTGTCTGTGACATGTAGCTCTCAAACGAAAGGACTCATTTTGATACGGTTTTTTTTTTTCATTTAAAAGAGTAATTATGTTTGGTTAATATCGGTGCAGCAGTGTAAGAGTATCAATCAGCTTTGCCAAAATAATGTAATGGCGTATAATTACTCGAATATCTGGTTGACCGGGCTTCGCTCGGTATTTTTTTTTTTGTATTTTTGCCGAACTTATTTAGATATAGGTATATGAATAAAAAATAAAAATGATGAAGTAATGGAAAATATTAAAAACTACAAAAAGAGAATAATAAGAACACCGAGATTTGATCTCCCGCTGTTTGAATGCGACTGGTCAACTTCCCAACTGAGCTATTGTCACTCTTGACGGCGACGGCGATTTGAATACTGAGTCTATTGACATTTTATGTCATTCTATTGATTTGCTAAAAACACCGACAAAACTACATATTCTATAAATAAAACCAAGCTAAATCGATTTTTTGGCCCCGAAACCTCTAGTATGTTAAACATGAAAATCGTTGGAGCCGTTGCTGAGATCCTGAATATATTTATTTATTTATTAAGGAAAACATACAGCTTTTAAAAATACAGGTAAGGTAAAAACAAATGCACGTAACAATAGCCAAACAGTTTCCACTTATGTATAACAAAATGTGAAGACAAATAAAAAAAAAATCATAACTGGCAAAACTATAGAAACTAAATTATAGATTATAGAGGATGGAATTAAGAACAAAAACAGTAGACAAATATTATTAATATTATAGAGTACATTATAGTCATAAATTAGGCATCAGTTCTTATCTTCTTTATTAATGAAACATATTGAGCATTATAAGTTCTACAAGCTCTTACCAAGAATCGGTTAAATGAATAATTAGTTTTACATGTAGGTACTAAGAATAATGAATTAGAGCGAGCCGTAAGTCTTGGGCATCTGAAATCTATCTGGCCAAGAAGATACGGAGAGTCAACGATACTGTGCACAATTTTATATAAAAATATCTGGTCCCTATGCTCACGCCGTTGCTGCAAGGATAACAGTTGAGTTGAGCTATTATTAAACCTATATCTAAGCCTGCGTACAAATTTATTCTGGATTCCTTCAATTTGATTCTTATACTTCGCATAAATAGGGTTCCATATGATTGATGCAAATTCCAGATGAGTTCTTACTAATGAATTGTATAATACTAAATAAGTATTTATATTTATATTATTTCTTGTATATGTATATATATATACGAGTATATATATACATATACAAGAATTGCTCGTTTAAAGATATAAGATTAAGTGCTTCATGCGTGCCAGTATAATCGTTGACAGTTAATTTTGATAATTCCTGTTGAAGAGAACGTAATATATGTTTTTGTTATTTTAATTTTTGGTTATTCAAAATTTTCCATTTTATTTATTCGTCATTAGTTAGTAAGATTAAAATCACTATCAAATATTTTGTTCCACATAAACCAAGTTAATGAAAGAGCGTTACAAAAAAGTTAAGTTCCAGTATTTCGCCACATGAGGTACAATTTGAAATAACTACAGCTTTGATAAAATCAAAGAAAATCGCTATTCCTTTTGCAAAATCGCCATAAAATCGTATCCTCGTTCTTTACTCCAATAGATTTTGCCATACATAATTCACCAATGACGTACTGCATAATAAAAAATCTGGGACAGAAATCCATTCAGAACCAATAGTCCCTTACTGTAATCCTCACATAAAAATGCCGAAGAAAAAGCCTGTCGTAATTCCATATCAACACTTACGAGGCTGTCTTTAAAATGGGCTATAAAATTTAAGCGTCTGACTATGTATCATTGCCTACGCGATTGGATTTTACTATTACTTTTAGTTTTATTTGCAGGCCTACAATTTATAATTATACAATTTTCTATATAATGACGCATTAAGAATACAACACAACTCTACTTTTTACCCATGTAAAAGACAACTAACGGATTATAAGGGTATAATATTTGTGCAAGAGAAGGAAAATCCGAAAGTCCTTATGTAGGACTATACTGTCAATTGTCGTCTGCCTACACCGCGGGCCGATCCGTCCGGGGTAGGACCACATTCTCGTAGAAAATCTAAGTTTGAATAGTAGCAATTTATTATTGCACTTCGATCAATGAACGAGAAAGCTGAAAATCCAACTTCCTGAGGGTATTTGCGTGTAATAAGTGTTATTGATACCTTTAATATCACTGAAGTATACGGGAGACAGCGGCTTAGTAAATGTCCATGAATAGCGGTATTACTTAACATAAGGTATACTGTTTGCTCGTTAACCACCAATAACAATAAAAATAAGTAAAACTCTATAACTACTCGTCTGATCGGCCTAACAATGTGAGAGAAACCGAGATGAAGATGATAAGGTTTAGTTCAGAAGATTTATCATTTACAAAGAAGTTTATAGAAATTGTATCATAGGTGTATTATCTAATCTCTATATTCATTACTTTGAAGCTATAAGAGCACGCATTAGGTTTTTATGGGTATCGAAATAAGTACCTCAGTATTGACGGCTTATCTTGCAAAGTCTATAACCACATGATTTTATCCGTATTTTATATCATGTTCGCATTGATCGTAACACCACGCATATCGTTCACTTTGGCCTTTAAATATTTAAATCGAGGCCGCAAACTGTCTGGCGAGTAACCGAAATTTTATTCATAGCATTTGAGGGGTTTTTCAAAAGCAATTTTTGTGGTTATCATAAATTAGTAGTCCATTTGCGTCTTGTCGACTTATTAGCGATTGAAGTTGATAACATTATTTTCTTTACGCGTTTTCTAAATAACTTTGAAGGGAAATGAAATAGAATTTATTTTGATTTTTTAAAATTTAATTTATAGTATTTAGATAAAATAGATCCGTTTATTGACTGAGTAGGAAATATATGTCTTCACCCCCTATGTTGTCCGCGGATGTCGTAAAAGAATACAAATGTATTAAATATGCATATAACATCTATGCTAGAGAAGGAAAATTCGCAGTAAATCCCCAATACTAACACGTCTGACCAGCGTGGTAGTTGAATTTCCCTCCTATTGAGGTGGAGGCTCGACTCCAATAGTGGGACGTGTATGAGCTAAAATGATGATGATGATGATGATGATGAAGTCATCACTGATTACACATTGGTCGTGGCCCTGAGAAAATATTAGATATAGGTACAATATTAGAATTAACATTTTTTTTATACTTTCTTAACTTTTTATTTAAATATATAAACTATTTGTTATTTAAATACATTTTAATGGTTATTTCTGAAGTAAACTTACTAACAATAATACCCGAGGCTGCTTTGAAAACGTAAAAAAATACATTAAATAACTCACCTATCCCAAAACACAGGATTAGCAGGTAGAAAGACGAAAAAGCCTTTAAATTAACGATGTTCACATTCTTTGTCATAAGATTAAAGATATTTATCAACCATATGGGCACACATACGAAGGTATGAGGAAAGGTATTTCCTTAAGGGTGGACCACAAAATACACCAAATAATTATTACACACATTCTTTCCTTTGTTTTGATAAAAGTCATCTGTGCCAACAATGTATGTTGGTATTTGGAATATCTATCTCGTGTACTCTCAAAAATATACTTTATTGGGTTCGAATAGATTTACAATAAGAATTACTTATTCTGTTGTAAATAAAATTACGAACTTTATCGCATTAATGTTGGGCAATCAAACTCATATACAAACGCCATAAAATCCGTAAAGTAGTTTTATTTACAACTAGCAACCCGCCCTCGCATTGCTTCAGTTGCCTTACCCGCGCAGTTCCTATTCCCGTGGGCATACCGGGATAAAATATGGCCTATATTAATCCCTGATATTATAGCTTTCCATTAGTGAAATAATTTTTGAAATCGGCACAGTAGTTTTTGAGTTTATTCATTACAAACACACACACACACACACACACAAATACATCTTTTCCTCTTTATAATATTAGTGTAGATGTGTAATACTCGCTTAAACATCAGAAATCATTATTTATTCTGTGCTATGATATGTGTTCATTTATTTATTGCAGCTTATATACGTCCCGTTACGTACGTATATTATACTAGCAACCCGCCCTCGCTTCGCTTCGGTTTCAGTCGCATTACCCGCGGCGTAGTTCCCGTTCCTGTGGGAATACCGGGATGGGATAAAATATAGCCTATGTTACTCCCTGATATTATAGCTTTCCATTAGTGAAAGAATTTTTGAAATCGGTTCGGTGGTTTAAGCGTGAAAGCGTTACAAACAAACAAACAAACATCCTTACTTTCGCATTTATAATATTAGTATTTTTTTTTTTTGGGGCGGGCTGCGGTCGGCGCGCCTCCGCACCACGATAGTTGCGCCTGCGCCGCCCCAGTCGCCGGCGGCGGATCTCCTCATCGAGGCTGCGCTCCACGCGCAGACGATCCGCCGCCTCCTTCTGCGAGATCACTGTCTCGCAGAAGGCTGCGACCGCGTCCCAATTCCCGACGCTGTCGACCATCGCCCTAGCGATGGCCGGCAGCCATCGATGATGCCCAACGGGCAATGACGTCTCGGCGGGCGTCGACGCGCCAGGCGGTGAGCTCCCTTAACGAGATCTCACCGCCCTCCGCTCGCACCCCCGTCACCTGCCGATACAATCCGGCGAGCATCTCCACCTCCAGGTCCCACGGGGGAGTCTCGGCCAATAGGCACGCTGCCTCCGTCGCCACCGTGCGGTATCCGCGGATGGCCCTAACCGCCATGACCCTCTGTGGTCGCCACAGAAGGGCCCTAAGTCGGACGGTCAAGGACCCTGCCCACACCGGTGCGCCGTACAGGGCCATCGACCGGATGACCCCCGTGTACAGCCGTCGGCACGTAGCGCTCGGTCCGCCCACGTTCGGCATGAGCCACGATAGGGCGGACGCCGCGCCGACGAGCCGCGGAGCGAGCCTGCGGAAATGCTCCCGGAACCACCATTGCCCGTCGAGCACCAGGCCCAAGTACCTCATATGGGGCGGGATGCTGATGTCAACCGAACGGACGGTGATCGAGACGCCGATGGGAGGGCTCATAAGGCGCCCATGGAACAAGAGGGCCTCCGTCTTGTCCAGGGCGACCCTCAACCCCAGCGCCTCGATCCGCCTGACGACCTCTTCGGTGCCATAGGTCGCCAGGCTTACTGCCTCTTCTGTCGTCCCACCGCGGGCTGTGACGAGCGTGTCGTCGGCGTAACAAATCACGCCCAGCCCGGGCGGGAGGCTCCCCCGCAACGCCCAGTCGTAGCCGATGTTCCACAGAGTGGGTCCGAGGACCGACCCCTGTGGGACACCGCATGTCGTCATGGGCGTTCGCACAACGTCCCCTGCTCGGTTGGTACAGAGGACGCTGCGCCCCACCAAATAGTCTGCCACTAGCCGCCTCAGGTTAGCTGGCACTCCGTGATACCGGAGCGCCTCCCTGATGCAGCTGAATGGCAGACTATTGAATGCGTTGGCGATGTCTAGGGACACCGCCAACAGCACGCTCCCACCGGTTACAGCCTCAGTCGCCACGGCCCTCAGGCGCAATAGAGCCGCGATCGTCGAACGACCCCTCCTAAACCCAAACTGGGCGTTCAACAGATCGGGCCCCGTGCCGACGAAGTGCCGCTCGATGCGGGCAGCTACCACCCTCTCCAGTAGCTTGCCCGTGTCATCGAGCAGCACGATAGGCCTGTAGGCCGAAGGCGACCCCGGAGACCTTCCCGGCTTCGGCAGGAGCACAAGCCTTCCCTCCTTCCAGCACCCAGGGAACCGTCCGGACGCTAAACACGCGTTGAACAGCTCCCTGAAGCGGGGACCCAGGTGGTCGAGGACCAGGCCCAACACACGGTTAGGAACACCGTCGGGCCCGGGGTCGGTGGACTTTGCGCACATGCGCGCCACCGCCACTCCCATCTCGGGTTCCGTGATGGGCGGAACACTGTCGTCTTCGGCCTCCCGGTCAGTGTCTGGCGGAGCCATGACCGGGGGCGTGTGTTCCGCCCGCCGCGGGAACAGGTCCTCGACGACCCGGGTGAGAAGGCTGGGCTGGAGAGTCTCGGTGAGGGGAAGGCCCCGCGCGCGGAGCTTATTCAGCACCGCACGATAGGGGCGTCCCCAGGGGTCACGGTCGAGACCGTCCAGCATCTCCTGCCGACTGACGTCCTTGGCGGAGCAGACGGCCAGCCTGAAGGCCGACCGCGCATTGCGGTAGCCCTCATACAGCAAGGCCTCCCGCTCCGCGTCGCGTTGGCGCCGCCGGCTGCGGGTGTAGGCCCTCCGGGCGCAAATGCACGCGGCCCGGAGATCCTCCAGCTCCCGGGACCACCAGTGGACCGCCCTCCTCGGGGGCGGACGCCGTACCCGGGGCATGGCCGCAGATCTGCGTCAACGCACTGCGGATGCGGCCAGCCTCGGCGTCCACCCCGTCCGACTGGTTGGCAGAGGACAGCCACGAGTAAACGATGGCTGTCTCCGCCAGCTGGTCCCGGTCTAAGCGACCCACAGCCCATCGCGGGAACGCAGGACGTCCATCCGCCCCGTGACCACTGCTGGGCATCGGGATTGTCGGGGAGACCTCCATCCGGATATACCGGTGGTCCGACAAGGTCTCCACCTCCTCCACGACGCACCAGGTCCCCACGCGTGCGGCGACCTCGGGGCTAGCGAACGAAAGGTCCACTATCGACCCGCCCCGTTGTCGCACGCACGTATGCACCGAGCCCCTGTTCAGCAAACAGAGGCCCAGTGCCGCCACCCACTCCTCGATCGCCCGTCCTCGGTCGTTTGTCCGTGGAGACCCCCACGCCACGGACTTGGCGTTGAAGTCCCCTAAGACGAAGACCTGGCGCGATGCCATTCGCCGTAACGAGGCCTCCATGATGGTGAGGGAGGCCTCGAAATCGGTCACACTCCAGTTGGGGGAGAGATAGACTCCGAGGAGCGTAATCTCCCCCCAGTCCGCCGCGACGTATCCGACGCCCCTGTCCCTAAGGGTCAGAGGCGACGAAGGCCACGACGTGGAAGCGACGATTGCCACGGTGCCATCGGTGCTACCCAACCAGTTAGGCCGGTCGGGCACCACGTACGGCTCCGCGGCTACGGCTACTCCTATCAACCACTCCGCCATGGCTTGCAGGAACACGTCCTGCGCACCGGCGGTGTGGTTGAGGTTGGCCTGGAGGAGACAAATGGATACGGGGTCCATTAACGGTCCGTATCCATCGTCACCTCTTCCGCGCTGACGGGCGATCGGGCCGCGCTCGGAGCGGGGACGGGCCGATGCCGGGGGTCTGCAGTCCCCAGAGCCCATGCGGTGTTTGGCAGGCCTATTGCCTGCCGCACACGCGGGGCAGTGGGGCACCGCAGAGCACGATGCCGCCTGGTGTCCGGTCTGACCGCAACGGAAACATAACCCGCTGCAGTCAAAGCAGTTTTTGCATGTCGGTCGGGTATGCCCGACCGCCATGCATTTGTAACACCTCGCGGGCCGGGGCTCTAGCACGGTTACCCGCGCCGAGCTCCAGCCCACGAGGAGTCTGCCTGAGTCGGCCAATTGCTTGACCGACTCCACCAGACACTGCACCCAGGCAGCACCGACGCCGCCCGGACCAGTGCGGATGGTGCCAATCCGGACGGTGTCCGAGGCACATCCGGTACGCGCCATAATGGCCTCCCGGACGTCCTCCACCGTCACGGAATCGTCCAAGCCCGTCAGGCGCATCTCTGCGCACTTGACAGGCCTGGCGATTCGGACACCATCCTCCGGCCCGAACAGCCCCCTCAGCATCGTGGCCAAACTATCGGCCGTCTTCGCGCTCTCGGCCCCAGGGAACTCGAGTATTCGAGCCCCTGTCCGGGCCTTGCGGGTCCTCGCCTCGACGCCCCCGATGTCGGAGACGTCCAGCTCCCGCCAGGCGCGTTTTAGGACGGCCTCATAGTTGAGGCCCCTCTCAGCCGCCTCAGGCAGCACGGTGATGACCACCGCGGCCGTCTTCGGCGACTTGAGGCCCCTGCGCGACCTTTTCCCCTTCCTGCCGGCTCCCGCCTGGGGAGCGGCGGCCACGGCGGCACTCTTGGCCGCCGCTCTCCGCTTCTGGCCGCGTGCCTTCCTGCTCCGCTCAGCCACCTGCCAGCCCTATTCGAGCCTGGCAGCAGCGCTGAGCGCAGCAGGAGCGGTCGCGGGTGCGCTGGCCGGCGCCTGCGGTGCAGCCGATGGCGCCGGCCGCGGCCCGACCTTGGCGGGAGCCGGCACCTTGCCGGCCTTCTTGGCCCCCTTGGGCCCGGCCGCGGCCGCAGCGTAGCTCACCACGCGGCCACCCTGACAGGGCAGCGGGGTGGGAGCTGACGCTTGCGGCCGCCTCGCCTTATCCGCGGCGAGCGGCGGTCGGAGGGGTGGCACAGGCGGGAGCCTGGCCGCTACGGCGGCGATACGCGCATCCACCATCACCCCTACTCGGGCTAGGATGACGCGTACCGCCGACTCCGACACGCCGTGCACCTCGTCGGGCGGCGGCTCCTCCCCCTTCCGAGGTCTCCCGCAGCCACGAGCCGGCGGAGGGACCATGACGAGGGGAGGAAGCGCCGAAGCCGCGACGGGCGCTGCCGGCGCAGCAGCCGCGACGGGCGCAGCCGGCGCCACAGACGCAGACGACGGGCATGGCCTGATGGCCCCCTCCCCGGCGTAGCCCGTTTTGGTAGCGAGGCTGGCACCGGCGGCGTGACCGGCGCCAGGCGCGCGAACTGGGCCCGCAGGTCGGCCATCTCCTTGGCCAACCCGCGGTTCTCCCGTCGCACCGCCGATAGCTCCGTCTCCAGCTTGCGGTTGCGTTCCCGCAAGCCGGAGACCTCCTCACTAAGGCGGGCGTTCGCGGCCTGAAGGGCCGCCACCTCGCCACCGTGGCCAGCCGGACCCGGTGTCCCCGGCCTCGCCGCCACCACCGATCCTCGGCCTCTGCGCCCCCGGCGCATGGTCGGGACCTTGGGAGGAGGCATGATGATGGAACTCCCCTCCGAGTCGGTGTTGGAGCGGCCACCCTCTTGCAGGGGGCGCTTCCAGGGTCTCGGGGGGAGGGCCTCCTCCCTCTTCCTCGCACTTGGGGCTGGGGCTGGCGCTTTTGCAGCCCTCACCGTCCTCTTCCTCGGCGACGACGACGGCGACGACGGCGACGACGACGGCCTAACGGAACCCTCAACCGACGGCCCGCCTAACAACTCCCTACTTGCGCCGCATCCACCGCCCTCGTCCCTACTCCGGCCGACTTGTATCCAGGGGGTGCTGCTCTCCTCGGCGGACGGCTCTGCGGCACTTCCGCCCACGTCCATCAGCACCATCTCCGATGCCGTCTCCGTCTCCTGATATTCGGATGGCCCTGCGGCACTGCCGCCCTCATTCTGCGACGGCTCTGCGCCAGTGCCGCCCTCATCGCTCGACAGCTTCGTTTCGGAGCTGTCGCCTGCTATTCTTACGCACGGCTCTGCGGCAATGCCACCCTCGTGCTCGGACCCGCTGCTGCTGCCGCTCTCCTCACGCGGCGGCCCTGCTGAGGTCTCCATCCTCTCCCTCTCCTCTTCCAACGGTTGGGCAGCAACGCCACCCCCGTCCCGCGACGGCCCTGCAGTAGCAATGCTGCCACCCTCGTCGCGCGCAGCAATGGCGGCTGCCAACTTCCGCTCCCGCTTTTTCGCCGTGAGCTTCTTCTTCTTCTTCCTCTTCTCCTTCACTTCTATCCCCTCCCCCCGGTGAGCCTCTTGATGGTGTGCCGGGCTCTCGGCTGTCAAAGCAGTTGTTGTCTCCCTCCCATACGTGTGGAGACTGACTGTGCTGGTGACTGTGCGCCTCTCGCGCTCAGAAACCAGCACAGTGAGGGACTCCCCGGCGTGGCCGGGACCCTCTGGAGTATGTACGCCCGTTTGAACACCTGCCATGGTTTTTGGTCATTTTTAAGTCTCGTCTTGACTACCACTCTAACGACTGGACGCTCGCGCGCTTCTTAACCCACCAGTCATACATCTCCTCGCCGAGTGGCCAAACTTAAGATTAGGGTGATTTTTTATAGGGGTTTTCTTCCCCGCGGTCCGAAGACCCCCGGTCCTGACCCCCCCATTCAGGATTATGGTATGGGCCTTCCGGGTCTGGCCGCTCGCGAGCGACCGACCCGTCACGCCCCGGGCCGTGACGCAACCGTCCCTAGCGACGGAGTGCCATGAAGCACATCCGC
The DNA here is from genome assembly GCA_032191425.1 of Lymantria dispar. Classification (NCBI taxonomy): domain Eukaryota; kingdom Metazoa; phylum Arthropoda; class Insecta; order Lepidoptera; family Erebidae; genus Lymantria; species Lymantria dispar. The sequence continues at coordinate 27,100,103 of CM063442.1, forward strand.
CCCATTGGCTCCGGGTCAGATCCGCCGTGCGCTCTGCCACCAGAGCCGCATGCGGAGACTCCCCCCTGCCGGAATATTGGCCGTCCAAATGGACGCATGACGTCCAAATGGATGTTACCAGGGAGCAACCACGAGGAGGTGCTCCGGCCGCGCCCCCCATATAATATTAGTATGGATACGTCAAAACGCACCAATGTTGATATAATCCAAAGATTCCAAAACAAAGTACTTCGGAGTATAGTAAACGCTCCCTGGTACATTAGAAATGAGGACATCCATCGTGATTTAGGAGTGGACCTTGTTACTAAGGTTATAAAAAAATATGCCGAGGCACATGAACAAAAACTAATACAACACGTAAATGTCGAGGCTATCCAGCTCCTCGACACCACGAACATAGTAAGGAGACTGAAAAGGACTAAGCCTTTTGAGTTAGTTTAGTGATAAGTAGTGCAGTGAGTGCTATCCTTGAAGAACACAAGAACAAAGTGTATTTTATTATTATTAGAGACAATAAGAAAAGTGGCAATGATCACATTTTTTACTCTGTAAGTCTTAGCAAATTAAGTTAGATCTAAATTACTTATTAGCCTCATAGCTAGATTGAAATTATTATGAGGTAACTGTTAAGTTATATCATAACCAGAAAAAAAAAATACGTTCCACTGTCGGGATCGAGCCTCCTCCACAATAGGAGGGCAATTGACTTACCATAGTCACGTTGGATCTGTTGGGCGGATCTACAGGGTTTTATTTGGAGTTTTACCACTCTTGTACCGACGTTAAATGTATAAGATATTGCCGCTCATGAACCTTTGCTAGGTCGCTGCCATGAAGCAAGTGAATTGAGTATGAATTCGAGCGATTAGTATTGATGATTCTAAAGTCATAACCAAAACCTATCACACGCAAACACCCTCAGAAAGTTGGGCTTTCAGATCTCGCGCTTACGAAGTGCAGTTACAAATTGCTACTACTCGATTTTATGCGAAATTGTGACACTAGCCAGGACAGCGCGACGCGAAGCTGTAGACAGACAAATATTGATAGTGTGGTTTTAACATTTAGAGAAAATAAAGGGTGTATCAAGTTATGGAACAACTGTTCGAGTATGTTGTAGTTTAACGGTCATAGATCGTAATTAGAATGTACATTACACAAAAAACAATATAACATAAAAATTATAGTGATTTCAAAAAAATGTGTCTAAGAGTCTATGCCTTAAATGTTACGTATTATGTAGGCGTGTACAGACAGAATATATGTAGGCATGTAAAGCTTCGACAGTATAATTTCATTCATTTATACCTAGAATTGCGCAAACACTTCAATGACATGTAGGTACAACGACAAGCGGTCAACGGCCATAGGCCGATCAGCTGTTTTAAAGCGAAGTTTGTCTTGCTTATGTGAACGTAATCATTGATTTATTCAATTTCTAATGAATATTTAACAAAGTATGAACATGTTGCGTATTATGTATCATTGGCTTTATACATTTCAATCAGATTTACACGAAAAAGCGATGACAAAATTCAAAACTTTACATGTCTCTAATTTCTTAATGAATCGATATTTTTCGTTCAAATTTTTTTATGGGTTCCTACCACCATTGCCTAGCTCCCTTTTGACCAGTTGCCCCATAACCTGATACACCCTGTATATGGAATGAAATATGATCTTATATAAAAATAATTTAGTGTCTAAATTCCAGTAATATTTCTACGACCTTAGAATAATAACGTATAGAGGGATAGTGTCGGTACTTCGAACGATCGAAACATGAATATAAAAATACTACACGCGCGCAGACGATTACACACGCGCACACCACTATACAAACTATGAAATCAAATTTTGTTTTTATTAACATAAATCGTCGAAATACTTTTAAAAGTAATGTTAAAAACCCTTTTAAGTTTTTTGAAATATGTTGTGACAACATTTGAATGCACAAACCGTCATAATTACCTATTTATTTTTTAAGAGTTACGTACGTACGTGCAGTACAGTGACCTTGTACATCACGGAACGGTTCCGGCGTAAGCTCCATTAGGCTCCAATTGAAATGCTTCACTTTTTGTGCGCAAACTCACTTTCTATACGTTATTATTCTAAGGCTACGTACGACATACAAAATAACACTGAACAAAATAAGATATTGATATTACATATTCCGCATTCCATAGCACGCATATTGTCGCATAGAATCGTAGTAAATATAATCCCTTTATCTATGTAGGCACTCTTAACCTAGTAGAATAAGGAATTTAATTATAGCAATAATATTACAAACTAGTATCTATCCGCGGCTTCGATGATGAAGATGAAATTTAACGTAACCTCATTATAATAATAAATACCTATAACGTTAAAAAAAAAAGTGTAGTGACGGAGTAAGAATACAATTCACCACCCCCTATCTTATCCCTTGGTGATTGTACGAGACGATTAAGGTATCCCCTAAAACGCATATAACATAAATGCGAGAAAAGGAAAACTCGAAATAAAACCCCTATACCAACACGTCTGACCAGCGTAGTATAGTGGGTCAATTACCCTTCCATTGTGGAGGAGGCCCGAGGTCAACAGTGAGACGTATATGGGCTGAGATGATAACGTTAAAATGTGATGAGATCAATTAAATTGACCCAGGTTTTGAGCATTTACGATGCATCAGGGCGAGTGCAAAGCGGTATCTGCGAGGCCCCGGCATGGCCAAACCCGGGTCTTGATCTCAGTACGTAAGTATTTTACCGTTATAGATATTTTAATATGTATCAATCTCATGATAAATTCAACACTAGAATCTATATATTAATATGTGAAGCAAAAACTTTGTACCCCTATTTACGAAAATTACGTGGATGGACAAGTATGAAATTTGGCACAGTTGAAGTATATAATGAGGAGAAGTGCATAAAAGTGAAATTTCTAATAATAATGGAGATCCCTCTACAAGATGCAGGAGTTTATAACCTTGACTGTGACTGTGGTCTCTCTTGTATTGGGCATACAAAGAGATCCATAAGAACTCGGTTCAAAGAACACATAGCTGATGTGAAGCACCGCCGTCACACTAAGTCTGCAGTCTGTGAACATAGTCAGGACCGCGCCCGCCATAACATTAGTTTTGATAAACCACAAGTCCTCGCAAAAGAACACCGATGCCTGCCTAGAATGGTACGCGAGGCTATTGAAATCAAAAAAACACAAAAATTTCAATAGAGAGGATTGCTGGGTATTACCATCAAGCTGGGATCCTGTTATAAACATAATTAAAAATAAATCCATAAAGACCACCACAAGACTGCATGACACTGTGAGCACTTATTGTATAGATTTGACCCACAATAATAATAGTTAAAGATAATTTTATAAATCAAAAAACCTTTTAGTAAGACAAAGTAAGTTGCATCTAAAAATAAAAATCAATATTAATTTAGCATCATGTCTCCCGAGTTTTCTTGCCGGATCTTTCTCAGTGTGGCCGCGTTCCGATCCGGTGGTAGTATATTAGTTTTGTTAGTTTTAAATCAACAAATTGTAACAATAATTGCTACAAATTTAATATTTAATAATTACTAACCATAAACAATATAAATTTTTTTTCATATAGAATCATTCTCTTCTTACACTGGCAATAAATTTGTACTAAAATGTGGGTCAAAATTTAATAAATTTAGAACTAATTTTCTGTATCGGGTAGATAATTATAAATGTCTGTAATAACGATAACTTCTTGGACGTGAGACACCTTAGTCCGCCCGTGACCATGAATGCTGCAAAGTGTTCGAAATGTCGGGCAATCATAAATCAAATACAAACGCGATATAATCCGTAAAAGTAGTTATATTTACAATGTGTAGTACTCGCGTAAACATCAGATATCGTTTGTTACCCCGTTTATTTTTGTTCTAATGAGTAGAGGAACTATTTAAAAATATAAGTTGTTATTAAAGAACTACCATAGCTCATATCATTCCCACTGCTAAGCTCGACCCTCTTACAGAATTGGAGGCAAATTGACCTATTATAAGCACGCTGATCAGACGGGTTTAAGGTGTTGAGTTTTGCTATGGGATATAATATGCACATAATATCTGTGCAAGAGAAGGAAAACACTATTAAAACTGACAATTTGCCTTCCTGTAACTGGCCTTTAGGCAAAATAGAAAAATTACACCCAGGTCCTGACGGCGATGTACGTTGTGTGACCTTGCGAACCGAGACGAGTGTCTTACAAAGACCTGTTAATAAACTTAGTCCATTACCTTACACTAATTAACTTTACTTAATTTAAGGGTTTTAAATAATATTTAGATTAGAGTAGTTTTAGTTTTAATTGCCATGGCTTAATACTTGGCTTTTTTTTTTTTTTTATTGCCAACGGTGGCAAACGAGCAAGCAGCACACCTGATGGTAAGTGAAACTGCTGCACATGGACCTTTGCAATACCAGGGGCACAGCAAGGCCGCTGCCTACCGTGAAGGAAATACTCTTCTTAAACCTCGTTTAAAGAAGGACATCATAGCGCTCGGGAAACACAGCAGCAGGTAGTTCATTCCAGAACTTGCACGTACGTGGGAGAAATGATCGCTGGAAACGTACAGTTGAAGACCATAACGTTTCCAGGTGAAATGGATGAACCCTGCTACGATGTCGAGTGGTACGTTGGTAGAATGGTGACGGTGGTACCAAGTCAAACAGTTCCTCGGAGCACTCCCCGTGAAAGAGTCGGTAGAGTACACAGAGTGACCCAAAGTCTCTCCGCTGCTCCAGCGACTCCAATCTGTCCGTAAGATTGGGATCCCCGACGATTCGAACAGTCAGTCTTTGCAGGGAGTCAAGTGGGTCTAGCTGATATTTGGGCGCACCTGCCCTGAGATGTGAGCAGTACTCCACATGAGGACGAACTTGTGCTTTGTATAGCACAAGATGCTGTCTCGGTGTGAAGTACCGCCTGGCTCTATTCAGGACGCCCAACTTTTTGCTTGCCAATTTGGCTTTGTCCTCCAAATGACTCCCAAACTGGACTTTGCTCGATATTTTGACGCCGAGAATCCCAATACTCTCAGAAATTGGGAGAGTTACTCCTTGGAACTGTAGTGCCATGACAAACGGGTCCTTCTTTACAGTGAACGCGCAAACTTGTGTCTTTGTGGGGTTGAACTGGACTAGGTTCCGTTCACCCCATTCCGAGGCCCGCCCCAGAGAGCGCTCGACTTCAGACACAAGTTGAACCCCTTTTCTGAGTACTCCGAGGGATATTCCGTTGCTCAGTGTACCGCTCATCACCCGTACTGTCATCCGCATAGCAACGCATACTCTCGATAGAGAGCATGTCATTGATATGCAGAATAAACAACGTCGGGGAGAGCACCGAGCCTTGTGGTACACCAGCATTAATGGTCATGGTATCGGAGCAGGAGCCATCTACGACGACTTTTATACTCAGACCATCCAAAAAGCTGGCGATCCAAGTACAGAGTCCCTCGGGGATTCCGTTAGATGGTAGTTTCGATAGAAGTGCCCTGTGCCAGACCCTATCGAACGCCTTTGCGATATATAGGCTGAACGCCAGCGCCTCACCCTTGCCCTCCAAGGCCTCTGCCCAACGGTGTGTGAGGTACACAAGAAGATCACCAGCCGACCGACCATGACGAAAGCCGTATTGGCGATCACTGATAAGCTGGCGATCCTCAAGGTACTGCAGAAGCTGGCGGCTTATAACCTTCTCCATTATCTTGGAGAGCAAGGATGTTATCGCAATTGGCCTGTAATTCGATGGGTCAGACCGGTCTCCCTTTTTAGGGCGAGCCCATGTCCACCCGATGGTGGACATGGGCTACCTTCCATGAAGACGGAACCCTATTAGTAGCGTAGGAAAGTCGGTATAGGCGCGTGAGGATGGGAGTCAATTCAGGGGCGCACGTCTTTATTACCACTGCAGGGATGCCATCCGGCCTTCTCGACTTATGGACGTCTAAAAGCCGCAGCTCCCGCCTAACCGCTCGCCGCGTGATGCGGATTTCGGGCAGTGAGCTTTCACACCGTGGGATGGTAGGTGGTGTGGCAGCTCCGGCATCCAAAGTCGAGTTACAGGCAAAGAATTGACCTAGAAGATCGACCTTCTCCTTTGCGCTGTGGGCCAGACTACCATCATGTTTCTGCAGTGGTGGGAGATTGGGCTGGCAGAAGTTACCTTGGTCAGCCTTGGCGAGCGACCAGAATGCACGACTCCCAGCGGGATAGCTTTGCAATCGCTCGCCAATTCTGGCAACATGTTCCGCCTTGGTTCTGGCAATAGCTTTCTTACTAGATCTGGAAGCGGCGTTAAATTTCCGCTTCACCTCTTTGGCGTTCGGGTCCTGGCATTTTTTGGCCCTATTCCAGGCCTGATATGCGGACTGTTTCTGGCATGCAGCCATCCTGCAGGTTTTGTTAAACCAGGGTCGGCTGCGGTCACCGACGGGTATTTTGGTGTTGGGGATGAATAATTCCATCCCCGTAATAACCGTTTCGGTAACGCAGTCCGCACAGACGCCAGGGTACCCAGAGGCGAAGCAAAGCCGCTTCCATGGGTAGGATGCGTAAAAGTCGCGCAGTTCATCCCAATCTGCTGACTTATATTGCCAGACTCTGCGAGTCCCAGTCGCCTTAGAATGACTAGGCCTTACAACAGGGGCACTGCTACGAACCAAGCAGTGGTCAGAAGACCAAGAGGGGCTTCAACCACTACCTGATATCCGTGCTGATGTGTAGTCAGCAGAAGATCCAGTAAAGAAGACTCATGGCTCTCAATATCTGGGATACGGGTGGGCTGTGTCACCAGTTGTGAGAGACCATAGGCCGAGACCATATTGAAGAGATGTCGACCCTGGAGGTCAGTGGTTCGGTACCCCAGCCACTCTTTATGATGAGCGTTGAAGTCTCCAAGAACCACCACCTCTGCTGATGGACACTGCTCCAATATTTCGTCACTCCCCCATTGGACGTTCTCAAATAATTGAATTGACCCCGGATCACTGCCATGGGACCTGTAGAGGTTGGCTTGGTTTATTTTTAGTTTTAGGCTTGGCTCAATTAATTCTTTTTGCATTTTAAATTTAATTTTTTCGGTAGGGGGTGTGTTAAGTATCGAATCCGTGGTTAGATATTTCCTGTGGGGAAGCTGGGTGCAGCCACTGAACTAATGCGCGGTTTGGTGGTACCAAGTATTCCCGCCTCAAAATTGGCGCGCCTATTGTCGCTAAAGACACAAATTTGTGCTGCGCTCTAGTAGCGAAAAATGTAAATGTCAGTCGTCGTCGCGTTGACCTATCTACAAGATCGTTTGACGACGTGCGTTATTAAAAATTCGAAATACCGGGATTTTATGGACACCGTGTGTTGTGAACATCCAAGTGACCTTCAGTATCTCAAGAATTACCAGGGAAGCCGGACATTGCAGAGGAACGGTGAGTCGTACTCATTTTTCTTTGCCGGATTTGTCCAACCCGGGAGAAACGCCAAGACATTCCACGTAGGCTAACCTACCAACCAAATTACAATACTAAATACAGTTCACTTCACTATCCCACACTCTAAATTTAACCCTGTACGGTAATTTAAAGAAAAATGTATATAAATGACCATATGTAAGTGCCCCCGCGGGTTTTATATATAATAAATTATTTGAATTTGAATACCAACGTGTCTGACCAGCATGGTGGAGGAGGTCCGAGCCCGACAGTGGGACGTATGTGGGCTGCGATGATGATGATAATTTCTTCTCTTACATGACGTTATTTGAGTATTATAATCCGTTTATCATCTTTTACGATACCCACTGGCAAGAAAGGGGCTGGTGAATCATATTCTTATTCTGTCATCACACGGAATAAGATTTATATATCAGCTTTTAAATACATACTAGGCATCTTGCTGGATATCTCGGGTGGTTACGACAAAGGACAGTGGCCGATGTCACTTCTTAAGCTAAAGTGAGCTCCAGAAACATCACTCATACTTTCTACAAGATTCAGCCACTTTGAAATTCGGTCATCATGGCATGTCTAAATCACCGACGATGGACTGTGCTCAGGATCGGATTGTTCAATCCGCAATCCATCGTATACGATGTGGTCCTAACCGAATGGTAGAAAAGGTGGGATTCATTAACCAATTACCGTCATACCGATTCTTTCGAGCGTTTAGAGAAAATATGGCTGAAATTGACCATTATGTAGCCCAATTCCTCGTTGGCCATGAAAATTTTAGAAGTAAATTTCTTCTTCTAAATTCTATTTTAAACTAGTTACTGCAACATTGTGCCATAGTTCCACCTGTAAATGCGGTTTAGAAACAAACAGCTCAGCACATCCTCTGGGAGTATAGTCTCTGGCGTAACGAGTGTGACCTCATCTTAAAGAGTCTGTAAGTCAGTCACGTCTGGGGTAGTATATGTACGGATCTTATAGCAACTAGAGAAAATTGCTCGGCGTTCAAGCGTTTCTGCTATACCTACTATTGTGATCAATCTTAAAGCTCACATGTATGTCCCTTAAGCTTTGTCATATCGTACGTACGACTTTACTGCGAAGCTGTACATCCTTTTATCTATTAATTAGCCAACTTTGCTTCACACATGTTTGGCATAGGAGGGAAGTGGAATCATTCTAACTCCTCCCGCTTTTATTTGCTAATTAAATTTGTTGCGAGACTGAAGACAAAAGCGTTTCCTGGGACTGCCTGAGGGTCACTCCTCGGTGTCTTATACGGAGACTATTGTGAATCCTTGGCTTACAGAAGTTGTAATGTTAGAAATATATGATGGGATTAGTCTCAATAAAAAAATGTTAAACGTGAAGTTCACAATGGATAGAAAATAGATCCACAATATATCAAACAGACAATATATATTTTTTATATTTTCCTGCTCTTGCAGTAATATCACCAACTAAACTCCTTTAATGCTCTTATACGAATCCTAAGAGGAAAAATGAGTTTTAAAATATTATATACTTAATTCGTATCAACATTTGACAAAAAAAAATTAAATCTACATCAGTAGCAATATTGTCAGTGTTTCCATTACCCTGCGGCTGACTCAATCTCAAACAACAAACAACCTTTTAAATCCATCACAAGTACAGTTTATTGTGGACAAATCTATGATGAAATAAGGTAATATCAAATGCCGCAACTGTCGACATCAAAGTATATATTTCCCCAAATGTAAAAGTCAATTCATTGTAAAGGCTGACAACCAAAGATTACAAAATCTGTAGGCGAAGAGGCAAACGTTCTTTATACACGAGAAATGGTATTTGTAAAGGTTTTAAAAAAGGTTTTCTGTTAAAGTTTTATTAAATTATAAAAGGTATATGTTTTATAGTAATTTTTTATGACAGCCATGATAGCGTGCTATGAATACCAGAGGCTTGAATGGGGTATCATTGATTGTAAATTTCATCACAGCGTCAAACAATTTCAGTAACACCTTAATAATAAACACAGCACCCTGCACTAAAGGAATAATCCTTCTATTGCGGGGGACTTTACAAATATAATTAACGGACGCAAATTACATCCAGACTCAAAACAACAATTTAAGGATCGCACAAATTGTTATCCTGTATGGGATTCGAACCCACGACATTAGCAGAGTAGGTCGGTATCTTAACCATTACGCTATCTATGGAATCATGGAAGTAACCACCAGAAATACTATATACCAAATCATTCTTTGTTTTATATAGTTAGAAGAATGTCATCTTCATCTCCTTAGCTCACAGTAAGCATCATCATTCCAGCTTATAGCGAGCGTCTTTCGTAATTGGAGTGTAAGAGTTTATAAGATTTAGTTTCAAGGTTTCTTTTTTAACACGCTTTTATTAGTTTTACCTGTATGTAACTATGTATGTATGTATCTATTTATGTAACGGAATCTTTGAACATCATTTTGCCCCACTTTGTACGAACAGATTTTATTTAAATGTTGCACACTCGTCAAAGGCCCATCACAATGCAATAATTCGATCAAAATATGCGAATATCCTGATTAGATTCGCCAGTATTTAGAAATTTCTAATCGTATCCTTTGCATAAGAGCAAGAGAAACAGAGCTAGTGTGCGAACTACGCATGCGCGAAATTTGAAACTTCTATGATTCGGGCTGTCAGCTTGTAAGCGTGTTTTTTAGTTTTTAAACTATATTTTTTTATTATTTGGTAGTAATGTTATCTACATATTCTTCAATGATCTTTTACGATACCCACGACCAAACAAAGGATGGTGAATTATATTCTTACATCGTTGCCACAGATTATCATAGATGGTTTTTTTATATGTAAAGTTATCACCAGAATTTTTGGTAAATATTAACGTAAATTTTTAATCACTATCACTTTCTATCAAGGTAATGTTGGTTTGAATAAGCAATTAAGTATTAAAGTGCATAATATTTTGCAATTATTCTTGTAATTGAAGACATAATTAGATTATGACTAACTATTACTTTCGTCAATATACAACTTACATAACTGACTGATGGCACAGATGGCGAAGTGTTTAAGGTATCGACCTACTTACTGCACAACACTTTGTGCGATCCACAGATTGTTGTTCTGAGTCTGGTTGTAATTTGTGTCCCTTAATTATATGTTTATAAAGTCGCCCGTAATATAAGGATTATTTCCTTAGTGTAGGATGTTGCTTTTTGAAATAAAATATAAATAAAATAAATGACTATTTGTAAAATATTAGCCTATGTTTGCTTAATAATAAAATGTCAAACTTTTACTGCTTACTCTTTAAAAATATGCCCTTCAACAGGCTGAGATTGCAAAATCTATTTTTATAACTTCACAGCTTTTACCACAATATCCGAAGGGAAAACAGCTTTTCCCCATTTTACAAATATTTTAAGTCTCAGAGGAATTTCCTGTTACTGTCTATGGCGTGAGCTCCAAAATTGGATCAACAATTTTGGAGCATCAAAAGGGTTCCACATCGTCCGTTCTGTACATAAAATTGGTTTACCAAAGATTATATTCCTTTTTATGGATGTTTTTTGAGGTTTTATTAAAATTGTGAGTATCAAAATATAATTATATATAATTATATACCGGTTTTCGTCATACAACGAACATTTTCATAATTCTGTAAAAACGAAGGGTTTTTTATGTTTCATTGCTTTCAATGATAGCTTGATACAAGTACAGATGTAATTTTAGGAATCAATTTCATAAACATCCAAAAAAACTTCTTTATTTTCATCAATTTTATGACATACTAGCAACCCGCCCTCGCTTCGCTTCGGTTTCAGTCGTCTTTCCTGCTTAGTTCCCGTTCCCGTGGGAATACCGGGATAAAATATAGCCTAGTTTACGCCCTGATATTATAGCTTTCCATTGGTGAAAGAATTTTTGAAATCGGTCCAGTCGTTTTGAATATTACCCGGAACAGACAGACAGACAGATAGACAGACAGACAGACGGACAAAAAAATATAAAGTGTATTTTAGGCATATGTATAGTGCAAATAACCGTGTGAGCATGAAAAAAGTCCATTATTTTGACATTACAAACAGACACTCCAATTTTATTTATTGGTATAGATATATGTACTATGAAATGCTGATGCTGTATGGTGGCTTTCAAAAATACTACCAACCTTTGCATTGCTCACGGATATCGTAAAAGACGATTAAGAGTTTTACAATGGCCTGGACGTGAACTCAATTTGATGGTATCTAGTCTACAGTTGCATTCCCAAGGATGGTTGACGTCAGGTAAGCTGGTCATAAAATTATTGTTAAAACTTTTGCAATATGTACGATGGAAGAAAGGTGCATTTTGCTCCGAGTAATAACGATACGACAACGACCTGATTAAATTTGCTGGGCGGCGATGGATGCAGGTGACACAGGTCCGCACGTTGTTGGCCAAGCATGAGGGGGGCTGATGTCCAGGAGTGGATGGCGAATGGCTGTTATTATGGGAAGATGGTGATCTATACCAATAAATAAAATTGGAGTGTCTGTTTGTAATGTCCAAATAATAGGCTTTTTTCATGCTCACACGGTTATTTGCACGACACCTATGCCTAAAATAGCAATTAAAAAATTTTTGTCTGTGTGTCTGTCTGTTTGTTCCGGGTAATCTTCAAAACGGCTGGACCGATTTCAAAAATTCTTTCACCAATGGAAAGCTATAATATCAGGGCGTAAACTAGGCTATATTTTATCCCGGTATTCCCACGGGAACGGGAACTACGCGGGTAAAACGACTATAACCGAAGCAAAGCGAGGGCGAGTTGCTAGTATGTTATAAATTACGAAGTGAATTTATAAAATAAAATTATAATAATACACATCGGCTTTTGGAAAGAGATAATCGACTAATTTCGGCTTTGTAGAGCATTATGTATGTATGTTGAATACTATGTAACATCTCATGAAGCACTACTAGTCTTAATATATATAAATTACGTGTCACGTTGTTTGTCCGCGATTGACTCCTAAACTACTTAACCGATTTTAATCAAATTTGCACATCGTGTGCAACTTGATCCAACTTGAAAGATAGGATAGCTTACATCTTAATTTATAGTCGCAATATTATTTTATTGCAAATTATTTGTCTATTATTTGACATTCACAATTATCTGTTAACTCCAAGCGATTTTAACAGATGGCGATATCTGTTAACTAGAGTAAGTAATTTGTGTGTGCTCAAGGCGATTCGTGAACAGAACAACGTCTGTTGGGTCAGCTAGTGTGGTATATATTAGAAACTGTTAAAACTATTATGACTATTAATTCTTAAAAAAAAATAAACATTTTATTCTTCAAGCTTATTTCTATATTTTTAAACTTTACACAATTACACTCTATCGCACTTAAACAACGACTGACTTCCGTCACACAGGTGGTGTGCGACAGAGACAACTGTCTAATAAGCCGATATTAACCGATTGCCTCATTCCAAAGATCGATGTGCAATATTAATTGCCTTGTACTTCATATTCGTACTTGTTGAGTCATCCAACTCAACTTGGCTGGACCACGGCGGGGGCGTCGCGGTGAGGGGGCGCCAACAGCTGTTCGCCGCGCGCCGCGTCGTCCAAAAGAACATTGCGCCGCGCTTCTTACATCATATCGCGCGCGCGCATTCATACATACATTTTTCATACATTACATTTTTAATACTCACCGCAGTTACGACAACCATTGCAAATTTAAGTAACTCCCAATATATGGTCCTTCAACCGTCAAATTTGGACAGCAGAAGAAAAGAAGTTATTAGAAAGTTGTACTTTGGGTTTAAGTCGTCTTCACCTCGTTCTTCACCTTTTTTTGTGAACATATTGGTCCTTAAGCATGCACTCGTTTTGCACATAAACAAAACGGTCACAAGAAGAAGATTCGAGTCTGCGGCAGTAGAGGGAACGTCCCAGTATATGGCATATCCACTTCTGAAGAGTGTCATCGTGCCTTGAGATCATCCAGAAGAAATCGCCACATCATCATCACTATCAGCATCAGTGGTTTGCACCAAAAACAGTGAGATCGTTCCAATTATTCCTAACTTTCATCTAATCATACCCATCCTAGTGGTCATAATTAGCTTAATTCAGAGCATTATTCATAATTATCATTCCATAAGCGTCATTTTAATTTCATTAGAACATTTTCATATTTCATGTAGGTATTTTAATCATTCATTTTGCCTTTTGCCTGTGCACATCTCTTCACTCTCTTATTTTGTAGTTATTAATCATTTTCATAATCATATACAATCATTTTCCATAGTAATTTAGCTACTTTGCATATACGTTAATTATTTATTTTCATAGTACAAAAGTGCCTACGCTAATATAAATCCAACATCTGTTTTAAAATTAACAGGCGTTTTATTAGTTTAGAAATAGATATCATTTCTATAGCTTTATTTATGCATTTTTATCAACATTTTGGCCTTTTGCTCGAAACATGGCTAACGCCAAAGCCTTAAGCAAAAAACGAGCTTCATTGAAAGCTAAGCTTATATAATTTTCGAGTTACATAAACAAGACTTGTAAAGAATTGAGTAATGTACAAATCATCGAAATTGAATTTCGACTTCATATATTCGAAAACTTATACCAAAAATATGATGTATTACAGAGTGACTTGGAGGCGCTGGTGGACGATCCCAGCGAGCAATATGCGGAACGCGAGGAGTTCAAAAACGAGTGCAGTACAGTACAGTTTGTTGGCCACTGCACTCTCCTTTTAATTAACAATGCTCGCAGTGAACGCTTAGGAGAATCAGTGTCCGAGGTTACACCTGGTACTAATGACACAAATAACCACAATTCTATTGATTCACCTAAAATTGATTTACCTAAGTTTTCGGGTAGCCTTCATGATGGGTCAGGTACATCACCAATACCACTAAAAACCTCTGTAAATCATTGCGAATCTGAGATTCATGATACTGTTACCAAGTGTTTATGGCGTAATTATTCGTCACTTGAAAACCCCGCAGACACCGCTTCGCGCGGACTTAGAGCTGGGAGGGTTTCTTCTTGTACGTGGTGGTCAGAACCACCACTTATTCAAATAAATTCATCTTTTTATAAACTGGAATCATCTTCATCATTATTTCTTATTCCAGATATTCTATTTTCTAACCGTGTTACCGTTACATATCCTATTAATAATATTGAATCAAAATATTCGCATCCCAATAAAATACATAGTGTAGTACCCTCTCTCAAAGAATTATTAAGTAGGTATCGTATACAGGTCTCTTTTGATTTGCCTGGGAGACCGTCTTAATAATTTATATCATGATTACAGACTAAAACATCTTATTGACATATATAAATCTCATATTATTTGTATATTAATATTTAACGTGAACCATCTTCTTCTTATAAATACCCGACATAAATTCTTACTTGCCATAATTCCCCATTTCTGGGATACCGGGGGTAAAGATCTGCCTAAAACTATTACATATCAATGCCTAAAACGTGGTAGAATCAAGGCCATTCTTGTGTAACTCATCATGGTCAACATACCAATGTAGTTTATATATATGTATAATTTACATTTTCGTATTTTATTTTATTTCTTTTTACCTTTTAGTATTTTGCTGTACCTATCATGATAGCAGGCTGTAAAGGCTTTTATTTACAGTTGATGTAAGCTCATTTAAGTATCTTATTTGCATATTTGTGTTTTTAGCTACTAGTAGTTTGTAACTTAATTATTTTTTAGTTTTCTTAATTTAATTAATCCATAACTTAATTTTTATTTTAATATCTTTGTTACTTATATATTTGTATGTGTGTATATTTGTACTACTTATTTACTAGCTTTTATTATAATTAATATAAAATTTATTTACAAAAAACATAATAAGTTTCTTCGCGTAACATCCAAGGGTAAAAGATTTTTTTATACTCGCGAGCTAATTAAAACGGGATCAATTTAAATAAATAAGGAAAAATATTTCAACCGTTGATTATCCGAGTGGAGAGAAAATTCCAGTTAACGCCTCGCAGCGAATATACACTTTTTTTTTACATTTAAATGCTTTCAAAACCAAGATGGGCTTGAACATTTTTTTTTTTAAATTAACTTATGTTTGCTCGAGTCTCCTCCACAACAGGAGGAAAATTGACCAACTATACCATGCTGGTTAGACGTGTTAGTATAAGGTTTTATTTCGAGTTTTCCTTCTCTTGCATAGATATTACATACATATTTTACCCCTTAGCCGTCTTTTACGCTACCCAGAGACAAGAGGAGGGGGTGGTGAATTGTATTCTTACTCTGTCACTACGCGAATTATTTTTCTTATTCTTATTATATGTACCTATATTTTTTTTGTTTGAAATTGACTTTTGTTTGTCTTATTTTATTATTTAACTTGGACAATTCATTCCAGTATATTTTGGATTTATTGCTTTTTTGCTATTTAAATAATACCGTTTGAATTTGCGGTTCTTTATTGTATAACTAGGAACCCGCCCTCGCTTCGCTTCGGTTTCATTCGTCTTGCCGGCGTAGTTCCCGTTCCCGTGGGAATATCAGGATAAAATATAGCCTATGTTACTCCCTGACCTTATAGCTTTCCATTGGTAAAAGAATTTTTGCAATCTGTTCGGTGGTTTAAGCGTGGAAGCGTAACAAACAAACACACTTACTTTCTCATTTATAATTTTGGTAAGGATGTAATCGACGAGCATGCTGCCTAAATGACGTAGTGACTGCACTGGTTAGATTTGGTATTAACGAACTTCCGCGTCGAGTATAAGAAGTTCAATCATCAAGCAAGATAATTATTTATACAAATCACAAATAATTGTACTAAATTAATCTATCTTAATGTCGCGTAGGACTTCACGGAAACATAATTAAAAGACACAAATTAGGGCTAGATTCAGACCAATAATTTGTAGATCGCACAAAGATTTGTCCTGCATTCAATGAGGCCTGTAACAAATAAAAGCCGTCCTCATGTGTGGAGCACACTTGAGGATGGCTTTTATTTCACTTTGCTAATTGTGCAATAGAAATTTATGAACGAGTTTAATCATATCATTAGATACATCATGTCCGTGTGGTGACGGAGTAACAATAAAAGACGACTAATGGATGTAATATGCTCATAAGATCTGTGCAAGAGAAGGAAAATTCGAAATGAAACCCTATTTCAACATGTCTGACCAGCATGGTATAGTAGATCAAATTCCCTCCCATTGTGGAGGAGGCCCGAACCCAGCAGTGGGCCGTATGTGGACTGCGATGATGATGATGAAGATGGAATTTTTTATTATGCCCAACATAGATAACTTAAAAAGATTTACAGTTTTTATGATATCATTATAAAACAAATTTAAAATTGTAATTAAACGTATACTTTGCACAGGGTAACTATCAGGTAAACTAGTTAATATTAAATCTTTTTAAACATTATATTATTTATAACTTTGTAACTAACGGACTTTTTACGACCCCCAAGGGAAACTAAGAGTTGACTTATATTCTTAATCA
The DNA here is from genome assembly GCA_032191425.1 of Lymantria dispar. NCBI lineage: Eukaryota > Metazoa > Arthropoda > Insecta > Lepidoptera > Erebidae > Lymantria > Lymantria dispar. The sequence continues at coordinate 27,117,138 of CM063442.1, forward strand.
CCATCACACAGAAATACTTATCTTGATTTTATAATATTTTTCCATATTTTTTGTTGAAAGAAATAACAATAAAGTTTATTTTTATTTGCTTTTTGTTTAAAAATTAGTATATGTTAATAAGAGCCGATACAAAAAAAAAAACACTCAAAGCAGTCCTGAGAACTGCCGAGAGAAGAGAAAACTTAAAACTATGAACACTTGTTTGTTCATAGTTTTAAGTTTTCTCTTCTCTCGGCATTTATCTGGGTTTGACATCTATCGGGCACAGATATAATGATATTGGCATAGCTACAGATTTAGTGTTAGCGTTAACACGTCACGTGGAACTTTTGACCAGAACGTCAAATTGTCATGTAGCGCTTTTAAAATTTAATCATTACTAGCAACCCGCCCTCGCTTCGCTTCAGTTTCAGTTGCCTTACCTGCGTAGTTCCCGTTTCCGTGGGAATACCGGGATAAAATATAGCTCATGTTACTCCCTGATATTGTAGCTTTCCAATGGTAAAAGAATTTTTGAAAGCGTAACAAACAAACAAAGAAACATCCTTACTTTCGCATTTAAATATTAGTAAGGATTTTAGTTTTACAGTGTTATATTAAATAATTTTGCTGATATTTTATGTAATATAATGCAGACAAAATGGTGAAATGCAGTAAATGTGATATAATAGATAGTAATTTGCGTGCAGTTTTATATTCTGACAAAATTCTCAGAGCAACCATGGTTTAGTTATCAGCACCTAATCAATGGTAACGACTAAGACTAAAATACGAAGACTAAGAACGTGCAGAATAACTATTGTAGCTCGACATTAGCCCCAATAGCTCATAATTGTAGCTTATCGCCATTACAAAAGTAGAAGAAGAATAACACGTCACGTGATCATGTTGAGGACGACTTACATGAATTTACTCCCCATCAAACCTGTCTATAGAAGTTTTCATTAAAAAAACGAATATCGATTGTAAGTTGTATTGCATACAAGTTTCATAGAACCTTTTTTTTTTTTTGGGGTGGGTCGAGGTCGGCGCACTCCTCGCACCACTCCGTCCGGGGCGACAGAGGGGTGTAAGCACGCACACCCGCAACCCACCCGAACACCACGTCGCCTTCGTCGTTGGACCGACTATCGGAGCAGGGTTACTTGTCATCAGTGGTCGGCCCGATGGAATACCCCCTAGTGGGGTACCCTCCCATCGACCGACGTCCCCCCCTCGGGGAGGACGTCGGTCTTTCCTCACGTGGTCGGCCTCTCGGCGGGTGACGGACTAATTCTCCGGTCACGTCATCCGCGGCCTCGGCTAGGGAGTTTCATAGAACCTTTGGATGTAAGTGGCACACTACCGTTCTGAATGGTATTATCGTGGATAAGCCTAAGTCTAGACATCTACGGGGTGATGTACGAATGCATGGAAATAACTGTTCTTCAAGAGAAGAAAACCAAAAGACAAACCGCATGTTCTTCATTTCTGTTTGGCTAGAATAGAATAGTTGACTTATTTAATATCGTCCATTGTTATAGAATGGTTTGTTGAATTTTTATGGTTTGTTAAAGACATAGATTTATGAATTTTCATTTTTACTTACGATGAACGTACGAAAACAATTGTTCTCCACGTCAGAAATTGATTTACCTGTAACAAATAAAATAAATGTTATTTAATATTTTTACATAAACACTGTTATATAAATATGTACTATTTTACGAGAGCATCTACAATGTGATCAACATAAATATTTTTGAAATAAAACTATTTAAAAGAATTTTATCGAGTTTCTTAATTTCTACTTTCTCTACTTTTCGAAAAATTTAAGCAAAGTTTCACTTCCAAAAAGTTACGTCTAAAAGTAGTAAGGCGTAGCAAAAACTGTAAAGTTACAGTACCAAGAATGTGTGTTGGAATTAGTTAGAAAAAAGTAGATAATATTCTTATAACAGTAATCATTAGGAGCGTAGTTATTAATGGACATGATAAGCCACAAATCAATGTTCAGTATAATATATCATCCTTTTGTCTCTGATCGCTGACAGGTACTCGGTATTATCAATCAAATGGAATAAGCGCAGATAGGGAATGATTGCTTTTGCTATAATCCGTGTAAATGCATCTCGAAAAGCTACGTCATGTCGTCCTGTGTGTTTTTCTATTGCGTCTAATGGTAAATCATCTTTGCGATAATGGATTGCGGAATGAGGATATTTAGATTATGTAAATAATTAATCTCTATTATAAGACTTTTGTTTCGTATGGTAACGGAGTAAGAATACAACTCATCACCCCCTATTATGTCCGTGTGTGTCGTTAAAGACAACTATGGGATATTGTTTGCACATAACATCTATGCAAGAGGGGGAAAACTCGAAATAAAACCCTATACCAACATATCTGACCAGCATGGTATAGTTCCGTCGGGCCGTCCACTGACGACAAGTCACATCTGCTCCGGTGGTCGGCCCAACAACGAGGTGACGTGGGTACGGGTGGGTTATGGGCCCGCACGCCGTCCTTTCATCGCCCCGAACGGACTAGACCGCGCGTGCGCTTACCATAGCCCACCCACAATAAAAAAGAAAAAAAAAAAGAAAAAAGCATAGTATAGTAGGTCAATTTCCCTCTCATTGTGTAGGAGGTCCGAGCCGAATACAATTCATCACCCCCTATTATGCCCGTGGGTGTAACAAAAGATGACTTAGGGATATAATATGCATATAGCATCTACGCTGAGAAGAAAACTAAAAATAAAACTCTATACTAATCCATTTGACTAGCGTGGTGTAGTAGGTCGATTTCTCTTCCAGGAAGATACTCTCGCCCAGCAGCGGGACTTATGACCTAAGATAATGATTATGAAGTAAGATTTTTTTAGTGCTGGTCGGTTGATAAAAAAATGTTTTATCACTCCCTACTTTTTCTTGTAAGTCATTAAATAATGACTCTCGTTGATAATTTAATAATATCCTATTTTAGCATAGATTTTAGATTATAATATTTTTAAAATTAATTGTTTATGTAATTTTTATGTTGACATTATCTGATAATGTTATTAACGGTTTATGTTGACTTACACTATTGCATTGGGGAAACCTGTAATAATAGCCGTGATTGTTAAACAAATAAATAAATAAAATAGCTGATATATCATAGATTGACTAATAGCAGTACCCTTTCAGGAGCCTTCGCTATTTATTTGTATAACAAGAAACAATTTACCATGATTATTATCCTTTTGTCCGTGTGGTGACGGAGTAAGAATACAATTCACCACTCCCTATCTTGCCCGTGGATGTCGTAAAAGACGACTAAGGGATATATAATATGCATATAACATCTATGCAAGACAAGGAAAAATAAATAAATATCCTATACCAGCCCGTCCGACCAGCATGGTCAATTTCCCTCCTATTATGGAGGAGGCTCGAGCCTAACAGTGGGACGTATTTGAGCTGAAATGATGGTGATGATAATCACTTTATAAAAGTAAAGGTAAAATAAAATTATAGGTATATTTAAAGAATTCTTTAATTGATAAATCTATATTTGACATTCTACAATTTTTGTAATGGGTATGTAACCATAATTACATACTCATTATTATAATGGGTTAAATTCTACGAAGCTATTAACACTATAGGTTTCTATAAAATTACTAACTAAACAATTGTAACTGGAATATTTGTTGTAAAGGTGATAAGTGAATGAGAAATAGATATGTGACTGGTAGTGGCAGGACCACAGTGTTGACAGCTGTCTGCCTACAGCCGCGGGCCGGTCCATCCGAGTTAGTACCATACTGAGCAGAAAATCGACGTCCGAATAGTAACAATTTGTTACTGCGCTTCGTTTGATGAGTGACAGAGCCAGCAGCCCAACGTTCTGAGGAAGTTTTCATGTGGTGAGTTTTGGTGACGCCTTTGGTATCACCGAACCGCACTTCATGCATTCACACTCCCTTCACTTTCTTCGCGGTAGGAAACAGCCTTGCAAGCGTCCATGAGCGGCGGCAACACTTACCATCAGATGTACTGGTTGCTCGTTAGTCACCGTTTGCAATAAAAAAAATATTGCTCCACACAGTTATAGGAACTCAAGTCAAAAGCATTTAAAAATAGATTTTCTATAGACCTGGCTCCTAATATGTTAATTTTAACATGATGATTTATGAAATATTATAAATTAAATTTTCTTAAGCGCATATTTTTAAATTCATTCATAAATTAACTGAAAATAAATTCAACCACAAAACATTGGCTTCTCCCCAAAACTGGAACTGAAAAACTCCATCTGAATTTCAAATGCGAGACGTCCCGTTACGAAAATGTTTCACAGCGTATATATTTAAAGGAAAAAGAGCGAAAAGCACCTTTACAGTTGGCTTAATACGGTCCAAGTCCAGTGCGTGTTTTTCTTGGTAATTGCCTAAACGCTTGAATGGACTACATTTTCATTTTGTGTGGATAGAAGTCTGTAGATGTACTATTACGTGATAGAGAGAAGTCACAATTGTACACATATATCTAATGTTATCAAAATATGATAGAACCACACTGTCGATAGTATTATATATACAACCGAGAGTTACTTTTTACCTGGGTGAAGCCACGGATTAAAGATTACATAAGTATAACCCAATAGATTTAATCTTTTTCACGATGCTAAGTAAATACTCTTGAAACTCGTAAAAGAAAATTAAATTCTATTTTGATATAAGATAATGTTTATTCATGTAAATGAAATACATAATATATTGTCACTTAGTGAGCATGCCCTCAGTTTTTGCTATTATTTTTTTCGTATCAAATTAGCATTATAATATAAAGCTTTTTATATTTAGAATTATTAATAATTTCAGCTCATATACTTCTGCTCACAGCTGGGCTTGAAGCTCCTCCTAGATAGAAGTGCACTTGATCTAATATACCACGCTAGTCAGACGGATTGGTGTAAGGTCTTTTCGGGTTTGCCTTATCTTGCATAGATATTATAAACGTGTTATATCCCTTTTTTTTTGGGGTGGGTTGCGGTCGGCGCATTCCTCACACCACTCCGTCCGGGGCGACAGAGGGGCGTAAACACCACGTTGCCTTCGTCGTTCGACCGACCACCGGAGCAGGGTTACTTGTCGTCAGTGGTCGGCCCAACGGAATTCCCCCTGAGGAATACCCTCCCATCGTAAATTTCGTATGAAAAGTCTGCGCTTCACAGTGCTTAGAAAACATGAGCAAGCAAGCACTAATCTTCATTCATCATCATTTCTGCTCATATACGTCCCACTGTTGAGCCTGAGATTCCTCCACAATAGGAGGGAAATTGACCGTCTATAACCACGCTGGTCAGACGTGTTGGCATAGGGTTTTATGACGAGTCTTCTTCTTTTATATAGATGTTATATGCGTATCTTATCCCTTAGTCGTCTTTTACAATAGTGGCGACTGAATTTGAAACCCATTTCACAAATGTGCCTGTACAGATTACAAAATCATTAGTGTCATCTCCTATTATAGCTGAATCGCTCCTTAAGCAATGTATTGTAAAATGCGACATAACCTTTGAATTTTCAGATGTCACTGTGAAAGATATTTTACGCTCTTTTAAATCCCTTAATATTAAAAAAACAGTTGATCTGTGGGGTTTATCAGTAAAGACAGTTAATTATATAATTAATATTATTGCCCCCCACTTGACTTCTGTGTTTAATGGTTGTGTTGCTCGAGGTGTGTTTCCTGAGCTCATGAAAATGAGTAGAGTAATTCCTTTGTTTAAATCGGGTAGTATGTCAGACGTTAATAATTTTCGACCGATATCCATACTACCTACACTTAGTAAAGTATTTGAGAAAATTATACTTGTTCAGATGTTGAGTTATTTTAACAACCATGGTATTTTTCATAAAAATCAATTTGGTTTTACTAAGAATTGCTCTACTATTGATGCGGGTGTAGAATTATTAAAAAACATTTTTTCAGCCTGGGAGGAATCGCACGAGGCTTTGGGCATCTTTTGCGATTTATCTAAGGCATTTGATTGCGTAAACCACGAAACTCTCATCAAGAAATTACACCACTATGGGATCAGGAAAAACGCTCTGGAACTTATAATTTCCTACCTAAGCAACAGAATTCAGAGAGTCGATGTTAACGGTGCACGATCATCTGGTTCTGTTATCAAAATGGGCGTTCCGCAAGGGTCAATACTGGGGCCATTTCTGTTCCTTGTATATATCAATGACTTACCCTATTATGTAGGGGACAATCAAAACATTGTGTTGTTCGCAGATGATACCTCTTTACTGTTTAAGATTAAGCGACAAATGCTCAACTATGACGATGTGAACAATGCACTGTCTAACGTTGTTCATTGGTTTCATTCTAATAATTTAGTTCTAAATGAGACAAAAACTAAATGTATTAAATTTACTACTCCCAATGTGAGACAAGTGGAAACCAATGTTCAAATGAATGGGGTGGCTCTGGACCTTGTGGAATCAACCACCTTTTTAGGCATCACTATAGATAATAGACTCCAATGGGGGCCTCATATTGAGAAACTGTCAAATAGGCTCAGCTCAGCGGCTTATGCGGTAAAAAAAATTCGCGCATTAACCGATGTTGAAACAGCCAGAATAGTTTATTTCGCATACTTTCATAGTCTCATGTCATACGGCATATTACTTTGGGGCTGCTCCGCGGAATTGAATAGAATTTTTATTCTACAAAAAAGGGCGGTCCACGCGATATATAATTTAGGCCCAAGAGTGTCACTAAGAGAGAAATTTAAAGAGATAAATATTCTGACTGTTATATCTCAATATATATACGAAAATGTATTTTATGTAAAGAAAAATATCGGTAACTTTGAAAAATATAGTGACATTCATCATGTAAATACTCGGAATAAGGATAAATTAGTTGTACACAGTACTCGTCTTCAACGAGTTAACAGATCCTTCATGGGGCAATGTATACGCTTCTACAACAAATTACCTATTAATATTCGAGATATGCCAGTTAAAAAGTTTAAAAAAGCAATCAATAGTAGATTTTGTAGAAAAGGTTATTATAAAATCTCGGATTATCTTGATGATAATACAGACTGGTTATGAGCAGCTCCTCATTCAGGCATTTTCTCATTATTTCAAAAGGTGTTACATACATGTTTATTCTGTTGCTGTTAATATAATTGTAAAGCGTAGCGTGTTTTGCCAAACGAATTTGTTGTTTAATCTGTGTTTTATGTTTGTGGCCCATGGTATTGGTCATGCTCACTGAAGGGTCTGCTTGCGGTAGCTACGAGGAGCGGGTCACTCCCTTCCCTCCATTGTGGTTGAGGGGAGTGATGGCTGCTCTAGTGGTTAACTCGTGATCGGGTGCCGCTTGCGGGATCTGGTCCAGCCATGGTACTTTTTCGTTATATTTAATAACTGTATTGTATGATGATTCGAAAGGCATCACACTGGAGCTATTAATAGACATGTTGTTGTATATTATCTTATTAAAAAAAAAAATAGTAAATGAATAAAAAAGAAGACAAGCCCACTGAGTTTCTTGCCGGATCTTCTCAGTGCGGTCGCGTTCCGATCCGGTAGTAGTGTAAGGTAAAAATGTAAAAAAGTGACCATATGTAAGTGCCCTCGTGGGGTTTATGCATAATAAAGTATTTGAATTTGAATTTGAATTTGAATTTGAATACCCACGGGCAAGAGAGGGAGTGGTGAATTGCATTCTTACTCCGTCACCATACGGAAACACTAGTTTAATCACTGTAGAAAGACACTTCGAGGTAAGATCCTATAAGTACCAAGCCGTCAAAGCAGGTGAACTTTCGGGCGTTACGGAGGAGTATTGGGCGTAGTACGACATGAAAATATTAACCGAAATAAAACATTGATTTCTGTTGTTTACGCGAGTCATCATCATCATCTTGCTCTTATCCCAATTACTTCGGGTCGACGCAATATGTCATCTGTTTTGACATATTGCAAAAAGTTTCAGCAATGACTTTTATGACCGGCCGCCTGCCTGACGCCAACCCTCCTTGGGAATGTAATCGTTGACCCAAATGGTACCAGATGGAGTTGGTCCGGGTCAATCTAGGGCTCTTAGTCGTCTTTTACGACACCCACGAGCAAAGCAAGGGTTGGTAGTATTCGAAGCCGCTACCACACAGCACAGTTTACGCGAGTATTAAAAATTATAAATAAAGCTATTTTTAAGGATTTTAACGCTTTGTATTTGATTTCACGGTTACAGGCGGATAGTCCGAACGCTGAATAGTGTTTGAAACATAGAGCAACCAAAAATCAAATATAAACGTGATAAAATGTGTACAGTTTTAATAATAATACATTGTTCAATATCCTAATGAGAAAGTAAGATCTCTATTCTCGTATAAAAGTCAGGAAATTTATATCATAATACGAAATGACATTCAAAGTAACGTTTAAGAGTCGACTCTTACTACACATGAAAACTACAAAATCTAATTTTATAAGTGAATATCCATACTTTTAAAAAACATAAAAGATAAATATATATAAAACTAGCTGATCCAACAGACATTGTTCTGTTCAGATAAAATAAAAGGAATTCGCCTTAAAATCGATAGCGGCGCTACCTAACGGGACCAATTGTAAATCTAAACTATTCTCGAATCTCCTTGAACATGCACAAAAAATTTCATCAACATCGGTGCAGCCGTTTAGGAGGAGTTCAGTGACGTACACAAGAAATTTTATATATAAAGACTAGCTAATCCAACAAACGTGATTCTATTCAAATAAACCTACCGGATCCAATTGTGAATTTAAACCATTCTCGAATCCCCATGAATACCAAAAAAAATTTCGTCAACATCGGTCCAGTCGCGGGTGACGTGATCGGGGAATTAGTCCGTCACCCGCCGAGAGGCCGACCGCGTGAGGAAAGACCAACGTCCTCCCCGAGGGGGGGACGTCAGTCAATAGGAGGGTACCCCAAATAAGGGATATTTCGTCGGGCCGACCACTGATGACAAGTAACCCTGCTCCAGTGGTTGGCCCAACGACGAAGGCGACGTGCACGTGGGTGGGTTGCGGGTGTGCGTGCTTACGTCCCTCTGTCGCCCCGGACAGAGTGGTGCGAGGAGCGCGCCGACCGCAACCCACCCACAAAAAAAAAAAATCGGTCCAGTCGTTTAGGAGGAGTTCAGTGACATACACACGTATGCAATAAATTTATATATAAAATACCTACGCGATAAAATTTGTAAAGTAATTTTATTTACAACTAGCAACCCGCCCTCGCTTCGCTTCGGTTTTAGTTGTCTTTCCTGCGTAGTTCCCGTGGGAATACCGGGATAAAATATAGCCTAGTTTACTCCCTGATATGATAGCTTTTCATTGGTGAAAGAATTTTTGAAATCGGTCCTGCCGTTTTGAAAATTACCCGGAACAAACAGACAGATAGACAAAAAAATATAAAGGGTATTTTAGGCATATGTATAGTGCAAATAACCACGTGAGCTTGAAAAAAAACTATTATTGACATTACAAACAGTCACTCCAATTTTATTTTTTGGTATAGACTACCAATCCGCCCTCGCTTCGCTTCGGTTTCAGACGCCTTGCCCGCGTAGTTACCGTTCCCGTGGGAATATCGGGATAAAATATAGCCTATGTTACTCCCTGATATTATAGCTTTCAATTGGTGAAAACATTTTTGTAATCAGTCCAGTATTTTCCTATACAATTCAATACAAATAAACAAACAAATCTTTCCTCTTTATAATATTAGTATAGACTAGCAACCCGCCCTCGCTTCGCTTCGGTTTTAGTAGTTTTACCAGCGTAGTTCCCGTTCCCATGGGAATACCGGGATAAAATATAGCCTACTTTACGCCCTGATATTATAGCTTTCCATTGGTGAAAGAATTTTTGAAATCGGTCCAGCAGTTTTGAAGATAACCCGGAACAAACAGACAGACAGACAGACAAAATTTTTTTAATCTGTATTTTAGGCATAGGTGTCGTGCAAATAACCATGTGAGCATGAAAAAACCTATTATTTTGACATTACAAATAGACTCCAATTTTATTTATTGGTATAGATGTATAATGGTCGCGTAAACGTCAGACATCATTTACATAAAAGGTACAATGAAATTGCCCCATGTATAGTCGGTTTAAGAACACCATCTGTCCCACCCCAATTTTCCATGGGAATCGTTTTTTTTTATTTTCATTTTATTACCAACGGTGGTAAACGAGCAAGCAGCACACCTGATGGTAAGTGAAACTGCTGCACATGGACCTTTGCAATACTAGGGGCACAGCCACGTCGTTGCCTACCGTGAAGGAAATACTCTTCTTAAACCTCGTTTAAAGAAGGACATGTCATAGCGCTCGGGAAACACAGCAGCAGGTAGTTCATTCCAGAGCCTGCACGTACGTGGGAGAAATGATCGCTGGAAACGTACAGTTGAAGACCATAACGTTTCCAGGTGAAATGGATGAACCCTGCTACGATGTCGAGTGGTACGTTGGTAGAATGGTGACGGTGGTACCAAGTCAAACAGTTCCTCGGAGCACTCCCCGTGAAAGAGTCGGTAGAGTACACAGAGTGACCCAAAGTGTCTCCATAAAACCGACTGAATAGCAGCTTTCTGCTGGGATTCCCAAAACATCCACAATATTCTCAGTCTATACACGTCTTACTATTAGGCTGAACAGCGTGTTATAATTTGGCTTTACTAAGAATTGCTCTACTACTGATGCGGGCGTAGAGTTATTAAAAAATATTTTTGCAGCCTGGGAGGAATCACATGAGGCCTTAGGTGTTTTCTGTGATTTATCTAAGGCATTTGATTGTGTACAACATGAAACACTCATCAGAAAACTATACCACTATGGGATCAGGAATAACGCTCTTGAACTTGTAACTTCTTATTTAAGCAACAGAATCCAGAGGGTTGATGTTAATGGTGCACGATCATCTGGTTCTATTATAAAAATGGGCGTTCTACAAGGGTCCATTCTGGGGTCATTTCTGTTTCTTGTATATATTAATGACCTACCCTACCATATAGGGGACAATCTGGACATTGTGTTGTTCGCAGATGACACTTCTTTGTTATTTAAAATTAAAAGACAAATGTTTAATTATGACGATGTGAACAATGCACTGTCTAACGTTATTCATTGGTTTAACACTAATAATTTGGTTCTCAATGACAAAAAAACTAAATGTATCAAATTTACTACTCCCAATGTGAGGCAAGTGGAAACCAATGTCCAAATGAATGGTGTGGCTCTAGACCTTGTGGAGTCAACAGTTTTTTTAGGTATCACCATAGATGCTAAACTTCAGTGGGGACCTCATATTGAATAGTTGTCGAGTAGGCTTAGGCTTAGGCTTAGCTCAGCGGCTTATGCAGTGAAAAAAATAAGAATGTTAACAGATACTGAAACAGCTAGAATGGTTTATTTCGCTTATTTCCATAGTCTTATGTCTTACGGCATATTACTGTGGGGATGCTCCGCGGATTTTAATAGGATCTTTGTTTTCCAAAAAAGGGCTGTCCGTGCAATTTATAATCTAGGCCCAAGAATCTCACTTCGGGAGAAATTCAAAGAAATAAATATTCTAACTGCTGTATCACAATATATATACGAAAATATATTATATGTCAAAAAAAATATCGCTAACTTTAAGAGATATTGTGACATTCATGAAATGAATACTCGTAATAAGGGTAGATTAGTTGTACACACTACTCGTCTCCAAAAAGTTAACAAATCATTCATGGGGCAATGTATACGCTTTTACAATAGATTACCTAAAGATATCCGAGACCTGCCTATGAAAAAGTTTAAAAAAGCCATCAAGAATAGACTTTGTAAAAAAGCTTATTATAAAATCTCGGATTATGTAGATGATAATATAGATTGGTTGTGAGCAGCTCCTCATTCAGCAATTTCCTTGTTATTTTAAATATACTGTTTGTGAATGTACTATTAACTTTTATTGTAAAGTGTAGCGTGTTTTGCCTAACGAATTTTTGTATTTTCAGCGTTTGTAACATATTGTGGTGTTGGTCATGCTCACATAGGGATCTACTTGCGGTAGCTGCGTGGAGCGGGTCTCTCCCTTCCCTCCATAGTGGTTGAGGGGAGTGATGGCTGCTCTAGTAGTTAACTCGTGATCGGGTGCCGCTTGTGGGATCTGGTCCAGCCATAATCGTTTAAATTATATTCAGTGTCTTGCGGTTCGAAGGGCATCACACTGGAGTTAGTTCTTACAAAACATGTACACAACTGTATAACTAGAAAGAAGAAAAAAAAATTAAAAGTAATGACAAGCCCGCTGAGTTTCTTGCCGGATCTTCTCAGTAGCGGTCGCGTTCCGATCCGGTGGTAGTATATTCTTTTGTAAACCTGACAATATGTAAGTGCCCTCTCGGGGTTTATGCATAATAAAATAATTTGAATTTGAATATAAGTATATCAATTTTATTCCTGTAGTAAAGGAAGCTCGAGACCAGCAATGTACGTATCTGTGCCGGTGATGATGATGAGATGATGAATGCTGGATAACTTATACAATAATTAATTGTGTTTAACTAGTAATATTCTTTTTAAATAAAACTACTTTACGGATTTTATCGCGTTTGTATTTGATTTTTGATTACCCGACGTTTCGAACACTTTGCAGCGTTCATGGTCACGGGCAGACTAAGATGTCTCATGTCCAACAAGTCATCGTTACTGCAGAAAATTTATAATTATCTACCCGATACAGAAATTAGTTATTAAATATTGACCCACATTTTGATACAAATTTATTGCCAGTGTAAGAAGAAAATGATTCTATATGAAAAAATTATATTGTTTATGGTTAGTAATACACTATGAACGCTGCAAAGTGTTCGAAACGTCGGGTAATCAAGAATCAAATACAAACGCGATAAAAGCCGTAAAGTAGTTTTATTAAAAATGTGTAATACTCGCGTAAGCATTAGAAATCATTAGCAATATTATATTAAATTTACTATTACTTCAAATGTGGACTGACGATATCTTGAAAGTCGCAGGACCCGTTGGATGCAAGTGAGACAGGAGCGCTCCTAGTGGCATTCTCGTGGGGTGGCCTATGTCCCACAGTGGTCGTGTATAGGCTGATGGATAGATGATGATGATTAAAACACCGATTGTAGTATAATCACCCACATGGGTTGCCTACTGAGAATCTGCACTGGACGTCATTCTATCTAGCTTATACTGAGCTGGCTACATTTTACATCAAGACATAATCTTAATCAAGTAACCCTGCTCCGGCGGTCGTTCCAACGGTGAAGGCGACGTGGTGTTTGGGTGAGTTGCGGGTGTGTGTGCTTACGCCCCTTTGCCACCCCGGACGGAGTGGTGCGAGGAGTGCGCCGACCGCAGCCTACCCCCCCAAAAAAAAAGACATCTTAATCATAACAATATCATGCTTTTTTATCATCATTCATCATTATTTCAGCCTATCGCTGTCCACTGCTGGACGTAGGCCTCCCTCATGTTACACCACAAAGTGCGGTTCTGTGCCACCTGCATCCATCGATGCTCAGTAACTTTCACCAGGTCGTTGGTTCACCTAGTGGGGGAGTGCGTCCTACCCTGCGTCGTCCGCTACGCGGTCGCCACTCAAGGACCTTTCTTCGCCAGCGGTTGTCGGTTCGTCGAGCGATGTGGCCTGCCCATTGTCACTTCAGCGTGCTAATTCTTCGTACTATGTCTGTTACACCCGTTCTTCTGCGGATTTCCATATTCCGGATGCTTTCTTTTATTTATCATTATTCTACAGTTCATTATTTTATAATCTTTTATTATTTTACATTATTTTGGTAGTGGTAGGACCACACTGTTGACAGTCGTCTGTCTACAGCCGCGGGCCGGTTCGTTCGGGGTAGTATCATACTCTCGCATAAAATCTACGTCCAAGTAGTCCAGTTTGTTACTGCGCTTTGTTAGGTGAGCGAGAGAGCCGGAAGCCCAACTTTCTGAGGATGTTTGCGTGTGGTGAGTTTTCGTAATGCCTTTAGTTCCACCGAACCTCATTGTATGTATTCACACTCCATTCACTTTCTTCGCGGTGGGCACCAGTCTAACAAAAGTCCACGAGCGGCAGCAACACTTACCATCAGGTGTACTATTTGCTCGTTTGCCACGTTTGCACTTACAAAATCTTTTTGAAAAAAATATTGTTTTCTTTCATTCACTACTTCACAATTATGTGCTTATTTCGCATTCGCACGCCGTCTTTTGTGTTGATTTTCATCTATACAAGAACGCCGGCAAGATGTGTTAAAACATTGTATTTTTAGTGTATCACTAAACTTAAAACTTATAAAAAAACACCAACACATAATTTGCAGTAGATTATCGTGCTGTATCAGCTCAGTCGCGTAGCCATAAAACTGTTTATAACTCATTATATGACATTGTGAGTTTCATGAGATTCCACGAAAATAAATAAAGGGTAAGGCGTCGAATGGTTTCGATGAAAATGCTACATCTCATGCATATAAATGTGTTTGTTAAAATTCAAAATTGAAGTGACGTAGAGCGGTTAATTTTATACGTAGATGCGGCGTGGGTGATTGTAACTTCACTTACGGGCTATTTTAATTTAAAACAAATTTTAGGGTTCCATAACCAAAGGGGAAAACGGGACCCTATTACAAAGACTTCGCTCTCTGTACGTCTGTCTGTCATCAGGCTGTATCTCAAGAACGGCGATAACTAGACAGTTGAAATTTTTACACATTATGTATTTCTGTTGCCGCTATAACAACAAATATTAAAAATAAAATAAAATAAATATTTAAGGGTGGCTCCCATACATCAACCGCGATTTTATCGATAATGGTACGGAACCCTTCGTGTGCGACTCTAAATCGTATTCAACCGGTTTTTACTCCCAAGCCACGATATAATACGATATTAATTAGTCCCTTCCTTTTAGTGACGGACTAAGAATATGATTCACCAATCTCTATCTTAACCGTGGGTGTCGTAAAAGACGACTAAGGGATATATAATATGCATATAACATCTATGCCACAGAAAGAAAATTCGAAATTGAACCCCTATACCAACATGTCTGACCAGCGTGGTATAGCAGCCAGTCAATAGGCAATTTTCCTCTTACTGTGGAGGAGGCTCAAGCTCAACAGTGGGATGTATATGAGCTATGATGATGGTGATGATGTAGTGACGGACTAAGAATATAATTCCCTATTTCATCAACTCATATACGTCCCACTACTGGGCTTGATCCTCCTCTACAATATAAGGGAAATTTGCCTACTATACCACGCTGATCAGAAGTGTTGGTTTAGGAGTTTATTTCGAGTCTTCTTTTTCTTGCATAGAGGTTATATGCAGCAGACATCCCCTAGTCACCTTTTACGACATCCACAGGCAAGACAAGGGATTTTGTATAGTAAATGATTTGAATTTGTTCACTTTTGAAGGAGAAATAAACTATTATTCTATCTTTCTTCTATTTTATAGTCTGTTCATTCAGAAAAAAAAAATATGACTTATTAAAGTTTTTAATGTAGAAAGGGACCAGTTACTATAAATATCATTCAATCCATAAAATTATACTGTAATAATAATATTAACAGGAGTATCCATGGATACATTTAAGACAACTTAACGATTAATAAACTGCAGTCGTATAAAACATAATAAAGCCGAATTATCGATTTGATAACGATAGTCAAGTTGTACTCAATAACGATAACAGAACCTATTATGAACAAGAGTCTATTAAGAGATATCGTATCGCAAACATAATATCGAGAGTTCTCTTTAAGTGTATTCGAATGTAACGAAATGACAACTCCGGTAAAGATGGCTGTTCAGAGATCGATTTAATCGATAATAATAATCATGAAAGTTCACGAGGCTAATATTACGATCGAACTATATCAATAGTAACTTTGATATTGGATATTTCAGGATGTGGGTCATTATCGACATAATATTGTATTTAGATAATGTGATGGATGAATAATGGGGAAGAATTATCGTAACTAAAATTAATTTAAAGTAATATTTCCGTGTAGTGACCTTGCCCGTAGACCTCCTCTTGCCTATAGGTGCCACCAAAGATGATTAAGAGATTAAATATGCATTAAATATGTATGAAAGAGAAGGAAAACTTTAAATAAAACCAAATACCAATGCCTGGCTAGCATGGTAAGTAAAGCAATTTCTTATTGTGGTGGAGGTTCGAGCCCAATAGTGGAACGTATATGAGCTGAAATGTGGATGATGAATAAATTGACTAGTGGTGGAATAGATAAGCTTTTATAAATTAAAAAAGTACTTTGAAATTGATTTTCTCCTCACAGCCAACAGAAACTAGTTTATTGATGATTATATGAACAATTTTTATTATAAGTTTTAAAATATAATTATGATTTGATAGTTACCATAATAAATCTTTACCATTGTTTTAAAACTCACTCTATTTGAGCGCCGACTATTAATCCTATCATTTTTTATATAGGCCCTATACTTTCCTCAAACTTCCTCTACAATAGGAAAGAAATAGACCTTCTCTGCTAAACTATTCAGACAGATCGGTATAAGTTTTTATTTCGAGTTTACTTTCTCTTCCTTATTCTAGATAATAACTGCATATTACATCTTTCACTCCCTTTTTAAAGACAAATAACAGCTTTTCGTAAACCTTGACCAAATGCATTTTATATAGTTTGGTTAACAGCTACATTCCCTAAGGTAGCTTGGCGTCAGGCATCGGTCACCAAAAGCCTAGCTACCACCCCATGTAATTGTGATATGATCAAAATGATTACGATGATATCCCTTATTTGTTTTTTATGATGAGATGTATTCTTACTCCGTCGCCACACGGAGAGTCCATTAACGTTAGTGCTGATGCAGGCATAGCTTTATGAATGTAATCAAATAAAAATGATTAAAATCACCAATTATTTGCAGCAATCTAATAAATTGCACATGGTACTCCGTACTAATGACAGCATTTATATAATTATATTTTTTTATTATTTCAGAAATGTTACATCAAAATGACAAATGGTTGTCCAATCATTTGCGTAGTGCGTAATAAATATGATTTGTTATTCTTATCATTTATTTAACTTAAAAACTACCATTTTTAAATATGATATAAAAAAATAAAATATTTAAAAATATAAAAAGCGTATTGACCCACCGGCTGCAAATACAAGGACCAAGCCGCCGGTGGTTAGGGCTACAAAAAGAGGAATTTTCTCACAATGCGCGCCGTGTCCAGTAACACCGCTTTCTGTATCAGACTACCTAACGCGAGCCTCTTTAGGTGTTGATCGAGGCTCTTAGCTATTAACCCATTGGTCGAAATGACTATCGGGTACAACGATTGCCGAGTCCACATTCCACATGTCGACAATCTCGTGAGCTAATTCTTATTATTATTCATATCCATATTTATAATAAATGTCTATTAATTACATACGATATTTTGAACGTTCATTGAGTCTTTCTAATATCACATTGTTATACAAAATGCCGTGTGGTGGCGGAATAAGAATACAATTAACCACTCCTTATCTTGCCCGTGAATGTCTTAAAAGACGACTAAGGCATATAATATGCATATAACATCTGTGCAAGACGAGGAAAACTCGAAATAAAACTCTATACCATGTGTCTGGGTGAAATGGTGAAATGTATTCTTAATCCGTCATCAGACGGAGTCTAGCTAGCGATGAGTAGTAGTAAGTATTATTCAAAACAAGAATTTTCAGCAATTTCATGTGAAATTATTTCACCCTTGTAATCTCAAAAAGTCGCAACTTTAAACACGTTAACACTTCGAGTTTTAGCAACCGTAGTAGCTATTTGCCACTTGAGACTGCCGTCTCTTTCTGCACAGTTATTACACATGACACGGTACGCTTAGCGTACGTTCTGAGCCGACCCTCTAATTTTATATAGCATATGAAATTTTATACTCAACACATCAAAGGGACGAACGCTTTGAAGTTCCAAGAACTTCGAAATTTTGTCTCGTCTTCCCGTTTCATTTGTTTCTTATATCTGATTTTTGAGATGTCAAGTCATTTTAGACTTCAATGATTATTGTAAGAATTATCATCATCATATCAGCTCATGAATGTTCGGATACTCACAGGTTCGAGTATCCTCCACAATAGGAGGGAAATTGACATTACTATACCAGGTTGGTATAGGCTGGTCAGAGAAATTGGCATAGGATTTTATTTCGAGTTCTATTTCTCTTTCACAGATGTTACCATCTATGCAAGAGAAGGAAAACTTGACACAAAACCCTTTGCTAAACTGACTGATTCTCAACTACCTTCCTATTGAGGAGGAGGTCCGAGCCCAATATTGTGACGTATATGGGCTGAGAAGACAACGAATAAATTCGAGTTAGTTCTTCTTTTTAATATACAAAAAGTTGTCTCCGGCCAGTTAATGCAAAATATTCAAAAGATATACCAATGAAAATGAAACGTCACAGATGTACATGTTTTAAATGAAATTTATAGTAAAATAATGTTACAAAATCTTTATTTTATAGCAAAAATATGCTGAAAATGTGACAGAGTGGTATTGCAGTATAATTTTGTGACGGAGGTGTACTATTTTCCGTCAAATCAAGCTTTTTAGGTCATGAAAATTAAAAAAAAATACTATAACTTCGTAGCTAATAATTTTGCCTAATAGAATGGACATTCAACTGTCATAAAAAACTATAAATGCTGACGAAACAGCTTTAAATTTTATTTACGAATTTAAGCTAGTATTTTGTCAAAATGTAGGTTAAAAAAAGAATGACCCGCTGCATATGAATTCTTTTGTACGGAAATACTTAAAAATTAAACAACTGTAACAGATAATCCCAGAAGTATGTTAATAAAAAGGCAAAACTAAATTGGCATTCAACTGCATCGGGTATTCCCCAAGTGGACGGGAGCTATCAGAATTGCCGATGAGTACGTCTGTTAGTTCGATATTCGAACCCTGTTTTGTTATCGCTCCCTTAACGTTGAATTCAGTTCGCCAAGCCTTTTACAATTCTCCGAAACTTGAGTTTACTAGCTTGTAGTTTTTATTTTTGTGTAACTTATGTTTGCAAATTGAAAGGCATTTTGTAATTTTTTTTGAAATAAAACTTAAAGAAAATTAATTTATTATGGAGTTGGTATATGCAGGTACTTTTTTTCTCTTAGTAATAAACATCATCTCAGCTGCTACTTCGGGTCTCCTTCAGAGGGGAAAATTAACCTTCTACACCACACTGATGACATTTTATATAGGGTTTTATGTCGAGTTGACGAGTTGTTCATCTTTTGTAGCCATGTCCATCGGCCTGCATTCAACAACTGTTTTTTACATTGAGAAATAGCTGAGCTCCTCTGAGATGAGTCGTGACGTCCTCTGCGATATAAAAATTTATTATTCCAGTATAATTATTCCTAATCGTACAAAGTTCTTTTTTTTTTTGGGCGTGTTATCCTTTGGATCCACGCCATCCATTCCGACCAAGGCGACGAAAAGGCGGCGCGCGAACACATAACCCACCGTATACCCTCCGCATCGAACTCGCCACGGGTAGGTACTGAATCCTTGACACCTGAGACCAGCTTGGCGGAAATTGAGTGCGAGCCACAGGATGAAACTTAAAACTAGATCATAACGCTACCCGAATCTTAATAATAATATTAATTACATACTTTTTAATAGGATACGTTCACACTTAACATTTTTATTTGTCAAAGCTAAATACAGATCTCTAAAGTTAATTAAATAGGAAATATCACATCTACTAAATAATACCAAAAACGCTTACACATCATTGAAATTCGCATTTAGTGAGTATTGTGAACAACAGAAATATTAAGGACGGGATAAATATTGCGGTTCTGTTCCCGACAAGGAGATGTAAGGGCTAGGCTTGTAGGGTTGCCTTACAAATAATTTGGGAATTATTTTCCTAGATGAAGTAAACTGAAATATTTAAGAAGCATTCGTTTTAGATTTTATGACCGTTACAGTTTTACTAATATATTACTATGACTTAGAAATACAATAGTTTTTTCTCACAGACTACCCTGCACAAAGGAATTAATTCATGTATCGCGGTGATCTTTATAAATACACAATTACCGGATACAAATCTTATACATACTGTGTGGAAATCAAACCCGCGGCATTTGGCATTTAAGTTTTTAATTTAATCGCCACCCTATCTGCGCAAACAATATAATTAGTATGTAAAAATAATTTGCTGCGTGACGAGGAAGTAAAAAAAAAAACAATACACCTCTCCTTGCTTATTTGTGAGCGTAAAAGATGACTAAAGAGCGTAATATTCAACTAACATATATGCAAGAGCATCATCATCATCATTTCAGCTCATATACGTTCCACTGCTAGGCTCGAGCCTCCTCCGCAATAGGAGGAAAATTAATCTTACTATACCACGCTAGTCAAACAGGTTTTTTTTTATGGCTGGGCTATGTTCAGCGCGCACGCGGTCCATTCCGTCCGGGGCGACGAAAGGACGGCGCGCGGGCCCATAAACCACCCGTACCCACGTCACCTTGGGCCGACCATCGGAGCAGGATGACTTGTCGTCAGTGGTCGGTCCAACGGAATATCCTTTCGGGTACCCTCGCCACTCGACGTCCACGTCCTGGGACGACAGTCGCCGTCGCGGTGCGTGTCGCCGAAGCGGAGCTCCGTTCGCGCACGATCCGCCGCCTCCCTCCATGAGATTACGGCCTCACAAAAGGCGGCGATCGCGTCTCAGCTCCTGACGCTGTCGAGCATCTGCCTGGCGATGGTCGACAGCGTCAGGTCTTGGCGAGTATCGGGTTTTGATGATGCTTTTAGTATCACCGAACCTCATTGCACGCATCCACACTCCTTTCAATTTCTTCACAATAGAGAGCGACCTAGCAAAGGTCTATGAGCGGTAGTACCACTTACTCTTAAGTGTACTGTTGACTCTTTTGCTACGAACAACAACAGAAAAAGTTTTCGAAAATATATATCAATATATAAAAATTTCTGATGCTTACGGAAGTAATAATATATCTTTGAAAACTTTTTTCTATTGCTGTTCGTAGCAAAAGAGTCAGCAGTACACCTAAGAGTAAGTGGTACTGCCGCTCATAGACCTTTGCCAAGTCGCTCTCTATTGTGAAGAAATTGAAAGGAGCGTGAATGCGTGCAATGAGGTTTGGCGATACTAAAAGCATCATCAAAACCCGATACTCGCCAAGACCCTCACTAAGTTTTACATTTAGCTCTCTCGCTCGTATGAAAATAATTATTATTTAATTAACAAACCCAAACCAATTCCGTGATGCGCGAACCTTAGCTTTGTCTGAAATTGCAACCATATAATTAGACGCACGTTGAAATTAACGTGCTAACCGCTATCAAAAACGACACACGACGCAACCAAAATATTATTAGCACCAAATAATTTTATATTATTTAGAAGTTATATATCACATAAGTAATTATAAATACTTTAGTAATAATATTTTCCGTGTGGTGACAGAGTAAGAATACAATTCATTAGGTAGGTACTATCCCTATCTTGCCTGTGGATGTCGTATAAGACGACTTAGGGATAAAATACGCATTTCATAGATGTTATATTGGATCAAAGACAAAGGCGACGTGCTACAGCCGTAGCCGTCGGCAGCACTGGGCCCATAACCCGCGTGGGTTATTAGCACCGTCCTGTTCGTCGCCCCAGAGGGAATGGAGGGCGTGTGCACTTACCATAGCCCACCAAAATAAAAAGGGCAGATATAGTGTATTTAATTGTAACATTTTAAAACAAACACCTGCAGTATTTTTCGCATAGTTTCATACTCAAAGCGGTTTCACCAACTGTAATAGGAACACCATAATTTATGTTAGTTTTGTAACAAAGTGCTTGTGTGCACTGCACCGGTGTAACTCGACAGCTGAGATATTACACTTGTTAGTATGTACGCTAACTTGTACTGGAAAAAATATATTCTTATTTTGTTCTATAGAAGAATTTTGTATATTACTACCGTATCCAAAAAACTCAAGAAAACTACCAAGAAAATAAACTTCTCTATGCGATAATGAAGATGTTAAGATTGTCTGAAGGATTGTAAGTATAACGAGGATGGATCTTGTTAAAAATATATATAAAAGAAGTAGTTTCATAGTTAAACAGATTCTAGATATAATTTTGGAAAGTTTGTTTGAGATGGAATAGACATGTGAGTACATTGCCATCAGCCAAATGAAAATTTAAAAATGCCATGATCCAGAGGATAAGGATGATTTCTTAACGTGGAGATAAGTTATTTGGATTAATATTAAACACACATACAAACTTTCAACTGGTTCATCATTTCAGCTCACAAAAGTCCCCTAAGAGCTCAGGCCTCAATCTCACGGAAGGAGGCGGCGGATCGTATGCGAGAGGAGCTCCTCTTCGGCGACACGTTCCGCCGCCGGGTATCTGCGCCTGATGCCGCCCTAGCCGAGGCCGTGGGTGATCGCACCGGGGAATTAAGTCCGTCACCCGCAGAGAAGCTGACCGTGTGACGCCGACCGACGACCCGGGACGGGGACGTCGAGAGGTGAGGGTACTCGAAAGGGTATTCCGTCGGGCCGACCACTGACGACAAGTCACCCTGCTCCGGTGGTCGGCCCAACGACGAAGGTGTCGTGGGTACGGGTGGGTTATGGTTCCGCGCGCCGTCCTTTTGTCGTCCCGGAAGGAATGGACCGTGTGCGCGCTTACCATAGCCCACCCATAAAAAAAAGAGCTCAGGCCTCCTCCACAAAAAGAGGGAATTTGCCTACTATAACTCGCTGGTCAGATATATTGTAATAGTAGTTTTACGTCGAGTTTTCCTTCTCTTCATCATCATCATCATCGCAGCCCACATACGTCCCACCGTTGGGCTCGGGCCTCTTCCACAATGGTGGGGAATTTGACCTACTATACCACGCTGGTCAGACGGGTTGCTATAGAGGTTTATTTCGAGATTTTATCTATAAATAAAACTGGAGTGTCTGTTTGTAATGTCAAAATAATAGGCTTTTTTCATGCTCACAGGGTTATTTGCACGAGACCTATGCCTAAAATACAGATTAAAAAATTTTTGTCTGTCTGTCTGTCTGTTTGTTCCGGGTAATTTTCAAAACGGCTGGAACGATTTCAAAAATTCTTTCATCAATGGAAAGCTATAATATCAGGGAGTAAACTAGGCTATATTTTATCCCGGTATTCCCACGGGAACGGAAACTACGGGGATACGGCGACAGAAACCGAAGCGAACCGAGGGCGGGTTGCTAGTAAAAAATAAAAATGATGAAATAATGAAAAAAATATCAAAAATTACAAAAACAGAAAAATAATAACACCGAGATTCGATCTCACGCTGTTTGAATGCGACTGGACAACTGAGCTTTTGTGACTCTTGACGGCGACAGCGAAATTTGAATTCCTATTCTATTGACATTTTATGTCATTGTATTAATTAGCTAAAAATACTGGCACAACAACATTTTCTATAAATAAAACCTAGCTACATCTGATTTTTGGGCCCCGAAACCTCTAGTATGCTCAATTTCATGAAAATCATTGGAGTTGTTTCCAAGATTCTGATAAAATATTTATATATATATCTTTATATATAAATTTCAAAACTATTTATAGCGGTACTAGAGTCAGTTATTGGACAGCTAGACTGGAAGAACTATGGCTTAAACATAGCAGATAGACATCTAAGCCACCTACGCTTCGCTGATGACCTAGTAATACTAGCAGAAACAGGCTCACAAATACAGCACATGATTGGTTCTCTACATAGAGCAAGCGTTCAAGTGGGTCTAGAAATGAATCTAACAAAAACTATGGTTATGACAAATAGCATAGAGTGAACAATAACAGTAGGAAATGAAGTATTAAATTACACTGAAAAATATATATACCTAGGAAAGCAATTAAGTTTTAATAAGAAAAACAACGAGATAGAAGTTGAAAGGCATATACAATATACCTGGAATAAGTACTGGAAGTTACAAGAAATATTTAAGAGTAACATGCCGATAAACTTAAAAACCAAAGTCATGAATTCATGCTTATTACCATGCCTGACATATGGGTGTCAAACATGGAAATTCACAAATAGAATTAAGGAAAAAATAAGAACTAGCCAACGGGGAATGGAACGGAGCATGCTCAGTATCAGAAAAATTCAAAAAATAAGACATACAAAGATACGAAAACTAACCAAAGCCATCGACACTCTCTTCCATGCCAAACGTCTGAAATGGAAGTGGGCTGGGCACACGGGGTAAACGAGGCAGAGGAAGACCCTTAATGAGATGGGAAGATGAATTAAAAGTTACTGCTGGCTCTAACTGGAATCATGTGGCCCAAGACCGAGAGAAATGGGCAGCCTTGGAGGAGGCCTTTACCTGTGAAGACGGGGTTCTTGCAGAATAATAATGATATTAGCATAACTTTATACTATATATATATATACCACAAACTAACCACTAAAACTATCATTAGGAATATTAAATATGTTTTTACTAATAACCATATATGTGTAAGTATGGCAAGAAATGTAAGGCTTTTTATTTTATTTTATTTATTTATATATAAATTTCTAGCGTACGTGTGTATGTCACTGAACTCCTCCTAAACGGCTTGACCGATGTTGTCGAAATTTTTTGTGTGTATTCAACGTGATTCGAAGATGGTTTAGATTTACAATTGGACCCGGTAGGTAGCGCTGCTCGGGCAGGACAATAGCACAACTTGAGAACGACTTCACCGATTTCTTTCATCTTTCTTTTTAATTGTTCTAATACTTTGAAAAGGGCAATTCCGGAAAAAAAATAAGAAAGTTGCGCAGAAAATCAGAGAATTTAATAAAACTTAACGACTAGGTATTTAGGTTATTTATCTATACTGTAACTACACGGCTGGATGGATTTGAATGAATTTTTGTGAATGTATTCAAGTGGGAGCCTGAATAATTGAGATTCACAAATCAGCCCGGCAGATGGCGCTGCAGTCGGTGTCTAGGTTATTTATCTATACTACAACTAAACGGGCGGATGGTTCCGCCGAAAAAGACATTTTTGTAACTTTCTATCATTTGCTTAAGATTTATCCATACTAAATTCCATGAAAAATTTCATGAACTACCTATTTGATGGATATATAATACAGATTGATCTACCAACTACCAGTAACATTCACTGACTGAAATTTATGTTTGTGATTTGGCAGTCTAACACTAACCTTCTTTATATATTTCTTGAGTATGTCTGTATGTCACTGAACTCCTAAATGGCTGGACCGATGTTGATGAATTTTTTTGTGTGTTCAAAGGGATTCGAGAATGGCTTAAATTCATAATTGGACCACCGGGTCCACCACCTACCGAGGTGGCGCTGTGATCGATTTCAAGGACAATTCCTTTTATTTTATTTGAACAGAACAACGTCTGTCGGGTCAGCTAATTTATATTATATAAGAATTGCTCGTTTAAAGATATAAGATGCATATTATATCCCTTAGTCAACTTGTACCACACCCACGGGCTTAAAGGGGGTGGTGAATTGTATTCTTACTTCGCCACCATACAGAAGAAAAGTTCATGTAACTTGAAATATTTTCATGATTAATTTATAAAACTAATAGTTTAATATGCACACCTCGGGTAAACGTCAGAAATCCCTATCTGGATGTTACACAGCACTAAAAACGATAAAATAGAATGTTAGCGATTCTAAAATTCGTAGCAAAAATACGGAGCTATTTTCAAAGTTCGAAGTTCCATTCTTCATGAACGATCACTCAATTTCAAAACATTGAGAGATCTGCACCGCGGCACGTATTCAACCGTTTTAATTCGTATCCGACGTTATTTCTATTGTCTAACTATGCGGAATCACAGAGATTATTCGACATCCGAACGAAGATATCACATTTGAATTTCAAATGCGACTTTAAAATACTTGTTTTCGTTGAAGTTATTGCAATATACAATTGCCTTATTGATTTAATATTTCATCCGTATATCCACGTAGTTAGGCAAATGTTCTGGCCAAAAAGGCTTACTGAAATAATTGCCATATTTAACGTCCGTGTTGGCAATCGCCGTTGGTGTATTATAAGTTTTCCTAGATAGAACCCCGTGCCCCCGGTCATGGCGCCGCCAGACAATGACCGGGAGGGCGATGGTGGCAGTGTTCCGCTCATCACGGAACCGGAGATGGGGGCGGCGGTGGCGCGCATGCGCGGTAAATCCACCGCCCCCGGGCCCGACGGTATTCCAAACCGTGTGTTGGCCCTGGTCCTCGACCATCTGGGTCCCCGCCTCAGGGAGCTGTTCGACGCGTGTTTAGCGTCCGGGCGGTTCCCTGGGTGCTGGAAGGAGGGGAGGCTGGTTCTCCTGCCGAAGCCGGGACGGCCTCCGGAGTCGCCATCGGCCTACAGGTCTATCGTGTTGCTCGATGATATGGGCAAGCTACTGGAGAGGATAGTAGCTGCCCGCATCGAGCGGCACCTCGTCGGCACGGGGCCCGATTTGTCGGATGCTCAGTTTGGGTTTAGGAGAGGTCGTTCGACGATCGAGGCCCTGTTGCGCCTGAGGGCCGTGGCGACTGAGGCCGTCACCGGCGGGGGAGTGCTGTTGGTGGTGTCCCTAGACATCGCCAACGCATTCAATAGTCTGCCATTCAGCTGCGTCAGGGAGGCGCTCCGTTACCACGGAGTGCCAGCTTACCTGAGGCGGCTGGTGACAGACTATTTAGAGGCGCGCAGCGTCCTTTACGCCAACTGAGTAGGGGACGTTGTGCGAACGCCCATGCCGTGCGGTGTTCCACAGGGGTCGGTCCTCGGACCCACCCTGTGGAACATCGGCTACGACTGGGCGTTGCGGGGGAGCCTCCCACCCGGGCTGGGCGTGATTTGTTACGCCGACGACACGCTCGTCACAGTCCGCGGTGGGACGCTACAAGAGGCGGTAAGCCTGGCGACCTCAGGCACCGAAGAGGTCGTCAGGTGGATCGAGGCGCTGGGGTTGAGGGTGGCCCTGGACAAGACGGAGGCTTTCTTGTTCCATGGGCCCCGTATGGACCCTCCCATCGGCGTCTCGATCACCGACAATTCGGTTGGGATCAGCATCCAGGCCCATATGAAGTACTTGGGCCTGGTGCTCGACGGGCGATGGTGGTTTCGGGAGCATTTCCGCAGGCTCGTCCCGCGGCTCGTCGGCGTGGCGTCCGCCCTACAATGGCTGATGCCGAATGTGAGCGGACCGAGCGCGGCATGTCGACAGCTGTACGCGGGGGTCATCCGGTCGATGGCCCTGTACGGCGCACCGTTGTGGGCGGGATCCATGACCGCCCGACTTAGGGCCCTTCTGTGGCGTCCACAGAAGGTCATGGCGGTCAGGATCATCCGCGGGTACCGCACGGTGGCGACGGAGGCGGTGTGCCTATTGGCCGGGACTCCCCCGTTGGAGACCTGGAGGCGGAAATGCTCGCCGACTTGTATCGGCGGGTGTCGGGGGTGCGCGGGGGGGGCGGTGTGGTTTCTTTGAAGGAGCTCACCGCCGCGCGTCGACGCCCGGCGGGACGTCATCGCCCGTTGGGCAGACCGGCTGGAGAGGCCTCGATACGGTGTTTGGACCGTGGAGGCCTTCCGGCCGGTGCTGATGCAGTGGTTAGAAAGGCGGCACGGGGTGCTCTCCTTCCGACTCGTACAGGTCTTGACGGGGCATAGATGCTTCAGCAAGTACCTGTACAGGGTCGCTAGGAGGGAGAGAACTCCGTCCTGCCACCACTGCGATTGCGACGAGGACACGGCGCAGCACACGCTCGAGGTCTGTGCCGCTTGGGCAGAGCCGCGTCGTGAACTCGTTGCAATCATCGGTGCAGACCTGACGCTGCCGACCATCGCTAGGGAGATGCTCGGCAGCATCAGGAATTGGGACGCGGTCGCAGCCTTCTGCGAGGCAGTTATCTCGCAGAAGGAGGCGGCGGGTCGCGAGCGCGAGGAGCACAGCCTCGATGATGCGACCCGCCGTCGGCGACTGGGGCGGCGCAGGCGGGAGTACCTGCGTGTAATGCCGCCCTAGCCGAGGCCGCGGGTGACGTGACCGGGGATTAGTCCGTCACCCGCCGAAAGGCCGACCGCGTGAGGAAAGACCGACGTCCTCCCCGAGGGGGGGACGTCGGTCGATGGGCGGGTACCCAAGTAGGGGGTATTTCATCGGGCTGACCACTGATGACAAGTAACCCTGCTCCAGTGGTCGGCCCAACGACGAAGGCGACGTGGAATTCGGGTGGGTTGCGGGAGTTGCGTGCTTAAGCCCCTCTGTCGCCCCGGACGGAGTGGTGCGGAGGCGCGCCGACCGCAGCCCACCCGTAAAAAAAAAAAAAAAAATATAGAACCCCGTTTCCGCCATGTTGCCCACAGATGACTAGTAACTTGGTACCAGTGGTCGGTCCACGCTACGGAATGGACAGCGCTGGCCGTATTCCGACCAAAAAAAAGATAGAAATGTTAATTTTGTTGTTTTTTAAATAAACTATTTTGATAGGCTTTTGATGAACGTTGCAAAGTGTAACAAAGTTTAGGAAATTAAAAATGGAACACAAATGCGATAAAATCCCTAAAAATTGTCTGTATTTCAAATGTATAAATACTCGCGTAAATACTAGAATTCGTTAAGATTCAGCTCAGCCCCATGGTGATTCTGAAAGACCAACTCTCACCACCGATAAATACCTATATGAGTTGTGTAGGAGATAATCTATACCAATAAATAAAATTGGAGTGTATGTTTGTAATGTCAAAATAATGGGCTTTTTTCATGCTCACACGTTTATTTGCGCGACACCTATGCCTAAAATACAGATTAAAAAATTTTTGTCTGTCTGTCTATTTGTTCCGGGTAATCTTCAAAACGGCTGGACCAATTTCAAAAATTCTTTCACCAATGGAAAGCTATAATATCAGCGCGTAAATTAGGCTATATTTTATCCTGGTAATCCCACGGTATCGGGAACTACGCGGGTAAAACGACTAAAGCCGAAGTGAAGCGAGGGCGGGTTGCTAGTAAAAAATAAACTACATTTGCAATAAAACCTACTCTGGAAAGACAAAATCTGTACTCTAAAAATGAGAAAATATAGGATAGCGTTAGAATCATTGGCAGAATACGTTCCAATTTTTTTTTTGTTACTTTTGTCGGTCTAAATTTGGCAATTCGCAAAATAACTACCAGATTTTTTTTGAAATTTTTTTTTGATTAATATAGGATCGTATTAATCATAAAACATTCCATCAAAAAATAAGTTACGGTGGACGAATACTCTGACATAGCTAGTTCGTTATATAAATACAAAACTAACTCCCAACGCAACCGAAATAGGTAGTTTCAGCTTGAAAAGAAAACAAACCATGAGTACAGCCAAATTTTAAAACTTGAGCATATTAACTACTTGTTTTCATTGTAGATAATATTTTTAAAAGCAAAGTCAAGTCTCTGGAGGAAAATACTTGAATGCTTTATGTTTTAAATTAGTGGAAAAGAAGATTTATTATCCCAGCTGTAACAACTTTTGTATTCCTTTTGTTATGTCTCCAAAGCGGGCGAAATCTTATTTTTCTGTTAAAAGAAATCTAGATAAAACACAAGCCAAAATGTTATATTCATGGGTTTTCCGCGAATATTTAATATTCTAACCTACTTTATTCATACTAATTTATCTTATTATGAATTTTATAGATAAATGATGTAATACAAAATTAAGTTACGTTTAAGGTTATTTAAGTTTTATGATTTTTATTATGATGTTTTCATCGCCGCCGAGTGGCGATTAGTCACTCATATGTATGTATTCATATATTACGGAGCTTTTTTGCTTGATAAGACTTTAGTCTACACCATGCTAGCCAGATGGCGTCGCATAGGATTTTACATTGATATTTTAATTTTTTAATAAAGACAGAACCCTGCTCTAAGAAAATAATCCTTGTATTATGAGGGACTTAGACATAAACAAAAATTATACCCAGATACGGCATAATAATTCTTAGATCACATAAAATGTTGTTCAGCGTTAGATTTGTATGCGTCACCTTTGATACGGTAAATCGGCCAACTATTATAGCATCTGTGCTGTCTAAATAAATATTCTTCTACTATAGTAATGTAATTTACTTCAAAGACCTCATCAAGTTTTTAATATCCACGCGAAAATAAGGGGACCTTTGTATTCTTATTTTTTGATCAGGTATTATCGTCATCATCATCGAAGCCCACATATGTCCCACTCTTGAGCATGGGCCTCCTCCACAATGGGAGGGAATTTTACTATATGGTATACTATCTGCTCAGACATATTGATATAGGGTTTCATTTCGAGTTTTCCTTCTCTTGCACATATTTTATGTGCATATTATATCCCTTAGTTGTCTTTAACGACGTCCACGGGCAAGATAGGGAATGATTTTTTTTATGGGTGGGCTATGTAAGCGCACGCGCGGCCCATTCCGTCCGGGGCGATGAAAGGACGGCGCGCGGGCCCATACCCCACCCGTACCCACGTCACCTCGTTGTTGGATCGACCACCGGAGCAGGGGTGACTTGTAATAAGTGGTCGGCCCGACGGAATACCCTTTCGGGGAAACTCACCTCTCGACGTCCTGGGACGTCGGTCGCCGTCGTGCGGTCAGCCTCTCTGCGGGTGACGGACAATTCCCCAGTCCTATCACCCGCGGCCTCGGTTAGGGCGGCATTAGGCGCAGATACTCGCGCTTGCGCCGCCCGAGTCGCCGGCGGCGGAACGTGTCGCCGAATAGGAGCTCTACTCGCACACGATTCGCCGCCTCCTTCCGTAAGACTATGATAGGGAATGATGAATTTTATTTTTACTCCGTCACCACATGAGTACAATTTTTATATGTGCATAATATTTCCTTTAGTAGATTCTTACGAGACCCACGGGCAAGTAATGGGGCGGTGATTTGTATTCCTACTCCACACTGGAAATTTATTCAAATTATATACCAACAAATATGACGTAACTATTTTTTTCTGTATCATAATACTAGCAACCCGCCTTCGCTTCGCTTCGGTGCCCGGTCCCGTGGACAAATCGGGATGATGTTGATGATGATATAGTCTTAGCTCCAGTGCGATGCTCTTCGAGATAGGATATAACTATTTTTTTTATTTAGTTCAAATAAAAAAGGAAAGGATAACATGGTTGGACCAGGTCCCACAAGCAGCACCCGATCACGAGTTAACTACTAGAGCAGCCATCACTCCCCTCAACCACATTGTAGGAAAGAAAGTGACTCGCCCTACATAGAAGCTATGTGGGGCGGGTCCCTGACATTATAGCTTTGGATTGGTGACAGAATTTTTGAAATTAGTTCACTGGCTTAATCGTAAACGCGTAACAAACAAACTTACTTTCGTATTTATAATATTAGTAAGGATGCAAACAAGAAATAAACGAAAGTTTATAAAAAATATATATTTTTATATTCAAATGTAAATATATTTAGGATACAAATGAAATATTTATAATCCGATCTTCGTCAGTTCTTATTTTATATGAAACAAGAATAATATATTTTGACGCGACCCGCATCTTATTTCGATAGAGATGCCTTCGGCTCTTTCTTTATAATTTCGTACCGAATATATTTTTCAGTAAGCCAATATATTTTCCAAGAAGAACCCTCTTTTTTACATCTTATATCAAATGTAAACAAAATACTACTTATATATACAAATATCTCTATAGTTATATTATATTTGAAAGGTGTTTTTGTGTTTATGAAATTTTTCGTATAATGTACTACATCAATATTAATGTTTGATACTAGAGATGTTATGTTGATTTCGGATTTGGATACTGATAAGGATATTATTATAACATTATGTCGGTTTCGATTAAAGATATAAAATTATATCGGATTAGTTTTTAAACCAACATTTTTTTTATTCCGGAATAAGAATACAAAAAAGTTGTAAAAATCCATTAGTCGTCTTTTACAATACTAACGGCCAAGGGGGTTGTGAATTGTATTCTTACGCCGTCATCACACGGAAAGATGGTATTGGTATTCTATAATGAAACTCTGGGGTTCCACTCGGATATTGCTGCTTCTTATATTACTTTTATATGATCAGCCCAACTTTCTGAGGGTGTTTGTGTATGGAGGGTTTTGGTGGTGCCCTTGGTATCACCGAGCCTTAATGCACGCATTCACACTCCCGTCACTTTCTTCGCGGTAGAGGTCCATGAGCGGCAGCAACACTTACCACCAGGTGTACTGTTTGCTCGTTTGCCACTGTTTGCAATAAAAAAAAAAGAAAAAAGATCATGCTCATGCATCTGCTTCCGTTAGCTGTTTTTTTTTATTGCGAATGGTAGCAAACGAGCAAACAGTACACCTGGTGGTAAGTATTGCTATCACTATAGACCTCTGCTATGTCACTGCCTATCGCGAAGAAAATGAAGCGAATGTGAATGCGTGCTATGAGGTTCGATGATACTAAAACCATCACTAAATCCCACCACACGCAAACATCCTCAGAAAGTTGGGCTACCGGCTTTCTCGCGCACCGATCGAAGCGCAGTAACAGATTGCTACTACTCGGACGTCGATTTTCTGCGAGAGTGTGGTACTACCCTGGACGGATTGGCCAGCAGCTGTAGACAGACAACTGACAACAGTATGGTCCTACCACTAATAAACAAGTGTGTAGAGCGATTGCCTCCTTTCCATAATAGTTAAGGGCAGTAATTGGTTACCGCTTGTGTCAGCTGATCCAACTATAATCTTTTGAATTATATGTGTGTATTATATTACGTATCTTGTGATCCTAAGGCTATCACCTGTGTGATCACATTGGAGCTAGTACATGCTAGATGTATACAATTTTATGTAAAAGAAAATAGTAGAAAAATTATATCATATATAAATAAACAAGCCCGATGAGTTTCTTGTTGGATTTTCTCAGTAGCGGTCGCATTCTGATCCGGCTTATTATAGATTAATTAAATTAATAATGGCAATATTAATAATATGAAAGTACTCTCGCGGGATTTATAATAAATTATTTGAATTTGAATACGTTTAATATACTTTAGCAAGTTATAAGACTCTAAAAATAATATAGACGCACAATATATACATGTTTGATTCGCATGAACAATGAGGTCTTAATGTTTTCACTAGCTTAAAGAGAATGACACCCTCATCAACACCCTTCGGGTACTTCATCCGTTAAACATAATAGAAAGATAAAAACACTAAAGAAAAGATCCTCCATCTATCCTGCCTTTTCATAACCCTCCATTCATACTTTGGGCTTTAGAATTTTGCAATCTGAAACTCTAGATAAAAACGTTATTTTGATATAAAGATGAAGACCAAAAGACTAAAGGTTGCATGAAAAATAAATGTATGGTTTTTAAATAGGATTACTATGGTGTGTAATAATGTTAAGTTACAAGTCTGATGAATGATTAAGAATGTGTCACCACCTGTTACCGAAAGTAAAAACAAGCGCCTTTTTTTTTTTTTTTTATGGGTCGGCTGCGGTCGGCGCGCCTCCGTACCACTCCGTCCGGGGCGACAGAGGGGCTTAAGCACGCAACTCCCGCAACCCACCCGAAAACCACCTCGCCTTCGTCATTGGGCCGACCACCGGAGCAGGTTTACTTGTCGTCAGTGGTGGCCCGACGGAATACCCCCTACGTGGGGTACCCTCCCATCGACCGACGTCCCCCCCTCGGGGAGGGCGTCGGTCTTTCCTCACGCGGTCGGCCTCTCGGCGGGTGACGGACTAATCCCCGATCACGTCACCCGCGGCCTCGGCTAGGGCGGCATGAGGCGCAGATAGTTGCACCTGCGCCGTCCCAGTCGCCGGCGGCGGATCTCCTCATCGAGGCTGCGCTCCACGCGCAGACTATCCGCCGCCTCCTTCTGCGAGATCACTGTCTCGCAGAAGGTTGCGACCGCGTCCCAATTCCCGACGCTGTCGACCATCGCCCTAGCGATGGCCGGCAGCGTCAGGTCGGCACCGATGATTGCGACGAGTTCACGGCGCTGCACTGACCAAGCCGCGCAGGCCTCGAGCGTGTGGCGCGCCGTGTCCTCGTCGCAATCGCAGTGGTGGCAGGACGGTGTACTCTCCCTCCTTACGACCCTGTGCAGGTATTTGGCAAAGCTCCCATGCCCCGGCAACACCTGCACTAGTCGGAAGGAGAGCACTCCGTGCCGCCTTCCCAACCACTGTATCAGCACCGGCCGGAAGGCCTCCACGGTCCAGACACCGTATCGAGGCCTCTCCAGCCGGTCTGCCCAACGGGCGATGACGTCTCGGCGAGCGTCGACGCGCCAGGCGGTGAGCTCCCTTAACGAGATCTCACCGCCCTCCGCTCGCACCTCCGTCACCCGCCGATACAATCCGGCGAGCATCTCCGCTTCCAGGTCCCACGGGGGAGTCCCGGCCAATAGGCACGCTGCCTCCGTCGCCACCGTGCGGTATCCGCGGATGGCCCTGACCGCCATGACCCTCTGTGGTCGCCACAGAAGGGCCCTAAGTCGGACGGTCAAGAACCCGCCCACACCGGTGCGCCGTACAGGGCCATCGACCGGATGACCCCCGTGTACAGCCGTCGGCACGTAGCGCTCGGTCCGCCCACGTTCGGCATAAGCCACGATAGGGCGGACGCCGCGCCGACGAGCCGTGGAGCGAGCCTGCGGAAATGCTCCCGGAACCACCATTGCCCGTCGAGCACCAGGCCCAAGTACCTCATATGGGCCCGGATGCTGATATCAACCGATCGGACGGTGATCGAGACGCCGATGGGAGGGCTCATAAGGCGCCCATGGAACAAGAGGGCCTCCGTCTTGTCCAGGGCGACCCTCAACCCCAGCGCCTCGATCCGCCTGACGACCTCTTCGGTGCCATAGGTCGCCAGGCTTACCGCCTCTTCTAGCGTCCCACCGCGGGCTGTGACGAGCGTGTCGTCGGCGAAACAAATCACGCCCAGCCCAGGCGGGAGGCTCCCCCGCAACGCCCAGTCGTAGCTGATGTTCCACAGAGTGGGTCTGAGGACTGACCCCTGTGGGACATCGCACGTCATGGGTGTTCGCACAACGTCCCCTGCTTGGTTGGTACAGAGGACGCTGCGCCCCACCAAATAGTCTGCCACTAGCCGCCTCAGGTAAGCTGGCACTCCGTGATACCGGAGCGCCTCCCTGATGCAGCTGAATGGCAGACTATTGAATGCGTTGGCGATGTCTAGGGACACCGCCAACAGCACTCCCCCACCGGTGACGGCCTCAGTCGCCACGGCCCTCAGGCGCAACAGAGCCGCGATCGTCGAACGACCCCTCCTAAACCCAAACTGGGCGTCCGACAGATCGGGCCCCATGCCGACGAGGTGCCGCTCGATGCGGGCAGCTACCACCCTCTCCAGTAGCTTGCCCGTGTCATCGAGCAGCACGATAGGCCTGTAGGCCGAAGGCGACCCCGGAGACCGTCCCGGCTTCGGCAGGAGCACCAGCCTTCCCTCCTTCCAGCACCCAGGGAACCGTCCGGACGCTAAACACGCGTCGAACAGCTCCCTGAGGCGGGGACCCAGGTGGTCGAGGACCAGGCCCAACACGCGGTTAGGAACACCGTCGGGCCCGGGGGCGGTGGACTTTGCGCACATGCGCGCCACCGCCACTCCCATCTCGGGTTCCGTGATGGGCGGAATACTGTCGTCGTCGGCCTCCCGGTCAGTGCCTGGCGGAGCCATGACCGGGGGCGTGTGTTCCGCCCGCCGCGGGAAGAGGTCCTCGACGACCCGGGTGAGAAGGCTGGGCTGGAGAGTCTCGGTGAGGGGAAGGCCCCGCGCGCGGAGCTTATTCAGCACCGCGCGATAGGGGCGGCCCCAGTGGTCACGATCGAGACCGTCCAGCATCTCCTGCCGACTGACGTCCTTGGCGGAGCGGACGGCCAGCCTGAAGGCCGACCGCGCATTGCGGTAGCCCTTATACAGCAAGGCCTCCCGCTCCGCGTCGCGTTGGCGCCGCCGGCTGCGGGTGTAGGCCCTCCGGGCGCGAATGCACGCGGCCCGGAGATCCGCCAGCTCCCGGGACCACCAGTGGACCGCCCTCCTCGGGGGCGGACGCAGTACCCGGGGCATGGCCGCATCGCAGATCTGCGTCAACGCACTGCGGATGCGGCCAGCCTAGGCGTCCACCCCGTCCGACTGGTTGGCAGAGGACAGCCACGAGTAAACGATGGCTGTCTCCGCCAGCTGGTCCCGGTCTAAGCGACCCACAGCCCATCGCGGGAACGCAGGACGTCCATCCGCCCCGTGACCCCTGCTGGGCGTCGGGATTGCCGGGGAGACCTCCATCCGGATATACCGGTGGTCCGACAAGGTCTCTACCTCCTCCACGACGCGCCAGCTCCCCACGCGTGCGGCGACCTCGGGGCTAGCGAACGAAAGGTCCACTATCGACCCGCCCCGTTGTCGCACGCACGTATGCACCGAGCCCCTGTTCAGCAAATAGAGGCCCAGTGCCGCCGGCAAAAAACAAGCGCCTAAGGCGATCACCAGATCAACTCTCTTATCTAGAATGATAACTATGACCTTTAGGAGGATACTTAGGAAAGTTTGTTGCCACGAGTTTACTTCGATAAACTAATAGATGGAACATAACGATAGAAGACAACAGAAACAAAATAACAGAGGGGTTTTCATCACCAACTTAAAGTAATAGCGCAAAGTAGAAAACCCCGAAACACATGATGTCCATCAACAGCAATGGCACATGGAACAGCGCTCAACTTCAAGTCTATCTTAACATCTAACTGTAATAATGCCACTTGAAGAATAACTTGAATTATATAAACTCACCTTAACAATTAAACTCAAAAAATGTAACAAAGGCACGGACAATAAGTCTGTGGACCATCAACAAAAAGAAAAAAAAAAAAAAAACTAATAGATGGATGGATAGGTTGGTAGTTGATGTTATTTGTTTCGTAGAAGAAACTGATGCCTGTTTTACTGATCACCCTTCAGCCAGTTTGTACTACTCTCACGATAAAGGAAGGGTGATTACGCATTGTTTTCTTAACCCATGGGATAGAATAACGTTATAAAATTACAATATGTATTTAAGCATTCAGTTTTCAGTAATAGACATAAAATGAACGATATATTATCAGAGCTACGAATATGACGATTGATTGGGTATAAAAGGGGGAACGTTAGCTCACATATGCATTTGACAGCAGAACGTACAGAAATCAGTGCGGGAAACCTCTGTGACATTACGCTTGTTATATTTAGAAACAATACACGATTTCTATTGTAGTCGTTTGATGAGTATTCGTTGTTTCTTGTATTTTGAACTATGGTTAAGAAATTTTGAGATGTATCCATGAGTGAAATCAAAGTTTTGATCAAACTGATGAAATGGAAAATGGTATGTCACAGGCATTCATTTCAGCTCATGAACGTTGCGTTGCTGAGCTCGAAAATATTCATTATATGTAATAGTAAAAATTGACTAATACTAGCAAACGTATTCATATTGATAGACACTAAAGGCTGAAAAATATGAGCGAGATTCTCATTAAATATTTCATTGTATTTAGGTTCTTTTAACAAAACTAATTTTGTCTCTTTATTCGTTACTATTAAGATATTCAGTTAAATAATGATAAAATTTCTGATACTTAAACACTAAAAAAATGCTTTATAGTGTACATTAGTCTTTTAGATTAGATTACCTGCGTGCAATGCCGCTCTAGCCGAGGCCGCGGGTGCCGTGACCGGGGACTAGTCCGTCACCCGCCGAGAGGCCGACCGCGTGAGGTAAGAACGACGTCCTCCCCGAGGGGGGGACGTCGGTCGATGGGAGGGTACCCCGGGTAGGGGGAATTCTGTCGGGCCGACCACTGATGACAAGTAACCCTCCTCCAGTGGTCGGCCCAACGACGAAGGGGACGTGGTGTTCGGGTGGGCTGCGGGTGTTGTGTACTTAAGCCCCTCTGTCACCCCGGACGGATTGATGCGGAGGCGCGCCGACCGCAGCCCACCCCAAAAAAAAAGAAATAGTGTACATTAGTCATTTTATAGTTTGAACTGAAAATTAAATCGAAGCTCTCAAACTGATGTTAAAGTATTGATTTGTTTTATAAATAATGGCTATGATTTTCTAAATAGGAAGTTTGTTTGTTATTTTAAGGTTGTTATAAAACTTTGCGTGTTATTTTTTTAGTAAAGAAACGAATTTAAAGACGTACTAAAATAATCAATACACTATTTTTAATTCGTAAAGGATTTCTTATAGAAAATACATATTAAAAATATCAATGATAACCAACAGGTATATAAATAGTGTTTAAATATGCAATACAAATTCAAAAGTAATCATATTTAGAACATTAATTTGTTAATTAAATCAAGGCAGTGTTTTATTTCACGCAATTGATAAGACGGTTATTTACAATTTTTTTTATGTGTAGTTACAAAAAGAAAAGTAATAACCGACCCTCTTTTGCTTTTTTTAGTTTTGGCAATGGCTGATAGCTACTGCCGCCTTTATCGAGTATTTTTTTCTTAAATTCATTTTACATTCAAAGTAAATCTATCAAAAATCAAGTCTTCGCTTTTAGTAAAGTGATAACACTTTATAAAAAGATTTCATTGGGAGTTTTTTCAAAACGTAAAACCAACATAAAGCAAAATTATGTTATATTAAGTCCTTTAACGCGCTGCCTTCGCGTTACAATTTAATGCCTTCAGATTTGTCTAACACAAAAACACTAAAATATTACAGATATAATTTAATACCGCAACATATAATTTCACATGCCTTCCAAAACATAAAAGATCTTTAATATTGATATAGTCACTATAAGAAGTTGTTAGGTTAGCTATTTACGTAATAACTTAAGAAGAAAGGTGCCTTAAGCAGGGACTGAATGAGTTAACCGACTTGGTATAACATGGATCTCACAAATTTTTATGGTAGAAGAATTCAGTTGCGAGGCTTGGCTTTTTTTACAAGTCTTGTTTTTGATGGTATATATATATATATATATAAAAAAAACAATCCAAATTCAGATAATTCATAAATTTGAAAAATTTTTCATCCAGTCGATTTAATTACCAAGGAGACGACAAGGGTGTGGGGGTCCTCAAATCAAAAGAACTGTGGCTTTTGTATTTATTCCATTTATATTCCTTCGTCTTTTATAAGTTCTAATCGTTAAAAATTAAAAAAATATTAAATTCGCGATTCAATAATGTATCAATGTTCAAAAGAAATGGTTTATAGCTATTTATTAGAATTTAATAAAAAAATATATATTTTTTTTAAACTACATGAATTTTTGTCTCGACAATGGCTAAGTAGTGCGCCCTAGGGTTTGAGTATATGAATACACTCACTGAGACTACACGTGGAACCTCCGTGTGATTTGAGGACGCCACACTCTTGCCGTCTCTTGTAAGTATAAAACTTAACGGTCTGATAATTATAACAACAAAAACTTATTTCTTTTTTGTATAAGAATAAGTTTCATCATGATAGGTTAGTTTTAACGTATTTCGTCTCAGCCCATATACATCTCACCATTGGGCTCGCTCATCCTTCACAGGGATATTGAATTTGACCTACTATACTAGACGTATTGGCATAAGGTTTAATTTCGAGATTTTCTCCCTCAGTCGTCTTCTACGACATTCACCAGCAAGATAGAGAGGGATGTATTGTATTCTTACTCCGTCACCATCACATGGAAAAGTAATAATAATGGTATTAAATATTCCAGCTAGAAATTCTGTCATACCTCAAATCTATAAATCCTAGCAATAAGATATTCTACTTGTATTATATTAAAAAATTAAATTTAAATAACTGCAGTTCCGTATAGGAAAGGAAATGCTTTTTGTTCTTTGCTAGGCATTATCTCAGAGTTCATACGACTTAGCATTTATTTGTGGGAGTACTCACGACTGAATCTAGAAAGAGGTAGATTATGCTTAGTAACTATTTTTTATTTTCCTAAGTGACAAACAAGTAAACAGCGTAACTGTTGGTAAGTGCCTGCTAGCTACACTGCCGCTCATAGAAGGAGAAGAGAACCAGAAAGAACTTACCCTAGAAACTTACCCTAAGTTTGTGAGAGCCCGTAAGGTACGGTTTCCGTTATTATATTTTTTAGCTTACAGTGGGACATAAATTCCATTGTTGAGATAAGCCTGCTAAATAATATTTGTATTAACTACGCTATTCAGACAGATAGAATAATATTCAGTCCTTGTAACCGCACGGAAAGGTCTCGCCCTTCAGTCTAAGTAATCATAGAATAACTATTATTTACATTATCAAAATAATGGAGTAGGGAAAACTAAGTCAACAGGATAGGAAACTTTCCTTTCAGCACAGATTCGTGTGGACTCGTGTACATACGTATTTACATAAAGCTAGTCTAACTTTTATACTAGAAACCTTTTTTGTGAAGTATGCTGTTGAAGCCTGCTTGTTAGATTTTATTTCTTAGCGATAGAAGAAAGTGCTTGGTGGTTTTTCAAGTACTTCTATATGCTAAACCTTTACAATATAAGTTTTTTTTTGTATTTCTTATATTGATTACAACATGTAAAAAATAATATTGAAACGACGTTCCTTATTAATACACCATTCCGTATGATAACGGAGTAAGAATTCAATGTACCACTTACCCTTGAGCCTTCCTGCCCATGAGTATCGTAAAACATGATTAAGGGATATAATATGCACATAACATCTGTTCTAGAGAAGGAAAACACGAAATAAAATCCTATACTAACATAAGTCTGACCAGCGTGGTATAGGAGCTTAATTTCCTTCCTATTGTGACCGAAGCTTCAGCCAAGCAATTGGATGTATATGACTTAAGATGATGATGATTAATTACAACATGTGAAGTTAGCTAACAGATAATTTCATGTGCAACGTGTGGGCGGGCCGATAACAAGGGGGTGAAAATCTATCGTTTAATGTTAATGTTATGTTAATAATGTTTTTGGATGAAATTGGTGAAATGTTGACTGAAGTGGGAATTAATGAATAGTGTGCTAATATTATAGTTTAGGCAAAGCCATAGTCTCAATCTATCACACCAAAATAGCATCTTGTGTTTTACAAAGCACAAGTTCGTCATCATGTGGAGTAGTGATCACATCTCTGGGTAGGTACGTCCAAATATCAGCTATACTTGGTACCACTGTCATCGTTTTACCAACGTACTACCTACTCTATACCGCGGCAGGGTTATTCATTTCACCTAGAAACGTTATGGTTTTCCACTGCACGTTTCCAGCGATCATTTTTCCCACGTAAGTACAGACTCGGGAATGAACTACCTGCTGCTGTGTTTCCTGAGCGTTATGACATGTCCTTCTTTAAACGAGGTTTAAGAAGAGCCTTTTCTTCATGGTAGGCAACGGCTTGATTGTGCCCCTGGTATTGCAAAGGTCCATGTGTGGTAGTATCACTCACCATCAAGTATGCTGCTTGCTCGTTTGCCATCGTCAGCAATAAAAATAATTTAGCCTGCCAAAATAGCCTATGAATGTATATAAGAAATTTTGTCATCATCTCATCTCAGCCTACATAAATCTCACTGTCGGAGTCGGGCCTCGTCCACAAAGGGACAGAAATTGACCTACTATACTGCTCTGGTCACAGGTGTTGGCATATTTTATATTGAGCTTTTCTTCTCTTGGATAGATGTTCATGTCATATCCCTTAGCTGTCTTTTACGACACCCATGGGCAAGAGAAGTGGTTATGAATTGTATTCTTGCTCCTTCCCCTCGCGGATTTTATCATCATCATCATCTTGCTCTTATCCCAATTACTTGGGGTCGACGCAA
Organism: Lymantria dispar; assembly: GCA_032191425.1. Taxonomy (NCBI): domain Eukaryota; kingdom Metazoa; phylum Arthropoda; class Insecta; order Lepidoptera; family Erebidae; genus Lymantria; species Lymantria dispar. Next base: position 27,159,159 of record CM063442.1, read on the forward strand.
TATGTCATCTGTTTTGACATATTGCAAAAAGTTTCGGCAATGACTTTTATGACCGGCCGCCTGCCTGACGTCAACCCTCCTTGGGAATGTAATCGTTGACCCAAATGGTACCAGATGGAATTGGTCCGGGTCAATCTAGGGCTCTTAGTCGTCTTTTACGACACCCACGAGCAAAGCAAGGGTTGGTAGTATTCGAAGCCGCTACCACACAGCTATTTCGCGGATTTTATATAAGAACATTTTATAAATAGACTGATTACAAACTCAAACACCAGCATAAATTTTTTAGTTTACCAATCAGGCACTTTTCTCGCGGCGTATATACTTTATGTAAAACTTGCATTAAAACTATTACATTTCCCTCTGAGATGCACGTGAAACCAGTCCAACTTATAACGCTATTACTTTGAACATTTACTTGAAACTTCAATCTTCAAGATTAACACTCATGAAGTTAAGAACAGAATTTTCACAAAGAAAATTAACTAGAAACTATAAACTTCCGTATGGCTCTCGTTGTTATACAGGATGAGATTGTAACTCAATCTATTTTACTTACTGTTCATGTAGAGAAAGTAAATGCATAGAGCAAGTGAGTGAGTGAGTGGTTGAGTAGCTGAGTGGGTAAATGACTGAATGAGTCAGTGAGTAAGTGAGCGAGTAGGTGCGTGAATGAGTAGGAAAGTGAGTGATAGCTCTCACTAGCTGAGCTGCTGTTTTGTATTATATTTTAAAAATAAAAATGTATCGTAGTAGGAAAGGCATCACAGAGGAGTTAATACATACTAAAATGTTATTTATAATTTCATTTCAGAGAAGTAACTTAAAAATGACGAGCCCACTGAGTTTTTAGCCAAATATTTTCGGTTTGTAGCAGCATTGTGATCCTGTCTTAGATTATTAGATTAATTTTAAACAAATTGTACAATTGACGATAAATAAGTTATGGGTCTTATACTATTAAATGGAAAATGAAGATGAAATTATCAATATAAGCATAAGAAATCTTTTCATGTTTAATTTATTAAATTTGTAATGGGTTTCATACCATTAAAAGCATTTTTTTAGGACTGCTAAAGACCACGGTGATAAAGTTCAATACACTCATTCTATCTTCTTAATCTTTCTAAAAGAACGAGCGGCACCAATAAATGAGAACGAATTCTAATATATCTGCTCTGAAAAATACATATAAATATTTGTTTAAGGATCATACTTTGCTTTTAAAAAAAATACTCGTTATGAAGAATATTACACAATTTAAGAAAATTATCCCATTAAGTATGCCAAGCAGATATGCGCTGTATTTGGCTGTCATCTTTAAGGACTTCTGAAAGCCTCGGTAGTATATTAAAAATATAAAAGTTTATAAGTTTGTTTTGGGAACTGCCATAAGCAAATTCTTTGGTTTGAATTTTTATCACATTAGAAGTTATAATGAAGTTAATATAATTTTTTTCCTGCCGCTTCCGAATCTTATTTCCTTTGTTATCTTGTATTTTATGCGACTATTTATGTTATAGCGTTTGTAAACATTTTATAGATAGAAATTTCTCTATTAAAATTTTTATATATATGGAATTATATATACGGAAACTATTTTTTTAAGTATTCATGCTATGCTAATATTAAAATTAGATATGTTAGCTATTTAATCACATAAAGTATTCAATTTCACATCCTTAGAATAATAACATATAGAAGGTAAGTCCGCGCACAAAAAGTGAGGCATTTCAATTGGAGCCTAATGGAGCCTACGCCGAAACAGTCCCGTAATGTACAAGTCATTGCACTGCACGAACGTACGCAACTCTTAAAAATAAATAGGTAATTATGACGGCTTGTGCATTCAAATGGTGCCACAACACATTTGAAAAACATAAAAAGGTTTTTAACATTACTTTTAAAAGTATTTCGACGATTTATGTTTATAAAAACAAAATTTGATTTCATAATTTGTATAGTGGTTTCCGTGTGTACCTGTGTAATCGCCTGCCCGCCATTAATATTTTTAGATTCAAATTTTTAAAGTTCGAAGTACTGACACTATCCTTCTATACGTTATTATTCTAAGTTCACATCATTAAAATATTTGTATGATCTACAAATAGATACAACAATCGTTGTAAATTAGGCTTGGAGTGTGAATCAAAATCTTTACTTACCATAGTATAACTAGATCCAAAAACTATTCACTGTGCTAAAAGTAGCAAGCACCTTTGAACATATAACCAGTTAGAATCACTTGGAACTAGTTTAAACTAGTATTATAACGATAAGACTGAGGCGTGCCTTTGTTTTGTGCGGTGTAGGAAAGTACTTCGCGCGAAACGTTTTCAGTGGCTTGCTCATACAGTGCTACAGTGTACCGTCACCAACAATGTGATTTTACGAGAATTTAATTTCGTTGCTGGAGATATGTACAAGAGATTACAGGGTAGCAATCTTTATAAAGATATGTTACTCATATTCTATGTAATCTCTTTTTAACAAAGTAGTATAAAATAGCGACAAAGTATTTTTTAATGTTTACATGTGGTCATTTGGTATTATTAAGTATTTGAGTTATTAGACTCTGTCTTGACGGTAGATACCATGTCATTATTTCGTACACGAACGCGTATTTATCATCATTATCTCAACCCATATACGTCCCACTGTTGGGCTTGAGCCTCCTCCACTATGGGAGAGAATTTGAAGAGTGAACACCAGACGTGGTAAGGATGTGTGATGTGATGGGATGAAAGTGATATTGTGAGGAAACTTTTGAGTATGAACTTATGTTGAAAGTTCTAAGCGTAAGGAAGATCGGAGATAAGATGGGTATATTGCGTGAAGCATGATATGGTTAGAGAGGAAGTGAATACAATTAAGGTATCGTGTAAGAAGTTATTGCTTTGAACCCAAGTAATTAGTATAAGAAAAGGCTGATGATAATGATGAGTAGTCCTAAGTCTCTTTCTATTTTTTTTGTCGGGGTAATGGTATGGACATCGAATGCGTAACTCGCTAGATAAGTCACCGAATACAAGAAATCGATTGTATTAAAACGGGTGGAGAGGAGAAATTATAATATACAAGCAACCCAGGGCGAGTTGCGTTTTGCTTCGGTTTCAGTGGTTTTACTCGCGTAATTCCTGTTCCCGTAGATGTTACTCTTTTATACTATAGATTTCCATTGGTGAAAGAATTTTTTAAATCGATTTGGTAATTTAAGCGTAAAAGAGTAACAAACTTGCTTTCGCATTTATAATATTAGTAAGGATAATTTTCTCGCTAACTGTACCTCATTAAAAACTTAGAACTTGTTTCATTATGCTATTAGACGTCATTGTGTATCCACATATAATGCTAATAATTTTAAAGAATATTTAAATATATTCGCAATGTAAATTTTTACGATCTTAAAAATGTTCGACATAATTATATCGCCATGAGATTAATAATAGGGTAGTTTGTATTTTATTTCACAAATGACCGTGATTTCAAATATGTTTAACTCGGTTGCGACCTATAAAACAAGATGGCAGTCATGTCTAGAATGTAGTGGGTTATTGAGCTATGGAACTGTACGCCGTAATTAAGGAGTACCTATCGTCTTACACATATAATTATTGTACGTTTAGTGTAATAGTCATTATAAATCGTTGATTTATTGGTAAGGTTAAATTATTATATAACGTAATAGTAGTTCGCGAGAGTGTCATTAATTACTAGATGAATGTTATATAATATGCAGGCTATTCGGCAGGTAGATCTCTTAATATATTTTTGGAACTGCATCTATGAGGACGTCTACGTCCAAAAGTAAACTGTCAAGTACTAAAAGATGAAGCTTGTCGTATAATAATTTCGTACGTATGATAATGAAGAAAATAGTGTATATTGTTGATACCACTGGCGACCAGCTATTAGAAAGGATTGTAAAATCGTCATTCTCCTATCGTCATCTACATTTAACTTAATAGAAGAAAAGAAAGGTTTTGGCAGAATATCAGCGCTGCTTCTTTGAGGAGAAGTAGTATGAGTTAAGCCAATAGCCTTTTATTGCTTTTCGTCGTAATTAAAATTAAAAATATTAAATAACCCCCGGTACATACTAAAGTAAAAAAAAAAGAAGTATTACTTTCTCTTTAACAGGAATTATCAATTAATTGTCATTTAACGATTATAATGGCAAACATGATTCACTTAATCAAGCAATCATACGCAATAGCGCATCATTTTGGAATAGAGCTGATACTTTTATACTGCTGGACCGATATTAACCAAACATAGCTAAAAACTACCACAACCTAACTGCCTTCCAAATGGAAAAAAAACCGTATCGAAATCGGTCCATCCGTTTGAGAGCTACGATGCCACAGATAAACACACTCCCCCTTTTGCGTCGGGGTTTAAAAACATACTAAAAAAGCGGTGGATATTTGTATTCTTTTAATGTAATAAATGTGTTATTGGCTTGTCGAATGTAAAGAGTATGGGGAATATGTAAATAAATTTGATGAGTTTGACATGGCAATGACGTAAAATGGAATTTTCACGCCAAAATTATTCCCTCGTTATGAATAAAAATAACGTTTCGGTTTTACATATAAGCTCGTTTCATGACACATAATTTGAAAATTTTATTTTACACGAGTTGTAGGACTTCCTCGTTGTTGTAGTCGCGTATACGAAGCCGATTTTAAGGCTTAAGTTGAAATTGGGATATTATTAGACTAGATGATTTAATATTTATCAACATCGTCATTCCGCCTTTCACCGTTCATGGCTGAACGTCACAGTACCGTCTTTTGCTGAAATATGAAATTATAGCAAAAGGCGGTGCTGTGCCACCTGCATTCACCTTCGCCCAGCAACTTTCACCAAGTCATTGGCCCACCTGGCGGGGAGGCGTATTACGCTCCTCGTTCGTCCTCGTTTGATACTTGGTCTCCATTCGAGAGCCTTTCTTTCCCAGTGGCTATATCGTCGAGCGTTGTGGCCTACCCATAGCAATTTCAGCGTGCTATGTCGATTACATCCGTTTTTCTACAGATTTTCGTATTTTGAATTCCATCTCGTACATAAATCTCGAGCTATGCTCTCGAGCTATTCTCCATAACATGCTGAGCGACTCTGAGCTGGGTTATAGTACTTAAGATTTAATATTGCAATTACAGATTTCAGAAGCTTTCATGGCGATGTACGTATTAGGTAATCAAATTTAAATACAGGCTGTTATAGAAACGGCTGTGCTCGAAATCGCTCTACATAATAAAATACAGAATACGGAGATTCGACGAAGAACGGTTGTTATTGATATAGCCAGAATTTAGCACTTTAAAGTAGCTACATCATTCGTCGAACCGATAACCGTTGGAAAGAGTTCTCGAGTGCTAATCAAGTATATCAGATAACGCAATTGAGGACGTTTTCCTCGTATAACTTGTTAAATCTAATTTTAAATATTTAATTCTAATGATGCAAGGTAATATTATGAAAATATTGATCCGTTTCCTATTATATATTTCCTGTTTGGTAACGGAGTAAAAATATAACTCACTACCCTTTCTCTTGCCCGTGGGTGTCGTAAAAGGTGATTAAAGGAAGTAATATGCATGTAACATCTATATAAGATAAGGAAACTCGTATGAAAACCCTATGCCAACACGTCTGACCAGCTTGGTATAGTAGGTCAATTTCCCTCCCATAATAGAGGAGACCAGACTCGAATAGTGGACGTATACGGTCTGAGATGATAACATCTCTTATGATATATATGATACTAGCTGAACCAACTAACGTTGTTCTGTTCAAATAAAAATATCAGGTAGACCGAGCTTCGCTTGGAGTATTTTTGTAGCATTTATTTAGATATAGGTATATTAATAAAAAATTAAAAAATAAATAATGAAATTTATATAAAAAATTACAAACAGAGAATAATAATAACACCGAGATTCGATCCGACGCCGTTTGTCGCCGATGTCAAAAATAAAATGAAACCTGACTACATCGCCACTGAGCTATCGTAACTCATGACATTGATGGCAAAATTTGAATTCATATTCTTTTAAAATTTAATGTCATTATATTGTCTGCCAAAAACACTGACAAAACAACATTTTCTATACATAAAACCTAGTTAGATCGATTTTTTGGGCCCGAATCCTCTAGTATGCCAAGTTTCAATAAAATCGTTTCAACAAGATCCTCAATATATATATATATATATACAAGAATTGCTCGTTTAAAGATATAAGATAAAAGGAATTCTCCTTGAAATCGACAGCAGTGCCACGTATCGTGTCCATTTGTGAATCTAAACCATTCTCGAATCCCCTTGAACACACACACAAATATTGTATCAAAATCGATCCAGCCGTTCAGGAGGAGTTCAGTGACATACACACGTACACAAGAAATATATATAAAAAGAAATTTAGCAGTAATGAAAAAAAAATTGTGTATGTTGTAAATAAAACTATTTTACGAATTTTATCGCGTTCATGGTCACGGTGTCATAAAAAAGCTCAAAATCGCTCAGCGTCCTATGGAGAGCGCTATGCTCGGTATTTCTCTACGTGATAAAATTTGGAACACGGAAATCCGTAGAAGAACGGGTGTAACTGACATAGCCCGCAAAATTGTACTCTGAAATAGCAATGGGCAGGCCACATCGCTCGTCGAACCGACAAATGTTGGGGAAGAAAGGTTCTTGAGTGGCGACTACGAAACGGACGGCACAGCGTAGGACGGCCTCCCACTAGGTGGACCGACGACATTCACAAAATCGCAGGGAACCGTTGCATGCAAGTGGCGCAGGACCGTTCCGAGTGGCATTCTCGTGGGGAGGCCTATGTCCAGCAGTGGACGTCTGTAGGCTGATGGATGGATGGATGGTGACGGGCGGCATAGTCCGCGGTAAGTTTTCAAATCAAAAATCACATGCGCATTAAAATACGTAAAATAATTTTATTTACAATATGTAATACTCGCGTAAAAATCAGAAATCTTTAGTGTACGTTTTATGAAAATGATAGTATTTGCCTGGTATATTATAAAACCAACGGGTTTGGTAAGCGTAACTATTATGGCATTACCCTGCCTTGAGAAGGCCAATGTTCAACAGTGACTAGATATGTTGATGAAAGGATGAATTATCATGTAAATATAGTAAATAATTATATATATATATATATATATAATCTCTACTCCTTCTCTTCTTAAGCACTATCGTCCGATATCTATCCTGCCATTCCTATCCAAAGTGCTTGAGGCCTGTGCCCACAAACAGTTATCTCATTTTGTCCATGTTAACGACATTTTAAGTCCACTGCAGTCTGGCTTCAGGCCTGGGCACAGCACAGTCTCAGCACTCCTTAAAGTGACTGGCGACGTGAGAGCTGCCGTGGAGGATACTAGGATCACCGTGCTGGTCCTGGTAGACTTCTCTAATGCCTTCAACGCCGTCAGTCACGATATCCTGCTATCTATTCTGTCCCATTATAGGATCTCATCGGATGCTTTGGAATGGTTTTCATCTTATCTTCAGGGTCCAGCAGTCCATCCGTATCGACGACACTTTGTCCGATTGGTGCGATTTGGGCTCTGGCGTCCCTCAAGGCGGTATATTTTCCCCTCTTCTCTTCTCTCTCTTCATTAATCTTATAACCTCTGAACTTCAGTGTGCGTATCATTTGTATGCCGACGATCTACAACTGTACTCTCATGCCAAGCTGGATGATGTGCAATCAGCTATCGCAAGTGTCAACTCGGATCTATTAGCTATAAGCGATTGGGGTGCAAGGTTTGGCTTGGCAGTGAATACCGATAAGTGCCAATGGATTGTACTCGGTATTCCTCGGATTATCAGCAGGCTTGATGCTCATAGTTTGCCATCAGTTCTCTATAATGGAACAGTGATCCCTTATAGCCAACACGTCAAAAATCTCGGCCTATGTCTGGACTCGACGATGGATTGGCAAACACAGATCACTACCGTATCGAACAAAGTTACGGGAACACTTTGCTAGCTATACCGTTTGAAGAACTTTCTTCCTATGAAGACTAAGACAGCGCTGGTTCAAACCTTAATCCTTCCTATCATCGATAATGCTGATGTGTGCTACCTCGACCTGAATGCAGATCTGCTCAATAAACTGGACCGACTTCTCAACAATTGCATTCAATTCGTTTTTAACCTGCGCAAATTCGACCATGTCTCCTCATTTCGCTCTCAGCTTAATTGGCTACCGATTAGGCAAAGACGAAGCTTGCGAACTCTCTCTTTACTGTATTCTACTTTAAATTCTCCTAATGCTCCTCCCTACTTAAAACTTCACTTTCAATTTTTTTGCACTACTCATGACCGTAGTCTCCGTTCCTCAAAAACTCTTCTTCTTCACTGTCCTTCTCACTCCTCTAATCTGGTTCACTCTTTCTTTTATATCCAGGCTATTCTTCTCTGGAATGCGTTACCATTAGATATCAAAATGGCCACCAGTCGTGACAGTTTTAAGGCTATGGTCAAACGACTATACCTGAATCTTGTGATGGAGTCGACTCATCAGTGATGAATTATCTCAGCCGTTTATATAATATATATTTATATATGTATTTGTGTGTATGCATGTATTTATGTATTTATATGGGTAGGTATGTATCTATGTATGTATGTATTGTCTTTATGTATTAGGTATTAGGTAAGATTGTATTAATTAATTTGATTCGGATAACTGTTCATCAGAATTCATTGCTCTCGCTGAATTGCACCTACCTAATTTATTTCTGCTCCACCCCAGGTCGACTGGTAGAAAATGCCTAAGGCACTAAGTCCGCCATGTACCTTTTTTGTGTGCAGAAGATTTAAATAAAATAAAATAAATAAATAAATAATATCCGTGTGGTAACGGAGTAAGAACACAATTCACCACTTCCTCTCTTGCCCGTGGTTGTAGTAAAACATGACTAAAGGATATAAATATGCGTATAATAAAACACGAAACAAAACTCTATACGAACAAAGTCTGACCAGCGACCACACTATACCAATAGTAGGTCAATTTTCCTCCCATTGTGGAGTAGGCCCTCGCCTAAAAGTGGGACATGTATGGGCTGAGATAATGATGATGTAATAAATAGTATTAATTTTGGGATATAATTTAAGGGCGCATTGAATATCAATACAATACTTATACTAGTTTATATTTCGAATGAACAGCCAAGAGAAAGAACCCCCGATGCAAAAAGAGGCGTGTTAAAAGTTTGACGTCGATGTCTGTCTGTCTGCGTGTAAGTGTGTGTGTGTCATCGTATGTGGCGTCCTAGTGGCGTCTCAAACAGATGCACCGATTTTGATGTAGTTTTTTTTTCATTTGAAAGTTTCTTTGTGGTGGTTCTTAGCTATATTTGGTCAATATCAGTCCAGTAATGTAAAAGTATCAGCTGCAAAATGATGTAATGGAGTATGACTACTCGATTAAGTGCTTCACGCGTGCCAGTATAATCGTTAAAAGACAGTTAATCGATAATTCCTATTAAAGAGAATATAATATTTGCTTTAATATTTTATTTTGTGTCGGGGTTTTTTTTTTTTTTTTTTTTTTTTCAGAATATTCAATTATACTGGCTTTTAGTAAGGCAATAATTCTTCTACTGCGGGGGACTTTACAAACATATAATTTAACGAACACACATCATATCCAAACTGGGAACTACAATTTGCGCATCGTACAAAGTATTATCATGCGTGGGAATCAAACCCACAATACCGACAGAGTAGATTGGCATCGCTATCAATTTTATGTGGTAGGACCATAATGTCGATAGTCTTCTGTCTACAGCCGCAGGCCAGTCTTCTGGGGACCTACTCTCACAGAAAATCGACGTCCGAGTTGTATGTTACTACCGAAGACTTTCTGAGGGTATTTTCGTGTGGTAGATTTTGAGATGTCTTTAGTATTACCGAACCGCATTGTAAGTACATTCACACTCCCTTCATTATTTTTACGATAGGCAACGTCTTAGCAAAAGTGCCAATGAAAAAATCTTAACAACTATACCACTTGTTTAGTCATTATGCTACCGTGAAATAAAATGTTCAGATCTATTGTAATCTCATTATATATTGCTGAATAACCTAATAAACTGTTCGAAATACAAAATCATTCTGAGTAAAACTTAAATAAGATTTAAAACCACCTCAGTACGCCCAAATGTAAAGCTCCAATTCTTTAAAAAAAAAGCTCAATTGGACTTGTGATGCAAATACGAAAATCTACTTTGGCGCTCAGCGGAGCTTGGGACTGAATTAAACTCCATTTAGATATCCGCGATTTGCTGAGTGATCTAACCGGTCCATAAAGTGGTTTCAACTTATTTACTGTGGAATTGGTTTTGAATGCGATCGAAACTTTAATTTGTGGATGTATTTTTTGTTTCATTATTGCTGTATTTTTATACACAATTTGTATTACTTGAATAGCTCTTTTAAACTACACTTTTAATGTAAATAAAACTATTTTAACGGATTTTATTGCGTTTGTATTTGATTTTTGTTTGCCCGAAGTTTCGAACACTTTTTGCTTGTGACCATGAACGCTATAAATGTGATAAAATCCGTAAAAATGATTTATTTACAATATGCAATCTTTCCGTGTAGTGACGGAGTAAGAATACATTTCACCACCCCCTATCTTACCCGTGGGTGATCGTACGAGACGACTAAGGGATATAAAACGCATATAACATCTATGCGAGTGAAGGAAAACTCGAAATAAAACCCTATACCAACACCTCTGACCAACGTGGTATAGTAGGTTAATTACCCTTCCATTGTGGAGGAGGCTCGAGCCCAACAGTGGGACGTATATGGGCTGAGATGATGATGATGTAATACTCGCGTAAACATCAGAATTCTTTTTTATTACCTTTTTAATTTCAATGTTAGTTCAACATTATAAACAGACACTTCGACCTTTATTCTTACATACATATAAAACAGTTATACATAGTAGCCATGATTTTATTTTTTGTCATCATGTTCAAATCAGTTAATTAACCTACTATACCACCCTGTTTAGACGTATTGGTATAGGGTTTTATGAACAGTTTTCCTTCTCTTGCATAGACGTTATATGCAGATTTAACTCCTCGGTCGTCATTTACAATAACCATGGGAGGACGGAAAAGCCATTTTGTACTCAAATTAAAATTAATACATATAAATTAAAACTTTAGTTTTACATGGTCAACTACAAGATTGATTTAGTTAAATAGAAAAAAAAAGTAATTTACAAAACCTTTAATATTTTAAACGATTACATCTTAAGTACTAACCTTTTAATTGTATTTTGTTCTTCAAATTGTAAATATAAATCGTATTGTTAAATAATTAAGCGTTTCGTAATTTGCCTCAACTTTAATTACTGCGCCTTATTATTCAAGTTTCGCTGAAAACTGTAGATTTCTTATTTGTTTCTACAGAATATTGTGAAATACGAGTAATCAAAACAACTTCAAATCACTTATTACGTATAAACCCTATGGTCCCTAGGGCCCTCGCCCTTGTGATATTAATTTTGTATTTTTTAACTAATTTTAAATATTTTTTTAATTAACCTAATAATCAACATGCTATGGAGAGGACTATGCTCGATATTTATCTACGTGATAAAATTCAGGATACGGAATTCCGTAAAATAGCGGGTGTAATCGACATAGCCCGCAAAATTAGCGCGTTGACATCGTTGGGAAGAAAGGTTCCCGAATAGTGACCACAAATCGGACGATGCAGCGTAGGACGACAGCCTACTAGGTGTACTGACGACATCTTAAATGTCACAGGGAACGATTGGATGCAAGTGGGACAGGATGGTTTCGAGGAGCATTCTCGTGGGGTGGCCTATTTCTAACAGTGGACGTCTTCAGACTTATGGATGGATGGAATAATCTACTCCTGAATCGAACTGTAGCTGCTTTTCAAAAAGATTTAGCAGGAAATTAAATAGTCCATCATACATTATAAATTACTTCTTTTATATAAAGTTGTCGATGCTTCTATGTTCGAGATTTTTCTGCGAGATAGAATCCGAAATACGGCAATCCGCAGAAGAACGCGTGTAACCGACATAGCATGAAGAATTAGCATGCTGAAGTGGCAATGGGCAGGTCACATCGCTCGACGAATCGACAACCCGGAAGAAAGGTTTTCGAGTGGCAACCACGTATCGGATGACGCAGTGTAGAAGGTAACTAGGTAGACCGACGACCTGGTGAAAGTTGCTGGGCGTCGTTAGATGCAGGCGGCACGGGACCGCACTTTGTGGCGTAACATGAGGGATGCCCACGTCCAACAGTGGATGGCGATAGGCTAAAATTAGTATAATAATATAAAATCGTATACCACATATTAAGTATTAGCAAGTATAAAATCCAGCATGATATCCTTTGAAACTTACCTTCTATAATTTTCTCTTAAAGATATATAAAAGGCTGGATAAGATCTCACAAGGATGAAATTAATTATTAGGGCAGCCATCATACACCTGTGCCAATAGTTATCAAATCATTTATTCTGCAAAAGGCCCTTAAAGGCACTTACATATTGTCGAATTTATACATCGTTTGAAACAATTCAATAATCTACCACTAGATCAGAATGCGACCACAAATTGACAAGATCTGGAAGACAACTTAGCGCGCTGTATTAAAAAAAAACATTTAAATATGCATTTAAAGATTTAATACAAATAAAAAAAGAAATAAAATATGGCTGGAATAGATCACCACAATCGTGGACAATTCACCATTCCTTATCTTGGCCGTGGTTGTCGTAAAAGACGACTATGGGATATAATATGCACATAACATCTGTGCAAGAGAAGGTAAACTCGAAATGAAACTCTATACCAACATGTTTGACCAGCATGGTATAGTAGGTCAAATTCCCTTCCATTGTGGAGGAGGCCCGAGCCCAACAGTGGGACGTATGTGGGCTGCGATGATGATGATGATGATGAGATCCCACAAGAATCACTCGATTGAAATTGACCTACGATTAATTGGTAACACGGTTTGGTATAGGATTTCATTTTGAGTTTTTCTTCTGTTACATAGAAGCATATTATATCCCTTAGTGATTTATTCAACATCCATGAGTAAGGTATTTTGAATTATATTTTTACTACGTCAATACACAGAAAACAATTAATTGTGTATTTTGAAAAATAAATTCTTTGAAATTTACTTAATCTTAACAAATTATTATCGAAATTTTAAAGATTTATTAAGTAAATTAACATTAACCAAAACAGGATAGAGTAGACACTGATGTATGAGGCAACGGTATCATAAACCCCACACGACGGAACTTAACTGATGGAAATATAATTCAGTATGAAAATGGTAGTGTGCTCATAAATTTTAATAAAACACGGACATTTAATCTGTTCGCTGACGTCTCTGGACCTAATCTTATTTGTACGAAATCTGTTATTTTATTTATTATATTATAAATTCTATGTTTTGCTTTTCCGTGTGGTGATGGAGTAAGAATACAATTCATCACTCCCTCTCTTGCCTGTGGATGTCGTAAAAGAGGACTAAGAGATATATGCAGATAATATCGATGCAAGAGGAGGAATCTCGAAATAAAATCCTATTCCAACACATCTGACCAGCGTGGAATATTAGGTCAATATCTCTCCCATTTTGGATGCCTGTGCCCAACAGTGGGACGTAAATGGGCTGAGATGACGATGAACTTATTGTGTCCAAAATACGATTAAGGAAGGTTAGCACAAATTCGAAATGAAGCAATATGAAACTATTGTAGAAATACGATTTAACAAGTCAACTTCGTTCTTTTTAGGGAGTAGGAATATGTCCAGCGTTGGGACGTATGTAGTCTGTAAAAAAAGCAAAACGTATTTTATTTAATACTACTCTATAATAAACAAATATCTACTAGAATCCGGATTTAAATTTATATGTAATAAATTACTAAGGACAATCCAGTGGCCCGTCTCATTAAAAGTCGGATGTGAGGTTACCGTATCCACTAAGCCGTATCGCCGCTTGTATGAAATTCAAATACTGAGCCTCATGCAAACTAAAATAGGAATCATTGACTTAAGACGGATAAATAAAACCTGCTCATTTTTCTAGTGGACTGTTTACCCTTTTAGCTATTTCCATAAAATGTAAATTCGAAGTTCAGACAAAGAAAAACCTGATATTTTATACTTTAAAAATTATACAGTAATTCTATAAGGATATACAGAATCACTTAATGAAAAGTAGGTATCTGTTCATTTAAGTTTTGGTATGTTAGTTACTTTACGATGGATTGAATACAATAATCGCCACCCCTTACTTGCTTATGAATGTTTTAAAAATGAGCTAAAGTAATGAATGAGAACGTGGGAAGTAGGTCTTTACTGGGAACCGTGTAATACTTCACTGCAATCGCCAAAGACGCTTGCTAAACATGAAAATTACGATACAATCGCCCTCAATTATAGGGTGATCCACATACTTTAGTGGACGACAAAGGTGTAGATGATGATGCTATTATTTTGAATGACTAATTATATAGAAGTTTAATTAAATCAAACAATAAAACCCGTATTATATTTTATTCTCGATTTTATAATATAACTCGATTTTATATCCAATTTTCCTTCTCTTGCATCAATGTTACTTGCATATATATACCCTTTAGTAGTCTTTTACGACACCAACATTCTAGAAAAGGTCACTACAAAGAAAGTTTGTTAATTCAATGTAAAGGTTAATAGTTAGTTGACTTTAATATTTTTAAAATAACAAAATTGTATAAGGTTAAATTAATTTAAGACTAATTTTATTAAAATAAAGCCCTCCGCGTGATGACGGTGTAGGAATACAATTCTCCACCCTCCTTCTTGCCCGTGAGTGTCGTAAAAGGCGACTAATGGATTAGAATATACTGATAAATAGCGGTTATCAGGCAGCAAGAAAAGAAAAACTCAAAATAAAACTATACGAACCCGTCAAATCAGCGTGGTTAAAGAAGGTCAATTTCCCTCCAATTGTGGAGGAAGGCAGAGCCTAGCAGTGGGTGTATGCCAGTTGTTATGATGATGATGAGTGCAAAGGTTTTTTATAATAACAGTATATTTAGAAATACTTTAGATGATGATCGTTACACATAAATAACATAATTATGTGACAACATTGGTGATTAATAAAAAAAATATATGATAAACAACTTCATTGTAAACTGTGAAACTACCTAATGAAAGAAAAATATGTGCAGATAACAAAGAAATATTAATTCAAAGTTCCCTTGAGAGGGTTTATAAGTAACATTATTTTTTAATGAAATATAAACTTCGCACAGAATTAAATGATACTGACCCAAAAAGGTCCTTTCAGCAGCATACGTTAATTATGAAGCATATACAAAACAAAATTTACAACTTTTGTACACACCTACAAATGCTAAATAATCATAATTTATCTCTAGTCACGTATAAATTAACAGAGGAAGCCATTATCAAGCTAACAGATGACAGGAAGGCATTAAACTCTAAAATTGTATAAAACTAATTACCGTAGAGAGCGTTTGCAAAGGTGACCGTTGTAATATGAGGTAAGGTTAAGTTTAGGATGGCATAGGAAATGCGATTAGTCGCAAAACCCTTGGTCAGAATACACAGCGTTAGATATGTTTAACCGACTTCTAAAACAGGAGAAGGTCCTCAATTCGGATGTTTGTTTTTCTTTTGTGCTTGCACATAAATTTGAAAAATTCTTTTTTTATTGGAAAGGGTATATACTTCCCAAATGGTCCCGTGAAAATTTTATCGAAATCGTAAAAGAAGTTTTTGAAAAATAAACAAAAATCTAAAAATTTATCTACATTGTCTACATTATTGAAGTCGGTTTTTTTTTTGCAAAAAAACAATTAATTACACCAGCACACAAAAAAAAGTGGAATGTACTTTGGACCGGACCTACCTACCGACATGTTTTTCGACCCGCTGAATCTGAATTTCAAGTCCGTTTGGCCCGGTCACCCTCCAGTTTTGAGTAAAAAGCAAAAACCTCAAAAAAAGACAAAAAATTACAAAAAAAAACTGCAGTCACAGCAATGAAAAATTTTTTGTGGACCCGGATCACGTAAATACAAGTTAAGAAATTAATATTTTATGCGTGAAAAATTACAGGAAAAGTAATCATGTTTTATAGATTTTTTTTTCATATTTTTAATTGCAATTTTCCCGATTTTATTGGTGTTTTGAGTTTTTTTTTAATTTTAAAACGTTACAAAATACATGAAAATCATACTCAATCTGAGTCCAAAAAAAAATTTATTTCTAAAACTTCAATTTTTCATGATTTATTGGCATTTTTTTGGGGGTGTTAATTTTTTTTTCAAATTTGGACGGCTCGCCGGGCTAATTAACTTTTAGATTTAGATTCAGTTATTTGAAATACACAAAAATCATACGTGATCCGGGTCCACAAAAAGGTTTTTAATTGCTGTGACTGCAATTTATTGCTTTTTTTTTGAGATTTTTTGCATTTTACTCAAAACTGGAGGGTGACCGGGTCAAACGGACTTGAAATTCAGATTCAGCGGGTTGAAAAACATCTCGATAGGTAGGTCCGGTCCAAAGTACATTCCACTTTTTTTTTGTGTGCCATTGTTATATAATTTGCCATTATATAATTTTTGTTTCATTATGTATACGAATACAATTGCTATGCATAAGAACTGTTTCACTATGCATAAGAATAAATATGCTTTCCGTGTGGTGACAGAGTAAGAAAATAATTCATCATTCCCTATCTTGCCCGTGGATGTCATAAAAGACGACTAAGGGATATAATATGGAAATAAAATCTGTGTAAAAGAAGGAAAATTCGAAATAAAACCCTATACCAACATGTCTGACCAGCATGGTATTCCAGAGCTTCGTCCACAATTGGAAAAAAAATGACTATAACCTTAAATGGGTAGGTATAGATTTTTAATCCCGCGGGTGACTGGACCGGGGAGTTAGTACGTCACCCGCCGAGAGAACGACCGCGCGACGAATACCAACGTTCTCCCCGAGGGGGTGACGTCGGTCGAGAGTACTCCTCAAGGGGTATTCCGTTGGGCTGACCACTGATGACAAGTCATCCTGCACCGGTGGTCGGTCCAACGACGACGAAGGCGACATGTCACGGGTGGGTTACAGGGCTGTGCGCGCCGCCCCTCTTTCAGCCCGAACGGAGCCGGGCTACGGGTGCGTTGACCGTAAAAAAAAGGTGTAGACTTATATTTCCCCTTTGTTGCATAAGTGTTATCTGCGTATTATTTTATTAATCGTCTTTTGGTTCACTTTTGGGCAAGAAATGGGGTGATAAATTGTATACTTACTCCGTCACCATACGGAAGCAATATTTAGTACCTCACTTAAAAATATGCGTATTAAAATAATTTTAAAAGTCTAGTATCTTTAGGAGTCCTAAGTCGTTAATCTTTAGACACACTGTATTAAAGCGTAACAAACAATGTTCTAAGACTTTGAAGTTGGAAGGAGGAAGTGTTTGTTGCAAGTAATAAATATCTCGGTAATTGTGTACCGTGTCTAATCAGGTGGCTGCGTTAGAAGCGTTTGATTTTGTTTTAATAATAGGTATTAATATATTTCAATTCAATTCAATTGAATATTTTAGTTGAATTAAGAGTTCTCTTCTCTATAATGTTTAAAAATCATGGGCATTTAATTTAGAAAGTGAACGTTACAGGTCAAAATAAATATTTAAGGATCATCGTTTAAGTCTAAGGTCCATTAAAGCATTCCAGTTACAATGCCTTTCATTTCGGACTCACACCTAATTAATGAAATCAAGTCATTTTTTTTTTTGGGGTGGGCTATGGTCGGCGCGCCCGGCTCTTTCCGGGGGGACAGAGGGGCAACGCGCGGCCCCGTAACCCACCCATATAGCACGTCGCCTTCGTCATTGGGCCGACCACTGGTGCAGAGTTCCTTGACTTCAGTAGTCGACATGACGGAATACCCCGAGGGAGTACCCTCTCTCATCGACGTCCCCTACCGGAACGCCAATCGCCGTCGCGAGACTAACCTCTCTGCGGGTGCCAGATTAAATCCCCGGTCCGGTCACCCGCAGCCTCAAATCAAGGCCTTGAGCTAATGTGTCAGATCGTAAGGGTTGGTTTAACCGTCAAGTACTAAAGATTCCACAGATGGCATAGTAGTAATAATACCAACCTATCATACTAATGCGACACTAGTATTTTTTTACTAAAGTTTGATTCCTATGCATAACAATACTTTTTGCGATCCAAAAATTGGGTGTGATTAGTGTTTATTGTATGATTTCGAGTTACCCGTAAAACAAGAATTGCATTGCCTTCGAACTGATTGCCTTTTTTTTTTTTTTTTTATGGGTGGGCTATGGTAAGCGCACGCGCGGTCCAATCCGTCCGGGACGATGAAAGGACGGCGCGCGGGCCCATAACCCACCCGTACCCACGTCACCTCGTTGTTGGGCCGACCACCGGAGCAGATGTGACTTGTCGTCAGTGGTCGGCCCGACGGAATACCCTTTCGGGTATCCTCACCTCTCGACGTACTGGGACGTCTGTCGCCGTCGCGCGGTCAGCCTCTCCGCGAGTGACGGACAATTCCCCGGTCCGATCACCCGCGGCCTCGGCTAGGGCGGCATTAGGCGCAGATACTCGCGCCTGCGCCGCTCGAATCGCCGGCGGCGGAACGTGTCGCCGAAAAGGAGCTCTACTCGCACACGATCCGCCGCCTCCTTCCGTGAGATTACGGTCTCACAGAAGGCGGCGACCGCGTCCCAGTTCCTGACGCTGACGAGCATCTCCCTGGCGATGGTCGGCAGCGCCAGGTCGGCACTGATAATTGCGACGAGTTCACGGCGATCCCCCTCCCATGCAGCACACTCCTCGAGCGTGTGCTGCGCCGTGTCCTCGTCGCAACTGCAGTGGTGGCAGGACGGTGTGCTCTCCCTCCTGACAATCTTGTGCAGGTACTTCCCGAAGCAACCGTGCCCCGTCAGCACCTGCACCAACAACTGATTGCCTTAGAACTTCGACTGAAAAAAAAATAAAGAAAATTTTTGATGCTAGGATAGTAAACCATGACCGAATCTATCTTTATTCAAATTACTTAGTAAAACATTGCTGACACTAGCTGATCCATGGGACACTGTTCGGAATAGTTAAAAAGAAAATAAATTCCTTGAAATCGATAGCTGTGTCCGTTATTATAAATGCATTATATAATGGTTTAAAAATAATGGATTTTTTTTTTCTTGTGGGTGGGCTGCGGTCGGCGCGCCTCCGCACCACTCCATCCGGGGCGACAGAGGGGCTTAAGCACGCAACTCCCGCAACCCACCCGAAAACCACGTCGCCTTCGTCGTTGGGCCGACCACCGGAGCAGGGTTACTTGACATCAGTGGTCGGCCCGACGGAATACCCCCTATTGGGGTGACCTCCCATCGACCGACGTCCCCCCCTCGGGGAGGACGTCGGTCTTTCCTCACGCGGTCGGCCTCTCGGCGGGTGACGGACTAATCTCCGGTCACGTCACCCGCAAAAAAATAATGGTATGGCCATTATTTTATTTCTAATGAAATATATTTAAGACCCATCCGTTCCCTAGCCGAGGCCGCGGGTGACGTGACCGGGGAGTTAGTCCGTCACCCGCCGAGAGGCCAACCGCGTGAGGAAATACCGACGTCCTCCCGGGACGGGGGGGACCTCGGTCGATGGGAGGGTACCCCAAGCAGGGGGTATTCCGTCGGGCTGACCACTGATGACAAGTAACCCTGCTCCGGTGGTCGGCCCAACGACGAAGGCGACGTGGTGTTCGGGCGGTTTGCGGGTGTGCGTGCTCACGCCCCTCTGTCGCCCCGGACGGAGTGGTGCGAGGAGCGCGCCGACGGCAGCCCATCTCAAAAAAAGAAAAAAAAAAGGACCCATCCGTTGGGTAGTTTCAAAATCTATAATAGATATAGAATAGAAACATCTTTGTATTATATATATAATACAAAGATGTGTAAGTATGATATAAATATAAATTGATTTCCATAAACTATTAAAGTTCAGTTTAAATTCTGCACCGCAATATATGCATATAAAATTTATTAACTCTGAATTATTTTACCGCAAAATTCCTTTGAGAGGTGTATGTACGTCGAAATTCCATTTGAACATCCATTCGTGAAGAGTGTAATATATTTGTTGCACACAAATATGTTTTATATTATTTCTATGTTGTGTCTGGAGTTATGTCTATGTTCATTTTCTAATAGACCATTTCGTAGGTACTTCAGTTGATAAGGTATTCTAAATTTTGGTGAATTTTGTTAAAGTGTAACGCTTTTCAGCTCTCTTGTTTAAATTTCAAAATCCCTTTATCATTGTAAATAAAACTTACGTTTTTTTCGCGTTTATATTTAATCTTTATTTTGATTACCCGAAGTTTTGAACACTTTACAGCGTTTATGGTCACGGGCGGCTGGAAGAGCGATAAATTCTGTAAAGTAGTTTCATTTATAACTAGCAACTTGCCCTAGCTTTGCTTCGGTTTCGGTTTCAGTCGCCTTACCTGCGTAGTTCCCGTTCCCGTGGGAATATTGGGATAAAATATAACCTATGTTACTCCCTGATATTATAGCTTTCCACTGGCGAAAGAATTTTTGAAATCGGTTCGGTGGTTTAAGCGTGAAAGCGTAACAAACAAACAAACTTACTTTTGCATTTATAATATTAATAACAATGCGTAATACTCGCGTAAACGATGAGGTCGACTCAATAAGTAGGCACCGCTCTTGCATCGTACTTATTGTAATAGGTATTGGCAATAGTTTTATGACCGGCCACCTACCTGACGTCAACCCTCCTTAGGAATGTAATTCTTGACTAAATTGTATCGGAAGAAGTTGGCCCAGGGCTATGTAAAGTTACCTACGCCTGATGCCGCCCTAGCCGAGGCTGCGGGTGACCGGACCGGGGACTTTAGTCCGGCACCCGCGGAGAGGCTGACCGCATGACGGCGACAGACATCTCGGGACAGGGACGTTGAGAGGTGAGGGTAACCGAAAGGGTATTCCGTCGGGCCGACCACTGAGGGCAAGGAACTCGGCACTGATGGTCAGCCTAACGATGAAGGCGATGTGGGTACGGGTGGGTTATAGACCTGCGCGCCGTCCTTTCGGCGCCCCGGGCGGAATGGACCACGTATGCGCTTACCGTAGCCCACCCAATAAAAACAAAAAACACTAAAGATAAGATAGCCCATTCTATGATTCCTTTTTCATACAAGTCTTTAGGCCTATAGCTTTGTGATGACAAAAGTACTTATGCACGTAAATGTATAGGATTCATCTGGTGAGAGAATGAGATGGAGGATGGAGGATAAATGATGAAGGATGAATGATGAAGGATAAAAGAGTTTCACTTCTGATATGCATTCTTTGTACACACACTCTTCTTTTTTTAATATGACTTCATTTATGATAGTGTTCCTGTACGAAAAATAAATCTTTACAACATTGTAATAGAAGAAAATCAATTTTGACGTGACAACGTCTAATAAATCGATGAACGCTGGCTGCATGCACGCAAAAGTGTCCTGTTACGCTCCTTGTCCCGTTACGCTCATTGTTTTATTATTAAGTAGTATGCGATTCAGCTGTACTAAAGCGCGCCATCTATCGATGCGAAAGGATTTCAAATATATTCATTTAGTACAATGCGATTCAGCTAAACTGAATAGCGCCATCTATCGAGACTTAATGACGTTGTCACGTTAAACTATCGTCCGTAAACCGACTTTACAGACAACCATTTGTTTTTTTTTTATAAGTACAATAAATATTTTTATCATTAGCCAGTTGTGAATATTTAAAAATGTTTTTGTATCAATAAAATTTGCTTCACAACACTTTAACTGTTGATTGAACTGTTGAAAGAAAAAGAAACGTCGTAGTCCTCTATTGCAACACCCACGAGCCCCCCCAAAAAAAGTGAGTGGTGGATTGTATTCTTACTTCATCACTACACGGGTAATCTATATCTATGTATATACAAAAAAAAGGTAACACTGAACTATTAACAACAATCAGGTTACATTAAGAAATTTATCATCATTCATCATCATTTCAGCTCATATACGTCCCACTGTTGGGCTCGAGCCTCCTCCACAATAGGAGGGTAATTAATCTTACTATACCATGCTGGTCAGAAAGGCTGGTATAGGGTTTTATTTCGAGGTTTCCTTCTCTTAAATAGATGTTATATGCATATGATATCCCTTAGTCATCTTTTACGATATCTATGGGCAAGATATGGAGTGGTGATTTGTATTCTTACTCCGTCACCACACGAAAAAAGTAATTTATGTAAAGAATTAATAAATGAAAAATTAATTATTTATTAACAATATAAACTAAGTTCGTATAACAATATCATTCAATCTATCAAATATAAAGATAAACAGCAAAAGTCCAACAATCTCTGATAAAAATGTATGTCGAAATTCGATACTCATCGTGACAATATCGAATTGCACTTTTGAGTTTCACTTAATTTCACGGTGGTCAAAGTAAGTGGGTCTCGCAGGGAACGGTTCTTGGTCCGCTAGTTTTCAATTTACCGTATTGCAACGCAGCAAATAGTTCATCGTTGCGATTTTATTCGCTCAACATTTTGATAATAAAGTCTGAGTGGTTTAGATTTCTATTAGTTAAAAACGATTTTGATACACTATATTTATGCCTTTTAAATAAAAAGTAGAAATATATTAAATGATCACAGCCCGTACACCATCACATCATTGGGCGATGGCTGTTGGGCTCGGGCCTCCTCCACTACCGTCGGCCCAACGACGAAGGCGACGTGCATCGTGGGTGGGTTACGGGTGTGCGTGCTTACGCCCCTCTGTCACCCCGGACGGAGCGGTGCGAGGAGCGCGCCGTCCACAGAAAAAAAGGGGCTTAATTTCGAGTTTCCTTTATCTTACATATGTAGATGTTATATGTATATTATATACCTTGGTCGTCTTTTACGACACCCACGGGCCCGACAGGGGGTAGTAAATTGTATTTTTACTTGGTAACTAAAGAGGACAATATTTAAATACGGTTTTTTTCCGTACTTATTAAAAACCCATCATTTGATTTTAGTTAAAATTAAGCAAAAGTTTCTAACCTGCCAGTGTCTGTCGTAATAGCTAAATATCTGATTCTTTATTCAAATATTAATTCATCATCATCAATCAGATATTTGCTGTACGTGAGTCTCCGCCATAAAAGAGAGAATAATGTCGTAATATACCATGCTTCGCAGGCGTATTACCCGAAAGATAAGTACTGGCCACTCTTCTTCAACCAGGTGTTGGTAGAATACCAGCACTATTTCTTTAAGATGTAGCACGAGCTGAACCAATAGCCTTTTTTGTTCCTCGTTAAAATTAAATTATTTTATTTAAGAAGCGCTTTTATTAAGTTCTGTTTGTGGTTTTTATTAAATTTAACGGCAACAGATTAAATATTTATCTTTCTTCTGATGACTCTTGCCCGATTTTAGGATTTACATGGAGACTTAGGATAACAATAATTGTATCTTTATTCCGTCACTACATGGAAATGAATTGTGAGATACACAATAAAATTCACACTATTTCTAAATACGGCACTATCCGTATGGTAACGAAAAAGACGTCTTAGGGATATGACACGTCACCCTAACGACACCCGATTTTACTTCTGGATATTGTAAAAGATGAACAAGGGATATGAAATGCATAACAACTACGCAAGAGTAGGAAAACTTGAAACAAAACCCTAAACCAACCGATCTGACCACTATGGTATAGCAGCTCAATTTCACTCCCATTGAGATCCCTCTTACGATTTATATGTTACTTATTTCATGAATGATAAAGGAAACTGTTATACGTTCTCGGACCATAAAAGTTGAGTTCAGAGAGGCCTTGCTGCATCTGAATTTTTCTTGGAAGAGTGCCAATAAAATAATACTTCCACTTAGGTTATTATTATTAAATGTCTAAAATGCTAAATATAGTTATGTGTTTTTTGTATAGTACACTTACATTTACGACTCATTTCGGCTAATATACGTCCCACTTCTCGGCTTAAACCTCTTCCATAATAGGAAGGATATTGACCATAATAGGTCAATAGTCACATTGGTGAGAAAACTTGGTATAAGAATTTATTTCGAGTTTTCATTTTATTGCATAGAAAGTCTGTATATTGTATCTCTTAAGCTCTCTCTCTCTCTCTCTCTCTCTCTCCATAAGCTGAGATGGGCACCATATTTTGGCCTCACATATTCGACTCCTTGTTTTTAATTAGTAGTTCTTATTTCTTTCGTTGGTGTCTATATTGTGTGAGGTTTTCAAAATAAAATTTCTTTCTTTCTTAGTCATATTTTACGACATTCACGGGTAAGCTAGAAAGTGGGGAACTGTATTCTTATTCCGTCACCACACGGATATGTTTGTGATTAATTCATATAAAAAAAATGCTATAATCGGAATATTTTCTGTAAATATTTTTTTTTTATTAAGAGAAACTTATACAAACTCATACAGAGAAATCACCATTTTTTTGTTTTTCTTTTTGGGCGTGAGTTGCAGTCGGCGCGCTCCTCGCACCACTCCGTCCGGGGCGACAGAGGGGCGTAATAACGCACACCCACAATCCACCCACGATGCACGTCGCCTTCGTTGTTGGGTCGACCACCGGAGCAGGGTTACTTGTCATCAGTGGTCGGCCCGACGGCATACCCCCCATTTAGGGTACCCTCCCATTGACCGACGACCCCCCCTCGGGGAGGACGTCGGTCTTTCCTCACGCGGTCGGCCAGAAAAATCACCAATAAAGATTATCTTCATAACGAATTGCCATTTTATTAATTAAAAATATTTTCCACTAATATTTTATTAGTTTTTTTATTGATGTTTAAATTAAGGTTCTAATAATCATCATCATCGCAGCCCACATACATCTCATTGTTAGGCTCGGGCCTCCTTCACTATGGGAGGGCATTTAACCTACTATACCATGCTGGTCAGACATGTTGGTATAGGGTTTCATTTCAAGTTTTCCTTCTCTTGCATATTATATCTTGCATATTATACGCATTTTTTAACTATTCTCGTAAATTTAAAAAAATTATTAATCTCACCCAAAAAATTCAAAACAACCATTTAATCATAAATTCCAAAAATAAATCTAAAACATCCTGGCAAATAATAAACAATTGCAAAAAATCACTTGATCCAATTTCTAATATAACAAACAACGGTTCATCCATAAGTAATCCTAAAGAAATAGCAGAATTATTTAATAATTTCTTCATTGAACAATCTACAAAAATACAAAAGAACATATCGCCGCATAACATAAAAACAATTAAATGTAATTCTCATTCAATATTTATGACTCCTGTAGTACCCCAAGACGTGAATCGAATAATTAAATCCTTAAAGAATAAAAAGAGCTTCGGGTATGATGGTATTTCAACTGTAGTTATAAAATACGTTTCTACAAATATAGCCGCACCCATATGCCATATCATGAATAACAGTATTTCAGCTGGCATATTTCCGGAAAGTTTAAAAACTGTGATAGTGAAACCCATACATAAAAAAAATAGTAAAGAAGAAATGATTAATTATAGACCGATTGCTTTAATTTCCGTATTTTCAAAAATACTAGAAAAAGTAATTTACGATTCTATTTATTCATTTATAACGAAATTTAACATACTTTGTGATGAACAATTTGGATTCCGGAAAAATAAAAATATTAATATGGCAATTTTTAACTTATTAAAACTTTTAATGCCAAATATAGATAACAAAATACCCATATGCGCTGTATTTACAGATATGTCGAGGGCATTCGACTATGTAGATCACGAGACACTTCTAACGAAATTAAACACTTATGGTATTCGAGGTAATGTTCTAAACCTAATTCAATCATATCTAAGTAATCGGCAGCAACTTACAGAAATTTCTCTAATATCTGCAATGTCCAATTGTGAAGTCAAATATGTGTCCACCTTTAGGAAAATTAATTACGGCGTTCCTCAAGGTAGTGTGCTAGGGCCACTGCTGTTTTTACTTTATATTAATGACCTCCCTCTCCAAACGCATCACCCAATGATATTATTTGCTGATGATTCTACGGCTGTTATCAAAGGTACTGACAAAATTACCTATCGAAACGACATTAGTACCTCTATTAATTCGATAATAAATTGGATGAATAGTAATAATCTTCTTATAAATATAAATAAAACTAAAATAATGCACTTTTATCAAAGAATTACTGCTGAGGATCTAAATATTTGTATTGACAATCAAAAAATAGGCAGAGTATATGTCTCTAAATTTTTAGGTATACTTATTGACTCTCAATTAACATGGAAAGCCCAAGCTGATGATATTTGTAAAAAACTAAGTGCATCGGCTTATACCCTCTTCAACTTATCTAAAAAAGTCAACACTAACACTGTATTAATTGCTTATCATGGCCTTGTCGCTTCTATTTTAAGATTTGGTGTTATATTTTGGGGCAATTGTAGCGAAAGAGAAGGCATCTTCAGAGCCCAAAAGCGATGCATAAGAGCAATTTTTAACCTGAAAGTCACAGAAAGCTGCATACCAGTCTTCAAAAAACATAAATTGTTAACGTTTCCTTGTCTGTATGTCTTGGAAATTGCATTATTTGTAAAAACAAATCCTCATCTATTTCCAACATTGCACGAGTCCCGTTTCAGAAATGTAGCAATGAGATCGAAATATCTAAATTTACTTCATACCAGTGGTTTTAAAACTACATTATATAAAAAAAGTGTAATTATTATGGCTCCTACTATCTTTAACAAAATACCTAAATCTATGAAAGATCAAACTGTAAGAAATTTTAAAGCACAGTTTACTGACTTACTTATAACCAAATGCTACTATTCAGTGTCAGAATTTTTAAATGATGTTAGTTTATAATTAAGCCTGTTATATTATTTTTAAGTGTTCTATTAATCCTCTTTATTTTTCTTTTGTTATTATTGTCAGTTTTATCTAACTTAGTTACCTACTTATAGTTCGAGCTTAATATTGTCTAGTATGTAACTAAGCTATAAGGAGTACTATGTATTATACAAAACATTTGCATGCCTAAACGGTAGAATGTACTAGGCTCTTATTTATAATGTTTGTCACCTAATTGTAACTACCTGCATTCCAGCAAATAAAATTATTATTATTATTATTATTATTATATCTTATGTGCATATTATATCCCTTAGTCATCTTTTCATCCACGGGCAAGATAGGGAATGGTGAATTGTATTCCTACTCCGTCAACAGAAGGAAGTTCAAATAATAATTTCGTAATTTTGGAAGGTAGGTAATTTATATCAAAATCACTTGCTTATTTGAATAAGTAGTGAATTTGCATTTTCCATAAATATTTCATTAGAGTTTCATTTATGGTTTCGTAACAGCAATCTTATGCAATAAACAGTAATTTTGCTATTCCAACAAATATTTAATGAATTTATTTTTATTGATGTTTAACGTTTTGACGTTAAAGAATTACCAGTAATTTTGCATTTGCATAATGAATTTCTTTTTTATTGATGTTTAAAATTATTTTCCATTTATGTTTTCATTACATTACAACGTTATGTAATTACCAGTAATTTTGCATTCCCAAAAAATATTTAATCAATTTCTTTTATGGATGTTTGATATAAATTTCCATTTATATTTTTATTATTTTACAACGTTATGTAATTACCAGTAATTTTTCATTTCCAACAAATATTTTATTAAATGTCTTTTTACAGTTTGATTAAAATCTCATTTATATTTTCTTAACATTACAATATTATGCTATATTTCTGTATATTACGAGTACGTATTAAGTTAAAAGGTTTTGACCAAATAACATATTATATATATTTCCTCATTCATTCTGAGGATTATCTTGATTATAATAATGGAGTCCTTTTTTTCAGAGACAAAATATTGCCTATGCTAATCTTGAAATGAGAAAAAATATTTTTAGTCTTGGAGAAAATAATCCAGATAAGGGGTTTCTTTATCTAAGGATCATATCATTTACTCGTTACTCCGAGCCTAGCTTAACGATCTGAGAAGGCTTTTGTTTGGTGTTTTTGTGTTATAGTATTAATGCCCGCTTTTCATTGAGCCTTTTCTTTTCACTAAAGATTGTACATTGAAATAAACCTATTCAATGCTGTTACTTTTTATTTTAAAAAAAGGGTCTTTGGTCTTAACTTTAGAAACTTTTTCTTTGTGTATATATTTGTGACAAAAGCTATGCCAAACATATATAAGACTAGCAACCTGCCCTCGTTTCGCTTCGGTTTCAGTCACCCTACCCGCGTAGTTCCCGTTCCCGTGAGAATACCGGGATAAAATATAGCCTATGTTACTCCCTGATATTATGGCTTTCCATTGGAAAAAGAAGCTTTGAAATTGGTTCGGTGTTCGGTTTAAGCGTGAAAGAATAACAAACAAACTTTCGAATTTATAATATTAGCAAGGATGTACCAAAATTTTATTATATTTTAAAACGAAATATGTTCTAAATTAAAAGTCAGAATTATCGCTGCTGGTAGTACTTAATGTACATAACATTAAGTTCTGTACCATAACTTGTAATCCAAATCAAATAAATTTACAATCGACGAGAATAGACACATTTCATGGATAAATGTTTTTTTTTAAACAACTTCACTAAAAACCAAACATAAATAACGGACACAAATTACATCCAAACTCGGAACACTAATTTGTGGGTCGCATAAACTATTGTTCTGCATGGGATTCGAACCCACGACTAAGCACGATAGATCGGTATCTTAACCACTACGCTAAATGTGCAGTTGCTCTATAAAATATTACCAACTTCTTCCAGTTTACTGTTATCTACTCAACAAATTATATTAGGTTATTGCATTACATTAAATATTTTATTAGAGGCGTTGTTATAGAAATTTGCGAGGATTCATTCCGCACCCGTGCTTTTATCCTTACTCCTATTGTTTAAACAAACGATGCTGTTTTTAATAAATATAAATATTTTCTTAGACCCTCTTTTGTAGAGATTTTGATATTTTATTAATTTTTGAGATGATTTTTTTTTCTATATTAGACATGTTTAAA
The DNA here is from genome assembly GCA_032191425.1 of Lymantria dispar. NCBI lineage: Eukaryota > Metazoa > Arthropoda > Insecta > Lepidoptera > Erebidae > Lymantria > Lymantria dispar. The sequence goes on from CM063442.1 coordinate 27,188,411, forward strand.
GATATTCTATTTAGATTACAATCCGTGTGGTGATGGTGTAAGAATTTATCAGTCCTTGTCCGTGGGTGTCGTAAAATATGACTAAGAGATTATAATAGGCAGTTAACATCAATGCAAGAGAAGGAAAACTCGAAACAACTGACCAGCGTCGTAATGTGCATATTATATCCCTTAGTCGTCTCTTACGACATCCACGGGCAAGATAGGGAGTGGTGAATTGTATTCTTACTCCGTCACCACACGGATTTTAATCAATTAACCTTTATTTTCATTCGTATACATTATAGGTACGTGTTAATAATTTATTTTGAGCCCAAAAGATGGCGTTGTAAAAAATTCTAAAATAGGTTGTAGTTTCGTTACACAAATGTACATATCTAAGCGTGGCGTTAACGTCACGCCAACAACCAGATTCATCTTCGACTATAGATGTTTCACATCAAAAATGTTGACTAGTTAATTTCAGAATGTCAGTTTTTCGTGACGGTTTGTGTGCGCATCGTGAAAATTTACTCTCATCATTATTCCCTAACGCACCAACTACAACAAGACTTTAGATATTTGGCAGCTAAATTACTTATGTACATTACAGGATATTCCTTTCCGGTGGTCGGCCCAACTACGAAGGCGACGTGCATCGTGGGTGGGTTGTGGGTGTGCGTGCTTACGCCCCTCTGTCGCCCCGGACGGAGTAGTGCGAGGAGAGCGCCGACCGCAACCCACCCCAAAAATAAAAATACAGGATATTCCTATCATATAGATCTAACAAAAGCAAATAAAACTTATGTATTGTTAATCCAAGCAAAGAATAATCTTTTCGTATAGTCAAGCGTAAGAATGTTGAGATAAAACAAACAGTATTGTTTACTAAGCGTAAAAATACATGTGTGGAACATCAAGTAACTTTATCGTATTCAAAAGTATTTTCTTTGCACCTCTGATACAGATTAGATTATTGTCAGAATTGATTTGAAATATATCTTTAAGAGTTTCACATGATGAGTTTTTTTTGGAGGCAGGGTATGGCGCGGTCATACTCCACCCGATCTATTCCAGACTATGGCGGCGATGGCTTACGATCCCGCAACCTACTGTGCCCATGCCTCTATAACGTCATATGTGTGGGCCGTACGTTCCTTATCATCGGTGGCCCATCCAGCCTGGTTACCTTTTCGGTAATCTTTTCAACTCGACGGCCCAGCGACCTGCACTCTCTGGGCGTCGCTATCACATGGTCAACCTCTCCATAGGTAATGGATTAATCCGCGGTCTGGTCACATACATAGTGCTATTCCCATGTGGGTAAGGATAATATTACAACTAAGTTAGGATAATATTATAATCCCTCTCGTACCACTGATTTTATAAAACAGAGTCCACAAAATTACTACCAGAAAAACTAATTGTCCTCAAATAACTTTCACACACATCAAAATGCCTCCTCCTAATCATATTAATCTAATCGCCACATTTGCTTGGCGATCGTAGATGATGTTAAGTTACTTCTTTGTACAACTTTTAAGGCAAATTGTGATATGATATCGATGACCTGTTGTATTCTTAACACGCCACCACATGGCTCATGTGCTTCGTTCAGCCATCAGTTGTTTGACATTTGAGTCCTGGACCGGGGAAATATTATTAAATCATTTTCCAGGCAACAAGCATAAGCGCGTCGTTTATAAAATATAGCTCATCTAATCTAATAGCCCGTACACATGTTGGCCGAGCCTAGGCCAACGCGAGCGTCGGCAAATAGGTATAAGGCGAGTGCTAGCGTCCACACATTGGTCGAGTGCGGCGAACGCCAACGCGAGTGGCCAACGTAGACGAGTGTTTGTAGAGCTGTCCACACGTTGGCCTCGGTCAGTGTTCATTGTGCACTGAAACACTACGGACGTTGACATTAACGTTGCTGCAGCTTCGACTATTTATTTAATGAGCGTATATAACTATTATCTCAGTGTATACCGCAGTAAAGTGGGAAAAAAGAAGGTGGTTGACACCGAGTATTCACAGAAATAGAACAATGTAAGATATAAAGATATATTCGTGTGGTAACGGAGTAAGAAAATAATTCATCAGTCCCTATCTTGTCCGTGAATGTCGTAAAAGACGACTTAGGGTTATAATACATAATACACACATAACAGCTAGAGAAGGAAACCTCGAAATAAAACCCTATACCAACTTGTTTGGCTAGCATGGAATACTAAGGTCAGTTTCCCTCCTATTGTGGAGGAGGCTCGAGCCCAACAGTGGGACGTATATGAGCTGAAATGATGATGAACGATTAAGATACTTTTTGATACTATAGGTAACATATAGGGTGACTTGGATCTAATTATTTACGTCGCATATCTAGAAGTAGTGATACAAATTTGAAAATATAATCATTTATTTTGAGCGACAATATCACATTAAACACGTCTAACCGCGATGGATGTCAACCGTGTAATTACGAGCGGGCCAACGTGTGGACGGCATTGGCCGAGCGTAGACGAGTGCCTTTGATTTGTGCACATAAACCTACACCGAGGCGAAGTGAGGCAAGGGATCACGAGCGACGGCGAGTGAAGACAAATCAGCTGTCCACACGTTGGCGCTTGTATTCACTCGGCCAACTAGGCGAGCGACGGCGAGCGTTGGCCAACTAAGGCAAATCGGGTGTAGACACGTTGGCGTTCGCCATCGCTCGCCTGCACTCGGCCAACGTGTGGATGCCCTATAAGAAGTGCATTTTGACGTTTCGCATTTTTTAATACACAATAACTTTGGTCAAACGTATACACATGATTGCAAATAATAAATCTTAAATTTTTAAGAACTATTAAGTTATTTATAAAATAAACGTTGCGGATTACTTTCTTGTATAATAATCTAATGTTGAAACTCGTAAAACCAATTTAAAATAAAAACAACATGTAAAACAGTAATTGTTGTTGTTTCAATGTCACGTCATTACGTTCTGTACAGTAGTGCAGTGGTCACTTTCAATTCACGAATATCCAAATAATCGGTAAAAATATTAGAATTATATAATTAATCGAAAAGACTAAACTCTCAAAATATTCGTATTAAAATAAAACCGTGATTCCACATTGTCCTTCATTGCCTGAATTTTAAATTGTAATGATCGCGATGATGATACTTCAAGTAATAGTAATGATTCTGAATAAATAACTATTTTCGAATCCAGTCTTTGTTTTTACTTAATCCAATCCTACTAAATATGATGAATAGATTTTATGCTAAAATAATTAAATTTGTTTAGTATTAATTTAGTATTTAATTTAACCATCTCATTTTTGTGAACAAAGAAAAATAAACAGATTATTAATTAAAGAGAATCAATATCGACTTCTCACTAAAATCTGAATTTGGTTTACATACCTAGACAACTTACTCTGACACCTTTCAAAATGCACTTCTTAGATTAGATAGACTATAAGCCTAATAGTCGGTAATGAATTTAACTTCTTTTAAAAATAAATAATTTGTCTATTTTTGTGGTGATAGAATAAGAATATAACAGTCATTGACTCTTCTTTTCGTAAAAGACGACTAAGAGGTTATGCAAGTAACATCAAGTAAGATAATAAAAACTCGGAAATTCTGTAAAACTATTTCTAGGCATTTTGTGGCTTTTGTACAGTAATTACGCTAGCCCGTTTTACGCGAATTCAAAGATACGCGGTTTTCTTTTGGCGCGTTCAGGACTTAGATTTACTTTTTTATTCATAAAATTTCAATTATTTTTTTATATAATATTTTGACCATATTCTTTAAAATTATTGTCTTCTTTGAACTAGTTTCAGATAACCAATTTTTTTGTACTTTTAATATAAGCAAAATTAAAGCCCGACTTACGCGGTTATCGCTCGGTCGCGCCTATCGTGTAAGTCCGGGGTATATACGAGTATATACTGTATTTGATTTTTAACTGTCCGACATTTTAGACACTGTATGCATAATAGAGATCTCTATAATATACACGTGAGACCTCTTAAACGCTTATTACACTACACCAGTGGTTCTCAAACTTTTTAAATGACGGAACCCTTTTGGGAAGCAAAATACTTGATGGAACCCTACAATAAAATAATTATTTTTATAAGTGTATTCTATATTAATCAGCATAATAAAAGTACAATGTATCAGTTACTAATTATTATTTACTTCACCACTTGGTAAGGACAATAATAGAAAACATTAAAAAAGAAAAAATCTAACTAGTGGGAGGTATGAAACTGTTTTTTATTTTTCATCAATTGCTTGATATCAGGTTTGATGGAAGAAAGTTGGAGTCTCATATCAGCTTCGGCGTCCAGTCTATTGCGATATTTTGTTTTCGTGGCTGCGTAGGTAGAGAATCCTGTTTCGCACAAATATGTAGTTGGGAACGGGAGAAGAATATCCAGAGCCATTTGGCCAAGCATTGCATATTCATCTTGGATTCTGCACCAAAAATCATTAAGAGGCGTCGTTTTGAACAATGACTCCATACTTGTGTCTGATGACATTTCTAAAAGAGATTCATATATCTCATTTGACATGTTTTCAGGCTTTTCCAAGTTGGGTAAAAAAGGATTATGAATCCAGGAGTTCACTTTAATTTTTGTATTGTGTTCTTCGGGAAAATACTTTTCAAAAGATGCGCGCATCGAACTGAGATATTGGACCAATTCTTCAAACACATTATCTTCAAACATTTCTGAGTCGTTTTCGCTAACAAACTCACTGAGTAACGTAAAACTTTCTATTTCTTTCTTACCAATGCAAATGATCCAAAAATCTAATTTTCTTTTAAAAGCAGTTATTTTATTATAGGCCTGAAACACTGTTGTCTGTTTACCTTGCAACGATAAATTTAATTCGTTAAGTTTTTGAAAGATATCCGCCATAAAAGACAATCGGAACAACCAAGTTTTATCATACAAACGGTCCTTCAAATTAAAAGAAGTATCTGCTGAAAGAAACATTTGTAACTCGGCTCTAAGTTCAAATAGCCTTGTTAAAGTTTTTCCCCGAGACAGCCATCGCACTTCTGTATGGAGCAGCAGTGTTTTATGTTTGCTGCCATAATCTTCACACAATAATGAGAACAATCGGGATTGTAGTGGTCGTGATTTGATAAAATTAATTATTTTTACCGCTTCATCCATAACTAATTTTAGATTAGACGGCATTTGCTTCATCGCAAGTGCTTGTCTATGCAGAATACAATGACTGGAACTACAATTAGGCGCTTTATTTTTCATTCGTGACACTGCTCCTGCTGTTTTACCTATCATCGCCTTGGCCCCATCTGTACAAATGTCAATGCAATTGTTCCAACTGAGATTATGTTCTTCAAAAAATATATTTATTTTATTAAAAATTTCTTCCCCGGTAGTGTTTGTAAGCAGCGATGAACACATAAGCATGTCTTCTTCAAAAGAACTTTTATATGGATATCTCACAATAACCAGCAGGATAGCCAAACCAGCGACATCAGTCGACTCGTCCATTTGCAAAGCGAATCGTGTATTTTGTAGACGTGTAACTAGTTCTTGTTTGACGTAGCTTGCCAGATCATGGATTCGTCGTGAAACAGTATCGTTTGATAGCGGAACAGTAGAAAGATGCTTTGCAGATTTTTCATCAAGCATACATTTTGTTATGTCTAATACACATGGTTTTATTAATTTCTCAGCGATAGTGTGCGCTTCACCTGCTTGTGCAATGCGATAGCTAACTAAGTATGATGCCTCCGTGGCCTTTTCGTTGGTAGTTTGTGTTACATGCATCATATTTTTTTGACTTTCTAATAACTGATCTTTTTTGCGAACAAAAAATTCTTTATTCTTGTCTTTAGTCTCGGGGTGTACGGTTTCTAAATGTCGACGCAATTTGGCAGGTGCCATGGAACTATTAGGAGCAGTTTACTACAGAGCATGCAGAGAGGTGAGCCGTTGGAATCAACAAATCCGAAACTGATATAAGATTCATCATACTTCCTTTTTTTCGTCTTTGAAACCGTCGAGCTTGACGTCGTGGCACTCGTGGCATCATCTTCTGGATCGGTGATTGCTAAATTCTCCGCGCGCATTGCTTTTGAACATTCAGCGTCATTAGAAGATGTTGTTGGAACACGTTTAACACCTTTAAGCCAACGTTCCATTCTTCTTTATTTATAATGTTACAAGTCAGGATAGTGGGGTTTAAATAATGCACAATCGTTACTGCGTATAAGAGACTAAATTTAGAACCTACAGGGAAGAAATGTATAAAACTGAGACAACAGAATACAGCAGGCAGTAAAACAATGAACACTAGTTTCTCGCTAGCGAGCTTGTAAGTAGGTAGTAACTTATCGCTCCGAACGCTAATCATCAACTGACGACGCCAACTTTTTTTTTTTTTTTTTGTGTGACATAGTTGTTAGCCTCAGATGGCTGTGACAACTTTACCCGGACTGGTGGGTGAGCGCTGAGGGCTCTCAACCCGCACGACGCCAACGCGCGATCGCCGCTTTTATACTTAGTCCTAGACTCGATCTCAAATATTCTCGAAAATACTCGAGTCGGCACCTTTGATAAACAAAAAGCAAAAATAAAAACAGAAATTTAAAAATAGCGTTGTAAACAATATCGACTTTATCCTTTGAAGTTAGAGACGAAAGTCGCTAGTTGACAACTATAGCGTCTAATTCAGAGGCGGCTTTTATCAAAGAGACTGAGCGCTTACAAGTATACTACCCGCTCGTTTTAAGTTTGCCGCTGGCGATAGGTATGAGTGTATGACGTTCGAAATTTTTTATTTAATTGTAACAATAAAATTGTGTACGTTAGATATTTGGGTAAAACTATGACACATTATAAGTTTTGTTGTCACGTGGGGGAGGGTACGCGCATTCCACAGACCGGCAAACTTAGAGCGAACGCGTTGTACAAGTATAAAATTGTTGAGACCAAACTTATGAGATATTGTACCAGCTAATGTAACACAAGCTTATACAAATACAAATAAATAAATAAATAACATTCATAGCGTTTTGTCTCCGCGCGGCCGCGGAGTCCGCACAGCCGCGGAGCGACCAGAGAGAGGTGTTTTGATTTTTTTATTTCTAAATTCTTGCGGAACCCCGACAGAGGTATCACGGAACCCTAGGGTTCCGCGGAACACACTTAGAGTATAGCTGCACTACACGATATTCAGGGCCCTGAATCACTAGGGGTGCTCTACAACAGCTAAATTGTGAGACCTGTTTCACCAGTTTCAGTTTTAGCGAAATAACAGGTTCAGAAAACTGTTCCATACTGTTCCATATATATATATATATACAATATGCAAACAATCAAAGTAGCTGTATACAAATCAGTCGTTACAAAAATCACTAGTTTTGAAACACGTGACGTCGACTAAGTCACTAGTTTCGTTACGTTTCTTAAAAATAACGTAACGATCCACGTCTAATATATTTAAGCATGTATTTATTTTATGTATATATATATATAATATTATATATAAGTGCTGTGTGGTAGCGGCTTCGAATACTACCAACCCTTGCTTTGCTCGTGGGTGTCGTAAAAGACGACTAAGAGCCCTAGATTGACCCGGACCAACTCCACCTGGTACCATTTGCGTCAACGATTACATTCCCAAGGAGGGTTGACGTCAGGCAGGCGGCCGGTCATAAAAGTCATTGCCGAAACTTTTTGCAATATGTCAAAACAGGTGACATATTGCGTCGACCCCAAGTAATTGGGATAAGAGCAAGATGATGATGATGATATATATAATATTATTATTACATACTATTGTATGTAATTAATTATTATTTATGTATATATATATATATATATATATATACATATACAGTATAACTGGTAAAAGATTGTACATATTGAAGGAAACGATAGATAATGGCAATTAACTACATAGTAAACATCAACAATATTAGTGTTACAAGACTTCCAAAAATATTGTCACCCTACTGGCGATACACCGATACCGATATCGAGTAAAAGTTTTGTTAGTACTGTTGTCAAGATTTTAGATATTTATTACTAGAATTACTAAAGCTAGGTGTGGGAATAATGTCATAAAAACACTAAAGTTAGTTGCAGATTCATAGCTCTTACCAATCCTGAGATAAAGTGATTTGTTTCTAATCAAAACAATAGGTTTGCCAGCGTACGTTGACCTCTGTCTGCGGCCCGCGACGCAGAAAAATACCTACTGGGTCGAGTCGCATAGGTAGAATATTTACCTAAAATGTAACTAGTTCAATGTCACGTGAACTGTTTAGTACCTACAAGTGCTGACGTACGTTGACCTATTCCATGTGTTCATAACTAAATGTTTTTATAAGATAATTAGTTCAAAATTTAAGTACGAATTTTTTTTATATATTCGGTATCAGAATCGAGTACTGAATACCCTCCTTCAATATGTACAATCTTTTACCAGTCACCCTGTATATATGGAACAGTATGGAACAGTTTTCTGAACCTGTTATTTCGCTAAAACTGAAACTGGTGAAACAGGTCTCACAATTTAGCTGTTGTAGAGCACCCCTAGTGATTCAGGACCCTGGATATCGTGTAGTGTAATAAGCGCTTTAGTTCGCCCGTGATCACTATAAAGTGTTGCAAACCTCAAACAATCAAAAATCAAATACAAACACGAGAAATTATGTTAATATAGTTTTATTTATAAAAAAATCTGTATCAAACCATTTGACTATAGTAAAGTAGACACATTTCAAGAAGTTCGAGCACAGCAGTAGAAAGAAGTATATAGGTTGAGATTAATTATGATAAACTCAAAAATTGTTTTTTTCGAATCAGAATTTCATTTTTTAAACTTCTTGATTACGACATCTAATAAGCATTCAAAAGTTATCTTTAAATTTATTTTGAGTTTAAAAATACTACAAGTATTGGGCCGTCCAATATACATATAATAAAATAGGCGACTTGTCACGGTTAAGAGCGTTTGAATCGTCATGACGTAGGTTTCTGAAGCGCTGAACACTTCTACAGTTTGTTAGCTGACGCCAGGCACTCCACAGAGCCCTTGTTCACATTGAAGAAAGATGATATAAAATTTGAGTGGAGTGATATATTTTTGGTTGGGCTTTAAGTAGAGAAATATATAATATTTTTGAAATGAGTGGTGCAGCATTGAAAAAAATTACGGAATCAGTTTTGACAGGAATATAATAACAGTCACACACACAAGTTGCACTATTGGTTAGGGAATCCATCTATTTCACAATCAGTCTATAGATCCAGTGTTAAATATATATATATATATCATCATACTTTGCAGGATAGACAATCACACTTGGAGATGTAAGGGCGGTGACGGTGTGGTGATTGTAACAGAATACAGTTCGCCTTCTACTATCTTGCCCGTGGATGTCATTCGAGATGACTAAGGGACATAATATACATATAATAGCTTTGTAAGGAAAAATAGATATAAGATGTATACCCACTATTAGCGTGATATACTAGGTCAATTTTCTTCTTATTTCGTAGGAGGCTCGAGCACATTAATGGAACGTATATGTCGGCGTTGCGCCAGGAATTAGATTGTCCATATTAAAATATCGAATATGTAATCACTGTATTTATTAGGAGTTATTGCTGGAGAAGTGAGTGAAGTAAAACTGTCCTCTATTCTAATCTTACAATGTTTTTATAACCTTCGCTTTACAATGAAACGGTCTAGTCTTAGTAACTACAATTACTTTTTATAACAAACAAATAAAACAACTATTTTTACTATCGGAATATAGCTAAATAATAATGATAAATATTCTAATGCATTTAACATAATTCCAAATAGTCAACTTTACACAATTTACATTAATGTAATTAAAGGAAATATTGTTCTCATATATTGTTCAACAGACGGCGCTTTAACTAAAAAATAAATTACAATCTTTATTGTGTAAAAACAACTAAATATGGTTACAAATAATTACATTAATTCTAATCGATTTTAATTTGATCAATTATATAAATATTTAAACAATTAAATTAAAGATTTCTAGAAATACATTCAAAAAGTGTCTTAAATATCATAGCACGGTAAATAGCAGTATTGTTACTACAAATAATTATTTAAATATTAGTTGCAAATATTTCAAACATGTTTGTAACTATAATTGATAACACATACATCAACAATTTACAAATATTGCCGATAGAGGGCGATATGCGCCCATATATACAAGCTGATACAATAATAATTGGATGTATACCTTTTTTGTGCATTCCGATTTCTGTATGAGAAATTTGAACTTGATAGAATTATGACAGATAAAAACTAGATTAGATAAAATTTATTTTGTTAATTAGTTGATTGTTATATTAAAAGTTATGACTAAGTACTTAGATGAATAGTCGCAGAAAATTGTTCTAGGTAGGCGCCACAGAATTGCACCTGACATTCAATGGGAGGGGCAATATCCAGCAGGGGACATCGATTGATTGAATAGCATTAGTAAAACTATTCTTAAATTATAACATGACTATACAGCGTTTTGATATTAATCATCAACCCACAATATCAAATGTAAACAACAGGTCTGTCAACAGTTCACACTGCCAAAAACTTTTCAAACTAAGACAAAATTGAATTTCGTATAGCACGATTGAATTTACTCCAGTTAAAAAGCCAAGGACGTGACTTCATTATAATTCTCGTGAGTCTGATACAAAGAATGTCTCTGAAGTAGTTTATGTAAGAATACCGATAACAGCAGCTATAGAAAGAGTGAAAAGTTTTTTAGTTTGTATTTCCTTTTTGGAAAAATGATAAAAGAAATATTAGGTTATAACAAAATAAATATTTGTAATGATAGATTTCGATGTGAAACATCTATATAGGCAAGGGTGAACCTGATCGTTGGTGTGGTGTAAACAGCTCGTGGCTTTTTTTTTGTGTGTGTTCAGCTGTTGGCCGCAGATGGCCTTGATAGCTTGACGCGGACTATGGGTGAGCGTTAACGCTACGCTACACGTAGCTTTAACGCTTATATACGTAGTCTATACGTAGTGTGTGAGTGAGACGGAGCGACGTGATGTTGTGCGCAAGCGCCTGTGCGCAAGCGCCTGTGCGCGATCTATCTCGCCACACTAAGTTCGCTTACCTATGTATACTAATGAAAATAAATGTTTATTGAATAAAAATCATAATTTTCTGGAAAAGAATCGTCATGGTTTATATTAATAAACGAATTACGACAGGTACTAATGTGGCATAAAGTATTAACTTTATGCCACATTAGTATCTACATTAGTACCTGTCGTAATTTGTTCTTTTATGCATATATACTTGTACAAAATAATTTCGATGTTTCAGATCTGCTAGGCGTCCTGAGCGTTGGCTCCCCATTTTTTGGAAGCACATAGCCATCACTATAACTCCTATAACCCAGGATCTACAAAGATTTCCATAAATGACACCGACTTTTGAACGTCAGGAAGTTGGTGTTAGTTCGGTAACTACTGATAAAATTGTCTTGGTAATTTCAAATAATTCAATTAGAAAATAAAACAGTATGAGTTGGAAGAATTCCATTTCCTTAAAGGCGGGAAACATGTAGTAAAATTTATTAATAAGCAAAAAGGTACGCGTTATAACGTGTTATTAAAATAATGTGTCATCACCCCTTCGCCGTTGAAGTTGTAATAAATGGGCAATTTTCAAAACCAACTGAAACCCTCTGTCAAACGTGACAATTATCTAATTTTTGAGGTTTTCATCCGTACGGTGACGCTGTAATAATACAATTCATCGCCTTCTTTCTTACTTATAAACGAATAAGGGATATAATATGCAGATTTTTGTTTTTTTTTTGTGGGTGGAACGCGGTCGGCGCGCCTCCGCACCACTCCGTCCGGGGCGACAGAGGGGCTTAAGCACGCAACTCCCGCGACCGACTCGAAAACCACGTCGCCTTCGTCGTTGGGCCGACCACTGGAGCAGCGTAAACTTATCGTCAGTGGTCGGCCCGACGGAATACCCCCCTATTGAGGTGCCCTCCCATCGACCGACGTCCCCCCCTCGGGGAGGACGTCGGTCTTTCCTCACGCGGTCGGCCTCTCGGTGGGTGACGGACTAATCCCCGGTCACGTCACCTGCGGCCTCGGCTAGGGTGGCATGAGGCGCAGATAGTTGCGCCTACGCCGCCCCAGTCGCCGGCGGCGGATCTCCTCATCGAGGCTGCGCTCCTCGCGCAGGCGATCCGCCGCCTTTTTTCGCGAGATCACTGTCTCGCAGAAGGCTGCGACCGCGTCCCAATTCCCGACGCTGTCGACCATCACCCTAGCGATAGCCGGCAGCGTCAGGTCCGTACCGATGATTGCGACGAGTTCACAGCGCTGCACTGCCCAAGCCCCGCAGGCCTCGAGCGTATGGCGCGCCGTGTCCTCGTCGCAATCGCAGTGGTGGCAGGACGGTGTACTCTCCCTCCCAACGACCTTGTGCAGGTATTTGGCAAAGCACCCATGCCCCGTCAAAACCTGCACCAGTCGGAAGGAGAGCACCCCGTGCCGCCTTTCCAACCACTGCATCAGCACCGGCCGGAAGGCCTCCACGGTTCACACCCCGAACCGAGGCCTCTCCAGCCGGACTGCCCAACGGGCGATGACGTCTCGGCGGGCGTCGACGCGCCAGGTGGTGAGATCCCTTAACGAGACCACACCGCCCTCCGCTCGCACCCCCGTCGCCCGCCGATATAGTCCGGCGAGCATCTCCGCCTCCAGGTCCCACGGGGGAGTCCCGGCCAATAGGCACGCTGCCTCCGTCGCCACCGTGCGGTATCCGCGGATGGCCCTGACCGCCATGACCCTCTGTGGTCGCCACAGAAGGGCCCTAAGTCAGACGGTCATGGACCCCGCCCACACCGGTGCGCTGTACAGGGCCATCGACCGGATGACCCCCGCGTACAGCCGTCGGCACGCAGTGCTCGGTCCGCCCACGTTCGGCATAAGCCACGATAGGGCGGACGCCGCGCCGACGAGCCGTGGAGCGAGCCTGCGGAAATGCTCCCGGAACCACCATCGCCCGTCGAGCACCAGGCCCAAGTACCTCATATGGGCATATACAGATGACATCTATTCAAGAGAAGGTAAATTCGAAATAGAACCCCATATTCATCTAACTGATCAAGGTGGTATATTATGGACGCCATACACGTTAGGTTATGCATGATGGTTTTGTTTGTGCATGTATAACCGACAGGCAAACCCTAGCATGTATGGGATTAAACTGTACAGTTATCGATGCATGTACATGCAACTGAGCGAATATGAAAATTGATATTTTATGCCGCTCGGTTATGCTCCAGCGCGAGCGTGTGTGGCGTCCGGTGAGCTTGCCTGTACAGTTTTCATACATTAGTAGATAATTGTTGTAATCTGTTGGTGTAAATCTCAATTCATTTATCAAATTTACGTGGGAGAATTACTTTCTTTTCAATAACCAGCGTTTAGACCATTCAGTGCCATCTCTTTTGCTTGTTCTGTTCTGCAGAACAAATGTTAAGCCAAATACAGCTATTACATCGTCGTTGTTCATTGTAGTTTGTTATTGGTGTCCTACACACACGTCATGTACTACGTAGACTCCACTAAGAGAGGTAGGCGTCCTACACAAGCCGTCACCATGAGGGTGGCAGTCCCGAACGATGAGCTATAAAAAAAATTATACAAATTAGTGCTGCGTAGCGTGAAGGCCGTGTCAACTTAATCGCATAGTAACTAATACACTGCACTAGATGTCGCTACAGTAACCAGTTTTATTAATTTATTTTTTAATAATTATAATAATTGGTAAAATGTTTTTCTATAAGTTAAATTTTAGTTATATACTATTTTTAAAATAAAATTAGATTACTCTAGATCAAAATTTTTTAAGGTGTCAACACTGACAGAAAAGGAAACAACAGTCGAAAATAAGGGTTCCTAACTTAAAGTTTTCCACCCAAATTTGGGAGGTTATTAAGTGGTATAGGTTCTTAGAATAATAACGCATAAAAGGATAGTGTCGGTACTTCGAGCGATCAAAAATATGAAGTCAAGAATACTACATGCGCGCAGGCGATTACACACGTACACACGCACACCAAATATACAAACTATGAAATCAAATTTTGTTTTTATTAACACAAATCGTCGAAGTACTTTTAAAAGTAATGTTAATACACTTTTTTTTTTGTTTTTAAAATGTTCATAACACATTTGAAAAACAAAAAAAAAAATTTTATGGTTTTATTCTTAAATTTGGGGATAAATATTTTGAAGAGTTGGCAACATTATCTAAAGATTTTTAACGGTACTTTTTGAGGTTTCAAGTTGAATTTGTGGTGCTTGCGGTGTATTTTCGTTAATTTCTTACTATGTTTACTTTTCTACTGACCTAAGAGTGCATTCTGGAATACTGATTGTTGATCTTTGATTGTTAATTTGGCTATTTCATACGGACACTGGTTTATACTCTTTATCTGATCGACCCTGGCTTCGTTTACTGGATTTGAATCAGCGTTCGGAACCGTACGATAATTATCGTACACATACGATAATTTTGTGCCTACGTACGATGTACGATAGCATATTATTATCGTACGCAGATTGTACGATAATTTCTATCATGAATTCATGATGCAAAATTTGAGAATTTATATTATTTCACTCATGCGCTGATAGTCTAAAATCGCAGTAGCATGATTTTATTTTGTCCAATAAAATCTTGGGAAAATACCGGGAAATACAAGTTCTCTGTTCCTATTGGTTCTTATGATGAACTAAGATGCTGGCTCTCGTGAAGAAAGTAAGTGCTCTCTTTAAACCTAGTTTAAATAGGACACGTCATAATGCTCAGGATATAGAGCAACAGTAGTCCAACTCCTGCACATATGTGGGCGAAAACCATTATGTTTCCAGGTGAAGTGGATGAACCCTGCAACGGTGTCAAGTAGTATGTTGGTAAAGTGGTGACGGCCAAACATGGAGAATATTGCTTATATCTCTGAGAGAGAATGAAAATTTGGATGCTACATCCAAATTTGGATGCTACATCCAAATTTTCATTCACTTTATCCCAACTATTCATTTCAACATCTGAACTTAGTTGATAAAATAAAAAATGTACCTATCCAATATATGTTTAATGTTACAGATATGCCTCATCCATCGTCTTTCACAGAAGTATATATTGATTCGACTCCTACAGCTGTGGTAGATCAGGACAGAAAGACCAGCATTAAAAAAAAATCCAAAAGGTTGGTAGCTGTTGTTGATGTATCATTAATGGAGAATAAATTGAAAATTGCTGGCTCACTGTGACAAGATTACATTTTACTTTTTTTTTGCATTAACATAAACCTTTGTCATAGATAGTTTTCTTTGGGAAGGACTATAGATGCTAGCCTCAGATGGTGCATATAATCTATATAGATATATATATATATATATATATATATATATATAACATCAGTGTGTGTGTGTGCATGCCTACCAATCTGTTAGTTGTACCATTAGGCTAGCGCTATTTTAAACGTATAGAACCAGTTATGCCTGCCCAGTTGTATTTTTTATTATAAGTCTATCACTATATAGACTTACCCAATGTTATCAATGTCAACAGTTCACCTATGTTACGGTGGAATACTGATTCCTAAAACGCAGGGACTCAAACCTAATTTAGGATTCAGGGATTATTTTATCATTATCTATTCTATAATGTGATCTTTTTTTTTAGTGCCATGGTGGCAAACGAGCAGGCAGCACACCTGATGGTAAGTGATACTGCCGCACATGGACCTTTGCAATATCAGGGGCACAGCCAGGCCGTTGCCTACTGTGAAGATAATATTCTTCTTAAAGCTCGATTAAAGAAGGACATGTCATAGTGCTCGGGAAACACAGCAGCAGGTAGTTCATTCCAGAGCTTGCACGTACGTGGGACAAATGATTGCTGAAAACGTACAGTTGAAGACCATGATGTTTCCAGGTGAAATGGATGAACCCTGCTGCGGTGTCGAGTGGTACGTTGGTAAAACGGTGACGGTACCAAGTCAAACAGTTCCTCAGTATGATGGTAGCTTCGATAGAAGTGCTCTGTGCCAGACCCTATCGAACGCCTTTGCGATGTCTAGGCTGAATAGCTTATATATATAACTTGTACAATAAAGAATTATTAATTAATTATTACCTAATGAAACAAAATTAACTATCATTCTCCTATTTTTATGATACGGAATATTGTTAATGATATAATAATTTATATTATTTCAGGTCCTGTTCTACAAAAAGATAAAGTAATTCGAAGACTGGCGCAGAGAGTATTAAAATTAACAAATAAATGTAAAAAACAAACAAAAAAAAATACAAGCTGCCAAAAAAATATCAGAAGCCAAACCTTTCATGAAAATAATCGATTCAATGCCGAAATCATTAAAAACATTTATGACTATGCAATTGAAGTCAAAGCAGAAGGCAAAAGGAAGAAAATTTACATTAGATGAAAAAATTATGGCAGCGTCTATTATGAAGCAAAGTCAGAAAGGTTACAATTTTTTAAGAAAATTATTGGTACTACCTTCTAAAAGAACTATTCAACGCTTTTTAAGTACCCTTGTAATTAAACCTGGTATTAACAAAAATGCAATGAAAATTTTAAAGATTTGGTTATGGGTCTGCCCCTGAAAAAAGGCTATACTCTCTTTTATTTGACGAAATAGCGTTGTCGCCTGGACTTTACTATGACAACAGACAAATTATTGGGTTTGAAGATATTGGAGAGAAGAAAGGTGTAAACATTGCTGATTATGCTTTAGTTATTATGATTAAAGGTACTAAATCAAAAACAAAGCAGCCTATATTATTTACTTTTTGTAAAAATGGTACAAAAAAATATGATTTAAAAAACATAATAATTAACACCATAAGAGAATTAAACCAAGCAGGTATTATTATTATTATATCTACCATTTGCGACCAAGCAACGACAAATGTTAGCAGTATAAAAATGTTATTAAGGGAGACCACTAAACAATATTTAAGAAAAAATGAGGAGTATATATCAAATGCCTTTGAAATAGATGATTTAAGAATTATTCCTATATTTGATACACCTCATTTATTAAAAGGAGTACGGAATAATTTCATGATTAAAAATATTAGTTTTATACAAGATAACAAAATGAAAGTAGCTAAATGGGAACATTTAAGACTTTTATTGAATGAAGATAAGGGAGAAGGCGAAGTGAGAATTTTAAATAAATTAACTGAATACCATATTAATCAAAAAAAAAATACCAAAAATGAAAGTTAAATATGCAGCCCAAGTTTTTAGTAGACGAGTATCTGCTGTTATGCGTTTTCTAGCAAGTAAGTTATTTTGACATACAGTATTTCACCTAAAAGTTGGTACACGATGTATTGCATAAATACAATTGGCTTATAATCATCGTCATCATCATTGCCCACATACGTCCCACTGTTGGGCTCGGGCCTCCTCCACAATGGGAGTGAACTTGACCTACTATATCATGCTGGTCAGACATGATGGTATACGGTTTCATAGCGAGTTTTCCTTCTCTTGCACATATATTATGTGCCTATTATATCCCATAGTCGTCTTATACGACATCCACGGGTAAAATAGGGAGTGGTGATTTGTATTCTTACTCCTTGATGGAGTTTGCAAATTGCGGTCGTGAATTTTAATAATTGCGGCTGTATTTAAGATGTATGTAAGCCAGCCCTGCAAAAGAATTGCAATACGAATAATAATAATCATGTACGATATTTTTTCCTTCTTACAGAACGCAAAATTCTACCAGCCGAAAGTGAAGATACTGCTGATCTTTTGCTCATCTTCGACAAATTGTTTGATTCTTTTAATGGTCACTCTTACTGTGATACAGCAAAAGTTCTTAAGGGGTGTCTTAAAAATAACTCTAAACATTTCCAGTTCTGGGATGATGAAGCATTACCTATTTTAAAAACTATTCAATTTGAAAAAATTGTGAGGAAGCATGATGGTACTGTAATAGTTAAGTACGAAAAAGTGCCATCTATACAAAACTGGATACATAATATAAATACATTTAAAGAACTGGAAATACTTAAACACACAATTTATGGTGAAAAATATTTTAATCCGAAATTTCAACCAAGACCCCCTTGAGAATTTCTTTTGCTGTATTAGAAGTAATGGAATTAGAAACATAAATCCCATGTGTGTGCAATTTATTAATGCTTATAAAACATTGTTGATTAATAATATGTATTCGGGTCATTCAATTAGCACTAATTGTGAAAAAGATGATTATCAACCATTGCAATCGATGAAATGTTTATTATTAGAGGAATTTGTTTCTGTAGATCCTGCTGATTTTGCATGTGAAATTGACTTTGATCATAACAATGAATGAAATTATATCTCGTGATTCAATTTTGCATTATGAGGCTAAAAAATATGTAGCAGGATATATAATTAAAAAATGTAAAACAAAAATATTTAAATCTTGTAATAGGTGTATGAATGATTTGCTTAAATTAGAGAGTGATCAAGATTCGTTCAATTATATGATTGACTATACGAAAAAATCTTTATTTAATGCATGTGACGATTTTATTAATTTATTAAATGACATTTATTTTATGATTGTAACATGTCTAAGAGAGTCACCTGAAATTGCTAATTTAAAAGACAAAATTTTATTCTTTATTGATTGTAGATGTGATTTCTCTTTAATTACTTGTAGCAATCATAAAACGGTATTAGTTGATTATATAATCAATTTATCGATTAAGTTAATAGTCTATAGCTGGTGTAGGGGTGTCAATAGAATTTTAATAGGAAAAATAATGATTTTGATATTAATGATAAAATAAAATTACAAGCTTTTAATTACAATATAAGACATTTTTTTTTTGAGTATTGATTACTCATTTTTGGTTGCATATTTAACTTTCATTTTTGGAATTTTTCTGGATTAATATGGTAATTGATGGTTATAATTATTGATTGTTACGGGTTATAATGTGCATTATTGTTGAGTCTACTGCTTGTAGTAATAGTTCATAAAATATGAGTGGCCTGTTCATGAATATCTATTGCGTTTAATAAAAAAAATTGAAGAAAATAACTAACGTGTTCTTATTTGCGTGTGTTTTAACACTTTAACCTTCCTAAACAAAAATAGAATCTCTACCTACGTGTATACTATACCTAAATATATATATATATATATATATATATATATATATATATATGTATATAGGAACCTATACAACGGAAATCATGCCACCTGGTGGAGAGTCCGTACAAATAAATCACTATTTTCTCAGTGGCTCATCTATTCCTATAAATATGTATATTATCTATGGCCGTCACGTAGCTCAACTGAGAGTTAATGGCAAAACTGTGCATGCAAACCCTAACGTGTATGTGCAATATGAAACTCGGTTATGCATGCACAGGCAAAACCATCATGGAAAACCTAACGTGTATGGCGTCCATTAGTCAATTCCTTTCCGATTATAAATGAAACTCGAGCCCAGCAGTGACATGTGTACCTTTGAATTCTAATATACAAGATCAGCCAGCAGAAAAATAATGAATTCCGATGTTTACGCTAGTATTATACATTGTAAATAAAATTGCAGATTTTATCGCGTTTGTATTTGAGTAACAATGACTTTTTGGACGTGAGACATTATACAAACGCGATATAATCCGTAAAGTAGTTTTATTTACAGTAGAAAAATAGTTTACTATACTATTTCCATTTCTTTATTTTCTCGATGACAGCTCCTGTGGAAACTTGAACGAGCGTCTTTTTTACATTATGTATACATTATTTAATAAAAATATGACGCTTACGCGCGTACAAGGTCATAGCAGAGTCGGAGAAACTGATTGGGATGGAGCTATCGATAAACGTAACACGATAAGAGACCCGATATTTTTTTACAAAGTGTAAAAATCTAAACTATTGCCGGATAATTTTATACAAATTTATTAACTAATATTACATTTCATTACAAAATGTAATTATATTATGTTGATTGTTCATTTATTTATTTTAATCAAAATCTGATGAATCGCCACTATCACTCGATGAGCTCTCCTCAACATTTATTATAAGTTCCTGTATTTCTATATTATCTAATGCCACATGAATTTCCCAATCCAACGCTATAATGTTTAGGGTTCTACTCACAATTTTTCCCAGTGTTCGGCGGTTACTTCCGCACATGCATTTTTTAATAAATCTAACATCTTGTTTGCGTAAAAGGGGGATGGGTATTGTTTCGAGCGGCGTGTCCTTTGATTTGTGCCCATATTAGTTCTATAGCATTGTACTGGCAATGATACGGCGGAAGTCGAAGAACCCAATGACCACATTCGGCAGCTATTCGTCGGTAATATATCTTTTAGGGAGGGTTTTTTTAGATTTTAAAATATTCACTAATTGTACTTTTAATAAAGTATCATCCACATTTTCGCCATGACGATTGAGCCAGTCAATTATCTCTTGTTTTTTATTGGCCTGCGTCGGCATTTTATCAATTTGTCTAGAGTGATATGTAGCGTTGTCCATAATAATTATCGACGGTTCTTCGAGAGATTGCACCATTTCTTTGAACCATCCTTCGTAAATCTCCGCGTTCATTTCTTCG
Source organism: Lymantria dispar (assembly GCA_032191425.1). Classification (NCBI taxonomy): domain Eukaryota; kingdom Metazoa; phylum Arthropoda; class Insecta; order Lepidoptera; family Erebidae; genus Lymantria; species Lymantria dispar. Next base: position 27,209,107 of record CM063442.1, read on the forward strand.
TGGTAGTCCACTGCTTTCTTGGATTTAAAGGCCAGTAAAGCATCTGACTCGAATCCTTTCGTAGACCCTGCATGGCATATGATAAGGCGTTCACCTTTTCCCATTGGCACTGAACTAGTGGAAGCGGCGGTGTCGTTAGTCCAGTTCTTCGATACTGTGTGGTTTGCATTTAACCAAGTCTCGTCAGTGAAAATAACATTTGACCAATCTGATATCTTTTTGGCTTCGCTCAAAAATTCGCAGCGAGCCATAGCAACGTCGTGATGCTCCATCAATATTTTACGTTTGTCCGATTTTTTATAAGAAAATCCAATTTCTTTCAAAACTAAGCTTAATGACGATTTTTGGCCATGGAAAAAACCACGCTCACATAAAGAAACAACAAGTTTTTTAAATGTTGGAATTTCTTTGCGCAAGTAACAGTCATATATATGACGACGAATAGCGTCAGCGTCGAAGTTGTCAACCGATGTCACACGACGTGGTTGGCGTTTCTTCTTCGGCGTACGAAGCTTATTTGCTTGCATGCCGTTTGTACCGTAAGCTTCGGTAGTAATTTTTGAAACAGTAGGTCCACTAATTCCTAATGCGGCCGCAACACGCTCTCGCACTTGCGACAGTGGTAATAGCGGGCCACCATTTTGATATTCTGCTTCAAAGTAATTACGAACCTTGATCACCAGTTCTCTCGCCTGACTATTCAGAACAGATCCTTTAGGCATTTTGATATTTGACAGCTGGGCAGCAATCAACACGGAGGAACACAAAATACACAACGTAACGTATGGATAATGTGAAAAAACTCAGCGAACAGAAATGTAGTGACCATATAGTACGACCGTCTTGTTGCGAGTGACAGATTAAAACAAATACAAAATGGCGGTGGGTCATTGAGTGTTCCCAGCTTGAAAAATATATTTGAATGTTTTTGTTGAATTTGTCTTTGTTCAAAACATATATGCGATCGATATCATTACTTATTTGGTCACAACACTACAACTATCAAATTAGAACTGTCATCGAGAAAATAAAGAAATGGAAATAGTATAGTTAGCATAAACATTTAGAGACGAAATATTTAATTCACTCTTACTTTGATTTTATAACTCGTCTTTTTATATTTGAAACTATATCATCATCGTTATTATAATCTTAGCTCATATAAGTTTCAATGCTTGGGCTGGAGCTTTGAGTTCATATTAGGGTGCAAATTAACCGCTGAGAGGCCAACCACGTGAGGAAAGACCGCCGTCCTCCCCGTGGGGGCGACGTCGGTCGATGGGAGGGTACCCCAAATAGGGGGCATTCCGTCGGGCCGACCACTGACGTCAAGTCACCCTGCTCCGGTGGTCGGCCCAACGACGAAGGCGACGTGTCACGCGTGGGTTACAGGTGTACGTGCTTACGTCCCTCTTTCGCCCCGGACGGAGTGGTGCGAGGAGTGCACCGACCGTAACCCACTCCCAAAAAAAAAGGTTGCAAATTAACCTGCTACACTACGTTGATCAAACGGGATGGGGTTTTATTTCCAGCTTTTTTCTTGCAACGGTGTTATCTGCATACAATATCTCTCAGTCATTTTTTATGATACCCACAGGCGAGATATGGTAGTAGATTGTATTCTTACTCCGTTACCATAATGAAAATGTAATATGCATATCACATATATGCAAGAAAAGAAAATATTTTATTACAACCCTGTACCAATGCATTTAACCAGTGTGGTATATAGTAGTTAAATTTCGTTCCTTTTAAGGAGAAGCCCAGTAGTGGGACATATGCAGGCTGTGATGATGATGATGTTAATGATAATTATTTTTTTTGTTTACTACTCGAAAATTATAACTAATGTAGCCAAATAATAACCTCCAATATATACGTTGTTGCAAATTATGAAACCAAAATAATATTTCTTTACTATTCTTATTTTGCCGACATAACGAATTCAATTTCTAATGAACTAATTTACTGTTAATATGTGGAAAATATGGTCATAATCATCATTTCAGAGCATACACGTGCCATTGTTGGGCTCGAGCCTTCTCCACAATGGGGAGTATAGTAGGTCAGACGTGTTGGTATAGAATTTTATTTAAAATTTTCCTTCTCTTGTATTGATCTTACATGAAAATATAAGCCCCAATGGTCTTTCACGACACCCATAGGCAAAACAAAGGGTTGTGAATTGTATTCTTACTCGGTCACCACACGAAAAACGTAACTCGAATAGTATCTTAAAGAATCGATGGATAAAAAATAGAGAACCCTTAAACCCCTAAATATTTTAGATATTTTGCAAACGAATACTCACGGTATAATATTAAAATTGTTAATAAAAACAATATCATTCTCTAAACAATTGATTAAGATAGGCAATGACGTAAATATGACTTGACTTTCAATGTTCCTTACTAAATTAAGTTACCTTTGAAGACGTTATTTCTTGTAAGATATTATTTATTGATCTCTAGAGATTAGATAATGTTAATTACCAACTTCTTTATATTCAGTACCTGTAACAAAACATAATGAAATTATTAATAAAAGTTATTTGGGAGTAGTAGTATAAAATTAACATATCTCTAAATTTATTTTACGTATACCTATATTTTGCAATGTTGCAATCTTGGTAATGGCTACGAGTACCTGCGCCTGATGCCGCCCAAGCCGAGGCCGCGGATGCCTGAACGGGGGCACAATCCGTCACCCGCAAAGATTGACCGCGTGAGGGCGATCGACGTCCCTGGAGGAGCGTTAGTGAGGGAGGGTACCTGAAAGGGTACCTCATCGAACTGGCCACGAAGAACAAAGAAAACTCGGTTGGGCGGCCCAATGGCGAAGGAGAGGGAAGGAATACGGTGGGTATTTTGCGTAATTTCATTTCAATTATACAGTAAGTTTTTGAGAAATGTTTATTCATCACGCTTATATTTAAAGTTCACATTGATATAGAGATTTTGTTGGTTTTAATAGACTATTTTTATTGATTTGATATAAAAAGAATATAATAGAATATTTTTTAATTTTAGTAGATTGTTTTTAAAAAGCCAGCAATCAAACATATAAACATAAGTAACAGAAATCGCAATGCTACAAGTTAAAGACATATACAGTGCACGTCAAACGCGGCATGAAGTTGAAAGGAATCGATGGAATTATAATCAACAGCATGAGAATGTTGCTTTTAACACTTATCGAGCTGCATTTAATTATAACGTGAAAATTTATTACATTTGAGATGATTCGGCAAGAAACAGTGGGTTGGTCCATTTTAAGGTTCCGTACCCAAAGGGTAAAAACGGAACCCTATTACTAAGAATTCGCTGTCTGTCCGTCCGTCTTCCACCAGACTGTATCTCAAGAACCACGATAGCTAGACAGTCAATTTTTTTACAAATTATTTATTTCTGTTGCCGCTATAACAAAAAAAAATACTTAAAACAAAATAAAACAAACATTTAAGGGGGGCTCTCATACAACAAACGCGATTTACTTGTTCATTTTTATAGATAATGGTACGGAACCCTTTGTGCGCGACTTCGACTCGTACTTAGCCGGTTTTTATTTAATATTTTTAAATTGACGTCGGTAATCAGTTAAGCGTGTCGATTACAGGAATGTGGTGTTATTGGAAAACCTGTAGCAGACAATAAACTTATATAGGCTATATATTATATATCCATAACGAATTGTATATAGATGATGAGTTATACACGGATAACGAAAATACCTCAACAAATTTCTTTCCTATTTTTGAGAACACTGATGCCCAATAATTAGATGTGAGAACTAAAAAGCGAAAAGAAGAAAATTATTCCATCTTAATATTGTTTCGAACTTGAAAATCAAACTTAATAATAATAAGCATTACAAGTTGTATAAAAAAAATCTAAATGTCTTGTGATTTGTGACAAAAATCAGAACATAAAAGCCACTTGTGAGAGCGACGTGACACCAGGCCGTTTTGACTTGCTTGACGCAAATCGAGAGGCCTCAAGCGTTCGGTCGCAATCGCTGACGCATTCACTTTGAAGGCAAACGAGTTGGCTCTTAAAAGATCCGCAAGTTTGACGTCAATGTCCAAGGGCTCTTAAGTCTTAAGAAAGAACGTGTCTCCTCAGTTTTTTTGATACAATTGACATCAAAAGGTAGGTTATTCTTGATCAAAGTTGTTATACGAAAGAAAAATGGTCTTGAACTGAATTTTGGTCATCATTTTGATAGTAAAAATAGATATGATACAGCCCTCGCATTTGTTAAAATATATTTCATATTTCAGTAAAGATACAGTAATAGAACAAGTTAAAGGCGCATTAGTAATTTTCATTAGGAAAATCTAAAAAAAATTGCAAGGTAAATGATTTGATTTGAAAATTTAGGAAGCAACTAGGACAATTTAAACATTAGCGTTTACTTACTGATCCGGTACTAGCAATGCGAAGACTGAAACTACTATGCTGCATACGTCGGCAGATGGTCAGCTCGGGTTTAGTAGTGGAGCAGGCTCATCGCGCAGTGGATGGTCTCTCTCTTACAGCCATGGTATATATAATGGGTCAGAGTAGAAGTGGGTGAGATGCCATCATGGGCAAAGAAAGCGGACATAGGGTATGGTGTAGGCAGGCGATGGACAGAGCGTAAACCGAAAACAACCACTAGCCTTCGAGCTTGGGGTGCTACGCCAGAAACCTCCGCGTGGTGTACCCTGGGCACGAGCGACAATTCCTTGGACTGCTCTCTGGAATTGTCGCTCGTGGCAAATATCTGGCCCGAGGGGAGGGCCAGTTTGTAGGATGCCCCAAATTCGCTCCATGCCCTCTAATTGTAGAGGGTATTGGACGCGAAAATTCGACGGGCCCAGTCACTCATTCGTTTGAGGACTGGGCAGGCATTTGCCAACCGCGACAAATCGTAGACCTGATTCTTGCTTCGGGACATTTGTCTTGAGGCCTAGATTCAGGAGCGAGGGTCTTGGCTTAACCGCCTGGACCGCGAGGAAGAAAACCTCTATAAAACAATCACCCAGAATCCTAAGTTCTGGCGCGCGGCGAGAGGATGCATGGCTGATGGGTTGTTCAGTCGTTAGCGCGCCCCCAGCCAGGGTACCTGCGGACCCCCTGTGTTGGGATACAAATGTACGCTTGCCCGGGTATCGGGATCTCTGCCCGGGTCGACCGTTATTTCTCCCATGCTCGTGGGAACTTGATGGATTCATGTTCACTTAACACAGATGAAGATAGGAGGGGTGAGACGCCCAAAAACACCACCACGGAGAACCGGAATTCGATTGGTTCCCACCTAAAAGCCTTGCCAAGCTACAGAAAAACTGGCACAGAGGAAGGAGTGGCCTCGTCCGACTGCAGCTCGGCTGCTGGTCCGGCACTTGAGGCCACAAGATCAGGCAAGGGGCCAGCGACACTCGAGGCCCCCAAGAAGAGGAAAAAGCGGAAGAATATGGGGACGGGGAAGGCCACGAGTGTCAAGAGGCGCGAGTTGGCCAGGCAGGAGCGGCTGGCTAGGGAGGCCGCTGCAGCCGCTCCGACTGCTGACGAAGGCGGCAGCACTGCCGCAGAGCCGTCGGACACTGAGGGCGGCAGCACATCAGTTGCAGAGATCGCCAGTCAGTCCCCAGCGTCGGCCTTGACGGCGGCCCTAGCGGTCAGGGAGGAGGTCCTCCTCTCGCAGGTGCGGAAGCGCCCCCTGAACGAGGGTGGCAGCTCGGGATCCTCCGAGGGGAGTAGCACCATCATGCCTCCTCCCAAAGTCCCGACCTCTCGCAGGGGGCGGGGCGGGCGAGGCGGCGCGGTAGTAGCGGCAAGGTCGGCGACTCCATCGCCGATCGGCACGGCGCGGGGGACTGAGGCCCATAAACGGGCAAATGAGGCGGCTGCCGAAAGAATGATGAGGGTGTTGGCGGACATCCCTCCCACCGACACGGCGGCTGTGGGTGGCGATCCCCCAGCTGCCAATGTGGCCACCCTGCAGGCCGAAAACGCCCGCCTTTCTGGTGAGGTTTCAGGCCTGCAGGAGAAAAACAAGGCCTTACACAAAGAGCTGTCGGCGGTGCAGAAGGCGAACCGCGAGTTGGCCAAGCAAATGGCCGACTTGCGGCGCCAGGTCGCACAACTGGCGAGGACTGCGCCGCCGACAAGCGCCGGCCCTGCCGCCGCCCCCGCTGTCCCCGTTGCGCCAACTCGCGCTGCGGCGAGTCCCCAGAGGGTCCATCCGGCCGAAGCGGTCCCGCTGCCCGCAGTGAACGGCGTGCCGGATCAGACCATGCGCGCCATAGTGGATGTTGTGGGCAGAATGCTCGACGCGCGCATGGCGGCTCTGGAGTCAAGACTGCCTCCGGAGCCCCGTCTTCGGCCGCCGCTTGCTGCGGACAGGCCCAAGGCCGCGGTGTCAGCCCCTGATGCGCTACCCTGCCAGGGCGGGCGCGTAGGGAGCTACGCTGCGGCCGTTGCTGGACCGAAGTCCAAAGGGCCCGCCGCGAGGAAGAAGGTGGCACCGGCTCCTGCTCAGGCCGGACCTCAGCCGCTGCCGGCAAATGCACCGCCGGTAGCAGCCAACGCAGCCGCGGCCGTGACTGCTGTGCCCGGCCCCTCCGCTGCACCTGAAGAAGGTTGGCAGACAGCCGAGCGCAGCCGAAAAAGTCGCGGCCAGAAGAGGAGAGCGGAGGCCAAAAGTGCCGCCAAAGCCTCCGCTCCCAAAGCAGGAGCCGCAAATAAGAGGTCGCGCAGGAGGCTCCGGGCGCCAAAGTCAGCCGCGGTGGTGATCACCGTGCTGCCTGAGGCGGCCGAAAACGGTCTCAGCTATGAGGCCGTCTTACGTCGCGCCCGGCGGGAGCTTGACGTCTCCGATTTAGGAGGCGTCGAAGCCAGGACCCGCAAGGCCCGGACAGGGGCACGGATTCTAGAGTTCCCTGGGGCCGAGGGTGCCAAGACGGCCGATAGCATGGCGGCCAAGTTGAGGGGTCTGTTCGCAGAGGAGGGTGGCGTCAAAATCGCCAGACCCGTAAAGTGCGCAGAACTACGCGTCGCGGGTCTGGACGACTCCGTGACGGTGGATGACATCCGGGAGGCCATCGTCTCGAAAACCGGGTGTCCCGTGGACACCGTCCGAATTGGCGCTATCCGCCCTGGTCCGGGCGGCGTCGGTGCTGCCTGGGTGCAGTGTCCGGTGGAGTCGGCCAAGCAATTGGCCGACTCAGGCAGGCTCCTCGTGGGCTGGAGCTCGGCGCGGCTGACCGTGCTGGAGTCCCGGCCTGCGAGGTGCTACAAGTGCATGGCGGTCGGACACACTCGGCCGACATGCACCAATTGCTTTGACTGCAGCGATCTCTGCTTCCGCTGCGGTCAACCCGGGCACAAGGCGGCATCCTGCGCCGCCACTCCCCACTGCCCCGCGTGTGCGGCGGGCAATAGGCCCGCCAAGCACCGTATGGGGGGCAGGGAGTGCAGACCCCCGGCTTCGGCCCCAAAGGGGCGGAGCGGTCCGACGACCCCGGCCGTTCCCGCCCCTAGCGCGACCCGATCGCCCGCCAGCGTGGAGGAGGTGATGGATACGGCCCACTAATGGCGACCGAATCGTACCACCTCCTGCAGGCCAACCTCAACCACGCCGCCGAGGCACAGGACGTTTTCCTGCAAGCCATGGCGGAGTGGTTGATCGGTGCAGCCGTAGCCGCGGAGCCGTACGTGGTGCCTGACCGGCCCAATTGGCTGGGCAGCAGTGACGGCTCTGTGGCAATCGTCGCCTCCACGTCGTGGCATTCCCCGCCTTTGTTGCTCAAGGACAGGGGCGATGGGTATGTCGCGGCGGAATGGGGAGAGGTTACGCTATTTGGTGTTTACTTCTCCCCCAACAGGAGCGCGACGGCTTTCGGGGCCTTCCTCACTATCCTGGGGGCCTCGATACGGCGACTGGCACCGCGCCAAATCTTCGTTCTGGGGGACTACAACGCAAAGTCCACGGCGTGGGGGTCCCCCAGGACGAATGACCGTGGGCGGGCGGTCGAAGAGTGGGCGGCGGCACTGGGCCTCTGTTTGCTGAACAGGGGCTCGGTGCAAACGTGCGTGCGGCAGCAGGGCGGGTCGATAGTGGACTTGTCGTTCGCTAGCCCTAAATTCGCAGCACGTGTGAGGAGCTGGTGCGTCCAGGAGGAGGTTGAGACCCTATCCGACCATCGATACATCCGGATAGAGGTCTCCCGGACCCTCCTGCAGCCCAGCAGGGGTCACACGGCGGACGGAGCTCCCGCGTTTCCGCGGTGGGCTGTGGGTCGATTGGATCGGGACCTGTTGGCGGAGGCAGCCATCGTTCAGTCGTGGCTGTCCTCACCGCCCCAGGCGGACGGGGTAGATGCCGAGGCTGGCCGCATCCGCTGTGCATTAAGGCAGATCTGCGATGCGGCCATGCCCCGTGTGCGGCGTCTGCCCCCGAAGAGTGCGGTCCCCTGGTGGTCCCGAGAATTGGCGGACCTTCGGGCCGCGTGCATACGTGCCCGGAGGGCCTACACCCGCAGCCGAGCGCGTCACCGCGACGCTGAGCGGGAGGGCCAGCTGTACGAGGCTTACCGCAGTGCGCGGTCTGCCTTCAGGCTGGCCGTCCGTACCGCCAAGGACGTTAGTCGGCGGGAGATGTTGGACAGTCTCGAGCGTGACCCCTGGGGTCGCCCCTACCTCGTGGCGCTGAACAAGCTCCGCGGGCGGGGCCCCCCCCTCACCGAGACTCTCCAGCCCAGCCTCCTCACCAGAGTTGTCGAGGACCTCTTTCCATGGCGGGCGGAGCACACGCCCCCGGTCATGGCTTCGCCGGACAGCGACCGGGAGGCCGACGACGATGAAAGTGCTCCACCCATCACGGAGCCGGAAATGGGAGCGGCGGTGGCGCGTATGCGAGTCAAATCCACCGCCCCCGGGCCCGACGGTATTCCGAACCGTGTGTTGGCCCTGGTCCTCGAGCACCTGGGACCACGCCTCAGGGGACTGTTCGACGCTTGTTTGACGTCCGGGCAGTTCCCTGGGTGCTGGAAAGAGGGGAGGCTGGTTCTCCTACCGAAGCCGGGACGGTCTCCCGAGTCGGCCTCGGCCTACAGGCCCATCGTGCTGCTCGATGATGCGGGCAAGCTGCTAGAGAGGGTGTTGGCTGCCCGCATCGAGCGGCACCTCGTCGGGGTCGGGCCCGATCTGTCGGACGCCCAGTTTGGTTTTCGGAGAGGGCGTTCGACGATCGCGGCCCTGCTGCGCCTGAAGGCCGTGGTAGCGGAGGCCGTCACCGGCGGAGGAGTCCTGTTGGCGGTGTCCCTGGACATCGCCAACGCCTTCAACAGTCTGCCATTCAGCTGCATCAGGGAGGGGCTGAGGTATCACGGGGTGCCCGTGTACCTCAGGCGGCTGGTGGCAGACTACTTGGAGGGACGCAGCGTCCTCTACGTTGACCGAGTAGGGGACGTTTTGCGAACGCCCATGACGTGCGGTGTCCCACAGGGGTCGGTTCTGGGTCCGACCCTGTGGAACATCGGCTACGACTGGGCGTTGAGAGGAAGTCTCCCACCCGGGCTGGGCGTAATTTGCTACGCTGACGATACACTCGTCACAGCCCGGGGTGGGACGCTAGAAGAGGCGGCACGCCTGGCAACTCTCGGCACCGAGGAGATTGTCAGGCGGATCGAAGCGCTGGGGTTGAGGGTAGCCCTGGAAAAGACGGAGGCCCTTTTGTTCCATGGCCTCTGTACCGCCGGGCCTCCCGCCGGCGCTTCGATTACCGTGAAGTCAGTCACCATCAGCATCCAGGCCCACATGAAGTACTTGGGCCTGGTGCTCGACGGGCATTTTTGGTTCCGGGAGCATCTCCATCGACTTGTTCCCCGGCTTGTCGGCGCGGCGTCCGCCCTTTCGCGGCTGATGCCGAATGTGGGTGGACCCAGTGCTACGTGCCGACAGCTGTACACGGGGGTGATCCGGTCGATGGCCCTGTATGGCGCACCGGTGTGGGCGGGGTCCCTGACCGTCCGTCTTAGGGCCCTCCTGTGGCGACCACAGAGGGTCATGGCGATCAGGGCCATACGGGGTTACCGCACGGTGGCGACGGAGGCAGCGTGCCTCCTGGCCGGAACTCCCCCGTGGGACCTGGAGGCGGAGATGCTCGCCGACATTTATCGGCGGGTGTCGGAGACGCGCGCCCGCGGCGGTATGGTCTCCCCTCAGGAGATCACCGCCTGGCGGGTCGACGCCCGCCGAGGAGTCATTGCCCGTTGGGCAGTCCGGCTGGAGAGTCCTCGGTACGGTGTCAGGACCGTCGAGGCCTTCCGGCCGGTGCTGATGGAGTGGTTGGAGCGGACGCACGGGGTGCTTTCTTTCCGACTGGTGCAGGTGCTGACTGGGCACGGGTGTTTTGGGAAGTACCTGCACAAGATTGTCAGGAGGGAGAGCACACCGTCCTGCCACCACTGCAGTTGCGACGAGGACACGGCGCAGCACACGCTCGAGGAGTGTGCTGCGTGGGAGGGGGAGCGCCGTGAACTCGTCGCGATTATCGGTGCCGACCTGGCGCTGCCGACCATCGCCAGGGAGATGCTCGACAGCGTTAGGAACTGGGACGCGGTCGCCGCCTTCTGTGAGGCCGTAATCTCACGGAAGGAGGCGGCGGATCGTGTGCGAGTAGAGCTCCTATTCGTCGACACGTTCCGCCGCCGGCGACTGGGGCGGCGCAGGCGCGAGTATCTGCGCCTAATGCCGCCCTAGCCGAGGCCGCGGGTGATCGGACCGGGGAATTGTCCGTCATCCGCAGAGAGGCTGACCGCGCGATGGCGACCGACGTCCCAGTACGTCGAGACGCGAGGTTACCCGATAGGGTATTCCGTCGGGCCGACCACTGATGACAAGTCACATCTGCTCCGGTGGTCGGCCCAACAAACAACGAGGTGACGGGTACGGGTGGGTTATGGGCCCGCGCGCCGTCCTTTCGTCGCCCCGGGCGGACAGGGCCGCCCGTGCGCTTACCATGGCCCACCCAAAAAAAAAAAAAAAAAAAAAAAAAAAAAAAAAAAAAAAAAAAAAAAAGCCTTCGAGCTTACAGGAGATGCGCCAGGCAGCGAAGGAAGCTAGTCGATTTCCGGCTTCTATAAGCACTAAACTGAGTGGTAGATATAGGTCAATCACCTTAGCAGAAGAAGCCTAAAACAACGGCGCGCACATATTCAGCTTCCGCCTCTCTTAGACAGAGAGTCAGAGCATCCCCAATTAGATAAATTAATAATAATATAGATATATCAAATAAAATTTTCGTTATTTTTATTTATGTATGTATCGTTATTTTGCGACTGTATAGTCACTGTTACAATATGGCAGAGACTTATGGGGGCATGCTGCGGATAGGGAGCGAGTTTTTTGTATGCAGAAGCGAGCCGTGAGAACGATTCCAAAAGTGACACAGGAAACCTCGGCGAGACCATATTTTAGTCCACTACGGATACTCACTTTATCCTCAATCGTAATATTCTCGATTGTTGTGTTCGTTAGACAAAATCTTGACTCGCGTGGGCAACTCGAACGGCTACAACACACATGGTAGCAGAAAACTCGCTGAGGCACCTCGCAGACTTGCCAAGTTCGTCAAATTAACACATGTCAGGGGCCTCACTTTATCTAATCAGCTGTCAGTACGTATTACTGACACACATAATCTATGTTTAAAACATATTAAAATCGTGGCTTATTGAAAATACTTTCTATCGCATTAAGGATTTCGTGCCTAAATTAATATAACTTTACGATCCACAAAACGATTATTAAAACTGGTAATTTCCATTGCTATAATTATTTATTTTCAATTTATTTATTATTATTAGTTAAAATCAATTTGTTCCTTTTTTATCACTTTACCACAATTAGTTTAAATATAGGTATTAGATATTATATGTAATAATGTAATTTAAATGAAATGATTGACTGTGAACGTTTAACAATATATGTTTGACCTGTAAATAATATTTACCAATAAACTGATTATTCTGATACATCGTAGGAACCTAATTCGGGCCAATAGGACGATCATCTGTCATACTTTCCTCATAATAACAAACGACAAATAATATTTTTTTTGTCCAAAATGAAATGTATATTTTTATAATTGGATTACGAAACCAAGGAACGGCAAGGTAACAATGATTGACGCAAATATTCCTGAAGTAATCCAAGTTTAATTCCACGAATTCATTATGAGTGCTAAGTGAAAAGTTTCTTTGTCTCCGTAATGATGTTCTTGAGATTAGAATTGGAAATTGCGAAGAGGGCGAAGTAATTTGTTTTGTTTTATTACGCATTTATATTTGCTACAATTCGCTTGTCACTCTACCAACAGATTTCCTAATTCAAAGTTTTCCCTTACTCTTTATAATTTAGTTTGAGAATTATTAACGGGATGTGGATTTGTTATGAATTTGTGATGATTATTACGAGTTTACTGTCATTCAAGTACCTATTTGAAACATCAAAATATCTTATACTGCAATGACAATAAAACCCATCAAATTTGATAAGAATAGGCAATTACACTTTTGCATTGGAGGTAACTTTTTTATCCATTTCACCTCGTGCATAACAAGTATTCACCTGATGGCGATTACATTTAGTATCATATGCTTCTTAAGGAAGTTCTGTTGCCCAAAAAACCTAGAAAAATAAAGTTTTAGAGATGGTTTATAAGTATAATGTACCTACATATGATAAGGTACATAGCTTAATTGCTTGTCTTCAAATATTTTACGTTCATATTGGCAGACTTAAGGTGTTTAAGGGGTGGAAGCTTTTAAAACTTTCTAAGTGCTACATTTTGCTGTAAATTCACAATTTATGTACAAACTTCTTGAATAGTATTCTCAACTTTATTTTACTTACCGGAATGCGCTTTAGATTCAATTTACACAAATATCTGTGATTTTCACAAATAGTTATTACGAGTTTGAGAGGAACTTTAGTTGTTATTTCAATAATAGGAAATAAGTAATACATTCCCGCATTATCTAAATCTATATAAGCATAAGCTTATGTAGATTATATATAGTATTTATTGTCATTCTTCCTTTACTTAAGTTATGTAAGCTAATAACTTCACGACCGCAACAACACAAGACCTAAAATAAATGTGAAGAACTGCTCCGACGTCCTCGAGCCAGATTTTTATAGTTTGGTTTTCGAGAAAAACATTGCTCCACCAATAACTGCCTCCATGTCCAAGTATTGCCCTGTATGAGATCGAACCCACGATACTTGTCAAGGCAGATCGGTATCTTAACCAATACGATATTCGTACATTCAGTTTGAAGTTAACAAAATTCATTAGTCCGAATCATTCCACAAAAAAAAAATGGTAAAATTTTCCTGTTCCAATTATTTTTGAGTTTCAATTTTATAATAAATAAAAATGCAATAAAAGGGAAACAACGTAATTAATTTTGACCTATGGACCGTAATGCCTTTCGGCAGATTTATCGTTCCCTAGTGTTATTTCTGTTTCATATCAAACGTTTTACTAACGAATTTCAAAGGGAGTTTCTGAATATACTTGTATTCTATCTGCTTGCATCCTCATTAAAACTATATTACATTAAGAAAGGATAGTGACAGACAAATGATGGTTCTGCAAATATGAAGTCTATATGCAAATGAACTTTATCATCTTAACAATAAAGATCGTTTTAATATAGCATTATTGAATGGATGGTTATGAAGAAGCAACAAAGTTAAAAGATATCAAACGAATTGCATGAGAATGAGGAACGATGAAGTTCCGCTTAAATTATGCCTATGTTTTGGTTCAGTATGAGTCACATATTTATTTTTTTAAGCAGTAAAAAATGCATTTAAGTGTTATTCCGTTGTATGCTGCTAGTGAGGGCCTAAGATATAGTTTGTAAGTATTCGTCTTTAGATAACTCATAACAAAAGGCCGACATTATCGACAACAGCTATCACTGTCTCGTTAGAGTTTACAAATCAGCTGAAGGATCACCTTGAGAATGGATTGAGTACACTTATGGAGAATTTATAACAGCAACTGAGATCGCCAACCAGTTATGTAATCAACCAGTCATCAAACGTGACTAAAAAATAGCTATTCCATGTCCCCATGAAGCATATTTTTCTAACAAGACACATTTCGTTTACTAACCCAATCGTACTAAAAATGTTGCTAATAAAAAAGTCTTTGTATTTCTCAATTCATAAAATTCATATTGCAATGTGCCCATTGATGCAGTTAATTTAGAGTTTTTCATAGTAATAGTAGAATGCAATTTCATTTCAGACAATAGGTACATGGAATCAACCGCGCTTGGTGTCAACTTTTTTACCTCTACAAATGTATTATTTAGTGCAAATTGTATGGTTAATTTTTGGACATGATAATTTGAAATGTGATATTTCTTGTATTTCAAAGAATAGCAAAATATTTTTAGTGATCACCAGTCTTGTGTGACAGAATAAGAATACAATGTTTCACCAGTGCTTAATTTACTAGAGGAATCATAACTATGGTTTATGGGTTATTACCAAGGTAATATTTTTTTTTTCACACACACACACACACACACACACAATACCGTGTGGTGACGGCATGTTGCTCATCACAGATGGAAATTTAATTTAATCATCATCATCATCATTTCAGCCTATTGCCGTCCACTGCTGGACGTAGGCCTCCCTCATGTTGCGCCACAATGTGCGGTCCTGTGCCGCCTGCATCCAACGACGCCCAGCAACTTTCACTAGGTCATCGGTCCACCTAGTCGGGGGGCGTCTTACACTGCGTCGTCCAATACGTGGTCGCCACTCGAGAACCTTTCTTCCCCAGCGGTTGTCGGTTCGTCGAGCGATGTGGCCTGCCCATTGCCACTTCAGCGTGCTAATTCTTCGTGCTATGTCGGTTACACCCGTTCTTTTGCGGATTTCCGTATTCCGGATTCTATCTCGCAGAGAAATCCCGAGCATAGCCCGCTACGTAGCACGCTGAGCGACTTTGAGCCTTGACATAAGGCCTATATTTAGGGACCACGTTTCCGTGCCGTAAGTCAATTTAATTTATAATTTAAAATATGATACTAAACCGCTACGATAACAATGACGTGAATTTATAATAACAATGTTGTTGTATTTCGACCATTTTCTTCAGTTTTATTAATATATATCTGTATATTAACTGCCTTTTTATTTTCGGGGCTGGGTTCCGGTCGGCGCGCACCTCGCACCACTCCATCCGGGGCGACAGAGGGGCGTAAGCACGCACACCCGCAACCCACCCACGTGCACGTCGCCTTCGTCGTTGGGCCGACCACCGGAGCAGGGTTGTCATCAGTGATCGGCCCGACGGAATGCCCCCTATTTGGGGTACGTCGGTCTTTCCTCACGCGGTGACGGACTAATTCCCCGATCACGTCACCCGCGGCCTCAGCTAGGGGTATTTTAACTGCCTGCCTATTTGTTATACTATATTCGCTCGCCAATTTGTATATCATTGTCATTAGTTGAATTTAGTATTCATTTCATGAAATCAGTAATTACATTCAATAACGCTCTTCATTCTTGTTCGCCTTCTTCTTCCTGCATTAAACGATAATAAAGTAGTAGGATAGTTAGCAACTACACGCCATCCTAAAATTTTATCTAATTAGTGACGTAATTTTATGTTACGAAACGTTTGAAGACATTCGCTACTGATTTATAAACAGACCCGTCTAACTGAAGATTTAATAAGTAATTAATAAGAACAATATTTTTCCAATCATCCAAATGGGATTCGTGCAACTGAATTCATTTCGTTAATAGATCAAATGTCAATGAACTTTCTTTAATAATTTTGATATCCGTTTTTAATGAAGTAAAAAATAAGGTCAGAGTACGAATTTTCCCTAGCCGAGGCCGTGGGTGATCGGACCGGGGAATTGTCCGTCATCCGCAGAGAGGCTGACCGCGCGATGGCGACCGACGTCCCAGTACGTCGAGACGTGAGGTTACCCGAAAGGGTATTCCGTCGGGCCGACCACTGATGACAAGTCACATCTGCTCCGGTGGTCGGCTCAACAAACAACGAGGTGACGGGTACGGGTGGGTTATGGGCCCGCGCGCCGTCCTTTCGTCGCCCCGGGCGGACAGGGCCGCCCGTGCGCTTACCATGGCCCACCCAAAAAAAAAAAAAAAAAAAAAAGAGTACGAATTTTAGCAACGCGTTGAGGCGTGCATAAAATATTTTCTAAAAATATAGAAAAATAAAAAATAAGACAATGATTACTGTTGCGTTTGTTGGAAGACTGGTAAGTATCAGCATAGCAAGTGATAAGTGGCGCATATCATCATTCATCAACGCAGTCCACATACGTCCCACTGTTGGGCTCGGGCCTCTTCCACAATAGTAGGGAATTTGACCTACTATACCACGCTGGTCAGAAATATTGGTATAGGGTTTCATTTCGAGCCTTCTCTTGCACAGATCTTATGTGGGTATTATATCCCTTAGACGTCTTTTACGACATCCATGGACAAGATAGGGAGTGGTGAATTGTATTCTTACACTGTCACCACGCGGAAATACATATGTGCCTTCACAATGTCAAGGGCATAACCAGGTGTGCCGCTGGTAAAAATTTGGGCTTCCGATTCTGTTGCTCATCGAACAAAACGAGGTAACAGACTATTATAACTCAGGCGATGATTTTCTGTAAGAGTGGTCGTAATCCGGTCGGCTTATTAACAGGTGTATTTTTTACTTGCTGTTAGTGGCAAACAGGAAAATAGCACACTCTATGGCAAGTGATAGTGCTTCTCATGGACCTCTGCTAGACCGCTACCTAAAGAAAGTAAAGGAAGTATGAATGCGTGAAATTCAGTCCAAGATTCTAAAAGTTTATCAAAACCCGCCAAACTCAACGATCCTCAGAAAGTTGGGCTTCTGCCGCTCTCTTTTATCGAACGAAGTGGAGTAATTACTACTACTCAGAAAAATAAGTTACTACTATTCAGTCGTCGATTATCTGCGTGAGTTTCGTACTACCTGGGATGGGCTGACCTGCGGTTGTAGAGATACGACTATCGACAGCTTCGTTCTATTACATAAAAACTGACAGAAAAGTGTTAGCACGTAGAACTATTTAACGCGAAGAAGTTACCCATTGAAATCGAGTGAAATTCCACTTAAGAAACACCAACAGATGGGCCACGTTCGACAAATCTTCAATTGTTATGGAGATCCGGGACCATAACTTGAGCATAAATGATGAGCCTTACTAATGATGAAACGAGGAGGTTGGATATAATAAAAACTGTAGTAATTCAATGGATGCATATTGGACAGAATCGCTTAACAAGTAACAGGTATCTGGTACCATATGATAGAAAAACTATGTTTAGTGTATTGGCTGATATATATGGATAGCTTCTAGACTATTCTTGACCTTGAATCTGAACTTATAAGAAAATATCGTTACGCACAGGTGAGGCGAAGAAATAACGAATATAGAACCGATGTTATCAACGTCACGTGTTTTCATTTATCAAGAGTGTGAATTATTGCGTACTATTCCTAGAAGATCAGTTAAGTTCAAGTTAAAAGTTACAGCGTTATTATAAATGATTTTATGCTATATCATGGTTGCACATAAGGTGCAAATAATTTGATTATAGATACGTATATTACGTGGCGACTCCGTGTACTGATGGGGTAAGAATACAATTCATCACTCGCTTTCTTAACCATGGAAATCGCAATAGACAACTAAGGGATACTAGCTGACCCGGCGAACTTCGTACCGCCATAATTTTTTTGTAAATATACTCGTATTTTCTAAATTTCCGAAAATATAGTATCTAATAGAAGAACCATTACAGCTTTGTCGGGAATGATGATCCAGCGAACTTCGTACCGCTATAATTTTTTTGAAAGAAGAAAGAAAGAAAAATAATTTATTACTCTTTTACGAGAGGAACACGTACAATAACATAATAATAAAGTACAATAACATAAAAACTATAACTAACAAAAAAAAAAGAAAAAGAGAAACAACGAAAATAACAAAAATTACATAAAGATTAGCGTCTCCTTCGCAAAAGAGGAAAGGGATAGCTGCTCAGCATAATGCTGAGGTATCTACTCAGTAAATACCACAACGCTGTTATTCTGCAGCGTCCTGCGACGTTCGTCAGCGATGTGCACGTAGCAGAGTATAAAAGATATTGTCGAATTAAGTATCTCTTTACAAATAATATATTGCAATAATAATAAATATAACAATAATCTAACTTAAAAAACATATATAAAAATAATAACAAAATAAAGGATAAGATAGTCTTAAAATTACGTAAATGAACCATAAAAAAATAAAAAAAAAATAAAAAAAAAGATATATATTTTAATCTGTGGCATTACCTGTGATTTTGCTCTATCTGTGAGCGAATATTTACTCGTATATCTGTATATTATTATCAGATTTGTTAGCTGTATAAGTGTAGTTATAATTAATGGTCGACAATTATAATGATTAGTGAAAGTTATAAGGCAAATCAAATGTGACTTTTAAATATGTGTGGTGAAAATATTATCAACGTAATGTGGCTAATTATTGACAAGCGATTGACCAAGAGAACCCCATTTGTGGCAGTACACTGCTGGATGTATCGAATCATTGCTACCATGCTAAGGATAGAAAGGTATGCTTAATATGTATATATAATTCTGCATTTGTTAGACAGCATAAATGTACACATTTGTTTAATAAATGAAGAAGAAAAGAAAGATAAATAAAGGAATGGTTTTTAAATTTTTTTTATTATTGCAAACGGTGGCAAACGAGCAAACAGTACACCTGATGGTAAGTGTTGCTGCCGCTCATGGACCTTTATAAGGCCGTTGCCTACCGCGAAGAAAGCGAAGGGAGTGTGAATGCGTGCATTTAGGCTCGGTGTTACCAAGGGCACCACCAAAACCCTCCACACGCAATCACCCTCAGAAAGTTGGGCTTCCGGCTCTCTCGCTTACCGAACGAAGCGCAGTAACAAATTGCTACTACTCAGACGTCGATTTTCTGCGAGAGCATGGTACTGTCCCGGACGGACCGGCCCGCGGCTGTAGACAAGATAACTGTCGACAGTGTGGTCCTACCACTCCTAAATTTGGTTTTGTATAAACATGAAGTGTTTTTTCAGGTTATTTATAAAGCTTTGCTTTGTTTTTAGCTGGCGCAGTGGAGGAGATAATATGTTCCAGCAGTGTGTTGCAGCATATTTGAAGCTTCCCCTGAAGGCAGCGGTCATATATTTTGGCACTATAAGAGGATGCACCGTAGAACGGACTGGGTATTTACATTGGTCTACTTTCCAGTATAGTTTATAATACAAGTATTTAGGGCTTTGAGTGGCAATGATACTATAAACAAAACTGGCGAAATGTATCTTTCTCCTAGTGGTCATCTTCAACATATTGTGTTTATTTAAATATGGAGTTACATGATTTCTTTTAGGTATCCGGAAGCAGAAGCGTGCACAGGCATTTTGAATTCTTTGTATCAGGCACTCTGTTCTACTTAGTATACATGGTCCATATACAATACCACAATAGTTCAGCTTGGATAAGATGAGACTATTGGATAATTGGACTCTTAAGCGTTCACTGATATAGTCACGTATTCCATACAAGACCTTTAGTCTGTAGAAACAGCTCTTGAGCACATTGTTAATATGTTTTTCAAAACGAAGGCCTGTATCTATTAATAGCCCTAGGTTAAGTTCTTCCTCTACTCTACAAATTTCCTCACCTAGTACAAAAATTTTAGGGTTTTCAGAGAGAGTCGCATCAATCTGGTTTTTACTACCTAGTATCATAAATTTAGTTTTTTTTGGGTTTACGATAAGTGTATTTTGTTCCTCCCATGCAAGTATCTTTTTTAGATCCTCACTGATCCGTTTTATTGCCGCATTTGTGTCCTTGGGCTTAAAGGAGGTATATAATTAAACATCATCAGCATACATGTGGTACTTACAATTTTTGAAACACTTTATGATGTCAGAAGTATAAATTATAAATAGCAAGGGACCAAAAATGGATCCCTGGGGGATGCCCCTAAGGACAAGAGAATTTGAGGATGTGGTAGTGGAGCCATCCGGTCTACGAATCTCCACAAATTGGGACCTATTTGTAAGGTAGCTTGTAAACCATTTAATTGCTTCTTGGTCAAAGCCGTAGAATCTAAGCTTAGCAATAAGCAAATTAATGTTTATAGCAGCAAACGCACGGGAGAAGTCCAGTAAAACCAAGATAGATGCTTCACCACGGTCACGCGCTTCTAAAATATTACCCACAACATCAGAAAGAGCAGATGCAGTGCTGCGGCCCTTTCTGAAACCTGATTGCAGGTCAGGCAAAATATTTTGTATCTCCAAATACTCTACTAATTGGTAGTATACCACCCTTTCTAATATTTTAGATAATATTGGTAGTATACTTATTGGACGGAGATCTTTACATGTCTCTGGGTTGCTGTGTTTGGGTATAGGTTTAATAATTGCACACTTCCATAATTCTGGGAATGTGCATGTACTAATTGACTGATTAATAATACTGGTAATGGCCTGCAGTGAATTAGGAAGTGTCAACATCACCATATCCAAATTAATGCCATCACTGCCCTGAGCATTTGATTCTAGGCTGTTAATAATCTTTAAGACAGATTTGTGATCCTACAGTCTTTAAAGAAAAGGTATTGTCAGAGAATCTGTTATTTTCAAAATGAGATAACTGTAAAGAGACAACACCACTATTACCAGGCACATCTAGAAAAGCCTCACTGATTATGTCGGGATTATTAATGTGTTCTGGCAGATAGCTATCCTTGTGCTGTGGAAACACATTCAATTTCAAATTTTTCCATAGCAACTTAGGGTTCTTAATAATATGTTGATGCAATTAGAAAAATAAGCCTTTTTGTCATTGTGTAATGCACAGGCAGCTTCTTTTTTTAAGTCTAAATAAAAGTTTTTGTGTACTTCTCTATGTGATTTGCATGCTCTGCGTCTGGCCTTATCCCTTAGTTTAAATAAAAGCTTCACATTGTCTGTGATCCATGGTGTTGACCGGTCCTTAAAAGTTCTTTCAATAAGTGGTGCATGAAGATCAAACAGTTGGGTGATAAAATGATTAAATGTTTGAACCATGTAATCAACATCTGTCATATTGCATACAACTGACCATGGTGTCAAGTCCCTATCAACCTGGAAGTACTCCTGTAATATATTTCTGATAGGGCGGTATAAAACTATGTGCGGTCTGGGCTTCTCTCTCTTAAATATAGTTTCACAGGTAACTATCGAGTGGTGGCTTAGTTCTGGTATGTGATCCACGACTACGTTACGCACTCTCATGTTATTATCTGTGCAGATAATATCAATGAGCGAGCTACTATCACCTATAAAATGAGTTGCCGATTGAACTACTTGTTTCATGTTTAAGTAACTTAGGAAATCCTGCATTTGTTTAATTTTTGAGCAGTTTATCTTCATCATATCTACATTGAAATCACCTAGAAGTATTAGATGATCATAGAAGCCCATACCACATATAGCCTCTGTCACACCATCTAGAAAATCAGACAAAACAAGCCATGGAGGCCGATATGCAGTGCCCACCAATACTATTTTACCATTCGTTTTTAATTTTAGCCAGAATTGTTCTATATCAGTACATTGAGGGTGAGATTGAGTGCGTACTGATATCCCATTATTAATATAAAAACCAACACCACCACCCCGACCATGCTGAATATAGAGCATATTAAATCAGCTGATAGGTGCATAAAACTAATAGTGGGTATTCTAATTATAAACACTGTTCAACTTGTTTTCTTTTTCACTGTTTTTGTTTAAATAACTATGTTACTATAGATCACCACACTTTAGAATAATTATTAAAGTCTATTATTATCATTAAATATCTTTGAGAAAATAGCCGTAGTTTTATTTATAAAACTGGTTAACATAGACACTAGTTACTACCGACCTCGCTGTCGATCGCCGAAAAAAAGATAAATATATTTTCGTAAATATATTTTTTAAATTTCCGAAAATATAGTCTCTAATGGTAGAACCATTAGGTACAGCTTTGTCGGGAAAGATTTGATCGTCTTGGTCGCGGCATTGTTAATGAGGATTCAAAGAGAATAAAATTTACTGATTTTATTGATTTCTGACAAAATTATAATTATCAAATTTTCAACCATACTTAACTATAGACAAAATTACTCTTAGCTGTCATTTGCGTTTTTTTATTACTCATACATTATAGGTATATCATATGCGTTTTTTTATACTACGTTTCATAGTGACTTGTATTCTCTTTGACATTTTATGTCACGTCACACGGGAACGCGATCGAACGGGATAAAAGAGTTATTGGCGAAATCTTGTAAACTCCATAATAAAACAAAAACGGGATAAAAAGTATCCTATGTCCGTCTCCTGGTTCTAAGCTACTTTCACACCAATTTTCAGTCAAATCCGTACAGCAGTTCTTGAGTTATAGATGTAGTAACTAACACGACTTTCTTTTATATAATAGACTAGCTTTTGCCCGCGGCTTCGCCCGCGTAAAAATTTACTTGCATATTGAACTATTATCGCAAAGAATATTATCGACATAAAAAGTATTACATTTCTTAATTTAAGAAATACTCTATCTACGTGTCAATTTTCATCCAAATCTGCTCAACAGTTTAAGCGTGATTGAGTAACAAACATCCAAATATCTTCACAAACTTTCACATTTGAATATTACTTCCAGCCTTGTAGTTCAGATTGCCGTGCAAATACGATGGTATTGTGGCCTTTCCTTAGTCTCTGATAACGTACTTTTCCATTGGTGAAAAAAAAAATTATATCAATCAAACACCCGCAGTTTCATTCACGTAGACCCCATTCCCATGCCAATACCGAGATAAAAAATGCCTATGTAACTTGCTGATATTATAAATTTATATGGGTAAAAAAAAAATATATAAATCCCAGAAATATCAGAGATATAAATTGCCTATGTTACTCGCTGACAACATAGGTAGCTTTCCATTGGTGAAAGAATTTTAAAAATTAGTCAACATCCCTCGGTATAGTGGGCAAATACCGCGATGAAAATAGCCTTTATATGGTATTCACTGATAATATAGCTTTTCATTAGTGAATTAATTTTTTAAACCATTATATTCCCGTGATTTCACCGGCATTGTACCCGATCCCGTAGAAATATCGGGATAAAAATAGCTTAAATATGTTACTCGCTTAAAAATAGCTTTCCATTAGTGAAATAATTTTAAAATCGACTTAATTCATCCACACCGGGATAAAATATAGCCTGAGATAAAATAGTCTAAGTTATTCCTTATGTACGACTGGTAGACCTGATGGTAAAATATAATCAATATCGGTCCAGCCATTTTGAAGATTACCTGTAACGAATAGACAGACAGACAAAAAAAATTGGACCGTATTGTGTGAGCATAAATAAAACCTATTATTTTGATAGACAAACAGACGCTTCAAATTTATTTATTTGTAGAGATAGAAAATTGTAATAATATTTTGATTGTAACTTACTGTCTGGTAGCTGCTAGAAATATTACCACGTTTTCATTGTTCGTGGGTGTCGCAAAATACTACTAAGACAAAGATTTACATCGACCTGGACCAATTGGTGATGCCGTCTGGCCAACAATGTCGGCCAGGTCATAAAATGTTGCTAGAACCTTTGCAATATATCTACGATGGCAGTAGTAGGTACCCTACCTACATATCGCGTCGATCCAAAGTAATTAGGATAAGAGCAAGATAATGATGATATATCATTGGCTGGGTGTCTTCGACTATATGCGTTTTATCCTTTTGGGGCAGCCCAAAATTGTTTCTTAGTTTCTTGCGTGCTTACCACAAATAACCGATCGGTATACAAAATTTCACATTCTTAGGCCCGGTATCTTTGGCTATACGCTTTCACCCTCTTAGGGGTTGAATTGCCAAAAATTCTTTGTTAGAGCTCGCTTATCCTTGCCAAAATTATTTTCATAGTGCTTGGTAAGTGAGCACTAAGAAAATCTGGGGGTAATCCAAGAAAGCCAACCGTGTACTAAAATGATCCTTCCCAGGCTCAGTGATTTCGGTTAAATGCTTTTCACCCCCTTAGGGCTAAAATTGCAAAAATCTCTCTTCCCCCAAGAAAGGCAACTTTATACAAAATTCCATGTTTCTAGGCCTAATGATTTGGGCTATATATTTTACACCCCTTTAGGAGTTGATTTTAATAAAATAATTTCTTAGAGCTCACTTAAAACAAAGGAAAGAGAATTGCATAGAAAGTTTTACGTTCCTAGCTCCAAGAGTTTCGTCTATACGCTTTTCACTCACTTAAGGGGGTGATTTTCCAAAAATCCTTTGCTAGTGCTCGTGTACCCCAAGAAATAAGACGACGTAAAAAGAAAATACTTTCCCCTATTTCAACCCCTTATACCTATTTTTTCGCAATAAAAAGTAGCCTTATATAATTTCTCAAGCTTTAGTTCATCTCTGTACCAAATTTCATCAAAATCGGTTAAGTGGTTTCGACGTGAAAGGCTATGTGCTTTTCAACCCCCTTTTTTTTTGGGTTGGGCTGCGGTTGGCGCGCTCCTCGCACCACTCCGTCCGGGGCGACAGAGGGGAGTAAGCACGCAACACCCGCAACCCACCCGAACACCACGTCGCCTTCGTCGTTGGACCGACCACCGGAGCAGGGTTACTTGTGCTTTTCAACCCCTTAAGGAGATGAATTTCCAAAAATCCTTTGCTAGTACTCGTGCACCCCAAGAAATACGATGGTGTAAAAAAAATACGTTTCTAGGTCTAGTGGTTTCGGCTGTATGCTTTTGGTATTTTAGGGGTTGAATTTCATCCCCATGTAAGTGAAACTACCAAAATGCTAGAACGAATATTTATTTATTTATTATCAGGTGCCTTAATACAAAGATTCACAGTTCTATCAACAAAAATGACGAATTTTCATACAAAATATCATCCCCTATTTCAACCCCTTATACCCATTTTTTCGCGATAAAAAGTAGCCTATGTCCTTTCTCAAGCTTTAGTCCATCTCTGTACCAAATTTCATCAAAATCGGTTTAGACGTGAAAGACTATAGGTTTTCCACCCCCTTAAAGGGGCGAATTTCCAAAAATCCTTTGTTAGTGCTCGTGCACCCCAAGAAATACGATGGTGTAAAAAAAAATACGTTTCTAGGCATAGTGGTTTCGGCTGTATGCTTTTTGGTATTTTAGGGGTTGAATTTCATCCCCATGTAAATGAAATTTCCAAAACGCTTGAACGAATATTTATTTATTTATTGTCAGGTGCCTTAATACAAAGATTCGTGGTTCTATCATCGAAAATGACGAATTTCCATACAAAATGTCATCCCCTATTTCAACCCCTTATACCCATTTTTTCGCGATAAAAAGTAGCCCATGTCCTTTCTCAAGCTTTAGTCCATCTCTGTACCAAATTTCATCAAAATCGGTTTCGACGTGAAAGGCTATATACTTTTCAACCCCTTAAAGGGGTGAATTTCCAAAAATCCTTTGCTAGTGCTCGTGTACCCCAAGAAATACGATGGTGTAAAAAAAAAATACGTTTCTAGGCCCAGTGGTTTCGGCTGTATGCTTTTTGGTATTTTAGGGGTTGAATTTCATCCCCATGTAAGTGAAACTACCAAAATGCTAGAACGAATATTTATTTATTTATTATCAGGTGCCTTAATACAAAGATTCACAGTTCTATCAACAAAAATGACGAATTTTCATACAAAATATCATCCCCTATTTCAACCCCTTATACCCATTTTTTCGCGATAAAAAGTAGCCTATGTCCTTTCTCAAGCTTTAGTCCATCTCTGTACCAAATTTCATCAAAATCGGTTTAGACGTGAAAGACTATATGTTTTTCACCCCCTTAAGGGGGTGAATTTCCAAAAATCCTTTGCTAGTGCTCGTGTACCCCAAGAAATACGATGGTGTAAAAAAAAAATACGTTTCTAGGCCCAGTGGTTTCGGCTGTATGCTTTTTGATATTTTAGGGGTTGAATTTCATCCCCATGTAAATGAAATTTCCAAAACGCTTGAACGAATACTTATTTATTTATTGTCAGGTGCCTTAATACAAAGATTCGTGGTTCTATCATCGAAAATGACGAATTTCCATACAAAATGTCATCTCCTATTTCAACCCCTTATACCCATTTTTTCGCGATAAAAAGTAGCCTATGTCCTTTCTCAAGCTTTAGTCCATCTCTGTACCAAATTTCATCAAAATCGGTTTAGACGTGAAAGACTTTATGTTTTTCACCCCCTTAAGGGGGTGAATTTCCAAAAATCCTTTGCTAGTGCTCGTGTACCCCAAGAAATACGATGGTGTAAAAAAAAATACGTTTCTAGGCCCAGTGGTTTCGGCTGTATGCTTTTTGATATTTTAGGGGTTGAATTTCATCCCCATGTAAATGAAATTTCCAAAACGCTTGAACGAATACTTATTTATTTATTGTCAGGTGCCTTAATACAAAGATTCGTGGTTCTATCATCGAAAATGACGAATTTCCATACAAAATGTCATCCCCTATTTCAACCCCTTATACCCATTTTTTCGCGATAAAAAGTAGCCTATGTCCTTTCTCAAGCTTTAGTCCATCTCTGTACCAAATTTCATCAAAATCGGTCCAGTGGTTTTGACGTGAAAGCGTAGCAGACAGACAGACAGACAGACAGACAGACAGACAGACAGACAGACAGACAGACAGACAGACAGACAGAGTTACTTTCGCATTTATAATATTAGTAAGGATTGTCAGGTGCCTTAATACAAAGATTCGTGGTTCTATCATCGAAAATGACGAATTTCCATACAAAATGTCATCCCCTATTTCAACCCCTTATACCCATTTTTTCGCGATAAAAAGTAGCCCATGTCCTTTCTCAAGCTTTAGTCCATCTCTGTACCAAATTTCATCAAAATCGGTTTCGACGTGAAAGGCTATATGCTTTTCAACCCCTTAAAGGGGTGAATTTCCAAAAATCCTTTGCTAGTGCTCGTGTACCCCAAGAAATACGATGGTGTAAAAAAAAAATACGTTTCTAGGCCCAGTGGTTTCGGCTGTATGCTTTTTGATATTTTAGGGGTTGAATTTCATCCCCATGTAAATGAAATTTCCAAAACGTTTGAACGAATACTTATTTATTTATTGTCAGGTGCCTTAATACAAAGATTCGTGGTTCTATCATCGAAAATGACGAATTTCCATACAAAATGTCATCCCCTATTTCAACCCCTTATACCCATTTTTTCGCGATAAAAAGTAGCCCATGTCCTTTCTCAAGCTTTAGTCCATCTCTGTACCAAATTTCATCAAAATCGGTTTCGACGTGAAAGGCTATATGCTTTTCAACCCCTTAAAGGGGTGAATTTCCAAAAATCCTTTGCTAGTACTCGTGCACCCCAAGAAATACGATGGTGTAAAAAAAATACGTTTCTAGGTCCAGTGGTTTCGGCTGTATGCTTTTGGTATTTTAGGGGTTGAATTTCATCCCCATGTAAGTGAAACTACCAAAACGCTAGAACGAATATTTATTTATTTATTATCAGGTGCCTTAATACAAAGATTCACAGTTCTATCAACAAAAATGACGAATTTTCATACAAAATATCATCCCCTATTTCAACCCCTTATACCCATTTTTTCGCGATAAAAAGTAGCCTATGTCCTTTCTCAAGCTTTAGTCCATCTCTGTACCAAATTTCATCAAAATCGGTTTAGACGTGAAAGACTATATGTTTTTCACCCCCTTAAAGGGGTGAATTTCCAAAAATCCTTTGTTAGTGCTAGTGCACCCCAAGAAATACGATGGTGTAAAAAAAAAATACGTTTCTAGGCATAGTGGTTTCGGCTGTATGCTTTTTGGTATTTTAGGGGTTGAATTTCATCCCCATGTAAGTGAAACTACCAAAATGCTAGAACGAATATTTATTTATTTATTATCAGGTGCCTTAATACAAAGATTCACAGTTCTATCAACAAAAATGACGAATTTTCATACAAAATATCATCCCCTATTTCAACCCCTTATACCCATTTTTTCGCGATAAAAAGTAGCCTATGTCCTTTCTCAAGCTTTAGTCCATCTCTGTACCAAATTTCATCAAAATCGGTTTAGACGTGAAAGACTATATGTTTTTCACCCCCTTAAGGGGGTGAATTTCCAAAAATCCTTTGCTAGTGCTCGTGTACCCCAAGAAATACGATGGTGTAAAAAAAAAATACGTTTCTAGGCCCAGTGGTTTCGGCTGTATGCTTTTTGATATTTTAGGGGTTGAATTTCATCCCCATGTAAATGAAATTTCCAAAACGCTTGAACGAATACTTATTTATTTATTGTCAGGTGCCTTAATACAAAGATTCGTGGTTCTATCATCGAAAATGACGAATTTCCATACAAAATGTCATCCCCTATTTCAACCCCTTATACCCATTTTTTCGCGATAAAAAGTAGCCTATGTCCTTTCTCAAGCTTTAGTCCATCTCTGTACCAAATTTCATCAAAATCGGTTTAGACGTGAAAGACTTTATGTTTTTCACCCCCTTAAGGGGGTGAATTTCCAAAAATCCTTTGCTAGTGCTCGTGTACCCCAAGAAATACGATGGTGTAAAAAAAAATACGTTTCTAGGCCCAGTGGTTTCGGCTGTATGCTTTTTGATATTTTAGGGGTTGAATTTCATCCCCATGTAAATGAAATTTCCAAAACGCTTGAACGAATACTTATTTATTTATTGTCAGGTGCCTTAATACAAAGATTCGTGGTTCTATCATCGAAAATGACGAATTTCCATACAAAATGTCATCCCCTATTTCAACCCCTTATACCCATTTTTTCGCGATAAAAAGTAGCCTATGTCCTTTCTCAAGCTTTAGTCCATCTCTGTACCAAATTTCATCAAAATCGGTCCAGTGGTTTTGACGTGAAAGCGTAGCAGACAGACAGACAGACAGACAGACAGACAGACAGACAGACAGAGTTACTTTCGCATTTATAATATTAGTAAGGATTGTCAGGTGCCTTAATACAAAGATTCGTGGTTCTATCATCGAAAATGACGAATTTCCATACAAAATGTCATCCCCTATTTCAACCCCTTATACCCATTTTTTCGCGATAAAAAGTAGCCCATGTCCTTTCTCAAGCTTTAGTCCATCTCTGTACCAAATTTCATCAAAATCGGTTTCGACGTGAAAGGCTATATGCTTTTCAACCCCTTAAAGGGGTGAATTTCCAAAAATCCTTTGCTAGTACTCGTGCACCCCAAGAAATACGATGGTGTAAAAAAAATACGTTTCTAGGTCCAGTGGTTTCGGCTGTATGCTTTTGGTATTTTAGGGGTTGAATTTCATCCCCATGTAAGTGAAACTACCAAAACGCTAGAACGAATATTTATTTATTTATTATCAGGTGCCTTAATACAAAGATTCACAGTTCTATCAACAAAAATGACGAATTTTCATACAAAATATCATCCCCTATTTCAACCCCTTATACCCATTTTTTCGCGACAAAAAGTAGCCTATGTCCTTTCTCAAGCTTTAGTCCATCTCTGTACCAAATTTCATCAAAATCGGTTTAGACGTGAAAGACTATATGTTTTTCACCCCCTTAAAGGGGTGAATTTCCAAAAATCCTTTGTTAGTGCTAGTGCACCCCAAGAAATACGATGGTGTAAAAAAAAAATACGTTTCTAGGCATAGTGGTTTCGGCTGTATGCTTTTTGGTATTTTAGGGGTTGAATTTCATCCCCATGTAAGTGAAACTACCAAAATGCTAGAACGAATATTTATTTATTTATTATCAGGTGCCTTAATACAAAGATTCACAGTTCTATCAACAAAAATGACGAATTTTCATACAAAATATCATCCCCTATTTCAACCCCTTATACCCATTTTTTCGCGATAAAAAGTAGCCTATGTCCTTTCTCAAGCTTTAGTCCATCTCTGTACCAAATTTCATCAAAATCGGTTTAGACGTGAAAGACTATATGTTTTTCACCCCCTTAAGGGGGTGAATTTCCAAAAATCCTTTGCTAGTGCTCGTGTACCCCAAGAAATACGATGGTGTAAAAAAAAAATACGTTTCTAGGCCCAGTGGTTTCGGCTGTATGCTTTTTGATATTTTAGGGGTTGAATTTCATCCCCATGTAAATGAAATTTCCAAAACGCTTGAACGAATACTTATTTATTTATTGTCAGGTGCCTTAATACAAAGATTCGTGGTTCTATCATCGAAAATGACGAATTTCCATACAAAATGTCATCCCCTATTTCAACCCCTTATACCCATTTTTTCGCGATAAAAAGTAGCCTATGTCCTTTCTCAAGCTTTAGTCCATCTCTGTACCAAATTTCATCAAAATCGGTTTAGACGTGAAAGACTTTATGTTTTTCACCCCCTTAAGGGGGTGAATTTCCAAAAATCCTTTGCTAGTGCTCGTGTACCCCAAGAAATACGATGGTGTAAAAAAAAATACGTTTCTAGGCCCAGTGGTTTCGGCTGTATGCTTTTTGATATTTTAGGGGTTGAATTTCATCCCCATGTAAATGAAATTTCCAAAACGCTTGAACGAATACTTATTTATTTATTGTCAGGTGCCTTAATACAAAGATTCGTGGTTCTATCATCGAAAATGACGAATTTCCATACAAAATGTCATCCCCTATTTCAACCCCTTATACCCATTTTTTCGCGATAAAAAGTAGCCTATGTCCTTTCTCAAGCTTTAGTCCATCTCTGTACCAAATTTCATCAAAATCGGTCCAGTGGTTTTGACGTGAAAGCGTAGCAGACAGACAGACAGACAGACAGACAGACAGACAGACAGACAGACAGACAGAGTTACTTTCGCATTTATAATATTAGTAAGGATAATATGCATATAACATGCAAGAGAAAGAAAACTCGAAACAAAACCCTATACCAGCACGTCTCGTCAGCACTAGCTATAGAATATGGTATAGAAGGTTAAATTTCTTGCCATAGTGGATGAGGCCCGAGCCTAGCAGTGGTACCTATATGTTCTGAGATAACGATATCTTGTAGGGTGAAAATATCAAAGCAAAATTAACGTACCCTATATTTTAAAGCAGGATGACATCCACGGTCAATATTGGGAGTGGTGAATTGTATTCTAACTCGGTCCCCACACGGCAACACGTACAGAATTATTAAAATAAAGAAAATAGATAAGTATTTAAAATTGAACTGTACAAAATAAAACAATAGAATTAAATCTTCAGAAATATATAGAACGCCTAGCAACTATGTGCGCCTTAAGCAACTCGCAAATAAGTGTATTCAATTTTCCTTTTCTTCTATGTCTTGTACCACAAGGCAGTGTGCTCCTCGGTCGCGGAGTGCGTATGTAATGTATCTTAGCCTTACATAATATTGAGAGCAATATATCAACCAAGAATGTTTCTTCGACCTTGCATTTGTATTCCTTGTGCTTTCCATTACTTTAATACAGTTTAGTGTGTAGAAAGGATGAACAATTTTGTCTTAATAATTCTGAGAGAGATATTTTAATATCAACTTATCTATACCAATAAATAAAATTGGAGTGTCTGTTTGTAATGTCAAAATAATAGGCTTTTTTCATGCTCACACGGTTATTTGCACGACACCTATGCCTAAAATACAGATTAAAAAAATTTTGTCTGTCTGTCTGTCTGTTTGTTCCGGGTAATCTTCAAAACGGCTGGACCGATTTCAAAAATTCTTTCACCAATGGAAAGCTATAATATCAGGGCGTAAACTAGGCTATATTTTATCCCGGTATTCCCACGGGAACAGGAACTACGCAGGGAAGACGACTGAAACCGAAGCGAAGCGAAGGCGGGTTGCTAGTTCATTATATAATTATCATCGTATCCATAGTGGGAGGTTAATTTGACCGTATAGATGGCGTAGCGATTCGGATACCAAGCTACTGTGCAGTGTCATAAGTTCGATTCCCATTCAGATTATCACACAGTATCAACTGTGTGATAGTTACTGATATTTAAGCGAGGATTACACCTCCTTACTAATGTTATTAATACGAAAGTAAGTTTGTTTGTTACGCTTTCACGCTTAAATCAACGAACCGATTTCAAAAATTCTTTCATCAATGGAAAGCTATCAGGGAGTAACATAGGCAATATTTTATCCCGGTATTCCCACGGGAATGGGAACTCGCGGTTAAGGCAACTGAAACCGAATCGAAGCGAGGGGTGGCTAGTATTAAATAAATCTGTTTTACAGATTTTATAGAATTTTGTATTCAATTAAATGATTCATTCACTGGAATTACAGTCCGCCCATAAATACTTTGTGAGATCTACAAATTATTGTTAGGAATCTGGGTGTAATTGGCATGTATTAATTGTAAATTTGTAACGTCCCATGGAATATGGAGATTATTTCTTTAGTTGTGTGGATGTTGACGTAAGTGTTATCTTTAAAAAAGATTTTATTTTGAACTTGCCTTCTCCTGCAGTAATATAAACTGCTTGTGTCCCTAAGGCGTCTTCATCAGTCTTTAAGTCCTCGTTCTCGCTCTGCCTAATAGTCCTAGATCACTCAAGAGGAAATAACGGAGGATCCTTTTATTCATTCTCTTTCACGATACAGATGTGCTTAATATACTGCTTAAATTGCAATGATTTTTTATGCCGTCTATTTAAAAAACTTCCTTCACTGTAACCTAAATTGGCTTGAATTAAAGTTAATTGTCAATGGAAAGATTAAGAATAACGATCTTAAACTCGAGTTACTTTTGAAGTGCCTACAAAAGTGAAGAAAAAAGAATAATTTTGACTTGAAAATTGTATCACGTTCTCAATACTAAACTCTCGTGCTATTCGTTTTCATAGCCGTAAGATAATTATTTGCGAGATCCATAAATTACTGTTATGAACCTCAATATGATTTGTACCTATTATTTCTTCTTCTCAGCTTATGTATTTACATTTCACTGTTCGCCTCGCTGACAATAGGAGGGAATACTCTACCACGCCTTTTATGTTTGGTGATGTTTATGCGAGTATTTTATATATTTTTATATAAATTTCTTGTATACGTGTGTATGTCACCGAACTGCTCCTAAACGGCTGGACCGATGTTGATAAAATATTATATGCGTGTTCAAGGGGATTCGAGAATAGTATATATTCACAATTGGAGGCGATAGGTGGCGCTGTTCGGGCAGGACAATAACATAACTTGAGAACGACTGTACCGATTTCGTTCATCCTTTTTTTTATGTTTTCTAATACTTTGATAAAGGATCTTACGGAAAAAAAATTAAGAATTCTGCGCAGAAAATTAGAAAATTAAAGAAAACAATGACTATATAAACTTTTCTAATGTAACATTTTTTCGACTTTTCTATCTTTATATATATAAATCTTCTGTTCTTGTGTTTGTAATTGAACTCCTTCTAAACGGCTGGACCAATTTTGATATTTTTGTGGCTATGCCTATGGATATGAGAATGGTTTAGAGACTGGAACCGGTAGGTGGCGCTGCGATTAATTTCAAGGAGAAATCCTTTTACTATTTTTTTTTAGATATGAACAGAACAACGTCTGTTGGGTCAGATAGTTTAATATAAAACTATTTAAAAATTCTTTTATGTCAAAGGCATATCTATATCCTTAAAGAAATATTATTACGTTTGTATTTGTCTAAAATTGCCCGATTTGCCAAAGATTGAAAAGTTTTTATATTCAACCTATCCAAATTTATTATCAACTAGCAACCCGCCCTCGCTTCGCTTCGGTTTCTGTCGCCTTATCCCCGTAGTCCCCGTTCCCGTGGGAATACCGAGATAAAATATAGCCTAGTTTACTCCCTGATATTATAGCTTTCCATTGGTGAAAGAATTTTTGAAATCGGTCCAGCCGTTTTGAAGATTACCCGGAACAAACAGACAGACAGACAAAAAATTTTTAATTGCTATTTTAGTCATAGGTGTCGTGCAAATAACCGTGTGAGCATGAAAAAAGCCTATTATTTAGACATTACAAACAAACACTCCAGTTTTATTTATTAGTATAGATTCAACATCTTGGCTCATATAGGCCCCCCCCACCGGTACGCTCAAGCTTTCTCCATTGTAGAAGGGATATTAATCTACTATACCACGCTGGTCAGACGAGTTGGTATAGTGTTTTATTTCGAGTTCCTTCTCTTGCATAGATGCTAAAAGCATTTTAAATAGTAGTTAACGTCACCTACGGGCAATAGACGGGATTGTTTTCTTATTTCGTCACGATACGGAAAACCACCAAGAACCACCGAACAATTGGTTCAGCTACTATATAAACTTGTACACAAATTTACCGCGTAGAGACTCAGTAAGCATATCATTGTACCTAACAATGATCGCCACCCTTTTCATTCCCATGAAGAACAAAATCATCGGTTTAGGGATTTAAACGGATGACATCACTAACAGAGAAGGTAAATTCGAATTAAAATATTTACCTACCACCCTTTTATGATGGCAACATTGACCGAGAGATTAATAGTAGAATGAATGCAGGATGGATGAAGTGGCGGCAGGTCTCGGGGACAATTTGTGACACCCGGTTGCCTCTCAAACTTAAGGGGAAAATATACAAGAGTGTCATCAGACCTGTTGCTATGTATGGATCTGAATGTTGGGCATTGAAAAAGACGGATGAGAGAAGAGTGCATGCTACAGAGATGCGAATGCTAAAATGGATGTGTGGGGTTACAAGGTTAGATAAAGTAAGAAATGAGTATATTAGGTGAAGTCTAAAAGTGGCACCAGTGATAGAGAAGATTAGGAGCGCGATATTGTCATGGTATGGACATGTGATGAGGAGGGATGAAAGGCATGTGACAAGGAGGGTTGTCAATATGATTGTGGATGGACGAAAGAAGCGTGAGAGACCCAAAAAGAGATGGATGGACTGCGTGAATGAAGATATGCGTATGAAAGGAGTGAGTGCACATATGACGGCTGATAAGAGGCTATGGAAGGTAAAAACATGTGGTGCCGACCCCACTTAGCGTGGGATGAGGGCAGGAAAATGATACCTACCACCCTTTTATGTATGACTTTAATTTCTGTCTATTTTTTTTATTTGTTTATCTGGAGACCAACAGCTTAAAAGTAATAACAATCTAGGTAAACACATTTAAGAGACATAAAGCCAATAACAGGTCTTCACTATTATGATTCAGATAAAACTATTAAATTGAGAACATTACATTTATCTATTAACTAGCAACCCGCCCTCGCTTCGCTTCGGTTATAGGTTATAGTCGTTTTACCCGCGTAGTTCCCGTTCCCGTGGGAATACCGGGATAAAATATAGCCTAGTTTACGCCCTGATATTATAGCTTTCCATTGGTGAAAAAATTTTTGAAATCGGTCCAGCCGTTTTGAAGATTACCCGGAACAAACAGACAGACAGACACACAGACAGATAGACAAAAAATTTTTAATTGCTATTTTAGGCATAGGTGTCGTGCAAATAACCGTGTGAGCATGAAAAAAGCCTATTATTTTGACATTACAAACAGACACTCCAATTTTATTTATTGGTATAGATAATAAACCTGTAGAGAACATGTTTAACAGTATATGTGAATAATATATTTAGTTGGTTTAATAACTTTATGTGGGACAAATTAAACAATTTTTTTAATACACGTGAACTCGTTGCAATACTCGGTATCGGCCATCACTAGGATGACGTTAGACAACGTCAGAAACTGAGATGCAGTCGCCGCTTTCTACGAAGCAGTAGTTTCGTTAAAGAAATTGCCGGAGTGGTTCAAGCAGGGACGAGTGGGACCATGCTGACGTCCTCCTTGCCGATGCCTTGGGTGGCGTAAAGGGAAATATCTCTAATGCTGCTATAGCCGACGCCACATGTTACTGGATTAGGGAATAGTTCAGTACCTGCAGAGAGACAGCGACACCGAAGCGAAGCGAGGGCGGGTTGCTAGTATTACATAAAATTTGTCCGCAAGAAACTATTTCTGTAAATAGTTTTCTCGTTTTACTGCTATGTAAATTCAAATCAACTTTGTTACTCTTGTTTATTTGCTAAAATGTTTGGCAAGCTTAATTTCATTTGTATATATACATAAATATATTTTTCTTTCGCAATTCTAAAATGTATTACTAGTGGTTATAAAGGCGATTATAATTTTTTTTCTTGCAAACGGTGGCAAACAAGCAAACAGTACACCTGATGGTAATTGTTGCTGCCGCTTTGGACCGGATGGACCTTTATTAGGTCGCTGCCAGTGGTGTATCTACAGGTTGGCAAGTCGGCAAAATGCCATGGCCTCCAGCCGGAAGGGGCCCTTTTTTAGCTACCTTATATATTTGGGAGGTCCGATGAATTTGCCACGGGCCTCGAACTGTACAGTTAAACCACTGGTCGCCTACCGCAAAGAAAGTGAAGAGAGTGTGAATGGGTGCAATGAGCTACGGTGAAACTAAAGGCACATCACTTAAACCCCAGCTTTAAATGAATGCTGCTGCTTATGCCAGAATTATACATTGATTACAATTATAAATATGAATTTTACGTAGTGTGTATTTAATTTGTATTTGCCCGATATTTCGAATAATTTTCAGAGATCAGAGTTACGGAAGAACTAAGGCGTTTTACGTCTAATAAGTTATCGTTATAGTAGAGAATTTTAAACACGCGCTACAATTTTAATAATTTCTTTGTGGTGACGGAGTAAGAAAACAATTCCATCCATCCCATCTTATCTGGCATACATTTCCGGCTCGAAGGACCAAAAAGGATTTACGGTTCTAGTTGATCCCGTACACCGATATTGAGCACAAAAACCACACAGCTTTAAGTAAAGTTATATTTAAGTTAAGTAAAGTACAAGTATTACGCGATGTGTGTTGCGGTTACCGTATATCTTTGCAGTGGTCAGTTACATAGCAATTATAAGTAAACTTCATAATAAGCAAAACATGTACGTCGAACCGTACACGTGGATATTGTAAAATAGGACTAAGTAAATAAGTACTAAATTAAACTCCTTTTTTTAGGGGTGGGCTATGGTCAGTGCACCTGCCGCCCGGCTTCATCCGGGGCGATAGAGGGGCGGCGCACGACCCTAACCTAACCCACCGTACGACGACGTAGCACGTCGCCCCTGCCTAGCTCGGGACGTCGGTCATCGTTACGCGGTCAGCCTCCTTGCGGGTGACGGACAAAAATCTCCGGTCTGGTCACCCGAAATTAAATCCTGTACTCACCCGTCTGATTAGTAGATCAATTTCTCTCCTAATGTAGAGGAGACTGGAGCCCAGCTGCAGTGGGACATATATAAGGTAAAATTATGATAATTATCAATATTAATTATTACATTTTTACTCTGTTCTTTAAAGTTTTACTACTCTATACCTATTACAAGTAGAATATTGTCCAAGTACGTTGTTAAAGATTAAATAAAAATAAGTATCTATCATAAAATCTGTACGAGCAGTTATTGTAAGTATATACAAGAACCATTATGTAGACGCAAAGAATTAGACAGTATGAATTTATTTCAACCTTTGTTCTTCTTGTACAAAATGTGCGTTTTGATTATGGGACTCATACTCAGAAAGCTCATTTAACGCATAATTTTGTTTTTTTTTTTTTCAAGTGAATATTTTTATGGGCAAGTTTGGATGGAGAGTAAATTTTTATAAGTCGTCATTAAGATGGTCTCGTGACGTGATAATGCCCGCCCTGTATCTGTAGCTATGTCAGTGTCACTATATCTGTGCCGACAGATGTCAAAATAAAATAAATGTGAAAGTTTTTTAGACCAAAGAATTAATTTTGTATACTTAAAAATAACAGTTATTGGCTCATAATTCTTTCTGATCTTTTTTTATGAATATTATAGTAACACCTCAGCGTCCATCACCATGAGAAAAGACAACAGTGGTATTTTGGGAAACTTATTACACGAACTGCCATCACTAAACCGCTAGCCAAACGGAGCGATTGTGGTATTATCCTCTACTAGGAGATGCTTATTTTCAGCAGTGATCGTTTATGCATTGCAGAAGGGATGGCTTAGTGTAAATATTTTAATATATATACCTACTTAAGCAATTCAGGATATAAGAAATCCAGTAATCGTTTTCCGATAGATGGTGCGTGGAACATATCCTGTAAAGTTAGACAATATAAACGCTATTATAATTGTCATAGAAGGGCTGGCTGTGTTTATATAGTTGGTAGGATCATTAGAACAGATTTCCAATAGGTGTGCGTTCGAATAGCCGTTTTTTCTTTTAAACTCTTTTTTTTTTGAATAAATAAAAAATAAATAATTATAGTTTTTACTAGACATGGCTAGGTATTTTAAATGCTAAATCTCAATAATTTAGTAACACTAACATTTTGTGTTGCAATACCTCATCGCAGCCCACATACGTCCCACTGTTGGGCTCGGGCCTCCTCCACAATGGGAGTGAATTTGACCTACTATACCATGCTGGTCAAACATGTTGATATAGGGTTTCATTTCGAGTTTTCCTTCTCTTGCACAGATGTTATGTGCACATTATATCCCATAGTCGTCTTATACGACATCCACGGGCAAGATGGGGAGTGGTGAATTGTATTCTTACTCCGTCACCACACGGACAATACCTATTCACTAGTATTTGAAATTCATTCATCCATCAATTTATTCACATCCAATATTAGAGATAGGCCTATATACTGCGAAACAATGCTATAATCACCACAGATAGCAGTCAGCTTGAGTTTAAAGTTAGTATTTTACATTTTCTTGGAGAGTGTTGTTGCCTATTCCCGGGCGAAGTAAGAAATGGTAACATACTATTAACTTATCACAATACAAGATACATAACAGCAATATGAAAATTGTATGTATCATCGTAAATTTCAAAGTGAATATTTTATCTTTTAATACAACAATTTATCATCCATAACCTTGATATTTGTTGGATATCCTTACCATCAGTGTGTCGCTCATAATAATGGAACACTCGTATAATAAATGACGACACGTTGGTACAAGGTAACAACGTTCTTTCATTTTTCTCACGGTCGATTAATCTTCCCGCTGTGGGATGCTTCTGGTTATTCCACGAATATATCGACAAATGGCTGGGAATTTATTGTTTGCGGTTGAATAGGTTTTGGAGTATGGTAAGTGTAAGATGAGAACGTCTTTGTTATTATGTCATAGTCTTTCAGAGATTTTTTTTTATGTTAAAAGGATTCTGTCTACTCACGTTAAATGGTACAATAATATTTTTTCATTCTTGTACTAGTTCATTAAGGGTTTATAAAGCATAAATTCTACTATTATATATAATACTAGCAACCCGCCTTCGCTTCGCTTCGGTTATAGGTTATAGTCGTTTTACCCGCGTAGTTCTCGTTCCCGTGGGAATACCGGGATAAAATATAGCCTAGTTTACGCCCTGATATTATAGCTTTCTATTGGTGAAAGAATTTTTGAAATCGGTCCAGCCGCTTTGAAGATTATCCGGAACAAACAGACAGACAGACAAAAATTTTTTAATTGCTATTTTAGGCATAGGTGTCGTGCAAATAACCGTGTGAGCATGGAGAAAGCCTATTATTTTGACATTACAAACAGACACTCCAATTTTATTTATTGGTATAGACTAGCGAGCCGCTCTCGCTTTGCTTAGATTTCAGTCGCATTTTAAATATCCAATCATCATCATCATCTTGCTCTTATCCCAATTACTTGGGGTCGACGCAATATGTCACCTGTTTTGACATATTGCAAAAAGTTTCGGCAATGACTTTTATGACCGGCCGCCTGCCTGACGTCAACCCTCCTTGGGAATGTAATCGTTTACCCAAATGGTACCAGATGGAGTTGGTCCGGGTCAATCTAGGGCTCTTAGTCGTCTTTTACGACACCTACGAGCAAAGCAAGGGTTGGTAGTATTCGAAGCCGCTACCACACAGCTAATTTTAAATATCCAATATCTCCTAAAATATTACCGTACGCGAATGCATTCCATAAGGTCTCGGGTTGGATACCCGGACCTATCAAATTTTTACACGATTAATCTGAAAGGAAAACAGCTTAAGTTGCTTCTTATAATTTAATGTGTGGTGACTGCATAGGAATATAATTCACCACCTCTTGCCCATGGGTGTCGCAAAAGTAGACTAACGGATATAACATGCAGATTGCATGGATGTTAGACAAGGAAAACTTGATATGAAATCCTATGTCAACACGTCTGATTAGCGTGGTCTAGTAGGTCAAATTCTCTTCCATAATAGAGGAGGCCCGAGCCCAACAGTGGGACGTATATGAGCTGAGATGACTCCTTACATAGACAGCCACTTAATAATAAAATATTATCAATAGTAGGTATATTATGATTTGAAGACGGCTACCTGCTTCACGGCAGGCTATCAATTGCTTTCATATGACTGGCTTCATTAATATTTGAATTCAGTAGCCTACACGGCTATACGCTTCTGATACACTTTGCTTTAGTACAAGGTTTTTAAGCCTCATACTTATATCGCGATATGTTTTGGGTACGGATTGATTCAGCAATAGTGTTAATTTGGCATCCACTCCAACGCCTCTTGCCATGAGATCAATATGTTGCAGAAGGTATTGCGTTTATTTTTCTGCCGTTATAGACCATTTATTTTTAAGACAACACTCTGCCATAAGTAACTAATCCTTATATTGCGGGCAACTTTAAAAACATAATTAACGGATAAAAATTACATCTAGACTCAGAACAACAATTTGTGGATCGCACAAAATGTTATCCTGCATAAGATTCGAACCCACGACACTGACACGGTAGGTGGGTATCTTAACCACTACGCAATCTGTGCAGTAATGCATTGGATTCATGATAGTATATGATCACTATGGACTCTAATCTACCTAATTCGGATAGTTCTAGAGCCGCTATATTTCCGCATATGTTGTTGAAAGATACTCCAAATTTTGCTAAATTTCACTCACTAATTACCTGTATTCTATTTCATTAAAACCAAGAATAGATTGTAATATTCAAATGCAAAATACTAATCAAATAAATTAAATAATTGGTGTTAATTTGAGCTGCTAAATATAGAGCACGTTTTCATTTGAAACTCAATCAAATTTTAACTAATAATTCTGTTTACTGTTTATCGCCAGCAAATTTATAGTCCACTGTAAATTATGCTACTCTTTTGTTTGGTAAAAGGTTTTAATAGTAAGAGGTAATAGGCTGACATTTCATGTAGTGACGGAGTAATAATACAATTCTACACCCCCTTTTTTTTGTCCGTAGG
Source organism: Lymantria dispar (assembly GCA_032191425.1). Taxonomy (NCBI): domain Eukaryota; kingdom Metazoa; phylum Arthropoda; class Insecta; order Lepidoptera; family Erebidae; genus Lymantria; species Lymantria dispar. The sequence goes on from CM063442.1 coordinate 27,250,568, forward strand.
TGTCATAAAAGATGACTATAGGATTATATATAACTAGCTGACCCAACAGACATAATGCATATTATATCCCTTAGTCATCTTTTACAACATCCACGGGTAAGATTGGGAGTGGTGATATTCTTACTCCGTCACCACACGGATTGGTTGTTGGTCAGCCTTTAGATGGATTATATCTTGCGGGTGACGTGACCGGGGATTAGTCCGTCACCCGCTGAGAGGCCGACCGCGTGAGGAAAGACCGACGTCCTTCCCGAGGGGGGGACGTCGATCGATGGGAGGGTACCCCAAGTAGGGGGTATTCCGTCGGGCCGACCACTGATGACAAGTTAACTCTGCTCCGGTGGTCGGCCCAACGACGAGGGCGACGTGGTTTTCGGGTGGGTTGCGGGAGTTGCGTGCTTAAGCCCCTCTGTCGCCCCGGACGGAGTGGTGCGGAGGCGCGCCGACTGCAGCCCACCCACAAAAAAAAAAAATAAAATGGATTATATCTTATCAAAAATATGAAAAAAAAAAGAGTGAACACAAAGTAATATAGAAAATGTCGCTTGTTTTCTATATAAAACTAACGAATAAATATAGCAAACTGAAACGCAACAAACCTATATTTTGTATAAACACATTACATACGTTTATAATCCAATGTATACAGTACATAAATGTTGAGAATTTCCCTAAAACACTACATTATTCTCGTCCCAAATGCGGATTTTCATCGATCTTCCAAAACATCGGATTACCGAAACCGAAGCAAAAATATATGTAAATTTATGGAAGCCTGTGCCTTTCGTTCCAAATGTTAGTAATGTAAGCAATAAATGACCATATATTTTTTTTTTTTTTTTTTGGGTGGGCTGCGGTCGGCGCGCCTCCGCACCACTCCGTCCGGGGCGACAGAGGGGCTTAAGCACGCAACTCCCGCAACCCACCCGAAAACCACCTCGCCTTCGTCGTTGGGAAGCAATAAATGACCATATGCTGATTATTTATTTTTTATTTCATTTTTATTTTAGGAGTACTATGGTCAAACCCCGCCTAATACGTCTGGGGCACTAGAAGGGATAGCGTGCAATACCCATAACCTGTTGTACAAAAACTAACTCGTCGTAACTTACCTCATTATCGCCATGTGCCCTACACTGAGGAACAACTACTTTTAATGAAGGTGACTTTTCAAACAATTAACAACACTAATAATCTATAAATTTTAACAAAAAAAAAACCGACTTCAAACAGTAAACTAATAAAATTTTAAGAATACCACCAATTTCTCAAGGATACCATCATCAGATCCTGACCTAATGACTATGGGACTACCTGGGAAGTATACCCTATCAAACAAAAAAATAATTTTTCAAATCGGTCCAGGCGTCTTTGAGTAATCGGTGAACATACATAAAAAAAAGAGATTCCGACGAATTGAGAACCTTCTCCTTTTTTTGGAGTCGGTTAAAAATAAGACCCAAATATGAATATAAAATCTATCCTAAAAACTGGAAACTCGAAAGTAAACTCTATAACACGTACGACTAGCGTGGTATAGTTGGTACATGCTTGTCCTACTGTAGAGGACGTTCAAACCCAGCAGCGGCACGTATATGTGCTGTAATGATAATGAGTCTATTAAAACTAATTAAATAATTAAATATAGGCTTCCTTGAGGGTGATAATGTCACAACCACCACGCTTAAGAGGCAGTTGATATACCAGTGCCTGATGCGCTACCGTGGTTGCGGGTGGACGGATCGGAACTTAGTCCACCACTGGCAGATAAGGTGACCGCTTGAGGACGATGCCCCGGCAACACTGTTTTGTTACCGGCACGTCCAAGGGATCATTATCCGACAGAGAAATCCGCCAGGCCAGCCACTGATGTCAAGGAATCCGTCGGCGTAATGGCAATGGGGAGAAAATAGCTTAAATTATGGAGCCCTGCGCCGCTTATCTGTCGCCCGGAATAGACTGGGCAGGGTGCCCATTAGCCTAGCTATTTCTTAGCTATTTTTTACAATTCCTACGACTATAAAATTGAGGAACAGTTATATTCTTAACCCATCACCACATGATGGTCCAACAGGCCTATAAGATTTCTTACAACAAGTATATAATAATAATTTTATTTTTATTATACGCATAGAAAGGTAAAGATATTATTATTAGTTTGAACTATATACTCAAAGCTTTCCTGACCCATATCATGATTATGCAAATTTTATACGATTTAACCCTAATGATGTAGGAAAGGATTTGTCGATGTAAATTCAAAAATTATTTCGCTCTATAAACGTTTCCGTGTGGTGACGGAGGAAGAATACAATTCACCACCAAGGGGGTGGTGAATTGTATTCTTCCTCCGTAACACACCACACCACCAAGGGGGTGGTGAATTGTATTCTTCCTCCGTCTTACCCGTGGGTGTCGTAAAAGACGACTAAGGGATTATAATAAACATGCAACATTTATGCAAGAGAAGAAAAACTCGATACAAAACCCTATGCCAACACGTCGGACCAGGGTGATATAGTAGGCCAATTTCTCTCCCATAGTGGAGAAGGCCCGAGCCCAATAGTGGGACTTATATGGGCTGCGATGATGATGTTGATGATGATATAAACGTAATGTTTTTCGTTTGGTGATGGATGTAATACAATTCACCACCCCCTTTTCTTGCACGTAAAGTATCTTAAAAGTCGACTAAAATGTACAATATGTATATAATATCTATGAAAGAGAAGGAAAACTCGAAACAAGACCCATAGGCAATGAGTCTGATCAGGGTGGTATAGTAGGTCAAATTTCCTTCCCTGATGTATGTGGGCTGAGATGACGATAATGTGAAATAAAGGTTAAAAATGTGATCACGTGAATGGATGTAATCGACATGGCCTTTTCTTTGGGGTTGGCTACGGTCAGCGCTCCTGCCGCCCGGCTCCGCCCGTGGCGACAGAGGGGCGGCGCGTGGCCCCATAACCCACCCGCGATACGTCGCCTTTATCGTTGGGCCGAGCCTGGCGACGGGTGTGTTGACCTGAGCCCACCCAAAAAAAAAAACAAGAAGGGAAATCGACCTTACTACTTACTACACTGATCACTTACTACACTGACTTGTTGGTATAGGGTTTTATTTCAAGTTTGCCTTCTCTCACTTAGATGTTATTTACTCCCTTAGTCATGTTTTACGACACCCACGAGCAAGAGAGGGGGTGTTAAGTTGTATTCTTACTCCATCACCACACGAAATAAATTAAAAATAGTGAAATATAATGTAAATAAATTACAAATATCCGAAAATCTAAAATTTACTTAACCAACATAACTAGTAAATATTTCTATTCACCCATTCACCAATCCATCAAAGTCAAACTTGGACATATACCTCAAAAGTTATAATTCCATAATCGTCACATTTGTTAGACATGTTGGCGATCATATTTGATAAAATAACTTTATCAGGAGAGTGCTGCTGTCCACTTCCCTTGCTACTTTAGTAAAGTAAGAGGTCGCGATAAATTACGTTTTTGATTTATGATATTTACATAAGTAAATAACATATGAATTTAATCAATTTTTAAGGATTTTATCGCGTTTGTATAGTATTTATGTCACTGGAGTCATCCCGTCACTTTTAACACTGTACATTGTTCGAAACGTCGTAATATTAAAATCTGTAAACGCAATGAAATCTGTGAAAATAGTTTTAGTTCATATTATGTTCTTAATATCAGGTTGACCGAGCTTCGCTAGGAGTATTTTTGTAGCATTTATTCAGATATATATTAATAAAAAAAAAAAAATAATGAAAATTATATAAAAATTACAAAAAGAGAATAATAATAACACCGAGATTCGATCCGACGCAGTTTGTCGCCGATGTCAAAAATAAAATGAAACCTGACTACTTCGCCACTGAGCTATCGTAACTCATGACATTGATGGCAAAATTTGAATTCATATTCTTTTAAAATTTAATGTCATTATATTGTCTGCCAAAAACACTGACAAAACAACATTTTCTATACATAAAACCTAGCTAGATCGATTTTTTGGGCCCGAATCCTCTAGTATGCCAAGTTTCAACAAAATCGTTGGAGCCGTTTCCGAGATCCTGAATATATATATATATATATATATATACAAGAATTGCTCGTTTAAAGATATAAGATTTGTTCGCATGATGGCGGAGTAAGAATACAATTCACCACCCCCCACTCTTGCCTGTTGGTGTATTATAAGATGACTAAGGGATATTATGGCAACAACATCTCTTGCATAAGCAAGAGAAGGAAAACTTGATCCAAAACCCTATAACAACAGGTTTAACCAGTTTAGTGTATTAGGTTAATTTCTCTACCATTCCCTTACTAGGATAATAATTCTATATGAACCTTAAAAATTTTTGATTTCTATTATTTATGAGTGTAGGTATACACATTATAAATAAAACTATTTTTACGAATTTTATCGCGTTTGTATTTGATTTTTTTTTTGACGTGACAACGTCTAATGAATCGATGAACGCTGGCTGCATGCACGAAAAAGTGTCCCGTTACGCTCATTGTTTTATTATTAAGTAGTATGCGATTCAGCTGTACTAAAGCGCGCCATCTATCGATGCGAAAGGATTTCATATATATTTTTTTTATTGCAAACGGTGGCAAACGAGCAAACGGTACACCTGATGTTAAGTGCTGCTGCCGCTCATGGACCTTCGCTCGTCGCTTCGTCGCTGCCTACCGCGAAGAAAGAGAAGGGAGTGTGAATGCGTGCATTGAGGCTCGGTGATACCAAGGGCACCACCAAAACCTTCCACACACAAATACCCTCAGAAAGTTGGACTTCCGGCTCTCTCGCTCACCGAATGAAGCGCAGTAACAAATTGATACTACTGTAGACAGATAACTGTCAACAGTGTGGTCCTACCACTCTTGATTGATTTTTGAATGCCTGACCTTTTGAATACTTTTCAGAGTTCATGGTCACAAGTGGACTGCACTCATTTAAGTATTTTTTTTAGAACTTAAGATAATAAAGGGCGGGGCAACGCATTTGTTATTTGTAATATATAAATAATTTAATCCATGATTGTTTTTAAATTGCTTCGACCACTATTTATACCTAAACAATTCGGCGTACCGCGAACGCAATTATTTCATTAAATGAGTGCTTCACTTTAAATTAGTTTATTTGGAGCGACATGTGGGTGTTAATGGATTAATAGTGTTGTACAATAACATGTTAGTCGAAAGCCGAAAATATTATTTAGATTTGTTTTCCACCGTAAGAGGTTTTTATTTATTTTTATGTATTTGTTTGCTACACACAATATTATGTATATTAATCGTTATAATAAATAATACAATATGTATTACAAAAGGTGATGTAGTATTTACAGGTGGAAAAATGAAGTATTTGCAGTAAAGTTTCGGCTATCGACATCTGCTAAAAAGTTAGCACAGGTTACGTTTCAAGTTTTGTTCTAGTGATGATCAGAGAGGTCTTCATTTATCATGAGGTGCCTCTATACTTAAGGCAACTGGTAGCAAATTATTTGGATTGTCTTAGTGTTCTCTGCGTAAAATATGCAGAGGCCTTTGTGCTAACCACTGTATTGTACCCTGCCTATTTGGGGTTGGTCTTGCGGGCGACCGTATGATACATCGCCTACGACTCTGAGCTTTGAGTGTTTGTTTCTTCGGCTGGGCTTAATTTGTAGAGCCGTTACGTTTGGCCACACCCAGCATCAAGAAGGTGATCTAGTGGATAGGCTTAAAGTGGCCCTAAATAAAATAATGCTATGCATCTCAATCACCGTCAATTTGGTCCCTATCAAAATTGAGGCCAGATTAAAATATTTGGGCTTTGTAGACGACGGGCCATAATGTTGCATCATCGTCATCATCATCATCATCACCATTATGATTTTCATCATAACACACCCCGTCTAGATAGCCTGGTGTTCACCCTGTCCTGGCTTATACCAATCTATACCAATAAATAAAATTGGAGTGTCTGTTTGTAATGTCAAAATAATAGGCTTTTTTCATGCTCACACGGTTATTTGCACTATACATATGCCTAAAATACAGACTAAAAAAATTTTGTCTGTCTGTCTGTCTGTTTGTTCCGGGTAATCTTCAAAACGGCTGGACCGATTTCAAAAATTCTTACACCAATGGAAAGCTATAATATCAGGGCGTAAACTAGGCTATATTTTAACCTGGTATTCCCACGGGAACGGGAACTACGCGGGTAAGACGACTAAAATCGAAGCGAAGCGAGGGCGGGTTGCTAGTACCAAATATGATTAAACCTAGTGTTATAAATATATAATAAATTTAAGCCGAAGCAGAACATATACATATTATAAATAACCAAAAATTGTAGCACCGACGTTGTATATCACTATACCAGCGTAGAGGGTACATCACTAGTCTCTTAAGATTCCCGAATGTAGACAATAATTTGGTATTGTATGGGTTTCATCAAATAGAAGTATCTATTCCTAACGCAGTTGTTTCTTTACTGCTCTCTGTTACTTAGGAGTTCATATCATTATGTTTACTCATTGATTTTTATTTTATTTATTATGGTATTTAATATGATATTGTAACTGCACAAGTATATTATTTAATAATATACATAGTTTTCAATATGATGTTGGGAATAAAAATATCTACAATTCACTCTTTCTTCCCCGTGGGTATCGTTAAAGACGACTAAAGGATTGTAATATATAGATACCATCTATAAAAGAGAAAGAAAATGGAAATAAACCCATATACCAACCCGTCTGACCAGCGTGGTATAATAGGTTAATATCCCTTCTATTCTTATTCCGTCACTACACGGAATTTAATATGCAGATAATATCTATATAAGACATGGCAAATTTTCAAAATGAAATTCCCTTTTTTTTGGGATGGGCCACGGTCAGCGCACCTGCCGTCCGGCCCCATCCGGGGTGACGTGCGGCCCCGTAACCTACCCGTGGCACATCGACTTCGTCATTGGCCCGACCACTAGTACAGGGTGACTTGTCTTCAGTGGTCGGCCTGACGGAATACCCCTGAGGAGTGCCCTCTCCTCGACCGACGTCCTCTCCTCAGGGACGTTCACACGTTAGGAAAAGTACCCATTGCACGTGACCTGTTTAGAGATAGGAGGGGGTCTTCAAAAACTCTGGAAAATAATTTTCTAATATCAAAAGAAAATATGTATTTACATTCCAGTGAAATACAATAAACTAAACAAAACAACTGCGTATGAAAGACCGAAATAGAAATGGTCTAGTGGTTTCAAGTCGGCTTATTATTATAAGCCGATTCGAGCTTCTAGGGAGTAGAGATTTTATGCTTATAATTTAGGCCGATTACTCGGTGTGTCAGACAACACAATAAGCAAAGAAAAATAAATAAAACTTCTGTTTGGGTTGATTTACCATTTTCATTGTTATTTTACACGTATTAGGTTCGTTGGTAATTTAAGTAACTCTTTTCTCGGACTCTGCTTTTATTTGTTACTAGCTTATGCCCGCGACTTCGTCCACGTGGAATGGTTACTTTAGGCTAATGCTAATCAGCAACTTTAACCCGCAACTTTGTTTATGTAGAAAGTGAAAATATTTTTAAATAATACAATTCTGTCACACATGATTTTTGCGAAACCTAACCGTTTCTGTAGTGCACGCAGCGGAAGCTCTCAAAAGAAAAAAACCGATTCTGAAACATTGTTCTTTGTTGCTCCGCTCCTATTGGTCTTAGCGTGACGATATATAGCCTTCCTCGATAAATGCGCTATGCAACCCTGAAAGAATTTTTCAAATCGGACCAGTAGTTCATGAGATTAGCGCGTTCAAACAAACAAACTCTTCCACTTTATATATTAGTATAGATATAGATTAACTATAGTAAAATCGCTCAGCGTGCTATAGAGCGGGCTATGCTCGAGATTTCTCTGCGTGATAGAATCCGAAATACGGCAATCCGCAGAAGAACGCGTGTAATTGAGATAGCACGAAGGATTAGCATGCTGAAGTGGCAATGGGCAGGTCACATCGCTCAACGAACCGATAACCGCTGGGGACGAAAGGTTCAAGAGTAGCGAATACGTATCGGACGACGCAGTGTAGGACGCTCTTCCCACTAGGTGGACTGACGACGACCTGGTGAAAGTTGTTAGACGTCGTTGGATGCATGTGACACAGGACTGCACTTTATGACGTAGCATGAGGGAGGCCTACGGCCAGCAGTGGACGGCGATAGGCTGAAATGATGATGATAATAAAATTAATAAAATTTTATGATCATATTTCTTCTCTTTTATTTTTGAAGTACTATAGTCTGAACAAATCTTGACCACTAACCTGGGTCGAAAGAAAGATGGTATGGTATCTAATAACCCTTCATTTCTGAACTTCAATAGTCCATCAACTAATTTACTCCTTCAGTGACCCTTTCCCCTCAACACAAATTTTAGTCCATACTACTTCACTACAAGTGATAAATTACCTCAAGTCCTATGGATCCCGACCAACGACTCTCTTTTTCCCCCCTGAAGATAATTTCTTCATAGAATATTTGACGTTTTACTTAACGATGCGTATTACGGCTTATTTATTCTTCATCGACACAAATACGCATAACATTGATTTTAATATTCAGATTTTACTTATAATTTGATCTTTACTAAAATAAAACGAAAATTTAAGAAAGACAGAAGGAAAATGTTGAGGTGTATCTACGTGACAACTTGTTGATAATCTCAATATTTTTTTCGACGGGCTAAGCCAGCATACACGCCGTCCGTCCGGGGTAATAAAAGGGCGCCGCGCGGCCTCATAAAACGCTATTACCTTCCTATACTCCATGGGACCGATGAATCGTTTGACGTACATCAGCGGCGGGATACACTTTCGGGTAGCGTCTCTCGCCGACGACCCTCTCATGGCGTCGCGCTTACGCTGTCTGCGTCTCTGCTCTGCTCGGCTAGGGGATAATCCCCACCATTACAGATATTCTTTCGAATTATTATATATAGGTATGTATGTGTGTTTATATGTAAAAAACTAGCAGCTCGTCCTAGCTTCGCTTCAGTTTCAGTCGCCTTACCCACGTAGTTACCGTTCCCGTGCGAAATACCGGGATAAAATATAGCCTATGTTACTCCCTGATATTATTGCTTTCTATTGGTGAAAGAATTTTTGAAATTGGTCCAGTAGTTTCGGTGCCAATTCGTTATAAACATACATACAAATCTTTCTTCTTTATAATGGAATACCGGGATAAAATATAGCCTTTACGCCCTGATATTATAGCTTTCCATTGGTGAAAAAATTTTTGGAATCGGTCCAGCCGTTTTGAAGATTACCCGGAACAAACAGACAGACAGTCAAAATTTTTTTAATTGCTATTTTAGGCAAAGGTGTCGTGCAAATAACCGTGTGAGCATGAAAAAAGCCTATTATTTTGACATTACAAACAGACACTCCAATTTTATTTATTGGTATAGATGAATGGTGTTGTATAAGTAGGTCAATATACCTCCTATTTTGGAGGAGGCTCACGTCTAGTAGCAGTGCATATATGAGCTGAAATGAGATGATGATGATAATATGACCTATATCACTACAGTTTCATGTAATTCTGTTCTTCAAAAACAGATGTGGTTGAAGTCAGTATAAATGTGAGAATTTTGCGCTGCTGTATATAATTTATGTTTAATTTCCATAAAAACCCCTTAAGCAAATTAAATGCCTTTAAGACATTACAATTATTCAAATTTCTCCTATATTCCTGTCCATAAATCACGGTATACATGATCCCTTCTCGTCCACCCATAATCATACATCCCGAAATGAAAATTAACACGGCCTAATCCTACTCTATGTTAATCTCATTGCCATACAAATTACTTCGCACCCTACGTTATCTGAAGGTCCGAAGTACCCCAATCACGCGTTATTGAGGTCCAGAAGATATAGGGGCCGAGACTAATTCCGGATTTAATCATTATAATCGGTTGCGGTCACGCAGACATTTGAATACTGGAGTAATTCGAACTTAGATTAAAGTAATACGAGATAGTATTGTGTTGAGAATGATACCATTATGGATAGTGCCGATTGTAATAATTGGGTAAGTTGTTTGATTAATGTTCACATTAGAATTTCCTGGTATAATGTTATTATATATAACTTAATTACAAAAGGCTCTGATATATTTTATTACGTACTAGCAACTCGCCCTCGCTTCGCTTCGGTTATAGGTTATAGTCGTTTTACCCGCGTAGTTCCCGTTCCAGTGGGAATACCGGGATAAAATATAGCCTAGTTTACGCCCTGATATTATAGCTTTCCATTGGTGAAAGAATTTTTGAAATCGGTCCAGCCGTTTTGAAGATTACCCGGAACAAACAGACAGACAGACAGACAAAAATTTTTTAATTGCTATTTTAGGCATAGGTGTCATGCAAATAACCGTGTGAGCATGAAAAAAGCCTATTATTTTGACATTACAAACAGACACTCCAATTTTATTTATTGGTATAGATTACATTTCTGTTCAAACATATTTTGCTTCTGGATTACTGTCTATATTTTTAGCAAATATTTGAAATTAGTTTTTAGGCATTGTAGCGTAGGGATAAGATGTTTATAAGACTCATAGTGCATAGAAAGTTGATCAAAGGGTTATAAGGAATATATTTATTGCTACAGAAATAGTATGTTGATGTAAATTGTATACGAGAGGTATGGCGGTTCATATGTAACTGCGGCGATGACGTAGGAATACTATTGTCATCACCTCGCCATGGTATTACTGCCTAAGAATCTATACCAATAAATATAATTGGAGTGTCTGTTTGCAATGTCAAAATAATAGACTTTTTTCATGCTCACACGGTTATTTGCACGACACCTATGCCTAAAATAGTGATTAAAAATTTTTTGTCTTTCTGTCTGTCCGTTTGTTCCGGGTAATCTTCAAAACGGCTGGACCGATTTCAAAAATTCTTTCACCAATGGAAAGCTATAATATCAGGGCGTAAACTAGGCTAAATTTTATCCCGGTATTCCCATGGGAACGGGAACTACGCGGGTAAAACGACTATAACCGAAGCAAAGCGAGGGCGGGTTGCTAGTTATGAATATAATTTAAATTGCCTTGGAATTGTCTGGCAGACGGCATCGGACTATTAATTCAAGGACCTCTTGTGGAAATGTTTATTGCGCCCCTAGGGAAATGTCACCTGTGAGAGGAGAGTTAAAGAGTACACTAATAAAAATGCTAAGTACATTTCACTGTCGCGGTCGTAGCCTTCTGCGAGGCAGTTATGTCACAGAAGGAGGCGGCGGGTCGCGAGCGCGAGGAGCACAGCCTCGATGATGCGACCCGCTGCCGGCGACTGGGGTGGTGCAGGCGGGAGTACCTGCGTGCAATGCCGCCCTAGCCGAGGCCGCGAGTGATGTGACCGGGGATTAGCTCAAGGGAGGGACGTCGGTCGATGAGAGGGTACCCCGGGGAGTAATCCGTCGGGCCGACCACTGATGACAAGTAACCCTGCTCCAGTGGTCGGCCCAACGACGAAGGCGACGTGGTGTTCGGGTGGGTTGCGGGTGTTGCGTGCTTAAGCCCTTCTGTCGCTCCGGACGGAGTGGTGCGGAAGCGCGCCGAGCGCAGCCCACCCCAAAAAAAAAAGTCTATAAGTTATCGGTTGCACACTACAAATTGCACGTGGTCATAACCACCGCATTCACGTATTAGTTCACTGAGCGAGAGAAAGTTCACTGCACGCGATACGTTTACACTAATTACTAACGAAGAACAAACAAGACGTTGACAAGGACTACATCCCATGAGAAGCACGTCCCGACGTGTACTGGACCTGGACGTCCGCGGGGAAATGCGTGCCTTCAGGACGGCGTGTCATTACCGCTTGGCGACTAGATGATACGATCTCCAGCGTCATTTCTTCGTCGTTGAATATGCAGATAATCACGCAGTCTCAACCGGACTGGTAATCCGTCATGAACATGTAAGCGGAAGGGTGTGGCACCATGCTGGAGCGATAGTCAGTGCAGTTGATACAGCAAAGCTGACCCATGACGTGTGCATGTGGCCAAGAAAATAAATGTTCGACAAACTTACTGGTCATGAAATCATTTTGAACAGATTGCTAGTGTAATACGGAAAAAGGCGGCGTACCAGCGCGTTGCAAGCGGTACCGTTACGGGAATAAGAAGAGAGGTACGAGACAAGCCCCGTACGCTCGGCACGCAGGCTCCCACGTAGTCTTACATGGCGCGTCCAACCTCGCTCGATGACGGGATCCAAGAGAGAGAGCCTTTACGACGCAACGCTCCGTGTCATGTCGCATCAAAGATGGCATGATCCTATTTCAAAAAGAAAGGTTCCTATTGGCCAGCTATCCAAGTATAGACCAAAACCGATCCATGAACAAATGTTATTGTAAATTACACTTGGCGATGGAATTCTGTATTTTATAAAATAATAAGATGATATGACATTGTGTGCTATTCAATCCATCTTCTACATATAAGTATCTACACGAATACTAATTGATTTGAATAATCGATTCATGTTATAGCGATTGCCATCTAGTAGTTTGAATATCTAACTTATATTAAATATAATTAGTTTTGTCAAATGACCTAGTGCCATCTATCGGCTCACTATGGAATCTTAATAAATCTATTATGTTAACAGCATAGATATTGTGCATGCCGTATGGTGACGGAATAAGCATACAATTCACTACTCCCTGTCTTGCCCGTGGATGTCGTAAAAGACGACTAAGGGACATAACACGCATATAGCATCCATGCTAGATAAGGAAAACTCGAAGTAAAACCCTATACCAACCTGTCTGACCAGCATCATATAGTAAGGTCAATTTCCCTGTTATTGAGTAGGAGGCTCCAGCCCAGCAGCGGAACGATACGCTGAGATGATTGTACAAATAACCGTGTGAGCGTAAAAAATACGCACCTTTTAGTCATTACAAACTTGTTGCAATTAATTGTAAAGATTTATTCTAGGATTTAGTTTAATAAATATCTGTTCCAAAATCAGACATGGCTGTACCTTTTAAGGTGACTCATAATAGTAATCTGTATTACGCTGGCCGGATATGTTATTATATAGTTTTATTTTGCGGTTTCTTTCTTTTGTATATACGTTATTATGCTTACGTCACTTTTTTTTTTTGGGGATGGGCTGCGATCGGCGCGCCTCCGCACCACTCCGTCCGGGGCGACAGAGGGGCTTATGCACGCAACACCCGGTACCCTCCCATCGACCGACGTCCCCCCCCCAGTCAGTCAGTCTTTCCTCACGCGGTCGGCCTCTCGGCGGGTGACGGACTAATCCCCGGTCACGATGCTTACGTCACTTGCTTGTCTTTTACGACAAATGTACCAAAAGAAGAAGTGGCAAATCGTATACTTACTCCGTTACCACACAAATACTCTAAACAAATTATTTTATTAAAAAAAACATTAGTCAAGTCAAGCGACTTGAATAATGAGGAATAAAATGTGTCCGTCTAAGTGGACATACCTACCAAATGGGTTGAATAAGATAGCGGAAATCTCAAGGGGTGGGTTTCTTAGGATATCTATAACTATAACTTCGATCGTGAACCCACTTGCCAAGGATAGCAGTTGGGTTTGATGGCATAGGAAAGTATATTTCCTACAGTAAGTAACGTTACCAAGACTGTGGTATTACTAACTTCACCGGGCTGTTCCTAAGACGGTTTTTTACAACTCACACGACAAAGAAAGGCGTTGCCACATTGCGTTCTTAACTCCTAATAAATAATTATAAAAATAACTGCCATAAAAGGGATTTTTACGCTGTTAAAAGTTATAATAATATGCAAGAAAAAGAAAACTTAAATTCAAACCATATGACGCATCTAATCAGCGTGAGAGTAGGTAAATTATCCACCTATTATTCATAATAACTTATACAGAGCGAAAATAATAAAGATGAATCAAACTAATATGCCAAGAATACCTTAGTAACATATTCAATAAAGCTATTACATAAATTACCATTGATTTTATCAACATGTAAAACGTCTCCCTATCCTGTCTTCACTATTCTAAGTAACTCTGGATAAAGTTCCAGACCACAAAAGTTGTGAACGATGAGGGTAGACGAGTGTTACGCATCGACTTACTTACATCAAATTAGTTTGTTTTTGTTTCAAACATCTCAGAATTATGTGGTGACATAATCTCTTATATCTTAAGTATATAAGGAAAAAGAATGAAAGGAAGCTGAGACCATATTTGTTTACAAACTTACGCCTTTATTCCTAAAAGAGTTTAGTAATAGTTACTTCAGTAAGGGCGGTTCCGCACTACATCCGATCCGAATCCGATCCGAACCCGTGAAATCTAGATCTAGAAAACTCGGACCGAATTCGGATATTGCTTACGCACTAGTCTGAACAAATAGACTATTCTGAACTAATACACTGGATGGATGCCTGCCGCTTCACGCCACCCAGCCGCATACCCCACCCGCCCCGCTGCCTCTCAGCTTGTACGCAGCTCGGCTTTAACTCGGACGCAGCGCGCGAGCGTTTATAGAAATAATTCTATGGCTACTTCGGTCCATCAAAAATCTTCTCCGGAATGGAGATTCTGGAATGACGGAAAGTAATCAAATGACGGAGATCGGATCTAGTGCGCAAATTACCATAAAATTAGTTCTACGGTTACTGTGGACCATATTTTCACGGGTTCGGATCGGATTAGAATCGGACGTAGTGCGGAACTGCTCTAATACTTTTGATGTGAAGATAGAGTAAGAATATAGTTTATCACACACCTTTGGTACCTGTGGATGTCATAAAAGATGACTAAGGGATTATAATATGAACGTAACATCTATTTAAGAGATGGAAAATGTAACTTAAAACCTATACCTACTAACCCATTCGATAATCGTGACATAGTAGGTAAAACACCCTACCATTTTGGAGGTGGCTGCAGCCCAGCAGTGGGACGTATATGAGCTGTGATGGTGATGATAATGATGACTTCGGTAATAAACGCGTAAGTTCTCTAATGAAACTGAGCAAATTATGAAAATCGCCCTCTTAAGCATAACTTCATAAAATAACTATTGAAATAATAATAGAAGAATTTAAAGTGGTAGGATACACTGTTAACAATTGTCTGCCTACAGCCGCGGGCTGGACCACACTCTTGAAAAGGACGGACGTCCGAGTAGTAACAATTTGTTATTGCGCTTCGTTCATTAAGCGAGAGAGCCGGAGGCCTAACTTTCTAAGGGGGTTTGCGTGTAGATTTTTGTGATGCTTTTAGTATCACCGAATCTCATTGCATGCAATCACACCTTCTTCACTCTCTTCGGCGGCGGCCTGGCAAAGTTCCATGACCGGCAGCAACACATACCGTCAGGTGTACTGTTTGCTCGTTTGCCACCGTTCGCGATCGATTTATCCGAAACGATCAATTTATTGCAAACCAAATTTCCCGATCGCATAATTTCACGAAAATCAGCTGTTTTGTGGCCAGCCAGATCGTGTGATTTAACACCACTGGATTGTTTTTTGTGGGTCTATGTTAAGGACAGAGTCTATACCGAGCCAATCGAATCGATTGCAGCCTTAAAACTAAAAATCCGTGATATGATTAACGAAATAGACCCGCCATTTTGCCAAAAAGTGATTAAAAACTTTGATGAAAGAATCGACATCTGTCAGCGTGGTCGTGGTGGACATTTGCCAGATATCATTTTTCATTATTAAATGCCGAACTTTTCTCTTCGTAATACAATAAAAATTTGAATCATCTTCATCTAAATTTCTTGTTTTATTTTGTTTTAGAAAACAAAGTTCTTGTTGAAAAACCCTTTACTAAGGGTCAGCAACAAGGAAATAACCACCGCATTAAAAAAATAATCTTTATAAGATTATTTTCTTAATACAGCGAGTTGTCTTAAAAAAAGTTAATAATATTGCATTGTATCTGAAAATTATTTAATCAAAAAGTAATAAACATTTAGTGACAGAAATGTCCCAAATTACAAGATCCATCCTGATTGTATCAAACAGTACAATCTAATGGTGTACATTTATCTGGAGCACGAACAAATCCACTTAGACAGATCACTGCTTAAACCAATTCCACGGTTGTGGACTAGTGGACGAAAAAGAAAATTAACTTTTTATTTGGTGTATTTTTGTTTCTTTTGAACAACGTCCCAGACTAAGCAAGAAATCCCTGACCTTTTTACACTGGGCTTTATTCAAACTCGAATCATAAAGAATTCTCAAGTAAAATGTGAATTGACAGCATAGAAATTAAATGCTTAGACCGCTACGCTTTTTATAATATTTTATATAAATTTTTACGTATTTTAAAGATTAAAGATAGATGCAATATTATTTGTATAGTACTAAAAAAAATTTCCATGTGGTGACGGAGTAAGAATACAATTCACCACCCGCGAGTGTCATAAAAGACGACTAAGGGATATAATATGCATATAACATATATGTAAGTGAAGGGAAACTCGAAATAAAACCCTATACCAATTCTTGTATGTGTATGTATATATATATATATATATATATATATATATATATACATTTATTTATTTTCAGGGTCTCGGAAACGGCATCAACGATTTTGATGAAACTTGGCATACTAGAGGTTTCGAGGCCAAAAAAATCGATCTAGCTAGGTTTTATTTATAGAAAATGTTGTTTTGTCAGTGTTTTTAGCAAAACAATATAATGACATTAAATTTTAAAAGAATATGAATTCAAATTTTGCCATCAACGTCATGAGTTACGATAGCTCAGTTGGGAAGTAGTGCTCGGTGTTATTATTATTCTCTTTTTGTATTTTTTTTATATTTTTTTCATTATTTAATTTTTATATTTTATTAATATATATCTAAATAAATTTGACAAAAATACAAGAAATATATTCCGAGCGAAGCTCGGTCAACCAGATATTATAAGCTGCAATGATGATGATGAGTACTAAAAAAATAATATACATTACTCTATTCTATTCCTTTTTCTTGGCTTACAATAAGGTAGTATGAGTGCCCCAAGATTTTTGGGTAATATACAACCAATTGCATATATGTTGTCTGACTTTTAATTTTAAATTTCTCCCACTCTATGTGGGGTATAGTTAGCAATTCTAAAAATGCACTAGTCGTCATTAAAACGACAGTTCCAAGCGATAAAATACATTGGCTGCAAAATAGAGAAAGTTGCTCAATTTCTAAGTTAAAGTTCACGAATTTAGAGCATATTATACTCATACCTTTGACTGTTTCGAACTGCCCCACAATGAAAGTAAAGATGGCCTATTTATTACTGTAATTCAAACAGCTAGCATAACGTACACACACGTACACACCCACACGAACATAAACATATACATACACAAACAAATAGTCGTTCAAGTGCATCAAATTAATTAAATAAAAGAAGTTCGCAACCAACCAGACTTCAAATCCTGCTTTCATTTATCTATATTATCTCAAGTACCAAAGTGACCCACAAAACTTACGAAATACAAGTGTTGCGCTAAAATATTGTTTAGCGTTCATTTATTTCCTTTGGTTATTACTTACTTAATTTGTTAGGCTTTTATAACAAATTCTTTAGTCTGTTCATAATATTGCGACGTATTAAGAAGGGTTATGCCTCATTATTTGGTGGGTGTCGTAAAGTACTGCTGGAAATCTTATGACATCAACTACAATGGCCAAACCCTTGGAGACGCATATACCCGACATTGGGCTTCAATAGGCCGATGGTTAGACGAATAATATATAATATTACATGATACATAATCATGTTGTGATTAGTTAGGTTTATGATGTGTCTAAATCTGAAACTGATCCTTTCGCTTTAAAATAAAAAAAAAAAATACAGAAAATATATTTTATACCTCACAATTATTCCACACGTTTCATCAACAAGAAACTCTGAAGTAAATAAAAATAAAAAAAAAATCCATCAAATATTTTACAGTAATGGAAAATATTTAATGGATTTTTTTGATGGAAAGGCAATATTTTCCAGTATTGGTAAATATTGCCGTTCATTCTGGTTAAATGGATATATATATATATATATATATATATATATATACAGACACCGACAGAGCGACTTAAGACCTTAATATATTATTATTTACTCTTACGACAACCGTGTGAAAATGAAGAATAGCCATTTTGTGGTCTTTTAATTCGTTAAGATATGGCGAAACAGTAATCTAAAAAAATACCTTTCTAAATGACTTAGTTTTTGTTAGATTGAACCCACTGTACTTTATTGAAATATTCATCATCATCATTTCAGCCTATCGTCGTCCACTGCTGGACGTAGGCCTCCCTCATATCACGCCACAAAGTGCGGTTCTATGCCGCTTACATCCAACGACGCCCAGCAACTTTCACCAGATCGTTGGTCTACCTAGTGCGAGGGCTACACTGCGTCGTCCGATACGTGGCCGCCACTCTAGAACTCGAGAGATCCCGAACATAGCCCGCTCTATAGCACACAGAGGGACTTTGAATCCATACAATAATTATATATAGCAGTAATATTGAAATATTATTACTATATAATTATTGTTTGGATCCTGCTTAGTTTATAAAAAACAATATAATGGGATAGAATATGACCAAATACTGTATAACCAAAAAGGCAAAATATTGTTTAACAACACGACGGCCGTTTGGGTTTTTGGCGGTAATGGTGAAGTGTCTTGTACTTCATTCAATATATGTGGTCTTGTATTTTATTCAATATCTTAGTGGTTTAAAATGTTATCATCATCATCATCATCTCAGCCCATATACGTCTCACCGTTGGGCTCGGGCCTCCTCCATGATGGAAGAATCATGGACTTACTATACCACGCTGGTCAGACGTGTTGGTATAAGGTTTTATTTCGAGTTTTCCTTCTCTCGCATAGATGTTATATGCATTTAATATCCCTTAGTCGTCTCGTACGATCACCCACGGGTAAGATAAAATGTTATCTATACCAATAAATAAAATTGGAGTGTCTGTTTGTAATGTCTAAATAATCGGCTTTTTTCATGCTCACATGGTTATTTGCACGACACCTATGCCTAAAATAGCAATTAAAAATTTTTTGTCTGTCTGTCTGTCTGTCTGTCTGTTTGTTCCGGGTAATCTTCAAAACGGCTGAACCGATTTCAAAACTTCTTTCACCAATGAAAAGCTATAATATCAGGGCGTAAACTAGGCTATATTTTATCCCGGTATTCCCACGGGAACAGGAACTACGCGGGTAAAACGACTATAACCGAAGCGAAGCGAGGGCGGGTTGCTAGTTAATAAATATATTCCAATTTTAGCTCATTATTAACGTTAAATATGTTCATATCATTCATATTATGTTCCATAATTAATTATCGCTAATCCATACACTTATTAAACCATATATCTAGGTATGAGTTTGAAGGTAAGTATGGATCGGATTATCAATGGGCAGGAAGGTAATATGATTAGTTAATAACGACGAAATTTACACCCACTAACTACGTACTTGTTTCCGCGGTAACAATCGTGAACAACTCATCGTTACTGCATATAATTTTATATATAATTTTATGACTTGTTGGACGTGAGACATCTTAGTCCACCCGTGACCATGAACGCTGTAAAGTGTTCGAAACGTCGGGTAATCAAAAATCAAATACAAACGCGATAAAATCCGTAAAGTAGTTTTATTTAAAATGTATAATACTCGCGTAAACATCAGAAATCATTAGGCAAAATATTGTTTAACCAAAGGCCCAAATGGCCGTCGTGTTGACGGCCATTTGGGTTTTTGGCGGTAATGGTGAAGTATCTTGTACTTCATTCAATATATGTGGTCTTGTATTTTATTCAATATCTTAGTGGTTTAAAATGTTATATTAAATAATTTTGATGAAATTTTATGAAATATGTGACGGAGGAACTGCTGGGTTATAGTGAACATGATAAAAATTGCTTCACATACGTCTGCGTTTCCACCAAAAATCTCAGAAGATACCGCTACCAGTGGCTATAACACTGTTGAAGACGACAACTTGACTTATTGACAGACAATGACTAATTAGGAAAAACTGATGATTTGTAAAGAAAATTATAACTCGACACTGGCAAAAATGGCTCGTATTAGTAGCTGGTTGCCAAGATAAAAAAAAGAAGAAAACGGCCATTTGCAATTGATGTCAAAATTAGTTCATAGTATTGTCGCTAGAGGCACTTTAGGCAGCACAAGATAACTGTCAATTTTGTATGTCAAATCTTAACCACCAAAGTAATATCCAGATTAGTGTAGATATAGCAGAAGTTAGTGTAGATATAGGAAGAGATTGTTACCGTGGAAACAAGTACGTAGTTAGTGGGTGTCAATTTCGTCGTTATTAACTGAAATCATATTACCTTCTTGCCGATTGATAATCCGATCCATACTTACCTTTAAACTCATACCTAGATATATGGTTTAATAAGTGTATGGATTAGCGATAATTAATTATGGAACATAATATGAATGATATGAACATATTTAACGTTAATAATGAGCTAAAATTGGAATATATTTATTAACTAGCAACCTGCCCTCGCTTCGCTTCGGTTATCGTCGTTTTACCCGCGTAGTTCCCGTTCCCGTGGGAATACCGGGATAAAATATAGCCTAGTTTA
This sequence comes from Lymantria dispar, assembly GCA_032191425.1. Taxonomy (NCBI): domain Eukaryota; kingdom Metazoa; phylum Arthropoda; class Insecta; order Lepidoptera; family Erebidae; genus Lymantria; species Lymantria dispar. Next base: position 27,271,319 of record CM063442.1, read on the forward strand.
CGCCCTGATATTATAGCTTTCCATTGGTGAAAGAATTTTTGAAATCGGTCCAGCCGTTTTGAAGATTACCCGGAACAAACAGACAGACAGACAAACAAAAATTTTTAATCGCTATTTCAGGCATAGGTGTCGTGCAAATAACCGTGTGAGCATGAAAAAAGCCTATTATTTTGACATTACAAACAGACACTCCAATTTTATTTATTGGTATAGATAATTATATAAATACATATATAACAATAATTAAGTATGATGTGAATAATATATTAATTGGTGCTTTTCCGTGTGAGAGAAAAATAAATAAAATATTAAAAAAAAATATATTATTAATCAAATCTTAAGGATATGAATGTATATTTGTTTCATACTGCTGTATTGAATTTATAGTCTTAGAATAAATGCATAAAAGGATAGTGTCGGTACTTAAGCGACCAAAAACGTGAAGCCAAAAATACTACATGCGCGCAAGTGATTACACACGTACACATGTACACCACTATACAGTGGACCTGTACACTACAAAACGGGCCGGCATAGGAAATCATTTCTGGCTCCAATTTAAATACTTCAAATTTTGTGCGCGGAGTTAGCTTCTATGTATTATTATTCTGAGGCAATAATTTAGAACAAAAGACTTGCAATACGATTGTAGACATATAAAATGAATAAACTTTGTTGAATAGACTGTTAGAACGAGACGTTTTTCAGCACGAATCACTTAATTGTAATAGGTACTATTTTTTTTTTGTTTTAAAAAGACAACACCCTGCATTAACGAAATAATCCTTGAGTTTTTTTTTTTTTTTTTGTGGGTGGGCTGCAGTCGGTGCGCCTCCGCACCACTCCGTCCGGGGCGACAGAGGGGCTTAAGCACGCAACTCCCGCAACCCACCCGAAAACCACGTCGCCTTCGTCGTTGGGCCGACCACCGGAGCAGAGTTAACTTGTCGTCAGTGGTCGGCCCGACGGAATACCCCCTACTTGGGGTACCCCTCCCATCGACCGACGTCCCCCCCCTCGGGGAGGACGTCGGTCTTTCCTCACGCGGTCGGCCTCTCGGCGGGTGACGGACTAATCCCCGGTCACGTCACCCACGGCCTCGGCTAGGGCGGCATGAGGCGCAGGTAGTTGCGCCTGCACCGCCCCATTCGCCGGCGGCGGATCTCCTCATCAAGGCTGCGCTCCTCACGCAGGCGATCCGCCGCCTCCTCCTGCGAGATCACTGTCTCGCAGAAAGCTGCGACCGGGTCCCAATTCAACGGCTGCGCCGTGTCCTCGTCGCAATCGCAGTGGTGGCAGGACGGTGTACTCTCCCTCCTTACGACCTTGTGCAGGTATTTGGCGAAGCTCCCATGCCCCGTCAACACCTGCACTAGTCGGAAGGAGAGCACCCCGTGCCGCCTTTCCAACCACTGCATCAGCACCGGCCGGAAGGCCTCCACGATTCGCACCCCGAACCGAGGCCTCTCCAGCCGGACTGCCCAACGGGCAATGACGTCTCGGCGGGCGTCGACGCGCCAGGCGGTCAGCTGCCTCAAAGAAACAACACCGCCCTCCCCGCGCACCCTCGACACCCGCCGATACAACTCGGCGAGCATTTCCGCCTCCAGGTCCCACGGGGGAGTCCCGGCCAATAGGCACGCTGACTCCGTCACCACCGTGCGGTATCCGCGGATGGCCCTGACCGCCATGACCCTCTGTGGTCGCCACAGAAGGGCTAAGTCGGACGGTCAAGGACCCCGCCCACACCGGTGCGCCGTACAGGGCCATCGACCGGATGACCCCCGCGTACAGCTGTCGGCACGTAGCGCTCGGTCCGCCCACGTTCGGCATAAGCCACGATAGGGCGGACGCCGCGCCGACGAGCCGTGGAGCGAGCCTGCGGAAATGCTCCCGGAACCACCATTGCCCGTCGAGCACCAGGCCCAAGTACCTCATATGGGCCTGGATGCTGATGTCAACCGAGTGGACGGTGATCGAGACGCCGATGGGAGGGCTCATACGGCGCCCATGGAACAAAAGGGCCTCCGTCTTGTCCAGGGCGACCCTCAATCCCAGCGCCTCGATCCGGCTGATGACCTCTTCGGTGCCATAGGTCGCCAGGCTTACCGCCTCTTCTAGCGTCCCACCGCGGGCTGTGACGAGCGTGTCGTCGGCGTAACAAATCACGCCCAGCCCGGGCGGGAGGCTCCCCCGCAACGCCCAGTCGTAGCCGATGTTCCACAGGGTGGGTCCGAGGACCGACCCCTGTGGGACACCGCACGCCATGGGCGTTCGCACAACGTCCCCTGCTCGGTTGGTGCAGAGGACGCTGCGCCCCACCAAATAGTCTGCCACTAGCCGCCTCAGGTAAGCTGGCACTCCGTGATACCGGAGCGCCTCCCTGATGCAGCTGAATGGCAGACTATTGAATGCGTTGGCGATGTCTAGGGACACCGCCAACAGCACTCCCCCACCGGTGATGGCCTCAGTCGCCACGGCCCTCAAATAATCCTTGTGTTACAGGGGAATTTTTACCCATGGCTGTCTTAAAAGACGACTCAGGGATTATAGTACGCAGATAACATCTATCTACAAGAGGTGGAAAACTCTATATAAAAATACCAACACAGTAAAGTAAGTCCTGCCCTGCTATTGTGGAGGAGGCTCAAACCCAGCAGTGGGACATATATAAGCTATGATAATGATATTGGTGATGATAACAGTGATGATGATGTCGAGGTACTGTATAAGAGAATAGAATAACCGCAATTTTTGAAGTTCTACTACTTTTGGCGCCTCAGGAGAAAATCAGAGAAAATTTTTACAATACCCACATACACCGTCACGAAAAACAGTTACCCCCGAAGTCAACATTTTTGCTGAAAGTGAAAAAACAGAAATCCTTACTAATATTATAAATGCGAAAGTAATGTTGTTTGTTTGTATGTTTGTTACGCTTTCACGCTTGAACCACCAAACCGATTTCAAAAATTCTTTCACCAATAGAAAACTATAATATCAAGGAGTAACATAGGCTATATTTTATCCCAGTAGTCCACAGGAACGGGCACTACGTGGGTAAAGCGGCTCAAACCGAAGCGAAGCGAGGGCGGGTTGCTAGTAATATAATAAATGAGAATTTGGTTATCTTATTTTCACATCTGATCAATCAATCACAATGTTGCATATATTGATTGACAAAGTTAAAGCGAAACTGTGAGTTAAGCTAGTACCTATTGTGTTTAAAAATTAGAATAAATGTGAAAGTATCGAAGGGTGCGAACATATTTAAAGCATCAATTAGTATACACGGCTACTAAGAGAGACTAAATTTGTTACCGTGGCTGGCTAAAAATACTTTTATGATGTATATATAAAGAAATACTGGATGTGGTTAACTAAGAATAATTGTTGAAATCTGCTGTTTGCTTGTGGTTTGTTTTTGTGTGCAGTAAGTTGGCTTCCTCATCTTGCAGTGATGGCTTTTTTTTTTATTGCCAACGGTGGCAAACGAGCAAGCAGCACACCTGATGGTAAGTGAAACTGCTGCACATGGACCTTTGCAATACCAGGGGTACAGCCAGGCCGCTGCCTACCGTGAAGGAAATACTCTTCTTAAACCTCGTTTAAAGAAGGACATGTCATAGCGCTCGTGAAACACAGCAGCAGGTAGTTCATTCCAGAGCTTGCACGTACGTGGGAGAAATGATCGCTGGAAACGCACAGTTGAAGACCATAACGTTTCCAGGTGAAATGGATGAACCCTGCTGCGATGTCGAGTGATACGTTGGTAAAATGGTGACGGTGGTACCAAGTCAAACAGTTCCTCGGAGCACTCCCCGTGAAAGAGTCGGTAGAGTACACAGAGTGGCCCAAAGTCTCTCCGCTGCTCCAGCGACTCCAATCTGTCCGTAAGATTGGGATCCCGACGATTCGAACAGCCCGTCTTTGCAGGGAGTCAAGTGGGTCTAGCTGATATTTGGGCGCACCTGCCCAGAGATGTGAGCAGTACTCCACATGAGGACGAACTTGTGCTTTGTATAGCACAAGACGCTGTCTCGGTGTGAAGTACCGCCTGGCTCTGTTCAGGACGCCCAACTTTTTGCTTGCCAATTTAGCTTTGTCCTCCAAATGACTCCCAAACTGGACTTTGCTCGATATTTTGACGCCGAGAATCCCAATACTCTCAGAAATTGGGAGAGTTACTCCTTGGAACTGAAGCGCCATGACAAACGGGTCCTTCTTTGCAGTGAACGCGCAAACTTGTGTCTTTGTGGGGTTGAACTGGACTAGGTTCCGTTCACCCCATTCCGAGGCCCGCCCCAGAGAGCGCTCGACTTCAGACACAAGTTGAACCCTTCTTTCCTGAGTACTCCGAGGGATATTCCGTTGCTCAGTGTACCGCTCATCACCCGTACTGTCATCCGCATAGCAACGCATACTCTCGATAGAGAGCATGTCATTGATATGCAGGATAAACAACGTCGGGGAGAGCACCGAGCCTTGTGGTACACCAGCATTAATGGTCATGGTATCGGAGCAGGAGCCATCTACGACGACTTTTATACTCCGACCATCCAAAAAGCTGGCAATCCAATTACAGAGTCCCTCGTGGATTCCGTAAGAAGGCCTAAAGATATAACGTCACTCAGCCTTTCTAGCTAAGCTTCTCAAGCGTCCTCTGCTGCTGATCATCTTAAAGCTTAGTAACACGGCCTGAGATATTTATAACAGTAATCGGAACTGCCTGCCAAACATATTGATTGTTATATTGATCTCCTCCTAAGTTTATATTGAACAGTAGATATTGATGGACAGATAGATTGAATGTAGAATCCCACCTTTCGGCTTTTTTGGGTACTGCCATATTTCAATCACAAAACGGTCTAAGGTACTAAGGGTAGCGTGGGGTGCCGTAATACGCCGTCTATTCCTTTTCTGATTACCTACCCGGTAGCCAAGTCGGACTTGGCTACCTTGACTTGAATGTAGTTTTATGTACAAAAACTTAGGTACAAATGCACTTAGTACTTTTAACTTTTTCTGGGATTCGTGTAATAGACGAAACGTTATTACCACGACCACGATTTACAGTATTATGAAAGAATAATATTTTTAGCCTTTCCTTTACTTTATACCAGATCCATAAATGGAAATTGGTATAAAACAATTAACTCAAAATTAAACCATAAACAGGAAAACTTGGAATAAAAACTTATGTTAACCTGTCTGGCCAAAATTAGCCTAGTACCTACAGCAGTGGTCTGATGACGGAGAAAGAATACAATTCACCATCCCCTATCTTACCGCATCGTAAAAGACGACTAAGGGATTGTAATATACATATAATATGTATGTAAGATAAGGAAAACTCTGCCAAAAAAAAAGAAAGCATCTGACCAGCGTAGTATAGTAAGTCAATATCCCTCCTGTTGTGGAGGAGACTTGAGCTCAATAGTGGGACATATATGAGCTGTGATGATGATGAAAGCAGTACTAGGCTAATTTTATATATAGGAGGCATATCTCCAACAGTGGGACTTTTGTGGGCTAAAAATAAAGATTTTACTAGTCATGTCTTTATTTTTAGTCACAAAACTAGCGAAACAGTTAAGGCGTTTATCCAATTAGATATCTTTAAAAATATCGTATATTGCTCAGATTGATTTGGTGGTTTTATTTCAAGTTTTACTTCTATTGTAATATGATCTAATTATATCCCTTTGCTTTAGCTCCATTAAGCTGTTCAAAGGGATAAAAATAAAATATTATATTCATAAAATAAATATATTCTTATATCTTTAAGCGAGCAATTCTTGTATATATATATTATATATATATATATATATATATATATATATATATATATATATATATATATATATAATATCTGGTTGACCGAGCTTCGCTCGGTATATTTTTTTTGTATTTTTGTCGAATTTATTTAGATACATATTAATAAAAACAAAAATTTAATAATGAAAAAAAATATCTAAAATTACAAAAAGAGAATAATAATAACACCAAGATTCGATCCCACGCTGTTTGAATGCCAAAACAAAACAAAAAAAAGTGGACAACTTCCTAACTGAGCTATCGTCACTCACGATGTCAACAGCGAAATTTGAATCTATATTCTATTGACATTTTATGTCATTGTATTGATTAGCTAAAAACACTGACAAAACAATATTTTCCATAAATAAAACATAGCTAGATCGATTTTTTGGCCCCTAAACCTCTAGTATGCCAAATTTCATCAAAATCGTTGGAGCCGTTTTCGTGATCCTCCCTGTCGGTGTTTTTAGCAAAACAATACAATAACATTGAATTTTAAAAGAATATGAATTCAAATTTCGCCGTCAACGTCACGAGTTACAATAGCTCAGTTGGGAAGTTGTCCAGTTTCCTTTTTGTTTTGTTTTGGCGTTCAAACAACGTCGGATCGAATTTCGGTGTTATTATTATTCTCTTTTTGTAATTTTTATAGTTTTCTCATGATTTATTTTTTATTTTTTATTAATATATAAAAAAATACAACAAAAATATGTCGAGCGAAGCTCGGTCAACCAGATATTATCGGTAATTTGTCGTATTGCCTTGTAAATTAAGCTGATCACTTTTACTACCTTGCTACCTTGAATTCAGTAGCCCACGCATGTCCCTTGGTCGTATTTCATCATCACCGGAGGTTGAGAGCAGGAAATCATGTTTTTACTACATCATTACACCCAAAACATTTTATAAAAGTTTTAATAATTAATGAATAAATGACCGATTCTGAAATTTTTATATCCTTGTAACATTTAACTTCAAACAGCTGTCGAGACATTTCCACTGGGTTTAAAATTCCCTTGTTATACCGACAGAAAAATACGAGCAAACACTAAGTCGTAAACTCTTATATTTTGTACTACGTACGTTTACGATGTAACTCTTGTTATTTTGCCAAACGACATGGTACAAATTGTTATGTGGCTAGTTTTACATGTAAATTATTTACTGGTTCTGCACGAGTCCTTATTTTAATGCTATAAGTAATCGTGTATAAATAAAAGTATTTTTACGGGTGGTTTTTATCAAGTTTAAATGTTAGATCATAAATTTTCCGTGTGGTGACGGAGTAAGAATACAATACATGTTGGTCAGACGGGCTTTTATAAGGTATTATTTCGAATATTCCCTCTCTTTCATAGATGTTATAAATAACCTTAATAACTGAATGATAATTGAAATATTAGAAATTTCTTCTACTAAAGAAGTTTTTAGAAGTTTTAAAGAAGAAAGACTTTTTTTATCATTATTGGCGACGAGCCAATAGCACACCTGGTAAGTGATACTACTGTTAATGATGGACCTTTACCAGACCACGGCCTACTGTGAAGGAAATGAATGGAGTGTGAAAGCGGAATGAGGTTCTGTGATACTAAAGACATCGCCATAATCCACAATATACGCAAACACCCTCAGAAAGTTGGGCTTTCGGCTCTCTCGCTCCTCGAACGAGTTGCAGTAACCAGTCGCTATTATTCAAAGGTTGTTTTTCTGACCGGCCTGCGGCTTTACACAGACGACTGCCGACAGTGTGGTTCTACCATATAAATATAGACATGTCCCTTAGTCATTTTTATAACTGGAAAGATAGGGGGTGGCGAATGTTGTCCTTTGTGGACTGTTATTATTCGAAAAGTTTTTGAATGGCAATCAAAAATTGGATCTCACAGTGTAGGACGACCCACCATTAGGTAAAGTGACGACGTAAACGTCATGAAAAAAAAATCGATAAACTAATGGATATACCAATAAAATAAATAAATTTGTATTAAAATAAAGTAGCCTGAACAGAAAATTAAAATTAAAATACTTGAGTAATTAACTTAAACTCGGATAAGGACAAAAACATCTTAACACAATAAAATGCTAATAAGTAAAAGCGACGTCTTGAACGGAAACCGCAGCAGTAGCAAAATAATATGGTGTAAATTCATTTCTAATTCAAGCGAACAATTTTGTTTACCGTATACAATATGCAGTAAAGTTATAGTTGAACATATGAGTTACAGAAGTAATAACGATAATTTATCTACAATTGTATGTTAATATTTGTAAGTTACTGTTAAGTTTTTATCAAGCATAATTAAATTGAGACATTTTAATGTATCATTCAACTATGTGAAAAAAGAGACATATTTTCTTTTTCTAGATACTTTCTTTCCCTGCGGTTGTCGGTTCATTGAGCAATGTGACCTATCCATTACCACTTCAATGTGCTAATTCTTCGTGCTATATCAGTTACAATCATTCTTTTGCGGCTTTCCGTGTTTCGGATTCTATTTCGCAGAGAAATCCTAAGGATAGCCCGCTCCATAGCACGCTGATTGACTTTGAGCTTCGTTATGAAGTCTACATTCAGTGACATTTTTTGTTCACGCTGTGGAAATGCATTTACGCACTGTACCTTGCCGGTGACTGACGAAGGAGTCTACGGGACTCGTCAGCAACCACGCGAACGAAATACCTACTAAAAGAAGAAAAATTATTTGCAGCATCACCTAAAGTATTATCCTGCGTGGGAATAGAACCCTGCTCCTTACACTAGACACTTCAGGCATTGACTTAGGTTTTGCATGCAGACATCTATGCAGTTATTACCGAACCAAAGAACTTTAACATTACAATGGAAAACTGTTAATGTTGATAATAAATCCATCACTGTCCTTTTTTTAGAGGGGTGTTTTACGGTCGGCGCACTCCTCGCCCCGCTCCGTCCGGGTCGACAGAGGGGCGTAAGCACGCACACCTGTAACCCACCCATCTAGCACGTCGCCTTCGTCGTTGAGCCGATCACCGGTGCAGAGTTCCTTGACTTCAGTAGTCAAATCCATCACTGTCCTACCCTTATTTCAATTTATATGTACCGTAGTGGCATTTCATTTTCGTTCTACAATGATTGAAGAATATTATAATACAACAAAGGTTCTTAATAAGATTTTTGACCGTCGTATCTAACGTTTGCCGTAGGCAAACTTTGTATCTAATAAAAAATAAGTTCTTGTTGTGTAAACAACTTTAGTATATAAAGATATACGAACACAAACTAAACCTACTCTGAACTCGGCCTTGTTGAATATTATTCGTAGACAGGCTTTAGTTTCTGAGTTAATTAATTTAATAATTTTAGGATTGTATTATAATGTATTATATTTTTTATCATCTTTAGAATGTAAGTGTTTTTAATGGATGAAAACAACATAATCAAATGTAAAGTATCAAGTTAATGATAAGTGTGGTTTTTTTTTTTTTTTTGGTTGGGCTGCGGTCGGCGCGCCTCCGCACCACTCCGTCCGGGGCGACAGAGGGGCTTAAGCACGCAACTCCCGCAACCCACCCGAAAACCACCTCGCCTTCGTCATTGGACCGGAGCAGGTTTACTTGTCGTCAGTGGTCGGCCCGACGGAATACCCCCTACCCGGGGCACCCTCCCATCGACCGACGTCCCCCCCTCGGGGAGGACGTCGGTCTTTCCTCACGCGGTCGGCCTCTCGGCGGGTGACGGACTAATCCCCGGTCACGTCACCCGCGGCCTCGGCTAGGGCGGCATGAGGCGCAGGTAGTTGCGCCTGCGCCGCCCCAGTCGCCGGCGGCGGATCTCCTCATCGAGGCTGCGCTCCACGCGCAGACGATCCGCCGCCTCCTTCTGCGAGATCACTGTCTCGCAGAAGGCTGCGACCGCGTCCCAATTCCCGACGCTATCGACCATCGCCCTAGCGATGGCCGGCAGCGTCAGGTCGGCACCGATGATTGCGATGAGTTCACGGTGCTGCACTGCCCAAGCCGCGCAGGCCTCGAGCGTGTGGCGCGCCGTGTCCTCGTCGCAATCGCAGTGGTGGCAGAACGGTGTACTCTCCCTCCTTACGACCCTGTGCAGGTATTTGGCGAAGCTCCCATGCCCCGTCAACACCTGCACTAGTCGGAAGGAGAGCACCCCGTGCCGCCTTTCCAACCACTGCATCAGCACCGGTCGGAAGGCCTCCACGGTTCGCACCCCGAACCGAGGCCACTCCAGCCGGACTGCCCAACGGGCAATGACGTCTCGGCGGGCGTCGACGCGCCAGGCGGTGAGCTCCCTTAACGAGACCACACCGCCCTCCGCTCGCACCCCCGTCACCCGCCGATACAATCCGGCGAGCATCTCCGCCTCCAGGTCCCACGGGGGGGTCCCGGCCAATAGGCACGCTGCCTCCGTCGCCACCGTGCGGTATCCGCGGATGGCCCTGACCGCCATGACCCTCTGTGGTCGCCACAGAAGGGCCCTAAGTCGGACGGTCAAGAACCCGCCCACACCGGTGCGCCGTACAGGGCCATCGACCGGATGACCCCCGTGTACAGCCGTCGGCACGTAGCGCTCGGTCCGCCCACGTTCGGCATAAGCCACGATAGGGCGGACGCCGCGCCGACGAGCCGTGGAGCGAGCCTACGTAAATGCTCCCGGAACCACCATTGCCCGTCGAGCACCAGGCCCAAGTACCTCATATGGGCCCGGATGCTGATGTCAACCGAGCGGACGGTGATCGAGACGCCGATGGGAGGGCTCATAAGGCGCCCATGGAACAAGAGGGCCTCCGTCTTGTCCAGGGCGACCCTCAACCCCAGCGCCTCGATCCGCCTGACGACCTCTTCGGTGCCATAGGTCGCCAGGCTTACCGCCTCTTCTAGCGTCCCACCGCGAGCTGTGACGAGCGTGTTGTCGGCGTAACAAATCACGCCCAGCCCGGGCGGGAGGCTCCCCCGCAACGCCCAGTCGTAGCCGATGTTCCACAGGGTGGGTCCGAGGACCGACCCCTGTGGGACACCGCACGTCATGGGCGTTCGCACAACGTCCCCTGCTCGGTTGGTACAGAGGACGCTGCGCCCAACCAAATAGTCTGCCACTAGCCGCCTCAGGTAAGCTGGCACTCCGTGATACCGGAGCGCCTCCCTGATGCAGCTGAATGGTAGACTATTGAATGCGTTGGCGATGTCTAGGGACACCGCCAACAGCACTCCCCCACCGGTGACTGCCTCAGTCGCCACGGCCCTCAGGCGCAACAGAGCCGCGATCGTCGAACGACCCCTCCTAAACCCAAACTGGGCGTCCGACAGATCGGGCCCCGTGCCGACGAGGTGTCGCTCGATGCGGGCAGCTACCACCCTCTCCAGTAGCTTGCCCGTGTCATCGAGCAGCACGATAGGCCTGTAGGCCGAAGGCGACCCCGGAGACCGTCCCGGCTTCGGCAGGAGCACCAGCCTTCCCTCCTTCCAGCACCCAGGGAACTGTCCGGACGCTAAACACGCGTCTGGTCGAGGACCAGGCCCAACACGCGGTTAGGAACACCGTTGGGCCCGGCGGGCGGTGGACTTTGCGCACATGCGAGCCACCGCCACTCCCATCTCGGGTGCCGTGATGGGCGGAACACTGTCGTCGTCGGCCTCCCGGTCAGTGTCTGGCGGAGCCATGACCGGGGGTAATAATAAGTGTGGTGGTGTTGTGACGGAGTAAGAATACAATTCATCACCCCCTCCCTTGCCCGTGGTTGTAGTAAAAGATGCCTAAGGAACTTAATATGTAAAGAATATCTATACAAGAAAGGGAAAACTTGAAACTATATCCTAAACCAACACGTCTTACCAGCGTGCTATAGTGGGTCAATTTCCCTTGCATAGTGGAAAAGGCCCGGGCCCCGCAGTGAGGCCTGTTTGAGCTGGTATTAATAAATGTATATATATTATTATAATAATTATTTCACTCGTCATTAAACTTGTATTGAAATATTATCTAGCGAATGCAAGGTAAGCAGCGGGCCATATTTAATAATATATACAGTAGAACCCGTTTAATATGATCACGTTTAATACGATTTCCCGCATAGTACGCCATTTTACGTCAGTCTCAGCAACTTGAGACACGTTTTCATACATTTCTTAACGCTTAATACGTCGTCATCCCGTTTATTACGCCAACTCGTGCCACTCAAATACGCATATTACCCCTTGCGGCAGCGGCCAGCGACTGTCGAGCTGCCCTAAGTGATAGTGACCAAGAAGAAGATGAATCAACTCTGATTTTGTCACACGCCCAGGCATTATCAGCAGTTAATGATTTAAGACGCTATGTAACTCTTTTGAATCAAAGCGAAGACGCACTGCGAAAATTTAATTACGTTGAAAATCTTGTAATTGCTAATGCCTCAAAATCTTTTTGTCAAAATAAAGTAAGTGATTACTTTAAGTAACGTAATAATAATAAACAACATTATTTTAATTTTTTTTTATTTTTAATATTTAAAAATGTATCTAGTAGCAAGTATATTAAATAAAGATAATAAACAACATTTTATTTAGGTAATTTTAAATGTTAAATTCAATACGTAGGTATTCAAAATAATACTATAATATAATAAATAATAATGGCACATTTTTCCCTTTCCCGCATAATACGCTTTCCTGCCTAAGACGCATTTTTGGTCGGGTCCCTCCGAAATCGTCTTAAACGAGTTTTACTGTATAATTAATTTTTTCTTCTGTGTAAGAATAGAGTAAGAATGGCAACCACCTGTACCCCTGTCTTACCCATGTGTTTGGTAAAAGACGACTTCTATATCTCTAACACGTTTAACAGAGAAGAGAAATTAAACTCGAGATAAAACCCTATACCAACCCGTTTGAACGTAACACATAAGCTCAATTTACTCCTAAGTAGACGAGGCCCAAGCCCAATACTGGAAATTAGACACTTTTATTTAATAATTTAAATTTGAATATAATTTTTTATAGAGGTAGACCCACACTGTTGACAGTTATCTATCAGTTGTCTACAGCCGCGGGCCGGTCCGTCCGGGATCGTACCACGCTCTCGCAGATAATCGACGTCTGAGTAGTAGCTAATTGTTACTGCGCTTCGTTCAGTGAGCGTGAGAGCCGGAAGCCCAACTTTCTGAGGGTGTTTGCGTGTGGTGGGTTTTAGTGATGCCTTTAGTATCACCGAACCTCTTTGCACGCATTCACACTCCCTTCACTTTCTTCGCGGTAGGCAGTGGCCTTACAAAGGTCCATGAGCGGCAACAACACTTACCATCAGGGGCGCTGTTTGCTTGTTTGCCACCATCGGCAATAAAAAAAAATGCAATAAAAAAACCAACATTCAACCAAATAATTAATGAATAATTTTTTAAATCTAGTCTTCATGTCATGCTGTGTGATGGCGGCTACGAATATTACCAACCCTTATGTTGATCGTGGGTATCGTAAAAGAGGAGTAAGAGTTTGACCTGGGCCAACTAAAACTGTTGTTGTTTAGTCAACAATTACATTCCCAGAGAGAGTTGATGTCAGACAGGTGGCCGGTCAAAAAATAATTGCCAAAATAGATACAATGAAGGAAGAGGACATGTTGAGTCGAACCTTAGTAATTGAGATAAAAGTATTATGATGATAATAAAGATGAAGGCGCCATATTGAATTTAATGTCCCATTAACGATAAAAACGTATAAAGTAGATATATGTAGCTTCTTCTCAATATTAGCACTTTTTATAAAAAATAGGTTCCTTTCAGGATAATACAGGCAGGGACAGGAATTGGAACGCGGTCGCCAACTTCTACGAGACAGCTACCTCGCAGAAGGAGGCGGCGGAGCGGGTCAGGGAGGACGGTACTCGAAAGGGTGACCCGCCGGGCTGGCCACAGATGTCAAGGAATCAGTACTGGTGGTCGGCTCAATGGCGACGGGGAGGGAATATGGTAGGGTCGCACGCCACCCATCCGTCGCTGGACATATTAAGCTGGGTGTGTCCATCCCAACCATAGCCTACAAAAAATAAGGCAAATTTAGGCTAATATAGTCGACATTAAAATTCAAAATTAACATTTTAAATACGTTTACAGGCAGACTTGGAGCATGCCCAATCACAATCTAATCCAAAACTTGGCCGTTATCGATTAGTAACCGCATCTGTCCTTACCAATAAATATGTAAATTTACTTTGGATTAAAGCCGTTCCGATGAAGGAACTTCGCGCAAAATATAATGAAGTTGAAATGTCAATAATTTATTTTTACAATACTTTTTATACTGTTCTTTTAATTATGATTAAATACTTTTAAAGTTATAAAAATGATTAATTTCTGCGGCATATTAATTCGTTATGCTGGATTGCACCTTGAACACTTGCACCTTGTCAGGGTTAAGATCATAGATATGGATAGTTAGGAATACTCGTGGCCTATTCGAGTTAAGACCCTCCTCCACAAATTTTCTCCCTGCAGTAATAAAGGTCTGGCCTGGATAGTACCACGAACATCCGCAAAAAATTCTATCCAACTGTTATCTGACCAACGTAGTCGAAATTGGCAGTCATGTGGTTGTGTCACTGAGCTAACGACGTTTTACATTAGTAATAGGATGCTTTATAGCAAAAACTATTTGTTACAAGTACAATAATAATAAAGTCATTTACTTCAAGCATGGGAATACCATTTTAGCTCCAGCAATGTCCAAAATCTATTGCCATGAGAGATCTCAGCGCACACTTATACTTCAGGCTGAATTGTAAAAGCAATCGACGGTGAACAAATGGACGCAAGCAAGAAAAACAATAATCCTAATACTAATTTGTGAAACTGAGATACCCCAGATGATACTGGAATTCCTGTCCATTTATAATTAAACTAGCAACCCGCCCTCGCTTCGCGTCGGTTATAGGTTATAGTCGTTTTACCCGTGTAGTTCCTGTTCCCGTGGGAATACCGGGATAAAATATAGCCTAGTTTACGCCCTGATATTATAGCTTTCCATTGGTGAAAGAATTTTTGAAATCGGTCCAGCCGTTTTGAAGATTATCCGGAACAAACAGACAGACAGACAAAAATTTTTAATTGCTATTTTAGGCATAGGTGTCGTGCAAATAACCGTGTGAGCATGAAAAAAGCCTATTATTTTGACATTACAAACAGAGACACTCCAATTTTATTTATTGGTATAGATATAGATAATAGGTACATAAATAAAAAGTAGTTTTACTATAATAACTCATTTCTAACAAATAACCTCAAATATTTCAAGTTTATTTTGTATAACACCTAAAAGTAACAATTTCTTTTATAATATTTTTCGCAACTTGTTACAAAATGTTGTCATAAAAGCAATCGTCTCGCAGTTTCGATGCTGACTGTAATACTATGGTTTCCCACTCATAGGCGCCGAGTGTTGCCACAAATAAATCGTTCGGAAATCGTAAATCCTATGAGCCCTAAATTCTTTCGCTACATTTTGCAATCGAAAACGTATTTGAACAGTTTATTTGGATATACAGTTTATGGGATTAAGTTCTTCTTATATGTTTTACTGTGTAGATTAAAAAAAAAACATCTTCCACCTTAGTTTCGTCGTCTCGTCGTCGTTTCAGCTCATAAAGGTCCCAATGATGGGCTCGAGCCGCCTCCCCAATAAGAGAGAACTTAATCTACACGCTTGTCAGATATTTTGGTGTAGGATTTTATTTACAATATTCCTTCTCTTGTATAAATTTGATATGCATATTATATCCATTAGTCATCTTTTACGACATCCACGGGTAAGATAGGAAGTTTCGAATTGTATTCTAACTCCGCCACTACACGAAATCGTTTACACCAACCATACCAACCATAGTTTCATCCCCATAATTACTAAAATACCATTTTCCGTGTGGTGACGGAGTAAGAATACAATTCCCACCCCCTATCTTACCCGTGGGTGATCGTACGAGACGATAAGGGATATAAAACGCATATAACATCTATGCGAGAGAAGGAAAACTCGAAATAAAACCCTATACCAACACGTTTGACCAGCGTGGTATAGTTGGTCAATTACCCTTCCATTATGGAGGAGGCCCGAGCCCAACAGTGGGACGTATATGGGCTGAGATGATGATGATGATGAATTACAAAAATGGATGACGAAGGGAATGGGCGGCAAACACTTCATTATGCAATTTATAAAACAATCACGATCGCCGAAATGCCTGTCAAGTATGGCGATTATAGCCTTTGGAAGGTATATTTTTCCAACTCCCTTTTTTTTTGGGGTGGGTCGCAATTCTGACTCCCTGACTAGGTTTTGTCATCATTCAAAGGGAGGTGGGAGGAGGTGCGCATATGGACCCCTCATTCCTAAAGAATATCATCATATCATCATCTTGCACTTATCCCAATTACTTAGGGGCAACGCAATATGTCATCTACTTTGACATATTGCAAAAAGTTTCGGCAATGACTTTTATGACCGGCCGCCTGCCTAACGTCAACCTTCCTTGGGAATGTAATCGTTGACCCAAATGGTACCAGATGGAGTTGGTCCGGGTCAATCTAGGGCTCTTAGTCGTCTTTTACGACACCCACGAGCAAAGCAAGGGTTGGTAGTATTCGAAGCCGCTACCACACAGCGCATCATTCCTAAAGAATATATGGATTGCTAATATAACTAAGAATGTGACTGCTATTCAATTTTTCTTGCTTGCAGTTGTAATATCAGACAGCAAATTAAGGTAGGTAATATTACGACTGTATCAGAAGGAAATTTTGGTCGATGACAATTCACATGGACCTTTTTCATCATCATTTCAGCTCATATATATACCAATATTGGTCTGAAACCTTCTCCCTAGTTATAAGGCGATTGACCTACTGGTACCCAGCTGGTCAGACGGATATTTCATTTCGAGTTTGCCTACTCCTGAGATGATGCGATCTGCTATCTTCCCAAAGTCGTCTTTTGCTATCAGCCACCTAATGAAAGGTAATAAAAGACCGAAACATTGTATTCTTACACACTACGTGGACAATTATAAATAAATAAAATAAATTACAAACAGTAACATTAATCTCGTGACACATCACATTAAGGCAATACGGTGTCGTGACGTCACATGTGAAAAACAACCGACATTCCCCTATTTATGCACGTGGAAAAACGATTTATTTTATTTACGTTCATTTCGCGAATTAATTCCTATATGGTTTACATACTGTGATTTTATTCGAATTCTCAGAATAAACGTATTGCGCTTATGTATTGAACTTGCTACATATAATATTAAATCGAAAGAACCTAGGTTTGATTGTCAAAAAAAATCTCATCTAGTAGTACCAGGGCCACGTTATTGTCAGTTTCTTTCTAAAATTTCAGGGGTCAAAGGGTCGTCACTTGTCTGAGGCAGGACACATATTCTCGCACAAAACTAGTACTGCATTTCATTCGACGAGTGAGAAGTCTGGATGTCTATTTGCGGCGACCTGGTTATTCCCTGGCTATAGAGACCGAGCGATTGATGATTTTCCCGATATTCCCACGGGAAGAGGAACTGCGGGTGAAACCGAAGGGCGTTGCTAGTTTTAAATGAAATTCCGGATTTTATCGCATTTGAATTTGATTTTTGATTGCCCAACGTTTCGAACACTTTGCAGCGTTCATGGTCACGTCCGCCCGTGACCCGTAAAGTAGTTTTATTTAAAATGCTTAACATACTTTTCAACATATTTTTTTTTAATATATATCGAAAAGCAGCATGCAATTTAAGTCCAATAATTAACCAAATATGATAGGTATCACCTCATATCAATGAAAAAATAAAAATAGCTCCAGCAACAGTAGTCAGTAGTAGTCACAGCAACTCCACTATACTACGGGCTCATTTTGGTGGCGAGCCCGGTAGCGGTAGAGTGAGATGTGTGAAGAATCTTCGGCAGTGATCCGGCTACATTAAAAATGGTGATAACCAAATTTGTAACCCTTAAGCCTTTCCAAAAAAAATATTTGTTCTGTAATAAAGTGCATTGTGAACTTACTTTTTTGCTATGACTCTTGGAACTACATATCTGATATGTGTAATATGTTAGTAAATTTGTGCGATGTTACACGATCCCATAGATGTTATATAAAACAGCTAAGGGTCGTAATATACACCATCAGTCTAAGGGATGGCAGAAACGAAATATAATAATAGCTATATTACAATTCTTCTGGGTAAAATAATAGGACAATTATAGTTCAATTGCAACTAAAATTCTTATTCTACTCTGGAGGACTTATATTTGCGGAGCGCCGCCATAATTTATACCTCGAAATTCGGCGCCAGACAGACTTATATTTGCTGTAAAGAAGAAAAATTAAACAACTGTAGGATGGCGTCCTAACAAGGTAATAATAAAATTCATATAATAGTTTAACATTTTCAAGTTGGTATGGACAAGGGAACACCGTGCCAGTGTCACGGGTTCGAATCTCGAACAGGGCAACACTTTGTGCGATCCACAAATTGTTATTCTGGGTCTGGATGTAATTTATGTCCGTTAATTATGTTTATAAAGTCCTCTGCAATACAAGAATTATTTTTGTCATGCAGGGCGTTGTCTTTAAAAGGAAATAGTTAAAAAAAATGTATATGAATTGGTAAATTCAAAACGGTTATCAACAAATTCGAACTTAATCTTCTTTACTTGGAATAATTTGTCTATCAAAGGACGTTGAAAGGCTAATGATAAGGTATCTACATTCAAATTAATCAGCATTAAGTACAGCTTAACATAACTAATAATATTGAGAGAAACTTGGAACAGTACACAACATTTCTGATATTGAATGCGGAGCTAGATATATTAATCTAAGACACTAATACCTTACCTGCCAGCTTAAGTCCGATGCGTTTCCCTGGAGGCTTAATTAATTCTATATGAGTACGTCGTAGACCTCGCTCTGTGCATAAGCCTGAGTCAGTCGACAACGATGTTTGGGATTTAAACACTGTAACAAGCAGAAAACATTATTAATTTAAAAACAGTTAAATAACTTCGTGTGGTGACGGAATAAGAATACAAATGTGGTTCAAAATACAATAACTAATTCTGTAGAGGGTAGAAATAAATTTCCGTAATAACTATGACTTGTTGAACATGAGACATGTTAGTACGACCATGACCATGAACGCTGTAAAATATTCGAAACTTAAGACGATCAAAATCAAATTCAAACGTGATAAAATCCGTAAAATAGTTTTATTTACCATGTGTAATACTCGTGTAGACATCAGAAGTTTAAGAGTGGTAGGACCACACTGTCGAAAGTTATCTGTCTACAGCCCCGGGCCGGTCCGTCCGGGGTAGTACCACACTCTCGCAGAAAATCGACGTCTGAGTAGTAGCAATTAGTTACTGCGCTTCGTTCGGTGAGCGAGAGAGCCGGGAGCCCAACTTTCTGAGGGTGTTTGCGTGTGGAGGGTTTTGGTGGTGCCCTTGGTGTGACCGAGCCTCGATGCACGCATTCGCACTCCCTTCACTTTCTTCGCGATGAGCAGCGGTCTTGTAAGGGTCCATGAGCGGCAGCAACACTTACCATCAAGTGTACTGTTTGCTCGTTTGCCACCGTTGGAAATAAAAAAAAGTTATTAAATAACAACATAATTCACCACTCTCTATCTTGCCCATGGACCTGGTAAAAGACGATTAAAGGATACGCATATAATATTTGTACAAGGCCCTGTCTGACCAGCATGATATAGGCAAGGTCAATTTCCCTCCTATTGTGGAAGAGGTTCAAGCCCAGCAATAGGACATATATGAGCCGAGATGATAATAACGATGAATTTATAAATACTAGCGACCCGCCCCGGCTTCGCACGGGTCCAATGTTGATACTAAATATACTACATAATGTCTTTATATACAACTTTCACAGTTTTTTTATCATTAGACAATAGAAACGTGTTTTCTTTAGAGGTTACTCTTGAAAGAGCGGCATATTATGCATGTAAAAGATAAACCTTCCTCTTGAACACTTTATTAAAAAAAAAACCGCATCAAAATCCGTTGCGTAGTTTTAAAGATCCAAGCATACATAGGGACAGACACACAGCGGGAAGCGACTTTGTTTTATGCTATGTAATGATATCCGCTTAGAGACAATTTGTGCGGTGTGGTAGTGTCTATGCAACACTTAAGTGTTACATTTCTCGTGGGTGCTGTAAAAGAAGACTAAGAGTTTTACGTTAATCTGGCCCAATTACATCTGATAACGTCTGGTCAACGATTCCAAAGTCGGTTGACGTCAGGCAGGCGGCCGATCATAAAACTATTTCCAATAACTTTTGCCATTTGTATTGTGAAAAAAAAGTGCATATTGAGTTGACCCCAAGTAATTGGAATAAGGGCAGGGTAAAGACGATCCGTTTAGAGAGATATTTCCTTCACTTTATTAGGTAAACATGCAATATCACGATAAAGTTTAATTAAGATAATTTGAAGTTATACAATAGTAATAATAGTAATACCTACATAAATTTTTATTTATCCTTACAAATACTACAAATGCGAAAGTAAGTTTGTTTGTTTGTTTGCTACGCTTTTACGTTTAAATCACCGAACCGATTTCAAAAATTCCTTCACCACTGGAAAGCTATATCAGGAAGTAACATAGGCTATATTTTATCCCAGTATTCCCACGGGAATGGGAACTACGCGGGTAAGGCGACTGAACTGAGGCCTGTTTGCTAGTTCTATATAAGCCACTTACATTTTGTCAAATTTATAGATTGTTTGAAATTAAGCTAATAATCTACCACCAAATCAGAACACAGCTCTTAACTGTTTAAAGTACTTCCTGAAGTGTAAGGTCTTTCCGATGTCCCGGGAAAGGGATATCAAGAGGTGAGGCTACCCCGCAGGGTATATCGTCGGGCCAACCACCGAGGACAAGGAACACGGCCCAACAACGAAGGCGAAGTACTACGGTGAGTACGGTGGGTTATGGAGCCGCGCGCCGCCCCAAAAAAAAAGGGTGAAGGCTTTCAAATTGTACATTTTTCCTTTTAGTCCTCCCGTGACCATGAACGCTGAAGTGTGCGATAGGTCGGGCAATCAAAAAATCAAATACAAACGCGATAAAATCCGCAAAGTAGATTTATTTACAACTAACAACCTCCCCTACTTTCACTTCGGTTTACGAGTATCCTTTCCGTTACCGTAAGAATACCGGGATAAAATATAGCCTATGTTCCTCCCTAATATTATAGCTTTCCATTAGTGAAAGAATTTTTGAAATCGGTTCGGTGGTTTAAGCGTAACAAACAAATAAACTTACTTACGCATTTATAATATTAGTAAGGATGAATTTTATAAATTAAAAAAAAGTATATATAATCCCACTCCATTTATAGGTTAGCCGTGTTATACGTTTATGGCAATTAAATATATATCTGTGTGTTGTTCGCCACAGAACAAAACATTTAACTAGCGGACGCACAAATCTCCAGCCGCTCGTTAGCACAAAGTTTTACTGTAACTGCACTTACGAACTGCCAACCATCTCTTAAAATAATACCCCAGTAAGTACTATAAGCTTCGAAATAGCTCGCTAGCGACTAACGTTTACGTACGTATTGTGAATTGCTTAATGCCTTATAATGTAGACAATATTTTGACTATTTTTAAATATGTTAGTATGGAAATAACATAATTTCAGTAACACGGGATTCTATATCAAGATCTAAGTGAGCGCCTACATTTCTACTGCAATGATTAAATAACATATATTATTCATCATCTCATCATCATCTTAGCCTATATAATGTCCCACTGGCATAGGCCTCTTTTATAATAGAAGGGGAATTGACCTACTATTCCATACTGGTCAGACGTATTGGAATAGTGTTTTTGTTTCAAGTTTTCCTTCTCTTGCATAGGTGTTATATGCTTATTATTTCTCTTAGTCCTCCTTTATGACATCCACGGGCAAAATAGGGAGTAGTGAATTGTATTCTTAATTCGTCACCACACGGAAAGTTATAATTATTAAAGTTTATCCAATATCTTTTATCCTTATATATTTCTTGTATACGTGTGTATGCCACTGAATTCCTCCTAAATGGCTAGACCGGTGGTAATGAATTTTTTTTGTGTGTTCAAGGGAATTCGAGAATGGTTTAATTCACAATTGGACCCGGTAGGTAGCGCTGCTGTCGATTTCAAGGAGAATTCCTTTTACTATTTCTATTAGATTTCAACAGAACAACGTCTGTTGGGACAGCTAGTTATTTATATTTATTTGCTTAAATATATTAGCTTAAATATTTTTCTCCTTTCTCGCTGATATTATAGAGCTGTCCATTACCTGTTTTATTTTACCACAATCATTCAATTATTGATTGACATTATGAGTCATTTAATTTGTAGTTTTGACTGAATTGAATTACCTAAAATTTCGTCAAAACGATTTCTATGTGGTAGGACCATACTGTTGTCTACAGATCGTTCCGCCTGGGGTAGTACCATAATTTCGAAGAAAATCGACGTTTGAGTAGTAGCAATTTGTAGTTAACTTCGTTTGGTGGGCGAGGGAGCCGGCAGCCCAACTATCTAAGAGTGTTTGCGTGTTTTTTTTTTTTTTTTGTATTGCAATCGGTGGCAAACGAGCAAACAGTACACCTGATGGTAAGTGTTGCTGCCGCTCATGGACCTTTACAAGGCCGCTGCCTACCGCGAAGAAAGTGAAGAGTGTGAATGCGTGCAGCTCGGTGATACCAAAGGCACCACCAAAACCCTCCACACGCAAACACCCTCAGAAAGTTGGGCTTCCGGCTCTCTCGCTCACCGAACGAAGTGCAGTAACAAATTGCTACTACTCAAACGTCGATTTTCTGCGAGAGTGTGGTACTACCTCGGACGGACCGGCCCGCGGCTGTAGACAGATAACTGTCGACAGTATGATCCTACCACTCCTGGATTGTGTGCGTGTGATGGATTTAGATGATGTCTTTAGTATCACTGAATCTCGTGGCACGCATTCACACTCCTTTCACTTCCTCACGATAGGCAGCGGCCTAACAAAGGTCACTTACCATCAGGTGTGCTGTTTATTCGTTTGCTAATAGCAATAAAAAAAGTCCATGAACTTACTTACTCGCTCTCTATAATCTCACCACACATTCCCACCACTGTAACTCCTGTAAGCCAGGATCCACAATGGTCTCCATATAAGACACCGAGGTTTGACCCTCAGGAAGTCCCGGGAAACGCTATTAATTGTTTTAGGACCCGCAACAAATTTAATTAGAAAAGAAAAACAGGTGGAATTGGAAGGATTCCACTTATCTCCTATACAAAGCGGGAGATATGAAGCAAAGTAGGCTAATAAGACAGTAAATAAACTAATGTACAGATATGTGAAGTACAGCAGTATAGCACCACGTATTTAACATAGCTTTAGGTCATATTTACATCCCTAGCCGAGGCCGCGGGTGACGTGACCGGGGAATTAGTCCGTCACCCGCTGAGAGGCCGACCGCGTGAAGAAAGACCGACGTCCTCCCCGAGAGGGGGACGTCGGTCGATGGGAGGGTACCCCACGTAGAGGGTATTCCGTCGGGCCGACCACTGATGACAAGTAACCCTGCTCCGGTGGTCGGCCCAACGACGGAGACGACGTGGTTTTCGGCCCACCCCAAAAGAAAAAAAAAAAAAAACGTTCTTATTTACATGTGAGCTTTTGGATTAGTCATTCTCCTTAAGTCAATAAAAATGACAATCAGTTATGTTACAAATATATCACCGACTTAAATAGTACTTATTTTATAATTTAATAATATACTACATCCGAATACTCATAGTAAGAATACCATTTTACTGAGAAATCGATAGTGAATTGTGGCACTTTTGAAACTAATAAACAGGGACGTGGAATTTGTGTGATGTGATAGCTTATTGCAAGTTGTAGGTGGATAACCGGAAAACTTTCCTTACTTACATGCTTGTCTGTTGGGTCAGTTAGTCTATACCAATAAATAAAATTGGAGTGTCTGTTTGTAATGTCAAAATAATAGGCTTTTTTCATGCTCACACGGTTATTTGCACGACACCTATGCCTAAAATAGTGATTAAAAAATTTTTGTCTGTCTGTCTGTCTGTTTGTTCCGGGTAATCTTCAAAACGGTTGAACCGATTTCAAAAATTCTTTCACGAATGGAAAGCTATAATATCAGGGCGTAAACTAGGCTATATTTTATCCCGGTATTCCCACGGGAACGGGAACTACGCGGGTAAAACGACTATAACCGAAACGAAGCGAGGGCGAGTTGCTAGTAATTATATAAAATTTTAGTTTACTGGACTTGTCCTCAATATATACTTCAACTGTGCCAAATTTCATATTTATCCATCCGCGTAATTTTCAGGAATAAAAAAGGGATACAAAGTTTTTGTTTCACGTATTAATATATAGATTTAAAAATATGTGTCACCTGCAGTACAATTGATATAAAGGAACTTTACTTTTACCGAGTCCTAATGTATTATTTTCATCATCATCATCATCATCATCTCGGCTCATATACGTCCCGCTGCTGAGGTATTTTGACCTACTAAACCACACTACTCGGACGAGTTGGTATAGGATTTTATTTCTTGAGTTTTTCTTCTCTTGCAAAGACGTTATATGCATATTATATCCCTTAGTCGTCTTTTACGACATCCACGGGCAAGATAGAGAGTAGTATAATGTGTTCTTACTCCGTTACTACACAGAATGTTAATATATACACATAATCTCTATATATATATATTTCTTGCGTACGTGTGTATTTCACTGAACTCCTCTTAACCGGCTGGACCGATGTTGATCAAATTTTTGTGTACGTTCAAGGGGATTCGCGAATGGTTTAGATTCACAATTGAACCCGGTAGGTGGCGCTGCTGTCGATTTCAAGGAGAATTCCTTTTATTTTATTTGAACAGAACAACGTCTGCTGGGCCAGCTAGTATATTATAGTAGTCAAAAATGATCTTTGCAGTATTGCCTTTCCAATGAAACCGGTTTAAGTCAAATCGGTTAGATAGTTTCAAAAGTGTTTTTGTACAGTCATTTATAATTAGTTTGAACATTCATCACACAAAACTAACCTCTGGAAAACATTCCCTGACGCGCAAAAAGAATGTACTAACAGCTACATAGCCTTGGTATAAGTTACGAAATAATGGCGGTGTTTTAAGATGAAACAAAAATGAGTTTGGAATTGTAATATTAGTCTTTGTTTGTATTCAATTTTGTTTTTTGGCAGGTTATTGTCTGGACACATGCCGTTGCCCATTTCTTCCAAAAACGAAAAGCAAGACAAGCCGAAAAGCAGCAACCAACAGTGCTACCAGGGCATTGCGATGTGTAGTGACTGCTGCCATGTCCGCATGATCAGTCTATCTACGGGTGACGAATAAATCCCTGGTTCGCCCTCGACTAGGGCGGTAGACAAAAGTATTCATGCCGGTACCGGTCGAGGCGCCGACGGTGGAGCATGTCAACGTGGAACATCTACTCTCTGGCCCGCTAAGCCGCTTTTTTCCACGAGACGACTGCCTCATAGAAGGCGCTGACTTCAGCCCAGTTCCTAACATTTTTGAGCATCTTTATAGTGATATTCAGCGGCGTCAAGTTGGCACCGATAATTGCGACGACTCTGTCTAGGCCACAATGATCTCGAGCCTGTGCTGCGCTGTACTCTCGTCGCAATCGCAATGGTTGTAGGACAGCGAATGGGACTATGACTTAAAAATTATCATATCACCACGCCTTGTTTACAAGTGATCGCAACCATTACAGGAAATCAAAAAATGTAACTGAAAGGCCATATCAACTCTGCTAATTTATCTACATTATCTACACCAATAAATAAAATGGGAGTGTCTGTTTGTAATGTCAAACTAATAGTCTTTTTTCATGCTCACACGGTTATTTGTACGACACCTATGCCTAAAATACAGATTAAAAAATTTTTGTCTGTCTGTTTGTTCCGGGTAATCTTCAAAACGGCTGGACCGATTTCAAAAATTCTTTCACCAATGGAAAGCTATAATATCAGGGCGTAAACTAGGCTATATTTTATTCCGGTATGCCCACGGGAACGGGAACTACGCGGGTAAAACGACTAAAACCGAAGCGAAGCGAGGGCGGCTTGCTAGTTATAAATAATCTTATTGGAATACTGTAAGGCATAGAAGAACAATATGTAAATATATGATAATATTTTGGCATCACGAAGAATTTAAGATAAAAAACTAATTTTTCAACATTCGGCCTCATAACAATCAGCAGTTCTACGTAAACATTGAACCCAGTCCAGGCTTAGTCGTATTTTCAGATTAGTACGCTGGCTGCTAACACTCAAGACACTGCTTTGAGTTGCTGTTTGTAAATATTAGCAGTGGCTTCACGAATCGTTAACAAAACTTGTCGTTTCATTTCGAAAAAGAAAGATTGTTTTTTATCCTTGTCTAATTTGCAACGGAGATTCCCGTCTAACTTTTTCTTTTTACAGAAATTCAGAGTTTGTCGTCCCCTTTTTTATGTAATTATTCTTATAACGAATGTCATTAATATTCTGAGAGAAAAAGTCTTTGTTGGTATCCTTTATGTTTTTATACGTTTCAGATTATGATGGATTAGATTATTCTTGTTTTGGGTCATTGAGTTATTTTTTATACATAACGGGCTTTTCAGTAAAATTTGACGGATTCTTGTTTTTGTTTTCTATAACATAGAAATATCTTATCTGATATCTTTAAATGATTTCTCTCTTATATATTCCTTTTATATATATTTCAGACAGATTTCGTGGGCGATAAATCAATCTTTTCCGTGTGATGACGGAGTAAGAATTCAATTCGCCACTCCCTATTTTGCCAGTGGATCTCGTAAAAGACGACTAAGGGATATAATATGCACATAACTGTGCAAGAGAAGAAAAATTCGAAATAAAACCCTATTCTAACTTGTCTAACCAGCATGGTATAGTAGGTCATCTTCCTTTCCATTATGGAAGAGGCTTGAGCCCAACAGTGGGACGTATGTGGGCTGCGATGATGAAATCAATCCAACTAGGGTTCATTGATATAAAATATTGTTTTGTCGATGTTTCTAGCCAATGAAAAAAATATAATTAGAATATGATTTGGCGACTCTTGTTAAAGGTAGTAAGAAGTAAAGTTGTAGACGGCCTCGGTATGATCTTTAGTATTCTTTTTTTTTTTAAGTCGAAATACTTCAACCTTGCGAAAGTTAATTTGCTAAGACAAACGTAATTATATTGAAATTTAAAATAGGTGTACCAAACTTAGCCGTATGGTGACGAAGTAAGAATATAATTCAACACTGCCTATTTTGGCCGTGGATGTCGTACAAGACAGCTAAAGGATATAATCTGCGTATTTTTTTTTTTTTTTTTGTGGTTGGGCCGCGGTCGGCGCGCCTCCGCACCACTCCGTCCGGGGCGACAGAGGGGCTTAAGCACGCAACTCCCGCGACCCACCCGAAAACCACGTCGTCTTCGTCGTTGGGCCGACCACTGGAGCAGCGTTAACTTGTCGTCAGTGGTCGGCCCGACGGAATACCCCCTATTGGGGTACCCTCCCATCGACCGACGTCCCCCCCTCGGGGAATATAATCTGCGTATAGCACATGTACAAAAGAAGGAAAATCCAACATGGTATAGTAGAACAATTTCCCTCTTATTAGCGAGGAAGTTAAAGCCCAGCAGTGGGACGTTTTTGAGATAAGACGAACAATGGCGACGTACTAAACTACCTTATTTATTTTCCATGTATGTACAGTAATTTCATATAACTCACTAATTTTAATATTAATTCTTAACTTTCCATCTTGGTTCATATATATGTCAATACTGGGCTTGAGCCTCCTATTTATGGAGTAAAAGGGAAATTGACTTTACTGGAGTCTGTCGATCTCATCATCATCATCATCTTGCTCTTATCTGAATTACTTGGGGTCGACGCAATATGTCATCTTCTTCCATATCTACCTATCAGACGTCATCTCTGCAGTCACTACCAGGCTATCCATGTCATGCCTCACGTAGTCCATCCATCTTTTTCTCGGTCTTCTTTTACCCCTAAAGCCTTCAACATTCATACCCAAAACTTTCCTCACAACATTACTTTCATCCCGCCTCACCATATGTATGTCGATATCATATGCGTATTAAATCCTTTAGTCGTCTTTTATGACACCCACGGGTTAGATGGGGTTGCTGAATTATATTCTTAATCCGTCACCACACGGACATATAACCTACACATAACCTTTACCTTCAGCCAAATTTAATAGTAAAAATATACATCAAAACAGCGCAGGACAAATTCACATTCTATGAAATTAATGTTTAAATACATACAAAAAACTATGTACTTAGATATGTAGTGTCTTAATGATTAAATAAAACGGTTATATTGTTAAAATGCATAAGACAATGTCGGCGAGGCCGCAACCCGGAGCGAGAGAATTAGCCAACATTCCTGGACGATTCATTTATCAAGAAGGCCAAATAAGAAATGTAAACTTGAGTAAATTGCAAGCCCTCGTTAAAATCATGGTAAAGGTTTGGTCACAATATTTGTAAGCATATTAAGGCCATCGTTTTATTATAAAACAAATTTTAATTATTTTTATTTTCACATTTCTCATCTTTTTCCAGCCCATATATGTACGTTCTACTGTTGGGCTCGGGTCTCTTTCACTGTGGAAGAAAAATTTACCTACTATACCACGCTGGTCAGACGTGTTGGCATGAGGTTTTGTTTCGAGTTTTCCTTCTATTGCATAGATGTTGTATGCATATTATAATCCCTTATTCGTCTTTTAAGACACGCACGGGTAAAAATGGGGGGTGGTGAATTGTATTCTTACTTCGCCACCACACAGAATATTTTATTTTCTATTTGATTAATACTGTAACAAAAATAAAATGGAGATCATAGTAAGCACCGACTCAGCTGTGCATCTGATATTGTGTTCTGTGTGGTGACGTACTAAGAATACAATTCACCACTCCCTTTCTTGTCCGTGGGTGTCGTAAAAGACGATTAAGGGATTATAATATTCATATAACATCTATGTAAGAGAAGGCAAACTTGAGTAGAACCCGACTGACTAGTTTGGTATATAATAGTAAATCAGTTTTACCTCCTATTTTGGAGGAGACTCGGGCCCAGCTGTGGGACATATATGAGCCGTGATCATCATCATCTTGCTCTTATCCCAATTACTTGGGGTCGACGCAATATGTCATCTGTTTTGACATATTGCAAAAAGTTTCGGCAATGACTTTTATGACCGGCCGCCTGCCTGACGTCAACCCTCCTTGGGAATGTAATCGTTGACCCAAATGGTACCAGATGGAGTTGGTCCGGGTCAATCTAGGGCTCTTAGTCGTCTTTTACGACACCCACGAGCAAAGCAAGGGTTGGTAGTATTCGAAGCCGCTACCACACAGCACACATATATGAGCCGTGATGATGATGATGATATGATAAAAAAATCGCGAAACAGTTTATAAAAACGCTAACACTGAAACTCCAAATAAAGAAAACGACCAATGCATTTGGCACGCCATGTAAATACAATGTACCATTGCGGCATTCGGCTGACACTCACACCAAGACCGCTCGAATTTATTTCTGGTCGCTAGCTTTTAAACATTAATTAAAATACTTTGCCCCTAACAGTATAAATTAGGCCACGGGATATATCAGCACTTGCCTTTGAAGTCACACATAATATGGCGTATTAATTTTCACATCTTAAAATAAACAGTCTCAAGGACAATTTATTATTTTATGTCCTAAAATTGAGGTTTAATAAAGGTTTATCTCCGTATCTTGAATATTCAGCATATAATAATATAGCATATGAAAAACAATTGTCGTGAATATTATAAACTAGCTTATGCCCACGACTTCGTCCACATGGAACAGTTACATTGGATTAATGATAACTTTAACCGCGACATTGTTTACATAGAAGGTGAAAATATTTTTAAATAATACAATTCTGTCACACATGATTTTTGCAAAACTTACAGTTTGTGTAGTGCATGGTGGAAGCTCTCAAAAGGAAAAAAAACCGATTCTGAAACATTTTTCATTGTGGCTCTGCTCGTATTGGTGTTAGCGCGATGATACATAGTCTATATATATAGCCTTCCTCGATAAATGGGCTATCTAACACTTAAATATTTTTTCAAATCCGAGTAGTACATAGTTAATGAGATTAGTGCGTTCAAACAAATTCTTCTGACAAGTAAAGGATTTTAGGAGAAAACATTACTGCATGATAAAAAAGAAAATTTTGCCGGGCTGGCCACGGACGTCTTGGATTTGGTACCAGTGGTCGAGCCAATACCGAAGTGTAGGGCATATGGCAGGTTATTGAGTGGCGCGCCGTCCTTTCTTCACCCTGAACAGAACAGACGGCATGTGTCCAGACCATTGACGTCCAAAAAAAAAATAGATAAAGAACTTAAGATAAAACTATGAAAATCATCATGATAGAGTAAGTTACTTGTTTTTACATTGTATAGGAGGCTCAAGACCAATAATATCTACAAGCAAGGGTGAACCTGATGATATGTACATTTGTGTAACGAAACCATAACCTGTTTTAGAATTTTGTACAACGCCATCTAGTGAGCTCAAAATAAATTATTAACTTAAACACATACTTATAGTGTATACTAATGAAAATAAATGTTTAATTATTAAAAACATCATTTTCGGGCAAAAAAAATAGTAATATTTTATTAACACTGTATGCCATATTAGTTGCTGTCGTAATCTGTTCTTTTATGCATATATAGTTGTACAAAATAATGTCAACGTTTCACATCTGCCAGACGTCCTGAGCGACAGCTCCCCTTTTTTTATTGCCAGTGGTGGCAGACAAGCAAGCAGCGTACCTGATAGTAAGTGATCCTGCCGCACATGGACCTTTGCAATACCAGGGGCACAGCCAGGCCGTTGTCTACTGTGAAGAAAATACTCTTCTAAAACCTCGTAAAATGGTGACAGTGCTACCAAGTTAAACAAGTATAAATATTAGTCGAGAAGAACTGCATTCAATCATACTATTCATAATTCCGTGTGATGACGAAATAAAAATACAATTCACCGCTCCCTATCTTGCCCGTAGTGTCGTAAAAGACGACTAAGGAATATACAGTGCATATGACATCCACAGTCCAAGAGAAGAAAAACTCGAAATAAAACCCTATAACATCATGTCTGACCAGCATGGTATAGTAGGTCAATTTCCCTACTATTGTGGAGAGGGGTCAAGCCCAGCAGTGACACGTGTATGAGCTGAGATGACGACGATTCATAATTCTCTATACATTTTGTTGTGAAGTGTGTGAGAAGTTTCAAGTGAATTAAATGTATATTTTCATCACTAATTCTATGAGGTGACGGTTGGTGAATCTTTTGTTTTGAGTTTTCCTTTTTGTTGTTGTTCATTTATGTCCTTTGATTGTCTTTTATGACATCCACGGGCAAGATAGGGGGTAGTGAATTGTAGTCTTAATTCGTCACCACAATGATAAACACATTTATGAAAACAGTACTTGCAACCGCTATTTCTCCGAACGCTTTGATTGAAAGTATATTAAGTAAAGAGTGAATTAGACCATTGAGATACATAGTGATGTTATATAAATATAACAAACGTTTAATTGCAAAACTTAAATTAATATAACTTTCTTCGAATGGACCCATTAAATATTTTATTACATTTTACTTCAAGTACCTTAATAATAAATCCATGAAACTCGTTGAAGTATTCTCGGCAACATTCCACCCCGCATTTAGGGTCTAAGTTTAATCTAAAATTCTAACAATTTATGAAGAAATTATCTACATAATTTATTGAAAACTATGGTAGTATGAGGCTTGTGAAAATCAGAATAAATAGTTCGATTTTAAGGCGAACGATAACCACATCTTCTCTCACTAATTCTTTCCATTATTATATTACACTGATAGTGGAGTAGTGGTGCCTGTGCTTCACTCTCTTATTATGCCAAATGGTGTGGGTTTTAACCCCGCGCAGGCAAGCCCTGTGATTGATAATAATTGATAAAATTTGGGTGTCATTTTTACCTGTTAATTGTAAATATGTGTAGTCACTTTTCCCGTGTAAAACCCTATACTAACAGGCGTGCGTAGTATAGTAGATCAATTTCCCTTGCATTGTGGAGGAGGCTCGAGCCCAATAGTGGGACGTATATGAGCTGTGATGATGGTGATGAAGACGCTTGCCACAGGAGGATGCATGCGAGGCGTTAGTGATATACCGATGCATCTAAATTACAAAGATTATTATCTGACATGCAAGGTTACTAATAAAAACTTATTTGCTAGCGAAATATCATTAACGCAGATGGCACATTAAACTACAAAAATTGTTTTTTTTTAATAGATTTCCCATAGAAGTGTGTATTCACCGTGTGATGACGGAGTTAGAATACAATTCACCACTCCCTATCTTGACCGTGGATGTCGTAAAAGACGACTATGGGATACAATATGCATATGTATAACATCTATGCAAGAGAATGAAAACTCGAAATAAAACCCTAAACCAACCTGTCTTACCAGCATGGTATAGTAAAGTCAATTTCCCTCTTATTGTGGAGGAGGCTCGAGCCCAACAGTGGGACGTATATGAGCTGAAATGATGATGATGATGAGAAGTGAGTATTTATGAAAAAAATCTTATCCAAAAATAGTTTAACTTTATTTTAGTTTATCATTAAATGTAATTTAGAACAATCGACTTGAATATAAGACTTACGAAGCTATTTGAGAAATCAATGAATCCTTTTCTGCGTGCCGGTATTTTGTTCAATACTTTACTTAAGTGGCAAATAAGAAGAAATGACTCAGGAGATTGGAATCGAGCATTGCGTGCTAGCAAATAAAAACTTCAGTTTTTGCTTTTCTATTAAACCTTTTGGTATTTATTTTTAATTAGATTTGACATTTTTTGAAAATGAACTGTTTAGATGGCGGAGTATCTTATCTTCAGGCTATTTATTTGTGCGATCTACGAATGATTATTCTGAGTCTGAGTGATTTTGTATCCATTAATTATATTTGTATAGTTGTGGAATCATTTGTTGCCCAATGATTCAGTCCTTAATACGCGATCA
Organism: Lymantria dispar; assembly: GCA_032191425.1. Classification (NCBI taxonomy): domain Eukaryota; kingdom Metazoa; phylum Arthropoda; class Insecta; order Lepidoptera; family Erebidae; genus Lymantria; species Lymantria dispar. The sequence continues at coordinate 27,304,353 of CM063442.1, forward strand.
TTCGTCATTTAAATAGTATAAGGTATAATATCGAGTTTTCGTTCTCTTATATAAATATTATTTGCATATCATAACTCATAGTCGTCCTTTACGATACCCACGGGCAAGAGAGGGGGTATTCTGTTCTTATTTCGTCACCACACGATGATTTTAAGTATATACAGAAATAATTTCAAGCTTGGTTTCAAAGAAGCATACACATTTAATTACTACTTAATATTTTAAATACTCTTTTAGATTTTCTTAATAAAATATGTAAGTATACTAATTACTACTAGTATATATCCCTTAGTCGCCCTTTACGACATCCACGAGCAAGAGAGGCAGTGGTAAATTATATTATAACTCTGTCACCACACAGAAGATTGCAAAATATACTATAATAATTTCCATCACGCTCCCTATGCTACTCGTCCAACGAATAAAAATATTAAACCAATTTTGCCGAGGCGGCAAACCGTTACTGCGCTGAAAATCCAGGCCATCAAAATATCTCTCAGTGTTATTAACTTTAAAAATATATCACATTTTGCATATAAAGTAGGCAAAGTTTGATAAACTAGTTCAAGTCAAATAGAAATTACATTTTGTGTAATCTATGTTTTATTTTTAAATAAGAGTGGACAGTTGCTGTAGTGTTGAATATACCGGGCCAGTATGGGTTCGATTCTTCTACAGAACAATAATGTATGCATTGCATAAATTGTTGTTCTGAATCTGGGTGGAATTTGTATTCGTTGTAGGGTATTTCATATAGGTTTATAATTATCTACCCGATACCGAAAATTAGTTATTAAATATTGACCCACAATAGTATAGTAATTGTATAGATTTGACACACAATAATAATAGTTAAAGAGAATTTTATAAATTCAAAGCTTTTGGTAATATAAAGTAAACCGCCTTAAAAATAAAAATTCATATTAGGGGTTAAATCTGAAATTTTCGTTGCGTACTGATAAATTAAAACCCATTTGTTTTTTTTTTTTAATAAAACAGATTTCTTTAATCAAAATACTTACCCTCGTTATCTATACATCTCTACCATTTAATTGAAAGATGCTGATGCTGATCAGGACTGCTGTTTGCAAACGAGCAAACAGCAGTCCTGATCGTAAGTGTTACTACCGCTCATGGAACTTGGCTAGGCCGCTGCCTACCGGGGAGAAAATGAAGGGAGTGCGAATGCATCCAATAAGGTTCGATGATACTTTTTTTTTTTGGGTGATCTGCGGTCGGTGCGCCTCCGCACCACTCCGTCCAGGGCGACAGAGGGGTTTAAGCACGCAACACCCGCAACCCCTCCGAACACCACGTCGCCTTCGTCGTTGGGCCGACCACTGGAGCAGGGTTACTTGTCATCAGTGGTCGGCCCGACGGAATACCTCCTACCCAGGGTACCCTGCCATCGACCGACGTTCCCCCCTCGGGGAGGACGTCGGTCTTTCCTCACGCGGTCGGCCTCTCGGCGGGTGACAGACTAATCCCCGGTCACGTCACCCGCGGCCTCGGCTAGGGCGGCATTGCACGCAGGTAATCCCGCCTGCGCCGCCCCAGTCGCCGGCAGCGGGTCGCATCATCGAGGCTGTGCTCCTCGCGCTCGCGATCCGCCGCCTCCTTCTGCAAGATAACTGCCTCGCAGAAGGCTGCGAAGGTTCGATGATACTAAAAGCATCACCAAAACCACCACACGCAAACACCTTCCGAAAAGGCCTTAGGTAATTCGCTTACTGAACGAAACGCAGCAACAAACTGTTACTACTCAGAAGTCGAATTTCCAGGAGAGTAACCCCAACGGACCGGCCCGCGGCTATAGACAGACAACTTCCAACAGTGTGATTCTATCACTTAATGAAATTAGAATGCCCAGAACTAGAAATAGACTATTATGAAACTGGCTTAGATAGCTTCAATGGAGTGGAGAATGTTCTCTAAAAATAATTGTAAAGATGGTGTATGAATATTAAATACTTGTAGTACAATATAATATATTTTATCATCATCATAATTCAGCCTATCGCCATCCACCGCTGGACATAGGCCACCCTCGAAAATGCCCACAAAGTGCGGTCCTGTACCGTTTACATTCAACAATACCCAGCAGCTATCACCAGATCATCGGCCCACCATAGTGATAGAGCGTCCAACATTTCGTCGTCTGATACGCGGTCGCCACTCGAGAATCCTTCTTTCCTAGAGGTTATCACGTCACCCGTTATTCTACGGATTTACGTATTTTGGATTCTATCTCGCAGAGAAATAGCGAGCAAAGCCCGCTCCATAGCACGCTGAGTGAATTTGAGATTGGTTACTAGGTCTACATTTAGAGACCATATTACCGTGACGTAAATCATTACTGGTAACATACTGGTCATAGACATGTGCTTTATACATTTTAGGAAAAAAGCTTTAAGATATTATATAGATATCATCATGATCTCACCTTATATACGTCCCAATTCTAGGCTCAAGCCTCGATAGGACGAAAATTTACCTGCTATGCCATGATAATCGGACGGATTGATATTGGGCTTTGTTTCGAGATTTCCTTCTTTGCATAGATATATTATCATGTATCATCATGTTATCATCATGTCAATAAATTTTTGACTGCTGGACTTCAAGCCGCCGCCACAAGAGAAGCGTTGACCTGCTATACCATGTAAGTCAGACAGATTGGTATAGGGTTTTATTTCGAGTTTTCCCGTCTTCTTTTATAAATTCCAAGAACATGAGAGGAACTCTCCTTTCTATGTATTATGTAATAAAAATTAATATTAAGTAATATGTATTTCTGTTACCACACTGAAAATATTTCATAGGTATACATAATTCTAACTCCAAAAATATTTTCAAAACAAAAACAAAGGAAACTCCTTTGATTCATCTTTCATTAAACATTTTATTAATCTACCGAACAATGCGTGCGTAGTTTAAAAGTGGGACATGCTGTATAATCCTCGTTCAGTACTCTATAGCAGGCCTGCTATGAGAGGAGATCACGTAATCCATTACCATGGAGGGACGTGACTCTTTCAGACGGAACAGTCTGTAGGTAATTTTATTTACCTTCTTGGCATTTTGTGGCCTAAGGCATACGATACGAGCGATGATCGAAAACTTGTCTTAAATAAATAATAGTTCAAAAAAAACTAAAAAAATACGCTTTACACTCCGGGTCTCAGGAAAACCAAAAATCGCTAATCCTGATTATACTAGTAAGGATAACGGGTCAAACTGTTTAAAATATTGAATTGTCATCGGTCCTTAATAAGTATGCCAAATTTCGAGTTAATCCGACGTTTTGATGGGGGTCAAAATCATGTTCAAAGATTCCGTTACATACTAACATACATACGTCTGAAGCTAATAAAAGCGTATTAAAAAACTATCTACAAACAATCAATCAGATCAAGTAATATTAAATTCCATGCGTTTCTTTTATGGATAATGTTTTCTTACATCTTCAATCCATCCTATCAGCCTTTAGACCTCTACTGTACATACGCCTCCCTACATTAATTCCGCTCCGAACGGTTCTGTACCACTTACATCCAACGTTCCCTGCTACTTTCAAGATGTCTTCGATCCACCTAGGAGGATGTTATCCTACGCTGCGTTATCTGATTCGTGGTCGTCACTTGAGAACCTTTCTTGCCTAACGGTTGTTGATTCAACGAGTGAAGTGGCCTGCTCTTGAAGCTGTTGAATGTTTTATTCGCTATTTGTAAATCATTACATTAAAATCTCATTCGCTTTTAAAAAAAAATTAAATCGAATCCTGGTTAAAAAACGCATTGCATCTGTGGTGGCGGCTCTGAATACCACAAACTCTTAAATTGCTTGTGGGTATCGTAAAAAATGACTACGAGTTTTTTACATCCGACCAGCTTCATTTGATGTCGTTTGTTCAACATTTAAATTACCATGGAGGTTTAACGTCAGGCAGGAGGCCGGCCACAAAGAGTTTTTTTAGGCGAGCTATGGTTTAAATGTACGCTGTCCGTGCCATCCGGGGTAAAAAAAGGATGGCGTGCGGCCTTATAAGTTATAACCCTCCATATTCCTCCTCTTTGCCATTGAAATGACCACTGATATCGAGTACTTGAGATCCGGGGCCAGTGTGAGTCGTGAAGCTATTACCAAAACTTTTGCAATGTGTACATTGGTTTTTCCAGTATATATTGCGTCAAGTCAGAGTAATTATAAGTAAGAGTACGATGACTTAGTTCCTCATGTCCGTCATGGTTTTTTTCCTTATTATAACTAATATTTACGCTATTTACTGGCTACAAGTTAGCGTGCAAATATTTAATTTGTTAATACATTTACAACTTGAACCACACAGCTAACAGAAACTTATTTTGTTTTGTTTGTCACGGGAAACTATAGCAAGTTTACACGACGTACAGCAATTGTCTTGTTAACTTTTTTTCTACTCTTGAATTTACGCAGCGTAAGGCGTAGTTTTTCGTTTATCCTAAACTACAGTTTTTATTTATTTCTTAGTGGTCAAATACAGTCTTACCTTATTAAACTGTTACAAGGCCTAACCATTGTAAAGATAGCACCGTTTGACTTTATTAATTATAGTGAAAAACAATAACAGAAATAAGATAAACAAACCACCATAACCGCTCGATTAAGCCAAATCTGCTTATCCTTTCATCAGTGCATCGATTTTTACTTCTGGGCTTAAGGACACTGCCATAAATGTCCTGCTCTAGATGATTTTTTAAAAGAGTTTTATAATACTCACAGGAAAATAAGGAGCAGTGGCAGCATGTTTTTTGTGGACTTTGATAGTACACATTCACACAGCCCACCTAATAGTAAGTGGTGCGTAGCAAGTGACTATAGAACTACCAGAGAAAAGCCCATGTGTCCCAAAGCACATGGGTTTATCGCCCTTCCATAAATCGAAGAAAATAAGAAGAGAACAAGAATGGAGAGTGCGTTTGGCAGCTCTCACGCTCACCAACAACTTAGTAGCAAACTGCTAACTCTGACATCTATTTTCTGTGCGAATATGGATTAGCTGGCTGCTCTATGGCTTCAGCGGCACATTGTCAATAGTGTAGTCTCGGTGGCTGGAGCATGGTTTAGTATACCAGCCGTAGAAGCTGATCGGGTGAGGACGACAGCCAGAGCGTCAACAGGAATTGGTACCAGTAAGGTTAAACCGCCGGTCGGATCACTCAAGCCCAGGCCCCGATACGGGTGGTCCCGCCAAATAGCGATAGAGATCGACAGATTATGGGGTTTGGCCGCCATGCCAGCTGCTATTCCAAAAAACCTATCCCTTAAAAAAGCATAGCCTGCCACTATGAATCTACATAAAACATTAATGTGAAATAAAATGTTAGTGTTACCAACATCACAAACTTTTCATACTCAAAACACAATGTCGCATAAACACCATCAAAAACTAAATGTGCATAATAATTTATGTTCATAAGTACTTCATAACCATAATAAAACGATAGTCTATTAATTTATTACTTGCCGGCCGTATTTAAGCCTTGGGGGTAGCACGTACGTGACTTTAAGCGTCTTCAATAAAGCTTGCCTCGTTATCGAAATATACCATAGACAAAGTTACATATTAAAGTCTGTTTAATAATAAATATCTTCTCTCTCTCGAAGCAAAAACGCAGTCCATGTGGTTACGGAGTAGGATTGCCATTTATCATCCCCTATCCTACCAGGAGGTATCGTAAGAAACCACTAAGGTATATAATATTCCTATAATTGGACAGATAGCGCAGTGGTTAAGATAACGATCTACCGTGCCAGTGTCACGGGTTCGAATCCCACGCAAAACAATAATACTTTATATGATCCACAAATTGCTGTTCTGAGTCTGGATGTAATTTGTGTCCGTTAATTATATATGTATAACAAAACTCTATACCAACCCGTCTGACCAACATGGTATTGTAGGTCAATATCCCTCTTATTAAGATGTAATTTTATTTAAACGAAATTAGAAAAATAAATAAAAAATAGACAATCCCGCTGAGTTTCTTGCCGGATCTTCTCAGTGCGGTCGCGTTCCGATCCGGCGGTAATTATAACTTTAAGAAAATGTAAAAAAAATGACAATATGTAAGTGCCCCTGCGGGGTTTATACATAATAAATGATTTGAATTTGAATTACAGAGGAGGCTCGAGCTCAGTAGTGGGACATACATAAGCCAAAATGAAAGTCCTCCGCAATACAAGGATTATTTCCTTAATGCGAATGCATTTTCAAGTATAAAAAAAAATGAGCAAGAAAAGAAAACTTGACAGAAACCCGCCTGACCAGCGTGATGTAGTAGATCATTTTCCCTCCTATTATGGAGGAAGCTGGGGTCGAATAGTGGGACGTATATGAGCTACATTAATAATTATGGAAAGAACGAAAAATGTGTTATACGCCGTCACTCATTCATTTGGAGGGATAATGCCGTACTTATCACGTTAGACAGATGATATAGGTGTTGTATGACCCCCAGGCGATAGCTGTATCGCACTATACTGGTAATCCCCTTAGTCAATTTTTCTAACGTGCATGCAGACTTAGGAAAATTGTATTCGTGTCCCTTCGCCAGATGAAGAAGATTTTTAACGGCCCAAAGGGGACTTGGATATTTTTTAATTGCAGTACCTATATATAAATACGTGAAGCTAAAACTTTGTACCCCTTTTTACGAAAATTACGTGGATGGACAAGTATGAAATTTGGCACATTTGATGTATATAATGAGGAGAAGTGCATAAATTGAAATTTCATATAATAATGGATTAGAAACACATTAATTTCATTAAAAAAGGCATTACGCACACTACAACACAATCGTTACACACACACACGTTTGTGTGAGTGTGTTACGTAGCAACGCTTATACACTTTTGTTTACGGCTAAAGCTCTGGTCGAACTGAATGTCAAACAATGATAATTATGATGACAATGTCTAATAGAGATTTGTGCTTATATATTAGTTATTAGTGCTGTGTGGTAGCGGTACCATTTGGGTCAACGATTACATTCCCAAGGAGGGTTGACGTCAGGAAGGCGGCCGGTCATAAAAGTCATTGCCGAAACTTTTTGCAATATGTCAAAACAGATGACATATTGCGTCGACCCCAAGTAATTGGGATAAGAGCAAGATGATGATGATGATATTAGTTATTAGTGAAATACAGCTGGCTCAATTTACAATTATACATAAATAAAATTAAAGAAAATTGTGTAGCAGAAAAATTTATTAAAATTAATTATGGCCGAATTTCGACCACACGGCGACCACTAGTTCCTTTTAAATAGCCCATCTTTCTAAGGGTATTTGCGTGTGGTAGGTTTTGATGATGTGTTTAGATACTAATGGACCGAACCTCATTGCATGCAGTTTTTTTATTTCCGTTGATCGCAAACGAGCAAGCAGCACACCTGATGGTAAGTGATACTGCCGCACGTGGAATTTTACAATACCAGGTAAACAGTACAGCTAGGCCGTTACTCACCGTGAAGAAAATACATAAAATCTCTTTTAAAGTAGGACATATCATAGTGCTCGAGAAACACAGGAGCAGGTAGTTCATAAAAGAGCCTGCACATACCTGGGCGAAATGATTGTTGAAAACCCACACTTGAAGACTATAAGTTTCCAGGTGAAATGGATAAACCCTGGCTTTGTTTAGGACGTCCAACTTTTGCCAAAATGGAAGAGATTCGAGTCCGGTAGTGGGTAAGATGAAGATAATAATGATCAAGATAATTATAATGAAAATGAGACAATGATTATGATGATATCACATTTTAATACCAAAAGAATACCTATATGAATACGCTTATTACAACAGCGCTATCTTCGAGCCAAATTTTAATAGCAATTTCAAGAAAGAGCTCTTAGTTGCTATAAAATCAAGGAGCCTTAAGGTGATTCTTTGAGTATCTATTATGACACGACCCACGTCTCCTACGTGACCGAAAGTGATATCCTCTATTTAATTAAATTCCATTGTCTTGTGTGCGCTTAAATTAGTTTCAGAAATTATTTTGTATAAATACACGTTAGAATCGATATATAAATTACTTTTGAAGCCTAAAGAACAGCATTTGGTTATAAGCGTCCATCTTAATGGGATCAAAATTGATCTGCTATACCTTTTGTTTTGTATGGATAGTATAAGCATATTTTCATGATCTACCATTATCTCCATATTTTTGCACGATGATCTTATTTTGCAAAAAATATGGAGGAAAATTTTGAAATTGGAACGTAACTTTTTTTACTTATAATTATATGGTCACACATATAAAAACTTTTTTCGTAATACCTACTGAATGGTCTCGTGATACTGAAGTAATGTTAGAATAATATCCTCATTATATCTAAGTGATTACTAACACTGCATAAAAAAATTAATAGTGGAAATTACTTTTTGGTTTAATAAAATAAAATCAACTTTTGAGTTAATTTAATTGAACCAAAAAATAATTTAGTCATACTTAATTTTGTAATATATCAGGGCATCAGCAACGTTTCTTGTAAATGAAATAAGTACCGCGTGTGAATGACATTTACTAAGAAGATACAGTGACAGCCCAAAACTCCGTTCAATCCTTACTAATATTATAAATGAGAAAGTAAGTTGGTCTGTTACGCTTTCACGTTTAAACCACCGAACCGATTTCAAAAATTCTTTCACCAGTGAAACGTTATAATATCAAGGTGTAACATAGGCTATATTTTATTCTCGATATTCCACGTGAATTGAAACTACGCGGATAAGGCGACTGAAACCGAAACGAAGCAAGGGCGTGTTGCTAGTACACAATAATTAGCAAATGTCAGCACAGAGGAGACTTCCCAAATAGGTCTTCTTTTACTAACATCTCGGTAGATGCCGCCTTTATGTAATTATACCATTCAAATGTATATATTTCAATGAACGAAAGAAGTTGTGTATAGATATTAAAATAAGTCAATTGTTAGTTACTTTATTTGACTTTCATTACCGACTTCTAGGTTCCTATATCCTATTACTCTTCTATCTTAATATATTATTCCAAAAGCAACTCACACGCCCACTTTAATGGCAATTTGAAATCCAACTTGACATTAAAATGTTCTGCCATAATAATTTTCATTACCCCTATAACTCTAGTTGCATGAATAGAATTTCTTAGTCGTTAAATTTCAAATTACCTCGCTCCTGCATCCACATTTTCTCGAGTTAGTGAATAAAGATTAAAAAGTAATAAGTGAATGCAAACGGTCCACAATTTTATTATTTGTTTGAATCATAATTTTCTCTATATAGTTTGAAATCATTTGAATAATGAATCAAAATTCATTTCGATATTAAAATATTAATCTGCAGCTTAGTTATAGTTGATATTAAAGAACTGAAATATTTTTATTTTTTTTAAATCTTTGTATATTTTTATATTTCTACTAGCAACCCGCCCTCATTTCGCTTCGGTTTTAGTCGTCTTACCCACGTATTTCCCATTCCCGTGGGAATACTGGGATAAAATATAGCCTATGTTACACCCTAATATTATAGCTTAACATTGGTGAAAGAATTTTTGAAATCGGTTCAGTGGTAGCAACACAAACAAACAAACATACTTACTTTCGCATTTATAATATTAGTAAGGATATATTCAGAATCTCTCAAATCCTCCAACGAATTCCATCGAATTTAGTATGTCACAAGTTTCATGGGGGCTATTAATTCATTTAACTACATTAATTTATAGAAAACCTCGTTTCATCAGTGTTTTCAGGACGTGAAAAAAAATGGAATGTGAAGATAAATTTAACCACTGCCATCAAAAGTAAAAATAGCTCCAGGCAGTCTCTGTTTCCCTTTTTCCAAGATTTTTTTTTGTGAAGGAAAGCTATTATTAATGATATCTGATGTTTACGCGAACACTACACAGAAGAGCAGAAATTTTCTGTATCGGGTAGATAATTATAAATGTCTGTAATAACGATTACTTGTTGGACGTGAGACACCTTAGTCCGCCCGTGACCATGAATGCTGCAAAGTGTTCGAAACGTCGGGCAATCATAAATCAAATACAAACGCGATATAATCCGTAAAAGTAGTTTTATTTACAAAGCTATTATTATCTTCATTATTTTTTCAAAATATTAAAAATGTCTTAATTCTAATCAATTTCAGTGTGATGTGGGAGTAAGTTCACCATATCCATTCTTGCCCGCGGGCTTTGTAAAAATTACAAAGGGATTATAATATGCATACAAAATATATGCACGAGAATGAAAACATGAAATAAAATCCTGTACCAACCTGTCTGACCGGCATGGTATAGTAGGTCAATTTCCCTCCAATTGAGATGTAAATAAGCTGTGATGATGATAATGAATCATAAAAATTGGAGAATAACACCAATAAAAAAAATTGGAGTGTCTGTTTGTAATGTCAAAATAATAGGGTTTTTTCATGCTCACACGGTTATTTGCACTATACAAATGCCTATAAATCACTTTATATTTTTTTGGCTGTCTGTCTGGCTGTCTGTCTGTCTGTTTGTTCCGGGTAATCTTCAAAACGGCTGGACCGGTTTAAAAAATTCTTTCTCCAATAGAAAGATATAATATCAGGGAGTAAACTAGGCTATATTTTATCCCGGTATTCCCACGGGAACAGGAACTACGGGGATAAGGCGACAGAAACCGAAGCGAAGCGGGGGCGGGTTGCTAGTTGTAAATAAAACTATTTTCACGAATTTGATTTTTGATTGCCTGACGTTTCAAACATTTTACAGCGTTCATGGTCCCCGCTCATGCAAATAAAAACGCGATAAAATCCGCAAAATAGTTTTATTTGAGTAGTTTTATATGAATCAATCAAACCAAGTACGAACTTGCCGTGTATTGAATGTTTAAGAATACTAAAATCATCAGCTATTTATCATTATCAGTTATGATTCAATAATAATAATAATATTCATTTATTGCAGACCACAATGATCCATAAATGTTAGTAAAATAACAGACTTTAGGTAGCTAGGGTTACTACCTAAAGACAGAAAAAAAATATCTCTCAGGAATCGTTAAAACCGATTCTGAGAGAAGATTGGACAGAAGTACTTCTCTGAGAAACTTATGCCCATTTAGATCACGAAACCACGTCCACAACGTTGCGATTTATGGAATTAGTGTATGTTTCTATTTCGTATTTTCTATCTTTGGCAATGAATGTTGTCTGCTTGTATCCCTTATTCGTGTTTACGACTCGTGACAAATAAAATGGATTATATTTTATGGTCTTATATCGTCATTAAAGGTCTTCTTAGGTTATTCGAGATATGCCAGTGAATAAGTTCAAAAAAGCAATCAGGAGTAGATTTTATCTAAAGGATTATAATAAAATCTCGGATTATCTTGATGATAACTCGGACTGGCAATAAGCAGCTCCTTATACAGCAATTTCCTCATTATTTCAATGATAGAAATTACGCACGTTTTTTTTTTATTGTTGCTACTATAATAATTGTAAAGCGTAGCGTGTTTTACCAATTGAATTTTTTATTGGATCTGTATTTTGTGTTTTTGGCAAACGATATTGGTCATGCTCACTGAAGGGTCTGCTTACGGTAACTACGAGGAGCGGGTCACTCCCTTCCCTCCACTATAGTTAAGGGGAGTGATGGCTGCTCTAGGGGTTAACTCGTGATCGGGTGCCGCTTGCGAGATCTGGTCCAGCACACAATCTACAATCCTCTCCCATCCCACAATCTTCTCATAATATTTGTGATTATTATTAAATTTGTGAATTATATTATATAATATTTCGCATGGCAACACACTGGAACTATTAATAAGCATGTTGTAAGATGTAATTTTATTTAAGTGAAATTAGAAAAATAAATAAAAAATAGACAATCCCGCTGAATTTCCGGAAGATCCGGCAGGATCTTCTCAGTGCGGTCGCGTTCCGATCCGGCGGTAATTTTAAGAAAAAATGAAAAAAAAATGACAATATGTAAGTGCCCCCGCGGGGTTTAAACATAATAAATGATTCGAATTTGAATATTATAATCAGATAGAAGCCGTCTTAATATTGCAAGCCGATCATTATCATCAATATCATAATCATTTCAGCTCATATACGTTTCGCTGTTGGGTTTTAACTTCCTCCACAATAAAAGAGACTAGAATATCTATATATGCATATTCAATCCCTCAGTCGTCTTTTACGACACCCATGGTTAAAAATGGGGGGTGGTGAATTGTATGTTTACTCCGTCATCACATGGAATTTCATGCCAATCTGGTTCAGTAAAATAAGAAATTTTATATCATCGTTATCATCATTACCTCGGCTCATAGACGTCCCACTGCTGGGCTCGAGCCTCCTCCACAATAGACGGGAAATTGACCTTACTATGCTGGTGGACTGACTAGCATAGTAAGGTCAATTTCCTGTCAAACTGTCTAGGTTGATATAGGGTTTTGTTTAGAGTTTTCCTTCTCTTGTATAGATGTTATATGCGTTTTATATCCTTTTTACGCCCTCTTTTACGACATCTACGGGCAAAATAGGGAGTGGTGAATTATATTCTTATTCTGTCACCACACGGAATTTGATATAAGATATGGGCATTCATAGCGCATATTTTTAGCTCGTATGGCGGTGAAGTCGTTTTGTCACTCAGCAATTATGAATTCCTCTTAACGGGCAGGATGTTTGAATGATTCACGAGCTTCGGCGACTAATTATAAAAGCGGTGCTAGTATTGTGGCCCCCACAGTTCTAATTATGTTTCTGAAAGTCATATAGCGTTTTTTACTTAAAAGTAACATTTATATATAATATTAGCCGACCCGGCGAACTACGTATCGCCTTTTTTTTGTTTTTTTTTTTTGGTAAGCTATGCATTGGACACACCCCACCCTAATGGTCCGGAGCGACTGATGAGCGGTGCGCGACCCCATAACACACCGTATTGGCGATGGGGAGGATATCGCCATTGGGCCGACCATCGGTGCGCGGCGGACCTTGACTACCGTGGCCGGCCCGGTGGTTTATCTTTTCGAGTACCATCCCCTTTGACGCCCCAGTAACATTCCAGTGTTGCTGACCAGTGCGTCACCCTCACGCGGTCGGGCTCTCTGCGGCTGGCTGATTAATCCCCGATCCGTCCACCTGCCACTTCGTACCGACTAACAGTAGATTCTTTAATTTTTAGTTTTTTAATACTTATTCTGCTATTCGAGATGCCGAGTCAGCTAGCATGATAAAAACAGGAAAAAGAGAGTTAATAAGTCATCGATTACATTATGTCAAAAAATAAAAAATATAAAACATCTAAAATTTTGTGTTTGACATCAATATATGTACGATACTAACGTCACTCAATTGTTTACCTTCCCGGAACCTTTCCACTAACACTTGAAATTTATTGTAGTATAGTATTAAATTTCAAATTAACTTTTAAGTATTATTACGAATCGTTTGCTTGGAAGTTTAGAAAGGTGTTGTTTTTAGACCTTTTTAGGCAATTTTTGAATTTTTATCCACGTAAGAACCATCCTTGTACTTCAAGGAATATTCTAAAAAAAGAATTAAGGAAATCGGTCCAGCCGTTCTGAAGTTATGAGCGTACATACATTTCGCAGATTCATTTATATATAAGATTATAAGATTAGATCATATATATATATATATATATATAAGATTAATAACACTTTCAGTTTTCCTAAAAGAAGAAAGTTCATCACATATTTACTCTCCAGATGTCCTAAAAAAAAGCTCCTGTAGAAAAAAGATCGATAGATTGATTAATCGGAAATCGATCCTTCAGACCTCGATTTTTCTTGTGAATCAATTCTTTGGATGACGACTCAGATGGATTCAAGAATCGATCTTTTTCAGAAAGATCGCCCTTCCCTAGAATGAGCCGCGCGGCATAGTATCTCGCAGAGTCTACCGCCTCCTCGCCCCTGATGATCGCCCGCCACAGCGCGCAATACTTAATACTTATTTGGCTACAACGCTAACATTTTTAATATCGCGATATCTTTTGAATGAAATGTCCGAATTTAATGATTCAACCAGTTCTAAAAAGTATTGAATCCGTCTTGAATATGAAGTTATTTATTTTGATAAAGATTAATACCAAGGTACAAAATAAAGAGTTTTGAAGCGACTGCATTTAAATTATTTAAAAAAATTTAAAAAAAGGACTTACTGTGACGTAACTACAATAGTTAGACATATGATGTCGCGATATTTTTTGTAGACAATTATATGTTCTACAAAGTTGTTGTATTTTCGGGTCATATTTTTACACTTTGGGTTACATTATTGGAACTTTAGGACGCACCCCTAATTTTTTTTGAAAATATATATAGCTTATTTTTTTTTTGGGGGTGGTTTGCGGTCGGCGCGCTCCTCGTACCACTCCGTCCGGGGCGATAGAGGTGTAAGCACGCACACCCGCAACCCACCCGCGGTGCACGTCGCCTTCGTCGTTGGGCCGACCACCGGAGCAGGGTGACTTGACGTCAGTGGTCGGCCCGACGGCATACCCCCTACTGGGGTACCCTCCCATCGACTGACCCCCCCCCCCCTCGGGGAGGACGTCGGTCTTTCCTCACGCAGTTAGCCTCTCAGCGGGTGACGGACTAATTCCCCGGTTACGTCACCCGCGGCCTCGGTTAGGGCGGCATGAGGCGCAGGTATTCGTGCCTACGCCGCCCCAGTCGCCGGCGGCGGATCGTCTCATCGAGGCTGCGCTCCTCGCGCAAGCGATCCGCCGATAATATAGCCTTCCTCGATAAATAGACTATACTACACTGAAAAAATTTTTCAAATCAGACCAGCGGTTCCTGAGATTAGCGCGTTCAAACAAACAAACTCTTCAGCTTTATAATATTAGTATAGATAAAATCCTCCATCTATCAAATCGATATCCACGATTGGACATATTCCTACATTTTAACTTTAAACCTTTTATTTCGTATGCCTAAATTTATTTGTAAACAGTTATTTGGACTACCAAAATTGGCCTCACGTTGATATTTTTAGTTATACAGGTTATTATGGTTTACAACGATATTTCTTAAGAGTTTCTGGATAGATACTGTCCCTCAACTCAATCGAATTCATCGTCCCATTATCATATTAGCCCATACACCTCCCACTATTGGGCTCGGGCCCTTCCACTACGGGAGAGAAATTGACCTACTATACCACGCTGGCCAGACGTGTTGGTAAAGGGTTTTGTTTCTAGTTTTCTTTCTCTTGCATAGATATTATATGCATATTATATTCCTTAGTCGTCTTTTACGACAACCAAGAGTAAGAAAGGGGTTGGTGAATTGTATTCTTACTTCGACACTACATGGATAATTTATTATTTTTATTTTTAATGCTTCCTACATTCACATTTATCCTTTTGATCTCATAGTACATATAGTAGAAGTCTAAAAAGCTCACTTTTGAATGTTGCCAATTTAATAATTGGAAAGATAAACTTTTTAGCATGATAAATAATTCTCAAAGATTTTATCATACAGTTTTGACAGAAAAAGTTCATTTCTAAAAATCAGTAAATATCAGTTACAGCGTTGCACTAAAAATACAGACGCGTTTTTATCAACACAACTTATTCAGTTACGTCGAAACTAATCAAGAATTGTCGTAAATTTTTGGTAGTAAATCAATTTTTTACGACAATTCATCGTCCTCTATGGCTACACTTTATAGGCAACGCAGTCTTTTTCGTCTATTCATGGGTGGCAAATAAACATACAGCAAGAATTTAGGTTTATAAGGATGTATAAAGAGCAAGAGTTTGTTAACCTTGCAGTTTGTTCGTAATTTATTTCATACAGCCTCATACGCGAATTGTATTAGAGATATAATAGCAAGACAGGCAAATATAAGAAATAACTAATTTAGTTTAGTTTAAAATGCTACCTTTTTTTGGTAAGGGTATGATCTGGATACGTCCTACCCAATTTATCCAAGGCTACGAAAGAGCGGCTTGCGGCCCCTCCTATTCCCAAATCGTCATTGGAGCAGGGGATAAATACAAGCCCTAGAAATCTATCTAGATGGATCGCTCTAAATGCAAAGTGTAAATAAACAAGTGGAAATAAATTGTCATAACCTAATAATTTATCTCAGTCCATATTATGTCCTGCTGTTGATGAAGCCTTCTCCTTTATAAGAGGGAATTTAACCTACAACATATCTGACACGCGTTGTATACAACGCGTGTCAGATATGTTGGGTTTCGGGTTTTCTTTCTCTGGAATTGATGTTATTTGTATATTAAATCCCTTGATCGTCTTTTACTGGCAAGATGGAGGTAGTGAATTATATTTATCATTTATTTTATATAAAAAATAGAAAACAAGCAAGTCTTTTCATTGAGCCTTGCAATTTGAGAGGAGTATGGAAAAGCCTCTCATTAAAACAAAAACCACAGATGACATCGATATTTGTGTAATTATGATTATTTGCTTGTATAAAGTGAATAGTCGCATTTTTAACCGACTTCAAAAGAGGAGGAGGTTTCTCAATTCGACCGTATATATGCTTTTTTTAAGTTTGTTCGCGGATAACTTCGTTGTTTATGAACCGATTTTGATGATTCTTTTTTTGTTGTAAGGGATATACTTCCCAAATGGTCCTACGCAAATTTTATCGAAATCGGACAAGTGGTTTTTGAAAATCCAACAAAAATCTAAAAAATTATCTACATCGTCTACATTATTGAAGGCGGTTTCTTTTTAGCAAAAAATTATATAGAATACTAGCTGACTTGACAGGACGCTGTTCTGTAAAACAATAAAAAAGGGTTCCTTGATATTGATGGCAGCGACCTTCTCCTCTCGGTTCATATATGTCTCACTTCTCAACTCCTAGTCTAGTTTCCTCCACAGTAGGAGGGAAATCGACCTCACCATACCATTCTGTAGGCTCCATAATCAAGTTTAAAGTCGCACAGCGTGCTAAGAAGCTATGCTCGGGATTTCTCTGCGAGATAGAATCCGAAATACGGAAATCCTCAGAAGAACGGGTGTAACCGACATAACATGAAGAATTAGCACGATAAAGTCGCAATGGGCAGGCTACATCGCTCGACGAAAAAATAAATTTTTCAACCTCACTAGTCATTCCTACGAACACCGAACAAATAAAAAATATTTTTGAGTGTAACAAAAATAATATAAATTATTTTTCTTTTCATAAAACTACGACATTGTGTAGGTATATTAAACCTTATCCGCTCGTAAAGGTCGGTTTTGCTTATATCAGAACATTACACAGCCATTGGTTTAGAAAACTTAATACATTTTATCGAATAATATGTTTTATTTTATCCTTCACTGATCTAAGGTATTAAAGAACATCGTCATATAACTATATGCATTATATTTCCATTATACAAAGAGTAGCATACAAAGAGTCGATTTTCTATTTAATTTTAAGCTTCATTATTTTTTTTTTTTAATGCCTACGGTAGCAAACGAGCAAGCAGCACACCTGATGGTAAGTGAAACTGCTGCACATGGACCTTTGCAATACCCTGGTAGCTGTGCCCCTGGGCACAGCTAGGCCACTACCTACCGTGAAGGAAATACTCTTCTTAAACCTCGTTTAAAGAAGGACATGTCATAGCGCTCGGGAAACACAGCAGCAGGCAGTTCATTCCAGAGCTTGCACATACGTGGGAGAAATGATCGCTGGAAACGTACAGTTGAAGACCATGAAGACCACGTTTCCAGGTGAAATGGATGAACCCTGCTACGATGTCGAGTGGTACGTTGGTAGAATGGTGATGTTGGTACCAAGTCAAACAGTTCCTCGGAGCACTCCCCGTGAAAGAGTCGGTAGAGTACACAGAGTGACCCAAAGTCTCTCCGCTGCTCCAGCGACTCCGATCTGTCCGTAAGATTGGGATCCCCAACGATTCGAACAGCCCGTCTTTGCAGGGAGTCAAGTGGGTCTAGCTGATATTTGGGCGCACCTGCCCAGAGATGTGAGCAGTACTCCACATGAGGACGAACTTGTGCTTTGTATAGCACAAGACGCTGTCTCGGTGTGAAGTACCGCCTGGCTCTGTTCAGGACACCCAGCTTTTTGCTTGCCAATTTGGCTTTGTCCTCCAAATGACTCCCAAACTGGACTTTGCTCGATATTTTGACGCCGAGAATCCCAATACTCTCAGAAATTGGGAGAGTTACTCCTTGGAACTGTGGCGCCATGACAAACGGGTCCTTCTTTGCAGTGAACGCGCAAACTTGTGTCTTTGTGGGGTTGAACTGGACTAGGTTCCGTTCACCCCATTCCGAGGCCCGCCCCAGAGAGCGCTCGACTTCAGATACAAGTTGAACCCTTCTTTCCTGAGTACTCCAAGGGATATTCCGTTGCTCAGTGTACCGCTCATCACCCGTGCTGTCATCCGCATAGCAACGCATACTCTCGATAGAGAGCATGTTATTGATATGCAGGATGAACAACGTCGGGGAAAGCACCGAGCCTTGTGGTACACCAGCATTAATGGTCATGGTATCGGAGCAGGAGCCATCTACGACGACTTTTATATTCCGACCATCCAAAAAGCTGGCGATCCAATTACAGAGTCCCTCGGGGATTCCGTATGATGATAACTTCGATAGAAGTGCCTTGTGCCAGACCCTATCAAACGCCTTTTCGATATCTAGGCTGAACGCCAGCGCCTCACACTTGCCCTCCAAGGCCTCTGCCCAATGGTGTGTGAGGTACACAAGAAGATCACCAGCCGACCGACCATGACGAAAGCCGTATTGGCGATCACTGATAAGCTGGCTATCCTCAAGGTACTGCAGAAGCTGGCGGTTTATAACCTTCTCCATTATCTTGGAGAGCAATGATGTTATCGCACTTGGCCTGTAATTCGATGGGTCAGACCGGTCTCCCTATTTAGGGATCGAGTGGACATGAGCTACCTTCCACGAAGACGCAACCCTATTAGTAGCGTAGGAAAGTCGGTATAGGCGCGTGAGGATGGGAGTCAATTCAGGGGCGCACGTCTTTAGTACCACTGCAGGGATGCCATCCGGTCCACTCGACTTATGGACGTCTAAAAGCCGCAGCTCCCGCCTAACCGCTCGCTGCGTGATGCGGATTTCGGGCAGTGAGCATTCACACCGTGGGATACTAGGTGGTGTGGCAGCTCCGGCATCCAAAGTCGAGTTACAGGCAAATAATTGACCTAGAAGATCGGCCTTCTCCTTTGCGCTGTGGGCCAGACTACCATCGTGTTTCTGCAGTGGTGGGAGATTGGGCTGGCAGAAGTTGCCTTGGGCAGCCTTGGCGAGTGACCAGAATGCACGACTCGCAGCGGGATAGCTTTGCAATCGCTCGCCAATTCTGGCAACATGTTCCGCCTTGGCTCTGGCAATAGCCTTCTTACTAGATCTAGAAGCGGCGTTAAATTTCCGCTTAACCTCTTTGGCGTTCGGGTGCTGGCATTTTTTGGCCCTATTCCAGGCCCAATATGTGGACTGTTTCTGGCATGCAGTCGTCCTGCAGGTTTTGTTAAACCAGGGTCGGCTGCGGCCACCGACGGGTATTTTGGTGTTGGGGATGAATAATTCCATCCCCGTAATAACCGTTTCGGTAACGCAGTCCGCACAGATGCCAGGGTTCCCAGAGGCGAAGCAAAGCCGCTTCCATGGGTAGGATGCGTAAAACTCGCGGAGTCCATCCCAATCTGCTGACTTATATTGCCAGACTCTGCGAGTCCCAGTCGCCTTAGAATGACTAGGCCTTACAACAGGGGCACTGCTACGAACCAAGCAGTGGTCAGAAGATCCAAGAGGGGCTTCAACCACTACCTGATATCCATGCTGGTGTGTAGTCAGCAGAAGATCCAGTAAAGAAGACTCATGGCTCTCAATATCTGGGATACGGGTGGGCTGTGTCACCAGTTGTGAGAGACCATAGGCCGAGACCATATTGAAGAGATGTCGACCCTGGAGGTCAGTGGTTCGGGACCCCAGCCACTCTTTATGATGAACGTTGAAGTCTCCAAGAACCACCACCTCCGCTGATGGACACTGCTCCAATATTTTGTCAATCCCCCATTGGACGTTCTCAAATAATTGAATTGACCCCGGATCACTGCCATGGGACCTGTAGAGGCATGCGTAGATGCGGGTAAGGCCTCCATAGTCTACGCGTAGCCACAGGCTTGACAAGTCGCCATGTTCGAGGGCCCGAAGGTGGCGACAGCAGATATCACCTCGGATGAATACGCACACACCGGCTTTACGACGGAAGGTATGCTCCAACTCGTAGCCGGGGTAATTTAGGTACGAAATGTCATCCGGAGCACCTATCTGCGTCTCCGTTAAAAAGAGTAAAGCAGGCCGCGCCGTCTCGAGGTGATGGTGGACGACGTCGAGATTGCTATGTAGACCCCTGATATTGCAAAAATCCACATCAAATGTGGATAAGGGGACCGCCGTAGAAAACGTTCTCTTTTTATTTTTCTTGGCGTACGAATTTTCTATTTTAGACGCAACGGCATATACATTTTTTAAACGGATATTCTTCTTAATCCTTAGCTCTGTGTGGTAACGGAGCAAGAATACAATTCACCACCCCCTTCTCTTATTTGTGGGTGTCGTGAAAGATGACTAAGGGATTAAATATGCAGATAACATCGAAAAGAGTGAAGAAAAGCTCGAAATGAAACAACACGTTTGACCAGCGCAGTATAATATGCCAAATTCGCTTCCATATTGGAGCCCAACAATGGGATGTGTATGGACTGAGATGATAATGTTGATATAGCTCATAAATATCCACTAATAGACATAAATAAGACTTTGTAAAATGATAATAGCATCATAGACATTTGTATGTCATATTTTTTTTTTTTTTTTTTATTGCCAACGGTGGCAAACGAGCAAACAGTACACCTGATGGTAAGTGTTGCTGCCGCTCATGGACCTTTACAAGGCCGCTGCCTACCGCGAAAAAATGAAGGGAGTGTGAATGCGTGAATTGAGGCTTGTTGATACCCAGGGCACCACCAAAACCCTCCACACGCAAACACCCTCAGAAAGTTGGGCTGCCGGCTCTCTCGCTCACCGAACGAAGCGCAGTAACAAATTGCTACTACTCAGACGTCGATTTTCTGCGAGAGCGTGGTACTGCCCCGGACGGACCGGCCCGCGGCTGTAGACAGATAACTGTCGACAGTGTAGTCCTACCACTCTTGTCATACTTATTGTATCGTACGATTTGTACCTATAGAGAACTTTTCTAACGCTTCTTCAATTCGTCGAACGGTGTTGCCTTTTAGCTTGCCATCAATGAGTTTTCATTATATATATGTTCTTACTAGCTGACCTAAGGACGAAGCCAAATTGGTAGGCAAAAAGTTGGGCGTCCTGATTGGGCTCTGTGCCAGGCGGTATTTCACACAGAGACAGCGTCTTATGCTATACAAAGTACAAGTCCGTCCTCACGTGGAGTACTGCTCATATCTCTGGGCATGTGCGCCCAAATATCAACTAGACCCACTTGACTCCCTGCAAAGATGGGCTGTTCGAATCGTCGGGATCGATGGTACCACCGTCACCATTCTACCAACGTACCACTCGACATCGTAGCAGGATTCATCCATTTCACATGGAAACGTTATGGTCTTCAACTGTACGTTTCCAGCGATCATTTCTCCCACATGCAAGCTCTGGAATGAACTACCTGCTGCTGTGTTTTCCGAGCGCTATGACATGTCCTTCTTTAAACGAGGTTTAAGAAGAGTATTTTCTTCACGGTAGGCGACGGCCTGGCTGTGCCCCTGTATTGCAAAGGTCCATGTGCGGCAGTATCACTTACCATCAGGTGTTCTGCTTGCTCATTTGAAACCGTTGGCAATAAAAAAAAACTACCCCGGACGGACCGGTCCGCGGGTGTAGACAATTCAACAGTGTGATACTACCACCTGTAACCGACCTATCCTCGGTCCGACAACACCGGCAACAAATCGCTTCAAGTAAACTTATAATACTAATCATGGTGATTATTGTCCACACCGGGAGGCCTAAGTATAGCAGTCGACGTTTTTTGTATAGAGGAATAAATTAAAATATAAAATTAAATACTGCGCATTACGTAGAAATTTTCATTTTCACACAAGTAACTCGATAGCATTGAACACAGAATATTATTAAGCTAACGAAAATAAAATTCAGACCGAAAATGCTTCTTTCATATCACCTCATTTTGTGGATAGTACTGCCATTATGGCGCTGAACATATAGTTAATATATAATACAAAACGTGAGGTTAAAAAAGTATTTTAAAACTGCTGATACTCGCTCGCTTTGTGGAGTGTACATTAAATTATAAAACATGATTGTTTTATTGCTTTGAGCGTCAGACGAGTAAATTATTCGCATTATGGAAAGTAGTAAAAGCCGCTGAGGGAACTCAGGAATGCCAGAGGCACAGCTGTATCGCTGCCTATGGAAGATATGGCTCTATGGCTCAATGAATGAAGCGTAGTAGCAAATAGCTACTTCTCTGACGTTGATTTTTACAAGGGTGTGGTAATATTCTGGACAAGCTGGTCCAGTTAGAGCTGTAGATGGAAAACTGTCAACATCGAGGTCTCACTAAATAAATAAATGGATTTAAAAAAAGGTCAATATTCAACCTCTATGACTACATATCTACTGTTTTAGAATTTTTGTATCAAGATTATTCGAATGTTCGAAAATTTGAAAAGTGTCAACATTTCAAAGCATTGGTTGAAGAACTTTCAGAGATTTGGCTGTGAACAAAGAAATATACTTCTACTTTTTTTTCAGAGTATTTTTATGAACAATCAGAAATAAAATGTGGAGATGGAGTAAGAATACAATTCACCACCCCCTATCCTAGCCGTGTGTGTCATAGAAGATGACTTAGGGGTATAATATCCATATAATATTTATTCAAAAGAGGGAAAACTCGTAATAAAACCCTACGTGTCTAATTAGTGTGGTGTAGGAGGTCAGGTCCCCTCTTGTTGTGTAGAAAATTGGAAATAAAACTCTATCGTCATCGCATCATTGCAGCCCAAGTATGTCCCATTGTTGTACTAGGGCGTCCTCCCCATTGGGAGGGAATTTGACCTGCTATGCTATACCGTGCTAGTCAGACGTGTTAGTATAGGGTTTTATTTCGAGTTTTCCTTCTCTTGGACAGATGTTATGTGCATTTTATATCCCTTAGTCGTATCTTACGACATCCACGGGCAAGATGTGTCGACAAGTGGTGAATTGTATTCTTACTCCGTCAACACACGGACGGAACAAACTCTATATCATCCGTCAAATATGGTCAGTGTTAATGATTATTGGTGTTTACGCGAGTATTACACATTATAAATTAAATTATTTTGCCGTGTGGTGAGGGAATAAAAATACTATTCACCACTCCCTATCTTGCCCGTGGATGTCCTAAAAGACGACTAAGGGTTATAATACGCATATAAAATCTATGCAAGAGAAGGAAAACTAGAAACAAAACCCTATACCAATCTGTCTGACCAGCATGATATAATAAGGTCAATTTCCCTCCTATTGTGGAGGAGGCTCGAGCCCAGCAGTGGGACGTATATGAGCCGAGATGACGATGTTAATGATGATCATTTTTACAGATTTTGTCGAGTTTGTGTTTGACTTTTGATTGCCCGATGTTTCAAACACTTTTCAGCGTTCATGGTTACGAACTGACTGGTCAGTATTAAGTTAAATTCCCTCCTATTATACAGAAAGTTCGTTTCCAATAGTAACACGTATATGGGTTAGACTAGAAAGATTTTACTGAATAAGTAGAACTCAGATCATGGCTGGATCACGATCCCAGGACAATGCATACTACGTGCTAAGCATTCTATTCTGCAATGATATCACGTTCAGTTGCACATTATTCATCTCTAATACTTAAGTGCTACTTAAAACAATATTTGGTAATCTTAATATATATATTTCTTATATACGTGTGTATGTCACTTAACTTCTCCTAAAGGGCTAGTCTGTTGATGAATTTTTTGTGTGTGTTCAAAGGGATTCGAGAATGGTTTAGATTCACAATTGGACCCGGTAGGTGGCGCTGCTATCGATTTCAAGGAGAATTTCTTTTACTATTTTTTTTATATTTATATAGAACAACGTCTGTTAGATCAGCTAGTATAGGTATATTTTTAGATTTACTACATTATTACCCAAACAGACATTTTTCTTTTCAGATTAAAAAAAAAAGATTCAAGAAATGGATCGCAGCGCCTACCGAGTCTAATTATGAATCTAAACCATAATGATATCTGATGTTTACGCGAGCACTACACATTGTAAATAAAACTACTTTTACGGATTATATCGCGTTTGTATTTGATTTATGATTGCCCGACGTTTCGAACACTTTGCAGCATTCATGGTCACGGGCGGACTAAGGTGTCTCACGTCCAACAAGTAATCGTTATTACAGACATTTATAATTATCTACCCGATACAGAAAATTAGTTATAAATTTATTAAATTGTGACCCACATTTTAGTACAAATTTATTGCCAGTGTAAGAAAATGATTCTATATGAAAGTGTGGCCGCGTTCCGATCCGGTGGTAGTATATTAGTTTTGTTAGTTTTAAATCAACAAATTGTAACAATAATTGCTACAAATTTAATAATTAATAATTACTAACCATAAACAATATATTTTTTTCATATAGAATCATTTTCTTACACTGGCAATAAATTTGTACTAAAATGTGGGTCACAATTTAATAAATTTATAACTAATTTTCTGTATCGGGTAGATAATTATAAATGTCTGTAATAACGATTACTTGTTGGACGTGAGACACCTTAGTCCGCCTGTGACCATGAATGCTGCAAAGTGTTCGAAACGTCGGGCAATCATAAATCAAATACAAACGCGATATAATCCGTAAAAGTAGTTTTATTTACAATCTAAACCATTCTCGAATCCCTTTGAACACACTCAAAAATGCTTTATTTTAGCATAGGTACATTAATGCATTATTTTAGTTGTCTAAAACTATCTTCGAAAGCCTTTCTAATGAAACTTGCTCGGAGCATATCGATTAAATGCTTTCCAAGTCCAATGTGAAATCGTAATCGAATCGTAAACCGTAAGATAAGGAAAAATGAAATAAAACTCTTTATAAACCCGTCTGACCAGCGTGCTGTAGTAGGTTAATTTCCTTATTATTGTGATCCTGTCCAACATTGGAACATATATGAATTGAAATCATGAATGATATGAGATTTAGCGTAATGATACAATTACATGATATAAGTTTTTAATGGTTAACTACCAATGATAAAGACATAAATATACCTCCTTCAACCGACGTGAACACAATTGTGATGTCTGTTTGAATCATTTTTTAGGTATTAAAAAGTGTTACCAAGACGGGTCTATCGCCACACTGTTGGGACGGTTATAGTGATTCTATAAGTGTAAGAAAGATAGACGCTTCTCCATTCATATTGAATTCATTTTTAAATTACTTGCTAATTTTTGCCTCGGGTCTGAAAGGTATAGATAAAATCGTTTTAGATAGAATCCTACAACAACTTTAATTAAACAAATAACCTACATATTTAACTTAAGTATATGTTAAAGTTTAACAAAAAAAGAATATGAACTATTTTCAGAAATATATTTATCTAAATTATACGCAAGCAATTGAAATTCGTAATCAATCAATCAGGATCAAGTTTACAAAAACAATAAGTCGGTAATTTAAACATTTTCAAAGGATGATAAAAGGAAAACTTCATAAAAGATTAATTTAGTTAGTCGAAATCTCGATCCATCTCAATTTGAATATACCCAAAACGTAGAATTGAACGGTGATGATGAATTATTAACTAGTAAATTTATTTTCACAAAGTCCGTCAAACAAATTCATATTGGGAAAATGCTTAAGATAAGTAACTCTGCGCCAAGGGTATTATGATAATTGAAATGAATTATACTTCAGTAGAATATACTTGGATTATAGATTTGCCATCAATAAAGTTAAGACGTTATTATGATTTATAAATATTGGAAATATTACTTGAGGACTATTTGATAGCATTGTTGAAATTGTGAGCCACTCTTGTGAGAGAAGGAGTGAAACAGTGTTTTATTATTCTATCACCACAAGATAAAATTTTTACAAAACCTTATAGGACTATTATTTCAATTCTTAGCTAGATTTTCTATTCTACAACCCGTTTTTTATCGCCATTAATTCATAATGGTCCTTATAACGGCTCGAACGAATAACAGTATTCAGAATTATACCGATACCCATCTCGAAAATGTCAGTAATCACTGACGGCAGCTGCAAATTATCGTTTTGGAGACACGAAATGAGAACGGGCAACTGTTTTTGACGCGTAACAATATCTGTTGCTTCTCATTATGAAAATATGTGATGTCGTTTAAAATAATTTCACGGCGTTAACCGTGCTTGGGTAATCGTAAATATGTAACAACAATTTTGCTTAAATTATTGTAACAATGTTTTGATATAGAAATATGACGACGAAGGCATTTAATGCATATACTCTTGTATCACGTAGACTTTTATAATACTCAATTAATGGACTATGTAAAATAACCATGAAATTCGGAAATTGCTTAAATACCTGCTTATTGAAAAATAAATATATTTAAAAAAACTAAAAATCACTCATAAACCATAAATAGATACTACACTTTGATCTTAGTCAAAAGGCCGAGAGGCTGACCGCGCGACAGCGACCGATGTCCCGGGACAGGGACGTTGAGACGTGAGAGCACTCGATAGGGTATTCCATCGGGCTGAACATTGAGGACAACTAACACGGCACTGGTGGTCAGCCCAACGATGAAGGCGACTTGGGTACAGGTGGGTTATGGACCCACGCGCCGTCCTTTCGTTGCCCCGGACGGAATTGACGGCATATGCGCTGACCATAGCCCACCCATAAAAAAAAAATAGAACTAAAGTGGAAAATAATTCTTAATATAGGAATGATTAAGAAAAAGTAATGAACGAGAAACTTAGTATTATTATGACAAAAAAAAAAAAAAAAGTGGGCGCTTTGTGATTTATCTTTTGTTTGTATTGTATCATTTTTGGATTAATTGTACAGATATTTTCGAGAAATGATTCATGGAGCACAGCACACTTTTTTCACAACAATCCTTACTAATATTATAAATGCGAAAGTAAGTTTGTTACGCTTTCACGTTTAAACCACCGAACCGATTTCAAAAATTCTTTCACCAATGGAAAGATATAATATCAGGAAGTAACATAGACTATATTTTATCCCGGTATTCCCATAGGAACGGAAACTACGTGGGTAAGACGACACTGGAACCGAAGCAAAGCGAGGGCGGGTCGCTTGTACTAATATAATTTAGTTCATTCCCGTGTTAATTTTTTTTTCGCTTTTTACTTCATTTTATCATAAAAGCATGTTGTTTACTTTTCGAACTATATTTATGTTTCTGTCAATTATTCATCATCATCATCATCATTTCAGCCTATTGCTGTATACTGTTGGATGTAGGCCTCCCTCATGTTACGCCACAAAGTGCTGTCCCGTGCCGTCTGCATCCAACGACACCCAACAACTTTCACCAGGTCGTTGGTCCACCTAGTGGGGGGCGTCCTACACTGCATCGTTTGATACATGGCCGCCACTTGAGAACCTTTCTTCCCTAGTGGTTGTCGGTTTGTCGAGCAATGTGGCCTGCCAATTGCTACTTCAGTGTGCTATTTCTGCGGGTAACGTGACCGGGGATTAGTCCGTCACCCGCCGAGAGGCCGACCGCGTGAGGAAAGACCGACGTCCTCCCCGAGGGGGGGACGTCGGTCGATGGGAGGGTACCCCAATAAGGGGTATTCCGTCGGGCCGACCACTGATGTCAAGTAACCCTGCTCCGTTGATCGGCCTAACGACGAAGGCGACGTGGTTTTCGGGTGGGTTGCGGGAGTTGCGTGCTTAAGCCCCTCTGTCGCCCCGGACGGAGTGGTGCGGAGGCGCGCCGACTGCAGCCCACCCACAAAAAAAAAGAAGTGTGCTATTTCTTCGTGCTATGTCGGTTACATCCGTTTTTCAGCGGATTGCCATATTTCGGATTTTATTTCGTAGAGTAATCCCGAGCATAGCCCACTCTATAGCACGCTGAGCGATTTTAAGCTTGGTTATAACCAAGACCTACATTTATGGACCACATTTCCGTGCCATAAATCATCACTGGTAACACACACTGATCGTAGACCTGTGTTTTCATACACTGAGGTATGTTGGATAGATATATTGTTATTCATCTAATTTATTTCTTTATAGGTTTGCCGTCGATAAAAAATTACTTAACTAAACATTGTGCTGTCTGGGAAATTATAGGGTTAGTATTAAACGCTTATTCATCTACTAGATAAATTGGCTTCGTCCACTTGTTGAGTTAATTTTAAACGGATCATATGATGAAATTACTTTCTACCATCCAAGTAAAACCAAGCAAGAAGTAACAGCAAAAACTTCTAAGATTTCAATAAATTTAAAGTGAATTTGTGAATACTTAGATTCTACGTCAGCAGTTTTAATTTACTCAGTTAATATCAGCCGCAAAACTTTTTCGAGAACGCCAAAACTTCATTCGGGTTGAGATCTTGAGATAAAATTTGCGAGAATTCCAGAAAGTTTTAATGTTCCTCGGTCCACAATTCTTTTAGACATGAAATTTGAAAAAAAAAATCTACCTAAAATTTTACTACATTTTTACATAAAACGTTAATTAATCAAAAAGTTCAATGAGAGGGCATTGGCCGCTTGTAAAAATTTGAGCAATAAATTCAATTAAACTGTTTTTTTTGTTCACAGTTTTCAGATTCAGTTTCTAGAGCAATAATTAAGGATCAGGAGGACTTTTCTTAAAACAACACCCATCATAAACGGATACATATATACCTTTTAAAAAAAGAAAAAAAATTACAAAATCAGAAAAAGAGAAAATGGAACAGGTTTTTTTTTGTTATAGATTATTTATAACGCTTTAGTTGTATTTGTTAAAACTAGCTTTCACATTGATTTTTATTTATATTTTACTAGCAACTCGCCGTCACTTCGCTTCGGTTTCAGTCGCGTTACCCGCGTAGTTCCCGTTACCGTGGGAATATCGAGATAAAAATAGCCTATGTTACTCCCTGATGTTATACCTTTCCATTGGTGAAAGAATTTTTGAAATCGGTTCGGTGGTTTAATCGTGAAAGCGTAACAAACAAACTTACTTTCACAATTTAATATAATATATTTTTAATATTTATTTAAGACAACACCCTGCACTAAGGAAATAATCCTTGTATTGCGGGGGACTTTACAAACATACAATTAACGGACACAAATTACGTCCAGACTCAGAACAACAATTTGTGGATCGCACAAAGTGTTGTCCCGCGTGGGATTCGTACCCTCAACACTGGCGCTGTAGGTCGCTATCTTAACCACTACACCATCTGTAATATTAGTAAGGATAATTACAATGCTGTATCACCTGCTGGGTCACCACATGGCTATAAGCATGCTATGTGGTAACTGCTTTACATTGTTCGTCAGCGTCCTATATAATTATCTCTTAGGAGTGGTAGGACCACACTGTCGACAGTTATCTGTCTACAGCCGCGGGCCGATCCGTCCGGGGCAGTACCATGCTCTCGCAGAAAATCGACGTCTGAGTAGTAGCAATTTGTTACTGCGTTTCGTTCCGTGAGCGAGAGAGCCGGAAGCCCAACTTTCTGAGGTTGATTGCGTGTGGAGGGTTTTGGTGGTGCCCTTGGTATCACCGAGCCTCAATGCACGCATTCACACTCCGTTCGCTTTCTTCGCGGTAGGCAACGGCTTGTAAAGGTCCATGAGCGGCAGCAACACTTACCATCAGGTGTACTGTTTGCTCGTTTGCCACCGTTTGCAATAAAAAAAAATAAATAAAAAATTAAGAACTTTACAAAAACCAATTCCATCTGATCCTATTTAGCTAACAATTACATTCCCAAAACTATCAGCATCTGTGTGGTGACGGAATAAGAATAGAATTCACCACCCCCTTTCTTTCCCGTAGGTGTCATACAAGACGACTAAAGGAAATGAAACTCTGTAGCAATCTGTCTGAACAGCATGGTATAGTAGGTCAATTACCCTCCTAGTATGGAGGTGGTTCGAGCCCAACAGTGGGACGTATTTGAGGTGTGATGATGATAATAGAAGAAGAGTATATATTGTGTCGACTGCAAGTTATTAGGATAAGAATATATAGAGATATTTTATCTATATCTATACCAATAAATAAAATTCGATTGTCTGTTTGTAATGTCAAAATAATAGGCTTTTTTTTTATGCTCACCCAGTTATTTGGATGATACCTATGCCTAAAAATCACTTTATATTTTTTTTGTCTGTCTGTCTGTTTGGAACGGGTGATCTTCAAAACGGCTGGACCGATTTCAAAAATTCCATTACCACTGAAAAGCTATAATATCAGGGAGTAAACTAGGTTATATTTTATCCCGGTATTACTACGGGAACGGGAACTACGCAGGAAAGACTGAAACCGAAGCGAAGCGAGGGCGGGTTGCTAGTTAAAAATAAAAAAGTTTGTACGCATGTTTGTTACTCTTTCACGTCTAAACCTTTCAATGGTTTTGAATGCAGATTGATACTTGATAGATGAATTAAGACGTACGATACTTTTTATCTCGATAGTGTATTATCATGGAATAATCCTTTTTTTTTGTCAATAAACAAAATGTGCTGAAAGGATTTCGAATAAATTTCATCTTAGCAAAGTTATCTCAAGAAACCGGGCAAAGCTGCGGGCAGAAGCTAGAACAATATCAAATCCTTTTCCAAATACATCCTTACTAATATTATAAATGCGATAGTAAGGATGTTTGTTTGTTTGTTACGCTTTCACGCTTAAACCACCAAACCGATTTCAAAAATTTTCCCCACTGGAATGCTATAATATCAGGGAGTAACATAGGCTATATTTTATCCCGGTATTCCCATGGGAAAGGAAACTACGCCGCGGGTAAGGCGACTGAAACCGAAGCGAAGCGAGGGCGGGTTGTTAGTATACAATATATTTCAAACGCGGGTACTACGGGGATAAGGGGACAGAAACCGAAGCGAAGTGAGGGCGGGTTACTAGTTATTACTAAATTGAACACTCACTACTTCCATTTGAAATGATTTTAATTTCAATCTTGACTTAGTTCTAATCGACATTAACTACATGGTTTTACACTTAATTAGTATTAACTAATTAGTTTGGAGCTTCCTATATTGAGATGGAGATTATTAGACTGAATAGAATTTAATGAAACTATAAACATTATAGTTAAGACAAGCAGTCCAGTTAGATCCAATTTCGAGAAAGAGGTCAGCCGACGAATCCAATTCGGCTGGGCAGCGTTCAGGAAACTTAAGAGGATCTTCTCGTCCAATATTCCGCAGTGTCTGAATACAAAGGTTTATAACCAGTGTGTGTTACCAGCGATGACGTACGGCACTAAAACGTGGTCTCTAAATGTCGGCCTCATAAAAAAGCTCAAAGTCGCTCAGCGTGCTATGGAGAGGGCTGTGCTCGGTATTTCTCTACGTGATAAAATCCGGAACACGGAAATCCGTAGAAGAACGGGTGTAACCGACATAGCCCGCAGAACTAGCACGTTGAAATGGCAATGGGCAGGCCACATCGCTCGTCGAACCGACAACCGTTGGGGAAGAAAGGTCTTGAGTGGCGACCATGAATCGGACGGCGCAGCGTAGGACGACCCACCGACTAGGTGGACTGACGACATTCTCAAAGTCGCAGGGAACCGTTGGATGCAAGTGGCGCAGGACCGTTCCGAGTGGCATTCTTGTGGGGAGGCCTATGTCCAGCAGTGGACGTCCGTATACTGATGGATGGATGGATAA
The DNA here is from genome assembly GCA_032191425.1 of Lymantria dispar. Classification (NCBI taxonomy): domain Eukaryota; kingdom Metazoa; phylum Arthropoda; class Insecta; order Lepidoptera; family Erebidae; genus Lymantria; species Lymantria dispar. The sequence goes on from CM063442.1 coordinate 27,336,368, forward strand.
ACATTATAGAGTTTACGTTTAAATACATTTAGAGATTAGGAGTCATTCTGTACAATTTCGTCGTTTGCATAGAATAGTCTTGACTTTCTATTAAGTATGAGAAATTTAGTATAATAGATTTAAATTAATATAATTATAACTACATATTTAGTGAAAAGATTTTTTTTTTCATATAGAGTCGTTTTCTTTTTGCACTGAATATAAATTTGTATAAAAACGTATGTAAGAATTTAATAAATAGTTCTATTGCGAGTAGATATAAATCGCCGTAATAACGATGTATTTTTGGACGTAAAATAAATTTAATAAAATAGTTATGGACAAAAACGATAACCACACGCGAGACTGGAACTCACACCTATTGAAGATCCGTTCCAATCATTCTAACAACTGAAGCGCAAGGGCTGCGTTTGACCAGGCCACCGGGACTGATTACTTAAAGGATTCTGCCTTTATTATGAGAATAGTCAGAAATGCTTGCTAATTTTATTAATTTTACATAATATATTCTTTATATGATAATTGCGGCGTAGTCTAACTGTAGCTGACTTCTAGTGACGAGTGCTACGAGTTCGAATTCCACCTAGGATAATTTATATGTGCGATACGCAAATGTAAATTCTAAGCATAGATTCAGATTCTTTCCGTAAATTGTCTGTTTATCTCTTAGAGCAAGATAACATTCTTAGAAAAAAATCATAATTTTTTAGTCATTATATGTCCACTCCATGATAGTTCTTAGCCCTTATTCTAATTACTTGAGGTCTACGCAATATCTATTCTGCTTCTATTGTAAAAGTTTTGGCAACAGACCCGCCGAATAATTGACGGCAATTCTCCTTGGGGTGTGATTGTTGATCAGACGACATCTGGTAGAATTGGTCCAATACTACATAAAACTTGTCGTCTTTTATGACACCCACGAGCTATGGAAGGGTTGGTAATATTTAAAGCCACATAATCATCATCATCACCATCGCAGCCACATACGTCCCATTGTTGGGCTCGGGCCTCCTCCAGAATGGGAGGGAATTTGACCTACTATACCATGCTAGTCAGACATGTCGATATAGGCCTTCATTTCGAGTTTTCCTTCTCTTACACAGATGTTATGTGCATATTATATACCATAGTCGTCTTTTACGACATCCACGGGCAAGACAGAGAATAGTGAATAGTTTTCTTACTCCGTCACCACACGGAAATAAACTCATTTGCAAAAAAAACGGGCGGTTTTGATTTTCATTCATATTTAAAAAGATACAATACCAAAAAGGTTTCAATCGTTTGTACACGTTACTGGCCGGTTTTAAAAATGCTGTGGTATTTAAAAAAGTACGTTCTAAATTCAATTTTTCATTTGATGTTCATTTTTACAGAAAACCCCTTTTTATCGTACATTTTTGGCGCGAAGTTCCAGAAGTTAACATCGACTTTCATAACTTTTATTCAATTTTTATCGATTAATTTCATATCCTTGACTGTCAAAGCTTTATTTAATGCTGTTTGGCTGTATCAAAAATGGTAGATAAAGTGGTAAAAGCTACCAAAATTATCGCGCTGCTTGAAGAGGGTTGCAGCCAATGTTTCGTGGCTAGGAGGCTAAATGTTAGTCGCTCGACAGTCCAAAGGACCTGGCAGCGATATCAGGAGACTGGTTCCGTCGAGAGAAGGCCTGGTTCTGGAAGAAAACCATGTACCCAACCACGGGATGATCGTTTTCTTGTGAGTCGCGCATTGAGAAATCGCAAATCTTCGTATGTGGATCTTAAGAACAACCTCCAAGAAGTAAGAAATGTGCATATTAGTCTATGGACGGTCAGGAGGAGGCTTCTCGCTGCCAATATACGCAGTCACCGCCCGGCCCGCGGCCCCAAATTACTCCGTGAGCACAGAGTTCACAGGCTTAGGTTCGCTAGAAATTGTGAATCATGGACTCAAGACGATTGGAATAGGGTTTTGTTCTCTGATGAAGCCAGGATATCTCTGTTCGGTGAAGATCGACGTCGGCGAGTGCTAAGAAGACAAGGAGAACGCTTTGCAGAGGCATGTTTCGAAGAAATCACACCTTATGGTGGGGGCTCTGTTATGTTTTGGGCAGTAATAAATTCAATGGATCGTACAGAGTTAGTCTTTATTGAAAACGGCTCACTGACTGGGCATCGATACATAACGGAAGTTCTAATTTCTCATGCACAACCCGCATTGGCCGCTCTAGGTGAAGACTCGATTTTTATGGACGACAATGCTCGCGCCCACCGATCCCGCGATGTTAATGCGTATGTGCAAGAGGTCGGCATTCGTCGTTTGGATTGGCCAGCTCGAAGTCCCGACCTCAATCCCATAGAGCATGTCTGGGACGTTCTGAAACGGCGTGTGAGATCAGTACACCCGGCTCCGCAGACCATCAGAGAGCTGAAGAATGTGATTACTGCGGAGTGGGAACGTATTCCGCAAGCAAGTATCCGGGATATACTCGCTAGCATGCCCAGACGAATTCAAGCTGTGATTTTAGCTAGAGGGGGTCACACTCGATACTAAACATTTATCTGCTTTTACTTTATTAAAGAAAAACAACCAAAAAATCTTTTTTATTTTTACTTCATGAGCATATGCACTACTAGCGAATATACACTACTAGCGAGGTTTAGCATTATTTCCCATAAATTGTATCTAAATTTTATGAAATACTGATGAAAACGATTATTTTCTTATTAATTTAGCAAATTGTGTGGATAAAACTACCTATAATTATCAAACAAAGAAATATTAACATTTGAAATGGTTCATTGCTTAGGTGCCCGTTTTTTTTGCAAATGAGTGTATATATTGAATAGCCACATTATATATACTGAACTAGCTGAGCCAACAGACGTTGTTCTGTTCAAATCTGTAAAAAAATATAAAATTAAATTCTCCTTGAAATCATGCAGCACCCGGCAGCGCCATCTGCCAGGCTGATTTGTGAATCTAAATCATCCATCTAAATCCCCACTTGAATACATTCACATAAATTCGTTCAAATCCATCCAGCCGTTTAGTTGTAGTATGGATAAATAAGCTAGATACCTAGTCGTTAAGTTTTCTTAAATTCTCTGTTTTTCTGCGCAACTTTCTTATTTTCTTTTTCTTAAATGCCTTTTTTTAATACTTTGAATATTAAAAAAATTAAAAAGAAAGATGGACGAAATCGGTGAAGTCGTTCTCAAGTTATATTATTGTCCTGCCCGAACAGTGCCACCTACCGGGTCCAATTGTGAATCTAAACTATCCTCGTATCCCCTTGAACCCACACAAAAAATTTCGTCAACATCGATCCAGCCGTTTAGGAGGAGTTCAGTGACATACACACGTACGCTAGAAATTTATAAATAAGATATAAATTAGTATTTCAAAGAATGTAAATAATACTACAACTGTTCATTATAGGAAAACATGAAACCATAGCCTGGAGAGGCGTGTTAATAATAAAATATTTTATCTTCGTCGTAAACATTCAAAATTCTATTTTGTTTTTAGTATCCCCTATTATTCAGCCTGACGAGTTATTTTATTTCTTGTTTTACATAAAATCATGAATAACTTTAAGTATAGTATATATTTTTGTCAGTTTGATAGTTTTATTTTTAAATCAATCGTAAAATCGGATAACCATAAAATTTATTGGTAAATTTGAGATATAATCGGAGTAAAATTGGCTAGTAAATACGATTAACACATATTTATTTTTGCGGTAATTTTTTTTTTTTACAGCGACTGAAAACAGGTTTATAACCTATGTTACCTATGTAGATACAACCTATATAAATTACAAGCGATGCCCTATGGCACAGAAACGTGGTCTCTACATGTCAACCTTATAAAAATGCTCAAAGTAGTTCAACTTGTTATATCCGATATTTTCTGCGGAATGAAATCCGGAATACGTATATTTATAAAAGAACAGAAAAAACATAGCTCGGCGAATTAGCATGTTGAAGTGACAATTGGCAGGTCACATCACTGAGAGGGCGGCGACCGCATCCCAGTTACTAGCGCTGTCGAGCATCTCCCAAGCGAAGGTCAGCAGCGTCAAGACCCCACCGATGATTGCGACGACTTCACAGCGCTGCTCTGCCTACGCAGCACATGCCTCAAGCGTGCAGCTTCGTGTCTTTGTCGCAATCAGTAGTGGCAGGACGGTGTGCTCTCACGGGCCACATCGTTTGTCGAATCGTCTACCATCGGGAAAGAAATGTTATCTAGTAACGATCATGAATCGGATGACGCAGCGTAAATGGAACTCACACTAAATAGATTGACGATATTTTATAAATACCAAAGAACCGTCGGATGCAGATGGCATAACACCTTTTTGAGTAGCATTCTGTTGTGGAGGCCTATGCCTGGCAGTGGACCTCTACGGGTTGATGGATACTCTTTTTATCCGTGTAGAAAATCTGTTTTTGTATAGTGTTCAGCGAAGATATTGATGTGATTAGTCAAAATAAATGGCTATGGAGAGCGATTATGTGGTTATACATTGTCCTTTCCACCACTCCGAAGAAGTGTAGTGAAACTGGAATATGGTCTATCAAAATGTTGACGGGTTAAGAATATAATTAGTACGTATTATCATCAACTTCCTCATGGAATCGTAATAAACATTTATCACAAGAAGAATAGGTAGAAGCATTTACCTGAAACGTGGGTTGGCTTTCCTTTATCATCATCTCGGCTAATATGTGTCTCACTATTGGCCCCGAGCCCACTAGAGTCTCCACCACAATAGGATTGATCTACTATACCGCGCTGGTCAAATAGCTTGGTATAGGGTTTTATTCTGAATTTGCCATCGCCTAGATCTTCACTATATAGGTAATATATCTCTTAGTTAAGCCAATTACCTTCCATTGCGGAGAAAGTTCAGGCACAGCAATGGTATGTTTCTTAGCTGAGACGATGGCATAGTTAAAATACGAATATCTTACATATGTTTGCCGATTTAATAACAGCGCATTTCTTAATGAAAGAAAAATTAAATATATTTGATACCTTGTAATACTTAATAGGACATATCTATTGATGTTATTTTCGATATCAAAAGTATAATTGAAATAAGCTTCTTTTGATGTTATAATCGATTCGGTTACCGTTAATATTACTTTTCTCCTCATTGGAGAAGGAATACACGAAATAATATGACAATAGAACAGTGAAAAGGAAATCCTTTGCCGTAACGTCCTTTAGTAAAATCGTCCGCATTTATCTTGGAAATGTATGCGCTTTTATCTTTCCAAATTTATGTTAACTGGTGTCAAAATGAAAAATGTTTTATTACAAAATTTGGGATCTTTTAATTGTCCTTATTTAATTGTCTATTAAAAGATTTTGAATATAAGGGACCCTTTCTGAATTCCGCTTTGTACAGCCTTTTTAAATAAAAACCAAAGCTATACAGGGTGGATATTTAAACAATTTAGTAAAATTTATTCGTTTTTGATGTTTAAAATAAAGCTGTCTTGGAGCGTTCATGGTCCACCCGTGACCATGAACAACTCAAATGCCATAAAAATAAATAAAATTGTAATAATTGTATAATTGTAAAAATAAATAAAATAAAATTGTTATTAGTTTTCCAGGAGAAGACTGCTGCTCATCGTACTACCTATTCTTGAGTCAGTTTTTAAGGTTTGTGCCAGCAGTTAGTGCTGTATTGTATATATATATATATATACACTAGCAACCCGCCCTCGCTTCGCTTCGGTTATAGGTTATAGTCGTTTTACCCGCGTAGTTCCCGTTCCCGTGGGAATACCGAGATAAAATATAGCCTAGTTTACGCCCTGATAATATAGCTATCCATTGGTGAAAGAATTTTTGAAATCGGTCCAGCCGTTTTGAAGATTATCCGGAACAAACAGACAGACAGACAGACAGACAAAAAATTTTTAATTGCTATTTTAGGCATAGGTGTCGTGCAAATAACCGTGTGAGCATGAAAAAAGCCTATTATTTTGACATTACAAACAGACACTCCAATTTTATTTATTGGTATAGATATGTGCTTTATTGTATTTTAAAAACAATTTTAACCATTTACGACGAAGGAAAGGAAATAAAAAATAAATTAATAATTATTGATATGTATGTGCCTGAGCATTGAAACACCTCTAAAAGATACGAAAAATGTTCTATCAAAAGAATAAAAATAAGGCGCAGCCTTCTCAAGGTCTTTCAAGTTAGTTAATATACGTAGTCAAATACACTCTTCCATAACGACTGTTTTCATTCCAATATTATTTGGAATGCAGCCAAATACTAACAGATACTCTCAATTATTCATCTTGTCCAGCGAAATATTGTTAAAAACTACTTAAAACTTTGTGAATAATTATTTTTATGTTATCGCTTATTTCCAACCATCCATACTAGTAATTATTATCTATCGCCAATTAATAATAGGAAGATAATTCCGTTTCACCAAGGCTATTTTTTCAGGGGTATTGTATAAGATGGCTAAGTGATATAATATATTATTCAAGAGAAGAAAAAATCAACTTGTCTGACAAACTTGTCAAAACAAAAGACTTGTACACTAGATCAAATTTCCTTTCACCACTTTACCACCACTTTCACCACTTTAATTTAAACATTGCTGTCTTACTATTTTGGCTTATATATTGACTTATTTGACATATACAATAGGGGTCCGTACGTGGGGTCATTTAGTTTTTAAGTTTGACTCGTGGCTCCCTTGTCATTTAATATTAATTGACTTGTAACTTTTATTCAGCTAAAGTTGTAATTAAAATGAAAGGCATTGTGATTTGGGATTAATCTTATGGAATAAATAACGTTTTTATATTAAATATGAGTTAGAATAAAACATATACATATATTACTAATTGACTTCATATTGATTATTACGACTGTTTTTCATTTATATTGTTTTGATTATGCAATTATATAACTTGACTATTGTTTATTATTATTATTCTGTTTGCGTTGATTATTATGTTTTTTTATTGATTCTCATGTTGGCTGCTATTATTTGACCATTTACTTTTCTTTCTTAATTACATTTTTAGTAGCTGGCCAGATTATTATAATTTACTTATATTTGTACGCCACACAGTCGGCAAACATGTCGGAACACTTTAACTGTAACATCTTGCATGCACTTAATAGTTTGTATGTATACACATGTTTCACAAATAAATGTTTACTTTACTTTACCATGGTGGCTCAAGACTCTTCCAAAATAGATAGGAAATAACCACTATTGGTTATAAACAAACACGTTGGTCAGACAGGTTGGTGTAGGATTTTTAATCCAGATTTCCTCCTTTTGCATATATTTAGTAGCAGTATAGTAGTAGTAGTAACTTGTATTCTTACTCCGTTTTCAAAAAGGGCAAAATATAAGTAATACTAGGTAAAAAATAAAATGGAGAAAGAGCTAGACGTAAAGCTGCCACACCACTCAAGCTTGAACTTTAAATACAAATTTTTCTTTGAAAAATTCAGTTACAATTAAACCAGATAGGCCTTGACGCAAATTATCTCATCTCGAGACCCACTTAAAAACACGTGCAAATGCTTTGTCAAAAAAAATCTCCCTTGAACAATTAAATTCAGTTAACGCAACACGAAGTCATCATAGAAATATTATCCGAAGCCGTTTGTATTTTCATTTTACTTTTTTTCAGAAAAGTAGGTCTGTGACAAATACAAATTATTGTCGGCAACTTTTTTGTCGTCAGTACCGAAACTGTTGAGAGGATCTTAATTAAGGAACTGGAATTTTATCTTTAACTATGTCTTATTTTTATTGTAATATTTACCTTTTCATTTGAACAGTAAATTTAGTTATTTTTTTTTTCTGAGTATTGACGGTGTGTTGCCATGATTTATTTGCTCGTGGAAATCGTAAAATAAGCTTTAAGAGATCGTCAAGAGAGAGAGGAGCAGAGCATCACTCTTCTGCGAAACTCGTAATACAACCACGATCGCTATATGTATTACCAGGAATAATGATTATTGAGGTTTACTCACTTTTTTAAGAAAACCTAATTCCAATAGTGGATATCGATAGGCGGTTGGTTGGATAGATGAATGTATATACTTAAGTTTACTAAAATATTTACATCTAGGAAAATATTTTCCATATTTAACTATGTCTTTCAATTTAGTGTCAACTTTCTCTATAATATGAAGACATAAAAATAATGCCTTACAAGCAAGCTTGCAGAGAATGATTTTGTTTGAGATTTTCTTCTTTTCGAAAGATGTTATTTTCTTACATTTTTTAGTTTGTAGGTTATCTGATAATTTATCGGCTTTTAAGAATATTTCTTTCCCCATGGTTATCGGTTCGTTGAATGATGTGGCTTGTCTATTGTAACTACTTAGTATTAATCCTTGGCCTTATAAAAAGTTTTTAACTTATAATATCATACGCATAATATTTACCTAACTTGTTATCGTGCTAAAGTAAGATAATACTATAATTATATTTATTTACATTCACGTCAAACTCCTAAGACAATACTCGCGAATAACACGAAATATTTCGCCTACTGGACTTGCTCATCCGCGTACAAAATTAAATAAGAAAAATGTTTTAAGATAGTTATCATTATTTTCATTATTTCGGCTCATATACGTTCCACTGCTGGCCTCGAACCTCCTTCGAAATAGGAGGGTTATTGACCTACTATAATACGCTGGTCTACTATAGTCTACTATAACCTATATAGGTTGGTGTAGGATTTTATTTCGAGTTTTCTTTTCTTGCATAGACGTTATATCCCTTAGTCGACTTTTACGAAAACCCCGGGTAAGAAAGCGAGTGTCGCCAGTTACCGGAGAAAAAAGATAGTTATAAAACTAAATTATATTTCCACACATTACATATTTTCATAATGTCACATTATACATCCATGTTCAGCTTTGCATTTGGACTCAAGCGTGCTTCAAAATAGAAGGAAAATTCATCTCCTGTACCATGCTTAGTCTATGGTCCATTAGTCCGTGTGCTGATGAAATAGGATCTTGCGCGTGCTGAGACGATGAGATGATACCGCGCTGGTGAGATAGAATGGTATAGGGTTTTATTTGATACTTTCCATCTCTTGCATAAATTTTATGTGTATATACACTTTTTTATTTTTTGGGGGTGGGTTGCGGTCGGCGCGCTCCTCGCACCACTCCGTCCGAGGCGACAGAGGGGCGTAAACACGCACACCCACAACCCACCCAAGATGCACGTCGCCTTCGTCGTTGGGCCGACCACCTGAGCAGGGTTACTTGTCATCAGTGGTCGGCCCGACGGAATACCCCCTATTTGGGGTACCCTCCCATCGACCGACGTCCCCTCCTCGGGGACGGTCGGTCTTTCCTCACGCGGTCGGCCTCTCGGCGGGTGAGGGACTAATCTCCGGTCACATCACCCACGGCCTCGGCTAGAGCGGCATGAGGCGCAGGTAATCGCGCCTACGCCGCCTTAGTCGCCGGCGGCGGATCGCCTCATTGAGGCTGCGCTCCTCGCGCAGGCGATCCGCCACCTCTTTCCGCGAGACAACTGCCTCGCAGAAGGCTGCGACCGCGTCCCAGTTCCTTACCGTCAGGTCGGCACCGATGATTGCGACGAGTTCACAGTGCTGCTCTGCCCAAGCGTCACAGACCTTTAGCGTATGCTGCGCAGTGTCCTCGTCGCAATGTATATTATACCCCCAAATCATCTTTACCTACGGTCAAGACAAGGTTTGGTGAGTTGTATTCTTGCTCCGTCTCCATAAGGTTGTCCACTTATTTATGCCATGAAAAATATAGAGCGTATGTTACATTTCCGTGTGGTAACGGAGTAAGAATACATATCACCACTCCCTATCTTGCTCGTGGATGTCGTAAAAGACGAATAAGGGATATAATACGTAAATTACATCTATGCAAGAGAAGGAAAACTCGAAATAAGCCCTATGCCAACCTGTCTGACCAGCTTGGTATAGTAAGGTCAATTTCTCTGCTATTGTAGAGGAGGTCCGAGCCCAATAGTGGGATGTATATGAGCTGAAATGATGATATTACATGCCGCTAGAAAGAAAGACATAGATGAAAGTAATACGTAAATCGAATGAAATAAACAATTATGGCGGTCGAAAATATAGACACGAATCTAATAGAAAAGTCTAATCTAAGTTTTAATTCCCAGTACAAACTACTTATTATAATTCTAATTAACATAAAAGTTTTCCATTGCTGAGATTTTAATAAAAAACACAGATGGTGTTATTACGTTTTACGCTGACTATTATGTTCAAAATATAGGTCATGACTAGTCTGCGTCCAGACACAATAAGTAGGTTAGATGTTTCTATGTTTGTTGTGTAAGACTGTATATAGAATAAAGACAGATACATGTTATTCGTCTTTGAGATATTAATCCGGTTTTATATAAGTAAAAGTAAAATTTTGTGAGGCAGTATATGAAAGTGTAAATTCCTTAAATGAAAGTGTCGGGGTAGTACAATAAAATTTATTTTGACCACGCGACGGCAACGATCCAGCAACCCTGCCTTGTTGCCGGGTTGGTACTCGAAAGGATAACCCGCTGGGCTGGCTGCGGATGTCAAGAAATATCAGCGGACGGCCCAATGGCGATGGGGAGGGAATACGATAAGTTACGGGGGCTTACACCGCTCCTCCATCGCCCCGGGCAGATTAGGCGGGGTATGTATAGCCTACCCTACATTTCATCCTTATTAATATTATAAATGCGAAAGTAAGTTTGTTTGATGGTTTGTTGCGCTTTCACACTTAAATCACCGGACCGATTACAAAAATTCTTTCACCAATTGAAAGCTATAATGTCAGGGAGTAACATAGACTATATTTCATTCCGGTATTTCTATGGGAACGGGAAATGCGCGGGTAAGACGACTGAAACCGAAGCGTAGCGAGAGGGTTGCTAGTGTAGAACCTACCAAACATTCCATACTTCTCATTCTAGGATAAGTTATACTTGTTATGATGGCGTTGTCATAGTTTTCAAAATTACAGGCCTCAAAAAAAAATAAAATAAAATAAAGTATGCTGTGTGGTAGCGGCTTCGAATACTACCAACCCTTGCTTTGATCATGGGTGTCGTAAAAGACGACTAAGAGCCCTAGAGTGACCCGGACCAACTGCATCTGGTACCATTTGGGTCAACGATTACATTCCCAAGGAGGGTTGACGTCAGGCAGGCGGCCGGTCATAAAAGTCATTGCCGAAACTTTTTGCAATATGTCAAAACAGATGACATATTGCGTCGACCCCAAGTAATTGGGATAAGAGCAAGATGATGATGATGAAAAAAATAGATGATGATGAAAAAAAATAAAATAAAGCGAATCAATTAGGAATGACCAAGAATTTTACTCGCAAAACCTTAATAAATTGAAACCCAAATTTTCGTCCGGGGCGACGGAGAGACGGCGCGCGGCCCCATAATCAACCGTAGCACATCGTCTTCATCGCTGGGTTGTATTTCTCTCCTTGGAGCTTGTTCAACATAACGTCATGGCTTTGCAATGAATAGCCTAATAGATGAGAACTAATTCATCGCAAATGGCCAGGATGATAAATCCAATTTTAATTTTGAGAATGTCAATATTGTTTTTTGATTTATTTTTCAGCTCAGAGAGACCCCAAGGACTAATCTTATATTCTCAATTCAAGTATTAAAATAATTAAATCAAATATGACCACAAATTATTTCACTAGGAATTTAGAAAGAAATTGCAATATATCAAAAAAATTAAAAAATATGACTTTTATTATTTTTAGGTCTGTTAAGTCTTTGCCAAAGTTTAGAGTTATAAAAGGCGTCAGTCCATAAAAACATAATTTTCCTAATCTTTCCATCCAAAAAGTTTCTATTTATAGATGCCACACGCCGCGTTTATCATAAAATTTACGATAACATAAATGAAGTCCGCTTCCTCATGAATATACATAAACTGAATAAAAACAACATAAAAATATGTAATCAAAAAATACGAGGCTGAACTTAGGAAACAAATATTTGAACGAATTACTTTGACTTGAAATGAAAATTAACTAACTTCTATGTCAAAATATTATTCAAAACGAACCCAATAATAAAAACACATCTAAAATTTATTTATAAAATCATATCTTTTAAAATATATACGCTCATCATCTCAACTCATATGTCTGACTACTGAGTTCAAGCCCCCTTGGTCAGACGGCATTGTATGTTATTTTCTTTCGAGCTTCCCTTCTCTGGCACTGATGTTATATGCATATCATATCTAGCGTTTCCAGGCGTACGGATAAAACCGGACATAGTTAGGCTTTTTAATTGCGTGTCCAGTCAAAATAATCGGTGTCCGGCTTGTCCGGCTTTTATTAGGCTTTTTACATTTCGCAAACGAGCTAGCGCCGAGCGTGGCCGAGTGCAGGCAGGTCGACTGTTGTCATAATAATCCAAAAAACTTAATTTTACATACATTTTTTTGTCGTACCTAATAATACTCACACACAAAATCCTCAATAATGTACCCTACATTATTGAGGATTTTCTATCCGGATTTTCTGTCCGGCCTTTCTATTCAAATGTCTTTCTATCCAAACTGGCGGGTCTGTCCAGCTATTAGGTTTGAGGACCTGGCGGTTGCCTAAATCATATCTCTTAGTCGTCTTTTATAACACTCACTGGTAAGACAGAGAGAGTGACTTACATTCAAATTTTTTTCCGTGTGGTAACGAAGTGAGAATACAATTCACCACACCATTTCTTACCCGTGGGTGTCGTAAAAGACGACTAAAGGATTATAATATGCACATATCATCTATGCAAGAGAAGAAAAACTTATATTAAACCCTATACCAACGAGTCTGACCAGCGTGGTATAGTAGGTCAATTTCGCTGCCATTGTGGAGGAGGCTCGAACCTAGTCGTGGGACTTATATGAGCTGTGATGATGATTATTATTTTTACTCTATCACCAGATGGAGATGATGAATAAATAACTATATGCAGTGGATTTCATTTGTAACGACCTCAGTTGTTACGACTTTTCGGTTATAGCGACGCCGAACTTACATCCCTAGAATTTACAGCATACTTTTGTAGGAAATACATTCGGCAATAGCGACTCCGGATATAACGTCGAATTCGGGTATATCGACTTGTTTTTATGAACTATTTGGGACAGATTCCTAGAAATTGCTTGCGGATGTTGCGACTGAGTCGGCAAAGGCACAAAGACTCATTCATAAGCTTTAACTATTAAGCTTTCTTATCCATTATTCACATTTGCAGATGGTCAAATACTTTGTTTGTGTGTTACTTAGCATGTGTGCACGAAGTGAAAATTATGAGTAAGTTACGTAGCCAATTTTCAGTAAGTAAATCATGTCATCAATCAACTATAAACATGGTTCCTAGACGTACATTTATCTACTGTTAAAGAAACAAGTTAATATAATTATTTCGGATATAGAGACTTCCGGATATAGCGCCGACATTAGAGTGGTCCCTCCGCCGTCGTTATAACCGAAATGGCCGCAGTGGCATAAGTATTATAATACTTATGCCACTTCGGCCCTTTCATTACAGTAGAATTACAATTCCAAAAAGAAGGAATATGAGCAAATACCCTTGATACTCAATAAATCGAGATTGGAAATTATTGAAATTGATTTCTGCCGCTACCTACCGTAAAGAAAGTGATAGTAAAGAAGTCGATGATATTAAAGCCAGTCGGATTAAAATATGTTGAGCCACTTTTTAGAAGGTTCGTTACGCTTTACCTAGATGGCGCTACCATAAGCATGAGCCGTAAGGCCACATTTAACATGGATACTTTGTACAATTTGTTCGATACGATACCTGCCTAAAAGTACTCATTGAGTAAAAGTATCGAATAGAAAGTATCGAGTACAAAAGTATCGGTATCGAAAGACAAGTACTCGATAGCTAAAAGTATCGATACTTTTTTCGTGCCCCTAGTGCTATCTAAGCTCCTCGATAAACGTGCTATCCAGCCACTAAAAAAAATTTGAACTCAAATTAGTTATTTCCTGAGATTAACGTGATGAACCAGAGAAACTTAACTTTATGGATATTGTTATGATCTACATTTATTCATAGCAAAAATATTTCTCCTTGAATATGCTAAATAAGTTATGTATTTGTCCATTTATCTATTAGCCTACTGAAATTCAATGCAGAACTTAGGCTTCTTTATTAAAAAACTACTTCAAACAATACTCAACGATCTGTATCTAGCAATATCTTAAGCCTTTTACTTGGACATCCGTTCTCCTTGTATATATGGCTATCCTATACTACAATATTCGAGAAACTGTATTTCCCAACGGTTGTCGATTCATGTAGTGAAGTGGCTTGCGTATTGCCATTACAACCGTTTTCTATGAAATGCTGGCTCTCATTTCGCAGAGATAACTCAAGCATAACGCTTTCTAGCAGTCTGTATGGTTTTTGCATTTCAGTTAAGAATATTGAATGTCATTTTCGTTTTTTCTATACCATCATCTCCACCCTTATAAATCCCGGAACGGACTCGGGCCTCCTCCGTAATATGAAGGAAATTGAGCTACTATCTCACGCTGGTCAGACGTGATAGTGTTTCACGTCGAGTTTTCTTTCTCCTACATCGATTTTATCTTCATATATCCTTTAGACGATGCATTTTAGAAGATCTACGGGTAAAAAGAGGGGTTTTTAATTGTATTCTTACTCCGTAAAATGGACGGTGACTATAGGGATGTGACCTGGAGAGAAAATAATCGATTTTTTGTTCGTTAAAATAAATCGATTATAAAAAAAAATCGATTTTAAAATAATCGATTTTTTCTGCCAACAGGATTGTGATGACCTTTTTTTTAGCCAATGTGAGCTTTATTTTGTAATATAGTATTAAAACAATCCTGAAGACTTTTTTTTAGGAAATCTGGCCATGAATAATCGCTTAAATTCAAATAGTAATAAATCGATTAATAATCGATTTTTCTCATTTTCATAATCGATTATAAAAATCGATTATTACAAAAAATTATCGATTAATAATCGATTTTTATAAAAATCGATTATTTTTCACATCCCTAGGTGACTTATATTAACATAGCGCAATGGAGCCCAAACGGTATTCATAGTGCCAATTAGGTAGTTACCTACCTAATTGGCACTATGAATACCGTGAAATACGTGAAATTAATAATCGAAATAAATATACTACTCGACTGTATATTCGGCGTTTATAGTTCGCCACAAATTGCACCAAACGACTCCCAGCAATTTCACCGAGTCATCTCTTCACCTCGCTCAACACAACGCGTCGCTCTGCACTAAGTAAATATTCCTTGTATTACGGGAGACTTTACAAATATATAATTAACGGACACAAATTACATCCACACTCACAACAAACATTTGTGGATCGCACAGTGTGGTTCTACGTGGGATTCGAACCGGCGACATTGGCACAGTAGGTCGGTATCTTAAACTATCCGTGCAGTCAAAGTCACTCGTTGTTCGATACGCGATGGTCACTCGCGAATCTTTCTTCCCTAGCGGTTGTCACTTCATCAAGCGATGTGGCCTTGCCATTGCTAGTTTAGCTCGATAATTATTCTTGTTATATTCTTCTGTGAATTTTGTATTTGAGATTCTATCTCGCAGAGAAATCCCGAGCATATCTTGCTCTATATTAGTTGAATTATGAGGCGTACATTTATAGGCTATATATGTAGTAATTTAAACTAATCGCATTTGTTCGGGAATAGGTCGTTATAGTGCCAATTTTGCTATTAGATAACAGAATATAATATGCATATAACTTTGTCGGTAATGTGCATGATACGGAAGTATTCTGAATGCAGATATGTGAGCAAAATATAACAGTCGTAACAATATATTCGCATTTGCAACTGATAATTATATCAGCATCATCATTTCAACCTATATAACTCCCACTGTTGGGCTCGGGCCTCCTCTATTATGTGAGGGAGTTTGACATACTATACCACGGTGGTCAGATATGTTGGCATTTTTTTTTATGGTTGGGCTATGGTAAGCGCACGCGCGGTCCAGTCCGTCCGGGGCGATGAAAGGACGGCGAACGGGCCCATAACCCACCCGTACCCACGTCACCTTGTTGTTGGGCCGACCACCGGAGCAAATGTGACTTGTCGTCAGTGGTCGGCCCGACGGAATACTCTTTCGGGTACCCTCAGCTCTCGACGTCCTGGGACGTCGGTCGCCGTCGCGCGGCTAGTCACACTGCAGGTGACGGACAATTCCGCGATCCGATCACCCGCGGCCTCGGCTAGGGCGGCATTAGGCGCAGATACTCGCGCCTGCGCCGCCCGAGTTGCCGGCGGCGGAACGTGTCGCCGAATAGGATCTCTACTCGCACACGATCCGCCGCCTCCGCGGCCGCGTCCCAGTTCCTGACGCTGATGAGCATCTCCCTGGCGATGGTCGGCAGCACCAGGTCGGGACCAGACATGTTGGCATAGGGTTTCATTTTGAGATTTCCTTCTTTAACATCTATGTATGCTACATATTATATCCCTTAGTTGTCTTTACGACATCCATGGGCAAGAGAGCAGAAAGTTAGTTAATTTATAGTTTGAACGTGTAAAACTTATTGCCTAAGCCGATGCATCACCTGTTATTAGTATATTATAAAAAAAACAGACTGAAGATTATGAATCACTTCATAAGTCGGGTAATCTTTGGAACTGCTACAATTATTGGAAAATTCTTTCACCATTTGAAAGATATATTATCGGCGATATGTCTAATATCGCCTATGTCTAATAGGCGATTATGTGTAAGTTACATAATTAATTACCTAAAGTTATGACGATATTAGTCAACTAAGTGAGCAAAAAGGAGTTTATTTCGAGTTTCCCTTCTCTTGCATGGATGTTATATGCATATTATATCCCTTAGTCATTTCTTACAACACCCACGGGTAAGAAAGGGGGTGGGTAATTGTATTCTTACTCCGTTACCACACGGAGAGTTAATTTTATTATTATACTAGCAACCCGTCCTCGCTTCGCTTCGGTTTCAATCGCCTTACTCGCGTAGTTCCCGTTCCTGTGGGAATACCGGGACAAAATATAGCCTATGTTACTCCCTAATATTATAGCTATCCATTGGTGAAATAATTTCTGAAATCGGTTCGGTGATTTAAGCGTGGTTCATTTTGAACATTTTTGTCCTTTACAACATCTAATTTTAATTATTATTGTAAGACAGAAAAATAAAAAGTAAAAACTTTAAGTAAAAAGTTAAAACAAAAACTCGTATAAACCGCAGCAAAGCGAGAGCCGGTTGTGCAGTTCTGAATATTACTTAGTATCTAGTAACGATCATTATGAGTCTAGGTAGGGTAATAATATATTTTCTTTCCTGGAAAACTAATAACTCCAAATGCAATACTCAAGTCGTTTAACAAGCGAGGTATTTCTTTCCTTCTCATTATCGTACTTGGAGACAGATTTATGAAACAATGCACTTCGGTACACTATACACGATAGACATTTAATAGTGGTAGGACCACACTGTTGACAGTTGTCTACAGCCGCGAGCCGATCCGTCCGGGGTACTACCACACTCTCGTAGAAAATCGATGTCTGAGTAGTAGCAATTTGTTACTGGGCTTCATTCGGGGAGCAAGAGAGCCGGAAGCCCAACTTTCTAAGGGTGTTTGCGTGTGATAGGTTTTAGTGATGCCTTTAGTATCACCGAACCTCATCGCCCGCAATCACGCTCCCTTCTATTTTTTCGCGGTAAGCAGTGGCCCAGCTGTGCCCCTGGTATTGTAAAGGTCATGAGCGCCAGCAACACTTACCATCAAGTGTACTGTTTGTTCGTTTGCCACCGTTAGCAATACAAAAAACCAAAGTTTATAAACATCAACATAAGTATCCTGGAAGACAAGAACTTATTCTTTGATCTTAAAGTAGTTTTAATGTGAAAAATAAGCGTCCGTTAAGTAGAACAACAATGAAACATCATCACCTCTTAGAACAACATGATGACTAATGAATATACAATGAAAGTGGGAATTCGGCCACAACTATATACATTACAAAAAGAAAAAAATATACCACCAAAAGTAAATAAACATGAGGAAGTACGAAGTCCCATAAAAACACTTCAGAGGGCAGTTATATTTTTATGACAACACAAATAACCGCATATCATCATCGTTCTGTCGACCGACCTTGTTCCATTTTATGAGGTTTCAACGTTTCTTGTTATTTATTACCTCTTTTTAGTTGATGCAACTACAGTGCGCTCTTGGTGAATCTAATTATCAGAACAGTAGTATAGGAACGATGCAAAATGCAATCGCTTTTCATATTTTAAAATAATTACTTTAAATAATTATTGTTAAACCGCAACGAAGAAAGGGAGGTGTTATACCTCTCACCATTTCACGCTAATTTCTGCTTGTATGTCTGTCTACATGTCTATATGTGGCATTGCAGCCATCGAATGGATGATTTTTTTGTACGTGAAAGCGAGTTTCCTTATATAGATTCCCTACCTAAGTTTAGTAAAAATCGATATATAACTTTAAGAATATTAGGTCTTTTCGAAATTCATGTAACACTTGCCGGCATATAATTCAAAATAAGGCATAAAAGGAGAAGGCAAGATGCTTTACGCGTTTATCTATTATTTTTACTAATATCTTGTACTGACTCCTTTTAAATAAAATTATATATAATAAATAGTTAGTGTTAGCTGCACTGTGATACTCTTCAAACCATAATATAATTTTCAAATGTAATGCAAATGATGGTGCCCGGACCAAATGCCACAAGTGGGACTCAATTACGAATAACCTATTATAGTAGCCATTACTCTTCCACATTGATAGTGGACGTCAATAGCTGAAAAATTGTTCACTCCCTTCTTTTAATAGTTAGTTTAGTTTCAA
Source organism: Lymantria dispar (assembly GCA_032191425.1). Lineage (NCBI taxonomy): Eukaryota > Metazoa > Arthropoda > Insecta > Lepidoptera > Erebidae > Lymantria > Lymantria dispar. The sequence goes on from CM063442.1 coordinate 27,355,345, forward strand.
TACGCGTAAAGTTTCATTTATCGAGGTAAATTTTATCTAGGCGAACATTTAGTCCTATAAAACTATGGATTACCAGACTCGCTAAAGGGAAATGCTTCAGGAGGTCTATATATCTCTAGCCGAGGCCGCAGGTAACTGGACCACTCTCCTCAAGGGGTATTCCATCGGGCCGACCACTGACGACAAATCACCCTGCACCGGTGGTCGGCCCAACGACGAAGGTTAGGGGCCGCGCGTGGTGTCCCTCTGTCGCCCCGGGTGCAACCTGACGACAGGTGCGCTGATCGTAGCTCACCCCCCAAGAAAAAGGAAGTCTATATATTATAAATGTTCGGGATATTTTTGAAAATGTCATATTCCAATTCACTTAAAGCAACAAGATGTTGTCATGAATGAGGATTATGACCAGGACAAATTTCAACGACCAGCGAGTGCGACCAGTGAGTGCGACCACCTCCGCCTCAGGTGGAAGTGGTGCGAAATAAGTGCTTCAGCTAATAATAATAATAATTTTTATTTCGGACAAGTAACATCCATAGAAGGTTAGTAAATACAATCTTAAAAACTATATTAGTAATGGGGTAACTAATGGGGTAATTTCTTTGTATATGTCATGTAAACTCATAGATGTGTCCACCATTATCAGAGACCATCATATCATCTCATTTCATATAAATCCTACTCTTGGGCTAGAGCCTCCTCTACAACAGGCAAATTAACTTACTGTATCACGCTAGTCAGATAACTTGGTGTAAAGTTTTATTTCGAGTTTTACTACTTCTGAATTAATGCTACCTGCATATTACAATCTCTTAGTCCTCTTTTACGACATACACAAGAATGATAGGTGTGGTGAATTGTATTCTTACTCCGTCATCATACGGAAATTATTAACAAGATAAAAGTAAAAACTAAAACCCAACTAGGTACGATAAAAAACGAGTTATCGGATAAATACGGATAAAGTCACGAGAAAATGCTAATCTATACCAATAAATAAAATTGGAGTGTCTGTAATGTCAAAATAATAGGCTTTTTTCATGCTCACACGGTTATTTGCACGACACCTATGCCTAAAATAGCGATTAAAAAATTTTTGTCTGTCTGTCTGTCTGTCTGTTTGTTCCGGGTAATCTTCAAACCGACGAAACCGATTTCAAAAATTCCAATGGAAAGCTATAATATCAGGGCGTAAACTAGGCTATATTTTATCCCGATATTCCTACGGGAACGGGAACTACGCGGGTAAAACGACTAAAGCCGAAGCGAAGCGAGGGCGGGTTGCTAGTATAGTCTATAGACTATAACCTGACTATAACACTGGTTATAACCAGTGGACGATCAGGATGCTTCTAAAGATACCTCATTTATCCGGTTCTAATAAGTAGTTGAGGAGCTACGAGGGAACAAATGAACATACATACATAGCCTGTCAAAATCATAACCCTCCGTAGTCGGGTAAAAATAGCTGCGTATTCTCCTGATATTCAACTGGTTTTTATAATTTTAACGGTAAAGTAAGGAGTGATGAAACATTGTGTTCTTATTATACTCGTATCGCCATCGAGGATGATGCGTAAACTTATATTTAATTAAATAAGAAACTTACCATCTAGTTCATAACCTTGTCCGCCCCACTGAGGCAATTCCTGCGAGTAAGACTTGGGATCGTTGCGACTGCCTATGGATATCTTAAGGCTTTTCCACAGCTTCATCTTGACAACATATTTGTACACGGCACTATCACTATCTAGAACTTATACGAACATTTTTTACACAAACACTCGCGGTCAAATACGTGAAAATCTGAAAAAGAAAGAAAATTTTTGAATTACTTAAACAATTTGTTCTATATAGTAATGGCTGAGAATAATAACGTATAGAAGGTAAGTCCGTACATAAAAAATGAAGTCATTAAATTGGAGCCTAATGGAGCTTACGTCGAACATTTCCGTAGTGTACAAGGTCACTGCACTGCATGTACGTACACAGCTCTTAAAAAATAAATAGGTAATTATGACGGTTTGTGCATTCAAATGGTGTCACAACACATTTGAAAAACATAAAAAGTTTATTAACATTACTTTAAAAAATATTTCGACGATTTATGTTAATAAACAAAAAAAAAATGTGAATTCATAATTTGTATAGTGGTGTGCGTGTGTACGTGTGTAATCGCCTGCGCGCCTGTATTATTGTTGGCTTCATGTTTTTGATCGTTAAGTACCGACACTATCCTTCTATACGTTATTATTCTAAGAGTAATGGGTTATTAAAATAATTTAGGCATTTACTCCCCATACAAATCTGCCTAAAGAAGTTTTCATAGCAAAAATTTAATTCAATAGGCAAAGTATACACTACAATATCTAGAAGCTAATCAAACAATTGTCAAGGAGGTAACAGTTCCTGATTACGTCACTAATACTTCAAAGTCAATAACTAATTGCGTTTCGACCTACGAAATTAACAGCGACAGAGTGTTTGTGCAACATCCATCCGTTACGCCTCAATAGTTCAGTCATCAATTACAAAATGACATGGTTCCTTGCATACAATGGAACTGAAGCATCCACTTTTTAATGGCTTATACTTCAACGAACACAAAATGACTTTGCACATGAATAAAGTCCATAAATCAAAGTATGATAATGAGATTGTTGAATAAATTTGTTGGTTTAAGGGCAGATGGACTTGGTATCCGTTATTAACCGACAGTCATATTTATTTTACTTAATTTGCCTTTGAAATTGGAAATTATAATACAGATATTGTAATGGTGTTGTTTTATTGTAATGATGAATCATGATTGCAGCTTAAATGAAAATAGTGCAGCCTGTGTTTTCGTTGCGGCTTATTTTGAATGGAAAATATTTTGTGTAGTATTATTTAATTCAGAGGTATTGAACAATGCCAACTCAAAGCATGGAGTAATAAGTATTTATTGGCTTTGGTAGCAGATGAGTTACGAGTCCACCTGGTAATAAGTAATAAGCATCTCATGGACTTCAAAAATGTACTACCGTAAGTACCTCAACGGAAAAAAAGGTGCAGTATTAGAGAGTTTTATGCTTGGCCCTTCTCGCCCATGGAATGTAACATAGGAGTAAATTTTATAGTATTAAAATCTTTTCTATAAGCCTGTCCTAGTACCCCGTACTATTAAACTAAATAAAACTCTACAACAACACGTCAAACCAGCGTCATTAGGCAGCTCAATTTCTTTCCCCTGTGGAGGATGTTTGTTCCCAATAATACGATGTAAATAAGATCAATATTTATTGATCTATCATTCTATTAAATAAGACTCCGCCTCCTCTGAAGTGAAGAGTATCCCTATAAAATAGGATAATAGCATAAACGCCCGTTGACAATTGCAGTTGATAATATGAATTTTATTCGTTTAGCTACTCACACCAGCCTAATTGTTAAGATGGTTGGTACGTATTTTCGACGTGAATTTAGATACCACATATGGTAACAATTTTTCACTCCCAAATAAGTTTTTATATATTACTAATTAGCATTATTTCCCAATTTTCCCTTTTAAGTAACCAAATATTTAAGGTATTTTTTTTGAGGTCTGTTGCGGTCGGCGAGCTCCTCGCACCACTCCATCCGGAGCGACAGAGGGGCGTAAGCACGCAACTCCCGCAACCCACCCACGATCCACGTCGACTTCGTCGTTGGGCCGACTACCGGAGCGGGGTTACTTGACATCAGTGGTCGGCCCGATGGAATACCCCCTACGTGGGGTACCCTCCCATCGACCGACGTCCTCCCCGAGGCGGCATGAGGCACAAGTACTCGCGCCTAAGCCGCCCCAGTCGTCGGCGGCGGATCTCCTCATCGAGGCTGCGCTCCTCGCGCAGGCGATCTGCCGCCTCCTTCCGCGAGATCACTGCCTCGCAGAAGGCTGCGACCGCGTCCCGATTCCTGACGCTGTCGACCATTGCCCTAGTGATAGTGGGCAGCGTCAGGTCGGCACCGATGGTTGCGACGAGTTCACGGCGCTGCGTGGCCCAAGCGGTGCAGGCCTCGAGCGTATGCCGCGCCGTGTCCTCGTCGCAATCGCAGTGGTGGCAGGACGGTGTACTCTCCCTCCTTACGACCTTGTGCAGGTATTTGGCGAAGCACTCATGCCCCGTCAACACCTGCACTAGTCGGAAGGAGAGCACCCCTTGCCGCCTTTTCAACCACTGCATCAGCACCGGCCGGAAGGCCTCCACGGTTCGCACCCCGAACCGAGGCCTCTCCAGCCGGACTGCCCAACGGGCAATGACGTCTCGGCGGGCGTCGACGCGCCAGGCGGTGAGCTTCCTTAACGAGATCACACCGCCCTCCACTCGCACCCCCGTCACTCGCCGATACAATCCGGCATTTCCGCCTCCAGGTCCCACGGGGGAGTCCCGGCCAATAGGCACGCTGCCTCCGTCGCCACCGTGCGGTATCCGCGGATGGCCCTGACCGCCATGGCCCTCTATGGTTGCCACAGAAGAGCCCTAAGTCGGACGGTCATGAACCCCGCCCACACCGGTGCGCCGTACAGGGCCATCGACCGGATGACCCCCGCGTACAGCCGTCAGCACGTAGCGCTCGGTCCGCCCACATTCGGCATAAGCCACGATAGGGCGGACGCCGCGCCGACGAGTCTTGGAGCGAGCCTGCGGAAATGCTCCCGGAACCACCATTGCCCGTCGAGCAGCAGGCCCAAGTACCTCATATGGGCCCGGATGCTGATCTCAATCGAATGGACGGTGATCGAGACGCCGATGGGAGGTCTCATATGGTGCCCATGGAACAAGAGGGCCTCCGTCTTGTCCAGGGCGACCCTCAACCCCAGTGCCTCGATCCGCCTGACGATTTCTTCGGTGTCTAGAGTCGCCAGGCTTATCTCCTCTTCTAGCGTCCCACCGCGGGCTGTGACGAGGGTGTCGTCGGCGTAACAAATCACGCCCAGCCCGGGCGGGAGGCTCCCCCTCAACGCCCAGTCGTAGCCGATGTTCCACAGGGTGGGTCCGTGGACCGACCCCTGTGGGACACCGCACGTCATGGGCGTTAAATATTTAAGGTATTAATGAGTAATAAACAAAACAAGATAAAATAGTATGACTAAGCAATAAAAGATTTTTTTTAATTATCACCACCTGTATAAAAAATGAAAGGCAAGCAATTTTGTCAGTGTGGCTACGGAGTAAGAATACAATTCACCATTCCCTCAGTTGCCCATAGATGTTATTAGTTGACCCTGGCAAACTTCGTACTGCCATAATTTTTTTCGTAAACATATTTTCTAAATTTCCGAAAATATAAAGATTCGATCGTCTTGGTCGCCGCAGTGTTAATGATGATTCAAAGAGAATACAAATTACTGATTATTGATTTCTGACAAAATTATAATTATCAAATTTTCAACCATACTTACCTATAGACAAAATTACGTTTAGCTGTCATTTGCGTTTTGTTATTACATATCAAATGCGTTTGTTTTTTTTTGTTTGTTATACTACGTTTCATTGACACTATCGAACGGGAAACGGGATAAAAAGTACCCTATGTCCGTCTCCTGGTTCTTAGCTACTGCCCCACCAATTCTCAGCCAAATAAGTACAGCCATTGTTGAGTTATAAATAGTGTAACTAATACGACTTTCTTTTATATACATCATCTCATCATCTCAGCCCATATACGTCCCACTGTTGGGTTCGGGCCTCCTCCATAATGGAAGGGTAATTGACCTACTATACCACGCTGGTCAAACGTGTTAGTATAGGGTTTTATTTCGAGTTTTCCTTCTCTCGCATAGATGTTATATGCGTTTTATATCCCTTAGTCGTCTCGTACGATCACCCACGGGTAAGATAGGGGGTGGTGAATTGTATTCTTACTCCGTCACCACACTTTATATATATAGATATGTGATAATATGTCTAAGGGATATATGCCGAAAACATCAATGCAAGAGAAGGTAACTCGAAATAAAACACGATTCCAACATATCTGACTAGTTGTGGAATAGTAGTGCAATTGCTCTTCTATTGTGAAGGACGCCTGAGCGCAACAGTGGGATGTATATGGACTAAGAAATGAGATGATAAATGCAAGGAAAAATAACAGATATGTTTTTTAAGATAAAACCATTTAAACTAACCTTGGAAACATGAATAAGTTCTATTCATCGCACAAACATATGTATATACATAATTATGTGTTCATAACACAGGAATGATCTCTTTGGCTTCTCATTTTTTATGTATTTATGGGTAATCATACTCAATACGCTTTACTGAGAAAAGCACAAGCTTTCTTCATATTTACCCTTGTTTGAATGACTCGTAGAATAAGCCGTCCATTGAAATAATAATATCTATTTCCATGGAGCTAAGTCATGAAAATATTTTTAGAGATGTGCCATGTACATTAGTAATATCGATATTATATTAATTTATTAATTATTTATACATTAATATTTATTAATTATTCATGTGATCGATAAAATTATAGTGTGATATTAATCTGTATAGGAACCGAACCGATTTCAAAAATTCTTAAACTAATGGAAAGCTATAATAACGGAGAGTAACATAGGCTATATTTTATCCCAGTATTCCTACGGGAACGGGCAGTACTGGAGTAAGGCGACTGAAGTGAAGCAAGACGGGTTGCTAGTTAAAATATATTGACATAAATAACTAATATGGCTACAATACAAAACAGGCTTGTGATATCTTTGAATACAATTCTACTTGAAAAGTTAAAGTATTAGATCGGAACAATGTACGTACTCTTATAGATGAATAGCAACCCGGCCTAGCTTCGCTTCGGTTTCAGTCGCCTTACCCATGTAGTGGCCGAACATACAACATTGGCACGGTAGGTCGGTATCTTAACCACACCATCTGTGTATTCGAATCAATGCAAGAGAAGGAAAACTCTAAATAAAACACTATGCAAACACTTCTTGAGGCGGAGATGCTCGCCGACATTTATCGGCGGGTGTCGGAGACGCGCGCCCGCGGCGCCATGGTCTCCCTGCACGAGATCACCACCTGGCGGGTCGACGCCCGCCGGGGAGTCATTGCCCGTTGGGCAGTCCGGCTGGAGAGTCCTCGGTACGGTGTCAGGACCGTCGAGGCCTTCCGGCCAGTGCTGATGGAGTGGTTAGAGCGGACGCACGGGGTGCTTTCCTTCCGACTGGTGCAGGTGCTTACGAGGCACGGGTGTTTTGGGAAGTACCTGCACAAGATTGTCAGGAGGGAGAGCACGCCGTCCTGCCACCACTGCAGTTGCGGCGAGGACACGGCGCAGCACACGCTCGAGGAGTGTGCTGCATGGGAGGGGGAGCGCCGTGAACTCGTCGCGATTATCGGTGCCGACCATCGCCAGGGAGATGCTCGACAGCGTCAGGAACTGGGACGCGATCGCCGCCTTCTGTGAGGCCGAAATCTCACGGAAGGAGGCGGCGGATCGTGTGCGAGTAGAGCTCCTATTCGGCGACACGTTCCGCCGCCGACGACTCGGGCGGCGCAGGCGCGAGTATCTGCGCCTAATGGCGCCCTAGCCGAGGCCGCGGGTGATCGGACCGGGGAATTGTCCGTCACCCGCAGTGTGGCTAACCGCGCGACGGCGACCGACGTCCCAGGACGTCGAGAGGTGAGGTTACCCGAAAGGGTATTCCGTCAGGCCGACCACTGACGACAAGTCACATCTGCTCCGGTGGTCGGCCCAACAACGAGGTGACGTGGGTACGGGTGGGTTATGGGCCCGTTCGCCGTCCTTTCATCGCCCCGGACGGACGGGACCGCGCGTGCGCTTACCATAGCCCACCCATAAAAAAAAAAATGCCAGCACTTCTGACCAGTGTACTAGGTATAGCAAGAAAAAATCCTTCTCACATTGGAAGAGGCCCGACTCTAACAGCGGGATGTTGAACTAAGTTGATGATGATGAAATATTTTTTTATAAATAACCTAAAATGTTAAATGTAAAACTCAGTAATTAAATTTGTACAAAAGTTAATTTATAATCAATTTAGTACGTAACGTACGTTTGCAATTTCTAGAAATCCAGAGAACAGCAACATCAATAAAAATTTAAATTAGTAATTGAATATAATAAATAAAAAAAAACAATCGTAAAAATGTATAGTTATTGAGCAATATACACAATACATGGGGAAGAAAGGTTCTCGAGTGGCGACCACGTATCGGACGACGCAGTGTAGGACGCCCCCCCACTAGGTGGACCGATGACCTAGTGAAAGTAGCTGGGCGTCGTTGGATGCAGGCGGCACAGGACCGCTCATTGTGGCGCAACACGAGGGAGGCCTACGTCCAGCAGTGGACGGCGATAGGCTGAAATGATGATGATGATGAATGATACACAATACATACAAGAGTTGGAGACAGACTATTGGCATAATACGTGCGATCATCGACAGTCACGTTCCTCAGTCATAAGGTTGCGATGGAAAAAAAAAATAACGTTAAAACCGATCATATATGTATCTTGATTCAATAGAAAACCGTACATCACTCAAGCTCTGTAAATACCGATGTTGAACAAAGTAAAGCTAGAGATCAGCCGAGTGTAACAATGCAGAATCATAGTGATGTACCATAATAGGCCTCCCACTTGAAGAGAGTTCGATAAAATACGCTCATTGAATATCGACAAGATAAAATTAGACCAATTTGTTCAACAAGGTTCATTCTTTGCGTTAAGGAAACGTTACACAATATGCCAACGGTGGCAAACTAGCAAGCAGCACACCTGATGGTAAGTGATACTGCCGTACATGAACCTTTGCAATACTAAGGGCACAGCCAGGCCGTTGCCTGCAATGAAGTAAATGCTCTTCTTAAACCTCGTTTAAAAATGGACATGGCGCTCGGGAAACACAGCAGCAGGTAGTTCATTCCAGAGCTTGCACGTACGTGGGAGAAATGATCGCTGGAAACGTACAGTTGAAGACCATAGCGTTTCCAGTTGAAATGGATGAACCCTGCTACGATGTTGAGTGGTACGTTGGTAGAATGGTGACGGTGGTACCAAGTCAAACAGATCTTGGGAGTACTCCCCGTGAAAGAGTAGGTGGAGCACACGGAGTAACCCAAAGTCTCTGCGCTGCTCCAGCGACTCCAATCTGTCCGTAAGATTGGGATCCTCGACGATTCGAATAGCCTGTCTTTGCAGGGAGTCAAGAGGGTAGACCCACTTGATGCTTGGGCACCACCCACCTGATGACAGCTGATACTTGGGCGCACCTACCCAGGATGTGAGCAGTACTCCACATGAGGACGGACTTGTGCTTTGTATAGCACAAGACGCTGCCTCGGTGTGAAGCACCGCCTGGCTCTGTTCAGGATGCCTAATTTTTTGCTTACCAATTTGGCTTTGTCCTCCAAATGACTCCCAAACTTGACTTAGCTCGATATTTCGACGTCGAGCATCCCAATACTCTCAGAAATTGGGAGAGTTACTCCTTGGAACTGAGGCGCCATGACAAACGGGTCCTTCTTTGCAGTGAACGCGCAAACTTGTGTCTTTGTGGGATTGAACTGGACTTCGTTCACCCCATTCCGAGGCCCGCCCCAGATAGCGCTCGACTTCAGACTCAAGTTGCACCCTTCTTTTCTGAGTACTCCGAGGGATATTCCGTTGCTCGGTGTACCGCTCGTCACCCGTGCTGTCATCCGCATAGCAACGCATATTCTCGATAGAGAGCATGTCATTGATATGCAGGGTAAACAACGTCAACTCTTAATATGTTTGCAATAATCTAGTAGATTCTGTAGAAAAGATAAGTTTAAGCCCATCCAACGATTATTTACCCTCCATTAGCCTATCGACATCCACTGTGAAACATATTTTCCGTGTGATGACTGAGTAAGAATATAATTCAGCACCCCCTCTTTTGGCTGTGAGTGTTGTAAAAGACGACTAAGCGTTTTATATCCAGATAACAGCTATAAAAGAGAACGAAAACTTAAAACTAAAACCTCATAGCAAAACGTCTGACCAGTGTAGTATAGTAGGTCAATTTCACTCCTATTGTGGTATATATGTGTGGTGTGTATAGGCTTGAGCCCAATAGTGGGATGTTTATGAGCTGAAATGATAATGATGATGATGTTGAACATAAGTGAAATAACATTACAAACCCTTTGCATGAGAATCAAATTAGCACTCGCAGTTTTTGTTCTAAGTTTTCTTGGAAATCTAATAATGTTCATTCTTTTGATGATCCGTCAGTCGGTTTTTAAGACGCCCACTGGAAAATTATAGGTTACGACATTTGCATTTCTAAATTGGTCACCATACCGACTAACTAACCTTCGTCTTCTTTCACTTGCCTCGTTATTTAGGCACATTTATCTTAAATTTTTAGACGTTCTATTCTGGGCCCATTCCATATTTTTGGAAAAGGTTATCCTCCAGAGCGACAAGGGTCGTCCGTTGCCCTTCTTCTATTGAAATTTTTCATCCCTCATACACATGCATGCATTATTCTATTGAAAATTTTCTTCCCTCATACATCCAAATTAAACGAATTGAGGATTCGTTCCATTTAGGAGCATATTTGATGCGTCTAATGTATTCATCGTTGTCTCAGCTCATACACGCCCACTGCTGGGCTAGAGCCTCCTCCATAATAGAAGGAAAAATGACCCACTACACATTCTGGTCATACATGTCATACATGGTAATACATACATACATAAGGCTTTATATCGAAAATTCCTTCTCTTGCATAGATATTATATTCATATCCCTTAGTCATCTTTTACAACATTCACGGGCAAGATAGGGAGTAGTGAATTCTCATTCCGTCATCTTACAGAAAGATAATGATTGTACTCATTTCGCATTTAATCTAGACTCCCCACCTCCGCTAATCATCGTAGTAGTAATTCGTAGATAATTTCATTAATATGCATTAATTTTTCTCATACCTTTTTAACGGAACTATTTAACAGTCTAGCTGCAGTTTTTTAGATCTTATCCTTAATAGCATTCGTCTATTGTAGAAGCGAACAAAAAAAAGGCATTGAATGATAAAATAAATAAATTTGAAAGCAAGTATTATTAAAATACAGCAAAATAACAATAAAATATCGAGCTGAAGTAATTTAAGGGTTAGCATAAATTTTTAGCCTGATGCGAAATGAAAATATACGGTTTTAACTCATTTATAAAACAGTGAAATCCCAAACTAAATACCAATTTGCTTTTCAGACCACGTCTGTTCCAAATTGATTTAACAAAATTACTATTTTAATCTTGAAGGGTTACGCCGGCATTGGATTCAATATAAATAGAAGGCTCTTATTAAACCGTCTATGATTTCAGTCAATTAACTTATTTTAAAAGTAATCGGTTTCAATTATAATAAGTAAAAAATTTGATGAATTATAAAAGAGTAAAGTGAGTCCGTGTGGTGACGGAGTAAGAATACAATTCACCACCCCCTATCTTACCCGTGGGTGATCGTACGAGACGACTAAGGGATATAAAACGCATATAACATCTATGCGAGAGAAGGAAAACTCGAAATAAAACCCTATACCAACACGTCTGACCAGCGTGGTATAGTAGGTCAATTACCCTTCCATTATGAAGGAGGCCCGAGCCCAACAGTGGGACGTATATGGGCTGAGATGATGATGATGATGAAAGTGTTTTTAATATAATGATATCAAATCTTCCATATAATTACGGAGTAAAAATACTGTTCGCAAACCCATTTCTTACCCATAAGTGCCGTACCAATGGACGAAGGGATATAATATACCAGATAAAATCTATGAAAAAGTAAGCAAACCCGAAATAAAACTCTATATCAGTTGTCTTTCCCTTCCATTGTGGAGAAAGCTCGAATCCAGCAGTGGAGCGTATATGAGCCGAGATTGTTGAATGACTGATATGTAATATTTACTGATATTTACACATTTGATAATTATAATTTTGTCAGAAATCAATAAAATCACTAATTTGTATTCTCTTTGAATCCTCATTAACAAGGCCGCGACCAAGACGATCGAATCTTTCCCGAAAAAGCTGTAACTTTTTTCTTTTTTTTTTTGTGGGTGGGCTGCGGTCGGCGCGCCTCCGCACCACTCCGTTCGGGGCGACAGAGAGGCTTAAGCACGCAACTCCCGCAACCCACCCGAAAACCACTTCGTCTTCGTCATTGGGCCGACCACCGGAGCAGGTTTACTTGTCGTCAGTGGTCGGCCCGACGGAATACCCCCAACGTGGGGTACCCTCCCATCGACCGACGTCCCCCCCTCGGGGTGGACGTCGGTCTTTCCTCACGCGGTCGGCCTCTCGGCGGGTGACGTACTAATCCCCGGTCACGTCACCCGCGGCCTCGGCTAGGGCGGCATGAGGCGCAAGTAGTTGCGCCTGCGCCGCCCCAGTCGCCGGCGGCGGATCTCCTCATCGAGGCTGCGCTCCACGCGCAGACGATCCGCCGCCTCCTTCCGCGAGATCACTGTCTCGCAGAAGGCTGCGACCGCGTCCCAATTCCCGATGCTGTCGACCATTGCCCTAGCGATGGCCGGCAGCGTCAGGTCGGCACTGATGATTGCGACGAGTTCACGGCGCTGCACTGCCCAAGCCGCGCAGGCCTCGAGCGTGTGGCGCGCCGTGTCGTCGTCGCAATCGCAGTGGTGGCAGGACGGTGTACTCTCCCTCCTTACCACCCTGTGCAGGTATTTGGCGAAGCTCCCATGCCCCGTCAACACCTGCACTAGTCGGAAGGAGAGCACCCCGTGCCGCCTTTCCAACCACTGCATCAGCACCGGCCGGAAGGCCTCCACGGTTCGCACCCCGAACCGAGGCCTCTCCAGCCGGACTGCCCAACGGGCAATGACGTCTCGGCGGGCGTCGACGCGCCAGGCGGTGAGCTCCCTTAACGAGATCTCACCGCCCCCCGCTCGCACCCCTGTTACCCGCCGATACAATCCGGCGAGCATCTCCGCCTCCAGGTCCCACGGGGGAGTCCCGGCCAATAGGCACGCTGCCTCCGTCGCCACCGTGCGGTATCCGCGGATGGCCCTGACCGCCATGACCCTCTGTGGTCGCCACAGAAGGGCCCTAAGTCGGACGGTCAAGGTCCCCGCCCATACCGGCGCGCCGTACAGGGCCATCGACCGGATGACCCCCGTGTACAGCCGTCGGCACGTAGCGCTCGGTCCGCCCACGTTCGGCATAAGCCACGATAGGGCGGACGCCGAACCGACGAGCCGTGGAGCGAGCCTGCGGAAATGCTCCCGGCACCACAATTGCCCGTCGAGCACCAGGCCCAAGTACCTCATATGGGCCCGGATGCTGATGTCAACCGAGCGGACGGTGATTGAGACGCCGATGGGAGGGCTCATAAGGCGCCCATGGAACAAGAGGGCCTCCGTCTTGTCCAGGGCGACCCTCAACCCTAGCTCCTCGATCCGCCTGACAACCTCTTCGGTGCCATAGGTCGCCAGGCTTACCGCCTCTTCTAGCGTCCCACCGCGGGCTGTGACGAGCGTGTCGTCGGCATAACAAATCACGCCCAGCCCGCAACGCGGGGGGCTCCCCCGCAACGCCCAGTCGTAGCCGATGTTCCACAGGGTGGGTCCGAGGACCGACCCCTGTGGGACACCGCACGTCATGGGCGTTCGCACAACGTCCCCTACTCGGTTGGTACAGAGGACGCTGCGCCCCACCAAATAGTCTGCCACTAGCCGCCTCAGGTAAGCTGGCACTCCGTGATACCGGAGCGCCTCCCTGATGCAGCTGAATGACAGACTATTGAATGCGTTGGCGATGTCTAGGGACACCGCCAACAGCACACCCCCACCGGTGACGGCCTCAGTCGCCACGGCCCTCAGGCGCAACAGAGCCGCGATCGTCGAACGACCCCTCCTAAACCCAAACTGGGCGTCCGACAGATCGGACCCCCCGTGCCGACGAGGTGCCGCTCGATGCGGGCAGCTACCACCCTCTCCAGTAGCTTGCCCGTGTCATCGAGCAGCACGATAGGCCTGTAGGCCGAAGGCGACTCCGGAGACTGTCCGGGCTTCGGCAGGAGCACCAGCCTTCCCTCCTTCCAGCACCCAGGGAACCGTCCGGACGCTAAACACGCGTCGAACAGCTCCCTGAGGCGGGGACCCAGGTGGTCAAGGACCAGGCCCAACACGCGGTTAGGAACACCGTCGGGCCTGGGGGCGGTGTACTTTGCGCACATGCGCGCCACCGCCACCCCCATCTCGGGTTCCGCAATGGGTAAAAAAAAAAAAAAAAAGCTGTACCTAATGGTTCTTCCATTAAAGACTACATTTTCGGCAATTTAGAAAATATAATTACGAAAAAATTATAGCGGTACGAAGTTCGCCGGGTCATCTTTCCCGACAAAGCTGTAATGGTTCTTCTATTAGATACTATATTTTCGAAAATTTAGAAAATATATTTACGAAAAAATGATGGCGGTACGAAGTTCGCCGGGTCAGCTAGTCTATATATATAAAAGAATGTAGTGTTATTTACACTATTTATAAGTCAAGAATGGCTGTACCGATTTGGCTGAAAATTGGTGGGGAGGTAGCTTAGAACCAGGAGACGGACATAGGATACTTTTTATCCCGTTTGATCGCGTTCCCGTTTCCCGTTCGATAAAATTTCAAAGAAACGTAGTATGACAAAAACGCATTTGATATGTAATAACAAAACGTAAATGACAGCTAAACGTAATTTTGTCTATAGTTAAGTATGGTTGAAAATTTGATAATTATAATTTTGTCAGATATCAATAATCAGTAATTTGTATTTTCTTTGACCAAGACGATTGAATCTTTCCGGGCAAAGCTGTAATGGTTCTGCCAGAGACTATATTTTCAGCAATTTAGAAAATATATATACGAAAAAAATTATGGCGGTACGAAGTTCGCCAGGACAGTTAGTACAGTAATAAAGATTGAGATTGAGATTGTCGTACTCGTAATATAAAAAAAACGCGATATTAAAATATGGTGATAATTAAACAGATTACAAATGATTTCAACAAGTATATTGTCCAGTCTACAAAATCAACGATAATAAATCTCTGTTTATATACGAGTATGTTCTATTACCGGGTACGAGCCTTCTCTAAAGTTGGAGGAAAATTTACCTACTATATATACCACACTGGTCAGCCGAATTGGTATAGGGTTTTATTTTGATTTTATCTTCTCTTGCCTAGTTGGATATAAAACTATTTTTATGAATATTGTCACGTTTTCAATCACGACTGCGGTCTCTGGGGGAATGTATTCTTCAACACTGTGAAGTGTTCGATACGTCTAGCCATTAAAAGTCAAATAGTGAGACAAAATTCATTAAAATTTATTTATTTCCACATTTTAATGATTATATTACACATGTATATGAAATACAATTATTTTAAGGCGTATATTAATATATACGCCTTAAAATAATTGAACAAACTAACAAATTTCCCGGATAAACTAAAAGTCACTATTATTAAACCACTTTTTAAAAAGGGAGATAAAAGTGACATGTCCTGCTACCGCCCAATAGCTCTTGTGCCTGTTATTTCTAAAATATTTGAAAAAGTAATTCATGACTGTATATACAATTACTTCGAAATTAATCATCTTCTCTGTGACGAGCAAGTTGGTTTTAGAAAGAAAAAATCTATTAACATGGCAATATACAAATTTTTGTTCACTATTTTAAATGATATTGACAAAGGTAAACAAACTTGTGCACTATTTATGGACTTAACTAAAGCATTCGATCATGTCGATCACAGAATACTGCTAAACAAACTATATGCTTATGGAGTCAGAGGAAATGTATATGATTTAGTAGAATCGTATCTCACCAACCGAACACAAATAACACAAATCTGTAAATTATCTTCAGACGGCAAAAGAGTTGATTATTCATCGGCAAGTAGAAAGGTGACTTTTGGAGTACCACAGGGTAGTGTGCTCGGACCGCTGCTCTTTATTATATATATTAATGATCTTCCAAAAATAACCAATAATAAAACTATATTATTTGCCGATGATAGCACATTTATATTTACTGGTATAGATAAATCATTAATAGAATTAGATATTAACATGACATTAGAAAATATAATTAATTGGCTGACCTTGAATAATTTACATATTAATATTAGTAAAACTAACTTTATGACATTTAAAAATAGAGTAAATAAATTCGATAATATGATTATTAATTATACTGATCAAAATGTTAATGAAATAGAAGCGACAAAGTTTCTTGGTTTAATTATAGATAATCGATTAAATTGGAAACAACACATCGAATCGATTTGCTCTAGGTTGAATACATATTCGTATGCACTGTACATGCTCAGAAAAACTGTGAACATGCCTACTATATTGACAGCTTACCATGGCTATGTCTCGTCTCTTTTAAGATACGGCGTAATGTTTTGGGGCAATTCTACCGATAAAGACGCTGCATTCATTGCCCAAAAGAGGTGTGTGAGAGCGCTTTGTCATTTAAAACAAACAGACAGCTGCAAATCTATATTTAAAAATTTGAAATTGTTAACGCTACCTTGTATTTATATTCTGGAAGTGGTAGTATTTATTCGTAAAAATATAGATTTATTTAGTAATTTAAATAGTAGAAGACGTCACCACGAAATATGTACACCAAGCAATAAGACAGCTATGTTAAATAAAAGTATATTATGTATGGCCCCACGTTTATACAACCATTTGCCTAAATCTATTTTGGAAATAACTAATATTAATATTTTTAAAAATAAAATAAAATATGTGCTTTTAGAGAAAGTCTACTACTCAATCAATGATTATTTGAATGATAAATTGATTTGATTGACATGTAATTAATATTTTCTCGTTATAATATTTCTGTTTTCATATTATTTATTAATCTGACATTACTATTGACATTGTATATTATTATTGACATTGTATATTACTATTGAGATTGTATATTATTATTAACATTGTATATTATTATTGACATTGTATATTGAGATTGTATATTATTATTGGCATTATATAATTAAATGATTACTAATAAGCTAATAACCTTAGGTATGACACAACTGTAAGTGTAAATTCATATAATAAGTAAATTCATTTCTTAAATTGGCAAAATGTATGAAGCCATTAATTCTTAGAAGTTTTTGCATGCCGCTTGACGGTCAAATATGGTGATACACTGTCTACCTATAATACCTAATATTTTATACCCATATTTCGCAAAATAAATGATTTGATTTGATTTGATTTGAATTAATATTTGTTCCCTATTTCCGACGTTTGAAATACTTTTCCTCTTTCACATGAAGCCAACTTATGCCAACGCGTAATGCGCGCATGAACGCGTCTGACTAGCGCGTAATTGTAGATTTTTACGATCGAAATTTTTTTCAATCTTGTAAATTTTTATTGTAAATGTTTTGTAAATAAAATTATTTTACGGATTTTACCGCGTTTGTATTTGATTTTTGGTTGCTTAACGTTTTGAACACTTTGCAGCCTTCATGAGCATGGGCGGGCTAAGAGTAAGATGAACCGCCTTTTAAAATTAATAAAAATTTTGTATTGTGCCTTCTGAGTTTTCTTGCCGGATCTTACTCAGCGCGTTCCGAACCGGTGGTAGTATATTAGATTAGATAAGTTTAAATTATTACATTGTCATAATAATTACTACAAAAATGTTCAATAATTACTAATCAAAAACAATATTATTTTTTCTTATACAATAATTTTCTTCTTGTACCTACTGGCAATAAATTTGTACCGAAATGGAGGTCAAAATTTAATGACTAATTTCTGTAGCAGGTATATTTAAATCTCCATAATAACGATAACTTATTGAACGTGAGACATCTTAGTCTCCCCGTGAGCGTGAACGCTGTAAAGTGTTCGAACGTCGGACAATCAAAAATCAAATACAAAGGCGATGAAATCCGTAAGTTGTATTTACAATGTGTTATAATACTCGCGTAAACATCACGAGTGTTTTTATCGATTCTTATCTATACCAATAAATAAAATTGGAGTGTCTGTTTGTAATATCAAAATAATAGGCTTTTTTCATGCTCACAGGGTTATTTTCACGACACCTATGCCTAAAATACAAATTAAAAAAACTTTTTCTGTCTGTCTGTCTGTTTGTTCCGTGTAATCTTCAAAACGGCTGGACCGATTTCAAAAATTCTTACACCAATGGAAAGCTATAATATCAGGGCGTAAACTAGGCTATATTTTATCCCGGCATTCCCACGGGAACGGGAACTACGCAGGAAAGACGACTGAAACCGAAGCGAAACGAGGGCGGGTTGCTAGTGCTTTATATAATAGTAGTCTTAGTTATTGCAACACCTGGGGAGTTTACAGTTCTGATTAGGTATAATAGATGGTGCTGTTTTCTAGATTTTAGTTCATTCTCCATTTAAGCCTTATTGCTGGGTTTGAAAGTCCTGCACAATAGGAGAAAAAAATAACCTACATCTCCACGCCATTCGAATGTGTTGGTATAGGATTTCATTTCGAACTTTACGTCCTTTGCATAGATGTAATTCTTATAGTCGATAGATATTCTTATCGTCACCACACGGATAATAGTAAGTATAGTCGATAATTACGTTAGAAGTAAATTGCCTATAGAGTATTCTAATTAAAAGGTCACACTTCAAATACGCCAGCTTATATAACGTAGCAAAGTAGAAATAGTCTAACGAGTGTTCTAACTACGTAACTCGAGCAACGGGAGGGAGGTAATCAGTTAACTGACGTCCTCTCGTTAGGGGGAGTCCCGCGGTCAACTGGATTAGCGTTGCTAGGCAACTGTACTAACACAACTCCACTTTTTTCTGAGTATTTAAATAATACAGACGGAATGAATTATAATACTGCTGTGCAGTTTCAGTTACTTTATCTTGACGTAAAAAATATTAATCACAGAAAAATAGTTTGAAATGAATTTTAGAAAATGTTTACGGTCGAGATTTTTGAAGTGAAAACTTTTATAGGTTTGGATGTAGAGTAAATTTATGTTCCGTATGGTGACGGAGTCATCATCATCTTGCTCTTATCCCAATAACTTGGGGTCGACGCAATATGTCATCTGTTTTGACATATTGCAAAAAGTTTCGGCAATGACTTTTATGACCGGCCGCCTGCCTGACGTCAACCCTCCTTGGGAATGTAATCGTTGACCCAAATGGTACCAGATGGAGTTGGTCCGGGTCAATCTAGGGCTCTTAGTCGTCTTTTACGACACCCACGAGCAAAGCAAGGGTTGGTAGTATTCGAAGCCACTACCACACAGCACACCGTATGGTGACGGAGTAAGAATACAATTTACCACTCCCTATCTTGCCCGTCGTAAAAGACGACTAAGGGATATAATATGCCCATAAGATCTATGTAAGTGATGGAAAACTCGAAATGAAAGTCTATACCAACATGTTTGACCAGCATGGTATAATAGGTAAAATTCCCTCCCGTTGTGGAGGAGGCCTGAGCCCAACAGTGGGACGTATGTGAGCTGCGATGATAATAATGAAATTTATTTAAGTAGTCACTTGATCACTTAACGTGTTAACGCTAACACTATATATTTTGATATTTTAAAGTCATTATGGTGAATGGTTGATTGGTATCGTGATACCAATCCGGTCAGGGTTGTTGATATATGGTTTCATATCAAGTTTTCCTTCTCTTGCTTAAATTTTATATGAATATTAAATCCTTTAGTTGCCTTTGCCGATACTCACGGGCAAGCGGGTTGTGAATTTTATTCCTACATCGCCAAACGGAAGCGATCTTGGCTCATATACTAGACCAATATCTTCGCCATTTAACGCAAGCTCCTGACAAATAGGCTATATATGAACGGTAGAAAAATCTCCCGTAAATATGAAAAAAAAAATACGTGTAACTGCTACAGTAACTAACCAAAGGAAATTTTTCATACATTCGATTATTCTGATTTTTGATTATCCGAATGCCTAACGACAACAATTAGTCTGGTTAATCGAGTTTCTATTGTATTTGAATTCTGAATCATAAATAATTTTAACCATGTCAAAACTTATATTAAAAAAAAAACAGAAGTAGTCATGAGGACTGCCGATTACCAAAAACTATGAACAAACCGTTCTTATTTTTGGACTAGCAACCCGCCCTCGCTTCACTTCGGTTATAGTTGTTTTACCCGCGTAGTTCCCGTTCCCGTGGGAATATCGGGATAAAATATAGCCTAGTTTACGCCCTGATATTATAGCTTTCCATTGGTGAAAGAATTTTTGAAATCGGATTAGCCGTTTTGAAGATTACCCGGCACAAACAGACAGACAGACAGACAAAAATTTTTTAAGCGCTATTTTAGGCATAGGCGTCGTGCAAATAACCGTGTGAGCATGAAAAAAGGCTATTATTTTGACATTACAAACAGACACTCCAATTTTATTTATTGGTATAGATATTAATTGCATGATCTTAAAATTTACTAATTAAAACTTTTCACATTTATCTGATTTTGACATCTATTGGCATAGATATAATGACATTGACATATCGTTAGCAATACGTCACGTGACTATGTCAAGGATCACACTGTTGACAGTTGTCTACAGCCGCAGGCCGATCCGTCCAGGGTAGTACCACACTCTCGCAGAAAATCGACGTCTGAGTACTAGCAATTTGTTACCGCGTTTCATTCGGTGAGCGAGAGAGCTGGCAGCTCAACTTTCTGAAGGTGTTTGCGTGTGGTGGGTTTTTATGATGCCTTTAGTGTCACCAAATCTCATTGCATGCATTCACACTCCCTTCACTTTCTTCGCGGTAGGTAGCAGTCTTACAAAGGTCCATGAGCGGCAGCAACACTTACCATCAGGTGTACTATTTGCTCGTTTGCCACTGTTTGGAATAAAAAAAAAGATGGCGACTTACTTGAATTTACTCCTCATCCAAACTTGTCTATAGAAGTTCAAAAATTAAGCAACAATTTTATTGAAGAAACTAATTTAAAGAAAGAAGGCAGATTTCTTTCTTTTTTATGTGTCAATCATGTCATTTCTATTATGATTGGCTCATGTTCATTTGTACTATTTAATGATCAGTATCGATAACAAATTTCTTTGTATTATGTAAGACTTCAATATTTGCCTTTGGCTGAATTGGCTGTACGCGACGCGACTGTTACCCAAAGTTATAACAAAATTTTAAAACTTATGATTATTTTATGACAAATGTTAGAATGTTGATTGACGCATCTATTAACTTCAAATGTTAAGGCAAGAAAATTTACTCTGCAAGTATTCCACAAATAACGATATTTGAAGACAACATTTTTATGGTCATTGGATATTGCCTGGAAATGTCGCGCCTTTTTTTTTGAGAAAGGTGGGCCATGACCAGCTCGCTCGCCGCTCGGCTCCGTCCAGGGCGACAGAGGAGCGCCGCGTGGCGTGCCCCTCGGCGGCCGACGGACTAAATCCCCGGTCCAGTCACCCGCGGCCACAGTTAGGAGAAACGTCGCGTCTAAACCTTTCGGAGCGACGAAAACGCAGTGTTATCTTATAAATTACCGTAACTTAACTTACAGTTGTTATGGTCATAATTACTCGACTTCGATGGTGCTTTGTATAATCATCATCATCATCTTGCTCTTATCCCAATTACTTGGGGTCGACGCAATATGTCATCTGTTTTGACATATTGCAAAAAGTTTCGGCAATGACTTTTATGACCGGCCGCCTCCCTGACGTCAACACTCCTTGGGAATGTAATCGTTGACCCAAATGGTACCAGATGGAGTTGGTCCGGGTCAATCTAGGGCTCTTAGTCGTCTTTTACGACACCCACGAGCAAAGCAAGGGTTGGTAGTATTCGAAGCCGCTACCACACAGCCACACGCTACACACAGGTGCTTTGTATAATATATACCTATATATACATATATATATATCATCATTCATCATCATTCCAGCACATATACATCTAACTACTAGGCTCGAGCCTCCTCCACATTGAGAGTGAAATTGACTTACTATACTACGCTTACGGTTAGGCGGGTTGATATAGAGTTTTATTTCAAGTTTGCCTTCTATGGCATAGTTATTATTTATACGCACAAGATATCCTTTATTCGCCTTTTATGAGGGGGTGGTGAATTATATTACTTTTACATATATAATATATAACAAGTATTAGCTCCTGAAATTTAGGCACTAAATGCCGTCTAAATATACAAAACTACCATTTATATCTTTCTAACATTTTCAAACAATAGGACCGACACCTCTGCTAGCGATAATGTTACCAGAGTAGAGCCTCGGCTTCACTAAATTTCGTGCGCGAAAATACGTAGTACATCGTATTCAATACACTTTACAGAAAAGGTTGCTATTTAAAGCAAAATTTTTATAATCCTTTCTAGAATATTTTTAATTATTCTGTAATCTGTGAATATAGAATCTCTGCGGATTTTTTTTAAAGACTAAGAAAATAATTCTTGTGTTGCGGGGGACTTTACAAACTTTACTAGACTTTACAATTAACGGACACAAATTACATCCAGACTCAGAACAACAATTTGTGGATTGTACAAAATGTTTTGCCGCGTAGGATTCGAAATCACGACAGTGGCACGGTAGGTCGGTATCTTAACCACTATGCTATTTGTGCAGTCAAAGGTATGTAACACCACATATCTTTGATAGTTGGCTATTTTATTACTAACATCGTTATGGTAACAACTTTTATAACCCCCTCTCGCTCGAACTCAAGCCTTGTTCATAATTCGAGAGAAATAGTCCTACTGTACCACGCTAGTCAGACAGGTTATTTTGCCGGATCACTCACACTTGCATATTTGCTTCCTCATCCTCTATTCACTCAATCTTTCTACATGTCCAAACCACCTCAACATACCTTTTTTAATCTTTGTCACTGCTTCTTCGTTCACTCAACAGCGCTCTTCTAATACACTATTCCTAGTTTTATCTTACAACCTTACACCACATATCCAACGTAGAGACCTCATCTCTATAGCATTTATTCTACTTTCATGTCTTCAAACAATTATATTTTAACACTAGCAACCCGCCCTCGCTTCGCTTCGGTTATAGGTTATAGTCGTTTTACCCGCGTAGTTCCCGTTCCCGTGGGAATACCGGGATAAAATATAGCCTAGTTTACGCCCTGATATTATAGCTTTCCATTGGTGAAAGAATTTTTGAAATCGGTCCAGCCGTTTTCAAGATTACTCGGAACAAACAGACAGACAGACAGACAAAAATTTTTTAATTGCTATTTTAGGCATAGGTGTCGTGCAAATAACCGCGTGAGCATGAAAAAAGCGTATTATTTTGACATTACAAACAGACACACCAATTTTATTTATTGACTAGCAATCCGCCCTCGCTTCGTTTCGGTTATAGGTTATAATCGTTTTACCCGCGTAGTTCCCGTTCCCGTGGGAATACCGGGATAAAATATAGCCTAGTTTACGCCCTGATATTATAGCTTTCCATTGGTGAAAGAATTTTTGAAATCGGTCCAGCCGTTTTGAAGATTACCCGGAACAAACAGACAGACAGACAGACAGACAAAAATTTTTTAATTGCTATTTTAGGCATAGGTGTCGTGCAAATAACCGTGTGTGCATGAAAAAAACCTATTATTTTGACATTACAAACAGACACTCCAATTTTATTTATTGGTATAGATATAGATAATTCCTTGTAATCGATCTCATATTCTTTACAATTTATACAGACGAGCGTTCTACTTGAGTTGGCTAGTATTATTTACATCATCATCATCATTTCAGCCCATAGTCATCCACTGCTGGACGTAAGCCTCCCTCATGTTACGCCACAAAGTACGGTCTTGTGCCGCCTGCATTCAACGACGAACAGCAACTTTCACCAGATCATCGATCCACCTAGTAGAGGGCGTCCTACGCTGCGTCGTCCGATGCGTGGTCGCCACTTGAGAAACTTTCTTCCCCAGCTGTTGTCGGTTCGCTAAGCGCTGCAGCCTGTCCACTTCAGCGTGCTAATTCTTCGTATTATTTATAATGCAGACAAATTCAAGAAGTATATACAAGAAATCTAGCAGCCGCATAATCTGCAGATTCATGCCACTTTGCCGCCATTTTGGTTAACTCTTAATACTGAGTCTTCCATGAACATTTTTGCTTTACCTAAGATTCAAAACAGTAACATTACGATTGCTCATTGTACCTTTATCTCACTGTACTCAAAGCATTAGTACTAATTATAAAATGATAAAATAATATTTTAAAGGACAAAGGAATGAATTAGTACGATTTATTTTCACCATTTCATTTCCTTGAAACAAACGCCGGGCCGGCCCTTCGTTGAAATTTCATTTGTCCAAATTAAATTAACCCTTCGTATTATTATATACTGTACTTGCTGTTTAGAATAGCTATAGATACTACCAGGCCTAAAATTGTTAATGGCTAACGTAAAGACAAAAAGTTATTTTTTTTTATATGGCCAATGGTGGAGAACGAGCGAGCAGCACACCTGATGGTAGGTGATACTGCCACACATTGATCTTTGCGATACCAGAGGCACAGACCGGCCGTTGCCTGCTATAAAGAAAATACTCTTTTAACCTCGCTTAAAGAAGGACAAGTCATAGTGCTCGGGAAACACAGCAGTAGGTAGTTCATTCCATAGTTTGCACGCACGTGGGAGAAATGATCGCTGGAAACGTACAGTCGAAAGCCATAAGGCTTCCAGGTGAAATGAAGGAATTGTGTCGAGTGGTCAAATTGTTAAAACAGTGTTGGTGGTACCAAGTTATTATCAACTAGTGTGTTATGGTCAAGGATATGGGTAAATGGTTAGATCTGGTGGCAAAATCATCAGTTGCAGATTAAAATACAGATCAAATAATGGAGTTCTATCTTATCCTTTCATTACCCTGTATGCTTTAGTAATAACTATTCTATAACCAATCAGAGGAATGTTATTAAAATTCACAGAAAGAATGAATTAAGCACTGTCATTAATCAATTTTAAATCCAATACAGTGTATGGCCTCATTACTTCCCGGGCAAACGGTGAAGTCTAGGAACGTGGACAACAGTGATATTCTAGGACGCTCATAATTTTAATGCGATCGATCGATCATCAATCCGCCTGCGAATTTCCATTACGTCTTTTTCCTCACTTTGTAAGTAGGTTTACATCCATAGTGGGTGTCTATAAGCTGATGAGTGGATGGATTGAAGGAACTAATTAATATTTCATTGATGTACTTATAAGCAGCGGTGTGTGTGTGTGGCGTAATTAGAATATATACTTAAATTATTTTAAATTTGTCACGCTTCAGATGTGCGGTACGCTTTCATTTTAATTACTTCCAAGTTGTCACTTATTTATTTTATTTATATGATAGAACATAAGAAGTGATAATAGTAAATTTTAATTGTAGTTTCTTCAATACTGAGAAATATATTTCG
Organism: Lymantria dispar; assembly: GCA_032191425.1. Taxonomy (NCBI): domain Eukaryota; kingdom Metazoa; phylum Arthropoda; class Insecta; order Lepidoptera; family Erebidae; genus Lymantria; species Lymantria dispar. The sequence continues at coordinate 27,380,854 of CM063442.1, forward strand.
TTTATTTTATCAACCTGCATAATGATTCTCTATGAGAACGTCCATAGAAACTTCGCTTTAATAAATAAATTAAGACATGATAAAAACTTATGGTATTAATCACACACGAATTAAGACTCATTTATAAAGAGTACTACAAGACAGTGTCTTTATGACCTGTAAAATCATTTAAACGAATTTTATAGGACGTTTTATTGAATATATTATCTTCAATATACCTCTGGCTAGCCATCCATAAAATTTATCTAAGTGATATTTAAATTTATATTAATTTTTACGTAGTACAGAAGTGCAGAAATAAACATATAATTATAAACAAAATTTATAAAAAATCCTGTAAAGATAAAATTTCAATATTAGTGTATCTCTTTACATCCAGATAATATATATAGGGTCGCTTTTAGGATATCCTTGAATATTTTATTCCAATTTATTCATCACATTCCCGGGCCACTGCGACATTATATTAAATACTAACAACCCACCCTCGCCTCGCTTTGGTTTCAATCGGCTTTCCCGTTCCCGTGGGAATATCGCGATAAAATAAAGCCGAAGTTACTGCTTAGAAAGTCTTCTACCTGGCAGTGAAATATTATCAAAATCGGGCCAGCCGTTTTGAGGATTACCTCAAACAAACAGACAGACAAAAAATCTTAAACTGTATTTTAGGCATAGGTGTAAAGCAAATAACCGTGTGGACATAAAAAAGCCCAGTATTTTGACATTACAAACAGATACTTCAATTTTATTTATTTGTATAGAGTATAGATACTTTTTTTTTTATGATCACCATTTCCGCTCATATACAACTCAATTTTGGGTTAAACCTCTGCTAGAATAAGTAACATAGATATAATTAAGATCCATTGTAAATAATTAAAGAAAATTCGCCTTACTATATTACCCTAGGTAAATGCCATACACTGTGGCGTTTACAGCGAATGGTTTCTAGCAATTGTCACAGTTTCGTCCTACACATCATCCGAGTCGTAGTTACCACTTAAGAACCTTCTTTCTCCGATGGTTTGCCTACTTTTACATATTACACGTAGACGTATTTGATAGATTCTGTACTTCCTTACATAGAGAAACTTCAAGTAAAGATGTCTCCATAGTTATTCAATTAAATAGTAAATTACAGCCGGATTTTTCGACTTTCAGTACTCAGCGCCCAGTACTTGTCTGCTTAAAAATAGCTCTATGAAGCTAACATTCATAGCTATCATCATCATCATCTTGCTCTTATCCCAATTACTTGGGGTCGACGCAATATGTCATCTGTTTTGACATATTGCAAAAAGTTTCGGCAATGACTTTTATGACCGGCCGCCTGCCTGACGTCAACCCTCCTTGGGAATGTAATCGTTGACCCAAATGGTACCATATGGAGTTGCTCCGGGTCAATCTAGGGCTCTTAGTCGTCTTTTACGACACCCACAAGCAAAGCAAGGGTTGGTAGTATTCGAAGCCGCTACCACACAGTACATTCATAGCTATATAAAAAAAAAATAATATAAAATCATTTAAAAGTAAAAGAAAAGAAACACGTCATGAATGTGGGTAGTGGTTAATTTCTATGGTCATCCTACTCAGTTCGGCTCAGTATCTGTCAATAATTTTCAATCATCTCATCATCATCTCAGCCCATACACGTCCCACTGTTGGGCTCGGGCCTCCTCCATAATGGAAGGGTAATTGACCCACTATACCACGCTGGTCAGACGTGTTGGTATAGGGTTTTATTTCGGGTTTTCCTTCTCTCGCATAGATGTGATATGCGTTTTATATCCCTTAGTCGTCTCGTACGATCACCCACGGGTAAGTTAGGGGGTGGTGAATTGTATTCTTACTCCGTCACCACACGGAAGATAATTTTCAATAGAGCCCCTATCTTATTGTGCCTTATTAAAGACTATTATAATTATCCTAGCGTTTTAATCTAGTCTATTAAAATTATTTTATTACACATCAACACATTACAGTAATTTCAAACCGCACGTATAGGAGTTAAAAATTAGGGCCATTGAAAATATTATGTCCCGTAAAATTTTTGGGATAATTAAAACGATTATGACGTGTCGTTTATTTTGAAAGGAAGGACCCTCATATATTAGAAGGATTAAAGCTTACAAAATAATGAGGTAAATGCTAGAGAGGTGTAACGTTACATAATAATTTCGTTGAGACTGGTGATGTGGCACAAATTATGTAAATTAGTGCCGTCAACGTTTTTTGAAAGGACAATTCGGAGGCGAATGGAGGACAAAGATCATGATTATTTTTTCAATTTTCAAAATTTGAATAATATTGAATATTTGAATGTTGATGCTATGTTTAATATATAATACTAATTCAGTATATAATACTATTGTATATGTATTTTTTAAATAAAATAATTAATAGAATCAATGATTTGAATAAATCTATATTTAATTAAAATCAATGATTTGAATAAATCTATATCTATACCAATAAATAAGATTGGAGTGTCTGTTTGTAATGTCAAAATAATAAGCTTTTTTCATGCTCACACGGTTATTTGCACGACACCTATGCCTAAAATAGCAATTAAAAAATTTTTGTCTGTCTGTCTGTCTGTTTGTTCCGGGTAATCTTCAAAACGGCTGGACCGATTTCAAAAATTCTTTCACCAATGGAAAGCTATAATATCAGGGCGTAAACTAGGCTATATTTTATCCCGGTATATCCACAGGAACGAGAACTACGCGGGTAAAACGACTATAACCTATAACCGAAGCGAAGCGAGGGGGGGTTGCTAGTTTGAAATAAAAACGTAACGAACGGTTCCGTACCATTATCTATAAAAAGGGAGAAAAATGGCGTTTGTCGTATGGGAGCCCCCTTTAAATATTTATTTTATTTTGTTTTTAGTATTTGTTGTTATAGCGGCAACAGAAACATAAATTTGAATTTGTAAAAATTTCAACTGTCTAGCTATCGTGGTTCTTGAGGTGCAGCCTGGTGATAGACAGAAGGACGGACGGACAGACAGAAAAGTCTTAGTAATAGGGTTCCGTTGTTGCCCTTCGGGTACGGAACCCTAAAAAGCAAAATATCTCTAATAGCTGGACAACAATCAACGCAAAAGAACTTCGTTAAATCATTTTTACTTTAAACATTTTTAGTAACGTTTGTATTAAATAAAATGTCAATTTTTCATTTCTCTTTAAAATTCTATAAACAACTGACAAATACGTAATAGTTTTAATATCTGATCAGCATCACCATCACAGCCCACATACGTCCCACGTTTGGGGGAATTTGACCTACTATACCATACTAGTCAGACATGTTGGTATAGGGTTCCATTTCGAGTTTTCCTTCTCTTGCACAGTTGTTGTGTGTATATTATATCGCATAATCGTCTTTTACTACATCCACGGGCAGGATAGGGAGAGGTGAATTGTAGTCTTACTCCGTTACCACACGGATTATATATCTGATACAAGAAATAATTGAAAATAAAATAAAAAGACAAGCCCACTGAATTTTTCTGTGACAAGCCGGATTATCTCAGTGGCAGCCATGTTTTGGTGGTAGTTTATTGTTGAAGATAATATGTGAGCAAGCCAAAACGTCTGACCAGCACGGTGTTCGGTCGATTTCCCTTCCATTGTCACAGAGCCCTGAGAATAACAGTGGGACTTATATGGCCTTAGATGATTATAATGATTATGAAAACTGATAATATCTAAATGCTCCCGGCGAATTTACCATAATAAATGGTTCTGACTGTGAATTAAATTGGAAAAAACCGTTTATCATTTCGTAACAAATAAATATCTTTATAAACAGCAGTTCCATTCATCTCCATTACAGATCATCCATGTCCCAATGCTGAGCTCGAGCATCCTCCACAATAAGACGAAAATTGACCTTCTACACCACGCTATGCAGACCGGTTGATATAGGATTTTTTTTTTAGAGTTTTCAATGTCTTGCACACAGTGACGGATATAGGCTTGATTCCGCCCTAGACCCTGTTTATCGCGCCGCCATTAATATTAGAATAAATTTTATTAATTTTAATCCAATATTTTTATTTAAAATGGCTTTATTTCGTTAGAATATAATATTCAATTATAACTAATAAAATATTACAGATACATACGCAATAAACATTAGACAAATAAAATATATATATTTTTTTATATATTAATCAATTTAATTATTTCTTTTTCCACGCTTTCTGTAAAAAAAATAGTTTTTTGACTGTCTTTAGTTTTTATTGTCTCTGAAATTTTAGCATTTCGAAAATTTTGCCGCCCTTCAAATCATGCCGTCCTAGGCCCGGGCCTCACGCGCCTAGGCGTAAATCCATTACTGCTTGCATAGATGTTATATACATACCTATTATATCTCTAACGACATCCACGGGTAAGATAAGCATAGGAACAAGAGAGATCCTCCACATCTTTCATTTCATTTCCACAATACGAATGTAATTGATCTATTGTATCACGCTAAAAAAAAAACATAACTAATCATCAACAAACAGCAGCCGGAACAAAATACTAAACGTATCAACATTCAAACACAGCTTAACATGATATGAATATTTAAACAAGGGGTATTATTCCCTAAGGGTAAATATTGACTTTGTGTTACAATTTGTGCCTAAATATCTAAACTTGTGTTGATTACGAGAACATTCTATGCATTGTTGTTCAGCATTGTTATATTATTACAATCTTGATAAGCTCTACAGTTAATGGTATTATAATTTGCTTTGATTCAAAATAAATTAAAAGCATCTCATGTGTGTCTTATGCGACTGGGGCGGCGTAGGCGCGAATATCTGTGCCTCATGCCGCCCTAGCCGAGGCCGCGGGTGACGTGACCGAGGATTAGTCCGTCACCCAACGAGAGGCCGACCGCGTGAGGAAAGACCGACGTCTTCCCGAGGAGGAGACCTCGGTCGATGGGAGGATACCCCAAATAGGGGGTGTTCCGTCGGGCCGACCACTGACGTCAAGTCCCCCTGCTCCGGTGGTCGGCCCAACGACGAAGGCGACGTGCATCGTGGGTGGGTTGTGGGTGTGTGTGCTTACGGCCCTCTGTCGCCCCGGACGGAGTGGTGCGAGTAGCGAGCCGACCGCAACCCACCCGCAAAAAAAAATTTGTGTATTAATTTACAGTTTTCATCATCATTTCGACTTATATACGTCCAACTGCTGGGCTCCAGCCTCCTCTACAAGGAGGGAAACTGACCTTACTATAAGATGCTGGTCAGACAGGTTGGTATACGGTTTTATTTCGAGATTTCATTCTCTTTCATAGATGTTATATGCCTTAGTTATTTTTTACATTCACGGGCAAAATAAGAAGTGGTGACTTGTATTGGTACTCCGTCATCACACAGAAAATTGTATATAATTCCATTATTTATATTATTTTCCGTGTAATGACGGAGTAAAAATACAATGCACCACCCCACTTTCTTGCGCGTGGGTGTCGTAAAAGACGACTAAGGGATATAATATGCATATAACATATATGCAAGTGAAGGAAATCTTGAAATAAATCTCTATACCACTTCATCCGACCAGCGGTTAATTTCCGTCTTGTTTTGGAGGCAGCTCGAGCTCAGCAATAAGATGTATATAAGTTGCGATAATGATGATTAATGAGAGATCTCATCTTCATATCATATCCCTTAATCGTCTTTTACAACATCTACGGGCAACAGTTATTTAGGGTAGTGAATTGCATTCTTGCTCCGTCACGACACGTAAAAGAGATTTATAAAAAGATTTATAAAATAGAATTGGAGAGAGATTATAAAAATATGACTTAGATAATTGTATTCATATTATTTTTTATTAAATTTAAAGAAATGTTTCACAAAAAGAAAATGAAATCTGAAATGAAATCTAATACTTTAAAAATAATTTCTTTTTCCATGTGGTGACGCAATAAAAATATAATTCTCCATTTTTTTTCCTACCCGTGGGTATCGTAAAAGATGATTAAGCGATTACAATGTGGAGATAACATCAGGCAAAAGAAAGAAAATACAAAATAAAACCCTTTGCCAACCCATCTGACCAGCGTGGTGTATTAGGTCAATATTCACCCCATCGTGGAGGAGACCCGAGCTCGTGAGAATGAGGATATTTTTTTCTCTTAAATGAATTATTTAGAAGCATAATTCAGCCAAATACATAAAGCAATAATGATAACTTGCATTATCACAAACCATTATTTGATAGCTAATAGACTTACTAGCGGGGACATTTTCAATCCTATATAACTCAGAGAAATTACCCACTAAATAGATATTAGCTATATACGACGCAAACACACATGAGAAAATAGATTTAAACACATCAGCATAGAGTCGTAAATTGAATGATATAAAAACATCCTGAATACGTTAATTGTAACAAATCGTTTAAGATTCAACTTTTGTGATTCATATATTGGACAGAAGCCAGTGCAAAATGCTTTTCAAAATTATCTAAAGTTAAAACATTTCTCAGTCTTAATTCGAATACTTGTTTCATTAGTATGTTTTTAGAATTCAAGATTTATGTATCCATTTACGTATAGTGAAGGAATAAGAATGAAGTTTTCCATCCCCTCTTTTACCAGTGGGTGTCGTAAAAGACGCCTAAGAGATGTGATACTCAGATTATACCTATAAAAGACAAGGAAAACTCTACATAAAACCTGATACCTAACGTCTGACCAGTGTGGTTTAATAGATCCATTGTGGTAAAGACCCAAGGCCAACAGGACTTATACGGGTTAAAATGATGCTGATGAATAATATATTAGTTTTTTTTATTGCCAAGTGCAGCAAACGAGCAATCAGCGCACCTGATGCTAAGTGATACTGCCTACCTTGAAGAAAATGCTCTTCTTAAACCTCATTTAAAGAAGGACATACCATAGAGGTCGGGCAACATAACAGCAACAAGCAAGCAACAACAACATACAGTTGATGTCCATAATGTTTCCAGGTGAATTGGATGAACCCTTTTTTTTATTGCAAACGGTGGCAAACGTGCAAACAGTACACCTGATATAATGTTATCTGATGTTTACGCGAGCACTACACATTATAAATAAAACTACTTTTACGGATTATATCGCGTTTGTATTTGATTTATGATTGCCCGACGTTTCGAACACTTTGCAGCATTCATGGTCACGGGCGGACTAACGTGTCTCACGTCCAACAAGTAATCGTTATTACAGACATTTATGGCATAAATGTCTGTAATAACGATTACTTGTGTTATTAAATGTCTGTAATAACGATTACTTGTTGGACGTGAGACACCTTAGTCCACCCGTGACCATGAATGCTGCAAAATGTTCGAAACGTCGGGCAATCATAAATCAAATACAAACGCGATATAATCCGTAAAAGTAATTTTATTTATAATGAGTACACCTGATGGTAAGTGTTGCTGCCGCTTATGGACCTTTACAAGGCCGCTGCCTACCATGAAGAAAGTGAAGGCAGTGTGAATGCATTGAGGCTCGGTGATACCAAGGGCACCACCAAAATCCTCCACACACTAACACCCTGCTACGGTGTCGAGTGGAACGGTAGTAAAACAGTGACGGTAGTACCAAATCAAACAGTTTCTCAGAGCATTTCCCATGAAAGAGCCGGTAGAGTACACAGAGTGATCCTTGTTTGCTAGATTAACTTATCATCGTCGTCATATTCCTCTTATTTCAATTACTTGTGGCCGATACAATATGTATTCTTCTACATATTACAAAGATTTTAGCAATAGTTTTATGACCTGCCGCCTGCCTAAAGTCAACCCTCATCATCATCAACGCAGCCCACATACGGCTCACTGTTGGGCTCGGGCCTCCTCCACAATAGGAGTATATTTGACCTTTTTTTTTTTTTTTTATTTATTACCAAAAAGCAAAAAACTTGTACAGAATTAAAATATAGTGCCACTTAAACCTCTTGGGTTTGTGTGTGACACTTTACAATCCATTCCGGTATAAATGCCTACACACAAATGAATCAACATACACACACACGCACACACACATATACATATATATGTATATACACACATGTGTATACAGCTATACATATTAATTTATCATTACAAATATATGCAGTATTAGTATAAGACAGAAAAGAAAAGAGAAAAAGTAAACAGTAAGAAGAATAATATTTGCCGACTATAAGTTCGATAAGAAGTGTTTCTTTAGAACATATTTAACGTTTTTTAAATTAATATTACTGCGTATGGGGGTAGGTAAAGAATTTAGCAGTCGTGGTATTAGGTATGCGCTGGTCCGTTCGCCGTAATAATTACCTGCAGTAGTAGTAACAAATTTGTTCTGTGCGACTTGACGCGTATATATAGAGTAATTTATTTTGTGTTGCACTTGAGTGTTAAAAAACTGTTCTTTTAGGAGGCTATATTTAACTTTTTCATGTATTGGTAGCGTTTTACAATATTTAAATAGTGTGTTGTCATCTTCGCTTTGAGATCGGATTCTGGGTGGGACTATTATCTTTAATATACTGAGTTGGATTTTGTAAATAGAATTTAAATACGTTTTAAAAGTACGTCCATAACTGGATAATCCGTATGATACGATTGAGTCAAAGAAAGCGTTATATAACAATAACTTGGTGGAAATATACCATGCTGGTCAGATATGTTGGTTTATGGTTTCATTTCGAGTTTTCTATCTCTTGCACAGATGCTATGTGCATATTATATCCCATAGTCGTCTTTTACGACATTCACGGGCAAGGTGAATTGCATTCTTACTCAGTGACCACACGGCAAACCCTACTTGGGAATATTATTCTTGACCAGACGACATTAGATGGAGTTGGTCCAGATCGATATAAAGCTCTTAGCCGTTTTTTACGATACCTACGAGTAATGCAAGGTTTATTTATATTCGTAACTGTCATTACATAGCAAGACTTTGATCACTATCATCATCGCAGCCCACATACGTCCCACTGTTGGGCTCGGGCCTCCACCACAATGGAAGGGAATTTGGCCTACTATACAATTCTGGTTAGATATATGGGTATAGGGCTTCATTTCCGGTTTTCCTTCACTTGCACCGATCTTATGTGCATATTATATCCCATAGTCGTCTTTTACGATATCCACGGGCAAGATCGGGAGTGGTGAATTGTATTCATACTCTCCCACCACACAGATAACTTTGATAAATAAAACTATTTTGACGAATTTTATCGCGTTTACATTTGATTTTTGATTGCCCGATGTTCCGAACACTTTTCAGTGTTTATGATCACGGGCGGACTAAGATGTGTCCATTCGCCCATTGAAGGGTAGCAACACGAAGTATGTACTGGCAACATTTGTAGCCGATCGTCGTTGTATAATATGTAATTTTTGTGTAAACATCAGAAATCAGCAAAACTCTTGCTCAACAGTGGGTAATAACATATATAGTGACTATTTTTGTCGTATTTTTGATTAATAATATGATAAGCTATCAGGCGAATCAATATCATCATCTTAATATATATAAATCTCCTGTCACGATGTTTGTCCGCGATGGATTCCTAAACTACTTAACCGATTTTAAATTAAATTGGCACACCGTGAGCAGTCTGGTCCAACTTGAGAAATAGGATAGCTTAGATCTTTAATTATAGTCGCAATTTTATTTTATTACAAATTATTTGTCTATAATTAATTGACAGTCACAATTATCTGTTAACTCCAAAAGATTCTAAAAGATGGCGATATCTGTTGACTAGATTTAAGTAATTTAAGTAATTTGTGTGTGCTAAATGAGATTCGAGAATGGTTTAGATTCACAATTGGACCCGGTAGGTGGCGCTTTATTTGAACAGAACAACGTCTGTTGGGTCAGCTAGTATATAATAAATAAAAGGTTCTAATGAAAATAATTGATGTCTCAAACGCCGACAAAATGTCGCCACGATTTTCTCATAAGTATTTATTTATAAACAACATAATTTGTACGCTTATAAGAATTCCAATTTGTTAATGGTTATTTTCCTAAATTGAGCAAAATACGTATGTAGGAATGCAATTCGAGACACAACAAGATAAAAAATCTTTCTAAAAAAAATTATATTTCGCGTTATCCTACGTTTTTTAAAAAAAAACGACACTCATCATCAGCTTGCTCTTATCCCAATTACTTGGGGTCGACGCAATATGTCATCTGTTTTGACATATTGCAAAAAGTTTCGGCAATGACTTTTATGACCGGCCGCCTGCCTGACGTCAACCCTCCTTGGGAATGTAATCGTTGACCCAAATGGTACCAGATGGAGTTGGTCCGGGTCAATCTAGGGCTCTTAGTCGCCTTTTACGACACCCACGAGCAAAGCAAGGGTTGGTAGTATTCGAAGCCGCTACCACACAGCACTAAAAATGACACTAATAATAGATAAATCGGCCAAGTACGAGTCGGACTCGCGTACGAAGGGTTCCGTACCATTGAGCAAAAAAGGGCAAAAAAGATCGCGTTTGTTGTATGGGAGACCCCTTATATATTTATTTAAATTTGTTTTTAGTATTTGTTGTTAAAACGGTAACAGAAATACATAATTTGTAAAAAATTCAACTGTCTAGCTATCGCGGTTATTGAGATACAGCCTGGTGTCAGACAGACGGACGGACAGACGGACAGACAGACAGCGAAGTCTTAGTAATAGGGTCCCCCCGTTTTTACCCTTTGGGTACGGAACCCTAAAAAAGGTATTTAATACATTGAAAGTTTTATTATAACGCATTATCTACTTGACATTTGTACGTGCATCGTAAAAATTTACTCTCATCAATTTCGCCTAACGCGTCAAAAGACTAACTACCTAACTTCGAAACTGGTGGGTCGACGCCCGCCGAGGAGTCATTGCCCATTGGGCAGTCCGGCTGGAGAGTCCTCGGTACGGTGTCAGGACCGTCGAGGCCTTGCGGCCGGTGCTGATGGAGTGGTTGGAGCGGACGCACGGGGTGCTTTCCTTCCGACTGGTGCAGGTGCTAACGGGGCACGGGTGTTTTGGGAAGTACCTGCACAAGATTGCCAGGAGGGAGAGTACACCGTCCTGCCACCACTGCAGTTGCGACGAGGACACGGCGCAGCACACGCTCGAGGAGTGTGCTGCGTGGGAGGGGGAGCGCCATGAACTCGTCGCGATTATCGGTGCCAACCTGGCGCTGCCGACCATCGCCAGGCAGATGCTCGACAGCGTCAGGAACTAGGACGCGATCGCCGCCTTCTGTGAGGCCGTAATCTCACGGAAGGAGGCGGCGGATCGTGTGCGAGTAGAGCTCCTATTTGGCGACACGTTCCGCCGCCGGCGACACGGGCAGCGCAGGCGCGAGTATCTGCGCCTAATGCCGCCCTAGCCGAGGCCGCGGGTGATCGGACCGGGGAATTGTCCGTCACCCGCAGAGAGGCTGACCGCGCGATGGCGACCGACGTCCCAGTACGTCGAGACTTGAGGTTACCCGAAAGGGTATTCCGTCGGGCCGACCACTGATGACAAGTCACATCTGCTCCGGTGGTCGGCCCAACAAACAACGAGGTGACGTGGGTACGGGTGGTTTGTGGGCCCGCGCGCCGTCCTTTCATCGCCCCGGACGGACAGGACCGCGCGTGCGCTTACCATAGCCCACTCAAAAAAAAAAAAAAAACCTATCTTCGAAAAATATTACGTTTTATTTCATTAGAAAGAACGAAGAATACATAAATAAAGAAACAGTATCAGTAGATTTATTAGATAAGTGCTTAGTGAACTATTTAAAAGGAAACAAACCAAGCACTGCATCATTTCAAATCCGTCAGTCGTACAACGTATAATATAACGAGTCACTTAACAAAATGATCGGATTATGTTTCATTGACACTGTAGTGATTCATGTTCATCTGGCATGGAGCCAAATGTTGCTTAAATAGATGTACTCAGCGCTAAATTACATTCTGTTGGATAACTTCGTGGCAGTTTCAAGGAGTAGTCGTTGAGTTACATCATTGCTTAGATTTGTATTGACCAGTCAAACTTATTCCTACACAGATGGCGTTTCGAAGTTGTTATCTTATCCATGTCTTGTCATGGACTTCATTTCTAATATATGTTCTCTAAGGAATTGGAATACAATTCAAGGTCTCTTTATTTTTAAAGTCTATAATCCTGGTATTGCGAGGGACTTCACATACATATGATTAATCGGCCCAAATTGCATCCAGATTTAGAACAACAATTTGTGGATCGCACAAAGTGTTGTCCTGCGCGGGATGTAACCCACGAGACTGGCATGATAGATCGTGTGCTATCATAAAATGTGAGTAATAAATGTAAGCAGATAATACAATGAAAAGAAGAAAAACTCAAAACGAAAACTTCTCTTCAATTTGTCGGACTAACATGAGATACTAAGGCATTTTCCCTAGAATTAAAAAAAGAAAGACTTGCCCAATAGGGATGGTTTCTGGCTGAATAAAAATAAAGTTCTTGGTTCAAAATAAATATTAGCCAAGTCGATAAAATTATTACTTTTGTTACGAACTTGAGGAAAAGAGCACAAGAACAGCTCATGTAGGTAATCCTCACTTATACATTTAGAAATACTAATACCATAGCCACATTCCTGGTTATCACGATTTCATAGCTAAGCAAATCGCTTTGAAAATCAGAATAAATTGTGAAAATATAAATCCGCAATTATATCCATTATCCATTCGCCCATTAGCTTATCGTTGTTCACTATTCAATAGAATCCTTTCTCGGAGGATTATATCAGCATTGCCTCGTATGGCAGGTGGACGGGCGATCTGCTGTTATAGATTTTGCATAAGAGTGATGCTGCTTAATTGGCCCTGGTGCTCTTTTACATGGATTTACGATACCCACAGGTGAGTGAGATGTGGCGATGACACCTTGTATTCTTAATAGGTCTCTACTCGGATAAACTTAAACAAAAATGTAATTAACTTTCAAATGCATATCATTTGAACCGACATAACCCGAAGAATTAGAACGTTAAAATGGCAATGGACAGGCCACGTGGCTCGTCGAAAAAAGATTCTCGAGTAGCAACCCCAAAACAGACGGTGCAGCGTAGGCAGGCCCCTACTATTACATTTTGAAAGTCGCAAGAAACCGTTGAATGTAAGTGGCACAAGACCGTTCCGAGTGATATTCTCATGGGGAGGTCTATATCAACAGTGTACGTTATGAGATGATGAATCAATGAATGGATTCATTTGAACAGATTACGATTGATTTCGATAACGTTGTTATGAATTATTTAAACGAATGTTTCGTTTAGAATTTTATTACCTTTACTATCGAAATCAAATAACATTTTCGACAGCGAACAAAGTTTTACTGCCGAACTAAACACACAGAATAACACCTTCAATATCAATAACTCATCTGTTATCAATTTTATTATGTCCCATAAAGCGATTTCGCCCACAGATTTCAAGTAAACAATAGGTTATAAATCATTCTACCACATTGTTTTGTGTTGACTAAATAGATTTGTTTTCAAATAAAAATTTTGGTGCTTAGTGTTGTTGCAGCTGGCAATATATCAAATAGCAATCCGGCATTGATACTAAAACACAACCGCTTTCTTCAACCCATATCTTCATATTTTTCTTCTTAACTCAATATTACATTGTTGATCGCGGGCCTAGTCTAAAATGAGAGGCAAATTTACCTATTTATCATCATCCCAGCCTTATATTAGGCTCAGGCCTCCTCCATAATGGGAGGGGAATTGTCCTACTATTCCACGCTGCACATACGTATTGGATTAGTGTTTGTTTAGAGATTTTTGTTCTCTTGTACAAATGTTATATGCTTATTATGTCCCTTACTCGTCTTTTACGACATCCACGGGCAAGATAGGGAGTGGTGAATTGTATTCTTACTCCGTCACCACACAGAAGACCTATTATACCACTATAATTATGGGTTAGCAAAGGCTTTTACGTCAAGTTTTACGATACTGGAAAGATTTATTTGATAGAACAACAGCCATCTGTCTACAGCCGCGAGCCGGTACTTCCCTGATAATATCCTACTCTTACAGGCAATCGACGTCTGAAAAGTAGCAATTTATTACTGCACTTCATTCGGTGAGCGGGAGAGGAGAAAGCCTAACTTTCTGATGGGTTTTGGTAATTCCCTGTAACAACGAACCTCATTGCATGCATTAACATTTCTTTCACTTTCTTCACGGTAAGTAGTCAAAGGCAACCTAGCAAAAGTCCATGAGCAACAGTATCACTTAACAACAGGTGTACTGTTTACTCGTTGGCCACCTACACTAATAAAAAAGGAAATATTCTTTTTACTATTCTGCACGGCGTTCCAATGTAAGCTTATATGTTCTATTACCCTACATTGATTAAACGGCATAGAATTTTGTATGGAGTATTTCTCCTATATCATTATGTAAATCTCTCTCAATACCTAATTTTTTACGATATAAACATGCAAGAAAGGGATAGTAGATACAGGTGTGATCGAGGCATAAGCTATAGTAAATCATTCACGATTTGATAACGTATAACTTCAATAAATTGCCACAAAATGACTTGATATCTTGGACGTCTGTTATATAATTTGTTATTATACTTTCGTTGCTTTTTGAAAATTGCATAGAATTCTCCATTACCTTTAACCTATTTCAAATTAATTTTATTTTACAAGCACTTATAAAGTTATTTATTAGACGACGCTTTATAAAAAAAAAAATGCTGGCTTAAGTGGAATGAACTTGGAAAACTTTTGAGCGTATTATTCCAGTACGTTAGTCAATTAATCAACTGTGATATTAAATTAAGTTACCTGAATTAATCCAATTCTTCAACAGTTACACATTTACGAATGTCATCACAGAATCTAATCTATCGTTGAGAGATTGTTCTGAAATTACTGTAATTTGATTAGAACTAAGAAGTAATTAACATCGGTGTGGGAGGTCGCTATCAGGATAACAGGCAGATAATTAGAATCACACGAAGACCAGACTGTTTGATGTGACAAGAATAAGTTTTGAGACGAGGTTGTGACGGGAATAACGAGCGACGATTGATTAAGGTGCACGGGGGTGAGTGAACTCTAAAGTGAGGGTTAAATCAAGTTAAAGTTTTTGTACGTTATACATTATGTATAGAATTTTATACGTTATCTCTGACGCGGCAAGTGGGGTTACAGAATAATAAAAAGAATATAGTTCGTCGTCGTCATAGTTCAGATAAATTGAATGTATTTATTTTCTATTCTTTCCTAAAATACTACATCAAACATGACATAGTCCAGACATATAAAAATAATTCGATATATTGGAGGCATAATATATTCATAGTTATCATTTCTATTCAGGCTCTCACCGTCTTAGGCTCACATAGATTTCAATAAAATCACAATATCTAAGAAATCATAAAAATCCTTTGTAATCTTAAAAAAACAACTAGATTTAAGAAGAAAATGACATAATTGCAAGAAAAAAAAGCTAGTATAAATAGCCTCTGCTAACTGGCGCGGCTAAATATAGTCTTAAGCTAGATTTAGTTAAATTTAAAACGAACACTCAGTTTATTAAAATGCTTTTAAAAATGTATATGCACACTGCACACAAAAATGTACATGTTTATTTAATAAATAAAATAGCAACTGGAAAAAAAAACCAGATAAGTAAATAACTTCACACAACATCTAGTGATTTGTGATATATTAATAAAAAAGAGACTGATTAAAAATGTTTCAAAACCTTATTCATCTATGCCAATAAATAAAATTGGAGTCTGTTTGTAATGTCAAAATAATAGGCTTTTTTCATGCTCACACGGTTATTTGCACGACACCTATACCTAAAATACAGATTAAAAAATTTTTGTCTGTCTGTCTGTCTGTCTGTTTGTTCCGGGTAATCTTCAAAACGGCTGGACCGATTTCAAAAATTCTTTCACCAATGGAAAGCTATAATATCAGGGCGTAAACTAGGCTATATTTTATCCCGGTATTCCCACGGGAACGGGAATTACGCGGGTAAAACGACTATAACCTATAACCGAAGCGAAGCGAGGGCGGGTTGCTAGTTATCCAATAAAAACAATTGTGAACAAAAATCACCCCATAGTCATAATTACAACCAGTGTACCCAAACGCCCCAACTAGAGATAACAGATGAGGGTGACATTGTTATGTCGTAATGTAATTTCTGTGTAATATTTTACGTAGGCAAACGAATATTTTATACTAGCAATCCGCCCTCGCTTCGCTTCGGTTATAGGTTATAATCGTTTTACCCGCGTAGTTCCCGTTCCCGTGGGAATACCGGGATAAAATATAGCCTAGTTTACGCCCTGATATTATAGCTTTCTATTAGTGAAAGAATTTTTGAAATCGGTCCAGCCGTTTTGAAGATTACCCGGAACAAACAGACAGACAGACAGACAAAAAATTTTTAATTGCTATTTTAGGCATAGGTGTCGTGCAAATAACCGTGTGAGCATGAAAAAAAACCTTTTATTTTGACATTACAAACAGACACTCCAATTTTATTTATTGGTATAGATGTTTCGTTTTCACGGTAACAGCTTAAGAATACAATGACGATTGGAATGGATGTCGCGGGTGGGTCGTCGTGGGGGGATTCACAAACATAAAAATAATTGTGTCCGTGTGGTGACGGAATAAATATACAATTAATTACTCTCTATCTTGACCGCGGATGTTATAAAAGACGACTACGACATTGCATAGAAGTTACACGCGTGTAACATCTAAGCAATAGAAGAAAATGGTGGTGGTGGTGCATGGTGTAGTCAGCTTAATTCCCCTCCTATTATGAAGAAGGCTCGTGCCCAGCAGTGGGACGTATATAAGCCAAGATGAAAATTAACTGACAGAAATAATAATCTGACTCGGAATACTCATCTGCGAGAGCACAAAGTATAAAATATCATTCTTTTTTTTTATTTATCTTTATTTTTGATGACATAAGTAAAGGTGTAAACATATTTCGCAACGTAATTAATTAATCGAGCAAGTCCATTGGCGTTAATTGCCAAAAAAATTCAAACAATGATATTTTCCGAGAATAATACTTACCTTGTTTCGGTAACTGGAAATGTGATATTTTGTCACCGTTGCCTACAATATAATAGAAGCAATATTTTTGCTACAAAATGCTTAATTGTTTGTGACGTCACCACCTTAAGCTAGCTCAACCTTTTATCCTAACAAAAATTGTCAAAATGAATCGTGTCAATGTTGTTGAAATTTTCTTGACATTGTAAATATCTTTAGCAATAAATAACTTCTTACAAGAATTTTGAAATAAGGACTTCTTTAGGCGCGTTGAACACTTTTTGTGTGAACAAAAATCATGAGGCGTCATTTATGTGAACAGAAATCATTAAACTCGCGTCATCGTCACCAAACGCCTGTCTCGGGAAATGATATAGAGCGCATGTGCGCTTGCTCGTAACGTTCAAACACGAAGTATTAAATTTGAAATTTATAACTTTTTAAATAAAATTACTTTACGGGTTTTATCGCGTTTGTATTTGATTTTCGATTACCCGACGTTTCGAACACTTTGCGGCGTTCATGGTCACGGGCGGACTAAGATGTCTCACGTCCAACAAGACCACCACAAGACTGCAGGACACTGTGAGCACTTATTGTATAGATTTGACTCACAATAATAAAAGCTTAAGATAATTTTAAAAATTAAAACCTCTTAGTAACATAAAGTAAGCCGCCATCAAAATTAATATTAATTTAGCATCATGTCACCTGATTTTTCTTGCCGGATTTTTCTCAGTGTGGCCGTGTTCCGATCCGGTGGTAGTATACTAGATTGTTAGGGTTTTTAATTATAGTTACTGTTAATTTTAATGTTAAATAATTACTAACCATAAACAATATAATCTTTTCATATAGCATCATTTTCTTCTTACACTGACAATTAATTTGTATTAAAATGTGGGTCAATATTTAATAACTATTTTCTGTATCGGGTAGATAATTATAAATTTTCTGCAATAACGATGACTTGTTGGACGTGAGACATCTTAGTCCGCCCGTGACCATGAACACTGCATGCAAAGTGTTCGAAACGTCGGGCAATCAAAAATCAAATACAAACGCGATAAAATCCATAAACTAGTTTTATTTAAAATGTGTAATACTCGCGTAAACATCAGAAATCATTATTTATAACTTTTATTGAAAATATTGCACTAGACATTTTACAATAAATTATTAGCTAATTTAAATTATTATTTTTGATATATTTTTTATAAAGAAGTGTTTATGGCCAAGGATTAAAATTTTAAATTGCTCACTAAGACTTCCTTATAAATCAAAAATAATTCTTCAATAGTAATATATTAGCTAAACGATAGAATTTACAAGTTACCTAGTTTCTACTTCTTTTGACAGCCCCCAAATACTGTTCTGTATTTTTTTTATTATCTTCCTTATTTCTTTCAGCCTATATAAGTCTCACTGTTAAGCTCAGCTTTTGCACAATGGAAGGGGAATTGACCTACTATTCCACGCTGATCAAACATGTTGGAATAGGTTTTACACCGAGTTTTCCTTCTTTTCCATGGATACTAACTGCATATGTCCCTAAGTCGTCTTTTAAGACATACACGAGGAAGAGAGGGAGTGATTAATTGTATTCTTACTCCATAATCACACGCATCTCCATTAATAACGTATGAATATAATATCTGATACGCCATTTTGAAACAAACATGCGGAATTTCAATTGCACAGATGGCGTAGTAGTTCAAATAGTGACCTAGAGCGCCAATGTCGTGGGTTCGAATCCCATGCAGGACAACACTTTCTGCGATCCACAAGTTGTTGCTCTGAGTCTGGATGTAATTTGTGTCCGTTATTTATATGTTTGTAAAGTTCCCCGCAATACAAGGATTATTTGCTTATAACAGGGTGGTATCTTATTAAATATAATTATTGATGTGAAATATCTATAGGCGAGGGTGATCCCGATCATCGCGTGGCGTTAACGCCACGCTTCGCGGCACCCTTTTAATTAACGAAAAATAAAAATCTGAAAACATATGTGTACATTTTTGTAACGAAACCATAGTGCGATTTAAAATTTGTACAACGCCATCTAGTGCGCTTAAAGTAAATTGTTACCTATAATAGAAACTAATGAAAATAAATGTTTATTGAATAAAAATCATCATTTTCTTGGAAAAAAAATCGTAATATTATTTTTATTAATGTGCTATTTTAGTGCCTGTCGTAATCTGTTCTTTTATGCATATATACTTAATCTATAAAATAATGTATAATTCTCTAACTTGCCAATATAAGTATACCATACCTACTTACAGTACTTTCACGTACGAAAACTGGACAATCGCTTTTTATAGGTGTTTTATTAGTTTCAGATGTATATTTATTTGTTTGTATGTTACAGACTCCTAGGAATTGGATCTTGACCCACTTTCAACATTCAGATTTCATTTAAAATTTGTTAATTTAACAAGAACCAATGACGATAAAATAATTTAAATAGCTTGTCTCATTATCATCATCATCATTAGAGGATTAGAGATTTCTTTATAAAATATATTTTGTAGCTGAGATTTAGCCTTAGCTAGACAGATGTCGTTATTTTTGTTTGCTAAATCACACTTTCTTAACCGATCCTTTTGATTTTAACTACGCAGAAGTGTGTGAGGGAGACGTATCGACGCTATGTTAGGTCGTAAGCGGCCGAGCGGTGAATTAATATCATTTCTTTGTAATATCTTAGATAATAGTAGAAATCGTATTATTCTATTCAATACTTTAACATATTAGTGCCTGTCGTAATCTATGCTTTTATTCATATATATTAGGGATGTCGGAAGTGAAAAAAATATCGATATTTATAAAAAGATCAATATCGACGTCGATATATGGAAAAAGAAATATCGATATATCGGTCTTTAAAAAAATGCGTTTATTAAATAGTACAGTATTTAGTAGGGATATCGGAAATGAAAAAAACATATCAATATATAGATATATCTATATTTATCAAAATATCAATATCGACGTCGATATATTAAGGAAAAATATCGATATATCGGTCAAATTTTTAAAACATTTTGTGTTTTTAAAATAATAATGTATTTAGTCCACTCAAAATTCTTTTTTATTAAGCAATAATTACAAAAATATCAAAAACAAAAAAGCTATTTTCGAACCAATATTTTTCAACTTATTACATATTATATATTTATTCATATCCCATATTATATATTTATACCTATATTATATATTTATACATATCCCAGGAGAGAGCTACTGCCCACTCTCCTGGTAAACCCTTATACAATTTTTACGACTCGAAAGGGGTGGTGACAATTATATTCTTAACCCGACGCCATACGTAACTTAGTTAAGATCAAATTACTAAAAACTAAATCACTTTAATTGCCGGGGAATAGTGACTATTTTTTTTTAATAACAAGTATATTGTATAGAAAAAAATAAGTGATATAAAACTATTCGGTTAACGATTTATCATTTGAATTCTAAGCGACAGTCATATATCCAATATGTATTGGAATAATTCGATTATCATGTGTGTCAATAACAATAATTGTCCTTAATAAAAAGTGACAATCAAATGGCAATCAAAACATACTAATGTAGTGGCAATCAAAACATACTAATCACAGAGTATGTATACAGTTAATGCTATACTTTTATATTTCCTATCTTTTACGGTTCTAGATTCTAGACTTGATTTACACAAACAAAAAAAAATCGTTTTTGATTCGATTTCGATATTGGATATTTAATATCGATATATCAGCTCAAAATATATCGCTTAAAAATATCGATATTTCTAACAAAAAATATCCATATATCGATATTTTTTCAACAAGAAATTATTTTGTATATACTTGTACAAAATAATTTCGAAATTTCACATCTGTCAGGCGTCCTGAGCGACGGCTCACTTTTTTTTTGCAAAAAAAGAAACCGCCTTCAATAATGTAGACAATGTAGATAAATTTTTAGATTTCTGTTGATTTTTCAAAAATCTCTTGTATGATTTTGGTAAAATTTTCATGGAACCATTTGGAAAGTATATCCTTTCCAACAAAAAAAAAGAATCATAAAATTGGTTCATAAACGACGAAGTTATCCGCGAAAAAACATAAAAAAAGCATATATACGGTCGAATTGAGAAACCTCCTTCTTTTTTTAAGTCGGTTAAAACATCCTTCTTTTTTGAAGTTGGTTAAAAAGAAAAAATATTTGAGATGTATAATAGGAAGTTGATATTTTTATTAAAAAAAGACCTGGCAGTGATGATATCTACAAACATTATCAACCCAGTAAGGATTAAACGTTACTCGTGGACCAGTCAGATAATGACTACAACAATTACATTCCCAAGGAAGATTGAGATCGGGTAAGCAGCTTGTTTCCAATATGTATAATGGAAGAAGAGAACATATTTTATTGCGGAAATCCTAAGCAATTGGGACAAAAACAGGATTTTAATGATGACATATTTTATTCATGTCCTCATCATCATCAATTCAGCTCATAAATGACCCACTGCTGGGCTCGAGCCTTCTCCACGATAGGAGTAAGATTAACCTTAGTATACCATGCTGGTCAAACAGGTTGGTATACGGTTTTATTTCGAGTTTTCCTTGTCTTAACTCATGAAGTAAGGAAATATTAGAATTGTTTTAATAAACAATGCCGAGGTTTGGAACTAATACAGAAATTGATCGTCATGATAATCATCACAGCTCTTATACGTCCCAATGCTGGGCTTAAACAAATGCAATTAAAAGGTAATCGACCTAATATATCATGCTGATTAGACATGTTGGTATAGAGTTTTATTTCCATTCTTCCTTCTCTTGCATATATGCTTATATACTTGCAGTGTTTTAAAACTGTTTTTCAGCTGATCTACGTCCCACTGTTGGGCTCGAGTCTCCTCCGCAATAGGAAGGAAATTAACTTTACTATACCATGCCAATTGGACACGTTGGTATAGGGTTTTATTTCGATTTTCCATCTCTTTCATAGATATTATACGCGAAGTATATAATACCTTTGTCCTCTTTTACAACATCCACGGCCAAGAAAGTGAATGGTACAATGGTATTCTGTCTCCGTCTCCAAAAGGAAGTTACAGGATTTAATTACACAATATATTTATATATGTACGAACTTTTTAATATGTTTTATACCTTCAAACATGGTTGGCAAACAACAATATTAATAATAACTTCTTATAAACTCTCGTTATACGTCGCCCAAATAGAGATTTAATTTTTGATTAATATTCGCGAAATTAATTATGAAAATAATTAATTTATTAATAAAAAGTCTCGTTAAAAACGTTAAGTGACTTTGGGATATTAATTATCTTTTCGATTATTTATTGTTTCAACGTAATCACTAGATTTTCGTGTATTGACGTAGTAATAATACAATTCACCACCCCCTCTCTTGCCCGTGGGTGTCGTAAAAGACGACTAAGAGATATAATATGTATTTAACATCTATGCAAGAGTAGGAAAACTCAAAACAAAACCCTTTATCAACACATCTAACCAGCGTGGTATAGTAGGTCAATTGCCCTCCGATAATGGAGAATTCCGAAACCCAATAATAGGATATATATGGGCTGAGCTGATGATGAATCAATTTATTTATTTTAACCATTTTTTTTATTTTTACGCTACCCTTTTGGTTGATTTTTATGATTCCTACGGGCTAGTAAGGGATCGTATTAAGGCATTGACAGCATCATACGGGCAGAATACAGCTGAGACCTCACAATAATAATTATCATCATATCAACTGATCATACATCCCACTGCTGGGCTCGATCGAGCCTCCTCCAAGATAGGAAAGAAATTAACATCCTATACCACGCTGGTCAGACGGAGTGGAATAGGATTTTGTCTCGAATTTATATTGAACTAGCCACCCGGCAAATTTCGTACTGCCATAATTTTTTTCGTAAATATATTTTCTTGATTTCCGAAAATATAGCCTGTCTATAATTGTCATTTGCGTTTTGTTATACCACGTTTTATAGTGACTTATATTCTCTTTGACGTTTTATGTCAAGTCCCACAGGAACCCGGTCGAACGGGATAAAAAGTATCCTATGTCCATCTCCTGGTTCTAAGCTACCTCCCCGCCAATTTTCAGGTAAATCGGTACAGCCGTTCTTGAGTTATAAATAGTGTAACTAACACGACTTTCTTTTATATATATATAGACTAGCTGACCCGGCGAACTTCGTACCGCCATAATATTTTTCGTAAATATATTTTCTAAATTGCCGAATATATAGTCTCTGGAAGAACCATTACAGCTTTGTCCGAAAAGATTCGATCGTCTTGGTCGCGGCATTGTTAATGATGATTCAAAGAGAATACAAATTACTGATTATTGATATCTGACAAAATTATAATTATCAAATTTTCAACCATACTTAACTTCTTCTTATTCTTGAGTAATCGCAATAAGCTAGAATTATTAGCTATTGGTGCCAGTGTCCAGTTATAATATATATTCTTCACGTCTTTAGTCTTTGTCTTTTAGTTATAGTCGTTATCATGGATTATGTGCTGAAACCAATCCATGGTTCCTCTGGGAATTTTGGCAGAATATAAAAATTCACGCAATTTACTATTATATCCTATTCACTATATTTCAACATTTTGTCCGCATTACATAAAATATCAGCAAAATTATTTAATATAACACAGTAAAAAATATAAAAGCGCTAAATGTCATTTTGACATTCGTGTCAAAAGAAACCATACTTAACTATATACGAAATTACGTTTAGCTGTCATTTGCGTTTTGTTATTATACATATCAAATTATATATTACATATCAAACGCGTTTTTGTTATACTACGTTTCTTTGACATTTTATCGAACGGGAAACGGGAACGCGATTGAAAGGGATAAAAATCCTATGTCAGTCTCCTGGTTCTAAGCTACCTCCCCACCAATTTTCAGCCCAATCGGTACAGCCATTCTTGAGTTATAAATAGTGTAACTAACACGACTTTCTTTTATATATATAAGGATTATATTGTACCTAATATTAGTATTGCATCTCATTATAAGTAAACTATAAGTTTGTATAAGAAATAATGCTCTTTAAACAGAGTTTTCCTTTCCTTACATCTATATTACATGCATATTGTATACTTTAGTCGTCTTTTGCGACACCCAGAAGCAAGATATAATAAATAATATAGTCAATATAAACATTTTGCTATACGTTCAAATTTACAATACAACTTTGACTAAGTGCTTACGGCTTAAGGATCAAAGAGAGATCATCAATACGAGGTCTACTTTAATTAATGTACCATTAAGATATACCCCAAAAACAAGCTTCAATTGACGTAGCATATACGGGTTAATTGTATATCAGGCAAGCTAAATTAATCTTTAACACTGTTAAATATAGTTATTAAAATTCTTTGCGCTTTTTTTATGATCTTCGTTGTCAAATATAATTGTTCGATTCCCCTCACTTGTTGAACCAATATGATTGAATGTAGTGTCTTCATTTGGGATATTTTTGATGTTATAAAGGGATAATTTTTATTGATGGTATACTTAGTGACTTTGATGTGGATTTTATTGAATTATTAGCTACATAAAATTGATAATCGACAATTGTAGACATAATAAATACAATAGAATGTTTGTTTCACATAAAATTTTATTTATTTTGATCTTTGTTTTCAGCTACTTTACATGGTAATACTACCTATGTATGGCTGATAGTTATTGTAAAATATACCCAAGGTTTATCATCATCAAGTTCACACGGCATTGTCCTGCACGTTTTCTTTGTATTCGTTATTTTAACGTACAATCACCCGGGTGTTCGTACGGTAGATATTTTTTCGTGTAAAAACGAATCGCCAGTCTTCACACAGTTATATAAAAGGTATGAATATCGTGCCGTGTGAACGCGACAGAATTATACTATGCGCCACTGTTAGCCGAATACGTTAAAGTTCGTTCGATTTGCTTGACAAGTCCGTTGAGTATTCGTTTAAACGCATTAGCGGTATAGGATTTTTTGCAGTACAAACGACATTTGTGAATGGTTCTATGTACAATTTATGTGCCACTATTTATTCGGTAAGACGTATACTGCAAATAAACGTGCAGGACAATGCCGTGTGAACCGGGCCTTTTTTTTTTTTTTTTGTGGATGGGTCGCAGTCGGCGCGCCTCCGCACCACTCCGTCCGGGGCGACAGAGGGGCTTAAGCACGCAACTCCCGCGACCCACCCAAAAACCACGTCGCCTTCGTCGTTGGGCCGACCACTGGAGCAGCGTTAACTTGTCGTCAGTGGTCGGCCCGACGGAATACCCCCTATTGGGGTACCCTCTCATCGACCGACGTCCTCCCCTCGGGGATGACGTTGGTCTTTCCTCACGCGGTCGGCCTCTCGGCGGGTGACGGACTAATCCCCGGTCACGTCACCCGCAGTGTGAACCGGGCCTAAGAGTTTAATATAAATCTGAAACAACCATGCCATATGGGCAATAATTACATCTTCACTCATTCGTGGACGTCGTACAAGACGACTACGGGATGTAATATGCATAAAATATTCATGCAAGAAAAGGAAAACTCGAAATAAAACCCTAAATAAACCTGTCTGAACCTCATGGTATAGTAAAGTCAATTTTCCTCCCATTGCGGAGGAATCTCGAGCCCAACAGTGGGACGTATATGAGCTGAAATGATGATGATGATGATTTCATTTTTAATGATTACACTAAACTACAATAAAAATATCCAAATCGCTTCAAGTGTGCATATAATATTTGAATGATGCCCTCAATTTTTCCATGATCTCACCATCAGATCCTTACATGATGATAATGGAATGGCCTGAAAAGTATACTCTATCAAAAAAAAATTAACTTTTCAAATTGTAAGCGTCTTTGAATAATCGGCGAAAATACAAAAAAAAAAATATAGAATCCGACGAAATGATAACCTTCTCCTTTTTAAAGATCGGTCAAAAATAGTTTCATCTTAGTTTTAGACAATAATTACTTAGAAATAATTACAAAACCAGTCATAGTACTAGGAAACTTATCAGCAGATATAAATTGATTAGTTCTTGTGAAAGTCAATTAATTCCACGAAACAATTCAGACACCAAAGCGTCAATTATGTATTATTAATTTTAAAAGTTCTGCGTGTGGTGACAGAGTAAGAATACAATTTAAAACTCCCTATCTTGCCCGTGAATATCGTAAATTTGCGCCTAAGAGATATAATACGCGTGACATCTATGCAAGAGATGGAAAACTCGAAATAAAACCGTATACCAACCTGTCTGATCGTCATGGTCTAGTAAAGTTAATTGCCCTCCTATTGCGAAGGAGGCTCGGGCCCAACAGTGGGACGTATATCAGCTGAAGAACAGTTATAAAAACACTGTACTAAAGTATTATTTTAATATTCGTACCGAATGCAATAATTGTTGTGGCGAGGGAGTAAGAATATAATTCGTCACACTGACAATATCTTGCCCGTGGATGTTTTAAAAGATGACTAAATTAACTACACATATAAAATCTATAAAAAAAAACTGAATAAAAGCCTATAAAAGTCTGCTAGCCTGCATGCATGCGGGTGACGTGATCGGGGAGTTAGTCCGTCACCCGCCGAGAGGCCGACCGCGTGAGGAAAGACCGACGTCCTCCCCGAGGGGCGAACGTCGGTCGATGAGAGGGTACCCCAAGTAGGGAGTATTCCATCGGGCCGACCACTGATGACAAGTAACCATGCTCCGGTGGTCGGCCCAACGACGAAGGCGACGTGGTGTTCGGGTGGGTTGCGGGTGTGCGTGCTTGCGCCCCTCTTGTGTCCCGGACGGAATGGTGCGAGGAGTGCGCCGACCGCAGCCCACCCCAAAAAAAAAAAGCCTGCATGCATGCAGCTAGTGTTGTAAGTCAATTTCTCTAATATTGAAAGAACGCTGCAGCCCAGCATTGGGACGTGTATGAGCTAACCATGCAATTAAAAATTGTTGTGAAATTCAAGATTTTCAATCAACAGAAAGCAAGTCCAATGAACATTTTCTTTCAAAGTTTCATCTAGCAGTTCTCGCTCAGGCGAATACAACTTCAAAGAAATATGAACTTTATAATTTCTTTCATGTTCGTTGCTGTCCATTCGTTTGTAAACAACTACGAATGAAAATATTTTAGATATAAACATGTATATTTAAGTCTATCTGAACGTCTATCTTTGTAAATTGTAAATTATTCGCTTATGATTTTGCTCGCATGGAATAAAGAGTTTATCATCAGTTTCATTCAGGCTTTTGTTTTCTATTGCTAAATGTAAGCTTATAAATAAGACGATAGTGCTATTATTGCCACGTTTGGCAGACGGAGTAGCGTTCACAGTCTGTTATTATATGAATCCCAGGAGCTATTGTCCTCAGAGCTGGCCATGAACGATAAGGAACTTGGTACCGGTGGTCGGCCCAATGCCGAAGGGGCAGGAATGCGGTAGATTATAGTGCCACGCGCCGCCTTTTCGTCACCCTGGACAGCGTGTGCGCTGACAGTAGCTCACCCCTATAAAAAAGGTTCCGGTGTCCTATTTCCCCGTGGAGATCTTACAGTATACCATAGGATAAAGCTCCTAGGACACACGAGGAAAAAACAATTTTTTTCTCCTAAAACCTACACATTCTCACTAATCTATACCAATAAATAAAATTGCAGTGTCTGTTTGTAATGTCAAAATAATAGGCTTTTTTCATGCTCACACGATTATTTGCACGATACCTATGCCTAAAATAGCAATTGAAAATTTTTGTCTGTTTGTCTGTTTGTTCCGGATAATCTTCAAAACGGCTGGACAGATTTCAAAAATTCTTCCACCAATGCAAAGCTATAATATCAGGGCGTAAACTAAGCTATATTTTATCCCGGTATTCCCACTGGAACGGGAACTACGCGGGTAATATGACTATAACCTATAACCGAAGCGAGGGCGGATTGCTAGTCCTTACTAATATTATAAATCCGAAAGAAGGTTTGGTATTTGTTACGCTTTCACGCTTAAACCAACGAACCGATTTCAAAAATTCTTTCACCAATGGAAAGCTCTAATATCAGGGAGTAACATAGGCTATATTTTATCCCGTTATTCCCAAGGGGACGAGAACTACGCGGGTAAGGCTACTGAAATCGAAGCAAAGCGAGGGCGTGTTGCTAGTATTAAATAATAACAAATCTAATTTATGAAATTTATTATTATTAAAAAACTTTACTAACAAATGCCAAGGAATTTTGAATCAAAAAATATTTGTTATATAGGTACATATATGGCTGGGGGCTGTTCTATACAGATTCAAAAGTAAATAAAAATATAGAATTACTTTTGAAACTACGATTAAAGCGCCACCTACCGATTTAAATTTAGGTAGATTTACATTTTCCGAACCAAAATTAGGTACAATTAGATTATTAGTTAGTAAACTTTATAATTCAGTAAATATAATCCTTCCTTTATACTCAGAGTATGTTAGAAAAAGCCGTGAAAATCTAAAGAGTCAGATCGAACAAACATAAGATGCATAAAACATGAATGAAACTGGAAACTGGAGTGGTTCGTAGACTCTTTACTAAAAGTTCAGATTCAAGTGTTTGATCGCATAAAACATCGGATTGTTGGAACTGTTTCGTTGAGGTAAAAATTCAGCAATCAATTCCAGTTTTGTGCTTTTTACTTCGATTGGAAATGCGTTTGTTTAATAAGTTAGCAAAGTAAAACAATACTGTTACTGGTTGTTCAGATGCAAGTGAAAATTCTACAAAGAGCAATTTTTGTTAAGAAAATATTGTAGACTAGCAACCCGCCCTCGCTTCGCTTAGGTTTTAGTCGTTTTACCCGCGTAGTTCCCGTTCCCGTGGGAATACCGGCATAAAATATAGCCTAATTTACGCTCTGATATTATAGCTTTCCATTGGTGAAAGAATTTTTGAAATCGGTCCAGCCGTTTTGAAAATTACCCGGAATAAACAGACAGACAGATAGACAGACAGACAAAAATTTTTTAATCTGTATTTTAGGCATAGGTGTCGTACAAATAATCGTGTGAGCATGAAAAAGCCTATTATTTTGACATTACAAACAGACACTCCAATTTTATTTATTGGTATAGATATTGTGTTATTTGTCTTATGTAACAGCAGTAAATTTTTCATATGGTGAGGTAAAATGCAAATTACCGACCGAATTAATACCACTAAGGGATATGATCTTTTTATATACATTTCTTGTTTACGTGTGTATGTCACTGAACTCCTCCAAAACGGCTGGACCGATGTTGATGAATTTTTTTAACAACTATCAACAGGGCGGTCTAACCACTACTAAATGTCGTTAACGGTCTAAAACTACTGTCATAATCTAAGTTGCTTTATTACACTACTTCAACCAAACATGCTGTAATGGGCTTTTATTTCGATATCTTATCATCGGTGAAGTTATATTCTTAGGTTATTTAGTCGTATCTCAAGACAACCGTTAGAAAGGATGAGATAGAAGTACATATTTTTTTATCCACTTCTTCCGTATGATGATTGACTAAGAATTCAATTCACTAACCCCTTTCTTGTTCAGAGGTGTCGTAAAAGACGTCTAAGGGATTACAATATGCAGGTAATTTCTATGCAAGAGAAGAAAAATTCGTAACAAAACACTATATATAACAAACCGCCAGACTATCGTGGTATTATCTCATCTCAGCCCATACACATCCCACTATTAGCCTTGGGACCTCCTCCACTGTGGACTTACTATACCACGTGGATCAGACGTGTTGGTATAGGGTATAGTTTCGAGTTTTCTATCTCTTGCACAATTCGGTCACCACATGAACGGTAGCCTGGTACAATAGGTAAATTTCCTTTCCATTGTAGAGGTGGCTTAAAGCAAGCAATGGAACGTAGAGAAATACTAACTTAAAATTAGATTATGAATGTGATTTCTTCACCATTAACATATATAGAAGCTGTCGTTTATTCATAGACGAACGACCACACAGAAACTCGTTCCAAAAAAAACGCAATCCAAATAAATTTAGCAATATTATTTCCAAAAATCATCGTACGAGAACACTCTTGTATTCGGTCGGCTTATCTTAACGCTGCATAATTTTATACAAACGCCCACGAATTTCTTCCGTATCTATTTGAATAATGTTCAGTCTGTTGCTTATTAAATTCGTTTTCGTAGCTTTGCGACTATGTGGGAGGTAGCGATATAAATCGATAAAGACATACGGTTTGTATGATACAGTAATTACTATAAAATAGACATCTTTTTTTTTATGGGTGGGCTGCGGTCGACGCGCCTCCGCACCACTCCGTCCGGGGCGACAGAGGGGCTTAAGCCGGGCTTAAGCCCCAACTCCCGCAACCCACCCGAAAACCTCGTCGCCTTCGTCGTTGGGCCGACCACCGGAGCAGGGTTACTTGACATAAAATAGACAACTGGCATTCTGTGTGATTAAAAAAAGAATACAATTAACCAACCCCTCTATTGGTCATCATCATTTCAGCTCATATATACCCACTGTTGGGCTGGAGCCTCCTCCATAATAGGAGGGAAATTAACTTTACTATCCCATGCTGGTCAGACAGTTTGGTATAGGGTTTAGTTTCGAGTTTTCTTTCTCCTGCATAGATGCGTATTTTATCCCTCAGTAACCTTTTACGACATCCACGGGCAAGATAAGGAGTGGTGAAGTGTATACTTACTCCGTCACCACACGGATTAGTTAAGTACATTATTTGTTATTATCTATACCAATAAATAAAATTGGAGTGTCTGTTTGTAATGTCAAAATAATAGGCTTTTTTCATGCTCACGCGGTTATTTGCACGACACCTATGCCTAAAATACAGATTAAAAATTTTTTTTCTGTCTGTCTGTCCGTCTGTCTGTCTGTTTGTTCCAGGTAATCTTAAAAATTCTTTCACCAATGGAAAGCTATAATATCATCATCTATATTTTATCCCGGTATTCCCACGGGAACGGGAACTACGCGGGTAAAACGACTAAAACCGAAGCGAAGCGAGGGCGGGTTGCTAGTCCTCCTATATTATCCTATTATTATATTAGTATTATCTATTATATTTGTTATTATTATAATCCGTGTGGTGACGGAGTAAGAATACAAATTAACACTCCCTATCTTGCCCATGGATGTCGTAAAAGATGACTAAGGGATATGATTTATGTAAGAGAAACAAAACTTGAAATAAAACTCTATGCCAACCTGTCTGACTAGCATGGTATACTATGGTGGAGGAGGATTGAGCCGAACAGTGGAACATATATGAGCTGCAAAGATGATAAATGATGATTCTTAACTAATCATTACATATCATATCCCAATTAATTTTAATCGACTCAATATGTATGCTTCTTTTGTACATGTTGCAAATATTTTATGACCAGCCGCCTGCTTACCATCAACCCTCCTTTGGAATATAATAGTTGACCTAACGGTATTACATGGGGTTAGCCCAGGTCAAAGGGAAAAATTTTAGTCGTCATTTTTGACATCCACGAACAATGCAAGATAATAATAAGGTAGTATTTCTAGCCGTCAGCTCACAGCACATCATAGGAATAAATAAAAGGGAAAACGTTGTACTGGGGAAACGTTTGTACTTATGTAATAAAATTTTAAAAAATACCTTTTAAAGAATCTTTTGAAAATGTTGTTCATAGTTTGTAGAAAAAAGACACACTTTTTCACAATAATAGGAAAAAAAAGAAAGATATTTAATACATTGAAAATTTTATTATAACGCATTATCTAATTGACATTTGTGACGGTGTGCATGCGCATCGTAAAAAATGTTGACTAGCTCACATGAGGGTGTCGGTTTTACGTGACGGTGTGCGCGTGCATCGTAAAAATATACTCGCACCAATTTTCCCTAACGCGCCCAAAAGTAGTATAGTTAAATAAAGGGACCCACAATAATCATAGTTAAAGATAATTTTATAAATCAAAAATCTTTTAGTAAGACAAAGTAAGCCGCATCTAAAATTATAAATCAATATCTAATTTAGCATCATGTCCCCTGAGTTTTCTTGCCCGATCTTTCTCAGTGTGGTCGCGTTCCGATCCGGTAGTAGTATATTAGTTTTGTTAGTTTTAAATCAACAAATTGTAACAATAGTTGCTACAAATTTAATAATTAACAATTACTAACCATAAACAATATAATTTTTTCATATAGAATCATTTTTTTCTTCTTCTTACACTGGCAATAAATTTGTACTAAAATGTGGGTCAAAATTTAATAAATTTATAACTAATTTTCTGTATCGGATAATTATAAATGTCTGTAATAACGATTACTTGTTGGACGTGAGACACCTTAGTCCGCCTGTGACGATGAATGCTGCAAAGTGTTCGAAACGTCGGGCAATCATAAATCAAATACAAACGCGATATAATCCGTAAAAGTAGTTTTATTTACAATAAATAAAGGGAATAAAAAAATAGATTATGTTAAAAATAATCTCTCCAGATTGATGTCCAGTGAAAATGTCCCTAGAACATTGAAAATATATTATATACATATTGCTATATTTTATGGAGAATATAGGCCAGCTAAATCACGCAAACCATCTATTAGCCGCTTTACGTTATAGTAAGCAAACCGAGCATTCAAACCCCCAAAACCCATGCGATTCAAAATGGCTGCAAAATCTAAATGTATTTTGAATGTTTGCAACGTAATACGATTAAATTTATATTTCAAAGTTTTTGAAAAACAGCAAATCCTTTTCGTAATGTATTAACGAACATTCAAAAATCCTATGTGATCCGTCAAGCAAATGAAGTGTAAAACCCGGGTCGTGCACTACCGGTGCCGGCGGCGGTCCCGGCCAATTTTTCCGGATTACAGATTTACGACGTATCGTACTGGACCGAAAGGCATTTGGTAAAAAATATGTGAATTCACAATTTGGTTTTAAATTTGCTATTTATTCACACGAAAGCTTTATAGCAATGATATAAATGGATTCAATGATTTTATTTTTTTGTTAACTTACAATTTATAAAATCTATAAAATAAAATTGAAGTATCAATTTGTAATGTGAAAATAGTTGTTTAATGTCAAAATAGTTGGTTTTTCTCATGCTTTAACGGCTATTTGCACTATAACAATGCTTATAAATCAGTTTAAAAAATTTTGTTTGTCTGTTTGTTTGTTCTGGCTAATCTTGAAAACGGCTCGACCGATTTTGATAATATTTTACTACCAGCTATTTGTATAGGGATAAAGTTAAGCTATCCTGGTATTCTCAAGGAAACGGGAGCTATGCGCAGTTCTTATTGAAAATAGTAAATTAACATCCCTTTCTTCTTCACAAATGTCTTATAATGCTTGGATAACAGTCCTTGATTTTTGGGCCCATACTATTTTAATGCTATCGGTGGCAAAAGAGTAAGCAACATTCTTGATGGTAAGTTATATTGACGCTCACGGACGTTTGCTAAGCCGTTTGCCTTCGGACAACAAAGTGAAAATAGTGTACATGCAGCAAGATGATGCTAAATACGTCACCAATCAAAACCCCCACGCGCACCCTCTAAATGTTCGGTTCTAAATCTCGCTCACCGAACGAAGTACAATAATAAGTTGCTACTACTCTGACGTTGATTTTCTTCGAGAATGTGGTATTATCTCGAACGGGCCGATCCGCGATTGTAGACAGACGACTTGCGATAGTATGGTGCCATCACATATGAATGATTAGCAGCGGTATAAGATATTGGAGTGGTAGGACCACACTGTCGACAGTTATCTGTCTACAGCCGCGGGCCGGTCCGTCCGGGGCAGTACCACGGTCTCGCAGAAAATCGACGTCTGAGTAGTAGCAATTTGTTACTGCGCTTCGTTCGGTGAGCGAGAGAGCCGGAAGCCCAACTTTCTGAGGGTGTTTGCGTGTGGAGGGTTTTGATGGTGCCTTTAGTATCACCGAGCCTCAATGCACGCATTCACACTCCCTTCACTTACTTCGCGGTAGGCAGCGGCCTTGTAAAGGTCCATGAGCGGCAGCAACACTTATCATCAGGTGTACTGTTTGCTCATTTGCCACTGCTTGCAATATAAAAATATATATATATATATATAATTTCAAATAAAATCTGTAAATAGTTCTGGCAGTGTAATATGGGAGGCCAGTTACCTTTTTCCGTAAACTCTTGTGTATAGTGGGCTCTATATCTGTTTAAAGAGGTTGAAGCTTTTATAGAATAAAAATTGAATATCCAGATATTAAAACTTTTGTGTTATCTTGCCACACTCTGGGTTATGAAACTAAACCCTGTTATAAATGCGAGTCTAGTGAGTAGAATTCCACATCGAAGCCGGTTGTCTCACGCCCTTATATATATTTTAGGCAATGCAACTATGTCCAACATCTGCGCCAATAAAATGTAAAGGGCTTTCTTTTGAAAATTTAAGTCTTTTTAAAATTCTAAATCTCATCCATACTCACCGAATAGATTCCGATAAAATACTAACAAAAGTAAACACATAAACTTTATTCAACGCAAAATATCTCACTTCAGGTAACATCTGAAAAGCCTAGTCCCATAACTTTTAAAAGGCACTTAAATAACTACCTATTGATAAAAATATTGAACGGAACAAGGCACAAGCGCGAAGTTCGTATTGGGCTAAATTGATAGATGTGTTCTTGGAACTTTATCTTGGAACCGTAAATATAATAGTATCGCGTTAGAAGTTTTCGTAAGAACATGAAAATGTTATGAGAAGGACTTAAATTCAATATTTTGCTATACCTTTTTTCCTTGGGGTGGGTTACAGTCGGCGCACTCCTTGCACCACTCCGTCCGGGGCGACAGAGGGGCGTAAGCACGCACAACCGTAACCCACCCGTGACACGTCGCCTTCGACGTTGGGCCGACCACCGGAGCAGGGTGACTTGACATCAGTGGTCGGCCCGACGGAATACCCTCTTCAGGGGTATCCTCCCATTGGCCGACGTTCCCCCTCGAGAGAGAGGAGTACGTTGGTCTTTCTTCACGCGGTCGGCCTCTCAACGGGTGACGGACTAAATCTCCGGTCCCGTGGCTTCGGCTAGGGCGGCAGCTTTACATATACCTGAGCCTACTCCATCTGATGCCATTTGGTTAATAATTTATTTTCATTCCCAAGGAGGGTTGACGTCAACCATACGGTTGGTCTTGAAACTGCTGCCTATTACTTTTGCAATATGTACTATGAAAAAAGAGAACATAAGGAGTCGACTTCAAGTAATTTTTAATGACGATGATGATATTTCATTGTTTGAATCCATTAATCTCAGAAACTACTAGCACTATTTGAAATAACTTTATTGTGTTTGACAGCTTGGTTTTCGAGAACGGTTTATAAGCTACATACAATAATGCGATAATTAAGAATGCAGCAGTAACTATAAATGTCAATAAATCAGGTAAAATGTCCAAACAATACAATTTCTCATAATTGCCATTCTTGGCAATTGAGTTGAAGATCACAATTGATGGTGGATATTTGCCATGATAGTGTTGCTAGATGTTTCCTTGGTGATTATCTTCTTTCTCTTCCATTGGAATAGTAAAGACATATTTATAATTCTGTATAGTAACGGGGTAAGAATACAATTCACCACCCCCTCTCTTGTACGTGTCTAGTCTACTAGTCACTCCCTTTTCTTATGATAGGCTATCATCTGGACAGACCCCACACTGTATGTACGAAGGAATGGAAGAACGTGCAGTTCCCATAACGTAACGTATTGGCTATTCGATTAGCAACTGGTAACGATTTCTTTATCTCATCGGCATCAATCTCCCTCTTAGTAGATTTTTACGACTCCCACGGGCAACTAAGTGGTGCCAAAAATTCTAAAAGGTACGCCAACTGTTCGAGCATCAATGAGCTGTAAACATTTTAATAATCCTAACCTATGATATTAACCATCTGTCATACGAAATGAAAATCGTGCAAACAGCATGAAATTGTAGCGAAAATTTCGTTAACATTAAATTTGAGATAAGACGGGAAAGGCGATATATCATGCACCTTAAATTACCATAAGATAGTCTCAACACTGGTAATATAAGAACAAAATATTGCGTAGATTTATATCAGTAAAATTAATGTTAGTTATACCGACCTTAAAGTTGGCTCGTAAAATACTAATGTATGTTATGTGGTTAATGTTTTAGACTATATAATGTAACTTTAAATTATTTTGGAACTAAATTAATAGATATAGGCATATACCTTGTTGGTTGGGTAAAAATAAATAAAAACATTAATAAAAATACTTTACGGATTTTATAGCGTTTGTATTTGATTTTTGATTGTTCGACGTTTCGAACGATCTGCAGCGTTCATGGTCACGGGCGGATAAAAGCCGTAGTTTTATTTACAACTAACAACCCGAATTCGCTTCGCTTCGGTTTCAGTCGCCTTACTCGCGTAGTACCCGTACTCGTGGGAATACCGGGATAAAATATAGCCTATGTTACTCAGGATAAATGTAGCTTGTGGTCTGCCCAATGACGAAGGGAATGTGCTACAGGGTGGGTTATGGGGCCGCGCGCCGCCCCTCCGTCGCCACGGACGGAGCCGGGCGGTGAGTGTGCTGACCGTTGCCCACCTCAAAAAAAAAATAAAAAAAAGGGTAAATGTAGCATTCCAATGCTAAAAGAATTTTTGAAATCGGCACAACTATTTTTGAGTTTATTCATTACAAACACACACACACACTCACAATTATACTATTTTTTCCTCTTTATAATATTAGTGTAGATGTGTAATACTCGCGTAAACATCAGAAATCATTATAATTACAGTAATATATGGAATATTATTTTATTAGATTATATTTTATAATTTAGTATTTCTTTATTTTAAAATAAATTAACTATTATTATAATTAATAATATTATTATTTTATAATATATTAATAAATTAACTATTATTTTGTTATGTATGTTAATCGCACATTTGTTTGTGCACTCTGCAGCTGAACAATTTTCCGATGTGTTAAATGAAGAGTGACAATCATTGAAATATGTCTGTAGTTGATTCTTAACTAGTTTCAGGTCCATTGAGTCAACCATAAGTGGATGAAATTTATAAAATGCCCTAACAGTAAATATTTTAAACGCGTAAAGTAATTAATACTTATTGTGATAAAAAAATAATAAAATGTTTCTTCAAAATTGTCTCAAATTTGTGTACAAGAGTCTGAACAGCTAAAAGTCGTTCTACGGCTCCAGATTTTTGTGTCTATCTTTTTTGATCCTTAACTGTCAGTTTTCTTAATGGCAAATGTTGTCTAAAATGTCACTGTTTAACGGTGGAACATGGATACTGTTATCTTTAATAGTAATAGCTTTATGATTAGTACGTAGCTCTGAGTTGATCAAATCACACAAAGGCTTCATGACTTTGCTTAACGACTTCTCTTTTATAACAACAATACTGTTTGAATAATGGGATTGCCCAATTTGAAATATACGGCTAAGCTTATTTAGCTGTTATTCATAAAAAACATAAAGCTATATGTTATTCGAACATTCTTTCTCTTGCTATGATATTAGTTCCTTAAGACTTTTACGCCCTTTTACATTTAGCCGAGGTCGCAGTTGGACAGACCTGGAATTAGTCCGCCATCCGCAGGCCGGCCACGGATGTTAAGGAATCGGTACCGGTGGTCGCCACAATGACGATGGGAAGGGAATACTTAGGTCATGGGATCACACGCCGCTCATTCGTAGCCCTGGACAGATTTTGGTGAGTCCAAGTCTACATACCCTACAAAAAAAGATATCTACATTACCAATTATCATCATCGTTATCCTCCTCAATTAATTGATTAAGGTTAAAGCAATATTCACTCTTCTTCCATCCTACATATTGTAAAAGTTACTGCAGTAGTTTTGTGACTGACCGCCTGAAGACATCAACCTTCCTTTAGAATGTAATTGTTGACCAACAAGGATCAGATACTTTAGCTCTATAGTTTGGTGTTATTGAAGTGAAACATCAATAGGCGAGGGTATACCTGATCTTTGGCGTGGCATGAAGCTACGCGTGGCGTGAAGCTACGCGTGGCGTGAAGCTACGCGTGGCGTGCAGCTACGCGTGGCGTGAAGCTACCCGTGGCGTGCAGCTACGCGTGGCGTGAAGCTACCCGTGGCGTGCAGCTACGCGTGGCGTGAAGCTACCCGTGGCGTGCAGCTACGCGTGGCGTGAAGCTACCCGTGGCGTGCAGCCACGCGTGGCGTGAAGCTACCCGTGGCGTGCAGCCACGCGTGGCGTGAAGCTACCCGTGGCGTGCAGCTACGCGTGGCGTGAAGCTATCCGTGGCGTGCAGCTACGCGTGGCGTGAAGCTACCCGTGGCGTGCAGCTACGCGTGGCGTGAAGCTATCCGTGGCGTGCAGCTACGCATGGCGTGAAGCTACCCGTGGCGTGCAGCTACGCGTGGCGTGAAGCTACGCGTGGCGTGAAGCTATCCGTGGCGTGCAGCTACGCGTGGCGTGTAGCTACGCGTGGCGTGAAGCTACCCGTGGCGTGAAGCTACGCGTGGCGTGAAGCTACCCGTGGCGTGCAGCTACGCGTGGCGTGAAGCTACGTATGGCATGAAGCAACGCGTGGCTGTCACAATTTGAAATATGTTTCAATTTTTAATTCTTGTATTTAATGAATATAAATGTGTAGCGTGAAGCTACCCGTGGCGTGCAGCCACGCGTGGCGTGAAGCTACCCGTGGCGTGCAGCTACGCGTGGCGTGAAGCTATCCGTGGCGTGCAGCTACGCGTGGCGTGAAGCTACCCGTGGCGTGCAGCTACGCGTGGCGTGAAGCTATCCGTGGCGTGCAGCTACGCGTGGCGTGTAGCTACGCGTGGCGTGAAGCTACCCGTGGCGTGAAGCTACGCGTGGCGTGAAGCTACCCGTGGCGTGCAGCTACGCGTGGCGTAAAGCTACGTATGGCATGAAGCAACGCGTGGCTGTCACAATTTGAAATATGTTTCAATTTTTAATTCTTGTATTTAATGAATATAAATGTTTGTTGAATAAAATCATAATTTTCTAAATAAAATCATAATATTTTTATTTATACATTGTGATATATTAGTTCCTGTCGTAATCTATTCTTTTATGCATATATACTTGTACAAAATAATTTCGATGTTTCATATCTTCCAGGCGTACTGAGCGACGGCTTACTTTTTTTTTTGTAGCCAGTACCACACCAAACCGAAGTTGACTTCAAACATAAAGTTTATTTTTAATACTTTTAGGGGCAGATGATACGTAACTGATAATCATGAAACTGTTGTCAACACGTTTGCAATAAGTTTGATTAAAGACAAAGTTTCCGTGTGGTGACGGAGTAAGAATACAATTCACCACTCCCTATCTTGCCCGTGGATGTCGTATAAGACGACTATGGGAAATAATGTGCACATAACATCTGTGCAAGAGAAGGAAAACTCGAAATGAAACCCTATACCAACATGTCTGACCAGCATGGTATAGTAGGTCAAATTCCCTCCCATTGTGGAGTAGGCCCGAGCCCAACAGTGGGACGTATGTGGGCTGCGATGATGAAAGACAAAGAGGTACATATTACGTCGCCCTCAAGAAGTCGGCATGTCATCAAATGTACAATCACAAGTCTAAAATTTAACAAAAGGTTAATGCGCAATATAAATAACGGTCGTTACGGTGACAATAAAAAATAAATAACAAAAACGAGCCATGTAAACTGGGTAGAATGTAGGCCGACACAAAATATGAACAATCCAAAATACCCCTAGAGATTTATATAAGGTTAATAAAATTAACAATTTGTTCGCCACCCTTGATTTACTGTTTTAATCCTTAACGTTATACAGTTGATTCGTTCGGAGAAATTGCGGTATACTTTTTAGGATTACACGACAATTTATAGAACTTGTTTCACAAGTAATTTCAAGGCTTGAAACTACTTGAAAGCTGACTTAAATTGAAAATAATTGTACATGATGAAATATTTATCAGTTATAAAGTTAATGGAATTAATTTTAGTCACAGATATTTACATATATATAGAACTAGCTTTTGCTCGCGGCTTCACCCACGTAAAAGTTAACTTGCCTATTGTACTATTATCTCAAGGAATATTATATACATATAAAGTATTCTATTTCTTAATTTAAGAAATACTCTATGTGTCAATTTTCATTTAAATCTGCTCAACAGTTTACGCTTGATTGAGTAACAAACATCCAAATATCTTCACAAATTTTCACATTTGAATATTACGTCCATCCTTATAGTTCAGATTACCGTGGCAATATAGCCTTCCTTAGTCACTGATAATGTAGCTTTCCACTAGTGGCAAAAAATTTACATCAATCAAACTCTCGCAGTTTCACCCACGTAGACCCTATTCCCATGCGAATGCCGGGATAAAAATTGCCTACTCACTGATATTATAAGTTTACAAGGGTGAAAAAAAATTATCAATTTTTAATAGGCTTACGGATAGATATTGAAGACAACATTTTTTGAATTTTTCAGTCTGCCTGCCTGTATTCTACATGCATCACGCAAAATTTTTCCATGAAATTGAAAATAGTTTTCACTGAGATGTAAGATATAGTGATATCAAGAATAAATAATAACTCTAAATTAAATTAATAATCTTCTGCGAGGCAATAGTCTCGCGGAAGGAGGCGGGGGAGCGCGTGTGCGAGGAGCGTCTCCTCGACGACGCGACCCCACTCTGGCGACTGGAGCGGCGCAGGTGCGAATACCTGCACCTGATGCTGCCTTAACCGAGGCTGCGGGTGATTTAATCGGGGAATTAGTCCATCACCCGTTGAGAGGCTGACCGCGCGGGGAAAGACCGACGTCCTCCCTGAAAAGAGGGGACGTCGATTGAGGAGAGGGTAGTCCTCAGGGGGTATTCCGTCGGGCCAACCACTGACAACAACTCACCCTGCTCCGGTGGTTAGCCCAACGAGGAAGGCGACGTGTCACGGGTGGGTTACGGGTGTGCGTGCTTACGCCCCTCTGTCGCCTCCGACGGAGCGGATTAATAACAATTTAAAA
Source organism: Lymantria dispar (assembly GCA_032191425.1). Classification (NCBI taxonomy): domain Eukaryota; kingdom Metazoa; phylum Arthropoda; class Insecta; order Lepidoptera; family Erebidae; genus Lymantria; species Lymantria dispar. The sequence goes on from CM063442.1 coordinate 27,422,100, forward strand.
TAACAAATATCTCAGCAAGCAACCCAACCAAATTACGGGGTATAGCATATTGGGGTTCACTGTTAATTATGTGCCTAACAAGGCATGCCATAATCGCCAATTTAATGCAGCTAAGGGCCGACGATAATATAACATAATAACACCATCTGCGATCACCAACCCGTCTGCTAAGCGTGATGGCTATGACATTGTCCCTCTTATGAGGATTCCTATTTCCAATAGAGGAATATGGAAAGAATATAGAAAGCTATCAAGCACTAGCTGTTTTAGGATTAAGTTTTCGGCACAACTTGCAAAGCCATTTGATAGATAAGCAGTTTTCAGGTAGTCAACCCATTATGTAATGCCGAGAATTATTGCACAAAATGGCGGTAGAATTCTTTTTCGGACTAATAATAGTTGACACTCGTACCTCCTCTCCCTATCTTCAACTCACACTTCCTTCAGTAAGTTACTCATAGCTCGGACCTACACCTGTGTTTTACTCGATCCCGTTACTATGGTTTGTTGAAGTATGCTTGAATTGGACTTTGATTTTGCTTGTGATTTAGATATTATTCGATAATAAGTCTCGCTACCCCTCATAGCCCATTGGTCCATTACTTACGGGACACTCTGTATATGTATGTCAATTTGATGACATTGTGTTTATTTTTACGAATTTTATCTTGTTTGAATTTGATTTATTAGATTTTTCGACGTTTCGAACATTTTTTAACGTTCATGATCACAGGACGACGAAGGTGTCTTACATCAAAATAAAAAGAAATCAAATACAAACGCGATAAAATTCGTAAAAGTAATTTTATAATGTGTAATACTCGCGCAAACATCAGAATTCATTATGTTTCTTAGTTTGGAACGTTTTATGTGTGCGAACGTCCCTAAATCCGTTTAAACTGAACGTTAAAGTTAACGCCAATACAAGAGGATTAATGAGTTTGATTTGTCCTAAATAACTGCATTTTGGTGCTATTGGTTTAAATTCAGTTCTTCATTACGATTCCTGTTATTATAAATATGTTCTAATGTAAAAATGCAAGACGTAGGCCTCTCTCGTATTACGCCACAGAGTGCAGTCTTATGCCGCCTGCATCCAACGACGCCCAGCAACTTTCTCCAGGTCGTCGGTCCACTTGGTGGGTCCTAAACTACGTCGTTAGATACGTGGTCGCCACTCGGGAACCTTCCTTCATTAGCGGTTATCGGTTCGTCGAGCGATGTGGCCTGTCCATTACCACTTCAGCATACTAATTCTTCGTGCTATGTCGTTTACACCTGTTCTTCTGCGGATGCCGTATTTCGGATTCTATCTCGTAAAGAAATCCCGAGCGTAGCCCACTCCATAGCACGCTGAGCGACTTTGAACTTTGTTATCAGGCCTACATTTGGGAACTACGTTTCTGTGCCGTAAGTCATCACTGGTAACACGTACTGATTGCAGACCTGTGTTTTCAGATACTCAGGTATGTTGAACGAGAAGATCCTCTTAAGTTTCCCAAACGTAGCCTTATTATCTAAATTTTTTGAAGTGATCTGATTAGACACAAAAGGAATGAGTAGACACATATGAGGGGTTTATGTGCAATATAACATGGTTAGCAAAGGGTGGAGTCACGTTTAATTAATACATGTAACTTTGAATAAATATTATTTTGTATTATTCAATTTACTGTTACTGTAGTTGATTATAACCATTCAGATAAGCTATTTTTAAAATCCGCTCTTGTCCTCCCGATCGAAGGTAAAGGGAAATCACGTACATTTTGAGATTTCCTTTCGCTTAACTGTAAACATATTGCAATAGAAGGGAATTTATTTCAGTAGTCAGGTTTATAAATAAAAATATGCAATAGCAATTCAAAAACATTACAAAAATCGTATCAGAAACCTGTATATTCACCCCGTTCTACGGTACATATTGCGACGATCCCAAGTAATTAGGATAAGAGCAATATGATGATGATGACGATGATGAATTATAAAAGCTGCAATAAAGATATAGATTTTCAGAAGCTCATATAAAAAATTCAATCTTAAGATTTATCTAATTATTAGAAATCCATTAATAACTAATCTAAATCGAATAACTAAATCTTTTTGAGCAGTAAAAACAAAATCAAGTAAAATTCAAAACACAATCAATGACAAAATATGTGCTATGTGTAAACCTGTTTCAAGGATTCCAAACGGCATTCTGCTAGAGATAAATTAAAACAATTTTTCAGATAATTCCCGACTGTAAACCGAATGCAGTATTCAAATTGGACGACTACTTCACACATTGCTGCAATAACAAGAGATTGCAGTGTACTTTTGTCAATTCATTGATGGCTTATTGATATTTGCCTATCAGTTTTTTGTATCAATAACGATGGAGAAATTAAGAGCTAATGGATTGTCGAAAATATCACTATTGGACGATAAAGTTTTTGTGACAATAAATGTGACATTTTCAGTTATAGGCGTAATTTGAATATTGTACTTGCAATTTTCATGTCTATTTATTTTTGACGTGACAACGTCTTAAAATTCGATGGAACTGGCTGCAAACACGAAAAAACATGACGTGTGCGGCGTTACCTCGCTCTGAGGCGTTCCATTTAAGGCTTGATCCATAAAAAATATCTATCAAACAAATAAAATTAAAATTTTCTTTTGAAAAATGAAACCATTCCATCGGTATTTTCTTATGACGTTGTCACGTTCAACTATCGTCAGTAAACCGACTTTACAGACAACCGATTTTTTTAACACGCTTATGTTAACTTGTTTTATATGAAATGAAGTATTTGGACGAGATTTTCACCCACTTCAAAATGTTAGATTAATTTGTAACTTTGCACACTTATCAGGTAACGACGACGATCATCATCATCATCACTTCAGCCTATCGCCGACCAGTGCTGAACGTAGGCCTCCCTCATGTTACGCCACAGTGTGCGGACATGTGCCGTCTGCATCCAACTACGCTAAAAACATATAAAAACATGATTTGTGCAAAAGTATGTAACAATCAGAATCCTATAAAATCTTTACAAAAAAAGATTCACGATATCATTCAATTTAAGAGCCTTATCGTAAACAATTTACAGAAGTACCTTTTTCTTTAATCTTTCCTTTTTCCATTACTCGTCCCCAGTCATTTGGAAGTGTTCCGTGCGGGATCAACGGATCAACCGTTTGGCTGTCTATTTCTGTTGCTAACTAGTTGCCCGGCTTTGGAGGACATTGTTTACGTTACTTGTTGTATTTTTATTTCAACTAGCCATTCTATCCGTACTTGGGTAAATTGAATGAAAATCTACTATTTTATGCCTAAAATAATGGAATTAAAAAAAAAATATTTGATTATGTGGTTTTATGAAACCACGGTAAAAGTGAAACTTTACGCATTACAAAAAAAAACATTTACATTAAACACTGATAAAAACAAACAAATAGCGTGGAGCACTGGCACAATTGAGTAATAGTCTATACACTACACGGTCAGCTGATGCGAAGCATAGGCGCCGCCATATTGGCCTTGGCTGCTTTATCGAGCGCCTTTCACTTTACCCCTACGCCGCGGCCGACCGTCACGTGACATGCAATATATGAACGAAAAAGTTTGAGGCGATCTAATAAAAGTTTCTAAAAAGTTAACTGTTTAACAACGAATAACATAAACGTTGATAATATTCAAAATTATCAAATCATTTAGTCTGCATAAGCTCCTTAAGGGCAGTTACATATTGTCAAATAAGCAAGAAACTCAATGGGCTGTAATTATTTTTCATCTTTTAAACAAAATTGCACGTATACAACATATAGTATTAGCTCCAGTGATATCCTTCGAGATAGGATGTATACAATTTACCTCACCATTTATATAATTAACCCACCATTTACATTATTTTTACCTTGCCGGGTATTAACTTAGTTAGAATTAAATTTTTAAAGAAAAATCTATTTATAGAAAATGTTGTTTTGTCCGTGTTTTTAGCAAATCAATACAATAACTTTAAATTTTAAAAGAATATGAATTCAAATTTCGTTGTCAACGTCATGAGCTATGATAGCTCAGTTGGGAAGCTGACAGGTTCTAATTTTGGTTTTTTTGGCATTCAAACAGCGTCGGTTCGAAAGTTGGTGTTATTATTATTCTCTTTTTGTAATTTTTTATATATTTTTCATTATTTATTTTTTAATTTTTATTAATATATATCTAAATAAATTCGATAAAAATATTCCGAGCGAAGCTCAGTCAACCAGATATTATAAATAAATTCAACAAAAATAAACCGAGCGAAGCTCGGTCAACGAGATTTTATAATAAATAATGAATCTCATAATTTAAGACTACAAAATCTAAAAGGTAAGTAAATAAATTAATGCGAACACATATTATGTTTTTATTTTTAACTTTTACTAGCCCCATGTGGTGATGTGACAAGAATACCAGTCTCACCAATTCCTATTTTCCTCTATGAGTTGTAAATCATGGTTCAGGGTTAATAGCAGTACACCCAGCAAGTGAATAGCAGTACTCTCTTGGGAAATTTATATTGTGATTGTCAAATCTCTTACCCAGCATGCAATCATGGTATTATTCTGCCGTAATGGGCAGCACTTGATTTTTTACAAAAGCGCAGTGCTGTTCTGGTTCCATGTGGTGACGGAGTAAGAATATAATTCACCGGCCCCCCTTTCTTAACTGTGGGTATCGTAAAAGGCGACTAAAGGATACCTTGTGCATATCTATACCAATAAATAAAATTGGAGTGTCTGTTTGTAATGTTATAATAATAGGCTTTTTTCATGCTCACACGGTTATTTGCACTATACATATGCCTAAATTACACTTTATAATTTTTTTGTCTGTCTGTCTTTTTGTTCCGGGTAATCTTCAAAACGGCTGGACCGATTTCAAAAATTCTTTCATTAATGGAAAGCTAGAATATCAGGTAGTATATTTTATCCCGGTATTCCCACGGGAACGGGAACTACGCAGGAAAGACTGAAACCGAAGCGAAGCGAGGGCGGGTTGCTATTAATATATATGCAAGAGAAGGCAAACTCGAAATAAAACCTCATATCCACCCATCTGACCAGCTGGTAGGTCAATATCCCTCCCGATATGTAGGAGGTTCGAGCCCAGTAGTGGGACGTATATGAGTTGTGATGATGTGACTGAATGAGCCAGCGTATTCAGACTGCAATTAGAATATTGTTAGTATAGTGACTATATGACTAGAGATATGTCTTGATATTTCACTTTATGGATAAATTTGAAAATATTAGTTATTAAACAATGCTGTGTGGTGGCCACGTATATTATCAAACCTTGCTTTATTCGTTGGTGTCGTAAAAATATATATACTGACCTGAATCAACTGCGTGTAATGCTGTTTGGTTAACAATTATAATACCAAACTGGATTGACGTCAGGCAGGTGGCTGGCCAAGCTATTATCGAAACTTAACAATATGTATAATGACTGTACCATTACATATTTCGTCAACCTCAAGTAATTGGCATGAGACTAATCAATTAATTCAGAATTATTAGAATAATAATTATATATTGGCCTATTCCATGTGGTGACGGGATAAGAATACAATACACCACTCCCTATCTTTCCTGTGGATGTCGTATGAGGCGACTAAGGGATAAAATACGCATATAGCATCTATGCAAGATGGAAATTTCGAAACAAAACTCTATACCAGCACGTTTCTGCGTGTGCACGCTTGAGGTGTGTGCCGCGTGGGCGGGGGAGCGCCGTGAACTCGTCGCGATTATCGATGCCGACCTGACGCTGCCGACCATCGCCAGGGAGATGCTCGACAGCGTCAGGAACTGGGACGCGGTCGCCGCCTTCTGTGAGGCCGTAATCTCATGGAAGGAGACGGCGGATCGTGCGCGAGGGGAGCTCCTATTCGGCGACACGTTCCGCCGCCGGCAACTCGGGCGGCGCAGGCGCGAGTATCTGCGCCTGATGCCGCCCTAGCCGAGGCCACGGATGAACTAAATTCCCCGGTCCGGTCACCCGCAGAGAGGCTGACCGCGCGACGGCGACCGACGTCCCAAGACGGGGACGTCGAGAGGTGAGAGTACCCTTTCTTTTTTTTTTTTTTTTTTTTTTTTGGGGTGGGCTGCGGTCGGCGCGCCTCCGCACCACTCCGTCCGGGGCGACAGAGGGGCTTAAGCACGCAACGCCCGCAACCCACCCGATCACCACGTCGCCTTCGTCGTTGGGCCAACCACTGGAGCAGGGTTACTTGTCATCAGTGGTCGGCCCGACGGAATACCCCCTACCCAGGGCACCCTCCCATCGACCGACGTCCCCCCCTCGGGGAGGACGTCGGTCTTTCCTCACGCGGTCGGCCTCTCGGCGGGTGACGGACTAATCCCCGGTCTCGTCACCCGCGGCCGCGGCTAGGGCGGCATGGCGCGCAGGTAATTCCGCCTGCGCCGCCCCAGTCGCCGGCGGCGGGTCGCATCATCGAGGCTGTGCTCCTCGCGCTCGCGACCCGCCGCCTCCTTCTACGAGATAACTGCCTCGCAGAAGGCTGCGACCGCGTCCCAATTCCTGATGCTGCCGAGCATCGCCCTAGCGATGGTCGGCAGCGTCAGGTCTGCACCGATGATTGCGACGAGTTCACGACGCGGCTCTGCCCAAGCGCCACAGACCTCGAGCGTATGCTGCGCCGTGTCTTCGTCGCAATCGCAGTGGTGACAGGACGGAGTTCTCTCCCTCCTAGCGACCCTGTACAGGTACTTGCCGAAGCATCCATGCCCCGTCAAGACCTGTACGAGTCGAAAGGAGAGCACCCCGTGCCGCCTTTCCAACCACTGCATCAGCACCGGCCGGAAGGCCTCCACGGTCCAAACACCGTATCGAGGCCTCTCCAGCCGGTCTGCCCAACGGGCGATGACGTCTCGGCGGGCGTCGACGCGCCAGGCGGTGAGCTCCCTCAGGGAAACAACACCGCCCCCCCGCGCACCCCCGATACCCGCCGATACAAGTCGGCGAGCATTTCCGCCTCCAGGTCCCACGGGGGAGTCCCGGCCAACAGGCACGCCGCCTCCGTCGCCACCGTGCGGTACCCGCGGATGATCCTGACCGCCATGACCTTCTGTGGACGCCACAGAAGGGCCCTAAGTCGGGCGGTCATGGATCCCGCCCACACCGGTGCGCCGTAGAGGGCCATCGACCGGATGACCCCCGCGTACAGCTGTCGACATGCCGCGCTCGGTCCGCCCACGTTCGGCATCAGCCATTGTAGGGCGGACGCCACGCCGACGAGCCGCGGGACGAGCCTGCGGAAATGCTCCCGAAACCACCATCGCCCGTCGAGCACCAGGCCCAAGTACTTCATATGGGCCTGGATGCTGATCCCAACCGAGTTGACGGTGATCGAGACGCCGATGGGAGGGTCCATACGGGGCCCATGGAACAAGAGGGCCTCCGTCTTGTCCAGGGCCACCCTCAACCCCAGCGCCTCGATCCGCCTGACGACCTCTTCGGTGCCTGAGGTCGCCAGGCTTACCGCCTCTTGTAGCGTCCAACCGCGGGCTGTGACGAGCGTGTCGTCGGCGTAACAAATTACGCCCAGCCCGGGTGGGAGGCTCCCCCGCAACGCCCAGTCGTAGCCAATGTTTCACAGGGTGGGTCCGAGGACCGACCCCTGTGGAACACCGCACGTCATGGGCATTCACACAACGTCCCCTACTCGGTTGGCGTAGAGGACGCTGCGCCCCTCCAAATAGTCTGCCACCAGCCGCCTCAGGTAAGCTGGCACTCCGTGGTAACGGAGCGCCTCCCTGACACAGCTGAATGGCAGACTATTGAAGCGACTCCGGAGGCCGTCCCGGCTTCGGCAGGAGAACCAGCCTCCCCTCCTTCCAGCACCCAGGGAACCGCCCGGACGCTAAACACGCGTCGAACAGCTCCCTGAGGCGGGGACCCAGATGGTCGAGGACTAGGGCCAGCACACGGTTAGGAATACCGTCGGGCCCGGGGGCGGTGGATTTGCCGCGCATGCGCGCCACCGCCGCCCCCATCTCCGGTTCCGTGATGGGCGGAACACTGCCACCATCGCCCTCCCGGTCATTGTCTGGCGGCGCCATGACTGGGGGCGTGTGTTCCGCCCGTCGTGGGAACAGGTCCTCGATGACCCGGGTGAGGAAGCTGGGCTGGAGAGTCTCGGTGAGGGGCGGGCCCCGTGCGCGGAGCTTACTCAGCGCCGCGCCATAGGGGCGACCCCAGGGGTCACGGTCGAGACTTTCCAGCATCTCCCGCCGACTGGCGTCCTTGGCGGAACGGACGGCCAGCCTGAAGGCCGACCGCGCATTGCGGTAGCCCTCGTAAAGCTGGCCCTCCAGTTCCGCGCTGCGATGGCGCCGCCGGCTGCGGGTGTAGGCCCTCCGGGCGCGAATACATGCGGCTCGGAGATCCGCCAGCTCCCGGGACCACCAGTGGATAGCCCTCCTCGGGCGCAGACGCCGTACCCGGGGCATGGCCGCATCGCAGATCTGCGTCAACGCACTGCGGATGCGGCCAGCCTCGGCGTCCACCCCGTCCAACTGGTTGGCAGAGGACAGCCACGAGTGAACGATGGCTGCCTCCACCAGCAGGTCCCGGTCTAAGCGACCCACAGCCCATCGCGGGAACGCAGGACGCCCAACCACCCCGTGACCCCTGCCGGGCGCTGGGATTGTCAGGGAGACCTCCATCCGGATATACCGGTGGTCCGTTAAGGTCTCAACCTCCTCCTCGACGCACCAGCTCCCCACGCGTGCAGCGACATCAGGGCTAGCGAACGAAAGGTCCACTATCGACCCACCCTGATGTCGCACGCACGTATGCACCGAGCCTCTGTTCAGCAAACAGAGGCCCAGTGCCGCCGCCCAGTCCTCGACCGCCCGTCCTCGGTCGTCCATATAGGAGGACCCCCACGCCACGGACTTGGCGTTGAAGTCCCCCAGTACGAACACCAGGCGCGGTGCCTATCGCCGTAACGAGGCTCCCAAGATGGTAAGGGAGACCCCGAAATCAGCCGCTCTCCAGGCAGGGGAGAGATATACTCCAAGGAGCGTAATCTCTCCCCAGTCCGCCGCGACGTATCCGACGCCCCTGTCCCTAAGGATCAAAGACGACGAAGGCCACGACGTGGAGGTGACGATTGCCACGGTACCGTCCGTGCTGCCCAGCCAATTTGGCCGGTCGGGCACCGTGTACGGCTCCGCGGCTACGGCTACTCCTATCAACCACTCCGCCATGGCTTGCAGGAAAACGTCCTGCGCACCGGCGGAGTGGTTGAGATTGGCTTGGAGGAGACGGATGGATACGGGGTCCATTAACGGTCCGTATCCATCGTCACCTCCTCCGCGCTAACGGGCGATCGGGTCGCGCTCGGAGCGGGGGTTGGCCCGGTCGATAGGCCGCCCCGCCCCTTTGGGGCCGATGCCGGGGGTCTGCAGTCCCCAGAGCCCATGCGGTGTTTGGCAGGCCTATTGCCTAACGCACACGCGGGGCAGTGGGGCACCGCAGAGCACGATGCCGCCTGGTGTCCAGTTTGACCGCAACGGAAACATAGCCCGCTGCAGTCAAAGCAGTTTTTGCATGTCGGTCGGGTATGCCCGACCGCCATGCATTTGTAACACCTCGTGGGCCGGGGCTCCAGCACGGTTACCCGCGCTGAACTCCAGCCCACGAGGAGCCTGCCTGAGTCGGCCCATTGTTTGACCGACTCCACTGGGCACTGCACCCAGACAGCACCGACGCCGCCCGGACCAGGGCGGATGGTTCCAATCCGGACGGCGTCCGAGGAACATCCGATACGCGCCATAATGGCCTCCCGGACGTCCTCCACCGTCACGGAATCGTCCAAGCCCGTCAGGCGCATCTCTGCGCACTTGACAGGCCTGGCGATTCGGACACCATCCTTTAGCCCGAACAGCCCCCGCAGCTTCGAAGCCACACTATCGGCCGTCTTCGCGCCTTCGGCCCCAGGGAACTCGAGAATTCGAGCCCCTGTCCGGGCCTTGCGGGTCCTAGCCTCGACGCCTCCGATGTCGGAGACGTCCAGCTCCCGCCGGGCGCGTTTTAGGACGGCCTCATAGTTGAGGCCCCTCTCAGCCGCCTCAGGCAGCACGGTGATGACCACCGCGGCCGTCTTCGGCGACTTGAGGCCCATGCGCGACCTTTTCCCCTTTCTGCCGGCTACCGCCTGGGGAGCGGCGGCCACGGCGGCACACTTGGCCGTCGCTCTCCCCTTCTGGCCGCGTGCCTTCCTGCTCCGTTCAGCCACCTGCCAGCCCTGTTCGAGCCTGGCAGCAGCGCTGAGCGCAGCAGGAGTGGTCGCGGGTGCGCTGGCGGGCGCCTGCGGTGCAGTCGCTGGCGCCGGCCGCGGCCCGGCCTTGGCGGGAGCTGGCACCTTGCCAGCCTTCTTGGCCCCCTTGGGCCCAGCGGCGGCCGCAGCGTAGCTCACCACGCGGCCACCCTGACAGGGCAGCGGGGTGGGAGCCGACGCTTGCGGCCGCCTCGCCTTGTCCGCGGCGAGTGGCGGCCGGAGGGGTGGCTCAGGCGGAAGACGATCCGCCACGGCCTTGATGCGCGCATCCATCATCAGCTCCAGCCTGGCGAAGATGACGCGCATCGCTCCCTCCGGTATGCCGTGCACCGCGGGCAACGGCTCTGCCGCCTTTTGGGGTCCACCGCGCTTCTTGGCGGTATCCACGGCCGGCGCAGGCACCACTGGCGCAGGCGGCGCCACGGGCGCAGTCGATGGGCCCGCCCTCTCCGGCGCGGCCCGTTTCGTCGGCGAGGCCGGCGTCGGCGGTGCGACTGGCACTAAAAGTGCGAATTGAGACCGCAGGTCAGCCACGTCTTTGGCCAACCCGCGGTTCTCCTTTCGCACCGCCGACAACTCCGACTCGAGCTTCCGGTTGCGCTCCCGCAGGCCGGAAACCTCCTTACTGAGGCGAGCATTCGCGGCCTGCAGGTCCGCAACCTCCCCGCTCTGGCCGGTCGGACCCGGGGTCCCCGGCCTCGCCGCCATCGCTGGTCCGCGACCCCTACGCCCACGGCGCATGGTCGGGACCTTGGGAGGAGGCATGATGGAATTCCCCTCCGAGTCGGAGATCGAGCTGCCACCCTTTTGCAGGGGGCGCTTCCGGATACTCGAAGGGACGGTCTCCTCCCACTCCCTCCTAACGCATGGGGTCGCCGTCAAAGCCCCGGCGGCCCCCCTAACCACTACCTCCCTATCCTTATCCACCGTCCCAGACGCACCACCTACCAGCATCCCGGACGGCCCTACCTCGCCGGACGGCTCTGTGGCCCTGCCACCCTCGTCCGCCGACATCTCCGACACAGATGGGCCTGCGGCACTACCGCCCTCATCAGTCGACAGCGCGTACACCACGTCGCTCTCGGATCCATCGGATAGCCCCGTCGAGCTGCTTCTCCGGCGCATTGGTTTGGACGGCCCTGCGGCACCGCCGCCCTCGTCCTGCGACGGCTCTGCGGCGGTGCCGCCCACGTCGCTCGACAGCCCCGTCGAGCTGTCGCCTCCTCCGCGCCTCTTTGGGGACGGCCCTGCGGCTTTCCCGCCCTCGTCCCGCGACGGTCCTGCGGCTGATCCGCCCTCGTCGCTCTCTGAGCTGCTTGACAGCCGTGCAGCGCCGGCGTCCCTGTTCTGCGACGGCTCTGCAGTGGCTGCGGCCACACCGCCCTCGTCGCTCGCAGCCGCGGCGGCACCTAGTTGCGCCTGCCGTGCCGCCTCCTTCTTCGCCGCCTCCTTTCGCGCACGCACCCTGTTGGAGTGTACGGTGGTGGCGAGCAGCTTCCTCCTCTTCCTCTTCTTCCTCACCTTTGGAGCCTCCGGGTGTTTTGCCAGGCTCTCGGCAACTTCAGCAGCAATTGTCGCCCTCCCATACGATCGGAGACTGACCGTGCCGGTGTTTGTGCGCATCTCGCGCTCAGACACCGACACAGTGAGGGATTCCCCGGCGTGGCCAGGACCCTCTGGAGTAGGTACGTATGTTTTAACCTCTGCCATTCTTGGAACATTTTTTAAGTCTTGCCTTGACTACCACTCTAACGGCTGGACGCTCGCGCGCTTTTTAACCCACCAACCATTCATCCCCTCGCCGAGTGGCCAAACTTAGGATTAGGGGTAATTTTTTATAGGGGTTTTCTTCCCCGCGGTCCGAAGACCCCCGGGCCTGAGCTTCAGCCGCAGTCACACTCAGGGTTACGGTTTGGGCCCGGGGGTGTGACGGGTCGGTCGCTCGCGAGCGGCCAGACCCGTCACACCCCCGGGCCGTGACGCCACCGTCTCTGGCGACGGAGTGCCATGAGGCACATCCGCCCCATTGGCCCCGGGTCAGATCCGCCGTGCGCTCTGCCATCAGAGCCGCACGCGGAGACCCCCTCCTGCCGAAATCTTGGCCGTCCAAATGGACGCGTGGCCGTCCAAATGGACGTTTCCAGGGAGCACCACGTGGAGGTGTTCCGGCCCCGCCCCCCGAGGTGAGAGTTACCTTTAGGGTAAAGGGTATTCCGTCGAGTCGACCACTGACGACAAGTCACCCTGCTCCGGTGGTCGACCCAACGACGAAGTTGTGTATGGGTGGGTTATGGGCCCGCGCGCCGTCCTTTCGCCGCCCCGGACAAAATGGACCGCGTGCGCGCTTACCATAGCACATACATACAAAAAAAAATATATACCAGCACGTCTGACCAGGGCGGTATAGTAGGTCAATTGCCCTCCATTTGTGGAGGAGGCTCAAGCCCAGCTCATATGAGCCGAAATGAATGAATCAATTACTAATTTCATAGTTACAAACATAAGTAACGCTAAGAAGAAAATAAATAATTATATACTTTACACTTATGCCCAGGTCCTCGTAGTATTTCAGCTTTGCTGCATTTCTAAACAATTCCTCGGATAGATTTAGTACCAATTGCTTCCTTAGTAATTCCGCGATAAAATTTCTCGACATTTCAACCCTTATAAATTTGCTGACCCTGTATATCATAGCAATTTTTAGAAGGGTTAAGTAATAAAGTTGAACTCGGTATACACAGAGAAATACGTCATGTATTTGGTTTCGAGAGTATAAATATTATTTGAATTTTGAAAGATCAGCAGCATATCTATTTTCTTTTGTTATATTCTGGCTACATTTTTTTACATTTTAGAAATCTGACATTCTATACAACTTTATTAGCTCATACGTTACTACGTCATCGTTAGCATTTCAGCTGATACAAGTCCCACTGCTGGGCTGACGCTATTATAGTCATTTCTGATGTTTACGCGAGCATTACACATTATAAATAAAACTACTTTACGGATTTTATTACGTTTGTATTTGATTTTTGAATGCAAAACATATCGCTGCGTTCATAGACACGGGCGGTCTTGAACTTGAATGAACGCTGCAAAGTGTTCGAAACGTCGAGCATTCAAAAATCAAATACAAACGCGATAAAATCCGTAAAGTAGTTTTATTTACAATGTGTAATACTTGCTTTAACATCAGAAATCATTATGAAATAAAACAAATTTAGACTTTTCTGGCATTACTGTATTTTATTTTTAAACTCTGTGTTCGAATATTTGTCTACATTCCATTATATCTTAACTTTATTCATCATTCATTCATCACAACTCATACGTCCCACTGCTGGGCTCGAGCCTTCTCCGCAAAAGGAGGGAAATTGACCTAGTATACCACGCTGGTCACGACGGATTAGTATAGGGTTCTATTTCAAGTTTTCTTTCTGTTGAATAGATGTTATATCCTTTTCTTTTTTTTTTTATGGGTGGGCTATGGTAAGCGCACACACGGTCCATTCCGTCCGGGGCGACGAAAGGACGGCGCGCGGGGCGGAATGGACCGTGCGTGCATGATTTTCAAACGTGGTATTAGTCCTCATGTCTATTGGAACTCCGTTATAAGCTTACAATTTAAACGACTGCGGATATCACACATAACCCAATTCTCATCCACATTGTCGTTTTTACTAGGGACGTTTTACACGTCATTGGATATATATCCAACATATTATATATCTCAACAATGAGTTAATTTTGCCAATATATGGCGTGACAGTGAAGTGGCCAGCAGATCTCTCAACTCGCCCTCCAAACGTGACGATTTATAGGGAATTCATCATTTATAGGGAAGTCCTACATTCAACAATGGATAGCGTAAGGCTGAATGATAATAATGATGACGATTGCAATGATTAAATTTACTAAAAAATACAACTGCAAAAGCCTTCATATAGCCAGAAACATGGCACTAACGACAACGACCCGGCACTAGTGGCTCGCCCACTTAGCGATAAAGAGGTACGTGTAAGATGGTTTATGGGGTTGCGCGCTATCTCTTTCGGCGTTCCGACGGATCAGGGGAGGGATGTAAACATACCATAGCCTGTCTCAAGAAGAGAAAACAAGCAATATAATCGCCACGATTATGGTATAATCTTCTTCTTTTTGGGGTAGACCTACGTCCAACAGGGAATGTTAAAAGGCTAAATGACGATCATAACAAAGCAATGCGAAAACCCTAAAACGATCTTTCAGATTAAAATATAGACATATTCTTTCAATAACAGAGTTTGTTTGTAAAGTATTTACCTGCACGGGAAAGAAAATTGTGGTAGTCCAACCCTATGTCTACGTGTCAGTTTAGCGTTTTAAATGAATTTATTGAGATTTTAGGGGCATCATGTATTCTTGTCTTTCAGTAACAGAATATTTTTACTTTTTATTTCCTATTGCTAAAACGGTTACTGTAAACCCTTCTTAAGCTCCCTTCATACCAACCTTAAAAGAAATGTCAATCACCCCAAGTTTTATTTTCAACGTTGTTAGGGTTGTTTATCGATCTGTCAGAGAATTTATTTTATGATTCCAGATCGAAGACATAAACTGATTCTGTTAATGTGGAGGACTTTTATCGTCATTCAGCCTTTTGCTGTTCAATGGACGTACATATGTCTCCCTCATAGTTTGCCATAAAGTACGGTTCGGTAAAGTACAGTAAAAGTTACTGGAAGTCATCGGATGCGGTAACTTTTACCAAATCGTCAGTCCCCTTGGTGGGAACGGGGTCTCACACTGCATCGTCTGATACTTCGTGTTCATCACTCAAGAACCTTTTTTCTCGGCAATTATTGGTTCTTCAAGCCTTGTGACCCCATTGCCACTTTGACGTGCTATTTTTAGTGCTATGTCAATTACACCCGTTTTTCTAGGGATTTCCATATTTCAGATCCTATTTTGCATAGAAACACCGAATATAGCCCCCTCTATAGCAGGCTGTGTGTCTTTAAGCTTAATTATGAGACTGACATTTAGAGAATACGTTTTCGTACGACAAGTTGATAGAGGTAGATAGAGATAGATATTGGATCAGAAAAACATCTTCAGTTTGCCCAAAGCTGCCCAGTCGAGTTGTATTTGTTGACTGCCTAACTAGACAGTTCGTCGAGTGATCATAACATTGCCTGCTAGGAACGATATTGTAATGACTTTCGTTGTCGCCCATGTTCATTCGCAAACTCATCGGTCGGGATACCCTACAGAGATCATTGGGCATGGTGCCGAGATCTTCCGTGGATTCTGCCATAATAATAATATCGTCAGAAAATCAAAAGCGAGTGATGTGTTTGCCATTGATGTTGATGCGAGTCTGGTCCAGTTTATGAGTTTCGTAGAGATGACGTCTCACTATGCCATACTTTTCTATAGTTGGATCCGTATCGTATCGGATGTCAACTGATACTGTAGCTTATCTATAAAAATGCTGATTTGCTAAAGTAATTAAATTTAATATAACGATAGGTGACTTGGCACCACTGAAAACACTGTATATAAATAAATACAGAGGACATTACTCAGTCTACTGCACTAGTCTTCCGGCACGCATGTATGTTGTAGACTATAATACTATAGGTCTTTTCGAGAGTCAATTTGTTCAGACAATTAGAAGTCATCGAGCTGAAGCGTAAGCCGATTTGTAATGACCCTTAAAAATAATTTGTAAACGTGACTCAAGATTAAATTAATCCGTAGTTCAAAAGAAAAGGTTTTTCATTACTCTTGAATAATAACACCATCGCACCTCCGGTGCACGACTCGTAAAAGTCATCACCGAGACCAACAGCATTAAATAACTTCTGAAAAGCTTTTAAGGCTAGCTTTTCACGTGGCTTGAGAAGCTTTCTTAGTGCCTTTGCATCCTACTCTCAGACATTCTAATCTCGTATGAGATTTCTTCGGTATGGTGTGATCCAAGGTTTGATACGAAGTCGACAACAGGGTTCTAGGATGATTTACGTTTCTGTCCACAGAACCTTTTAAGATCACATTCTGCGATGAAATAAGTGCCAATACTTTGCAAACATAGATGATACATAAACTTTGTACTTTTTCGATTGATAAAAGTATAATCCTGCATGGAAATGATATTCCAGCAATTCAACCCTATACCTACGCCTCAGATTAGCGAATTAAATCAATTTTCTTGGGATTCTAGAGGTATCGTGTATATGCATATGAAAATCTGATGAAAAGTCTGGCTTGAAACACCAGAAACTATAAAATGTTATTTTCTCCTATTTGTAAAAGTATAAAAAATCCCTAGTATACGTCCAAATGACGAGTTTTCTTAAATCTTTCCACCTTATATATTAAAAGACAAGAGTTTAATACCTTACTTTCTTGTGAGCGCACAAAAAGCGATCTTTCAGTGTTTACAAAGTGTTCAGGAATAGATATTGTGAGTTGGATCGATTTATGGACTTTGTGACGTCTGAGATAAAAAGTGCTTCGGTTAAAATCCAGGCGAAATATAAAGATGCCTTTGTCATATAAAGGTTTCACGTTTTGGAGACTTTTCAAGTTTCTTTTCAATTTTATTTCTTTACTTTGAGAACAGTGATAGAACTGTACATATGGTATAGTGCACTGTTACTTAGATTTAACTACTTTCAGTTTTGAGTATCATTTATTCGCATATCATAGACAGTTTTTTATACGAGTGTATAGCATATATTTTTAAATTCCTTCATAATATAAGGTTTGATATTTTTTTGCAAAAAATTGCCTTTAAATAAAATTGTTCATATGTCCCACTTTTAGATTAGAGCTTCTTCAATAATGTGAATGGAATTAGTGGGCATGCTACCATCTACTAATGCATCTACTATACAAAGTCAGGTTCCATAGATTAAAGTACAAGAAAAGGTAATTTATTATGCGGGATAAGTAAGTCACATCATCAGGGGCACACTAACTCCCTCAAAAGACATCTTTAAACCAGTCTTAAATACCTATGGATGGCATAGGCTGATGAAAAAATTCAACTAATCATCATCATTTCGGCCTATATATATCCCAGTACTGGGCTATATCCTCAAGAGTGGAAGGCATATTGACTTAATATACCAATTTGATCAGAAAAGATGTTTTAGAAACTTGAAGCTTACCTTTTACTGCTGTGGTATTTATTACCTGCTAGAGTAATTTAGCCCACTGAAAAGGAAAGGATTCTTACCATTTCATTTTTACTTCGATTTTACACGGATAACATTCGACTAATATTACTGATATAAATATAGAATGCGCTCCCAGTCTGCAGTTAACACGTAACTGATGGCGTGTCAAAACGTCACCGTTTCTAACGCAATGTCGATCATAATGTCACCACAGCATGTTGAATATACGTAGTCATAATATGTAGTTGAAACTTTTGTTTTAACTATTTATAATACTCTAGCTGACCCAATAGACGTTGTTCAGTTCTAATCTAAAAAAATAGTAAAATGTATTCTCCTTGAAATCGACAGCAGCGCCACCTACCGTGTTCAATTCGTGTGAATCTAAACCATTCTTGAATGAAAAAAATCTCGTGACAATAAATCATTTTTCATTTCATTCCATTGAATCCTGGGGATTCGAACACGCATAAAAATGTCATCAACATCGGTCCAGACGTTTAGGAGGAGTTCAGTGACATACACACATACACAACAAATATATATATAAAGATAAGCATTCATTATCCCTCACTCCCTACTGTTTTGTCATTTGCGGAATTGCTTTCTTCTTTTTTTCAAGCTGTGTGTTGGCGGCTACGAATACAACCAACCCTTACAATGCTTGTGCGTGTCGTAAAAGACGACTAAGAGTTTTATCTCAACCTGGATCAACTCCATTTGATGCCGTTAAGTCAACAATCCTATTCCCAAATAGGGTTGACGTTAGGCAGGCAGTCGATTATAAAACTATCGCTAAAACATTTGGAATATGTACTTGAAAGAAGACTACATATTGGGACAACCCCAAGTAATTGGGGTAAGATAATGATAATGATGAAGATGATGATAATGATGAAGATGATGATAATGATGAAGATGATGATAATGATGATATTATATTCTATCTTTCGACAGTATACTTCTGTAGATTGATGTATATCATCATCACACTTCTTCACGTTCTTATCCCAATGATTTAAGACGCAATATATAATCTTTTGTCGTAAATATTGCCAAAGTTTAAGCCAATAATTTTATAACTGCACAGATGTAAGATACCGACCTGCCAACACTTTGTGCGATCCATAAATTGTAGTTCTGAGTCTGGATGCAATTTGGGTCCGCTAATTATGTGTTTGTAAAGTCTCCCGCAATACAAGGATTATTTCCTCAGTGGCGTTAAAAAATACATATATCTGGATGCTTACCTGACGTCAAACTTTCTTAAGAATTTAATTGTTGACTAGGCGGCTAGAATGAAGTATACTATCCAGGAAATAAGGATGTAAATTAAAGCCAGTAAAAAGTATGGACTATATTAGAATAAGGTACAAGTACAAGATATTAACAACACGCGAACGATTAATACGGCGGACGAAGGTGCAGTGACGTGTCCGTGTGCACGGCGGCAGGTGCGAGCGCTGTTCTCGCACCCGGTACCACGCACCGCTCCCCCGTTGTCGCCCACAGTGTGTTGATTCTCGAACAGCGGCTGTAGGCAACTCAGGTCGGTGTAGAGCTCCTAATCAACTTTTATGACACCTACAGCTATATAAGATGCTGTTATTCGTAGCCACCACACAAAATCCGTCTTTACACTGCCTGCATACGCCCCACCATGTTGTATGCCAGTGTAGTATTCGCTCACGTTAGGCCACACAGGATCCATAGGCTTCAAACACTTCAGAATAGGTTCATGCGTAAGGCTACGGGCGCACCGTGGTTCATACGCAATGCCGATCTCCACATCGACTTGCACTTGCCGACCATCAGGCAATATATGAAACAGTGTGCCCGTAGATATTTTGATTCTGCCACAACACACCCCAACCCCTTAGTGTGTAACGTTACGCGTTACATGACCTTAAAAGATTAAAATATACCTAATAAAATACTACCTTTTTAATTTCAATTAGTATAAATTTACAACACGCAAGCGCAATAAACAAGCGTCATTTTAATACCACCCTTATCGCTCCTATTGTTCGCGTTGCCGCGCCCGCGCATCCGTCTCACCGCCGCTCAGCTGGGTTCGCTCGCCCCGAGACCCCACCAGACAGCCGAGCGATCCCAAGGGGAACGTACGTCATTACGTTCTTCCATTTGCCTTTGAGAAAGCTTACGTCAGTGTCGTAATTCCAAACTCATATAAATTAAATTAGTTTTATTACTACATTATTACTTATATAAATTTAATTAATTAATTCAGTGTACCTTCAACCCCAGTATTGGGTAAGTGGCTTAGAATTTTATGTAACTGTCATATTTTATAATTGTGTAGAGATTTCGTTTCACCTGCGCTATTTCTTTATTAAATTATTTCGTACTTTACCTACACATAACATTATTATGAACTATTGTTAGTATTGTTAAGTAGCTAGACGTAAAATTTCACCGCTTTTTCATTGTCATCTCCTCTCTGATTGTGAACAACCACGACAACATAACTATTCTTTCCCTCGCACTGTTGCCGTGGTTCGTTCACGCACTGGATCTGGCCTTAACGTCAATTTCATGGACGTTCCAGGGTTCTAGGACTACGCTACGCGTACTCGCCCTGCTATAGCGAAACTGTCACCGGACGACGTGCCAGCGGCAGACTTCAAGCCGCCCCTTCGGCATCGCGGCGACTACTACGGTGGACAGTCGAGGGGAGTACAGCACCGAAAGGATCGGTAGAATTGGTGTGCCCATAAACCTACTGACCAACCTTGCCTACCCACTAGTCGGCCGTTGGGCTAAAATAATATTTATTTTATTTTCATTAAAGAAATTATTAGTTGTGCTCGAACCTGCTTTTTTATTTCCCTTTTATAGGAGATCCTAAGCAGGTCCTACGGGACAAGTGGTCGCTGCGACCAACTATATCCCGTCCCGCATCTCGAAGGTCACTCGACCGAGACTTGCTTTCGACGAGCCCGACGACGAGATCACGATAGCTCAGAATACAGCATACACGGCCCGCGAAGCCGCAACAAAGAAAAGACCACGGTTCCGTCCTCGCCGTCGAAGTGCGAAACCGTGCCGCGTAAAAATAAGTAAATCTAAAGTGGGACCTCCCACATTGCCCTCAGCAACGCCCCAAGCCGAGGTTCGTACTCCACAGGGGGTGCCCTTGGGCCCCGTTGCTTAATTTTTTTTTTTGGTTGAGAGCCCTCAGCGCTCACCACTAGTCCGCGTAAGGGTGTAACAGCCATCTAAGGCTAACACTCCTTGTCAGACAAAAAAAAAAAAAATAGCCACCACAATGCCACCTATGATATGTACCGGATACCAGTTGCCGGTAGTGGACTAATTTCACTAAAATATTGCTATGTAAATCGAGAGAATAAGAGTACAGTAAGAGAATGAAAGAATGAAAAATAACAATGGTCATCACTGGTAGAGCGGCTTTTCTGTAGAGGTTCAGACGACTAAAGAACCCAAGTAAATAACAATACTGCAAAAGAAGAAAAACTGAAAATGAAATCCTATGTCAACTAATCTAACCAAAATGGTAAGTATATTTCTTTATCATTTTGTTAGTGTGTGTGGCCCTACCACTATCATTCTGTTAGTGGTAGGGCTACACTGTTGACAGTTATCTGTCTACAGCCGCGGACCGGTCCGTCTGGAGTAGCACCACACTCTCGCAGAAAATCGACGTCCGAGTAGTAGCAATTTGTTACTGCGCTTCGTTCGGTGAGCGAGAGAGCCGAAAACCCAACTTACTGAAGGTGTTTACGTGTCGTGAGTATTAGTGATGCTTTTAGTATCACCGAACAGCATTGCACGCATTCACATTGTCTTAAGTTTCTTCGCGGTAGGCAGCGGCTTTGCAAAGGTCCATGAGCGGCAGCAACACTTAGCATTAGCTGTGCGGTTTCCTTGTTTGTCACCGTTTGCAATAAAAAAAAAACAGTTTGGAGAAGATTCAAGTCCCACAATGTGATGTTTTTAAACTGATATGATTGCGGAAGAAGTGAATAAAAAGAAACAGCTGAGGTAAGAATTGTATTTAATGTCCCCGCCCTCGCTTCGCTTCGGTTTTTGTCGTTTTACCCGCGTAGTTCCAGTTCCCATGGGAATACCGGGATAAAATATAGCCTAGTTTACTCCCTGATATTATAGCTTTCTATTAGTGAAAGAATTTTTGAAATCGGTCCAGCCGTTTTGAAGATTACCCGGAACAAACAGACAGTCAGACAAACATTTTTTAATCTGTATTTTAGTCATAGGTGTCGTGCAAATAACCGTGTGAGCATGAAAAAAGCCTATTGTTTTGACATTACAAACAGACACTCCAATTTTATTTATTGGTATAGATAAGTAATTACAAGTTCCATTTCAACATACGACAGCTAAGAGTAATTAGAAACAAAGCTCAAGGGATTACGTATAATCTGATATTTCCTTAACGATATTCATCTAAAAGGTTTCTTAATTCAATTCATCAGGCGTACGTTCTGACCAAATGAGGGAATCTAGGCGAATAGTAACCCGAGGACCACGCTTTGTTTTCTTTCCTTTTCCTAAATAATCTGTAAGTCCACAACTAAGCCTGATCTTTATTTAACACCGAGATAGGATATCCGCTTGATTTGAATCGGGAAATTGAGGTTTAGGGGCTTGTTCACTAAGAAGGATTTGTGGAGCAGTAAACTTGAAGTATAGCTAGTACGTATCTCAATTTTTTTTTTATTTTCAACAATACGTATTTATTTTTTTAAAGCAAATCTGTAAAGTAATTTAAGTATATTTCTTTCAAGTCAATTCCGATGGCCCGCTCAATAGACGAAAAAAAAGGAATATGTCACGTTTTCAGGGTTCCGTACCCAAAGGGTAAAAACGGGACCCTATTACTAAGACTTCACTGTCTGTCCGTCCGTCTGTCTTTTACCAGGCTGTATCTCAAGAACCGTGATAGCTAGACAATTGATTTTTTTACAAATTTTGTATTTCTTTTGCCGCTATAACAACAAATACTAAAAACAAAATAAAATAAATATTTAAGCGGGGCTCCCATACAACATTTTTTTTATAGATAATGGTACGGAACCCTTCGTACGTGACTCCGACTCGCACTTAGCCGTTTTTGTACAAGACGTAAAGCTGTATCATAGCAACATAAAAATGTAACATAACATTTATATTTATTATTGTAAGATTTCTTTTATTGTTGCTTTTGTCATAGTTTATCAGGAGAGCGTTGACCAATATCATAGTAATCTCTTAAGGAAACTTTAGGACTCCCGCAAAAAAATACGGTCTATTTATGTATTTTATTCTTCTATTTTTTTTTAAGGGGTGGGCTGCGGTCGGCGCGCTCCTCGCACCACTCCGTCCGGGGCGACAGAGGGGCGTAAGCACGCAACTCCCGCAACCCACCTACGATGCACGTCGCCTTCGTCGTTGGGCCGACCACCAGAGCAGGGTTACTTGTCATCAGTGGTCGGCCCGACGGAGTACCGCCCCTTGGGGGTACCCTCCCATATTTTATTTTTCTATACAGGTAATTATAGTCAAGACTATATTCATAGAGTATTTCAGTAAGCAAGTCATTTAAGGTAAATAAAGCACTGTAATACATTCAATGCGTAGTTGGATTTGGATCCCTATGGTGCTTTGCTTATGGAAAGTTGAAACAAATTGTAAGCTGAGACTCTAGTATGAAATTTGAAAGTGAACGTTTCGCATTGAAATAAAACTCGGCGAACATCATCCAAAACTGTATCATTAAAATATTTGAATTACAATTCATCACCTCATCATCTCAGCTCATGTACGTCCCACTGTTAGACTCGAGCTTCCTCCATAATTCGACCTACTATATCACGCTGGTTAAACGGTTTCTTTTTTATGGGTGGGCTATGGTAAGCGCACGTGCGGTCTACTCCATCCGGAGCGATGAAAGGACGGCGCGCGGGCCCATAACCCACCCGTACCCACGTCACCTCGTTGTTGGGCCGACCACCGGAGCAGATGTGACTTGTCGTCAGTGATCGGCCTGACGGAATACCTTTTCGGGTAACCTCATCTCTCGACGTCCTGGGACGTCGGTCGCCGTCGCGCGGTCAGCCTCTCTGCGCGTGACGGACTAAACGGTTTCGTATAGGGTTTTATTTCGAGTGAAGACTCGAAGAAGTTCATGCACGGATTTTATATGCATGTTTAATCCATTAGTCGTCTTTTACGACTCCCACGGACAAGATAGGCGGTGAATTAAATTTTATTCAATTACATACATACATATATGTATATTCACGCCTCTTTGCCCTAGGTGTAGACAGAGACCACTTCCCTCCACTTGCTACTATCTTGATATACCATTTTCACCTCCTCCACATTCATAAATCTCTTCATGCATATTCTTCAGTTTAGGGTACTTCTAACCCGGCCTTTCTTAAGGATGTCCCCGATTTAATCGTGGAACGTCCGCCTTAGTCTTCCCCTTCTAACACTTCCGCTCAGATTCGCCTTATAAATTCTTCTTGTTAATCTCCTTTCATTCATTCTCTCTACATGACAAACCATCTTAACATACCTTTCTCAATCCTTGTCAACACATCAACATTCATACCACAACGTTTCCTGATTTTACTCAGTTAGCACGCGGATATGCCTTTAATTCCAAATACATAACTCTTTATTCAAAAAGAACTCTGTGAGATTAAACAAATAACATTCATTGAATTAATCCTCAAATTCGAAAGTAATTGGTAGTAAGAAAACAAATGAGATATTACCAAATCCATTTTCTTTCAAAATTCGTAACAGGGTCTTTGACTATATTTCACCACAAAATTATTTGATTTCATTCTTAATAAATAGTAAACAGAAAGTCTTCGTGAATAAGTTTAAGGACTACAGCTAGTAATTGAATATTACAATACTTTTGTAACAAAATAAAAACTTCAATAAAGTGTCTGTAATAGACTGTCTAACGAATACTGACTTCTATTATTCTGAAGTCCCTCGTGATATATCACTGAGTCGTACTTAAGACGCCCTTGAGACTTGAGATGAGATAAAATTGTTCAGTTTCTCTGAGTACTAGTTAATATATATCTAGATGTTATACATTTATAAGTGTACCGAGTAAAATTCTCTAGTCAAGTATCGTAAAATTTAGTACAGAATAATTTGGGATACGGCGGGTCATTTTATGGTACATATATTCTGTTGTATCAAAGGATATAAATGTTTCGCCAGAACCATAAGTTTAATGTATATAAAAACTATTTTTAATTTACATACCACTTGGTTTATATAAATTTATGACTTTTATAAGATTAAATAGAATATTATAGAACTTCTTTATTAGAGGATATAGTCTAATGTTTACGCGAGTATTACACAATTACAAATAAAATAATTTTTACGAATTTTATAGCGTTTGTATTTTATTATAGTTTGCTCAAAGATTCGAATACTTTTTAGAGTTCATGGGCACGGGCAGTCTAAGATAATAATTTCCTTTGTGAGACCGCATTCCGATCTAGTATTAGTATATTAGAATTATTAGTTTTAAATTAATCATCATCATCGCAGCCCACATACGTCCCTCTGTTGGGCTCGGGTGTCCTCCACAATGGGAGGGAATTTGACCTACTATACCACTCTGGTCAGACATGTTGGTATAGGGTTTCATTTCACGGTTTCCTCCTCTTGCACAGATGTTATGTGCAAATTATATCCCATAGTCGTCTTTTACGACATCCACGGGCAAGATAGAGAGTGGTGAATTGTATTCTTACTCCGTCACCACACAGACAATTGTAGTAGTTAAATTAAGAAATTGCTATAAAATAATAATTAATACAAATTTAATGTTCTGTTGTAATTATTGACCAAGACAAAATATTTTTTTTATATAGAATCATTTTCTTTTTGTACTGGCAATAAATTTGTATCAAAAGGTGGATCAAAGTTTAATAACTAATTCTCTAGCATGTAAATCTCTGTAATAACAATGACTTGTTGGACGTGAGACATTATAGTCCGCCCGTGACTATAAACACTGTAAAGCGTTCGAAACGTCGGGCAGTGAAAAGTCAAATACAAACGTAATGGTAATAGTTTTATTTATAAGGATCTATTCTGGTCACAGGCATGATGTACGATGCCTACGAATACTACCAATCTTTAATTGCTCGTGGTTGTAATAAAAGACTATTAAGATGTTTATATCCAACTGGGCCATCTCCGAAATACGTTCGTAGAAGAACTGGCGTTTCCCATATAGCACGAAGAATTAGCACATAATCTTTTATGTGTTTGATATGTATTGTTCTTATTTACTGAAATAAAGAGTAACTAATTAGTAGATAAACAATGAATAGATCAAACTGTTTGGTAAGGGGTTTTAGTCTTTATTCCAAAACTTGAAATAGTAACTCTTCGGGCAGATTACAGAAGTCAAAAAATCAATGGCAACAGTTCACATAATTGACGGAGATTAGATTTTCAGTGTGGTGACGGAGGAAGACTACAATTCACCACTTGCCCGTGGATGTCGTAAAAGACGACTAAGGGATATAATAAGCATATAACCTTTTTTTTTCGCTGTGGAAATACAATTTACGCACTATCCCCCGCCGGTGTCAGACGAGGGGGAGTGTGGGCTCGCCGGCTATACTTCCGGAATACCCACTAACACCACAGCGGTCCCTTCCGCGCTTTTACGGGGTGCCGGAAAGGTCGTCTTTGATATTCGATCCCCGACAACACCCCTACGCAAGGCTGTCTGGCCACGTCCTGTCGTCAATCAAAGCGGCGGGAGGAGATGGGCATATCGGCGCCTCCTCCTCCCTACTCGCCGCCGGTGGAGCGAGTCAGCGGACGCAAGTGCTTCGCGTTCCCGCTTCGCGGCCTCCTTCCTTGTGATGACCTCCTCGCAGAAAGAGGCCATCGACGTCCAGCAGCTGTCGCTGTCGAGCGTCTCTGAGATGATGGTCGACAGCGACAGGTCTATTCCTATGACCGCCGACAGGTCGTGGCGCTGAGGCCCCCAGGCGGGACATACTTCCAGTATGATAAGCATATAACCTAACAGTGGGACATAATATATAGGCTGAGATGATGATGATATTGGCTAGATTAAAGGACAATATACGACCTTTAATGCTTATAAGTAAAATACAAACTAAATATATGTGCCTCTAAGCTGATCCCAAAGGAATGATTGTTATTGTAGGCACTAAAATTGTTGGAGCGTGTCATTTGTTCACGCGTAACAAATATTTACAAAAACCACTAGACATGTCATAATTCGCAAACTAATTTCATTCTTATAAACTTGTTAATAAAGTCGTTAGTATATGCAGTTATATGAGGTTTATATGCTCTTATGAACTTTAATATGTGATGTTTGCTCACAAGAAAAGAATAACTTGTGTAAAGCAAGTACTGAATTTAAGATTTTGTTCAGAATTATTAAAATAAACGTAGTGGTAAAGATTTTATACGGTTTGCGGGATTGGTGGTTATTCTTAAGGATTATTGCTATAACTTATGTTAATATTTAAAATATTTGTTTAGAGAAGCAACACTCTGTACTAGGAGTGTCCACTTAAAAATACAGTGATATTTATATTCGATTAGAAAATCGCATCCCAGCATCGATATTTTATCTAATATCGTATGAAAGCATCAATGTTTTTTCAATATCGAATACTTTCCACAAAATTTTAATAGTAGGTGCCTTAGTAGGTACTTTTCTCTAGTCAAACGCAAAAAATTTACTGCCTGTGATGAGTACTTTATTAGAGTTTATCGGATACGTTTCGGGCGAGTTTATTGGTGATGAGTTATTTTAGGTAAATCTTCTGGCCCATTATTATTAATATTTTTAATAGATTCTAAAAAAAATACTCGATGTTTCAATAAATAAAAATACCGATATATCGAATAGAATGAATGTTTGTCAAAACATCGTATTAAAACATAAACATTCACAACATATAAACATTCTATATCGATGTTTAATGAATACCTACCCTGCACTGAGGATCCTTGTATTGTGGGCTTTACGATGGATATGAAAAAAGTTAGAAGTTTGAATGTACTCGTATGTACATATAATATGTCATGGTCGTCCCCACAGCTCATACACGTCCCACTGCTGGGCACGAGCCTCTTCCCCAATGAGAGGGAAATTGACCTACTATACCATGTGGGTCAGACATATTAGTATCAAATTTTATTTCGAGATTTCCTTCTCTGGCTGCTTGCTTTTGTTATAATAATATGTTTTCTATCCCTTAGTCGTCCTTTACGACATCTACGGGCAAGATAGGGACTGGTGAATTTCCTTATTCCGTCACCATATCGCAACACAACTAGTTAAGATGAATACAATGAGCCCAAAAAAATCGAAATCGGTCCGAGCGTCTTCCAGTAAACGGCGAACATACATAAAAAATGAAATAAAAACCACGAATAAGAACCTCCTTTTTTGAAATCGGTTAATGATGCCTCAAAAGTGACGTATGTCATTGCTATTGGGCTACTATTGGATTTAAAACATTAATAGCATAAATAAAACGGTTACATACTAAAGAAAATCTAGAACTGAATTTTAAACTACATAAGAAAAACACCGACAGAAAGTTTTAAATATATTGTAGCTTTATATTACGTTTTAATAAAATTTCAGACAGTAATTTATTACAAAGTTTCTACTTGTTTTTATTTTCAATCAAACCAAATATATTGTTAACAAACAAAATTTACATAATAGATTTTATAACGAGAAATAAAAAGTAATCCAACGAATTATCCCAAAGAGAAACAAACAAATTGTGAACAGTTCGCTTTTCACGCTTGAAAAGAAATAAAATTAAATTAGCCAAACTCGTAATGTATATTTCTTATCGTAAATCTAATTATTACACCGTTCACTGCACACAAATAAATTAGATTATCAAAAGGTCTTTAATGGAGGCAATATTCAGTGATGCTAAAAATCTGTACGAGTATAATAAAAATGAAGTTTGTTTAATACTTTGAATGCATTGACCTAGGAACTGCCAGTTTGATGTCAAATAATATTTTTGTATTAGAGCAGCCTTTTATGTGTTCGTTCGGTGAGCGAGGGAGCCGATAGCACAAGTTTCTAAGGTGGCTTGCGTGATATTTTTATTTTAAATAAACACAACACCCTGCATTAAGGAAAATATCTGGTTGACCGAGCTTTGCTCGGTATAATTTTATTTCGTGTATTCTGTCTTTGATGAACTTATTTAGATATTATATTAATAAAAAATAAAAATGATGAAATAATGTTAAAAATATCAAAAATTACAAAAGGAGAATAATAATAACACCGAGATTCGATCTCGCGCTGCTTGAATGCGACTGGACAACTTCCCAACTGAGCTACTGTCACTCTTGACGGCGACGGCGAAATTTAAATCCCTATTCTATTGACATTTTAGGTCATTGTATTGATTAGCTAAAAACACCGACAAAATAACGTTTTCTATAAATAAAACCTAGCTAGATCGATTTTGTGGTCAACCTCTAGTATGCTAAATTTCATGATAATCGTTGGAACCGTTTCCGTGATTCTGAAAATATATATAGGTATATATATACAAGAATTGCTCGTTTAAGGATATAAGATAATCCTTGTATTGCGGGGGTCTTTACAAACATATAAATAACGGACACAAATTACATCCAGACCCGGAACAACAATCTGTGGATCGCACAAAGTGTTATCCTGCATGGGATTAGAACCCACGACACTGGCACGATAAGTCGGTAACTTAACCACTACGCCATCTGTACAGTGCAGCAGGTGGGTTTTGGTGATACATTTAGTATCAACGATCCTCATTGCGTGTATTCATACTCCCTTTACTTTCCTCACGTCAGGCAGCTGCCATGCAAAGTACCATAAGCTGCAATATCAGTTACAATCAGCCGCTGTTTGGTTGTTTGCCACCAACAGCAATGAAAAAAAAACCTATTTATCGCAAATGGTTCTAAACAGAGCGATGCAGTTTCAATTTTAGCAAATCGGATAAAATATAGTAAGAATGGCTGTCCAACATTCTGCGTACGAGCCGTTGTCATAACAACTGTTGAGATAACAAAATTTGTGATTGTAATTATGTAATTAGTACAAGATAAGCTACTGGTACAGCCAGTAGGAAAATATAACACATATAATTACATTGTCAGAGATCTCTACAAATAGATCAATAGCTTGCATTCTTTAGGACATTCAATCAAAATTTAACTCTATTCACTAGCGATACAGTTGAATATTGCTCATAATTATTGAGCCACAGTGCTCACTATGATTATACGGACTGTTTTAGTAATTAAAACAACAAAGTTTGAATGAACAAAAGGTGAGTTCATATTAAGCGGCTTTGTAGTTTATTTTATGTATTTTTTTAGAAGTTAATGAATAAATAAACAAGTTCCATAGGGGCAAGTGCAGTTTGAATTATAAAACATCCCGGTAATAACATGTATAGTTACTGAGTAAGATCATAAAAAGTATAAAGAATAAAAGGAGATACTTAATCCGTATGTTGTGTATTTTAACTGGTGGTATACTCGTTTCATTATCATCAGCTCAGCCCTTTAACGTCAAATTTTTGGGCTCGGGCCTCCTCCACTATAGGAGAAAAATTGACCTACTATACCACACTGGTCAGACGTGTGTCAGAGTTTTGTTTCAAGTTTTCCTTCTCTTGCATAGATATTATATCCGCTTACGCTTTCACGCTTAAACCACCGAACCGATTTCAAAATTTCTTTCACCAATGCATATCTATTTTATCAGGGAGTAACATAGGCTATATTTTATCCCGGTATTCCCACGGGAACGAGAACTACGCGGGTAAGGCGACTGAAACCGAAGCGAAGCGAGGGCGACTTGCTAGTATGCTCATAAACGAGTATACGGTCCGTGTGGTGACGGAGTAAGAATACAATTCACCACCCCTCTCTCTTGCCCGTGGGTGTCTTAAAAGTAAACTAAGGGATGTAATATGCACATAACATTAATGCATGACAAGGAAAACTTGAAATGGATCCCAACACGCTTGACCAGCGTAATACTATAGGTTAATTTTCCCTCATGTTGTGGCTCGAGCCTAATATTGGGATTTATATGAGCTGAGACGAGACTATATGTCAACATGTCTGACCAGCATAGTATATTAGGTCAAATTCCCTCTCATTGTGGAGGAGGCCCGAGCTCAACAGTGGGACGTACATGGACTGCAATGATGATGACGATGATGAGACGAGAGAAAGACAATTGTTTTTGGTATTATTATCATCATTAGTTCGCCCTTTGATGTCTGCTGCTGAATATAGAAAGCTTGAAATAAAATCATGTACCAACATGTCTGACCAACATAATAGGTCAATATCCATCTCGTAAAGAAATTCTTTTAAGGTGGGATATATTTAGGCTGAGATAAAAAATAAAATATTAGTAAATGTTTCGTACAAAGTTAATCAAAATACCTACTCCTTTTGTTTTTAGTGTTAGTCATTAACGATCTAAGCATATGCAAGTCAAGATAATTGGTTTAACAGTCAGTAACATAGTTTTACATATGCATACATGAATTTAAATGGACATTAATTAGATTAATGCATTTATGGAGCGGATAACTACTTCATATTTTTATTAGCTTATGGATTTTCGTTTCCATGTGGTGACGTAGTAAGAATGCAATGAATAGAAAGGGGGTGGACCCCTTTATTGCCCTTGAGGGTCATACCATTTCATTCCGTGGGTGTCATAAAGCACATAGCATGCAAGAAAAGGACAACTCGAAATGGAACCCTATAGAACATGTTTAGCCAGCATGGTATAGTAGGTTAATTTTCCCTCGTGCCCTGGAGGAGGCTCGAGCCAGCAGTGGGGCTTATATGAACTGAGATAAGACGAAGCGATGGTTTTGGTATTTTCGTCATTATTAGTCGGCTCTTCACCGTCCACTGCTGAATGTGGACTTCACTAACAATTAAGGAGGTACAAATAAGGGTCACGCTTGTTAAGTTGGCTATGCCAGTAAAGAGTGATGCGTTTCCGGTAAATACTGCTGCTCACTCTCCTAGTGAGACCCTCAGCCGATTTCGATGACTCCCACAAGCGCATAAGGGATGGCGACAGTTATATTGCTCTGTCATCACACAGAGAACTAAAGTACCCCCCCTCCATCAGTCATCATCATTTTGCTCTTATCCCAATTATTTGGAGTTAACCATTAAGTCACATTGATGTATTTCTCTAGTACGTATTGTAAAAGTTATTGGCAATAGCTTTAGGACTGACCATCTGTCTAAGGTCAAGCTTTTTTTAGAACATAATTGTTCACAATTCCGTGTGGTGACGGAGTGTGAATACAATTCACCACTGTCTATCTTGTCCGTGGGTGTCGTAAAAGACGACTGAGGGATATAATATGCACATAAGACCTATGCAGGAAAGGGAAAACATGAAACAAGAACCTATACCAACACCTCTGACCAGCGTGGTGTAGTAGATGAATTTCCCTACCATAATGGAGGAAGCCTGAATCCAATATTGCTGTGATGATGATGATCATTTACCAGATAGCATTGGGCCAACTCCATTTAGGAATTGGCCCAATGCTATGCTATGCCCAGGTCGAAGTATTCTTTTACAATATCCAAGTTCAATTTAGTAGTTAGTAGAATTCGTCGCCGCTATCATGCAGCACTTTTGTGTATACTATTATGAAAAAGAAATGCGTACTTTTTTGTCTAATAACATCTTCGTGCACTAATGTTTAAATGCTTGTATCGCGAGTAACTTCACAAAAATAATTAACGAACAAGAATCACAGCTAGAAATAAGCAATCATTTATGCAATGTATAAATATTTTTTGGTTATTTAACAGATTTTTTCAACAGCAATATCTCATACTTAGAAATAAAATTCTTGTGTCCCATTAAAACAAAAACAATTCATTATTATGAACCTCCTTTTAAGGTCAATTATTTGTGGATCAATTCAATATGGACTCTTCTTAGATATTACATATTGTGAAAGTTATTAGCATTAGTTTTATAACCGTCGTCTGCATGGCATCAACCCTCTTTGGGAATGTGAAATGAGTCAGTATCAGAGGGAGTTAGTCCACGTCGATGCAAAATAAATACAATTGACGATCTCAAATTACACCCAGTTTCAGAACAATATATGTTTCACATAAATTATTGTCACAAAGACGTTCTGCAAGGCGGGTAGCTATTTTAAGTATAATTTCTTTTCCTAGCCGTTTAGATAGCATACTGCAACTTTGACTATAAGGTTATCAATAAAGCGTGGTTGTGGGGTGGCAAAAACTCTTGATGCATTCCTACATGCCGCCATAAAGAACAGCTCGTCCGGTAGTATTACTCGTAGAAAATTAATATCCGAATAGAAATTTGCTAATGTGGCGAAGAATTCGACATAACGACATAAACGACAGAATCGGGGGTTCAAAACACTGTAGTCAACTTTGTATCTTAAATACATTTAATCTAATTCCTGGTACTGTTAGCTCGTACTTAGTCTATGAGTGACAATACTATTTGCCAATTTCTTATTTGCCATCAATTGTAATCCTGACTAATATTATAAATGCGAAAGTAAATTTGTTTGTTTGTTACGCTTTCACGCTTAAACCACCGAACCGATTCCAAATTCTTTCACCAATGGAAACCTATAATATCAGGGAGTAACATAGGCTATATTTTATCCCGGTATTCCCACGGGAATGGAAACTACGCGGTTAAAGCGACTGAAAACGAAGCGAAGCGAGGGCGGATTGCTAGTAGTATATATCTGTATACACTCGTATTTTGTGGATGATACAAGGGTTATCGATTATCTTATCTGCCTTACCAGTTCAGCACTTGTGCCCTCCCATAAAACGATAAAATAACGTACGTGTCTGTAATTTCTTTTATGCGCAATAAAATAAAACACTCTAAGAAATACAATGCGTACTATAATATAAAAAGTAATATAATGTCTTTGCTTTGTTCCGAAAGTGAATAAGCAATTTAAGGCATATGTGTGTAATACAGTTCACATTACACGTCTTCATTTATAATCTATTTACGTCTTACTATTAAGCAGGAGCTCTTTCTACAATGGAAAGAAAATTATAGGTTGAAGTAAGGTGTTTTTATTTTCAAGGTTGCCTGCCCTTAACCTTGTTTTAGTGATTTAAAGGACGAAGATTTGAGATTGTATTCTTAACTCTTTAACATATATGAAAATTAAATAAATATAAATGTATATGATGATGAAGAGAAGAAAAAGTTGAGATATAACCTTATACCGATAGGTCTGACCAGTGTAGTACAATAAGTCAATTTCACTTCTATCTAGAAGGAGGCTCGAGTCAGTAGTGTGCGTGGGATATACTTATATGAGCTATAAATTAAACATGATGATCTGTAATTATTGTCATCATCATCATCGTCACCATCGCCATCATCATCATCATTTCTTATACTCGTAGCAATATTATTTGGCGTTGACGTAACGTTCGTTATTTTTTCACCAAGACAACACAAGGAAGGAAATAATTCATTAACCCTAGAAGCCTAATCTACGCCTGTGAGACGTACACGCAACCGAATATCGTTTGTCTCTTTCTAACGGTTGAAGGTAGCGCATCATGCTCTTCTATTACCTCTGCGGCCGGCGGGAGCTAGCGGACGGTGCCCGCGCCGTTAAGGTAAGTCCTGCAATTTTTAATTTATCAAAGTGTAGCACGCCTACGAGACGTATGTTTAAGCTTGTAATTTTTACTTTTATTTAGTTTTCGTATATTTTATGTCTTTTTTCGGCGTTGTTTCAGGTATTAATATGTCACGGTCTAATATATTAGCCGAAGACGATATTGTTGCAATATTAAACGAGGTAGACAATCCTTCTCTGAAAGATTCAGGTTCCGAAGTTGATGATGACTAGATTATTGCTATAATATGTGGTCACAACATGATCAAGAATAATACAAAACCATTGAACAGAAGAAAATTCATGAACCATTCAGCACAGATTTGGTCACGCCTTGGATGGAAAAGAGACTTGAAACTCTGACATTGAAAAGATCTTTACGAGAAAAATAAGCCAAATTCTCGATAAAACTACAGATTCAAATAATAAAAATCGAGAAGAAGAACCTGAGTCAAAATAGAGGGAACTACTGCGCTTTTTGTTTCTATAAAAAAAGGATGTCAAAATTAGTCTGTTATAAATGCAAAAAATGTGTGTGTGGCGAGCACAAAGTTGATATGTGTGTAGACTGCTCTTAAAGTTTAGCTAGTCTTTTAAAGGCTGATTAATTTTAATGTTTGCACTAAGAATAACTAATTAGCGTTAAAAAAGTTGATTTAATAAAAATAAAAAATGTTTCAGTTGATTTTGAAGAAGTTACTTTTTTATTTCAATTTATGCATATTGTTTTTATGTTGTAATAAATAACTGTGATTATAGTAATAATTAAACACAATGTTGTTTTATTTTTAGTTTAAATTCCAAATTCAAATTCCTGCTTAATCTATACCAATAAATAAAATTGGAGTGTCTGTTTGTAATGTCAAAATAATAGGCTTTTTTCATGCTCACACCGTTATTTGCACGACACCTATGCCTAAAATAGGAATTAAAAATTTTTTGTTTGTCTGTCTGTCTGTCTGTTTGTTCCGGGTAATCTTCAAAACGGCTGGACCGATTTCAAAAATTCTTTCACTAATGGAAAGCTATAATATCAGGGCATAAACTAGGCTATATTTTATCCCGGTATTCCCACAGGAACGGGAACTACGCGGGTAAAACGACTATAACCTATAACCGAAGCGAAGCGAGGGCGGGTTGCTAGTAAAAAAATCAATAATTAAATAATATTTCTGAAATAGGCCTTTTATATGTGTACGCCTCTGAGACGTTATTAAGGCATTGTGTACGTTCGAAATAGATTAGGCTTCTAGGGTTAAACACGTAAAATCCCTCGCGACACAAAAGACTGAAGTATTAAACAGGGCAATGTATTTGTGTTCCATCTATGCCTACCTCTTATGAGATAAGTCATGCGATTACAAAAATTGATCAGTGTCTTTTGGAACATATTGCGTATGTTGTAGTTTAGCCTTCTGTCTGTTCTAGGTTAAAATGATATTTTACCTTTTTTCTTTTCAATATATGGGTCAATGGTTAAAGTAATTTGTCTATTAATTTATATTATACATTGTTTATTTGATGATAATTTTAATTATTAATCTGATTATTACTATGAGTAGAGTCATACCTTACTACGAGGAGATAGAGGGTTCCTCTTGGAATTATTACGTAAGTAAATTTGTTTTCAGATCACTTTCTGGTTGAGTTAATCTGCTACACGAAATTTTCACGTGCACGCTAAAATACTTAATTTTGAAATAGCTAAGCATTTCTTAATAGCTAGCTTTCAAGTGCAGACGTCCGTTTGAATAGGTGGCGCGTTCTTCCGGACGCGTCATGTAGTGATCATCGCCTGATCGTGTATGAATTTGGATCGAGACTGTTGCAGGCTCCTCCCAGACAAAGTTATAATTTTAGATACAAATCTAAAGGCGCAAACTGGGAATTTTTCAGTTCACTCTTTTCTTCGTGTGCCAGGGATTCCACTCGTAGACAATTAACCGCAGAAGAAGGCGCTGAACTAATGTCACATTCTCTTATATACTGTGCTGATGTAGCCCTAGGCTGAACATCCCTGCCTAATACTAAGAGATGTGACTGGTGGAACAATCACCTAGTGGAACTCCGCAAACGCTTTCGAAGGGCGCGCAGGAAGCATAATAAACTTAAAAAGTCACCTAACATAGGAAGGGCCTTTGATGAATCTCTATCTGTACTGAAAGCTGCCAGGTCTCGCTACCGGATTGCAGTAGAAAAATCGAAAGGCGCTTTGTTAAATAAGATTGTGGAAAGATTGGAAAGTGAAGGTCCGTGGTCTCCACTATATCACGAGTTTAAAGCGAATCGATCAGTCGACTTAGCGTACATACAAAACATTAAAGTGAACGGTAAACACACTACGGGTATTGAGGAGACCACGGAAGTTTTATTAAATACGTTAATCCCAGACGATGACATCTCAGGTGCTTTCGATAACGCCTGGTGGCCAATGCTACTTCTTAAATTAAAGGCTCGTGGTTGCTATAGAAATATCTACCAAATCATAGTCGTACTTTTTAAATGGCTCGACTAAATTGAAACTTGGTCACCATGCTGTGTCGAAACCACTGACGATGGGCTGCCCTCAAGGTTCGGTATTAAGTCCATATCTATGGAATTTAGGTTTTGACGATTTTCTCGAGTTACCTCTACCGAAAAATTGTCTACTGACCGGCTATGCAGACGACGGACTTTTACTTATACAATCGAACACAAGGGATGGTTTAGAGAAATTAGCGGAAACATGCCTCAATGATATATTCGATTGGGGTACACGAAACCGGCTTGCCTTCGCACCACAAAAAACATATCATCTTTTATTAAAAGGACATTTACAATCAGCGCCGCGTATAAAATTCAATAATATGACTGTCAAAAAGAAAGAATCAGTTTGCTATCTCGGCCTAGTCTTAGAAAAAATTTTTCATTTATTGAACATATTAAAACTGTAGGCGAAAAAGCGAAACGGAATTTCTACGCGCTTACTAGAATATCCACATCTACTTGGGGCCTTCGTTTTAATACACTTAAAACCATATACATGGCCACATATTTGGGGTGTATTTGTTACGCTGCACCTGTATGGGCCGATAGGGCCACCATAGGGGCGGGGCGGCTTGCCTTAAATTACTACAGAGCCAACGATTGGCCCTAATATTCTTATGTAAAGCCTATAGAACGGTTAGTACCGAGGCCTTACCAGTACTCGCGGGTGTACTTCCGGTTGATTTGGAGATTCAGAGACGAGCGTCAATGTATTACACCACAAAGGAAACTATGAATACAGATTTCCTTCTACCGCGCGACCGAAATAAAATTGCTAAATTGTTTGCCCCACAATCCATTGTTTATGAGGAACTTTTAACTGAATGGCAAGAAAGATGGGATTCATCATCGAAAGGCCGTCATCTTTATCTATTTTTTCCATGCATCCGGGAGCGCCTGGAGAAGGTGTGGCTGGAGGTTGACCACTTCGTGGCCCAATTTTTAACTGGCCATGGCAACTTTAAAAGTAAATTATTTTCTTTTAAACTCGTACCATCACCATTATGTCAATGTTCCACATCTGACCACGAGTATGAACAATCAGCACATCACATTCTCTGGGAGTGCGATCTCTGGCGAAACGAGCGTAACCTTATGTTAAACAGTTTGCAAGTCACCTGTGGGGTAGTATACTATACGGACCTTGTAGCAACTCGAGAAAATTTCCGTGCGTTCATGCGTTTCTGCCATACCTACTTTAGCAATCAATCTTAACGCTCACATATAGGCCCCGTTAAGCTCTTCCGTATCCGTGGTGCCGTACTGCTGCGCTATCGTAGCTGTACTCCTGTTTACTTATTGGCTGACTAGTCATTTTGTTTTCCTGTCTCCCGCTTTGCCTGGGAGGGAAGTGGAATCTCCCTTTCCAACTCCTCCTCTTTAATCTTTTCTAATTAAATTTGTTGCGGGTCCCAAGGCAATTAAAATCATATCCCGGGACTGCCTGAGGGTCAAACCTCGGTGTCATTTATGGAGACCATTGTGGATCCTGGCTTACAGGAGTTACAATGGTGGGAATATGTGGTGGGATTAGTCCCAAAAAAAAAAAATAGCTAGCTTAATTTTAAAATAGCTAGCTATTTCTTTTAGGTCTTGGACGAGCATTCATCATCACAGCTTATATACATCCTTGCTGGTCTCCTTCATATTGGAAGGGAAATTGACCTACTATACCTATTCCTACCACACATTCCCACCACTGTAACTCCTGTAAGCCAGGATCCACAATGGTCTCCGTATAAGACACTGAGGTTTGACCCTCAGGAAGTCCCAGGAAACGCTTTTAATTGTCTTGAGACCCGCAACAAATTTAATTAGAAAAGAAAAACAGGAGGAGTTGGAAAGGTTCCACTTGCCTCCTATGCAAAGCGGAAGATATCAAGCAAAGTTGCCTAATAAGCCAGTAAATAAGAATTTGTACAACTACGTGAAACGCAGCGGTACAGCACCACGGATTGAACAGAGCTTAATGGACCTATTTGTGAGCTTTAGGTTTGGTTACAATAGTAGGTATGGTAAAAGCGCCTAAACGCACCGAAATTTTCTCGAGTTGCTACACGATCCGAATAGTATACTACCCCAGACGTGACATGCGGATTGTCTAACATGAGGTCCCGCTTGTTACGCCAGAGAATACACTCCCAAAGGATGTGATGAGCTGTTTGTTCAAAATCGGAGTGTGACGTCGAACATTGACAAAATGGTGATTCTACTAGTTTAAAAAAGAATAATTTACTTCTAAACTTCCCATGGCCTGTGAGGAATTGGGCTACATAATTAAATTAAAAAATACACATTAAAGAGTGGTAGGACCACACTGTCGACAGTTATCTGTCTACAGCCGCGGGCCGGTCCGTCCGGGGTACCACACTCTCGCAGAAAATCGACGTCTGAGTAGTAGCCATTTGTTACTGCGCTTCGTTCGGTGAGCGAGAGAGCCGGAAGCCCAACTTTCTGAGGGTGTTTGCGTGTGGAGGGTTTTGGTGGTGCCCTTGGTATCACCGAGCCTCAATGCAGGCATTCACACTCCCTTCACTTTCTTCGCGGTAGGCAACGGCCTTGTAAAGGTCCATGAGCGGCAGCAACACTTAGCATCAGGTGCACTGTTTGCTCGTTTGCCACCGTTTGCAATAAAAAAAAAAAAACATAGTGGTCATTTTCTATAAAACATATGTTATCTGTCCTTTGTCGTCTTTTACGATACCCACGAACAAAAAGGGGTGGTGAATTGTATTCTTACCCCTTATTGAAGTGACAGGACGACCATCATTAACGACATACTCTATTTTAAATCCGTTACCATATTCGTAACGGCGTATGATAGTCTATACCTATAAAATATTTTGTGCTGAGTGACTGACCGACTGACGGATCAAAGCACATCCTAAACTGCTAATTGTAGACTTGAAACTTGGAGATTTTTATACGACATAAGCTGCTGATGAGAAAGGAATTTCTGAAATTAACCCCTTCTTCCCGTTCTTCAGTCTAAAATCCCTAAGGGTTGAAAATGGGAAGCAAAGCTTATATGGGACAATTAGTCACTTCCATCAGCAGTACCTATAATTGTCATTTTTTTTATTTTAAAGGTTATCTTTTAAATCTCTGCATATAGTGTAACAATTATTATATTTTATAAGTATTCAATCATTTAAACATTTATATGTTATTAGCTGACCCAACAGACGTTGTTCTGTTCAAATAAAATAAAAGGAATTCTCTTTGAAATCGACAGCAGCGCCACCTATCGGATCCAATTGTGAATGTAAACCATTCTCGAATCCCCTTGAAAACACAAAAAAATTCATCTATATCGGTCCAGCAAATTATGAGGAGTTCAGTGAAATACACACGTACACAAGAAATAAATATAATATATACAGCGTGGAATCTTATTGGTTGTTTTCCTGAAACGAATGTAATCAGTTAATCATTCTTAATATCCCCACATAGCTAAAAACACAATACATTTATTTAGAAGAAAAGTCTGATAATTAGACATTCTTAAGTTTGTCTGACATGCAACGGTATTGTTTCCAACATGCCTCCGACATAGCATTCGTATTAAATCGCAATAATAGGTAAAACAAAATAATTTTAGGCATAACACCTCAGAGCTCGGTGTCGCACCTCACCTTCTCGCGTCCCGCACCCCTTTCTTCTTTTGTGATGCGCCCGAGTCGGGCGACCTTGGTCTATGTTTTAATAGGTCAGTTAGCATGCTACCGTACCTACGGTCAATGCCCTTAACCACATGTTACAGTTATGCAAAAATGTTATTTTAAGGTAACGTCTGGGATTGCAAATGACAAGAATTTATGTTTTTATTTTATTGAATAAATGCTATAGTACGGTTCTATATCATTAACTGAGTATGTACGTTTCGGGAAAACAACCAATTAGATTCCACACCAAAAAAAAAAAAAAAATAATAAAAATAACGTAAAAAATCTATTAAAATATTTGAACCATTTTCGACTTTTAAGTGAACGAAGTCGCGGCTAAATACTAGTATATAAAAGATATATTAAGAACCGTAAAAAGATAAACACAATATCGATCATTGATTAATTACAAGGATAGCTGAATAGGCAGTGCCGATAGTACGGAGAAAAAGTTTAATTACAATCCAATCCCTAAGGGCGCTTCTGAATGAAATATTTGCTTTACTTATTTCACTTATTGTTTTCGTATACGAAAGCAAATATTTCATTCTGATCCAAAATAAAAATAATTGCTGTTACAGAAATATCACAAGATTACAAAGTAACAGTTATTGCAGTTAGTAACATTTAATATGCAAAAATATTTTTCAGGCTATCTAATGAGAGGAAATACGGCTTCTTTGCTGTAATGGTTAGGCAGGCTAGTATACGGATTGTTTTCAGTTTATCTTCCCTTTTAATATTATATATTAGGGTTGTTAATATTTTTTATATTATCGTTTTTCGAGATATCGATATTTTTAAATATGTCCATATCAGAATTCAAATTCTTTATTATGCGTAAACCCCGCGGGGGCACTTACATATGGTCACTTTTTTACATTTTACCTTAAATTACTACCGGATCGGAACGCGACCGCACTGAGAGGATCCGGCAAGAAACTCAGTGGGCTTGTCTTCTTTTTTATTCATTTACTATTTTTTTTTAATAAGATAATATACAACAACATGTCTATTAATAGCTCCAGTGTGATGCCTTTTGAACCATCATACAATACAGTTATTAAATCTAACGAAAAAGTACCATGGCTGGACCAGATCCCGCAAGCGGCGCCCGATCACGAGTTAACCACTAGAGCAGCCATCACTCCCCTCAACCACAATGGAGGGAAGGGAGTGACCCGCTCCTCGTAGCTACCGAGAGTTTGATATATCGAAAAAAATATCGATATTTCAATTTATCGATATTTTTTCAAATGACCACTTTTTAAACTTCGTTCATTGAGGGGTTGCCGTAACGAGTTTCTTTTTAGCTAAATTCTATTCAATTCAATTTCAATTCATTTTATTTGCTAAAATATGGTTTACACAGGTGTTACACATCGATTGAGTTCATCATATTCTGCCCCGTGGGGCGTGCAAATGGTTATATATATTTAAGATATATATATATATATATATATATATATATTTAAGATATAGTTACAGTTAATTACAATATTATTGATGTCCATGTAATTGATGATAGTATTAAATTATAAATGTCTATTCATATTTCAGTAAATTCATATTCAATTTTATCTTCTAAATATTCCTTGCAATTGTAATAGTTTTTATTTATTAATAAACTAGCAATCCGCCCTCGCTTCGCTTCGGTTATAGGTTATAGTCGTTTTACCCGCGTAGTTCCCGTTCCCGTGGGAATACCGGGATAAAATATAGCCTAGTTTACGCCCTGATATTATAGCTTTCCATTGGTGAAAGAATTTTTGAAATCGGTCCAGCCGTTTTGAAGATTACCTGGAACAAACAGACAGACAGACAGACAGACAGACAAAAATTTTTTAATTGCCATTTTATAGGTGTCGTGCAAATAACCGTGTGAGCATGAAAAAAGCCTATTATTTTGATATTACAAACAGACACTCCAATTTTATTTATTGGTATAGATTATGTAGTATTTTTTTAAATTTGTGCAACCGTAACAATCTCATATTTTTTTGGCAGGTTATTAAATATTTTTACTGACATGCAATATGAGTTTCTATTATATATTTCTAATTTAATCGCTGGCATTTTTAATTTAGCTTTATGTCTCGAAGTACTGTCAAATTTTTTGAAGAAGCATAATTTTTTTTTAACAAATATAAACATTACATAAATATATAGACATGGTTAGAATTTTGAGATTGATAAAATGTGGCTTACAGGTATCTAAGAAGCTAATGCCACATTATTGCTCGAATACATTATTTTTGTGCTCTTAGTACTCTATCAGCATCTACCGAGTTGCCTCAAATAATTATACCGTATCTAAACACAGATGCGATGTAAGCATGGTACGCGGTTAGGGCAGTGGCTACATTAACCGTTTGTCTTATTTTTTTTATGACATATACAAAGCGATCTATTTTATTAAGCATTTTTTCTATGTGGAGGGTTCCAGTTACAGTATTTATAATAATATAATAATAATAATATTTATTCAAGTAACCAAGACTCATTATTGTTAGTAATTCTTAATCTAAAGTTGTTAGTTAATTAAAATTACAAAAATCAAAAATCAAATGAGAATTAATTAAAATAAAAGAAAATAAAAGTAAATAATAAAAAAAAAACACCACAAGACTGCAAGACACCGTGAGCTCATATTGTATAGATTTGACCCACAATAATAATAACTAAAGATAATTTTATAAATTAAAACCTTTTTAGTAACATAAAGTAAGCCGCCTTCAAAATTAACTTTAATTTAGCATCATGTTACCTGAGTTTTCTTGCCGGATCTTTCTCAGTGTAACCGTGTTCCGATCCGGTGGTAGTATACTAGATTATTAGTTAGTTTTTAAATATAATTACTATTAATTTTAATGTTTAATTATTACTAACCATAAACAATATAATTTTTTCATATAGAATCATTTTCTTCTTACACTGGCAATAAATTTTGTATCAAAATATTTAATAACTAATTTCTGTATCGGGTAGATAATTATAAAATTTTCTGCAGTAACGATGACTTGTTGGACGTGAGACATCTTAGTCCACCCGTGATCATGAACGCTGTAAAGTGTTCGAAACGTCGGGTAATCAAAAATCAAATACAAACGCGATAAAATCCGTAAAGTAGTTTTATTTAAAATGTATAATACTCGCGTAAACATCAGAAATCATTAAATAATATCTGTTTAATCACTACTGCGTCACACCATGAGAGACGTCACAGCAGTGATTCATATACAAGCAGTCTAGTCGACTTGCAAC
Organism: Lymantria dispar; assembly: GCA_032191425.1. NCBI lineage: Eukaryota > Metazoa > Arthropoda > Insecta > Lepidoptera > Erebidae > Lymantria > Lymantria dispar. The sequence continues at coordinate 27,465,824 of CM063442.1, forward strand.
CATGACCAGTATGCTGTTTGAGCTGGCCCGCACCCTACGACCCAAAGATGCGCACTTTTTGCGCATTGTGGCGTAAAAACAATCCATGCGAGCCTCGGCGAACATCCCTGACGCGCTGCAGAAGCGCGGCAGCCCCAACAACACCCTCAACGCGTTATTATATTGGATACGGAGGGCATTGTAAGATTTACGAGTATGTCTAGCCCACAGGCTGCATGTGTAGAAAGATGTACAATAGGCTCTAAACAGGGTAATTTTCACCTGTGTTGTACATCGTGCAAACCGGCGAGCTATCATGTTCGCTCTCACTGACAGTGCCCTCTGCCCTCCGTTCCCGTTCCAGGTCATCATTGTCCTTGAAATCAGGAGTCAATATGTGCCCTAAATACTTAAACCTGAAGACTCTTTTCTTTTATCTAGAGTAATACCCAAAAATGCACAATCGCTGACACAGTTTATTTGTGTTCCATGAAATTGTATGTTAAGAGGAGTAGCATGTGTTTTGTATGTTTGAAACTGTATTATATTTGTTTTCGTCAAAGTCTAGGTCTAGTCGTCTAGGAGTAAGTGATAACTTATTATCAATTTCATGCCAGCATTTTTCAGTAAATTAAGTTTACGGTGATTTTGTAATAAAAACTTTACAAGAAAAGATAAACCAACAAATTTATTCAAACAAATATCGACTTACTACTTTTTAGTTTTTAGTCTATATTTACTTGTTAGTATCGAACTTTCGATATATCGTCCAAAAATATCAGCAATAAGTATACATTACTGATATTTTTTTATGATATTCTTAAATAGTAAAATCGATATCTTATCAATAAAGCCCTATTAAATATCGCACGTTCCTTTTCTTTTAATCTGTCTATATATCATATATATATATATATATATATATATATATATATATATATATATATATATATATATATATATATTTATATATATATATATATATATATATATTTATATATTATATATATATATATATATATATATATATATATTTATATATATATATATATATATATATATTTATATATTATATATATATATATATATATATATATATATATATATATGTGTGTGTGTATGTCACTGAACTCTTAAACGGCTATACCGATATCGATTGAGTTCGAGTACCATTTTTTTTTAGATTTGAACAGAACAACGTCTGTAGGGTTAGCTAGTATAATATTCTCTGACCATTACGGTGACAGATTAAGAAAGCAATTCACCACCACCTCTCTTGTCCGTAAGTGTCATAAAAGAGGGACGAAAGGATTAAATATGCATGTAACATCTATGTATGAGAATAAAAACTCGAAATAAAATCCTATACCAACACGTTTGACCGGCGTAGTATAGTAGGTCAATTCCAATAGTGGGACTTCTATCGGCTGATATGGGGACGATGATATATTAATTTATCAAAGCACGATTATATTCATGCTATCGCTACATATCTCTGTACGCCGTTTTCTAACTACGAAGTCCTCATTTATATCATTATCCCGTTAAATTACATTTTCTTCGCGAATGTTCTTCAACTGATAAAACTGTAACTCAAAACAGTCGTCCCTAACAATTTTATTTGACACATTCCCCCTTAACTCAAGGGAATATTCACAACGTTCCAAATATAACCGAACCAAATGCAAACAAATATGTACGCAAAATATATCAAGTCAGAGTAAATTAAATGAATTCCTTTATAAATTACTGTAAAGATAAATATTTTTCATATCTTCTCTTAATATAAAATATGTTAAAGTTATATTTCCAAAATTAATTAACATCAATTTGCTTCTGTTTATGCTCACTCACATTCGGAACATAATAAGAGTGATACATTTCCTTCACATCGAGATTTTTATCACTGGATTACTTTGATAATGTAATAGCTGATACTAAAATATATTTTAAAGCAATCGAAGCACTTGAAACTTTATTCCCATACGATAAGGTTGAGAATCATTTTTTAATTCTATAAACGGTTTCCCTTCAATAATTCGTCAAGAGAAATCGGCAAAGTGTACCCCAAATGTGTATTTCATGCTTTTATATGTGATTCTCATTTAATTTAACATGAAACTAACTCAAGTTCTTGTTCTTAAATAATGTAATCGTTTAAAAAATAAAAAATAACAGTGATACAAATTTATTATATAACTCTTCGACTCAAGTATCGTTCAAAATAAGAAGGAAATTTACTCTACCACGCTGATCAGTGTGCTTGAATCTCGATGCCAATCCTAAATCCAATCGCAGCTCGAATTTGAGCAATTGCGTACTCTTGGAAGCGACACTAGCGCACGATTGGAATCAAATTAAGCGGATTTTTTTTAAACTAAATGAATTCGACTCTCGTCGATTAAGTTAAATATTTTCTACTCTCGACGTGATTTTGACGTAGTTTAAAATCATTAATGTTGCACCTTTTCAAAAAAGCGTCTTTGTGGTGATCGAGTTCGGTAACGTTATTAATTTAAAGTAATAAAATAGGGCACATTTGGTGAAAATAACAAAGACAAACGCGAAGAATTCATTCTCGATTTCGTACCAAAGTACCAAATATAAGTTTATTCAGATTGGCATTGAATCGGATTCAAAATTAGAATTGATTTCAAGAGTAAGCCCACAGTCGAGTTGGCATATTTTATTTCTAATTTTCGCTCTCCGGCCATAATGTGTTTTGCCTTTGTCCCTTTAGTCGCATTTTACTATCAACCACGTCAAAGGGTGGTGACCATTTTATTCTAACTCCCTCACCACAAAGATTAAATACAAGCTATTTTATTAAGATTACTATTACATTTCTTATGAAATAAAACCTATTTTTACAGCTTTTATCATGTTTTATTTTTATTTACTGATGTTTCTCCTTCGGCATTTATTAAAAACTTCTGTAAAGATACAGAGATTTTTAATTACCCACTTCAGTCTCGGTTATTAATTGCAAATAGAAGTAGTAATTTATTCCGGTATTTCTGCTAAAACGGGAACTATGCTATAATTAATTTTAAACCAATTTTTTTGTTTATAATAAGGTGTTCAACAAGTGTTAGCTCCAGGGGCTAAGGACGTCACTCTCTTCGAATTAGAATGTTTTTTGATACAAAAATTTGGTTTGACCAGATCTCCCAACAAGCGCCAGCTGATCGTGAATTAGCTACTAGAGCAGCCATCACTAATAGATTATATACTACTAGCAACCCGCCCTCGCTTCGCTTCGGGTTCAGTCACCTTACCCGCGTGGCTACCGTTCCCCTGGGGGGTCGCTGGCAAAGTGGGCATTCCCACGTTTATGACTTTAACGCGACACGATTTTCGTGCTCGGCGGCGGACGCGGAATCGTGGATATTTATTTCTCAGCGCCTTGCGGGCTGTGTAGTGTGTACGCCTCCGTCTGGGCGACTGAGACATGTGTGGGACTGTTTTTTTTTTTTTTTTTTCGTGTGTGTCTTAGTTGTTAGCCTCAGATGGCTGTGACAACTTTACCCGGACTGGTGGGTGAGCGCTGAGGGCTCTCAACCCGTGAGATGTGTGGGACTGAACGCGATGCTTGAATTTATTTAGTCGTGCGGTATTTTAATTTTGCGATAACTTCTAAGATATTAGTTAAAATGATATGGTGTAAAACGCAATTATGTAGTGCATGAAATGCTTAAGGTAACTAACGTATTTTATTTGATAAGGATTAATATCCTATGCGTCTAAATAACTTTCAAATTATCACGTTATAATGTGGTCATTTTCTTAAACATCAAAATAGGTATTGTACGTTATCCGTAAAAGATAAATATATGCTATCACCGACTTTTTTGTAGACCTATAAAAGATACATAATTCCACCATACATTGTTTTGATATATCTACAACGGATCAGACAGCGTTTTCGATACAATCTCCCAGGCGGCTTGACTTTTTCCGACCTCTTCGACAATTATCGTCACATTTCAACCAATTTACACAAAACATTGATGTTTTATACATAAAAAACCTTCCCCATGAACCACTCTGTCATTTGGTGAAGACCGCATGAAAATCTGTTCAGTAGTTGTTGAGTTCATCGCGTTCAGACAGATAGACAGAGGCCGCCGGAGACTTTGTTTTATAATATTTAAAGAAAAGATAGAAATATCCATCTTTCCTTTCACTGACGTCAATGTTGAATATATGACACCGGTGACACCGGATCAAAAGAAGCTTTAATTGATGGCAGGTTATAGTTCATGATAGGAAAGTTGCTCAGAAGAATACTGTTACTGATTCGCATGGTGTTCTCTCAGATAGCTTTTACGAATTTCTAGGAAAATAAGGGATGATAATTATATTTCTGTATTGTATTTTGAATCCTTCAGCACCAAGTCAATATATATTAGTTAAAAACTGAAAAAGTTAAGGAGTTAATGGCTGACATGGTATGGACATGTGATGAGGTGGGACGAAATCAATATTGTGAGAAAAGTTTTGGGTATGAATTTTAAAGGCTTTAGGTTTAAAGGAAGACCCAGGAAAAGATGGATGTACACATGAAGGAAGGAGAGACAATGGTGTTTTTAAACACAACCTGAATTAAATATGTTTTTAATTTCTGGTTTGTATGTAATCTCTGAAAGATATTTTCACCCGTTTTTAGACATTGGATTAATTTTAAACTTTGCACACTTACAAAGATCAATGACAATGCAATAATTTATATACAGTAAAACCCGTTTAATACAATCACGTTGAATAGGATTTCCCGCATAATACGCCATTTTGCGTCAGTCCCAGCAACTTGAGACATGTTTTCATACATTTCTTAACGCTTAATACGATCGTCATCCCGTTTAATACGCCAACACGTGCCACTCAAATACACATATTACGCCTTGCGGCAGCGGCCAGCGACTGACGAAATGACGACTGTAGAGCGACCCTAAGTGATAATTACCAAGAAGAAGCTGAGTCAACTCCGATTTTGTCACACGCCCAGGCATTATCAGCAGTTAATGATTTAAGACACTATGTAACTTCTTTGAATCAAGCGAAGACGCACAGCGAAAATTAAATTACGTTAAAAATCTTGTAATTGCTAATACCTCAAAATCTTTTTGTGTAACTGAAATAAGTGATTACTTTAAGTAACGTAATAATAATAAACAACATTTTTTTATATTTTTTTATATTCATAATATTTTTTATTATTTAATATTTAAAAATGTATCCAGTAGTAAGTATGTTAAATAAAGAAAATAAACAACATTTTATTTAGGTAATTTTTAAATGTTAAAATGAATACGTAGGTATTCAAAATAATAATAGAATATAATAAATAATAATGGCACGTTTTATCCCTTTCCCGCATAATACGCTTTCCCGCCTAAGACGCGTTTTTGGTCAGGTCCCTGCGAAATCGTCTTAAACGGGTTTTACTGTAGTTCCCATTATATTTATAGAACTAGTTTTAAACTAGCTTTAATCCGTGGTTGAAGCTTTGGCGAGACTCGAGATATATGTGATGATGTATCAGGCGCAGATACTCGGGCCTTCACCGCCCAAATCCGCCGTAGAAGAGTTTCTCTACCGCCCTTCTTCCGTGTGACGACTACCTCACAGAAGGTAGAGACTGCGTTCCAGTACCTGACGCCGTGGAGCATTGCTCTCGCAACAGCCGGCTTACTTAACGCAGCATCGTATAATTTACTTTTCTTTTTTGAAAAACAACACCCTACATTGAGAAAATAATCCTTGTGTTGCGAGCGACTCTACTGACCCGTGGTACGTCACTTTCGTCATTAGGCCGACCACCGGTGCAGAGTTCCTTTAGTGGTAGGCCCGACGGAATACTCCGGTCGCGGGGTACCCTCTCCTCTCGACGTTCCCCCTCGGGGGACATCGGTCGCCGTCGCGCGGTCGGCCTCTCTACGTGTGACGGACTAAATCCCCAGTCTAGTCGCCTGCGGCCTCGGCTGGGGTGACGTCAGGCGCAGGTACTCGCGTCAGCGCCACCATAGTCGCTTGCGGCGGACCGCATCGTCGTGGAGGCGTTCCTCCCGCGCGCGCTTCGCTGCCTCCTTCCGCGAGACGACTGCCTCGCAGAAGGCGACGACCGCGTCCCAGTTCCTGATGCTGCCGAGCATCTCCCTAGCGATGGTCGGCTGCGTCAGGTTGGCACCGATGATTGCGACGAGTTCACGACGCTGCTCAGCCCACGCAGCACACACCTCCAGTGTGTGCTTATTACATTACATTACATTATTTGCTTATTCTTTTAGTTGCCTTCTACGATACTCAAAAAAGAAAATGATATTATAGTATTTTTTTCTACATCACTGCAAGGGTAAAATAATGTATTATATTCTGAGCCAGCAAGCATGCCAACTAATGGAGTTCTGAACAAAAGTACACGCGAGAAAAATATTAAGTATTATTAATGGTTCCGGCAGACAAGTTAAAACTATAAAATACTATTAAAAGAGATACAGAAGTGACAGCTAAATACTACGAAGAAAGTTTCTATTATAAGGAAAACTTTACATTCATTACAAAAAACATTTCATTGTCGATATTTGGAATAGCGAGCAATGGTATTTAATTAAATAGTTTAATTGAGGGTAGTTGGTTATTCTACTAATATTATAAATGTGAAAGTTTATGACGGATCTTCTAAATGTTTGGATGTTTGTTACGCAATCATGCGTAAACTGTTGAATAGATTTGGATAGAAATTGGCACATAGACCATTTCCTGAATTAAGACAGGCTTTTTATCAGCCCTCGGAATGATAGTAGTATTGTAATGAAGTTTTCACTTTTGTCGTGTGATCTTATGTACACATCGGCGCTATATTTTTAAAGACAGCAACTTTTTAATGAAGTATTAAGCAACTGCAATCCTTGTATTGCGGGAGATTTTACAAACATGTCATTCTTCATTCCCATGATCACAGCTCATATACGTTCCACTCTTGAGCTCAATCACAATAGGAGGGAAATTGGCCTAACACCATGCTGCTCAGACAAGTTGGTAAAGGATTTATTTTCGAGTTTGCCCGCTTGCATAAATGTTACCTGCATATTACATTTCCTTAGTCGCCTTTTACGACACCCATGGGTAAGAATATAAAACACCACCTCCTGGTGGCAAATTTTATTCTTACTATGTCACCATACGGATAAAATGCCATTAACAGACACATATTACACCCTGATTAAGTCGTATTAACTCATAACCATTGGTCTTACAAAGCATCACCCTGCGTGGAAACGAATTCCGCGACAAATAGCATAGGAGGTTGCTATCACCACCAATACGCCATCATCATCATTTCAGCCTATCGCCATCCACTGTTGGACGTAGGCCTCCCTCATGTTACGCCACAAAGTGTAGTTCTGTGCTGCCTGCATCCAACCAGTTTATTAATGCCATTTTTTTAGTTCGTATCCTAAGAGAAAATTCTGAATTAGATGTTTAAATGTTAGAATGTACTAAAATTACAGTTAATTACATTATTTTTGTTAGAGAAAAGAAAACAATAATAAAATATAAAAGCCAGATTATCTCAACAATCGTCTATTATCGGTGGGGTGACCAAACTTTACGAGTTTCACATTTTATTTTATTGACGGCTTAGGGATTGGGGATTTGAAATTCTAATGTGTTAACATCGATGTAGAGAAGTTGAACGTTTCAACTTAATGGGGTTGAAAAAATATAGCATTTAATATAATTGTTTTCCGTATGGTGACGGTGTAAGAATACATTCACCCCTCTCTTGCCCGTGGGTGGTGTAAAAGACGACTTAGAGATTAAATATGCATATAACATCTATGTAAGGAGAAGGAAAATTTGAAATGAAACTCTATACCAACACGTCAGACCACCGTGGTATGGTAAGTCTTCAATTTCCCTTTTATTGTGAAGGACGCTCGAGCCCAACAGTGGGACGTGTGTGAGCTGAAATGATGATGAATGATGATAATATTTGTAATCAATAATTGTAATTTAATTTTCTTTAAAAATTAAATTATGAAATTTTATGCCTCCACTTAACATGACTAAGAGTATCTTTAAATCATCATCATCATCATTAGATTGACCCGGACCAACTCCATTTGGTACCATTTGGGTCAACGATTACATTCCCAAGCAGGGTTGACGTCAGGCAGGCGGGCGGTCATAAAAGTCATTGCCGAAACTTTTTGCAATATGTCAAAACAGATGACATATTGCGTCGACCCCAAGTAATTGGGATAAGAGCAAGATGATGATGATGATGATTATCTGGTAGACCGAGTCACAGTAAGAGAATACAAGAATTGCTCGTTTAAAGATATAAGATAAAGTAAGTATACCTAATACTAATTACTTACTCAAAAAAATATTAGGCGCCTCCCACCTGAAATAATGAAATAAAATGATTTTTAATACATAGAAATCGTAAAAAACACCAATGAGTCTTTTTCGAGGACTATTTTTCCTCGTTTTGTGGAGGAGGCTCGATCTGAGATGAACAAATCATCATCATCATCATCATTTTACCGCGTGAGGAAAGACCGACGTCCTCCCCGAGGGGGGGACGTCGGTCGATGGGAGGGTACCCTAATAGGGGGTATTCCGTCGGGCCGACCACTGACGACAAGTTAACGCTGCTCCAGTGGTCGGCCCAACGACGAAGGCGACGTGGTTTTCGGGTGGGTCGCGAGAGTTGCGTGCTTAAGCCCCTCTGTCGCCCCGGACGGAGTGGTGCGGAGGCGCGCCGACCGCGGCCCACCCACAAAAAAAAAAGAAAAAATCATCATCATTTTAGCTCATTTTTATCATATAGTCGTCTTTTACGACATCCATGAGCAAGATAGGTAGTGGTGAATTGTATTTTTATAACGTCACCACACGGAAATCATATTTATCCACATTGTTTTACGCTTATTCCAATTACTTGATATTGACGCAATATGTACTCTTCTTTTAAAAGTATTGGTATTATGACCAGTCCCTTGTCTGGAATGAATTACATGCTGCTGTGTTACCCGAGCGCTATGACATGTCCTTCTTTAAACGAGGTTTAAAAAGAGCATTTACTTCACGGTAGGCAACGGCCTAGCTGTGCCCCTGGTATTGCAAAGGTCCATGTGCTTACCATCAGGTGTGCTGCCTGCTCGTTTGTCACCGTCGGCAATTAAAAAAAAAAAACGATGTATTCCTTGACATGCCTTGACCAGACGGCATTTGTAGTATAAGTAGCCGCCACCATATAGGAGTAGTTATTGTAAGATATGATGATAATTGACTCATTGTGGTAGACCAATTAATTAGTTATTGGCTCGGAGTTTACCTACTGTTGCTTCTCTATAGTGTCTACCACTATACGACAGATACTACACCAGTTACGACTATAATATATATCGGATATTTAAATACAAGGAAGACTCGCTACCTATTTAATTCTCGAGAGGGTACCCCAAATAGGGGGTATTCTGTCGGGCCGACCACTGACGTCAAGTCACCCTGCTCCGGTGGTCAGCCCAACGACAAAGGCGACGTGCATCGCGGGTGGGTTGGGGGAGTGCGTGCTTACGCCCCTCTGTCGCCCCGGACGGAGTGGTGCGAGGAGAGTGCCGACCGCAACCCACCCCGTAAAAAAAAACCTATTTAATTTTATAGAAAAGCTATTTTACGGCCTTATCGTGTTTATATTTAACTAGCAATCCGCCCTCGCTTCGCTTCGGTTATAGGTTATAGTCCTTTTACCCGCGTAGCTCCCGTTCCCGTGGGAATACCAGGATAATATATAGCCTAGTTTACGCCCTGATATTATAGCTTTCCATTGGTGAAAGAATTTTTGAAATCGGTCCAGCCGTTTTGAAGATTACCCGGAACAAACAGACAGACAAAAATTTTTTAATTGCTATTTTAGGCATAGGTGTCGTGCAAATAACCGTGTGAGCATGAAAAAAGCCTATTATTTTGATATTACAAACAGACACTCCAATTTTATTTATTGGTATAGATATCGTTCCGTGTGGTGATGAATTAAGAATACAATTCACCACTCCCTATCTTACCCGTGGATGTCGTAAAAGACGACTAAGGGAAATAGTATGCACTTAACATCTGTGCGAGAGAAGGAAAGCTCGAAATAAAACCCTATACCAACATGTCTGACCAGCATGGTATAGTAGGTCAAATTCCCTCCCATTGTGAAGGAGGCCCGAGCCCAACAGTGGGGCGTATGTAGGTTGCCATGATGATATATTTATGTAATACTCGCGTTATCATCCGATATCTTTATGGTAATGATTTTTCTGACTCATTTTTCATATTCTATTTTGTATTTTAAAAATACAAATTACAATTTAATTTTGCATAGTCTTTAAAGCTTTTTGTGGGGCCGATTTCATGCTTTAAACGTGGTCGTAAATTTAAAGGATCAACCGCTAAAACTTAATTAACAAAGCGATTTGTATTTTGATAATGCGAAGAGATCTTTTATCTAATCGTGCTCAATGGTATTCGTATTATCAAAAGCAGTAAATTTAGAAGAGGATATTTCTTTGACATCAAATCCTTTTCATTATATTACTATTGAACACGATTACCAGTTCAGTGTTAGCGCCTAGTGGTGAGGGGTCAAAATATATCTGTTGCCATCCTGTACTTTCATCTGGGCGTCATGAAAATCGACTGCAGAGTCCATCGAATGCTCCGATTATTATTTAGATATTATATTAATAAAAAATAAAAATTAAATAATGAAAACATATCAAAAATTACAAAAAGATAATAATTATAACACCGAGATTCGATCCGATGCTGTTTGAATGCCAAAATAAAACAAAAAGAAAACTGGACAACTTGCCAACCGAGCTATTGTAAAACACCGACAAAATAACATTTTCTATAAATAAAACCTAGCTAGATCAATTTTTTGGCCCCGAAAAAAAAAAACAAACAAGCCTTTAAAATATACTATTAATTGACACAAATATTCATATTCAGACTAAATAAATAAAAAACGTCCGGAATAGGAATGAATTGCCAACTTATGCCAACATATTTGTATATGAACAATATTTACAGCCGCCATCCACGTTGTATAGTGGCAGCTGCGAATACTCATAATCATCATCACAGCTCATATACGTCCCACTGCTGGGCTGACTTTTTGAGGAATTGACATATACCACGCTGGTCAGGTGGATTGTTTTATGCCAATAGGTTTTATTTCGAGTTTCTCTTGCACAAATGTTATTGGTATATTTTAATCCCTTAGTCGTCTTTTATGACACTCACGAGCAAGAAAGGGGGTACAGTCTCTCCGTATCGATCACCACACGAAATAATACAAACCCTATATTAGGGTCTTGCGTGTTCCGTAAAAAACGACTAAGAATTTTGCAAATTTGAATTGCTTCGACTAAGAGTTTTGCAAATTTAGATTTCTTTCGGCTAAGGGTTTTGACAATTTGGATTTCTTTGACGAAGAGTTTAGTTAATTTGAAAATTTCTCTATAAGATCACAAATTTCTCTCCATTTAGTGTCGGAATAAGAATACCCAGCCCCTTTTTTATCTGTGGGTATCATAAAATACGACTAAGAGGTATAATATGCAAATAACACCTATGCAAGAGAAGGCACTTAAAAAATACCTTTCACCAATCCTTCTGACAAGCGTGGTAATTTGCCCTGCTATTGTGGAGAAGTCTTGAAACAAACAGTGATATATATGAGCTTGGATAAATGAAAATAATGAGATAACCTTTAATGCAGACAATACGAAACGATCGTGTCAATAGACTTGTAAATTCCTAATCTCAAGGATAATACTGAATAACTTCGTTTACGAAGCAGCACCTTGGAATAGATCTGTATTTATCTACACTTTGGCATTCAGTACGTGAGGTTAGATGCGCCCCTCGCCAGTTTGGTAAGGAATTTTTATTATCAATATCATGGTGTTGAAGTATAGCGATGTTTATGGCCTCGTATTATTTATAGTTTGCGCTATTTGTGGGGTCCTTCGTGTTTATTTATAATGTTTGTTGTTCGCAGTAAATTGGATTATGGCTTTTGGTATCTCCGGCGTGTTTTATGGTGCGATCAACAGTGTTTCCAGATTTGTTGGGATAGAAATAAAGTGGGAATAAATGTTTCATTTTATTTTGGATTGAAGCCATTTGTAAATTGATAGGGCGGCCTGGGGCACTTTAAAATGTTCAGCAGTGTTAATATTTTGGAGTTTTCTTAGATCTAGATTTTGAGATATACGATTCAAGGTTTTGAGATATAATTTTGACTATGATACAATTAGTGAAGAAGATTTTGTATAGGGGTTTATTGTTTGTAAATTATCACACTGAAGTTTTGAGTTTGAATTAAATCAGATATTATGATATGTGACTTCACAAAGTAAACAGAAATTATATAAATTCTGTACTATAATATCAACTGAACTGCGTTTAGGAGTGGTAGGACCACACTGTCGACAGTTATCTGTCTACAGCCGCGGGCCGGTCCGTCCGGGGCAGTACCATGCTCTCGCAGAAAATCGACGTCTGAGCAGTAGCAATTTGTTACTGCGCTTCGTTCGGTGAGCGAGAGAGCCGGAAGCCCAACTTTCTGAGGGTGATTGCGTGTGGAGGGTTTTGGTGGTGCCCTTGGTATCACCGAGCCTTAATGCACGCATTCACACTCCCTTCGCTTTCTTGCGGTAGGCAACGGCCTTGTAAAGGTCCATGAGCGGCAGCAACACTTACCATTAGGTGTACTGTTTGCTTGTTTGCCACCGTTTGCAATAAAAAAAAAAAAAAAAAAAAACTGCATAGATCGACTGCACAGATCTCGTAGTGGTTAAGAGACCCACTTATCATGCCAGTGTCGTGGGTTCGAATCCCATGGAGGAATGGAGGGCAACGCCTTATGTAATCTACAAATAAAAAACAAATGGTATACATATATACTAGGCGTTGCGTGGATTACTTTTTCGACTTTTATTTCTTTACAACCACGTCTTTTCACAATTTCAATAACAATATTAACATTAATAATACCTACTTGTAATATATCGATCACAATTTTTATTATCCAAGCAGTTGCTAAGACAGCGGCAACCGTATAGAGCGTTTGGCATTTGATGACCATTATTACTATTCCTTGCCTAATATGATAATTTTTAGACACTTCTCCATTACTAGTAGTTATAGGCTTTCTTATAGTCTATAATAACCTTACAAAAACACCTGTTTTGGTATGGTAATGTATTTTTGAAATTTATATAGCAATTTCTGAAATGAAACGTCTTCACTTACCGCCGACTGACTACGCTAGGGCTCACGGGTTCGATTCCTACGCATGGCGGTAATTTATGCATTATCATTTTGAGTCTGGGTGTAATTTTTGTCCGTTATATTATGTGTCTATAGTCCCATGCAATACAAGAATTATTTCTTCAGTGCCCTGTTGGCTTTAAAAAAAACATCACGAGAATAACCTGTTGAAATATACAAACTAACAAATATTTAGCGTTATAATAATAAAATAGATTTATTATGTCATTTTTTAGCCTAAGGATGCTGCAGTTCATTCAATAATACAAAATTGTCAAAGGTTCACAGTGTTGTATACTGGATCTTAGGCATATTCCTTATTTTTCAAGACTTATATTAAAATACTAGTGCATTTACCCCATTTTAAGCGGCCGGCTATATTAAATTCCAAAGAATAGAAAATTGAAAATAACTATGAAGTTGCATTTGTATTTCGTCTTTGTGAATCCACACTCAGTCTACATGAGCTAGTTTTCTCAGATTTTCTCTCAAATAATAAAAATCATATTCCGTTTGGTGACGGAGTAAGAATACAATTCGCCATTCCCTATCTTGGCCGTGGACGTCGTAAAAGACGACCAAGGTATATAATACACATCATGTATGCAAGGGAAAGAAAACTTGAAATAAAACCCTATACCAACCTGTCTGACCAGCATGGTATAGTAAGGTCAAATTCCCTCCTATAGTGGAGGAGGTTCGAGCCCAATCGTGGGAAGTATATGAACTGAAATGATGATGATGATAATGGATAAAAATCACAGATCCATCTACTCTATATATAAAGAACGAGGTATTTAATTATTGCGGGTGACTGGACCGTGGCGTTTGTCCGTCACCCGCCGAGAGGCCAACCGCGTGACGACGACCGACGTCCCCGAGCGGAGCAACGTCGGTCGAGGAGAAGGTACTCCTCAAGGGGTACTCCGTCGAGCCGACCACTGACGACAAGTCACCCTGCTCCGATGGTCGGCCAAACGACGAAGGCAACGTGTCACGGGTAGGTTACGGTACCGCACGCGCCGCCCCTTTGTCACCCCGGTTGGAGCCGGGCGACAGGTGCGCTGACCGTAGCCCACTTCCAAAAAAAAGTATTTAATTATAGGTATTTAATTATCTTTCCGTGTGGTGACGAAGTAAGAATACAGTTCACCACTCCGTATCTTGCCCATGGATGTCGTAAAAGACGACTGCTTGTGAGATCTGGTCCAGATATTTTCTTCTTTTCTTTAATTATTTTTTTATATTGTACTAAATTTTGAAAATTTATACATATATACAATTTCTAAGGTCATCACACTGGAGCTAATACCATATATGTTGTACGAAGCATAAAATATTTAAAAGATTAAAGAAAAAATTACTGCCCGCTGAGTTTCTGGCCGGATCTTCTCAGTTTGTGGCCACGTTCCGATCCGGTGGTAGATTATTGTATTGTGTTCAAACGTTGTGAAATTTGACAATATGTAAGTGCACTTAAGGGGCCTATGCAGAATAAATGATTTGATTTTACTAAGGGATATAATAAGCACAAAACATCTCTGTAAGAGATAGAAAACTCGAAACAATACCATAAGGTATTGTTTCGAGTTTTCCATTTCTCGCTTTCCACGCTGATCAAACAATTTAATTTAGAGCTTTATTTCGAGTTTTGTTTTATTATAATGATGTTATATACTTGTCCCTTAGTTGTCTTCATCATCATCATTGTGAACACCATCATCTCAGCTCATATAGGTTCCACTGCTCAGTTTTATCCTCCTCCATAATGGGCGGAGAATTGACCTACTATATAACGTTGGCCAAACGGGTTGGTAGAGAATTTTATTTTGAGATTTTCTCTTGCATAGATGTTATCTGGATGTCATAATCCCTCGTCTTTTACGACACCCACGGGAAGTAAAAGTGGCGGCGAAATGTATTTTTACTACGTCACAACATGGAATCTTGTATGTCCACTAGCAGGCAGAGTAGTAAAAATTGTATTGTTACTCGTCTACAAGGAAACAATATTATTAATGTCCATTTAATTATTAATCTTTCATTATTTGTCACATTTCATTAAACTTTCATTATTAAACTCCATGTGGTGACGGAGCAAGAATCCAATTCACCACCCCCTCTCTTGGGCGTGGGTGTCCTAAAAGACGACTAGGGGATAAAATAATATGCATATAACATCTATGGAAAAAAGGCAAACTGGAAATAAAACCCTATACCATCCCGTCTAATCAGCTTGATATAGTAGTCGATTTCCCTCCTATTGTGAAGGAGACTCGAGCCCAACAGTGGGACGTATTTGAAATTAATGTCCATTACAAATTTTTCTAGCATTATATTGCAATTCATACAATTTAAAACAATGATACTATGTTAAGAATGAATGTGAAACTTACATCTAAATGTTGCCAAGAACAAACAAACTATTATAAAGCTCGGCGTCCCATCAAACATTTTACAAGTAGCAATAAAAACAATGATGCGGAACAATGGCGACTGTTAGTTTTATCGCCAAACGTATATTATGCAATAATTCAAGTGTAGAATGCAAGTGTTGAGAAAGTTCTGTAAAACTTCCACTACAGTTGTAATAGTTCCTAATTTATACTTGTGAGCGCTGCCCGACTAAATTTCACGGAGAAAATTAAGTAATTTCAAATTTAGTTGTAATAAGTTCTGTTTGCTTATAAATTCGAAATGGTAAGCGATTTCTGTGTGGTGACGGAGTAAGAATACAAATCACTACTCCATATCTTGCCCGCTGATGTCGTACAATCCGATAAATGGAAATAATACGCGTATAACATCTATGCAAGTGACGGAAGACTCGAAATAAAACCCTATAGCAACCTGTCTGACCAGCATGGTATGGTAAGGTCAATTTCCCTCCTATTGTGGAGAAAGCTTGAACCCAGCAGTGGGACGTTTATTAGTCGAGATGATGAAACTTTGTCTGTTATTTTGGTTGATTCAAGATATATTTCAGTATTTAGTTGGTAATTCGTATTATTTCAACGAGAGTGATCATTATTGTTCTTGTTAAAATAATTATAGACCAAGAACAGAATTTCTCTTTACGCTTTTCTTTTGCAGCATAAGATGCTCCTAAAATGCAAAAGCAGATATAATTAATGATAGAGAATAGAAACTTGAAATAAAATAAATTAAACCGTCTGGTTAGTTTATCATGGTCAGTTTTCCGTGTGGTGACGGAATAAGAATACAATCCTAGAATGTTTTTTTTTTAATAAAGCGCCCTATTTATCCTGTGTGTAAATAATCCTTGTATTGTAGGGGACTTTACAAATATATAATTAACGGACACAAATAACATCCAGACTCAGAACAACATTTTGTCAATCGCACACAGTGTTGTCCTGCGTGGGATTCGAACCCACTACACCACTGCGACGATAGGTCGGTATCTTAACCACTACACCATAGCAGTGCAGTCACTGCACTGCACATTGCACCAGCGCGGCGCGTAAAATCTTTTGAACAAAAAAAATCTTTTGAACACAATTTCATTATAATAGGTAAAATTGAAAATTTTGAATAACCCCCGACACAAATGAAAATAATACAAAAAAGTGTCACGTTCTCTTCACCAGGAATTATTAATTAATTGCCATTTAACAACTGTACTGGCACGCGTGAAGCCAACCTAATCGAGTAAGCACACGCCATTCCATAGCTTTGGAAATTAGCTGATACTCTTGCACTGCTGCACTGATATTAATCCAACATAGCAAAAAACTACCGCAAGGAAACTGACTTTCAAAATAAAAAAAGAACCGCATCAAAATCGATCCATCCGTTTGAGATGGAGACACACACGCACACGCGCACGCGCACGCACGCACGCACGCACGCACGCACGCACGCACGTTCGCACGCACGCACGCACGCACGTACGCACACACACACACACACACACAGACAGACATCGACGTCAAAATTATAAATCAGCAAGAAATTTACTTATTAAAACCAATATATTGAATCCAAACACGATATGTCTGCTGCAAGTTTTCGAGGGTTCACTGGAGACCATCCAGGTTGTATTACCAGGTCAACGTGACCGTATTGCAAGAGCATAACCTGCAAGGTACCTATTTATAGAAACTAATCCATTGAACGCAAAATACGATACGCCTGCTGTGAGTTTTCGAAGAGTTGGGTTCTCTGGAGATCATTCTGGTTGCAGCAACAGTTCGAAGTTATCAACTAATTGTCATTTAACGATTAAGTATACTGGCAAGCGAGAACCACGTAATCGAGTAATCATACGCATACATCATTTGGGAAAAGAGCTGCTACTCTTACACTGCTGGACCTATATTAACAAAACATAGCTAATAACCACCGCCAGGAAACTGGCTTTTAAATAAAAAAAACCGCATCGAAATCCGACTATCCGTTTGACTGCTACGATGGCACAGATAGACACACACACAGACAGACATCGACGTCAAACTTATAACACCCCCCTTTTTCCGTCGCAGGTTAAAAATAGATGCAACCATTGTGGAGTCTATACATATATGTATAGAAGAAAGCTTAGTGCTGGAAATTGCTCAATACGTATCTATTTCTTTCGTCTTTTACAACCCAATATCAGTTTCAACAAGGTGTTTTTTCCAGTGTTTTGTTTCATGTTAAATACGAGAAGGAATGTTTTCAAGTTTGTACATTTTTCTTCAAGTCTGGCGATGTGCCAGAATCTAGCCTCCACCTTTTGACTAAAACAAAACTTAGCCAGATTTGTAAGGCTTAAGGTTTCTAAGTTACGTTAGATAAAAAAATAAAATCATTATAATCTACTCTTTTTTTTTTTTTTTTTGTGGGTGGGCCGCGGTCGGCGCGCCTCCGCACCACTCCGTCCGGGGCGACAGAGGGGCTTATGCACGCAACTCCCGCGACCCACCCGAAAACCACGTCGCCTTCGTCGTTGGGCCGACCACTGGAGCAGCGTTAACTTGTCGTCAGTGGTCGGCCCGACGGAATACCCCCTATTGGGGTACCCTCCCATATTATAATCTACTCTAGCAGTTTGTTTGCTTGAACACGCTAATCTCAGGAATTACTAGTCCGATTTGAATAGTCCTTTCAGTGTTAGATAGCCTATTTATCGAGGAAGGCCTTAGGCTATACATCATCACGCTAAAGCCAATAGGAGCGGAGCACTAATGAAGAATGCTTCGAATTCGGGGTTTTTGACAGCTTCCGCTGTGTAAATGGTTAAAGGTTCCCAAAAATATTTATGACAGAACAGAAGTAACTATTGTAAATAAAACTACATTACAGATTTTACCGTGTTTGTATTTGATTTTTAATTGCCTGACGTTTCGAGCACTTTGCAGCGTTCATCGTCACGGGAGGACTAAAATGTCTCAAGTCCAACAAGTCATCGTTATTACAGAAAATTTATAATTATCTACCCGATACAGAAGGTTAGTTATTAAATATTGACCCACATTTTGATACAAATTTATTGCCGGTGACTATACAAATTTACTGCCACGCCGACAAAGTCGCGAGCAGAAGCTAGTACAGAATAATGGTTACATATTTGATAGTCGTCCGTGTGGTGATGGATTAAAAATACAATTAACCACCCCCTCTCTTGCCCGTGTGTGTTGTAAAAGGAGAGTAAGAGATTAAATACGTATGCATAAACATCTATGCACGAAAAGGAAAACTTGAAATGAAACCCTACACTAACACATCTAACCAGTGTGGTATAGTAGGTCAATTTCCCTCTTATTATTAGTTGGAGGAGACTCAAGCCTAGTAGTAGGACGTATATGAGATGTGAGGATGAAGATGATGATAACCTAAATTGATTTTTAAATAGCAATCATAAAGTTAAAACTCGAAGTCAAATAAAAGTCAAATATTCATCTTTTTTTTTTGGGGGGGTTATGGTTGTCGCACTCCTCGCACCACTCCGTTCGGGGCGACAGAGGGGCGTAAGCACGCACACCCGTAACACACCCGCGACACGTCGCCTTCGTCGTTGGACCGACCACCGGAGCAGGGTGACTTGACGTCAGTGGTCAGCCCGACGGAATACCCCGAGGAAGTACCCTCTCCCTTCGACGTCCCCTACTGGGACGCCGTTCGCCGTCGCGAGGCTAACCTCTCCGCGGGTGCCCGGACTAAATCCCCGGTCTGGTCACCCGCAGCCTCTGCTAGTGCGGCATCAGGCGCAAAATATTCCTCTGCTATTAAGTGACTTTATGTGACTTCGAAGAAAAGTAATGACCTCTCTAACATTCTTTTGGTCTGTGCTGGTATAAGCAAATTAGCTCACTGCGCATGCAGTATACGTGCTATGAAAACTAAAGCAAAACTTTTGTTGGGTAAATACTGTTTAACAATTACTGAAAAAATATCTTTATGAAATTATACTAAGAAAATTTTATAGTCGCTCACAAAAATTCAGTATTTCTAGTATACTACGATAACAATGTTTGGATCCTAAGTTATTCCAACTCGCTTTTCTCGTAATCACCCCACGGAGACCTTTGATATACGGTTCTATTCGCCCAGATATTTGATTATTACCTGTCGGGGACAACGATTTTTTTTCACAGTTATGAAGAAAATTTCACCAGCTATTTTGATTCTCATTTCGTTCATAAGAACGATATTAAAAATTTTGAATTATAACGGTTTTATACAGTTTTTCTCTTGTGTAATTTACAGTTTGATAATAATTTGCTTTTTACGATTGAGGATTATTACCTATATAGAAATTATAAATAAAATGAAAGCGTAATGAAATTTATAATTTATATTTGATTCATGTTACGCATAATATTTTTTGGATTACATCGGGGTTTCATTGTATAGAGTTTAAATGAAAATTAAGTGAATCTTTAACCTTTTTATAACCGATTTCTTCTTTGAAGAAAGGTATATTTTACTCTTAGTGAAAAGACTTTCCGTATGGTGATGGAGTAAGAATACAATTTAACACTTGGCTATCTTAGAGTGGTAGGACCACACTGTCGACAGTTATCTGTCTACAGCCGCGGGCCGGTCCGTCCGGGGTAGTACCACACTCTCGCAGAAAATCGAGGTCTGAGTAGTAGCAATTTGTTACTGCGCTTCGTTCGGTGAGCGAGAGAGCCGGAAGCTCACCTTTCTGAGGGTGTGTGTGGAGGGTTTTGGTGGTGCCCTTGGTATCACCGAGCCTTAATGCACGCATTCACACTCCCTTCACTTTCTTCGCGGTAGGCAGCGACCCTGTAAAGGTCCATGAGCGGTAGCAACACTTACCACCAGGTGTACTGTTTGTTCGTTTGCCACCGTTTGCAATAAAAAAAAATCTTGCCCGTGCATATCACAAAAGTTAACTAAATAATTTCACTTATCACGCCTTAACGCAAAATCTTCAGAGAATTTAACGCTGAACCATTAATTATGGTAATATAGACCTTATATTTATATGCAGTAATTAAAGAAATATATTTGGTTAGCAATAGGTACGTATTTTATTGTAATTTAACAAAATGAACATTTACTTTAAGAAATGTAAAAGTTAATACAAGTTCTGCTAAAGATCGTTAGTTTCATACCAAATTCTTTGTACCTATATCGTAAAATACGAAAAGATACTGAAGAAAACTTAATATTAAAGTAAGTTTCTTCTTTGTGGTGATAGTGTAAGAATACAATTGACCAAGCCCTCTCTTGTCTGTGAGAATCATGAAAGACTTGTAAAGACTAGTGGATATAATATGCATAACCACGGAGCATATACAAAGAGGAGACGGCCTAAACAACTGTGCACCGTGACTCAACTAGGTCCTGACGTCATAACGTCAACATCAGGTAGTAGGTGTGGCCTATTAGTCTGCTGTCGACTCTGCCCGTGTTCGTACTGTGGACACAGTTATATTTTTGGTGTATTTTTGCTTTATTACGCAGAAAATCATTAAGTTTTGTGTTTTATCATGTAAATAGTACTCCGATAAACGTTCAGATGCTATGGAAGGAATCACATTTCACTTGTAACTATATTTATTCAAACTTTATAAAAATGATTTCTAGAAAAATCCTTTGACGATTTCATGTTCAAATATAATTCTACTCAACGTGCTTTGTACTTACTCCGTGTGCATCTATTAAAACACATCTATTAAAGAAATGGAAAACTTGAACCAAAACTCTATGCCAATACGTCTTAAGAATGTGGTATGGTAGGTCAATTTCCTCTCTATTGTGGACGAGGCCCGATCCTAACAGTTGAATATATATGGGCTGAGATGAAAGTTAGTTTTATTTCCATTATATTCTCTTGCTCGTTGATGTCTTAAAAGACAACTAATGGATATTATATGCATATAACATCTATGCAAGAGAAGGAAAAACAGTGTGTGTACAAAGTACGCCTATCGTAGTGAAACTCCGTTTATCCTTTATCTCATTCTCTCGCCGGCTGAATCCTATACATTTACGTGTTTGTGTCTCTATGGACTCGCTTTTTCGTTTCATTGAGTTTGAAATTACAATGATTCTAAAGAAGTTTCACTTTAAAAACTCTAAACAAAATCTTATGCCAACACGTCTAATCAGCGTTGGTCAAATTCCCTCCCATAAAGGAGGAAGCCCAAACCCAACAGTGGGACGTACATGAGCTGAGATGATGATGATGGTGTCGATAATTCCATAATTGACACGATCAAACAATTGCTTCTCAAAATTTACCTATTTTTAAAACATCATATTTCGTTTATATTGTCAAATACATTTTTTATTCAACGAATACCAATTGTTTTCTTCATTTGATATCTCATTAAAAAAAAGACTTATTAATTCATGTATAAAAAGCACAAAACATTATGAACATCAGTTACATCGAATACTTGTGAAATAAATTTTACATATTTCATCGCTTTTTAAATTGATTTTGCTATTACAGACTTTCGAATATTTTACCGCAACTACGTTCGCGGAACGACTAACGTGTTTCATGTCGAATATGTTTTATTCACTACAATTTTAATTACATTTTTTTGTATTCACGTTTTTTTGTATAATTTGACATAAAAAATTTAATGAAAACCGAACTTGTATCAAGTGTCGTAAAAATTGTTTCGAGTACGGCCATAATACTGCTGAGAACTTTGTTCCTTAGATCACAATGGTATATGTATATTAATAATTACTTATTCGATTGTTGTGCAAAGTATAGATTATTAGAGATGAATAAAATAAACGAATGTACTACATCTCAGTTGTTCTACATACATTTATTAATAGTAGGGCTTCACGCTGCTGAGAGTTTTCTCTCTATATCTATAAATGGGTCCGGTACTACATTAACGCAGAAAATTGACGTTTGGATAATACCCATTTAATACTACAATGCATTTGCTGCGCGAGAAAACTGGAGACTCGAACCTCACATTATAACCTTGGTGCCCTTAGTATTGCATAAGTCTATGAGCGGCAGTTATCAAATCAAATCATTTATTCTGCATAGCCCCCTTACGGGCACTTGCATATTGTCAGTTATCGCACGCCATTAGGTGGACTTCCAACTCATATGCCACTAATTATAATAAAATAAAAAAAAGGGAGCAGTCGCTCAAGACGCCTAGCAGATGTGAAACATCGAAATTATTTTGTACAATTATATATGTATAAAAGAACAGATTAAGGCAGAAACTGTGTTACATACTGTGAAACATGTTTATTCTGTTGCTGTTAATATAATTGTAAAGCGTAGCGTGTTTTGCCAAACGAATTTGTTGTTTAATCTGTGTTTTATGTTTGTGGCCCATGGTATTGGTCATGCTCACTGAAGGGTCTGCTTGCGGTAGCTACGAGGAGCGGGTCACTCCCTTCCCTCCATTGTGGTTGAGGGGAGTGATGGCTGCTCTAGTGGTTAACTCGTGATCGGGTGCCGCTTGCGGGATCTGGTCCAGCCATGGTACTTTTTCGTTATATTTAATAACTGTATTGTATGATGATTCGAAAGGCATCACACTGGAGCTATTAATAGACATGTTGTTGTATATTATCTTATTAAAAAAAAAAAATAGTAAATGAATAAAAAAGAAGACAAGCCCACTGAGTTTCTTGCCGGATCTTCTCAGTGCGGTCGCGTTCCGATCCGGTAGTAGTGTAAGGTAAAAATGTAAAAAAGTGACCATATGTAAGTGCCCCCGCGGGGTTTATGCATAATAAAGTATTTGAATTTGAATTTGACTAATATGACATAAAGTATTAATAAAATCTTACGATTTTTTTCTACAAATGATGATTTTTATTCAATAAACATTTATTTTGGTGTGTAAGCTCAGTGCGGCGAGAGAGATAGCGCACAGGCGTTTACGCACAACATCACGTCGCTCCGTCTCACTCATACACTACTACATCTGATTGTAGTAGCGTGACATCGTAACGCCACGAGCTGTCAACGCCACGCCAACGATCAGGTTCACCCTCGCCTATAGATATTTCACATCAAAAACGATGATATTTTAATTTTAAAATGACCCTAAGGAAGGGTCATCAGCTCTACATTTCTTAAATCTATCTGTATATATATATATATAGGAGAGGCGGGTTTTGCGAGCGAAATATTGACTCATCACCATATCTCTGGAACCATAAGGCGTACAGACTTGAAATTTGGCAGAAATATTCCTTTCGTCGAGTAGAGGTCAGCTAAGAACGGTTTTTACGAAATTCCACCTGCAAGGGGTGTTGTGGGGCCGATAACAATAATATACATTTAAAGGAACAGGGTAGGCCGAAGCTACTGAAGCTAGAAAAATGAAATTTGAACCATAGTTTCATTTCGTGACCTAGGCACCCACTAAGAAAAGATTTTTTGAAATTCCACCCCTAAGGGGTGAAACGCAACGTTAGAGTCTGTATGGAAAGAAAAAAAATCTTTAGCTACTGTCTTCAAATTAAGCACAAATACTCTTTAATAAAAATAAATAAACACGTATTTCAGCGTTTGTCCATTTTCATCCTCTAAGGGTGTAAAATAGGTAGGATGATGTCAGTTTACTGACTTATCACAGAGCCGAAACTACTGAAGCCAGAAACATGAAATTTTGACATTAGTTTCTTTGCGTGACGTAAAAACCCACTAAGAAAGGGTTTTTTGAAATTCAACCCCTAGGCGATAAACAGCAGTAACAAATTTGTATAAGGAGAAAAAAAATCCACATCGATTTTCTTCAAATTCTTTAAAAATACTTTTTAGTAAAAATAAATATACACGTGTTTCAGCACTTTTTAATTTTCACCCTCTAAGGGCGTAATCTATACTAATATTATATAGAGGAAACGTCCCTTACGAATAAACTCAAAAATTCCTGGACGGATTTCGAGTATTCTTTCACCATTAGAATGTTACAGTAACCCTGAGTAACATAGGCTATATTTTATCCCAGTATACCCACGGGAACGGGAACTACGCGAGTAAGGCGACTGAAACCGAAGCGAAGCGAGGGCGGATTGCTAGTAAATATATAAACGTCCACATAAATATTCGAGTCTCATGTTACATTAAGATCTTACTAAAAAACTTCAAAAGTAGTTCTCAATAAAAAAGTTTAAGAACCACTGAACGTTCCTCTGTTACTATCAGCCTTAATGCTTGTTGTACGTGACCCATTAAGTTGAATAGTAAGTGAGGTACAGCACTAATTTAATAGCAAGTGAAGTTTTATCAGCGTCTAAACTATAAGTTGGATAAAATGTTAAATTAGTGCGTTTAAGTTTTGAATTGAATCTTATTTAAGGAAAATGACACAAATTAAATTGAAGCATATGTATATTATATATATTTTTGAAGTTACACTTCTTTTGGCGCGTCAGAGGCAAATGGTAGGAAATTTTTACGATGTGCATGCACACCGTCACGAAAAACTGACACCCTGAAGTTAGCATTATTTACAATGCGCACATCGTCACAAATATCAACTAGATAATACATTATAATAAAATTTGGTTAAACTTTCTATTATGGGCCATTGATTTCGAAGTTCATTTTTATTTCATAGATAGTACTCATAAATAGAAGACTTACCATGACAATATTGACATTTAAACCAACCTAAAAATTTGCAAATGGCGTATTATTTTCCAATTTGTATGAGAACTTTAAAAAATTATATCTCGTAAACCGTGATGTTCCGAAACCTGAAAATTTGTAAGAAGCCTTCTATTTATGAGTACTATCTATAAAAAAAAATGAACTTCGAAATCAATGGCCCATAATGGAAAGTTTAACCTTCACTTTTCTTAAAAATAAATTTTGTATATATTTAGAATCTCGATAACTGCTCCAACGATTTCTATGAAATTTGGTATGCATAAGATTTCTCTGGGGGTAAGACATGGATTTTCATCCTACTGGGGAGGAGTCTCGAAACAAATAGCGTAACGTATATGATCCGATATGAAATTTAAAATAAATTATAATTAAAAAAAAACTAAAAACATGCTTACAAGATACAAGTCAAATAGTTACTAGTTTCGAATTTCTCGCACGCGTAATTCGCACACAGCTCTCTCTCTCTCTCTCTTGCTCTTGTGCAAAGGATACGATTAGTTATTTCTAAATCCTGGTGAATTTAATCAGGATATTCGGCTATTTTTATCAAATATTGTATTATCATGGGTCATTGACGAGTGTACAAAGTTTAAATAAAATTTGTTCGTTTAAAGTGGGTAAAATGAGGTTCAAAGATTCCGCTACATACATAGATACATACATACATACAGGTGAAACTAATAAAAGCGTGTTACTAATCTAAATATCACTTTTAGTTGTCGAAAGAATAAAAAAAAAATTACTTATTACTATGACTGATAGACTATCAATAGTCCGAACCAGCAAAGTAAGATTTGAAGGGATATTAAATTGGTAATTAATTGATCTTAATGGCGAAGAAAATATTTAAAGTTATAAAGGCCAATAATTTATATCAACACGTAAACAAGAGAGAGGCGGAAGCCTAACTTTCTGAGGGTATATGCGTACTGTGGGTATAGCCTATATGCCTTTAGTATCATCAAACCTCATTGCATGCATTCACACGCCCTTCACAGCTTCATAGTAGGCCTGGCAAAAATCTACGTGTGTTAGTACGATCCTGTGCCAATTTTACCCAACAGTTTCTAACGACTTTAAAGATGTCGTCAGTCTACTTAGTAGGGGGTCGTCCTACACTGCGTCTTCAGATTTATGGTCGCTACTCCAGAAAATTTCTTCCCCAACGGTTGTCGGTTCGAATATGCACTGCCTATTGTCATTTCAACGTGCTAATTCTTTGGTCTATGCAGATTTTATCACGTAGAGAAATATCAGAGACAATATATCGAACCCGAATTAAAAAAGACATATAGAAAACGATAATGACACACCTAGGCACGGCAACAGCTACAATAAAAAGAAATTACAATATTACCTCGTCCCAAGTTAGCTAACTACCGTTCGTACCCGGGTCAATCTGAGTAACAAGAAAATAGTTTTTATAGTCCAAATGTACATTCGCGTTAATGTGTAACATAAATATATAATGAACGCAGCACTTACATACAAACGCTATAGTTAGTACACAATAAAAACCAAAATAGCTTTCCATAACAATAAAAAAGAACTATAAAATGAAGCCACAGATTTTGCTGTATCCTAAAGGCGAGGGGTTATATTTATAAAAATGTATACTTTCATCTACCAAAATTGAATTTCGTTGGTAGATAAATTTTAAATGCGTTGTTTTATATAATGGAGTCCTCTTATTGAATTAGTAATGGCTTAATTTAGGATCGTTGGATAACAAGGATCCCTTGAAGCTATATTGCAAAGGACGCTTTAGAATAATGATGATATTTTTGGCCTTGTAAATATAACAAACAATATTAATATTCACTGAATACAGTGTAGCTTTTCATTGAATGAATTTAATAATTTTGTCATTGATTAAATATTACGAGGCCTTTAAGTTGTTATTATTTAATAATTATATTTATTAAAACCCATGATCGTATTGCTCTTATTCCAATTGCTTGGGGTCCACTGAGAATGTACTTTTCTTTCATAGTACATAATGCATTTTATTTTAAAAATATTATAAATAAAAATATTTTACGGCTTCTATTGCATTTTTTTTTATTTTTGATTGTCCAAGGTTTCGAACAATTTACAGCGTTCATGGTTAGGGTGGACTAAGATGTCTCACGTCTAACAAGTCATCGGTTATTACAAAGAAATATTATTTTTAAATAGTTTTATGATGAATCACCTATCTTACATCAACTTTTCTTGGGAATGTAATTGTTGACGAGACGGAATCAGATGAAGTTGTCTATTCAATTTAAAGGTCTTGGTCTTTTTTATACACCGACAGACAGTGTAAAGTTTGGTAGTATTCACATCACAAATTTCTGGCAAAATTTGCCTTAAACTGCGAATAGAAATTATACTGAATTTTATATGAATATATATATCACATAATTCGCAAATAAAAGCTAAAACTGTCTTTGGTTTCACTATTTTATTTGAAGTAGCAGTATAAATAATAACGTTATGTTTAAATTACTACTTTAAATTAAAATAGTAACTTTAGTAGTATAAATAATAACTTTATGTATAGAATCAAATCTTAATTAAAGTCAAGAAGTCGCCCTATGTTAAAAGCTTAGATCTTCAACATGACTATCTAGATAAGAAAGTCGTACATCATCATTATCATCACAGCTCACGTATGTCCCACTGTTGGGCTCGAACTTCCTCCACAATGAAAGGGAATCGACCTACTTTACCACATGTTATATGCATATTATTTCCTTAGTCGTCTTTTACGACACTCAAGGGTAAGAACGATGATAGTAATTATATATTATGTTGTATTGTAGTTGTACAAACTCAAATTTCATCATCATCATCATTTCAGTCTATCGCCGTCCACTGCTGGACGTAGGCCTCCCTCATGTTACGCCACAATGTGCGGTCCTGTGCCGCCTGCATCCAACGACGCCCAGCAACTTTCACCAGGTCGTCGGTCCACCTAGTGGGGGGGCGTCCTACACTGCGTCGTCCAATACGTGGTCGCCAATCGAGAACCTTTCTTCCCCAGCTGTTGTCGGTTCGTCGAGCGATGTGGCCTGCCCATTGCCACTTCAGCGTGCTAATTCTTCGTGCTATGTCGGTTACACCCGTTCTTCTGTGGATTTCCGTATTTTGGATTCTATCTCGTAGAGAAATCCCAAGCATAACCCAACTCAAATTTATTATTATAAAACCTTGTGATTTTTTTTATTTTTTAATATATAATTATATAATTAACTAGCAAACCGCCCTCGCTTCGCTTCGGTTTCAGTCGCTTTACCCACGGCGTAGTTCCCGTTCTTGTGGGAATACCGGGATAAAATATAGCCTATCTTACTCCCTGATATTATAGCTTTCCATTGGTGAAAGAATTTTTGAAATCGGTTCGGTGGTTTAAGCGTGAAAGCGTTACAAACAAACAAACAAACAAACATCCTTACTTTCGCATTTATAATATTAGTATAGACTAGCAATCCGCCCTCGCTTCGCTTCGGTTATAGGTTATAGTCGTTTTACCCGCGTAGTTCCCGTTCCCGTGGGAATACCGGGTTAAAATATAGCCTAGTTTACGCCCTGATATTATACCTTTCCATTGGTGAAAGAATTTTTGAAATCGGTCCAGCCGTTTTAAAGATTACCCGGAACAAACAGACAGACAGACATACAAAAATTTTTTAATTGCTATTTTAGGCATAGGCGTCGTGCAAATAACCGTGTGAGCATGAAAAAAGCCTATTATTTTGACATTACAAACAGACACTCCAATTTTATTTATTGGTATAGATTTAAAACAAAAGCATATGAACGAGTGGATCGCAAAAAGTGTTGACCTGCATGTGATTCGAACTCATAACATTCCCACGGGAGGTCAGTATCTTAACCAATACGCCATCTGCGCAAACATATGCGATAGTAATATGAGGTGCTGAATTGAGCTACCCAAGTTTATATTGGATTAAAAATATAATAAAACTACTACATAAGAAATACATACCACAGAAAGAGATCTAAAAAGACCCTGGATACCAATTGAGATATTTGCTTTAGTATTCGTCCTGTGTGGTAGCGGCTTCGAATACTACTAACCCTTGCTTTGCTCGTGGGTGTCGTAAAAGGCGACTAAGAGCCCTAGATTGACCCGGACCAACTCCATCTGGTACCATTTGGGTCAACGATTACATTCCCAAGGAGGGTTGACGTCAGGCAGGCGGCCGGTCATAAAAGTCATTGCCGAAACTTTTTGCAATATGTCAAAACAAATGACATAATGCGTCGACCCCAAGTAATTGGGATAAGAGCAAGCTGATGATGATGATGCTTTAGTATTCGTCCTAATGAAAGCCGACCCGGAGATTGTTCAACGCATAATTTGCAACCAGATAATTTCTTGATTAAAAAATTGGAAACTGCTATTTCAGTTACGATAATAGTATAGACGCATAGCGAATTAATATAGCAATCATCATCATTATGATCTCAGCCCACATGAGTCCCACCGTTAGGCTCGGACTTTTTTCGCAGTTAGAAATTGACCTACTATACCGCGCTGATCAGACGCTTGGCATAGGGTGTTATGTCGAGTTTTCCTTCTCTTGAATAGGTCATCATTCAATCTATCGCTATCCATTGCTGGATGTAAGGTAGGCCACCTTATGTTTTGCCACAAATTGCGGTCCTGTACCACCTGCATCCAACGACGCTTTGCAACTTTCAACAGAGCGTTGGTCCATCTAGTCGATCATACTCGTAGATATTACCTGCATATCATCCCTGCATCCTCTAGTTGTATTTAATGACATCCACGGATAAGAGATAGGGTGTTGAATTCCATTCTTATACCATCACCACACGACGCAATAATTGACATAAATTTGAAGTCCCAGCATCCATTTTACAGTACGTAGCAAATCAATTGTGTCCTTGATATTGCAGAAGTTCATTGGCAATAACCACTTCACAAAAGGTGGCTTGATTACTCGTCTACCGCCAAAGGCAATAAAAAAAGTTATTCTCTTGAACGAGTAACTAAAACTCAACACAATAACTACAAGCGTGGAACATTTTGCACTAAATCATAGATTAAGTAGAATATCAAAACAATCTGTCATTGAATAGTTGAAAGGGTAAACCAGTAAATTTATTAATTTTAGTTAGGAAGTCTGCGGTTATATAGAGATACATAGGGACGAAACATCTGTAGCTTAACTTTATTTAAATAAACTGTATATCCACATTTTAAATAAAACTACTTTACGGATTTTATCGCGTTTGTATTTGATTTTTGATTGCCCGACGTTTCGAAGACTTTGTAGAGTTCATGCTCATGGGCGGACTAAGATTATTACAGTAATAACGATGACTTTTTGGACATGAGACATCTTCATATGACATCGTTATTACTGTAATAACGATGATTTGTTCGACGTAAGACATCTTAGTCCACCCGTGACCATGAACGCTGCAAATACTCGCGTAAACATCATAAATCGTTATGTATATCCATAATATTTTTTCTATGTCATAACAGGTTAAGAAAACTTACCATCCTTTACCTCCTTGCGGGGATCGTAACACCTAACTAAAAGATCACCAGGATAATAGCCGCAAGAAGAACTTACCAGATGTAGTTGCCCTAAATGAATGTAAACCTAATGAATGCCTAAATGACCCACGTGTAATGCAAGGTAGTATTGGTAACCGCTACCACATACCATATCCTTTAAATCTGTGTTATACAATAATGGTTGTATGGTGGCGAAGTAAGAATACAATTCATCAGTTCTTATCTTGCTCATGGGTTTCTTAAAAGACAACTAAAAGATATGATATACAGATAACATGTAGGCAAGAGATGGAAAACTCGAAAGCCAAACCGTCAGACAAGCGTGGTATAGTAGGTCATTTTCTCTCGAACTGTGGAAGAATCTCGAGGCAGGCGATGGAATGTATAAGCTGAGATGATGATGCTCGTCTGACTAGCGTGGGTAATAGGTTGATTTCCCTCAAATTGTGGAAAAGGCTCGAGTCAAGTAGTGGGTTATATATTACCTGAGATGGTGATATAATAATAGGACACTAAACTAATTATTAAAACTTAGCAATGTATTCAGAGATAAAATTTCTGAGTGATCGCTTACAATAGTTACCTGTCCAAAAGGTCTCAATAGATAAATGAATAGGTACATTTTAGGGTTTGCACAACATTTTGGACATTTATTTTCTCACTTCTAACGTGGTAGCGATCCATTCGACCCTCAATACTAGTGTTTGTATTATCCAAAGGACGATAGTCCTTTATGCCTGAATGTAGTTTATATGCGGAGATGTCTTTATGATGTATAACTATGAATATATTATAGTCTGTTTATGATATAGAATAATACTATATAAATATATAAGACCGATACTTTGTGACGGCTGGGCGGCGGACAAAGATGTCTTACGTCCAACAAGTCATCGTTATTACAGAAAATTATAATTATCTACCCGATACAGAAATTTAGTTATTAAATATTGACCCATATTTTGATTCAAATTTATTGCCAGTGTAAGAAGATAGTGATTCTATATGAAAAAAATATATTGTTTATGGTTGATAATTATTTAACTTTAAAATTAATAGTAAATATATTTAAAACCTAACAAATCTAGTAATCTACGATTAGAGTAAGAATACAATTCATTACCTCCTCTCAAGCCCGTAAGTGTCGTAAAAGACGACTATGGGATTATAATATGCATACAACATCCATGCAAGAATGGAAAATCTCGAAATAAAACCCTTTACCAACCCGTCTGACCAAGGTCTGGTCAGTTCAATTTACTTACCATTGTGTAGGAGACTCAAGCCTAGCAATAGAACGTACATGAGCTGTGATGATGAAGCGATGCTGAAAGCTACTATAGCAGCCATCAATGCCCTCTACCAACTTCTAGAGTAATAAGGGATCCACTTTACTTAGCTACTGCAAGAGCTTTTTTTGAGGTGGATTGCGGTCGGCGTTCTCCACGCACCACTCCGTCCGGGGCGACAGAGGGGCGTAAGCACGCAGAACCGCAGCCAACCCGAACACCACGTCGCCTTCATCGTTGGACCGCCCACCCGAGCAGGGTTACTTGTCATCAGTGGTCGGCCCAACGGAATACCTCCTAGTGGGGTACCCTCCCATCGACCGACGTCCCCTCCTCGGGGACGTCGGTCTTTCCTCACGCGGTCGGCCTCTCGACGGGTGACGGACTAATTCCTCCGTCACGTCACCCGCCTACTGCAAGAGATAGAGGTCTCTCAGTGAGTATAACTAAGACAATAAGCCGTAAAACACAAACCACAATCAACAGGACAATTTCAAGTCAACACGTGTTTCTATTTCAGCAACAATTAAAAAATATTGGATATAAAATATTATACAGAATTCTTTATACCTCTTTTCGAAGTTATGAATCTAAGAAATTGTAACCAAATTGCCACGTGGAAATAAAATTGAAGCTCGATTTAACTTCACTAATCAAATTTAGGAATGGACTCGCTAAATGAAATTATTTAATTGAGTTAAGCAATTCAATGCCTTTGGGTTTTATTAAGATTTTTAATAATTGTAACCTTCAAACAAAATTGTCAGATAAAAATGTACACTATATTAGGTAATAACTAAATGTTAGATAAAATCCATATGCAAAGCTGCTCTAAAATAAACTGGACTCCTCAGAATCTAAAGTATTATGGGTGGACGGACCGGGGATTAGTCCGCTACCCGCAGACGCGGTCGGCCCGTCGTAAGGGCGACGTTTCGGCAACACTGTCTTGTTGCTGGAGCGTTGAAGGGGACAATACCCGAAAGTCAAGATATCGGTACCAGTGATCAGCCCAATGGGTAGGGCATCCGGACAAATTAGGTGGGTTGTATCCAGATGATGTGATGATATCCAGATGCCTACCACAAAAAAAAAATAAAACAAAAAGGGTCTAAAGTATTAGCAATGCACTCTTCTACTATCACATGAATAAAATTCATCCTCACCATCCAACATGCGTAATACTTAAAGGCCATTATACCTACTCGAAACGATCGCGGTTAGCTTATGGGGGCCTATGTGTTTTACACTGAAATAAGTATGGCGTGAGAATCGAATGGGATTGGTCTCAATAATAGCGATTTCCCGAATGAACGTCGAATTAAAAATAATCACTCCATTGGTATATGTAAGTTTGTGGTAGGACCACACTCTCAACAATCTTTTGTAATATAGCCGCGCGCTAGTTCGATTTGTTACATTACTTCATTCGGTGGGCAAAAGAGCCAGAAGCTACCTTTCTGAGGGTATTTGCGTGTGGTGGGATTTGGCGACGCCTTTGGCATCACCGAAATTTATTACACGCATTCACATTTCTATGTGATGGCATGGCCATCCACATATCCGTGTGGTGTCGGAGTAAAAATACAATTCACCACTCCCTATCTTGCCCGTGGATGTCGTACAAGACGACTAAGGGATATAATAATAATAATATCCATTTATTTCAGACTATGTCCGTATAAAGGCTTAACTATGTCTAGCACTAATTAAAAAACTAAGTTTAAAATAAAATAAATCAAAAAGTTAAGTTATTAATATTATTCATTGCTAAACCCGATTGTCACACGTCAATTTTAATATCAATAAGAGTATTAATCAAAATAAAATGAAATTGCATGAAATTAAATATTAATATAAATATAATATGCACATAAGATGTGTGCAAGAGAAGGAAAACTCGAAATGAAACCCTATACCAACATGTCTGACCAGCATGGTATAGTAGGTCAAATTCCCTCCTATTGTGGAGGAGGCCCGAGTCCAACAGTGGGACGTATGTGGGCTGCGATGATGATGATGATTAACATTTTCTTGACAGTAGACGTCACTTGCCACTATGTGAGCTTATTACTCTTTTGGCAACGACAGCAATATAAAAATTGTGGAAGTCATAAAAGCCGATGATATGAGATAGAATATTAAAAAAAAAACTTTCACAGTTTGCTTTTTTAAAGACTTATTCATTTTGTTGCGCTAATACATGATGGGACTTTTTTATAAATGATATATTTTTTCTTTTTTATTGCAAACGGTGGCAAACGAGTAAACAGTACACCTGATGGTAAGCGTTGCTGCCGCTCATGGACCTTTACAAGGCCGTTGCCTACCGCGAAGAAAGCGAAGGGAGTGTGAATGCGTGCATTGAGGCTCGGTGATAAAGGGCACCACCAAAACCCTCCACACGCAATCACCCTCAGAAAGTTGGGCTTCCGGCTCTCTCGTTCACCGAACGAAGCGCAGTAACAAATTGCTACTACTCAGACGTCGATTTTCTGCGAGAGCATGGTACTGCCCCGGACGGACCGGCCCGCGGTTGTAGACAGATAACTGTCGACCTACCACTCCTAATGATATAATTATGCAGAATATATTCAAGATCGTAAAACTTGAAATCAAAAGAGTGACGAAATGGATTCTTATCGCACCAACAAACGGCGACATATGAACTCTTATCGTTTAACTAAAACTCCTGTCAAATTCCGCTCTTAATAGAACCAATTCTTATGGGGGAGTGAAGTGATGCCTTTATACCGTTTCTTTTATATATTCCTTCTGTTATATATTCGCTTTCAACTCTACATATATTTAAATGGATATTGATGTATTGATACGTCAATCTTTCTTTATCTTTCGCCGTTATATTTAGCTCGTGTAAATTTGGCGTACTTATTTTACCATGCGTTGTAAGTTTCAAGAAAATTATAATTTTAGCATTCTATTTTATTTGATAATAGACATTGTATTGGAAATAGACCGTTCGTGGTCGAATTTTATAACCACCATGCTAGGCTGGAGAGCTGGATGACTGAGGCCTAAAATATGGATATAACATCTATACATGAGATGAAAAACTTTTCGAAAGGTTTACATTTGAAATGTCCTCCTGTTGTGAATTAGTGATGGATGTATTAGAATAGGTTGTGGTGTATAATGTCGTTTTTCATCACCCTGAATCGCTAATGCGACGTATTCAAACAATACAAAAAATAACCAAACAAAGACTAAACACGCTGGTTCACGAGCCACCGTCCGCATTAAAAGAAAACAAACGCTAATCACTTTCACCACTTTCTGTCCTTAACATAATTACTCCTAGTATTACTCTACTAGCCTTAATTTTTAGCATCATGATATATATTAAGGTCATCCTTTTAGACTAATTTATAATAGCCGGTATAGCATATTTTCCCTTGACAGATGTTTAACAGACATCTGTTAAGGGAAAATATGCTAGGCTTTTGCTTTTAGTCAATTTGTACAACCATAATACATTTTATACAAACCATTTATTTTATTACTCCCTCTGTAACTTCTGTTTGGTAGCATTGAGAGCAAACGAGCAAATAGCACACCAGATGGTAAGGTACTATCGTTTTTGGACGTGCCTGCTGGCCGCTGGCTACCGGCAAGAAAATGAAGAGGGTGAATTCGCGCAATGAGATTCAGTGATACTAAAGGAATCACCAAAACTCATCACGCGCAAACATGCTCACAAAGTTGGGCTTCCGGCTCTCGAACTCACCAAACGAAGTACAGTAACAAATTGCTGCTACTTAGACATCGATTTTCTGCGAGAGTGTGGTACAACCCCGGACCGGGTCGGCCCACGGTCGTAGACGCACGACCGTCGACAGTGTGGTCATACCACAGGCATGCTTATAATAAATTGTGAATCATACTTTTCTAGTGACCAATTACTTAAACTATCTATTAAGGAGTAATTAATAATCCCTCTGAGCTCAAAATTAATAAAGAGTTCTTTAAAGAAATGCACAGGATGCTTTTCTGAGGATGATGATGAAAGGCATTTTAGACAGTGTTTTGAATTACATATTTTAATTTTATAATCAACATTAAATTAGACAACTAAATGAACGAATTCATTCTTATGTTATAAATTTTCCATATATTTGAGCGATTATTTAATTTTTAATTTATAATAAGAACGAGGAGAAGTAACCATTACCTAATAGCAGTGGTGCTGTCCGATTATTATGAATCTGTCCTCAAAGTAATAGGAAAAAGCTTCTACGTAGCTAATACATTTTACCTTCAAGAATTTTATTGCCGCTTTGATTCAGGTAAAATATAGTTGAGTAGTAGTTATTTTTTTCATTTCAACTCATATACGTCTCACTGTTGAGTACGAACCTCCTCCATAATGGGAGGAGGATATTTCACCTACTATAATGAGTTATAATTAAGTACCTACTAAAAATAGTCGCCCTATGTTCAATGGCTAGTTTCTACCAGCAGGAAAAAAATTCAGTAGAATGAAATAAGAACTTGCAGCTTTAGAACTTGCGGATATTCGAAGTAGCCAAAGCATACCTTAGGCTTTAATATATTATTCGATGGGAGGGTACCCCAACAGGGGGTATTCCGTCGGGCCGACCATTGACGACAAGTTAACGCTGCTCCAGTGGTCGGCCCAACGACGAAGGCGACGTGGTTTTCGGGTGGGTCGCGGGAGTTGCGTGCTTAAGCCCCTCTGTCGCCCCGGATGGAGTGGTGCGGAGGCGCGCCGACCGCGGCCCACCCACAAAAAAAAAAAAGGCTTTAATATATTATCCTAAGTTATAAGAAATAACATATTAAGTTGTTATAAAATATTTTAAGTTGTTCTAAATAAATTTCAGGACTAACCATTGAGCTTGACACCCATTTAGATCTCAGTTCTTTTGCCGTTGAACTGAACAACTAAGACATACCTATATTATAATATTGAACTTAGCTCTCATTTTACATTTATGTTTTTGAAGGGATATAATTAATCATCCCCCTCTCCTGCACGTGGGTGTCGTTAAAGATGTTAAAGGGATACATTTATTACGATACGATTATAGAAGAATTTTGACAATAATTGTAATACGAATAACTAGCTAAAATAAAGAAGCAAACCTTTTTACAAGCTTTTATTTAGTTTCACCTGTCCCGTTGTCTGTAATAAAATCTTGCAAGTTAAAGATCCACTTCCTGGTTTCTGAATGTGCTGAAATTTTGCATGCGTATATAAATCGAATGACAATGCAATATTATTGTGACATAAAGCTGAACTGATGATGGACCTGAAAGTTGGCCATAGGAACTCCGTAATTAAACGACGCAACCTCATCGAGTTTGGGTTCATTTAATTCGTCTTGACAAGTACATTGATACTATAACCAGGGTCTGACGATGGACCTGGTTTTTAATTTTTCGTTCATTTTATTAACAAATAATAAAAGTTTGTATTTAAAAAATGTTTTTTTAATTCAATAAACATTTATTTAATGAAAAAAATATAGTATAAAAATCCACGGCGCTTCTAGTTTGTAATAATAGCCGAAATATCCTATTATCGTGCCATTTATAGCACGAACGTTAATTCACCACAGCCTCTCTTGCCCGTAGGTTCCGTAATGTTGTCCATTTGTTTGTATGACTTTCTCGCTTAAACTACTGAACCGATTTCAAAATGGAAACCTATAATATTAGGTTATAACGTTCCCGCGGGCACATGAACTACGCGGGTAAGGCGACTGAAACTGAAGCGATGCGAGGGCGGGTTGCTAGTCTAGTTATAAAAATATTCAATTGTTACTCATCTGATATTATCCAGTTTAGTTTTCCTTAGCAAAGACAACTTCTAGAAATTATTATTGTCAACAAAATAGGTAAATAGAAATTCTCACGATATTTCAAGAAGCTTCGATGCACTCTACGTATTATTTATGTCCTATTGGTTCTGAACACCCGTTGAATTCGAGAATTACACTTTCTTTATACAATACGAAGTGAATAAAGTTTATTCTCATTGTACAATAGAATAACATTACAATGGTATTTTTATTTTATTAGGAATATTTCCGTATGGTGACGGATTAAGAATACAATTAACCACACCCTTTTGCCCATTAACCACATCCTTTTGCCCATCAGGTATCGTAAAAAACGACTAAGGGAATAAATATGGGGCGGCGTAGGCGCGACTAGCTGCGCCTCATGCCGCCCTAGCCGAGGCCGCGGGTGACGTGACCCGGGAATTAGTCCGTCACCCGCCGAGAAGCCGAACGCTCGTTTCGTTTCGTTTTTTGCAAACGGTGGCAAACGAGCAAACAGTACACCTGATGGTAAGTGTTGCTGCCGCTCATGGACCTTTACAAGGCCGTTGCCTACCGCGAAGAAAGCGAACGGAGTGTGAATGCGTGCATTGAGGCTCAGTGATACCAAAGGCACCACCAAAACCCTCCACACGCAATCACTCTCAGAAAGTTGGGCTTCCGGCTCTCTCGCTCACCGAACGAAGCGCAGTAACAAATCGCTACTACTCAGACGTCGATTTTCTGCGAGAGCATGGTACTACCCCGGACGGACCGGCCCGCGGCTGTAGACAGATAACTGTCGACAGTGTGGTCCTACCACTCCTGTGTCTGTGTCCACGCATGAGGAAAGACCGACATCCTCCCCGAGAGGGGGACGTCGGTCGATGGGAGGGTACCCCACTAGGGAGTATTCCGTCGGGCCGACCACTGACGACAAGTAACCCTGCTCCAGTGGTCGGTCCAACGATGAAGGCGGCGTGGTGTTCGGATGGGTTGCGGGTGTGCGTGCTTACGCCCCTCTGTCGCCCCGTACGGAGTGATGCGAGGAGTGCGCTCACCGCAACCCACCCCTAGAAAAAAAGAGAATAAATATGCTTATAACATCTATCCAAGAGAAAGAAAACTCGAAATAAAACCCTATGCCAATCAGCATGGTATATAGGTAAATTTTCCTCCTATTGTGAAGGAGGCTCGAATCCAACAGTGGGAACGTATGTATGAAATGATGAACGATGAATGAATTGAAAATTGTATTTTCAGCGAACGGATTTTGATATCGTCATCAATCTGCCTATAGTGAACTATTGGAAGTAGAATAAAGGTGGAGATAGTACCACAATTATCTTTCTTGGCGAACGGGATCGCAAACCCAGTAAGATTATATATATTTCTTAGTAAGGACCTGCTTCACACTAACATGGGAAGTTCCTTAGATGATTTTTACGAGCAAGTAATTAGTGGAAAGTATTTATATATCTATGACATCTAAATATTCGAGAATTTGGATATAGATAAGTGTATCAGAAGTATAAATTAACCAAAATAAGCTTAAGTATTAAGATCAAGACCCCAGGTTTCGGGTATATCCGTGCATCATCCGCGTATAGACCTAGAAGCTCGCTGATGCTATTGCACACTGGATTTGATAATCAATATCAGCTAGAAATATCATATTAACACAAAAGGCTATAGAATGAAAGACAGTCTAGTTATTGTTTTAACATCGTCTTTTTTCCAAACAAATATACGATTTTTCATATTATTAACACTTATTTACATTAGCTAGTAATCGAAAGAGAACATATATTTTTGGGAAGGTTTTTAATATGAAACTCTGCAACGGAAAAGTTATTAGGAGTTTTCTTAACTTAAATTAAATTAGAGCTTCGGTTGGTATCATTTTTTTCCTATTTCTTTCAAAGAGGTATTTCATTTCGCAGTGCACGCCCGCATCTACGGTTTTAAGAAACTTGAGTTTTCTGCTACATGTGGTTTTGAAACAAATACGATTAAAAGTCCTTGTCAGCAAATTATTTTCTATGGAACGAACAATGAATAAATTAAGTTTTGTTTATTAGAGTGGTCCCTTTGAAGAATTTTCTTTCTAAAATACAAATAATTAATTTGTCTTTTAATCAAAGTTAAATATCAGAAATTATACTATCTGTACAATAAACCTTTTTCAGAGAAAATAATCTATACCAATAAATAAAATTGGAGTGTCTGTTTTTAATGTCAAAATAATAGGCTTTTTTCATGCTCACACGGTTATTTGCACGACACCTATGCCTAAAATAGCAAATAAAAAATTTTTGTCTGTCTGTCTGTTTGTTCCGGGTAATCTTCAAAACGGCTGCACCGATTTCAAAAATTCTTTCCCCAATGGAAAGCTATAATATCAGGGCGTAAACTAGGCTATATTTTATCCCGGTATTCCCACGGGAACGGGAACTACGCGGGTAAAACGACTATAACCTATAACCGAAGCGAAGCGCGAGCGGATTGCTAGTAATAAATAATAATAAATTAAGGCACTATTTGTAGTACGATCTGTCTTCTCTAGAAAACTTTTTAAATATCGTACCAGCTACAAGGTCTGTATGCGGTGACAGGTTAATACGTTGAATGCAATGGCGGTCACCATGTGGGCCTCACTTATCTAGTTTATGAAGCTAACTTAAAACCGTTTGTTTCTAAAATTTTAATGATAATTTTTTTATTGAATTAGGGACTTTAATTAATTAGGGACTTGAAAATGTGGTGAATCACGCAGTAAACACAGAAGAAAAGTAATTTGTGACCTTATTTGGCTTAAAGTGACCCCTGGTTCGCGGTCACATGGTGTCTATCATGGCTCCAACGGAACAACTATATGTCGGCCCCATATAAAAAAACTGAAAAATCAGGGCGGCGTTTAACGTGTTAAGAATAAATTATGTCGTTACCGTTTATTTTCATATGAGAGTTGTAGAATTTAAATAAAAGTGTATCAGGCAAGTGGACAACCACGTTCTCCCAACCCAGAACAACAACTAGGTTTACAAACTCACTTGTCAGCTGTGGCAATTGTGATGTTATCCCCTTGGGGTAGCCTCTGTCTATCAGAGGATGACGATAAGTTAAAAGATAGGTACATGAAAGGATAATCTACAGTAGAAGATAATCCCACTGAGTTTCTTGCTGGATCTTCTCAGTGCGGTCTCGTTCCGATCTGGTAGTAGTTTAAGGTAAAATATAAAAAAAGAATTGATAATATGAAAGTGCCCACGCGGGGTTTATACTTAATAAATGATAGAATTTGAACAGGTTTCAGCGTTTATTATACATGATAAAGTTTTTTATAGTTTCCTTTTTTCAGCTTGGATTTGTATTATATATATGTATTAAATACACTGTTTTTCTGAAACCATTCGCTAGATTTATATTTAATACTAAGGGCGGGTTGCCCTTGCTTCGCTTTGGTTTTAGTCGTTTCACCCGCGTAGTTCCCGTTCCCGTGGGAATACCGGGATAAAATATAGCCTAGTTTACGCCCTGATATTATAGCTTTCCATTGGTGAAAGAATTTTTGAAATCGGTCCAGCCGTTTTGAAGATTACCCGGAACAAACAGACAGACAAAAATTTTTTAATTTGTATTTTAGGCATAGGTGTCGTGCAAATAACCGTGTGAGCATGAAAAAAGCCTATTATTTTGACATTACAAACAGGCACTCCAATTTTATTTATTGGTATAGATATGTGGTAGTGGCGGGTTAACTGTCAAATAATTTCCTAAGAAAATTTTAGTCCTTCCTGGACATCGATTAGTTCGTTTTTAAGACCGCAAAAAATAAAATACATTATGTTCTTAATACATACACGTAATCGTTACCTAGCTGAGCTGAGCACGGATGACAAAGAGCCGGTACCAGGAGTCGGCTCAAAGGCGAAGGGGTGAGAATACAGTGGGCTATGGGTCTGCCGGTCGCCCTTTCTTCACCCCGAATGGAACGCACGGCGTGCATGTACACCGTAGCCCACCCAATAAAAAACCTTTCATCATTTTAAGTATGGTAATTTAAATATAAAATTTCCCCGGTGCCGATAATTGCGTTACATAAAACTTTAATTTTTGAAGGTTTAAATATTTTTTATCGAACAACTTCATTTTATATGAGACTAGCTGACCCAACAGACGTTGTTATCTATACCAATAAATAAAATTGGAGTGTCTGTTTGTAATGTCAAAATAATAGGCCTTTTTCATGCTCACACGGTTATTTGCACGACACCTATGCCTAAAATAGTAATTCAAAA
This sequence comes from Lymantria dispar, assembly GCA_032191425.1. NCBI lineage: Eukaryota > Metazoa > Arthropoda > Insecta > Lepidoptera > Erebidae > Lymantria > Lymantria dispar. The sequence goes on from CM063442.1 coordinate 27,508,192, forward strand.
ATTTTTGTCTGTCTGTCTGTCTGTCTGTCTGTCTGTCTGTTCGTTCCGGGTAATCTTCAAAACGGCTGGACCGATTTCAAAAATTCTTTCACCAATGGAAAGCTATAATATCAGGGCGTAAACTAGGCTATATTTTATCCCGGTATTCCCACGGGAACGGGAACTACGCGGGTAAAACGACTATAACCTATAACCGAAGCGAAGCGAGGGCGGATTGCTAGTGTTCAAATAAAAAAAGGAATTTTCTTTGAAATCAATCGCAGCGCTGCCTGCACGGTACAAAATTATCAAAATCGGTCCAGTCGTTTAGAAGAAGTTCAAATACAAAAATGTTAACAGATGATTAATAAATATAAAGATATTCTTTATAAAGACTTAATCTATACCAATAAATAAAATTGGAGTGTCTGTTTGTAATGTCAAAATAATAGGTTTTTTTCATGCTAACACGGTTAATTGCACTATACATATGCCTAAAAATCACTTTGTATTTTTTGTCTGTCTGTCTGTTTGTTCCGGGTAATCTTCAAAACGGCTGGACCAATAAAAAAAATTCTTTCACCAATGGAAAGCTATAATATCAGGGCGTAAACTACGCTATATTTCATCCCGGTATTCCCACGGGAACGGGAACTAAGGGGATAAGGCGACAGAAACCGAAGCGAAGCGAGGGCGGGTTGCTAGTATATATATAAAAGTTCCTTCTCTTGCATAGATTTTATACGCATAAGATGAATTTTTATAAGCGAAATATTGATCGAATATCGATTATAATTTACTTTTCTCTTAGTTTTTAATAGTGGTCAGACCCGTGGCTCACCTTTTCGAGTACCGTCCCTCCCCTGACGCGGTCAGCCTCTTTATAATATTCCTTTTTTATCATTTTCTTGCATAGACGTTATATATTATATTCCTTAATTGTCTTTAACGACATTCACAGAGGTTCAATTTGCCACCCATTATAGAATAAACCTGAGTCTAGCCATGGTATTTACCACCGACGACAAGTAACCCTGCTCCGGTGGTCAGCCCAACGACGAAGGCGACGTGCATCGCGGGTGGTTTGCTGGTGTGCGTGCTTACGCCCCTCTGTCGCCCCGGACGGAGTGGTGCAAGGAGTTCGCCGACCGTAACCCAACCCAAAAAAAAAACAAGGTATTTATGTATCAAGTAAGTAAATTATTTACGTGTGATAACGAAGAAAGAATACAATTCACCATCCCCTTTCTTGACCGTGGATGCCGTAAATTACGACTAAGGGCCTATAATGTGCATACAACATCTGTGCAAGAAAAGGAAAACTCGAAATGAAACCCTATACCAACATGTCTGACCAGCATGGTATAGTAGGTCAAATTCCCTCTCATTGTGGAGTAGGCTCGAGCCCAACAGTGGGACGTATATGAGCTATGACGATGAAGTAAATTAAGGTAGTTGAAATTAAAAGCTACAAGCTTTTAATGGAATTCTTTAATAATATAGGTTATATACCAAAATTACACAAAGGCTATAATTTATAAAGATATCTGATTAATTCGCCAAAAAGTAATGATATTTTCGATGTAAATTTTACAATATAAAATTTATTTGATAATAATAATGTTGAACGCACGCCATATACGCTACTGCGGGCAAAATAATTGGCCTTTTAAATTGACACTGTATTCTGTATGCGAGTTATTTACTACACTGTATTATGTATCTATTTTATTGTTCGTGTGTTAACGGAGTAAAAATACAATTTTCACCCCTTCTTTTTCCTTGTCGTTAAAAACGACTAAGGGACATTATACAAAGTTAACTCGTGATTAGGTGCCGCTTGTAGGATCTGGTCCAGCCATAATTGTTTGAATTATAACGTATCTTGTGGTTCGAAGGGCATCACATTGGAGTTAGTACTTATAAAACGTGTTGTACATAATGTTAAATATAGTAAGAAGAAAAAATAATTAAAAATAATAGACAAGCGCGCTGAGTTTCTTGCCGGATCTTCTCAGTAACGGTCACGTTCTGATCCGTTGGTAGTTTATTTATTTGGATAATTTAATTTAATTTTGTTAACTTGACAATATGTAAGTGCCCTCTCGGGCTCATGTATAATAAATGATTTGAATTTGAACAAATAACATCGATGCAATAGGAAAATATGACATAAAACCCTATAGAAACAAGTCTGATAAGCGTGGTATAGTAGGTCAAGTTTCCTCCTATTGTAGAAGAGGCTTGAACCCCAACAGTGGGACTTATATGGTCCGATATAATATTTTAAAAGGTTTTTCAAATATTTTTATATTAACATCAACAAGCCTTTAAACGCTTATTGCTGAGCATAGATCTTTGCATGGGGCGGCGCAGGCGCGACTACCTGCGCGTCATGCTGCCCTAGCCGAGGCTGCGGGTGACGTGACCGGGGAGTTAGCCCGTCACCCGCCGAGAGGCCGACCGCGTGAGGAAAGACCGACGCCTCCCCCCCGAGGAGGGGACGTCGGTCGATGAAAGGGTACCCCAAATAGGGGGCATTCCGTCGGGCCGACCACTGACGACAAGTAACCCTACTCCGGGTCGGCGTGGTCGGCCCAACGACGAAGGCAACGTGGTGTTCGGGTGGGTTGCGGGTGTGCGTGCTTACGCCCCTCTGTCGCCCCGGACGGAGTGGTGCGAGGAGTGCGCCGACCGCTGTCCACCCCAAAAAAAAAAAAATAGCATAGATCTTCGCAAGTAGCATTAATGGTGCAGATTGCTGATTGATGGTGATGATAATAGTATCTTGATAAGTTATGATATCGATTGCTAATAATAATGTGCCTATGAAGCGTGGTGATTACGACCTAATCAACTCTTAGGAAAATTTAGGCCTAGGTAGATGGATGAAATAAAAAATATAAAAAAATGATTACGTTCGCACAATCCAGACAAACTTTCCCTTAATATCAACTGATAGGCCGATGACCTTAGTCGGTGCGCCGTTTCGTACCTATAGTTATACCTTCGACTTATATGCCTACGTGTATCCTGTTCATGACATGTAGCTTTTAAGGCATGGACTCTTAGACACACAATTTTAAATCACTATAACTATTCTGTTTTATTGTTTTTTGTGTATTATATATTCTAATTCCGATCCATGACCGTCAAACTACAACATACTCGAACAGTTGCTGCAACTCCTGAGACAACTTGTATATAAATATATCTTTGAAAGGTTCTTGGGTTTCACTAGAAAGAAATAATCCGACGATGATTTAGATCACTAAACATAGCATAAAGTCGCATTAGGTGGCGTTGCGGTAGAGGTTTTATTTTTTTTTATTTGTACTGAATAGGGTATATTGGATCCGCTAGTTTCTAATAAATCTCGGGTTTACATTTCAATATCAACAAAACTAATTATCTCTTTGAACTAGTAGACGAAAAATTTCACAAAAGTTAGGAGATATTCGCTAACACTGGTGGGTGCATTCCAATCAATTTCAGCGAGGCGACACCGAACATTTTCAAACTGAAAATCGTTTATTTGTCGCTGAAACTTTTTCGCTAGCTAGCCGGATATCAGATTTATTGAATCGAGTCGTTTTGATTTATATACGTGACAATTTTTGTAAATGTTACAAATTAATTATATTGCACTGTGGTTATTAATATCCTATCTCGAAGCGATACCCTTCACAGGAGCTAATACTATATGTTATAATGCAATTTTATTAAAAAAAAATGCCAGCCCACTGAGTTTCTTGCCGGCTCTTCTCCCGTTCTGATCCGATGGTAGATTATTGTATTGTTTCTAACGATGTATAAATTTGACAATATGTATGTGCCCTTAAGGGGCTTATGCAGAATGATTGATTAGATTTGACATAACATCTATGCAGGAGAAGGAAAGCTCGAATAAAAGCCCTATGCCAACACGTCCGACCAGCGTATTACAGTATGTTACAGTATAAAGAAATAGTTCAATTTTATTTATTTGTATAGATAAACCCAAAATAATAAAAGTCCACAAATTTTATCATATCAGTCTCACATGATTTTTATTACACGGTGGAGATACAAAGAATGTCATTAACGCAAGTCAATCACCTTATCACACAATAGGGAAAGGTCACACAGCTGTCATTTCGTATAAGAACTGATATTAAGCCATTCCAACTTGACTGATTCCAATATACTTTGAACAAAACTCCTGAAATATATTTATTCTTTCTATTTTTATAATAATTTCTACGCGATAATGTTTACCGTCCGTATCGTGACACTTTCATCACACCTTATTTTGCCCGTGGATGTCGCATAAGACGACGAAGGGATATAATACACGTATAACATCTATGCAAGAGAAGGATAACTCGAAAAAAAAACCCTATACTAACCCGTCTGACCAGCGTGCTATAGTAGGTCAATATCTCTCCTATTACAGAAGAGGCTTGAGCCCAGCAGTGGGGCGTATATGAACCGAAATGAATGAATGACGAATCCGGCGTGGTAAGAATCAATAAGAGAATTATAAAAGTTTCGTGGTAAATATATACAACTATGATCGCTAAAATGGGTATTTTTGAGCCACCTCACGAATTATAAAAAGTAGTGACATATTGTATTTATAATCCTTCACCACATAGGTTCATAGATCTAGTTCGCAAAATTTACAAACAATATATTTTAATCGGAAAAGATTTTAACGGTAAAAACTCTACGTGAATAAACCGACAAAGATACGTTACATAATAAGTTCAAAATACATATGAATGCTATATAATACACAATTCAAGGCAAGAATGCATCCCAAATCTAATATAATACCGCTGACTCTCAGCACAATACTTATAAAAGGAAATGTCACGGAAAGTAAGTAGAAAGACATGATAAAACTTTTCCGCAAGTTCCATTTCACTATACAATGTGGTATAAATCGGTTAGAATATAAAATATGATTATCTTTTCCCGCGTAGTGCCCGTTCCCGTGGAACTATCGAGACAAAATATAGTCTAAATTACTCCTTATATAGACAGCTATCTGGTAGTAAAATATTATCAAAATCGGTCCAACCGTTTTGAAGATTACGTGGAACAAACAAATAGACAAACATTGTTTTAAACTGGTTTTCAGACATCGGTATCATCTAAATAACCATGTGAGTAAGAAAAAAGCACTATTTTAATATTGTAAACAGATACTTCAATTTTATTTAGTTGTATAGATTTAAGGTAACGTTGTGGTATGAATGTTGATGTAGTGACAAGGATTGAGAAAGGCATGTTAAGTTGGTTTGGACATGTAGAGAGAATGAATGAAAGGAGATTAACAAGAAGAATTTATAAGGCGAATCTGAGCGGAAGTGTTGGAAGGGGAAGACCAAGGCGGACGTTTCACGATCAATTCGGGGACGTCCTTAAGAAAGGCCAGGTTAGAAGTACCCTAAACCGAAGAATATGCATGAAGAGATTATTGAATGTAGAGGAAGCGAAATTAGTATGTCAAGATCGTAGCAAGTGGAGGGCAGTGGTCTCTGCCTACCCCTATGGGAAAAAGGCGTGAATATATGTATGTATGTATAGATTTAAATACCAACAATATTTTATGTAGTAGAACCGTATTGTCGGCAGTTGTCTGTCTAAAGGCGCGTGACGCTCCGTCCGGCATAGTACTACAATCTCGCAGAAGATCGACGTTTGAGTAGTAGCAATTTATTATTACACTTCGTTATGTGACCGAGAAAGCCGGCAGCCCAACTTTCTGAGGGTGTTTGCCTGTGGGTGGGTTTTTGTGATGCTTTTAGTATCATCGAACTCATTGCACGCATTCACACTACCTTCGCTTTCTTCATGGTACGCAGCGGTCTAGCAAAGGTCCATCAGTGACAGTCTTTACAAAAAGACTTCTTGTACCTTTACAATAAATAAAACAAAATATCAGGTTGACCGAGCTTCGCTTGGTATATTTTTGTAGAATTTATTTAGATATATATTAATAAAAAATTAAAAATAAATAATGAAAATTATATAAAAAATAGAGTGGGAGCAGTGGACGTCTGTAGGCTGATGGATGGATGGATGATATAAAAAATTACAAAAAGAGAATAATAATAATAACACCGAGATTTGAACCGACGCTGTTTACATGCCACATAACCCAAAATTAAAACCGGCCGTCTCCCCAACTGAGCTATCGTAACTCATAACGTTGACAACGAAATTTGAATTCATATTCTTTTAAAATTTAATGTCATTATATTGTTTTACTAAAAACACGGACAAAACAACATTTTCTATAAATAAAACCTAGCTAGATCGATTTTTTGGACGCGAAACCTCTAGTATGCTAAGTTTCAACGAAATCGTTGGAGCCGTTTCCGAGATCCTGAATATATATATATATAGATTGCTCGTTTGCTCGATTGCTCGTGCAAGAATTGCTCCTTTAAAGATATAAGATTTAATTATTTGCAATATGCTACGCTAAGATCTGACGAGAAAACTCAGAGGCTATGATTCTAAATTATTGCTACCTTTGTAAATAAAACTACTTTTACCGATTAAATCGCGTTTGTATTTGATTTATGATTGCCCGACGTTTCGAACACTTTGCAGCAAGTAGTTTCATTTACAATGTGTAGTGCTCGCGTAAACATCAGATATCATTATTGCTAACTTTTAAAAAGCACTTAAAAGAAGGTTTTATGAAAAAATCTACTATTAATTTGGTGACCCAAAAGTCTACACAATAAATAATTTAAATTAACAAGTTGTCTTTATGTAATAAGTACCATACATTGATTATTAAAGAAAAAATGATCGAAAATAATATAATTTCTAAAATAGAACCATTTAATTTCTGTATTTTTTTTTGTGTGGGCTACAGTCTGTTGCTTAGGACACTATTTTTCTCAGAATAGAATTTTAAGGCGATTTTTTTTTTTTTGTGGGTGGGCCGCGGTCTGCGCGCCTCCGCACCACTCCGTCCGGGGCGACAGAGGGGCTTAAGCACGCAACTCCCGCGACTCACCCGAAAACCACGTCGCCTTCGTCGTTGGGCCGACCACTGGAGCAGCGTTAACTTGTCGTCAGTGGTCGGCCCGACGGAATACCCCCTATTGGGGTACTCTCCCATCGACCGACGTCCCCCCCTCGGGGAGGACGTCGGTCTTTCCTCACGCGGTCGGCCTCTCGGCGGGTGACGGACTAATCCCCGGTCACGTCACCCGCGGCCTCGGCTAGGGCGGCATGAGGCGCAGATGCAGTTGCGCCTGCACCGCCCCAGTCGCCGGCGGCGGATCTCCTCATCGAGGCTGCGCTCCTCACGCAGGCGATCCGCCGCCTCCTTCCGCGCGATCACTGTCTCGCAGAAGGCTGCGACCGCGTCCCAATTCCCGACGCTGTCGACCATCGCCCTAGCGATAGCCGGCAGCGTCAGGTCCGTATCGATGATTGCGACGAGTTCACAGCGCTGCACTGCCCAAGCCCCGCAGGCCTCGAGCGTATGGCGCGCCGTGTCCTCGTCGCAATCGCAGTGGTGGCAGGACGGTGTACTCTCCCTCCTCACGACCTTGTGCAGGTATTTGGCGAAGCACCCATGCCCCGTCAAAACCTGCACCAGTCGGAAGGAGAGCACCCCGTGCCGCCTCTCCAACCACTGCATCAGCACCGGCCGGAAGGCCTCCACGGTTCGCACCCCGAACCGAGGCCTCTCCAGCCGGACTGCCCAACGGGCGATGACGTCTCGGCGGGCGTCGACGCGCCAGGCGGTGAGATCCCTTAACGAGACCACACCGCCCTCCGCTCGCACCCCCATCACCCGCCGATATAGTTCGGCGAGCATCTCCGCCTCCAGGTCCCACGGGGGAGTCCCGGCCAATAGGCACGCTGCCTCCGTCGCCACCGTGCGGTATCCGCGGATGGCCCTGACCGCCGTGACCCTCTGTGGTCGCCACAGAAGGGCCCTAAGTCGGGCGGTCATGGACCCCGCCCACACCGGTGCGCCGTACAGGGCCATCGACCGGATGACCCCCGCGTACAGCCGTCGGCACGCAGCGCTCGGTCCGCCCACGTTCGGCATAAGCCACGATAGAGCGGACGCCGCGCCGACGAGCCGCGGAGCGAGCCTGCGGAAATGCTCCCGGAACCACCATCGCCCGTCGAGCACCAGGCCCAAGTACCTCATATGGGCCCGGATGCTGATGTCGACCGAGTGGACGGTGATCGAGACACCGATGGGAGGGCTCATAGTGCGCCCATGGAACAAGAAATTTTAAGGCGCTACGAGTCACTATGATCTGCCCTTTTACCGTAACCATTTAATATTCAGCCTATCTATAATATTCGGCTCAGCGGCGAAGTGAGGGCGGGTTGCTAGCTATTTATGATTTCCTTACTAATATTATAAATGTGAAAATAAGTTTATTTGTTACGCTGTCACGCTTAAAGTACCAAACTGGTCTCAAAAATTCTTTCACCAATGGAAAGCTATAATATCGGGGAGTAACATAAGCTATATTTTAGCCCGGTATTTCGACGGGAACAGGAATTACGTAAGTAAAACCACTGAAACCGAAGCAAAGCAAGGGCGGGCTACTAGTTTATTTAATAAACTAATCTTCAAACTATTCACGCTATTATTTGAATTATGTGTAACAACTTTCAATAAATATTTTAATATTAACTCGACTTGTCTAGACAGCCTTCTCATTAAGAGAATTTCAATGTAAATAATTTCAATAGGTCTTTTTATAGGGATTATTAGTAATTTGAAATTTTAACTATGTCGGGAACAATATGGAGAAGGTAAAAAATGATTCATGAAGTTTTGAGTTATTGTCGGTCAAAATTACAGGCAATTCTAATGTGCCGATTTCATATAAATTAGAATGAGAACAAGAGGATGATGAACATGAGAGTTAAATTTTCTGTAATAAATGTAGCAAAAGTAATTCTTAATAACCTCAGCTATATGGTCAAGGTGTTGATAAAAACGATGTAGACATTTTAGAGATTAGTTCGATCAAAGAAGCTTGGTCTGATACAATACAAGAATAACATCTGACTCCAGCTCATCTCAGCTCATATTATAGTACCCTACTGAAGACGCGAGTCTCCTCCAATTTCACAATAGGAAGGAAATTGGGCTTACTATACCATTTCGGTCAGACAGGTTAGTATTTTTTTTATGGGTGGGCTATGGTAAGCGCACACGTCATCCATTCTGTTCGAGGCGACGTAAGGACGACGCGCGGGCTCATTACCCACCCGTACCCACGTCGCCTTCGTCGTTGGGCCGATCAATAGTGCCGAGTTCCTTGTCCTCAGTGGTCGGCCACGGCATACCCTTTCGGGTACCCTCACCTCTCGACGTACCTGTTCCGGGACGTCGGTCGCCGTCGTGAGGTCAGCCTCTCTGCGGGTGACGGACTAAAATCCCCGGTCCGGTTATCCGCGGCCTTGGCTAGAGCGGCATCAGGCGCAGGTACTCGCGCCTGCGCCACCCCAATCACCGGCGGCGGATCGCGTCGTCGGGGAGACGCTCCTCGTACACGTGCTCCGACGCGTCCTTCCGCGAGACTACTGCCTCGCAGAAGGCTGCGACCGCGTCCCAGTTCCTTACGCTGTCGAGCATCGCCCTGGCGATGGTCGGCAGCGTCAGGTCGGCACCGATGATTGCGACGTGAACAAATAGCTCCTATTCAGACGTAGATTTTCTGTGAGAGTATGGTACTACCCCAGACGGACCGGCCCGCGGCTGTAGACAACTTTCAACAGTGTAGTCCTACCACTATATTTTACAAAAGATATTTACACGATAAAAATGTATTAGCACAAGTCTTTTTAGCTTAGAGTTAGAAGAGAGCCGTCAAAAAACACGTCAACCGCAGATATTTTAGCCAAAAGAATAACTTTGTAACACTGTTATTCTTACAGTGTTGTAAAAAGGTTATATGAAATAAATTTATTGAATCCATTTCAACTTCAATTTGAGAGTTCTTACGTAAATGCAGACACTTATTCAAAATCTTTAATTTTTACTTTGATCATAATGTTGCGAGCTATGTTCGTTGACTCGATAAGAGAAAAATATTAGTTTAAGAAGTCATAAGCGTCCGTATGACGAATATTCCTATTACGAGCACATTTTCTTTTCTTTTATAAATGGACTTTTTATTAATGATCTTTCCGTGTGGTGACGGAGTAAGAATACAATTCACCACCCCAATTATTGCCCGTGGGTGTCGTAAAATACGACTAAAGTATATCATATGCATATAACATTTATGCAAGAGGAGGAAAACTCGAAAGAAAACCCTATACCAACACGACTGACTAGCGAGCGGCGAGCGTGATAAAGTCGGTAAATTTCTCTCCCATTATAGAGAAGGCTCGAGTTCAACAGTGGGAAGTATATGAGGTGTGATGATGATAATAATCGCGATGTTTCTGGATTAGATTGTAGTCGTGCTGATTAAGCCCCGCCGCACATGCCCACACTCACACTCGTTCACGACATTGCGCCAATGTCGCTTTGACGTGTGTGCCTGCATCGACACGTGAGAGCAAATGCGGAGTAGGGATGTGAAAAAATAATCGATTATTAATCGATTATTTTTTTGTAATAATCGATTTTTACAGTCGATTATCAAAACAATAAAAATCGATTATTAATCGATTTTTTTACTATTCAAAATTAATCGAGATTATTCACGGACACATTTCCTAAAAAAAAAGGTCATCACACATTTCCTAAAAAAAAAGGTCACCACAATCCTGTTGGGAGAAAAAATCGCTTATTTTATAATCGATTATTTCATAATTGATTTATTTAAAAAAACAAAAAATCGATTTTTTAAAAATCGATTATTTTCCCTCCAGGTCACATCCCTAATGCGGAGTTTGGTACTGCGCCATAGGTATTAAATATTGCCACTCGCACACGACTCGTGTCGACCAATGCGAGTTTGGGTATGTGAGGCGGGGTTAAAGGTTGTACATGTATTTATTTATTACACTCATCATCGTCTACATGCGTGTATGGTACACGCATGTAGACGATGATGAGTGTAATTGAATTGATAGAGATATGCCATGATCGTGACTTTTGGTAATCCGTAGTCTCTGCCTACCCCTTTGGGAAACAGGCGTGAGGTATAAATGAGATTTAGTATTTAACTTGCTAGGTTATTTATTAAAACTTGTACATTCACAACACATATCTGTTGCATAAACTTGCCACTCATCTTACCTATTACAAGAGCATGAGCGTTGTGCATGATAACCAAATTATCGCTCAAATTATTTGAGTGCCATGGACGGCAATCATTTGTCGCGCGCAAGAAAAATGTTCTTGTTGCTGTTTATAAAGGTAAAATTTCCTTTATTTGTAATTTTGTTTATAATTTGGATTATTTTTTTTATTTTGATTTTCTTTTGTTATTGTTATTTCTATTCATTGATGGTATTAGTGAAATGAATACCTATTTTTATTTTTAAGAAAATATTATTTGTCTTTTTTTTTCAACATCAGATTTTTCACTCACCATCAGGTGTGCTATTACCTTGCTTGCTACCAACAGCAATAAAAAATTGTGTGTGTGTGTACTTATGTACGTACGTAAGAAGATATACTTCTTTGGCGTAATGAGATAAAAGTTTAAAAAAACATGTCCTTGGCGTTGTCCTACGTCTGTAGAAAAAACGACACTAAAATGGAAAAAAAGGTATTTAATACATTATTATTACGCATTATCTAGTTGATATTAATGACGGTGAGCGTGCGTATCTTAAAAAAGTTGACTGGCTAACTTCAGGGTGTCAGTTGTTCGTAACGGTGTGCGAGCGCATCCTAAAAATTCACTTTCAGCATTTTCCCTATCACGCCAAAAGAAGTATAACTTTACAAAGTAGATATTAAGTACTATAATGTGGAAACATTCTAGTAATATCTGTTTTGTAAAGTTATATATATATGTATGCCATTATTCCTTAAATCGACGAATTCCTTAAGACGACTAAGGGATATAATATGCACATAAGATCTATGCAAGAGAAGGAAAACTCGAAATGAAACCCTATACCAACATGTCTGACCAGCATGGTATAGTAAGTCAAATTCCCTCCCATTGTGGAGGAGGCTCGAGCCCAATAGTGGGATGTGTGTGGGCTGCGATGATGATGATGATTCCTTAAATCTAAATTATTACCTCTTATGCATTAAATAAATATGCAATAACACAATAAAGTTCTTAGCATTTGCTGTAAAACAACATTGTACAATTAATAAAATCTACAAACTACCCTCCTTGTATATACTTGGAGCTATTGTGCTTTGCCAACAAAAGAGAATGTACAATAATATTGAACTTAAACGCAATATTGAACAAAGTCAGACAATACTGAATATCCTATTCATTCTTATTTACAATAATCATATTTAAAATTTTGTAATACGCGTAAATAAGGTAGTAGGTAATAATTGTGGTAGGACCACACTGTCGATAGTCTTCTGTCTACATTCGCGGGCCTGTCTGTCCGAGGTAGTACCACAATGTCGTTGAAAATCGATATCTGAGTAGTAGCAATCTGTTAATCCACTTCGTTCGGTGAGGGAGGGAGCTGGAAGCACTACTTTCTGAGGGTAAATACCCTCACACCTACGCTACCACATGCAAGTGCATGTGATGGGTTTTGATGATGCCTTTAGAATCACCGAACCTGCATGCATTCACAGTTCCCTCACTCTACGGTAAGCAGTACCCTAGCAAAGGTCTATCAGTGCCAGTATCATTTGCCACCAGCAGTAACAAAAAAAAACCACAAACAGACTTGTGTGTGCTAATTTAATAACCTCTTATTCCAGATATCATAAGCTTGATTCTCATTCAGACGAAATATTTTAGATCCATAAGAAGCTTTTAATTTGTGTGCATATTATTTTTTTTTATTGCAAGTGGTGGCAAACGAGCAAACAGTACATCAGGTGATGGTAAGTGTTGCTGCCGCTCATGGACCTTTACAAGGCCGTTGCCTACCGTGAAGAAAGTGAAGGGAGTGTGAATGCGTGCATTGAGGCTCGGTGATACCAAGGGCACCATCAAAACCCTCCACACGCAAACACCCTCAGAAAGTTGGGCTTCCAGCTCTCTCGCTCACCGAACGAAGCGCAGTAACAAATTGCTACTACTCAGACGTCGATTTTCTGCGAGAGTGTGGTACTGCCCCGGACGGACCGGCCCGCGGCTGTAGACAGATAAACAAAATAAATAACATATTTTATTATTCTGTTTAGTTTATCTAAGAATAACTGACCTACTGCAAGTAAACTCCACATGGCGATGGCCATATTTTGCTGGTATGAAATATTTTAAATTGAAATTTCCTCACATAAACCTTTGTAATACCAGTAGCACAGCTAAGTTACTGCCTACTGCGAATAAAGTACTCTTCTTAAACCTCGTTTAAAAAGGACCTCAGTAAACACAGCAGCAGGTAGTTCATTCTAGATCCTGCACGTATGTAGGAGAAGAGCTAGCTGAAAACGTACGGTTGATGACTACAACCTTTTCAGATGAAAAGGATGAACCCTGTTACGGTGTCGAGTAGTACGTTGGTAAAATGGTGACAGTGGTACCAAGTTGAATAGTTCCTCCGAGCACTCTCTATAAAAGAGCCGATAGAGTACACAGAGTGAACCAAAACTTGCCACCACTCAAGTGACTCCAACCAGCCAATGAGATGGAGATCTCAATGATTCGACCAGCATGTTTTTGCACTGAGACACATTTGACGCCCAAATCTCAGCTAGAACCATTGTTCTAGCTGATATTTGGGCGCGCCTGCCCAGAGATGTGAGCAGTACTTACTCCATATGAGGACGAACTTGTGCTTTGTATAACACAAGACGCGCTCTCGGTGTGAAGTACTGCCTGGCTCTGTTCAAATCGAGCTAAATATTGTCAATATATAGTATCTAGGTTTATTTGTCCTTTTAAGGAAAACTCCCTCATGTTGTAGGTTTACAAATAAAATGAAGTTTGATTTTCACTTCCATGAGAGTTGTAGGAACCGGATGAGCAATTCGCAAGACATCAATCTCTTGGAGCACAACACCATTCTCTTGAAAAACTTATAACAATAAATTCGATGGTCAACTTGACTGTCAAGTACGTTGATTATGACATTTTTCTTTGAAAGGCCTATAATTATTTGTGAACGTCGGTAGAATAATGAATGGATAAGAAAATTTAAAAAAAATACATAATTACAAAATTTGTGTTTTATCCAAACTTACAAAATCAGCCTCTTTCCAAAGATATATAAATATATTGGGTTTGAACAAAATCAATAAAACGGAAAATCAAGTTGGGTATTTTGCAATCGCAATAAACGAACTGAGCGCATACTTCAAGCTTGCCCGCAGCTAAGCCCGCGCTTAGTCTAGGCAAAACAAATGAAATACTTGATAAACAAAAACCATTCGATAAAAGTTAACATTATTGCTTCTACAGTTTGTGAAACTTTATGTGCCATTTAGACATTCTTTTCGTAATGTCCAACGAAAATATTATGTACTAGCAAATATGCATGGTTTCACTTACGTAGTCCCCGTTCCCGTGGGAATACTGGTATAAAATATAGCCTACACTTCTTATATAAACCGCAGTTTGGTGGTAAATTTTACTCCATAACCTGCTTTACACAGTAACTATAATGCGCCATGTATGCAGTATTTTCTTTTAGAAAGCAGAATATTGCTATGCGGTCATCTGGAATTGTACCTTCATTATACACTGTTTTTGCGTCTAAGACTACTTTGCAAGGGACGAAACTTGAGAATCGTTTCAAGGTATAAGAAAAAGGCGTAAAAAATCTTAAAACCATGTTTGTACATACCTCTGAGTAACATAAATTTGTTTCGTATATTGTTCAATTCCATAGTTATTCAGAGGGGCGACGTAGTAATATTACAATTCGTCACCCCTTTTCTTGCCTGTGGGTGTCCGAAGAGACAACTAAAGATTTTTGATGATAATATCTGTCTAAGAAAAATAACTAAAATAAAACCATATAGCAACTCGTCTGGCCAGCGTAGTATAGTAAGTCAATTTCCCTCTCATTGAGGAGGAGGCTTAAGCCCAACAGTGGGGCGTAGTAATGGTAGATGTTAAATTTAAAAAACACAATAAAAATTTAATCTCAATAAATATTAACGCCATCTCGTATAGCTCCGAGGTACTAATTTATTCAACAACTGAAACTTAATACAGTTCTAAAGGCTATATAATTTGGGGTAGCCACGGCATCCGTGGTTAGCCAGCAGGGTTATGAAGCGGCGCACCGCCATTTCGTTAGCCCGGATGGAAAGAATGGCGTCTGTGCTGACCATAGCCCACCCAAAAAAAAAAATACGAAAGGGTTACTTATGTATAATAACTGTTGACACAATCTTGCGATCATTAGCCTATTCTCAACCATTGTTGAACATAAACCACGCCAATATCATATCATCATCTTGCTCTTATCCCAATTACTTGGGGTCGATGCAATATGTCATCTGTTTTGACATATTGCAAAAAGTTTCGGCAATGACTTTTATGACCGGCCGCCTGCCTGACGTCAACCCTCCTTGGGAATGTAATCGTTGACCCAAATGGAGTTGCTCCGGGTCAATCTAGGGCTCTTAGTCGTCTTTTACGACACCCACGAGCAAAGCAAGGGTTGGTAGTATTCGAAGCCGCTACCACACAGCATAATAATAAACCTCGCCAATAATAGCATAATTGTCACGGGCAATAATATCATATTCGTCACGTTTGGCCGATTGGTTGGTGTCGCAAGATTCCTAAGAAAATGCTATTGCCATTGTCCTGATGATCCCTCAGCTAGTTTTTACAAATACCACGACCATTTAAAGATATTCATAGGAACTCTTCACACGGGTTTTATTACGTAATAACCGCTATTCTCTTGTAACTTAAAGTTAGCACTATCACTGATAAGGGTTGACAATGCGACACTTCACCCGCTTGGAATAGTTGGGCGCAATTGAATAAATAAACTTGAATGTGAAATTAAATTTCAGTAAAACAGATAAGACAAGCAAGCCACTATATAAATTAAATACAGAAAGCTTGCTTTTCAACGGAAAAAGATAATGATATTTTATTTTTGTTAATAATATATCTTATATCTTTAAACGAGCAATTCTTGTATATATATATATATATATATATATTATTGTATATATATATATATATATACATATATATATATATATATATATTTTCAGGATCTCGACAACGGCTCCAACGATTTTGATAAAACTTGGCATACTAGAGGTTTCGGATCCAAAAAATCGATCTAGCTAGGTTTTATTTATAAAAAATGTTGTTTTGTCGGTATTTTTAGCAATACAATACAATGACATTAAATTTGAATAGAATATTAATTCAAATTTCGGTGTCAGTGTCATGAGTTACGATAGCTCAGGTGGGAAGTTGACCGGTTCTAATTTTCTTTTTTGTCATTCAAATAGCGTCGGTTCGAATCTCGGTGTTATTATTATTCTCTTTTTGTAATTTTTTTATATATTTTCATTATTTATTTTTTATTAATATATATCTAAATAAATTCGACAAAAATATTCCGAGCGAAGCTCGGTCAACCAGATATTTAGATTCGTGTCAGGTAATAGTGCAGTAGGACCACACTGTTGACAGTTGTCTGTCTACAGCCGCGAGTACTCTCGCAGAAAATCGACGTCCGAGCAATTTGTTACTGCGCTTCGTTCGGTGAGGGAGAGAACCGGCGACAGCCCAACTTTCTGAGGGTGTTTGCGTGTGGTGGGTTTAGGTGATGCCTTTAGTATCACGGAATTTCGTTCCACACATTCACTTTCCTTCACTTTCTTCGCGATAGGCGGCCTAGCTGTGCCCCTAGTATTGCAAAAGTCCATGAGCAGCAACAACACTTACCATTAACTGGTTGCACGTTGCCACCGTTCGCAATAAAGAAGAAATAAAAAGATTTCAATAGATATGTTCGTGTGTTATAACAGTTACCTTAATTTAACGTATATCTATACCAATAAATAAAATTGGAGTGTCTGTTTGTAATGTCAAAATAATAGATTTATTTCATGCTCACACGGTTATTTGCACGACACCTATGCCTAAAATACAGATAAAAAAATTTTGTCTGTCTGTTTATTCCGGGTAATCTCCAAAACGGCTGGACTGATTTCGAAAATTCTTTCACCAATGGGAAGCTATAATATCAGGGCGTAAACTTGGCTATTATTTATCCCGGTATGCCTACGGGAACGGGAATTACGTGGGTAAAACGACTGAAACCGAAGCGAAGCGAGAGCGGGTTGCTAGTATAACATAAATGTGCTTACTCTACTGGCAACAAAGTAATACTATCAAAAAATATAATATAATAATAATATCAAAAAAATTAATAATTAATGCTGCAACACCGAGGTGAAAATCCTCTGTAAATAGGACTTGCTGGATGTCACATAACTTAATCCGTCTACTATTACGAATGCTAAAAAATCGAAACTCTGCAATAGTACCTAACTATCTAACTATAGTCTAGTGACATTCGGTACAAACGATGGCCTGTCGGCTTTTTCGTCTCTATCTGCATGGACCACGGAAGAACGAAATATATACATTGAAATCAATGGCATTAATGGCCCGCCTAAAAATATCTTAGTGATTCTACGATAAAGTTGTAAATTTGAGTTGCCTCAGTTATACATTGAAGTTACTCAATACTCAAAGTGTAACTCATCTCATAATCAAAAGCTGACCGTAAATGGCATTATGGTCTGAGTACCAACCTCCCATAGGAAATACCATGAGTAAATATATTATAAGTAGGATAGTACTCTGTGTGATCCACAACTATATACGCAACTTAAGGCTTTTTTCTTTAGAGCGGGTTGTCGTTTTTTTAATAAAAAAAGATAGAATCATCGAAGTTCGAAACGAAAGCGATAATGAACCAAAATCGTCACAAAAAAAGTCGAATCTTCTGAAAATCTGTCATCATCAAAACCTTTTCGAAAGTCGATAATCTCCTGAGAAATATCCTCATATTTTTTTACTTGAAAAATTCAAGTTGAAATCGGTGGCGATAGAGACGTCGCGAAACGTAAGCGATTCTTTGTGTTAGCGGCCATTGAAGTGAACAAAGAGCGTCTGGATCAGAAGATACGTACATTGAGGTTTTATTTGAAAAATATAACGGCTTGTATTATTATATCTACTTTGATTACTAATAAAATATAGTAGGATTTATTTTACGTGAAATGTGTCATTTTAAATATTCTCTAATGACGAAGTAAGAATATAATTCACCATCCTTCTTCGAACACGTGGATATTTTAATAAACCACTAAGGTATGTAATTAATAGATAACATCTATACGAGAGAAGGAAAACTCGAAATAAAAAATTATACCAACATGTTTGACCGTCTCTTGTAAACCAAGATCCACAATGGTCTCCTTAAAAGAAACTGAGTTTTGATACTCAGGAAGTCGCAGGAAACGCTTTTAATTGTCTTAGGGTCCGCAACAAATTTAATTAGAAAAGGAAAAACAGAAGGAGTTGGCAAGTTTCCAATTCCCTCCTACGTAAAGCAAGAAACGTGGAGCAAAATTAGCTAATAAGCTAATAAGTCCGTGTGGTGACGGAGTAAGAATACAATTCACCACCCCCTATCTTACCCGTGGGTGATCGTACGAGACGACTAAGGGATATAAAACGCATATAACATCTATGCGAGAGAAGGAAAACTCGAAATAAAACCCTATACCAACACGTCTGACCAGCGTGGTATAGTAGGTCGATTACCCTTCCATTATGGAGGAGGCCTGAGCCCAACAGTGGGACGTATATGGGCTGAGATGATGATGATGATGATGAAGCTAATAATAATAACAATATATAAGAGGATGTACAGCTACGTGAGGTACACCACAGGTGTGTATACCGCAGATATAAGAGAGCTTAAGGGACTTATATTCATGGGCCTTAAAATTTAGTGCAATAGTAAGTATGGCAGAAATGCCTGATCGCACTGAAGTTTTCGGAAGCTACAAAGTCTGTATTAATATTAGTCCGTTACTACTGTAACAAGGTACAGGGCCGTATATTATAGTACCCCAGACTAGACTTGCAAACTGCAAAACAATATAATCGCGATTTTTAGGCCAAAGACTGCACTCCCAGAGGATGTGGTGAGCTGATTAAAAACGCAGTTAGAGGTGGAACATTGACAAAATAGTGTATTTACTAGTTTATAAAGTATTTTACTTCTAAAATACCATGTTCAGTGAAGAATTGGGCTACATAGTGGTCAATCTCCAGCCATATTTTCTCTAAACGCTCACGACCAGATGGATATAATAGATATAGGTGACGGCTCTTTTCTGATGAAACTGAGTTTTCCTTTACATCGCCAAATCGACCAAAAGTACGCCTGGAGGTACTACTGATAAGACTACAGTACTAACTGTTCTGTATGACTTACATAGGAAGAAATATAAGCGATAATCGTTGATTGTGTAGTAATTAACAACATGCCGCATTTGTCAGCCAGGTCGGTCAGCGCAGGCTATTTTTTTACTGCTGATGGTGGAAAACAACCAAGTAACATATCTTATGGTTAGTGATACTGTCGCACATGGACCTTTGCAACACCAGGGCTACAGGTGAGCCGCTGCCTGCCGTGAAGAAAGTGTTCTTCTTAAACCTTGTTTAAAGTACATAGTCTAGCATTCGGGCAACACAGCAGCAGGGAGCTCATTCCAGATCCTGCACGTATGTGGGAGAAATGATCCCTGGAAACGTACAGTTGAAGACCATAACATTTTCAGGTGAAATGGTTGAACCCTAGGTACTACGGTGCTGAATGGTACGTTGGTAAAATTTGTGACTTTGATACCAAGTCAAACAGCTCCTCAGAGTACTCTTAAATAAAGAGCCGTTAGAAAGAGTCTCTTCGGCACTCTAGCGACTTCAGTCTGTACGTGAGATTGGGACCACTGAAGATTAGAAGGGCAGTTTTACAGTCAAGTGGGTCACATTTACATTTAGGCGCGTTGCCCAGAGATGTGCACATTACTCCACCTAAAGACGAACTTGTGCTTTGTACAGCACAAGACGTTATGTCGGTATAAATTATCGTGTGGCTCTGTTCAGGCTGCAGCACCACAAAATATTTACTGCAGTTATATGGCTATATAAGCCTATTAAAATGAAGGCCACAGTCCTCCATTGAAATTCTAGTAATTGCATGAAAATTTTACTTTTTGACTTTTAATATGTTCGATGAATAAAATTTTTCAAAGACTAGGCCGAGGTAATATAAAAGCTCTTTCTTTTCAATTGTCGCGTTATTATTTTTAATATGTGGCGTCAACTGAATAAAATCAAAGCCATACTGTTTAGCCGTAGAGCTTTAAATTATCCATACCGAATCGGTTGGGTACAAAGTATAAGTAAAATATAAATTTATAAGTCTGATTTAATTTCTTCGGGATTCAAATAAGCATTAAGCATACAGGTACTCTTAATCCAATAAAACATTTCCTTTGCAGTATAAAAATAAAGTACCCCGTTTTGCAAATTTTTGAATGAATTTTAATATAATGTAGAGACAAATATAACTTGGCGACCACTCACATTTTCTCACAAGGCGAAGTCGTTAAAATATGAAAGAAGCAGGAAAAGGGCTAACTTTGAAATTCTATATATAATATTATATGATTGACAAAACAAGAATTAGATCTTCAAGACGATATTGGAAACAAGAATTATATAACTATATTATTACGGAAGGCTCACCAATCCGTAATATCACGTGGAGCGGAAATAAAATCATGTACCGTAAATTTTGATGTAACGAAAAATATATATAGGCTCTTAGGCTTTTTTAAGCTCAGTGGAATGTAATTTTCTTCATAGAATTTGGGAGCAGACAGGTGAAACTGATTTCTGTCATGGTCGTATTAGGATCTACTCGATGGACAGAGGATTACTTATAACTAAACTTAGATATGTTATTTGCGGGTATACGTTCATGCATAGTATGACTATTTATATGCCTGTATGCACACATCTAGCGTCGCCAGGCGTCCGGATAAAGCCGGATATAGGTAGGCTTTTTAATTGCGTGTCCGGCCAAAATAATCGATGTCCGGCTTGTCCGGCTTTTATTAGGCTTTTTACATTTCGCAAACGAGCTAGCGCGGAGCGTGGCCGAGCGCAGGCGAGTCGACTGTTGTCATAATAATCCAAAAAGCTTAATTTTACATAAATTTTTTGTCGAACCTAATAATACTAAAACAAAAAATCCTCAATAATGTAGGGTGTCTTGCCTTTCTACCCAAATGTCCGGCCAAACTGGCTGGTCGGTCCGGCTATTAGGTTTGACGACCTGGCAACCCTACACACATCTATATGCTCGAGCGTTTTTAATGCATATATCTTAGAATAATAACGCATAGATGGTAACTCCGCGCACAAAAAATTAAGCATTTAAATTGGAGCCTCTTGGAACCCTACCTTCCGACGTAGGGCTCCGTTCCGTAGTGTAGAAGGTCGAAGGCATATGCAACTCTATTGTACAGTGGTGTACGAGTGTATATGTGTAATCGCTTGCACGCATGTAGTATTTTTGGTTTCACGTTTTTGATCGCTTAAGTACCGACACTATCCTTCTATACGTTATTATTCTAAGACATGCGTGTATGTGTGTGTGTGTGTTTCTACGTTTTCCAAACATTTACAACAGAATTATTCAATTGTACAAAAATAAAATAGAAAAAATACATATACAACTGGCGAGCAGCTCTAATCTGTTACTAACTATAGCTTGATTTTGAAAAAAAAATCCCAATACAAATGATAAATTATACATACAATGACATATCTACTTAGAAAAATCTTTAGCCTTAACATTCTTCATCCCATTCAATAGGAAGCCAATAAATATAAAACGATTTACTATAAGTCTTAAGTCTATTCTAGTCTTACTATAAGTCTTCTATTATTATTTTAAACAATCAACATTCATATCTATTCAATAAATTGCTTTTACTGAGAATAGTTAATTACTACAAGTAACAATTGCTTGTTAATAGATAAATTCACAACAATAAGTTGACTGTAAAGTCCATACTTCAGTAGCTATCAGAATATTCAGTTTTCAGAAAGACAATTAACCATTGTTTTATAAACAAAGCAACCATTTTAAATATTCTGTCTTATAACTCTTAAAATTTAAATATGATATTTTATTTACGCGAGTATTACATATTATAAATAAAATTATTTTTACGGATATTACGGCGTTTCTATTAGATTTTTTGATTTACCGAAGTTTGGAAAACTTCTCAAACAAAAATTAAATACAAAAGCGATATAATACTTAAAAATAATTTTATATATAATGTGGTGACGGAATAAGAATACGATTCACCACTCCCTATCTTGCCCGTGGATGTCGTAAAAGACGATTAAGGGATATAATACGCAAATAACATCTATGCAAGAGAAAGAAAACTCTAAAAAAAATCCTTCACCAACCTGTCTGATTAGCATGGTATAGTAAGGTCAATTTCCCTTCTATTGTAGAGGAGGCTTGAGCCCAACAGTGGGATGTATGTGAACTGAAATGATGAAATTAATGATTGTAATATTTTATATGTACTATTTTCGTTTTTGTTATAAAACACTACATGAAGGTTGCATGCACTAAGGAGCAAAGTTTCTCCTTTACTAATTTCTATATCACAATTATATAGGTACCTATTTCAATAATCAGAATAATACCTATATATTTTTTTAAAAGACATTCCTTGTACCAAGGAAATAATCCTTGTATTGCGGGGGCTTTACAAACATATAATTAACGGACACAAATTACATTCAAACTTAGAACAACAATTTGCGGTCCGCACAGTGTTGTCCCGGAGATTTGAACCCCCCACACTGGCACTGTAGGTGCCAAACCACTACACGATCTGTGCATATGTACTTGCAAAATGAGAATACAATGATCACCTCCATTTTTTCCTGTGGGTATCTTAAAATAGATTAAGTGATCCAAGTAGCCGATGATTTTTTTTTAAAGACATCACCCTGCACTAAGGAAATTAATCCATGTATTGCGGGGGATTTTACAAACATACACTCATTTGCAAAAAAAACGGGCACCTAAGCAATGAACCATTTCAAATGTTACTATTTCTTTGTTTGATAATTATAGGTAGTTTTATCCACACAATTTGCTAAATTAATAAGAAAATAATCGTTTTCATCAGTATTTCATAAAATTTAGATACAATTTATGGGAAATAATGCTAAACCTCGTTAGTAGTGTATATTCGCTAGTAGTGCATATGCTCATGAAGTAAAAATAAAAAAGTTTTTTTGTTTGTTTTTCTTTAATAAAGTAAAAGCAGATAAATGTTTAGTATCGAGTGTGACCCCCTCTAGCTAAAATCACAGCTTGAATTCGTCTGGGCATGCTAGCGAGTATATCCCGGATACTTGCTTGCGGAATACGTTCCCACTCCGCAGTAATCACATTCTTCAGCTCTCTGATGGTCTGCGGAGCCGGGTGTACTGATCTCACACGCCGTTTCAGAACGTCCCAGACATGCTCTATGGGATTGAGGTCGGGACTTCGAGCTGGCCAATCCAAACGACGAATGCCGACCTCTTGCACATACGCATTAACATCGCGGGATCGGTGGGCGCGAGCATTGTCGTCCATAAAAATCGAGTCTTCACCTAGAGCGGCCAATGCGGGTTGTGCATGAGAAATTAGAACTTCCGTTATGTATCGATGCCCAGTCAGTGAGCCGTTTTCAATGAAGACTAACTCTGTACGATCCATTGAATTTATTCCTGCCCAAAACATAACAGAGCCCCCACCATAAGGTGTGATTTCTTCGAAACATGCCTCTGCAAAGCGTTCTCCTTGTCTTCTTAGCACTCGCCGACGTCGATCTTCACCGAACAGAGATATCCTGGCTTCATCAGAGAACAAAACCCTATTCCAATCGTCTTGAGTCCATGATTCACAATTTCTAGCGAACCTAAGCCTGTGAACTCTGTGCTCACGGAGTAATTTGGGGCCGCGGGCCGGGCGGTGACTGCGTATATTGGCAGCGAGAAGCCTCCTCCTGACCGTCCATAGACTAATATGCACATTTCTTACTTCTTGGAGGTTGTTCTTAAGATCCACATACGAAGATTTGCGATTTCTCAATGCGCGACTCACAAGAAAACGATCATCCCGTGGTTGGGTACATGGTTTTCTTCCAGAACCAGGCCTTCTCTCGACGGAACCAGTCTCCTGATATCGCTGCCAGGTCCTTTGGACTGTCAAGCGACTAACATTTAGCCTCCTAGCCACGAAACATTGGCTGCAACCCTCTTCAAGCAGCGCGATAATTTTGTTAGCTTTTACCACTTTATCTACCATTTTTGATACAGCCAAACAGCATTAAATAAAGCTTTGACAGTCAAGGATATGAAATTAATCGATAAAAATTGAATAAAAGTTATGAAAGTCGATGTTAACTTCTGGAACTTCGCGCCAAAAATGTAGGATAAAAAGGGGTTTTCTGTAAAAATGAACATCAAATGAAAAATTGAATTTAGAACGTACTTTTTTAAATACCACAGCATTTTTAAAACCGGCCAGTAACGTGTACAAACGATTGAAACCTTTTTGGTATTGTATCTTTTTAAATATGAATGAAAATCAAAACCGCCCGTTTTTTTTGCAAATGAGTTTATAATTAACGGACACAAATCACATCCAGACTCAGAACAACAATTTGTGGATCGCATAAAGTGTTATCCTGCGCGGGATTCGAACCCGTGACACTGGCACTGTAAGTCGGTACCTTAACCACTACGCTATCTGTGCAGTCCGTACGTCTGTGTTACGTGGTTTCGGATTAAAAATACACTTCACCATTGCATTTCTTGTCCGTGGGTGTCGTTAAAGGGTGTCGTTAAAGGACACACGACACTATATGTAGATTACTTTGAAATCCTATCTAACCATAATAATCTGTATTATATTCGTGAAGTGGTTCGAAGCTAATATTTCATATAATACCAATACTTTTTTGGTGCGCTATGGTTAATACACACGCCGCCCATTCCATACGGGGCGACGCAAGGCGCGTGGTGGGATAACTCACTGTACTCCCATCTCTTCGCCATTGGGCCGACCATAGAGTTCCTTGTCGTCAAACCCGACGGGATACTCTTTCGAGTACTGTAGGTATCGCCTTCATATTTCATTACACTAGAATGAATACTTACGAAACATGTGTATGTGTATCGATTTCCTGCAAAAAGTCTAACGGCCGCTGACGTCCTGGGAAGGCGACATCGAAAGGAAAGGGTACCTCACACGGTATTCCATCGGGCCGACCACGGAGGATTAGGAACTCGATTCCGGTGGTCGGCCCAACGACGAAGGCGACGTGCGACGGGTGGGTTATGGGGCCACGCGCCGCCCCTCATTCACCTCGGAGCCGGCAGGGGCGCTGATCATAGCTCCCAATAAAAATGTGTATCGATTTTATATAAAAAAAAAACTGTGAAAAAATATAATAATAATCAAACCCGCTGAGTTTCTTGTCAAATCTTTTTAGTTATAGCCATGTTCCGATCCGAGGATAGTTTATTGAATTAGTTTAAGTTAAAATGTAAAAATTAACAATATGTAAATATCAGCAATAAGTATGCAACTCGTGGGGTTTATCCTTACTAATATTATAAATGCGAAGGTAAGGATATTTGTTTGTTTATTACGCTTTCACACTTAAACAACCGAACCGATTTCAAAAATTCTTTCACCAATGGAAAGCTATAATATCAGGGAGTAACAGTAACTATATTCTATCCCGGTATTCCCACGGGAACGGGAACTACGCCGCGGGTAAAACGATTGAAACCGAAGCGAAGCGAGGGCGGATTGCTAATACTTAATAAATGCATTTGAATTTGAGATAACATCTATACAAAGGAAAAATAAAACCCTAAAACAAACCCACCTGACTAGCGTGGTTACAGTACATTAATTTCTCTTTTATCGTGGAGGAGACTTGGGGACAGCAGAGGAACATATGTAAGCGTAAACAATGATTATGATGTAAGTAGATAATATCACAGCAAGAAAAAACCTCCGAATAAATCTCCCGTTTGATAAGTACGGTATAACATACAACTTTCCCTTACATTTGGTCAACACATATTTCTCTTCTGGAGTAATTATAACACAGATAAATTCTAACGCTATTATCAGAAAGTTATAACACGAGAACCCTCCAAATATATTATGTAGTTCTCATAACTATTTAATTAGAGACGGTTATAGATTCAGCAGAGACCGAATCAATAACTAAACTACTCATTATAATTCCACCGAGGTATTATCCAGGCCAGTGTTTCTCAAACTTATATATCAGAGTAACCCCATTAGAAATTTCAAATTTATAATAGCATAAAAACTGTTATTACATAACAAACTTATATTTTAGAAATGAGCCAGAGATATAAGACGTAACTTTCCATATAAATTTTATACCTTTTTTTTGGGTGGTCCGCTCCATCCAGGGTGACAAAAGGGCGGCATGAGGCCCCATAAACCACCGTATTTCCTCTCCTTTGCTATTGGTCCAACCACCGGTACCGAGTTCCTTGTCGTCCGTGGTCAGTCCGACGGGTTACCCTTTCGGGCACCCTCCCTTCATTCAACGCCCCTCTCGGGACGTTGGACACCTTCACGCGGTCAGCCTCTCTACAGGTGACGGACTAATCCCTGGTCCAGTCACTCGCGGCTTCAGCTAGGACGGCCTCAGGCGTAGGTACTCGTCCACGCTTCGACGCCTCCTTCCGTGAGATAAGTACCTCACAGAAGACGGTAACCGCGTCCTAGTTCCTGAAGCTGTCAAGCATCTCTGTAACGATGGTCGGCAGTGTCAGGTCGATACGGCGAGTTCACGGCGCTGCTCTTCCCACGCAGCACACACTTCGAGTGTGTGCTGCGCCGTGTCCTCGTCGTAATCGAAGTGGTGCCAGGACGGTGTGCTTTCCCTCCTCACGACCGTGAGGTACTTGGTGAATCAACCGTGCCCCGTCAATACCTGCATCAGTCGGAAGGAAAACACTCCGTGCTGCCATAATTCGCATATAAATTTTAATAAATGAAATAAATGAAATCTGAAATTATTGTGTTTGTATTTGATTCTTATTTTCTTCATTTTTTTTAGCGTTCAAGGAGTCTGTTCTCTGCCGGGATCATGTAAAAATAATTTTCTATTAAATATGTAATAGTTCCTTAAATATTAGAAATGAGTATGATTGCCACCTACGAAGTATTCTGCTTACTATTAAGAACTACCACATGTATTGATAGGATAAGAATACAAATCTCAGCAACTTTTGCTTGGCCGTTGGAGTCACAAAATAGGACGAATAGTAGCGCTCTCCTAGAAAACTATAACAACTTACTGATCCTTTACCCTTTTTGCCAAGCGTACAAATTATGGAAACAATCCATCCAATAAATGAGGTAGTGTTCTATGGAATATTTAAGTTTAGAAGTAGACGATAAAAGATTGAAGAAGAATTTCCTTAGAAAACCGTGCAGTAAAACCATTTACTATCTATATTTGGGTTTGAGAACCTTATCAATAAACTCAAGTTTATATCACCGCGTCAACGAGGCAGTCGAAGATCTAAATGGCTAATTAAATTCCAATGTTCTATCTACAGTGGTTGTCCTATAAGTGTGGTGACGGAGTAAGAATACAATTCAAAACCCCTATCTTGCCCGTGGATGTCGTAAAAGACGACTAAGAGATATAATACGCACATAACATCTGTGCACGAGAAGGAAAACTCAAAATGAAACACCTTTATATTATATTCACAACATTGCCTCTTCATAGCATTATTATATTCTTCTTCATAGCAAAATACCATCAAACTTATCTACATATTTATACGTGAAGCAAAAACTTTGTACCCCTTTTTACGAAAATTACGTGGATAGACAAGTATAAAATTTGGCATAGTTGTAGTACATAATGAGGAGAAGTGCATAAAAATGAAATTTTATATCATAATGGATTAGAAATACATAAAATTAATTAAAAAAGGCATTACGCACACTACCATGTAATCGCTACACAAATAAACACCCACACACACACACCAACGCTAATACACTTTTGTTTATGGTTAAAATCTCTGGTCGAACTGAATATCAAACAATCATAATTGTGATAACAATGTCTAATATACATTTGTACTAATATATTAATTATTAGTGAAATACAGTTTGCTAAACATGAAATTATACATAAATAAAATTAAAAGAAAATTGTATAGCAGAAAAATTTAATTAAATAAATTATGGCCGAATTTCGACCACTGGGTGACCACTAGTTTAATATAATACGTTGTAACATTAAGATATTGAATGTTACACAAGACCACCACATGACGTTTTCACGTTCCGCCAAAACTCCTGTTGTATTTTTAATATATCGCCACATAGAACTTTTTATTTGCCGGCAGGTTTATTTACACAGCCGTTTTGTTGACATCAAAACGCAAAGGACTCATAATTAACGAAGGATGACAAGCGGTCGCAACAAAATTTTCTTTTTTACCAAAGCTCTATGGGCAAATAAAGCCCTTTTAAATCGCAGAAACAAAAATTGTCATTGACATTTTTATAAAGGTGGACTGCAAATGACTTGTAATTTTGTTAATAATTTGTCAAATTAGCATAAATTTTTCATGTAAAAAATTTAATCTCTATATAAACAACAAACAAAATTTTATTCAACCTATATTCATTATTTCGTGTGGTGACGGAGTAAGAATACAATTCACCACTCCCTCTCTTACCCGTGGGTGTCGTAAGAGCCAACTGAGGGATATATTATGCGTATGACATATATGCAAGAGATGGAAAACTCGAAAGAAAGCGCTATACCAACCTTTTTGACAAACATGGTATAGTAAGGTCAATTTCCCTTCTATTATGGAGGAACCTCGAGCCCAGCAATGGGCATACGTATTATTTAAATGATTAGATGTTGAAGACGTTAAAATCATTGAAAAGTTATTGGTTAGCTATTCACCGTTAAGAAATGTGTAACTAAATTGAGATTAGTTTTCATTTTTCTGTAAATAAAATAATAACAATATTTTAACGTATCTAAATAAATTTATTTCATTTTCATATTACTGAGAATAATATAGTTATGACCTATTTTTTAAAAGAGTGTTATTAAAATTTTGTGTGTTGTGACGGAGTATGAGTACAACTTAATATACCTGTCTTACCCGTTGTAGTTATAAAATACGACTAATCTATACTAATATATAAAGCTGAAGAGTTTGTTTGAACGCGCTAATCTCAGGAACTACTGGTCCGCAGAGGGTCACGGCGGCGGCGGTGAGGGCTATTAGGGGCTACCGTACTGTGTGTCCTGGACTGCGGCAAAACTATTGGCGGGCGACCCGCCTTGGGCACTGGTGGTGGAAGCGTTGGCAGAAATATACCGGTTCCGCGCCACAGCGAGAATCAACAGCGGGCAAATCTTCACAAGGAGATTGGACAGAGTTCAGGAAGTGACCCGAGGGGAAGTCATCCGGCGGTGGAGAGAGGATCTAGAGTCCCCCGTAGCACGGCGGGGGCTGTGGAGGCGGTTGCGCCGCATCTCCACCGCTGGCTCAGGAGAAGGCACGACAGCCTTACATTTAGGATGGCGCAGGTGCTTACCGGACATAGTATTCTCGGTAAGTACCTGCACAAAATTGGAAGAGAAGAGGCCCCAGGATGCCATGAGTGTGGCGCGCTAATCGACGATGCGCGCCACTCATTGGAAGTATGCCCCGCCTGGGGGCCTCAGCGTCACGTCCTGTCAACGGACATGGGAACAACGAACCTGTCGTTGCCGACCATCATCTCCAAGATGCTCGGCAGCGACAGCTGTTGGTCGTCGATGGCCTCCTTCTGTGAGGCTGTCACGACAAGGAAGGAGGCCGCGGAGCGGGCACGCGAGGCACTTGCGTCCGCTGACTCGCTCCGCCGGCGGCGACCAGGGAGGAGGAGACGCCACTATCCGTTCCTCCTCCCACCGCCCTAAATGATGACAGAACGTGGCCAGACGGCCAAGCATTAGGGTGTCGCGGATAGAATGTCATCAGACGATCTCTCCGGCACTTCGTAAAAGCGCAGAAGGGGCCGCTGTGGTTTTAGTGAGTAACGGTCACTTCTGTGGCCGGCGAGTCCCACACACTATCCCCCGTCTGTAACCGGCGGGGGATAGTGTGTAAATACATATGTATTTACTTTTATTCACAGGGTGAAAAAAAAAAGGAACTACTGGTCCGATTTGAAAAAATATTTCAGTGTTAGATAGCCCCTTTATCGAGGAAGGCTATAGGCTATATATCATCACGATAAGAGACCAACAGGACCAACAGGAGCGGAGCACCAATGAAGAATGTTTCAAAATCGAGTTTTTTTCATATTGAGAGCTTCCGCTGTGTAAACGGCTAGATTTTCGCAAAGATCATGTCAAGTCAAGTCGCGAGCAAAAGCTAGTGACTAATATGCATATAACGTCTATTTAAGAGACCACGTATCGGACAACGCAGAAGGACGTACCACCACTAGGTGGACCAACGATCTGGTGAAAGTTGCTAGTCGTCATTGGATGTAGGCGCCATAGGACCACACTCTGTAGCGTAACAAGAGGGAGGGCCTACGTCCAGTAGTGGACGGCGATAGGGTGAAGTGATGATGAATGATGAAACAAGTGATATATAAAAAAAACAACAATAAACTATCAAATAATATATAAATCGGTAAATAAACACATAACGCGTCTATTTTAGCGGGTGTTGTATTTTATTAATGTGCCAAATCAATTTTTCTGGGTCGTAGGTGTCGTACGACCTTTGAACTCTCTCGGCTGACGATCCATGGCTCTCGCATA
Organism: Lymantria dispar; assembly: GCA_032191425.1. Taxonomy (NCBI): domain Eukaryota; kingdom Metazoa; phylum Arthropoda; class Insecta; order Lepidoptera; family Erebidae; genus Lymantria; species Lymantria dispar. The sequence goes on from CM063442.1 coordinate 27,539,237, forward strand.
TACAGCCTTTGATCGACGAATTTTCATGAATATTTTCATTTACATTTGCATCCTATAACCCTTGTTTATTTTAGAATACTTATTGGAAATTTTCACTTTGAAGCTTTAAAGGTATCGCAAGCTTAAATATTATATCTTCAGTAATTAAACACGAAATATTTACTCAAGATACGATTCATTAACAATGTAATAAGTTAAATGTCATCTTTGTATATATATATATACCTCATTATTTTCATCGTCATTTCAGCTCATATACGTTCCGCTGTTGGGCTCCCTATCTTGCCCGGGAATGTCGTAAAAGACGACTAAGGGATATAATACGCATATAACATCTATGCAAGATAAGGAAAACTCGAAATAAAACCCTATATTGACATGCCTGACTAGCGGTGGTATAGTCGTTTAAGTTCCCTCCCTGGAGGAGGCCCGACTCTAACAGTGAAGATGCTGAGGTGATGAGCATGATGATGAGAATGAGAAAACGTATGTAATTTATATTGTAATATGACGTTACGAGCATCATCATCATTTTAGCTCATATACTCTCTCTGTTGGGCTCGAGCTTCATCCACAATAGGAGGGAAATTGACCTTACTATACCATGCTGGTAAAATAGTTTAGGATAGAGTTTTATTTCAAATTTTCTTTCTTTTGTAGTGTTGCCCAAATGCAAGACCAAGACGAGACTTGGACCAGTCTTGGTCTTGCAACATCACACCTGGTCTCGTCTTGGTCTTGGTCTTGCGCACCCGAGTCTTGGTCTTGGTCTTGGTATTGCAGCAAAAGTCTCGCAAAGACTTGCAAGTCTTGCAGTTGGAATAACGTAACAGTCATTTATCATGGCAATGAAAAATCCAACTAAATTAATCAAATAGCATCCTATCCTATCTATCCATCTGCTAGCCTATAGTTCACTATTGAATACAATACTTACCATTGGGGAAAATTACTCTTCTATTCCCCTGGTGTTCCATTAGACAGCGTTACTACCCTTATGACAGGACTTTCGACCGTATTTTCATAAGACGTCACCACACGAGGCAGTTGATACAATAAATTTTATGTCATTTTATAATCAATGCGATATTTTTACAATTAATGCGATTGTTTATATTCCCCTTCAAGTTAAGTGGTATGTATCTATTGTATTTCCAGTTTAGTTACTGATATTCTGGATACTTGAAAAAACCTGTTTCTCTATTGCCTATATAAATACTTTGGCCGCTGGATTTATGTAGCTCTTAATATATTATTTGTTCAAGAACATATAAAACTGAATTAAAATTTTATGGTTTTAATACTTGTAAAATGTATGATATTCGTCGTCATCGTCACAGCTCATAAAAGTGCCACTGCTGGGCTTAAGCTTCCTTCCAGTAAGAGGAAAATTGGTCTACTATACGGACTACCACGCTGGTCAGACATGTTGTTATAGGGTTTTATTTCTAGTTTCACTTCTCTTGGACATATGTTATATACACAGGGTGTATCAGGTTATGGGGCAACTGTTCGTGTATGTTGTAGTTCAACGGTCATAGATCATAATTGGAATGTATATTACACAAAAACAATATAACGTAAAAGTTATAGTGATTACAAAAATGTGTGTCTAAGAGTTTATGCCTTAAATTTTATGCATTATGTAGGTATGTACAGACAGGATATATGTAAGCATGTAAAATTTCGACAGTATAAATAGGTATTAGGTTTGCGCGAACCTTTCAATGGTTACGTAGGTACAAAGGCGACTCATCAACGGTCATCGGCCGATCAGCTGATTTATGTTAAAGCGAAGTTTGTCTTGCTTATGCAAACGTAATCATTGATTTATTCAAATTCTAATGAACATTTAACAAAATAAGAATATGTTTTAGATTAAGTATCATTGCTTTATACATTTTAATCAAATTTACACGAAAAAACGATGACAATATTGAGAACTTACATGTCTCTCAATTCATTAACGAATCGATATTTTTAATTAAATTTTTTTTCATGGGTTCCTAACACCATTGCCCGATCCGATTTGATACGACATCCACGGGTAAGAGAGTGGTGAATTATATTCGTACTCTGTCCCTACATGGACATTTATGTAGATTAATTGTAGGCATATTTCTATGTCCATCAGTGAACGTCGTTGGGCTAATGAATAAACGGATATATAAATATGTATAACGGGCAAGAGCACTCTCGTGATTACGGTATTTTTGTCCTTAAGCCTTTCCCAAGAGTAATTCTGAAAAGCCAACACCAACATTGGGAATCGATTGGACAATAGATGGATATCTCAAAACTGATTTGACTTGCCGTGTAGTGACGGAGTAAGAATATAATTCATCACCCCCTATTTTACCCGCGACTGCGAACCCACGACTAAGGGCTATAATATATAACATCGGTGCAAGAGAAGGAAAACTTGACATGTATGACCTGTAACAACACGGCCGATTACCGTGGCAAATTCCCTCCGGCCACGGCCGATTTCCCTCCTGTTATGTAGAAGACAACCGTATATAAGCTGAAATGGTGACTTGAATTAAGTGCAAGACCGCGAACCTCTTGCAGGCCCAGTCTTGGTCTTGCTCAAGTCTTGCAGGGCCAGTCTTGGTCTTGGTCTTGCAAAAATTAAGCGGTCTTGGTCTTGGTCTCGGTCTCGCATTTCTTGCAAGACCAAGACTTTTTTGGGCAACACTATTCTCTTGTATAGATGTTATATGCGTATCCATTTTTTTATGGGTGGGCTATGGTAAGCGCGCATGCGGTCCATTCCGTCCGGGGTGACGAAAGGACGGCGCGCGGGCCCATAACCCACCCGTACCAACGTCGCCTTCGTCGTTGGGCCGACCACCGTAGCAGGGTGACTCGTCATCAGTGGTCGGCCCGAGGGAATACCCTTTCGGGTACCCTCACCTCTCGACGTCCCTGTCCCAGGACGTGTCCCTGTGCGTATCCCTTAGTATTCTTTTATGACATCCACGGGCAAGAACTTGCATACATTTTTGATGATAATTGAATAAAAAATTCTATATGATGACGGGGTAAGAATACAAATCACCAGTTTCGGAGGCGGCTCCCCCGCAGTGAGACGTATATTAGCCGAGATGAAAATGATGATGACTATTTCTTATGTTCTTGTGTTGTGTGTATATATATATATATATATATATATATATATATATATATATATATATATATATATATATTGAGGATCTCGGAAACGGCTCCAATGATTTTGTTGAAACTTGGCATACTAGGGGATTCGGGTCCAAAAAATCGATCTAGCTAGGTTTTATGTATAGAAAATGTTGTTTTGTCAGTGTTTTTGGCAGACAATATAATGACATTAAAATTTAAAAGAATATGAATTCAAATTTTACCATCAATGTCATGAGTTGCGATAGCTCAGTGGCGAAGTAGTCAGGTTTCATTTTATTTTTGACATCGGCGACAAACGGCGTCGGACCGAATCTCGATGTTATTATTATTCTCTTTTTGTAATTTTTTATATAAATTTCATTATTTATTTTTTTATTTTTTATTAATATATATCTAAATAAATGCTACAAAAATACTCCGAGCGAAGCTCGGTCAACCTGATATTATATATAAAAGAAAATCGTGTTAGTTACACTATTTATAACTCAAGAACGGCTGTAATGATTTGGCTGAAAATTGGTGGGGGAGGTAGCTTAGAACCAGGAGACGGACATTTTTTATCATCGTTCGACCGGGTTCACGTGGGACTTGACATAAAACGTCAAAGAGAATAAAAGCCACTATAAAACGTGGTATAACAAAAAGGCATATATCATGTAATAACAAAACGCAAATGACAACTATAGACAGACTATATTTTTGGAAATTTAGAAAATATATTTAGGAAAAAAATTATGGCCGTACGAAGTTCGCCGAGTCGGCTAGTTGTAAATAAAACTATTTTACGGATTTTATCGCGTTTGTATTTGATTTTTGATTGTCCGACGTTTCGAACACTTTACAGCGTCCACCCGTGACCATGAATGTGAAATCAAATACAAACGCGATAAAGTCCGTAGTTTTATTTACAAAATGATGATTACTTTTGGTGATAAGCTAAATTTTTATTTCATTATCACAGGCCATATAAGTCCTACTGCTTGAATCTCCTCTACAACGGAAAGGTAATTGACCTATTATTACGCGTTGATCAGATGGATTGGTGTAGAATTTTACGTCTAGTTTTGCTTCTTTTATATAAATATTACTTGCATATTTAATCGTTTTTCACGATGGGCAAGAAAGAAGGTAGTAAAATATATTATTATTGGTAAAATATCCATGTCACCAAGAATTTACCACGCCCTTCCTTATGGGTGTCGTAAAAGACGACTAAGAGACATGATTTGTACATAACATCAAGAGAAGGGAAACTCATTTAATTATTTAATTATTTTGAGTAAAATCATTTAATTATTTTGAGGAAAATCATTTAATTATTTTGAGTCAACGCGATATGTATTTTTCATATTACATATTGAAAAAATTCGGCTTTAGTAGCCGGACGCTCCCCTGACGTCAACCCTCCTTATTATATTCCTAATATAATTGTTCACAAAACGTCAGCAGATAGAGTTGGTCCAGTTCATTGTAATTAGTCATTTTTACGATCATCATCATCATTTTAGCTCAGAAGCGTCCCACTGTTGGACTCAAGCGTCCTCTACATTAGAAGAGAAATTGATCTACTATACCACGCTGGTCAGACGTGTTGATACAGAGTTTTATTTCGAGTGTTGCTTCTCTGGAATATATGTTATATACGTATTAAATCCTTTAGTCGTCTTTTACGACACGCACGGGCAAGAGAGGTGGGTGGTGGATTGTATTCTTACTCCCTCACCGCATGGAAAGTCATAACGATACCTACGAATATAGTGGTTGACACAAATAAAAATTTAAATATGAAATAAAAAAAATAATAGCCATACAAATAATTGCATCGATACAATCTTATGTAGAGTTAGTAAAAATCTAAAATTCGGGACAACCTAAGAAAACCTTTTGTTTTAATTAAAAAGTTTTGAAAACGGCAAATTAATTCACATTATTTATAGGGATCGGTATAAACGCACGACATTATTCTCGGCACCCTAAAATGGGGTATTTAATCGACACGTGAAAATCAAAATGACAAAAGGAATACTTACATTTACTCCAGAAAATCCACTCAAATAACGCTTATATAAATTAAAAAAAAACAATAGTAAATCGTACAATTTCACTATAAATAAAGTTGCACTCAACAAAGTAGTCACTTTCACATACGAGTATAGATATCTGACGAATAGACGCTACTATTTTCGTCTTTTAACTTGAAAACGGGACACACGTCCTATCGCGACGCCGGTCAGGATCAAACTGAGTTGCTTCGTCATATACTGCACTAAATACGGCCAAAGATTCAAATAAGTTAAGCCAAGCAGCAAACTTATTGAAGCATAAACAGGATAATGCTATAAATCTGAGGTTGGTCATATGGCTATAAACTTGTATGCAGTTAAACTTTAAAACAATCTTTGATCTAGTCGTGTTGTGTTTCAATAATATTTTTCTTACGACTCGAGTTCTTGGAGTTTATATTGTGGTCTATCGTTAAAAGAAACAGGGGTTTATGCTTACGTCTTATAATTGTAACTATCGTTGCTGAAACTAATGAAATAAATAAATCTGATGTTTAAGAACGTTACATAGATATGATATTACAGTATTATTATGAAGTATTTTCAGCATTTATAGTCACGGAAGGATCGTGAATGTTGAAAAGTGCAACAAAATATTTTTTCCTCGGGGAATGAATTTATGGATTACAATAAATGCTTCATACGCGTGGTGACGGAGTAAGAATACAATTTACCAGCTCTCTTGTCCGTGGGTCTCGTACAAGACGACTAAGAGATATAATATGCGTATAATATTTATGCAAGAGAAGGAAAACTCGAAACAAAACTCTATACATAACCCTAAAAAAACATAACCAATTACATAAAATGTTTCGAAATTTAAATGATCCTATTTTTGAATAACTCTCTTTAAATCAAAAAAGATATTTTCATATTTACTTTTTTTTTATTTTATTCTGTGTGGTGACTAAGTAAGAATATAATTCATCACCCGCTTTTCCCCTGGTTGTCGTAAAATACGTCTAAGGGAAATGCAGATTACATAAATACAAAAGAAGGAAAACTCTCCAAAACTCTATGTCAGCACGTCTGACCAGCGTTGTATAGTAGGTCAATTTCCCTCCCTTAGTGGCGGAGGCCAGAGGCTAACAGTGGGACGTGTATGGGCGAAGGTGAATAAATGCTTGTAAATCCAACCCATTTTGTTCTTCAATTATTTTCTTGTTTTATGATACTTTGTATGCTATAATTATGGCAGGCTTAGTAGACTAATGTACTTTAACACCTATGGGTATATACCTACCCTGTTTATGGCAATTAAAGAACTAGAATTTGAAATTTAAAAAATAAAAATACCATAAATAATATGAAAATAGTTTTATTTTATTTATAAATTTTCTGGATAAATAAATTGATTTATTACCAGTTCTAATCATTGATAGATATTGAAAATATTTCTCATTTCATCATGGAATGGATTGTAGTTTTTTTGTTTATGTCCGGATATAAATCCGACATATTATCATCATCAGCTCAGTATACATAAGTCCCACTGTTGGGTACGTATCTCCTCTATAATGAGAGGCAAATTGCTCTACTATACCGCGCTGGTCAGACGTGCTGACATAGAGTTTTGTAGAGGTTTCCTTCTCTTGTATTTATGGTATCTGCACTTCCCTTAGTCGTATTTTACGTCAACTGGGGGAAAGTAATTGGTTATGTTTTTTTAAAACCCTTTTCTTAAGAGACACCTTAATACAAAAATTGTGGTAAACTTTCAGTACCACCGGGTTGAGAGCCATCAGCGCTCAACCATTGACCGCGTTAAGCTGTCAAGGTCATCTGCGACCAACAGCTACACACATACAAAAAAAAAACTTTCAGTGCCTTTTTTTACGGCGGATCGCCTCCGTGAGGAGCACAGCCTCGATGAGGCGATCTGCCGCCGGCGACTGGGGCGGCGTAGGCGTCAATACCTGCGCCTCATGCCGCCCTAGCCGAGGCCGCGGGTGACGTGACCGGGGAATTAGTCCGTCACCTGCCGAGAGGCCGACCGCGTGAGGGAAGACCGACGTCCTCCCCGAGGGGGGGGACGTCGGTCGATGGGAGTGTCCCCACGTAGGGGGTATTCTGTCGGGCCGACCACTGATGTCAAGTAACCCTGCTCCGGTGGTCGGCCCAATGACGAAGGTGACGTGCATCGTGGGTGGGTTGCAGGAGTTGCGTGCTTACGCCCCTCTGTCACCTTGGACGGAGTGGTGCGAGGAGCGCGCCGACCACAACCCAACCCAAAAAAAAAAAAAGTGCCTTTTTTTAGTCGTTTCCGTCCGGGGCGACTGAGGGGCGTAAGCACGCACACCCGTAACCCACCCGTGATACGTCGCCTTCGTCGTTGGACCGACTACCGGAGCAGGGTGACCTATCGTCAGTGGTCGGCCCGACGGAATACCTCTTGAGGAGTATCCTATCCTCGACCGACGTCCCCCTCTCGGGGAGGACGTCGGGCTGTCCTTGCGCGGTTGGCCTCTCAGCGGGTGACGGACTAACTCCCCGGTCCAGTCACACGCGGCCTCGGCTAGGGCAGCATCAGGCGCAGGTATTTGCGCCCGCGCCGCCCCAGTCGCCGGCGGTGGGTCGCGTCGTCGAGGAGATGCTCCAAACTTTCAGTGCTGGATGTAGTTCTCCTCAAAAATATGTTTAGGTATCTCATGTTTGCAAAGCTTAGTTGGTTGGCTATTGTAGTCGATCTTATTGGTTCCCCAGAAGCCCATACTGTCCATTCTCTTATTGAGCCTATTCTCAGGCGATTTTTACGATTCCTATGGGAAAGTAAAGGGTATTGATATATTTGTATTTTTAAGTGGTCAACAACCAAGTACATAATAATATAACATAAGTTAATCACGAAAACAAACGATGTCGAATTTTCAATTTAACTTGAAGATTGACGGTCATAAACGTACCAAAATTTGTTGTAACTTTGACCGACTTTATGATTAAAGCCAGTAATAATAAGAATTACTAAGCCAGATATAAAATTACTTATTCAAAACCCAAAGCGAAAAGTTTAACGTGAACAAATCAATCAGAAAGATACGATACCTCAAATTGAAATGGCTACGATCAATTACGTAGACAACTTTTAAAGGGTTCCCACGCGCTACCCTTGCAACTTATTCATTCCCAACGGCTTACAAACTCTGTCAAAGTTATCTCGTAGTAATTTTGCCAGAATATTTAAAAGACCCGTTATAAAAGTTGACACAGATGTCGTATTAATCGATAAGTATCAATCTGAGTTTAATGATTTCGATTTCCATGTCATTACAATTCTTAACATCACAATTGGAAGAGAAGTAAAACTCTTAACAAAATCCTATATGAACTTGTGTAACCAGCATGGTGATGGTCGCGTGGTGACGGAGAATAATTACAATTCACCATCTTGTTTTCTGACCTTTGAGAGTCGTAATAGACGTCTAAGGGATTAATGCTGGTAACATATATATGTATATATGCAAGGAAATGTATGTATTCCCAAGAAAAATACTCCATACTACCCTTGAATAATTTCCCTCCTATTGTAGAAGAGGATTGAACCCAGCAATGGGGACGTATATGAGCCAAGATAAGATAATATGACAAATGGTTCATTAATTGAATATCTGCAGTTCGGTCAAAAAACTTATTTCTTAGTAAATGGTTTTCTGTACAAAATAATTGATTAGGAAGTAATATTTTTTATTATGTGGAGATGAGTTAACAATTAATTTTATTTCAGGTCCTATACGTATCTGCTGAACTCGTGCCTTCTCCACAATAGCAGGGAAATTGACGTACTGTACTACACTGGACAGACGTGTTGGTATTGTGTTCTATTTTAACTTTATTTCTCTTGTGGTAAATATTTTATTCATATTTAATCCCGTAGTCGTCTTTTAACCTACCTACGGGAAAAGAGGGGGCATTGAATTGTATGTTTACGTCATTACCACAAGGAAACAAGAGTTAACAATACTAATAAAATGCCGCTATGCTGTTTTTTTCCCGTGGCAGTTTTAAAAGGCGACGATTTTTTTTTTGTTTTGACACCTCGCCCAATCCATCCGAGGCGATGAAAGGGTGGCGTGCGGTTCCACAACCTACAGTATCCTTTCTCCGTTGCGATTGGACTGGCCATTGATATCCGACTTCTTGACCCTTGTAGCCAGCCCAACTGGGAGTACTCGCCTGGAAAATTTAATACAACAAATGCGATTGCTAATCTGACTGTCGAGCGTGAAGATTATGGTATAGATCTTTATTAGGGAGGCTAGTTAGTAGCCTATTAGTGGAAGTTGATAAGCTGATAGATGGACGAATGTTTTTGAATTAATTGTCAAAAAAATGCAATTGGATTTGATTAAATTCAATAGAGCTGTGAAATATTCACAAGATTGATGAGCGGAAGAGCCGAATACCTAATTTTTGATGGTGTTTGCGGGTGATGGATTTTGATGATGCCTTTAATATTACCTCATTGTCCGCATTCACACTACCTTCACTTTCTTTACGGTAGGTAGCGGCCTAGCAAAGGTCCATCACAGTATCGCTTACCATCAGGTGTGCTGTTTGCTCGTTTACCCACAACTGCAATAAAAAAATGTATCATAAAAGTCATTATCATCATCATCGCAACCCATATACCTCCCACTGTTGGGCTCGGGCCTTCTCCACGATGGGAGGGAATTTCACCTACTATACCATGCGGGTCAGACATGTTGGTAGAGGGTTTACTTCGAATTTTCTTTCTCTTGAATAGATGTTATGTGCATATTATATGCCATAGTCGTCTTTTGCGACAACCACGGCAAGAGGGAAGGGGTGAATTGTATTCTTACTTCGTCACCATATGGAAAAAAAATCTCGCTCAGGCATAATTCGATTACATTTCACTTAATCTCATAACTAAATTACAAAAATATTATTTCTGAAATCTGTTTTACGTCCTCATGTAATTCTAAAATTGTATTCTAGAGCGACCTTGAATAAATTTTATTTGGAAATTGAGTATCATTTGTGGAATAATTTTCTGGTGAGAACAAAATTGACAAGTCTCGAAAGTTTATTCTCAATTAGATATTTCAAATTGCTCTATCTGTGTTTTCAGACAATGTTTTGTAGAAGTTAGTACTTAATAAAGTATTGAGTTTGAAAGCTTTTATCTTTTAGAGACCAAAGTTAACACGCATACTACTTAATATTTAATTAAAAGACATTATATCAAATTTATAATACGCATATATCATCTTTGCAAGAGAAGGAAAACTCGAAACAAAACCCTATACTAACCTGTCTGACCAGCATGGTAAGATCAATTTCCCTCCAATTGTGGAAGAGGCTCAAGCCCAACAGTGGGACGTATATGAGCCGAAATGGTGATGAACGATAATGATATTCTTTGTTAGATAAATGCTCGGTTTACATTATAAATCGCTTTTTTAAAGAAACTAATCATGGCTATCACTATCTTATATATTTTAATTGATAAAGGATATTGTCACCACCTATTCCCTTCTCACTGGTAACATAAGAATATGTCTCTGATGACAACTGTAAGACAAATTAGATGTGTAAGCAGGAGACATTGCTGAATAAAGAAAAGATACATCCGGAACTAACTTATCAATCAGAATAATATTAATCAAGTTATTGATAAATGCTATTTACAGGTCAAATATATATCGTCAAACGTATACAGTTAATCGTTTCATTTGCAATGGATTGTTATTTATAACATCTAATATATTAAAACGAATTGTGGTAAATTGGTATAGGGTTTTGTTTCGAGTTTTCTATCTCTTCCATAGATGTCATATGCATAATATATCCCTTAGTCGTCTTTTACAACAGCCACGTGTATGAGAAGGAGTGATGAATTGTATTCTTACTCCATCACCACATGGAAATATATAATAATAATAATAATAATAATAATAAGCCCCTCACAAATCTAACTCCACGTCCGATCCGAACACCTGTGATCACGTGAGGGGCGGACTTTAGCAGCTTTTCAGCTAATTACTTGCTAAAGGCCAACGGAGCTATAGTAAATACAAAATGCGATGCGATTAAGAAGCGGATATAAACTACCCCAGACGGGTACCGGAGTTAACCACGATGGAGAATCCCGTCCTGAGCGCCTAAGCTTGGGCTGTCCCACGTATTCTGGGGGGGGCAACGGATCGCAAATTGTAACTTCTGCCCAGTCCCAAACTGCTGCAGAACGTCAACAAGAATTATCATCACCTAACAGTTTTCCATCTCTTATATCAACCAATTCATTCTCTTGCTTATCGTCTAATTCAACCTCAATAGTTAGTAGTATGTTACCAGAGGATGTTGTGCAAGAGACTGTATCAGCCAATAAACTTGCACCCACCACTAGTACCCTTAACATGCGTAAAAAATGGAATAAAGCAATGAATGAATTCATCTTACGCACTTATCTTCAGCTTACCTTAATGGAAACTGACACCAACGGTTATTTACCACTACTCCACATTAAATTTATTGAAAAATTTCCAGAAATGAACATGATTAGTCGACAAAGAGTAGGTGATCAGAGAAGAGCTATAGTGAATAAAAAACTTCTCACACAAACCGATATAGATCGTATCTACCAAGATGTCCAAAATGAAATCAACCGTATAAAAATAAACACACAAACACAAGATATACAAAGCCAAAATACACAAATACAAAATATACAGACAACCTTACCTATCGTACAGCCTTGTAATTCTTCAAAACCATCAAAAAAGCAACCAGAATTCATTAATCAACGAATGCGTTGGACCACAGAGCACAATGAAGTAATCATACGAAACTATTACAGAATAACACATTTAGAAACAAATCTCTCAGCTTATAGAGGACCTCTACACCAAAAATTTGTTGCCACATTCCCACATCTACTACATATAAATGAGCAACGAGTAGCCGATCAAAGAAGACTAATAATATGCAATAAATATTTAAGCGAAGAAAGACTACAAGCGATCAAAGATGAAGTAAGGAATGAGCTACTTCATCAAAGGAATTGCGAACATCAAGTTCAGAATGATACAGACACACTATTCATACAGTTAGAATTTAATAGTTATCACGACAATAATTATATCAATAATATTGCAACGAGAGCGCACGAAACAGACACACACAATACGAATAATGCACAAGAAATAATAATACCATATTCAGAGCAACAAACTATAGAAATAGAACGAATTTTTAAGGAGGTTTTTAGCTATTTTAAAAATACAGATCCTATACAAAGAACTTACATTCCGAAACAAAAATCATCAAAAAAACTAGCTTCAACGGTGCATTATATTAATAATAATATTCTTTCTAAATATATTAAAGACGATACTGAGTTCATAACCCTACAAACAATTTTGTACAGTGCAGCATGGACAGCAGCTAAAATCAATGGCACTAAGATAGACATACCGCCAAAATTATTAAATAACTGCGTGTTTAAGAGAAATAAACCGAAATGGCAATTAAGATTAGAAAACAGAATTAAGGAGTTAAGAGCACAAATAGAACGATTAACTCAGTACGTCAGAGGAAATAGAAGTAATAAATTAATAAAACACGTAAATTATATACAAACTCATTATAAGGTACACGCCACTCATGAAGAACATAACATGCATTTATCAGAATTTTTAGATACAATGAAGCAGAAACTAGGAAGCATTAGTAACAGACTAAAAAGATACAAAACTTGTAGTCTACGTAAGTTACAAAACAAACAGTTTATTTGTAATGAAAAGCAGTTTTACCGCGGGCTAAAGGTACCGATCACTAACGCAAACTCAACAATTCCCACACTAAATCTAAGTACCACTTCACCAACTAATTCACACAATAACATTAGCTATATAAGTAATAAACCACCGCCTGCTGAAGAACTACGAAATTTTTGGGCTAGAATCTGGGAAAATCCAGTTCAACACAACATAAGGGCTGACTGGATACGCCAGGAACAAAGTTATTACTTAAACTCAGAACCTATGGCCTTTCAATGCATATCGCCGGCAATATTCCACCAAGTAATAAACAAACTGCATAATTGGAAAACACCAGGTTCAGACAACATTCACAACTACTGGTACAAAAAATTTACTCACATTCACCCATTCATACATAAATATATTAACGAATTCATAGAACAACCACACACATTACCTGACTATATTACTATGGGAACCACATACATGCTACCAAAAGATCCCAATGACTTATCCAATGCAGCTAAATACAGACCAATAACCTGCCTCCAAACTATTTATAAAATAATTACTTCTTGTTTAACACAAATCATTTCCAACCACATAGATAAAAATAACGTATTAGCAGAACAACAGAAAGGGTGTCGTAAATATAGTCAGGGATGTAAGGAACAACTTACAATAGATTCCATACTACTCAAACAGACTCAACTAAAGAAAGCTGATATGTATTCAATGTATATTGATTATAAAAAAGCCTTTGATTCCGTACCCCATACATGGTTACTCAAAATTTTAGAAATTTACCGCATACATCCTCAGATTATCTCTTTTCTAACAAGCGCTATGACAAAATGGACGACAAGACTTAGACTGACAACTGACGAAAACACATTTACAACAGAACCTATCAAAGTACAAAGAGGTATCTTCCAAGGTGATGCCTTAAGCCCACTTTGGTTTTGTTTAGCTTTAAACCCACTTTCAAATATGTTGAACTCGTCGAATACAGGATATAGCTTAGTTTATAAGGAAAATGATACTGAAATGCAAAACGATCCCTTAACATACAAACTTAACCATCTCCTATATATGGATGATATAAAACTTTATGGAACCACCGAAAAAGAACTACAACAACTTGTCCAAATTACTGAAAATTTCTCGCAGGATATTTGTATGGAGTTTGGAATTGATAAATGCAAAATTAATTCAATAAAAAATGGCCAACATTATGAACACCAACATCTCACTAAATCTGGTCACGTTATAGAAGCTTTAACAAACAATGAAGTTTATAAGTATTTAGGTTACAATCAGTCAAAACAGATACTGCACACAGATATAAAACAATCATTAGGAAAACAGTTCAGGCAAAGACTAAATATAATTTTACTAAGTCAACTTAAGTCCAAAAATACTTCTAAAGCCATTAATTCATACGCTATTCCCTTTCTCACGTATTCATTTGCTATAATTAACTGGACTAACACTGAACTAAAAGCTCTGCAAAGAATTATTAACACTAATATGACTCAACATAGAAAACACCACCCACGATCATGTATTCAGAGATTAACATTCCCCCGTAGTGCTGGAGGACGAGGTATAATCGACATACTAAATTTACATAATAAACAGATAACAAATCTACGAACATATTTTCATAACAAGGCCCTAACTTCGTCTTTACACAAAGCTGTAGTCCAAACAGATAAAAAGATTACTCCACTAAATTTAAGCGACAGAACACCACAGAAAAATGAAACTCTAGTAGATAGGCTGACAAAGTTAAATGAATGGGCCCAAAAGACTTTACATGGACGCCATCTTAACGACCTAAACCAACCAACTGTTGACAGAGTAGCGTCAAACGAATGGCTTAGGCAAGGGGAATTATTTCCCGAAACGGAAGGGTTCATGCTAGCAATTCAAGACCAAGTAATAGAAACAATGAACTATAAGAAGCACATAATGAAGTTACCGAATTCTTCCAACGATTCTTGTAGAAAATGCAAAGGTGCACCTGAAACTATCCAGCATATAACGGGAGGATGTAGAGCAATAGCCCAAACCGATTACAAACACCGACATGATCAAATAGCTGCAATCATCCATCAATCACTTGCATTGAAATATAAACTCATAACAGAAAAAACAGCTTATTATAAATACACTCCACGTACTATATTAGACACTTCCGATTACAAGCTCTACTGGGACAGAACCATATTAACAGATAAAACAGTACATTTCAACCGTCCAGATATAACACTACACGACAAAAAGAATGAAATAGTATACTTGATAGATATAGCAATACCTAACACACATAACCTTTCATCCACCCACACTGAGAAACTAACCAAATATACAGATCTAGTCACTGAAATAAAATCTCAATGGAAAGTTAAAACAGTTAAAAGCATACCTATTGTTTTATCATCTACAGGAGTCATACCTCATACTCTACATACAAGCCTCCAACTCTTACACATTCAACCACTCACTTACATCACATTACAAAAAGCAGCCATTTTAAACACTTGCAGAATTGTCAGAAAATTCCTATCTATAGATACACATAGAAATACCACTCCTGTGCTTGACTAAAGTCCGCATGAGAGTGTTAACCCCTTACCAACAGGGAGAAACAAAAAAGTTAAAAATAATAATAATAATATTGTTTATTCGAGTAACCAAGACTCAAAAAAGTTAGTGAAACTTAAATCTATGTTAGTATGAAACCTTAACATTAAAACAATTATTAATACATATATATATTACATTAAATTAAAATTAAAAATTACTTACAGTCTACACATGATGTGAGCCACTACCGCAACATCCCATGAGAGATGGCGCAGCAGCGCCCCACATATATGCAATCCAGCCTGCTCGATATCATATTCAGGATACTGTTGGCGCTGCCCCGCACCCTGCGCACCAGGGATGCACACCGCTTACGCATTGTTGAATAAAAGCAATTAACATGCGCATGCGCGAACATCCCCGATGCGCTATAGTAGCGAGGCAGCCCCACCAGCACCCTGAAGGAATTATTATATTGAACGCGAAGAGCGCTATATGACCTTTGCGTATACCTCGCCCACAGGCTGCATGTGTAAAAAGCTGTACAGTAGGCACGAAATAATGTTATTTTAACATCTAGTGTACAGTGTGCAAACCTGCGAGCCAGCATATTTGCCCGAACAGACAACGCTCTCCGCTCTCGTTCAATATCCTCATCGTCCTTAAGGTCAGGGGTCAATATGTGACCAAGATATTTAAATTTAGTAGTTCTCTGTAACGGCGAACCGTTAGGTATACAGGAGGTACAAGATTGGGATATTGACCCCCAGCCCCAAAGACCATGAACTCACTTTTATTACAGTTGTACTTCAGTCCATGTAACATCGCATACTGTTCACAACATGCTATTAACCTCCGCAGTCCACAGATCGACGCACTCAGCAGCACCATGTCATCGGCATAACTAATATTATTGACACTAACTCCGTCTATGTGACAGCCAACCTTAGTGCCGCTGAGCTCGCCGATCAAGTCATTTACATAGAGGTTAAAGAGAGTAGGGGAAGTCAGACCTCCCTGTCTAACACCACACTCCAGCCTATAGGAACGTGACAATGCTCCCGCCCATCTCACGTTGTTTACCTGGTTTCCATACCAAAATTTTAAAATATCTATTATTGCTGGTGGTACTTGCACATTTTCAAGTTTTTTCCATAGAAGATCATAGGAAACCAGGTCCAATGCTTTAGATAGGTCTAGAAAGCAGGCATAGACAGGCGTCCTGCGTGATGTATAATATACAATGGCTTGCTTAAGGCACAACACAGCTGTTTCTGTAGATAGACCAGGTCGGAAACCAAACTGATTATCATGAGGTTTTATGTACTTACTCAGTTGTGCGTTAAGCATGCCATCGAAAACCTTCGATATTACAGTAGCGAGCGAGATGGGCCTATAGTTACGCGAGTCTGCGAGGTCACCCGTTTTATTCTATATAACTATAGACATAATATAAACCGTGAGAATACCCTATGCTTTACTTAAAGAGCGACAGAAAATAATCTCACGCCTTTATTTCAATCTGTCTTATTCTTTGTGTGATTTTTCTTAAAAAATATCATCTTACTATAAAAATATCGCAAACTAATTACTTCTATAATTAGGTGGCAGTCATTATCAGTAAATACAATAATACAACCAATATTACGCCTTGCGTAGAATAATCAAACAATTTAACACACAGTAAAGAATAAGCAAACAATTAACAGAACCATTTTATCGACTATACCACAAACATTACGTTCAAAAACAGAAGTCAAACATCAAGCCGAAATACGTACAAAACGCAGTGTATATTTAGAATACTATTTTTGTAGTGTCTTTCGCCCCTCTGTAATACCGTAACGTTTACACGACACGAAGAAACGGCAAAGGAATAAGAAAGAATGAATAACTCAGTAAGGAGCTTCGATAAGTTCGAGACTAAAAATTTGCGTAATTCTCCACATACATTAAGTATTACAGTTTTAAAAACTTTTTAATAATAACATTTATTTTGGGACAAGGGCCATAGGTGTTAGTAACAATTTGCTTAAGAACTAACTACTTAGTGTTAGTAATTACATACATATTTTAAAAGGAAAACTTTATTTTATTAAAACATTATGAAAGCAAACATTAATGTATATTTTAAGTTTCGAATCGAAACTTCAAGGATAAGGATCTTTAATTGGTCCATATACTTTTGTATATTTGTTATGACATTTCTCTGTTAATTGTGAACTAATTTTCAGGTTGTTTTTTTTTTATTCGAAAGGACACTAAAATTGTAGAGGCGAATTGAATAACGGAGTTTATGTTTAGCATCTTATTTAAAATATTCGAATTTGTATTCTCTGTAAGTCTTTACATTTGATACGTTGTAGGCAAGCATTAAAGATAATTAGTCCGCCATCTTGGGCGTTCCACCATGTTGGATTTAGAATAACGATGCACAGCTAATCATGTTTTGCCTCATCCAAACGGAATCTGTATACAAAATTTTAGCTCAAACGGTTGAATATATCTGCTTCAAAATAGAGTTTCAAGCTTTAGAAGTCGTAAGTTGGATTTAAAATGATGTCACTTTATTTGTTCGAGTTACTCTTAGCAAGCTCTTTTATTTGGTACCAATGTTGTAGGTGTGCATTAAATAAAATTAGTCCGCCATTTTGTACGTGCGGCCATTTTCGATTTATAATGACGTCACAAAGTTAAGCATTTGTTGTCATCCAAACCGAATATGTATACAAAATTTTAGCCCAATCGGTTAAAAAATCTGTTTCAATATAAAGTTTCAAGCTTTAGAACTCCACCATATTGGACTAAGAGTACGTTCATTTTATTTTTTTTTTTCTAGAAACTCTTAGCAAGCCCTTTCATTTGATACCCATGTTGTTAGGAGTGCATTAAATATAATTAGTCCGCCATCTTGTAGGTGCCGCCCTGTTAGATGTAGAATGACGTCACTCAGTTAACCATAAATTGTCATCTAAACCAAATGTATATACAAAATTTCAGCTTAATCGGTTGAGGGTATCTGCTTCGAAATTGAGTTGCAAGATTGCACCCGAACAGATTTACAAATTACATACCTACATTACAAGTTAAAGCTTGTAAAAATGATCGCTGGAAACGTACAGTTGAAGACCATAACATTTCCAGGTGAAATGCATAAACCCTGCTACAGTGTAGAGTGATATTTTAGTAAAACGTTGACGAGGATAATAAATCAAACAGCTCCACAGAACACTAGCCATGAAAGAGTCGGTAGATACATATAATTCTGATACTTCTAACCACATCAAACGTAAATAATTATAACGTATATATTGACTTATATATGAAATATTATCTTTCATTATCATCTTGGCTCATATACGTCCCACTACTGGGTTATAGGCTCCTCTGCAATGGGAGGAAAATTGACCTACTACCCCATGCTGGTCAGACGGGTTTCTATAGGGTTTTATTTCGAACATTTCTTTTCTTACATAGATTTTATCTGCATATTAATTCTTTAGTCATCTTTCACAACACCCACGAGCAAGAGAAGGGGTGGTGATTTGTATTCTTACTCCGTAACCGCACGGACAAATGCTATTTATCTGCTCAAATTATATTTGATTTTTTTGTTCGAGTTACTCTTAGCAAGCTCTTTTATTTGATACCAATATTGTAGGAGTGCATTAAATAAAATTAGTCCGCCATTTTGTACGTGCGGCCATTTTGGATTTATAATGACGTCATTATATTTGATTTTCATGATAACTTTAATATAATATCCTCTTTTGAACACAGTGTAGTCCAAATTTAAGCCTAATTATTTAAATAGCAGTTTCCAGTTAGGCCAGGAATTTATTCCATAAGGGGATAGATCGCCGCCACCCAATGGCTGAATACCAACAGATAAAGATGTTCGACCAACCCATTCCCTGGACAAGGGAGGTCAAATATCTGGGTGTGACCTTGGACAGACGACTGACCTTCGGTCCTCACATAGGGCTAGTCCGCGCGCGCGCAGCCCTAGTGCTAGGATGGTTACACAGCTTAGTACACGCCAAATCTAAGCTATCTCTCTCTAGTAAAGTTAGATTATACACCGCTTGTATACGTCCTATCATGACGTATGCTAGTGTAGTGTTCACACAAGCGAAGCCACACAGGCTACATCGGCTACAAACATTACAGAATAGGTTCATGCGCCGAGCGACGGGAGCACCGTGGTACATGCGCAATGTGGATCTTCACATAGATCTTGGCTTGCCGACCATCAGGCAATTCATGAAACAGTGCTCCCGCCGCTACTTCGACTCTGCCGCGACACACCCGAACCCATTAGTGGTAAGGGCGGCTTCTTACATCCCCTCTAAAATGTCCGCGATCAAACAACCGCGACTAATACTCAACGAACCCGACGACGCTATTACTCTCGCCCAGACTGAGGCATACACAGCCCGCGAGGCCTTGACAAATAGTAATAAATATCCACGTTACCGCCCCCGCCAACGGGGAAGGAAGACGTGTCGCGTTAAAGTCATAAACGTGGGAGTGCCCACTTTGCCAGCGACCGCCCGAGCCGAGGTCCGTACCCCACAGGGGGTGCCCTCGGGATCGGTCGCTTAACTTTAAACGGGTCGAGAGCCCTCAGCGCTCACCCACCAGTCCGGGTAAAGTTGTCACAGCCATCTGAGGCTAACAACTAAGTCATACAAAAAAAAAAAAAATAGGCCAGGAATTTTATAACGAATTCTCAAGCTTAATGCTTCAGGTTTAATAGTAGTAGGACTACACTGTTGACAGTTGTTTGTCTTCAGCCACGAGCCGGTCCGTCCGGGATAGTAACATACTCTCGCAGAAAATCGACGTCCGAGCATTAGCAATTTATTACCGAGCTTCATTTGACATTACACTGGAACTATTAATAAGCATGTTGTAAGATGTAATTTTATTTAAAAGAAATTAGAAAAATCAATAAAAAATAGACAATCCCGCTGAGTTTCTTGCCGGATCTTCTCAGAGCGGTCGCGGTCCAATCCGGCGGTAATTATAACTTTAAGAAAAATGTAAAAAAAAATGACAATATGTAAGTGCCCCCGCGGAGTTTATACATAATAAATGATTTGAATTTGGTGAAAGAGTGAGCCGAAAGCCCAACTTTCTGAGGGTATTATTATGTGGTGGGTTTTAGTAATGCCTTTAGTATCATAGAACCTCATTGCACGCATTCACACTCCCTTCACTTACTTCGCGGTAGGTAGCGGCTTTGCAAAGGTCCATGAGCGGCAGCAATACTTAGCACCAAGTGTTTGCTCATTTGACACCATCATCATCATCATCTTGCTCTTATCCCAATTACTTGGGGTCGACGCAATATGTCATCTGTTTTGACATATTGCAAAAAGTTTCGGCAATGACTTTTATGATCGGCCGCCTGCCTGACGTCAACCCTCCTTGGGAATGTAATCGTTGACCCAAATGGTACCAGATGGAGTTGGTCCGGGTCAATCTAGGGCTCTTAGTCGTCTTTTATGACACCCACGAGCAAAGCAAGGGTTGGTAGTATTCAGGTGCTTACCGGACATGGGGTCTTCGGTAAGTACCTGCACAAAATTGGAAGAGAAGAGGCCCCAGGATGTCATGAGTGTGGCGCGGCAATTGACGATGCGCGCCACACACTAGAAGTATGCCCCGCCTGGGGGCCTCAGCGCCACGTCCTGTCAACGGACATGGCAACAACAGACCTGTCGTTGCCGACCATCATCTCCAAGATGCTCGGCAGCGACAGCTGTTGGTCGTCGATGGCCTGCTTCTGTGAGGCTGTCATGACAAGGAAGGAGGCCGCGGAGCGGGCACGCGAGGCGCTTGCGTCCGCTGACTCGCTCCGCCGGCGACGACCAGGGAGGAGGAGACGCCGCTATGCGCTCCTCCACCCACCACTCTGAATGACGACAGGACGTGGCCAGACGGCCAAGCGTTGGGGTGTCGGGGATAGAATGTTATCAGACGATCTCTCCGGCACCCCGTAAAAGCGCGGAAGGGGCCGCTGTGGTTTTAGTGGGTATTTCGGTCACTTCTGTGGCCGGCGAGTCCCACACACACTCCCCTGTCTGTAACCGGCGGGGGAATAGTGCGCAAATGCATTTCCACAGCGTGAAAAAAAAAAAAAAAAAAAAAAAAGGGTTGGTAGTATTCGAAGCCGCTACCACACAGCACACACATTGCTCATTTGACACCGTTTGCAATAAAAAAAAAATACCAATCTTGTAAGCAGTTTCTTCATATACTTCTACGTCTGAATTTCTATCATAAAATTTATATTTATAGATAACTAGCAATCCGCCCTCGCTTCGCTTCGGTTATAGGTTATAGTCGTTTTACCCGCGTAGTTCTCGTTCCCGTGGGAATACCGGGATAAAATATAGCCTAGTTTACGCTCTGATATTATAGCTTTCCATTGGTGAAAGAATTTTTGAAATCGGTCCAGCCGTTTTGAAGATTATCCGGAACAAACAGACAGACAGACAGAGACAAAAAAATTTTAATTGCTATTTTAGGCATAGGTGTCGTGCAAATAACCGTGTGAGCATGAAAAAAGCCTATTATTTTAACATTACAAACAGACACTCCAATTTTATTTATTGGTATAGATTGTGGATGGGTAGTGCTACACTATGCAACACTGATTACTCTTTCTTTTACAAAGATAAGGGGCTAAGGCAAAGATAAGGGTTAAAAAAAATTTACGACGAAATGAATTGTATTGCAAGAAAAAGGTAAACAGCGTAATTATTTTCATCGAGTTTGTTTAAATTTATCATTATTTCCTTTTTTTATTATTTTTATCTTACGTTAAAGTCATATTAATTGCATTAAAATTTTAATAAATTAATTTGTAAACTGCTAAAGTTATTAACTTATTGAACTTTGGTATTCAAATAACGAAAACTGATAACAATTTAGTTAAATATTTCTCTAGTCTAGAACTAGATTAAAACAAGTTTAGAGCTTATAATTATTAATTCTAAACTATATGAATATTAAGTTACTAAGCTAATTGCAACTTCAAATGTTCAAATGTTTGAATTTTAAACACTTAATTTGTAGGATCAGTGTTCACTATTATGAAAACAAAACTACGAGTTAACTCCTTAAGTTTCGAGAATACCTCAAGTAATATTGGTTGCCAACCTCAAATATTTGTCCAAACATTTGTTGGATACTGTCTGGCAGGCCGCCAATATACATGAATCATCGCACGCGGCAGAAACCACCGGCTATTTGTCAGCATTACAGTAGGGACGCGCCACGCTTGTATTAAGTGGGGTATTTTTTCGTAGGGGATCATATTCGACGTGGTATTGATTAAAGTAAATATTATTATATTGTTGAGCTTTAAATATGGCGTTACACTAAAGCTGTTCTTGATTGATTTTTGGGGGATTTTTTATGTATAATTTTTATTATAAAACACTTTTTTTGGGAATAAATTCGTTTATAACAAGCTGTACTGGTGTAGACATACACAGTTTATATGATTCATAATAGTTGATACAAACTTAATACCTAATCTCCGTGTGGTGATGGAGTAAGAATTCAATTGGCCGGTGGCGTAAAAGACTACTAAGGGATGCAGATAGGCTGCAGGTGATCGGACAGGGGATTTAGTCCAGCATCCACGGAGAGGCTAGCCTCGCGATGTCCCGTGAAGAAGACGTCGATGGGAGAGGATATTACCTCGGGGGTATTTCGGCGGGCCGACCACTGATGTCAAGGAACTTTGCAGCGGTGGTCAGCCCAACAACGAAGATGAAGTGCCATAAGGTGGGTTACGTGGTCGCGCGCCGCACTTCTCTAGCCCCAGACGGAGCCAGGCGGCAGATGCGCTGGCCGTAGTCCACACCCAAAACAAAAAAATAAAAGGGATGCAGATAACATCTATGTAAGGTAAGGAAAACTCGGCATAAAAACCTATGCCAACAAGTTTGACCAGGGTGGTATAGTTGGTCAATTTTGGTCAATCCTCCCATTGTGGAGGAGGCCTGAGCCCAACAGTGAGACTTGTGTGGGCTGAAATAATGATAATGGTGATGACTGTATTAATCTTCAAGAGATTTCTTTGTATGTTTGTTCATTTGTCTGTACGTGATCTCAGTAATAAATATCGAATTATAAAATCGGCCAAGTGCGAGTCGGACTCGCGCACGAAGGGTTCCGTACCATTGACTAGGTCAACAAGTGGAGGGCAATAGGGAGGCTATTGCCACTATCGATATTGAACATAAAATCAAGTTTCTTGTATGGGAACTCCCCTTAAATATTTATTTTATTTTTAGTATTTGTTGTTATAGCAGTAATAGAAATACATCATCTGTGAAAATTTCAACTGTCTAGCTGTCACCGTTCTTGAGATATAGCCTGGTGACAGATGGACGGACGAACGGATGGACGGACAGACAGCGAAGTCTCAGTAATAGGATCCCATTTTTACCTTTTGGGTACGAAACCCTAAAAAATGGAATCTTTTAGAATTGGATGAAAAAAGAAGCATAGATTGTAACAAGATAAAAGTAAAAACTAAAACCCAACTACTACAAAAAAAGAGTTATCGGATAAATACGGATGAAGCTGTATGCTAATAATATGTAGATTTGAAATGTACAACTAACGCCCTTTCCAATGATTTGAAACACGACAAATTTATCTCAAATTTATTTTTTAACACAGTACTTTACGACCTCTATAGGGCACCATATTAAATTCAGTGACACATCATATAGCCTATAACCAGCAGACGATCAAGACGTTTCTAATGATTCATTTGTCCGGTTCTAATAAATAGTTGAGGAGCTATGAGGGCACAGATAAACATACTTACATAGCCTGTCAAAATCATAACCCTCCGTAGTCGGGTAAAAAATAAGACTGTAAATATCGAGCATAATTCTGCCGAAGAATATATTATAATTAGAACAAACAGCAACGAGGGGAGAGTTAGCGTTGTTATGTATACTTTGTCACTATAACAACCGTTATAATAACAAATTCGTATTAAAATCTCAACTAACAATAAGTTTTTCATTCATTCATTCATTTTAGCCTATCGCCGTCCACTGCTGAACGTAGGCCTCCCTCATGTTACGCCACAAAGTACGGTCCTGTACCGCCTGCATCCAACGACGCCCAGCAACCTTCACCAGGTCGTCTCTTCACCTAGTGGGAGGCATCCTACACTGCGTCGTCCGATACGTGTCCGCCACTCGAGAACCTTTCTTCCCCAGCGGTTGTCGGTTCTTCGAGCGATGTGGCCTGCCCATTGCCACTGCAGCGTGCTAATTCTTCGTGCTATGTTGTTTACCCGATCTTCTGCGGATTTTCGTATTTCGGATTATATCTCGCAGAGAAATCCCGAGCGTAGCCCGCTCCATAGCACGCTGAGCGACTTTGAGGAGTTATTATTCTTAGTTATCTCAACTAAGTTTTATGTATTAACAATATTTTAAAGCCACAATAATTTAGGATAGAGACGTACATATTTTCTTCACAGCCCATATACTATCGATAATTATCTCCTCTGTAACCCTACAAATATTACATATGTTAAAATGTTAAAATTTGTCAAGATGTTACGATGTTTGTTACTTAATCACGTGTAAACCGTTGAAAAGATTTGGTTGAAAATTGCCACAGGGATATACTCCAATAGGGCAAATAGGACCCACTACAATAAAGTAAATCTCTATAAAATCTTATACGAAATCGCGTGATCAGCGGTAAATTTCCATACCATAAAGGATTCACGTTCATTGGTGCAAAATATATGTGTTTACTCTTGAATCTCGATTCCAATCCTAAATTCAATCGCAGCTCGAATTTTAGCAGTTTGGTACTCTTGAACGCGACACTAGCGCACGATTGGAGTCAAATTCGGTAGAATTTTTTAAAACTAAATGAATTTGACTCTCGTCAATTAAGTCAAAAATTTGCTACTCCCGACGTCATTTTGACGTATACATTCAAGTTTAAAATCGTTAACGTTGCACAAGACAGCGCCTTTGTGATCGAGTTCGGTAACGTTATTAATTTAAAATAATAAAATACGGCACTCTTGGTGAAAATAATAACAGCAAACGCGAAGAATTCATTCTCGATTTTGTTTAAGAGTACCAAATATAAGTTTGGTGAGATTGGAATTGAATCAGATTCGAAATTGGAATTGATTTCAAGGGCAAGCCTAATGGTCTGAAGAAAGCTTCACCTAGGTACTTGCCTTTTAAGTAACATCTTACACAATTTAAAAACAAAATTTGTTTAAATATTAATTATATATGTAGATTTTTTTATCTTTTATGTAAAATTTAAATGTTAGATAGTGAAAACGACCATTAAATTAGGACTTAAAATATATTAGTGGCCGTTGAGTGGTCAAAATTCGACCATAATTCCTTTAAATATATTTTTCTGCTACAGAATTTTATTTTTAATTAATTATATGAGTATGTAGCATATGTATTATATACATAACATATATATTATTTATATTAAGTAAGCTGTATTTTACTAATCTTTATATACTTATATAAATCTTCTGTTCATGTGTTTGTAATTTAACTCCTTCTAACAGCCGTTTTTACGACCGACTTGAATGATTTTTTGTGGCTGTGCCGATAGATATTAGAATAATTCAGATTAATAATAATTGGGACCGGTAGGTGGCACTGTAATTAATTTCATGGAGAATTACTTTTACATTTTTTTTAGATTTGAACAGAACAACGTCTGTGGGGTTAGCTAGTAACTAATATGCCATCAAAAACATAACTTGTAAAAAAAACCAAGTCTCGCAACTCAATTCTTCTAATATAAAAAGTTGTGAGATTCGTGTAATAATACCATGTCAGTTAATATATTCAGTCCCTACTTAAGGGACCTTCTGTCTTAAGTTATTACGTAATTAGCTAACCTAAGAACTTCTTGTAGTGACCTTCTTGTAGTGGCCTGAATTGGTTCGAGAAAATTATGTTACGGCAATATCGCGATTTTACTCGACTTGGTGGGGCCACTGCCTTGCTCCCAGATTTATATCTGGGAGCAAGGCAGTTATTAATATATTTATATATAAATATCTATTAAACATTGTCATCATAATTATGATTATTTGACATTCAGTTCGACCAGAGACTTTAATAATAAACAAAATTGTATATGTGTGTGTGGATTGCGTAGTAGCGTCATGTTTTATTTATTTACTAGCAACCCGCCCTCGCTTCGCTTTGGTTTCAGTCGCCTTACCCGCATAGTTCCCGTGCCCGTGAGAATACTGGGATAATATATAGTCTAAGCTACTCCATACATAGACACCTGGTAGTAAAATATTATAAACATCGGTCCAGCCGTTTTGAAGATTACGTCAAACAAAGAGACAGACAGATAAAAAAAACTTAAACTGCATATTAGGCATAGGTGACGTGCAAATAACCGTGTGAGCATGAAAAAAGCCCAGCATTTCGACATTACAAACAGACACTTCAATTTTATTTATTTGTATTGATTTAATGTATTTCTAATTCATTGTTATATGAAATTTTAGTTTTATTCACTTTTCCCCAATATTCTTAAACTTCTTAAAAAGCGGTACCAAGTTTTTGTTTCACGTATTTAGATAAGTATAGGCAAGTGATCCCATCACTAAAGACATTATGCTGAGACTAGTTTCACCGACGCATGTGTGATATGACAAGTGTCGGGGCCTTTTTTGCGTCGCCATATCTCGAACACCTTTTTGTAGTTGTCACTTTCGGCCTTTTTGTACGAGTCCCTAATGAATTCTATTTTATTATTTAATCGCTTTAGGCGAGACATTCAAAAAGGTGCTTTCAACTTTTTTATTATTAAATTTTTATGTAAAACATGATACAAGAGTTGTGTTCGTAATCAATATATTACGCAGAAGTGTTCCATTGATCCATCCATCAACCTATCGACCTATTCATGGGCCTCCCAATCTTCGAGAACTAAAGGGAGAGTATTTTCTAAGAATATTCTAGAGGCATCTCGTAATTTGACTGCACAGATGGCGAAGTGGTTAGGAAAAGACCTATATTGCCAGTATCGCGGGTTCGAATCCCATGCAGGACAACACTTTATGCAATCCGCAAATTGTTGTTTTGAGTCTGAATGTAATTTGTCTCAGTTAATTATATGTTTGTAAAGTCCCCGCAACACAAGGAAGGAAGTTCCTTGGTGCAGGGCGTTGATTTTTTATATTAGAAAAAAATACATATCTTCGGCATCATCATCACCATTGCCTATTGCCCAGTGCTGGGCTCAAGCTTCCTCCAGAATGGGAGGGCAATTGATCTACTATACCACGCTAGTCAGACGTGTTGGTTAGTTTTGTTTTAGTTTTCCTTCTCTTATATAGATGTTATATGCTTATTTTATCCTTTAGTCGTCTTTTACGACATACACGGGCAAGAGAGAGGGTAGTGAATTGTATTATTAATCACTCACCGCACATCTTCGGCATTTAATGTATTTATGAATATTCAAGAATTATTTTTGTTTCTTTTTTGGGTGTTGGATTACGGTCGGCGCCCTCCTCGCTCCATTCCATCCAGGGCGACAGAGGGGCGTAAGCACGCACACCCGGAACCCACCCACATAGCACGTCGCCTTCGTCGTTGGGTCGGCCACCGGTGCAGAGTTCCTTGATTTCAGTGGTCAACCTGACGGAATACTCCAAGGGAGTAAGTACCCTCTCCCTTCGACGTCCTCTACTGGGCCGCCGGTCGCCGTCGCGAGGCTAACCTCTCCGCGGGTGCCCGGACTATATTCCTGATATATCACCCGCATGAATATTCAGGAATGACTGTCGGTCAAGGCAATTATTATCAAACAAAAAAAGACAACAATATCTGTCGTGTGAAAGCCTAAAATATTTTGTCTCATGCTGCTCAATGATTACTATAATTAAAAATTTATGCGTGGTAGAACATGATTAATTAATAATAAGGATATGACTTATTTAAATCATTATAATGTATATATTGCTTTCATATCAACTCATACACTTCCCACTGTTGGGCAATTGATCTATTACACCACGCTGGTCAGACTTGTTGGTTTAAGGTTTTGTTTCGAGTGTTGCTTCTCTTGAATAGATATTGTATGTATTTTATATCCCTCAGTAGTCTTTTACGACCCATGGGCAAGAGAGCGGGGCTGAATTATATTCTTACTCCGTCAGCACACGAACGATTAGAAGTAATATCTGGTTGACCAAGCTTTGCTCGGTATATTTTTTGTTGTATTTTTGCCGAACTTATTTAGATATATATTAATAAAAAAATAAACTGAAATAATGAAAAAAATATCAAAAATTACAAAAGCAGAATAATAATAACACCGAGATTCGATCCCACGCTGTTTGAATGCCAAAACAAAACAAAAAGAAAACTGGAAATCTTCCTAACTGAGCTATTATCACTCTTGACAACGGCGACGAAATTCGAATTCCTATTCAAAGAATGTCAGTAACATTTTATGTCATTGTATTGATTAGCTAAAAACACCGAC
Source organism: Lymantria dispar (assembly GCA_032191425.1). NCBI lineage: Eukaryota > Metazoa > Arthropoda > Insecta > Lepidoptera > Erebidae > Lymantria > Lymantria dispar. The sequence continues at coordinate 27,568,332 of CM063442.1, forward strand.
AAAACAACATTTTCTATAAATAAAACCTAGCTAGATCGATTTTTTGGCCCCGAAACCTCTAGTATGCCAAATTTCATCAAAATCGTTGGAGCCGTTTGCGAGATCCCGAAAATAATTGCTCGTTAAAATTGCTGTTAGAATTGCTCGTTTAAAGATATAAGGTAACAACGGACAATTAACAATTAACTAATAAAGTGCATTCGCACTACAATTAGTAATACTAAACTATAAAATTTATAACAAAGCCAGTTTCATTATAATTATGAAAACTGAAACTTGACGATAACGTAGCCAGCTGTTAATAGTAGCTGAAATGTTAATCGTTTGTAGCGTATACATCTGTCAAATTATACTCGTTTTAGAAATCTTAATATTTAAGTAACACCTAAAGCAAGCTTTTTGATACTTACCTCGGGTGCCGCATTCTAGATTAAATACTTTGTTATACATATATATCGCTCAATCTTTTTTGTAATACCTTGATGGGTTTTTACGAATCTTATACATACCCACTACAACAACTTATTCTTTGATCTAATATTAATTACAATTTGCAAATTAGAAACACAAAGGTTTATAACCAATGTGTGTTACCAATGATAACTTATGGCACTGAAACCTGGTCTCTAAATGTCGACCTCATAAAAAAGCTCAGTCACTCCACATGTTATGGAGAGGGCTATGCTCGGTATTTCTCTGCGTAATAAAATCCGGAATACGGCAACTCGTAGAAAAACGGATGTAACCGACATGGTACGAAGAATTAACAGGCTGAAGTGGTTAAATATAGGCCACATCGCTCAACGAACCGACAACCGCTGGCGAAAAAGGTTCTCGAGTGGCGACCACATATCGAACGATGCAGTGACGCGCCAGTAGGTGGATCGACGACCTGATGAAAGTTGCTGATTGTTGTTAGATACAGGCGGCACAGAACCGTACTTAGTGTAGGGATATGAAAAAAATATCGATTTTTAGAAAAATCGATTATTAATCGATTATTTATTTGTAATAATCGATTTTTGAAATCGATTATGAAAATGAGAAAAATCGATTATCAATCGATTTTTTACTATTCGAAATTAAGCGATTATTCATGGCATAGGATTGTTTCAGGTGTGTTTTCATACTATATTACAAAATAAAGCTCACATTTCCTAAAAAAAAAGGTCATCACAATCCTGTTGGCAGAAAAAAAATCGATTATTTAAAAATCGATTATTTTCCCTCCAGTTCACATCCCTAACTTTGTGGTGAAACATAAGGAAGGCCTACGTCTAACAGTGGACGCCGATAGGCTAAAAGATAATTGCTTATCAGTAGAATAATGTAAAGAATATATATAAAGACAATATCATTTTCCTCGTTTATTACGGTAAATGGTTTAAATCAATAACAGTCATCATCACCTTAGATCAGCGGTCGGCAACCTTTTGGCAGGATAAGGCCACAAGGTGGCGAAATAAACTAAAGGCGAGACGTACTTGTGATTTACCCTAGATTCTACCTGATACTTGCGTATAATTGGTCATATCCGAAGCGCGTTCGTAAGGCTGGATCCACATTATACGGTATACCGTCGATCGCGGTTCGTTAATGCATTTATTTTGATATTTAAGTATAACTTAATTACGAAAAATTCACGGGCCGTAAGTGAGAGACTCGCGTGTTGCCTACCGCTGCCTTAGATAACCGGTTATTCGATGGCCCCTTGCCCCTAAAAGGCGAGGCATATTGGCATACTTGAAAGGCTGATCAGATGAGTTGATTTAAAAAACATAAATGGTAATTTTTAAAATATGACATTTAATTAAAAAAAAGAAAACAAATAAGTGCTTACAATTAATTGGAGCATTAGCTTCTATTGTTAGAAATTGTAACACCATTTTTCCCAAATGCGCCAAAAGAGTATTACCTACTTCAAAAATTACTCACAATGATCGAATAATTTATTTTAATTACATAAAAAGACATACATTATTAAACGTAATATATGAACCAGATTTCCAACATATCGTATAATTTCAAAGAACATTAAGCTGACATTAATATAGCTATAAAATACGCTAAAGGATATTGTATAACATAAAATAGGAACAGATTTAACCAATTGGTACTAAATAGCACAAATATCACTGAATTTTAGATATCATCTTAAGCGAAACTGCGAAACCCTTATACGAAACGCTGCCATTAAACAAAGCTATCCCGAGGTGATTGACCTCCAAAAATCGTTTGCTTCAGTTATCTTTCATTCAATCTAACAAACCATGGACCTTTAGAACCAATGAGGCGCTACTCATAGTCTGAGGGCTTAATAGAATGGGCAATAAAAAAGGTAAAAGCCCGTTCACGAATTGCCAGGCTAGTCTTTGAGTTCAAGTGCTTGTTGAAGATTACACTAGAGAGAGAGAATGGACTCGTAAGTATTATTGGCATATTATATTGTAGCCAATTGTATTAAGAACAATCGAATATACGGATTTGATATCAATTCAGGGGAAATCAACTTTTATAGTCGCAAATTGGAACAAGTACCTAGAGTATTGGACAATATATTAAACGAAATATGAAATAAATTATAATTGATTGAATTAAGCGATATATGGCGGCAATCCATCATTATTTTAAAATGGAGGGGAGGAAGGGGGACCCACTATTATCCCACGATTCATCAATATATCGCACACCACAATGGAATGGATATGGGATAGGATCAAGGTGGAATAGAAGATCCGACGTCCTCCCCGAGGGGGATTCCTCAGGGCTATTCCGTCGGTCCGACCACTGACGACAAATCATTCTGCAGCGATGATCGACCCAAGGACGAAGGCGACGTGTCACGGGTGGGTTACGGGTGTGCATGCTTACGCCCCTCTGTCGCCCCGGACGAAGTCGGGTGAGGAGTGCGCCGACCGTAACCCACTCCAAAAAAAAGGTGGAATAGAAAATAAGGAAGATGGCATAATCGTTACGCTTAGCAGATGCGTTGGTCGTTACAGCAGGGAGTTATGAGAGTGGTGTATTATTGTAATCTCAAACTGTCACTACATAAGAACTATATTGTGTTGTGAATTATATTATTTTTTTATACAGGGTGTATCAGGTTATGGGGCAACTGGTCAAAAGGGAGCTAGGCAATGGTGGTAGGAACCCACGAAAAAAATTTGAATGAAAAATATCGATTCGTTAAGGAATTAGAGACATGTAAAGTTTTCAATTTTGTCATCGCTTCTTCGTGTAAATCTGATTAAAATATATAAAATCAATGATACTTAATACGCAACATACTTATACTTTGTTAAATGATCATTAGAAATTAAATAAATCAAAGATCACATTCACATAAGCAAGACAAACTTCGCTTTAAAACAGCGGCCTATGACCGTTGAACGCTCGCCGTTGTACCTAAGATGTCATTGAAACGTTTGCGCAATTCTAGGTATGAATGAATGAAATTATACTATCGAAGCTTTACATGCCTACATGTATTCTGTCTGTACGTATATATATAATACGTAACATTTAAGGCGTAAACTCTAAGATACATTTTTTTAAATCACTATAACTTTTATGTTATATTGTTATTTGTGTAATGTACATTCTAAATACGATCTATGACCGTTAAACTACAACATACTTGAACAGTTGCCCCATAACCTGATACACCTGTATATAAAAGACACTTTGGACTAAGAATATAATCCTTGTATTGCAAGGGAGAAGCTTTACAAACATAATTAATGGATACTACCTACATCCAGACTCTGAACAATAATTTGTCAATCGTACAAAGTATTGACCTGCGTGAGATTCGAACTACACTGGCACATTAATGTTGGTACTCGTATCTGAACCACTTCCCATCTGTACAGTCAAAAATTCTTATTACGTCACTACATTTTTTAAAATACTTATTTGGAAACCAAAACTTAAAAGAATCATTTGGTGTGTCATCGTCATCGTCACATTTCATATACATCCCACTGCTGGGCTCGAGCCTCCTCCACAATGGGAGGGAGACTTTACCATGCTGATCATACAAATTGATATAGGATTTTACTTCGAGTATACCTTCTCATGCATAGATGTTATATGCGTATTATATCCCTTACTCGTCTTGTACGACATCCACGGGCAAGATAGGGAGTGAATTCTTCTTACTAATTATTCTTACTCCATCACCATACGAAAAATTATTAATATGTATATATTATTTAATAATGAATGATATGTATCATTTCTAACATGAAACGCGATTCATTTTTTATCATTATACTAGCTGACCCTGCAAACTTCGTACCGCCTGTTTTTGTAATTATGTTGTTTAATATTTATCAATTTGGTTTTAGTATTATCCGTGTGGTGACGGCGCGCGGCGTAAGAATACAATTCATCACCCGTTGGTGTCGTAAAGATGCATATAATATCTATGCAAGAGAAGGAAAACTGAAACAAATCCCTATATTAACACGTCACGTTTGTGGGGCTGTTTTATCAATATGTAGCAGCATTGGTATTTTATAATAATTAAATAAATAAAAAAATAAATAAATATATATATTATTTTATCTATATATATATATATATATATATATATATATATATATATATATATAGATAAAATAATATTAACAAAAGCACTATAGTTTTTATGATAACTATAAAGATTTGATAGCAGTATTATTAAAATAACAAACAGTCAATATTCTCATAAAACACTTTACGGATATCATTTTATGTTCATTTAAAAACCTTAAAATCATCTGTCTAAACTGAAAAATTAACACATTCATTTTGAGTATTAAGAATGATGAGAAGAAATATATTCAACTTGTAGGTGCTATCCCAAATGGTAATTAATAGTCTCGTCATGACAGTTCACATTTGGTATTCTTGTCCATGGGTGTCGTAAAAGACGACTATGGGATTAAATATAGATATAAGATTCATGCAATAGAAGGTAAACTTGAAATGAAACCCTATACGCCTGATCAGCGTGGTAGGTAGGTCAAATTTCCTCCAATTTTGGAGGATGCTTGAGCCCTACAGGGACCCATACGAGTGGAAATGTTAAATGATGATGGTGGAGATACTTAATAATAATATTTACCGATTATTTAGAACACAACAACCATGGTAATATAAAATATGTTGACCCACTACTAGGCTCGACCCTCCTCCATAAAGGGAGGGAAATTAGCCTACTATACCAGACTAGAGACGAATGGACATATTGTAAGGGAATGCGTATATCTTAATTTTGAGTTTTTCTTTTCTTGGATGTATTTTATCAGCATATGATATTCCTTAGTCCTGGTATGTAGTACTGGTTACGAATATTCCCAACCCTTACATTGTTCGTGGATATTATTAACCTGGGCCTACTCCATCTGATACCCTTTAATCAGCAATCATCAGGGAGGTTTGACGTCAGGCAGGCAACCAGCCATAAAAGCATTGCCAATAACTCTGTAATATATACGATGGAGTGTATATTGCGTAGACTTCAAGTAATTGGGATAATAACAGGATCATAATTATATATGACACCCTTAAGTTGTTTTTTTACGATACTCACGGACTAGAGGGAAGGGAGAGGTTAGGTAACAGTATTTTTACATCATTACCATGTGAAGAGATAAATTACTTAAAAAAATCTACCAAACAACGCAACATTGAATAGTTTTCATTGCGTTTCACATAACAATATAGTTTTATTGCAAATAACGCGAGCATTCTACTAATAAACTTTTGTAATATTAGCACATATAATAGAATAGAGAGTAGATTAAAAACAATAAAAAATGCAAGTGCAATTTCCATTCGTTAATATCGTAGTTAGCCTTTTTTATAACTGAATATGGTTCGGTTTTACCTTACTCAGTTATCTAAAGGTGATGGCAATCCATTCGACGTGTGGACGATGTGATTGTTAGGGTAAAGTCAATAGCAAATATAAATATGTCATGTTTAATTTAGGGCTAATTAATAACCACACAATTGTCCCTATTTTTACGGGCACATCTAGATTATTGATGGATGGCATCTTAGTCAAAGACGAAGAGGTAAGCCGCCTTTACTGCTACTGCCCCCCAACCTCCCAAAGCTTCATAAAGTAGACATATAAATAAATAAAAAAATAATTACATAATAATCTTCTAAAGTCATATACATATGGGCCATTGTTTGGCTCAAGCTTTCCTCAATTTTCTTTTCGTTGCGAGGTGCAATAGAAAGAGAATTGGTTATTGGACGTGAGAGCCCTTAGTCTTCCCGTGACCATGAACTCTTAGAAGTATTGAAATATCGGCAAATTAAAATCTAAATACAAACACGATATAATCCTTAAAAATAGTTTTATTTCAAAGAAAATTGACTACTAGGTTAATTTTCTAATACCAAGCTGTTAGATAGGTTTTTATTACGAGTCTTGCTTATATTGCAGTAATGATATCTACTTACGCTGTAAATTTAATTGTTAAATTCGGTGAATGAATACGCTGGAATAAGATATAAGGAAGTCTTCTTACTTCTACATAATGAACTGCTTCTAGAACTTCAACTTACAATTTTCAGCAGATTTTTTAATATAGATTCGAAGTGTCACAGGTGAAACACTATCAATTGTCCGTGGGAAAGTAATGAGTCTCCCTTCGTAGCCTCCTTATTAGAAGTACGTCCCATATTCATATTTAACAGTATCCATGAAAAAGAATAGAGATAATGATTTCTGATTTTTACGCGAACACTACACATTGTAAATAAAACTACGTTTACGGATTATATTGCGTTTGTATTTGAAAAATAAATCCGTAATAACGCTGTGCACGTCAGACATCTCAGACCGCCCGTGACCATGAATGCTGTAAAGTTTGCAAAACGTCAGGCAATCATAAATCAAATATAAACGCGATAAAATCCGTAAAAGTAGTTTTATTTACAAGAATAGAGATGTTATTGTATTACTATTGCGTCAACTTACGGAATAGAGTCAGTTCCCGTTTTAGAGCTTGATTTGTGAATTAATAATTTATTTAACATTTATTTTTTAACTAATTTAATAAAACATATAAATATAATTTATTGTCATTATACTATTCTCCGTCTGGTAACGGTGGGTTAAAAAGACGACGGTCGGCGAAGGTGACGTGCTATCGTGTGGATTACGGGGCCACGCGCCGCTCGTCTGACGCCCCTGACGGAAGCGGGCGGAGCGGGAACGCTGACCGTAACTCACACCAATAAAAAAAGGGATATACTACGCAGGCAACCTCTGCACAAGATATGGAAAACCCGAAATAAAACCCTCTATACTAACAGGTCAACGTGGTATAGTAAATCAATATTTTACCTATTGTGGTGGGCGCAGTAGTGCGATGTATTAAAGCCGAGTTGATGATGATAATTGTAAGCGATATCTTTATACAAATATCTAATATACATACTATATTTGTCTACTTTTATAATATTTGTCGTATTGCTTTAATAAATGGTTTACTCATATACTGACTTCATTATGAAGTTCAAATGCGTGACAATTTTTGTTGCGAGCTGTCACCGTATATTAGAAACGGCACATTTTTTACCAGATGGTCGCATACTTTTTAATAAAGTCACCGCGAGTCACGCGAGAATATGATTCATGTATATTATTCTTTAGAAGGGCCCGCATTTAAGTCATATCACGCCAAAAGAAAGGTTCACAATATTGTTGCATAGAGTTTTATGCTATACAGAATTGATGTTAATATGTAATATTTACTAATTTTTAAAGACATTATACTATACTCGTTCCAACCATTTATTTTACTTTTGGCAGGTCGAATTCTGATCAATTAGTGTTGTACCAATGTATTACGGATACTATGTTTTGTAATAATCGATTTTAGTCAGGAAGAACTTTTAATCGATTTAACACGGATATTTTATTTTTGCTTAAATACATATTTCATATTATTTAAAAACTTCACTTCTGTAAATATATTTGTTATTTGGGCACATTAATTTTTGCATACCCACTAATTCAGTCCTCCCAAAATATTTTACTTTGTACTTTGCAAAATAAAAAATAACTACTTTATGAAGCATTTTTCCATTAAGCGGGGTCCGCTGCTCCAAACTTTACTTAGAGACAATGGCGCCCTCGTCTGCGGTAGTAAATCACTAATTTTCTCATCCAGCCTACCCCTTTTTTTAAGCCGAATTGGCAACACTGAACGACGCGCCGGCGACGCCATTTTGTTGTGTTGTCTGTCACTCGCAACAAGACTCCCGTGCTAGTCACATTTCTGTTCGCTGAGTGCTCTTTCATATTTTTCATACGCTGTGCTGAGTATTTATATTCTACCGTATTGATTTTATTGTTCTTACTTTGATTGAGTTGAGCGTATCGTTCCTCCCAGTAAGATTTTACTTGCAAAATGCCGAAAGTTATGGTGCTTAAAGGACAATCCAGAGAGTTAGTGCTGCGGCTTCGTGAATTTTTTGAAAAGGAAAGCCGCAATGGCGGATTCCTTATACCAGTAACCCAAGTTAGAGACCGTGTTGCAGCAGCATTAGGTATTAGTGCTCCAACGATGGCGAAAATCACTAAAGAAGCCTATGGTAGTAGTGGTATTGAACAGAACAAGCTATCTACGCCTAAGAAAAAACGTCAGCCCCGTAAAGTGACAGCAATTGACAGTTTTGATACTGATGCTATTCGTCGTCATATATACAATTATTACACAAGCAAAGAGATTCCTACTTTGAAAAAATTAGTAGCGTCTCTACGAAATTGTGGCTTGTTTCGTGGTCAAAAATCTTCTTTGTCAAAGGTGCTGCACCAAATCGGGTTCTTGTATAAGAAATCCGACAAAAGAAAAAGTTTAATGGAACGTCGTGATATAGCCTTGTCTCGCTGTGAATTTTTAAGACAAGCGAAGAAAATAGAAGACTGGTCGAATGTCGTTTTCACAGATGAAACTTGGCTCAATGCCAATCATTCCATACCAAAAGGTTGGACTGACGATACTGCTGCTTCTACTTCTGAAGTGCCAATGGGGAAAGGTGAACGCCTCATCATTTGCTATGCGGGAACTACAAAGGGATTTGTACCAGACGCTCTGTTAGCGTTCAAATAAAAAAAAACAGGAGACTATCATGAAGAGATGAATGCGGACGTATATGAAAAGTGGTTCAGAGAAATGCTTACATCACTTGAAGAGCCATCAACAATATTTATTGATAATGCACCCTATCACTCTCGCCAAATTAATAAAATGCCAACACAGGCCAACAAAAAACACGAGATTATAAACTGGCTTCGTGATAATGGGGAAGATGTGGACGAATCCCTACTAAAAGTAGAATTACTTAAAATATTAAAAAGTAAAAAGCAGCCAAAACGATATGTCATCGACGAAATGGCAGCAGAATATGGGCATGTTGTAATCAGAATTCCTCCGTACCACTGTCAATATAATCCAATTGAAATGATCTGGGCACAAGTCAAAGGACACGCGGCAAGAAACAATACAATTCCTCCTTTCACAGCAAATAAAATGCTTGAACTTTTAAAAAACGCATGTGCTAGTGTGACGCCTGAAAACTGGGCGAGTGTCGTCAACAAGACAAAAAATATAATATTCTCTGATTGGGATCGGGAAATTGAATTTGACAACATACCTACACAAGAGTTAATAATAAACACTGCAGATGATTCAAGCGACGATTCGAGTTCGTGTGAAGAATCCGACGATTCGTTATAATAAAATAATATTAAAATATTTTGGTTGTTTTATTTCATGTTATAGGTATGATGAGAAGATTTTTATATCTCCCTGATACAATTTTAACGTGTTGTCTATTACAACAATTCAAAACTCAGTTGTCAGCTGACTTAACTGCAAATAAGTGTAATCGATTATTTGCGATTCATTAGTTTGCACCGAATACTTTTGATCCTGTCACTAGACGCGATAGAACGTAACTTTTTTTATAACGGAAATGATTTATCACTTAAATTTTATGAATAGAGCTATTTACGGCATATTAATGTATTTAGTGGGTAATAATTAAGATATATGAATATTATTGGGCAGTTTATATATTTCTCTGTTCACTCGTTTCAAAGTTAATAATTGCGTATAATGAAACAGTTACGTCCTAAAGCATGTGTCAAAAGTAAAATAAATGGTTGGAACGAGTATAGGATAAATTTTTGCGCCTATGCCGATGCGAGGCTAGCCGAGGCCGCGGATGATTGGACCGAGGATTTTAGTAGTACTTCAGTAGTTTAGTGGTATTCCGTCGGGCCGACCACTAAGGACAAGGAACTCGGCACTGGTGCTTGGCCCAACGACGAAGGCGACGTGGGTAGGGGTGGGTTATGGGCCCTCGCGCCGTCCTTACGTCGCTCCGCACGGAATGGACGGTATGTGCGCTTACCATAGCCCACCCATAAAAAAAGGGATAAATTCTAATGTTGCAGCAAAAATTACACCGGTAGAAATACTTTTAAGTAGATCGCATAAATATTCCAGTTGAATAGAAACTGTTTTAAAAGAAGTGATTTTTGTATGTATGGCAGATTTCATCTCAACCCATAGACGTCCCACTGTTGGGCTTGGGCCTCCTATATAATGGAAGGGTAATTGACCTACTATATCACGCTGGTCAGATGTGTTGTATAGGGTTTTATTCCAAATTTTCCTTCTTTCGCATAGATGTTATATGCGTTTTATATCCCTTAGTCGTCTCGTACGATCACCCACGGGTAAGATAGGGGGTGGTGAATTCTATTCTTACTACCTCACCACACGGAAGATTTAGAATAATTATATTTATAGATCGCATAAATATTACAGTTCAATGTGATCTTCATAAGGTGAAGTTATTATTACATGTATACATGACATGATAAGAGTATGTCATTCTCAGTGGTAATGGGATTAGATCGATAACCCTTACTTTACTGTAGTTGTTGATAAAACCAGCTAAGTGAGTTTGTAGCATGGCTCGCTAAGGAAACTCACGAAAACACCGACTGCTGATATCCTTACTAATATTATAAATGCGAAAGTAAGTTTGTTTCGCTTTCACGCTTAAACTGCCGAACCGATTTAAAAAATTCTTTCACCAATGGAAAGCTATAATATCAGGCAGTATAGTATATAGGCAAATAATTGTTCTAAGTCTGTCGACTTAGAACAATTATTTGTAGATGTCATAAATATTACAGTCCAATGCGAAGGGCTTTAGATAGAGTGATTATTGTACACATTGCAGATTAAGAAAATTTAAATAAGAAATATTTGTAGAAGAAGAATAAAAAGAATAAAAAGGTGAACTCAGTATTGTATACAAGGGGCAAGCCCTTGATTGTCATATTTTTTTATGATATGTTACTACTGCTCCAATTTTAACTAAATCAATATAAGAAACTGACGAATTTTAGAAAAAGGATTAATTACTTGAACATAAAAGTTTCTAAAAAGATCAGATTATCCCAAACATTCCTTATCAAATGAATTGTATTTCTAACAAGCTTAACGATACACGCTGGTATTTTTAATTATTATAAGTGACACAGATAGGGATACAGGGCAATTATAGCAATTGTGGTTAACAAGACGTCTCTGATTATTTAATAAATGTTATCTTTGCTGTCGAGTGATAGAATAATAAATCTTTTCAAGATAGTTTTTGTTTACAACCATGGTAGTACTATGGCCTTGTAAAATATAATAATATACAAAGAAAATATCTATATATATATAAATGAATCCCTGTTTTCATTGGTTACGCCATCACGCGTGAACGGCTGGACCAATTTCATTAATTCTTTTTTGTTGTATTTGTTATTGTCAGGAGAAGGTTCTTATGAAAGAAAAAATAAGAAAATTGCCCTGAAAATTAGAAAATTTAAGAATTCTTAACCATCATATAAAATTATTTCTAATGGGTTAGATTAGAAATAATTTTATATGATGGTTAAGTATTCTTAAATTTTGAACAATATAAACTTTTTTAATGTAACCTTATGATGTTTAACATAGAATTGACAGAACGCGTGTTGCAAATATCATCAAAGAGGATGTAAAAAAACTGAAAATTGTTGATGATTCGGTTGGAGTTATTTTATTAATAAAATACATGTAAAACAATTAATTCATTATTTCTTACAGAAATGATGTAAGAAAACTGAATTTCTTAGTGCACATCAGGGTAGGTAAGTTCAGTGCCATCAACGCCTAACATAAAAAGTCAATTTAATATGGAGTTTTGGTAATTAAGATACATGTTACTAATATAACAAGTGATATACTTAGTTATTAAGAAGAATACAATAGTTTTCTTTAATTTACAGTTGAATTTTCGTTTTTGAAAATGCCAGCAATTAGACGTACAAACTTAAGTTGTAAGTATTGGGTCAATGAACGTTGTATGCCAATATTGCAAGGCATTTAAGTTTAAAAATTAAGGTCCTGGTTTGTGTTGCGCGAGCGAAATTGACGCCATTGGTATCGCCGTCAGAGCCATTACATTCATTGGTTTCATACGCATAAGGAAAAAAAATAAGTATGCTGTATATAGGAATTAGAATAATAAACATTTTTTTTTAATTCAATTCGAATTCAATATTCATAGTTAAGACTCATGTCTTCACGTCACGTCATGTCAACGTCTGTCGGGTCAGATAGTAATAATATAATATACAAAGAAAAAAGGGCTGTATTCGTATGTTTACATCATTAGATGTAGTAAACATACGAATGCAACCCTTTTTTTTTATATGGTTGAAGTATCACTAGAACTGAACTGAAGAATATGTGGTGATGGAGTGAAAATACAATTCAACACCCCTATGTTGCTCGTGGGTGTCCTAACGACTAAAGGATTTAATCAGCATATAACATCTATACAAGAGAAGAAAACTGTTAGCTGTGTGGTAGCGGCTTCGAATACTACCAACCCTTGCTTTGCTCGTGGGTGTCGTAAAAGACGACTAAGAGCCCTAGACTGACCCGGACCAACTTCATCTGGTACCATTTGGGTCAACGATTACATTCCCAAGGAGAGTTGACGTCAGGCAGGCGGCCGGTCATAAAAGTCATTGCCGAAACTTTTTGCAATATGTCAAAACAGATGACATATTGCGTCGACCCCAAGTAATTGGGATAAGAGCAAGATGATGATGATGATGATGACTAGAGAAGAAAACTCGAAATATAACTTTATACCAACTCGCCTGCCTAGCATGGTAAAGTAGGTCAATTTCACTCCCATTGTGAAACAGCCTTGAGCCAAGCAGTGGAACGTATATGAGCTGTGATGATGATCTCTAGAAAAATGAACACCAGAATAGAATATTTATAATTAGTATTAACTGAGATCAATAACTCGGCTACCAAGTTTGCGAACCGTGGAGGCCTTCCGGCCGGTCCTGATGCAGTGGTTGGAAAGGCGACACGGGGTGCTCTCCTTCCGACTAGTGCAGGTGTTGATGGGGCATGGGTGCTTCGCCAAATACCTGCACAAGGTCGTTAAGAGGAAGAGTACACCGTTCTGCCACAACTGCGATTGCGACGAGGACACGGCGTGGCATACGCTCGAGGCCTGCGTCGCTTGGGTTGCGCAGCGCCGTGAACTCATCGCAATCATCGGTGCCGACCTGACGCTGCCGACTATTGCGATGGTCGGCAGCGTCAGGAATAGAGACGCGGTCGCAGCCTTCTGCGAGGCAGTGATCTCGCAGAAGGAGGCGGCGGATCGCCTGCGCGAGGAGCGCAGCCTCGATGAGGCGATCCGCCGCCGGCGACTGGGGCGGCGTGGGCGCGAGTACTTGCGCCTCATGCCGACATAGCCGAGGCCGCGGGTGACGTGATCGGGGAATTAGTCCGTCACCCGCTGAGAGGCCGACCGCGTGAGGAAAGACCGATGTCCTCCCCAAGGGGGGGACGTCGGTCGATGGGAGGGTACCCCAAATAGGGGGTATTCCGTCGGGCCAACCACTGATGACAAGTAACCCTGCTCTGGTGGCCGGCCCAACGACGAAGGTAACGTGCACGTGGGTGGGTTGCGGGTGTGCGTGCTTACGCCCCTCTGTCGCCCCGGACGGAGTAGTGCGAGGAGCGCACCGACCGCAACCCACCCCCAAAAAAAAGCTGCCAAGTTTATAGCATTATTTCCGCTTCATCATCATATCGGCTCATATACGTCCCACCGCTGGGCTCCAGCCTGCTCCACATTGAGAGAGCATTTGACCAACTATGCTTCGCTGGTCAGACGTATTGACATAGGGTTTTATTTCGAGTTTTGCTTCCCTTGCATAGATGCTATATACATATTGTATCTCTTTTTTTTTTTTTTTGGGTGGGCTATGGTATGCGCACGCGCGGTCCTGTCCGTCCGGGGCGATGACAAGACGGCGCGTGGGACCATAACCCACCCGTACCCACGTCACCTCGTTGTTTGTTGGGCCGACCACCGGAGCAGATGTGACTTGTCATCAGTGGTCGCCCCGACGGAATACCCTTTCGGGTAACCTCACATCTCGACGTACTGGGACGTCAGTCGCCATCGCGCGGTCAGCCTCTCTGCGGGTGACGGACAATTCCCCGGTCCGATCACCCGCGGCCTCGGCTAGGGCGGCATTAGGCGCAGATACTCGCGCCTGCGCCGCCCCAGTCGCCGGCGGCGGAACGTGTCGCCGAATAAGAGCTCTATTCGCACACGATCCGCCGCCTCCTTCCGTGAGATTACGGCCTCACAGAAGGCGGCTACCGCGTCCCAGTTCCTGACGCTGTCGAGCATCTCCCTGGCGATGGTCGGCAGCGCCAGGTCGGCACCGATAATCGCGACGAGTTCACGGCGCTCCCTTTCCCACGCAGCACACTCCTCGAGCGTGTGCTGCGCCGTGTCCTCGTCGCAACTGCAGTGGTGGCAGGACGGTGTGCTCTCCCTCCTGACAATCTTGTGCAGGTACTTCCCAAAACACCCGTGCCCCGTCAGCACCTGCACAAGTCGGAAGGAAAGCACCCCGTGCGTCCGCTCCAACCACTCCATCAGCACCGGCCGGAAGGCCTCGACGGTCCTGACACCGTACCGGGGACCCACAGGGGAGTTCTGGCCAGGAGGCACGCTGCCTCCGTCGCCACGGTGCGATAACCCCGTATGGCCCTGATCGCCATGACCCTCTGTGGTCGCCACAGGAGGGCCCTAAGACGGACGGTCAGGGACCCCGCCCACACCGGTGCGCCATACAGGGCCATCGACCGGATCACCCCCGTGTACAGCTGTCGGCACGTAGCACTGGGTCCACCCACATTCGGCATCAGCCGCGAAAGGGCGGACGCCGCGCCGACAAGCCGGGAAACAAGTCGATGGAGATGCTCCCGGAACCAAAAATGCCCGTCGAGCACCAGGCCCAAGTACTTCATGTGAGCCTGGATGCTGATGGTGACCGACTTCACGGTGATCGAAGCACCGGCGGAAGGCCCGGCGGTACGGAGGCCATGGAAAAAAAGGGCCTCCGTCTTTTCCAGGGCTACCCTAAACCCCAGCGCTTCGATCCGCGTGACAATCTCCTCGGTGCCGAGAGTTGCCAGGCGTGCCGCCTCCTCTAGCATCCCACCCCGGGCTGTGACGAGTGTATCGTCGGCGTAGCAAGTTACGCCCAGCCCGGGTGGGAGACTTCCTCTCAACGCCCAGTCGTAGACGATGTTCCACAGGGTCGGCCAGAACTGACCCCTGTGGGACACCGCACATCATGGGCGTTCGCACAACGTCCCCTACTCAGTCAACGTAGAGGACGCTGCGCCCCTCCAAGTAGTCTGCCACCAGCCGCCTGAGGTACACGGGCACCCCGTGATACTTCAGTCCCTCCCTGATGCAGCTGAATGGCAGACTGTTGAAGGCGTTGGCGATGTCCAGGAACACCGCCAACAGGACTCCTCCGCCGGTGACGGCCTCCGCTATCACGGCCTTCAGGCGCAGCAGGGCCGCGATCGTCGAACGCCCTCTCCGAAAACCAAACTGGGCGTCCGACAGATCGGGCCCAACCCCGACGAGGTGCCGCTCGATGCGGGCATCCAACACCCTCTCTAGCAGCTTACCCGCATCATCGAGCAGCATGATGGGCCTGTAGGCCGAGGCCGACTCGGGAGACCGTCCCGGCTTCGGCAGGAGAACCAGCCTCCCCTCTTTCCAGCACCCGGGGAACTGCCCGGACGTCAAACAAGCGTCGAACAGTCCCCTGAGGCGTGGTCCCAGGTGCTCGAGGACCAGGGCCAGCACACGGTTCGGAATACCGTCGGGCCCGGGGGCGGTGGATTTGACTTGCATACGCGTCACCGCCGCTCCCGGTCGCTGTTCGGCGAAGCCATGACCGGGGGCGTGTGCTCCGCTCGCCGTGGAAAGAGGTCCTCGACAACTCTGGTGAGGAGGCTGGGCTGGAGAGTCTCGGTGAGGCCCGCGGAGCTTGTTCAGTGCCGCGAGGTAGGGGCGACCCCAGGGGTCACGCTGGAGACTGTGCAGCATCTCCCGCCGAATAACGTCCTTGGCGGTACGGACGGCCAGCCTGAAGGCAGACCGCGCACTGCGATAAGCCTCGTACAGCTGGCCCTCCCGCTTAACGTCGCGGTGACGCGCTCGGCTGCGGGTGTAGGCCCTCCGGGCACGTATGCACGCGGCCCGAAGGTCTGCCAATTCTCGGGACCACCAGGGGACCGCACTCTTCGGGGGCAGACGTTAACGCCGCGCGTTAACGCACAGCGGATGCGGCCAGCCTCGGCATCCACCCCGTCCGCCTGGGGCGGTGAGGACAGCCACGACTGAACGATGGCTGCCTCCGCCAACAGGTCCCGATCCAATCGACCCACAGCCCACCGCGGAAACGCGGGAGCTCCGTCCGCCGTGTGACCCCTGCTGGGCTGCAGGAGGGTCCGGGAGACCTCTATCCGGATGTATCGATGGTCGGATATGGTCTCAACTTCCTCCTGGACGCACCAGCTCCTCACACGTGCTGCGACATTAGGGCTAGCGAACGACAAGTCCACTATCGACCCGCCCTGCTGCCGCACGCACGTTTGCACCGAGCCCCTGTTCAGCAAACAGAGGCCCAGTACCGCCGCCCACTCTTCGACGGCCTGCCCACGGCTATTCGTCCTGTGGGACCCCCACGCCGTGGACTTGGCGTTGTAGTCCCCCAGAACGAAGATTTGGCGCGGTGCCAGTCGCCGTATCGAGGCCCCCAGGATGGTGAGGAAAGCCCCGAAATCCGTCGCGCTCCTGTTAGGGGGGGGCCTATTGCCCGCCGCACACGCGAGGCAGTGG
Organism: Lymantria dispar; assembly: GCA_032191425.1. NCBI lineage: Eukaryota > Metazoa > Arthropoda > Insecta > Lepidoptera > Erebidae > Lymantria > Lymantria dispar. The sequence continues at coordinate 27,585,651 of CM063442.1, forward strand.
GGAGTGGCGGCGCAAGATGCCGCCCTGTGCCCGGGTTGACCGCAGCGGAAGCAGAGATCGCTGCAGTCAAAGCAATTGGTGCATGTCGGCCGAGTGTGTCCGACCGCCATGCACTTGTAGCACCTCGCAGGCCGGGACTCCAGCACGGTCACCCGCACTGAGCTCCAGCCCACGAGGAGCCTGCCTGAGTCGGCCAATTGCTTGGCCGACTCCACCAGGCACTGCACCCAGGCAGCACCGACGCCGCCCGGACCAGGGCGGATGGCGCCAATTCGGACGGTGTCCACGGGACACCCGGTTTTCGAGACGATGGCCTCCCGGATGTCATCCACCGTCACGGAGTCGTCCAGACCCGCGACGCGTAGTTCTGCGCACTTTACGGGTCTGGCGATTTTGACGCCACCCTCCTCTGCGAACAGACCCTTCAACTTAGCCGCCATGCTATCGGCCGTCTTGGCGCCCTCGGCCCCAGGGAACTCTAAAATCCGTGCCCCTGTCCGGGCCTTGCGGGTCCTGGCTTCGACGCCTCCTAAATCGGAGACGTCAAGCTCCCGCCGGGCGCGACGTAAGACGGCCTCATAGCTGAGGCCGTTTTCGGCCGCCTCAGGCAGCACGGTGATTACCACCGCGGCCACCAGGCCGGAGCCTCCTGCGCGACCTCTTATTTGCGGCTTCTGCTTTGGGAGCGGAGGCTTTGGCGGCACTTTTGGCCTCCGCTCTCCTCTTCTGGCCGCGACTTTTTCGGCTGCGCTCGGCTGTCTGCCTACCTTCTTCAGGTGCAGCGGAGGGGCCGGGCACAGCAGTCACGGCCGCGGCTGCGTTGGCTGCTTCCGGCGGTGCATTTGCCAGCAGCGGCTGAGGTCCGGCCTGAGCAGGAGCCGGTGCCACCTTCTTCCTCGCGGCGGGCCCTTTGGACTTTGGTCCAGCAACGGCCGCAGCGTAGCTCCTTACGTGCCCGCCCTGGCAGGGTAGCGCATCAGGGGCTGACACCGCGACCTTGGGCCTGTCCGCAGCCAGCGGCGGCCGAAGACGGGGCTCCGGAGGCAGTCTTGACTCCAGAGCCGCCATGCGTGCGTCGAGCATTTTGCCGAAGACGTCCACCATGGCACGCATGGTCTGGTCACGCACGCCGTCCACTGCGGGCAGCGGGACCGCTTCGGCCGGCTGGGCCCTCTGGGGACTCGCCGCAGCGTGAGTTGGCGCAATGGGGACGGCGGGGGCGGCGATAGGGCCGGCGTTTGTCGGCGGCGCGGTCCTCGCCAGCTGCGTGACCTGGCGCCGCAAGTCGGCCATTTGCTTGGCCAACTCGCGGTTCGCCTTCTCCACCGCCGACAGCTCCTTTTGTAGGGCCTTATTCTTCTTCTGCAGGCCTGAGACCTCACCATTAAGGCGGGCATTTTCGGCCTGCAGGGTTGCCACATCGGTAGGTGGGGGGTCGACACCTACAGCGGGCTCTGCAGCTGCCGCGCTGGTGGGAGGGATGTCCGCTAACACCCTCATCATCCTCGCGGCAGCCGCCTCATTCGCCCGCTTTTGGGCATCGGTCCCCGCACATGACCAATCGACGCTGGAGCCGTCGATCTCGCCGCCACCACTGCAGCCCTTCGTCCTCTACGAGAGGCTGGAACCTTGGGAGGAGGCATGATAGCGCCACTCCCCTCGGAGGCGGACTCTGAGCTGCCACCCATATCTAGGGGGCGCTTCCGCACCATCGAGGGGAGGGCCTCCTCTCCAACCTCTAGTGCTGCCGCCAGGGCCGATGCCGGCGACCGGGATGACCCACCGACGGTCTCAACTGCCGACATGTCGGTGTCCGACGGCTCTGCGGCAGTACTGCCACCCTCGTCAGCAGTCGGAGCGGCTGCCGCGGCCTCTCTAGCCAGCCGCTCCTGCTTGGCCAACTCTCGCCTTTTGACGCTCGTGGACTTCCCCGTCCCCATGTGCTTTCTCTTTTTTCTCTTCTTAGGGGCCACTATTTTCGCCGGGCCCTCGGCTGACCTTGGGGCCTCAAGTGCCAGACTAGCAGCAGAGCTGCAGTCGGACGAGGCCTCTCCTTCCTCTGTGCCAGTTTTCCTGTAGCTTGGCAGGGCTTTTGGGTGGGAACTAATTAGATCCTCTGTGGTGGTAATTTTGGGCGTCTCACCCCTCCTATCTACATCAGGTGTATGTGAACAATGATCCATCGAGTTCCCACGAGTATGGGAGAAATAAATGTCGACCCGGGCAGAGATCCCGATACCCGGGCAAGCGTACATTTGTTTCCCAACACAGGGGGTCTGCAGGTACCCTGGCTGGGGGCGCGCTAACGACTGAACAACCCATCAGCCATGCATCCTCTCGCCGCGCGCCAGAACTTAGGATTCTGGGTGATTGTTTTATAGAGGTTTTCTTCCTCGCGGTTCAGGCGGTTAAGCCAAGACGCTCGCTCGCTGAATCTAGGCCTCAAGACAAATGTCCCGAAGCAAGAATCAGGTCTACGATTTGTCGCGGTTGGCAAATGCCTGCCCAGTCCTCAAACGAATGAGTGACTGGGCCCGTCGAATTTTCGCGTCCAATACCCTCTACAATTAGAGGGCATGGAGCGAATTTGGGGCATCCCACAAACTGGGCCTCCCCTCGGGCCAGATATTTGCCACGAGCGACAATTCCAGAGAGCAGTCCAAGGAATTGTCGCTCGTGCCCAGGGTACACCACGCGGAGGTTTCTGGCGTAGCACCCCATATTGTATCTCTTAGTGATCTTTTACGACACCCACGAGCAAGAAAGGGGGTGATGAATTGTATTCTTACTCCGTCACCACTGGGACGTGTAAACGAAGCTTCAACCTTTGTTGAACACTTTCCCTTATAATAATGATACATACCTTCATCATCACCATCGCAGCCCACACACGTCCCACTGCTGGGCTATGGCCTTCTCCACAATATGGGAGCGAATTTGACTTACTATACCATGCCGGTCAGACATGTTGGTATAGGGTTTTTGTTCGAGTTTTCATTCTCTTACACAGATGTTATGTGCATATATCTCACAGTCGTTTTGTACGACCTCCACGGGCAAGATAGGGCGTGGTGAATTGTATTCTTACTCCGTCACCACACGGATACATACCTTATATAAGTATTACTTAATTAGCTACTACGACTAGTCCGCGTAAGGGTGTAACAGCCATCTGAGGCTAACACTCCTTGTCATCCATAAAAAAAAAAAAAAAAAAAATAGCTACTACGTCACACCTCACGGTATTTTCACTTGGACTGAGTTTAATAATGGACGTCGATAGGCTGATAGAAGAAATACGTTTGTGTAGTTATATTGTTTAGTTAAGTGACTTGTTTTTAAGCTATTGCATAGCTTTTATCGCGAGCTTTGCGCGGCGACCGAATCAAGAAATTCCGTAACGAAAATAAAACCTCACACCCCCCTACCAAGTAGCTCGTCGACATTCTGCGTTCGTCCGTCTCGGTGCGCACACGCGCCACCGCTTTGCGTGGCTTACGTCAAAAAGTGTTTTCGCGCGTTTTCTAACGGTCCCAACGATCTTCAGCGGACGACAGTTGTAATCCAAACCGCCTTTATTGTTATACATATAGTACACTTGTTTTCTTATCGGTCACCACGCTCAAAAAGTGTAACTTGAATTAATATCAAAGAAAAAAAATACTGCATAAATAAAAAATTAATAAATTATTATAATTGCATAAGTTGATAATAAATGCTATGCAATAGCTTTACCGCGGCAGTCCCCGAATGCCACACGTTTTTTTTTTTTAATCTGATTATAATCATCATGTTCATCGCATACACTGCTGGACTCGAGCTTCCTCGATAATAGGAGGGCAATTGACCTAATATAACAAGCTAGTCAGAAGTGTTGGCCTTTTTTTATGGGTGGGCTATGGTAAGCGCACACGCGGTCCATTCCGTCCGGGGGACCAAAAGGACGCGCGGGCCCATAACCCACCCGTACCCACTTCGCCTTCATCGTTGGGCCGACCACCAGTGCCGAATTCCTTGTCCTCAGTAGTCGGTTCGACGGAATACCCTTTCGGGTACCCTCACCTCTCGATGTCCCTGTCCCGGGACGTCGGTCGTCGTCGCGCGGTCAGCCTCTCTGCGGGTGCCGGACTAAAGTCCTCGGTCCGCGGCCTCGGCTAGGGCGATATCAGGCGTAAGAAGTGTTCGCCTAGGGTTTTATTTCGAGTTTACCTTCTCTCGTATTGATGTTATCAGCATATCATATCCGTTAATCGTCTTATACGACAACCACAGGTAAATGAGAGAATCGCGAGTAGTGTTCTTACTCCGTCACCACAGGGGGAAGATTTTTTTTATATTCTATTGAGCATTCTTGATTGCCGGAGGACACGAGTGCTCTCCGAATGATACCTGTTTAAAAGAATTTGAGGCCTCAGAAAATTAAAAAATATAAATAAAATGTCTATAGTCCATAAAATATAGGATGATCTCTGTGACAGTTGTCCCTAGTAGTGCTGTCACGCTTACGATAAAGTCCGTAGTTTTTTTTTTTCGATAAAAATCTTTATCTTTATAATTGTAATTTTCTATTATAATTAAAATACAATCAATGAAAATCTTTTTGAACTTATTTCAAATAAAAACTGTTTTTTGACTGTTTTAGTTATTCAAAAGGAGTACAATCAAGGTCTAGGTCTCTATTATCGTCATCACTGGAGCCTTCCTTCTAGAACATTTATCATTTTTTGCCAAATAGGGATAGTCGTTAGATCATTCGATCAATTACGATTGTTTTATAAATAAATATGTCTAGTTTATTGACAATAATGCGTATATAGTATTATCATGTACTCTGAGACGAAAAGTAGCTTTTTAATGTTTAATTAATTCAATTTATGTATTTTATAATGTAACTGTCGGTTTTAATTGTAAAAAATATGTTGAAAGTTTTACATAGGAACTGTATTGAGTTTATTTCTTTTATGAATAATTTTATAATAATCGGTTATCGATTTACGTATATCGATGGTCTCATCTCTTTTTTATTTTCAGTCCAGCGTGATCTTGTACGTGCGTAAGCGTCATCCATGTATAAAATGTTTACTAGATATTTCAGTACTTACGAGATATATTTTAGGCATGAATATTAATATTTTTTTATTTATAATATATTGTAATTCAGTTGCAATAAAACTAGCACGAAAAGAATGAAAATATATTTGATACAAAATGAAATTGTAAACATGTCGCTCGTTCAAACTTTATTCGTTGGTTTCGTTGACATCTGTCACAGAGATCAAGCTATATTTTATGGACTATAAGAATAATTTTATTTAACAGAAAAACCTTTTTCCCATTTGGTGACGGAGTAAGAATACAATTTGCCACTGCTGTTCTTACCCTTGGATGTCGTAAAAGACGACTAAGGAACATAATACGCATATTACATCTATGCAGTAAGGGAAATCTATACCAATAAATAAAATTGGAGTGTCTGTTTGTAATGTCAAAATAATAGGCTTTTTTCATGTTCACACGGTTATTTGCACTACACACATGCCTAAAAATCACTTTATATTTTTTTTTGTCTGTATGTCTGTCTGTTTGTTCCGGGTAATCTTCAAAACAGCTGGATCGATTTCAAAAATTCTTTCACCAATGGATAGCTATAATATCAGGGAATAAACTAGGCTATATTTTATCCCGGTATTGCGACGGGAACGGGTACAACGGGGATAAGGCGACAGAAACCGAAGCGAGGGCGGGTTGTTAGTTCTAAATAAAACTATACCAACCTGTCTGACCAGCGTGGTATAGTTGGTCCATAGCCTATCCTAGGCCTATTAAGGAGGAGGCTCGAGCCCAACAGTGGAACGTATATGAGCCGCAATGAATGAATTTGATTTTAATTTATTTTCAAGTATTAGAGATTATTGTAAGGTATTTACTGTTAGTGCGTTAAATTTTCAGACATTTAAGTGTAATCATAACTATGTATTGATAAATAGATAACTCTTTTTTCTACACCAATTACAAAAACAAAATACAAAAACATAAATACTATCATAACCCAGAATGTACAAAGGGCGGCCTTATTTCTATAAGCGATCTCTTCCAGGCAACCTTAGGATGGAAATGGCAGAACAGAGAGATGGTAGGTAGTTTGTTGTTAGTTGTAAAATAAAAACAATATAAAACAATAAATAGTAGATAATAAGATACATCTATAAATATACACATTACACACATAGATATACCTACGGTACTGGTTTGAATGTTCTTTCTCTTGCATAGATAATAATATCTGGTTGACCGGAATATTTTTGTTGTATTTTTATCGAATTTATTTAGATACTAGCAACCCGCCCTCGCTTCGCTTCGGTTTTAGTCGTTTTACCCGCGTAGTTCCCGTTCACGTGGGAATACCATGATAAAATATAGCCTAGTTTACGCGCTGATATTATAGCTTTCTATTGATGAAAGAATTTTTGAAATCGGTCCAGCCCTTTTGAAGATTACCCGGAACAAACAGACAGACAATCAAAAATTTTTTAATTTGTATTTTGGGCATAGGTGTCGTACAAATAATCGTGTGAGCATGAAAAAAGCCTATTATTTTGACATTACAAACAGACACTCCAATTATATTTATTGGTATAGATATAGATATATTAATAAAAAATAAAAATTTAATAATGAAAAGATATAAAAAATTACAAAAAGAGAATAATAATAACACCGACATTCGATCCAACGCTGTTTGAATGCCAAAACAAAACTAAAAGAGAACTGGACAACTTCCCAACCGAGTTATCGTAACTCTAGATATTGACGGCGAAATTTGAATTCATATTCTTTTAAAATTTAATGTCATTGTATTGTTATGCTAAAAACACCAACAAAACAACATTTTCTATAAATAAAATCTAGCTAGATCCATTTTTTGGCCTCGAAACCTCTAGTATGCCAAGTTTCATCAAAATCATTGGTGCCGTTTCCGAGATACTGAATATCCATACTTCCATACTAACATTATAAATGAGAAAGTAAAGATGTTTGTTTGTTTGTAACGCTTTCACGCTTAAACCACCGAACCGATATCAAAAATTCTTTCACCAATGGAAAGCTATAATATCAGGGAGTAACATACGCTATATTTTATCCCGGTATTCCCTCAGGAACGGGAACTACGCTGCGGGTAAAGCGACTGAAACAGCAGCGAAGCGAGGGCGGGTTTTTAATAATATATATATAGGTATACTAGCAAGATATAGATATAGATATATATATATATATATATATATATATATATATATATATATATATATATATATATCTTATATCTGTAAATGAGCAATTCTTGTATATATATATTCAGGATCTCGGAAACGGCTCCAACGATTTTGTTGAAACTTGGTATACTAGAGGTTTCGGGTCCAAAAAATCGATCTAGCTAGGTTTTATTTATAGAAAAGGTTGTTTTGTCCGTGTTTTTAGCATAACAATACAATGACATTAAATTTTAAAAGAATATGATTTCAAATTTCGTTGTCAACATCATGAGTTACGATAGCTCAGTTGGGAAGTTGACCGGTTCTAATTTTGGTTTTTGTGGCATTCAAACAGCGTCGGTTCGAATCTCGGTGTTATTATTATTCGTTTTTGTAATTTTATATATATTTCTCATTATTTATTTTATATTAATATATATCTAAATAAATTCGACAAAAATATTCCGAGCGAAGCCCGGTCAACCAGATATTATATATATATATACAAGAATTGCTCGTTTAAAGATATAAGCTATGCGTATTATATCTCTCATTGTCAGTCGTCTTTTACGTTATCTTTGGGCAGGATAGAGAATGGTGAATTGTATTCTCAATCAGTTACCACACAAAATTCATAGAATATCAAATAAATTTATTTTATTACCTTCACACGGGTTTGAATATAAATGTGGTTGTTTTTATTTTTTGACTTTTGATCCACTTCTGATTATTTCAAAATAATATGTATGACGGAGGATGACCTTCTGTCTCTTCATCAGCACTCGTCATAAGTTCTCTTAATTATAGACGTGGGTTACTAGTCTATACTAATATTATAAAGAGGAAAGATTTGTTTGTTTTTATTGAACAGGCTCCGAAACTACTGTACCGATTTTTAAAAATTCTGTCACCAGTGGCAACCTATAATATTAGAGAGTAACATAGGCTATATTTTTTATCCCAGTATTCTCACGGGAACGGGAACTAAGCGGGTAAGTCGACTGAAACCAAAGCGAAGCGAGGGCAGATTTCTAGTGTTAAATTAAGAAAAGACTCGTAAATGCAATCAGATTATAATGTCAAGTAAATCTTTACAATACAGTAGGTAGATAGGCATGTGTAGGATGGCGTGTGGTGATTAGCCACCCTACAATTGTGTTGTGGTTGGCGAATGAAGATGTGAGAGACGGCGAAGAAGAACGAAGAGAGTTATTTCTAAGACTGACGATTTATTTGCATTTCATAAATTATATACAATAAATTGATAATAGAACTAGTGACGACCGTACAAGTGTGCGAGCTGATATCGTATGTCGACTGAATGAATAGACATTTTTTTTTTTTTTTTGTGTGTGTACAGCTGTTGGCCGCAGATGGCCTTGACAGCTTGACGCGGACTATGGGTGAGCGCTGAGGGCTCTCAACCCGGAGAAAAGTATGCTAAGCGACATCGCCCAAGGGCTCCCCCTGTGGGGAACGGACCTCGGCTTGGGGCGTCGCTGGAGGCAAAGTGGGCGTGCCCACGTTTTTAGTAGTGACTTTTGCGCGGCGCGGTTTCGCACCTCGACGGCGAGGGCGGAACCGCGGATATTTATTTGTTAAGGCCTCGCGGGCCGTGTGGGCTCTTTGTTGAGCGAGTGTGATAATGTCGTCCTCTTCGTCGAGGACGTGACGAGGACGTCGGATGGAGGAATGAATAGACAGCAAAAGGCGGTGTATATATACTAGCATTCAGTCTGCGTGTGGTCCAAATGTGCACGTGTTCCAACAGGTGCGCATTCGATGATATCACCGCAGGTGCGAATGCAGGTGTCATGTGTGTCGCACATCTGTCAGCTGTGCACGCCAGCTGCCTCGCACCTGCGTCTTCTTGTATGGGCCAATCTTCATTAGCAAAGCGGATTGCTTCGCATTGTTGGGTTGCGGTCCAAGTTATCTTAGTGGCGGATAGTCGCCACAGTACTCCCCCCTGAAGACCGTGGCTACGGGCGATGAAAGTCTAGAAGGCGTACTTTTCTTCCATTGGAAGTCCGTTTGATGTCATCTGGGACTGGTTGGACCGGAACCTGAGCTTCTCTAGCCATATATGATGGTTTGAGCCTTGTAGGGGTCGGCGTATAGTGGCTCCAAGCACCTCTCAGGCGATCTTGTCAGACGAAGACGTGCGATGCGTAAAATGGCAATGTAGTGTGCCAAGACGTTGGACAAGGAGACAGCTTCGTCATGTACGCGCTAAGACGTGTCGCGTACTGGGTGACGTCAGCAGTCGAGTAGTTATTTTGTTCTGGCGAAACGAGACCGGCGTAACAGGACCATCGTAGTAGGATCGGCGTAATAGTTCCGGCGTTATACCGGCGTAGTAGTACCGGCGTAGTCGTACCGGCGTAGTCGTACCGGCGTAGTCGTACCGGCGTAGTCGTACCGGCGTAGTCGTACCGGCGTAGTCGTACCAGCGTAGTCGTACCGGCGTAGTCGTACCGGCGTAGTAGAACCGGCCTAGTCGTGGTCTGGTTAGTTCGGCGATCTGTTGTGCCATGTCGCTGTAAGGTGATGATTGTGCTACAGGGGTGCTCGCTGGTCGTAGTATTGATGGTGCTATCTCGTGTTCTTGTAGGACAGTTCGCCCAGCTTGCTCATGTCGAGGACCATCTCAGTAGTAATAGGTCTTGATATTTGCGCGGACGATAATGCAGGTTCTTCGCCAAAAAAGAGGTACACTCGCGCTAACTCGCAATACTTCATCATTGCTTCTCACATTCGGTATCTTCGGTTGCGTGTTCAGATCGCGTTGATGGTTGCATGTTCAGACGTCGGGGTCACCAGATGTAGGATGGCGTGTGGAGATTAGCCACCCTACACTTGTGTTGTAGGGGGCGAATGAAGATGTGAGAGACGGCGAAGAAGAACGAAGAGAGTTATTTCTAAGACTGACGATTTATTTGCATTTCATAAATTATATACAATAAATTGATAATAGAACTAGTGACGACCGTACAAGTGTGCGAGCTGATATCGTATGTCGACTGAATGAATAGATATTTTTTTTTTTTTTTTTTTTGTGTGTGTACTGCTGTTGGCCGCAGATGGCCTTGACAGCTTGACGCGGACTATAATGAATAGACAGCAAAAGGCGGTGTATATATACTAGCATTCAGTCTGCGTGTGGTCCAAATGTGCACGTGTTCCAACAGGTGCGCATTCGATGATATCACCGCAGGTGCGAATGCAGGTGTCAGGTGTGTCGCACATCTGTCAGCTGTGCACGCCAGCTGCCTCGCACCTGCGTCTTCTTGTATGGGCCAATCTTCATTAGCGAAGCGGATTGCTTCGCATTGTTGGGTTGCGGTCCAAGTTATCTTAGTGGCGGATAGTCGCCACACATGTATAGCCAAGTCCACATCGCAAAACGCGAGATGGTTCAATTTTTTTTTTTGGGTGTGCTATGGACAGCCTACCCGCCACCTGGCTCCCTCCGGGATGACGAAGGAGCAACGTGCGGCCCCATAACCCACTGTAGCTCCTAGCCTTCGTCATTGGGCCGACCACCGGTACCGAGTTCCTTGTCCTCCGTGGTCGGCCCGACGGAATACCCTGCGGGGTATCCTCTCCTTCATTGATCGCCGTCGCGCGGTCAGCCTCTCTGCGGGCGACGGACTAATCCCCGGACCGGTCACCCGTGGCCTCGGCTATGGATGGTTCAATGATACGCACGCGTCGACCGTCAATCGAAAAGTAAACCATGAATCAATAGCGCGCGCACTACCATCTCCATCGAGCACCAACAGATGGCGCTGGCGTACAGGATGCAATTCAATTGCAACATATTTATATCGAAAACCTCGATTTTTGTAAGACTTTTTACCTACTTTAGTTATACTGAACTTACAAGTAAACGTAAAACACAGAAAAAACAATAATAGAAAATTATAGTTAATTACTAAAAACACGCATACAACCTGACAGTCCGAATCATAGAAGTTTCGAATTTCGCGCATGCGTAGTTCGCATCCTAGCTCTATCTCTCTTGCTCTTATGCAAAGGATACGATTAGAACTTTCTAAATCTTGGCGAATCTAATCAGGATATTCGCCTAGTTTGATCGAATTATTGCATTGTCATAGACCTTTGACGAGTGTGCAAAGTTTAAATAAAATCTGTTCGTTCAAAGTGGGGCAAAATGACGTTCAATGATTCCGTTACATACATAAATACATACATACAGGTGAAACTAATAAAAGCGTGTTAATAAAATGATGAACGTAATGGCAAATACAAGCAATACAAAGGAATATTTGAAATCGCTTGGTAACAAAATTATTTGGCAATAATTCAGAACCCCACAGAGTTCTCATATTTTCGCTTAGCAACAAGATTGCACTCATCAAGCGTCTATTGATGTGGATGTTTATAAATGATTTATATATTGTTCTGAATGAAGGTGATCAAAAAATTAAATAGCATTCAGTCTTTTTTCTATATTAATCAAATTTTTATACAACCATATTAGCTAGTGGTGCCCACTAGGTGGACCGACGACCAAGTGAAAGTTGCTGGGTGTCATTGGAGGCAGGCGGCACAGGACCGCACTTTATAGTGTAACATGAAGGAGGCCTACGTGCAGTAATGGACAGTGATAGGCTAAAATGATGAATGTAAGGACTGGTATTATTCGTAGCCGCCATTATTCACAGCACATCAGGAAAAAGTATAGGCTATATTTTATCGTAGTATTCCCACGGGAACGGGAACTACGCGGTTAAGGCTAACCGAAGCGAAGCGAGGGCAGGTTGCTAGTCTTATATATAAATTTCTAGCGTACGTGTGTATGTCACTGAACTCCTCCTGAACGGCTGGACCGATGTTGACGAAATTTTTTGTGTGTATTCAAAAGGATTCAAGAATGGTTTAGATTCACAATTGAACCCGGTAGGTGGCGCTGTTCGGGCAGGACAATAACATAACTTGAGAACGAGTTCACCGATTTCGTCCATCTTTCTTTTTAATTTTTCTAATACTTTGAAAAAGGCTTTTACGAAAAAAAAAATAAGAATGTTGCATAGAAAATCAGAGAATTTAAGAAAACTTAACGACTGGGTTTCTAGGTTATTTATCTATACTGCAACTAAACGGATGGCTGGATTTGAGTGAATTTTTGTGAATGCATTCAAGTGGGGGCCTGGATTATTTAGATTCACAAATCAGCCCGGAAGATGGCGTTGCAGTCGGTCAGTCCCTATTATTGCTGTCAATTTCAAGGAGAATTCCGTTTACTTTATTTGAACAGAACAACGTCTGTTGGGTCAGCTAGTTTTAAATAAAATCTCAAGCCAATGCATCTCGTGGCTTTTTTTTTTTTTTTTTTTTTTTATGGGTGGGCTATCGTAAGCGCACGCGCGGTCCAGTCCGTCCGGGGCGATGAAAGGACGGCGCGCGGGCCCATAACCCACCCGTACCCACGTCACCTCGTTGTTGGGCCGACCACCGGAGCAGATGTGACTTGTCGTCAGTGGTCGGCCTGACGGAATACCCTTTCGGGTAACCTCACCTCTCGACGTCTTGGGACGTCGGTCGCCGTCGCGCGGTCAGCCTCTCTGCGGGTGACGGACAATTCCCCGATCCAATCACCCGCGGCCTCGGCTAGGGCGGCATTAGGCGCAGATACTCGCGCCTGCGCTGCCCGAGTCGCCGGCGGAGGAACGTGTCGCCGAATAGGAGCTCTACTCGCACACGATCCGCTGCCTCCTTCCGTGAGATTACAGCCTCACAGAAGGCGGCGACCGCGTCCCAGTTCCTGACGCTGACGAGCATCTCCCTGGCGATGGTCGGCAGCGCCAGGTCGGCACCGATAATTGCGACGAGTTCACGGCGATCCCCCTCCCATGCAGCACACTCCTCGAGCGTGTGCTGCGCCGTGTCCTCGTCGCAACTGCAGTGGTGGCAGGACGGTGTGCTCTCCCTCCTGACAATCTTGTGCAGGTACTTCCCGAAGCAACCGTGCCCCGTCAGCACCTGCACCAGTCGGAAGGAAAGCACCCCGTGCGTCCGCTCCAACCACTCCATCAGCACCGGCCGGAGGGCCTCGACGGTCCTGACACCGTACCGAGGACTCTCCAGCCGGACTGCCCAACGGGCAATGACTTCTTGGCGGGCGTCGACCCGCCAGGTGGTGATCTCTTTGATGGAGACCATGCCGCCGCGGGCGCGCGTCTCCGACACCCGCCGATAAATGTCGGCGAGCATCTCCGCCTCCAGGTCCCACGGGGGAGTTCCGGCCAGGAGGCACGCTGCCTCTGTCGCCACCGTGCGGTAACCCCGTATGGCCCTGATCGCCATGACCCTCTGTGGTCGCCACAGGAGGGCCCTAAGACGGACGGTCAGGGACAGCGCCCACACCGGTGCGCCATACAGGGCCATCGACCGGATCACTCCCACGTACAGCTGTCGGCACGTAGCACTGGGTCCGCCCACATTCGGCATCAACCGCGAAAGGGCGGACGCCGCGCCGACAAGCCGGAGAACTAGTCGATGGAGATGCTCCCGGAACCAAAAATGCCCGTCGGGCACCAGGCCCAAGTACTTCATGTGGGCCTGGATGCTGATGGTGACCGACTTCACGGTGATCGAAGCGCCGGCGGGAGGCCCGGCGGTATGGAGGCCATGGAACAAAAGGGCCTCCGTCTTTTCCAGGGCTACCCTCAACCCCAACGCTTCGATCCGCCTGACAATCTCCTCGGTGCCGAGAGTTGCCAGGCGTGCCGCCTCCTCTAGCGTCCCACCCCGGGCTGTGACGAGTGTATCGTCGGCGTAGCAAATTACGCCCAGCCCGGGTGGGAGGCTTCTTCTCAACGCCCAGTCGTAGCCGATGTTCCACAGGGTCGGACCCAGAACCGACCCCTGCGGGACACCGCACGTCATGGGCGTTCGCACAACGTCCCCTACTCGGTCAACGTAGAGGACGCTGCGCCCCTCCAAGTAGTCTGCCACCAGCCGCCTGAGGTACACGGGCACCCCGTGATACCTCAGCCCCTCCCTGATGCAGCTGAATGGCAGACTGTTGAAGGCGTTGGCGATGTCCAGGGACACCGCCAACAGGACTCCTCCGCCGGTGACGGCCTCCGCTACCACGGCCTTCAGGCGCAGTAGGGCCGCGATCGTTGAACGCCCTCTCCGAAAACCAAACTGGGCGTCCGACAGATCGGGCCCGACCCTCACGAAGTGCCGCTCGATGCGGGCAGCCAACACCCTCTCCAGCAGCTTGCCCGCATCATCGAGCAGCACGATGGGCCTGTAGGCCGAGGCCGACTCGGGAGACCGTCCCGGCTTCGGCAGGAGAACCAGCCTCCCCTCTTTCCAGCACCCAGGGAACTGCCCGGACGTCAAACAGGCGTCGAACAGTCCCCTGAGGCGTGGTCCCAGGTGCTCGAGGACCAGGGCCAGCACACGGTTCGGAATACCATCGGGCCCGGGGGCGGTGGATTTCACACGCATACGCGCCACCGCCGCCTCCATTTCCGGCTCCGTGATGGGCGGAACACTTTCATCGTCGGCCTCCCGGTCGCTGTCCGGCGAAGCCATGACCGGGGGCGTGTGCTCCGCCCGCCGTGGAAAGAGGTCCTCGACAACTCTGGTGAGGAGGCTGGGCTGGAGAGTCTCGGTGAGGGGGGGCCCCGCCCGCGGAGCTTGTTCAGCGCCGCGAGGTAGGGGCGACCCCAGGGGTCACGCTCGAGACTGTCCAGCATCTCCCGCCGACTATCGTCCTTGGCGGTACGGACGGCCAGCCTGAAGGCAGACCGCGCACTGCGGTAAGCCTCGTACAGCTGGCCCTCCCGCTCAGCGTCGCGGTGACGCGCTCGGCTGCGGGTGTAGGCCCTCCGGGCACGTATGCACGCAGCCCGAAGGTCCGCCAATTCTCGGGACCACCAGGGCACCGCACTTTTTGGGGGCAGACGCCGCACACGGGGCATGGCCGCATCGCAGATCTGCGTTAACGCACAGCGGATGCGGCCAGCCTCGGCATCCACCCCGTCCGACTGGGGCGGTGAGGACAGCCACGACTGAACGATGGCTGCCTCCGCCAACAGGTCCCGATCCAATCGACCCACAGCTCACCGGGGAAACGCGGGAGCTCCATCCGCCGTGTGACCCCTGCTGGGCTGCAGGAGGGTCCGAGAGACCTCTATCCGGATGTATCGGTGGTCGGATAGGGTCTCAACCTCCTCCTGGACGCACCAGCTCCTCACACGTGCTGCGACATTAGGGCTAGCGAACGACTAGTCCACTATCGACCCGCCCTGCTGCCGCACGCACGTTTGCACCGAGCCCCTGTTCAGCAAACAAAGGCCCAGTGCCGCCGCCCACTCTTCGACCGCCCGCCCGCGGTCATTCGTCCTGGGGGACCCCCACGTCGCGGACTTGGCGTTGTAGTCTCCTTGAACGAAGACTTGGCGCGGTGCCAGTCGCCGTATCGAGGCCCCCAGGATGGTGAGGAAGGCCCCGAAATCCGTCGCGCTCCTGTTAGGGGAGAAGTAAACACTAAATAGCGTAACCTCTCCCCATTCCGCCGCGACATACCCGTCGCCCCTGTCCTTGAGCAACAAAGGCGGGGAATGCCACGACGTGGAGGCGACGATTGCCACAGAGCCGTCACTGCTGCCCAGCCAATTGGGCCGGTCAGGCACCACGTACGGCTCCGCGGCTACGGCTGCACCGATCAACCACTCCGCCATGGCTTGCAGGAAAACGTCCTGTGCCTCGGCGGCGTGGTTGAGGTTGGCCTGCAGGAGGTGATAAGATTCGGCCGCCATTAGTGGGCCGTATCCATTACCTCCTCCACACTGGCGGACGATCGGGTCGCGCTAGTGGCGGCAGCGGCCGGGGTCGTCGGGCCGCTCCACCCCTTTGGGGCCGAAGCCGGGGGTTTGCACTCTTGCCCCCCATGCGGTGCTTGGCGGGCCTATTGCCCGCCGCACACGCGGAGCAGTGGGGAGTGGCGGCGCACGATGCCGCCTTATGCCCGGGTTGACCGCAGCGGAAGCAAAGATCGCTGCAGTCAAAGCAGTTAGTGCATGTCGGCCGAGTGTGTCCGACCGCCATGCACTTGTAGCACCTCGCAGGCCGGGACTCCAGCACGGTCACCCGCGCCGAGCTCCAGCCCACGAGGAGCCTGCCTGAGTCGGCCAATTGCTTGACCGACTCCACCGGACACTGCACCCAGGCAGCACCGACGCCGCCCGGACCAGGGCGGATAGCGCCAATTCGGACGGTGTCCACGGGACATCCGGTTTTCGAGACGATGGCCTCCCGGATGTCATCCACCGTCACGGAGTCGTCCAGACCTGTGACCCGCAGTTCCGCACACTTGACGGGTCTGGCGATCTTGACGCCATCCTCCGCAGAAAACAAACCCCTCAGCTTCGCGGCCATGCTATCGGCCGTCTTGGCGCCCTCGGCCCCAGGGAACTCTAAAATCCGAGACCCTGTCCGGGCCTTGCGGGTCCTGGCTTCGACGCCTTCTAAATCGGAGACGTCAAGCTCCCGCCGGGCGCGACGTAAGACGGCCTCATAGCTGAGGCCGTTTTCGGCCGCCTCAGGCAGCACGGTGATCACCACCGCGGCTGACTTTGGCGGCCGGAGCCTCCTGCGCGACCTCTTGTTACCGGCTCCTGCCTTGGGAGCGGAGGCTTTGGCGGCGCTTTTGGCCTCCGCTCTCCTCTTCTGACCGCGACTCTTCCGGCTGCGCTCAGCCGTCTGCCAGCCCTCTTCGGGCGTAGCGGGGTGGCTAGGCGCAGCAGTCGCGGTCGCGGCTGCATTGGCCGCCGCCGACGGTGCAGCTGCCGCCGGCGGCTTAGGTCCGGTCTTGGCAGGAGCCGGTGCCGCCTTCTTCTTGGCGGCGGGCCCCTTCGGCTTTGGTCCAGCAATGGCCGCAGCGTAGCTCCCTACGCGCCCGCCCTGGCAGGGTAGCGCGGCAGGGGCTGACGCCTCGGCCTTCGGCCTGTCCGCAGCAAGCGGCGGCCGGAGACGGGGCTCCGGAGGCAGAGACAGTCTCTCCTCCAGAGCTGCCATGCGCGCGTCGAGCATTTTGCCGACGACCTCCACTACGGCGCGCATGGTCTGGTCCGGCACGCCATCCACTGCGGGCAGCGGGACCGCTTCAGCCGGCTGGGCCCTCTGGCGACTCATCGCAGTGTGAGTTGATGCAACTGGAACGGCGGGTGCGGCGGCAGGGCCGGCGCTTGTCAGCGGCGCGGTCTTCGCCAGCTGCGCGACCTGGCTTCGCAAGTCGGCCATTTGTTTGGCCAACTCGCGGTTCGCTTTCTGCACCGCCGACAGCTCTTTTCGAAGCGCCTTGTTTTTCTCCTGCAGGCCTGAGACCTCACCACTAAGGCGGGTGTTTTCGGCCTGCAGGGTGGCCACATTGGCAGCTCGGGGGTCACCACCTATAGCGGGCTCAGCAACCGCCGTGTCGGTGGGAGGGATGTCTGACAACACCCTCATCATCCTCGCGGCAGCCGCCTCATTTGCCCGCTTTTAGGCCTCAGTCCCCCGTACTGCGCCGGCCGGCGATGGCGTTGCCGACCTTGCCGCCACTGCTGCACCCCCTCGTCCCCTGCGAGAGGCCGGAACTTTGGGAGGAGGCATGATGATGCCACTCCCCTCGGAGGCAGACTCCGAGCTGCCACCCTCGCTAAGGGGGCGCTTGCGTACCTGCGAGAGAAGGTCCTCCTCCCTGGCCGCTAGGGCCGCCGTCAAGGCCGACGCTGGAGACTGGGATGATCCAGCGACGGTCTCTACAGCCGATGTGCTGCCGCTCTCAACGTCCGACGGCTCTGCGGCAGTACTGCCGCCCTCGTCAGCCTTCTTTGCCACCCTTTGCTGCTTTGCGGCGCGCCGTCTGGCGCGCTCCGTTGCAGGGGTGGGCTTCCCTCCTCTCTTCTTTTTACGGGCCACTGTTTTCGCCGGGCCCTCGGCTGACCTTGGAGCCTCAATTGCCAGACTAGCAGCTGAGCTGCTGTCGGACGAGGCATCCCTCTCCTTTGGGCCAGTTTTACAGTAGCTTGGCCGGGCTGTAATGTGGGAACTAGGCTCTCCGTTCCCTGTGGTGGTAATGGGCGTCTCACCCCTCCTATCTGCAGCGTCGTTTATAGAACAAGTATCCATACAGTTCCCACGAGTATGGGAGAAAAAAGAGGTCGACCCGGGCAGAGATCCCGATACCCGGGCAAGCGTACATTTGTATCCCAACACAGGGGGTCCGCAGGTACCCTGGCTGGGGGCGCGCTAACGACTGAACAACCCATCAGCCATGCATCCTCTCGCCGCGCGCCAGAACTTAGGATTCTGGGTGATTGTTTTATAGAGGTTTTCTTCCTCGCGGTTCAGGCGGTTAAGCCAAGACCCTCGCTCCTGAATCTAGGCCTCAAGACAAATGTCCCGAAGCAAGAATCAGGTCTACGATTTGTCGCGGTTGGCAAATGCCTGCCCAGTCCTCAAACGAATGAGTGACTGGGCCCGTCGAATTTTCGCGTCCAATACCCTCTACAATTAGAGGGCATGGAGCGAATTTGGGGCATCCCACAAACTGGGCCCCCCCTCGGGCCAGATATTTGCCACGAGCGACAATTCCAGAGAGCAGTCCAAGAAATTGTCGCTCGTGCCCAGGGTACACCACGCGGAGGTTTCTGGCGTAGCACCCCATGCATCTCGTGGCTTAGCAGTATTTCTTCTATTGTAATGGAAGTCCATTCTTTAAAATGGTACGTATCTAACGAAGAAGAGCTTCTCTAAATGAAAGGTCACATAGTCTGCTAATATCTCATGTTAAGAAAATACAGCTATATTCTATCATTGCTCAGTTTAATACGGAACGCAAAAATGAATCAGCTATCTCGAATCATCTGCCTCCTTATAATTTAGATATCAATCATATATTGTGAAACTAATGGATCATTTGTTAAGGGTTGAATCAAATAACATAGGGGAGTAATCATTATGGGTAAAGAAATTGTTGGATCTACTTCGAAGTATTTCTGTTTGGTTTTAAATTACCAAATCATTGATGTAGTTGTTTTGTACTTACCACAATGCATATAATAATGTGCATTATTAGTAATAATATTTTATTCGCGGATCGTGGTTTACTATGATGTAGAAGATTTCCAAGTTCTTCGATTATGCGTAAATTTCCTAGTTTTTCGATTGTGTATAAATTTCCAAGTTCTCCGATTATGTGTAAATTTACAAGTTCTTCGATTATATGTGAAAATTTGTAAGTTCTTCGTAATTGTTATCTACGTGATTACAAGACATGATTATGCAGTATTTCTATATCATCGATTTGGGCTGTTTTCACTTTTACCAGTGAGAATGGTTACGAGTAGACTTCTACATACTTCATCGACTACTATACTTTTCTTTATAGCCGTCGTAATATATTTAAATATTTTATTCCTATGCTTGAAGTATGTGATACTTTTCTTTCTTTCCACGTCGTGACTTTTCTTGAATTAAACTTTCCTTTTAGGATTGTCATATATTTAAATTCTAAGCAACCCCTGCGTTATAGAAAAAAAAGTACAATAGAAGTTTTCAAATCATTATCAGATCGAATTCTAATCGTTTTCTGATCATAGTTTCAACGAGACTAACGAACAGCAAATGATTTTTATATTTACAGATAAATTACCTGGATAATAAAAGAATAGAGCTTAAAGACATGTACTAAAAAAAGAAGGAAAGAAAATATTATTTCTAGTACAATATTTAAATACTAATACAATATGACCCATATTTCCGCGTCAACAAAGTTATAGCGTTCTTGAATATTTATTGGCATTAACTGTTATGTACCCGCACATAATGTTTAGTCGTCATATAAAATATAAGTTATGTGTTACAGTTAACCGAATAACATTATTGGCTTTGTATGTAAAATATTGCGGGTAGATAAAGTTTTGTGAAATAATATTTAAGGAAGACTTGCCCAAATATGATTTCTAGTTAGCAATGCTACTCTTTTTGTTAGTCTTTAAATGAGTTTACTATTTTAACCTGCAGCATTTATATAAGATAAACACCAAACTATTAGTATATATATAATTTACTACATGGAAATTGCCATAATCACTACATATTATAAAACTAGCAACCCGCCCTCGCTTCGCTTCGGTTTCAGTCGTCTTTCCTGCGTAGTGCCCGTTCCCGTGGGAATATCGGGATAACATATAGCTTATGTTACTCCCTGATATTATAGCTTTCCATTGGTGAAAAAATTGTTGAAATCGGTCCAGCCATTTTGAAGATTACCCGTAACAAACAGAGAGACAAAAAAAAAATATAAAGTGTATTTTAGGCATATGTATAGTGCAAATAACCGTGTGAGTATAAAAAAAGCCTATTATTTTGATATTACAAATAGACACTCCAATTTTATTTATTGGTATAGACAAAGTCGCTTCTCGCTATCTGTGTCCCTATGTATGCTTAAACCTTTAAAACTACGAGGTAACGGATTTTGATGCGTTTTTTTTAATATCCATTAAAAACGCGTCATAATCCGTTTTTTATAGATAGTGATTCAAGAGGAAGGTTCATGTATAATATATGCATAATATGCCGCTCTTTCAAGAGTAATCTCTAATGATATCTGATGTTTACGCGAGCACTACACATTGTAAATAAAACTACTTTTACGGATTATATCGCGTTTGTATTTGATTTATGATTGCCCGACGTTTCGAACACTTTGCAGCATTCATGGTCACGGGCGGACTAAGGTGTCTCACGTCCAACAAGTAATCGTTATTACAGACATTTACAATTATCTACCCGATACAGAAAATAGTTATAAATTTATTAAATTGTTACCCACATTTTAGTACAAATTTATTGCCAGTGTAAGAAGTCATTTTCTTCTTCATCAAAAATTGCCTAGAAGATTTCATCGATGTCAAAAATATTCGACAGTATTCCTAAAAAAAAAAAGATCATCAAAATTTGCCTGGACGATTTCCGTAACATCAACATATTTGCCACGAGAAATATCGTAACATCGATGTTCGATACTTTTATAACATCGATGTTAGGTGTTCGATAAACATCGAACATCGATGTTGGGCTTTCGATGTTAACATCGATGTCAACATCGATGTTTTTCTAACATCGATCATCACTAATATGGAAACGACAGAACTTAAAAGGCACGCCTAGTAGTCGCAGGTCGCAGGTTGTATGAGGTGATTTGGACATGACCCTTAGCCATGTGGAGGACCTAAAAGTATTCGCAAGTAATGCAAGAAAGAAAAAGACAGATGCTATAGTAGGTCAAGAACCCACCTATCCTTTTTTTTTTCTATTTCGGTGGGCTGTCCGACCTATCCTATCAAGTATGGTAGTTGTAATTACCACCGAGTACAAAATTTTATGCGTACGAACCACTAAATTATGTTATGAGTTTAATGGGGTGTAATTTTTTGGTATTGATTGTATATTTATTATCATCACTGTCATCATTACCTGTCATTCGGTCGATCAGTCAGTCAGTTGTTCGATCGGTCGATCGGTCGGTCGTTCAGACGATCAGTTGGTCGGTTATTCAGTCGGTCTGTCAGTCAGTGAGCTTAGTACGAACATATTAGTGCTAGAGTTTAGTACGAAAATATTTGTGCCCGCTGTAGTATATTTATACAATGTGCTGATTGCACATATCCACCAGCTACAAGTCCACCAGCAAGTGTTTCTGACAACCCACCAACGAGCACTTAAACATATACATTATTCAATGTACCCAGACTTACACATTTAAACGTGCATGCATTACAATATTTTTTATATATTTCTTCAACATCACAGTTCATATATGTATGCCTACACCACAATGGGAGACAAATTCACCTACTATGTCACGCGGATCAGACGGGTTGGTATAAAGTTTTATTTCGAACTAGCTTATGCTTGCAACTTACTCCGCGTGGTATAGATACTTTGGACTAACGCTAACTAAAACTTTAAGACTGTTTACGTAGAAGGTGAAAATATTTTTTAATTATACGATTCTGACATGATACATATAAATGATTTTTGTGAAAATTTTGCAGTTACGCAGCGGAAGCTCTCAAGGAAAAAAAACCTCGATTTTGAAACATTCTTCATTGATGCTGCGCTCCTGTTGGTCTTAGCGTGATGATATAGCCTATAATCTTCCTAGATAAATGGACTATCTAACACTGGAAGAATTATTCAAATCCGTCCAGTAGTTTCTGAGACTAGCGCGTTCAAACAAACAAAATCTTCAGCTTTATATATATATCCTATTTCTTTCAGTATATCCTATTTCTTGCCGTGATGTAATTCGGTGTCTTTTAAAATCATGAGTGATCGTGAGGAAAGAAAGAGGAATTTTATTCTTACTCCGTCACCACATGGGGAAATGTAAATAAGTACATATGCATAATTGATATCTTCAAATGGAGTATTGTATTATCAAAGGCGTATTACGGTACACTTGCTAATGTACTTCAAAGCACTCATAATTTATTAATGGGAATATTAATGAATATAGACGTATCATATTTATGTTTAACAAAGCGCAGATAGCGTATCACGGTGCCAAGTGTCGCGGGTTTGAATCCTACGATAGACAATACTGTGATTTAAAAAAATCCAATTTAGGTGTTAGTTGTGCCCGTAAATAATTTAGTTGTAATACCTATATAAGAGTGTTATCTTCTATACTTGTAATGTTAAAATAATATGTCTATTTGTGCCGGGTAATTTTTCAAACGGCTGATTTTAATAATATTTCACTTCCAGGTATATAAAGAGTAGAGGCCTACTTTTCCTTTCAAGAAACCACTGTAAAATATTGCTTGGTCCGGTAATCGAGCCCGAGGCCTCATGAACTTCAGTCGCGTATCATAATATTTTAGAAGGTAATGGAGATTTATGCATGGGTAATGTGACCGAAACTGAAACTAAGCGAGGGTGGCTTGCTATCGGCGGGTGTCGGGGGTGCGAGCGGAGGGCGGTGTGGTCTCTTTAAGGGAACTCACTGCCTGGCGCGTCGACACCCTCCGAGACGTCATTGGCCGTTGGGCAGTCCGGCTGTAGAGGCCTCGATACGGTGTCTGGACCGTGGAGGCCTTCCGACCGGTGCTGATGCAGTGGCTAAAACGGCGGCATGGGATGCTTTTCTTCCGAATGGTGCAGGTCTTGACGGGGCATGGATGCTTCGGCAAGTACCTGTACACGGTCGCTAGGAGGGAGAGTACACCATCCTGCCACCACTGCGATTGCGACGAGGACACGGCGCACGGCGTCCTCCCCGAGGAGGGGGGGTACGCCGGTCGATGGGAGGGTACGCCACTAGGGGGTATACCGTCGGGCCGACCACTGATGACAAGTAACCCTGCTCCGGTGGTCGGCCCAACGACGAAGGCAACGTGGTGTTCGGGTGGGTTGCGGGTGTGCGTGCTTACGCCCCTCTGTCGCCCCGGATGGAGTGGTGCGAGGAGTGCACCGGCCGCGACCTACACCAAAAAAAAATTTGACCGTTTTTAATTATTGGTCACATACAATCATATAAAAAAAAAACGATATTTCGGAAAGACACGATACAAGTAAAACTTTTACATTTCAGGTAAATATTTTGATTATGCATCAATCACATTGGAATAACATAAATTGAATTTCATCATTTCAGCTCTTATACGTCTCAATATTGTGCTCGAGACCCCTCCACAATAGCAGGGAAATTGACCTTACTTATATCATGCTGGTCAGGCAGGTTGGTATAGAATTATATTTTGAGTTTTCTCTTGCATAGATGTTATATGCGTATTACGAGTATATCCCTTAGTCGCCTTTTAAGATATCCACGGGCAAGATAGGGAATGGTGATTTGTATTTTTACTCCGTCACGATACGGATTGTATTTATCATCCATTTATTTTCCTAACATTTAGAAAAGGGGATTTTTCACGTAGACCTAGTGTTTACTAAACGTGGATGAATTATGAGTTACTAAAATGTTCAATAATTGTCAAACCAAGAGTAACTTCAGTACCAAAAAGTATACCTACATTTTTATTAATATATATTACATCATCCAATTTCATATTTCATATTCAAGATTACCGTAATCTTCAACATGTCAATAATCACATGAAAACATTATTGAGACCTTTGGTAATGCTGATATTTCTGGTCAACCAAAAAAACGTAGGAACTTTATATCAAAAATTTGCCGATTCATGATAAATCGAATGAAATTATAAGCCGAAGAATTCACAATCTTTAGCCTATTATTTTTCCCATACATTAAACACATTTTATATACGATACAATAGACATTTACAGACGGCAGGCAATTTAGGCGCACATTGTCACATTAGGAAGTCAATATAAAATGTTCTTTTAGCGCGTAAAAGTCTTTGAAATCAGCATTCAGATTACTTCAAGCTATCTCCGTGAGGCGTTGTCGTGATTGGAAGGCGTGACGTAATGATTAATGAGTACCGTCACCACGAATCACATGATCGATAGAATAGCAGCTGCGTCTGACCTCTTTGTTAACTGTAGTATGGATTTTAATTAAATTTATACAAATAAGTTTATTGTACTATTATTTATATTTCAAATAAAACTATTTCTATGAATTGTATCGTGATTGTATTTGATTTTTAGACGATATCAACAAAGAAACATCTCAATTCGAATGGTTTTTTCTGTATAAATGTTACGCGATCATTCCATCAGTTATGAATCGGATTTGATAATTCTTCTTCTTATTTAATGGCAATGAGTTACAATAATATGAGCTATTGGTGCCAGTGTCGAGTATTATATTGATTATTCACGTCTTTAGTCTTCGTCTTTTAGTCAGTCCTTAGCAATGATTTGGAGCTGATGACCATAAACCATGCTACCCCTGGGAATTTTGACAGAATGTGAAAATTCACGCACTTCGCTATTATATCGTATTCACTACATTTCAGCATTTTATCGACATTATATTACATAAAATATCAGCAAAATTATTCAATATAACACTGTAAAACACTAAAATAATGAAAAAAATATAAAAACGTTACATGAAATTTTGACATTCGCGTCAAAATATATGTAATTCTTCTTTTGTTTGGTAGATCATACGTCAGAGGTGGTTTCTTAAAAATCTATTAAGATCTGATCAATACTTTTTGGTTTATATTTAACTAGCAGCGCCCTGTGGTTTTATCTCCATAGTTCTCCTACCCGTGGGAATATCGAGATAAATTATAGCCTATGTGTTATTCTGATATATAAACTATATTATTGCGAAGTTTTATCAAAATCCATCCATAGCCTATGTTACTTCCTGATATTTTTTCATTGGTGAAAGAATTTTGAAATCGGTTCTGTGGTTTGAGCGTAAAAGCGTGACAAACAAACTTACTTTCGCATTTATAATATTAGTAAGAATGCGTATTCGGTTCATGTTGGCTTCATTATTTTCAAGTCGGTTTTTATTTGTTAAAATTTTATATTATTAATGGTTGCCGAACATTGAATCAAAGCTTCTTCCGTGACTATATTGCATATTAAGTTAGTATTTTTAATTCATATTAGGTCATAAACGCCCCATTGCCATGTTCAAGCTTCCTCCGCAGTGGAAGGGAAATTAACCTACTATCCTACGCTGGTCCATGCATCCATCCATCAGCCTACAGACGTCTACTGCTGGACATAGGCCTCCACACGAGAATGCCACTCGGAACGGTCCTGCGCCACTTGCATCCAACGGTTCCCTGCGACTTTGAGAATGTCGTCAGTCCACCTAGTGGGGGGTCGTCCCACGGTGCGCCATCCGATTCGTGGTCGCCACTCAAGAACCTTTCTTTCCCAACGATTGTTGGTTCGACGAGCGATGTGGCCTGCCCATCCTACGCTGGTCAGTTAGTATTATTTCCAGTTTTCTTTCTCTTGCTTATATGATGTCTTCATCATTTTATTCTTATCCCAATTACTTAGGGTTGACTATGTACAATTTTTTATATTACATATTGTTAAAAGTTATTGGAAATAGTTTTATGACCGGCCGCCTGCCTGACATCAATCCACCTTAGGAATACATTTTTGACCAAACGGCATCAGATGGAGCAGGGCCAGATCTATTTGAAACTTATTTTTTTTATTGCCGATGGTGGCAAACGAGCAGGCAGCCACTTGATGGTAAGTATTACTGTCGCACATGGACCTTTGCAATACCAGGAGCCCAGCCAGGCCGTTGCCTACCGTGAATTAAATACTCTTCTTAAACCTCGTTTAAATAAGGACATGTCATAGCGCTCGGGAAACACAGCAGCAGGTAGTTCATTCCAGAGGTGTACGTGGGAGAAATGATCGCTTGAAACGTGCAGTTGAAGACCATAACGTTTCCAGGTGAAATGGATGAACTCTTAGTCATAATAATCTACATAATACTCGCGTAAATATCAGAATATTTACGCGAGAATTACATATTTAAACAAAACAATTTTTACGGCTTTTAACGCGTTTGTATTTGATTGCTCGACGTTTCGAATACTTTACAGCGTTTATGGTGACGGGTGGACTATGATGTCTTAGGTCCAATAAGTCAACGTTAATGACTTGTTGTGTGAGTTATGCGTAGCCGATCCCCACAAATGCTGTGTGATGAATGATTATTATATCACTTATTAGTATTTTACGGGTAAGAAAGGGGTGATGAATTGTATTCCTACTCCATCACAATGCAGAAAAATTTAACCATAGCCGACAATAGCTTCGCATATATATGGACTCAATTCCCCATTAAATATTTTCTTCTTTGTTTCCATAAGAGTAATAGATATTCCGCGTGGTTACTATGGTTTGCACTAAAATATTAATAAAAAACAATTAAAAATGCACTGCTCTAAAATTATTAATTTTATTGGCGTCGCTATTATCGCAAACTAGCAATAAGGTAATTAATTGGAAATAGAGCCAGAATATTATACCATTTTCGAAAACTTAATCCTACATATCAAAATACAAACTTTCTGATTATAATAAAACTAAATGATGCTTAGCAGTCAACGAACCCAGGTCAGTTAAATGAGGCATTCGTTCAGGTTAATAATAATCGTGGTTGATATTAGTGGTAATATGATGAAATTGAAAAAGTTTTGGAAATTTTCATTTTTATTCATTTTGCGAAATTAAAATATTTTGTGATGACATAAGCTTTTTTAACAAAATAAAGATTAACTTAACTGTTTAGATCCCACGAGAATGTCACTCGGAACGCTCCTGTGCCACTTGCATCCAACGGATCCCTGAGGCTTTCAAGATGTCGTCAGAATACCTAGTAGGGGGTTGTCCTACGCTGCGTCTTCCGGTTCGTGGTCGCTACTGGAGGACCTTTCTTTCCTAACAGCTATCGAATCGACGAGCAATGTGGCCTGTCCATTGCCATTGGCTGGATTTTATCACGTAGAGAAATACCCTCTCCATTGCTCGTTGATCGACTTTGAGCCTTTTCATGAGGCCAATATATTAGTATAGTTTATGGATATATGGAAATTGATTTGTAGATAGGAGTATTCTCAAGATTCCACGTGTGGCTACGGGATAGGAACAAAAAAAAGAAAATAGTTTATTTCTCCCTCGCAGGGCATACATATTTGTAAAACTTGGTTCACATTTTGGATAGGTGTAAGAGCTGGGATCCCACCCGCAAGCGAATAAAAAGATCGCTACTCAGCTTAATGTGTTACCATATAACACCAAAACGCTGTTTTTCAGTAGCGGCCCATTTATTTATTTTATTTTATTTATTTATTCATCATTCAGTTATTTTTTATTGCTAACAGCGTACCATGCGCAATAAAAAGTAATAATACAAAACAAGAAGGAGTTAAAAAAAAGAATAAAAGTTATCACAAAAATATTAATAAGTTATAACATAAAGAAAATTATTTTACTATACATATATGTGTAATGATTAATAATATAATAACTTTGGATTAGCATACACTGCTGGCAATGGACAGCGACTCCACATAACTTTCTGCTATGCACATGAAACATCTCTCTGTACACGAAAATAAGTCGAGTGTAGGTTCAGAGACTATGATCTCATTGATATAGTGCAATGCGCGAGGAAGCGGTGCGAATTGGCCTATGCTAGTGCGCGCCGTGTGTGACGCCAATAGAGGTCTCTCTCCCATTGTGTGATGATTGTCAGCAAACTCAACGCAAACTATTTATTTATAACATATTTACAAATTAAGAACATAACTGTCGCTACCTATTATTTGTCCGTGTCAGTCGTAAAAATCGCCTGAGGGTCGCAACAGGAGTGTGGACAACAGATCTTTTCGAGAAAACGTATAACTCACTACAATCGCTAACCTCCCCTGTCAAGCGAGCGTATTATGGAGTGATTACCTCATTTAAAGGGAAAGCTTACGTCCAATAGTGGAATATCCACTCATTTGTAAGGCAGGTCTACGCCAGCAGTTGATGATGACAGGCTGCATAATGTCCCACATAACCTCTGCCTGAATTCTTGAGAAGTATATGAACAATGGTCCCACTTGAATGGGGAAGTTCGTAATGCATAGTATGTCGACTTATTGAAATCTTATCAGTAGCATGCTAAGCTATTCTTACTTTTCAACCATATGACAGTGTTCGAGAGAGGAATGAGAACGTGGTCAGTTAACTGTCCCTACCAAAAATAAATTATCCGTTGCCTCAAAAACCTGCAAGAAATTAGATATTGGTAGCATTTTGTATTCTATTATCCTTTAACATACGGACCATTATTGTCAAGCCTATCAAGTTTACCAGCTGTTACTCTCAAGACCGCGTAACTTTACCTTAAATTCCAACCTCAAATTTATTGTGACTCGATAAAATTGTTTCCTATATGGTGCTCTGAACTTTAACATCCAACCTTCTAACAATAAAGTGTAGTAAAATTAAATTAAATGTCATTTTTGTAATGAGAAAGGGAATTTATAGTTGTTTTGCAGTTAAGATTTTTCCGTGGAGTTACATTATTGCGCTAAAAATTGCGTACAGTTTATTTGACAAGACATTGTATGATAAAATAAGAAAATGGGGTAATATTAAATGTTTCAGTAACGGTTCTAAGATATCTTCTCAGTATAAGTGAATGCAGATGTTTAAGAAGACAAAATATGTTATTACCATTAATCATCTGATGAGAGTTATAAATAGAAGGGCCTCCTAGTGAATGGGCAGCAGGACTCTCCTCCGAAACTTATAACTTCATCTGCGATCTCTAATTCACTTATCAAAAGCATACCGTGGCACAGGTATTGGTCATGCTCACTGAAGGGTCTGCGTGCGGTAGCTACGAGGAGCAGGTCACTCCCTTCCCTCCATTATGGTTGAGGGGAGTGATGGCTGCTCTAGTGGATAACTCGTGATCGGGTGCCGCTTGCGGGATCTGGTCCATAACCTTCTCATTATATTTGTGATTATTATTATATTTATGAATTGTATTATATAATACATATTTCGAATCGCATCACACTGGAACTCTTAATAAGCATGTTGTATGATGTAATATTATTTAAGTGAAATTAGAAAATAAATAAAAAATTGACAATCCCGCTGATGTTCTTGCCGGATCTTCTCAGTGCAGTCGCTTTCCAATCCGGCGGTAATTTTAAGAAAAAATGTAAAAAGAAATGACAATATGTATGTGCCCCCGCAGGGTTTATACATTATATTTATAAATGATATATTTATAAATGATTTGAATATGAAACTTGAATGTGACTGTCTCTAGTTGGAATGACCTATTTCCAATAGTTGACGTAAGATATTACCCAATAGATGGATGAGAGAAGGGAGCTCGATTTTAATCAACAGTAATGCACCTGTCTCTGTGATGTGACGTAGTAAGAATACAATTTATCGCCATCTCTCTTACTCGTGGGTGTCGTAAAAGACGACTAAAGGATATGCCGATAATGTCTATGCAAGAGAAGGAAAATTCGACATAAAACCCTATACTAACACCTTTTACCAGCCGCGACTAATATTATACGAACCGGACGATAATATCACACTCGCCCAGATGGAGGCATACACAGCTCGCGAGGTCCTGACAAATAAATATCCACGATTCCGCCCCCGCCGCTGAGGACGGAAATCGTACCGCGGGAAAGTCATAAACGTGGGAATGCCCACTTTGCCAGCGACCCCCCGAGCCGAGGTCCGTATCCCACAGGGAGGGCCTTCGGGACCGGTCGCTTAGCTTTAAACGGATTGAGAGCCCTCAGCGCTCACCCATCAGTCCGGGTAAAATTATCACAGCCATCTGCGGCTATCAACTAAGTCACACAAAAAAAAGTCTCACCAGCGCGGTATATTAGGTGAGGTGGCGGATCGCCTGCGCGAGGAACGCAGCCTCGATGAGGCGATCTGCCGCCGGCGACGACGTAGGCGCGAATATTTGCGCCTCATGCCGCCCTAGCCGAAGCCGCGGGTGACGTGACCGGGGATTAGTCCGTCACCCGCTGAGAGGCCGACCGCGTGAGGAAAGACCGACGTCCTCCCCGAGGGGGGGACGTCGATCAATGGGAGGGTACCCCAAGTAAGGGGTATTTCGTCAGGCCGACCACTGATGACAAGTAACCCTGCTCCGGTGGTCGGCCCAACGACGAAGGCGACGTTCACGTGGGTGGGTTGCAGGTGTGCGTGCTTACGCCCCTCTGTCGCCCCGGACGGAGTAGTGCGAGGAGCGCGCCGATCGCAACCCAACCCAAAAAAAAAACAAAAAAAAAGTGAGCCGTCGCTCAGGACGCCTGGCAGATGTGAAACATCGAAATTATTTGTACAAGTATATATGCATAAAAGAATAGATTACGACAGAACTAATATGGCAAGAAGTATTGAATAAAATAATACGATTTCGATTATTATTCGAAATATTACACAGCAATAAAATTAATCCGCCGCAGAGCCGCATCGCTCCTTCTCTCTCACACACTTGTACGTAGTTCAAAGGGATCGGCTAAGAAAGTGTGATCTAGGAAATAAAAATAGCGACATCTATCGAGCCACTAAGTACTAGTATCGAAGGACAATAATCAGTATCAATTAAAAAGTATCGATACTTAACATTCGAATTGGTTTGAAAGCATTGAGTACTTTTCATAGAGCCTATCAGATAATTTCTTGCCGGGATTGTTTGTGATGAGCTTTTTTTCTTTGGTAAGTTTGAGAGAAAGTAACATTCTATACTGAGTAGTATTGAAGGAACAGTAATAAGTATCAATTAAAAAGTATCGATACTTACTGATATTGAATCATTTTCGAAGCATTGAAAACTTTTTAGGGAGCCTATCGCATACGTTCTTGCCGGGATTGTTTGTGATGAGCTTTTTTCTTTGGTAAGTTTGAGAGAAAGTAACATTCTATAATGAGTACATAGTAGTATCGCATGAACAATAATCGGTATCAATTGAAAAGTAACGATCTTTACTGATATTGAATGGTTTTTCGAAGCATCGAGTACTTGTCATAGAGCCTATCAGATCGCGATCCCGGGATTGTTTGGGATGAGCTCTTTTTTACCAAGTCTGGGAGGAACTATAAAGAACTATAAGTGTGATGTTTGAATTGATGTTAAAATGTAAAATTACTCGGCAGGAATATAATGCCATATCACATTACTTCGCGAAGCATTATTTCGTGCATGTCTACTTGATAAGTCTATAGCGCTTGAATGAAATCTAACCGATTGGGTAAAAATTGAGTTCAAATGGGTCAAATACATGAAAAAGTGCCATGTAGAAATTAGAAGATCGAATTAGCGACATCTATCGAGCCTAGCCTAAATGTCAACTACAAAATATATTTTATAAAGAAATCTCTAATCCTATGATGATAATAAGACAAGCTATCTAAATTATTTTATCATCATTGGGTACCTCGTTAAGTCTACAAATTTTAAATGAAATCTAACTCTTTAAAGTGGGTCAAAATACAATTCCTAGGAGTCGGTAACATATAAACAAATAAATATACAGCTGAAACTAATACAAAGCCTATAAAAAGCGGTTATCCAGTTTTCGTACGTGAAAATAAGGTAGGTATGGTATACTTATGTTAGGAAGTTAGAAAATTATACATTATTTTATAGAACAAGTACATACGCATAAAAGAACATATTACAACGGGTATTAATATAGGTAGAATAAAGTATTAAGAAAAATAAAGTTACGATTCTTTGCCAGAAAATGATGTTTTTTATTCAATAAACATTTATTTTCATTAGAATACATTATAGGTAACAATTTACTTTGAGTTCACTAGATGGCGTTGTACAAAATTTTAAATCGCACCATGGTTTCGTTACAAAAATGTAGATATGTGTCCAGATATTTATTTAGTAGTTAATTAAGAGCAGACCTCCCGGGTTGAGAGCCCTCAGCGCTCACCCATAGTCCGCGTCAAGCTGTCAAGGCCATCTGCGGCCAACAGCTGTACACAAAAAAAAAAAAAAAAAAAAAAAAAAAAAAAAAAAAAAAAAAAAAAAAAGCAGACCGCGAAGCGTGGCGTTAAACGCCACGCGACGATCGCAGTCACCCTCGCCTATAGATGTTTCACATAAAAAAAAGCGCGGTATATTAGGTCAATTTCTCTTCCATTGTGGAGAAGGCCCGAGCCTAACAATGGGCCTTATGTGTGTATCTAGATTTAAAGGAAACAACGTGAAAACTATATGATTAATATCTCTTTAAAAATCGGTCAAGTGCGAGTCAGACTCGCACACGAAGGATTCCTTACCATTGAGCAAAAAGGAGCAAAAAAATCGCGTTTGTTGTATGGCAGCCCACCTTAAATATTTATTTTTTAAATAAAACTACTTTACGGATTTTATCACGTTTGTATTTGATTTTTGATTACCCGACGTTTCGAACACTTTACAGCGTTCATGGTCACGGGTGGACTAAGATATCTCACGTCCAACAAGTCATCGTTACTGCAGAAAATTTATAGTTATCTACCCGATACAGAAATTATTATTATAATAAATATTTATTTTATTAATACGTTTTTATTAGCTTTAGACATATGTATATTAGTATGTAACGGAATCTTTGAACGTCATTTTGGCCCACTTTGAACAAACAGAATTTATTTAAACTTTGCACACTCGCCAAAGGCCCATGACAATGCAATAATTCGATCAAAATGGGCGAATATCCCGATTAGATTTGCCAGGATTTAGAAATTTTTAATCGTATCCTTTGCATAAGAGCAAGGGAGACAGAGCTAGTGTGCGAACTACGCATGCGCGAAATTCGAAACTTCTGTCATTCGGTCTGTCAGCTTGTAAGCGTGTTTTTTAGTTTTTTAAACTATAATTATTTTGTTTTTAGTATTTGTTGTTATAGCGGCAACAGAAATACATAATTTGTAAAAATTTCAACTGTCTAGCTATCGCGGTTCTTGAGATACAGCTACAGATAATTTTATAAATCAAAAATCTTTTAGTAAGCCGCATCTAAAATTAAAAATCAATATTAATTTAGCATCATGTCCCCTGACTTTTCTTGCCGGATCTTTCTCAGTGTGGCCGCGTTCCGATCCGGTGGTAGTATATTAGTTTTGTTAGTTTTAAATCAACAAATTGTAATAATAATTGCTACAAATTTAATAATTAATAATTACTAACCATAAACAATATAATTTTTTCATATAGATTCATTTTCTTCTTACACTGGCAATAAATTTGTACTAAAATGTGGGTAACAATTTAATAAATTTATAACTGTTTTCTGTATCGGGTAGATAATTGTAAATGTCTGTAATAACGATTACTTGTTGGACGTGAGACACCTTAGTCCGCCCGTGACCATGAATGCTGCAAAGTGTTCGAAACGTCGGACAATCATAAATCAAATACAAACGCGATATAATCCGTAAAAGTAGTTTTATTTACAATGTGTAGTGCTCGCGTAAACATCAGATATCATTATGTACTAGAATATTTTAAATCTTAAGACTGTGGCGTCTCAAATCTTATAAGGCTGTATATTTACGACGCTGGAACATTTTATATGCATTGCACACGTCCGGATATATTTGTTGGCACGTTATCTAGTGCTTCATTTTAACGATGCATTCGCAAATTCTAGAAAAATATACAAGGTGTTTAGTGTCTTGACTTTGTGCGAGTGGGTATAAAGCTGTTATTATGTTATGTAATTTTCTAACAAACTAAAAATGGAAACCGAATAATATTTAGGATAATGTTAGAGCTAAACGCACAAAGGTCTGTTGAGTGATGGATAAAGATTATGATATCAACACATACTTTCATCATCTCCATCATTTAGGCTCATGTACATCCCGCAGATGGGCTCGAACCTCCTCCACAATAAGAGGGAATTTGACCTAGAGCAGGTCACACTGGTCAAACGTGTTGATATAGGGTTTTATTTCAAGTTTTCCTTCTCTTACACATATATTATATGCTGATGTCCTTAGTCGTCTTTTACGACACCCACTGGTAATAAAGAGGGTGGTGAATTATATTCTTACTACGTCATTACACAAAAACACCACATACAACAAGGTTAAGAGACTTAAGTGAAACGTCAATGAAAATAAAACTCAGAATTAGATACGAAAATCAAGTAGTTAGTAAGGTATGGAAGGCTAAATTATCTACCAATGTGTGGCCAAGAAAGGGTCAAGACCTTTCTTGGCATCTGGTGTCATGAAAATGGACCATACCGTGTGGTGACGGAGGAAGTATACAAATCACCACTCCCTATCTTACCCGTGGATGTCGTAAAAGACGACTAAGAGATATAGTGTATGCTAGCAACCCGCCCTCGCTTCGCTTCGGTTATAGGTTATAGTCGTTTTACCCGCGTAGTACCCGTTCCCGTGGGAATCATCATCATCATCTCGGCCCATATACGTCCCACTGTTGGGCTCGGCCTTCTCCATAATGGAAGGGTCATTGACCTACTATACCACGCTGGTCAGACGTGTTGGTATAGGGTTTTATTTCGAGTTTTCCTTCTCTCGCATAGATGTTATATGCGTTTTATATCCCTTAGTCGTCTCGTACGATCACCCACGGGCAAGTTAGGAGGTGGTGAATTGTATTCTTACTCCGTCACCACACGGCAGAATACCGGGGAATACAGGGACAAAATATAGCCTAGTTTACGCCCTGATATTATAAGTTTCCATTGGTGAAAGAATTTTTGAAATCGGTCCAGCCGTTTTAAAGATTACCCGGCACAAACAGACAGACAGACAAAAAATTTTTAATTACTATTTTAGGCATAGGTGTCGTGCAAATAACCGCGTGAGCATGAAAAAAGCCTATTATTTTGACATTACAAACAGACACTCAAATTTTATTTATTGGTATTATTAATATACGAGTGGTCGCCTAGTAGTCGTATTCGATTATAATTCATCAAATTTATTATCTACTTAAAAATTTTATTTTAATTATATACATATTATAAACTCATTTGCAAAAAAAACGGGCGGTTTTGATTTTCATTCATATTTAAAAAGATACAATACCAAAAAGGTTTCAATCGTTTGTACACGTTACTGGCCGGTTTTAAAAATGCTGTGGTATTTAAAAAAGTACGTTCTAAATTCAATTTTTCATTTGATGTTCATTTTTACAGAAAACCCCCTTCTATCCTACATTTTTGGCGCGAAGTTCCAGAAGTTAACATCGACTTTCATAACTTTTATTCAATTTTTATCGATTAATTTCATATCCTTGACTGTCAAAGCTTTATTTAATGCTGTTTGGCTGTATCAAAAATGGTAGATAAAGTGGTAAAAGCTACCAAAATTATCGCGCTGCTTGAAGAGGGTTGCAGCCAATGTTTCGTGGCTAGGAGGCTAAATGTTAGTCGCTCGACAGTCCAAAGGACCTGGCAGCGATATCAGGAGACTGGTTCCGTCAAGAGAAGGCCTGGTTCTGGAAGAAAACCATGTACCCAACCACGGGATGATCGTTTTCTTGTGAGTCGCGCATTGAGAAATCGCAAATCTTCGTATGTGGATCTTAAGAACAACCTCCAAGAAGTAAGAAATGTGCATATTAGTCTATGGACGGTCAGGAGGAGGCTTCTCGCTGCCAATATACGCAGTCACCGCCCGGCCCGCGGCCCCAAATTACTCCGTGAGCACAGAGTTCACAGGCTTAGGTTCGCTAGAAATTGTGAATCATGGACTCAAGACGATTGGAATAGGGTTTTGTTCTCTGATGAAGCCAGGATATCTCTGTTCGGTGAAGATCGACGTCGGCGAGTGCTAAGAAGACAAGGAGAACGCTTTGCAGAGGCATGTTTCGAAGAAATCACACCTTATGGTGGGGGCTCTGTTATGTTTTGGGCAGGAATAAATTCAATGGATCGTACAGAGTTAGTCTTCATTGAAAACGGCTCACTGACTGGGCATCGATACATAACGGAAGTTCTAATTTCTCATGCACAACCCGCATTGGCCGCTCTAGGTGAAGACTCGATTTTTATGGACGACAATGCTCGCGCCCACCGATCCCGCGATGTTAATGCGTATGTGCAAGAGGTCGGCATTCGTCGTTTGGATTGGCCAGCTCGAAGTCCCGACCTCAATCCCATAGAGCATGTCTGGGACGTTCTGAAACGGCGTGTGAGATCAGTACACCCGGCTCCGCAGACCATCAGAGAGCTGAAGAATGTGATTACTGCGGAGTGGGAACGTATTCCGCAAGCAAGTATCCGGGATATACTCGCTAGCATGCCCAGACGAATTCAAGCTGTGATTTTAGCTAGAGGGGGTCACACTCGATACTAAACATTTATCTGCTTTTACTTTATTAAAGAAAAACAAACAAAAAAACTTTTTTATTTTTACTTCATGAGCATATGCACTACTAGCGAATATACACTACTAGCGAGGTTTAGCATTATTTCCCATAAATTGTATCTAAATTTTATGAAATACTGATGAAAACGATTATTTTCTTATTAATTTAGCAAATTGTGTGGATAAAACTACCTATAATTATCAAACAAAGAAATATTAACATTTGAAATGGTTCATTGCTTAGGTGCCCGTTTTTTTTGCAAATGAGTTTATATTGTGTATCGTATAATCTATATTGTATATTGAGCCAGCTGCATTTCACTAACAACTAATGTATAAGTACAAATATCTATTAGACACTGATGATTGCTTGACATTCAGTTCGATCAGAGAATTTTGTTTATGATTAAAATCTCCGTCACCAAACACAAAGTTATGTAATATAGCCTCAAATATTTGTCGATGAAATAAACCATTTTACACAATAATTTGAAGTTGTAGTACCTACCTGGCATTTTTGCTTTTAAACTTTTCAGATTTATATTATTAGTACGTAGATAATATGATACTCGTGCTTATCAAAACTTTCGTAATGAGACCGCAAATTGTTACATGACGCCAAAAGCCACCTCTTATATTAGTATGTTTCAAACATTATCCATACGATTTATTTTTAATGATATTCTAAATTTAAACGTTAATATGAATATAGCAAGCATTTGAATTATATATTTTATTTTCACAATGTTTACATAATTTTTAGAATAGTGGCAATGGGCTGGCCACATCGC
The DNA here is from genome assembly GCA_032191425.1 of Lymantria dispar. NCBI lineage: Eukaryota > Metazoa > Arthropoda > Insecta > Lepidoptera > Erebidae > Lymantria > Lymantria dispar. The sequence goes on from CM063442.1 coordinate 27,623,557, forward strand.
TCGACGAACTTAGAACCGCTGCGGTAGATAGATTCTCGAGTATCGCACTAGGACGCCTCCCACTAGATGGACTGACGATCTAGTAAAATTTGCTTTGCGTTGTTGGATGCAAACGGTACAGGACTGCACTTTGTGGCGGTAAGGGAGACTTATGTCTAGCAGCGGTGATAGACTGGACTGAATGATGATTACAAAAGTGGCGCCCTCGCTAAAGAAATGGTTAGTAGGATCAACAATAGTCTGCATGCAATAGACACATGTTCACTTTTTTTTTTCTTGGGTGAGCTATCCAGGCTGACGAAAGGGCAACGTACGGCTCCATAACCCACCGTATTCTCTCTCCTTCACAATTGGGCCGACCACCGGTATCGAGTTCCTTGTCGTCCGTTGCCAGCCCGGGGGGATACCCTTTCGGGCACCCTCCCTCTGCGACGGCCCTCCTGGGACGTCGGTACGCACATGTTTACCGGGACGTCAATCATCATAATCATCATCATCATCGCAGCCCACATACGTCCCACTGTTGGGCTCGGGCCTCCTCCACAATGGGAGGGAATTTGACCTACTATACCATGCTGGTCAGACATGTTGGTATAGGGTTTCATTTCGAGTTTTCCTTCTCTTGCACAGATGTTATGTGCACATTATATCCCATTGTCGTCTTATACGACATCCACGGGTAACATAAGTAGTGGTGAATTGTATTCTTACTCCGTCACCACACAGACATCGTCCCGGGACGTCAATAAGCAGGTACTTATAAATTTCTGTGGTACCCGCTCAAAATATGAAAATAAATCGAGGCAATCGTCTAACGTCAGTATATTGTTTCTGGGCAGTGCAATTATTGTCACATCTATACCAATAAATAAAATTGGAGTGTCTGTTTGTAATGTCAAAATAATAGGCATTTTTCATGCTCACACGGTTATTTGCACGACACCTATGCCTAAAATAGCAATTAAAAATTATTGTCTGTCTGTCTGTTTGTTCCGGGTAATCTTCAAAACGGCTGGACCGATTTGAAAAATTCTTTCACCAATGGAAAGCTATAATATCAGGGCGTAAACTAGGCTATATTTTATCTCGGTATTCCCACGGGAACGGGAACTACGCGGGTAAAATGACTATAACCTATAACCGAAGCGAAGCCAGGGCGGATTGCTAGTAGGAAATATAAATTCCAGTAGCTACTTACTTTTAAATATGTGTTCCAATGAGTCAGAAAACCCCGAGCCAATTGAACTAACATAGCCAAGGCAATTTCTCGCCTATTATTCATTAAGCTCGTGCTTAAAAGTGGTTAAATTTCCTAATGTAGAAAGTTCCTTCAAATTAAAAAAAAACATTAAAATGTACCTCTTCGACTCAGCTTTTTGATGTCTCACTGTTGAACATGATCATATTTTAGATGAGAACACTATTTTAGATGTGAACTACACCACGATGGCTATACGGATTAATGTAGGAACTAATTTCAAGTTTCCTTTTCTTACACAGACTTGCTGATATGCCTTAATCGAATTTTATGACACCTACAAGATAGGAGGGGATAGTTAGATATTCAAAAAAAATATACTTCATAGTTACTCTGTACAACCTATCTCAAAAGTACGAAGATAACATTCTGTATAAGAAGTATTTGATAAATCGCATGTCAACGTGAGATATGGCGATCTACACGAACCGAACAAATAGAGTTGGTGAGCCAATGCATACAGATCTTAGCGGTACAAAGATCAATTAAATATACTGGATAGTGCATTTAAAAATATATTAAAATAATTTGTTCGCGACTCCTGATAGCTTCCTCTTAGGAATTTTAATTCTGCCTCGTAATGTTTGCCTTTAGCGGTTGGAGGTTATGTAGCATCATATTATAGCTGTATTCGTCAACGACCTCTAAACTTTGGATAACGCCTATAGCGTTATAAATTAAATATCAAGTCGTCCTAGGTGTTACTTAGAACAAAAATTTTAACCTTTGTCTATAGTTGTTGGTGAAAAGCGAGGTAATAACAGTCCTGATGGTAAGTAATACTGCCGCTTATAGACCTTTGCAAGGCCGATGCCTATCGTGAAGAATATGAACACTAAAGGCATCACTAAAACCCACAACACTGAAACACAGAAAGTTGGTCTTTGCGAGGCAGCCCGCGGCTGTTAATAAAAAATTGTCGACACAAAACGATAATTAAATAAAAATAAGAAAAAAAAAATACTATATAAACATAATGATTTCTGATGTTTACGCGAGTATTACACATTTAAAATAAAACTACTTTACGGATTGTTGGACGTGAGACATCTACGTCCGCCCGTGACCATAAACGCTGCAAAGTGTTCGAAACGTCGGGCAATCAAAAATCAAATACAAACGCGATAAAATCCGTAAAGTAGTTTTATTTAAGATTACTGTATAAACGTTTTTCCATAGATAGCGTCCATATCTCGTAAAGACAGATACGAGTGAAAATTGGTTGTCATACACCATTCCACACTGGTCCAATTGAGAAGACGATTGGAATGGCTTTCAGGTAATTGGAGTGCAGGCACAAGTTCCCCGTGTGGTAATCGTTTTTTGCTGGTAAATAAATATTTATAAATATTTTTTCTCTGTATGTAGTTTAAAAATAAGTTTTTATCAATAACCTAATTCATTTATATTGCCTAAAGTGATTCCTAAAATTTAGGTATCGTTGATACATTCTTATATTAATTTAATAATTTAAAAATAAAACCATTTGGAGACTCGGAGATTACCTTAATCCGTACTTAAAGAATAAACTTTTTTATAAAAACTCGGAATTACTGTGACATTAATAATCTCCTTGCCAAGAATGACGATTACGTCACCAGCCCCCCTTCATAATGAGATCTATGTTTAGCAGAGTGTGGCAATATGTAGATTGATGGTTTATAACTTACTAATAGCATTGTGTGACGCAATTATAAAATAATTGTCAAAAAAGCAGAATATTATAGAAAAAATTGGTACCTACACAATAAGTAGGTATTAAGTATTTGTCGTCTGTTTCTTACTCCACAATTTCAGTTAACAATATGTTCTCAAAATAGAATGACCTTTGGTTGAAATATTACTCTTACTGAAGGACAATCAGTCCCTATACGGTCTGCGATATATTATAACAAACGCTTATTATAATCAATATAGCTATTTCTGGTGCTTATTGGATTTAATTGTTAATATTGTGACGCTTCGGATAATATATAAAGATTCCTCATAGCACGTGCAATCTAAAACGATAAATTTAAAATGTTATTAATCTATAAAATTAATTGTGTTTCTTTGTAATGTCAAATTAATATAGTTTTTAAACGGTTTTATTTAGCTTACCCCGTTTGTTGGTTTATTTTTTTCTTTGTTGGATCAAATTTAGTAATTGAAATTTCACCCTCTTCCTGTCAACCGATTGATCTGAAATTTGCTATACGCCTTTGGTTTTGGTGACAATATAATTATATATAGTCAATATTTTTGTAAGTTCAAGATGGCCGCCGTTACAAAATGGCGGATAACCTATTTTTTTTCAATCCCATCAATATGGATATCAAATGAAAGGGCTTGACAAGTAGAATACAATGCACTATACAAATTCAAAATCTAAGATGGCCGCTGTTACAAAATAGCAGACAACGTATTTGTTTTTCAATCCCATCCCATTAATATGGGTATTAAATGAAAGGGCTTGACAAGTGCTTTATACAAAATCAATATAAAAACTAAAAACTTGAAAATAAAAAAGGAAAAAAGTAATTTTTAAATTAAACGGTTTTATTGTAAAGAAACAGTAAAAATAAAATCGTGGGGCACGTCAAATATCTATAATCATCGATTAAAATGTTTGTTTTGGAGTGTCTCACGATTTTATTTTTACTGTTTCTTTACAATAAAACCGTTTAATTTAAAATTATTTTTTTCCTTTTTTTATTTCTTTATGATCACACGGTTATTTACACGATACTTATGGCTAAAAACCACTTTTATAATTGTTTGTCTATCTCTCTGTTTGTTCCAGGTAATCCAAACGGCAGGACAGATATTAATAATATTTTGTTACCAGGTACCTGTCTATATAAGAAATAACTTAGGCTATTTCTACCCGGTCCAGGAATCACATCTGAGGCCTCATGGACAGCAGTCGTATATCGTAATATTTAAGGAGATATATAATTCACCGCCCCATCTTATCTGTTTATGTCATATAAGGCGATTAAGAGATATAATATGCATATAACATTTGTGCAATACAAAAAATTGCCATATACCAACCATTCTGAAGGGAGGATCCTTAGCTCAATTTCCTGAAACTGAAAATATATTAGTTGAGTTGAAAAATGAGAATAATAGTTTATCAGATACTACCTAGTGGTAGAGGCATACTGTCTACAGTCGTCTAACACCGTAAGTCGATTCATCCGGCGAAGTACCACACTCTCGCAGAAAATTGACGTCTGAGTAGTGGCAAAGCGGGAAGCCCTACTTTCTGAAGGTATCTGTATGTGTTGGGTTTTGATGATGCTTTTAGTATCACTGAACCTTATTGCCTGTATTCACATTCACACTACCTTTACTTTCTTCATGGTCGGCAGTTGCTTAGCAAAAGTCCATGAGCAGTATCACTTACCATTAGTGCTGTTTGTTCATTTACCACTAACAACTTAAAAACTATATTTGTTTTGAACTCATGATTCAATCATTTAACTAAACTGATGCGTAAGGAAAGCATCGTTAGTTAATTAATATAAATAGAATAGGATAGAATAGAATAGCATTTATTGTCACATAATAACTAATAATTAAAATACATGTTTTTAATTTATTTTGACAATAGGGGAATGCTCAGCATTGTGCTGCATAGAAATTATTCAGGGCTGGTTTTCAGAAAACCCCTTTCCTCAAATATATAAGAAAGAAAAAAATAGCAAAAAAAAGAGAAAAAAAAAAAAAAGAAAAAGGAATAAAATAACTTACAATAAGAATGATAACAATATAAATAACATTAATGAATTGAATTATGAAGGATGTGCTTTTGTATGATCAGTTCGCTTTTTCATTTTTGTTGAGTGTTTGTTTGCGTGTGTGAATGTGTGTATGTGTGTTCGTATGCGTGTATGTGAGCAGCGATTTACGTATGTATTTATTACAAATTTGTAGCTTATGTCATGTAATTATTCATCAGTTCGTTATACAAATGTCGCATCAAATATGGTTTTATTTCGGTATAATAGTAGTAGTTAATTTTTTTTTTAAACCTGTTAAAACTTAAATCGTCAAAACCATTTTCAATACACCTATTTACTTCACAAAAATAATCGAATGGTTTAATTTAGAAAAGTTTAAGTCTATGATGTTCATGCAGACCACATTTATAAGATCTATATCCACGTACTGGATCTTTGGGTTACCAAAACTGTAATATATTATAACAAGCAATAGCGTAATCAATATCCGAAGCCTTCAGCCTTCTTCAAGTTTATTTAACTTATAGGACAATAGAGGACCACTTATGCGTACGTGATGGGATCTTTAGAACATAAAATATAGTTTTTGCTCGATATTGGACTTGTTAGTGAATGTTTTAGGATACATTTATATTTGGAATTTGGACTGGCGTCTTATTAGGTTTTTACTGAGACAAATGTTTTTCAGACGGTCCTCAATAAATTTGAAGGATTAAGAAATTGTTTCGATCATTTTGATATTTTTCTGTGCGATGATAGAATAAGAATACTAATCATCTCTCCACTTTCTTACCCCTGGATATCGTAAGAATCAACGAAGAAGGATAATATGCATGGAACATTCATACAAGAGAACGTAAACTTGAAGTAAAACCGTGCCAAAATGTTACAGTATTCCCTCTACAACGCACTGGTATGGGTACTGATCGTCTGTCTTGGGATTCTCTTGTTACGACCACAGAGGGCCAAAGCGGTTAAGGCCATACGTAGATATCGCATAGTGGCGATGGAGGAAGCGTGCTTGTTGGCTGCGGCCTTGGGACCTGAAGGCGGAGAGGCTCGCCGAACTCGCCGAGTGAATCAATATTGCCCAGCGTGAAGGCCGCCTGGCGGGGCGACGTCCGTGACGTCATTGCCCGTTAGGCAGTCCGGCTGAAGAGGCCTCGAGAGTGATTGCGTCGGCAGTACACGGTGCTTTCCATTCGACTGGTGCAGATCAGGATGAGTGGTGAGGAATGGTGATAAATGGGATGAGTGATGACGTATAGGGATGAGTGGTGACTAATAGTGATGGATGGATTGAGTGGTGACAGATCGTGATGGACGGGATGAGTTGTGAAAAATGGGGATGGATGGGATGATTGGAATGATCAAAGTTAATAAGGTAAAATGAATTAAAATGTGTTTGGTATAGGAGTAGGACCACGTTGATGATATTAAAAAGGCTTTCAGCTTATAATAAATACTGACATAGGGTGAAAGCCTCTTTGTATTATAATTTGTATGGTTTTGATCACACTCTACAAAACGATAAAAGGACGGCGTAGTATTCCTTAAACTGCTACATTATCCCGTACCGCTAATTGAGCGGACCATTAGAACCAATTACTCGAGTTTGGTACCCGCCAGCGCACACTTTGAGATAACTACCCTAGTCAACGTCTCGGCCACAAAACACTGAGACCTTGCCCTCACTCGGTCGTTGGCCTCCCTGCGGGTGGTGGACTAATCCTCGTTTCGACCACCCACAGGCTCAGTTAGAGCGCGCTCAGCGGTTCTTATTATACACTAACGTAACAAATAGCTGAAATTATAAAAAAGGGCATAAAAAGCTAAATGGAACTATAGAAACCATTTGAAATACCGTGAGAAAGATTTGATTTAGATTCATGTACAATAAAATGAAACGGAGCATTATATTATGGTATTCTGAATTTCATAATTTAAGTTTATTTTATTATAGAAATATTAAAAATACTAGCAACCCGCCCTCGCTTCGCTTCGGTTTCAGTACCTTTACCCGCGGCGTAGTTCCCGTTCCTGTGGGAATACCGGGATAAAATATAGCCTATGTTACTCCCTGATATTATAGCTTTCCATTGGTGAAAGAATTTTTGAAATCGGTTCGGTGGTTTAAGCGTGAAAGCGTTACAAACCAACAAACAAACATCCTTACTTTCGCATTTATAATATTAGTGTGGATATAACCTATTATTGACGGATAACCTCTTATTGACGGATTAAGAATACAATTTACCCTCAATTATACGTAGATATCGTAAAAGACGACTAAAGGATTTAAATAGGTAAGATACAAGACACGAAAACCTCTACCCCGATACGACTACGTACTAACCTGGCTAAAGCAGTATTCTATTTTCACGATATCTATGGGTAACGAAGTAGTAGTCACGTTCCATGATTATATAAAACATTTTTTGCTTCATATAAATAATAAAAAAATGTCTTATTATATAACTTTCGTTTAAATGATATCAAAAAATCGAAAGCAGATATCACCATTCTTTGTAATTAAATTCATTGATGCTATTTATTTATTCAATTCTTTGATTAATATTGACTTCTTCATATTATTTATTTTGTTGTGGTTTTTATTTTCTGGAATACACAATAATTTTGAACGAAAGATGTTTGCTGAATACCTGCCCTGAGTAAAATATGCTTCTATGCAGCACAGCGTTTATCAATCTCCGATTGTCAACTTTTTCGAGTATTAAATAATTAAAATATAATTAAATTGTTGTGAAATGTATTATGTTGACAATTATGGTCATTATATCTATATATATAAAAGAAAGTCGTGTTAGTTACACTATTTATAACTCGAGAACGGCTGTACTGATTTAACTAAAAATTGGTGGAGAAGTAGTTTAGAACCAGGAAACGGACATATGATACTTTCTATCCCGTTTTTTTTTAAATGGTGTTTACAAGATTCCGCCAATATCTCTTTTATCCCGTTCGATCACGTTCCCGTGTGACGTGGCAAAATGTCAAATAGAGTACAAGTCACTATGAAACGTAGTATAAAAAAAAAACGCATTTGATATGTAATAACAAAACGCAAATGACAGCTAAACGTAATTTTGTCTATAGTTAAATATGGTTGAAAATTTGACGCGAATGTCAAAACGTCACGTAGTGCTTTTATATTTTTTTTTCAATATTTTAATGTTTTAAGTGTTATATTGAATAATTTTGCTGATACTGTATGTAATATAATGCAGATAAAATTCTAAAATGTAGTGAATATGATATAATAGTGAATTGTGTGCATTTTGATATTCTGCCCAAATTCCCAGAGAAGGGCGTGACTTGGATATCAGCACCAAATCATGCTAACGACTGACTGAGAGACTTAAAACTAAAGACATGAATAATGAATATAATAACTCGACACTGGCACCAACAGCTCATATTATTGTAGCTCATCATCATCATCATCTCAGCCCACATACGTCCCACTGTTGGGCTCGGGCCTCCTCCATAATGGAAGGGTAATTGACCTACTATACCACGCTGGTCAGACTGAGTTTTCCTTCTCTCGCATAGATGTTATATGCGTTTTATATCCCTTAGTCGTCTCGTACGATCACCCATAGCTATTGCTGTAGCTCATTGCCATTAATTAGGAAGAAGAAGACGAATTTGATAATTATAATTTTGCCAGAAATCAATAATGAGTAATTTGTATTCTCTTTGAATAATCATTAACAGTGCTGCGATCAAGACGATCGAATCCTTCCCAACAAAGCTGTAATGGTTCTTCTATTAGAGACTATACTTTCGGAAATTTAGAAAATATATTTACGAAAAAAATTATGGCGGTTCGAAGTTCGCTGGGTCAGCTAGTTCTATAATAAATCCTTACGTCTTTAAAAGAGTAATTCTTGTATATTTCTATACATTTAAACTCTTGGAAATGTCTTCAACGATTTCCATGAAATTTACTGTTTCAGGAGATCTCACAGGCGATAAATTAATCTAGATTTTCTTTAAACGAAGCTTTCATTTCAAAGAAATCTCGTTTGATCAGTTTTTATAATGAGAATATGAAGGTAAATTTAGGTACGACAGTCTAGATTAAAAAGAGATCAATTAAGAATACGAGCATTTATTTAATCTTAACAGTCATTCAAATATGGTATGTATTTTCGAAATAAGTTCTTAAGATAACACAATCTTTCAAACAACATCGTGTAGAACCAATTACTGTCGAGTTAACAATTCTGAAAGGTACTTAACTACAGAACACTACGGAACAGTAATAACTAGTTACTAGTGGATTTGCATTTCTACTTTCTTGTATGCATATTCTAGTATCACTGACAAGATATATTCTACTATGAATATACGATCAACAGATAAGACTAGTGTGTATTACCAGTGATAACTTACGGCACGTCGACGTCGTAAATGTAGGCCACATAATCAAACTCAAAGACGCTCAGCGTGCTATGCTCATAATTTCTCTTAGGTTAAAGCAATGGGCAGGACACATCGCACGACGAACCAGCCATCGCTGGAAAAGAAAGGTTCTCGAGTGGCGATCACATATGATGCAGTGTTGGATTCCTCCTCACTAGATGGCCCGACGACCTGAATAGATGCAGTGCAAGTGACACATGTGGGAGTCTTACATCCTGCAGTTGACAGCGGTAGCCTGAAATGATGATAATGAGATAAGAATTATTAAATCGTTTATCCTTACTAATATTATAAATGCGAAAGTAAGGATGTTTGTTTGTTTGTTACATTTTCACGCTTAAACCACCGAACCGATTTAAAAAATTCTTTCACCTATGGAAAGCTATAATATCAAGGAGTAACATAAGCTATATTTTATCCCGGTATTCCCACGGGAACGGGACCTACGCCACGGGTAAGGCGACTGAAACCGAAGCGAAGCGAGGGCGGGTTGCTAGTCATGTATAAATCCTGCGAGAGGGGTTACCCTCGGGATCGGTCGCTTAACTTTAAACGGGTTGAGAGCCCTCAGCACTCACCCACCAGTCCGGGTAAAGTTGTCACAGCCATCTGAGGCTAACAACTAAGTCACACACACAAAAAAAAAAGAGATTTGTGCATATATATGTGCATGTACTCGTATATGTGTATGTATTTACACATTATCATCATCATCATCTCAGCCCATATATGTCCCACTGTTGGGCTCGGGCCTCCTCCATAATGGAAGGGTACCTGACCTACTATACCACGCTGGTCAGACGTGTTGGTATAGGGTTTTATTTCGAGTTTTCCTTCTCTCGCATAGATGATATATGCGTTTTATATCCCTTAGTCGTCTCGTACGATCACCCTATTCTTACTCCGTCACCACACGGAAAACACACATTATACTTTATCTAAAATAGTCCTATCTGCTTAATTTTAAATCTAACTCCAGATCGTAATGCAGCCGTAAGCTGAAAAGATCCGCAAATAAACTCAGCAGACGTGTTATTTTTAATATATCCTATCCTTTTTGGAAGCAATATTAGGCTATTTAATAAATTTACTGCAAGTTCAGGCAATACTTTGCCAATACGTCTCTAAAATAGCCAACTGGCCTGGAAGGTTAGTTGGTCATTTCCATTATTAATTTTAAGGTAATCTGAAAGATTAGTTAACCACCGTGTACAGGCGTAGTCTGGGCTATGGACTACAGCCGTGTTTGACAGAAGAACCTAAGGTTATAGTTTGAAGTACCTAAAGCCCTTAAGTTCCTAGCCTATATGATGGGATACCTGCACCGTGCTACCTAAGGTGACAGGTGGATGTGAGATGGATGTTGGGTGGAGGATTGGTTATTCTCACTGCCGGTCAAGCAGACTCACAGGACCGGTCAGAACTGACGGCTAAGGGTGTCTTGGCCACAGTGAGATGGAGGTTTGGATGGAGGATTGGTAACTCTCACTGCCAGTCAAGCAGACTCACAGGACTGGTCAGAACTGACGGCTAAGGGTGTCTTGGCCACAGTGAGAGGGATGTAACTGAGAGATGAATAAATTCAAATCTGATTTATTTTACACAATGTACACCTTATATACTACTTATTGCTAATACACACATATACCATTTTGTGTTAGTGTGTCGTACGTGTAAAGTATAACGCAGTGTCTTTAAATCATGTCAGTGCTAATTTTGCACATTATGTTGACATGCTTTACTTGTATGTTGACATGCTCTACTTTTGAGTTTGCTGCGTTGCATGTTCAATGTGCATTGAACATTCTGGGGTCTCTCAGGAACACGACTGCAAGTCGTATAATTCGATAACCTCATATGGTCCAATGTGTCCTTCCGTCGTTTGTGGTGTTTGGACTGTAGTCTGGGGACGAGGTTTCCCATACCGTGGCCGTGGTTGTGGTGGAGCTGCCCGCTGTTTGTCTGTCTCTGTGGCTTGTGTTGTAGTTGTCTCCTTGTTTTGTCTTCTCGTAAGTCTATCTCGACATTGTTTGAGTGGTCTGAAATAAATTAAAAGACAAGCTAATACTATTAAAGAAAGAGATGTCACGGTGCTAACCACATAGGAATGAGACTCTATTCGCCTCCATATTGTGTTATCTAATCTTGTTTTTAGCTTTGCTTCTGAAGCGGCTAAGTGGTCAAATATACTGGTGGAGCTATCTAATACTTCCTCCTTCGGTATGTCTGGTATCTCTGATTGGACTACTTGTGTGTCTAGAGTAAAATTACTCCTTTTAAAATATGATGCTTGCACAGTTGTTGTTGTTATTCGTTTAGCTGCAAGAATGTTGTTCAACGTCTTTACTACACAGCTTTCTGAAATGTGTAGTACTCCTATATCCTCTAGGTTAATTTCTTGTCTTTGTCCATCACATATTATCGAAGCTGATTGTGTTTTTGTAGTGATAAACATCCACGTATTCTGCATGTAAAGTTGTTTCCATAGAATTGTAGATTGAATGTTGTATCTTCTTGATGTGCATTGTGATTTAGTGTTATTATTGTTGCTGAATAGCTGGTCAACAATGCAATTCTTGTTCAATTGCATGTTCTTAACAGCCACGGGATAGCAAACAAACTCCGATTTTTTGTGTAAACAATCTTTGAACTCGTCTTTACTTAATTCAAAGTATCGTTCATTGTTATAGTCGAAGCCTATGAATGCTCTTGGGATTGACAAGCATTCAAAAGAACTCCCGGTCAACCTTTGAGGAATCGCCGTTATGTGTATTAGCGTATATTTTCTTATGTCATGAATAGGATAGTACGCAAATACGTTTATATGTGTTGCATTTATTTCCATGTTAGTCTGTATTAATTGATCCTGAATTATTCTTAAGTTTCCAGGTAACTTTTGATTGGTTGTTTGTATTATATCATTAGCGTATTTAGGACTCAAAATCGTGTATATCGATGCGTTATTTAGGTATATCTCAAGTAACCCGTTGTAATAGTGAATAATCTCTGTTATGTAATTGCTCGCTAATTGATACGTTTGTATTACTTGTATTTTCACATTGTTAGCGTCTACCATCTTATACCATACGTCGTTATCGTACATGAATGCTATAGCTTCATTTAACTTCTTTTCAAAATTCTCTAACTTTTTCTTAATCCGCTCCTCGGTTTGGTTTACAGCGGATACTGTAGATATCATTATGTTTGTTTGATGATTGGCGGCGTTTATAAGTTCTTGTTGATTGCTACTCAATGAGTCAATACTTCTGTATACTTCATCGTTAACTCCGAACACGTATGTTAACATTTGTCCTAATAATCCACGTCTCCTTCTAGAAATCTTTATTCCAGTAAGGTAATCCTTTATCTTCTCAAATCGTGCTTTCTCTTCGTTCAAATGATAATAAAATTCTGCACAATGGGTGTCTTTTGTATACTGTTGTGTGTCAGTGCATAACTTTTGAAACTGATTAGTTATTTTTATCGTATTATTTAAATTCAGTTCCAAATCACTCCTTTCGTAATTAGTTTCTATTCTAAAACTTCCTCTGTTTATTGTTGAAGTACCTATTTGTTCTACATATAGGCCTGGATTTAAATGTTTCATAGTAAACATTGATGTACTTGTTACTTGTCCGATACACAATAATAATGTAGTATAGAGTAACACGCCTGACTTAAGTGTCTTAGACTTTTTATTTATGTTATTTGCTATGTTACTATTCACAGGCGTTTCGGTATTTTTTCTTAACGTATTCGTGTTAGTCATTAATTCTTCCTGATATACGGGTAAAGGAATTAATGTATGTATTGATCGTTTTTGACATAAACCTGTCGATTTTTTGAGTGTCACTACTCTTATCACCCCGTCGCTTCCTGGGTGAACGCTTTCCACTTTTGCCAAGGGCCACTTACTTGGACTTATGTTTTCATCTTTTATTAGTACTATGGTTCCAATTTTGATATTTTCTTGAGTTTCTTTCCACTTGTATCTTTGTTGAAGTTGATGTAAATAATCAGATGACCAGGCTTTCCAGAAATCTTTCTTCATTCTTTGAATTTGTTTCCATCTATTTATTAAATCAGTATTTATGTTTGATAACGGATCTGGGATTCCAACTGCTTCCCGACCAATTAAAAAGTGACTAGGCGTTAGTATTGTATTATCATTGATGTCTTCGCTTTGTGCACATAACGGCCTCGAGTTTAGGCAAGCTTCAATTTGATGTAAAAATGTTATCATTTCTTCGTACGTTAATGTCGATTCTCCAATTACTCGACGTAAATGGTACTTTACTGATTTTACGCTGCTCTCCCAAATCCCACCAAAATGGGGGGTTGCTGGCGGATTAAAATGCCACTGAGTACCTATACTGGTCATCGTATTTTGGAATCCAGGTGACTGTGTTATTTGCAATAATTCTTGTTCCAAAAATTTCGCTGCGCCTACGAAGTTCGTGCCATTGTCACTATACATATGTGACACGTGTCCTCGTCTGGCCATGAACCTCCGCAGTGCCGCAATAAATGTTTCAGTTGTCAAATCTCCCACTAATTCTAGATGAATTGCTTTTGTTGCTAAGCATACAAATACAGCAATATATGATTTGTAGGACTTGTGACCTCTTCCTTTCATTGTTCTCGTTTGTATTGGTCCCGCATAATCCACTCCAGTGTGACTAAATGGATATGATTGCGTGACTCTTGCTTTTGGAAGTATCCCCATTTTCTGTACTTTCGTTTCGGACCTGTATCTCGCGCATTTGACGCACTTTTTTAGTGTACTTTTGACAACTTGTTTTCCACCTATAATCCAGTATTTTTGTCGTAGGACAGCTGTAGTTAGTTTATTTCCTCCATGTAATGTTTTCATGTGTGCGTTTTGTATTATTAATGACGTTATATGATGTCGGCGTGGTAATAGTATAGGATGTTTTTGATTATATGGCAAGTCAGCGTTTTCTATTCGACCTCCAACTCGTAATAATCCATCGTTATCAATAAATGGATCTAGTGTGGATAATTTACTGTTTTTCTGCAGTGATTTTTTCTTTCGAATAATTTCTTTTTCATCGTAAAATTCTTCTTGTTGCAATATGCATAGAATTCGTTTCTCTGTTTCTTCTAGTTCCGTACAGGATAATGGTTCGTGCTTTTTGCGCTTGCTGATAAATCTGTAGCAATACGCTAATGTTCTTATCATTTTATTGTAGTTAGAAAATCGACTCCAGATGTCATACTTTTCATTCGTAGTATTAATTGTTGTTGATAAACAGTACTTGGCTTCTTCATTTGGCTGTGGTGCTGTTGTTGTAATAGGTATTTCACTCGTCTGTAACCATGGTGGGCCGTTCCACCATAAGGAACAGTTTATTAATTTTTCTGGCTCCAATCCTCTTGATATAATGTCCGCTGGGTTTTCAGACGATATGACATGATTCCATTGAGCGTTAGGTATTATGCTGTTAATTTCTGACACTCTGTTGGCCACGAACGTATGCCATCGCCCAGGATCTCCTGACAAAATATCGTCAACATAGAAATCCTGTAACGTTACTCTACTGGCGATAGGGTAATTGTCTTGTTCGTCTAATGCTAGTTGTTGTAATGTTCTCACGGCCAGATAAGGCGCGCTTGTTGTGCCATAAGTGACCGTTGTTAGTTCGTATTCACTAATGGCCTTTTTTGGAGAAAATCTCCATAAAATTCTTTGATATTTATAGTCTTCTTGGTTTATTTTTATGAACCGGTACATTTTCATAATGTCGGCCATGAAAGCAATCTTATGCGTTCTCCAGCGTAATAATATGTTTGATAAGTCTTGTTGAAGTCGTGGTCCTTTATGTAAATTTTCATTAAGGCTTATTTTACTACTTGTTTTATTACTAGCGTCAAATACCACTCGTAGTTTTGTTGTAAGAGAGTCTTCTTTTATTACCGCTTGGTGGGGAATATAATACTCTCCTGTGTAATATTCTGGTTTAGGTACTTTTCTCATATGACCCATATTTAGGTACTCGTACATAAATTCCTTGTATTGTTGGCGTAAATTTTCATTTTTTTCGAACTGACGTTCTAGTTGTAATAGTCGAGCCACGGCTTTTTTCCTTGACTCGCCATATTTTATGTTCGCGTCCTTAAACGGCAGTCGTACCGTATAAGTGCCGTCGAAACTTCGTATTGTAGTATTTGTATAGTAATTTTCACACAACTCATCATCTTTGGTGAGTGCATAGTGTCGTGGAATTTCTTCTAATTCCCAAAATTTTGTTAATTGTTGTATGTCGTCGGTGCGAGTCATCATGCTTAATACTTTGATGCCACCGTTTGTGTCTTGCGGATATAACCCGGATAAAATCCAACCCAATTCTGTTTCTTGAGCGATTATACCGCCTTGTAGTCGTTTAAAACCTTGTAATAGTATTTTACTATATTCTTGGGCACCTAAAATTATGTCTATAGGTCCCTTTTTGTTGTACGTTGGGTCTGCCAATAGAACATTGTCCAACTCTTGTAATTGTTGTAAGTTACTTCTTGGTAACGAGTTTGTAAGCTTCGGTAGTACTATAAGTGTTACAGGTAGTCTGTACTCACTAGAGTACCTTGGTTGTAGGTTTATGTTAATTGTATATTTCGATGTCTTAGGTTCGTTGTCTCCAATGCCTTTTATTTCGGCTCGAACCTTTTGTCTTGGATACGACAGCAGTTGTGCTACTTCTTCCGTGCAAAATGACGCTTCTGAACCTTGGTCACACAATACTCTTAATAATTGTGGTGTTCCATCATACGACGTGGTTTGTAATAGCGCTGTGGCTAATAAGACCGTATTTTTTTCCTCTAAATTGGTAGCTGATAAGTTCGATAACGTTGTGTTTTGTTTTTTATCACTCATAGTTGGTTTAGGAGTGAACTTTTTCGTATACTCAGAAGACTCTGGTTGTCTTTTAATTGAATCGAATGTTCGGTGTAATAGTGTGTTATGACCTTTATGTTGACATATTTCACATTTTGTATAAAACTCGCTCGTGCATTTTATTTGTTTATCATGATTTAAGCAGCGTTTGCACATTTCTTTGTCTGAGACTTCCTTATATCGTTGCGTCACGTTCAAGGTTTTAAAACTAGGGCATTTATTTATATTATGTTCTGTGCTTTTGCAGTACCAGCAATGTTTACTTTTTGATGATTCTGCTATTGGTACGAGTGTTCCCCGGTATTTATTTATTGTATGATTCACCGAGTTATTACTCAGGTGATTATACGTAATTTTTTGCTGATCGTAGGACTTTAAACTTTTAAATCTTTTTTCTAAAAACTGTAACATTTCTTCAAACGATTCCAATTTGTTTGGGTGTTGTAACTGATCCTCGTATTTTGAGTCAGTTTGTTGGTCCCATTTCCTGGCCAAAAGTCTAGCCAAAATAGGGTCCCATGTTGAAATGTCAATTCCTTGATGTTTTAAAGATTCCAAACATTCTTTTATGGTGTCGTGCATGTCTCTTAAACCCGCTGCATTCGCAACATTTAGCTTGGGTAAATCTAATAATTTATCGATGAATTTAATTGATATCATTCGTTCGTCTTCATAACGTTGCGTAAGCAATTTCCACGCGGTTTCATAGTTCGATTCACTTATCGTTAGATGACGTATAATTTTTGCTGCGTCACCTTTTACATTTGTCTTTAAATATTGCATCTTTTCTACCAATGAAATATTTTTATCTTCATGAATAATTTTTTTGAATAAATCATGAAAAGTATACCATGAGTCATAACTCCCAGTAAAAGTTGGAATAGAGATACGGGGTAGTTTTCCTGACGACTGTGTTAAGGTTATTTTTTCGCTGGAACTGTCATGGATTTTTTCTTCCAGCATCTCCATTGTAGTATCGAACTCAATTTGGGTGTTTTCAAAATATTTATTTTTGAAGTAAAGGTGTCCCGATGTATCCTCCTCCAATAATAATTCAATGTGTGTTTCTTCAATATCCTGCCATCGTTTTTGTAAGTTGTTTATTGTAGTTTGTAAATGCCATATAGGTTTGTTTTCAGTGACTGATTCTTTCGCCTGAATTAGCCTTTTTGACATCTGGGATATCCTGAACATTTGTATAAACGTCTTGGGATTCCCTCTCCCTTCTTCTTCGTTTGTGTTTTGTTCTTCAGGTTCATATATCGCCTGAACAAGTTGAAGTCTTGCTTCATAGTTTTGTAGGTGGGCTAAGCCCTCGTTGTATTGTTTTTGGATATTTCCAAAGTAATTTGTAGTGATATATTTGTGAGATGATAACATCTCTTGTTTTTCCAGTTTCGAGTGATTCTCTTGCACCCGTTGGAAAATAGTAGTTAGTGTTTGTCTTTTTTCGTCAATGTATTTTTGTGTTCTTCGGCTCACGGAGTCCTTTTTAATGTTTGTAATTATCCTCCTGATCTCGTTATAATCTTCCTCCTGGCTCCTGATTGCTGTGTTTATTTCTTGTATGTCCATAGTGCTTCTTTTGTCTTCTTCCCTAATAGCCCTACCCTAACTTCCCTACTACTAATGTTTTAAGTCAATACTTATCGTACCTGCGCTCTCGCTATAACACGTCCCTGAAGGTGCGACTTCTCAATCAGCTGGTGAGTCCCGCTTGTGGGAGGCCAGTGACCGAACCGCAACGAGAGGCTTTCTGACAGAGTACGTAAGTAAAAGTCCTTCAGTCAATTCCGAAACTGATGCTTTGTTGAGTACACCAGCCCGTTCTTAACTGATTCGTATGTCTGTTATGTCAAACCTACGGGGGGGTTAGAGGGAGGAAAATCTTTACTTTTACTCGAAGGACCAAATTTACAGGCGTAGTCTGGGCTATGGACTACAGCCGTGTTTGACAGAAGAACCTAAGGTTATAGTTTGAAGTACCTAAAGCCCTTAAGTTCCTAGCCTATATGATGGGATACCTGCACCGTGCTACCTAAGGTGACAGGAGGATGTGAGATGGATGTTGGGTGGAGGATTGGTTATTCTCACTGCCGGTCAAGCAGACTCACAGGACCGGTCAGAACTGACGGCTAAGGGTGTCTTGGCCACAGTGAGATGGAGGTTTGGATGGAGGATTGGTAACTCTCACTGCCAGTCAAGCAGACTCACAGGACTGGTCAGAACTGACGGCTAAGGGTGTCTTGGCCACAGTGAGAGGGATGTAACTGAGAGATGAATAAATTCAAATCTGATTTATTTTACACAATGTACACCTTATATACTACTTATTGCTAATACACACATATACCATTTTGTGTTAGTGTGTCGTACGTGTAAAGTATAACGCAGTGTCTTTAAATCATGTCAGTGCTAATTTTGCACATTATGTTGACATGCTTTACTTGTATGTTGACATGCTCTACTTTTGAGTTTGCTGCGTTGCATGTTCAATGTGCATTGAACACACCGTTAACCGCATTGCAATTGTTAACACATTGGAAAAACTAAACATTCAATTACTATTAGTATTTTTCATATTTGTCCAAAAAATATAAGGGTTCAATATAGCTATTGACAAAATATTTTCTTTATAAAAATTCTGACATTCACGCAATATCATAAAACGCATTCTAATAAATTAAATAACTGCACCGACATGTTTGGCAATATAGTAAAGTTATTTGATCAAACACCAGCTTCACTTATTCGATTTCATTTTATTTATGAAATCTATGTTTTCAATTTCTACTCATGTTTATGATTATTATTACTTCTGTTTTTATCCCAATTACTTGGGGTTTTTTTTTTTTTTGTGGGTGGGCTGCGGTCGGCGCGCCTCCGCACCACTCCGTCCGGGGTGACAGAGGGGCTTAAGCACGCAACTCCCGCAACCCACCCGAAAACCACCTCACCTTCGTCATTGGGCCGACCACCGGAGCAGGTTTACTTGTCGTCAGGGGTCGGCCCGACGGAATACCCCCTACGCGGGGTACCCTGCCATCGACCGACGTCCCCCCCTCGGGGAGAACGTCGGACTTTCCTCACGCGGTCGGCCTCTCGGCGGGTGACGGACTAATCCCCGGTCACGTCACCCGCGGCCTCGGCTAGGGCGGCATGAGGCGCAGATAGTTGCGCCTACGCCGCCCCAGTCGCCGGCGGCGGATCTCCTCATCGAGGCTGCGCTCCACGCGCAGACGATCCGCCGCCTCCTGCGAGATCACTGTCTCGCAGAAGGCTGCGACCGCGTCCCAATTTCCGACGCTGTCGACCATCGCCCTAGCGATGGCCGGCAGCGTCAGGTCGGCACCGATGATTGCGACGAGTTCACGGCGCTGCACTGCCCAAGCCGCGCAGGCCTCGAGCGTGTGGCGCGCCGTGTCCTCGTCACAATCGCAGTGGTTGCAGGACGGTGTACTCTCCCTCCTCACGACCCTGTGCATGTATTTGGCGAAGCTCCCGTGCCCCGTCAACACCTGCACTAGTCGGAAGGAGAGCACCCCGTGCCGCCTTTCCAACCACTGCATCAGCACCGGCCGGAAGGCCTCCACGGTTCGCACCCCGAACTCTCGTCCCCCCGACTCTCAACCCCAGCGCCTCGATCCGCCTGACGACCTCTTCGGTGTCATAGGTCGCCAGGCTTACCGCCTCTTCTAGCGTCCCACCGCGGGCTGTGACTAGCGTGTCGTCGGCGTAACAAATCACGCCCAGCCCGGGCGGGAGGCTCCCCCGCAACGCCCAGTCGTAGCCGATGTTCCACAGGGTGGGTCCGAGGACCGACCCCTGTATGACACCGCACGTCATGGGCGTTCGCACAACGTCCCCTGCTCGGTTGGTACAGAGGACGCTGCGCCCCACCAAATAGTCTGCCACTAGCCTCCTCAGGTAAGCTGGCACTCCGTGATACCGGAGCGCCTCCCTGATGCAGCTGAATGGCAGACTATTGAATACGTTGGCGATGTCTAGGGACACCGCCAACAGCACTCCCCTACTGGTGACGGCCTCAGTCGCCACGGCCCTCAGGCGCAACAGAGCCGCGATCATCGAACGACCCCTCCTAAACCCAAACTGGGCGTCCGACAGATCGGGCCCCGTGCCGGCGAGGTGCTGCTCGATGCGGGCAGCTACCACCCTCTCCAGTAGCTTGCCCGTGTCATCGAGCAGCACGATAGGCCTGTAGGTCGAAGGCGACCCCGGAGACCGTCCCGACTTCGGCAGGAGCACCAGCCTTCCCTCCTTCCAGCACCCAGGGAACCTTCCGGACGCTAAACACGCATCGAACAGCTCCCTGAGGCGGGGACCCAGGTGGTCGAGGACCAGGCCCAACACGCGGTTAGGAACACCGTCGGGCCCGGGGGCGGTGGACTTTGCGCACACTGTCGTCGTCAGCCTCCCGGTCAGTGTCTAGCGGAGCCATGACCGGGGGTGTGTGTTCCACCCACCGCGGGAACAGGTCCTCGACGACCCGGGTGAGAAGGCTGGGCTGGAGAGTCTCGGTGAGGGGAAGGCCCCGCGCGCGGAGCTTATTCAGCACCGCGCGATAGGGGCGTCCCCAGGGGTCACGATCGAGACTGTCCAGCATCTCCTACCGACTGACGTCCTTGGCAGAGCGGACGGCCAGCCTGAAGGCCGACCGCGCATTGCGGTAGCCCTCATACAGCAAGGCCTCCCGCTCCGCGTCGCGTTGGCGCCGCCGGCTGCGGGTGTAGGCCCTCCGGGCGCGAATGAACGCGGCCCGGAGATCCGCCAGCTCCCGGGACCACCAGTGGACCGCCCTCCTCGGGGGCGGACGCCGTACCCGGGGCATGGCCGCATCGCAGATCTGCGTCAACGCACTGCGGATGCGGCCAGCCTCGGCGTCCACCCCGTCCGACTGGTTGGCAGAGGACAGCCACGAGTAAACGATGGCTGTCTCCGCCAGCTGGTCCCGGTCTAAGCGACCCACAGCCCATCGCGGGAACGCAGGACGTCCATCCGCCCCGTGACCCTGCTGGGCGTCGGGATTGCAGGGGAGACCTCCATCCGGATATACCGGTGGTCCGACAAGGTCTCCACCTCCTCCACGACGCGCCAGCTGCCCACGCGTGCGGCGACCTCGGGGCTAGCGAACGAAAGGTCCACTATCGACCCGCCCCGTTGTCGCACGCACATATGCACCGAGCCCTTGTCCAGCAAACAGAGGCCCAGTGCCGCCGCCCACTCCTCGATCGCCCGTCCTCGGTCGTTCGTCCGGGGAGACCCCCACGCCACGGACTTGGCGTTGAAGTCCCCCAAGACGAAGACCTGGCGCGATGCCATTCGCCGTAACGAGGCCTCCATGATGGTGAGGGAGGCCTCGAAATCGGTCACACTCCAGTTAGGTGAGAGATAGACTCCGAGGAGCGTAATCTCCCCCCAGTCCGCCGCAACGTATCCGACGCCCCTGTCCCTAAGGGTCAGAGGCGACGAAGGCCACGACGTGGAGGCGACGATTGCCACGGTGCCATCGGTGCTACCCAACCAGTTAGGCCGGTCCGCGGCTCCGCGGCTACGGCTACTCCTATCAACCACTCCGCCATGGATTTCAGGAACACGTCCTGCGCACCGGCGGTGTGGTTGAGGTTGGCCTGGAGGAAACGAATGGATACGGGGTCCATTAACGGTCCGTATCCATCGTCACCTCCTCCGCACTGACGGGCGATCGGGCCGCGCTCGGAGCGGGGACTGGCCCTGTCGATGGGCCGTCCCGCCCCTTCGGGGCCGATGCCGGGGGTCTGCAGTCCCCAGAGCCCATGCGGTGTTAGGCAGGCCTATTGCCTGCCGCACACACGGGGCAGTGGGGCACTGCAGAGCACGATGCCGCCTGGTGTCCGGTCTTATCGCAACGGAAACATAGCCCGCTGCAGTCAAAGCAGTTTTTGCATGTCGGTCGGGTACGCCCGACCGCCATGCATTTGTAACACCTCGCGGGCCGGGGCTCTAGCACGGTTACCCGCGCCGAGCTCCAGCCCACGAGGAGCCTGCCTGAGTCGGCCAATTGCTTGACCGACTCCACCGGACACTGCACCCAGGCAGCACCGACGCCGCCCGGACCAGTGCGGATGGTGCCAATCCGGACGGTGTCCGAGGCACATCCGGTACGCGCCATAATGGCCTCCCGGACGTCCTCCACCGTCACGGAATCGTCCAAGCCCGTCAGGCGCATCTCTGCGCACTTGACAGGCCTGGCGATTCGGACACCATCCTCCGGCCCGAACAGCCCCCTCAACATCGTGGCCAAACTATCGGCCGTCTTCGCGCCCTCGGCCCCAGGGAACTCGAGTATTCGAGCCCCTGTCCGCGCCTTGCGGGTCCTCGCCTCGACGCCCCCGATGTCGGAGACGTCCAGCTCCCGCCGGGCGCGTTTTAGGACGGCCTCATAGTTGAGGCCCCTCTCAGCCGCCTCAGGCAGCACGGTGATGACCCCCGCGGCCGTCTTCGGCGACTTGAGGCCCCTGCGCGACCTTTTCCCCTTTCTGCCGGCTCCGCCTGGGGAGTGACGGCCACGGCGGCACTCTTGGCCACCGCTCTCCGCTTCTGGCCGCATGCCTTCCTGCTCCGCTCAGCCACCTGCCAGCCCTGATCGAGCCTGGCAGCAGCGCTGAGCGCAGCAGGAGCGGTCGCGGGTGCGCTGGCCGGCGCCTGCGGTGCAGCCGCTGGCGCCGGCCGCGGCCCGGCCTTGGCGGGAGCCGGCACCTTGCCGGCCTTCTTGGCCCCCTTGGGCCCAGCCGCGGCCGCAGCGTAGCTCACCATGCGGCCACCCTGACAGGGCAGCGGGGTGGGAGCTGACGCTTGCGGCAGTCTCGCCCCGTCCGCGGCGAGCGGCGGTCGGAGGGGCGGCTCAGGCGGGAGCCTGGCCGCTACGGCGGCGATACGCGCATCCACCATCACCCCTACTCGGGCTAGGATGACGCGTACCGCCGACTCCGACACTTCGTGCACCTCGTCGAGCGGCGGCTCCTCCCCCTTCTGCGGTCTTCCACGGCCACGAGGCGGCGGAGGGACCACGACGAAGGGAGGAAGCGCCGAAGCCGCGACGGGCGCAGCCGACGCAGCAGCCACGACGGGCGCAGTCGGCGCAGAAGCCGCGACGGGCGCAGCCAGCGCAGCAGCTGCGACGGGCGCAGCCGGCACCACGGACGCCGACGACGGGCCCGCCCTCCCCGGCGCAGCCCGTTTCGGTGGCGAGGCCGGCACCGGCGGCGTGGCCGGCGCCAGGCGCGCAAACTGGGCCCGCAGGTCGGCCATCTCCTTGGCCAACCCGCGGTTCTTCCGTCGCACCGCTGATAGCTCCGTCTCCAGCTTGCGGTTGCGTTCCTGCAAGCCGGAGACCTCCTCGCTAAGGCGGGCGTTCGCGGCCTGTAGGGCCGCCACCTCGCCACCGTGGCCGGCCTGGACGGGGGTCCCCGGCCTCGCCGCCACCGCCGATCCGCGACCTCTGCGCCCACGGGGCATGGTCGGGACCTTGGGAGGAGGCATGGTGGTACTCCCCTCCGAGTCGGTGTTCGAGCTGCCCCCCTTTTGGAGGGGGCGCTTCCGGACGCTCAACGGGAGGGCCTCCTCCCTCTTCTTTACCCTTGGGGGTGGCGCCTCCGCAGCCTCCCCAACACTCTCCCTGTTCCTCTCCGGCGACACCGACAACCTACGCAACGACGACCTACGCGACGCCTCGATTGACGGCCCACACGAAACCTCAACTGACGGCCCGCTACTCACTACGGCGCATCCACCACCCTCGTTGTTGCTCCGGCTGACCATCCTGCTACTTTCGTCGGCAGACGGCTCTGTGGCATTGCCGCCCTCGTCCGCCGACATCTCTGAGGCCGTGTACGCCTCCTCCTCCGACGGCTCTGCGGCACTGCCGCCCTCGTCTCGCGACGGCTCTGCAGCAGTGCTGCCCTCGTCGCTCGACAACTTAGAGTTGTCATTCCGGTCGGAGTCGCTCCGCTCCTCGAATGCGCTCCCTCCGCCTTGTTTCTTCGTGGACGGTCCTGCGGCCCCGCCGCCCTCGTCCTGCGACGGCTCTACAGCAGCAGTGCTGCCACCCTCGTCGCACATGGCCATACCGGCCGCCTTCTGCCGCTCCCGCCACGCCTTCCCCCTTGCGGCCTCAATGCAGGCTCGCGCCTGGGCGGAACGCTTCGGCTTCCTCTTCCCCTTCTTCTTCTTCCTTTCCACCTCTTCCTTCTCCAACTCCTCTTTCCCATCCCCCCGGTGAGCCTCAAGATGTTGTGCCGGACTCTCGGCAGTAAGGGCAGTAGTTGTCCCCCACCCATACGACTGGGGACTGACTGTGCCGGGACTTGGGCGCGACTCCAAGTGGACGTCGCGCGCAAGCACCGGCACAGCAAGGGATTCCCCGGCTTGGCCGGGACCCTCTGGTGAAGTTATACAAGTATTCACTTCTGCCATGTTATTGGACGTTTCTAAGTCTTGCCTTGACTACCACTCTAAACTCTAACGGCTGGACGCTCGCGCGCTTTTTAACCCACCAACTATTCATCCCCTCGCCGAGTGGCCAAACTTAGGATTAGGGGTAATTTTTTATTGGGGTTTTCTTCCCCGCGCTCCGAAGACCCCCGGTCCTGACTCCCCTGCTCAGGATTACGGTTTGGGCCTTCCGGGTCTGGCCGCTCAGCCACCCGAGCTCGAGCCACCGACCCGTCACGCCCCCGGGCCGTGACGCAACCGTCCCTGGCGACGGAGTGCCATGAGGCACATCCGCCCCATTGGCCCCGGGTCAGATCCGCCGTGCGCTCTGCCACCAGAGCCGCACACGGAGACCCCCACCTGCCGGAATCTTGGCCGTCCAAATGGACGCATGACGTCCAAATGGACGTTACCAGGGAGCACCATGAGGAGGTGCTCCGGCCGCGCCCCCCCCCAATTACTTGGGGTGGACATAATGTTATGTACTCCACATAATTACTCGTACATATTGCAAAAATTATAGACAATAGTTTTACCACCAGCCCCCTAAAGGTGCCATTCCAACCTCGGCTGCAGGCTGCGGATGCAGGTAGCACACGCATGACACGCAGCCGCTACCTGCATTCGCAGCCGGTAGTGATTCCAAGGTTGGCTGCACGAGCTGCGGCAGGCTGCGTCTAATTCCTTCCGGACAGTATCTGTAGCCACATTATTCTTATATTTCATGTGGCTTGTATCAAAAACAACAGGATATTTTGTTACCAGATTACTTAACTGATCTTCTTCAGTCTCCGAAAATCTCACTTTCTCGAAATAAATATTGATGCTAAATCTAGATATCGAGAGGCGATAAAAATTCTATGATTCTATCCAATATGAGCGCTAATTTGATTGCAAATTAAGTTTGGTGCGAATCGCTGAGTTTGGCTCCGAGTAGCGACTACTTGGGACTTGTCTTAACAGGTTGGAGTAACGTAACTACGTGCGCATCGACTTGCAGCCGCAGCACTACTGGTCTGCGATCGGCTGCGGCTGCAAGTCGCAGCAGTACTTGCAGCCGAGGCTCGGCAGCACGTGCAGCCGCAGCCGCGTTCGGAATGTTTTTCACAGTAATCCATACTACTACATAGAAAACCAATCATGCAGCCGCAGCCGGCTTCGTGCAGCCGCTGCATGTGCTGCCTACCGCCGCAGCCTGCAGCCGAGGTTGGAATAGCACCTTAACTCCCTTGTTCACCTCCTCCCTTCACCCTCTGGAAATGCGTTTGCGCACTGTACCCCACCGCCACCGGTGACAGACGGAGGAGTGTGTAAGACTCGACGACCACCACGCGACCAGAATACCCATTAAAATCATTCGGGTAACTTAAGAGTGTCTTCTTATCCTATATACCTCAGCGTATGAAAACACGGGTCGACAGTCAATGTAGGCCTTATAATTAAACTCAAAATTACTATTCTCGGGATTTCACTGCGAGATAAATTTCAAAATACGGTAATCCACAGAAAACCTGGTGTAACCGATATAGAACGTCGAAGGGGCAATGGCCAGGTCATATCGCTCGACGAACCGACTACTGCTGCAGAAAAAAGATTCTTAAGTGGCAACCACTTATCAGATGACGCTATGTAGCACCACTAGGTGGACTGATGACCTGCTGGAAGTTGCTGGGCATCGTTGTCGTCGAACATGATTTTGTTGAGGTCGCCAGCACACGGTCTCTATACAAAATAATGCAATCAATAAACTTTACATACCCAAGTATTTAGCATTGCCAGCTCAGGTAAGTGTGTCTCACTGCTAGGCTCCAGCCAATTCCACAATAAGAAAAAAAAAACGAACTCACTAGTATGTCATGCTGTTAAAACAGGTTAGTACCCATCAGCTTATATTTGCCCTTGCCTTTCTGGCATACAGTACGTTATATGTATATTATATCTGATATTCGTCTTTTGCAATCCACAGACAAGGAAATGGTTAATAATCTACATTCATCTTCATCAGCACATACGAGGTAAAAAATTCTTAGCTTTGCTAAAGTTACATTCAAAATTATTTAGAGAACCTCATCAAAAATATCTTCACGTTTAGTTCTAAATTTAGATATTATTTGCCATAAAAATAGTCAAGCATCAACTACGACAATATTTTGAGAGAATTTCAAAAACAATAGACCCAGTGCTCTAAGTTTGTAGCGAGACTTGTCCGAGATACAGATAGTACCAATTATTTGAAGCTACTCTCTGTGATGCAGATTCTATTAAATAACCCCGGAGAGCATATATTTAACAGGCTTGGCAGAAATGTTTATGCCTTTCTGCGGTAAAATCGAGTACAATTGTGGTGTCGTCCTTTTTGTATTTCTTTGTCGTTATTGATTAAGCATAGTAATATACATTATTGTGTTGTAACCATGATATCGGTACTGCTTAATCTAATCTATGGTGATGGCAATGAATAATATTAAACCTTAAGCTACTCAGAAATATCGTAACAGATGACTAAGAACCAACTCTAACGGATATTATCAAGTCTACGGAGTGTTCTGAGGAACCATTTGATTTGGTACCACCGTCACCGTTATACCAATGTACCACTTGACATCGCAGCACGGTTCATCTGCTTCGGGTAACTGGACCGGGGATTTAGTCCGTCACCCGCCGAGAGGCCGACCATGCGACGACGACCGTCGTCCCCGAGGGGTCTCCGAGAAGTTTACGTCGGTCGAGGAGAGGGCTGACCACTGACGAAGGCGACATGCCACGGGTGGGTTACGAGCCGCGCACCGCCCCTCTTCCGCCCCGGACGGAGGCGGGTGCGTTGACCATAGACCACCCCAAAAAAAACTACTTACTACTTCACCTGGAAACGTTATGGTCTTCAACTGTACGTTTTCAGTGATCATTTCTTCCACGTACATACGTGCAGGCTCTTTGTTCAGAGGGTGCCACTACCAGTTGATTGTACGTTAACTGATTAGTGTCGCTACTGGCACGCGATCCCGGACTGCTCCAGCTGCTCCTGTCATTTTCCTAACCTATATCTAATGGCAGTAGTGTCCCCTAACCCAGTTCCCACCATATACATCCGCCATATCCCCATCCCTTTCCTATCAATGAAAATTCCTGAGGAGGGTTGACGTCAGGCAGGGGGCCGGTCATAAAACATATAGCCGAAACTGTAGACAACATGGACTTAAGTACATGTTGTGCCGACCCCACTTAGGTGGGATGAGGGTAGGCAAATGATGACATACGTGCAGGCTCTGGAATGAACTATCTGCTGCTGTGTTGCCCGAGCGCTATGACACGTCCTTCTTTAAACGAGGTTCAAGAAAAGCATTTTCTTCACGGTAGGCTGTTGCCTAACTGTGCCCCTAGTATAGCAATGGTGCATGTGCGGTAGTGACACTTACCATCAGGTGTGCTGTTCGCTCGTTTGCCACCATCGGCAATGAAAAATAAATAACATAAGGGAAGGGTTAGTGAAGCAGGTTGGTTATAAAACTATAGCGAAAACTTTTAAAATATGTATGATAGCAGAACGGTACAACAATCCCAAATAATTGGAATAAGGGAACTATGATATTGATGATGATATTTAATATAAGTACAGCATTATTGCAATCACTATCAATAAAAATAAATAAAATTGAAGTATCTGTTTTCCGTATGGTGACGGAGTAAGAATACAATTCACCACTCCCATCTTGCCCGTGGATGTCGTAAAAGACGTCTATGGGATATAATTGCATATAACCTCTATGCAAGAGAGGAAAACTCTAAATGAATCCCTATACCAACATGTCTGACCAGCATGGTATAGTAGGTCAAATTCCCTCCTATTGTGGAGGAGGCCCGAGCCCAGCAGTGGGACGTATGTGGGCTGCGCTGATGATGATGATGAAGTGTCTGTTTGTAATGTCAAAACAGTGCCCTTTTTTCACGCTCACACGATTATTTGCAAGACACCTATGACTATAAACCTGTTTAAATTTTATTTTGTCTATCTGTTTATGAGGTAATCTTCACAACGATTGGAACGATTTCGATAACATTTTACTACCAGGTAGCTGTATATATAAGAAGTAACTTAGGCTATATCTTATCATGGTATTCCCATGGGAACGGGAAGTATGCGGGTAAGTCAAGTAAAACCGAAGCGAAGCGTGAGCGGGTTGCTAGCTAATTAAAAAATGTTGATCCCCAGCGAATATGTGATGCGCCCCCACTGTCTGCAAGGAATAAGAAGGGGAGGGCTAGGTCTATCGCCTTATGCATTCCACTGATACATGTCGAAGAGCTTACAAGATTCATACACCAAACTGACACAGTCGGCTAAACTATCCAGGTCGAACGTCTGAAAACAGTGCAAACACCTAAAATTCTTACTCCCAAAAATATTAAATCAACTACCGTTTTATCTCAGTATCTATATACTAGTCTCAAGCCACAATAGGAAACAAATTGACCTACTATACCAAGTCAAACTGGTTGTAGCTGTATATATAAATGACGACCCCACGATTTATTAGCTACCGGGTTGAGAGCCATCTGCGCTCGCCCATTGACTGCGTTAAGCTGTCAAAGTCATCTGCGACCAACAGCTACACACACATCAAAAAAAAAATCGATTTATTAATTAGTCTGAGTCGAGTCGCGACCAATAAATAACGTGAAATCTGCTCTGTCGTTTCTCTACATACATCACCTAACTACACGCCAATACCTTAGCAACACGCAGACTCAACAGTTATTATAGCATTTTTTATAGAGCTTTTCTTCTCTTGAAGTAATCATACTAGCACTTTTAAAAAGAGTAAAATATATTGGACCCTTCGAAACCACTAAAGATAGATTTTACAAAAAAAAACTCCTAAAGTTAGATATTACAAAATGAATTTAGCTATGTAAAACATTCTACATTACTGAATATGAAAATTTTAGAGGCGTCCATATTTTTATACGTTGGGCCACTAAATCGATAGATTATTAAATTGCAGCCCCATTCCTAGAAATAGTAGTGGTAGGTCACTGAGGGCGTCAAGCTAATCGAGGTCAAGAAATAAGAATCATTGATCACCTCAATCTCGATAGGAAGGGAATGCGCTAGAATATGGGGCAAGACGTCACCCTTCCGTCGCCCCAGCTAGGTTAAACTGGGTGTGTCCATACCATTTCCTGTCAAAAAGGGGGTAAGTAAAGGTTAGCGTGGCTTAACTTGTGATGGCAGAGTAGGAATATGATCAGTGACGTCAAGTTACCCTGCTCCGGTGGTCGGCCCAACGACGAAGGCGACGTGTCACGGGTGGGTTACGGGTGTGCGTGCTTACGCCCCTCTGTCGCCCCGGACGGAGTGGTGTGAGGAGTGCGCCGACAGTAACCCACCCCAAAAAAAAAAGAGTAGGAATATAGTTCATGTTGCCCATCGTAAAATACGACTAAGGGATATAATATGCATCTATGTAAGAGAAGGCAAACTTAAAAAAATTACCTAAACCAACATGTTTGGTCAGCATAGTGTAGTTGTTTAATTTCTTTTTGTTTGGAGAAGAAGTAATGGAACCTGTAAGAGCTGAGGGTTGGTGACAGTTTCTATTCTTATTCTTCTACATTGGAATATAATAATAGAAAGTAAGCATAGGTATTCATCAAAGCTACTAATAAAAAAATCACACAGATTATACTTAAGGACCTTGTATATTCTAAGGGAGTTATCATCTTCATCTTATATACGTCCCACTTCTGGGCTCGAGCTTCCTCCACAACGGAAGAGAAATTGACCTACTCTACTACACTGGTTACATGCGTAGGAGAATTTATTTCAAGATTTCCTTCTCTTGCATAGATATATATGCATGTTATAATCCTTTAAAAGTCAACCAACACCCAGGAGCAAGAAATGGAGTGGTGAATTGTATTTTTACTCCATCACCACACCGAAAATGTTAGGCATTACTTAGCTATTACTTAGGTATTACTAATTTACATTGATACTCATTTTAACATATTCACTTTGCACATTTTTTTTATTGCAAACAGTGGCAAACGAGCAAACAGCACAGCTGCTGGTAAGTGTTGCTGCCGCTCATGGACCTTTACAAGGCCGCTGCCTACCGTGAAGAAAGTGAAGGGAGTGTGAATGCGTGCATTGAGGCTCGGTGATACCAAAGGCACTACCATAACCCTCCACATGCAAACACCCTCAGAAAGTTGGGCTTTCGGCTCTGTCGCTCACCGAACGAAGCGCAGTAACAAATTACTACTACTCAGACGTATTAAATATTTAGGTATATTATACGCCATATATGCCATATATATGCATTCAGTTAAGAAATGTCGCATAACTGAGAAAATTGGCTTAAATCTCTAAGCTATGAAGACACCGAGCTACTGTTCACTATTATAAAATATTACACATTAATACAAAGTAAATATACAAATGTTATATACAAAGACACAGTCATTAATACACACACACGTAAGTACACACGCACACAGGGGCACTATCTGTTTTGTTTTTTTTTTTTATCTACTTACATCAAATTTAATTTTTGTAATTTTATTTTAAAATATGTAAATTAGATGATAAATTACGAGGGAAGATGACGGCATTCGTGTCACAGGTATCCTAGTACGAATGCCAAAACACCCCTTTGTTTCCCATATATTTATCCGCGAACAAACATAAAAAAAGCATATATACAATCGAATTGAATTCTCAATTCGATTGTATATATCTTCTTCCTATTTTGAAGTCAGTTAAACATTTACTATATTATTCATGTTTTCAGTACGAAAATAGAAATTTATTAAAAAAAATACAAGGACATATGGCACAAGATTGCTATTAGCTGCTAATTTCATGGCCCCTATAACAGCACTACACAAAATGTAGGCCAAGCAAGTACGTCCAACTTTGTAGCAGGGAAAGTTTGGAAACAGCTCGGGAGTGTTCCTGTAACGGATATCTAACGAAACGTGGTAATGTAAGTGTGTACAGGCGTAGTCTGGGCTAGTGGACTAACGCCGTGTTTGACAGAAGAACCTAAGGTTATAGTTTGAAGTACCTAAAGCCCTTAAGTTCCTAGCCTATATGATGGGATACCTGCACCGTGCTACCTAAGGTGACAGGTGGATGTGAGATGGATGTTGGGTGGAGGATTGGTTATTCTCACTGCCAGTCAAGCAGACTCACTCGACTAATCAGAACTGACGGCTAAGGGTGTCTTGGCCACAGTGAGATGGAGCTTTGGGTGGAGGATTGGTAACTCTCACTGCCAGTCAAGCAGACTCACTCGACTAATCAGAACTGACGGCTAAGGGTGTCTTGGCCGCAGTGAGAGGGATGTAACTGAGAGATGAATAAATTCAAATCTGATTTATTTTACACAATGTACACCTTATATACTAC
This sequence comes from Lymantria dispar, assembly GCA_032191425.1. Lineage (NCBI taxonomy): Eukaryota > Metazoa > Arthropoda > Insecta > Lepidoptera > Erebidae > Lymantria > Lymantria dispar. The sequence goes on from CM063442.1 coordinate 27,655,809, forward strand.
TTATTGCTAATACACACATATACCATTTTGTGTTAGTGTGTCGTACGTGTAAAGTATAACGCAGTGTCTTTAAATCATGTCAGTGCTAATTTTGCACATTATGTTGACATGCTTTACTTGTATGTTGACATGCTCTACTTTTGAGTTTGCTGCGTTGCATGTTCAATGTGCATTGAACATTCTGGGGTCTCTCAGGAACACGACTGCAAGTCGTATAATTCGATAACCTCATATGGTCCAATGTGTCCTTCCGTCGTTTGTGGTGTTTGGACTGTAGTCTGGGGACGAGGTTTCCCATACCGTGGCCGTGGTTGTGGTGGAGCTGCCCGCTGTTTGTCTGTCTCTGTGGCTTGTGTTGTAGTTGTCTCCTTGTCTTGTCTTCTCGTAAGTCTATCTCGACATTGTTTGAGTGGTCTGAAATAAATTAAAAGACAAGCTAATACTATTAAAGAAAGAGATGTCACGGTGCTAACCACATAGGAATGAGACTCTATTCGCCTCCATATTGTGTTATCTAATCTTGTTTTTAGCTTTGCTTCTGAAGCGGCTAAGTGGTCAAATATACTGGTGGAGCTATCTAATACTTCCTCCTTCGGTATGTCTGGTATCTCTGATTGGACTACTTGTGTGTCTAGAGTAAAATTACTCCTTTTAAAATATGATGCTTGCACAGTTGTTGTTGTTATTCGTTTAGCTGCAAGAATGTTGTTCAACGTCTTTACTACACAGCTTTCTGAAATGTGTAGTACTCCTATATCCTCTAGGTTAATTTCTTGTCTTTGTCCATCACATATTATCGAAGCTGATTGTGTTTTTGTAGTGATAAACATCCACGTATTCTGCATGTAAAGTTGTTTCCATAGAATTGTAGATTGAATGTTGTATCTTCTTGATGTGCATTGTGATTTAGTGTTATTATTGTTGCTGAATAGCTGGTCAACAATGCAATTCTTGTTCAATTGCATGTTCTTAACAGCCACGGGATAGCAAACAAACTCCGATTTTTTGTGTAAACAATCTTTGAACTCGTCTTTACTTAATTCAAAGTATCGTTCATTGTTATAGTCGAAGCCTATGAATGCTCTTGGGATTGACAAGCATTCAAAAGAACTCCCGGTCAACTTTTGAGGAATCGCCGTTATGTGTATTAGCGTATATTTTCTTATGTCATGAATAGGATAGTACGCAAATACGTTTATATGTGTTGCATTTATTTCCATGTTAGTCTGTATTAATTGATCCTGAATTATTCTTAAGTTTCCAGGTAACTTTTGATTGGTTGTTTGTATTATATCATTAGCGTATTTAGGACTCAAAATCGTGTATATCGATGCGTTATTTAGGTATATCTCAAGTAACCCGTTGTAATAGTGAATAATCTCTGTTATGTAATTGCTCGCTAATTGATACGTTTGTATTACTTGTATTTTCACATTGTTAGCGTCTACCATCTTATACCATACGTCGTTATCGTACATGAATGCTATAGCTTCATTTAACTTCTTTTCAAAATTCTCTAACTTTTTCTTAATCCGCTCCTCGGTTTGGTTTACAGCGGATACTGTAGATATCATTATGTTTGTTTGATGATTGGCGGCGTTTATAAGTTCTTGTTGATTGCTACTCAATGAGTCAATACTTCTGTATACTTCATCGTTAACTCCGAACACGTATGTTAACATTTGTCCTAATAATCCACGTCTCCTTCTAGAAATCTTTATCCCAGTAAGGTAATCCTTTATCTTCTCAAATCGTGCTTTCTCTTCGTTCAAATGATAATAAAATTCTGCACAATGGGTGTCTTTTGTATACTGTTGTGTGTCAGTGCATAACTTTTGAAACTGATTAGTTATTTTTATCGTATTATTTAAATTCAGTTCCAAATCACTCCTTTCGTAATTAGTTTCTATTCTAAAACTTCCTCTGTTTATTGTTGAAGTACCTATTTGTTCTACATATAGGCCTGGATTTAAATGTTTCATAGTAAACATTGATGTACTTGTTACTTGTCCGATACACAATAATAATGTAGTATAGAGTAACACGCCTGACTTAAGTGTCTTAGACTTTTTATTTATGTTATTTGCTATGTTACTATTCACAGGCGTTTCGGTATTTTTTCTTAACGTATTCGTGTTAGTCATTAATTCTTCCTGATATACGGGTAAAGGAATTAATGTATGTATTGATCGTTTTTGACATAAACCTGTCGATTTTTTGAGTGTCACTACTCTTATCACCCCGTCGCTTCCTGGGTGAACGCTTTCCACTTTTGCCAAGGGCCACTTACTTGGACTTATGTTTTCATCTTTTATTAGTACTATGGTTCCAATTTTGATATTTTCTTGAGTTTCTTTCCACTTGTATCTTTGTTGAAGTTGATGTAAATAATCAGATGACCAGGCTTTCCAGAAATCTTTCTTCATTCTTTGAATTTGTTTCCATCTATTTATTAAATCAGTATTTATGTTTGATAACGGATCTGGGATTCCAACTGCTTCCCGACCAATTAAAAAGTGACTAGGCGTTAGTATTGTATTATCATTGATGTCTTCGCTTTGTGCACATAACGGCCTCGAGTTTAGGCAAGCTTCAATTTGATGTAAAAATGTTATCATTTCTTCGTACGTTAATGTCGATTCTCCAATTACTCGACGTAAATGGTACTTTACTGATTTTACGCTGCTCTCCCAAATCCCACCAAAATGGGGGGTTGCTGGCGGATTAAAATGCCACTGAGTACCTATACTGGTCATCGTATTTTGGAATCCAGGTGACTGTGTTATTTGCAATAATTCTTGTTCCAAAAATTTCGCTGCGCCTACGAAGTTCGTGCCATTGTCACTATACATATGTGACACGTGTCCTCGTCTGGCCATGAACCTCCGCAGTGCCGCAATAAATGTTTCAGTTGTCAAATCTCCCACTAATTCTAGATGAATTGCTTTTGTTGCTAAGCATACAAATACAGCAATATATGATTTGTAGGACTTGTGACCTCTTCCTTTCATTGTTCTCGTTTGTATTGGTCCCGCATAATCCACTCCAGTGTGACTAAATGGATATGATTGCGTGACTCTTGCTTTTGGAAGTATCCCCATTTTCTGTACTTTCGTTTCGGACCTGTATCTCGCGCATTTGACGCACTTTTTTAGTATACCTTTGACAACTTGTTTTCCACCTATAATCCAGTATTTTTGTCGTAGGACAGCTGTAGTTAGTTTATTTCCTCCATGTAATGTTTTCATGTGTGCGTTTTGTATTATTAATGACGTTATATGATGTCGGCGTGGTAATAGTATAGGATGTTTTTGATTATATGGCAAGTCAGCGTTTTCTATTCGACCTCCAACTCGTAATAATCCATCGTTATCAATAAATGGATCTAGTGTGGATAATTTACTGTTTTTCTGCAGTGATTTTTTCTTTCGAATAATTTCTTTTTCATCGTAAAATTCTTCTTGTTGCAATATGCATAGAATTCGTTTCTCTGTTTCTTCTAGTTCCGTACAGGATAATGGTTCGTGCTTTTTGCGCTTGCTGATAAATCTGTAGCAATACGCTAATGTTCTTATCATTTTATTGTAGTTAGAAAATCGACTCCAGATGTCATACTTTTCATTCGTAGTATTAATTGTTGTTGATAAACAGTACTTGGCTTCTTCATTTGGCTGTGGTGCTGTTGTTGTAATAGGTATATCACTCGTCTGTAACCATGGTGGGCCGTTCCACCATAAGGAACAGTTTATTAATTTTTCTGGCTCCAATCCTCTTGATATAATGTCCGCTGGGTTTTCAGACGATATGACATGATTCCATTGAGCGTTAGGTATTATGCTGTTAATTTCTGACACTCTGTTGGCCACGAACGTATGCCATCGCCCAGGATCTCCTTTTATCCATCCCAACGTGATCATAGAATCCGTCCAGCATGAAATCACGGTATTGTTATCACCGTTTAGAGCATTTTTTATTTTTTCTATTAAATTAGCCAATAATACTGCGGCGCATAGCTCAAGACGCGGTAATGTTGTTTTTTGTTTTTTCGGTGCAACTTTTGACTTAGCTTGGAGCAATGTTATGTAGTAACTGTTATTCACCATTACTCTGCTATAGACGACAGCCCCGTATGCTTTTTCTGAGGCGTCGCAGAATCCATACAGCTCAAACTTTGTCCTGTCTATCGTGTGACACCATCGTGGTACTTGTATATTTTCTATGTTTTTTAACTGTTTTTGTATTTCTGTCCATTTATTTCGTATTATGTCATTTACTGGTTGGTCCCATTCCATCCCAGACGTCCACAGTTGTTGTACTAGTAATTTTAGTGTTATGATGATGGGGGCCAACCAGCCCAACGGATCAAATATTTTCGCCACCTCTGACATAATGAACCGTTTGGTGGGTTTTGTGTTTTCTGTTATAGTTATTTGAAAACAGAATTTATCTTCGCCTGGAGACCATATAATTCCCAACGACTTTCTTGTTTCGTCTAAGGGAAGTTTCAGCATCCGACTTTCTTCTTTATCGCATGTTAAATTGTTCAACAATTCCGAACTATTTGAAGACCATTTTCGTAGTTGGAAACCACCTTTGTTTAACATTGCTATTAATTGTTCTTGTAATTCCTTGACGGAGCTTTCCTGGGATTCTCCTGACAAAATATCGTCAACATAGAAATCCTGTAACGTCACTCTACTGGCGATAGGGTAATTGTCTTGTTCGTCTAATGCTAGTTGTTGTAATGTTCTCACGGCCAGATAAGGCGCGCTTGTTGTGCCATACGTGACCGTTGTTAGTTCGTATTCACTAATGGCCTTTTTTGGAGAAAATCTCCATAAAATTCTTTGATATTTATAGTCTTCTTGGTTTATTTTTATGAACCGGTACATTTTCATAATGTCGGCCATGAAAGCAATCTTATGCGTTCTCCAGCGTAATAATATGTTTGATAAGTCTTGTTGAAGTCGTGGTCCTTTATGTAAATTTTCATTAAGGCTTATTTTACTACTTGTTTTACTACTAGCGTCAAATACCACTCGTAGTTTTGTTGTAAGAGAGTCTTCTTTTATTACCGCTTGGTGGGGAATATAATACTCTCCTGTGTAATATTCTGGTTTAGGTACTTTTCTCATATGACCCATATTTAGGTACTCGTACATAAATTCCTTGTATTGTTGGCGTAAATTGTCATTTTTTTCGAACTGACGTTCTAGTTGTAATAGTCGAGCCACGGCTTTTTTCCTTGACTCGCCATATTTTATGTTCGCGTCCTTAAACGGCAGTCGTACCGTATAAGTGCCGTCGAAACTTCGTATTGTAGTATTTGTATAGTAATTTTCACACAACTCATCATCTTTGGTGAGTGCATAGTGTCGTGGAATTTCTTCTAATTCCCAAAATTTTGTTAATTGTTGTATGTCGTCGGTGCGAGTCATCATGCTTAATACTTTGATGCCACCGTTTGTGTCTTGCGGATATAACCCGGATAAAATCCAACCCAATTCTGTTTCTTGAGCGATTATACCGCCTTGTAGTCGTTTAAAACCTTGTAATAGTATTTTACTATATTCTTGGGCACCTAAAATTATGTCTATAGGTCCCTTTTTGTTGTACGTTGGGTCTGCCAATAGAACATTGTCCAACTCTTGTAATTGTTGTAAGTTACTTCTTGGTAACGAGTTTGTAAGCTTCGGTAGTACTATAAGTGTTACAGGTAGTCTGTACTCACTAGAGTACCTTGGTTGTAGGTTTATGTTAATTGTATATTTCGATGTCTTAGGTTCGTTGTCTCCAATGCCTTTTATTTCGGCTCGAACCTTTTGTCTTGGATACGACAGCAGTTGTGCTACTTCTTCCGTGCAAAATGACGCTTCTGAACCTTGGTCACACAATACTCTTAATAATTGTGGTGTTCCATCATACGACGTGGTTTGTAATAGCGCTGTGGCTAATAAGACCGTATTTTTTGCCTCTAAATTGGTAGCTGATAAGTTCGATAACGTTGTGTTTTGTTTTTTATCACTCATAGTTGGTTTAGGAGTGAACTTTTTCGTATACTCAGAAGACTCTGGTTGTCTTTTAATTGAATCGAATGTTCGGTGTAATAGTGTGTTATGACCTTTATGTTGACATATTTCACATTTTGTATAAAACTCGCTCGTGCATTTTATTTGTTTATCATGATTTAAGCAGCGTTTGCACATTTCTTTGTCTGAGACTTCCTTATATCGTTGCGTCACGTTCAAGGTTTTAAAACTAGGGCATTTATTTATATTATGTTCTGTGCTTTTGCAGTACCAGCAATGTTTACTTTTTGATGATTCTGCTGTTGGTACGAGTGTTCCCCGGTATTTATTTATTGTATGATTCACCGAGTTATTACTCAGGTGATTATACGTAATTTTTTGCTGATCGTAGGACTTTAAACTTTTAAATCTTTTTTCTAAAAACTGTAACATTTCTTCAAACGATTCCAATTTGTTTGGGTGTTGTAACTGATCCTCGTATTTTGAATCAGTTTGTTGGTCCCATTTCCTGGCCAAAAGTCTAGCCAAAATAGGGTCCCATGTTGAAATGTCAATTCCTTGATGTTTTAAAGATTCCAAACATTCTTTTATGGTGTCGTGCATGTCTCTTAAACCCGCTGCATTCGCAACATTTAGCTTGGGTAAATCTAATAATTTATCGATGAATTTAATTGATATCATTCGTTCGTCTTCATAACGTTGCGTAAGCAATTTCCACGCGGTTTCATAGTTCGATTCACTTATCGTTAGATGACGTATAATTTTTGCTGCGTCACCTTTTACATTTGTCTTTAAATATTGCATCTTTTCTACCAATGAAATATTTTTATCTTCATGAATAATTTTTTTGAATAAATCATGAAAAGTATACCATGAGTCATAACTCCCAGTAAAAGTTGGAATAGAGATACGGGGTAGTTTTCCTGACGACTGTGTTAAGGTTATTTTTTCGCTGGAACTGTCATGGATTTTTTCTTCCAGCATCTCCATTGTAGTATCGAACTCAATTTGGGTGTTTTCAAAATATTTATTTTTGAAGTAAAGGTGTCCCGATGTATCCTCCTCCAATAATAATTCAATGTGTGTTTCTTCAATATCCTGCCATCGTTTTTGTAAGTTGTTTATTGTAGTTTGTAAATGCCATATAGGTTTGTTTTCAGTGACTGATTCTTTTGCCTGAATTAGCCTTTTTGACATCTGGGATATCCTGAACATTTGTATAAACGTCTTGGGATTCCCTCTCCCTTCTTCTTCGTTTGTGTTTTGTTCTTCAGGTTCATATATCGCCTGAACAAGTTGAAGTCTTGCTTCATAGTTTTGTAGGTGGGCTAAGCCCTCGTTGTATTGTTTTTGGATATTTCCAAAGTAATTTGTAGTGATATATTTGTGAGATGATAACATCTCTTGTTTTTCCAGTTTCGAGTGATTCTCTTGCACCCGTTGGAAAATAGTAGTTAGTGTTTGTCTTTTTTCGTCAATGTATTTTTGTGTTCTTCGGCTCACGGAGTCCTTTTTAATGTTTGTAATTATCCTCCTGATCTCGTTATAATCTTCCTCCTGGCTCTTGATTGCTGTGTTTATTTCTTGTATGTCCATAGTGCTTCTTTTGTCTTCTTCCCTAATAGCCCTACCCTAACTTCCCTACTACTAATGTTTTAAGTCAATACTTATCGTACCTGCGCTCTCGCTATAACACGTCCCTGAAGGTGCGACTTCTCAATCAGCTGGTGAGTCCCGCTTGTGGGAGGCCAGTGACCGAACCGCAACGAGAGGCTTTCTGACAGAGTACGTAAGTAAAAGTCTTTCAGTCAATTCCGAAACTGATGCTTTGTTGAGTACACCAGCCCGTTCTTAACTGATTTGTATGTCTGTTATGTCAAACCTACGGGGGGGTTAGAGGGAGGAAAAAAAAACTTTACTTTTACTCGAAGGACCAAATGTACAGGCGTAGTCTGGGCTAGTGGACTAACGCCGTGTTTGACAGAAGAACCTAAGGTTATAGTTTGAAGTACCTAAAGCCCTTAAGTTCCTAGCCTATATGATGGGATACCTGCACCGTGCTACCTAAGGTGACAGGTGGATGTGAGATGGATGTTGGGTGGAGGATTGGTTATTCTCACTGCCAGTCAAGCAGACTCACTCGACTAATCAGAACTGACGGCTAAGGGTGTCTTGGCCACAGTGAGATGGAGCTTTGGGTGGAGGATTGGTAACTCTCACTGCCAGTCAAGCAGACTCACTCGACTAATCAGAACTGACGGCTAAGGGTGTCTTGGCCGCAGTGAGAGGGATGTAACTGAGAGATGAATAAATTCAAATCTGATTTATTTTACACAATGTACACCTTATATACTACTTATTGCTAATACACACATATACCATTTTGTGTTAGTGTGTCGTACGTGTAAAGTATAACGCAGTGTCTTTAAATCATGTCAGTGCTAATTTTGCACATTATGTTGACATGCTTTACTTGTATGTTGACATGCTCTACTTTTGAGTTTGCTGCGTTGCATGTTCAATGTGCATTGAACAAAGTGTCATCTCTTGAACCTCAATTTCTAAGATAAAAATTAGATCTTTTGGTTGACGAAAGTTTAAAAGAAAATCTGATTAAAATATTTTTTTAATGTATAATGCTATTTAAATTTGTGATTTGTTTAATCGTGTGATGATGGAGTAAGAATACAATTCACCACTCCCTATCTTGGCCGTGCATATCGTAAAAGACGACTATGGGATATAATATGCACATAACATCTGTGCAAGAGAAGGAAAACTCGAAATGAAACCCTATACTAACATGTCTGACCAGCATGGTATATTAAGTCAAATTCCCTCCTATTGTGGCCCGAGCCTATCAGTGGGACGTATGTGTGCTGCGATGATGATGATGATGATTTAAATTTGTGAAATAAAAAACGTTTGCGGTAGCTATATAGGGCGGGTCGCTCCCTTCCCTCTAATTTGATTGAGGAGAGCGATGGCTGCTCTAGAAGCTAACTCGTGATCGGATGCTGCTTGTGGGATCTGGTCCAGCTATATATTCTTCCTTTCTTTAATTATTTTTTTTTTGTATTGTACTAAATTTGGAAAATTTATACATGTATACAATTTCGAAGGGCATCACACTGGAGCTAAAATTATATATGTTGTCAATCAATCAATCAGCCTCTTATCCTGAACTATTTCCTTTTTTTTTTCCTGACTAATGTTTTCTTATAGAAAGTCTCTTAGTTCAGTGTGCCTTTTGGCATAGGCCTCCTCTAACATTTTCCATTGCTTTCTGTCTTTTGCAACTCTCCTCCAGTTGGGCCCAGCTGTTAGTTTTATTTCGTCTTCCCATCTTTTTCCTTGCCTTCCTCTATTTCTTTTTCCATCTCTAGGGTACCATTCAGTAACAATCTTGCTCCATTTTTCCTGGGTACTTCGTAGTAAATGGCCTGTCCACCTCCACTTTAGTTGGTCTATCTTATCCAGGACATCTGTTACTCTAGTTTTTGATCTTATGAAGGTGTTTCTTTTTCTATCTTGCTTTTTGACGCCGATCATGCTCCTCTCCATGGCTCTTTGGCAATGTACTATACTGTCTCTTTGGAGTTTAGTGAGTGACCAGGTTTCGCAGCCATATGTGAGGCAAGGGAGGATACAGGTATCAAAAACTTTTCGTTTGATTCCTGTGCCTGTTTCTATGGATTTCATTACCTCTTTCAAGGACCAGTATTTTTTCCAGCTGTTGGCTATTCTTCTGTTGATTTCTTTGGTAGATTTGTCTGTGTGTGAGATGATTTATCCCAGGTAAATATACTCTTCCACATATTCGAGAGGATGGTTATTAATTTTTATCTCCAGATATTTGCTATTTGTTAATAGTTTGGTCTTGTTTAGGTTCATGTATAGTCCGATTTTCTCACTTTGTTTCCTTAGTTCTTCAATCATTTTCTCTAGAATACATGGTTCTCTTTCGAATAGGATAATGTCGTCTGCAAACCTCAGATGATTGAGTTTTCTTCCATCTATGCTTAGGCCGTATTGGTCCCAATCTAGTTTAGGGAAAATATTTTCCAATACCGCGGAGAACAGCTTGGGAGGCAGTGGATCTCCCTGTCTGACTCCTCGTCCAATCTTGAACTCGTCACCTAACGCTTCTAATTGAATTCTTCCTTTGCTATGGGAGTATATGCTTCGTATAATTCTGATGTATGTGGAGGGGATACCCTGTTTCTCTAGGCTTTCCCAGATAGCTTCGTGGCTGATACTGTCGAAGGCCTTGGTGTAATCTATAAAGGCCATGTACAGAGATTTGTTGTACTCCTTGTACTTCTCCATAATTTGTTTCACTGTATGTAGATGGTCTATTGTGGAGAAGCTTTTTCTGAAGCCGGCCTGTTCCATGGGTTGGTTTTCATCTAACACTGTACTTATTCGCCCAAGGATAATTTTCGAGAATACTTTATATAGATTGAACATCAAACTAATTGGTCTGTAGTTGTCTATGTCTTCTTTGGGGCCCTTCTTGTGTATTAGTATTATATGTGATGTTTCCCATTGTTTTGGAATATATTTTGATATTAAAATGTCGTTAAGGTTTTAGTTAATATCGGGACAAGTTCTTCCAAGGTGCCCTTCAGTAGCTCGTTTGTGATCTTGTCAGAGCCTGGCGATTTGTCTAGCTTCTGACTAAGTATTGCTTGTCTCACTTCACTAGGTAAGATTTCAGATTCGGAATTTAGGTTTGAAGGAGAGGTTATTGAGCTTGCACACCTGTTCTCGTTTACGGTGTCTCTGCTAGAGTACAGGTTTTGGTAGAATTTTGTAGCTATTTTGTTTATATCTTTTCTATTCCTAACGTGTATCTGGTTCTTTTTCAAGTTTGGTATCCAATTGTTTGATTCCCGTAATTCTTTAAGAGCGTTTCTGGTTCCTTCTGTTGTTACAATGTGTTTTGCAAGAGTTTGTAGTCGCTTCGATTTCCTATCTTTTCAAATGCCTTCTTTTATTCTCTTGCTTAGCTGCTATTGAATAGATGTTTCCTCTCATTTATTAACAGCATTGTTGGTTCGCTTAAGTTGTACTTTTGTTGGTCCATCTTTCTAGTATTGAGGCAGGTAAGGTTTTTATGAAGTTTAGCATAGCTAGATTCTACCTGTTTAGTATTTGATTTTGCTATTTCGCTGAAAAGTGTTTTCATGGAAGTTGTTTCAAGGTTGTTGATTTCTAATGTAGTAGCAGAAAGACAGCGAGCCTTATGGTCTTTTTAGGTGGGTTTATGTTGAATGAAACTCTCACCATGCGATGATTTGTGTTAAAGTTCAGTCTCGATATTACTGATGTGTCTGTACATAATTTTGCGTAACTGCTTGCGATGTAATCAATTTCGTTTTTATATTTCCCATCTGGAGAGATCCAGGTCCATTTGTTGTTCACATTTTTCTTAAATAAACTGTTCAAAAGTATAAGATTATGCTCGAACAAGAAGTCTACTAGTCTTTGACCGTTTTCACTTCTTTTTCCATGTCCAAACTTATCCAACACGTATTCATCATTGCTTTGTTTGTTTCCTACTTGGGCATTGAAATCGCCCATTAGTATGATAATATTGTTTGAAAGATCTGATATGACTTTGTCTAGTTTGTCATAGAATAATTGATGTTCTGTTTTATCGGCTAGTTCGGTGGACGCATAGGCTTGTATGATGGTCCAGGTTTTCTTATGACTAGGTGTTGTTATGTGTAGTATTGAAATTCGGTCTGTGACCCCGATGAAGCCTTTTATATGCTTTCTGAGGTGTGTTTTGACCATAAACCCAACTCCTCTTTGCCCTCCGGTTTCGCCTTTATTGAACAATATATAACCTGCATGTTCTTCTATTGATTCTCCTGCTCCTCGCATTTCGCTAATGCTTAGTATATCCCATTTCAGGTCCACAGGAAAAGGCTTTCTTTTCCAGTTCTAGCAGAGCTTCTGGTGTTCTCAGGGTTCTAGTATTAAGTGTTGCAATGTATAGTTTTTGTCTTTTTGTTAGAGGGTGATGGTCTATTTCTCCCTCAGTGACCAGCCGTGGTGGGAGAATAATTTGGTTTTGTTGTGTCAATTGCTGATTTTGATTTCTATTAGATTTCCGTTTCCGATGACATTTGTTTAATTGCTATTATTTTTTCTCTGTTGTTATGGAAGAAAGGGAGTTAAATCTCCCCCTCATTCTTTGAAATGCGTTTATTCTGTTATTTTTGGATCCTATCTGCTGCTGTTTTCTTGGCTGTGAATCAGTTCGAGGTGATGTTGAAGTTTCTTTTTCTCTTTTTTAATTGGAACTTGTGTTTTCTTTGACGACGAGTTTGTCGAATTTTATGTAGGCAAAGTTTCCTTTTTTCCATAAGCTTAGGCTGTAGTGCTTTCCTTTTTTCTATAGTCTCTTTTGAGTAATCTTCTGTTATATATATTTCTTTAAGTTTCTTCTTATTTTTCATTATTTCACTTCTTTTCCAACCACTAGTTAAGTGGTGGAAATAATGAAGCCAAGAAGCGTAGGTCTTGGTTTCTCGCTTTTGTTTGATTTGCCGATACGGTAGATCTTGTTTACCTCGTAGTCTTCTATTGATATACCTGATTCGTCTAGAAATACTTTTTTCAAGTTTTCGAGTAGCTCCAATGTAGACTTTTCCTCTTCTAGTAGACCGTGAATTATTATATTGTTACTTTTCTTCTCTCTTTCTAGATATTCCACTTTTTTTCTCTAAGTTTTCAATTTTAAGTTTCAAACTTTTATTTTCTACTACGATAGGTTTTAATTTCTCGTCTATTTTTGCCATTATTGTATTACTCAATTCCACTGTTTGCTTTTCCATTTCGATTTTCATTTTATCGAATAGTAATTGGAATTGCCCTTCCATGTTTATTATGTTTTTACGTGTAGAGGAACGTTTCGAAAATTAGTATTTTTTAACTGGCAACACTGAGGGAACTGACTGTCAGTTTTATGTGTCGGTAATTTTGCTGTATTCTATGATGTCTATTGATATTGAAGACTTGGCTGTATGGGCTTTTGATCCCTTTGTTGTATCTTTAGAGGATACACTGGTGCCAAATAAGTTTAAATCTAGTATATTACAAAATTACGTGTTACAACTTGTGAGTTCTGTGGGTAAGTGAGTTCAAGTGAGTATTTGTTATATTAAACTTAATAGCGCCTAGTGTATTGCGCACATTACTACACTATAGCTTAGGGAACTAAATAAATACATCCAGGCTCTATGATTCTCTTTAGTTTCTGGCTCGAACATCCTTTGCCTGTCCGAATGGACGAACAGAACAAAAAAAGGTCTATTGAGATGATAATTCTAACCTCAAAGTTTATTGATGCTGTTTTTCAAGAGTCTTAATATAACCGAACAATATGTGATGATTACTATTTTTAACTTTGTACCTTCACTTTTTTCTGACGTGGATGTACTTTACTTGTGAGAACTATGGCTATGATGTATTTATTATTGATAAACTTTCCAGAGCGTCGACACTGTGATGTTTACGATACAAGGACCGGAAACGGAAAAACCGGATATATCAACATATATCCGGTTTTTCCGTTCGTACAACTACGAAGCATAAAATTATGTATATTTAAAAGATTAAAGAAAAAAATTACTGCCCGCTGAGTTTCTTGCCGGATTTTCTCAGTTTGTGGCCATGTTCCGATCCGGTGGTAGATTATTGTATTGTGTTCAAACGTTGTGAAATTTCACAATATGTAAGTGCCCTTAAGGGGCCTATGCAGAATAAATGATTTGATTTGATTTGTTTGGTGATAATGAGGCACCAAGGAATGATGTTCGCTCTTCACAAACCAAAGTAGTGGGTGTCGTAAAAACGACCAAGGTATGTGATATGCATTTAATATCTGTAGTATAGGAAGGAAACTCGAAATAAAACCCTATACGAACTGGTTTGACCGACGTGATATCATCATCATTACAGCTCATATGCGTCCCACTGTTGGGCCCGGGCCTCCTCCACAATGGGAGGTACTTTGACCTACTATACCATGCTGGTCAGACATGTTGGTATAAGGTTTCATTTCAAGTTTTCCTTCTCTTGCACAGATGTTATGTGCATATTATATTCCTTAGTCGTCTTTTACGATATCCACGGGCAAGATAGGGAGTGCTAAATTGTATTCTTACTCCGCCACCACGCGGAATTAGAAAGTACTATATTTTTATGTGCCTTTACGAGTTTCTCGCTGCATTTATTAGCTGATAAAAATACTTTGATCTTGTTTTTTTTTATTAATATCAACCATCTGAGGTGCAAATCATCTCAATAAATACCGCATTTCAATCATAAGCTACCTTCTGAAGTGGACGTCAGTAAAAATTCTAATAAAGCTCTTTGTGCCGCTCGTATAAAACCAAATTAACTGTGCCTTTTTGGGTTGCCAGCTAGGTAAGATAATGTATACGGAAAAATATTTGAAGTGACTTTTTAAGGCTGCTGTACTTCGAACAAATTTTATAAAACAATAACGTCTCAAGAATGTTCTGTTTTAATCTTAAAATGGACTATTCTATTTCGTACCAAAAAATAATAAAAATTATTTAATGTGGAATGAAATCATAGAATAAAATTGCGAATTAAGATAATTAATAATAGTTGTATCAAAGTGAGGGTAAAAATTTAATAACTAATTCTGTAGCGGGTAGAGATAAATCTCTGTTATAACGATGACTTATCCGTGTGGTAACGGAGTAACAACACATTTCACCACTCACTATCTTGCCCGTGGATGTCGTAAAAGACCACCAAGGGATATAATATGCACATAAGATCTGCGCAAGAGAAGGAAAACTCGAAAAGAAACCCTATACCAACATGTCTGACCAGCATAATGCTGCCGAGTATCTGCCTAGTGATGGTCGACAGCGTCAGGTCGGCACCGATGATTGCGACTAGATCACGGCGCTACTCGTGACGGACCACCTAAGGTCAACCCTGCTTGGGAATGTAGTTGTTGACCAGACAGAAAGTTAGTTAGAATGATAGTTTTTAGCTGCTTTTATTATACCTACAAGCAATGCAAGGGGTTATTAGTATTCGTAACCGCCGCTATACATATAGCAAGACTATTATAAATAAAACTATTATCATGTAATTTTAATTTCTCGACGTTTCTAACACTTTTCAGCGTTCATGGATACGGGCGGATTAAGATGTATCACATCCAACAAGTCATCGTTGATCACCGTCATCATCGCAGCCCACTGTTGGGCTCAAGCCTCCTCCACAATAGGAGGGAAATTGACCTTACTATACCATGCTGGTCAGACATATTAGTAAAAGGGTTTATTTTGAGTTTTCTTCTCTTGTTATATGCTAATTATATCGCTAAGTCGTCTTTTACCCCTAGCCGAGGCCGGAATTAGTCCGTCACCCGCTGAGAGGCCGACCGCGTGAGGAAAGACCGACGTCCTCCCCGAGGGGGGGACGTCGGTCGATGGGAGAGTACCCCAAATAGGGGGTATTCCGTCGGAACGACCACTGATGACAAGTAAACCTGCTTCGGTGGTCGGCCCAACGATGAAGGCGACTTGCACGCGGGTGGGTTGCGGGTGTGCGTGCTTACGCCCCTCTGTCGCCCCGGACGGAGTGGTGCGAGGAGCGTGCCGACCGCAACCCACCCCAAAAACAAAAATCGGTGGTCTGTAAAATCGGTTTACTGACGATAGAAGAACGTGACAACGTCATAAGAAAATACTGACGGAATGGTTTCATTTTTCAAAAGAAAATTTTAATTTTATTTGTTTGATAGATATTTTGTATGGATCAAGCCTTAAATGGAACACCTCAGAGCGAGGTAACGCCGCATACGTCATGGTTTTTCGTGTGTGCAGCCGGCTCCATCGAATTATAAGACGTTGTCACGTCAAAAAAAAAGTCATCTTTTACGGCATTCACGGGTAAGATAGGGAGTGGTGAATTGTATTCTTACTCACGTTACCACACGAAAAATATATAAAACTCAGCACAACTAATTATTTCGCAGAAAACAGTTGTTTTAGTAAAATCGTCATTACAATTTTCTTCGTACGTAAAAAGTTTTAAGTATGATTCATAGTGTTGCCCAAGTTTTAAATCACCGCCTGTCTGACAACGACCCTTTCGTGGCTTTTCCATATTTGTTGATCATACATCATTAGTTGGTTTTCCATAAACTCTTATTTTTTCATACAGTCAACGCATGGGCTAAAAAAAGAGAGATATATTTTTATAACCTTAAATCATTTAATGAAACATTTTTTAGACAGATTACATTTAGTAATTTAGGTAATACGAAAGTCGTTACATATTATTTTTATGTGAGCCTTCGTCATCATCATCATCATCAACACCGTCAGAGCTCATATAGGTACATTCCACTGCTGGGCTCGAGCCTCCTCCGCAATGGGAGGGAATTTGACCTACTATATCTTGCTTGTCAGACATGTTAGTATTGAGTTATATTTTGAGTTTTCCTTCTCTTGCATAGTCACAAACGCTTTATCCCATAGTCGTCTTTTATGACTTCCACGTGCAAAATAGTGGTGAGTTGAATTTTTATTCCGTCACCACACGGAAAGGTTATCCATCCACGGTTAGGTTACCAGAGGAATATTACGATTTGAAAAAGTAGTTCATGTCTTTCTTGACAGGAAACTTGCAAGGCAAATTTCTTTATGAATTATTTCTTATGCAATTGTTACAATTAAATATCTTTAATAGAGCGAAATTTGAAATTCATCTATTTCAAGTATTAAAATTGGCTTTCAGAAACTTTTTTATTTTCACGCCTGCATTTTGCAATACTTATTCTGGTAATACTGTAAAAGTTCAACTGTTTAATTAAAATATATTTGAATAATTCATTATCAAAATGAATAATTTTTGACGTGAATGAATATTTTACATTTTATTATGCATATTATTTTTATTACCAAGAGTGGCATTAAATACGTGGCTACAATAAAATGAAGATATGAAATAATTTTACTTGAAAATTCCTCTTTTAATGGACTAAATATAAATTTTGTCACCATACTTGCCAATGCTACGGCTCAAAAACAATTGAAATATATGTACATAAACCCCTTGTCTCCCATATTCAGGAGTTGGTAAGTTTTAAGATTTTAGATTAAAAAGAGCTTACGTTTGTACCTTAAAGTTGATTTCAGTAGTCTGAATGGCAAAATATGCCTGAACACATATCTAAATGTAAAAAATGGCTCGTTACCGTAACTATAAATTCGTAATCTCTGCTTTGTAAATAATTTGTGAAATACAGAATGAAATGTGTATATACAGCGTGTATCAGGTTATAGGGCAAGTGGTCAAACGGGAGTTAGGCAATGATGGTAGGAACCCAAGAAAAAAAATTGAAATAAAAATATCGATTCGTTAATAAATTAGAGACATGTAAAGTTTTCAATTTTGCGATCGCTTTTTCGTGTAAATCTGACTGAAATGTATAAAGTCAGTGATACTTAATCTACAACATATTCATACTTTGTTAAATCTTCATTAGAAATTGAAAAAATCAATGTTTACGTTCGCATAAGCAAGACAAATTTTGCTTTAAATCAGATGATCGTTAACGAAGCGCCTTTGTACCTACGTTACCCTTGAAGCTTTTGCGCAATTCATACCTATTTATACAGTCGAAGTTTTACATGCCTACCTGTATCATGTCTGTACATGTCTACATAATACGTAACATTTAAGGCATAGACACACATTCTTGAAAACACTATAACTAATATCTTATATTGTTTTTTGTGTAATAACCATTCTAATTACGATCTATGACCATTTAAACTACAACAAACTCCAACAGATGCCCCATAACCTGATACACTTTGTATATACATCGATAGTTGGATGAATGAATAAATATTTGCGGATCTCTAGTGTGCTGAAACTGCAATCAGAAGTAGTAATCGTAAACGTAAGAAGATTTCCAAATTAAAAAGTGATGTATTATACTTACACAAACAAAACTCGAAACAAAATCCTATATCTTCACGTTTGACCTGCGTGGTAAAGTAGGTCAATTGCCCTTCTATTGTGAAGGAGGCTCAACAGTGGGACGTGTATGAGCTGACATGATGATGATGATGATGATAATGATGATGATGAATATTAAGGACGAAATGTTAACAATATACCTATTTAAATATACTAGTGGTCACCGTGTGGTCGAAATTCGGCCAAAATTCATTTTAATAAATTTTTCTGCTACACGATTTTCTTTAATTTTATTTACGTATAATTGTAAATTGAGCAAGCTGTATTTTACTTATAACTGAATTATAAGCACAAATCTCTATTAGACATTGTCATCATAATTATGATTGTTTGATATACAGTTCGACCAATGATTTTAACCGTAAACAAAAGTGTATAAGCGTAGCTACGCAACACACACAAACGTGTGTGTGTGTGTAGCGATTGCGTTGTAGTGTGCGTAATGCCTTTTTTAATGAATTTAATGTATTTCTAATCCATTAATATATGAAATTTCAATTTTATGCACTTCTCCTCATTATATACTTCAACTGTGCCAAATTTCATACTTGTTCATCCACGTAATTTTCGTAAAAAGGGGTACAAAGTTTTTGCTTCACCTATTTATATATAGATAGGTTTTAATCTTAGCTCAATATAAGAAATATTTGGTGCATTCACTTGCTACTTTAGTATTCAGAGATATTTTTTTATACTAGAGCTAATAAAAGTTACACAGCCTTTTTAAAAGGTTAACAATCCTATTTTAAACCTAAATAGAACAATAAATTTTAGAAATAAAATAATTGGACGTATTTTCAAACAACAAATTGAGCTATTACACAAAAACCGTTTCAAATCTCTAAAACTAATATAAAAAGACCAATAAATTCTAAAGAAATTAACCATTTGACACATGGTAGCTACTACGAAATTTGACGCAAAAAATATTCCAAAAAATGTCAAATAAATCCCACATGTGGTTCAACCACAAACGTTGTTGCGTGAGGTGACTAAGAATTTTTAATTATGTGGATTATATTTTCTTGAGGATAATCCTTACTAATATTATAAATGAGAAAGTAAGTCTGTTTGTTTATTACGCTTTCACGCTTAATCCAACGAACCGATTTCAAAAATTCTTTCACTAATGGAAAGCTGTAATATCAACATAGACTATATTTTATCCCGGTATTCCCACGGGACCGGGAAGTACGCGGGTAAGGCGACTGAACCCGAAACTAAACGAGGGCGGGTTGCTAGCATTTAATAATTATACTTAGTGTATTTTCTTTTTGTAAATTCCTTGTGGTTACAATATATGTATTATGCGCGAATAGCAAAACTATTAAAACTAGATGTAGCAAAGCGTTTTATTTAATATCTTAACGAGCAATTCTTGTATACATCTTAATATATATAAATTACGGGTCACGTTGTTTGTCCGCGATGGACTACTAAACTGCTTAACCGATTTTAATCAAATTTGCACACCGTGCGCAGTTTGATCCAAACTTGAAAGATTGGATAGCTTACATCTTAATTTATAGTCGCAATATTATTTTATTGCAAATTATTTGTCTATTATTTGACATTCACAATTATCTGTTAACTCCAAACGATTTTAACAGATGGCGATATCTGTTGACTGGATTGAGTAATTAATTAATAGATGGTGCTGCTATGTCAAACCTACAAACGTATCATATACGATTTTAACTTCCTTTTTTACATAGATGCCATTTGTAAAAAAATATGACGACCTCCATGACAGATGTTCTCCTACAGTTCCACTTAAATAGTTTAATAAAATGTAATATAACAAAAACATTAGCCACAGCACCGCGTGGCCGGGTCTGCTAGTATATATATATATATATATATATATATATATGTGTGCATACTAGAGGTTTCGGGGCCAAAAATTCAAAGGTTTTATTTATAGAAAATGTTGTTTTGTCGGTGTTTTTAGCTAATCAATACCATGACATAAAATGTTATTGACATTCTCTGAATAGGAATTCGAATATCGTCGTCAAGAGTGACAATAGCTCAGTTGGGAAGTTGTCCAGTTTTCTTTTTGTTTTGGCATTCAAACAGCGTGGGATCGAATCTCGGTATTATTATTATTCTGTTTTTTGTAATTATTGATATTTTTTTCATTATTTAATTTTTATTTTTTATTAATATATATCTAAATAAATTCGGTAAAAATACAACAAAAATATACCGAGCAAAGCTTGGTAGCTTCTTCTGGTAGCTTCCATACTAACTCGTTCTTGCCTTCCCAATTCTTGCTTTACCTATTTTTAGAGCGTTATGTATCAGAAACTGACAAGTCTGCGAGATATCTCACAGAAGTTTGTAGCTAATAGGACCAGAGAAACTATTCTGAACTAATCTGCTGTTTCATGAGGAGGTATTAAGATCGGCGCAAGACTGTTTATTTGTACTAAACTTTGATAAAGTCGAACGTACTAAGCACTGGTTTGTTATGATTTAAAAAGCCTAGCATAAATAAATCATAGCTATCGTTAGTTAGGCCAATGAAAACAAAGTCTTAATGCGGTTAATCTAGGATGCACCGCCAATTATGGTACTGCATAACCTTTCTATCACAAGCAGATGGATGAGTTGCAGCAGTTTTCATAACTTGCCCAAATAGTAGTAATTCATCTTGCCTAATTATGTCGTAAGAGATGACTAAGGGATATAATTTGCAATATGCAAACATCTGTGCCAGAGAAGGAAATTTCGAAATAAAATCCTATACCAACATATCTGAGCAGCATGATATAGTAGGTCAATTTTCCTCCTATTAGGGAAGAGGTTAGAGCCCAGCAGTGGGACGTGTATAAGTTGAGAATAAGTAATGCCATTAAAACCGTCTATAAAATAATTTGTACCTAAATTTGACATTTCCTTCTTTAAACGAGGTTTAAAAAGAGTATTTTCTTCATGGTAGACAACGGCCTGGCTGTGCCCCTGATATTGCAAAGGTCCTTGTGCAGCGGTATCAATTACCATCAGGTACGCTGCCTGCTCGTTTGACACCATTGGCAATAAAAAAAATTAATAACAATAATAATTGATGGATTTGCACCTACTCAAAGAGAAACTTTTAAACTAGAAAAAGTTACAAGATAATTATCTTTACAGTCGTCTCTTAAACTAATTCTACCTAAACTGTTTAAAGATTAACTTAGTCCTTAGCATTTACTTTCATTCCGTAATCTGGGCTTTATACACCATGAATAAAGCCGAGGTATTACTTAGAGTCAAATAAGCGTGAAATTACATGTATAATCAAACCGATTTATGTTATGAGACACTCACAGCTTCGAGATAGGTGGAAATCATATGATCCATTTTACGTACAAAATTGACTTGTTTATATGGAATTATGAAACTACTAAAAGAACTATAAAACTACGAAAAGAACGGGTGTAACTGACGTAGCATGTAGAATTAGCACGCTAAAGTGGCAAAGGGCAGGCCACATCGCTCGACGAACCGACAACCGCTGGGGAAGAAAGGTACTCGTGTGGCGACCACGTATTGGATGACGCAGTGTTGGACGCCCTCCCACCAGGTAGACCGACGACCTGGTGAAAGTTGCTGGGCGTCGTTGGATGCAGGTGGCACAGGACCGCACATTGTAGCGTAAAATGAGGGAGGCCTATGTCCAGCAGTGGACAGCGATAGGCTGAAATGATGATGATGATGAAACTACTAGCTTTTACCCGCGATTTAGTCTGTGTGGAGTCGAGAGTGGACACGAAGTACAAAAAGAATGATATTATCATACTACTAATAAATTATGACCTATATATTACTAAGAAATCCAAAAAAAAAAAGCATCACTTAGAAATAATAAGTAACAACTTACGTATTACAGAACCTTACCGAATGGAACCGTATACAAAAGTTCCTTGACCCAATAGTTACGGCTATATGCTTATTACCCCATCAGTAGTAATCTTTAGTGGTAAAATCAAATAGCATATTTCATGCTCGGTATAGATGGTCACCCTAATTTCAAGTGAATGAGCGTTTAAATATATTTTCAAAGAAAACAGTTGACAATATCTATATTTGTATCATCTCTCAAAATTCGAATAATCTCTTTATCTATACTTACAGACATATTTAGATATTTAAAATATGATTTAATGCCATCCATCAAACCTTAAATGTCCACTGCTGTACACAGGCGTTACAGAACGGTCCATTCAGAATGTGGTCAGTCCACCTAGTAGGTCTTCCTACACGGCATCGTCTGGCTCGTGGTCGCCACTCGAGAACCTTTCTTCCACCAGTGATTGTCGATTCGATGAGCGATATGACCTGCCTATTACCATTTCAACGTACTAATTCTTCGGGCTCTATCTGTTATACCCGTTCTTCTCCGGGTTTTCGTATATCAGATTTTGTTTTGTTGTTTTGTTTTGTTGTTTTGTTTTGTACATTTCTGACGAACGTTGCAGCAGCTGCAGAATAATAAGATTGTAATATCACTTTTAGGATAGTTATCTCAACATCATGCTGAGCAGCTGTCCTTTTCCTCTTTTGCGAAGAATACACCAAACATGATATATATTTATTTTTATTAGGTTTTCTTTTTAATATATTTTTTTTATATATTATTGTACTTGTATTCTAAGTTCTTTATGTCCCTACCGTAAAGGAATAATAAATATTTTTCTTTCCGACTTTTTGTCACGTAGAGAAATACTGAGCACAGCCTATGGAGATCCAAGTACGCTCCAAATGACATTTTCCCTTCAACGTATCTAGATACATGGACACAGTGGCTTCTTACTATCTATCTTTGCCATCAAGCTATCCTGGCATAATTTAGTATCATACCAATTCTAGCGAGGAAAGCGTTGACCTTATCTTCTTGAATCTATTACAATTTAAACTAAAAATAAGGCACTATTAAAAAGAAAATGCCATAATTTTAAATAAAAATACACAAAAATCTAATAATATTACCAAAAATATCATAATTCGCACAAAATATTTGAGAGGTGGAACATCAACGCCTAAATCGTTTCCGAACGATAAACTTCTTAATGTATTCGTTTGTGAACGGACCATTTGATGTTATGGACGCGGTTTTCCTCTCAAAACATATTTATTTCATATAACGGTGCATATGTAAAAATTTCATTGCCGTCTTGATATTAATTATTATTTGTAAAAAAGGCAATTGACTTGAAATAATTAGATTTATTTTTATTTTCATATGGACTCATGATATGTAACAATCGTCATACCATAAAGAAAGTAAATGTTAAGAAATAATAATGTTAAAATAATAATAATTCCGACCAACGCTTTTAGCCAAAAGTCTAGATCAATATGTAAAGAGCCTTGGGTTAGGTAGTTAGATTGCGGCTCTGATGCATAAATAAGGCTATGCTACTGGACACGGCGGCGTTCATCATGAGAAAGTTCCTCTCTTTATAGCTCAAACCACCGAAAGGTTGGACCTTGTATTCTGTAAACATCAGAAATCAAATTAATAATTATTAAAATACTCTTAATTTTGTAACTACAATATAAATGGAACCATTGTACTAAGACACCATACTTTGGCCTCGTGCGGCTCGCTTGAATGTTTTTGGCACAAAAACAAATGAGACGCAGTAAAATTTTAACGGCGTTGTAAATTTTTGTAAATGCACCATTCGCTAGTGATATTCGAATCATCTTTATTGCTGTAATTAATTGTATTGTTACAAATATATAATATATTTTAGGTAGCAATACAATGCAGCATTGTTGCTATATAGTTGGAATATATGAGAAATCATTTGTACCATTTTCCGTGTGGTGACGGAGTAAGAATACAATTCACCATTCTCGCCCATGGGTGTCGTAAAAGATGACTAAGGGATATAATATGCATATAATGTCTGTGCAAGAGATGTAAAACACCATGCCAACTCGTTTAATCAGCGTGGTATAGTAGGTCTAGTTCTCTACTACAATGGGGAGGCCCGAGCCCAACACTCCCAATAGTGAGACATATATGGAATGTGATGATGATGATGATGATGATGATGAGTAGTAGCTTTGTTTACATGGGTTAGTTACATACTTAATTTTGTTATTTGACCTAAATTTTCCATAAGTGTTGTGGAAGCTACGAATACTGCCAACCCTTTCATTGCTTGTGGGCCAGTTCCATCTGATATCGCCCGACCAGCAATAACGTTCGGGTTGAGGGTTGGTACGCGGGCGGCCGGTCATAAAATGACTGCCAATAACTTTTCAATATTTACTATAAAGGAGTACATATTGCGTCGATCTCAAATAAAGGATAATGATGAAGGATTGTAATCTCTGCCATTGTTATGTCAACGGCAATTACGCAGCTTATTTGATACAAAATGTCATGTAATCACTCAATTTTGACAAAATTTTTATAAATTTTCCATTCCAAAAAAAAATTATTTCCATTTATATCCTTTATACGCTTTGAAACCATCAAACTTCTATGCCCGAAATCAGTTTCTTTAGTAAAACAATAATGAAAAGATGGTTTTATATCATTAGAACAATGCCTTAGATACATTCGGTCCTCCATACAAACACTATCTGGAATGTTTAAATTAAAATATTTTTCTGCTTAGTTAAGTAACATACGCTAGGCATCTGCTAGTGATCTATAAGTTGTCTTGATAAATAGGCTACTTGTATATGACACAATAAGTTTTTTGATATCCAACTCATAATTCTTAAGTTTTAGAGTATGCGAAGAAACAATTAAGCGACATCTAGAGACGCGGCAGCGTATCAAACTAATTTCAAGCAAAAAAACTGGCGAATCGCTGTGTGTTTTCTTCTACACTAAAAATATTTGCTATTTATAAATATGATTTTCTAATTCCATGCATCTAATTGTTTGCGTAAAGCCCTTGTGATCTGTTGAATTTGATTTGGTTACTGGTCATACCAGTAACTTTATATTTAGCTAATAAACTTATCATATTAAAATAAGATCATGTAAAATGTTGACTTAGATAAAATATTTTTATTGCTGTTGCTATGGCAAACGAGCAAACAGTACCTACACCTGACGGTCAGAGATGCTGCCGCTTCTGAACCATTACTAGGCCTGCATCTATTGTGAAGAAAGTGAAGGTGTCCATGCGTGTAATGAGATTCTGTGATATTAAAGGCATCACAAAAACCCACCACACGCAAACACCCTCAGAAAGTTAGGCTTCTGGCACTCACTCACCGAACGAAAACCAATAACAAATAGCTACTACTCAGATGTTGAATTTCTGCGAGAATATCCTACCACTATAAAGTTAGATGGAAGTTATTGTTTTTACATCGTGAGGTTTTATTCTTCTAGATTTTCGATGATTTGTTGGTAAAATAACTAAGTCAAATATTTAATTTCAATAGATTATACGGCACGGAAACGTGGTCCCTAAATGTAGGCCTTATATCAAGGCTCAAAGTCGCTCAGCGTGCTATGGAGCGGGCTATGCTCGGGATTTCTCTGCGAGATAGAATCCGGAATACGGAAATCCGCAGAAGAACGGGTTTAACCGACATAGCACGAAGAATTAGCACGCTGAAGTGGCAATGGGGAGGCCACATCGCTCGACGAACCGACAACCGCTGGGGAAGAAAGGTTCTCGAGTGGCGACCACGTATCGGACCACGCAGTGTAGGACCCCACTACTAGGTGGACCGATGACCTAGTGAAAGTTGCTGGGCGTCGTTGGATGCAGGCGGTACGGGACCGCACATTGTGGCGCAACATGAGGGAGGCCTACGTCCAGCAGTGGACGGCAATAGGCTGAAATGATGATGATGAGATTATAAATATTATGTAAATGATTCGACTGGAATTAAAAAAAAAATAACTAAGAAATAAATTATTTTCTTCTAATAAATAAATTACAGGATTATCTACAGAAATTGGTACCCATTTCCATCTCAAACCTTTTATTCAACAATTATCATCATTATTATTTTAAGTTCAATACTTGGGTCCCGTTTCTACATTTTAGTTTTTACTGGAAGAGTAAGTAATACAGACTTTATCTTTAAAACCTTTATTATAAATGTTAACTTATCTAAACCAAATTGATAAAACTAAGTAGTTTAAAACTTTCAAATTGTATAAAATTTACAATATTTTTCTGCTGACAGAACACTTTTACACAATTTCACAGTGTTGCAACAAACCCAACAATGTTTATTATTTGGACAGATTCCAACTACATTTAGATATGGTTATTGTTAATGTAAAACTATATCTGCACCGTATTAAGTGAAAATAAGCTTAGAATAATTAACCTTTACAAACACTAATAGTCATAAATATGATTTATTATGGTGAACCCACCTCACGCCGCCACCCTTGTGGTGACGAAGTAAGAATACAATTCAATACACTCTGGCTTGCCCGTGAGTGTCGTAAAAGACGACCGAGAGATTAAATATGAATAAAACATCAATGCAAGAGAAGGAAAACTAGAAATAAAAGCCCGTCTGACGAGCATATGTATAGTAGGTAGTACAGAGTGGGTGAAATTTATTCCCAATGCTGGAGGCTTGAACCCAAAAGTGGGACGTATATGAACTGTACCAACTGACGTTTGACCAGCATGGTATAGTAAGTCATTTGCCCTCCTATTGTGGAGGAAACTCGAACTCAACAGTGGGACGTGTATGAACTGATGTGAATAAATGAAGGAAAACTTGTTATCATAGCTTTTTAAAATTCTGATCCACAAATTTTCTAGGTAAAGTGCAAGCGAATGTCTCATTTGCCTTTGGGTATCGAAAACATGTGTTCTTCTCACTTTTATAATTTTATGTAAAATAATTAATGATTTTTTGGAATGAATTGGTCTCTAACCAAGCTCAAAGTTACTCAGCGTGCTATGCTCAGGACTTCTTTACAAGCTAGGTTAGATATTTTTATTGTTATTTTTTACTTAAAATTACCAACAATGGTTACCAACTATTGTTAAAGAAGGTGTATTTTTTTATTTAATATTCGTTTTCTTACATTTACTTATCTTTTGTTAGTAGATGGTAAAATAAAATTTAAAATAGTCCATCTAAAATTATTTTTAGTGTAGTATTATGGGAGAAATTTTATTAACACAAACTTTTTTCTGAAAAAATATTTTGAATTCATTAATTTTTATTATTTTGTTCCATCATATAATCATATACCGAATGGAATTAAAATACTTCCGCTAAATAAATTTATAGGTAGCATAGTGCGTTGGTGGCTGACGCAGAAAACTTTTATGACCTCAATGAATTTTTTGACAATAAATGTAACGATTATTAGAACTAACAATAAAATCTTAACTTACATATATATTGTAATTACGTATATATGTAATTATTTAATAAATTGGTGTATAGTATTGATTCATAATTGATTGTAGATACCTAATATGTTTATTTAAATTGTAGCATTCATTTTATATAATCGTTAAATAATTTTAATCTGATAAGTAGTTTGTAAGTAGGTACATATTTTATATTTTTGATCACCTACACCCATAAATGTACCTCATTTAAAGCAAATAAAGACTTATATTCTATTCAGTAATCATTCACATAAAATTAAAGACCATTCAGAATTTAACAATCGTAAGAATATCTTGATTTGTTCTCGCTTTATATCATGCTTTGACAGATAGTGTTGGATACATTGTGCAAATCCACTCCGATATTTATCACGCCGTCACACTTCGTATGCTCTAAAATTATCTCTATTCCATTTATAATAAGGACTTTTCGAAGAATTTTGAAAATTATACAACTGCATATAGAATATTGCAGAACGATAGTTGGTATTCCAACCACGCACGGTTGGCATAGTCTCTGAATAGATATCTACTGAAATGATATGACTCCCCCGATGCCAATAAAGCCTGATTTATATAAAATACTTTTAAATCCAGTCGGCATTTTCTAAAATTCCGCTTCACAAGTGTCACTTCACAGACAGAAGTGACTATCACTATCATTTCTGTTCGTATCTTGTTTTTGACAAAGAAATATTATTTTAAGTATTCAATAGAATGCATCAAATAAGCGGGAAAAATATTTCAACGTAATATTTCTTTGAGATATTTGGCGAAGATTCGAGCACATTAACATATTATCAGTGAGAAAAATAACGCTGTAGGCAAAAATGATTTTCCATTGTAAGATTTTTATTGCATACTATTTTATCCGAAGCGTGAAGTACTATATTTACACAACACAAGCAAATATTGTCAAAATACACAATTTATAATCTAAATAGGGTATGATTACACATTAATATTGAAATTTCAATAATTTATTTACCTCGAAACGGTACTTACTTACATATTGTTAACTAGCAACCCGCCCTCGCTTCGCTTTGGTTTTAGTCGTTTTACCCGCGTAGTGCCCGTTCCCGTGAGAATACCGGCATAAAATATAGCCTAGTTTACGCCCTGCTATTATAGCTTTCCATTGGTGAAAGAATTTTTGAAATCGGTCCAGCCGTTTTGAAGATTACCCGAAACAAACAGACAGACAGACAAAAAAAATATATAGGCATGTATATAGGCATGTGTATAGTGCAAATAACCGTGTGAGCATGAAAAAAGCCTATTATTTTGACATTACAAACAGACACTCCAATTTTATTTATTGGTTTTATAGATCAAAAAAAAAATCTAATAAATATTTTCCGTGTGGTGATGGAGCAAGAAGTCAATTCTCCACTCCCTATGTCTTACACTCTATTCCCACCCATAGGTATCACAAAAGACGACTAAGGATATATTAAGTACTAGCAACCCGCCCTCGCTTCGCTTCGGTTTCAGTCGCTTTACCCGCGGCGTAGTTCCCGTTCCTGTGGGAATACCGTGATAAAATATAACCTATGTTACTCCCTGATATTATAGCGTTCCATTGGTGAAAGAATTTTTGAAATCGGTTCCGTGGTTTAAGCGTGAAAGCGCTACAAACAAACAAACAAACAAACATCCTTACTTTCGCATTTATAATATTAGTATGGATATAACAACTGTGGATATGGATATAATGCTGTGTGGTAGCGGCTTCGAATACTACCAACCCTTGCTTTGCTCGTGGATGTCTTAAAAGACGACTAAGAGCCCTAGATTGACCCGAACTAACTCCATCTGGTACCATTTGGGTCAACGATTGCATTCCCAAGGAGGGTTGACGTCAGGCAGGCGGCCGGTCATAAAAGTCATTGCCGAAACTTTTTGCAATATGTCAAAACAGATGACATATTGCGTCGATCCCAAGTAATTGGGATAAGAGCAAGATGATGATGATGATGATGATAACAACTATGCAAGAGATGAACGATTCGAAACAAAAGCCTATACCAAGCCACCTGACCAGCTTAATGCAGTATGTCAATTTCGTTCCCTTTGTGGATTAGGTTCGAGCTCAGCAATAGTACGTATATGATCTGTGGTGAATCTAATAAAGTACCGACTGATAGGAACGTGACCCCTAGTGAGAAGAACCGGTAAGAAACTTACTTGGTTTGTCTTTTATTATTTATTTTTCTTACAAAATATAAAATTGTCATACATGTTGTATTGTAATTACTAGCTCTATTGTGATGCCCTTCGAATTACAAGATATGTAATATATTTCATCAAACTCGAAATGAAACCCTATACCAAAATGTCTGACCAGCATGGTATAGTAGGTCAAAGTCCCTCCCATTGTGGAGGAGGCCCGAGCCCAACAGTGGGACGTATGTGGGCTGCGATGATGATGATGATGAATATATTTCATATATATAGCTCGAACGATTACGGCTGGACTAGATCACACAAGCGGCATCCGATCCCGAGTTAACTACTAGAGCAGCCATCATTCCCCTCACCCACGTGTGTGGATTGTGAACTACTAGTTGATCCATGCAACTTCATCAGTGTTATATAAGATAGTGTTAGAGGTACATAGTGCGTCGTAGACATCTACAACGCAAGCAGCAGAATATCTCAAAGAAATAAATCTTGCCCGTTTTTATGCCGTAATGTAAGGATTTGTAGTAATCTATACCAATAAATAAAATTGGAGTGTCTGTTTGTAATGTCAAAATAATAGGCTTTTTTCATGCTCACACGGTTATTTGCACGACACCTATGCCTAAAATAGCAATTAAAAAATTTTTATCTGTCTGTCTGTCTGTCTGTTTGTTCCGGGTAATTTTCAAAACGGCTGGACCGATTACAAAGATTCTTTCACCAATGGAAAGCTATAATATCAGGGCGTAAACTAGGCTATATTTTATCGCGGTATTCCCACGGGAACGGGAACTACGCGGGTAAAACGACTATAACCTATAACCGAAGCGAAGCGAGGGCGGGTTGCTAGTATTAAATAATTTTGATGGCATTTTATGTAATATATAGTGGCAAAACTGCTGAGGTGTAGTGAATATGATATAAAACTGCTATACATACCTTTTTGTTTCCACCAAAATTCTCAGAAGATACCCCTAACAGTGGCCATTACACTGTTGGAGGCGACACTTTGACTTACTGACCGACCATTACTGACATGAAGAAATTGATAATTTGAAAAGAAAATTATAACTCGACACTGGCAAAAATGGCTTGTATTAATAGCTGATTGCCAAGACAAAAAAAGAAGAAGAGAACCTTGTGATATCAAGTTGCTGTTTGTATGTTTCTATTATAGTGATTATTTTTAGGGATGTAAAAAAATAATAGATTTTTATAATAATCGATTTTTACAAAAAAATAATCGATTAAATATCGATTTTTACAATCGATTATCAAAATAATAAAAGTCGATTATTAATCGATTTTTATTATTCGAAATACCATCAAAATTCATCATACCATGTTAAAAAATAAAGCTCACATTTCTTAAAAAAAAGTCATGATCCTGTTGGGAGAAAAAAATCGATTATTTTATAATCGATTTTTTTTAAATTAATCGATTTTTTTAAATTAATCGATTTTTTTTAAATTAATCGATTTTTTTAAATTAATCGATTATTTAATAATAGATTTTTTTAAATTAATCGATTGTTTTATAATCGATTTTTCGAACACACGTCTGTGTGAGTGTGTGTGTTGCGTAGCAACGCTTATACACTTTTGTTTATGGTTAAAATCTCTGGTCGAACTGAATGTCAAACAATCATATTATGATGACAATATCTAATAGTCATTTGTGCTTATATATTAATTGTTAGTGAAACACAGCTTGCTCAATTTACAATTATACATAAATAAAATTAAAGAAGATTGTGTAGCAAATAAAAATAATTAAAATTGATTATAGCCGAATTTCGACCACGCGGCGACCACTAGTGTTCATAAAAAGGGGTGCAAAGTTTTTGCTTCACGTATTAATTAATAGATAAAAATGAAATGGATTGTGCTATATGTATACTCAAATACTAGAATTATAGTATTTCATCATCATCTCGGTTCATATACGTCCCACTGCTGGTCTCGAGCCTCCTCCATAATAGAAAGGAAATTAATTTTAGTATACCATGCAGGTCAGAGAGGTTGGTAAAGGGTTTTGTTTCGAGTATTCCTTTTTTTGCATAAATGTTATCTACATTTTATATCCCTTAGTTGTCTTTTACGACATCCACGAGCAAGATAGGCAGTAGTGAATTGTGTTCTTATTCCGTCACCACACGGACGGTATTGTTTCAACCAACAAAAAAAAAATTAGGATCGATTTTATTACAAATTCCAAGACAATCAGAAGCATTTACCAAGACATTGCCTCTGTCAAACTTAGTTTCATAGAAACCATAGGGGAACCCCGTTTACAAGAGTTGCTTGGTTGCGAATGTGTAGATGAATTACGTCTTATAAAAAGAAAATAATGTAGTGGCTAAAACTAGCCAAGAACTCGAAAGTGCATACACTTTACTAACAGTATCGATTGCCAATATCAACCAGTTGCTAGATGCTTCAGACACACTCACACTTCACTATGTAACACAAAACTAAATACATTCTGATATGTCGCCGGGCTTACGTTTTCTATTTTATGAACACTGCTATTGATTCGATGGAATTGTGTGAAATGCACTCTGTTTTGTAAGGATAGGGTTGCAATTTAAATGGTTGGAAGTTGAACATAGTATAAAGCTGAGAAGTGTTATGTTATATAGACGAGCGACAAGCGAAGCGATTATTACTTTATATTTGATGAATAATTTATTTCAGCAAGTACGGCCTATGGCGCCTTATGGTGTCATGGTAGAGGATTTCTTCTTCGACACGCTCCGCCGCCCCTTTCTGGAAGACAACTGCCTCACAGAATGCGACGACGGCGTCCCAGTTCCAACCGCTGTCGAACATCGTTCTAGTGATGGTTGGCAGCGTCGGATCGGCACCTATGTTTGCGATGAATTCACGGCGCTGCCTTGACCAGGCCACGCAGACTTTAAACGTATGCTGCGCCGTGTCCTCGTCACAAACACAGTGGACGGCGTCCTCGCCCTCCTCGCGACCTTATGCAGATACTTGCCGAAACAACCATGCCCAGACACCCAGTCTGCACCAGTCGGAAAGAGAGGACCCTGTGCCACCGACCCAACCACTCTACGACGGTACGAGCACTGAATCGAGGCCTTACGAGCCGGACAGCCCAATGGGCAATGACGTCCCGGTGGGCGTCGCCCTGCCAGGCGTCCAGCTCGTAATGCCAGACACAGCGGCCCCTGTCAGCGTTGCCGACACCCACCGATAAAGATCAGTGAGCATCTCCGCCTCCAAGTCCCAAAAGACTACACCCTGCACTGATTAAATAATCCTTACATTGTGGGAGACGTTATAAACATTCAATTAGTTTACACAGATTGTAACTACATTGACCGTCGTGGAACCGTGACAACCGGTACGAGAGGTCGGTATCTTAACCACTTCATCATCCGCGTATTCAAGTCAATGATATGTTTACTATATTCTTATTCTTCTCAGTCTATATACACTCCATTGTTGGACACGGTCTGATGAAGCAGGTATGTACTTCATCCATTTTTACGACACCCATGGAAAGTGGTGATAACCATTACGTTCATACTTCATCACCAGACAAAACAATGAATATTTTCCATTATGTTGTATTCTATACTACACATTATAAATCCGCTCCGCTAAACTCCACTCCGCTATACTCCGCTATACTCCGCTCCGTTGATCGTTGCAATCGCAGCATAGTGACAGTTTGAGATCAAGTATGATAGCAATTTCCTGGACGCATCGAGTTTTAATATAAACGCTGTATCGCAAAGGGATGTAGTGAGCAAAGATTATTTATGCAGACATGATTAATCATTGTATCTATCAGCCTGACTAGTGCACGTAGGGCTCCACAAAATCGCTACTCTAAACAGGCGAGTTGAGAATCGCAGTTGGGGTTTACTGCTATCCATTTTTCTGGTGATCTTTCAATCGATTTTCAAGATTCCTTTATAAGGTAATATAGTTGAATTTTTAAGCCGTCAGATATTAGAAGTCAAAGCTCGAACATAGTATTTCCATAGAAAGAAAGAAAAGAAAGAAAATCTGTTAATTGTGATGAACATATTTTGCAGTTGTGTGTTGTGTTGTGTGTGTTTGTCTAAGTGTGAGAATAGCATAATAAATGAAATTATTGCTCATCACAAAACGTCTCCATCTCAGCATATTGCAGGTAAAAGAACCTGCACTGATCTTCCGTGGAGGCCGTGGATAGCATGCTAAGCGATCAAAATTTCTTATAAGACTAAAACTTATAGATAATTTTTTAGTGTGGTAATTTACTCCTGCGCCTGATGCCGCCCTAGCCGAGACTGTGGGTGACTGGACGGGGGAGATAGTCTGTCACCCGCCGAGAGGCCGACCGCGCGAGGAAAGACCGACGTCCTCCCCGAGAGCGAGAGGTCGCTCGGTCGAACAGAGGGTACTCCTCAGGGGTATTCCGTCGGGCCAAGCACTGACGACAAGTTACCCTGCACCAGTGATTGGCCCGACGTCAAAGGCGACGTGTCACGGGTGGGTTACGGGTGTGCGTGTTACGCCCCTCTGTCGCCCCGGACGGAGTTGGGCGAGGAGAGCGCCGACCGTAAGTAACCCATCCCAAAAAAAAAAAAACATTGTGGTAATTTACCGGTAACACACGCTAGTCATATAGCTTACCTTTCGCACACTACGCAACACTTTTTTTGAACAGGATATCGACCTACGGTGTTTTTTCTATCCGAGGTGACAAAAGGGCAGCGTACGGCTCCATAACTCACCTCCCCTCCACTATTGAACTGACCACTGGTACGTCTGTGGCCAGCCCGGCGTGTTACCCTTTCCGGTACCATTCCGTCCCCACGAGGGGCGTCACCCTTACACGGTCAGCCTCTCTGCGGGTGACGGACTTACTCCCTAGGCCAGTCTCCCATGCACATTACACATCACAGGACGAGAATATCTTACCAAGTGCCTCAAAGATCACAATAATAATAAAAATTCTAAACATGACACATCTATGCAAAATTTATGATTAGGTAGTCTGTGTCGTGCGGTTAACAATAGAAGTTCGTTGTACGGATTAACTTGATTGCAATCTTGATACTTTATTAAATTGTAGTCTACTAAATTAATTTCTAATTTACACATAATTATAGTTCTGTGTGGTGGTTGGCTACGAATACTATCAACCCTTATTTCACTCGCAGGTGTGGTTACAGATGACTCAGCATTTCAATCTGGGTCTACAATGTCTGATAATGTCTCGTTAGCAATAAAATTTCCAAGGAGAACATGTCAAGCAGGTGGCCGACTCGTCCATGGAGACTACAATGCCAAACCCGAGCCAAGTGATCGCAGGTGCCAGGGGCCAGCGTATATATGCGATTGCAGGACCTTTACACGAAGGCGGCGGCATTACTGCGATGCTCAACAGGAGGACCATCTGGATCGCCCTTATCGTGTGGCGCTGAGTTTTTCTTTTTTGCAAACGGTGGTAAACGAGCAAACAGTACACCTGATGGTAAGTGTTCCTGCCGCTCATGGACCTTTGTAAGTCCGCTGCCTACCGTGAAGAGAGTGAAGGTGGTGTGAATACGTGCAATGAGGTTCGGTGAGGCATTACTAAAACCCACCATACGCAAACATCCTCAGAAAGTTGGGCCTGCGGCTCTCTCGCTCACCGAACAAAGCGCAGTAACAAAGTACAAGAAGTAAGCTCTACGTGCAGAAGTCGGGACGGTCTCCAGACTTAACCCCGACCTACATATTGTACTGCTATTGATGCAAGAAAGCTATTTGAGAGAATCCCGGTTGCCCGCATTGACCAACACCTAGGTATGGTCGGCCCAGATCTGTTGGATGCATAATTCGGGTAGTCCGGAACGGTGTCCTCTCCTTCCGTCTAGTGCAGGTCTTGACGGGGTAATGTTTCGGCACAGGGTTGCCAGGAGGAACAGGTCACCATCCTGCTACCAGTGTAATTGCAGCGAGACACAGTACAACACACGCTTGTGGTCCGTGTGACCTGGGTGGAGCAGCTGTTTGTTGCAATCGTGAGTGCCGATCTAACGCTACCGACCATCACTAAAATGATGCTTGATAGCGTCGGGAACTGAAACAGAAACAAAACTGCTACCTACTTTATTTTAGTCTCTATTTTATTTTAGTCATTATTTTATTTTAGTCTCTATTTATCAATTCATTTTTTAATAATATAAAAATATATATCAACCAGTCTTTCACCGTTCTTTGGTTCTAAAACTTTTTCATACCATGTTACACGGCTCAGTTAATTTTTGGAGGTATAGCCATAATTGCCATGTTTGGCAAACGGGTTGGTGATTCCAATAAGTATTACGATTAAGGTATATAGCAGTAGCATAGCACTGAGGTCGTCCATTGAAGTATTAACCTCAATTGATTCTTACAACTTGCTTATGTAATAAGTGGCGACAATGTGGTAGTCTTACCCCTTCAGTGTATTTTTAACGTGATAACATCTAATTAATCGATAACGCCGGCTGCATGCATAAAAAGTATAATACTTTGTCACGTTCCACCTGAGCCAAGCGTGCAAGCGAGAACGCGGCACAAGCGATGGAGAGGCACGATCGGCCTTTTTTTTTGTCAACGCTGTGGAAATGCAATTTACGCACTACCCCTCGCCGGCAACAGACGAGGGGGGTGTGTGGGACTCACCAGTCGCCTATGCAACCAGAATACCCACTAAAACCAACAGCGGTCCCTACCGCGCTTTTACGGAGTGCCGGAGAGATCGTCTAATGACATTCGATCCCCGACACTCCTACGCAAGGCCGTCGGGCCACGT
Organism: Lymantria dispar; assembly: GCA_032191425.1. Classification (NCBI taxonomy): domain Eukaryota; kingdom Metazoa; phylum Arthropoda; class Insecta; order Lepidoptera; family Erebidae; genus Lymantria; species Lymantria dispar. Next base: position 27,692,225 of record CM063442.1, read on the forward strand.
CCCGTCGTCACTCAAGGCGGTGGGAGGAGACGTGCATATCGGCGCCTCCCCCTCCCTGGCCGCCGCCTACGGAGCGAGTTAGCGGACGCAAGTGCCTCGCGTTCCCGCTCCGCGGCCTCCTTCCGGGCAATGACCTCCTCGCAAAAAGAGGCCATCGCCGACCAGCACCTGTCACTGTCGAGCATCTTTGTTATGATGGTCAACAGCGACAGGCCCGTTCCTATGACCGCCGACAGGTCGCGGCGCTGAGGCCCCCAGGCGGGACATATCTCCAGGGTGTGACGCACATCATCATTTGGCGCACCACACTCATGGCATCCGGGGGCCTCCTCACGCCTGATTCTATGCAGGTACTTACCAAAGACCCCGTGTCCGGTAAGTACCTGCGTCATCCGGAAGGTCAGGTTGCCGTGCTTTCGTTTCATCCAGCGGTGGAGGTGGGGCGCAATTGCCTCTACAGTCCCCCGTCCTGCTACAGGGGACTCCAATTCCTCCCTCCAGCGCCGAATAACTATCCTTCGGGCCGTTTTTATTGCCCTACTCAGTCCCCTTGTGGTGATACCTCCGCCACTGACCCGCGCCGCAGCGCAGAGTCGGTAGACCTCTGCAAGCGCCCTAGCTTGTAGAGGCCAGGGTGGATCGCCCGCCAGCAGTGTGGCTGCAGTCCAGGACACCGTACGGTACCCTCGTATTGTTCTCACCGCCATGGCTCTCTGCGCCTTTCGCAATTTAGCCTTATTGGAGGCGGTGAGAGACTCCGCCCAGATAGGGGCACCGTACAGTGCCATAGACCGCAAGATACCGGCATACAGACGCCGGCAGGACGATCCAGGGCCTCCAGTGTTTGGCAGAAGCCTACTTAACGCCGCGGCTGCCTTGGCGAGTCGAGGGACTAGCTGAGCAAAGTGCGGCCCGAAGCTCCATCTACTATCTAGGTGCAGACCCAGGTACTTCATCCGAGTCTGCACCGGCACGGCAACCCCAGACACACTGATCTGTGCTCTGCGGGGGAGACGTCGGCTTGGACCATAAAAGAGGAGGGCCTCTGTCTTCGCCCTTGAGACCCTCAGGCCCAACATGCCTATCCGGTCGACGACGAGCGCTACTCCAATCCTTGCTAGTCGGGCGGCCCCCCGAAAATCAGCCCCCCTCACCGTGATGAGGGTGTCATCTGCATAACAGATAACCCCCATCCCGGGAAGGAGCTGACCCCGGAGAAGCCAGTCAAACCCGACGTTCCACAAGGTCGGACCAAGGACCGAACCCTGTGGAACGCCGCACTCTACCCGATGATGTCGTATGCGCCCGTCGTCCCCCTCCCAGAGCACGTGCCTCCCTTCGAGGTACGCCTCCAACAGCCTCCGGAGGTACAGAGGCACCTCATGAAATTTGAGCGCCTCCTTCAGCGTCTCATGTGGGAGACTGTTGAAGGCATTTTTAATGTCAAGCGAGACTGCCAGTACTACTTGCTTTTGGGCCACCGCTTCGGTGGCCAGGGTTTTCAGGGCGGCCAGCGCGTCAATAGTTGACCGGCCGCGCCTGAACCCGTACTGTTTTTCTGACAGCCCCGGCCCGACAACCTCGAGGTGATGGACGAGACGGTCCACAAGCACCCTCTCAAACAACTTTGCCGTCTCGTCCAGCAGCACCAGTGGTCTGTAGGCAGAAGGAGAGTCGACTGAGCGACCCTCCTTCCGCAGCAAGCATAGCCTTCCGCTTTTCCATAGCTCCGGGAACTGCCCGGACCTTAAACACTCATTGAGCAGTTCCCGGAGCGTATTCTTCCAGTATTTAGCGACGATGCCGAGTACCACTCCCGGGACCCCGTCCGGACCAGGCGCTTTTCTCTTTCCCCGAAGTCGGGAGAGGGCCACTTCTAATTCAACGTCAGTGATGGGGGGAATAGGTGTCTCCACCTCCACCACCTACCGAGGAGCCATTTGGGGGGGAATATGTCTCACGGAGTGCGGAAACAGTTCCCCCATTAGCCTCGACAGGAGAGACGAGTCCAGAGTAGGCACGATCGGCCTAAGCTAAGTTAATTTTCAATTAACTCCTTTGTATTTTATAAAATAACTAGCAACCCACCCTCGCTCCACTTCGGTTTTAGTCGTTTTACCCGCGTAGTTCCCGTTCTCGTAGGAATACCAGGATAACATATAGCCTAGTTTACGCGCTGATATTATAGCTTTCCATTGGTGAAAGAATTTTTGAAATCGGTCCAGCCGTTTTGAAGATTACCCGGAACAAACAGACAGACAGACAAAAATTATTTAATCTGTATTTTAGGCATAGGTGTCGTGCAAATAACCATGTGAGCGTGAAAAGAGCCTATTAGTTTGACATTACAAACAGACACTCCAATTTTATTTATTGGTATAGATGATAAATCAGTGAAAATTATTCAATTGAATTCACAAAAGTATGCAATCTTTCATCAATGTTGTCTTATGACACTATCACGTAAATTTATCGTCCGCAAATCGACTTCACATACAACAAATTTTTAATTCAAGTATCATGACTATTTCTAAACCTTAAAGTATGAAATGTATTGACACTAAATGCACTAATAAAGTAATACCGATAGCGAAGTATATTCAACTAAATATTATGAACACTTAATGATAAACATAATGGTTTACTTGAAATAGTCGTTTAAGAATCACGTATTATCTTTATGAGGTATATATTTTGTGCTGCTTGGTGGCGATTCATGTGCGTCTCACGCGCTCGAGCCTCCTCCACAATGGGAGTAAAAGTCACCTACAATACTACGCTGATCAGCCGTGTTAGTATAGGGTTTTAGTTTCGAGTTTTTCTTCTCTTGCATAGATGTTATATGCATATTTAATCCCTTAGTCGTCTTTTAGGACACCCACGAGCAAAATGGTGGTGAATTGTATTCTTACTTCATCACCACGCGGAAAAGAGACTACAAATATACAATTAAAGAATACAAGTTGCAACGAGACTGCTTCACGCAGAATTTATCTGCGTTTGAATGAGACGCATCCAACTTAGCATGAAATACAAACATATATTATTACAATTACAATACTAGGCATCGTAAAAGAGAGAAAGATATTGTAACTGCCAAATTTACGGGTAAGCTAAAATAACGTTAACATTTTATTTTCTTTCAAAGTACTAAACCAATTAGTAAGCTTCATGCAGTTAAAACTAAATAAATTGCCGCTGACGGTCTTCAAATCCGTAAACAAGATTACGCCGCAGTAACAAAGTTCTGAATTAGCGTCCAAGTTTTAAATCCAATATATTAAGCATTTCTACGAACAGATTTTAAAGTTTTTAACACTGTTACGAACTTAACGAACAATAATAATATTAAATAAACTTTTATTTTAATAAATAAGCTATTGCATAACAAGTTTTGAGCTTTTAATTGCTGTAACGAGCAAACAGCAAATCTGATAGTAAGTGATACTGTCGCTCATGAATTTTTGTTAGGCCGTTGCCTACCGTGAAGACATTGAAGGAAATTTTAATGCGTGCAATGATATTCGGTGATATTAAAGACATCACCAAAACCAACATTCAGTCATCCTCAGAAAATTGAGCTTCCGGTTCTCTCGCTTACTTAACGTAGTACGATAACAGATTGCTACTACTCAAACGTTTTCTGCGAAAGTGTGGTACTGCCACAGACGGATCAGCCTGCCGCTGTAGGCAGACGATTGTCGGAAGTGTAGTCCTATCACTATTGCAAATAATTTTCTCCTGTTTCATTGTAGGATATTGACTCTTTCTAAAATAAGCTTTGAAACTAACAAGAGGGATTCTAATAAAGTTTTTTACTGCTCATCTCATCGAATCATGTTTTATAACATACAATTCCAAACAAAAGATTTGACTACAAGCATTGTGCTTGAGCAAATTCGCTTTAATCCGTCAAATAGTACTGTTTTATTGAGATATCATTCACGAAACCCATTATAATTCATACTTAATATTAACGGTAAGGCGTCAGACTTAGTGTAAGGAAAAGATATTTTACCTCTATGGGCTCAGGTATGGTACAGATGAATATACCTGGATTAAATACATATTTTCTTATCGATTTGACGATAAAAATATCAATATTCTGGCTCATATACGTCGCACTCTTAGACTCAATCCTTCCCCATAATAAGAGGGTAGTTGACCAACTATACTACGTTGTTCAACCGTATTGTTAAAAGGATTTTATTTTGAGCATTTTTTTCTCTCATAAATATTATAAATATTTTATATTCATTGGTCGTCAATCACGGCATGCTGGTACTCGGACTGGTTAATTTTATTTTTACTCCGTTGCCACACGGATACACGATGATATGACTGTTCCAAATATCGCGAGGTCCATCAGTAAATTGAATCACATCCATTTCAAATCTCTTAGTAAACTTAATCTTTTGAAAATTGCATGAATAGCGACATTTGATTCATACATAACCTTTTCATAATTAGAAGATAATACAGACGACGGTTCTTCCAACTACAATGGCCTTGCAAAAAAACAGGAAATATACTAGGACTGGAAAGGGACCATCGACCAATTTTATCTTTGTAGAGTATTAACCCATTAGTCCATAAGACCATTAGTTATTTTTATGGGCGGGCTATACTCAGCACATGCGTCGTCCGTTCTGGCTGGGGTGGTGAAACAGCGGCGCGCGGCTTCATAACCCACCATACCGCTTCGCTCCCTTCGCCTTTCGGTCGACCACTGGTCCTGAATACTTGAGATCCATAGATCAGCCCGGCGAATTTCCCTCTCGGCTACTGTCCCTCTTCAACACTCTCCAAGGCGAGGCTGAACCTAGTTTCATATTTTATTTGCGTGTGAATCTACCTAATTTAGGAATAGTTTCAATTATTAATTGATTCCACTGCGATTTTGATCAAGCAGTTCTATTTTTATTTTATTAGATGTCATAGAACAGCCAGTTTTTAGTCATCTAACAAAATACACATAAACTTTGTTATATCTTGATAAAATAAAATTCTGCAAAGGCGAAATAGATATTTTAATATCGTCACGTTTATTTTTATGAAAAATACGGCACGTTACGTGTATTCACCTCGTGACTCACTCAACAGTCAGTTTTATTTTCCCAGAAACTTGCCTTTTGTTAAGCATTTTCATTGTTCAAATGGAAAACTTCAACAATACGACAGTATTTTTCTTGTAACTGCACAATTTAAAAGAAAATTAAAAAAAAATGAAGACTTTGAACTTCACGTTTCGAAGAAATATACAATAATGAATGAATGCTATTTCGAGCCTTTATTTTGTACTTTGCTTTTATTGGTAGGCTATGGTCTAAACTCCACTTCATTCGTACCGTTTAGGGTGAAGAAAAGGCGCTGTGGGGATTCATAGAACACCATTTTACTCTTCTCCGCCCATCTATAGAGTCACCTGAACAAATTCTTCGCCGAGCTGCCTTTACTTTGTCATTATTTGCTTATCTTGTGCTGAACCCGAATGGAACTCTTAGAATATGCTGTGGTTTTTCGTGAAAAGTTTGATCCGTAAGATCTAGTGGCGAGAAAAATAGACTGCTATACAGACGTTTAATCAAATCAAACGAAATTAAATCATAATGATGTATATGTAAACGTCACGTGAGTAATACACATTTGAAATAAAACTATTTTTATGGATTTCGATAAAACATTAGAAGCGCTATCATCTATTATGTCTACATAAGAATAAAGTTCCGTGTGTTGACAGAGTAAGAATACAATTCACCACTCTCTATCTTGCCCGTGGATGTCGTAAAAGACGACTAAGGGATATTTATATACATATAATAATATATACATATAACAACTACGCAAGAGAAGGAAAACTCGAAATAAAATCCTATACCAACCTGTCTGACCAGCCTATGCTGGTCAGTGGTTGATACCATTATAGTAAGGTCAATTTCCCTCCTATTATGGAGGCTGAGAAAAATGCAAAGAACCAGAAGTCTCATTATTTTTTTAATAAATTTTCTAAAAGTTACGTTAGTTTAGAAAGTATTAGCTTCACTGGGATGAAAAAAAGATATAAATTTAGAATATTGGGATACTTATATTTCCTTTCTATTTTTTAAATATTAGAAAATTGTCGTTCAGTCAGATTTCATAAGCTTTAACCACGGGCTACTATTACTACTACAGCAGCTGTCTCGAGTTGAAATTTCGGAGTATATACCCATTCTTCGAAGTTACACATATTTTTAACCACCGACGAAGTGTGTGTGTATGTGTGTGTCTGTCTGTGGCATCGCAGCTCTCAAACGGAGGACGTCGTTCGATGGGAGGGTACCCCAATTAGGGGGTATTCCGTCGGGCCGACCACTAACGACAAGTTAACTCTGCTCCGATGGTCGGCCCAACGACGAAAGCGACGTGGTTTTCGGGTGGGTTGCGGGAGTTGCGTGCTTAAGCCCCTCTGCCGCCCCGGACGGAGTGGTGCGGAGGCGCGCCGACCGCAGCCCACCCACAAAAAAAAAGGGTTTATTTTATGTCACTTCTCTTGCATATTCAATCCCTTAGTCGTCTTTTTCGATACACACAGGCAACACCCCCTCGGTTGAATTTTATTCTTACTTCGTCACCACACGGCAAATAGTTAAAGTTGTATGTATTAAATAGTTCTCGCTTATTCATGCAGTAAAAAATATATCATGACAAAACTTACAAGACTAAGAGTTAAGAAAAAAAGCGATCTTAAGGATGTGTGAAAATTGCTCCACGGAGAGTAGTTTAAACCGCTGTTACCAGTTGTTATGAACATCGTACATCATAATACACGATATAAGAAGTTAGTACCCTACTAATATTTTAACATCTAGTTTTATCCCCAACTATAGATAATCTTTTGAAGTTTGGACGAGAATGTCAAAATGTGATGTAGCACTTTCTAAATTTTGTTCATTATTTTATTGTCTTATTATATATTATCTTATCTTATCTTATCTTATCTTATCTTATCTTATCTTATCTTATCTTATCTTATCTTATCTTATCTTATCTTATCTTATCTTATCTTATCTTATCTTATCTTATCTTATCTTATCTTATCTTATCTTATCTTATCTTATCTTATCTTATCTTATCTTATCTTATCTTATCTTATCTTATCTTATCTTATCTTATCTTATCTTATCTTATCTTAAACTATTATATTGAATAATGTTGCTGATGTTTCATTAAATATTCGTTGATCCAACAGACGTTGTTCTGTTCAAATAACTACGTAATACTTTGTAATGTAGAGGTTTTTGGACTAACTGACATGCGAAAACAAATTAATTTTCCTCGAAACCTTAGTATATTAACCTTATATACTAAATATAAATATGAATTCAAGTCGAATTAAAGATTATCCCGAAGGAAACGTGAATTCATAATCATAATTCAGCCTATCGCCATCCCCTGCTGGACGTAGGCCCGTAGACTCATGTTTCGCCACAAAAGGCAGTCCTCTGCCGCCAACATCTAACGACGCCCATAAATTTTCATCAGGTCCTCGGTCCACGTATTCGGGGGCATTCTATACTGCGTTTTCTGAAACGTAGTTGCCACTCGAGAATCTTTCTTCCCCAGCGGATGTTCGTCGAGCGAGAATAAGGTTCTGTATATATATTGATTTACAATTGTATTAACTTCAAATTTGAATTTATTTATCGATTTCTAAATCTATTTCTATGACTGAGAACTGTCTCCCAGTACTTAGAATACTACGCCGTCTGTGCTATCAAATATTATTTATTTTATTTAGCACATAGGTTAATAATATAACACGTAATCTCGACATATTCGTCTGAAAACGATGTCGAAATTATAAGCATAAATGAAAACTGTCTCCTTAACCCTTGTCATTCTGTCATATTATAAAGCACGATGTAATGGTATATTTCTAGCTTTATATAAAAATAGCTTTTAACTTTTAGGCACATTTAAGAAAATGTCTTGCAAATCTATTTTTCCTAAAACACCGTCTGTCGCAATCTTTTTTTTCTGTATTTACAGATATTTACAATAAGTAGTAGTGTAGTAATAACAATAATTTGTTGGACGTGTAACATTTTAGTCCGCCCGTGACCAAAAATGCTGTAAAGTGTACGAAACCTCGGGCAATCAAAAATCTTATAAAAAAAAGCGATAAAATCCAAAAGTTTCAAAGTCAGCAAAAATCATTATAATTAGTTTATATTTGTACTAGCTGACCCAACAGATGTTGTTCTGGTCAAATCTAAAAAATAAAGGGATTCTCTTCGAAATTAATTGCAGCGCACTGAGTCCAGTTACCTACTAACCCTCGAATCGTCGCATGGGGTCTTTCAAAGCCCAGGTCTTAGAAAATTGCAAAATATGTACTTTTAGAATAAGTTTATAGATCCCTTACTTTATTTAGGTAGCCTCCTAAAAAGGATTACGGCTCGCGGTCATGCCATCGCAACTCAGTCTGGGCGCGTGCACCGTGAGATATGGACGTGTGTTTCTTTCTGCGCAAGGCTCTGAAAGACCCCACGCGACGAACAACGTAAGTAAACTTTTACTATTAACCTAATCGTTTTTATTGTTGTAGTGTTTATATTTATGTTTTATTGTTCCAGAATATTTATTATAACAGTAAGAAATGGATGATAGACGAGCGGAGGGCTAATCTATACTATTCTCGAATCCATACAAAAAAAATAATCAAGATGGGTCCAGCCATTTAGAAGAAATTCAGTCACGTACACAGGGACAGAAGAATTATATGTATATAATTATATATTTGTATGGGAGACGCATTTATTAGCCATGGGCCGCATTTATAATGTTCTACAATACCACGCTGGTCACACGGTTTATCATTTCAAGTTTATTTACAAATGTTATCTATTTGCACCCTTTAGTCGTAATTTATGTTATTCTCAGAAAAGTCAGAGGTAAATGAAATTGAATAATATTCCAACTCTTATCACCACACGGTTGTACTGGTTTTCCTAAGCGTCAGTTAAATAGGTCGGTAACATGTATAGACTAAAGTGACGCCTACATTGACGTTATTAGGCCGTCCTGAAACTGTCAAAGTGTAGGTTAACCAGCAGAAATAAACGAATAATAAATCTCAAACTAACTGCCCTTTTCTGTCTTTTATTTGGTAGGCTATGACTCGCACACACGGCGTCCGCTCTGTTCGGGGGGATGAAAATCCGGAGCGTGGCCCTATAATCCACCGTATTCCCGATCCGGCCGACCAACGAAACAGAGTTCCTTCTCATCCATGGCCAGCCCGGCGGGATACCCTTTCGGATACCGTACCTCCCTAGGAACGTCGGTCTTCCTAACGCGGTTAGCCTCTCTACGGGTGACGGACTATTCCCCGGTTCAGTCATCCGCAAACTAACTGGTCCTGCCCCAAACCAGTTGGTATAGAGTTTTTTTTCGAGTTTTCCTTTTCTTTCATCGACATTATATTAAATTATATCCCTTAGTAGTCTTTTACGACATCCACGGACAAGATGGGGAGTGATGAATTGTATTCTTGTTCCGTCACTACACGGAATAATCATCATGAACTCTGTTTATATATGTTCCACTTCTGGGCTCGGGCCTTCTCCATAATAGGATGGCAATTGACCTGCGGGTATCATTACGAGTTTTCCTTCTCTTTTATAAATGTTTTATGCATATTCGACGATCCCTTAGTCGTATTTAAGACAAACACGGGCAGGAGACAGGGTAGTGAATTGTTTATTAGTCCGTCATCACAGGGAAAATTAACATTTATAATATATTTTTGAACTATATTTCTTTAAGAGACTGAGTAATTATTAGATTTCTTATATGGAAGAGATCTATGCCAGAGAAAGAAAGCTCGAAACAAAGACCTATACCAACCTGTTTGACCAGCATGATATAGTAGTATCCCTCCTATCGTGGAGGAGGCTCGAGCCTAATAATAGGACGTATATGAGCCGAGATGATAATTATTATAAAAAAAATATTCAGACTGAAAATCTCCAATTTTTTAACCTACTTTTAAAAAAGATGGAGGTTCTCAATTCGAGTGTTTGTATTTTTTTTATGTTTATTCATGCATAACTCCGTCGCTTGTCAACCGATTTGAAAAACTCTTTTTTTGTTGGAAAGGGTATACTTGCCAAATAGTCCCATGTAAATTTTATCGAAATCGGATAAGCGGTTTTAGAAAAATCAACAAAAATCGAAAAAAAATACTAATTTACATTGAAGTCGGACTTTTTTCCAAAAAAAATTTTATTATAAAGGCAAATAAGAAAACATATAATATCTTCGATAGAAAAAAATCTGTCATTCATTTCGGCAACATAAATACCAAAATTACGGAGTGAATAATGATAGTTGATAATAAATGGTGTTGCGAATAAATGAGCGAACAGTTCACAGGTCTACGAGACTTTATTAATCTGTCTGACTTTACAGAAAGAGAATGCCTTCTACAACCATAAATTAAAAACAAATAGAAGATGATGTTTTATGATTGCTATTTGCAATTCCATTCAAAACGTTTTGCTTTATAAATAATTTTATAGCATTTTTTAACGTGAAATATTACAATGACATAAACAGGTCAGTATCCTTTAAGTAATTATTTGGAGGGCGATTAAGAAGTATTGTTATAAATACTCTTAACTATGAATGAACTGTAGAGATGGCCAAGTCTCTCTGTCTGTTTGTTCCGGAAAATCTTCAAAACGGCTGGACCGATTTAAAAAATTCTTTCACCAATGGAAAGCTATAATATCAGGGAGTAAACTAGGCTATATTTTCATCCCAGTATTCCCACGGGAACGGGAACTACGGGGATAAGGCGATAGAAACCGAAGCAAAGCGAGGGCGGGTTGCTAGTATATGATGGTAGAACATATTGAGTCGACGCCAAGTAATTGAGATATGAGCAAATAATAATGATGATTATCTACGTGATCACGGAATAACAATATAATTCACCATTCCCATTCTCCCCGTGGCTGTCGTAAAATACAGCTAACCCTTAGGATACTATCCGCACATGGACCTTTCCAAGGCCGCTGCCTACCGCAAAGAAAGTGAAGGGAGTGTGAATGAATGCCTGCTATGAGTTTCGGTGATATTAAAGGCATCACTAAAACCCATCACACGCAAACACCCTCAGAAAGTTGGGCTGCCGGCTCTCTCGCTCACCGCACAAAACGCAGTAACAAATTGCTACTACTCGGACGTCGATTTTCTGCGAGAGTGTGGTGCTACCCCGGACGGACCGGCCCGCGGCTGTAGACACACGACTGTCAACAGTGTAGACGTACCACTATTAATGATGATGATCGGGTTAATGTACTAGAAAATTAAAGTTATTCATAAATCGGGCAAATTCCAATGTTCTATCTTTATTCCATTCTTCTTCGCCCACATACCTACTGCTAGACATAAGCTTAATCTTTAAATGGAACTCCAACAGAAGATTTTAACCGACCAATTGCAACTTCAATTGGCCGGTTATAATCTTCTGTCCAGGTACAGACTTCCGTGTGGTGACGGAGTAAGAATACAATTCACCACCCCCTATCTTACCCGTGGGTGAACGTACGAGACGACTAAGGGATATAAAATGCATATAACATCTATGCGAGAGAAGGAAAACTATACCAACACGTCTGACCAACGTGGTATAGTGGGTCAATTACCCTTCCATTATGGAGGAGGCCCGAGCCCAACAGTGGGACGTATATGGGCTGAGATGATGATGATGATGAAGAGATACAGACTTTGTCTACAGTTTTCAACCTATTTATCCTTAATACCCAAGGTTGAATCACCAAATTTTTGTTTTTCGGCGTTTACAATAAACGCCGAAAAACAAAAATTCGCTCATTTCAGGCTCATTTTCTTTATTCCTAAATTAGACTCTGAAAATCTGAGGCGATTTGCTCGAAAAATTACATTTAACTTTTATGTTCAAAAATATAAATGACTCCAAAATTATTTAAGCTTACCTGTTATGAGTTTAATGATAACTCAGTGACAAAATTAGAATATTTTGCTGAAATTAGCTAAAGAGATTAAAATATTAATTATAAGATTATGAAATGAGATAAAAGGTATTTTAGCTGACATTATTGTGCCAATTAACTAAGTAAATCCAATTAACTAAATCGTTCTTTAATTAATGCCGTATTTTGTCAATGATAGCTAAATCTTTTCTAATTTGAGAAAGTAGGACAACTTCATATAATTGTAAGACCCCATATGGTGACGGAGTAAAAATATAATTCACCCCTTTTCTTGCCCTTTTCTTTCCCCGTGTGGCGACGGATTTAGAATACAGTAGTCGCTATTCCTTGTTTGCCCTTGGGAGTTGACAGAATCGGCTAAGTGTTCACCAGGCGAGTGGTAAGCTCTCTTCTGGGTAAAGTACAGCACGTTACTGCGATTGCCAACCCGCCAACTAAGCGTGGCGATCACGACAATATCCCCGAAATATGGGACAGGCTTGCGTCCAGTAGTGGACGGCAAAGAGCTGAACAATTGTATAATGAATAATGGGTGTTATAGAAAACGACTAAGGAATTATAATACGCAAATAAGTTCTGTGCAACAGAAGGATAACTCGAAATAAAACATACTAACTCGTCTGATCGGCCTGGTTTAGGAGGTCAATTTACCTCCGATTGTGGAGGAGACTCGAACTTAATAGGATTAATATGACCTGTGTTGATGTTGAATGTTTGGATAATAAAAAAACACACTGCCTCGCAACCTTGTTTTCGAAATAATAATTAAAAGAATTAAAAATAAACTGACTTCAAATACCATTTTATAATCACAAACCTGAAAATATTTTGATTTCATCTCAGCCCATACACGTCTCACTATTGGGCTCGGGCCTCCTCCACTATGGGAGGGCAACTAACCTGCCATACTAGGCTGGTCAGGCGTGTTGGTATAGGGTTTTATTTCGAGTATTCCTTCTCTTGCATAGATATTATATTCATATTATATCCCTTAGTCGTCTTTTACGACATTCACAAGCAAGATCGGGGGTGGTCAATTGTATTCTTACTCCGTCACCACACGAATAGGCTTACGGTGAAAATTTTGACCTGACGCTGCCGACTATCGCCAGGGTGATGGTCGGCGGCGGGTGTGCGTGCTTACGCCCCTCTGTTGCCCCGGACGGAATGGTGCGAGGAGCGCGCCAACCGCAACCCACCCCCAAAAAAAAAACGGTGAAAATTTTATCTGATGGTCTTAGCCTTTAGCTTACAGTCTGGTAGTTTATATATGTATATATATTCTATAAGTTTCTTGATTTAGGAGTAAATTTAACATAATCTTCATTATCATCTTCATCTCAGGACTATATGCCCCATTAGGCTCGTATATCAGAAATAGTGGGAGAAAAATAAACAATGCTAGGCCAGACGGGTTGACAGAGGGTTTCGCTTCGAGATTTTCTGCACAGAAGTATATAACTTCTATCTCATTATATCCTTTAATCATCTTTACAAAACCCACAGCAAAGGTAAAGGGTAGTGAATTGTATTCTTACTCCCTCACCACACGGATAAACCAAACTATTAATACGAGCAAGTTACGTTTTTAAAATTAATTGCTAATAATTTAAATACAGGCGCTACACATCATTTACATAGATTAACTAATAACCGAGGGTGGGTAATATTGTGTTGAAAATTGCGATTATATTAAAACAAATTGCTAAAATTAATTTTTATGGCAGCGCTCTGTTAAAATATAATCCAAAGTTTTGACAAAGAGCCTGTTTATCCACAGTTGGGTCTGTTAAAGACTTTGTTTCAAGAACTGTTTTTAGTTTCCGCATTGAAATTAGGAAATTGCGAATGAGTTTTTGTTTTAGTACATTTTGCTTGTGATGTCATTAATCCTTTCTTACTCATGAGTATCATAAAAATGGCCAAGAAACCTAAGCAAATAGTAACAAAGCAAAAAGAAAACTGGCAAGATATCCGGTTATATTAGGCCAATTTTCGTAAGGGAGGAAAATCAAGCGCCACATTGGGACGTAGGTCAGTTAAAAGAAGGATAAAAATGATCCAAACCAAGACCAAAAGATTCAAGAGTTTTGATTTTTATGTTTAAAGACTTTGGTTTAACTGTAATCATCGCATATTTCAATGCTTAAGTTAATTTTATTCCACGGCAAAAGCGCGGGCTGCATCGTGAAATAAAAACTTCGTGCGCCAAGTTACTGCCCCAACAGTTTTCTAGTTTGAAATTTACAAATTAAGAGCCTTTCCTTCTTTAGATATTGGATGAAATATTGCGGCGTTTAATATGATTTACTTTGATAACTTTGACTGCAAATTTATTAAGTTTTAATTAATTTGTTTTGTTGAGGAATTGTTTTGTTTATTCTATGTAAAAAAAAAAATAGTTTAATTTTGATTCCTCACGTCATTAAATCAAACAATAATAAATAAATTAAGCATAACATGTTTCAATTGTGAAACCAGGAGTCTTAAAGATGGCCTAAGCATTGCTAATCAACAGCGTACTTGATTTAAAATGTTAACGTGGAAATTTTAAAATAGCGCCATCTATAAATTGATAGCGATATTAATAGGAAACTCTGGCGCCTCAATATCTGCCAATTTGACAACGGAAATAGTATCGTAAATATAACAAAGATGGCATTAATATTAACAGTCATAAAGTAAAGAAAAATGTAAGCAATTTTAATGTATTTTAAGTTAATTCATGGCATAAGTTATACAAAATTTAGTAAAATAGATGAAACAAAAGCATGTAAACTTCTACTAATAACATCTATTTTATGATTTCATAACACAAATCAGACAGCGAAAATATTTCATAAACTTAGAATTTCGGAGAAAAAAAACGGAAATAAAATAATTAATATTAAGAACTATAACAATGTATGCGGACGTGTGTATGGGAGTGCGTGGGTGTGTGTGTGTGTGTGTTTTGTTTGTAGCTATGTGATCGGCCGATGGATGTATATTAACTAGCGGAACTCTTCCAGTGTTGTTTCTAGTTCCCTTAGCATCCCTTAGCGTCTATAGTTTGTTAAAAAAACAAATAGTAATTTCTACAAAACTTACTTTAAAATTACCCGCAATTGTCGAAGAAAGCAGAAGTATAATATCAGAGCTATTAATGAATTTTAATATAATCACTTGTCTCGACTGGCTGATTCATAAACCCACAGTCTAAACCACTGGGTCCACAAACATAAAATTTCGTTAGTTATTGCCTTTTGTATCGTAAGAAAAGATTTTTAGAAATGTATTCCCTTTTTTTTTACGGTCGGCGCACTCCTCGCACCACTCCGTCCGGGGCGACAGAGGAGCGTAAGCACGCAAACCCGTGACACGTCGCCTTGACCACCGGAGCAGGGTGACTTGACGTCAGTGGTCGGCCCGACGGAAATAAAATTATCCCCTAAAGAATGAGGGTTGCAAATTTGCTTGATTGCACAGAGCAGTTAAGATACCAATCTAAGCTGTTAAGTATCGCGGATTCGACACCCACGCGGGAGACATTGTGTAATCCCTTAATTATAACTGTGAGTATGAATCAGATTTTTTTTTTTCATGAAAATGATATAAATTAAGAAAGTATTTACCGTGTGGTGACGGAGTAATAATATAAGTCACCACCTTACTTGCTCGTAGGTGTCGTAAAAGACGACTAAAGGATTAAATATGCATATAACATCTATGTAAGAGAAGAAAACCTTGAAACAAAACCCTACATCAACATGTCTGACTAGCGCGGTACAGTAGATCAATTTCCCTCCTATTGTGGAGAAGGCTCAAACCCAACAGTGGGACGTATAACTGGAATGAGATGTCTAATAAATATTTTTTGCAAAAAAGAAACCGCCTTCAATAATGTAAACAATGCAGATACGTTTTTAGATTTTTGTTGATTTTTCTAAAATCGCTTATCTGATTTCGATAAAAATTTTATGGGACCATTTGGAAAGTATAAACTTTCCAACAAAGAAAGAATAATCAAAATCGGTTCATAAACGACGAAGTTATCCGCGAACAAACATAAAAAGAGCATATATACGGTCGAATTGAGAAACCTGCACCTCTTTTGAAGTCGGTTAAAAACATATGATCATCTTATAAAAAAATATTGTTCTGAGAACTGTTCCTGCTTGAACAGTTTAACGTTGTATACCCCAGAGTGCAGTGAAAAGATTAGTGTTGGCAACTCCAACATTTATTTTTAGTATTATATTAATTAAGCATTCACTCTCTCTCTCTGCCGCCATAGAAATTTGCAACCGTTTGTGCTCTACGAATAAATCCGTCTTTACGAGTCTACAGAGTTTCTTTCACGCATCCAAGACCAGCAACAAACAACAAATAGAGTCCACGCTCGCTACATGGTCCTCTCACCGGATTTTTAAGTAGCGTGAAAGAGCTACGGGTCACCTTGCTTCGCAGGCGCGTATTCTAACGCTGGTAAAACAAGTTTACCGTATCGTTCGTCTGGGCAGTAACAAGTACCCAAGAAAATTCTCAACAATCAAGAATGGATTATGCCGTGCGCATCAATTTTTGTTAGAGCATACAGTGCGTAAAACATTGAATTTAGTATTTGCATTGTTTCTGGTGTCAATATCACTTCCGGTTTCTAGAAGATTTTTAATTCACCGCGTTCCATCGATACTGCGGTGTAACTACCAGCTTGTGTATCATCGTGCGCTCTCGCTCACACTTAGGCAGCAGGATACTTCGGTGCGACTGAAATAACACTACTGCGAAGCGGTGAACAGAAAACGCAAAGGAGCAGCTGGAACGAGGCGACGCCATTTTATAATATTACTCATGCGCCGCGCATTCATTGTATAAGATTTATATGTATATTTGTGATACCTAATTCTATTTACGTATTTGAAAATGTTTATTTTAAAATTAATCAAATTAATTAAACGTCTGGGTAGTAAAGTTGTACAATGTAATATGATATTGTGCGTATTGACTAGGAAACTTGACATTTTGTGTAATAGAGAATTTAAACTTAACACAAGACACCCAACAATGCAAAATCGAATCGAATTTCTAGAGGCTAGAGCTTTGGCTCTCAAGAATGCAGGAGAGTCCTCTTGCAATCAGTGAGGTTAAGGCCTCACTCCAGAGGGAAGAATCAGGTTTGACTGCGACCCTGGCTGTGAGCGAGCACTCTACTCCAGCTACCACGAGCAACAGATCATGCATTTTATGTAAGTTGCAACACTAATATTATTACTTGCATGTAATAGTTTCAATATCATGCCAGTATTTGGACCTCTTGCAATCAGTGAGGTAAAGGCCTCGCTCAAGAGGGAACAATCAGGTTTGTCTGCGACCCTGGCTGTAAACAAATTATTTGCATGTCCTAGTTTCAATATCACGCCAGTTTTTGGACCTCTTGCAACCAGTGAGGTAAAGGCCTCACTCAAGAGGGAACAATCAGGTTTGCCTGCGACCCTGGCTGTGAGCAAATTATTTGCACGTCCTAGTTTCAATATCATGCCAATTTTTGAGCGATTACAATTTGTCTTAGAGCAAAATTTATGTAAAATTTGCTTAACTAGGCATGCCAATCCATACAGGTATCACTTTAAGTGTGCTACCTGCAAGCAAAGATGTAACAGTTTGTTACATGAAGAAAGGGCCAGCAGTTCAGTTACATGTCCCTCCAACGGAGCAATCTCACAAGTATTGCTATCAACAGCCATGGTGGATATTCTAACACTAAATGGAACAGAAGTACATGTCAAGATATTACTGGACAGTGACTCCCAGATGTCTTTCATTACCAGAGAACTTGTGCAATCCCTTAATCTAACTCCACGAGCAATCAGTTCAATAGCCATTGGTATTGTTAACAAAATAATTGAATTAAATCAATATGTTCAATTAAAACTTTATTCCCTTGTCAATAATTTTCAAATACAGGTATCATGTTATATCTTAGACACTTTATTCTCGAAAGTGCCACAACAAGAGGTTGACATCAAGGGCTTCTCCCTTCCTCCTAACATTCAGCTTGCTGACAAGGAATACTGTAAGCTGAGTGACATACACATTCTGATAGGTGCTGATATATTTTTCAGATTCTGCTGGCGAACAGTGAAGACTGGCAAGGCACCGCTACATACTAAACACTCAATTCGGATATGTGATAGCAGGAAGGCTGCCCATTGTTCCTGTTCATCACGGACAACAAGTAATCTATTTTTGCAAAGTACAAATTTTAAAAAAAATTCTATTAGGCTGGGGAATAACAAATTTGAAGTAGACTTACCACTAAAATTGCCTCTTCATTCTATGAATCATAACTTGGCCAATTCCTTACATCTTGCCCTAAAACTAACTACTTAGCCACTCGTTGTTTAGCAGAATTAGCAGAGAAATTTAGTAGTAAATATCCCAAGGATTCCTTTATATTAAATAATCAAACATGTTGACGATTTCATAGCCACAGACAACACAATTGAATCTTTGTTGGATATGAAGGATCAACTTTGTAAACTTCTTCATCTTGGGGGCCTTCCAACTCCACAAGTGGTCCTCTAATGTAGTTAATGTGTTGCATGATATACCATAGGACAAACAGTATTTTGAGACAATCTTTCCATGAATACCTTAGGTATAACATACCATGTAAATTCAGATTCATTTTGTATAGTCTCCCTCCACAGCCTAATGCATACCTTCCAATAACAAAATGAGATGTTTTAAGCTATATAAGCAGGTTCTATGACCCTCTTAGTATTGCTGGCCCTATCATTGTCTCAGCAAAGGTAATAACACAAAGGGTTTGGCAAATGCGCATTGATTGGGACTGCTTTGAGCGAGGAGCTTTGCAGAGCTTGGTATGAGTTTTACAACAGGCTATTAGTTATGAAACCCATTTACATCCATTGCTATGTCTATACGCACCTTGCTAAATGCATATAAATTATGGGCTTCTCTGATGCTTCCAACACTGCTTATAGCTGTTGCATTTACCTAAGAGTCATTGATTCTACTGGTAATGTTGGGGTTACCCTGCTTGCTAAAAGTCAAGGATCAACCCTCTCAACAAGGTCCTGACTGTTCCCACACTGGAGCTCAATGCTGCTTTGTTGTATGCACTAACGGCAGCAAGGATATATAAAACATTATGTAAAGGGCTTAACATTGGCAAAGTTCTTTTGTACTTAGATTCGCAAAGTGTTGGCATGGATAGCTACAAATATTGCAAAACTTAATACTTATTTGGCAAATAGAGTGAATAAAATATTACAACCTACAACTAATTATTTGTGGTCCTACATAAACACAGATCAAAATAGTGCAGACTGTTTGGGCTTAGGAGTACACAGTTTCTTCACACCCGTGAGTATGTTCCTTTACAAGCTGACAATTATTTTAGCCCTCAGGAGTTACCTGAACTGAAAAAGGAGCCTCTCCATTCGATGACTTGTGTAGATGCAAATGTTCAGCCTGATTTCCTTGATAAATTCTCTAGTACACACGTGGCAAAGAGTTCTGTCATATATTTTAAGCTTTTACCATAACTTACGCACAAATACTGATAAGCACAAGCATAATTTTGTTACTATAAAGAAATTAAATAACTCATTATTGTAAATCTTGAAGTGTGACCAGCACAAGTTTTTTAAGGACTATATTCATTAATTAAAATGTAAAAAACCTATCAAGGACAGTAATTTTAAGGATTCACAGCCCTTAGATAGATGGCTATGGTTTACTCGGTTCATTAATTGGCACTACTTTAAATTCATTGCCAGAGAAAAATGTAGGTGATGTTCCAATTAATCAACTTAAACTCTGGCATTTATGTAATATTAAATAAATAAAATAAATAAATTAAGGCAAACTACTATTACTACTATTTAAGGCAATAAAATAAATAATTATGGAAGGATTGGGTAAACAATATTCTAATTTTCTGCAATCACGACCTAAATGAAAAAATATTAATTTCAATATTAAGACAGGTTCTTTAGTTATTTTAAAGGAAGACAACACCGTGCCTATGTATCGACCCATGGCAAGAATGATATGTTTGCCAGGTTCTGATAATCTCGTTTGTACTGTGGAAGTAAAAACTGCTAATGGTCCAACACATAGGCGCTTTGTTTGTTGCCTTTTGATAGTGAATAGTTGTAAGCGATCTGTTAATAAGGTTTGTTTGTTGCCTATTAACAATTTATAGTTGTAAACTATTAATGTTCATAAAATAAAACTTTATTTTTCGCATAGTTTCAGATTGTATGTAACTATTAATTATATTTCCGTTTGCAACTACTTATAGATGTCATTGTTTATTATTCTCATTAATTCTACCATGTAATGCGCCTTTCACTGTAGTTGTTCTATACTTAATTTAATACTTTGTAAGAATAATCACTTAAAAATAATGTATTTCTAGGCCGGCAATATGTTGGCAACTCCAACATTTATTTTTAGTATTATATTAAACATGTATGGCAACACTCTATCTGTCGCCATAGAAATTTGCAACTGTTTGTGCTCTACGAATAAATCCGTCTTTACGAGTCTACGGAGTTTCTTTCACGCATCCAAGATCAGCAACAAACCACAAATACAGTCCACGCTCGCTACAATTAGTCATTTTGGCCCGAAAGGCAAACACCGCAAACCGGTTTGCGGTGTTTACGGTAATTAAAACTAGATTTTTGTGCGTGCTTTAATATTTCTATTTATTTCAAATCAACATTATTTACCTATTAACATTCTTGACTACTTAAGCGACGAAACTCAAGCACCTAGTCTATATATACAAAGAACGAAAAATGTTTTTATGTCCATTATAAGACTATAAAACTTTGAGTCCTAAGAAAAACAACAATGCGACAATTGTTTGTCGCACTGTTGTTTTTGATGCTGATGCCAACCACTTCCGGGTTGAGAGCCCTCAGCGCTCACCCATAGTCCGCGTCAAGCTGTCAAGGCCATCTGCGGCCAACAGCTGTACACACACGTAAAAAAAAAAAAGAGATGCCAACCAGACGCTGCCGACCATCGCTAGGGAGATGCTAGGCAGCATTAGGAACTGGGACGCGGTCGCTGCCTTCTGTGAGGCTGTCATCTCAAGGGAAGGAGGCGGCGAATCGTGCGTGAGAGAAACTCCTCTTCGGTGACACAGTCCGGCGCTGGCGACTTGGGTGGCGTAAGCACGAGTACCTACGCCTGATGCCGCCCTGGCCGAGGCTATGAGTGACCAGACCGGGGACTTAATTCCGTCACCCGCAGACAGGCTGCTTGTGCGACGGCGACCGACGTCCCGGGACAGGGACGTCGAGAGGTTAAGGTGCCCGAAAGGATATTCTGTCTGGCTGACCACTGAGGGCAAGGAACGTGGCACTGGTGGTCGGCCCAACGATGAAGGCGACCTGGCTACGGGTGGGTTATGGGCTTGCGCGCCGTCCTTTCGTCGCCCCGGGCAGAATGGACGGCATGTGCGATGACCATAGCCCACCCATAACAAAAAAATTTAAAAAATGCCACGATTGTTTTAGTCCACAAAATTATGCATTAAAAACATGTCACGTCACAAATGTCAACTATAGTCCATAAAATATCGCTTGATTTCTGTTACTAATTCCTAGTTTAACTGTTCTTGTATCTATCGTCTATTGTTTTACCTTAAATAATGTTTTGAATCTGATTTTAACGTTAAATTAATCTCTCTGGTTATCATTTTTTTTTGGCACTATAATCCGACTAAATTTTCATTACCGCTATACTCTACTCTGTTTACGACACTACTATAAGTCCATAACATACATTGGCGAAATTACGTAAATTAGTCGCATTGCCATAAGCCTAAGAAGTGAAGTGAAGTGATTTCTGTGACAGTTGTCCCTAGTCACACATACGATGAAGTCCGTAGTTTTTTATCGATAAAACTCTTTATTTTTATAATTGTGACTTTCTGTTATAATTGAAATACAATCAATGTAAATCTTTTTGAATTTATTTCACCCAAAAACTATTATTTTAACCGACTTCAAAAAAGGAGGAGGTTTCTCAATTCGTCCTTATATTATGCTTTTTTATGTTTGTTCGCGGATTAACTTCGTCGTTTATAAACCGATTTTGATGAGTATTTTTTGTTGCAAAGGGTATTCGCAAATGGTCCCATGAAAATTTTATCGAAATCAGACAAGTGATTTTAGAAAAATTAACGAACATCCAAAAATTTATCAACATTGTCTACATTATTGAAGGCGGTTTCTTTTTTTGCCAAAACTAATTATGACTGTTTTAATTAATGATATCTGATGTTTACGCGAGCACTACACATTGTAAATAAAACTACTTTTACGGATTATATCGCGTTTGTATTTGATTTATGATTGCCCGACGTTTCGAACACTTTGCAGCATTCATGGTCACGGGCGGACTAAGGTGTCTCACGTCCAACATGTAATCGTTATTACAGACATTTATAATTATCTACCCGATACAGAAAATAGTTATAAATTTATTAAATTGTTAACCACATTTTAGTACAAATTTATTGCCAGTGTAAGAAGAAAATGATTCTATATGAAAAAAATTATATTGTTTATGGTTAGTAATTATTAATTATTAAATTTGTAGCAATTATTGTTACAATTTGTTGATTTAAAACTAACAAAACTAATATACTACCACCGGATCGGAACGCGGCCACACTGAGAAAGATCCGGCAGGAAAACTCAGGGGACATGATGCTAAATTAATATTGATTTTTAATTTTAGATGCGGCTTACTTTGTCTTACTAAAAGATTTTTGATTTATAAAATTATCTTTAACTATTATTATTGTGGGTCAAATCTATACAATAAGTGCACAGTTATCATGCAGTCTTGTGGTGGTCTCTTTGGATTTATTTTTAACTAGCAATCCGCCCTCGCTTCGCTTCGGTTATAGGTTATAGTCGTTTTACCCGCGTAGTTCCCGTTCCCGTGGGAATACCGGAATAAAATATAGCCTAGTTTACGCCCTGATATTATAGCTTTCCATTGGTGAAAGAATTTTTGAAATCGGTCCAGCCGTTTTGAAGATTACCCGGAACAAACAGACAGACAAAAATTTTTTAATTGCTATTTTAGGCATAGGTGTCGTGCAAATAACCGTGTGAGCATGAAAAAAGCCTATTATTTTGACATTACAAACAGACACTCCAATTTTATTTATTGGTATAGATTATGTTTATAACAGGATCCCAGCTTGATGGTAATACCCAGCCATCCTCTATTGAAATTTTTGTGTTTTTGATTTCAATAGCCTCGCGTACCATTCTAAGCAGGTATCGGTGTTCCTTTGCGAGGACTTGAGGTTTATCAAACCTAATGTTATAGCGGGAGCGGTCCTGACTATGTCTGTAATAACGATTACTTGTTGGACGTGAGACACCTTAGTCCGCCCGTGACCATGAATGCTGCAAAGTGTTCGAAACGTCGGGCAATCAAATACATACGCGATATAATCCGTAAAAGTAGTTTTATTTACACTGTTTTAATTATTCGAAAGGAGTACAATCAAGGTCAACGTCACTATTGTCGTCATCATTGGAGCGTTCCTGTTAGAACATTTATAATTTTTTGCCAAAATAGGGACAATCGTTAGATCAATCGACGAATTGCGACTGTTTTATGAATAAATATGTTCAGTTCATTGATAATAATGTGTACATAGTATTATCATTTACTCTGAGCCAAAAATTAGTTTTTTTAATGTTTAATTAATTCAATTTATGTATTTTATAATGTAACTGTGTCTGTTGTAATTGTAAAAAATATGTTGAAAGTTTTATATAGGTACTGTATTGGGTTTATTTCTTTTATGAATAATTTAATAAAGATCGGTTGTCGATTTACGTATATCGACTGTCCCATCGTTTTTTCATTTTCAGTCCCATCTTTTTTTCATTTTCAGTCCAGTATGACCTTGTACGTGCATAAGCGTAATTTTTCTATAAAATGTTTAGTATGAATTTCAGTACTTACGAGGTACATTTTAAGCATGAATATTAATATTTTTGTATTTATAATATATTGCATTTCAATTGCAATAAATCTGGTACGAAAAGAATAAAAATATGTGATACAGAATAAGATTGTAAATATGTCGCTCGTTCAAACTTACTTCGTCGGTTTCGTTGAAATCTGTCACAGAGATCAAGCTATATTTTATGGACTATAGATAATGCATTATAATAAAATTTTCAATGTATTAAATACCGTTTTGAAGTTATACTTTCTACCCGCTTTTGAATCATTAGGGAAATATGATAAGAGTAAAGTTTTACGATTACACCGTCACGAAAAACCGACACTATGAAGTCGGCTAGTTCAAATTTTTTACGATGTACGCGCACACCGTCACAAATGCAAGTCACCCTGCTCCGGTGGTCGCCGGTAGGCCCAACGACCAAGGCGACGTGTCACGGGTGGGTTACGGGTCTGCGTGCTTACGCCCCTCTGTCGTCCTGGACGGAGTGGTGCGAGGAGCGCGCCGACCGTAACCCATCCCCCCCAAAAAAAAAAAAACACCGTCACAAATGTCAACTAGAAAATTTAAACTTCCAATGTAATAAATACCCCTTTTTCTATTATTAGTATCGTTTTTTACAAACGTAGGATAACACGGAGGATACAATTTTTAGAAATGAAATGAAATGATTTAAAATGAAATGAAATGATTTATTGTTCACATAAAATAAAATAGAGTAGATGAGGTGTTCATTATATCTAGCAGTTAGTTCTTCTATTTAACCAGGAAAGGCATGTGAAACTTAAGATTATGATGGGTACAAACAATGTCATGGCAGGATACCAAGTCTTAATTTACAATTTAAAATAGTCAATTCCCTATTATACACACATTTCTTTTAAACTATAGAAATTTTTGTCCAGTAACCAGGTTTTTAGCTGTGTTTTAAATTGTTGAAGCGGTAACGATTTAACATACTGTGGTATGCTATTATATATATGTATGCACATGGCGTAACAATTCTTCATGTACATTGTAGTTTTAGGCTTGAATTTAAGTACTAATCTATTTGAGTTTCTTGTATTACGTTTATATTTTTCCCTTGCTGTAACAAATAAATTTTGGTTCTGTTTTACAAAAGTGCTAATTTCATAAATGTATAAACATGGTAAGTTTAAGATGTCGTATTTTTTAAAATAAGGCTTACAAGAAACATCTGGTGCCACTCCAGCTATGGCTCTAATACAGTGTTTTTGAGATATAAACACTCTATGAACTTCAGATGAGTTGCCCCATAATATTAAGCCATATCTTAATACAGATCCTACGTATCCGTGATAAGCCAGCAATGTTGTAGCCAGTGAAGAAGTTAATCTTAATCTTTTTAGGACGTAAACAAATTTATTGATTTTATTGCAAACTGCATTGATCTGAGTTTTCCAATCAACATGTTTATCAAGCATTATCCCTAGGAATTTTGTATTTTCTAATTCATTGATTTGGACGTTTTTATACGTTATACTTCTGCATATATGCTTAGATTTGAGGCTTCTAAATTGTATATAATTAGTCTTTTTTAAATTTACTACTAGATTATTATTATTTAACCAGTCTATAATTGAATTGAATGTCAAATTAATTTCATTTTCATAGTTAGATTGTCCATGATTAGTCAATATTATTGAAATGTCATCTGCAAATAGAATTGATTTGTAATCAGTTAGTCAGGTAGGTCATTAATATATAATAAAAACAATAAAGGCCCCAGTACACTTCCCTGAGGCACGCCGCATGTGTTTATTTCGGTTGCAGAAGTATATATTTTTTTATTTAAATTTTTATCTATTCTACTTAGTTCTACATATTGTTGTCGTTTCGTTAGGTAGGATTCCAACCATTTTAATCCTGTTCCTCGAATAGTCTTGCACCTTTCTCAACAACAGTTCGTGCGATACAGAATCGAAGGTCCGAGACATATCAAGGAATATAACCAGCGTGGGTATGTTCTTATCGACATTCGTTACTATATCGTTAACCAGAGAAAAAGCAGCAAGGGTAGTAGATTTGCCTTTTTGGAATCCATTTTGCTCTGGTTTTATTACCTTATATTTATTTAGAAAATCTGTCAGTCTGCTGTGCATCGCCCTTTCAAAAATCTTTGCTAAAACAGGTATCAATGTGATCGGCCGGTAATTTACTGTCTGTCTTCTCACCCTTTTTATAAATTGGCCTAATTAAAGACATTTTTAAACGATCTGGAAAGATACGCTGCTCAAAGGACAAGTTAATTAAATGAGTTAGGGCAGGTGCAATAACATACATAATTTTTTTTACTATGGTAGTAGAAATACCATCATAACCAACTGAATTATTATTCCGCAATGA
Source organism: Lymantria dispar (assembly GCA_032191425.1). Taxonomy (NCBI): domain Eukaryota; kingdom Metazoa; phylum Arthropoda; class Insecta; order Lepidoptera; family Erebidae; genus Lymantria; species Lymantria dispar. The sequence goes on from CM063442.1 coordinate 27,718,640, forward strand.
TAGTATAATTTTCTGTACTTCTAAAATACTTAAAGGTAGATAGAAAGGTAGGTAGAAATAGACTATTTTGGAGGGAATTCTTATTTGTGTTACGTAAGGTTTTTGATGTTTTCGTTACATCGGTAAAGTATTTATTCAATTGAGAGGCTATAAGATCTGGCTGAGTAAAAGATTGGTTTCCTATTTTAATTTCATCAATACAATGGAATGAGTTAGATTTTCTATGATCATTTACTACACTCCATGCCGCCTTGCATTTATTGCGATATCCTGATATAAATTTGTGATTACATATTTTTTGTAATTGAGACAGACAACGTTTTAATATTGCAGAGTATTTTTTATATGCAATTTTGCTTTCATTTGTCTTAAATTTATAAAATTTATAGCGTAATATTCTTTTTGTGTTACAGCTACGTCGCAGACCCTTTGTAATCCATTTAAGATCCCTATTTTGAGAATAGTTTCAAATTTTATTACTGGAAAACAAAGATTATAGTATAGAAGGAAATCGTCGTGAAAATGATTGAATGCTGAATTTAAGTTAGGATCCGTGTACGTGTCACTAAAACTAAGATTTTCCATACAGTTCATAAATTTACATATATTATTATTGTCATAGTTTCTCTTAGTGACGTAAATATTACGAGGTTGCTTGGCCACTAGTCCTACAGGTGTATTCAACATCTGTGCTGTTTCATGATCTGACAATGCCAGTCTCAAAATTTCACCTTGAGCTTCAGGTATATAATTGCCTATAATGTGATCGATGCATGACTGACGTCTGGTGGCATCGGTGATGTAAAATTTTAAGTTATAGTTGTTTACTATATCAGTTAATTGCTGAGAAATTTTATTTTGCTTAAGAGTATTTATATCGCCCACAATCAGAGTCTTCTTTTTATTTGAACGAGATAATTTATACAGTAAGATATCTAACAAGTTAAAAAACACATCTGTATTAGACTGCGGAGTGCGATATAGACATATTATTATTACGTTATGTTCTACTATCTCGACGGCGCAGCATTCGAAAACTTCATTTTTTGCGAGTTGCCCTACAAAATCAATATTCTTAGTATTTACACCCAGTTCTGTATAGATGCAGACACCTCCTCGAGACCTGTCCCTACAATAGTGTGCGCTCAAATTATACCCCAGTAATGTTACTGTAGACTCTGTTCCTCTTTTAATAAACGTATCAGAAAAACAAAGGACTGGGTAATTTATTAACTGTACCTAATTCACTCAAAGCAACCTCAAGTATATCCTTCTTTGATTTAATACCAGCAATGTTTTGATGGAATATTCTTAACTGGCTTTCAGCATTGGACACCAGAGAGATTTTAGAAAGATTTTTACCTTGTTACGACAAAGAAGTATAACTTCTTACATGCGAACATAAGTACACAGGCACTTTTTAGGGTTCCGTACCCAAAGGGTAAATACGGAACCCTTTAAGACTTCGCTGTCTGTCCGTTCGTCAGTCTGTCACCAGGCTGTATCTCAAGATCCGTGATAGCTAGATAGAGGAAACTTTTACAAATTATGTATTTCTGTTGCCGCTATAACAACAAATACTAAGAACAAAATAAAATAAATATTGAATTGCTCCCATACAACAAACGCGATTTTTGCCCTTTTTATACGTACGACGACCTATATATATATATATATATATATATACATAAGACCGACGTCCCCCCCTCCCCAGGGTACCCCAAATAGGGGGTATTCCGACGGGCCGACCACTGATGACAAGTAACCCTACTCCGGTGGTCGGCCCAACGACGAAGGCGACGTGGTGTTCCGGTGAGTTGCGGGTGTGCGTGCTTACGTCCCTCTGTCGCCCCGGACGGAGTGGTGCGAGGAGCGCAGCGAACGCAGCCCACCCCAAAAAAAAAATGTTATTAATGAAATACAGCTTGCTCAATTTACAATTATCTATACCAATAAATAAAATTGGAGTGTCTGTTTGTAATGTCAAAATAATAGGCTTTTTTCATGCTCACACGGTTATTTGCACGACACCTATGCCTAAAATACAAATTAAAAATTTTTGTCTGTCTGTTTGTTCCGGGTAATCTTCAAAACGGCTGGACCGATTTCAAAAATTCTTTCACCAATGAGAAGCTATAATATCAGGGCGTAAACTAGGCTATATTTTATCCCGGTATTCCCACGGGAACGGGAACTAGGGGGGTAAAACGACTAAAACCGAAGCGAAGCGAGGGCGGATTGCTAGTACATAAATAAAATTAAAGAAAATTGTGTAGCAAAAATATTAATTAAAATGAATTATGGCCGAATTTTGACCACACGGCGACCACTAGTTATTAATAATTAGACAAGCAAATAAAAATTTGCCATTTAGAAATTTAAATTAAAACAGGATGTGTAATGTAATTTATTATGTAAATAAACAAAATTCAAAATGTCAATGTTAAAAAATCGGCCAGGTGCGAGTCGGACTCGCGCACGAAGCGTTCCGTATCATTGACTAGGTAAACAAAAGTAGGTACACAAATATATTTTCAATTCCTATATTTCAAGTGCCTACCTTTTGCCATTATCCACATCGACCAAAAAAGCGCAAAAGTCTCGCGTTTGTTGTATGGGAGCCCACCTTAAATGTTTATTTTATTTTGTTTTTAATTTGTAAAAATTTCAACTGTCCAGCTATAGCTGTTCTTGAGATACGGCCTGGTGACAGATAGACGGTCGGACTGACAGCGCAGTCTTAGTAATAACGAGACCCTATTGGTCCCGCTTTTACCATTTGGGTACAGAACCCTAAAAACTATCTGTCTGCGTTCCTTTAAAATGCTAAATGCGATTCGAATACCGACATTGAACATAAAAAAATATAAAAAAAAAGGAAATAGAGCAGCAATATTATATAATGATTGTCCGTGTGGTGACGGAGTAAGAATACAATTCACCACTCCCTATCTTGCCCGTGGATGTCGTAAAAGACTACTAAGGGATATAATATGCATATAACATCTATGCAAGAGATGGCAAACTCGAAATAAAACCCTATTCCAACCCGTCTGACCAGCATGGTATAGTAAGGTCAATTTCCCTCCCATTGTGGAGGAGGTTTGAGCCTAACAGTGGAACGTATATGAGCTGAAATAATGATGATATAATGATGAATTTCGTACTATAAGATTTTTGAGGCGGCGGATCGCCTACGCGAGGAGCGCAGCCTCGATGAGGAGATCCGCCGCCGGCGACTGGGGCGGCGTAGGCGCAACTATCTGCGCCTCATGCCGCCCTAGCCGAGGCCGCGGGTGACGTGACCGGGGATTAGTCCGTCACCCGCTGAGAGGCCGACCGCGTGAGGAAGACCGACGTCCTCCTCGAGGGGGGGACGTCGGTCGATGGGAGGGTACCCCAATAGTAGGGGTATTCCGTCGGGCCGACCACTGACGACAAGTTAACGCTGCTCCAGTGGTTGGCCCAACGACGAAGGCGACGTGGTTTTTGGGTGGGTCGCGGGAGTTGCGTGCTTAAGCCCCTCTGTCGCCCCGAACGGAGTGGTGCGGAGGCGCGCCGACCGCGACCCACACACAAAAAAAATTTTTAAGCCCACCAAAAAGAGTCAGTTTGATTGTGTCTATGTTTCCGTTCTCCGTGTGGTGACGAAGTAAGAATACATTTCCTCACCTCCTCCCTTGCCCGTAGGTATCTTAAAAGACGACTAAAACATCACGTGCATATAACATCTATGCATGAGAAAGAAAACTCAAAATGAAACAGCACATCTGACCAGCGTGGTATACTAGGTTAATTTCCCTTCTATTTTGGAGGAGGCTCTAGCCCAGCAGTGGGACGTATATAAGCTGAGTTAATGATGATAATGATGTGTCTGTGTATATCTGTGGCATATTAGCGCATAAACGATAATTATGATGAGTTTTGTTTTGAAATCTAACGTAATCTAGCGCAAGGAAGACGGACGTCCTCCCCGAGGGGGGACGTTGGTCGAGGAGAGAGTACTCCTCAAGGGGTATTCCGTCGAGCTGATCACTGACGTCAAGTCACCCTGCACCGGTGATCGGCCCAACGACGAAGGTGACGTGTCACGGGTGGGTTACGGGTGTGCGTGCTTACGCCCCTCTGTCGCCCCGGACGGAGCCGGACGACGGGTGCGCCGACCATAGCCCACCCCCAAAAAAAAGGGGGATGAAATCTATAAAAGAATTTTAAATACAACTAGCAACCCGCCCTCGCTTCGCTTCGGTTTCTGTCGCTTTATCCCCGTAGTTCCCGTTCCCGTGGGAATACCGGGATAAAATATAGCCTAGTTTACGCCCTGATATTATATATAGCTTTCCATTGGTGAAAGAATTTTTGAAATAGGTCCAGTCGTTTTGAAGATTACCCGGACCAAACAGACAATTTTTTTTTTATCTGTCTTTTAGGCATAGGTGTCGTGCAAATAACCGTGTGAACATGAAAAAAACCTATTATTTTGACATTACAAACAGACACTCCACTTTTATTTATTGGTATAGATTAAAATGTGAGTTTGACCTCTAAAACTTAAAAATTCCAGTTTTTGTCGAATCAAAATCGAGTTCTTTCCATTATCTTGTCTAGTGGTTGGACCACACTGTTGACAGTTGTCAGTCTATAGCCGCGGGCCGGTCCGTCCAGGGTAGTACCACACTCTTGCAGAAAATCGACGTCCGAGTAGTAGTAGAGTAGCAAATTGTTACTGCGCTTCGTTTGGTGAGCAAAAGAGCTGGAAGCCCAACTTTCTGAGGGTGTTTGCGTGTATCATCGAACCTCATTACACGCATTCACACTCACTCCACTTTCGCGATAGGCAGCGGTCTTACAAAGCTCCATGAGTGGCAGCAACACTTACCATCAGGTGTACTGTTTGCTCGTTTTCCACCATTTGCCATAAAAAAAAACTATGGGAAGGCTTAGGAGGGCAGCTCTAGCCCGGCAATGGGACGTTTAAAAGCTGTGATGATGATGATGACACTACGCTGATAAGATATGTTGGTATAGAGTTTCATGTATGGTTTTGCTTCTCTTACGCCGTTTTTAAATCCGGGAGGAACGGCTCCACGTGGACAAGGTCCTCCGCCGGCGACTGGGACGGCGCAGGCGCGAGTACCTGCGCCTGATGCCACCCAAGCAGAAGCTGCGGGTGACCGGACCGGGGATTGAGTCCCGCACCCGCGGAGAGGTTAGCCTCGCGACAGCGATCGGCGTCCTGGGAAGGGAACATTGACGGGACCGGGTATTTCGTCGGGTCGATCACTGAAGTCAAGGAATTCTGCACCGGTGGTCGGCCCAACGACGAAGGCGACGTGCTACATGGGTGGATTACGGGGCCGCGTGCCGTCTCACTGTCGCCCCAGATGAAGCCGGGCGGCGGGAATGCTGACAGGGGCCAACCCAAAAAAAAAAATTAAAAAAAACTGCTTTTAAATGCACATTATATCCCTGAGCCGTCTTTTACGAGATTTACGGGCAAGAGAAAGGCTAGTAAATTATATTCTTACTCCGTTAATATACGAATACATGTTTGCCACAAGTAAAATATATTTTATTTGTCAAAAGAAGCAATGATCATCAGGGCCGGATTGACCCCATCAGGGCTCCTACGCAATGCAATTCTCGGGTCCATGGTCCAAGGTCTATGACTTCAAGTGCCAAGCATTCACTTTCGCTTTATCTCCTTCTATTCCCATAGCGTTTAACGCAACCTTGTTGGACGTCACATTAGAAGTTTTACTTCACAAAAAATCGTACGAGGAAATGTCTTATTTTGGAGCATACTCAGAGCCCCTAGTTGATGCGGGACCCATAGGCAGTTGCCTAGTCCACCTTATGGATAATTCGGCCCTGATGATAATTTTAATGGGACCGTTATAAAGACATTATGACTTTTTTTTTTTTTTTTTTTTATGGGTGGGCTATGGTATGCGCACGCGCGGTCCAATCCATCCGGGGCGATGAAAGGACGGCGCGCGGGCCCGTAACCCACCCGTACCCACGTCACCTCGTTGTTGGGCCGCCCACCGGAGCAGATGTGACTTGTCGTCAGTGGTCGGCCCGACGGAATACCCTTTCGGGTAACGTCACCTCTCGACGTCCTGGGACGTCGGTCGCCGTCGCGCGGTCAGCCTCTCTGCGGGTGACGGACAATTCCCCGGTCCGATCACCCGCGGCCTCGGCTAGGGCGGCATTAGGCGCAGATACTCGCGCCTACGCCGCCCGAGTCGCCGGCGGCGGAACGTGTCGCCGAATAGGAGCTCTACTCGCACACGATCCGCTGCCTCCTTCCGTGAGATTACGGCCTCACAGAAGGCGGCGACCGCGTCCCAGTTCCTGACGCTGTCGAGCATCTCCCTGGCGATGGTCGGCAGCGTCAGGTCGGCACCGATAATCGCGACGAGTTCACGGCGCTCCCCCTCCCACGCAGCACACACCTCGAGCGTGTGCTGCGCCGTGTCCTCGTCGCAATTGCAGTGGTGGCAGGACGGTGTGCTCTCCCTCCTGACAATCTTGTGCAGGTACTTCGCGAAGCAACCGTGCCCCGTAAGCACCTGCACCAGTCGGAAGGAAAGTACCCCGTGCGTCCGCTCCAACCACTCCATCAGCACCGGCCGGAAGGCCTCGACGGTCCTGACACCGTACCGAGGACTCTCCAGCCGGACTGCCCAACGGGCAATTACTTTCCGGCGGGCGTCGACCCACCAGGCGGTGACCTCTTTGATGGAGACCATACCGCCGCGGGCGCGCGTCTCCGATACCCGCCGATAAATGTCGGCGAGCATCTCAGCCTCCAGGTCCCACGGGGGGGTTCCGGCCAGGAAAGACATTATGACTATAAGAATTGAATTCATAAACGATTGTGAATGAAAACAATAGCTTTAATAGGTTTTTACAGACTTAATAAAGCTATCACATTTGATTCTACCGTTATAAAGAGTCTGTTAAAATTAGGACGATCTTTTGTTCGTATTATTGAAAAGATTTTTAAACGAGGTTAGTGATCAAAGGCGAATATTGAGTAATAAAAAATTATTTCCGTGCGAAATCTTATTACAACACTTGGGTTTTGAAGCTAATAATATACACTAGCTTTTGTCTGTGACTTCGTCCGTAAAAGTCTTGTTATGCTATCATACACTGTGTTAACCTCTATAGGTTGTTATACACAGATAGTTGTGCATGATGGTGACAAACATCTATATCTATACCAATAAATAAAATTGGAGTGTCTGTTTGTAATGTCAAAATAATAGGCTTTTTTCATGCTCACACGGTTATTTGCACTATACATATGCCTAAAATACAGATTAAAAAACTTTTGTCTGTCTGTTTGTTCCGGGTAATCTTCAAAACGGCTGGACCGATTTCAAAAATTCTTGCACCAATGTAAAGCTACAATATTAGGGGGTAAACTAGGCTATATTTTATCCCGGTATTCCCACGGGAACGGGAACAACGGGGATAAGGAGATAGAAACCGAAGCAAAGCGAGGGTGGCTTGCTAGTAAAAAAATAAAAAAAGAACGTGCGTACAAAATACGCATGTCGGAACTTCTTTGGTGCCACGTGTTTTTTGTTAATATAAAAAATGATAAAAATCATTGGACGCTACTCGTTGCTAACGCTCGCGCTGGCCTGTAACAGATATAAAGGGTTTTTCAACAAGAACTTTGTTTTCTAAAACAAAATAAAACAAGAACTTTAGATGAAGATGATTCAAATTTTTATTGTATTACGAAGAGTAAAGTTCGGCAATTATGAATAAAAAATGATATCTGGCAAATGTCCACCACGACCACGCTGAGAGATGTCGATTCTTTCATCAAAGTTTTTAATCACTTTTTGGCAAAATGGCGGGTCTATTTCGTTAATCACATCACGGATTTTGAGTTTTAAGGCTGTAATCGATTCGATTGGCTCTATATAGACTCTGTCCTTAACATAGCCCCACAAAAAGTAATCCAGTGGTGTTAAATCACACGATCTGGCTGGCCACATAACACCTGATTTTCGAATAGGCCAAATTGAGTTGTTCAACAACAACTCAATTTTGGCCTATTATTGTTGACGTGGATATCACTGACATGTGGTTTCAACGGGACGGTGCCACATGTCACACATCCAATGAAACGATCAATTTATTGCAAACCAAATTTCCCGATCGCACAATTTCACGAAAATCACCACTTAAGGGGTGAAAATCGCCATTTTAGGTTAAACATTAATTTTTACAAATTTAAAAAATTCGTCGTTCAACTACAGCTATTTAGTGCACTCATAGTTGAAAAAAAGAGGGGGTCATTCGGCGTTCTACGAGAAAAAAAACATGAAAAAAGTCTTCGATTTTTGGTAGGTTTTTTGTTTAAAAGTGTCCACATTTTTTTGTAGTGTAAAAATCGCAATTTCAACCCCAGATTCTAAAAGAGCACGCTGCAAATACGGGAGACCATATTTTTCATTCCAAAATTCTCGTTTTTTGATGACGAGAATTTTCCTTAAAAATGATGAAAAAAAAGTACGATTCTCGGTCTTTAATGAGTTAAGTTTCGAAAAACTCCTCTCGCGTGATGCAACCGAGATACAAATGGTCAAAAAGTATTGAAGTATAAGTTATGTAGTGAATGTAAATGTAGGCGTACAGGAGTGAATTATTTGCACTTCATTCATTCAGGGATTCCTGTGGAAGATCCCGCTACAAAGACGGGATTTCCCCCGGCGTATTGGATGCGTTCAGTAAAGTTAAAAAAATATTAGTACCGCGTAAAAGGTCTAGATGGCTGTAGAGTTTTGATCTCGATGAAGTTATGAAGATACTAAGCACATTTTTAAGGTCTTGTTTATGACTTGATCAGGGGAACGCGGAGGCATTTGGGGGCCCCCAAGACCGGAGGCCTGGGGCGGTCCGCCCCTTCCGCCCCCCGGTTAGTCCGCCACTGTGCCACGCATTCACTCTTGCTCTCGCTTTCTATTCCCGTAGCGTTAAACGTTTAACGTAACCTTGTTGGAAGTCGCATTAAAGCAGTTTCACTTCAAAATATAGTCGAATTGAGAACCTCCTTATTTTCGAAGTCGGTTAAAATATAAAAATATATCGCTGAGAAAATAAATAAATAAACATCTTCAATATACAATGATACTTAAAGATTTATGATACAAAAGTGCGTAACGTATTTTACAAGGACAAGTCTTTCACTGTAAGAAGTGTATGTAAGGTTTAGCGCAAATTAAGCTACATCATGACGGAGTAAGAATACAATTCACAACCTTCTCTCTTGTCCATGGTGTCGTTAAAGACGACTAAGGGATATAATTTGCATAAAATATCTTGGAAGGCAAACTCGAAACCAAATCCTATATCAACACGTCTGACCAGCGTGTTATAGTAGGTAAATTTGGGACGTGTATGGGCTTAGATGAAGCTACATCATTATCATCTCAGCTCGTATATGTCCCACTGCTGGGCTTAAATCTTCTCCACGACGAAAGAGAAATAGATCGTCTATACCACGCTGGTCAGACGTATTGGTATAGAATTACATTTCGAATTTTCTATTACTTGTATAAGTGTTATCCGTGTGGTGACGGAGTAAAAATATAATTCACCTCCCTCTTGTCCTTAGGTGTCGTAAAAGAGGACTAAGGGATATAATACGCATATAACATCATATACAAGAAACGAAAAACTTGAAATAAAACCCTATATCAACCAGCCACCATTAATTGTCCTTACACCATAGTAAGGTCAATGAATCATCTATTATAGAGGAGAGTAAAAAAAAAGTTAAGTTGAAATTATACAGTTGTACAATATGCGCTTCACCTTAAGTAGTTAAAAGTTGTGGTCGAAGAAGCAATTATAAGTGGTCAGTCATACTTGACACACAAAACGATGTTGCTACAACTTTTAAACAAAGACGTTAAAACTATTCATGATATCTAACATTGTTCGCGGATGTCGTAAAATCATACTATTAACTCTACAGTAATTAATATCAATGTTACTTACCACTCAGTATGGTGACAGCTTAGAATAATAACGTATAGAAGGAATATCAATACTTCGAATGTTCGAAACATGAATCTCAAAATACTAATAGCGCGCAGACGATTACACACGTACACACCAATATACAAATTATGAAATCAAATTTTGTTTTTATTAACATAAATCGTTGAAATACTTTTAAAAGTAATGTTAAAAACCTTTTTAAGTTTTTCAAATGTGTTGTGACACTATTTGAATGCACAAACCGTCATAATTACCTATTTATTTTTTAAGAGTTGCGTACTTTCGTGCAGTACAATGACTTGTACATTACGCAACGGTTCCGGCGTAAGCTCCATTAGGCTCCAATTGAAGTGCCTCACTTTTTGTGCGTGAACTTACCTTCTATAGGTTATTATTCTAAGGGTAACAGGTTGTTATTACAATTTTTATGTGGCGACGCAGAAAATAATATAATTCATCACTTCAGATCTTCTGACATACACGTCCCTCCTTCACAATGAGAGGGAAATTGACCTACTATACCACGCTGGTCAAAGTTGATGGTATAGGGTTTTATTTCGAGTTTTCCTTCTCTTACATAGATGTTATATGCATATTATATCCCTTAGTCTTCTTTTACGCTACCCACGGGCAAAAGTGGCCGTGAACAGAAAATAATATAATACTAATTATGTAGTACTAAATGGGATAATCATCATTTCAGCTCATATACGTCCCACTGTTGGGCTTGAGCCTCCTCCCAATAGGAGGGAAATGGACCTTACTATACCATGCTAGTCAGATAGGTTGGTTTTTATTTAAAATTTTCCTTCTCTCGCATAGATGTTAAATGCATATTATACCCCTTAGTCGTATTTTACGACTAAGGGGTATAATATGTGTGTGCTGTGTGGTAGCGGCTTCGAATACTACCAACCCTTGCTTTGCTCGTGGGTGTCGTAAAAGACGACTAAGAGCCCTAGATTGACCCGGACCAACTCCATCTGGTACCATTTGGGTCAACGATTACATTCCCAAGGAGGGTTGACGTCAGGCAGGCGGCCGGTCATAAAAGTCATTGCCGAAACTTTTTGCAATATGTCAAAACAGATGACATATTGCGTCGACCCCAAGTAATTGGGATAAGAGCAAGATGATGATGATGAGTCGTATTTTACGACACCCACGGGCAATACAGGGTGTGGTTAATTGTATTCTTACTCTATCACCACACTAAAAGGATTTCAATTGAATGATTATTAAAGAATATAAAAAGAAAAACTCGATCTAATAACCTATACCAATACGTGCCCAAACCACTAGCATGGTATACCTACTTGGTTAATATACCTCTCAAATTTGAGGAAGCCTTGGTGAGATAATGATGTTGCACATGATTTATCAACTTTCCTTACTTTTCCATGAGCGTGATAGAAACCAGCTGAGCGATTACTAGGAGAAAGAGAAACAGCATTTTGCTAGGCAATTTATAACACTAACTCCGATCGCTAATCCATTTTCCAGAGTTTTATTTATTGTTAGCTACGAGGAGCTGGTCACTCCCTTCTCTCCATTATGGTTGACGGGAGTGATGGCTGCTCTAGTGGTTAACTCGTGATCGGGTGCCGCTTGCGGGATCTGGTCCAGGCGTAGTCTCATCATTATATTTGTGATTATTATTATATTTGTGAATTGTATTATATAATATTTCGAATGGCATCACACTGGAACTCTTAATAAGCATGTTGTAAGATGTAATTTTATTTTGGCGACGGAGGCAGCGTGCCTTTTGGCCGGGACTCCCCCGTGGGACCTGGAGGCGAAGATGCTCGCCGGACTATGTCGGCGGGTGATGGGGGTGCGAGCGGAGGGCGGTGTGGTCTCGTTAAGGGATCTCACCGCCTGGCGCGTCGACGCCCGCCGAGACGTCATTGCCCGTTGGGCAGTCCGGCTGGAGAGGCCTCGGTTCGAGGTGCGAACCGTGGAGGCCTTCCGGCCGGTGCTGATGCAGTGGTTGGAAAGGCGGCACGGGGTGCTCTCCTTCCGACTGGTGCAGGTTTTGACGGGGCATGGGTGCTTCGCCAAATACCTGCACAAGGTCGTTAGGAGGGAGAGTACACCGTCCTGCCACCACTGCGATTGCGACGAGGACACGGCGCGCCATACGCTCGAGGCCTGCGAGGCTTGGGCAGTGCAGCGCTGTGAACTCGTCGCAATCATCGGTACGGACCTGACGCTGCCGGCTATCGCTAGGGCGATGGTCGACAGCGTCGGGAATTGGGACGCAGTCGCAGCCTTCTGCGAGACAGTGATCTCGCGGAAGGAGGCGGCGGATCGCCTGCGTGAGGAGCGCAGCCTCGATGAGGAGATCCGCCGCCGGCGACTGGGGCGGCGCAGGCGCAACTATCTGCGCCTCATGCCGCCCTAGCCGAGGCCGCGGGTGACGTGACCGGGGATTAGTCCGTCACCCGCCGAGAGGCCGACCGCGTGAGGAAAGACCGACGTCCTCCCCGAGGGGGGGACGTCGGTCGATGGGAGGGTACCCCAATAGGGGGTATTCCGTCGGGCTGACCACTGACGACAAGTTAACGCTGCTCCAGTGGTTGGCCCAACGACGAAGGCGACGTGGTTTTTGTGTGGGTCGCGGGAGTTGCGTGCTTAAGCCCCTCTGTCGCCCCGGACGGAGTGGAGCGGAGGCGCGCCGACCGCGACCCACCCACAAGAAAAAAAAAAAAAGATGTAATTTTATTTAAGTGAAATTAGAAAAAATTATATAAAATAGACAATCCCGCTGAGTTTCTTGCCGGCTCTTCTCAGTGCGTTCGCGTTCCGATCCGGCAGTAATTTTAAGAAAAATGTAAAAAATGACAATATGTAAGTGCCCCCGCGGGGTTTATCCATACTAATATTATAAATGCGAAAGTAAGGATGTTTGTTTGTTTGTAACGCTTTCACGCTTAAACCACCGAACCGATTTCAAAAATTCTTTCACCAATGGAAAGCTATAATATCAGGGAGTAACATAGGCTATATTTTATCCCGGTATTCCCACAGGAACGGGAACTACGTGGGTTTAAGCGACTGAAACCGAAGCGAAGCGAGGGCGGGTTGCTAGTACATAATAAATGATTTGAATTTGAAGTTAGTGGTAAACGAGCAAACAGTACATCTGATGGTAATTGATGTTACCGCTCATTGACCTTTGCTAGGCCGCTACCTGTCGTGAAGAAAATGAAGGGATCATGAATACGTGCAATGAAGTTTGATGATTAAAGGCGTTACTAAAACCCATCACACGTAAACACCCCCAGAAAGTTGGACTTACGGCTCTCTGACTCACCGAACAAAGTCCCGGGGAGACGTCGATGGGAGAGGGTACTGCCTCGGGGTATTCCGTCGGGTCGACCACTGAAGTCAAGGAATTCTGCACCGGTAGTCGGCCCAACGACGAAGGCGACATGCTATATGGGTTACGGGGGCCGCATGCCGCCCCTGTGTCGCCCCGAATGGAGCCGGACGGCAGGTGCGCTGATCGCAGCCTACCCAAAAAAAAAAAAATCAAGTCGCTATTACTCAAGCGCCGATTTTCTGCGAGAGTGTGGTACTACCCTGGATGGACCAGCCCGTGGCTATAGACAGCCGATTACTGACAGTGTGGTCTTACCATATATCGAGGGGTGAAAGGCTATTTGGTTTAAGCGACGTTTTTGTAACTTTACAGGAGAGCCATTTAAAGTTTAAAATTTTAGAAAAAAAAATCATAACAAAAAAACTTCTCGAGCTATTTGAATGGGGTATTTAATTAAAATTCAATTAAAAATATCGAATCCTTGATGCTAATATTAAATAAACGTACCGTTACTTACAAAGATAAATGTCGCTTAATACAAATTGCCTTATGCCCTCGTTTTTCAGCGTATGGAAAAAAGATTTAAAACGCAAAAAAAGTGCTTTGATTTTAATGAATTCGGTATCATTCGACGGAGAAAAATTCGCTGATGCCGAATATGTATATAACTCAATATCACCCTAGATTTCGCTTAAACCAAATAGCCTTTCACTCCTCGATATGTAGTGGGTGTAGAGATTCTGGCATTATCTATCCTTTGAGGCGTTTAATATCTAACACAGGATGTCAATAAGATGATGGATGGAATTTAACCAAATACCGTTAAGGATGATTATTTTCGCAGAAGAATGAACTTCAAATGGGAGGACAATTGGAAATAAATAAAACTGATCTATTATTCATTCAGCAGAGATTCCCAAAGTGTGTTCCGCGGCACCTACGGGTCCCGTAGTCATCAAATTAAATTGCTTTAAATTTTACTAATTTGTACCTAAATAAGTAGGAAGTAGGTATATAACAAAAGCATTTCGTCATCCGTTAGTCACCAATGTTAGTACTTAACACGTTTAATAATGATGATTAGACGTTTATTTCTAGTCACCATGAATATCGAGATTTACATTTGATGATAATAACAAGTCATTCTCCTAAGAAACAAGCTACATTTGATATACTAATTAACCCTTTGAAAATATTTCTATTACTTTCAACTTTGCGGTGTCATTTCGTAGGTAGGTGTCTCTTGAACATAGTACATAAAAAAACAATACAATTTATTAGTATGTATGTAACCAGCTATGCAGTAAAGTAAAACCCTTAGAATAATAACTCAAAGAAAGTAACTCCGCACCCAAAAAATGAAGCTTTTAAATTGGAGCCTATTTGAGCCTACACCGGACCGTTCCGTAGTGTACGAGGTCACAGCGTACGCAAGAAAACTCTATGCAGATGTTTATTTGTGATAATTATGCGATGCAAGTTATTAAAATTATGTTTTTGAAGAAAAGTAAAATCAATCGTACTTTATTTTAACACAATGAACTTTTTTCTAACTTTATTAACCAATGTAAAGTACATTTACCCAAAAAAAAGGTGTAGTAAAACTCCTTTATTCATCCTTCATCTTTTTAAACGATTTTATTTAGCGTTTATTTGTCTATTTTTCCTTTTTGGGTCAAATTTAGTAATTGAAATTTCACCCTCTTCCTGTCAACCGATTGATCTGAAATTTGGTATACGCCTTTGGTTTTGGTGACAATACAATTATGTATATCTAGTCAATATTTTTGTAAATTCAAGATGGCCGCCGTTACAAAATGGCGGATAACCTATTTTTTTTCTATCCCATCAATATGGGTATCAAATGAAATGGGCTTGACAATTAGAATACAGTTCTATACAAAATCAATATAAAAACTTAAAACTTGAAAATAAAAAAAAGAAAAAAAAATATTTTTAAATTAAACGGTTTTATTGTAAAGAAACAGTCCCATGATTTTATTTTTACTGTTTCTTTACAATAAAACCGTTTAATTTAAAAATAATTTGTTCTTTTTTTATATCTCATCCTCTCATCGGCTGAATCCTATACATTTACGTGTTTGTGTCTCTATGGACTCGCTTTTTCGTTTCATCGAGTTTGAAATCACAATGATTGTAAAGAAGTTTGACTTTAAAAAATCTTTCACTAATGGAAAGCTATAATATCAGGGTGTAACATAGGCTATATTGTATCCCGGTATTCCCACGGGAACGAGAACTACGCGGGTAAGGCGATTGAAACCGAAGCGAAGCGAGGGCGAGTTGCTAGTAATAAATAAGTTTTATTGATGTCCAATTGTCCCAAATTTTCTCCGTTATTACATGGATAAATTGCCATATGCTAAATACAAAATAAAATAAAACTGCACAGATAGCGTAGTGGTTAAGATACGGACCTACCTTGCCAGTGTCATGGGTTTGTCAGCACTACACTTTGTGCGATCCACATATTGTTCTGCGTCTGAATATAGTTTGAGTCCGTTAATTAAATACTTGTAAAGTCCCTCGCAACACAAGGATTATTTCCCAAGTTAAAAAAAAATAAGCGTGTAACCGTGACTTAAGTTTATGATCTTATAAATAGTGATGTCAATTTACGAGTTCATGGTCGCGCGCTGGTTAAGCAAATACAATTTCTTATTGTGTAAGGCAAATATTATTCTTGTCTTGACAATGTATAGGCATTAAGATTCGATCCGCAACTCTTTTCCATGTGGTGACGTAGTAAGAATTCAATCTACTACCTCCCCGCCCATATATAAAAGAAGACTAAGGGAGCACTATGCAAGTAGCATTACTGCAAAAGAACGCAATCTTATACTAACTCGTATTGAACTACATCGTGTTAGGTGTAGTTGAATATTCCTTTCCTCATGTTTCGATATAAAGTGCGGTCCTGTGCCGCCTGCATCTAACGGCGCCCAGCAGCTTTCAAAACAGGTCGTCAGTTCATCTAGTGGGAGGGGCGCTATACCCGGGGTCTTCCTACATGGGGTAATATCACAGTACATTTTTGAGCAGTCTTCAGTGGCCAACGGCCATTTGAAATCGACCGTACGATTCATCCAGTTTCAGGCGAAACTTGAAATCGTAAAAATTCATATCGCGAAAAGGTCCCCGGCTCAGATCCATTTTTCTTCTTCTTCTTCTTTTTATTTAATGGCAATGAGCTACATAATATGAGCTATTGGTGTTGTTATATTGATTATTCACGTCTTTAGTCTTAGTCTTTCAGTCAGTCGTTAGCATGATTAGGTGCTGATATCCAAGTCATGCCTTCTCTGGGAATTTTGGCAGAATGTCAAAATGCACGCAATTTACTATTATATCACATTCACTACATTTCAAAATTTTATCTGCATTATATTACATAAAGTATCAGCAAAATTATTCAATATAACACTTCAAAACACTAAAATAATGAAAAAAATATAAAAGCGCTACGTGACATTTTGACATTCGCGTCAAAAATCCTTCCAGATCCATTTTTCAATGAGACACGATAATTTGAATTAGCCTGCACAAATTATGGAGGGAAATTTTTAAATTGGAACGTAGTGAAGGTACCTATTTTTACTTATAAATAATTTTATTTTGAAAATAGATTACAACTGGCCAGTCTCACACATGTAAAAACTTTTTTTACGCAATACTTTCTCAGTGCCCTGATACATCCTTACTAAATTATAACTGCGAAACTACTAAATTATAATTACTATTATAAATGCGAAAATAAGGATGTTTGTTTGTTTGATTGTTACGCTTTCACGCTTAAACCACCGAACCGATTTCAAAAATTCTTTCACCATTGGAAAGCTATAATATAAGGGAGTAACATAGGCTATATTTTATCCCGGTATTCCCACGGAAACGGGAACTACGCCACGGGTAAGGCGACTGAAACCGAAGCGAAGCGAGGGCGGGTTGCTAGTTAATGCATAAATATATAATGGGTTTTCTATGATCTCACAGAAAATTTGTCATTGCGGTCTTTTAGATCTAATATTTGTTATTAGCTAATATATTAGCATGAGCAACAAATTTAAAATTGACTTCTTCAATATGGTAATTTTATTTGTGGTATAAATTATAAAATTCTTGAAAATATTAATATGTTAACAAACAATTTGTTCGTCATTCGAGGAGATGTCGACCGCGTGAGAGGAACTTTTACCGTCTGGGCGTTCACTTGAGAAGTTAAACAAAAGGTTAACCCGCGGCGTGGTTTATTGATTGGTACCGCTGGCCAGCTGACATGGTGAAGAGAGAGATACGTATATGGCAGATTATGAAATCACTCGCCGTCCCTTCTGTTTTTACATATCGGATGGAGTGTGAAAATTTCCTGTCCCACTCAAAAAAAAAATTGGGTAGCAAAAAATGCAAGGATTATGAGCGATATTGTAATTTTATTTAAAGTAATATTGTAATGATTTTATTTATCCATGTTTAGACCGTGTGGTGATGGAATAAGAATACAATTCATCAGCACCTTGCCCGTTCGCAGGAGTCGTAAACAATTACAAAGTAATATCGCATATATAGAGAGCAAGAGAAGGAAAACTCAAAATAAACCCTATGCAAACACGTCTGACCAGCGTGGTAGGTCAATTTCCCTGCCATTATAGAGGAGGCTCGAGCCCAATAGTGTGACTTATATAAGCTGTGAGTATGATAGGCCGAAGAGAAGTCAACTAGAGTTAGAGAAGGAAGGTTAGAGAAAGAGAATGCAAAAACGAAATAAAACTTTATAACAACTCCTCTGAACAGCGTGGTATCGTAGATCAATTTCCTTATTATTATGGAGGAGGCTCAAATCCAACAGTTGAACGTATATTAGCTGAAATAAAAATAACCCCCGATGCTATAGATATAAAAACGAAATACATTATTAAAACCTTCGTCGCGAAACGCTTTCAAAACTCAGTCGCACAAGGTTTCAATGAAACATTCTAAGTCATACTTGCCTAAGAGCAAGTATTCTCAGATACTTAATGCAATGATATTAAAGGCAGTCCATACATGTCAGAGTTTCAAAAGCCTAAATAAATTGTTCATAGGCGTTACAAAAACGTCTTCGTCTATTCAAAATGTCCATTAATATGTTATGACGAAAGTGCGGCTTTAATGGACTATTATATAGATAATTAACGATACATACACGACAATGAATGCTTATATTTGTAACTAAATTAGTATAAAACATACACCTATTGATAATTAAGCTACGATTTTGTATATTCAAAGAATTGTTTAATTAGTATTAATTATAAGAATACGTAATAAAAAGTAAAATAAAGAAGAAACAAAGAATGAGAGAAAGAAAGGAAGACGGAAGCAAAGAAAGATGGAAAGAAAGACGGGAGGAAAGAGAAAAACAAAAGAAAAAAGACAGAGAAAGAAAGAACATTAGAGAGGGATAAAAGAAAGAAAGAAAGAAAGTCAGACAGAAAAAAGAAAACAAAATTATTGCTCTTGATGGCAAGCGAGCAAACACACACCGTAAGCGACACTGCCACTCATAGACATTGACTAGACGGCTGCCTATCGTAAGGAAAGTGAAGGGAGTGTTAATGCGTGCAATAAGGTTTGGTGATACAAAAAGCGTTATTAAAAAGGACAGAAATTTTGGCTTCCGCTTTCACGCTTAAACCACCGAACAGCTATAATATCAGGCAGTAATATAGGCTATATTTTATCCCAGTATGTCCACGGGAACGGGAACCACACAGGTAAGGCGACTGAAATCGAAGCGAAGCGAGGGCGGGTTGCTAGTATATATATAAATTAACTTGTTTTGAATATTAAAAATACAATTCACCAACCCTTATCTTCCGTAAGGGTGTTGCAAAAGACGAGTCATCATTATCACAGTTTACATTCGTCCCACTACTGGGCTTCTCCTTCAGAATAGGAGAAAATAGACCTACTGTACCACTTTGGTCAGACAGGTTGATATAGGATTTTATTTCGAGTTTTCCCTCTCTAGATTGCATCTATACCAATAAATAAAATTGGAGTGTCTGTTTGTAATGTCAAAATAATAGTCTTTTTTCATGCTCACACGGTTATTTACACTATACATATGCCTAAAAATCACTTTATATTTTTTTTAGTCTGTCTGTCTGTTTGTTCCAGGTAATCTTCAAAACGGCTGGACCGATTTCAAAAATTCTTTCACCAATGGAAAGCTATAATATTAGGGCGTAACCTAGGCTATATTTTATCCCGGTATTCCCACGGGAAAGGGAACTACGCGGATAAGGCGACTGAACCCGAAGCGAAGCGAGGGCGGGTTGCTATGAGTTATATGTCCTAAATGGATAATATTTCCTTTGAGCGTATTATGAGCTGCCTCAAACAGGTAAGTACCCTTCCTTCGCCGTCCCTATTACTACTCGTCATAACAAGTTT
The DNA here is from genome assembly GCA_032191425.1 of Lymantria dispar. Classification (NCBI taxonomy): domain Eukaryota; kingdom Metazoa; phylum Arthropoda; class Insecta; order Lepidoptera; family Erebidae; genus Lymantria; species Lymantria dispar. The sequence goes on from CM063442.1 coordinate 27,738,456, forward strand.
CATCGCTATAAAATGATGTAATTAAATATATGTAAATTACACATAATATGTAGCTATTACATCAAATTATATCAAAACAATTTTGTTGGCATTCATTTTCTGAATTGATTTCTGAATAATAAACGAGAATCTTCCGTGTAGTAACGGAGTAATATAATTTAGCATATGTGATGTCAGAAGGAATTAATGAAATTAAATCAAATGACATTAAAATTAAGAAATGAAAATTGCGAAAAATATTAGATCTCAAAGAACATTTAATTACTAGCAACCCGCCCGCCCTCGCTTCGCTTCGGGTTCAGTGCCTTATCCGCGTAGTTCCTTTTCCCGTGAGAATACCGGGATAAAATATAGCCTATGTTACTCTCTGATATTATAGCTTTCTACTGGTGAAAGAATTTTTTAAATTTGGTTTTGTAGTTTGAGCGTGAAAGCGTAACAAAGAAAAAAATAAACATACAAACTTACTTTCGCATTTATAATATTAGTAAGGACTAGCAACCCGCCCTCGCTTCGCTTCGGTTATAGGTTATAGTCGTTTTAACCGCGTAGTGCCCGTTCCCGTGGGAATACCGGGATAAAATATAGCCTAGTTTACGCCATGATATTATAGCTTTCCATTGGTGAAAGAATTTTTGAAATCGGTCTAGCCGTTTTGAAGATTACCCGGAACAAACAGACAGACAGAAAAAAATTTTTTAATTGCTATTTTAGGCATAGGTGTCGTGCAAATAACCGTGTGAGCATGAAAAAAGCCTATTATTTTGACATTACAAACAGACACTCCAATTTTATTTATTGGTATAGATGCAATCTAGAGAGAGAAAACTCGAAATAAAATCCAATATCAACCTGTCTGACCAAAGTGGTACAGTAGGTCTATTTTCTCCTATTATGAAGGAGGAGCCCAGTAGTGGGACGAATGTAAACTGTGATAATGATGACTCGTCTTTTGCAACACTCTTACGGAAGATAAGGGTCGGTGAATTGTATTTTTAATATTCAAAACAAGTTCATTTATATATATACTAGCAACCCGCCCTCGCTTCGCTTCGGTAGATATTGTGATATGTATTTGCCTGCACAGATCGCGTAGTGATTAAGGTACCGACCTGATATGTCAGCATCGAGGGTTCGTTCCACGCAGGACAACACTTTGTGCGATCCACAAATTGTTCCGAGTCTGGATGTAATTTGTGTCCGTTAATTATGATTGTAAAGTCTCTCGCAGGGTGATCTTTTATCTTTTCTTTTCTTTAATCTTTTCTTTAAAAAAAGGTGATCTTTTATAAAAAGAAATATTTTTGTCGATTAAGGTCCATCACTAGCACACTCAAACGTTGGGCTAAATATCCGCCTGCCACCGAGAGGGAGCTGCGTATTCCATTTACCATCCCCGGACATTAAACGGATTATACCTAAATGTTACTCCCATAACTGTCAATACTTCCCTTCGTCGACATTCAACTAAAAAAGTATTGAGATTTACTTTCAGAGTAGTCAGCCTCAATGATTGACGAAACTATCTTAAAGCCTTAGAATAACAACTCATAGAAGGTAACTCTGCACACAAAAAATTAAGCATTTAAATTGGAGCTAATTGGAGCCCTACGCCGGCCTTTCCGTCCGGTCACGTACGTAAGGCAACTTTATTGTATAGTGGTGTGCGTGTATAATCGTGTATATACAGCATTTAGTATTTTTGGCTTCACGTTTTTAATCGCTTAAGTACCGACACTATCTTTCTATACGTTATTATTTTAAGCTTAAAGCATACATTTTTAAAATCTATATATTAATACGTGAATCAAAAACTTTGTACCCCTTTTTACGAAAATTACATGAATGGACAAATATGAAATTTGGCTCAGTTGAAATATAATAATGAGGAGAAGTGCATAAAACAGAAACTTCAAATAATAAAGAAATAGAAATACATTAAATTCATTAAGAAAGGCATTACGCACACTACCTTAAAATCGCTATCAACACACACAACCACCAACCCACACCAACGTTTATGTAGGTATATAATTTTAACCGTAAACAAAGGTTTGTTTACGGTTAAAATTTCTGGCCGAACTGAATGTCAAACAATCATAATTATGATGACAATGTCTCATAGACATTTGTACTTATATATTAGTTATTAGTGAAATACAGCTTGCTCAATATACAATCTATATTATGCATATAAAAGAAAGTCGTGTTAGTTACACTATTTATAACTCAATAACGGCTCTACGGATTTGGCTGAAAATTGGTGGGGAGGCAGCTTAGAACCAGGAGACGGACATAGGATACTTTTAATCCCATTTTTCTTCTTCTTATTCTTAATGGCATTGAGCTACTTTATCCCATTCGACCGCGTTCTCGTGTGACTAGACATAAAATGTCAAATAGATTCTTTTTTTTTCTGTATGTCCATTCGAACAGGTAAAGGGATCAAAGCCCATATAGCCAAGTCTGATACAATATGCTTCATATTATTTAACATTTCTTTATACACAATAGCTTATTTATAGTCATGTCCGTCAGTAAGTCAAGTCGTTACCATTAACCGCTGAAAACCTAATTAAATGATTCCTCTGGGAATTTCGGTAGAATATGAAAATACACATAAACCGCTCTTATAGGTATCACATTCACAACACTTAAGAACCTTAACTATACTATATTATATAAAATATCAGCAAAATTATTCAATATAACACTAGGAAACTAATAATATGAATATATTACAAGAGCTTAAGGGCGTTTTCGGTAATAAGCGGCCGTAAACCCAAAAATGTGGTTTTTTGAGGACTGGTTACTCGTTCATGATAATAGCTTACTAAAAATTTATATAACCACTATATTAAACACATCTTTATATTGTGTTTGTATAGAATTATAACTCAATATTGTAATTATTTTATTAAAAGGCAAGGGTATTTTGAACTTAAGTTCATGAGATTTTACGAAAACGCTGAGTTTTGAAGTTCAGGTACGAATAAACCATAAGTCATGGCAGCTCGAAAAAAATTGTAGATGTTAGGAAAATTACTGTTCTTGTGTATGTACAAAATGAAATTCAAGATTTCTTCCTTTTAAAACTAAAAATAAAAATATTTCCTTAAAATTAATTTGACGAAAATGGCTCCTGTAAAACATTTAATTTTGTGAATAATACTAACCTTGGAACATTTAAAAAAATATACACTATTTGTTCGACTATTGTAGAAGCAGTAAAAAAAAAACAAATTGAAATACGAATAGTCACCCTCGTAATTAAATTTTAAATATTACTATAAATTGAACGGCATAATTGTTCATAAGCCATTCCGCGTCGGAGACCCGTAGCGCACGGACGTGCGCCTCGCTGCTCTCCATTTCGCCGCGCTCACCCCGCACCCGCCCCCTGCGGTCGTGCGTTCTCGCTTCGTCTCGCTCGCTCTCGCAGCGAACCACGCGTCGCGTCAAGCCGCCATCTTGTTCAACGTCTGTGGCCGTTCAGTGGCCCGCTCTGGGTGGCCGTGTATACGGTTGTCTGTGGCAGTTTCGCTGTTTGGACGCAGTTGTTGCCGGATCCCAACTGCACGAGTCGACTTTTTCAAGACGTCGAGTGCAGATTTCTACCGTTGGTAGATAAAAAGTCAACCCATTTTGGCCCCCTCAGGGCAGAAAACCATATTGTTTGGTCCCCGGCGGAAACCTCACGGTGTTAACGAAGCCGGGTGAGGCAAGGCCCCGATTTGCCTGCCGAGCCCCTTCAGGGCAGAGCTAACAATCGGAAGGGGTTAGAGCATCCGGCCTTGGGGGATCTCCTAGTCGGACCTAATCTACGGCTTTTCATCATTTTTCTGCGAAGGCCTAACGGCCCGAGCAGCTAGGAACCTATCGCACATTAAGATTGGCGAAGGATTACAAGCTTAGGGCACACTAGTTAAGCACACATCCTCCCGACCTGCACCCGGTTGGGAGGGACACGCACCACACACAACCCAGGGTTCACCTCACCCAGGGCGCTAGGTTTAACACTTTTCCCGCGAACGTTTTTTCCACCAGCCCACGATGGCGGAAAAAACTATTACAATTGACGCCCTTCTGGTAATCCCAGAGATTCAAGCCTATATTGCCCAACATTTTGGAGCAATAACAATCTTACCACCCCAGCCTCAACGCGCTCCTACTACCGCCCTGCCGCTTGAGCCGGAATTACCGACCATCAGCACGGCGATGGAAACGGAATCACCCCCGTCCTCCTCAGCCTCATCGTCCTCCTCCTCCGAGTCGGAAGATTCGCCCAATGAGGGCTCATTTACAGTAGTTCGCTCCCGCAAGCGGAGCAAAAAGGTAAAGGTCAACAAAGAGGCTCCCTCTAAGGCCCCAAAAATTAAGCCGACTGACTCGGCAAAAACACCCGCTGCAGCCCCGTCTGCAACGACTGCCATGGCCGCCTCGGTCCCCCCAGTCGTCTCGCAGGCCACCCCTACCTCTGTCCCATCTTCCACGGACAGCAACACCGTCGCTCCACAGACGGTCAAAAAACCACTGGCTCCGCCGCCCCTATATATCAGGGACAAGGAGAAGTGGCTAACCATCTCCGCTTGGCTAAACACCAATCGCATAAATTATAAATCGGCTAAATCCACGCCCCAAGGCATACGAGTGGACCTTCACTCGTCAGCCGACCACCGCACCGTGTCAAGCATGCTAGGGAATCAACAGATTCCCTACCATACATACACCCTCCCCGAAGCCAAACTTCTGCGTGCAGTTATACGCAATGTCCCGAGAGAAATCGACACTAAAGAGATCTTAGATTCTCTCAAAACCCAGGATCTGCCGGTTGTAGAAGTACACCGGATGATCCGGGGAAAGGGTCGTTACCCTCTTAACATGATACTCGTCTGCCTTACGAATAACGCAGAGGGTAAAGAAATCTACAAAATTAAGACCATCTGTGGCCTCTCTGGGGTCTCGGTAGAGCCCCCACACAAAAATGGTAATCTGGCACAGTGTCACAAGTGCCAAATGTATGGACACTCGTCCAAGAACTGTTTCGCCCGTCCTAGGTGCGTCAAGTGCCTAGGTGACCATCACACCGCCCAGTGTGAAAGGCCAAAGGACATCTCCCTCTGCAAAGAGCCACCTGCGTGTGTTCTCTGTGGAGAATACGGACACCCGGCCAACTACCGCGGCTGCCCAAGAGCGCCGAGGAGGCTAGTCCGCCAACCCAACACAAACGGCAAGGCCTTGTACTATAACAAGACCTTCGTCCCAGCCCCCTTACCAACCCACAATGCGTGGGCTCGCCCCCTGCTAACCAGCAAGGAGGCTTTCCCAACCTTGCCCAACAGGCAGCCCGCTGCCCAACCCGCACCATCTCAGCCCAAACCACCAATGATCGGGGCAAACCAGCCCACCGGTGGTAATCCCAAGCCCCCTCAGGGCGCCCCCCTTCCCATCGTCGTCGCTAAAAGCGCGCCCCCAAAAGCCCCCCAAGGACTAGATCCAGATCTAGCCCTGGTGGCCAACTTCGCGGCTCAAATCAATTTCGCGGAAATCCGCGAAATTGCAGCCGATCTTAGAAGGAACGAGGGAAACAACCTCGCCCTCCTTAATATAGCGATCAAATTCGCCCCCACGTTAGAGCGTCTAGGCTCACTAAAATTCAACTAAAATGGATAGGTACACTCCCGGCAGAGTTAAACCCAGACACCTCAAAGTAGGGACATTCAACGCTAATAGCCTTACCCAACAGAGGGATGAAGTAGGCACATTCCTTCGGGAACACCAGCTCGACATCTTGTTAGTACAAGAAACGTTCTTAAAACCATTCAACAGGGACCCTAGAATCGCGAACTATAATATAGTTCGCAATGATAGGACAACCTCACCAATGGGCGGAACGCTTATCTACTACAAAAGGTCGCTGCATTGCACACCTGTGGATCCGCCCCCTCTGATGTACATTGAAGCTTCAATTTGCAGGCTAGCCCTCTCAGGCCATCAGCCTATCACCCTTGTATCCGCATATCTCTCTCCCAATAGAGAACATTCGAAACAGTTGGTTGAAAAAGATCTAAAAGCCTTGCTAGAATTGGGAGGCGCAGTCATCATTGGCGGTGACCTTAACGCCAAGAACACCTCTTGGAGCTGTCAAAGTTCCAATAAGAGGGGCAAGACTTTAGAGCTATTCGCTGACAGACTGGGATTTGATGTCATAGCGCCCATAGAGCCGACACACTTCCCCTTTAACGTTTCGCACAGGCCGGACATACTCGATATCTTTCTTCTCAAAAACATAAACCTTCGTTTATGTTCAATAGAAGTTCAACACGAGTTAGACTCAGATCACCGCCCGGTGACTCTGGAATTAGCCTCCCGCACCCCCGGCCCATCAGGCCACAACAACGAAAGGACCAAGATAGCGACTGACTGGGCACGGCTAGAGAAAAATCTCAAGTCAACCTCGTCGGTCCACCTTGATCAAATTCCCAAAGACATTACGTCTAAGGAAGATACCTCTCAGGCGATCGACTCGCTCACAAGTCACGTGCAGTCGATAATGGACGACTGCTCGCGGCCGGTACCAGATACGAGCGATCGTAAATGGCGCCTGCCAGACGACGTCCGTGACTTGTTGAGACGGAAAAACGCCGCGACACGCGCTTATGACCGCTACCCTACGGAGGACAACCGTACCCGCCTACGGTCACTCCAGAGGGAGGTTAAACAAGCAATTAAAAAATTGAGACAGAGCAAATGGGACGCCATGATCGAGGAACTAGAACCCTCTCACACAGCCTTTTGGCAGCTTTCCCGCTCACTCAAAAAAGACATCGTGTCCACTCTCCCTCCTCTCACCAGACCCAACCAGCCTCCGGCATTCATGGACGATGAAAAGTCAGAATGCCTGGCCGACTGCTTGGAGCTTCAGTGTACGCCGAGTACACTACACCCCGACGCCGCGAATCACCGCTTCATCGCCGACGAAGTGGAACGTCGTAACACTCTCTTGCGCTCGTTAGGAAACGACAGCCCCGATCAGCCAATCCCAGCAGTGACCACCGATGAGGTCGAATCGTTAGTCAGGGGTCTCAAAACCAGGAAAGCCCCAGGTTCGGACGGAATCTCAAATAAAGTCATTAAATTATTCCCCGCCCACTTGATAATTCTGTTGTGCTGCATCTTCAATGCAGCACTTAATAATAACATCTTTCCCGCGCAATGGAAAGAGGCCGTGGTAATAGGAATCCACAAACCCGGCAAGCGCCGTACCGAACCTAGTAGTTACCGCCCGATTAGTCTACTAAGAGGTCTAGGTAAGATCTACGAACGAATAGTTCTCGGTAGACTACGTACATTCGCCGAGGCTAACAACCTCGTTCCCGACGCGCAGTTTGGCTTCCGAGCTAAACACAGCTGCGTACAACAAGTTCACCGTTTGGTAGAATACACAAGTAGTCAGTTCATCATGAACAGATATACGGGTGTATTATTCCTAGACGTAGCGAAAGCATTCGACAAGGTTTGGCATGAAGGCCTAATCTACAAACTCTATCTCCTCAAGATCCCTCACTACTTAATTCACATAATACATGACTACTTAAGTCATCGCAGCTTTCGCTACAGGGTGGAAGGGACGTTGTCGACCTCCCACCCTATCAAGGCCGGCGTCCCTCAGGGGTCGGTCCTCTCCCCATTTCTCTTCACGCTATACACTAGCGATATGCCCAAATTCAACCGGGTACATAAAGCGCTTTACGCTGATGACACCGCACTCTTTTGTGCTGGTAGATCCCCGACAACAGTAGCCAAGACTCTCCAAACAACGGTTACCGCCCTAGCCAATTGGTTTAGGAAATGGAGATTAGAAATCAACCCCGAGAAGAGTCAGGCGGTCATGTTCACTAGACGAACTGCCCGTTCCTACTCTATCGATAGCATTCCCCCCCTTAAAATTTTCAACAAGCCGGTCACTTGGACCAGGCAGGCCAAATACTTGGGTGTGACCCTTGACGATCGACTCAGCTTCGCCCCTCACATAAAGCAAGTCCGCGCACGGGCAGCTTTTGTGATGGGCCGTCTCCACTGTCTACTCAACTCTAGGTCGCGTATGCCCTTGAGTAGCAAAGTCCGACTTTACACCACCTGCATACGGCCTATCATGACCTATGCCAGCGTGGTGTTCGCGCATGTTAAGCCACACAGGATCCACAGGCTACAGACACTACAAAATCGTTTCATGCGCCGAGCTACGGGAGCACCGTGGTTCATACGAAACGTCGATCTCCACATCGACCTCGAACTGCCGACCATCAAGCAGTTTATGAAACGGTGCTCTCAGAGCTACTTTGACTCTGCCATGACACACCCCAACCAACTAGTGGTTGGGGCGGCTTCCTATAGACCCTCCAAAATCTCCTCTATCCGACGTCCTCGTCACGTCCTCGACGAAGAGGACGACATTATCACACTCGCTCAACAAAGAGCCTACACGGCCCGCGAGGCCTTAACAAATAAATATCCGCGGTTCCGCCCTCGCCGTCGAGGTGCGAAACCGCGCCGCGCAATAGTCACTATTAAAAACGTGGGCACGCCCACTTTGCCTCCAGCGACGCCCCAAGCCGAGGTCCGTTCCCCACAGGGGGAGCCCTAGGGCGATGTCGCTTAGCATACTTTTCTCCGGGTTGAGAGCCCTCAGCGCTCACCCATAGTCCGCGTCAAGCTGTCAAGGCCATCTGCGGCCAACAGCTGTACACACACAAAAAAAAAAAAAAAAAAAAAAGTTCATAAGCCAGTCGCCCATTGGCGCTGAACGGAACAGGGTCATGTCGCTCTGGCTCTCGCCGGCCAGTGCAAAAACCGACAATACGAACTTGAGCGTATACTGTGACTGATCGATTTTGATTCGTAAGTATTTATTACTACCTAATTCTGTTAATTACTTTCATGCGATCTCTATTAAGAATAATATAGAATCTTTTTACGTTTTAGGTGATTGGTCGAAAAAGCAGATTGTATCTTGGGAACAAAATCGGTTACAAGGCAAGGAAAAAGAGAACACACGACAAAACTGTAAGGTACTTAAAGTTTCAAAAGAGTAAACGAAAAGAAAAGTGAGTCGTCACTCAGGACGCCTGGCAGATGTGAAACTTCAAAATTATTTTGAAGACGTTACCGCAAAGCATGGCGTTAACGCCGCTTTTAATGCCACGCGACGATCAGGTTCACCCTCGCCTATAGATGTTTCACATCAAAAATCCGAACGGAACATTTATACAGCCTCATCTTCTGAAGATTATCAGCTAACTCAAATTTAATGTTTAATAATTACTAACCATACACAATATAATTTTTTCATAGAGAATCATTTTCTTCTTGTACTAGCAATAAATATGTAGTAAAATGTGGGTCAAAATTTAGTAACTAATTTCTGTAATGGGTAGATTTAAATCTCTGACTGGACTTGTTAGACATCCATGGCCATGGCGACTAGGGCCATACTCGACTACTGCACGGCAGCCACGGAGGCAGCGTGCCTCTTGGCTGGAACTCCCTGGTGGGACCTGCAGGCGGAGGTACTCGCCGAGCTTTACCGCCGAGTATCAGAGACGCGAGCCACATATAGTCTCAATCAAGGTGATTGCCGCCTGGCGGGTCGACGCCCGCCGAGACGCCTTTGCTCGTTGGGCAGTCGGACTGGAGAAGCCTCAGTACGGTATCAGGACCGTCGAGTTCTTCCAGCTGGTGCTGATGGGGTGGTTGGGTCGGCAGCACGGGGTACTTTTCTTCCGACTGGTGCAAGTATTGAAGGGCCACGATAGCCAAGTACCTGCGCAAGCTCGTTAGGAGGGAGAGCACACCATCCTGCCACCACGGCTATTGCGACGTGAGCACGGCGCAGCACACGCTCGAGGTGTGTGCCTCGTGGGCAGAGCAGCGCCGTGAACTCGTTGCAATCATCGGTGCCGACCGGACGCTGCCGACCATCACTAGGGAGATGCTCAGCAGCGTCAGGAACTGGGACACGGTCACTGCCTTCTGTGAGGCTGTCATCTCACGAAAGGAGGTGGCGGCTCGTGTGTGATCGATCTTTGGTGACACGTTCCGCCGCCGGCGACTCGGGCGGCGCAGGTGCGAGTATCCGCGCCTGATGCCGCCTTAGGCGAGTCCGCGGGTGACCAGACCGGGGACTTTAGTGTGTCACCCGCAGAGAGCCTGACCGCGTGACGGCGACCGACGTCCCGGGATAGGGACGTCGAGAGGTGAGGGAGGGAAATAATTTATAATTCTGCGTAAAATTATAAAAAAAAACATATTTTTTTAAATTATTACACAATAATGTGATAATTAAAAAAAATAAGTTGTCGAGTCTCGAACCCGAGACCAGAGTTCCCGCCGGCGAGCACGTTATCACGAGACCACCGATTGTTGGCGATTCGACTGCGAATTTTTCTAGTACATAAATTACCCACCCAACTTTGACCCTTAAAATCTTTTTAACGAAGGCCCAGTTGACCCTAATATCTGGTAGTTGTGATACCCTCGGGCCCCCTCTACCACCCCACCAAAAATCATGGAAATCCCCGACCCACGCGTCTGAGGGTCTCCTTGTAACTTATACTCTGTGTCCATATTTTACTATTTCCTATACTTTGCATATTAAAAATACAATTTTAACCGTTTTACTGTTATGAGTTTTGGTTTTTAATTAAAAATTTTAAAATTTACATTATGTTGATTTTTGAAAATCTTCTTCTCCGAAGAATATATAACGGATTGATTATAAGCGCCAAGGCTCAAGACTGGTCATTCTATGAGCTATACGCGTTGTTTACAGTAGTCTAAACTAGTGTAGTGCATTAGTGTGCGTCGATATCGGAACGTAGCAAATTGCCTACATGTGAGAAGTGCCGATTACCGAGGCCTGAGTGTGAGTTTTGTCGTTAATATTACGCGTTCTACCGTGAGCGCGTAAACTGTCATTTGTATGAAGAAAAGTACAGCGCCACTAGCAGTGCGTATTTGAAACAATGTTTTAAATACGCACCGCTAGTGGCGCTGTACTTTTTTTCATACAAATAACATGTTTACGCGCTCACGGTAGAACGCGTAATATTAACGACAAAACTCACACTCAGGCCTCCGATAACCCTCTTAACATGACATTTCCATATTCACACCGAAACTCATGTCAAAGAGAATACAAGTCACAATGAAACGTACGATAACAAAAACGCATTCGATATGTAACAACAAAACGCAAATGATAGTTAAACGTAAGTAATTTTGTTTATAGTCAAGTATGGTTGAAAATTTGATAATTATAATTTTGTCAGAAATCAATAATCAGTAGATAATTTGTATTCTCTTTGAATCATCATTAACAATGCCGCGACCAAGACGATCGAATCTTGCCCGACAAAGCCGTAACGGTTCTTCCATTAGAGACTACATATTCGGAAATTTAGATAAGATATTTACAAAAAAAATGATGGCGGTACGAAGTTCGCCGGGTCAGCTAGTAATACATAAATAAAATTTAAAGAAAATTAATTAGCAGAAAATTTAATTTAAATGAATTATGGCCGAATTTCGACCATTCGGCGACCAATAGTATCTTATAATTATATCAATGGAAATTTCGATAACAAACAAGATTAAATCGTAATTTAAATACATAGTTATTTTCCATAGAACACATGTATAAAAATAGCATTCATATTATGTTATATAATTATTAATATTAATGGAAACATCTATTATTAAACTATGATTATGATATGATATTTACGTATAGTATTATAGATAGAATATAATATTATCTTTTTTATAGCAAATATTTTAATTAAGTTTTATTTTTGTCGATTGTTTTTTAAGAACACGATTTGTGTATTTTTTTATGTATAGTTTTCGTATTCGTCTGCTTAGGAGATGGGTTGTGCCCGTAAATGTATCCCTCGCGTTATAAATAAAACTATTTTAATCTTGATTGTATTTAATTTTTGATTTCCTGTTGCATCAAACCTTAGAATAATAACGTATAGAAGGATAGTGTCGATACTTAAAGCGATCAAAAACATGAAGCCAAAAATACTATATGCGCGCAGTGATTACACACGTACACACGCACACCACTATACAAATTATGAAATCAAATTTTGTTTTTATTAACATAAATCGTCGAAATACTTTTAAAAATAATGTTAATAACCTTTTTATGTTTTTCAAATGTGTTGTGACACCATTTGAATGCACAAACCGTCATAATTAAATATTTATTTTTTAAGAGTTGCGTACGTACGTGCAGTACAGTGACCTTGTACATTGCGGAATAATTCCGCCGTAAGCTCCATTAGGCTCCAATTGAAATGCTTCACTTTTTGTGTGCGAACTTACCTTCTATACGCTATTATTCTAAGCATCAAACATTCTTTAGCGTTCAATGTCACGAGAGGACTGTCCTTCCGTCGTCTCGCAAAAAATCGATATGAATCGTAATATAATAAAAGCCGTAAAAAGCGTTATATTTATAAAGTGTTATAGTCGCGTAAACATCCGAAATCATTATTGCTCGCATAATAAAAAAATGCGACGTGGGTTTTAAAGTATTTTTATGTAATCGATATGGCTCCCACACTTACATTAGTAGGAATTGAAGCTATTTTTTACGAATTCTATTGCGTTTAATTATTGCAGTAGTGTCAGTAAGGGATTTTAAATAAAGGAATGCAAAAATGTAATTTAAACGAAGTAATATCCTGAAAATAAACTTAAATACGGTATTTTATAATATTTAATGCAAAACGTCCAGTTCCTGTTATGAATTTAATTCATACTTATTGTGTTAAACAAGTTTAAAAAATCTTTACATAGTATAAAAAAGTTGCTATGCCTTTTGTACGCTTAGATCATATAAATTATGTTACAAATTTTATTGCGGTTCGTTAATAGACAGAATGATTCAAGAGGAACCTTCGTATGCATAATATAGTTGGAAAAAATCGAGAATTACGATTCGTAATTGATATCGTAAAAATCATATTTTGTGTTCCTTATTTTATTTAATAACGCTTGAAATCTTTGATTTGCAGTAGGTACCTAAATTATGCAGTTACTTGCTTACTAAGTTTATGTAAAAAAAACAAGTTTTTTAGCCGGCAAAAAAACAAATAACCGGTAAGCCAAACTAATCAGCCAGAATCAGAAAAGGTCACAGCAGACGGTGATAATACCTAGTGATAATTCGTTTAATTTTCTTAGACTCAGATGATCAGTATTCGAGATTACCATTATTCATCATTTCAGCTCATAAACGTCCCACTGTTGGGCTCCAGCCTCCTCCACAATGGGAAGGAATTTGACCTACTATACCATGCTGGTCAGACATGTTGATATAGGCTTTCATTTCGAGTTTTCCTTCTCTTGTATTGATGTTATATGCGTATTATATCCCTTAGTTGCCTTTTACGACATCCACGGGCAAGATAGGGAGTGGTGAATTTGTATTATTATTCCGTTTGTCCTTTATCTCATTCTCTCGCCGGCTGAATCCTACACAATTAATTGGTTACCGATTAGACAAAGACGAAGCTTGCGAACTCTCTCTTTACTATACTCTATTTTAAACTCTCCTAATGTTCCCCCCTACTTAAAACTTCATTTTCAATTTCTATGTACCACTCACGACCGTAATCTTCGTTCCTCTAAAAATCTTATTCTTCACTGTCCTTCTCATTCCTCTAATCTAGTACGCTCTTCGTTTTATATCCAGGCTATTCTTCTCTGGAATGCGCTACCATTAAAGATCAGAATGGCCGCTAGCCGTGATGGTTTTAAAGCTATGGTAAAAAGTCTATACCTAGACTTTCTGACGGAGTCAACTCATCAATGATGGCTCTCCTCTACTTTTAATAAAATTTATATGTATGTTTATGTATGTATATATGTATTTCTATGTGTATATATATATGTGTATTGTTTGTGTGTATAGTGTATAAGAATACAATTGCTATACTTGGATAACCAAATTTTACAAATTACCCCTTACAATGTATTGCATCTGCCTAAATTATTTCTGCTCCACCCGTGGTTGACTGGCAGAAAATGCCTAAGGCATTAAGTCCGCCATATACCTTATTTTTGTGTGCTAAAGTTTAAATAAATAAATAAATTACATATTTGTGTCTCTATGGACTCATTTTTTTGATTCATCGAGTTTGAAATCACAACGATTCTAGAAGTTTCACTTCAAAAAGAGATAGATGCACTGTGTGAATGAGGATACGCGTATAAAAACAGTGAGTGCAGATATGACGGTTGATAGGAGAAGGATATGGAAGATAAAAACCTGCTGCTGTGTTTCCCGAGCGCTATGACATGTCCTTCTTTAAACGAGGTTTAAGAAGAGGATTTACTTCACGGTAGGCAACGGCCTAGCTGTGCCCCTGGTATTGCAAAGGTCCATGTGAAGCAGCGTCACTTACCATCAGGTATGCTGCCTGCTCGTTTGCTACCATCGGCAATAAAAAAAAAAACGTGCCGACCGCGTTTAGCGTGGAATGAGGACAGGTATTTTAACCAATACGCCATTTTTACAGTGTATATGTTTACTCCGTCACCGCACGCTAAAAAATTCAGTTAGCTCAAAGTAAATAATAGAAATAATAACAAACATTATGATGACTGTTCCTCAGTATGTAATGTTCAAACGCATCGTGTATGTGACCCGCTTATATCGTAATCACCAAGGCCATTTTGAATTATCGATAGGTGACTCTTTCACCAAGTTTGGGGACCATTGGCTAACATTACACTTGACATTGTTGACTAATGACGTGGCAATTAATAAGACTTATAATAATGGCAGTTTCTTTTATAGATTTTGAAGTCATATGTACTTTTTAAGGCATGTTAGGGAACCAAATTTTTGGGGCGGCGTAGGAGCGAATACCTGCGCCTCATGCTGCCCTAGCCGAGGCCGCGGGTGACGTGACCGGGGAATTAGTCCGTCACCCGCTAAGAGACTAACTGCGTGAGGAAAGACCGACGTCCTCCCCGAGGGAGGGACGTCAGTCGATGGGAGGGTACCCCAAATAGGGGGTATTCCGTCGGGTCGACCACTGACGTCAAGTCACCCTGTTCCGGTGGTCGGCCCAACGTCGAAGGCGACGTGCATCGCGGGTGGGTTGCAGGAGTGCGTGCTTACGCCCCTCTGTCGCCCCGGACGGAGTGGTGCGAGGTGTGCGCCGACCGCAACTCAACCCCACAAAAAAAGGGAAACAAGTTTTGAAATTTTCAGCGCGTCGACCGTCAGAAATGTCAACTAGATAATGAGTTTTATAAAACTTTTAATTGTATTGAATACCTTTTCTTTTCTATTCATCATCATTATTATCACAGCTCATATACGTCCCACTGCTGGGCTTGAGCCTACTCCACAATAGTAGGGCAATTATCCTACTATACCATGCTGGTCAGGCGGGTTGGTATTCTTTACTATTAATAGTGTAATTTTTTCCACAAACGTAGAATACCGCGAATATTTTTTTATCTTGATACGCCAAAGAAGATAACTTCTTATCTGCCTACATAAGTACCAATATTTTTTTTTAAACACGCATTATGAAATCAATCTTGCCATTCTGGTGGATTTAATAAATATACATATATCGAACAAGAATAGTATCCATATTTAGAATAATAATGTGTGGATCACACATCATCAATATCATTATATCAGCCCATAGACATCCCAACGTTGGGCTTGGGCCTTCTCCACAAAGGGATACCTACTATACTACGCTGGTCAAACGTGTTGGCATATGCCAACACAAAATAAAACCCTTTTTTTTACGGTCAGCGCACTCCTCGCACCACTCCGTCCGGGATGACAGAGGGACGTAAGCACGTACATCCGTAACCCATCCGTGACACGCCGCCTTAGTCGTTGGACCGACCATCGGAGCAGGATGACTTGACATCAGTGGTCGGTCCGACGGAATATCCCTTGAGGTACTCCTCAGTCGAGGAGAGTACTCCCTCTCCTCGACTGACGTCCCCCTCTCGGGGAGGACGTCGGTCTTTCCTCACGCGCTCGGCCTCGCAGCGGGTGACGGATTAATTCCCCGGTCCAGTCACCCGCACGAAATAAAACCTTATGGATTTAAGCAAAGCAATATAGTAAAAGGAAAACAAGAAATAAAACCCTATACCAATCTGTCTGGAAAGCATAATATGACTCGCTAATTTTCCTCAATAGACGAGATTCATGCCCAACATTGGGACGTAACTTCTCAGCTCATATATATCCTACTACATAGGCTTGAAACTACTCGACAATAGCAGGGAAATTGACCCAAGTTGTTCAGACGATGGGCTTAAAACCAATGGTTTTATTTCAAGTTTTCATTTCCTTGTACAGGATGAAATAGTGAAAAAATATCAAAAATTAAAAATCCGAATAACAATAACACCGAAATTCGATCTCACGCGGTTTGAATGCGACCGGACAACTTCCCAACTAAACTATTGACGGCGACGGCAAAATTTAAATTCATATTCTATTGACATTTTATATCATTGTATTGATTAGCTAATAACACCGACAGAACGAAATTTTCTATAAACAGAACCTATCTAGTTCGATTTTTTGACCCCAAAACCTCTAGTATACTAAATTTCATGAAAATCGTTGGAGCCGTTACTGTAATTCTGATACCCTACTATTTTGACATTACAAACAGACACTTCAATATTATTTATTTGTATAGTTAAGCCCCAGTTCCAGTTGAATAGTTGTTACGAAAACATCTGTATTCATCATTCGATGCTGATGGGATGATTATGTATTTATTATGTATGTGAAAGATGATTTTAACAAAGGTCCACATTATGTTGCAACGTTAACATATACTTAGCCTTGAGTCAATTTTAACGTTCCTTTGTATTATTATTTGCAGATTTAAAGTGTCTAATAAGAATTATGTAATGTTTTTTATAAATATTATAGACAAGTAATTCTCACCAATCAACATACCTTTTTTAATTATCCGCTTTATAGTGAAAGCATAAAATTTTCTAAATCGCAGATGTTATGAGAATTCCAGGACAACCCTGCTGCCCATTCGTCTGGAGTTCCTCAACAGATTTTTAAAACTCCCACAGGATAACAAGGGATAACAACCCATGATGGGTTCAACCCGTCATCACACGGTTTATATATAGTTATAATAGTAATTACATTTGAAATATCGTGTTTATTGTTCGCCTTAACTTACTAATTTATATCTATACTAGCAACCCGCCCTCGATTCGCTTCGATTTCATTTTTTTTACCCGCGTAGTTCCCGTTCCCGTGGGAATACAGGGATAAAATATAGCCTATTTACTCCCTGATAATATAGCTTTCCATCGGTGAAAGAATTTTTGAAATCGGATCGCTAGTTTAAGCGTGAAAGCATAACAAACAAATAAACAAACAAATAAACTTACTCTCCCATTTATAATATTAGTAAGGATAAGGATTATGCTTGGAGTAGGAACACACTGTTGACAGTTGTGTCTACAGCCGCGGGCTGGCTCGTCCGGGATAATACCACACTCTCGTATAAAATCGACATCCGAGTAGTAGCAATTTGTTACTGCGCTTGGTTTGGTAAGCGAGAGAGCCGGAAGCGCAACTTTCTGAGGGTGTTTGCGTGCGGGGGGTTTTAGTGATGCCTTTTAATTAGTATCACTGAATTTCATTGCACGCATTCACACTCCCTTCACTTTCATCGCGGTAGGCAGCGGCCTAGCTGTGCCTTTGATACTGCAAAGGTCCTTGGGCTGCAGCAACACTGACCATCAGGTGTACTGTTTGCTCGTTTGCGATAAAAAAAACATATGCATATCTTCCGTATGGGGAACATGAAAATATATTTCGCCACCCTGTTTTGTGGATATTTTACAAGACGCCTAAGGGATATAATACGTATTTAACATCGATGCCAGAAAGAAAAAACTTGGAACCTTATACCAATCTGTCTGAACAGCGTGGGTTATTAGATCAATTTCTTTTATATTTTGGAGGCTCGAGCCCACTTTCTTGTTCATGGATATCGTAATCCATCCATCAGCCTACAGACGTCCACTGCTGGACATAGGCCTCCCCACGAGAATGGCACTCGGAACGGTCCTGCGCCACTTGCATCCAACGGTCTACCTCGACTTTGAGAATGTCGTTAATCCACCTATGGGATAATAGTAAATAAAATTTATTCAAGAGACAGAAAACCCGAAATACTAATCCGTCTGACCAGCATTGTATAATAAGTCCGTTTCCCTCCCGTTACGGAGGAGCTTCGAGCCCAGTAGTCCCGTCATTCAACATGCATTCAACATGCATTTTCATATACGTCCCGTATATGAAAATGCATGTTTTCTTGTTTAAACTTAATAAGTTACAACAAAGCTTAATGAGTTTTCCGATGGTAAAGTTTTGAGGCCTGTTTACCCTCTTTATCGGTATTGCTATTTCTTCGTTATTATCAACGTCTCTACTCATATAGGTCTTCCTGTTGAGCTTGAGTCTCCTCCACAATAGGAAAGAAATTGATCCACTTTTCTGAGCTGAATAGAAGTGTTGGCATAAGTTTTAAAGTCGAATTTTTATTTCTCTTGTAATGTATACAATTCTGTTCTCTGCATTTATTTACTGGCAAGCAAGGAGGTGGTGAATTGTATTCGCGGTTCCGATACTGAACGGAAAAATTAATATCTATACTCTATTACTTTTTATTTTTATTTTATACTAGCAACCCGCCCTCGCTTCGCTTCGGTTTCAGTCTCCTTACCCGCGTAGTTCCCGTTCCCGTGGGAATACCGGGACAAAATATAGCCTATGTAACTCCCTGATATAGCTTTCCAACGGTGAAAGAACTTTTGAAATCGGTTCGGTGGTTTAAGCCTGAAAGCATAACAAACAAACAAACAAACATCCTTACTTTCGCATTTATAATATTACTAGCAACCCGCCCTCGCTTCGCTTCGGTTTCAGTCGCCTTACCCGCATAGTTCCCGTTCCCGTGGGGATATCGGGATAAAATATAGCCTATGTTTCTCCCTGATATTACAGCTTTCCATTGGTGAAAGAACTTTTTAAATCCGTTCGGTGGTTTAAGCGTGAAAGCGTAACAAATATACTTTCGCATTTATAATATTAGTAAGGATGTTATAAAATGAAATATTTATCAAATAAAGAGCTAATTAATATTTTAACAATTCATTTTCGCTATCAATATTTCAATTAAAAACTAATGATCATTTAATTGCATTAAGGAAATTGTAAAATCATTATATTACATTATTAGGAATGATTTGGTTTGTATATATATCTAGAAATTGATATACATATTTATTGTAATTAATTAATTTTGATAAACTTCCTATTAATCTGAATAACATAAAATGTGTTATGTTATTATTCGAATATTCTTATCATATATTATTCTTGGGTGACGTGACCGGGGATTAGTCCGTCATCCGCCGAGAGGCCGACCGCGTGAGGAAAGACCGATGTCCTCCCCGAGGGGGGGACGTCGGTCGATGGGAGGGTACCCCACGTAGGGGGTATTCCGTCGGACCGACCACTGATGACAAGTAACCCTGCGCCAGTGGTCGGCCCAACGACGAAGGCGACGTGGTGTTCGGGTGGGTTGCGGATGTTGCGTACTATACACCCCTCTGTCGCCCCGGACGGAGTGGTGCGAGGAGCGCGCCGACCGCAACCCATCCCAAAAAAAAAAAAGTCATATTATTCTTACTGCTACAACTTCTACTTTACTTTCACCAGGTCGTCGGTCCTGCACGTCATACACTGCGTCGTCCAATACGTGGTTGCCACTCGAGAACCTTTCTTCCTTGGTTGTTGGTTCGTCGAGCGATGTGGTCTGCCCATTGCAACTTCAGCGTACTAATTCTTCGTGCTATGTCGGACCTGGTGAAAGTTGGTGGGCGTCGTTGGATGCACGCGGCACAGGATCGCACTTTGTGGCGTAACCTGAGGTAGGCCTATGTCCAGCAGTGAACGACGATAGGCTGAAATCATGATGATGATCTTATTCTTCTTCTCAGCTCGTAGCTGTTTGATCCTTATCCATAATAGGAGGGAAATTGACCTATTATACCACGCTTTCTATATTATCTATGATATTGTAAAGAGTTCAGAATAGCTTTTGTTTTTTTTTTAGGGTTCTGTACCCAAAGGGTAAAAACGGGACCCTATTACTGAGACTTCGCTGTTCGTCCGTCTGTCACCAGGCTGTATCTCAAGAACGGTGATAGCTAGACAGTTGAAATTTTCACAGATGTTGTATTTCTATTGCCGCTATAACAACAAGTACTAAAAATTAAATAAATATTTAAGCGCTCATACAACAAACTTGTTTATAAATAATGAGTACGGAACCCTTCGTGCGCGACTCCGACTCGCACTTATTTTTTTTTCTATTTTCCGTGTGGTGACGAAGTAAAAATAATTATCCCTTTTTCTTTCACACGAGAGGGAGTCTCTTGCCCGTGGGTGTCGTAAAAGACGACTAAAGGATGAAATATATATATAACCCCTATACAGTTACTACCCTTAATAGTGGTTTGCGAAAATTCAAAAAGTACAACAGTGCTATTTAGAATTAAAAAACGGATTCATGGACTTATTTATTTAATTATATACCTACTAGCAACTGCGTTTACCCGCGTAATTCCGTGGAAATACCGGAATAAAAATGAAGGTTATGCTTCTGCTTATAGAAACTGCTAGTAAAATATTATCAAATCTGTTTTGAAGATTCATCATCATCATCATCATCTCAGCCCACATACGTCCCACTGTTGGGTTCGAGCCTCTTCTACTATAGGAGGGAATTTGACCTACTATACCATGCTGGTCAGACATGGTGGTATAGGATTTCATTTCGAATTTTCCTTCTCTTGCACATATGTTACTGCCTATTATATTCCTTAGTCGTCTTTTACGACATCCACGGGCAAGATAGGGAGAGAGAGAAAATTGTATTCTTATACCGTCAGCATACGACCCGATTGAAGATTACCCGAAACATACAGAGAGATAAAATAAACAAAAAATATTTAAACTGATTTTTAGGCATAGGTATCGTGTAAATAACCGTATCACTTTGACACAACAAGAGACACTTCAATTTTATTTATTTGTGTCCAATAATTAGTAGGGATGTGAAAAAAAAATCGATTTTTATAATAATCGATTATTACAAAAAATTATCGATTATTAATCGATTTTTACAATCGATTATCAAAATAATAAAAATCGATTATTAATCGATTTTCTATTATTCGAAATTCGATCGAAATTAATCGATTATTCACTGCCAGATTTCCTAAAATAAAAGGTCATCACGATTGTTTCATACTATATTAGAAAATAAAGCTCACATTTCCTAAAAGAAAAAAAAAAGGTCATAGTCCTGTCGGGAGAAAATCCATTATTTTATAATCGATTTATTTTAAAGAACAAAAAATCGATTATTTAAAAAATCGATTATTTGCCCTCCAAGTCACATCCCTAATAATTAGCTCGTGGATCAATTTTTTAATTCTATAATCCTTACTAATATTATAAATGCGAAAGTAACTCTGTCTGTCTGTCTGTCTGTCTGTCTGTCTGTCTGTCTGTCTGTCTGTCTGCTACGCTTTCACGTCTAAACCACTGGACCGATTTTGATGAAATTTGGTACAGAGATGGACTAAAGCTTGAGAAAGGACATAGGCTACTTTTTATTGCGAAAAAATGGGTATAAGGGGTTGAAATAGGGGATGACATTTTGTATGGAAATTCGTCATTTTCGATGATAGAACCACGAATTTTTGTATTAAGGTACCTGATAATAAATAAATAAATATTCGTTCAAGCGTTTTGGAAATTTCATTTACATGGGGATGAAATTCAACCCCTAAAATACCAAAAAGCATACAGCCGAAACCACTGGGCCTAGAAACGTATTTTTTTTTTACACCATCGTATCTTTTAGGGTGCACGAGCACTAGCAAAGGATTTTTGGAAATTCACCCCCTTAAGGGGGTGAAAAGCATATAGTCTTTCACGTCTAAACCGATTTTGATGAAATTTGGTACAGAGATGGACTAAAGCTTGAGAAAGGACATAGGCTACTTTTTATTGCGAAAAAATGGGTATAAGGGGTTGAAATAGGGGATGACATTTTGTATGGAAATTCGTCATTTTCGATGATAGAACCACGAATCTTTGTATTAAGGTACCTGATAATAAATAAATATTGGTTCAAGCGTTTTGGAAATTTCATTTACATGGGGATGAAATTCAACCCCTAAAATACCAAAAAGCATACAGCCGAAACCACTGGGCCTAGAAACGTATTTTTTTTTTACACCATCGTATCTTTTAGGGTGCACGAGCACTAGCAAAGGATTTTTGGAAATTCACCCCCTTAAGGGGGTGAAAAGCATATAGTCTTTCACGTCTAAACCGATTTTGATGAAATTTGGTACAGAGATGGACTAAAGCTTGAGAAAGGACATAGGCTACTTTTTATTGCGAAAAAATGGGTATAAGGGGTTGAAATAGGGGATGACATTTTGTATGGAAATTCGTCATTTTCGATGATAGAACCACGAATTTTTGTATTAAGGTACCTGATAATAAATAAATAAATATTCGTTCAAGCGTTTTGGAAATTTCATTTACATGGGGATGAAATTCAACCCCTAAAATACCAAAAAGCATACAGCCGAAACCACTGGGCCTAGAAACGTATTTTTTTTTTACACCATCGTATCTTTTAGGGTGCACGAGCACTAGCAAAGGATTTTTGGAAATTCACCCCCTTAAGGGGGTGAAAAGCATATAGTCTTTCACGTCTAAACCGATTTTGATGAAATTTGGTACAGAGATGGACTAAAGCTTGAGAAAGGACATAGGCTACTTTTTATTGCGAAAAAATGGGTATAAGGGGTTGAAATAGGGGATGACATTTTGTATGGAAATTCGTCATTTTCGATGATAGAACCACGAATCTTTGTATTAAGGTACCTGATAATAAATAAATATTGGTTCAAGCGTTTTGGAAATTTCATTTACATGGGGATGAAATTCAACCCCTAAAATACCAAAAAGCATACAGCCGAAACCACTGGGCCTAGAAACGTATTTTTTTTACACCATCGTATTTCTTGGGGTGCACGAGCACTAGCAAAGGATTTTTGGAAATTCACCC
The DNA here is from genome assembly GCA_032191425.1 of Lymantria dispar. NCBI lineage: Eukaryota > Metazoa > Arthropoda > Insecta > Lepidoptera > Erebidae > Lymantria > Lymantria dispar. The sequence goes on from CM063442.1 coordinate 27,761,717, forward strand.
CCTTAAGGGGGTGAAAAGCATATAGTCTTTCACGACTAAACCGATTTTGATGAAATTTGGTACAGAGATGGACTAAAGCTTGAGAAAGAACATAGGCTACTTTTTATTGCAAAAAAATGGGTATAAGGGGTTGAAATAGGGGATGACATTTTGTATGGAAATTCGTTATTTTCGATAATAAAACCGTGAATCTTTGTATTAAGGCTCCTGATAATAAATAAATAAATATTCGTTCTAGCGTTTTGGTAGTTTCACTTACATAGGGATGAAATTCAACCCCTAAAATATCAAAAGCATACAGCCGAAACCACTGGACCTAGAAACGTTTTTTTTTTCACCATCGTATTTCTTGGGGTGCACAAGTACTAGCAAAAGATTTTTAGAAATTCACTCCCTTAAGGGGTTGAAAAGCATATAGCCTTTCACGTCGAAACCACTTAACCGATTTTGATGAAATTTGGTACAGAGATGGACTAAAGCTTGAGAAAGGATATAGGCTACTTTTCATTGCAAAAAATTGGGTATAAGGGTTTGAAATAGGGGATGACATTTTGTATGGAAATTCGTCATTTTCGATGATAGAACCACGAATCTTTGTATTCAGGCACCTAATAATCCTTACTAATATTATAAATGCGAAAGTAACTCTGTCTGTCTGTTACGTTTTCACGTCTAAACCACTGAACCGATTTGATGAAATTTGGTACAGAGATGGACTAAAGCTTGAGAAAGGACATAGGCTACTTTTTATCGCGAAAAAATGGGTATAAGGGGTTGAAATAGGGGATGACATTTTGTATGGAAATTCGTCATTTTCGATGATAGAATCATGAGTCTTTGTATTAAGGCACTTGATAATGTATACATAAATATTTGTTCGAGCGTTTTGGAAATTTCATTTATATGGGGATGAAATTCAACCCCTAAAAGACAAAAAAGTATAAAGCCGAAACCACTGCACCTAGAAACGTAATTTATTTTTTTACACCGTAGAATTTCTTAGGGTACACGAGCTCTAGCAAAGAAATCGCGAAAAAATGGGTATAAGGGGTTGAAATAGGGGATGACATTTAGTATGCAAATTTATCATTTTCGATGAAAAAACCATGAATCTTTGTAATAAGGCACTTGATAATATATAAATAAATATTTATTCTAGCGTTTTGGAAATTTCATTTATATGGGGATGAAATTCAACCCCTAAAACACAAAAAAGCATAAAGTCGAAACCATTGGGCCTAGAAACGTAATTTTTTTTTTACACCGTAGAATTTCTTAGGGTATACAAGCTCTAGCAAAGAAATCGCGAAAAAATGGGTATAAGGGGTTGAAATAGGGGATGACATTTAATATGCAAGTTTATCATTTTCGATGATAAAACCATGAATCTTTGTATTAAGGCACTTGATAATATATAAATAAATATTTATTTTAGCGTTTTGGAAATTTCATTTATATGGGGATGAAATTTAACCCCTAAAAGACAAAAAAGAATAAAGCCGAAACCACTGGGCCTAGAAACGTAATTTTTTTTACACCGTTGTATTTCTTGGGGTACACGAGCAGCGAGCGAAAATCACCCCTTAAGGGGGTGAAAATCGTATAGCCGAAACTATTGGGGCTAGGAACGTAAAACTATGTAGTTCTCTGTATTGTGCGATTCTCTTTCTTTTGTTGTAAATGAGCTCTAAGAAATTAGTTTTTGAAATTCAATCTCTATGGGGGTCAAAAATGTATATCCGAAATCATTAGGCCTAGAAACTAGGGATGAGAAAAAATAATCGATTTTTATAATAATCGATTATTAATCGATTTTTTTTGTAATAATCGATTTTTACAATCGATTATCAAAATAATAGAGAATCGATTATTTTTATAATTAAATCGATTTTCCTAAAAAAAGAAGGTAATAACAATACTGCGTGTAGTATTTCATACTATAATAATCGATTATTTTATAATCGATTATTTATTTTTAATTAATCGATTATTTTATAATCTATTTATTTTGAAGAACAAAAAATCGATTATTTAAAAAATCGATTATTTTCCCTCCAAGTCACATCCCTACTAGAAACGTGAAATTTTGTACAAAGTTCTCTTTCTTGGGGAAAGTGCTCACTAAAAAAGAGTTTTTGTAATTATAGTATTTTGTAGTTTTTTATTTTACTAAGGAGGTGAAAAGCGTAAAACCGATATCACTGAGCCTAGGAACGATCATTTTAGTACATGATCGGCTTTCTTGGGTTACCCCATTAATTTTTTTAATGCTCGCTTATCAAGATTACTTTGGATCGACGCAATATGTATTTGGTCCTCTGCCATCGTAGATATATTGCAAAAGTTCTTTTAGCAACATTTTATGACCAGCTGCCTGCCAGACGACATAGCTGGCTAGATGGCATCACCAATTGGTCCAGGTCAATGTAAATCTTTGTCTTAGTAGTATTTTGCGACACCCACAAACAATGAAAGTGTTATAATATTCCTAGCCGCTACCAGACAGTAAGTTAAAATCAAGAAATTAATCCAATTTTCTATCTTTAGAAATAAACAAATTTGAAGCGTCTATTTGTTGTCAAAATAATAGGTTTTATTTATGCTCACACAATTATTTGCACGATACCTACGTCTAAAAAACCGGCCAAGTGCGAGTCGGGGTCACGCACGAAGGGTTCCGTACCATTATCTATAAAAAAGGGGAAAATTGGGTTTGTTGTATAGGAGTCCCCTTAAATATTTATTTTATTTTGTTTTTAATATTTATTGTTATAGCGGCAACAGAAATGCATAAATTTGTAAAAAATTCAACTGTCTAGCTATTGCGGTCCTTGAGATACAGCTTGGTGACAGACAGATGGACAGACAGACAGCGAAGTTTTAGTAATAGGGTCCCGTTTTTACCCTTTGGGTACGAAACCCTAAAAACGGCTCAATTTTTTTGTCTGTCTATTCGATACGGGTAATCTTCAAAACGGCTGGACCGATACTGATAATACTTTACCACCAGGTCTACCAAGCCTTACATAAGGAATAACTTGGGCTATATTTTATCCAAGGCTATATTTTATCCCGGTGTGGCTGGAGCAACTGTGAGAATTTAATCGACTTTAAAATTATTTCACTAACGGAAAGCTAATTTTAAGCGTGTAACATATTTAGGTTTTATTCCGTGTGGTGACGGAGTAAGAATACAATTCACCACCTCCTCTCTTACCCATGGGTGTCGTAAGAGATAATTCAGGGATATATTACGCATATGACATCTATGCAAGAGATGGAAAACTCGAAACAAAACCCTATACCAACCTGCATGACCAGCATGGTATAGTAAGGTTAATTTCCCTCCTACTATGGAGGAGGCACGAGCCCAGCAGTGGGACGTATATGAGACGAAATGATGATGAACATATTTAGGCTATTTTTTTATCCCAATATTCCTACGGGTCCGGGCACAATGCGGGTGAAATCACGGACATTTAATGGATATAAAAATTAATTTACGAATGAAAATCTACATTATCAGCGAATAACAAATAAAGGCTATTTTCATCCTGGTGTTTGCCCGGAACGAGAACTGCGAGAGAAACCGGTGGATGTTTACCAATTTTTAAAATTATCAGCGAGTAACATAGGCAATTTTTATCTTGGATATTTGTGTGGGATTTGTTAGTACAATTTTTTTTCCACCTATGTAGACTTATAATATCAGCGAGTAACATAGGCAATTTTTATCTCGGCATTCGCATGGGAATGGGGTCTACGTGGGTGAAACAACGGTTGTTTGATCAATATTATTCTTTTTCACCAATGGAAACCTATCATGGATAATGTTATTATCAGCGACTAAGGATGGCCATATTTATCAACGTGTTTCCACGTGAATTTAAACTACAAGGGTGGAAGTAATATTCAAATATAAAAATTTGTGAAGTTATTTGGACCTTTCTTACTCGATCACGCGTAAACTGTTGACCAGATTTGGATGAAAATTGACACACAGATAGAGTATTTCTTAAATTAAGAAATATCATCATCATCATCATTGCAGCCCACGTACTTCCCACTCTTGGACTCGGGCCTCCTCCATAATGGGAGGGCATTTGACCTACTATACCATGCTGGTCAGATATCTATAGGGTTTCATTTTTCGAGTTTTCCTTCTCTTGCATAGATGTTATGTGTATATATCCCATAGTCGTCTTATACGACATCTACGAGCAAGATAGGGAATGGTGAGTTGTATTCTTACTCCGTCACCACAATAACACAATAGAAAGAAATATGCAAGCCAACTTTTACGCGGGCGAAGCCGCGGGCAAAAGCTAGTAGTTATATACTTTTTGGATTTGCTAAAATGTAAAAAAAGTCGTAGAATATTTACTTTATCACGCAGCTAACAGAATCAATGATATTTGTTAAAAATGTATGCTTAGGCATTCTTAACATCTTCTTACCTATTATAAATAGGGCTGACGTAACTCGGAACATAATATGCAAGTACCTATATATTTTTTATAAATTGAATCATTGAGGAAGGAATATATCTGCGCTTTGTTCATTTCAAATAACATGGAAGGGGCACGCTGTAGACAAAAAAAAAAGAAAAAAGATTTCCTGTCTACAGTATGTTTGTTCATCTGGAGTTATTACCCACACTTTCATAGAAAATCAACGTCTGAGTACCTATTAGGAATCTCTTACTACACTTCGTTTGGTGAGTGAGAGAGCCAGAAACCTACATTTCTGAAGGCGTTTCCGTATGGTGGGTTTTGGTGATGCTTTTAGCGTCGCCAAACCTTATTGTTCGCATTTACACTCTCTTCACTTTCTTCACAATAAACAGCGGCCTAGATAAGGTATATGAGAGGCAATATAATTTATCATGAGCCATAAAAAAACAAAATATAATAATTTAAAGAAGCAAAATTTTATTAATTCAAATAATAACAAAGAAAATTTAATATTAATTTATAATACTCTGTTATTGCGGCCTTGAGTTATACGAACAAGATCGAGAATTTTAGTAGCAACCTGCTACCAATTTTACTTCCACGTTTTATTAATATCAATGTAAACAAGTTACTAAGAGACAACCCTAGATGTTTACAGGAGATCTATAGATCTTTTATAGAAGTCGCACGCAGCGTCTGTTTATTATATCATGGCCTCCGCAGCTCCCATGCATTTTATGTCAATCGAACGAGAAGCGCGCCTGCTAGTACGCACTCTTGATTTGAAAATTCGAATGTTTGCATTTTCAAATGCGAATATTTTTATTTTTAAATATTAATTTAGAGTTCATTTAAATTTTAAAAAATTTAATTTAGAGTTCTTAAAAACGTTGAATGTTTTTTTTATTTTCTTATTACATTGTATTATATAAAATTAATGTTCATAGTGTAATTTAATTTTAAAAGTTAATTTGAACATTATATTCTTAAAAACTTTGAAGGTTTATTTTTTTTTCCTATTTTTCTTATTGCACGTATAAAATTAATGTGCATAGTGTAATTAATTTTTATAAATTACTGTCTTTAGTGTATTTGTTTGTGGTTTGGACAATTGGTAAATTGTGTTGGAATTGACATCATAATGACTGGTAAGTGACCCTTATTGTTTTACAACCTGTTTGAGAACAATTTGTGATTTAATTGAACGTTATTAAGAAGCTTGTTTTTCTTATGTTGGTTATGCTATGCAATTTATAAGTTGATGTGAAATGATAGTGATATGCTATTAACTTATTTTATATACAAATGTAGGTAGTTTTTCAAGACTTAACAGTACATATAGAAAATTTTAACTATTGAACTATTTCAAAAAATGATTAGTACACTTTTGGCTTAAATATTTTTTTTCATTTTAATTATTCACCTTTTTAAAAATATATAAACATATTTTGGAAATCATTATTAGCTACTTGGTTATTTTAATCAAAACTATAATATACGGCAGAGATAATTTACACACTATGTAAGGATAAGTATTTATGTAAAAGAATGGCCAGCAAATTACGGAAAGTATTTCATTTTTGTTCCCGTACAAAATTAGCGTCTAGCATTTTAGTCTGGGAGTAATTGTTATTGCTATTATTTTTTAGCCTTTTCTTAAAGGAGTAGAAAGAGATAAGTAAAACCGGGTAAGTGCGAGTCGGAGTCGAGCACGTAGGGTTCCGTACTTAAAAAAATCGCGTTTGTTGTATGGAGGCCCCTCTTAAATATTCATTTTATTTTATTTTTAGTATTTGCTGTTATAGCGGCAACAGAAATACATAATTTGTAAAAATTTCAACTGTCTAGCTATCGTGGTTCTCGAGATACAGCTTGGTGACAGACAGACGGACGGACAGACAGCGAAGTCTTAGCAATAGGGTCCCGTTTTTACTCTTTTGGTACGGAACCCTAAAAATAATAATTATTAAAAGAAAAATAAACAAACCAGCTGGGTATCTTGTTGGATCTTTTCAGTAGCGCTCACGTTCCTGTCCGATGGCGGTTTATTGGATATATATATATATATATATATATACATATATATATATATAAATAGCTACTCTAATATATATATATATATATATATATATAAATAGCTATCAACTGAAAAGGCGACTAATTGGCATAATTTTGCAAATGCTGTCCTTTAATAAATTTTATTTTTAATTTTCGTTTCCTTTCGATTCATGTTTTTGAGAGCGTATTTTTTTCATGTTCCGTGTCGTGACGGAATAAGAATACAATTCGTGGGTGTCGTAAAAGACGACTAAGGGATTAAATATGTATATAACATCTATGCAAAAGAAGAAAAATCGAAATTAAACCATATCTCGGCTCGGGCCTCTCTTTGACTTACTATACCACGCTGATCAGACGTATTGCATCGATGTTATCTGCATATTATATTCCTTAGTCATATTTTACGACACCCAGGGGTTAAAAAAGGGGACATCATAATCTCGGATCATATACGTTCCACTGCTCGGGGTTCGAGCCTCCTTCACAATGGGAGGGAAATTGACCTTTTTTTTTTGTGGGTGGGCTGCGGTCGGCGCGCCTCCGCACCACTCCGTCCGGGGCGACAGAGGGGCTTAAGCACGCAACTCCCGCAACCCACCCGAAAACCACGTCACCTTCGTCGTTGGGCCGACCACCGGAGCAGGGCTACTTGACATCAGTGGTCGGCCCGACGGAATACCCCCTATTGGGGTACCCTCCCATCGACCGACGTCCCCCCCTCGGGGAGGACGTCGGTCGATGCTGGTCAGACAGGTTGGTATAGGGTTTTATTTCAAGTTTTCTTTCTGTTATATAGATGATCTATGCGTATATATCCCTTAGTTGTCTTTCACGACGACCCACGGGCAAGAAAAGGGTTGGTTAATTGTACTCTTACTCCGTCACCACACGGAAAAATTCTACATAAACCATGTGAATTAAAAGCACGTGTGGAGTATGACTTAACGACTAACTATTGTCTTTTAATTATCATATTATTAAAGGAACGGGCCGTGATAAAAAGGCATATAATTAAAGTGAACTGAATATTACGTTAATGGTAGTTTATGAACGGAAGAGCGAAAACTTCCATTCATTACATCATATCATTTTCAAATCATTACATTTATTCTTTAAAATTCCATTCCTTAAATATTTCCGTTGGGTGATGAAGTAGTTACTGGGACACAGTCGCCGCCTTCTGCAGGGCACTTGTCTCGCAGAAGGAGGCGGCGGAGCGGTTCCGGGAGGTTCGTGCCCAGCAGTGGCATTTATATGAGCCGAGATGTTTCCAATTTTATATTTAAATAAAAAAAAATCTTCTATTTATCCGATCGCTACCAAACACATAGAATCACTCTCTAGAATAATCTAAAGATTTCATGAAAATTTCATCAAAATCGTTACAGCTGTTTTGGAGTATATGTATAAATATAGTTTACATTGATATCGTGTACTGTACCACCAGCTTTGTCTTCATGAATTATCTATATCTATACCAATAAATAAAATTGGAGTGTCTGTTTGTAATGTCATAATAATAGGCTTTTTTCATGCTCACACGGTTATTTGCACGACACCTATGCCTAAAATACCAATTAAAAAATTTTTGTGTCTGTCTGTCTGTCTGTTTGTTCCGGGTAATCTTCAAAACGGCTGGACCGATTTCAAAAATTCTTTCACCAATGGAAAGCTATAATATCAGGGCGTAAACTAGGCTATATTTTATCCCGGTATTCCCACGGGAACGGAAACTACGCGGGTAAAACGACTATAACCTATAACCGAGGCGAAGCGAGGGAGGATTGCTAGTAATTAAATAAATAAAATAAATAAGCATGAGCCGTAAGGTCAAGTTTAACATGGATACTTTCTACAATTTGTTCGATACGATACCTGCCTAAAAGTACTCATTGAGTAAAAGCATCGAATAGAAAGTATCGAGTACAAAAATATCGGTATCGAAAGACAAGTACTCGATATCTAAAAGTATCGATACTTTTTTCGTGTCCCTACCTGATCGGAGCCGGACCGCGGGCGCGTTGATCACAGCTCACCCCAGAACAAATTAGAGACAGTTCGTTGGGAGTTTTTGGCGGGAATCTGAAGTGTCATGTGGTGTTCTTGTATTATATTCAATATCTTAGTGTTTTATCTTGTTATATTAAATAATTTTGATGGCATTTTATGTAATATATAGTGACAAAACTGCTGAGGTGTAGTGAATATGATATAAAACTGCTATACATACCTTTTTGTTTCCACCAAAATTCTCAGAAGATACCCCTAACAGTGGCCATTACACTGTTGGAGGCGACACTTTGACTTACTGACCGACCATTACTGACATGAAGAAATTGATAATTTGAAAAGAAAATTATAACTCGACTCTGGCAAAAATGGCTTGTATTAATAGCTGATTGCCAAGACAAAAAAAAAAAGAAGAAAAAGACAGGGCGTTGTCTTTTAAAAAATTGGTTGAACTTCTCTCCAGGATGATGAGCAGTCTCTTGAGAAATGTTTACATTTCATATCGTCATCACTAGTTTGTTTTGCTAACCGTAGCAGAATTTTCCTACAAATAATATATGCATGATACAAGTTCTTGATTTATATTTGCATATAACATTGAATATGATACAAAAAAAAATGAATTATTTAATATTTACTCTGTATAAAGTTCTAGATGCTTTATGAGTAATCATATAATACGTCCTAATATTACAAATTCGAAGATTGTTTGTTTGTTACGCTTTGACGCCTAAAATACTGAAACGATTTTAAAATTCTCTCACCAATGGAAAACTACGTTATCAGCGGGTAATATAAGCTTTATTTCATTCCCGTATTCTTACGGCAATGGGAGTTACGTGAGAATTTAACTGTGAAATATGTTTAAACCAGTAGTGAATAGGGAGGGATAGGAAAGAAACTTATTACTTAAATCTTCAAACCACCAAAATAATAATAATAAAGTCATCATCATCATCATTTCAGCCTATCACCGTCTACTGCTGGGCATAGGCCTCCCTCATATTACGCCACAGAGTGCGGGCCTGTGCCGCCTGCATCCAACGACGCCCAGCAACTTTCACCAGGTCATCGGTGAACATGGTGGGGGGGCGTCCCACACTGCGTCGTCGCCACTCAAAGACTTTTCTTCCCCAGCGGTTGTCGGTTCGTCGAGCGATGTGGCCTGCCCATTGCCACTTCAGCGTGCTAATTCTTCGTGCTATGTCGGTTACACCCGTTCTTTTGCGATTTCCGTATTACGAATTCTATCTCACAGAGAAATCCCGAGCATAGCCCGCTCCATAGCACGCTGAGCGAATTTGAGCCTTCTTACGAAGCCTACATTTGGGGACCACGTTTATATCTATATTATAAAAGAAAGTCGTGCTAGTTACACTATTTATGTATAACTCTAGTAGCTTAGAACCAGGAGACGGACATAGGATACTTTATATCCCATTCTTCTTCTTCTTAATGGAAATGAGCTACTTTTTTTTTTCTTCTTGTTCTTAGTTCATGGCAATGAGCTACAATAATATGCGCTATTGGTGCCAGTGTCGAGTATATTGATTATTATTCACGTCTTTAGTCTTAGTCTTTCAGTCAGTCGTTAGCATGACTTGGTGCTGATACAAGTCATGCGTCTCAGGAAATTTGAGCAGAATGTCAAAATGCACGTAATTCACTATTATATCATTTGCGCTACATTTCAGAATTTTATCTGCATTATATTACATAAAATATCAGCAAAATTATTGAATATAATACTTTAAAACACTAAAATAATGAAAAGAATATAAAAACGCTACATGACATTTTGACATTCGCGTCAAAAGTCGAGCTACGTTCGATCGCGTTCTCGTGTGACGTGACATAAAATGTCACATAGATTTTTTTTTTTTTGTTTCTGTTTGTCCATTCGGACAGGCAAAGGGATCAAATCCCATACAGCCAAGTCTGATACAATTTTCTTTATATTATTTAACATTTCTTTAATATATAATAGCTTATTTATAGTCATGTCCATCAGTAAGTCAAGTCGTTACGATTAATTAGGCGCTGAAAACCTAATTACATAAATTCTCTGGGAATTTCGGTAGAATATGAAAATACACGAATATGAATATGAAAACCACTCTTATATCCATTCACCACACTTCAGCACCTTAACTGTATTATATTACATAAAATATCAGCAAAATTATTCAATATAACACTATAAAACACTAAAAAATGAATATAATACAAGAGCAGCAAGAGCTTTACATGACATTAACATATTCGCACCGAAATTCATGTCAAAGAGAATATAAGTCACTATGAAACGTAGGATAATAAAAACGCATTTCATATGTAATAACAAAACGCGAATGACAGCTAAATGTAATTTTGTCTATAGTTAAGCATGGTTGAAAATTTGATAATTATAATTTTGTCAGAGGAATTTTAACGGGAATGTCAAAATGTCATGTAGCGCTTTTATATTCTTTTCATTATTTTAGTGTTTTAAAGTGTTATATTCAATAATTTTGCTGATATTTTATGTAATATAATGCAGATAAAATTCTGAAATTTAGTGAAAATGATATAATAGTGAATTACGTGCATTTTGACATTCTGCTCAAATTTCCTGAGACGCATGACTTGTATCAGCACCAAGTCATGCTAACGACTGACTGAAAGACTAAGACTAAAGACGTGAATAATAATCAATATACTCGACACTGGCACCAATAGCTCATATTATTGTAGCTCATTGCCATTAACTAAGAAGAAGAAGAATTTTGTCAGAAATCAATAATCAGTAGGTAGGTAATTTGTATTCTCTTTGAATCATTATTAGCAATACCGCGACCAAGACGATCGATTCTTGCCCGACAAAATCGTAATGGTTCTTCTATTAGAGACTATATATTCAGCAATTTAGAAATTATATTTACGAAAAAAAAATTATGGCGGTACGAAGTTTGCCGGATCAGCTAGTTAATGATAAAGTAATATTCATAAATTATTGGAAAATATAGATAAGTATTATAGCCCAAATAATTAGCACATTGAAATGGCAATGAACTAACTTAACTCGTCGAATCTATAACCGTTGGGGAAAATAAATGGTTAATTTACAATAAGTAAATTTATATAAATTTAAATAACAGAATATCGTAATCACTTCTACAGGAATCCATGTAATTATTTTTTAGTTTTAAGAAAGACTTTATATTGCAAGAGATTTTATAAACACACAATTTATCATCATCATCATCATCACTATATATCATCTCTACACCCCCGTCTGACCAGCGTGGTAGAGTTGATCAATATCCCTCCTATCATGGTGGAGGCTCGAGCTCAGTAGTGGGACGTATATGAGCCGAAATGATGATAATTATCATCTCAGCTTGCTTACGTCCCACTGCTAGGATCGAGCTTCGTCCATAATAGGAGGGAAATTGACTGTACCACGTTGGTCAGACGGATTGGTATAGGGCTTTTTTTTTTTTTTTTTTTAATTTTTTTTTTATGACATCCGTGGGTAAGAATGTGTGGTGTTTGTTTTATTCCGAAGTAAAACGTATTACCGGCCACAAATTACAGTTAGACACGGAACAACAAATCGCACAGTAAAACACCCACTGTTGGGCTCAAGCCTTCTCTACCATGGGAGGGAATTTAACTTACTATACCATCCTGGCCAGATATCTTGTTATAGGGTTTAATTTCAAGTTTTCCTTCTCTTGCACAGATGTTATCTGCATATTATATGCCGTCGTCTTTTACGATATTCACGGGCAAGATAGAGTGATAAATTCTATTCTTACTCTGTCAACACACGGAAAGAACATAATATCTATACATTAATACATGAAGCAAAAACTTTGTACCCCTTTTTACGAAAATCATGCAGATGGACAAATATGAAATTTAGCAGAGTTGAAGAACATAATGAGGAGAAGTGCAGAAAACTAAAATTTGATATAATAATGCATTAGAAATACATTAAATTCATTAAGAAAGGCATTACGCACACTACCGTCCCATCGATACACACACGCGCGCGCGCGCTTATGCACTTTTGTTTACGGTTAAAATCTTTGATTGAACTGAATGTCAAACAATCATAATTATTATGACAATGTTTAATATATATATGTACTTAGTTATTAGTAAAATACAGCCTTTTTTTTTTTGTGGGTGGGCTGCGGTCGGCGCGCTCCCGCACCACTCCGTCCGGGGCGACAGAGGGGCTTAAGCACGCAACTTCCGCAACCCACCCGAAAACCACCTCGCCTTCGTCATTGGGCCGACCACCGGAGCAGGTTTACTTGTCGTCAGTGGTCGGCCCAACGGAATACCCCCTACGCGGGGTACCCTCCCATCGACCGACGTTCCCCCCTCGGGGAGGACGTCGGTCTTTCCTCACGCGGTCGGCTTCTCGGCGGGTGACGGACTAATCCCCGGTCACGTCACCCGCGGCCTCGGCTAGGGCGGCATGAGGCGCAGATAGTTGCGCCTACGCCGCCCCAGTCGCCGGCGGCGGATCTCCTCATCGAGGCTGCGCTCCACGCACAGACGATCCGCCGCCTCCTTCTGCGAAATCACTGTCTCGCAGAAGGCTGCGACCGCGTCCCAATTCCCAACGCTGTCGACCATCGCCCTAGCGATGGCCGGCAGCGTCAGGTCGGCACCGATGATTGCGACGAGTTCACGGCGCTGCACTGCCCAAGCCGCGCAGGCCTCGAGCGTGTGGCGCGCCGTGTCCTCGTCGCAATCGCAGTGGTGGCAGGACGGTGTACTCTTCCTCCTTACGACCCTGTGCAGGTATTTGGCGAAGCTCCCATGCCCCGTCAACACCTGAGTAAAATACAGCTTGCTCAATATACAATCTATACCAATAAATAAAATTAGAGTGTCTGTTTGTAATGTCAAAATAATAGGCTTTTTTCATGCTCACACGGTTAATTGCACGACACCTATGCCTAAAATAGCAATTAAAAAATTTTTGTCTGTCTGTCTGTTTGTTCCGGGTAATCTTCAAAACGGCTGGACCGATTTCAAAAATTCTTTCACCAATGGAAAGCTATAACACCAGGGCGTAAACTAGGCTATATTTTATCCCGGTATTCCCACGGAAAGGGGAACTACGCGGGTAAAACGACTAAAACCGAAGCGAAGCGAGGGCGGGTTGCTAGTTATGACATACTTAACGGACACAAATTACACCCAGATTCTAAACAATATAGTCGCATAAAGTATTGTTATGCGTGGGAATCGAACCCTCGTCACTGGCACGTTATATCAGATACCTATATTATTTCAGAAACCCCTGAAGTAATGGAAATTTTCTCGACTTGCTAGTTATTTCTGTCATTTAATGACAATGTCGTATTGTAATTGTAAGCAATTAGCTATGGTGATATTTTATGTCTAGTTTTGATACTGGTTTTATACCATTGTGATGAGTAGTGATAACTGATATTTACACTTGCATAGTAGCTGTATAACATCCATAGTATAATGATGACTTATTTGTTATCTCAGAAGTTGTTGTGATAACGGCGACTTCACCGAACGTTAATAATAATAATAAAATCTACATATCTGCCAAAGTTGTCATCTACATATCTGTTGTTGTTGTCCGTGTGGTGACGGAGTAAGAATACAATTCACCACTCCCTATCTTGACCGTGGATGTCGTATAAGACGACTATGGGATATAATGTGCACATAACATCTGTGCAAGAGAAGGAAAACTCGAAATGAAACCCTATACCAACATGTCTGACCAGCATGGTATAGTAGGTCAAATTCCCTCCCATTGAGGAGGAGGCCCGAGCCCAACAGTGGGACGTATGTGGGCTGCGATGATGATGATGATGATGATCTGCCAAAGTTCAAGACGATAAAGGTATTGAAGGCAGACGACAGTTTTAAATCAATAGTTCCGTTTCCAGTCCATCTAACCTTCAACCCCATAAACAGTTATTAGATACCATCATCACACAATAGTTTTACACCTACCGTTGGCAGTCCAAGTGTGTTATGTGCAGACGTGGAGTGTCATCGGTAGACGTTCCATCCCATTTTAGATTAAATTTTTCCAAAGGCCTCTGCGTGTTGGATTCATATCCCCATGTAAGCCTTTCAAAGGACCGGGTATCTTCCCTTGGAAGATATCTGTGAATCGGGGAGATACATAATAATAATAATTAATCGCGCGCATCGTGAGGAAGTTCCTCTCCTTGTAGATCTAATCACCGGCGGCTTGGTCCTTGTATTCGCTGCCGATGGGTCAATACGCTTTTTATATTTTTAAACATTTTATTTTTTATATAATAATTAATTGATTGTTAATTTAGCAAAGGTTGTAAAAGCCCCTGTGAGAGTCTGGAGTCTATGCACCTAGCATAGCAAGACCTGTGCGTTAGATGCACGATGGATATTCGTTGTCTCAATTTGCGCGATTTGTTAACATTTAGTTTCGTTTCTATTTGTCGCGCTATTATATACCAAACACGCAAACGCACGCGCACTCATATACTCACGTAAGCCTACTAGAGGATATTGAGAATACCAGATTTTTTTTTTAATTAGAAGATCACGTGAGAATCTTATATCTTTAAACGAGCAATTTTGTTGAAACTTGGCATACTAGAGATTTCGGGTCCAAAAAATCGATCTAGCTAGGTTTTATTTATAGAAAATGTTGTTTTATCCGTGTTTTTAGCAAAACAAACAATGACATTAAATTTTAAAATAATATGAATTCAAATTTCGTTGTCAACGTCATGAGTTACGATAGCTGAGATGGGAAGTTGACAGGTTCTTATTTTGATTTTGTCGATGTTATTATTATTCTCTTTTTGTAATTTTTTATATATTTTTCATTATTTATTTTCTATTTTTTACTAATATATATCTAAATAAATTCGATATAAATATGCCGAGCGAAGCTCGGTCAACCAGATATAGTATAAAACTAATATCGGTAATGCAAAAAATTGTTAGGGTAGAATGAATGTATTCCGTCGGGCCGACCACTGACGACAAGTCACCCTGCTCTGGTGGTCGGCCCAACGACGAAAGTGACGTGGCTACGGGTGAGTCATGGGGCCGCGCGCCGCCCCTCCTTCGCCCCGGACGGCGCTGGCCGGTGTGTGAGCTGATCATGGCCCATCCCTAAAAAAAAGGATGGAATGAAAGTTTCATCCATTTTTATAGAAAACTAGCAACCCGCCCTCGCTTCAGTTATAGGTTATAGTCGTTTTACCCGCGTAGTTCTCGTTCCCGTGGGAATATCGGGATAAAATATAGCCTAGTTTACGCCCTGATATTATACCTTTCCATTGGTGAAAGAATTTTTGAAATCGGTCAAGCCGTTTTGAAGATTACCCGGAACAAACAGACAGACAGACAGAGACAAAAATTTTTTAATTGCTATTTTAGGCATAGGTGTCGTGCAAATAACCGTGTGAGCATGAAAAAAGCCTATTATTTTGACATTACAAACAGACACTCCAATTTTATTTATTGGTATAGATAGACTACTGTGGCGATTGAATTTTGTCTCATATACGTACCATCGTTGGGCTCGAACCTTCTCTGCACTAAGATAAAAATTGGTCTGCTATACAGCGGTCCATACAGATCGGATGGGTTAGTCTAGGGTTGTATGTCAAGTTTTCTGTCTCATCTACAAGGGAAAATTTGAAATAAAACTGTACTAAGATAATTTGATATAAATTTCTGTATATTGTATGCATATTATATCCCTTCGTCATCTTTTACGACACCCCCATAGGTAAGATAAGGGATGGTGAATTGTATTTTTATTCCCTAACCATACAGAAGCTGTAAGATACAATAATACATTTTAACCCGCCCTCCATTCTGCTTCAATCGCCTTACCCGTATAGTTCCCGTTCTCATGGGAATACCAGGATAGAATATAGCCTAAGTTACTCCTTATATAGACACCTGGTTATATAGATACCTGGTAGTAAAATATTATTAAAATCTGTCCAGCTGTTTTGAAGATTAGCTCAAACAAAAAGACAGACAGATAAAAAAAAATAAGCTGTATTTTAGGCATAGGTGTCATAAAAATAACCATGTCAGCATGAATGAAGCCCAGTATTACAAACAGACCCTTCAATTTTGTTTATTTGTATAGATGTGTGAATA
Organism: Lymantria dispar; assembly: GCA_032191425.1. Classification (NCBI taxonomy): domain Eukaryota; kingdom Metazoa; phylum Arthropoda; class Insecta; order Lepidoptera; family Erebidae; genus Lymantria; species Lymantria dispar. The sequence continues at coordinate 27,778,405 of CM063442.1, forward strand.
AAAAATAAGGTAACATTAGTAATGGGTTTGTCCAGTTAGCCAAAATATAATGATATTATTCAAATGAATCGGCAAATTGTTATTTACTTAATAACCGCAGATAACCGTCACGACTGTTATAATGAATTCGTATTTCATAATTGAGGTAATATGTTTTCAAACGTTCACTAAATATTGACAAATACATCATCATCATCATTTCAGCCTATCGTAGTCCACTGCTGGACGTAAGCCTCCCACATGTTACGTCACAGATTGCAGTTCTGTGCCGCCTGCATCCAACGAAGCCCAGCAATTGCGTCGTCCGATACGTCGCCGCCATTCGAGGCTCTTTCTTCCGCAGCGGTTGTCGGTTTGTCGAGCGATGTGGCCTGCCCATTGCCACTTCAGCGTGCTAATTCTTCGTGCTATGTCTGTTACACCCGTTCTTCTGCGGATTTCCGTATTTCGGATTCTATCTCGCAGAGGAATCCTGCGCAGAGCCAAGTGATTGTGAGTTTGGGTGTAATTTATGTATGTTGAACTCCTCCTAAGTGCTCCTCTTGACTTAAAAAAATATAAATAAAAAGAACAGACACCAGGACTGCTGACAGAATTGCAAACTTAAAACTATAAACTAACGGTTTTTAGTTATGCATATTCAAATTAATAGTTTGATCTTAAATTAAAATATGTGAATTAATTTTTTTTAAATTTATCTGCTTTTGACGGCACAGATATAGTGACCTTGGGTATAGATATAGTGATAGCGTTAACACGTCACGTGAACATGTCGATGACGATTAACGTGAATTTCTCCCCGTCTCACCAAGCAGTCATGAGGACTACCTACAGAAGAGAAAACTCAAAACTATCAACAAATAGTTTTTAGTATCGGATATTCACATTAATTGTTTGATCTTAATTTTTTGTTATGTTTTTCTTCCTTGTTTGACCCTAAAAACAATCTTTGCGTGTGGTGAAGGAGTAAGAATATAATTATAAACTCAGATTAAGGATAAAGGAAGCCGCCTTTTAAAATCTATACCAATAAATAAAATTGGAGTGTCTGTTTGTAATGTCAAAATAATAGACTTTTTTCATGCTCACGCGGTTATTTGCACGACACCTATGCCTAAAATAGCAATAAAAAAAATTTTGTCTGTCTGTCTGTTTGTGCCGGGTAATCTTCAAAATGGCTGGACCGATTTAAAAAATTATTTCACCAATGGAAAGCTATAATATCAGGGAGTAAACTAGGCTATATTTTATCCCGGTATTCCCACAGGAACGGGAACTACGGGATAAAGCGACAGAAACTGAAGCGAAGCGAGGGCGGGTTGCTAGTTTAAAATAAGCGCTTTGCCTTGTGGTGGCGGACTAAGAATGCAATACACCACCCTCTCCCTAGATGTCGTGGATATTGTAAAATACAACTATGGAATATCTTATGCAGATAACACTTATGTAAAAGAAGAAAAACTGGACATAAAACACTATGCCAACTAGGGATGCAAACGATACATCGATTTTTGAAACATCGATGTATCGTTTCAATAAAAAAACATTGATGTTTGCCATCGATGTTCATTATTGTAAAACATCGATGTATCGATGTTATTTTATACGATGTTTCGATATCGATGTTTTGCCTCCATGATTTAAAATGTATGGTACTTTAAAGCAGAGCCTGCAAAAAAAGGTCCTCACATCACGCAAATGTTGGTGTTTCATGTAAAAATTATATTTGATTTAGCTAAAAAAAAGGTTGTCGTATAGATTTCAGGGCTTATTTTCAGGGCGATGTTTTTTGTACATCGATATTTGATATCAAACATCGATGTATCGGACGAACTGAACTGTATTCAACAGGAAGGAGAGTGGGCAGCAGCTCTCGCCGGGGAAATGTATGATATCTCACTGCGAAACCAACCCGCCTACCAAACGTGGCAACTACGTCATTATTCGTCATATGGCGAAGAAAAATGAGCTGTAGTCATGGCAACTCTGTTACCCTTGAGCGTCGTTGGATGCAGGTGCTACAATACCGCACTTTATGGTGAAGCATGAGGGGGGGGGGGGGGGGTCTATGTTCTGCAGTGGATATAATTATGTAACCTAATTTATGTAACTTAGATATAATTATGTTCAATAATAACTTGTAAAATGGTCAATCAACTTAATGAAAAAGCAAGAGTGGGACATGTCTTATGAAATTGTACCAAAATCTACCGAAGTATTGAGCAAAGTAATTTGCCTGAAATTTAGCTGAAAGAAAGAACGCCATCATTAGGCTCGATTGCCATCAAAGCGGAGAGGAGACTAGAGGAGATGTGTTTCAAAAAACCAATCAAATTTCTTTATTTCCACATCTCTCCGCTTAGTTTAGGTAGAAGTGATTCAAACGGAAAGGAGATATGTCTCATTTTTCAGATAGTGGGCTCTAAGAAAATCCGTTGTTAGTATTCAAGAAGTAGAAGATACCGGAAAGGAAAATAAGTAGGTCTATCTACAAAAAGAAATGAGATACCATCAAAAACAAAACTTGTAAAAAAAAGCCAAGCCTCGCAACTGAGTTCTTCTACCATAAAAAGTTGTAAGATCTATGTTATACCAAGTCGGTTAACTCATTCAGTCCCTGCTTAAGGGACCTTTCTTCTTAAGTTATTAAGTAAATAGCAAACCTAACAACTTATTATAGTGACTATATCAATATTAAAGATCTTTTATGTTTTAAATAAATAGATTGACTTGGCAATCGCACTACGTTTAGTACAATTTAATATAATATGTATTACTTATAATACGTATTAGATTGACCCGGACCAACTCCATCTGGTACCATTTGGGTCAACGATTACATTCCCAAGGAGGGTTGACGTCAGGCAGGCGGCCGGTCATAAAAGTCATTGCCGAAACTTTTTGCAATATGTCAAAACAGATGACATATTGCGTCGACCCCAAGTAATTGGGATAAGAGCAAGATGATGATGATGATGTATTACTTGTGAGGTACATTGTGTTTTCATGCGATTAACTTAATTTATTAAAATAAGTATTTATTTCTCATGTATACATATTATATGCATATTATATCCCTTATTAATTTTTTTTCTACACCCACGGGTAAGAGTTGGGGCGGTGAATTATATTCTTACTTCGTGACCATACTGAATCTCATATCATTGTTTGCTATGCTGTACTAATAGTTACCAGTCCATCCGTAGGCGACCTAGAATCGTTTATAGAAGAAATACATTCTATATTCATTTCAGAATCTCTAACAATGGTTAATATCTGGTTGACCAAGCTTCGCTCGACATATTTTTATCGAATTTATTTAGATATATATTATTAAAAAATAAAAAATAAATAATGAAAAATATATAAAAAATTACAAAAAGAGTATAATAATAACACCGAGATTCGAACCGACGCTGTTTGATTGACAAAATACCAAAATTAAGACCTGTCACCTTCCCATCTGAGCTATCGTAACTCATGACGTTGCCATCGAAATTTGAATCATATTCTTTTAAATCTAATGTCATTGTTTATTTTGCTAAAAACACGGACAAAACAACATTTTCTATAAATAAAACCTAGCTAGATCGATTTTTTGGACCCTAATCCTGTAGCATGTCAAGTTTCAACAAAATTCCGTTTCCGAAATCCTGAATATATATATATATACATATATATATATATATATATATATATATATAAATATATATATATATGCGGATCTGGTTGACCGAGCTTCGCTCGGAATATTTTTGTCGAATTTATTTAGATATATATTAATAAAAAATAAATAATGAAAATTATATAAAAAAAGTGCAAAAAGAGAATAATAATAACACCGAGATTCGAACCGACGCTGTTTAAATTAACATAATCCAAAATTAAAACCGCCCGCCTCCCCACCTGAGCTATCGGAACTCATGACATTGACAACGAAATTTGAATTCATATTCTTTTAAAATTTAATGTCATTGTTTGTTTTGCTAAAAACACGGACAAAACAACATTTTCTATAAATAAAACCTACCTAGATCGATTTTTTGGACCCGAAACCTCTAGTATGCCAAGTTTCAACAAAATCGTTGGAGCTGTTTCCGAGATTCTGAATATATATATATATATATATATATATATATATATATATACAAGAATTGCTCGTTTAAAGATATAAGATTTTAAATTATATGCTGGTCGGTGGGGATATGACGTGTGAAGTGTAAAACAAAAATAATTAAATATACATTTTATTAAACAAATTCCGTGTGGTGACGGAGTAAAAATACAATAGACCACTCCCTATCTTGCCTGTGTCGAAAAAGACGACTATGGGATATAATATGCACATAAGATCTGTGCAAGAGAAGAAAACTCGAAATGAAACTCTATATCATGTTTGACCAGCATGGTATAGAAGGTCAAATTTTCTCCAATTGTGGAGGAGGCCCGAGCCCAACAGTGGGACGTATGTGGGCTGCTATGATGATGATGAACAATTAATTTCAATGTCTAAAAATAGCAACTGTTTTAAGTTTTTTCTTCTGTTGGCAGTCCTCATGACGATTTTGTGTTTTTTTTTTTATATGATTTTTTAAATTCAAATAATTAAATTAATCAAAGTACATAACTTATGATCTATTGAACCTCAACATTGAATAATGTAATGAGCTTATTTTGTTTGAATTACGAAGGGATATGTATGTCTTTTAGGCTCTTTGTCTATATTTATAGTTATACAGGTCGAACTTAATCCCTACAAGTTAATACTTATAATATCATAAATTCTTCTTTGCCTATCCCTTTCCAATTATATTTGGGGTTGGCCTTCCGTATCATGCGACTCCAGGTCGCTCGGGCCTAGGTCGTCTCTCTGTTTATTTGGACTTCTTTAAAGTTCTTATTTACTATGGACATCCATGTGATTCGGGGTCTTCTTCGTCCTCGGGGTTACTACTATCATACAGGATAAAAAACTAATAATAAATCTCAAAATAATTTTATCAAAGTAATCAACACAAGTTAAGAAGTAGACACATGATTTTATCTACTATATTTTACATACGCAGCCAAGAAAAAAGAAACAGTTAATCTACGGTTATGGCTTTAACAATATAGATAGCGCTATATTCACATAAAACTGTTTCGTAATAGAAACTAAGAACAATACCATTGAATTTCTTGAATGGCTAGCGAATACTTATTATTTATGTTGTAAGGACATATTATCCGTGTGGTGACGGAGTAAGAATACAATTCACCACCCCCTATCTTACTCGTGGGCGATCGTACGAGACGACTAAGGGATATAAAACGCATATATCATCTATGCGAGAGAAGGAAAACTCGAAATAAAACCATATACCAACACGTCTGACCAGCGTGGTATAGTAGGTCAAGTACCCTTCCATTATGGAGGAGGCCCGAGCCCAACAGTGGGACATATATGGGGTGAGATGATGATGATGAAGGACATATTATCCGTGTGGTGACGGAGTAAGAATATAATTAACTACCTGTAGTTGAGGTAGAAGATAACTAAAGGGTTGCATACATGTTATTTGCATACTGTATGCAAGAGGAGGAAAACTCGAAGTAATAATATAATTAAAATTTTCATTGCCTCGCGATGAGAGATTATTAATACACCACTCCTTAGAATAATAACGTATAGAAGGATAGTGTCGGTACTTAAGCGATCAAAAACGTGAAGCCTAAAATATTACATGCGTGGAAGCGATTACACACGTACACACGCACACCACTATACAACAGAATTGCCTTGTACATAGTGATACTGTATACAAGAATACAATTCACCACGTCCGATGGCAAATTGTATTCTTACTCCATCAATACACGAATAATATGTCCTTACAACATACATCCCCTAGTGGTAGGACCACACTGTCGACAGTTATCTGTCTACAGTCGCGGGCCGGTCCGTCCGGGATAGTACCTACCACGCTCTCGCAGAAAATCGACGTCTGAGTAGTAGCAATTTGCTTCTGAGGGTGTTTGCGTGTGGAGGATTTTGCTAGTGCCTTTGGTATCACCGAGCTTCAATGCCCGCATTCACACTCCATTCACTTTCTTCGCAGTAGGCAGCGGCCTTGTAAAGGTCCATGAACGGCAGCAACACCTACCATCAGGTGTACTGTTTGCTCGTTTGCCACTGCTTGCAATAAAAAAAAAACAAAAAAATAACATAAACTCACTGGTATCGAATGTTGCGGTGTGTTTAATGAGAACCTATATCCCGCTGTGGGTCAAATGTGTGGGTATAGAGTTTTATTTCTAGTTTGCCATTACTTGCATAGAGACTACTATCTGCTTATTATATCGTAGTCTTTTACGACGCCCACGGATATGACATGGGCTAGATGGATTTGTATTCTTATTAGGTCACCACACAGATAAGTCATCATCATCTTGCTCTTATCCCAATCACTTGGGGTCGACGCATAAACAGTGTAATAAATAAACAGAATGACTTGCCAATCGCATGAAAACACAATGTACCTCACAAGTAATAGATATTATATTAAATTGTACTAAACATAGTGCGATTGCCAAGTCAATCTATTTATTTAAAACATAAAAGATCTTTAATATTGATATAGTCACTATAAGAAGTTGTTAGGTTAGATATTTACGCAATAACTTAAGAAGAAAGGTCCCTTAAGCAGGGACTGAATGAGTTAACCGACTTGGTATAACACGGATCTCTCAAATTTTTATGGTAGAACAACTCAGTTGCGAGGCTTGGCTTTTTTTACAAGTTTTGTTTTTGATGGTATCTCATTTCTTTTTGTAGATCATCATCATCATCTTGCTCTTATCCCAATTACTTGGGGTCGACGCAATATGTCATCTGTTTTGACATATTGCAAAAAGTTTCGGCAATGACTTTTATGACCGGCCGCCTGCCTGACGTCAACCCTCCTTGGGAATGTAATCGTTGACCCAAATGGTACCAGATGGAGTTGCTCCGGGTCAATCTAGGGCTCTTAGTCGTCTTTTACGACACCCACGAGCAAAGCAAGGGTTGGTAGTATTCGAAGCCACCACACAACACAAGTATTATATTAAAAAAAATATTATATTAAAAAAATATATTAATACGTGAAGCAAAAGCTTTGTACGAAAATTACGTGGACAAGTATGAAATTTGGCACAGTTGAAGTATATAATGAGGAGAAGTCCATAAAACTGAAATTTCATATAATAATGGATTAGAAATACATTAAATTCATTAAAAAAGGTATTACGCATACTACAACACAATCGCTACACATGTGTGTGTGTGTTGCGTAGCAACGCTTATACACTTTTGTTTACGGTTAAAATCTCTGGTCGAACTGAATGTCAAACAATCATAATTATGATGACAACGTCTAATAGAGATTTGTGTTTATATATTAGTTACTAGCAACCCGCCCTCGCTTCGCTTCGGTTTTAGTGGTTTTACCCACGTAATTCCCGTTCCCGTGAGAATACCGGGATAAAATATAGCCTAGTTTACTCCCTGATATTATAGCTTTACATTGGTGTAAGAATTTTTGAAATCGGTCCAGCCGTTTTGAAGATTACCCGGAACAAACAGACAGACAGACAAAAATTTTTAATCTGTATTTTAGGTATAGGTGTCGTGCAAATAACCCTGTGAGCATGAAAAAAGCCTATTATTTTGACATTACAAACGGACACTCTAATTTTATTTATTGGTATAGATTGTTATTTTCCTCGCAAATGCAAACGCTACGTCCCGCAATTTTTAAAACTGTAATATCTTCGAAAATATTCATTTAAATAATATGCTGTAAGGGGCCATATAGATCTATATTAAATTAACAATGTATTTAAGGTATTTAATTGGATAAGGATTAATGCTGTATTGGTTAAAATCGCTTCGAAAATTAGCCATTATTTGTCGTAAAAAGTAAATAACAAAAAAATGTTATTGTGGGATATCCATAAGAGATAGACATATACCATCGCGGAGTTTTCTGTAGACCTTTTCAATGTGTACAATACTTAGTACATTATTTTGATAAATCTCGTAGGGTTCAGCCAGCGTTTGCAATGTAAGCGAAAAAAATCTAATTATTTTCGACATCACATTAGAAATCTCAAAAATAACAGTATTTCTCCACTATTTAATGGATGTTATTATACATATAAACCTTCCTCTTCAATCACTCTATCTATTAAAAAAAACTGCATCAAAATCCGTTGCGTAGTTTTAAAGATTTAAGCATACATAGGGACATGGGGACAGAGAAAGCGACTTTGTTTTATAATATGTAGTAATGATTAGTGAAATACAGCTTGCTTAATTTACAATTATACATAAATAAAATTAAAAGAAAATTGTGTAGCACAAAAATTAATTAAAATGAATTATGGCCGAATTTCGACCTCATGGCGACCACTAGTTGTATTAAATACTTCAACGATACCATTACAAGGCATATTATGAAAGGTCATCGAAAACAATTGGATAACTAAAAACTAAAATTTAAATGCGCTAATATAAATAATTTAATTTCATTCAAACAGCGTAAATACATTACTTGCGTTACACAATAACACTTATTTTAAATAACATGTTAATGACATAACCTCTAGGAGTCAACTGCGTCATTTGTTTAAATACCATACATAACCGCCCTTATAATCCGCGTAGGGATAAGAATACAGAGGTCGCTACTTCAAAGTACCCTGCAGAAGTTGTAAAATCCGCTAAAGGATCAACAGGACAGTGAGACTTCCCAGCCTATCGTGCTAGTGTTGGTGGTTCCAATCCCATGCAGGCCTACACTTAGTACGAACCACAAACTGTTGTTATGAATATGGATGTAATATTTTTTTTTTTGCGCCTCATGCCGCCCTAGCCGAGGCTGCGGGTGACATGACCGGGGATTAGTCCGTCACCCGCCGAGAGGCCGACCACGTGAGGAAAGACCGACGTCCGCCCCCGAGGGAGGGACGTCGGTCGATGGGAGAGTACCCCAAATAGGGGGTATGCCGTCGGGCCGACCACTGATGACAAGTAACCCTGCTCCGGTGGTCGGCCCAACGATGAAGGCGACGTGCACGTGGGGTGGGCGGGTGTGCGTGCTTACGCCCCTCTGTCACCCCGGACGGAGTGGAGCGAGAAGCGCACCGACGGCAGCCCACCCCCAAAAAAAAAAAGTAGATGTAATTTTTGTCCGTTAATTAGTTAATTATATTTTAAAATGAAAGGAAGGGAGATCCACCACTTACCCACGGTAATCAATATACCGCACACCACAATAGAAGGAATACAGAATAGGATTAAGGTGGACTAGAAAATAAGGAAATCTTACTCTCAAGTGATGAGCACCTTCCAGAACATCAACTTGCAATTTTCCGCAAAACTTCGAATATTTGTTCGACATGTGTTTCGCCTCTAAACGAGGCATCCTCAGGATGGTTCGGCTTCAAATGGGCTCAATTAATTTATTATGTTTGTAAAGTCCTCTGCACTACAAAATAAAATTTCTTTCTTTCTTTCTTTCAACACAAAGATTATTTCTTTAGTGCAGTGTTGTCTTTTATAAATAAAAAGTAACAGTGTTTTACTGAGAAACTTTTTTTTATTGCTGTTAGTGGCTGTTCATTAACCTTTACCAGGCCACTGCCTATTGTGAAGATAATGAAGTTTTGTAAATGCGAGCAATGAGATTCGGTGATACTAAAGGTATCACCAAAACCCACCACAGCAAACACCCTCACAAAGTTGGGCTTCCGGCTCCCTCGTTTACCGAACGAAGTGTATGTACGAATAAATTGCTACTACTCAAACGTCTATTTTCTGGTACTACCCCGGACGGACCGGTTGTGGACAGCGACTGTCGACAGTGTGGTCTTACCAAGTATGATACTAAGGTATCAATATCAACAAACTCTTGCTCATCAATTCTTCCAATTATTAATAGTTTTTACTTTACCATTAATTTGCCGACGAAATATTTATTTATTTAGAAAACCAACAGCGATACATATAATAAATTACATGATTTGTGTTCTACAGTATTCTATGACTAATAATAGATTTCTCTGAATAACTAGGGTACATTTAAATATATGCGAACGGACTACAAATTAAATTTAAAAAAGAAGAAAAGAAAAATACAGCATTACATTTAATTACAAAAAATAAAGAAACTTAATTAACATATTTGATTACAAAAAATAAAGAAACTTATTTAACACAACAATATAATTTATTGAGCTAAGTGGTAAGAGCATATTTGCTTGTCATTTGCCTTTCTTTATCATTTTTATTAACTGAGCTTTAAATGTAGGTTTAGTACAGTTAAATATATCAACTTGAGAAAAGTCAGTGTTGTATGTTCGAGCAATACGGGTCAGTACGCAATTTTTAGCATAGTCGAGTGCCGAGGCACGTGTAACATTGGGGTGTGACGAGTGCGCCGCAAGGGAGTGTGAAAAGTAACCTGTGCGACCAACTCCGGGCAGTCTATGCGCCCATTGAGTATGTCGTAAAGCAAGCACATATCCAATATTTTACGCCTTTCATCAAGGGTTAAAAGATTATATGTCCTACAGCTATTTTCATAAGACATTGAGGGTTTACGTAGGCGATAGTTAAGGTGGTTAATGAATTTTCTTTGAACCATTTCTAGCTGATTTTTGTGTGTGATATATTGAGGTGACCAAATTGGACACGCGTATTCCAAGACACTGCGCACATATGCAAAATATACCGCCCTCAGAGCTCCGATGTCTTTGAATACTTTACATGACCTAAGAACAAACCCTAAATTCTTGTAAGCTTTTCTGCTAACAAAGTCAACATGATCTGAGAACGTTAATTTATGATCAAAAATAACACCTAAATCCCGAACTAAGTTCGCTTTATTGATGACAACTCCATTAAAAGTATACGAGTAAATTATAGGCATTTTTTTACGTGTATAACTAATACCTTGACATTTCGTGACATTTACTACAATCTTATTTTTTATGTAACTATGTTTAGACCCGGAACTTCATGGGCAGTAATAATTATCTGATAGGTAATAATTATTTCGCTAAATCAGCGAAGCGTTATGGTCAATGTGTTAGTAAGACTAGTTTTATTAATAAAAGAAGTGTTATTAACTCAAATTATACGCTATATAACTTTAAAATTATAGTTCAGAGAAAATACAGTTTAAAAAGTTAATGTTTAGGTTTAGGACCTTCTGGGTCAAGAATAAAATGTGTAGCTATCTATTAACTTAACCGTTAAAGTAGTGAAAACCGACAGAGGAAGAATCAATCAAGTGAAAAAAAAATACAGACAAATTGAGAACCTCCTCCTTTTTGAAGTCGGTTAAAAAGAAGTGCTTTCTTGGCAACTCATTCTTCAACACCATATTTAGATTTATATCCATACTTAGGTTTATGCCATCATCCATGAGTAATCTTAACATATAGATGGATGAAAACTGAGAACTCCAATTCCTAAATTTTGCTTTTTTTTAACAAATCACCCTGCACTAAAATAAAGAAATATTTTTAAAAGCTTTTATTTAACTTGCCCTGTTAGTATGCTAGTATGGGACAAATCTTGCGAGTTAAATTAGAACCACTTCCTGTCGTTAGATTAGGTTGAAATTTGGTTTACTTACGTAATTTTGGTGACAATGCAATAATATGGTACCATGAAGCTGGTCTCAAGATGGCGTCGGAAGGTGGCTATAGGAACTCCTAAACTAAACAAGATAAAACCGTCGAGTTTGGACTCGTTTAAATAGTCTTTTTTTTTATGGGTGGGCTTTTTTTTTTTTTTTTTGGGTGGGCTGTGGTCGGCGCGCCTCCGCACCACTCCGTCCGGGGCCATAACCTACCCGTACCCACGTCGCCTTCGTCGTTGGGCCGACCACCGGAGCAGGGTGACTTGTCGTCAGTAGCCGGCCCGACGAAATACCCTTTCGGCTACCCTCACCTCTCGACGTCCTTGTCCCGGGACGTCGGTCGTCGTCGCACGGTCAGCCTCTCTGCGGGTGACGGACAAAAATCCCCGGTCCAGTCACCCACGGCCCCGGCTAGGGCGGCATCAGGCGCGGGCTCGTTTGAATAGTCTTAACAAGTTTTCATTGTTTTAGAGCATTTAAATAAATGCTTGTTTTTAATTAATTCTAATTATTATTTTATTCTCTTTATATTTCACGGAACTTTGCAAATACACAATTAATGGACGCAAATTGAACCTACACTCCGAACAAGGTTTTCTGTACTGCATAAAGTATGGTCCTGCTTGGGAATCTAAGTCGCGACAGCTACTACGGTAATATCTTAGCCATAATCCTATGCAGTTAAAGCATCAGTAGAAATAACTCCATAATGGACAATTAGACAACTTCTTGGCCAACGACCTTGAATACAATAAGTACAGTACAAAGGTAACTGAATTAATTTACCACACATCGAGTTTTATTTCGAATCAAATCAAATAATTTATTATATTACTAGCAACCCGCCCTCGCTTTGCTTCGGTTTCAGTCGTCTTTCCTGCGTAGTTCCCGTTCCCGTGGGAATCATCATCATCTTGCTCTTATCCCAATTACTTGGGGTCGACGCAATATGTCATCATTTTGACATATTGCAAAAAGTTTCGGCAATGACTTATATGACCGGCCGCCTGCCTGACGTCAATCCTCCTTGGGAATGTAATCGTTGATCCAAATGGTACCAGATGGAGTTGGTTCGGGTCAATCTAGGGCTCTTAGTCGTCTTTTACGACACCCACGAGCAAAGCAAGGGTTGGTAGTATTCGAAGTCGCTACCACACAGCTACCGGGATTAAATATAGCCTAGTTTACTCCCTTATAGCTTTCCATTGGTGAAAGAATTTTTGAAATCGGTCCAGCCGTTTTGAAGATTACCCGGAACAAACAGACAGACAGACAGGCAAAACCTAAAAGCCTATTATTTGGACATTACAAACAGACACTCCTATTTTATTTATTGGCATAGAAGCCATATAAAGGCACTCTTCTGTGTGGTGATAAGACGACTACGAGATGCAATAGGCATATAACATCCATGGAAGTGAAGGGAACCTCGAAATAAAACCCTATACCAAGCCAATTAACCAGTGTGGTATAGTAGGTTAATTTCTCTCCTATTATGGAGGTGGCTCGAGTTCAACAGTGGGACATATATGAGTTGTGATGATGACGATGACGAAGGATCATTATTAGATTGATTATTTAAATTTTTGTTTGAAATAATTAATCTAATTCTTCTTCTTAGTCGGTTCGTTCTTGATAAAACGGTCGTGATCATCATGTAGCATGGGATGAGGCAGATGTTATTTGCTTCACGATATTTTGCCATGTTTCTCTGTTTGAGGACATCCTAGTACACTCATTTAAAGGACCACCCACAGCACATCTTATCTGGTCAGTCCATCGCCTGGGTGACCTCCCACGCGGCCTATTGCATTTCACCTTGCCCTGGATAATGAGGCGTTCTATGCACTGGCCATCCCGTCTGGAAACATGTCCGAAAAATTATAGTATGCGAGACTGTACTATAGAAAATAGACGCTGCTTGATGCCGAGTTCTGGAAGTATCGAAATGTTGGTTCAAAATTCGGTCCATGATACTCCAAGCATTTTTCTCCAGCACCATATCTCCAGCGCGTCTATCAGTTTCCTTTCCACTTCGCGTTACGTCCATGTTTTCCGCAGCATATAGAAATATGGGGAAGATAAGGGTTCGTACGAGTCTAGTTTTTGTGGCCTTCGTGATATTTCGATTCCTCTTTTTTTTCTTCTTAACCATTGCTGCTCTTGTGATGGCCATGCGTCTTTTTATCTCATCTATGCAACTGCCATTGTTTGAAATTAAGGTTCCAAGATATACATATATAACTTTGGACAAAATCTAATTATCTATATATAATATACTAGCAACCCGCCCTCGCTTCGCTTCGGTTTCAGTCGCTTTACCCGCAGCGTAGTTCCCGTTCCTGTGGGAATACCGGGATAAAATATAGCCTATATTACTCCTTGATATTATAGCTTTCCATTGGTGAAAGAATTTTTGAAATCAGTTCGGTGGTTTAAGCGTGAAAGCGTTACAAACAAACAAACAAACATCCTTACTTTCGCATATATAATATTAGTATGGATTTGGGCAGGCTGTGGTCTTGACGCACGCCGTCGGGTAATAAAGAGGCCTTGCACGGCCTCATAACCCACAGTATTCCCTCCCCTTAGCTATTGGGCCAACCTCTGATACTGAGTTCCTTGACTAGCTGGTTACTCTTTCGGGTACTGTCCCTTCCCAGCGCCTCCCACAGCCCAGGGCGTCGCCCTTACTCGTATCACCTGTATAACCTTTACCTGTACGTAATATATTGAATTTGTTTCATTGTTTCCCCTATGTGGTGACCTTTTCTTACTTTAACCACATTCCAAAAGATAGTAAGTGCGAAATCCTGAATGCCAAGGTTCAAGTTTAAAAAAATTACACTTTTAATAACTCGAAAATAGACGTCCTCTGCTTTTAGACTATACGTGCAAAAGTCGTTGACCGCAATATCTTAATTCTTCAGTAATGATTTTATTTTTACTATCGATTTTATTGTTGCTACAGATCGACTTACAATTTTTACTGGTCTATAGTACATAAGTTTAAACTTCCGTGGGGTGATGGAGTAAGAACACAAATCACCACTCCCTATCTTGCCCATGAATGTTGCAAATGACGAGTAAAGGATATATTAGGTATACTAGCAACCCGCCCTCGCTTCGCTTCGGTTATAGTCGTTTTACCCGCGTAGTTCCCGTTCCCGTGGGAATACCGGGATAAAATATAGCTTAGTTTATGCCCTGATATTATAGCTTTCCATTGGTGTAAGAATTTTTTAAATCGGTTCAGGCGTTTTGAAGATTACCCGGAACAAACAGACAGACAGACAGACAAAAATTTTTTAATCGCTATTTTAGGCATAGGTGTCGTGCAAATAACCGTGTGAGCATGAAAAAAGCCTTTTATTTTGACATTACAAACAGACACTCCAGTTTTATTTATTGGTATAGATAATATCTATGCAAGAGAAGAAGAATAAAACTCGAAATCCAACCTGTCTGATCAGCATGGTATAGTAAGGTCAATTTTCCTCCCATTGTGGAGGAGGCACAAGCCCAGCAGTGGGACATATGTGAGCTAAGATTATAGTATACAACTAGACTAAGTAATCAAAGGAAGTTTGAAAGTTACACCAGTTATAAAAATGTTACAAAGTAAATTCTTGACGTGGTATGGTCATATGATGGAAGGGGATGAAAGAAATAATGTGAGAAATATTTTAATTATGAATATTGGAGGCTTACAGCCTCCAATATTCATAAGGGTGAGGGAAGACCAAAGACGAGATGGGTGGACTATGTGAAGCATGAAATAGGTAAAGACATTGACAGAACTGTAAGGAAGGGGTAGATATTTCTTCCCTCCCAATTGAGTTAAAAGCAGGATGATGATGATGACATAGTATGCGAAAACCTCGTTAAAGATGATGTCATAATCGCCACCCTTAGTAGACATATTGGCGATCGCTGCTACCCATTCTCCGAGTGATAGGAAGGTAAAGTATGATAATGCATTGTACCCTTTTGTTTTTGGGTGGGCTGTGTTCAGGACAAACGCCGTCCATTTCATCCGGGACTACGGAAGGACGACAGGCGCCCCATAACTCACCGAATTTCCTCCCCTTCGCTATTGGGCCGACCACCGGTAAACGCATTGTACCCTTAATTACGTCATTACACAGAAAAATCGGTGATGGTGATTTTTGGCCTAAGAATTAGTTAACGACTACATAGAAGGTCGCCCGAGTAGTAAACAACAAAAAACAATATTTTATATTTTGTTTTTATAATATAAATTTGCCACAGAATCATCATCATCTTGCTCTTATCCCAATTACTTGGGGTCGACGCAATATGTCATCTGTTTTGACATATTGCAAAAAGTTTCGGCAATGACTTTTATGACCGGCCGCCTGCCTGACGTCAACCCTCCTTGGGAATGTAATCGTTGACACAAATGGTACCAGATGGAGTTGGTCCGGGTCAATCTAGGGCTCTTAGTCGTCTTTTACGACACCCACGAGCAAAGCAAGGGTTGGTAGTATTCGAAGCCGCTACCACACAGCAAATTTGCCACAGAATATCGAAACAATAATTTCCGTCTAACAATAATAATAAAAACAGAACTTTAATACAATAGCAGTTATGTAAATTGTTAATTTTTTAGCCAACAACACAATAAAGCTAACCAATACAAGTATATTACTATTTTATTCTTTTTTTTTCCGTGTTGTGACTGAGTAAGAATACAATTCAACACTCCCTATCTTGCCCGTGGATGTCTTACGACTATGGGATATAAACTGCACATAATATCTATGCAAGAGAAGGAAAACTCCTAGGTAGTAGGTCAAATTCCCTCCCATTGTGGAAGAGGCCCGAGCCCAACAGTGGGACGTATGTAGGCTGCGATGATGATATTATTTTTAACGTAAAAACGTTATGATATATTGTTTCGAATTAATAAAAGTATTTATTAATGAAAGAATCGTAATCATGGGGAGTGCTCCGAGGAACTGTTTAACTTGGTACCACCGTCACCATTCCACCAACGTACCACTCGACATCGTAGCAGGGTTCATCCATTTCACCTGGAAACGTTATGGTCTTCAACTGTACGTTTCCAGCGATCATTTCTCCCACGTACGTGCAAGCTCTGGAATGAACTACCTGCTGCTGTGTTTCCCGAGCGCTATGACATGTCCTTCTTTAAACGAGGTTTAATAAGAGTATTTCCTTCACGGTAGGCAGCGGCCTTGCTGTGCCCTTGGTATTACAAAGGTCCATGTGCAGCAGTTTCACTTACCATCAGGTATGCTGCTTGCTCGTTTGCCACCGTTGGCAATAAAAAAAAAATCAAAATCATGAGAGGCGGAGTTTCAAGTTCATTCAACACTTATTTTCCATCGACGTAACAATAACATCTTTAACCGGGCTCTAAAATCTATTAATAAAACAACAGTATCAATAATTTGTCTGTATTATTCCATGACTAAATATAAATCTATTTTAACAACCAAATACAATTTAATATTCGATAACATTTATTCAAATTGAATTTTATGTTAGAAGAATTATTATGTACGTGACTAGTCAATAAAACTATTAAAACGCAAATATTTGAACGTTTAATGTAAATTTTTGTTGATTTACTTTTGAATTAATTCAGCGGTCTTATTTTGCTTTAAAGTGTTACCAGTTTTTCTCATAGTAAAACTAGGAAATGACGTCACACTGTATCTATCTATATATAAATACGTGAAGCAAAAACTTTGTACCCCTTTTTACGAAAATTACGTGGATGGACAAGTATGAAATTTGGCATATTTGATGTATATAATGAGGAGAAGTGCATAAAACTGAAATTTCATATAATAATGTATTAGAAATGCATTAAATTCATTAAAAAAGGCATTACGCACACTACAACGCAATCGCAACACACACACACAGACACGTTTGTGTGAGTGTGTTGCGTGGCAACACTTATACACTTTTGTTTACGGTTAACATCTCTGGTCGAACTAAATGTCAAACAATCATAATTATGATGACAACGTCTAATACAGATTTGTGCTTATATATTATAGTCCATAAAATATAGCTTGATCTCTGTGACAGATGTCAAAGAAACCAACGAAGTAAGTTTGAATGAGCGACATGTTTACAATTTCATTTTGTATCAAATATATTTTCGTTCTTTTCGTGCTAGTTTTATTGCAACTGTATTGCAATATATTATAAATATAAAAATATTAATATTCATGCCGAATATGTACCTCGTAAGTACTAGAATACCTAGTAAACATTTTATACATAAATGACGCTTACGCACGTACAAGGTCATACTGGACTGAAAATAAAAAAGGGATGGGACAGTCGATATACGTAAATCGATAACCGATTTTTATTAAATTATTCATAAAAGAAATAAAGTCAATACAGCACCTATATAAAACGTTAAACATATTTGTTACAATTAAAACAGACAGTTACATTACAAAATACATAAATTGAATTAATTCAACATTAAAAACCTACTTTTCATCTTAGAATAAATGATAATATTATGTACGTATAATTGTGAATAAACTAGACATATTTATTTATAAAATAGTCGTAATTGATCGATAGATTTAACGGCTCTTCCTATTTTGGCAAAAAATGATAAATGTTCTAGCAGAAACGCTCCAGTGATGACGATAATAGTAACCTAGACCTTGATTGTACTCCTTTTGAATAATTAGAACAGTCAAAAAACAGTTTTTGTTTGAAATAAATTCAAAAAGATTTTCATTGATTGTATTTTAATTATAATAGAAAATCACGATTATAAAAATAAAGAGTCTTATCGATAAAAAACTACGGACTTTATCGTAATCGTGACAGCACTAGGGACAACTGTCACAGAGATCATCCTATATTTTATGGACTATAGTTATTAGTGAAATACAGTTTGCTCAATTTACAATTATACATAAATAAAATTAAAGAAAATTGTGTAGCAGAAAAATTAATTAAAATGAATTATGACCGAATTTCGACCACACGCCGACCACTAGTTTATTATTATTACCAGTCATTTAAATTTATTTTTCTGTTACACTATTTTATTTTTAATTATAAATCCTTATTTATAAATTCGAAAGTAAGTTTGTTTGTTACACTTTCACGCTTCAACTAACGAACTATAGAAATATATGTACAATAGTAAATTAAGCAAGCTGTTTTTCACTAATAATAAAGTATAAGTACAAATATCTATTAGACATTGTCACCATGTTTGACATACAGTTCGACCAGAGACTAATCATAAACAAAAGCGTATAAACACAATATGTGTCTGTCTATTGCATACTAGTGTGCGTTATGGTTTTAGGTTTACGTAACTAAAGGGTGAAAACGGGACACTATTACTAAGATTTCGCTGTCTGTCCGCCGTCTGTCTATTGTCAGGCTGTATCCCAAGAACCGCGATAGCTACACAATTGAAATTTTTACAAATTATGTATTTCTATTGCCGCTATCACAACAGATACTAAAAAGAAAATAAAATAAGTATCTAAGGGCTCCCATATAACAAACGCGATATTTGCCCCTTTTTTGCTCGATATCGATAATGGCAACAGGTAGGAACTTGAAATATTCACAAAATACTCAGTTGTATTTTCACTTTAAGAGTAGTAGGACCACACTGTCGACAGTTATCTGTCTACAGTCGCGGGCCGGTCCGTCCGGGGTAGTACCACACTAAGCAAAAAATCGACGTCTGAGTAGTAGCAATTTGTTACTGCGCTTCGTTCGGTGAGTGAGAGAGCCGGAAGCCCAACTTTCTGAGGATGTTTGTGTCTGGAGGGTTTTGGTGATGCCTTTAGTATCACCGAGCCTCAATGCACGCATTCACACTCCCTTCACTTACTTCGCGGTAGGCAGCGGCCTTGTAAAGGTCCATGAGCGGCAGCAACACTTACCACCAGGTGTACTGTTTGCTCGTTTGCCACCATAAGCAATAAAAAAAAAAAAAACTTGTATTATAAATAACTTTTATGACACCCACGGGCAAAAGATGGGATGGCGAATGGTATTCTTACTCCGTCACCACACGAATAATATTTTTAACAAGCAACCCGCCCTCGCTTCGCTTCGGTTTCAGTCGTCTTTCCTGAATAGTTTCCGTTCCCGTGGCAATACCGAGATAAAATATAGCCTGGTTTACGCCCTGATATTATAGCTTTCCATTGATGAAAGAATTTTTGAAATCGGTCCAGCCGTTTTAAAGATTACTCGGAACAAACAGACAGATAGACAAAAAATATAAAGTGTATTTTAGGCATATATATAGTGCAAATAACCGTGTGAGCATGAAAAAAGCCTATTATTTTGACATTACAAACAGACACTCCAATTTTATTTATTGGTATAGATATTTTATAATATTATTCTAATCAAAATAATTCTTCCGTTTCTATTTTTTTAGAAGACAGCTTATGACTTGATGACGTGCAATTCCCGTCGCTCGTAGATGTCATAAAAGACGACTAAGAGATATATTATAGCATATTGTATATGCATATAACATCTATGCAAACGAAGGAAAATTCGAAATAAAACCCTATACCAACATCTTTGACCAGCGTGACATAGTAGGTGGTTAGAGCCCAGTAATGGGACGTATATGAGCCGATAAGAAAAACCCCCCACCATTCATAATCCGTGTGGTGACGGAGTAAGAATACAATTCACCACCCCACGACACGAAGCATGTGCGAATACCGATGGGCAATGGCCCAAAAATAGTGGATCGTGTTTCTTCGTATGTCTTCTTTATTTTTATATCAAACTAGCAATCCGCCCTCGCTTCGCTTCAGTTATAGGTTATAGTCGTTTTACCCGCGTAGTTCCCGTTCCCGTGGAAATACCGGGATAAAATATAGCCTAGTTTACGCCCTGATATTATAGCTTTCCATTGGTGAAAGAATTTTAGAAATCGGTTCAGCCGTTTTGAAGATTACCCGGAACAAACAGACAGACAAACAAAAATTTTTTAATCGCTATTTTATGCATAGGTGTTGTACAAATAACCGTGTGAGCATGAAAAAAGCCTATTATTTTGACATTACAAACAGACACTCCAATTGTATTTATTGTTATAGATTAAGTCATTGAATTTTTACCCTCATTATAATATTTGGTACAAACTTTTAGTTTTCAGGACAAATCAAATTATACAGTAACATTGAAAATTCAAGATGGTTGTCGTCATAGAATGGCTTATTACGAATTTTTACTACATCTCCAATAAGTATGGTATTAGATGCCACCTAATAGGTGATTGGGCTTGAATAGTAGAATACGCTATAAAAAAATTAAATCCAATATCGTATTAAATATCCAACAAAATCACCTATTACATATTTTACATGTGAAATGTTTCTTGGGAGAACTTTGGATCTGCAACTTTTGTGTGATCAAAATTCGCGAGAAAAAGAGTTTAAGGGGTGATCAAATGTATAAAAGTACTATATTTCAAACAATTAAGACTAAAGCAGATCCCATAAGCGGTACCCAATCACCAGTTAACTACTTTTTTTTTTTGGTTGGGTTACGTTCGGCGCACTCCTCGCACCATTGCGTCCGGGGCGACAGAGGGGCGTAAGCACGCATACCCGTAATCCACCCATTTAGCACGTCACCTTCGTCGCTGGGTCGACCACCGGTGCAGAGTTCCTTGACTTCAGTGGTCGACCCGACGGAATACCCCAGTCCGGTCACACGCAGTTTCTGTTAGGGCGGCATCAGGTGCAACCATTTAACCACTAGAGCATACAATTCATCAATTCTTATCTTGCTTAAGTTTATAAAATCTACACGACGCTTAAGGGATATAGTTTGCAGAAAACATGGTTATACTCGTTAGAAAAGGCAAACTCAACATAAAACTTGGGTTGGTGTAAGCAGCAACTGTTCTGGATAACGTGGTAATAGTAGGTTAATTTTCCTCCCATTGTTGAGGAGGCTCAAACCCAGTGAACGTATATGAGTTAAAACATGAAGAAAAAGAAGGAAGAATTCATGAATCATATTTTTACTTCGTCATCTGTAGAACGTTATGATACGGAAAAATTATCATATTCTATATTGCTTATGGAGGCAGAATACAATTACAATACTATCAATTATAAGAACACATCAAACAAAGGCCAATTTGTTAAAGGTCAACGATCGAGTCGTAACGTTTATTTGTTTTAAACGATACAGATTGATTATTGTTTAATTTATTGGTGTGATAAGCATTCAATGAGATAGTAAGCGAGGCCGATTTAGCACGTGCCGTTAGCATTAGTACAGACGTAGGGGCTGTGAATATTTGTTTTATATGATTTTTTTTATCTATATGGGTGCTGTGGCTAGAGGAGAGGTTCTACTACGAAAATAACACGAAGACCTATTTGATGATGGACTATTTGTCTATTTAGTAAAAAAACCTTTAGTATTCAACCAGCGAACTGACTCTAGTATTGGACATATTCATTTATGGTATGGGGTCCATTAGAACGATTAGCTATGCACCCGAAATTAAAGGTATTCTAATTGATATATTTTGGTGATAGTTTTTTGAACGATGATCGTCGAATATTTATGTTGATTCCAAACATTTGAATATTAGAACTTCAACTTTTATCTTCTTAATACCTTGAAATTTTAATTCGCAGAGAGCTTTGTTTAGTTTGATTACTGGTTATGATTTAATTGCAACCCATCTGGGTTACTCTGACGATAAAACTCTTCTATAATGACAAAGTGAGGCATAGGATCCGTCGCCGCTGTTCTATATCTGACTTAACCTTAGTAATATTACAAAGCTGAAGAGCGCTTTCATAATTACTTTCATAAATAAAACGTAGAATAAAATAAATCTATACAATTTTAACCACTTGTGTAAACTATTTTTATTAACTGATACAACAAATAGTCTTATTGTTAAATTAGTCTTCTGCGAGGCAGTAGTCTCGCGAAAGGAGACGGCGAATCGCTTGTGCGAGGAGCGCAGCCTCGATGAGGCGATCCGCCGCCGGCGACTGGGGCGGCGTAGGCGCGAATACCTGCGCCTCTTGCCGCCCTAGCCGAAGCCGCGGGTGACGTGACCGGGGAATTAGTTCATCACCCGCTGAGAGGCCGACCGCGTGAGAAAAGACCGACGTCCTCCCCGAGGGGGGGACGTCGGTCGATGGGAGAGTACCCTAAATAGGGGGTATTCTGTCGGGCCGACCACTGACGTCACCCTCCGGAGTCACCCTCCTCCGGTGGTCGGCGCAATGACAAAGGCGACGTGCATCGTGGGTGGGTTGCGGGTGTGCGTGCTTACGCTCCTCTGTCGCCCCGGACGGAGTGGTGCGAGAAGCGCGCCGAAAGAGGCTAAATATAGTGTCATCAATTTTATTTACCTTATAAATTAGCTCGTAATACTATTTGTTTCTAGGAACACAATAAATAAATAAATACAAAGCGTCACTCACTATTCCCTGCAGGCGTTTGTATGCGACAGAGTAAACATATTACTGCAGAATAGTTAAATCTTAAAATAAAACCTAGCGATAATACATTAGAGCACTTTTTGACATGACAACGTCTAATAAATCGATGAACGCTAGCTGCAAGCATGAAAAAGTGTCCCGTTACGCTCATTGTTTTATTATTAAGTACTATGCGATTCAGCTATACTAAAGCGCGCCATCTACCGATGCGAAAGGATTTCAAATATATTCATTTAGTACAATGCGATTCGCTAAACTGAACAGCGCCATCTATCGAGACTTATGGTAATTGCCGACCAAAGTATGCAGTCATTTCATCAATGTTTTGTTATGACGTTATCACGTTAAACTATCATCCGTAAACCGACTTTACAGACAACCATGTTTTCTATAAGTACTATGAATGAAACTCAAGTCCAATTAAAGTATATATAATTCTAGGAACCGCAAAATTCCAAATACATAAATGCGTATGCTTGAATATAATTTTACAATTTTACTGAAATTAAATCAGCCGTAACACAGGGATCTTTAAGGATTAGAATGATATTATTATTTTATTATTATCACTATCTCAGTCCATTAAGTCACACTGTTGCGCTCCTCTTCCATAATGGGAGGGAAATTGACTTACTATACTACGCTGGTCAAACATGTTGGCATCGGGTTTTATGTCAAGTTTTCTTTTTCTTGCATAGTTGTTTTCTGCGTAATATATCCCTTAGTCGTTTTTCACGACACCCATAAGTAAGAGATGGGATGATAAATTATATTTTTACTCCGTCACCACACGGACAACGATATTTTAGCAAACAATTAAAACAAAACAATAAATTATAACCCTAATTTACAATACAAACATTCTTTGCATGTTAATTACGAAAAAAACCTCACGTGCACTTGATTTGTAATTACAAAATTGTACAAACTTTACATATTTTAATAATTTATTTGTAATGTTAAAGTACATCATGACTTGCTAAAACTAATTCCAAGACAAGTTATGCGGTTAATGATGAATCCTTTTTGTTCAATCAAAGATTACAAAATCGCTTTTCATGGTTGTATAAAAATTTAATCCTATTTATTCAATCCGAGATTTCAAAATGCTTTTCAGTGTTGTACCTAAATTAAATGGGGTTTTCTATCTACTTAATTTATCCACATTTACAAAATATTTAATGGCTATTCTAGTAGTTAACTCATGATCGGATACCGCCCCAAGCGGTCTGACCGGGCCATAATTTTTTGTATTATAGTTGACCTGCAACCCGCCCTCGCTTCGCTTCGGTTTCAGTCGCCTTACCCCGCGTAGTTTTCGTTTGCGTGGGAATACCGGGATAAAACGTAGCCTATGTTACTCCCTGATATTATAGCTTTCCATTGGTGAAAGATTTTTTGTAATCGGTTCAGTGGTTTAAGCGTGAATGCGTAACAAACAAACTTACTTTCACATTTATAATATTAGTAAGGATTGATATTTTCCCTGTGGTGACAGAGGGCATACAATTCATCACCCCCCAATCTTGGCAATATATGTCATGAAAGATGATTAAGTTATATATAATATGCATATAACATACATGCAAGAGAAAGAAAACTCGAAATAAAATACCATATTAACCTGTCTGACCAGCGTGGTATGTAAATTTTCCTCCTAGTTTTGATGGAGGCTCAAGCCCAGTAGTGATGACTTTTTTTAAGAATCCTGCTCTGATTCGAAATGTAACATACTAGAGCTAATATTTTGACCACTGATATCAAGTAACCCTGCTCCGGTTGGTCGGCCCAACGACGAAGGCGACGTGCAGCGTGGGTGGGTTGCGGGTGTTGCGTGCTTACGTCCCTCTGTCGCTCCGGACGGAGTGGTACGAGGAGCGCGCCGACCGCAACCCACCAAAAAAAAAGAGCTGATATTTTCATCTCAACCCAAATACGTCCCACTATTGGGCTCATAATCCGTGTGGTGATGGAGTAAGAATACAATTCACTACTCTACATAAAAGACGACTAAGGGAAATAATAAGCATATTAACATCTATGCCAAAGAAGATAAACTTGAAATAAAACCCTATAACATTTTAAATAAAACTACTTTACGGATTTTATCGCGTTTGTATTTGATTTTTGATTACCCGACGTTTCGAACACTTTACAGCGTTCATGGTCACGGGTGGACTAAGATGTCTCACGTCCAACAAGTCATCGTTACTGCAGAAAATTTATAATTATCCGATACAGAAATTAGTTATTAAATATTGACCCACATTTTGATACAAAATTTATTGCCAGTGTAAGAAGAAAATGATTCTATATGAAAAAAATATATTGTTTATGGTTAGTAATTATTAAACATTAAAATTAATAGTAATTATATTTAAAACTAACTAATAATCTAGTATACTTATATGGGTTATTCTACGATAAGAGGTTTCAAATATATAGAGGATACGGCAAAGAAGAAAAGTTAGAGTTTTTTCTTCAAACCCTTATATTATGATTTTTGACCCGTTTATTTACCTTTTCACACAAGGGCAAGTCACTTTATACATATTTTATTACTTTTTCGAAGACCAGGGTAAATACATCGGCCAGGGGAGAGACATCAGAACCAGGGTAGATAATTTGACACAACAATATACTTGTACTACTAAAATAAAATCAATAACATGAATTAAATTAACTTTTATTAAATTAATCATTAATTAGACTATCATATTACAGCTTTTTTTTCTAAAACAAGAGTGTTTAACTTACAAAAAATACACATGTAAATTATCTTGCCATTGCACCTTAAACGATTATAAAATATTCTTTTATTAATACCTACTAATAAAGCTCTTCTTAAGTGTTAATCAGACTTGGATAATCAGGTTAATTTTCATATTGCCTATACCTATGCGGTTCTGTCACATTCTGTATACGGTTCATTAAATGAAAGATAGAAAGTAAATGTATATTAGAAAATGAAAAATAACATAAATAATTAAAGGCACTCTTGCTTACACGAACAAAAAATAGAATTAAAATGAAATAAAAAAAATAAAGGCACTCTCTTGCCTACATGAACAAAAAATAGAATTAAAATAAAATAAAAAATTAAAGGCACTCTCTTGCCTACATGCACAAAAATTAAAATCAAAATAACATAAAAAATTAAAGGCACTTTCTTACCTACATGAATAATAAATATAATTAAAATGCTTAAGCTTTCTCAAACACTCACCGACTTTTGTAAAGGAGTAAAACATTCTCTGCCCTTTCAAAATAAGATTTAGCATAGAAAGTATTGTAATTTAGTCTTTAATTTATTTATAGTCTCATCTTTTATTTATTAATTAAATATCTTAGTCTTCTAGCTCGATCTGATTTAACTTTAGCTGTAACTCTTCTACGGAAATTATTTTGCGGCATCTGATGATGAACATCTGAAATTGATGGTGTTGCCGGAACATTAGTTATATTTTAAAAAGTCGTTGCCTACGTTCTCTTGTTTTTTTTTCCATATCTTTTTCACCTTACGATGCTCTCTAGGAGTCATGTGTTAGACAGTTTTGATTATTCCTTTCTCTTTATTTTTTAAATATTTTTCTTTTCCTTTTTGCCTTTGCAATTCATAGTTTCAGGATCTTTTTAATTTTTTGATATCATAGCCTCTCTGCTTCACATTTCTTCTGTAATCTTTCTTCACGTGTTAACTTTTCCTCGGTGCCATAATCTGTAATAATGACCATAATATAATAACATTTTTTTTATATAAAAATTTTCATTTACCATAATTATTTAAATCATTTAAAACTGACGTTAAAAGAAGTTAGTTAAATCTGGGTTTGTTATAACATCTTATGATGAATATTATCTCCCCTGGTCAGTGACTCTCTCCCCTGGAAGTTATCTTGACAGGGGAAATACTTCAGGGGAGAGAAGTTTTCATGACAAAATCAATTATTGTAACTGAATAAATTATTTTTTGGGTTAATTGTATATCTCAATTCAATTATTACTGTATTGATTAATTAGAACAGTAAATGCAAATACATTAAATGAATATCATAAGTTTTATGTCTTACCAGTGGAGAGACACAATCACCTTGCGAAACTAGTACACCGCACGGTCGCGTCCTAACAATTAGAAAATGGTGGTACTTAAACAGCTCGCGAGTTTAGTATTGCTAACTTCGCGGCGATAGACGACCTTGTTCGCTACTTCCAATATGCCTGTCCTTGAATTTATATTTGTATTAGCGGAACGAAATTCGGCAGGGTAGATACACAAAAAAAGCGGGACAAAAGTTAATTTTAAAAATTATTTGCAATTAACAAAAGTATTTTATTTTTTATTTAATAATGTTTAAGTATAATTACTTAAATTCCGTTTAAAAATACTTTAGTTAAGCAACTGATACAAAAAAGATATGTATTGTTTGAAAGTTAGAAACCGGCAAGGGTACAGGCCAGGTTAGATACTTTTTTTAGACTTTGTAAGGAATTTCAGAAAAATGTATTTTAATTGGGCATTCAATCGTGATTTTACTTAATAAAGTATATTATGATGATATGATTCATTGTAAGAAATAGCAACATATAGGAAAAAAGCTGTTATAAACGGATTGCCGCACAAGTTACCTCTTATCGTAGAATCACCCATATATATAGTACTAGCAACCCGCCCTCGCTTCGCCTCTGCCACGACTCACCCCAATCCACTAGTGGTTGGGGCGGTAAACTACGTCCCATCAAAAATATCCGCGGTCCGACGACCCCGTCATCTCCTTGAAGAAGGGGATGATGCCATTACCCGCGTTAAGCTGTCAAGGTCATCTGCGACCAACAGCTAAAAAAAAAACTCGCTTCGCTTCGGTTTCAGTCGCCTTACCCGCGTAGCTCCCCTTCCCGTGGGAATACCGGGATAAAATATAGCCTATGTTATTCAGGGATAATGTAGCATTCTAATACGTCACAAAATAAAATTACGTTTCAAATTGCATGTTACCAGCTTCAGTAGTTATAGCTCGGCGTTGATGAGTCGAACAACCAACTACTTTATACCTATTTACACCCTTAGAGGGTGAAAATTAAAAAATACTGAAACACGTATTTATTTATTTTTATTAAAGAGTATTTGTGCTTAATTTGAAGACAGTAGCTAAAGATTTTTTTTCTTTCCATACAGACTTTACCGTTGCCTTTCACCCCCTTAGGGGTGGAATTTCCAAAAATCTTTTCTTAGTGGGTGCCTACGTCATAAAATGAAACTACGGTCCAAATTTCATTTTTCTAGCTTCAGTAGTTTCGGCTCACCCTGTTCCTTTATATGTACATTATTGTTAACGCCCCCGCAACACTCCTTGCAGGTGGAATTTCGTGAAATCCGTTCTTAGTTGACCTCTACTCGACGAAAGGAATATTTCTGCCAAAATTCCAAGTCTGTACGCCTTATGGTTCCAGAGATATAGTGATGAGTCAATATGTCGCTTGCAAAACCCGCCTCTCCTATATATAATACTAGCAACCCGTCCTCGCTTCGCTTCGGTTTCAGTCGCTTTACCCGCGGCGAAGTTCCCGTTCCTGTGGGAATACCGGGATAAAATATAGCCTATGTTACTCCCTGATATTATAGCTTTCCATTGGTGAAAGAATTTTTGAAATCGGTTCGGTGGTTTAAGCGTGAAAGCGTTACAAACAAACAAACAAACATCCTTACTTTCGCATTTATAATATTAGTATGGATATATATAGATAGTATATACTATAGTATAGTATATTTATATTTAAAATGTATAATATTCGCGTAAACATCAGAAATCATTATGTAAACCCTATAACAATCTGTCTGACCAGTATGGTATAGTAAGGTCAATTTCCCTCCTGTTGTGGGGGAGGCTCCAGTCCAACAGTGGGACGTATATGAGCTGAAATGATGATGATGATTGGTCGTTCCTATTTGATGAGAGGGAATACACATAACACGCCGATCAGACATGTTGACATTATTTTTTTTTATGGGTGGGCTATGGTAAGCGCACGCGCGGTCCAATCCGTCCGGGGCGATGAAAGGATGGTGCGCGGGCCCATAACCCACCCGTACCCACGTCACCTCGTTGTTGAGCCGACCACCGGAGCAGATGTGACTTATCGTCGGTGGTCGGCCTGACGGAATACCCTTTCGGGTAACGTCACCTCTCGACGTCCTGGAACGTCGGTCGCCGTCGCGTGGTCAGCCTCTCTGCGGGTGACGGACAATTCCCCGGTCCGATCACCCGCGGCCTAGGCTAGGGCGGCATTAGGCGCAAATACTCGCGCCTGCGCCGCCTGAGTCGCTGGCGGCGGAATGTTGGCATAGCATTTCGAGTTTTCTTTTTCTTGTATCGATGTTGTCTGCATATTACATCCCTTAGGCGGCTTTAACGACATCTATCTTGGAGTGATAAATTGTATTCTTACTCCGACACCAAGCAAGATTAACAAATTGCTTAAATTTTACAAAAAATACTGAATCTTCTCAGGAGCGATCGCTTTCCCATTCTCTGGTATTGTACGTATTGGTTTTGTGTAAAATTGATAATATGATATTGAATTTACCACCACTACTCCCTATCTTGCCTGTGGATGTCGTAAAAGACGACTACGGGATATAATATGCACATAACATTTGTGCAAGAGAAGGAAAACTCATAATGAAACATGTTTAACCAGCATGGTATAGTCAAATTCCCTCCCACTGTGGAGGAGGCCCGAGTCCAACAGTGGGACATATGTTGGTTGCGATGACGTTTGAATCCGAGCCGTATGTTTCTGGATTAAATTGGAGATGTTCTGGTGAATAACCGTAGAGAATGCATGAAGATTATTAGTGTAAGTTGTTATAATTTGCCAATTGAAATACAAATGTTCTTGATAAACTTTTATTTATTCTCAGTATAATGCAGGATACAAATCTCTATTGATGATTTACAATCTGGTTGTTGCCAATTCGCTATTACTCAATATAGAACACAATTTTGAAAATACATTAACGTAGAATGGCGACCGTCTCCTCTTTTTTTCATAAAACCACAAAAGGAAGTACCGCCTGCCGGAAATGTACACAAAAGAGCGACATCTTTTTTAAATATTGCCGGAAGTCATTATTGAGCCACTTACTTACAATAATATAGTATAATAGTTATTAATATAATAGTTATCTAAAAATATAAACCAATATTATAGAATTAGGTATCAAAATTAATATGTTTTATAATAGGTTAAAGAACGAACAATACTTCAATTTAGATAAAATATTAGAGCGTAGCGGAAGTTTATTACAATCAATGATGAATTTATATTAAGTGTGAAATATTAATTATACATTTAAACATTATTTTCTTATCAAGCTAACAAAGTGAAGCGATGGAAATATGTCAGAATCGTGGCTGTCCGTAGTTGTGGCAATCCGTAGTCTCTGCCTACCCTTTTGGAAAGCAGGTGTGAGGCTATGTATCCATGTATGTATTAATCTGAATTCTCGATATCGAACTGTATTGGGTTTCCATTCAACTGTTACTGTTTTGTTAGTAAATTTTAGAAAACTTAAGTCTTTAATGAGTCCCTATAGTTACGAAATGTTAACTGCCAGGTAAGTTTTCCGACACCGCCAGCTATTATTCATTGTCTATCGTCCGTACCCTTTAATTTCACACTAAATAATGCCCTTTTGTTTTACGTAATACGCAGATTGAAATTGTGAGTTTAGGTAATTCTAGCACTTGTATTAGAAAAGAGACATGTATTTTTTAAAAGCTTTTATTTAATTTGCTCTGTTAGTATGGGACAAATCTTGTGAGTTAAATTAGAAAGACTTCCTGTCGTAAGATTAGGTTCAAATTTGGTTTTCTTACGTAACTTCGGTGACAATGGAAGGTACCATGAAGCTGGTCTCAAGATGGCGTCGGAAGATGGCTATAGGAACTCCTAAACTAAACAAGATAAAACCGTCGAGTTTGGACTCATTTGAATAGTCTTGACAAGCACTCTTGTGCTGCACGACAGCCATGGTCGCAAGATGGCATCGGAAGGTGGCCATAGGAACTAGAGCATTTAAATAAAAGCTTGTTTTTAATTTTTTTTCTCATTTAAGTTTATTTACATTTCTTTTATAGTTTACATCTATACCAATAAATAAAATTGTAGTGTCTGTTTGTAATGTCAAAATAGGCTTTTTTCATGCTCACACGGTTATTTGCACGACACCTATGCCTAAAATAACAATTAAAAAATTTTTGTCTGTCTGTCTGTTTGTTCCGGGTAATCTTCAAAACGGCTGGACCGATTTCAAAAATTCTTCTTATCTTATCAGGGCGTAAACTAGGCTATATTTTATCCCGGTATTCCCACGGCAACGGGAACTACGCGGGTAAAACGACTATAACCTATAACCGAAGCGAAGCGAGGGCGGGTTGCTAGTATATATATATATATATATATTGTGTACGTGTGTATGTCACTGAACTCCTCCTAAACAGCTGGACCGATGTAGATGAAAGATTTTTGTGTGTATCTAAAGGGATTTGAGAATGGTTTAGATTCACAATTGGGCCCTGTAGGTGGCACTGCTATCGATTTTAAGGAGAATTCCTTCTATTTTTTTTGGACAGAACATCTGTTGGGTTAGCTAGTGTATATATATAATATATATATATATTATATATATAGTGTATATATATACATACATATTAGTGTATATATATAATATATATATATATATTATATATATACACTAGCAAACCCAACAGATGTATATATATATATATATATATATAAATATAGATATATATATCATCTCCGATACGCATCACAGTTCACGAAATAATTCCCTTTGAATCATTCATGAATCATAAGGTTTTTATACTTATAATTAGGAATGTTCCGGATGTTAATATTAAAATTTTTTCGCGCTTTTTTTTTAATTTCTTGGCGGCAATTCGAACATTTCAACGTTCATGGTCACACCAGGATTGCAGTAAAATATATAAAAATAGTTTTACTTTAAATGTGCTTTTTGTGTAGAATAAGAAAACAATTCACCACCAAACCAAATCTATCAAGTAGTTTTAGAGGTAATCCTGAATAAACTGAACATGCTGGTCAGACGTGTTGGTATTTTTTTTTTATGGGTTGGCTATGGTAAGCACACGCTCAGTCCAGTCCGTCCGGGGCGGTGAAAGGACGGCGCGCGGGCCCATAACCCACCCGTACCCACGTCACCTCGTTGTTGGGCCGACCACCGGAGCAGATGTGACTTGTCGTCAGTGGTCGGCCTGACGGAATACTCTTTCGGGTAACCTCACTTCTCGACGTCCTGGGATGTCGGTCGCCGTCGCGCGGTCAGCCTTTCTGCGGGTGACGGACAATTCCCCGGTCCGAACACCCGCGGCCTCGGCTAGGGCGGCATCCGCAGATACTCGCGCCTGCGCCGTCCGAGTCGCCGGCGGCGGAACGTGTCGCCGAATAGGAGCTCTACTCGCACACGATCCACCACCTCCTTCCGTGAGATTACGGCCTCACAGAAGGCGGCGACCGTGTCCCAGTTCCTGACGCTGACGAGCATCTCCCTGGCGATGGTCGGCAGCGTCAGGTCGGCACCGATAATCGCGACGAGTTCACGGCGCTCCCCCTCCCATGCAGCACACTCCTCGAGCGTGTGCTGCGCCGTGTCCTCGTCGCAACTGCAGTGGTGGCAGGACGGTGTGCTCTCCCTCCTGACAATCTTGTACAGGTACTTCCCGAAGCAACCGTGCCCCGTCAGCACCTTCACCAGTCGGAAGGAAAGCACCCCGTGCGTCCGCTCCAACCACTCCATCAGCACCGGCTGGAGGGCCTCGACGGTCCTGACACCATACCGAGGACTCTCAAGCCAGACTGCCCAACGGGCAATGACTTCTCGGCAGGCGTCGGCCCGCCAGGCGGTGATCTCTTTGATGGAGACCATACCGCCGCGGGCGCGCGTCTCCGACACCCGCCGATAAATGTCGGCGAGCATCTCCGCCTCCAGGTTCCACGGGGGTCTTCCGGCCAGGAGGCACGCTGCCTCCGTCGCCACCGTGCAGTAACCCCTTATGGCCCTGATCGCCATGACCCTCTGTGGTCGCAGACGTGTTGGTATAGGGTTTAATTTCGAATTTTTCTTCTCTTGCATAGATTTTTTTTTTATTGTAATCGGTGGCAAACGAGCAAACAGTACACCTGATGGTAAGTGTTGCTGCTGCTCATGGATCTTTCCAAGGCCGCTGCCAACCGCGAAGAAAGTGAATGTGTGCAATGAGATTCAGTGATATTAAAGGCATCGCTAAAACCCACCTCACGCAAACATCCTCAGAAAGTTGGGCTTCCGGCTCTCTCGCTCACCGAACGAAGCCCTGTAACAAATTGCTACTGCTCGTACGTCGATTTTCGAGAATGTGGTACTAACCCGGACAGAGCGGTGGCTGTAGACAGGCAACTATCAATAGTGTGGTCTTACCACTATTAAACGTTATCTGTATATTTAATTCCTTAGTCATCTCTCACGATACCAAGGGTCAAGAGAGGGGGCGGTGAATTATATTTTTTATTTTATTTATTTATTTAAACTTTAGCACACAAAAATAAGGTACATGGCGGAATTAATGCCTTAGGCATTTTCTGCCAGTCAACCACGGGTGGAGCAGAAATAATTTAGGCAGGTGCAATACATTGTAAGGAGTAATTTCTAAAATTTGGTTATCCAATATAGGTGTAGCAATTATATTCTTATACACTATACACACAAACAATACACACATATATATATACACATAGAAATACATATATACATACATAAACATACATATACATACATATAAATTTTATTAAAAGTAGAGGAGAGCCATCATTGATGAGTTGACTCCGTCAGAAAGTCTAAGTATAGACGTTTTACCATAGCTTAAAACCATCACGGCTAGCGGCCATTCTGATCTTTATATTCTTACTCCGTCACCATATGGAACCTAATAAATTCCAACTATATAGACATATTTATGTATGCGAAGGCTTATACTTAAGCAACGTAGAATCGATACGGTTTACATATACCCGGTAATCTTTTTACTTCATGATGGTTTCGTGTGGCAGCAGAATAAGAGAACAATTCATCACATCATGAATAACCACTAATTTATGCATAAGCACGAATCATCATCATCTCAGCCTATATATATCCCACTGTTGGGCTCAGAGCTTCTCCATAACGGGAGTGGAATTGACCTACTATTCCTCGCTGGTCATGCGTATTGGTATAGGGTTTTGTTTCGAGTTTTCTTTCTCTTGCATAGATATTATATACACATTATATCCCTTAGTCGTCTTTTACGACATCCATGGGCAAGGGAGGGGGGTGAGCAAGAGAGGGGCGGACATAACATGTTGTTTTAGTCCATAAATACATATTGAAAAATTCATTATTTTTATCATCATTTCGGCTCCCATACGTCCCACTGCTGGGCTCGAGCCTCATCCACAATAGGAGGGACATTGACCTTACTATACCATGCTGGTCAGATTTGTTGGTATAGGGTTTTGTTTCGTGTTTGCTTTCTCTTGCATATATACACATTATATCCCCTAGTCGTGTTTTACGACACCCACGGACAAGAGAGGAGCCGACTTAATATGTAGTTTTATTCCATAAATATATATTGAAAATTAAAGTAAGTAAGTAATTGATAATCAGATAGCATCAGATAGTCCTAGTCTATGTAAAATTCTTGTTCGTCTTTTACGATACCCAAGAGTAAGTAAGGGTTGGTAGTATTCGGAACTGCTACCACGCGTTCCTAACCTAACAGCATCAGTTAAATTCAGGTAGCAGTTTTTCTCACAGAAAAGTCTAACAGCGGCAGCTAAATTGAGGCTCTAGATTTTCTCACAGAAAAGTCTAACAGCGGCAGTTAAATTAAGGTAGCCGATATTCTCACAGAAAAGTCTAACAGCGGCAGTTAAATTGAGGTAGCCGATATTCTCACAGAAAAGTCTAACAGCGGCAGTTAAATTGAGGTAGCCGATTTTCTCACAGAAAAATCTAACAGCGGCAGTTAAATTGAGGTAGCCGATTTTCTCACAGAAAAGTCTAACAGCGGCAGTTAAATTAAGGTAGCCGACATTCTCACAGAAAAGTCTAACAGCGGCTGTTAAAATGAGGTAGCCGATTTTCTCACATAAAAGTCTAACAGCGGCAGTTAAATTGAGGTAGCCGATATTCTCACAGAAAAGTCTAACAGCGGCAGTTAAATGGAGGTAGCCGATATTCTCACAGAAAAGTCTAACAGCGACAGTTAAATTGAGGCAGCCGATTTTCTAACAGAAAAGTTAGAGGTCAATAGGTATCTTTACTTGGATTTGCCAATTTCTTGTCGCTTCAACCGCCTAGTTCTTATTTTTGTTGTAATACCGGGCTAAAATATAATTTACGTTACTCGCTGATAATGTGATTACCTATTGGTGAAATCATTTTTAAAATCCATTAAACTACTTCCATTTTTCAGTGCCTGTGGGAATAGCAGCATAAAATATAGAATTTAACCTAAGTTACTCGTGGATAATCCGTATGGTGACGGAGTAAGAATACAATTCACCACTCCCTATCTTGCCCGTGGGTGTCGTACAAGACGACTATGGGATATAATATGCGCATAACATCTGTGCAAGAGAAGGAAAACTCGATACAAAACCCTATACCAACATGTCTGACCAGCATAGTATAGTAGGTCAAATTCCCACCCATTGTGGAGGAGTCCCGAGCCCAACAGTGGGATGTATGTGGGCTGCCATGATACTCGCGGATAATATAACTGATATAAAGTCACTCATTAGGCTTAAACGTGTAAATAAACACACATTTTCGCATTAATAATATTAGTGAGTATTATAGATTATTAAAACACATAAATTTATGTAATCATTTTTATAAATAGACTTTATATGGAAAATCTATAAACAAATTTTATTATGTTGTGAATTAATAACAACACGCTTCCGTATGGTGGTGGAGTAAGTATGCAAATAATCATTCTGATCTATACCAATAAATAAAATTGGAGTGTCTGTTTGTAATGTCAAAATAATAGGCTTTTTTCATGCTCACACGGTTATGTGCACGACACCTATGCCTAAAATAGCAATTAAAAAAAATTTGTCTGTCTGTCTGTTTGTTCCGGGTAATCTTCAAAACGGCTGGACTGATTTCAAAAATTCTTTCACCAATGGAAAACTATAATATCAGGGCGTAAACAAGGCTATATTTTATCCCGGTATTCCCACGGAAACGGGAACTACGCGGGAAAAACGACTATAACCTATAACCGAAGCGAAGCGAGGGCGGGTTGCTAGTTATAATATAAAACTTTATCTTGAATCGTAATTATAGTGGTAGCTCGACGCTGTTGACAGTTGTCTGTTTATAGCGACGAGCCGGTCCAAACAAGGTAGTACCACACTTACAGAAAATCGACGTCTGAGTAGTAGCAAGTGTGCTTCATTCGGTGAGCGAGAGAACCGGAAGTCTAACGTTGTTACTATTATCAATAAATAAAATTGGCATGTCCGTTTGTAATGTCAAAATAATAGGCTTTTTTCATGCTCACGCGGTTATTTGCACTATACTTATGCCTAAAAATCTTGCTGTGTGGTAGCGGCTTCGAATACTACCAACCCTTGCTTTGCTCGTGGGTGTCGTAAAAGACGACTAAGAGCCCTAGATTGATCCGGACCAACTCCATCTGGTACCATTTGGGTCAACGATTATATTCCCAAGGAGGGTTGACGTCAGGCAGGCGGCCGGTCATAAAAGTCATTGCCGAAATTTTTTGCAATATGTCAAAACAGATGACATATTGCGTCGACCCCAAGTAATTGGGATAAGAGCAAGATGATGATGATGACTTATGCCTAAAAATCACTTTATATTTTTTTGTCTGTCTGCCTGTTTGTTCCGGGTAATCTTCAAAACGGCTGGACCGATTTCAAAAATTTTTCACCAAGGGAAAGCTATAATATCAGGGAGTAATATAGGCTACATTTTATCCCGGTATTCCCACGGCCACTTGGGAACCACGCGGGTAAGGCCACTGAAACCGAAGCCAAGCGAGGGCGGGTTGCTAGTATATATGTGTGCAGCATAAAGCCTTTCGAAATACAATATAAAATAATTCACTAATATAATGCAATAGATTCTGGCTTAACCATATCCTGCAAGTAGTACCTCAGCAGGAGTTAACTAATAGAGGAGCCATCACTTCCCTCAACCACAACTTCAACGGTCAACTTTGGTCTGCTTCACGTAGTTACCGCAAGTATGATAATATAATCGATCAGTGCTTAATAGTATGGAAGATCTTATCGAGGTCAAAACAACAATTGTATAACCTACCGTTTGGGTACTACTTAATTATTAGATTGTCACATTGGCACGCACATTGACACTTTATGGACTCTGTTGTAATGTTATTAGATTTTATTGGTGTGTACATTGACTATGAAGGTTGCGAGAAAATTGTTATTGCGAGCAAGAGTTTCACTATACGGTTGTACTTGAAAGTACTTCTATAATTTTTATTAGAAAACTAGCAACCCGCCCGCGCTTCGTTTTGGTTTCAGTCGTCTTACCCGCGTAGTTTCTGTTCCCGTGGGAATATTGGGATAAATATAGCCTATGTTACTTCCTGATATTATAGCTTTCCACTGGTGACAGAATATTTTAAATCGGTTCGGTGGTTTAAGCGTGAAAGCGTAACAAACAAACAAACTTACTTTCAAATTTATAATATTACTAGCAACCCGCTCTCGCTTCGCTTCGGCATCAGTCGCCTTACCTGCGTATTGCCCGTTCCCGTGAGAATATCGGGATACCATATAGCCTCTCAGGGAGTAACATAGGCTATATTGTTTAGGTATAATAAGGTATAATATCAGGGGATATTGTACCTTTCCTTCGGTGAAAGAATTTTTGAAATCGGTTCGGTGGTTAAGCCTGAAAGCGTAACAATCAAATAAACAAACATACATACTTTCGCATTTATAATATTAGTAAGGATTAGAAATTAGAAAATGTGTAGTGTAATATTTTACCAAAAGTTAAACAACATTTTAAATTTAGCGCTTTGTGTTTGTGGATTTGAAACGCACATTCGCGCAAGAGCCCTACATCATCTTACGAATTTTCGATCAAGTCACGTGTCCTGACGCGAGATTAATGTTTTTAACCCATCCCAAAAAAGTTCACAACGCCGCTTAAGAAGTTTTCGCTTCTTATAGAAGAGCGTTATCGTCACCATATTCGCCCCAATGGTGTGAATCTAAAAATACTATAGTTGTCACAAAATAAGAGGCCCGTTTTGACATTTGGTCTTACCGATGTATTTAGTGATGCACCATACGACTTGGTACTCGATACTCACGATAAATCGATTCAAGTTTGCATGAGTATATAATCGATCTGAATATGTATTGTAAAGTGCATTGGATTAAAGTTCTGATTTGAAAATTTTACTTAAACTGTGATATTATAGGTATTTTGAAATGATGCAATGTTATGAATGGTCATTTTTCTATCATTTAATATTTTTGTTACAATAACATTCACTCAATCACAAAAATATCGAGAAAAAGTAAATCTTCAGTCAATCATTTTCTTAAGATGATGAGCCAAAATTGTCAGTTGAGCTATCGTCACCCATATATATATTATTTCACTTTCATATTGTCAATATTGACGTCTCAAATTTTCAGTAAAAATCACTACACAGCTGGTGAAATTCTGTAATTAGTTGGTCCAAATACTAGTATTAAAATTAATAACACCGGCCAAGTACGAGTCCACCTTAAGAAATATATCTTGATCGATTTATTTTTCCTTAACCGATTATTAATAGTCTGTGGACAATATGAAAAAATCGTTATACTATAGCACTTAGTCCAGTGGGCGGTACCCGTCAAAGAAAAATGTAATTACCTTAAAAACATTTCGATCGGTAAAAAATAGAAAACTTCTTGGGCGTGAACTGTCAAAACGGGCCTTTTATTTTGTGAAAAGTATACATGCGCGCAGACGATTACACACGTA
Organism: Lymantria dispar; assembly: GCA_032191425.1. NCBI lineage: Eukaryota > Metazoa > Arthropoda > Insecta > Lepidoptera > Erebidae > Lymantria > Lymantria dispar. The sequence continues at coordinate 27,817,686 of CM063442.1, forward strand.
CACACGCACACCACTATACAAATTATGAAGTCATATTTTGATTTTATTAACATAAATCGTCGGAATACTTTTAAAACTTTATTTGTAACATTAAATGTAAACATTAGTAATAAGATAACAATAAAAGTAATGTTAAAAACCTGTTTATGTTTTTCAAATGTGTTGTGACACCATTTGAATGCACAAATCATCATAATTACCTATTTATTTCTTAAGAGTTGCGTACGTACGTGCAGTACAGTGACTTTGTACATTACGGACGGTTCCGGCGTAAGCTCCATTAGGCTCCAATTGAAATGCTTCACTTTTTGTGCGCGAACTTACCTTCTATACGTTATTATACCAAGGTTTTCTCTTTTTAAATAAAACTACTTTACGGATTTTATCGCGTTTGTATTTGATTTTTGATTACCCGACGTTTCGAACACTTTACAGCGTTCATGATCACGGGTGGACTAAGATGTCTCACGTCCAACAAGTCATCGTTACTGCAGAAAATTTTATAATTATCTACCCGATACAGAAATTAGTTATTAAATATTGACCCACATTTTGATACAAAATTTATTGCCAGTGTAAGAAGAAAATGATTCTATATGAAAAAATTATATTGTTTATGGTTAGTAATAATTAAACATTAAAATTAATAGTAATTATTTTTAAAAACTAACTAATAATCTAATATACTACCACCGGATCGGAACACGGTTACACTGAGAAAGATCCGGCAAGAAAACTCAGGTAACAAGATGCTAAATTAAAGTTAATTTTGAAGGCGGCTTACTTTATGTTACTAAAAAGGTTTTAATTTATAAAATTATCTTTAGTTATTATTATTGTGGGTCAAATCTATACAATATGAGCTCACGGTGTCTTGCAGTCTTGTGGTGGTCTTTTTGGATTTCTTTTTAATAATGTTTATAACAGGATCCCAGCTTGATGGTAACACCCAGCCATCCTCTCTATTGAAATTTTTGTGTTTTTTAATCTCAATAGCCTCGCGTACCATTCTAGGCAGGTATCGGTGTTCTTTTGCGAGGATTTGTGGTTTATCAAACCTGATGTTATGGTGGGCGCGGTCCTGGCTATGTTCACAGACTGCAGACCTAGTGTCCCGGCGGTGCTTCACATCGGCTATGTGTTCTTTGATCCGAGTTCTTATGGATCTCTTTGTTTGTCCAATGTAAGAGAGACCACAGTCACAGTCAAGTTTATATACTCCTGCATCTTGTAAAGGGATCTGGCACTTGACAGGTGGTAAGAATTGGCTAATCCTCTTCAGTGGCTTAAAATAAGTTTTAATGGAAGAGCGTTTCAGGATGTAGCCAATCTTGTCAGTGACTCCTTTGACATAAGGTAGTATTGCAGGAAGGCGCTCAACTGTGGGTGGTTTCACTCGGTCTCTGCGACGGGGGCGAGGAACTGGCAGCTTGTTTGCACGTAGCACCTGCTTGACATGCTGCAGCTCCCCAGCCAGGTGTTCATCGTCACAGATTCCTCGTGCTCTCTGCAACAAAGATTTACACACGGTAGCTAACTGTGAAGGGGGATGATGAGAATCACCGTTCAAGTATCTGTCTGTATGTGTTGCTTTACGATACACTGTATGACTCAAGGTGTTATTAGGGTTACGTATAACCAAAATGTCTAAGAAGGCTAAAGAGTTATTTGACTCCAGTTCCATAGTGAATTGAATTTTTGGATTAATGGAGTTAAGATGGTTTAGGAATATGGTTATTTTGTCTGTGGGTAATATTGTGAAAGTGTCATCTACATACCGCTTGTAGAACCTGGGTGTGACAGGTGAGCTTGATAAGGCCGTCTCCTCGAAGTCCTCCATGAATATATCGGCAACGACAGGGGAGACCGGCGAGCCCATAGCCACTCCATCTACTTGCTTGTAGAAGTCATCATTCCACATTAAATAGCCAGTTGTTAGGCATTGACGTAACAGTTCCGCATATCCCAATGGCATATTGTTGTCAGATAGCTTCTTAGATATGGTTTTGATGCAATCCTCCACAGGTAGAGAGGTGAAGAGTGATGTGACATCAAAACTGACCATAGTTTCATTGTCAGCGAGATGTAGATCTTTAATTTCACTGACAAAATGGTAAGAGTCTTTCACAAATGCACTAGTGTGTCCCCGGAGTTGGGAGAGGACTTTCGCAACCTTCTGTGCTAATTTATAAGTCGGCGTGTCGATCTGACTTACTATTGGTCGCAGTGGTGCATTTGATTTGTGTATCTTGGGCAACCCATATAATTTAGGTGGTTTGACGCATGGTGGTATTAGATTTTTCACGTCTAGATGTAATGTATCGGAGTACTTTATTATTAGTTTCTTTGTGTTCTTTAGAACGACATTGGTGGGGTCTGTTTTGACCTTCTTGTACGTTGTTTCATCCGACAAAAGTTGGTTAATTTTATCATTATAATCCGGTGGTAGTATATTAGATTATTAGTTAGTTTTTAAAAATAATTACTATTAATTTTAATGTTTAATTATTACTAACCATAAACAATATAATTTTTTCATATAGAATCATTTTCTTCTTACACTGGCAATAAATTTTGTATCAAAATGTGGGTCAATATTTAATAACTAATTTCTGTATCGGGTAGATAATTATAAAATTTTCTGCAGTAACGATGACTTGTTGGACGTGAGACATCTTAGTCCACCCGTGATCATGAACGCTGTAAAGTGTTCGAAACGTCGGGTAATCAAAAATCAAATACAAACGCGATAAAATCCGTAAAGTAGTTTTATTTAAAATGTATAATACTCGCGTAAACATCAGAAATCAAGGTTTTCTCTCTTTTATTACTTAGATGTTTACTGAGTAGAAACAGAACTTCCTCATCATCATCACAGCTCAAAAACTTTCCACTACTACGCTCTAGCTTTCTCTACAATGGGAGGGAAAATGTCCCACCATTCTGGTCAGATTTATTGGTACAGGATTTTATTTCAAATTTTCCTTCTCCTGCATAGATGTTATATGAATATTATAACCCTTAGTTGTTTTTATGACACCCACGGGCAAGAAAGTGGGTGCTGTATTGTATTCTTACTCCGTCACAAGGCAATGTATTCGTAGAATTAGGTAAGGTGTCACTCTTACTAATATTATAAATGCGAAAGTAAGTTTGTTTGTTTGTTACACTTTCACGCTTAAACTTCAAAAATTCTTTCACCATTGGTAAGCTATAATAGCAGGGAGTAACATAGGCTATATTTTATCCCGATATTCCCACGGGAACGGGAACTACGGGGGTACGGCAACTGAACGCGAAGCGAGGGTGGGTTGCTGGTATTATACATATCACACAGGTGAAGGTTTTATTTGGCACTAGCAACCCGCCCTCGATTTGCTTCGGTTTTAGTTGTCGTACCCGTGGGAATACCAGGATAAAATATAGCCTAGTTTACGCGCTGATATTATAGCTTTCCATTGGTGAAAGAATTTTTGAAATCGGTCCAGCCGTTTTGAAGATTACCTGGGACAAACTGACAGACAGACAAAAAAATATGAAATGATTTTTAGGTATGTGTATAGTGCAAATAACCGTGTGAGCATGAAAAAAGCCTATTATTTTGACATTACAAACAGACACTTAAATTTTATTTATTGGTATAGATTTAAAAAGATTGAACTTTGTTTTATTTATGTATAAAATATGTAGTATACATTTTAGTTTTTACTTTGTCATTTAAAGGAATTCAATAATAAAAGACTACACTGCATGACTTTCAAGTTTCAGTTTATTTAATTTTTTTTTTTTACGTTTGAATAAGTTCCGCTAGATAGGTACTTAGTAACACTACGGCGGACTTGTGGTGCATGTGAAAACGGTCCCATAACTTCGTCGTAGCCGAGGGAACGGCGAGTGGTTTTTAGCTGGTAGTGGCGCTGATAATAAATCAACGTTGAGCCCGGCATACCCCATCTATCAAAGGTGCATTAATAATTGCATTTTCCCACGCAAAAAAAAAAAGAAGATAGTACATCCATAGTTAGTTAGCATGTATTATTTGGTATCTTCTTCTGTTCTCTATTCTGTTAGAGGATTGGGTGTTTATGAAATGATTTTATTGACCTGTTTGTTTTATATTTAAATTAAATTTAGTAATTGAAGTTTTATCCCCTTCCTCGATAGTCAGTTGACAGTTTGATTTGATATTTCTTACATCATAAGTAAGCATTATCTTTAGCATGTCCTACGCCGAATAAATGCATTTTTCTTTCTTTCTTTCTTTTCTTTCTAGTTGATGACAATACAATTATTTATTCAGTACCATTATAAATTCAAAATCAAAACGAGGAATCACATATTTTTGCACAACCTATCAATGTAACTATGAAATAAAAGAGCTTGAAGAGTAGAATCTATCACTATGGTCTAACATGACTTCGTTAGGAAAGAAACGTGTGGTGACGGAGTAAGAATACAATTCACCACTCACTGTCTTGTCCGTGAATGTCGTAAAAGATGACTATGGGATATAATATGCATATGGGATATAATAGCTACGATGAGGGGGTCACTCCCTTCCCTCCATTGTGTTTGAGGGGAGTGATGGCTGCTCTAATAGTTGACTCGTGATTAGGTGCCGCGTACGGGATCTGGTCCAGCCATGGTAATTTTTCATTATATTTCACAACTATATCATGGTTAGTATTTTATTTAAAAAAACTAGTAAGTGAATTGGAGCGGACGCACGGGGTGCTTTCCTTCCGACTGGTGCAGGTGCTGACGGGTCACGGTTGCTTCGGGAAGTACCTGCACAAGATTGTCAGGAGGGAGAGCACACCGTCCTGCCACCACTGCAGTTGCGACGAGGACACGGCGCAGCACACGCTCGAGGAGTGTGCTGCATGGGAGGGGGATCGCCGTGAACTCGTCGCAATTATCGGTGCCGACCTGGCGCTGCCGACCATCGCCAGGGAGATGCTCGTCAGCGTCAGGAACTGGGACGCGGTCGCCGCCTTCTGTGAGGCCGTAATCTCACGGAAGGAGGCGGCGGATCGTGTGCGAGTAGAGCTGCTATTCGGCGACACGTTCCGCCGCCGGCGACTCGGGCGGCGCAGGCGCGAGTATCTGCGCCTAATGCCGCCCTAGCCGAGGCCGCGGGTGATCGGACCGGGGAATTGTCCGTCACCCGCGGAGAGGCTGACCGCGCGACGGCGACCGACGTCCCAGTACGTCGAGAGGTGAGGATACCCGAAAGGGTATTCCGTCGGGCCGACCACTGACGACAAGTCACATCTGCTCCGGTGGTCGGCCCAACAACGAGGTGACGTGGGTACGGGTGGGTTATGGGCCCGCGCGCCGTCCTTTCATCGCCCCGGACGGATTGGACCGCGCGTGCGCTTACCATAGCCCACCCATAAAAAAAAAAAAAAAAAAAAAAAAAAAAAAAAAAAAAAAAAAGTGAATTAAAAAAAAACAATCCCACTGAGATTCTTGCCGGATCTTCGCAGTGCGGTCGCGTTCCGATCCAGTAGTAATTTAAGTTAGAAAGTAAAAAAAATACAATATGTACTTACAGATTGTCCGCGGGATTTATAAATATTAAATGATTTGAATTTAAATTTGACATAACATCTGTGCAAGAGAAGGAAAACTCGAAATAAAACCCTATACCAACATGTCTGACCAGCATGGTACAGTAGGTCAATTACCCTCCCATTTTGGAGGAAGTCCGAGCCCAACAGTGGGACGTACGTGGGCTGCGATGATTATGATGAAAATAACGTGCTTAAAGCTAAAATAAAATCAGTAGTGCCTAGAAACCAGTCATCTACTCTCCACATCAATCTAGGGTTTTCAAGACAATAAAAAAATAAAATCATGGGGCATAACTTAGTAAACATGCAAACATATTTTATAATTTTTTTTTTTTTGTGGGTGGGTCGCGGTCGTCGCGCCTCCGCACCACTCCGTCCGGGGCGACAGAGGGGCTTAAGCACGCAACTCCCGCGAACCACCCAAAAACCACGTCGCCTTCGTCGTTGGGCCGACCACTGGAGCAGCGGTAACTTGCCGTCAGTGGTCGGCCCGACGGAATACCCCCTATTGGGGTACCCTCCCAAAACATATTTTATAATGAGGTGACCGGTTGAAGGTTGATAGAAATGTCACGTACATAGGCATAGATGTTAATAGCAACATGCCTACTGGCTTGATCAAGTGGCAGACTTAAGTTGTCATTCCTACATCGGTGTACATGAGGTCGTTAGCGCCCTGCACCGTCCGGTGAAATAAATATTGCCTAATCCTTAATACTAGTAGCAATAAATTCATAGGTGTTGAAGTGTTTTGTATTTTTCGTAATCAATATAACTTATATGCAATATCACAGTAACGTGTTTTTACAAAACTTAATAGCCTGAGTAATTTTCTTATGAATACTATAGAGATGGCGATGGTAAAAATTATTTATTAGTTACTAGCAACCCGCCCTCGCTTCGCTTCGGTTATAGGTTATAGTCGTGTTACCAGCATAGTTCCCGTGGGAATACCGGGATAAAATATAGCCTAGTTTACGCCCTGATATTATAGCTTTCCATTGGTGAAAGAATTTTTGAAATCGGTCCAGCCGTTTTGAAGATTACCCGGAACAAACAGACAGACAGACAGACAGACAGACTGCTTGGTTCGTAGCAGTGCCCCTGTTGTAAGGCCTAGGCCATTCTAAGGCGACTGGGACTCGCAGAGTCTGGCAATATAAGTCAGCAGATTGGGATGGACTGCGCGAGTTTTACGCATCCTACCCATGGAAGCGGCTTTGCTTCGCCTCTGGGGACCCTGGCGTCTGTGCGGACTGCGTTACCGAAACGGTTATTATGGGGATGGAATTATTCATCCCCAACACCAAAATACCCGTCGGTGGCCGCAGCCGACCCTGGTTTAACAAAACCTGCAGGACGGCTGCATGCCAGAAACAGTCCGTATATCGGGCCTGGAATAGGGCCAAAAAATGCCAGGACCCGAACGCCAAAGAGGTGAAGCGGAAATTTAACGCCGCTTCTAGATCTAGTAAAAAGGCTATTGCCAGAGCCAAGGCGGGACATGTTGCCAGAATTGGCGAGCGATTGCAAAGCTATCCCGCTGGGAGTCGTGCATTCTGGTCACTCGCCAAGGCTGCCCAAGGCAACTTCTGCCAGCCCAATCTCCCACCACTGCAGAAACACGATGGTAGTCTGGCCCACAGCGCAAAGGAGAAGGCCGATCTTCTAGGTCAATTCTTTGCCTGTAACTCGACTTTGGATGCCGGAGCTGCCACACCACCTACCATCCCACGGTGTGAAAGCTCACTGCCCGAAATCCGCATCACGCAGCGAGCGGTTAGGCGGGAGCTGCGGCTTTTAGACGTCCATAAGTCGAGTGGACCGGATGGCATCCCTGCAGTGGTACTAAAGACGTGCGCCCCTGAATTGACTCCCATCCTCACGCGCCTATACCGACTTTCCTACGCTACTAATAGGATTCCGTCTTCGTGGAAGGTAGCCCATGTCCACCCGATCCCTAAAAAGGGAGACCGGTCTGACCCATCGAATTACAGGCTAATTGCGATAACATCCTTGCTCTCCAAGATAATGGAGAAGGTTATAAACCGCCACCTTCTGCAGTACCTTGAGGATCGCCAGCTTATCAGTGATCGCCAATACGGCTTTCGTCATGGTTGGTCGGCTGGTGATCTTCTTGTGTACCTCACACACCGTTGGGCAGAGGCCTTGGAGGGCAAGGGTGAGGCGCTGGCGTTCAGCCTAGATATCGCAAAGGCGTTCGATAGGGTCTGGCACAGGGCACTTCTATCGAAGCTACCATCTTACGGAATCCCCGAGGGACTCTGTAATTGGATTGCCAGCTTTTTGGATGGTCGGAGGATAAAAGTCGTCGTAGATGGCTCCTGCTCCGATACCATGACCATTAATGCTGGTGTACCACAAGGCTCGGTGCTCTCCCCGACGTTGTTTATCCTGCATATCAATGACATGCTCTCTATCGAGAGTATGCATTGCTATGCGGATGACAGTACGGGTGATGAGCGGTACACTGAGCAACGGAATATCCCTCGGAGTACTCAGGAAAGAAGGGTTCAACTTGTGTCTGAAGTCGAGCGCTCTCTGGGGCGAGCCTCGGAATGGGGTGAACGGAACCTAGTCCAGTTCAACCCCACAAAGACACAAGTTTCACTCGCGCGTTCACTGCAAAGAAGGACCCGTTTGTCATGGCGCCTCAGTTCCAAGGAGTAACTCTCCCAATTTCTGAGAGTATTGGGATTCTCGGCGTCAAAATATCGAGCAAAGTCCAGTTTGGGAGTCATTTGGAGGACAAAGCCAAATTGGCAAGCAAAAAGTTGGGCGTCCTGAACAGAGCCAGGCGGTACTTCACACCGAGACAGCGTCTTGTGCTATACAAAGCACAAGTTCGTCCTCATGTGGAGTACTGCTCACATCTCTGGGCAGGTGCGCCCAAATATCAGCTAGACCCACTTGACTCCCTGCAAAGACGGGCTGTTCGAATCGTCGGGGATCCCAATCTTACGGACAGATTGGAGTCGCTGGAGCAGCGGAGAGACTTTGAGTCACTCTGTGTACTCTACCGACTCTTTCACGGAGAATGCTCCGAGGAACTGTTTGACTTGGTACCACCGTCACCATTGTACCAACGTACCACTCGACATCGCAGCAGGGTTCATCCATTTCACCTGGAAACGTTATGGTCTTCAACTGTACGTTTCCAGCGATCATTTCTCCCACGTACGTGCAAGCTCTGGAATGAACTACCTGCTGCTGTGTTTCCCGAGCGCTATGACATGTCCTTCTTTAAACGAGGTTTAAGAAGAGTATTTCCTTCACGGTAGGCAGCGGCCTAGCTGTGCCCCTGGTATTGCAAAGGTCCATGTGCAGCAGTTTCACTTACCATCAGGTGTGCTGCTTGCTCGTTTGCCACCGTTGGCATTAAAAAAAAAAAAAAGACACAAAATTTTTTTAATTGCTATTTTAGGCATAGGTGTCGTGCAAATAACCGTGTGAGCATGAAAAAAGCCTATTATTTTGACATTACAAACAGACACTCCAATTTTATTTATTGGTATAGATTAATATTCTAATTCCTACTTATTTTATTTTTATCGAATAATTAGCTGACCCGGCGAGCTTCGAACCACCTAACAGTCGATTCTTTAATTTTTTTAATACTGATATTCGTGACGCCGGGGCAGCTAGTAAGATAAAAAAAGAGACAAAAGTAATTTCATAAGTCAACAATTAACTTAGGTCCAAAAATAAAAATTTTAAACATCTAAAATTTTGTGTTTGGCATGTATATACGATACTAATGTCACTCAATTGTTTTGCCTGCCAATTTTTAATACTTTAATTTTTCGTGTGGTGAGAAAATAAGAATACAATTCACCACTCCTGTTTTCACTGTTCAAGGAACTGGTAGGATAGTAGGAATATTTGTCTATATATATGTAATCTATATATGTCTAATACCAAGCTGATAAGACAGAAATTTCGTGTTTTCTTCTTCTGAAATGATGCTATTTAATTACATTATCTAGTCAACTTTTATGCCCCAGTACCACGAGACAAAGAAGCGTATTAATACTAATTTTTTTTTGTAAATAAGACTACGGATTTTATCGCGTTTGTATTTGATTTTGAATTATCCGACGTTTCCAACACTTTGCAGCGTTCATGGTCACGGGCGAGCTGAGTCAGTTCGTACAAACACGACAATATCCGTAAATTAGTTTTATTTACAATGTGTATTTTATTTACAATTCGCGTCAACCTCAGAAATACTATTCTTACCGAAGCAGGGTGACTTGTCGTCAGTGGTCGGCTCGACAGAATACCCTTTCGGGTACTCTCACCTCTTGACGTCCCTGTCCCGGGACGTCGGTCACCGTCGCGCGGTCAGCCTCTCTGCGGGTGACGGACTAAATTCCCCAGTCCGGTCACCCGCGGCCTCGGCTAGGGCGCCATCAGGAGTCGCCGGGGGCGGAACGTGTCGCTGAAGAGGAGCTCCTCTAGCGTACGATCCGCCGCCTCCTTCCATGAGATTACGGTCTCACAGAAAGCGGTGACCGCGTCCCAGTTCCTGACGCTATCGAGCATCTCCCTGGCGATGGTCGCCAGCGTCAGGTCGGCACCGATGATCGCGACGAGATCACGGCGCTCCTCCGCCCACGCGGCACACACCTCGAGCCTGTGCTGCGCCGTGTCCTCGTCGCAATCGCTGTGGTAGCAGGGCGATGTGCTCTCCCTCCTGACAATCTTGTGCAGGTACTTGGCGAAGCAACTGTGCCCCGTCAGCACCTGCACCAGTCGGAAGGAAAGCACCCCGTGCGTCCGCTCCGACCACTCCATCAGCACCGGCCGGACGGCCTCGACGGTCCTGACACCGTACCGAGGACTCTCCAGCCGGACTGCCCAAAGGGCAATGACGTCTCGGCGGGCGTTGACCCGCCAGGCGTTAATCTCTTGTAACGAGACCATACCGCCGCGGGCGCGCGTCTCCATCACTCGCCGGTAAATTCTGGCGAGCATCTCTGCCTCCAGGTCCCATGGGGGAGTTCCGGACAAGAGGCACGCTGCCTCCGTCGCCACCGTGCGCTAACCGCGTATGACCCTGATCGCCATGACCCTCTGTGGTCGCCACAAGAGGGGCCTCAGATGGACGGTCAGGGACCCCGCCCGCACCGGTGCTCCGTACAGGACCATCGACCGGATTACCCCCGCGTACAGCCGTCGGCACGTAGTGCTGGGTCCGCCCACATTCGGCATCAACCAAGAAAGGGCGGACGCCGCGCTGACAAGCCGGGGAACAAGTCGACGGAAATGCTTCCGGAACTACCAATGCCCGTCAAGCACCAGGCCCAAGTACTTCATGTAATATGACTAATCTACCTGAAGTTCGAAAAAGACCCAGATACAATCCTCTAGGCTTGCTTAGGACCCGGGCTGAACATGAAGGTCAAGGATTTGGTTCTAGTAGCCGACTCAATTGTGAAAAAGGGAAATATGGTGGGTTATGGGACCCCGCGCCGCCGTTACGCCATTCCGAATAGAATTTATAGTGAGCATCTAGTCTACGGCCCGCCCTTAAAAAAAAAGTTTGCTTAAGAACCTGGTTCATTGTCAGCAGTTCAGCTGCATATTTATAGGGTATCTCAGGTTATGAAACATCTGTTCGAGTATGTTGTAGCTTAATAGACACTTCTGTGAGGCTGTCGTGACAAGGAAGGAGGCCGCGGAGCGAGCACGCGAGGCGCTTGCTTCCGCTGACTCGCTTCAGCGACTGCGGTCAGGGAGGAGGAGACGCCGCTACGCGCTGCTCCTCCCACCGCCCTAACTGATGACAGGACGTGGCCAAATTAGGGAAATTTAGTAGGTACAGTATATAAATCACAGTCATATTTTATTATATCTCAGGCCAATATTTTAGATTGGTTGTACTTATGTACAATCATCATCTTAGCCCATATACGTCCCACTGTTGGGCTCGGGCCTCCTCCATAATGGAAGGGTAACTGACCTACTATAACGCGCTGGTCAGACGTGTTGGTATAGGGTTTTATTTCGAGTTTTTCTTCTCTCGCATAGATGTTATATGCGTTTTATATCCCTTAGTCGTCTCGTACGATCACCCAAGGGTAAGATAGGGGGTGGTGAATTGTATTCGTACTCCGTCACCACACAGAATGTACAATAACCACCATTTAAAGTTAATTATGTAATAAGTATTAATTATTCTAATTAACTTGTAATGGACAATTATATTGAAGTCTCAGTTTATGCTTGGCTTCATACGAAGGTGACCGCTTTTTTATTGCCAACACAAGTAAGTTTATTTATGTTCATTACAATTTTTATATGAATTGAGTTGAGCTGCTATTTTTTTTTTTTTTTTTTTATGGGTGGGCTATGGTAGGCGCACGCGCGGTCCCGTCCGTCCGGGGCGATGAAAGGACGGCACGCGGGCCCATAACCCACCCGTACCCACGTCACCTCGTTGTTGGGCCGACCACCAGAGCAGATGTGACTTGTCTTCAGTGGTCGGCCCGACGGAATACCCTTTCGGGTAACCTCACCTCTCGACGTACCGGGACGTCGGTCGCCATCGCGCGGTCAGCCTCTCTGCGGGTGACGGACAATTCCCCGGTCCGATCACCCGCGGCCTCGGCTAGGGCGGCATTAGGCGCAGATACTCGCGCCTGCGCCGCCCGAGTCGCCGGCGGCGGAACGTGTCGCCGAATAGGAGCTCTACGATCCGCCGCCTCCTTCCGTGAGATTACGGCCTCACAGAAGGCGGCGACCGCGTCCCAGTTTTTGACGCTGTCGAGCATCTCCCTGGCGATGGTCGGCAGCGCCAGGTCGGCACGGCGCAGCACACTCCGCGAGCGTGTGCTGCGCCGTGTCCTCGTCGCAACTGCAGTGGTGGCAGGACGGTGTGCTCTCCCTCCTGACAATCTTGTGCAGGTACTTCCTGAAGCAACCGTGCCCCGTCAGCACCTGCACCAGTCGGAAGGAAAGCACCCCGTGCGTCCGCTCCAACCACTCCATCAGCACCGGCCGGACGGCCTCGACGGTCCTGACACCGTACCGAGGACTCTCCAGCCGGACTGCCCAACGGGCAACTCCCTCCAACCACCCATGGCCTTTTCGACATCTTGGTCATACAGGCCGAATCATCGAGATACATGTGCACACCATGCTCTTTGCGTAAGTTTGCACATGCTTCTTGAATCTCTACAAGTTATTTAACTTCCTTCTTCCTTTGCCCTGTGTCCTTCTCCCTGTATAATTAGGGCGGACAGCACACGGTACGAACTTCGTCGTCCGCGGTATTCCTGCTAGCTAGCCACATTTACCCGCTACTCTGGCTGCCATCTTGGCTTATCCTGCCAACCTGGTCTTCAAGCCGGCGGGCCTTGTACCAGGCGTGCGCGAATTCCCTTAACTGCCGGTAGTTCGCCTCCGAAGCCACGAGATCCATGTAGTATATCGGACCTTCTCCGTCGCGATGTATCCCCGAGAGCATCCCCGACCTAATCTCATCATAGAGGGGACATGCCCACAGAACGTGGTGCATGTCCTCATGCCCTTCGCCGCAGCCACATTTCGCGTGAACTCCTAGCACTAAATCGTACAGCCGCCTGCGAAAGCACCCATGACCCCCCAGTAATTGGGAGGTTTCATAGTCCGGCTCGACCCAAGTCGCCACGTCCGGAAAAAACCGATACGTCTCCCTCCCCTTGTCCTCGCGATCCCACCGCGCCTGCCACTGAGCAACAACATCCGTCCATATAGCCATCCGCCTATCCCGATATTCCTGCCTAGTCGCGTCCTGGCGCGCCGCCGCTGCTCTCCCAGCACGGATGACCTCCAGGTCGGCCGGCAGTACCCCACCGATGACCGGCAGGGCAGCCGTACTGGTCGTGCGATATGCCTTGGTGAGCAGAACGAGCGCAGCCCTCTCTGCGAGCGTATTGCCCAACGGGCAATGACTCCTCGGCGGGTGTCGACCCGCCAGGCGGTAATCTCCTGCAGGGAGACCATACCGCCGCGGGCGCGCGTCTGCGACACCCGCCGATAAATGTCGGCGAGCATCTCCGCCTCCAGGTCCCACGGGGGAGTTCCGGCTAGGAGGCACGCTGCCTCCGTCGAAACCGTGCGGTAACCGCGTATGGACCTGACCGCCAGGACCCTCTGTGGTCGCCTCAAGAGGGCCCTCAGCCGGACGGTCAGGGACCCCGCGCACACCGGTGCGCCGTACAGAGCCATCGACCGGATCACCCCCACGTACAGCTGTCGGCACGTAACGCTGGGTCCGCCCACATTCGGCATCAGCCGCGAAAGGGCGGACGCCGCGCCGACAAGCCGGGGTACAAGTCGATGGAGATGCTCCCGGAACCAAAAATGCCTGTCGAGCACCAGGCCCAAGTACTTCATTTGGGCCTGGATGCTGATGGTGACCGACTTTACGGTGATCGAAGCGCCGGCGGGAGGCGCGGCGGTACGGAGGCCATGGAACAAAAGGGCCGCCGTCTTTTCCAGGGCTACCCTCAACTACAGCGCTTCGATCCGCCCGACAATCTCCTCGGTGCCGAGAGTTGCCAGGCATGCCGCCTCCTCTAGCGTCCTACCCCGGGCTGTGACGAGTGTATCGTCGGCATAGCAAATTACGACCAGCCCGGGTGGGAGGCTTCCTCTCAACGCCCAGTCGTAGCCAATGTTCCACAGGGTCGGACCCAGAACCGACCCCTGTGGAGCACTGCACGTCATGGTTCGCACAACGTCCCCTGCTCGGTCAACGTAGAGGGCGCTGCGCCCCTCCAAGTAGTCTGCCACCAGTCGCCTGAGGTACACGGGCACCCCGTGATACGTCAGCCCCTCCCTGATGCAGCTGAATGGCAGACTGTTGAAGGCGTTGGCGATGTCCAGGGACACCGCCAACAGGACTCCTCCGTTGGTGACGGCCTCCGCTACCACGGTCTTCAGGCGCAGTAGGGCCGCGATCGTCGAACGCCCTCTCCGAAAACCAAACTGGGCGTCCGACAGATCGGGCCCGACCCTCACGAGGTGCCGCTCGATGCGGGCAGCCAACACCTTCTCCAGCAGCTTGCCCGCATCATCGAGCAGCACGATGGGCCTGTAGGCCGAGGCCGACTCCGGAGATCGTCCCGGCTTCGGCAGGAGAACCAGCCTCCCCTCTTTCCAGCACCCAGAGAACTGCCCGGACGTCAAACAAGCGTCGAACAGTCCCCTGAGGCGTGGTCCCAGGTGCTCGAGGACCAGGGCCAGCACACGGTTCGGAATACCGTCGGGCCCGGGGGCGGTGGGTTTGACTCGCATACGTGCCACCGCCGCCCCCATTTCCGGCTCCGTGATGGGTGGAGCAGTTTCATCGTCGGCCTCCCGGTCGTGAGGGGGGGGGGGGGGGTGGCCCCGCCCGCGGAGCTTGTTCAGTGCCGCGAGGTAGGGGCGACCCCAGGGGTCATGCTCGAGACTGTCCAGCATCTCCCGCCAACTAACGTCCTTGGCGGTACGGACGGCCAGCCTGAAGGCAGACCGCGCACTGCGGTAAGCCTCGTACAGCTGGCCCTCCCGCTCAGCGTCGCGGTGACGCGCTCGGCTGCGGGTGTAGGCCCTCCGGGCACGTATGCACGCGGCCCGAAGGTCCGCCAATTCTCGGGACCACCAGGGGACCGCATTCTTCGGGGGCAGACGCCGCACACGGGGCATGGCCACATCGCAGATCTGCGTTAACGCACAGCGGATGCGGCCAGCCTCGGCATCCACCCCGTCCGCCTGGGGCGGTGAGGACAGCCACGACTGAACGATGGCTGCCTCCGCCAACAGGTCCCGATCCAATCGACCCACAGCCCACCGCGGAAACGCGGGAGCTCCGTCCGCCGTGTGACCCCTGCTGGGCTGCAGGAGGGTCCGGGCGACCTCTATCCGAATGTATCGGTGGTCGGATAGGGTCTCAACCTCCTCCTGGACGCACCAGCTCCTCACACGTGCTGCGACATTAGGGCTAGCGAACGACAAGTCCACTATCGACCCGCCCTGTTGCCGCACGCACGTTTGCGCCGCGCCCCTGTTGAGCAAACAGAGGCCCAGTGCCGCCGCCCACTCTTCGACCGCCCGCCCGCGGTCATTCGTCCTGGGGGACCCCCATGCCGTGGACTTGGCGTTGTAGTCCCCCAGAACGAAGACTTGGCGCGGTGCCAGTCGCCGTATCGAGGCCCCCAGGATGGTGAGGAAGGCCCCGAAATCCGTCGCACTCCTGTTAGGGGAGAAGTAAAAACCAAATAGCGTAACCTCTCCCCTTTCCGCCGCGACATACCCATCGCCCCTGTCCTTGAGCAACAGGGTCGGGGAATGCCACGACGTGGAGGCGACGATTCCCATAGAGCCGTCACTGCTGCTCAGCCAATTGGGCCGGTCAGGCACCACGTATGGTTCCGCGGCTACGGCTGCACCGATCAACCACTCCGCCATGGCTTGCAGGAACACGTCCTGTGCCTCGGCGGCGTGGTTGAGGTTGGCATGCAGGAGGTGGTAAGATTCGGCCGCCATTAGTGGGCCGTATCCATTACCTCCTCCACGCTGACGGGCGATCGGGTCGCGCTAGGGGCGGGAGCGGCCGGGGTCGTCGGACCGCTCCGGCCCTTTGGGGCCGAAGCCGGGGGTCTGCACTCCCTGGCCCCCATGCGGTGCTTGGCGGGCCTATTGCCCGCCGCACACGTGGGGCAGTGAGGAGTGGCGGCGCACGATGCCGCCTTATGCCCGGGTTGACCGCAGTGGAAACAAAGGTCGCTGCAGTCAAAGCAGTTAGTGCATGTCGGCCGAGTGTGTCCGACCGCCATGCACTTGTAGCACCTCGCAGGCCGGGACTCCAGCACGGTCACCCGCGCCGAGCTCCAGCCGACCACCTCCACGACGAGTCTGCCTGAGCCGGCCAATTGCTTGGCCGACTCCACCGGGCACTGCACCCAGGCAGCACCGACGCCGCCCGGACCAGGGCGGATGGCGCCAATTCGGACGGTGTCCACGGGACACCCGGTTTTCGAGACGATGGCCTCCCGGATGTCATCCACCGTCACTGAGTCGTCCAGACCCGTGACCCGTAGTTCCGCACACTTGACGGGTCTGGCGATCTTGACGCCATCCTCCGCAGCAAACAAACCCCTCAGCTTGGCGGCCATGCTATCAGCCGTCTTGGCGCCCTCGGCCCCAGGGAACTCTAAAATTCGAGCCCCTGTTCGGGCCTTGCGGGTCCTGGCTTCGACGCCTCCTAAATCGGAGACGTCAAGCTCCCGCCGGGCGCGACGCAAGACGGCCTCATAGCTGAGGCCGTTTTCGGCCACATAGCTGAGGCCGTTTTCGGCCGCCTCAGGCAGCACTGTGATCACCACCGCGGCTGACTTCGGCGGCCGGAGCCTCCTGTGCGACCTCTTCTTACCGGCTCCTGCCTTGGGAGCGGAGGCTTTGGCGGCGCTTTTGGCCTCCGCTCTCCTCTTCTGGCCGCGACTTTTTCGGCTGCGCTCGGCCGTCTGCCAACCCTCTTCAGGCGCGGCAGGGGTGCCGGGCGCAGCAGTCACGGCCGCGGCTGCGTTGGCCGCCGCCGGCGGGGCATTTGCCGGCAGCGGCTGAGGTCCGGCCTTGGCAAGAGCCGGTGCCACCTTATTCTTCGCGGTGGATCCTTTGGTCTTCGGCCCAGTAACGGCAGCAGCGTAGCTTCCTACGTGCCCGCCCCGGCAGGGTAGCGCGGTAGGGGCTGACGCCACGGCTTTCAGCCTGTCCGCAGCAAGCGGCGGCTGGAGTCGGGGCTCCGGAGGCAGTCTCACCTCCAGACCCGCCATGCGCGCGTCGAACATCTTGGCGAAAACATCCACCATGGCGCGCATGGTCTGGTCCGGCACGCCGTCCACTGCGGGCAGCGGGACCGCTTCGGCCGGCTGGGCCCTCTGGGGACTCGCCGCAGCGCGAGTTAGCGCAACGTGGATGGCGGGGGCGGCGGCACTTGTCGGCGGCGCGGTCCTCGCCAGCTGCGCAACCTGGCGCCGCAAGTCGGCCATTTGTTTGGCCAACTCGCTTCGCCTTCTGCACCGCTGACAGTTCCTTTTGGAGGGCCTTGTTCTTCTTCTGCAGGCCTGAAACCTCGCCACTAAGGCGGGCATTTTCGGCCTGCAGGGTTGCCACATCAGTTGGTGGGGGGTCGATACCAACAGCGGGCTCGCGTGGGAGGGATGTCCGCTAAGACCCTCATCATTCTTGCGGCAGCCGCCTCATTCGCCCGCTTTTGGGCATCAGTCCCCCGCGCATGGCTGATTGACGCAGGAGCCGCTGACCTCGCCGCCACCACTGCAGCCCCTCGTCCCCTACGAGAGGCCGGTACCTTGGGAGAAGGCATGATAGCGCCACTCCCCTCGGAGGCGGATCCTGAGGTGCCACTCATATTCAAGGGGCGCTTTCGCACCATCGAGGGGAGGGCCTCCTCCCCAACCACTAGGGCTGCCGCGAGGGCCGATGCCGGAGACCGGGATAACCCACCGACGGTCTCGGCAGCCGACATGTCGGTGTCCGACGGCTCTGTGGCAGTACTGCCGCCTTCGTCAGCAGTCGGAGCGGCTGCAGCGGTCTCCCTAGCCAGCCGCTCCTGCCTGGCCAACTCGCGCCTCTTTACGCTCGTGGCCTTCCCCGTCCTCATGTTCTTCCTCTTTTTTCTCTTCTTTGGGGCCTCGAGTGTCGGCGGCCCCTTGCCTGAACTTGTGGCCTTAAGTGCTCGACTAGCAGCCGAGCTGCAGTCGGACGAGGCCTCTCCTTCCTCTGTGCCAGTTTTCCTGTAGCTTGGCAGGGCTTTTGGGTGGGAACTAATTGAATCCTCCGTGGTGGTGGTAATTTTGGGCGTCTCACCCCTCCTATCTACATCAGGTGTGTGTGTGTGCGTGTGTGAACAATGATCCATCGAGTTCCCACGAGTATGGGAGAAATAAATGTCGACCCGGGCAGAGATCCCGATATCCGGGCTAGCGTACATTTGTATCCCAACACAGGGGGTCCGCAGGTACCCTGGCTGGGGGCGCGCTAACGACTGAACAATCCATCAGCCATGCATCCTCTCGCCGCGCGCCAGAACTTAGGATTCTGGGTTTTCTTCCTCGCGGTCCAGGCGGTTAAGCCAAGACCCTCGCTCCTGAATCTAGGCCTCAAGACAAATGTCCCGAAGTAAGAATCAGGTCTACGATTTGTCGCGGTTGGCAAATGCCTGCCCAGTCCTCAAACGAATGAGTGACTGGGCCCGTCGAATTTTCGCGTCCAATAAATACCCTCTACAATTAGAGGGCATGGAGCGAATTTGGGGCATCCCACAAACTGGGCCCCCCCTCGGGCCAGATATTTGCCACGAGGGACAATTCCAGAGAGCAGTCCAAGCAATTGTCGCTCGTGCCCAGGGTACACCACGCGGAGGTTTCTGGCGTAGCACCCCGAGTTGAGCTGCTATGGGGGTATTTTCCCCGAATTCATACGGATAAGAATATGCAATCCTCGAGTATGAACTCGAGGATTGCATATTCTTTCAGAATGTGAAGCGAAATTGCCTTCATCTATGTGCCTACTAACCTAGCTGTCAGATGTGTTAACATAGTTTTCGTTTGAGTTGGAACTATCATTTCCAAGCCGAATATAGCGGTATCCTTACGTCGTTTTTGGCAGGCTACATTTCATACTACCTATAACTTACTATACGACCTCTCTTCGCTTTGTAATCGAAATACTGATGTTTGCTTAAACCACATCTACAACTACTTACTCACTATAGATAGCGTCATTCCGGGCGTACGATCCTTTTTGACTGCTATTGATAGCAAAGAATTAAACAGCACATCTGAGGGTAAATAATATTGACGCTCATGGACCTTTACTAGGTCGCTGTCTACCATGAAGAAAGTGAAGGGAGAGTTGTTTTTTTTTTTCTTTTTTTTTTTAAGACAACACCCTGCACTAGGGAAATAATCCTTGTATTGCGGGGGACTTTACAAACATATAATTAACGGACACAAATTACATCCAGACTCAGAACAACAATTTGTGGATCGCAAAAAGTGTTGTCCCGCGTGGGATTCGAACCCCCGACACTGGCGCTGTAGGTCGCTATCTTAACCACTACGCCATCTGTGCACTGCAGTGCGCCAGTGTGAATGCGTGCACAATGAGGTTCGGTGATACTAAAGGCATCACCAATATCCACGCAAACATCCTCAGAAAGTTGGGCTTTTGGCTCTTTCGCTTACTAAACGAAGTGCAGTAACAGATTGCTACTATTCAGATGTCAACTTTCTGCGAGAAAGTTGTCAGCTTTCAGCAGTAATACTTACTGCCCCGGGCGGAAACGGGCCTGTGGCTGTAGACAAAGGCTGCCGATAGTGTGATTCGACCACTATAATGCTATTTTTTGATAATGTAATGATGTCCTTGCGACCGCATCTCAATTCTTAGAGGTATTAGCCATCGTTTTAACCGCGACTTATAGTGGCAGTTAAGCGTTGACGATTGCAACGTGATTATGCTGCAATTTTTTTCTTAATATTCTTATTACTATAATGGTATACATATATTTTTTTAATTGTTTACAGGGCCAAATACAACCATGTCTATCGTAGAATCATATTGGCAGTTCATGCAACGGAATAGTGGTAAGTTCTCCAATTATGTTACTTTTTTATTATAATTCATCATTATCATTATCACAGCTGTCGGGCCGTCCACTGACGTCAAGTAACCCTGCTCCGGTGGTCGGTCCAACGACGAAGGCGACGTGATGTTCGAGTAGGTTGCGGGTGTGCGTGCTTATGCCCCTCTGTCTCCCCGGACGGAGTGGTGCGAGAAGTGCGCCGACCGCAACCCACCCCAAAAAAAAAATCATTTTCACAGCTCATATGTGTCCTATAGCTGGGATCAAGCCTCTTTCACAATGGGAGGGAAATTGACTCTCTACACCACGCTAGTCAGACGAATTGATATAGGACCTTTGATTACACGTCTAGATGGAGTAATGCAGAACAAACGATACACAAAAAGTGTCCTCGGTTTTTCGTTATGTGTGAGTACGCTTTGTGTTCTTACTGTAATTAAACTGTCAATGTGTGCGTGTTTAAGGATACCCACTGTTAAATTATTTTCCCTATTTTTTGAAATATTTAATAAGATGGAGGTTAAATATAATAATAATATAATTATTAGAATAGTGTTTTTTTTTTAAATATTGCAAATACAAAAACAAAGGATTTTCACATTTTTTCGTTACGCGCCATCTTTTTCTCGTCCCCATCACGGTCAATTCGAATAGAGTACTTTCTCCGGTGGAGTAGGGATAGCATGTCGTTTAAGCGGACATAAAGGGATAAAGGTATAAAGGGATAAAGGTATAAAGGGATAAAGGCATAATGGGATAAAGGGATAAGGTGATACTGGGATAAGGGGATAAAGGGATAAAGGGATAAGGAGATAAGGGAATAAGGGGATAAAGGGACAAAGGGAAAAGGTATAAAGGGACAAAGGGACAAAGGGACAAAGAGATAAAGGGATAAAGGAATAAAGAGATAAAGGGATAAAGGAACAAAGGGATAAAGGATAAAGAAGTTTCACTTCTGCTATGCGTACTTTGTACACATGTTCATTTTTTTTTACGACATCTTTTTATAATTACAAGACGATGTCACTATATGTCCCTGTTTTATGAAATCCCTAATTACATACTCCGCTGCCTTACAGATTTTAAATGCGTCTTCCGACGCATACACAAGACCGCCTTCATCTCGAACACTAACTAATTTATGGAAATTGAGTAGTTCATTCGATTTAATTGCCTGAATACAACTAGAACATTTAATCTGCCCACAAATACGTCGAACGACAAACCCCGCTATGTATCTTACTACTCGTTCAAAATAATCCGAATATTCGGATAGATTAATCATTAAAAAAATGTCAGCCTGTGTTAAATTATTAAATGAACATCGCTTACAGTATGACACTCATTGTCATCATCTGCTCGCATTAGAGATGTAGTTTCATTTATGCATTTTACTGCAGAAGTGCAAGTTAGGATACTGACACTTTCTAACGGTACACAGTTAGCAGAATCTACTATTATCTACTACTAGTAAATATATATTTTACGTCTCTGTAGGTAAATCTCATATTTTGACATATTGAGACACGAATTCAATCCGCAAAACATGTAAAAGATATAAAAATTATATATATATATACAATTTCTAGCTGCCCAATAACTATGTATACTAATAAACGATACTAAAAAAAATTAACGTGTGTACAAAGTACGCATAGCAGAAGTGAAACTTCTTTATCCTTTGTCCCTTTGTCCTGTTGTTCCTTTGTCTCTTTGTCACTTTAGCCCTTTATCCCCTTATCCCTTTATCCATTTATCCCTTTATCCCCTCATCCCTTTATGCCTTTATGTCTTTATCCCTTTATCCCTTTATGTCTTTTTCCCTTTATTCCTTTATCCCTTTATACCTTTATACCTTTATCCCTTTATACCTTTATCCCTCTATGTCCGCTTAAACGACATGCTATCCCTACTCCACTGGAGAAAGTACTCTTTATTCGAATCGACCGTGGTGGGGACGAGAAAAAGATGGCGCTCAACGAAAAAATGTGATGCGTAACCGAAAAATGTGACGGTAAATTTTTTTCCAACGCCGATAAAGAAGTTTCACTTCAAAAACTTTATCATTTTTTTTTTGTTTAGAAAACTCAAGATTCATGATTTGCATATCAAAATTATAAGATCAAACACAATCAGTATGCAAATATGGCATGGCTATGGTCAGTACTGATTTTTCTTTATCTCCCATTATTACGGCAAATCTCCCCAGAATAAACTGGCGACACTGTTCAATTCCATTAATTTAAAAATATCGAAATAAAAAATCACGATATCTTGAAAGAATGTATTTAAATAACAAAACTTACCGATGACAAGTGATTTTGATATTGTTATAAGCTTTTCCCACATAATTGCGACACAGTTTGACAGCGCACACCGGCATATTATTACTTTTTTCACGAGCACGTTACCGCGTTGTAGTTCAAATGACACTGATGTAAGGAACAAGCGAGTCTACTTAATACAGTAGACATCATTTGGGCCGTTTTGTATGGCAAATGAGCCATCTAGACGTGTATATAATCAAAGTATAGGACTTTATTTGTTATATGCGTATTACAAGCCCTTTGTGGTCTTTTACAATATCCACAGGCTAGAAAGGCAGTGGTAAATGTGTTTCTACTTCGTCGCTACACGGAAAATATGTTTGATATTTACGGTAGTAGAATTTACAATTATATTGGCCAGATTGGAAATATGTATTATATGAATGATCGATTGATAGATTAGTCCATCACCCGCAGAGAGGCGCTAAGCCGATCGATGTATATATATATATATATATATACAGAGTGTATTAGGTTATGGGACAACTGTTCCAGTATATGGTTTAACGGTCATAAACCGTAATTAGAATGTATATTACACAAAAAAACAAAAAAGTTATAGCGATTACAAAAATTTGTGTCTAAGAGTGCCTTTTTTTTGAGGGTCTAAGAGTGCCTTACATGTTACGTATTATATAGACATGTACAGACAGGATACATGTAGGCATGTAAAGCTTCGACGGTATAAATTGGTATGAATTGCGCAAACGCTTCATTGGTAACGTAGGTACAAAGACGAACGGTCATCGACCGATCAGCTGATTTAAAGAGAAGTATGTCTTGCAAATGCGAACATAGTTATTGATTTAATCAATTTCTAATGAACATTTAACAAAATACGAATATGTTGCAGATGAAGTATCATTGACTTTATACATTTTAATCAGATTTACAAGGAAAAGCAATGACAAAATACATGTCTCTAATTCATTAATGAATCAATATTTTTATTTCATTTTTTTTTTTTCATGGGTTCTTATCACCATTGCCTAACTCTCGTTTGACCGGTTGCCCCATAACCTGATACACTCTGTATATATACGTATGTACTTATAGCAATTAGAAACACGTATGAAGTGTTTCTAATTAGATACAATTTAAGATTACTTGTTACAATTTATATGATTTCCTGCAATACGGGTTTGAATTTTAACCGGTTCTGATGGCTCGTTTATTAATTTCCTAAAGACGGCCTCTCAGGTTCCTATTATGGTAGGTTATGGGGCTCCACGCCGTCCTTTCACCACTCGAACAGTTTGAATGGCGCGTATAATTCCCTCTATTAATAGAGGATTTATCACGTATATAACGTACGAAGTAAGAATTCAATTCACCACCACCTTTCTTGCCAGTGGGTGTCGTAAATCATGTTTAAGGGATTTTAATATGCATACAAAATCTATGCAAGAGAAGGAAAACTCGTAATAAAAGGCTGTACCAACCCGTCTAACTAGGTATAGAAGGTCCATTTCCCTATTTTTAAGACGATTCCCTGCAGTATGGAAACATGAAATTAACGGGCACTAATTATAGCTAGACACAGAGCAATAATTAATCGCACAAAATATTGTCCTGCGTGAGATTCGAACGCGCATCACTGGCGCGGTAGGTCGATATCTTAACCAGTACGCCATCAGTGCAATCAAAGTCTTATTGTGGAAGAGCCTCGAGCCCAACAGTGGGACTTATATGAGCTGCGATGATGATGATAACTATAATCTAATACGGTTTATCGATAAAGTTTTATTAACACATGTTCTTAAATGCGATAAAGACCAATTCAGCTTATTATTCGAAAGAAAACCTTAATTGTGAAATATTTACTTTCTTGTATCAATAGAGAGCAAAATAGTCTATTAAATAGTGTATCAAACATAAAAAACAAATAATATATCATCATCACAAATTGTATGCCATTGGCGATCTTGAGACTAATCTGTAATAGGAATAAAATTGAATTAGGGATGTAAGGGCGTAGTCTGGGCTATGGACTAACGCCGTGTTTGACAGAAGAACCTAAGGTTATAGTTTGAAGTACCTAAAGCCCTTAAGTTCCTAGCCTATATGATGGGATACCTGCACCGTGCTACCTAAGGTGACAGGTGGATGTGAGATGGATGTTGGGTGGAGGATTGGTTATTCTCACTGCCAGTCAAACAGACTCACTTGACTGATCAGAACTGACGGCTAAGGGTGTCTTGGCCACAGTGAGATGGAGCTTTGGGTGGAGGATTGGTAACTCTCACTGCCAGTCAAGCAGACTCACTCGACTAATCAGAACTGACGGCTAAGGGTGTCTTGGCCGCAGTGAGAGGGGTGTAACTGAGAGATGAATAAATTCAAATCTGATTTATTTTACACAATGTACACCTTATATACTACTTATTGCTAATACACACATATACCATTTTGTGTTAGTGTGTCGTAAGTGTAAAGTATAACGCAGTGTCTTTAAATCATGTCAGTGCTAATTTTGCACATTTGTATGTTGACATGCTTTACTTGTATCTTGACATGCTCTACTTTTGAGTTTGCTGCGTTGCATGTTCAATGTATATTGAACATTCTGGCGTCTCTCAGGAACACGACTGCAAGTCGTATAATTCGATAACCTCATATGGTCCAATGTGTCCTTCCGTCGCTTGTAGTGTTTGGACTGTAGTCTGGGGACGAGGTTTCCCATACCGTGGCCGTGGTTGTGGTGGAGCTGCCCGCTGTTTGTCTGTCTCTGTGGCTTGTGTTGTAGTTGTCTTCTCGTAAGTCTATCTCGACATTGTTTGAGTGGTCTGAAATAAATTAAAAGACAAGCTAATACTATTAAAGAAAGAGATGTCACGGTGCTAACCACATAGGAATGAGACTCTATTCGCCTCCATATTGTGTTATCTAATCTTGTTTTTAGCTTTGCTTCTGAAGCGGCTAAGTGGTCAAATATACTGGTGGAGCTATCTAATACTTCCTCCTTCGGTATGTCTGGTATCTCTGATTGGACTACTTGTGTGTCTAGAGTAAAATTACTCCTTTTAAAATATGATGCTTGCACAGTTGTTGTTGTTATTCGTTTAGCTGCAAGAATGTTGTTCAACGTCTTTACTACACAGCTTTCTGAAATGTGTAGTACTCCTATATCCTCTAGGTTAATCTCTTGTCTTTGTCCATCACATATTATCGAAGCTGATTGTGTTTTTGTAGTGATAAACATCCACGTATTCTGCATGTAAAGTTGTTTCCATAGAATTGTAGATTGAATGTTGTATCTTCTTGATGTGCATTGTGATTTAGTGTTATTATTGTTGCTGAATAGCTGGTCAACAATGCAATTCTTGTTCAATTGCATGTTCTTAACAGCCACGGGATAGCAAACAAACTCCGATTTTTTGTGTAAACAATCTTTGAACTCGTCTTTACTTAATTCAAAGTATCGTTCATTGTTATAGTCGAAGCCTATGAATGCTCTTGGGATTGACAAGCATTCAAAAGAACTCCCGGTCAACTTTTGAGGAATCGCCGTTATGTGTATTAGTGTATATTTTCTTATGTCATGAATAGGATAGTACGCAAATACGTTTATATGTGTTGCATTTATTTCCATGTTAGTCTGTATTAATTGATCCTGAATTATCCTTAAGTTTCCAGGTAACTTTTGATTGGTTGTTTGTATTATATCATTAGCGTATTTAGGACTCAAAATCGTGTATATCGATGCGTTATTTAGGTATATCTCAAGTAACCCGTTGTAATAGTGAATAATCTCTGTTATGTAATTGCTCGCTAATTGATACGTTTGTATTACTTGTATTTTCACATTGTTAGCGTCTACCATCTTATACCATACGTCGTTATCGTACATGAATGCTATAGCTTCATTTAACTTCTTTTCAAAATTCTCTAACTTTTTCTTAATCCGCTCCTCGGTTTGGTTTACAGCGGATACTGTAGATATCATTATGTTTGTTTGATGATTGGCGGCGTTTATAAGTTCTTGTTGATTGCTACTCAATGAGTCAATACTTCTGTATACTTCATTGTTTACTCCGAACACGTATGTTAACATTTGTCCTAATAATCCACGTCTCCTTCTAGAAATCTTTATCCCAGTAAGGTAATCCTTTATCTTCTCAAATCGTGCTTTCTCTTCGTTCAAATGATAATAAAATTCTGCACAATGGGTGTCTTTTGTATACTGTTGCGTGTCAGTGCATAACTTTTGAAACTGATTAGTTATTTTTATCGTATTATTTAAATTCAGTTCCAAATCACTCCTTTCGTAATTAGTTTCTATTCTAAAACTCCCTCTGTTTATTGTTGAAGTACCTATTTGTTCTACATATAGGCCTGGATTTAAATGTTTCATAGTAAACATTGATGTACTTGTTACTTGTCCGATACACAATAATAATGTAGTATAGAGTAACACGCCTGACTTAAGTGTCTTAAACTTTTTATTTATGTTATTTGCTATGTTACTATTCACAGGCGTTTTGGTATTTTTTCTTAACGTATTCGTGTTAGTCATTAATTCTTCCTGATATACAGGTAAAGGAATTAATGTATGTATTGATCGTTTTTGACATAAACCTGTCGATTTTTTGAGTGTCACTACTCTTATCACCCCGTCGCTTCCTGGGTGAACGCTTTCCACTTTTGCCAAGGGCCACTTACTTGGACTTATGTTTTCATCTTTTATTAGTACTATGGTTCCAATTTTGATATTTTCTTGAGTTTCTTTCCACTTGTATCTTTGTTGAAGTTGATGTAAATAATCAGATGACCAGGCTTTCCAGAAATCTTTCTTCATTCTTTGAATTTGTTTCCATCTATTTATTAAATCAGTATTTATGTTTGATAACGGATCTGGGATTCCAACTGCTTCCCGACCAATTAAAAAGTGACTAGGCGTTAGTATTGTATTATCATTGATGTCTTCGCTTTGTGCACATAACGGCCTCGAGTTTAGGCAAGCTTCAATTTGATGTAAAAATGTTATCATTTCTTCGTACGTTAATGTCGATTCTCCAATTACTCGACGTAAATGGTACTTTACTGATTTTACGCTGCTCTCCCAAATCCCACCAAAATGGGGGGTTGCTGGCGGATTAAAATGCCACTGAGTACCTATACTGGTCATCGTATTTTGGAATCCAGGTGACTGTGTTATTTGCAATAATTCTTGTTCCAAAAATTTCGCTGCGCCTACGAAGTTCGTGCCATTGTCACTATACATATGTGACACGTGTCCTCGTCTGGCCATGAACCTCCGCAGTGCCGCAATAAATGTTTCAGTTGTCAAATCTCCCACCAATTCTAGATGAATTGCTTTTGTTGCTAAGCATACAAATACAGCAATATATGATTTGTAGGACTTGTGACCTCTTCCTTTCATTGTTCTTGTTTGTATTGGTCCCGCATAATCCACTCCAGTGTGACTAAATGGATATGATTGCGTGACTCTTGCTTTTGGAAGTATCCCCATTTTCTGTACTTTCGTTTCGGACCTGTATCTCGCGCATTTGACGCATTTTTTTAGTGTACCTTTGACAACTTGTTTTCCACCTATAATCCAGTATTTTTGTCGTAGGACAGCTGTAGTTAGTTTATTTCCTCCATGTAATGTTTTCATGTGTGCGTTTTGTATTATTAATGACGTTATATGATGTCGGCGTGGTAATAGTATAGGATGTTTTTGATTATATGGCAAGTCAGCGTTTTCTATTCGACCTCCAACTCGTAATAATCCATCGTTATCAATAAATGGATCTAGTGTGGATAATTTACTGTTTTTCTGCAGTGATTTTTTCTTTCGAATAATTTCTTTTTCATCGTAAAATTCTTCTTGTTGCAATATGCATAGAATTCGTTTCTCTGTTTCTTCTAATTCCGTACAGGATAATGGTTCGTGCTTTTTGCGCTTGCTGATAAATCTGTAGCAATACGCTAATGTTCTTATCATTTTATTGTAGTTAGAAAATCGACTCCAGATGTCATACTTTTCATTCGTAGTATTAATTGTTGTTGATAAACAGTACTTGGCTTCTTCATTTGGCTGTGGTGCTGTTGTTGTAATAGGTATATCACTCGTCTGTAACCATGGTGGGCCGTTCCACCATAAGGAACAGTTTATTAATTTTTCTGGCTCCAATCCTCTTGATATAATGTCCGCTGGGTTTTCAGACGATATGACATGATTCCATTGAGCGTTAGGTATTATGCTGTTAATTTCTGACACTCTGTTGGCCACGAACGTATGCCATCGCCCAGGATCTCCTTTTATCCATCCCAACGTGATCATAGAATCCGTCCAGCATGAAATCACGGTATTGTTATCACCGTTTAGAGCATTTTTTATTTTTTCTATTAAATTAGCCAATAATACTGCGGCGCATAGCTCAAGACGCGGTAATGTTGTTTTTTGTTTTTTCGGTGCAACTTTTGACTTAGCTTGGAGCAATGTTATGTAGTAACTGTTATTCACCATTACTCTGCTATAGACGACAGCCCCGTATGCTTTTTCTGAGGCGTCGCAGAATCCATACAGCTCAAACTTTGTCCTGTCTATCGTGTGACACCATCGTGGTACTTGTATATTTTCTATGTTTTTTAACTGTTTTTGTATTTCTGTCCATTTATTTCGTATTATGTCATTTACTGGTTGGTCCCATTCCATCCCAGACGTCCACAGTTGTTGTACTAGTAATTTTAGTGTTATGATGATGGGGGCCAACCAGCCCAACGGATCAAATATTTTCGCCACCTCTGACATAATGAACCGTTTGGTGGGTTTTGTGTTTTCTGTTATAGTTATTTGAAAACAGAATTTATCTTCGCCTGGAGACCATATAATTCCCAACGACTTTCTTGTTTCGTCTAAGGGAAGTTTCAGCATCCGACTTTCTTCTTTATCGCATGTTAAATTGTTCAACAATTCCGAACTATTTGAAGACCATTTTCGTAGTTGGAAACCACCTTTGTTTAACATTGCTATTAATTGTTCTTGTAATTCCTTGACGGAGCTTTCCTGGGATTCTCCTGACAAAATATCGTCAACATAGAAATCCTGTAACGTTACTCTACTGGCGATAGGGTAATTGTCTTGTTCGTCTAATGCTAGTTGTTGTAATGTTCTCACGGCCAGATAAGGCGCGCTTGTTGTGCCATACGTGACCGTTGTTAGTTCGTATTCACTAATGGCCTTTTTTGGAGAAAATCTCCATAAAATTCTTTGATATTTATAGTCTTCTTGGTTTATTTTTATGAACCGGTACATTTTCATAATGTCGGCCATGAAAGCAATCTTATGCGTTCTCCAGCGTAATAATATGTTTGATAAGTCTTGTTGAAGTCGTGGTCCTTTATGTAAATTTTCATTAAGGCTTATTTTACTACTTGTTTTACTACTAGCGTCAAATACCACTCGTAGTTTTGTTGTAAGAGAGTCTTCTTTTATTACCGCTTGGTGGGGAATATAATACTCTCCTGTGTAATATTCTGGTTTAGGTACTTTTCTCATATGACCCATATTTAGGTACTCGTACATAAATTCCTTGTATTGTTGGCGTAAATTTTCATTTTTTTCGAACTGACGTTCTAGTTGTAATAGTCGAGCCACGGCTTTTTTCCTTGACTCGCCATATTTTATTTTCGCGTCCTTAAACGGTAGTCGTACCGTATAAGTGCCATCGAAACTTCGTATTGTAGTATTTGTATAGTAATTTTCACACAACTCATCATCTTTGGTGAGTGCATAGTGTCGTGGAATTTCTTCTAATTCCCAAAATTTTGTTAATTGTTGTATGTCGTCGGTGCGAGTCATCATGCTTAATACTTTGATGCCACCGTTTGTGTCTTGCGGATATAACCCGGATAAAATCCAACCCAATTCTGTTTCTTGAGCGATTATACCGCCTTGTAGTCGTTTAAAACCTTGTAATAGTATTTTACTATATTCTTGGGCACCTAAAATTATGTCTATAGGTCCCTTTTTGTTGTACGTTGGGTCTGCCAATAGAACATTGTCCAACTCTTGTAATTGTTGTAAGTTACTTCTTGGTAACGAGTTTGTAAGCTTTGGTAGTACTATAAGTGTTACAGGTAGTCTGTACTCACTAGAGTACCTTGGTTGTAGTTTTATGTTAATTGTATATTTCGATGTCTTAGGTTCGTTGTCTCCAATGCCTTTTATTTCGGCTCGAACCTTTTGTCTTGGATACGACAGCAGTTGTGCTACTTCTTCCGTGCAAAATGACGCTTCTGAACCTTGGTCACACAATACTCTTAATAATTGTGGTGTTCCATCATACGACGTGGTTTGTAATAGCGCTGTGGCTAATAAGACCGTATTTTTTGCCTCTAAATTGGTAGCTGATAAGTTCGATAACGTTGTGTTTTGTTTTTTATCACTCATAGTTGGTTTAGGAGTGAACTTTTTCGTATACTCAGAAGACTCTGGTTGTCTTTTAATTGAATCGAATGTTCGGTGTAATAGTGTGTTATGACCTTTATGTTGACATATTTCACATTTTGTATAAAACTCGCTCGTGCATTTTATTTGTTTATCATGATTTAAGCAGCGTTTGCACATTTCTTTGTCTGAGACTTCCTTATATCGTTGCGTCACGTTCAAGGTTTTAAAACTAGGGCATTTATTTATATTATGTTCTGTGCTTTTGCAGTACCAGCAATGTTTACTTTTTGATGATTCTGCTATTGGTACGAGTGTTCCCCGGTATTTATTTATTGTATGATTCACCGAGTTATTACTCAGGTGATTATACGTAATTTTTTGCTGATCGTAGGACTTTAAACTTTTAAATCTTTTTTCTAAAAACTGTAACATTTCTTCAAACGATTCCAATTTGTTTGGGTGTTGTAACTGATCCTCGTATTTTGAATCAGTTTGTTGGTCCCATTTCCTGGCCAAAAGTCTAGCCAAAATAGGGTCCCATGTTGAAATGTCAATTCCTTGATGTTTTAAAGATTCCAAACATTCTTTTATGGTGTCGTGCATGTCTCTTAAACCTGCTGCATTCGCAACATTTAGCTTGGGTAAATCTAATAATTTATCGATGAATTTAATTGATATCATTCGTTCGTCTTCATAACGTTGCGTAAGCAATTTCCACGCGGTTTCATAGTTCGATTCACTTATCGTTAGATGACGTATAATTTTTGCTGCGTCACCTTTTACATTTGTCTTTAAATATTGCATCTTTTCTACCAATGAAATATTTTTATCTTCATGAATAATTTTCTTGAATAAATCATGAAAAGTATACCATGAGTCATAACTCCCAGTAAAAGTTGGAATAGAGATACGGGGTAGTTTTCCTGACGACTGTGTTAAGGTTATTTTTTCGCTGGAACTGTCATGGATTTTTTCTTCCAGCATCTCCATTGTAGTATCGAACTCAGTTTGGGTGTTTTCAAAATATTTATTTTTGAAGTAAAGGTGTCCCGATGTATCCTCCTCCAATAATAATTCAATGTGTGTTTCTTCAATATCCTGCCATCGTTTTTGTAAATTGTTTATTGTAGTTTGTAAATGCCATATAGGTTTGTTTTCAGTGACTGATTCTTTCGCCTGAATTAGCCTTTTTGACATCTGGGATATCCTGAACATTTGTATAAACGTCTTGGGATTCCCTCTCCCTTCTTCTTCGTTTGTGTTTTGTTCTTCAGGTTCATATATCGCCTGAACAAGTTGAAGTCTTTCTTCATAGTTTTGTAGGTGGGCTAAGCCCTCGTTGTATTGTTTTTGGATATTTCCAAAGTAATTTGTAGTGATATATTTGTGAGATGATAACATCTCTTGTTTTTCCAGTTTCGAGTGATTCTCTTGCACCCGTTGGAAAATAGTAGTTAGTGTTTGTCTTTTTTCGTCAATGTATTTTTGTGTTCTTCGGCTCACGGAGTCCTTTTTAATGTTTGTAATTATCCTCCTGATCTCGTTATAATCTTCCTCCTGGCTCCTGATTGCTGTGTTTATTTCTTGTATGTCCATAGTGCTTCTTTTGTCTTCTTCCCTAATAGCCCTACCCTAACTTTCCTACTACTAATGTTTTAAGTCAATACTTATCGTACCTGCGCTCTCGCTATAACACGTCCCTGAAGGTGCGACTTCTCAATCAGCTGGTGAGTCCCGCTTGTGGGAGGCCAGTGACCGAACCGCAACGAGAGGCTTTCTGACAGAGTACGTAAGTAAAAGTCCTTCAGTCAATTCCGAAACTGATGCTTTGTTGAGTACACCAGCCCGTTCTTAACTGATTTGTATGTCTGTTATGTCAAACCTACGGGGGGGTTAGAGGGAGGAAAAATCTTTACTTTTACTCGAAGGACCAAATGTACAGGCGTAGTCTGGGCTATGGACTAACGCCGTGTTTGACAGAAGAACCTAAGGTTATAGTTTGAAGTACCTAAAGCCCTTAAGTTCCTAGCCTATATGATGGGATACCTGCACCGTGCTACCTAAGGTGACAGGTGGATGTGAGATGGATGTTGGGTGGAGGATTGGTTATTCTCACTGCCAGTCAAACAGACTCACTTGACTGATCAGAACTGACGGCTAAGGGTGTCTTGGCCACAGTGAGATGGAGCTTTGGGTGGAGGATTGGTAACTCTCACTGCCAGTCAAGCAGACTCACTCGACTAATCAGAACTGACGGCTAAGGGTGTCTTGGCCGCAGTGAGAGGGGTGTAACTGAGAGATGAATAAATTCAAATCTGATTTATTTTACACAATGTACACCTTATATACTACTTATTGCTAATACACACATATACCATTTTGTGTTAGTGTGTCGTAAGTGTAAAGTATAACGCAGTGTCTTTAAATCATGTCAGTGCTAATTTTGCACATTTGTATGTTGACATGCTTTACTTGTATCTTGACATGCTCTACTTTTGAGTTTGCTGCGTTGCATGTTCAATGTATATTGAACAAGGGATGTGAAAAAATAATCAATTTTTATAATAATCGATTATTACAAAAAAATAATCGATTAATAATCGATTTTTACAATCGATTATCAATACAATCGATTTTTATTATTCGAAATTCGATCGAAATTAATCGATTATTCACTGCTAAATTTCCTAAAAAAAAAGAAAAGAAAAGGTTATTACGATTATTTCATACTATATTACAAGATAAAGCTCACATTTCCTAAAAAAAAGGTCATCACAATCCTGTTGGGAGAAAATCGATTATTTTATAATCGATTATTTATTTTTAATTAATCGATTATTTTATAATCGATTATTTATTTTTAATTAATCGATTATTTTATAATCAATTTATTTTAAAGAACAAAAAATCGATTATTTAAAAAATCGATTATTTTCCCTCCTAGTCACATCCCTAAATTGAATCAAAAAACACGCTGGTCAGACGTGATGGGGTTTCATTTTGAGTTGCCATCTCTTAATACATGCATATAATATCCCTTAAACACCCTTTACGATATCCACGGCCAAGATTTTTATTTTATTGGTGGGCTATGGTAAGCGCACACGCCATCCATTCCGTCTGGGGCGACGAAAGGACGGCGCGCGGTACCATAAGTACCATAACCCACCCATACCCACGTCGCCTTCGTCGTTGGGCCGACCACCAGTGCCGAGTTCCTTGTGCTCAGTGGTTGGCCCGACTGACTACCCTTTCGGGTACCCTTACCTCTCGACGTCCCTGTCCCGGGACGTCGGATCCACGGCCAATATAGGGTGGTGATGGTGAATTTTATTCTTACTCTATCAGTACACGGACAAATAATGTATCGGGATTAACAACCATATGTATTGTTTAAATACTGTTTAATATGCATTGGAATGTGACAGTAAATATTCATTTGAAAGTCAATTAAGTTTAAAATATACAGTATTTACAAAACTCAATACCTATCACTGTCCAATTCACAAATATAATCATTTATTTATCTGTAAACCAGTAACCCGTTTAGGTTTCGCAAGGGTTCTTTATGAAAAACAAATTATAGCTGGTTTTGCATTGGTTCTTTGTGAAAAATAAATTATAGCCTAAGTTAGTACGAGAATATATAATAGAGAATTTTTAACTAGGTAAGACGGGACAGCGAACGGGAGAAGGTTGATGGGGCAATAGTACCGCACGATTTAGCATCATGTCCCCTGAGTTTTCTTGCCGGATCTTTCTCAGTGTGGCCGCGTTCCGATCCGGTGGTAGTATATTAGTTTTGTTAGTTTTAAATCAACAAATTGTTTTTATTTTTTATTTTATTATATTTGGGATAACAACAGTCGTTACAAATGCATATAACATAAAATAAAATTACTAACTAGTAGGACCAATTACAGTTATCCACATTGTTTATAAAATTTATCGTGAACAGACTAGTTATTATGTAATACATTACTAAGCAGAGAAAAAAAAAATACGGTAGTTACATACTAAAACAGTTCCACAAATCAATGACTATCCAAGTACCCACCATTATTTTAATATCCAATAGCGCTTACAGCGCTCGGTGTGAACTTGCACTCAGGAGGCGCAATGGTAGGTAATTGTCAAATCAACAAGTTAATTACATTTACATATGTTGATCTATTTATGCAAGTTAAACGATTATATTATAAGAGTGACTGTCCGACCATTGATTACATAATTATATTCTTTATTTATTCTTAACAATAATATAAATGCGAAATTAAGTTTGTTTGTTACGCTTTCACGCTTAAACCACCAACCGATCTCTAAAATTCTGTCACCAATTGAAAGCCATAATATCAGGGAGTAACACAGACCACATTTCATCCCAACATTCGCAGGGTAATGTGAACCACGTGGGTAAGAATACCGAAACCGAAACGAAGCGAGGGCGGACTCCTAGTATTTAATAAGGCAACAAGTACATTTGTGTTATTTAAGCGAGAGCGAGAGTTATAATGATACAATAAGTTAACCACTATTGGTTATAAGTTTTTTAATATTTTGCATAAACACTTGCTTGCAAGTGCAAAAAGGATCTACAGTACTGAATGTTGTGTTGTATGTACGCGCGATTCTAGTAATGACAGCATTCTGACCATAAGATGTTAAATGCGACGGCACATACAACAATTGTGTATGCCGTGTACGATATGTTGGAGTTCTAAATGTTATTTGAGAAAGTAGTTCGGGGCAATTGATACGTCCGCAAAGTATATCATATAGTAATCCCATGTCCATAACTGATCTCCTTTCCTGTAAGGTAAGTAAATTATATGTCCTACAATTATCTACGTAATTAATAGACGGATTTTTGAATTTATAGTTAAGGTGGCGTATAAACTTTTTTTGAATTTGTTCTATTTTATTGATATCAACTGCATAAAACGATGACCAGATCTGACAAGCGTACTCTAGAGTGCTTCTAACATAAGAATAAAAAAGAATCTTAAGACAAGTTAGACTTCTAAAGGGTTGACAAGTACGTATTATGAATCCTAGATTTCTATAAGACCTATTAACGATATTATTGATATGGGAATTCATTCTCATTTTTGAGTCAAATTCAACGCCTAGATCACGCACAGTATCAACTCTTTCGATTAAAGCGCCATTAAAATTATAATTAAATTTTATAATATGCCTTTTTCTACTAAAAGTTATACATTGACATTTACGTGTATTAATGGAGATTTTATTTTTTGCGTAGTAACTGTATAAATTATCCAGATTCCTTTGCAATGTCCAACAGTCAGTGATTTCATTAACTTTTAAGAATATTTTTTGTCATCAGCATATAATAAATGGTGTGTATTATCGAAGCACTTGTGTATGTCATATAAATATGCATTATAAGGAAGGAATTTTAATATAATCTGACTTAAAGCCCCCTAATACAACTGCTTGTGACCGGTTAGATAGGTAGGATTTTATCCATCGTAACAAATCCCCGTGAATGCCCAATGACTGCAGTTTTTTTAGCAGGATAACGTGGTCTACCCGATCAAATGCTTTTTGAAAATCAGTGTAGATCACGTCAACCTGCCCACCATTCTCCATGTGACCTAAAACAAAGTTCGAGTAAACTGCCAGATTAGTCACTGTTGACCGTCCGCGTAAGAACCCGTGCTGTGATTCGGGTATACCCTTGGATATTATGTAATATACGTTTTCATATACTAGCTTTTCTAATAGTTTACTTAGAATATTTAAGATAGAAATTGGTCGGTAATTTTCTATGTTAGTCTTCGAACCTTTTTTATAGATAGGCACAATATTAGCTTTTTTCCATTGTGTAGGAAATACGCATTCTTTAATGGAGCGTTTAAATAATATTGTTACGGGTAGTGCTAGACTGTTTGCACATGATTTGAGAAATATTGGAGGTATTTCGTCACATCCCGAACCTTTTGAAGTATCTAAGGAATGCAACAATTTAAGGACTTGGCTTTCCTTAACCTCGATGTGAGACATAACGTCAGAATGGTTATAGGTAATCTCTAAATTAGTATCAAGCTGTTGAGATTGTGTATCAGTTACAAAAACATTTTTAAAAAAAGTGTTGAATGCAGAACATATTGAATTGGCGTCGTTAAAATTTTCACCATTTAATGTGAATCTCTGAGGGTAGCTTGAACCACCCCTCTTTGATTTAACGTACGTCCAAAAAAATTTTGGTGTACGCTTGATATAACTTTCAGCGTTTTGTGTAAAACGTTGAAAACACACACTATGTATTTTACGTTGACGGTTTCTGAGTATAGCAAACTCATGGTAGTCACGAGGATTATGAAATTTTTTCCATCTTGTGAGCTTTATATTTTTCTTTTATAATTTTAATAAGTGCGCTAGAATACCATAATGGATAAGACTGATTTTTAATAGATAAAGGAATATGTAGTACAAAGCATTTATTTAATTCAGTATAAAAAGATTCGACAGCACTTTCAATACATTCTTTGTCCAAAATATCTCGCCAATTTAATGTGCACAAATAATTATTTATTTGTTTATAGTCACATTTATGAAAGTTATAACGAGGCACTAACTTCCCTTTAAAGATTTTCGTTTGAAGATCTGTTATATCAATTTTCAGTGGTGAAATAAATCCATTTTGGTTATCGGTTGAGTTTGGGTAATTAATATCGGTAAATTACAAAAACAAAGGTCAAGAACATTACCGCAACTATTAATGATATAACAATATTGACTAAGACCCAGAAACTCCAAACCTTCAACAAAAGTCTGTGCTATCCTGTATATCAGTACTACCAATATGTTTTAAATTGTAACCGCAATCCGTCCATTCCAAGCACGGTAAATTAAAATCTCCGACAAGCAGATAATGATCATTTCTATTCAAACGTAAAAGTTGTTTCATAGCTGCTAAAACATTAAGAAGATTTTGAGAAAGTGAGGCATTGTCTGGAGGTATATAAATTAAAATTAAATGTAAGTCAGCGGCTCCGTGCAATTTACGTGAGGATATAGTTATGCATAGCGATTCAATATAGTTGCATGACCATTTATTATTAATTTCTGCCGCAAGTTCCTTACGGATACATACCATTACGCCGCCACCCGAACGCTTACCAGTAGCATTAAGATTACGGTCGCATCGATATACACCGTATCTTCCGTCGCATAACTCTGAGTCAAAAATATCATTTTGTAAAAAGGTTTCAGTCAGAAGTATTATGTCTAGTTCTTGTGTTAAAATACTGTTATATAGTTCTGAGCACTTAGTACGTAGCCCGCGTACATTTTGATAAAAAATATTTAGTTTAGATGAGAATGTGAAGCGCAATAATTAGTAACAGAATATAACCAATAGTTGAAAGCAGTCACAAGACAACACTTATAAATAACCACTATCATATAAGTAATAGTATATGAATATATCTGTTTGTTATTATATTCTAATTTAGTAAAACATATGTAACAATAACCAGTCGAGAAAGTTAGTGATACATAGCTGCATAAATACTGTACAAGATTTTTTAAGATATAAACGTTAAAGATTTTTATTTTAGTAGTAGTGTATAAAAAATATTTTAGATGATTGACAAGCAATACGGTAATCATATACTTATAACTATAATTATTAATGAATAAAGTTAAAAAAAGAAAGAAATAATTCAAATAATTCTTTGCAAATCGTCTGAATTTTTTATGAAAATTTTTGGTGATAGGATATCTTTTCGTACAAAAATTTTCCCGTCGCGAATCCATGTAAATTGATAGTTTTTTGCTTTTGTCTTGTCACGAGTGTTTTTATATAGAATCTTGTTCGTGTGAGTCAAATGCTCATTTATATTCTAGATGCAGCGCCTGACATCCCAATGTCCGCAATTGTATTGCCTTTTTTGGAGCGTATTCCTGATAAAATAGAATCCCGCTGACTCTTGGAGTGTAGATTAACAATAATTAGTTTAGGGCGACCTGATATTTTTGTTTGAACTCTTGTCACGTAATTTATGTCGGTAGATGAAAGTTGAACGCCCGCATATTCAGCAATAGATGTAGTTAGCAAAACCAGATTTTCATTGGATTTTTCTGGTATGCCGGATATTTCTAAATTCTTGGCTCGTTCGCGTTGTTGGATGATATTTAACTCGGACACAAGTTGAGCGTTTACCAATTTCAACTGCAAGCACTGTTGTTCCACATTAGTTTTAAGATCCTTATGTTCTTTGTCGAGAAAGTTTAGAGATTCCTTTAGATCTGATATGTCACCATACAGCTCATTCTGTCTCGTATTAATTAATTGAATGTCTGATTTAATGGACTCGAGACCACTTTTAATAACAACATTAATGTCTTTTTGTAATTCAGTGATTTTGGTGCATAAACTAGTGTTAAAAAAATTTAATTTTGAAGAGATATCCGTCGCAAATTTTTCGAATAATTCCAAAAAGTCATCCTCTCTTCCCTTTCTCTTCGCGCGCCGAGGGTTGTTTATATTTGTTGAATAATTATCCAAAGTGGGTATATCGGGGCAAGAAGAGCCTGCCGAATCCATAACTATGCAATAATGACACTTTGTGGATGCGAACGGTGAACACAAAGATGAAATAGTAAGAATTTATATGGTACACGATTGTCACACTTATTACGTATAATATAAGGAGTTATTTCAGTTACTACAAATTAATTAGTTACAACACAGCGAATAACACGTCTGTTCTCTCTAGCGTACGACGACCAATAATTGCTACAAATTTAATAATTAATAATTACTAACCATAAACAATATAATTTTTTCATATAGAATCATTTTCTTCTTACACTGGCAATAAATTTGTACTAAAATATGGGTAACAATTTAATAAATTTATAACTAATTTCTGTATCGGGTAGATAATTATAAATGTCTGTAATAACGATTACTTGTTGGACGTGAGACACCTTAGTCCGCCCGTGACCATGAATGCTGCAAAGTGTTCGAAACATCGGGCAATCATAAATCAAATACAAACGCGATATAATCCGTAAAAGTAGTTTTATTTATAATGTGTAGTGCTCGCGTAAACATCAGATATCAACACTAAATACAATTCATCAATTGCCCGTGAGTGTCATAAAAGATGACCAAGGGATGTATATGTCACCGTAAAATTGTACGAACCGTTAGTTTATAAACTATCTAGTGAGATTATAAACTATCGATAGATTGTGAACCGACACAAAAAATTACAATCTAACGCTTATATTTTCGTAAGATTATAAACTGACTATGTTCAACCGTCAAATTGTGATTTTAATACTTTTAACCATCAGTTCAAAAAGAAATGACCCAATCACAGCACGGTCTTACAATTTCTCGCCTGCGAATTTGTGAACCGTCCTCTGATTGGTTGGCGTTATATATCTATAACGCCAACCAATCAGAGGACGGTTCGTGTGCATAAAGTTACAAACATCAGCAATTAAAAAGCTCATTGTCAGCAAATATTAACGTACATTATTAAATATCACCAAAAAACTGCTTTAATATCTTTAAATTGATGTAATATAGTAACGTCGCTAAAATAATAATGGCGGCGGGACATCGTATGAAAACAATGATTCGTTGAACCAATCAGCGTGCACTTTACGTTTTATTCACAATTTGACGGTTGAACATAGTTTATAAACTTATGAAAATATAAGCGTTAGATTGTAAATTTTTGTGTCCGTTCACAATCTGTCGATAGTTTATAATCTCACTAGATAGTTTATAAACTAACGGTTCGTACAATTTTACGGTGACATAATATACATATATAACATTTACATAAGAGGATATTTTCCTGTAATCTATGTCGGAATGGTCGATTGGTGCAGCCGTAGTCACAGAGACGTAATGTGTGCCTGACCGTCCTAACTGTCGCTTAGAGACCCCTGTCTCTTACGTACGTACGTACGGGACGTACCCTTGTCACGGCGGATTTTCTATAATGCTATACGGTGTATACTTCTCCCCCTAACAACAGTGTGATAGATTTCGAGATCTCCTTCACCAACTTGGAGGCTTCGATACGGCAACTGACACGGCAGAGCGCTCTCATCCTGGGGGCCTACAACGCCAAGTCTGTTGCGTGGAGGTCTTACAGGAAGGAACATCATGGGCGGACGATCTAACCTATCCTATACCAACATGTCTGACTAGCGTGGTATAGTAGGTCAATTTCCCTCCCATTGTGAAGGAGGCTCGAAGCCAACAATGGACATATATGAGCTGTTATGACGATAATGGACCTAAAAACCCGATTAATATAAGAATAATAAATACAAGCCGGTATCGTAAAAAATAATTTAAGCCCATCGGCGATTCTTTGTTTATAAACAATAGTGTTAACGTTAACACCTAAATTATAATAATTATATAATTCAGATTCTATATATCGATATGTTTGTAAGCGTTTGTGATACGTGATAAGATTTAAATACATCACCTAGGTGGTCTTCATTTGTGTTTGATGGAATTCAATCGTTATTTAAAACTCAATAAGAAAATAATATCTTTATACATATACTAGCTGACCCAACAGAAGTTGTTCTGTTCAAACAAAATAAAAGGAATTCTCCTTAGATTCAACAGCAGCGGCACCTACCGGGTCCAATTGTGAATCTAAACCATTCTCGAATCCCCTTGAATACACACAAAAAAATTCATCAACATCGGTCCAGCTGTTTAGGAGGAGTTCAGTGACACACACGTAGACAAGAAATTTATGCATATATTAAAATTTAACTGAGGGTGTGTGCGTGTGGTGGGTTTTAGTGATGCCTCAGACTCCCTTCACCTCCTTCGCGGTAGGCAGCGGCCTTACAAAGGTCCATGAGCGGCAGCAACACCTACCATCAGGTGTACTGTTTGCTCGTTTGCCACCGTTTGGAATAATAAAAAATATATATCTTGTGTACGTGTGTATGTCACTGAACTCCTTAACGGCTGGACCGATATTGATGAAATTTTGTGTATGTATTCAAAGGGATTCGAGAATAGTTCGATATTCATAATTTAACCTGGTAGGTGGCACTGCTGTCGATTTTAAGGAGAATTCATTTTATTTCAACAGAACATCGTTTGTTGGATCAGCTAGGATAAATATATATTACTGTCTCAACTCTTATACTTCTTATTACGAGGCTTGAACTGCTTCCATCGTCATCATAATTTAACTCTTTCGCCG
Source organism: Lymantria dispar (assembly GCA_032191425.1). Taxonomy (NCBI): domain Eukaryota; kingdom Metazoa; phylum Arthropoda; class Insecta; order Lepidoptera; family Erebidae; genus Lymantria; species Lymantria dispar. The sequence goes on from CM063442.1 coordinate 27,859,877, forward strand.
TCCACTGCTGCATATAAGCCTATCTAATGTTACGCCATAGAATGTGGTCCTGTGCTGCTTGCATCCAACAACGGCCAACAACTTTCACTATTTCGTCGGCTCATCTAGTGGGGAAGCGTCGTCCGATACGTGGTCGCCTCGAGAACCTTTCTTCCCAGTGGTTGTCAGTTCGTCGAACGGTGTAGCCTGTCCGTCTCTTCTTGGACAAAAACGTCCCACATTTTCATGACACTAAATTGTGTTTCATCCGTAAAAATTTTACCCTCATGCGCGCAAGGAAGTAACACTTCAAAATTAAAACATTATTTAAATACGTATACTATTAAATGGAAAGGTAGATATTATAATGTATTAGGAAATATTAAAACACGTAGATACGGAAGCGATTCTAATACCTCATTTTCATAAGAAACACATTAAATTGCGTGACCACAGTACCGCCGTTATTATTATTTCCGTTACACATATCGATTTTGTTCGCAGCAAAATATAAAATTTCATTCATTCATCTCAGCTAATAAACGTCCCACTGTTGGGCTTGAGCCACTGCCGCTATGGGAGGTAAATTGACCTACTATACAAAGCTGGTTGGACGTGTTGACATAGGGTTTTGTTTCGAGTTCTACTTCTCTTGAATAGATGTTATATGCAAATTGCATTCTTTAGTCGTCTTTACGATACCCACTGGAAAAATAAGGGGCGGTAAATTGTATTCTTAATCCGTATCCACACGGAAATTTAAAATTTATTATTTATAAATTAAATACTACTACTAATTAATAATTCAACTATGATAACGATAATGTCGTATAATTATTATAATTATGAGGTTATGACAGTGATGTAAAATTATAATAATTATGAGGTATGATACCTAATGATAATTATAATTCATCATTATATTATCACAGCATTCTTTATTTGTACGTCAATTACAAAAAAAAAAATACATAAAACTTAAACACTAACATAACCCAGAATGTACAAAGGGGGACCCCTATATATATATTTACTAGCCGATCCAACAGACGTTGTTCTGTTCAAATAAATTACCTACCGGGTCCAATTATGAATCACAACCATTCTCGAATCCCCTTGAACATAATATGCACAAAAAATTTCAACAACATCGGATCAGCCGTTTAGGAGGAGTTCAGTGACATATATGCATATTACATTTCACAGTAGCCTTTTACAACATCAACCGGGATGTAGTTCTAGTAGAGTTCTTACTTCGTCACCACTTAGAAAGGCCCGAAGAGCTGCTTAATGCTCATTATTTGGTACATTAACTAGCTATTAACTAATTTAATATATTGTATATTTATCTACATATATTTTTTACAGATCCACGTACGGCAAACTGGTGGCTGATGTCAGGACCTGGACCATTATTGACAATTTTAGCAACTTATTTGTACTTCTGTATATCAATTGGACCAAATTATATGAAAGATAGGAAGCCTTATAACTTGAAATATACCATCGTAGTATACAATATATCACAAATATTAATGAGTATATATTTAGTCTACGAGGTAAGTTATTTTACACGTATTTTGAGCGATTTAAAAATGGTTTTCAATTCGTAGCTTTATAATTTGAAAATAAATCAATAATAGTTTAAATAATTACTAAAAAAAGTGTGTGAATACTTATGTACGAACGTAACAAGTTACACTTCTATGGCGTAAGAATCTTACTTAAAATTTTTTTCTTTCGCGTTAACCTACGTTTGTGGAAAAAATTAGTATCAGTGTAATTTTTTCGGATTATATCGCGTTTGTATTTGATTTATGATTGCCCGACGTTTCGAACACTTTGCAGCATTCATGGTCACGGGCGGACCAAGGTGTCTCACGTCCAACAAGTAATCGTTATTACAGACATTTATAATTATCTACCCGATACAGAAAATTAGTTATAAATTTATTAAATTGTGACTCACATTTTAGTACAAATTTAGTACAAAATATTGCCAGTGTAAGAAGAAAATGATTCTATATGAAAAAATTATATTGTTTATGGTTGGTAATTATTAATTATTAAATTTGTAGCAATTATTGTTACAATTTGTTGATGATCACACAGGATTCCAGCTTGATGGTAATACCCAGCCGGATGGCTAAAAATAAATCTAAAGAGACCACCACAAGACTGCATGATACTGTGAGCACTTATTGTATAGATTTGACCCACAATAATAATAGTTAAAGATAATTTTATAAGTCAAAAATCTTTTAGTAAGACAAAGTAAGCCGCATCTAAAATTAAAAATCAATATTAATTTAGCATCATGTCCCCTGAGTTTTCTTGCCGGAGCTTTCTCAGTGTGGGCGCGTTCCGATCCGGTGGTAGTATATTAGTTTTGTTAGTTTTAAATCAACAAATTGTAACAATAATTGCTACAAATTTAATAATTAATAATTACCAACCATAAACAATATAATTTTTTTCATATAGAATCATTTTCTTCTTACACTGGCAATAAATTTGTACTAAAATGTGGGTCACAATTTAATAAATTTTTAACTAATTTTCTGTATCGGGTAGATAATTATAAATGTCTGTAATAACGATTACTTGTTGGACGTGAGACACCTTAGTCCGCCCGTGACCATGAATGCTGCAAAGTGTTCGAAACGACGGGCAATCATAAATCAAATACAAACGCGATATAATCCGTAAAAGGAGTTTTATTTACAATGTGTAGTGCTCGCGTAAACATCAGATATCATTATGTAATTTTTCCACACAAGTAGGTTAACACAGCCACTAAATCTCATTCACGGATATAAAATAGCGCTAATTTTATAAGAATGGACTTTTTCAATTATTGTATAAAAAGATATACAGGGTAAGGGATAAGGAAGAACGATAAAGTATTTAAATGATTGCATTATTGTTGAACCCTTGATAAATGTGCAAAATTTAAAATTAATCCGACGTTAATAAGGGGATGAAAATCACGTTTAAATTCCATTACATTCTGTATGTATTCCCAAGTTATTATAAGCGTCCTAAATTACATTGTGACGAATGGAAGACCTACTCATTTTATATTTTACTCAATTACTCAAAGACGGCTAGAGCGATTTGGAGAATCTTATATCTTTAAACGAGCAATTCTTATATATTTATATATATATATATATATATTCAGGATCTCGGAAACGGCTCCAACGATTTTGTTGAAACTTGGCATACTAGAGGTATCGTGTCCAAAAAATCGATCTAGCTAGGTTTTATTTATAGAAAATGTTGTTTTGTCCGTGTTTTTAGCGAAACAAACAATGACATTAAATTTTAAAAGAATATGAATTCAAATTTCGTTGTCAACGTCATGAGTTCCGATAGCTCAGGTGGGGAGGCGGGCGGTTTTAATTTTGGATTATGTGACATTTAAACAGCGTCGGTTCGAATCTCGGTGTTATTATTATTCTCTTTTTGTAGTTTTTTTATAAAATTTTCATTATTTACTTTTTATTAATATATATCTAAATAAATTTGACAAAAATATTCCGAGCGAAGCTCGGTCAACCAGATATTTCTATTTGATTGAGAAGGTATACCGCATGAAAAATGTGTTCTAATGTCATCATTTTAGAAAACAATTATGAAATTTTAAGTAAATCAAGTAATTTATTCAACTTTCATGACAGCTATGATAAAGTATGGCGTGTTATAAATAAAACTATTTTAACGGTTTTGATAACGTTTGTATTTGATTTTTGATTCCCCGACCTCTCGAACACTTTTCAGCATTCATGGTCACGGGCGGATCATAACCGTAGCTCAATTAAATTCTTAACCACTAAAATTGATACCCAGATATTAAATGATAGCTAATTTGCAAATTGTAAATGAACAGGAAATACCATAAGTTAACATATTTAGCGCACTTGAATATCATATAACACATTTAGTGCAACGGAAATGATATTTCCTACTTTATTTGCTTTTTATTATTTGCAATCCCAGTAATTTACTATCAATACCTTTGACAGTGACTTGAATAATAACAGTTTAATTTTACAGGGCCTAGCTGCTGGATGGTGGAATGACTACAATTTCTCATGTCAGCCAGTGGATTACTCCGATAATCCTAAAGCACGTCGTGTAAGTAAATGCACTATTTTATTAAATAATAATTGCTTAAGAGACTGCAAACTTGAAATAAATCTGGGAATCTGTCTAAACGTGATTTAGCAAGTAAATATGAAATAGAAATAAATATAATGATTGAGAGGATGAGGAACAATTTACTATCTTTTAATAGTGGGTATTGAAATATCCGACTTGAAGATAAAAGCAGAAACATAACTGCAAGAAAAGAAAAACTTAAACCCCTATGACACTTTGGCCTACCTAAAGCCTAACCCTATATTAACGTAGTAACATAAATATTAATAAATAAAAATAAACTAAGTAGGCAGGAAGAATTTGCCCAAGCCGAGGCCGCTGAGAGACCGACCGCGTAAGGGTGATACTCCGACAGCACTGTCTTATTCCCGAAGCGTCAAATGGGACGATACCCGAAACGGTAATCCGCCGGGCTGGCCAGGGATGCCAAGGAATCCGTACCAGTGGTCGGCCCAATGGCGATGGGGAGGGAATACGGTAGCTTATGGGGTCGCACGCAGCCCATCCGTCGCCCTGGGCGGATTGGGCAGGTTGTGTTCAGACAGACAGACAGAGAGATCAGTAGCCTACTAAAATAAAAGGAAGACAGGAAGACTTTGGAGTTTTGCGAGACCCACGGGCAAGAGATGGGGTTGGTGGTTATTCTTACTCCGTCACCACATGGAAAGTTTACTACTATACTATATTATATTCTATTGAATAAATGTTTTGTATTGTACTGTAATATATTTTATTTTTCTTGTGTAGATGGCTGCCGCTGTATGGTGGTACTTTGCAGCAAAAATCATAGAGCTTTTGGATACAATATTCTTTGTTTTAAGAAAAAAGAACAGGCAAATATCTTTCCTACATCTTTACCACCATTTTATGATGCCAATATGTGGTTGGATTGGAGTTAAATTCTTACCCGGTAAGTAAAATAATTATAACTATATTATTCCGTGTGGTGACCGAGTAAGAATACAATTCATTACTCCCTATCTTACCCGTGGATGTCGTATAAGACGACTATGGGATATAATACGCATTTAACTATCTATTCAAGAGAAGGAAAACTCTAAATAAAACCTTATACCAACCTGTCTGACCAGCGTGTGAAAACAATGATTCGTTGAACCAATCAGCATGCACTTTGCGTTTTGTTCACAATTTGACGGTTTGTACAAAATTATAAGATATATTTAATTTCAACAAAAATTGAACATTATTTAAAATTTTGAATATTATAGGGCTTTATTGCGAGTTTTTCTAGTTTTACCTAGATGTTATTTGCATTTTAATCCCTTAGTTTTGTCTTACATTACTCATCGGCAAGAGGTAGTGATAAATATTCTTATTTCGTCGTCAAACAAAAGAAAATAACTTAATTTATAACTATTCAGGTGGCCACGGAACTCTTCTTGGCGTTATCAACTCTTTCATACACATCATCATGTATTCCTACTATCTAGTCTCTGGACTTGGCTCCCAATATCAAAAGTATTTGTGGTGGAAGAGACACTTGACGACTATGCAATTGGTAAGTTTATATAGTTTAACTTTTTTTGAGCCTTTGTTGCCGAAAACCAAACAGTACAAAATATTTTAAAAATAAATTACAAAGATTACTTATAAGCTAACACCTCGGCTTTCTCGATGTACTGATCAGCCTGTCCTGTGATACGTAGGCCTCTTCGAGCAGCTACCGCACTAATCTGACCCTAGTATTCCTTATCCAAGTCACGTCTCAAATTTTCCTTATATCATCTACCCTTTTTCCTTTATTATTTTCGTGCTGATTAAAAATAATAAATCTATCGCAACTTAAATACTTCATTGTAAATAAAACACACATGAACGTGAGACATCTTAGCCTGCCCGTGACCATGAATGCTATAAAGTGTTCGAAACGTCGGGCAATCAAAAATCAAATACAAACGCGATAACATCCGTAAAACAGTTTTATTTACAATGTGTAATACTCGCGAGAACTGTTTGTAAGTATTTGTGATCAAATACCTCGTGTTAAAAATTTTATAATATCCTCCTTGGATATCGTAAAATAAACCGATTATGGTATACATACCATTTACGTAAACATAAGTACAAGAGAAGGCAAAGCCCAAATTAAAATCTAGGCCAAACTATTTTCGGGCCGACCACTGACGTCAAGTCACCCTGCTCCAGTGGTCGGCCCAACGACGAAGGCGACGTGTCGCGGATGGGTTACGGGTGTGCGTGCTTTCGCCCCTCTGTCGCTCCGGACGGAGTGGTGCGAGGAGTGCGCAGAGCGTAACCCACCCCCCAAAAAAAAAATCCAAACTATTTAGCCATAATTTGTCTCAACCAGCGATGGCCTTTATTTTACAGTGTGAGGTATTCTATTTTTTAATAACTTTTTGTTTTAATTCCAGATACAATTTTGCATCATCTTCTACCACAACTTCTCTGCCATGTTAACTGATTGCAACTACCCAAAAGTCATTAATTTCCTGCTGTCTCTTAATGCTAGTCTCTTCTTGTATATGTTCGGTATGTTTTATTATAACAACTATATGAAGAATCGCACGGAGCCAAAAACAAATGGGACTTACAAAAATGGCGTTATTAAAAATATTAACAGCGATATGCAGACGATGGCTGTAAATGGAAAAGAAAAAGAATGTTGAAAGTGGTAGTGAAAAGACTACAAAATGACTTTAATTTATTTCTATAAGATTAGGTAGTTTACTGTGTGATAAAAATATATAATTATGAACTGTAAACTAATAAACAGCAACTACTATTGTAACACACTCAAAAACCACAGAGTCTAAAATGTATTTGATTGATTTTAATGTTATTTAAAGCAAAAGACTTTCTAATATTTATCTATATTGATATTTTTAAGCTATTGCATAGCTTTTATCGCGGGCTTTGAGCGCGGCGACCGAATCAAGAAATTCCGTAACGAAAATAAAACCTAACACCCGCCCACCATGTAGCTCGGCCGAGCGTTCGGTGTGAAGGTCGTCAACATTACAGAGTACATTTTATAGACTGAGACAACATGGGAACAACAACAACAACAACTGGTCAACATTAGACGTGGGTCGTTACGTTATTTTTAAGAAACGTAACGAAACTAGTTTCTTGGTCGACGTCACTTGTTTCAAAACTAGTGATTTTTGTAACTGGTTACTTGTATACAGCCACTGTGATTGTTTGCATATTGTATGAATAGTTCCACTAACTACATACAGTTACACGCGAAACGAAAATAAATTTCTAGCTATACAGTTAAATCAATAAATTAAGTTCCTTTATACTTTTTTCAGTCTGAGGACTGACTGCATTATATGTATTTACGATTGATTAGTAGTTATTATGTATTTTAATTAAATTTGTATTAATGCAGACGTATTTAAAAGTAAATTGATTGTATATTCAATTATTATATTTACAGTTTATTTACACTTTTGATATATTTACAGTTTTTTTTCACTGTTATATGCACTGTATAATGTATGATGATTTTATTAGTAAAACAACAAACTAAAACAATAAATAAATTAAATTCTTTACTTTAAATTCAAATTTCAATGTAACACTCGCTTCGTTTCCCGCAATTGCAAGCCGTTGAAATTACTTATAAACAAAAATCACTCTATTTTATTATCTATAAATGCAATTTTACGTATGAAAATTAAACGTATAAAATGTATTGTTACTCTTTTTTGTCTTTGTTGCTTACTACGGCTCGTGAGTGTTCGGTGTTTGGTCGGATTACTTGGAATAATTTCGTGTCATTCGATTAGCCATCTCGCTCGCTCGCTCGGCCGCGATGCGAAAGAAATGTACTTAGCGTAGTCATCGTTGTGCGGTCGGCTCTTTCTCGCTCGTTCGAATATAATACTGTTATCTCATATCTGTGAGTCGTGTTAAGTTTAACGCAGTTACAAAACAAAAACTCTTTTCTTGTCGACTCATAACTAGTGATTCAGTTACATGTCGCGTAATTAGTTATTGTAACTAATGACGTGAAATAACGCTCATGTCTAGTCAACATTCTGCGTTCGTCCATCTCGGTGCGCCCACGTGCCACCGCTTTGCGTAGCTTACGTCAAAAAGTGTTTCTGCGCGTTTTCTAAGGGTCCCAACGATCTTCAGCGGACGACAGTTGTAATCCAAACCGCCCTTATTGTTATACATATAGTACATTTGTTTTCTTATCGGTCACCACGCTCAAAAAGTGTAACTTGAATTAATAACAAAGAAAAAAAAAATACAGTATAAATAAAAAATAAATAAATAATTATAATTGCGTAAGTTGATAAAAAATGCTATGCAATTACTATACCGCGGCAGTCCCCGAGTGCCACACGTTATTTTTTAATTTTATAGGTTACTTAAGACTAAAGACATGATAAGTTTTTATCTAAAACATTTTCTATATCTATACCAATAAATAAAATTGGAGTGTCTGTTTGTAATGTCAAAATAATAGGCTTTTTTCATGCTCACACGGTTATTTGCACGACACCTATGCCTAAAATAGCAATTAAAAATTTTTTGTCTGTCTGTCTGTCTGTTTGTTCCGGGTAATCTTCAAAACGGCTGGACCGATTTCAAAAATTCTTTCACCAATGGAAAGCTATAATATCAAGGCGTAAACTAGACTATATTTTATCCCGATATTCCCACGGGAACGGGAACTACGTGGGTAAAACGACTATAACCTATAACCGAAGCGAAGCGAGGGCGGGTTGCTAGTTCTAAAATAAAATCGAACGATTTTAATATCAACTAGCAACCCGCCAGACAAAAATTTTTTAATTGCTATTTTAGGCCTATTATTTTGACATTACAAACAGACACTCCAATTTTATTTATTGGTATAGATAACAACTTACTAGCTGACCCAACAGACGTTCTGTACAAATAAAATAAAAGGAATTCTCCATGAAATCGACAGCAGCGACACTTACTGGGTCCAACTGTGAATTTAAACCATTCTCGAATCCCCTTGAACACACAAAAAATTTCATCAACATTGGTCCAGCCGTTTAGGAGGAATTCAGTGACATACACACGTACAGTTTTTCATGTGGTGACTCACTAAGAATACAGTTCTCTTGCCTGTTAGTGTCGTAAAAGACGACTAAAAGATATAGACTCGTAACATTTATGCAAGGGAAGGAAAACTCAAAATAAAACTCTATACTAACCCGTTTGACCAGCGTGGTATAGTAGATCATTTACCCTCCTATGGTAGAGGAGGCTCGAGCCTAGCAGAGGAATGTATTTGAACCGAGACGATGATGATATATTTATGATCATCATCATCATCGCAGCCCAGACACGTCCCACTGTTGGGCTCGGGCCTCGTCCGCAATGGGAGGGAATTTGACCTACTATACCATGCTGGCCAGACATGTTGATATAGGATTTCATATCGGGTTTTCCTTCTCTTGCAAAGATGTTATGTGCGTATTATATCCCATATTTATGTGTGATCGCGCATTACTCCATCGCTTGCCAACCGATTTGAAAAAACCTTTTTTTTGAAAGGTATATAAAAGGTATATATTATACTTCCCAAATCGTCCCATGAAAATTTTATCGAAATGGGACAAGCGGTTTTTGAAAATCAACAAAAATCTTAAAAAATATCTACGTTGTCTACATTAACAATCTTTTCGTTTACTCTGCACTGCGTTTTGATGTCGGTTTTTTTTTTTTTCAAATAGTAATTACATGAATTATTTACCTTTGATTCTTTTTTTATTGTGTATAGTTGTACTGTTCAAATAAAATAACGCCTCCTATCGGGTCCAATTGTAAATATAAACCATTTTCGAATCCCCTTGAACACATACAAAAAAAATTCGTCAACGGTCAAGCCGTTTAATAGGAGTTCAGTGACATACACACGTACGCTAGAAATTTATATATAAGATACCAATAAATAAAATTGGAGTGTCTGTTTGTAATGTCAAAATAATAGGCTTTTTTCATGCTCACGCGGTTATTTGCACGACACCTATGCCTAAAATAGCAATTAAAAAAATTTTGTCTGTCTGTCTGTCTGTCTGTTTGTTCCGGGTAATCTTCAAAACGGCTGGACCGATTTCAAAAATTCTTTCACCAATGGAAAGCTATAATATCAGGGCGTAAACTAGGCTATAATTTATCCCGGTATTCCCACGGGAACGGGAACTACGCGGGTAAAACGACTATAACCTATAACCGAAGCGAAGCGAGGGCGGATTGCTAGTATAAGATAAAGATGTATTTATAAAATAACTTTAATCAATGTTACTATAATTCTGAGGTGTTACTGTGTTCATATAATATCTTATAGGTTATTGCTGTGAAAGTATTATGTTATCAAAATTTGTTTATTGTTAGTTCTAGTTACATTTATAAGGTTAGATAGGTATAATTAAGATAACTTGTAAACTTGTGAATACGTTTTGTGATAATAAATAAATGCGTATTAATTTATTTAAATTTCTTTTAATTATTCTATACTAGCAACCCGCCCTCGCTTCGCTTTGGTTTCAGTAGTCTGTCCTGCGTAGTTCCCGTTCCCGTGGGAATACCGGGATAAAATATAGCCTAGTTTACTCCCTGATATTATAGCTTTCCATTGGTGAAATAATTTTTGAAATCGGTAACGCCATTTTGAAGATTACCCGGAACAAACAGACAGACAGACAGACAAAAAATTTTTAATTACTATTTTAGGCATAGGTGTCGTGCAAATAACCGTGTGAGCATGAAAAAAGTCCATTATTTTGACATTACAAACAGACACTCCAGTTTTATTTATTGGTATAGAGTATAGATCTAAATAAAAAAAAAATGATTGTGTGAAAAACCACGGTAAAAGTGAAATTTTTTTTGGCGTTACAAAAAATAGCAATATTTACATTAAACACTGATAGAAACAAACAAATAGCGCGGAGCACTGGCACTAATGAGTAATAGTCTATACACTACACGGTCAGCTGAACCATAGGCGCCGCCATATTGGCCTTGGCTGCTCTATCGAACGCCTTTCACTTTACCCGTACTCCGTGGCCGACCGTCACGCGACATGCAATAGATGGACGAAAAAGTTTGAGACCATGTAATAAAAGTTTCACTTTAATAAAAATTTTGTGTCTGTTTTTAATGTCAAAATCTATACCAATAAATAAAATTGGAGTGTCTGTTTGTAATGTCAAAATAATAGGCTTTTTTCATGCTCACATGGTTATTTGCACGACACCTATGCCTAAAATAGCAATTAAAAAATTTTTGTCTGTCTGTCTGTCTGTTTGTTCCGGGTAATCTTCAAAACGGCTAGACCGATTTCAAAAATTCTTTCACCAATGGAAAGCTATAATATCAGGGCGTAAACTAGGCTATATTTTATCCCGGTATTCCCACGGGAACGGCAACTACGCGGGTAAAACGACTATAACCTATAACCGAAGCGAAGCGAGGGCGGGTTGCTAGTACTTAATAAGATCTTTTCTTGCAATCATGCAACCATGAGTGCACGATGCCTATGTCTAAAACAGTTAATTTTTTGTCTGTCTGTCAGTCTGTGCCGAGTAATCTTCAAAACGGTTGCAACTACTTTGATAATATTTTACTAACAGACAGCTGTCTCTATAAGGAGTAACCTAAGCTATTTTTCTTCTCAGACAAACCTTATAAAATTTTGGCTGGTCCGGGACTCACACCTGAGACCATATCTTAGAAAATGTATCAGATTTAAAATAGAGGGGCAAAGCGGCTGAAACCCAAGCAAAGCGAGTGTGGATCGCTAGTTTAGATAACTATATTATAAATTAAATTTACCTAATATATAATACTTTCCCTGCTATTGGGCAAAGAGGCTCGAGCTTAACACTGGGACGTGTAACAGCTGAAATAAGGATGATGATGATGACCATGTTGATGATGATGATGATGAATAAACCAGTCTGCCGCACGGTGATGGGGTAATAATACACCCTCCCCTTCCAACGCCCCTCCCGGGATGTCGGTCGCCCTGGCGCGGTCAGCCTCTCTGCGGGTGATAGACTAAAATCCTCGGTCCGAGGGCGGCGTCAGGCGTAGATACTCGCGCCTGCGCCGCCCAAGTCGCCAGCGGCAGACCATGTCGCCATAGAGGAGTTCCTCTCGCGCACGCCTCGCCGCCTCTTTTCCTGAGTTCCAATGCCTGACGCTGTCGAGCATTTCCCTAGCGATGGCCGGCAGAGTCAGGTCGGCACCGATGATTGCGACGAGTTCACGGCGCTGCTCTGCCTACGCGGCACAAACCTCGAGTGTGTTCTGCGTCATGTTCTCGTCGCAATCGCAGGAATGAGTGCTCTCCCTCTTCACGACTGGCAGGTACAGTGTGCAGGTACTTGGCGAAGTAGCCGAGCCCCGTCAAGACCTACACCAGTCGGAAAGCAAGCACCATGTGCTGCCGACTCAACCACTCCATCAGCACAAGCCGAAAGGACTCGACGGTCTCTCCGGCCGGACTGCCCAACGGGCAATAACGTCGGGGCGGGCGTCGTCCCGCCAAGCGGCCATCTCTCTCAGCAAGATTGGGCCGCTCCTGGCCCGCGCCTCTGACACTCGGCGGTACAATTCAGCGAGCATATCCGCCTCCATCGCTTTAAGTCTCACGCATGTCAAGACCTACACCAGTTGGAAAGCAAGCACCATGTGCTGCCGACTCAACCACTCCATCAGCACAAGCCGAAAGGACTCGACGGTCTCTCCGGCCGGACTGCCCAACGGGCAATAACGTCGGGGCGGGCGTCGTCCCGCCAAGCGGCCATCTCTCTCAGCAAGATTGGGCCGTTCCTGGCCCGCGCCTCTGACACTCGGCGGTACAATTCAGCGAGCATATCCGCCTCCATCGCTTTAAGTCTCACGCATGTTCTTCGGGTAACCTTTTTACATTTAAGACATATTCGACGAATCGTATTTCTATTATAGTTTTGATACCTATCAATATGGCGATATAAATGGCAGAATGATAGAGCAACGACCTCCCATGGCAAGTGTGAGTGGATTCCCTCATGCGGGTCAGTTTCCTCCATAAGCAAATACCATGTTTGCTCACAAGAGAATGTGGTTCAAGAATTATGATTGATTTTGTGATTGTGGAAGATTGAGGAAGAATGTCCTAGATACCCGAGCGTACCGTGAAGTCAGTATTGACGCGGACCCCTTTCTGGTTTTTAAACGCTGACGGCATAGGTTGAAGAATGTTACGCATAATCTAGAAATAATAAAAGTGGAAAGTTTACAAGATATGATTGTAAGAGACCGTAAGAAGACTATTTCGAAAGGTTAAATGAGAGATTTAAAGATGTCGACAAATTTTGTGAGATAAAGGAATTGTGGAGGATGTTTAATGAAGGAGCTGTGGATGTTGCTATTGAGGTTTCTAGAAGGAGGAAAGGAAGAAAACACTATAAGGTCTGGATGAAAAAAGGTGTACAAATGGTTATAGGTAAGAAAAAGAAAGCATGGATGGACTGTATATATGTATACACGGTGTCTTTTTTATCGTCACCGTCACCGTTTTTAGTATTATGCTCATATCAAAAAAAAAGTGACATGGATTTTTTTTTTCATACCTGTCATAAAGTCATCTACCACCCACTTTCCGTTGGACGTTTAATTTAGGGACACGCTGTATAAAGATAATATAGAGACATAAAAATTTAAGTAGCTTTAGGCGAAAACTAATATGGGGATCAATACGTAAATAAATTTACAAACTAAATGTTTTACATGTATATTCAAAAGATTTAAATTATTTATTATTTGCAAATCATGTTTTTATTTAGTTAACTATGTGATACAAAGCATTACAAACGAATTTATTATAGTTTCAAGAGAGTATAGTTTATAAGGAGTACTCCACGCTCCACTCCACCTTTCATGTTTTAAAATATTGTTTGAAATATTTTAAAAATGGCAGTGCTACTAAGAAAAATGAAAGAAAACTATGATTTTGTATTTTACGAACTAGCAGGTAATTATTTAATTAATAGAAATTTTACAAATTAAATTCAGACATATTATATCTAACATATATCAGATTATTATTATTAATTCTCGATATCGTGCTGTTAGCTGATTAGACACAATAGTTCTTTTACTTTTAAGATGTTTGACCAACTTTTTGACTTGTTTGGTGTCACTTACAGATATTAAAAATATAATCTGTTTGATAATTTCATCGATATAGCTTAGATTAAGAGTAAAAAAAAAATTGAAAATTTGGAAACCGTTTACCAATATTTCAATATTTTTACAGAGCTACTATTACGCAATAACGCAATATATTTTAAACAATACCATTCAATGAATTAAATTAACAATAGCTAATAATTAACAACATTTTAGTGTGTTATTACATCATGTTATAAAATGTTGTAAAAACAATCCCGTAATATCCAGTGCTTTTTTTTTTGGGGTGGGCTGCGGTCGGCGCACTCCTCGCACCACTCCGTCCTGGGCAACAGAGGGGCTTAAGCACGCACACCCGCAACTCACCCCAACACCACGTCGCCTTCGTCGTTGGTCCGACCACCGGAGCAGGGTTACTTGTCATCAGTGGTCGGCCCGACAGAACACCCCCTAGTGGGGTACCCTCCCATCGTTCCTCACGCGGTCGGCTTCTCGGCGGGTGACAGACTAACTCCCCAGTTACGTCACCCGCGGCCTCGGCTAGGACGGCATGACGTGCAGGTAGTCGCGCCTGCGCCGTCTCAGTCGCCGGCGGCGGGTCGCTTCGTCGAGGCTGAGCTCCTCGCGCGCGACCCGCGGCCTCCTTCTGCGAAAGCACTGCCTTGTAGAAGGCCGGAGGATCCCCGCGTACAGCCGTCGACATGCAGCGCGCGGTCCGCCCACATTTGGCATAAGCCAGGATAGGGCGGACGCCACGCCGACGAGCCGCGGAACGAGCCTGCGGAAATGCTCCCGAAACCACCAATGCCCAGCACCAGGCCCAAATACTTCATATGGGCCCGAATGGTGATCTCAACCGAATGGACGGTGATCGAGACTAATATCCAGTGCTGAGACGTTCTTACAATTTCTATAGAAGTGAATCGCTTTTTTTACAAGTTATGGTTAGGACCTACTCTTTTTATTGCAAACAGTGGCAAACGAGAAAATAGTACACCTGATGGTAATTAATGCTGCCACTGATGGACCTTTGCTAGGCCGCTGCCTACTATGGAGAAAGTGAAGGGAGTGTGAATACGTGCGATGAGGTTGGATGATACTAAAGGCAACACCAAAACACGCAAACATACTCAGAAAGTTGGGGTACCTCCTGTAAACGTTTTGTACACGATGAACAGATGGCAAGCCGTCCCTTAATCTATCGTATTACCTTCCCACGTCACTAATTGGATCAATCATCAGTAATTCCATATTAGAATAGATTTGTCTAAATTAGCCAGAGTTTTGGGATGGTTTCGCATAGAATTAGTCAAGATCTCTTTCTATTTTAAAATATCAATGCCGTAATCGAACAGATCTCGAGTGATAAATTGAAGCAGCATTTTTAATTATAATAAATACTACATATATAAATACGCTCAATTTACGAGCCTGACTCGTAAATTGAGCGTATCGTGTCTACAAAACTGAAAATTTATTCATTTTACTAGACTGAATATCTTCTTTTTGCTTATATGTAAAGGCGGCTGCGAATATTATCAACTCATGCATTACATGTGAATCTCGTAAATGTGGACTAAGCGTTTAACATTGATTTGAAATAATTTCAATTGATGTCCAGGACTTAACAATTACATTCCTAAGGAGAGTTGACGTCGGTCGGTCATATCGATCGATCATATGAGCCATCAATATATATGGAAGAAAATGCATATTGCGTCGACCTCAAGTAATAGGGATAAGACCAGGATGATGATGAAATGGGGTTTTTTTATGTAGTAGTGTAGGTATTAAGGTCTTTGTTTGATATAAACTTAAAGATAATGGAAATGTTGCAATCCTATTTAATGTTATGCGAATAACAATAAGTATCATAATTCATTTACTGTGTGGTGACGGAATATGGATACAATTTACTACCCCTCTCTTACCCGTGGGTGTTGTAAAAGACGACTATGGGATATATTACGAATATGAGATCTATGCAAGAGATGAAAAACTCGAAACTAAACCTTATACCAACCTGTCTGACCAGCATGGTATAGTAAGGTCAATTTCCCTCCTACTATGGAGGAGGCTCGAGCCCAGCAGTGGGACATATATGAGCCGAAATGATGATGAATGATCATAATTCAAGTGAATAAATGTTGTAGGAAAAACTAGATTATTAAACATCGCGTTTGTTTATTTGTTACAGATGAACGAACTAGAGACATGTCCTTCCCGACCGCATTGCAATTGATTACTGCAATATTATTTTACTTATATTTTGTGAAAAGTCTGGGTCCAAGACTTATGAAAGATATTAAACCATTCAAATTGAAAACAGTAATGTTCTACTATAATATATTTCAAATATTTATTTGTGCTTACATCGTATATCTAGTAAGTCAGTCTAAAAATATTATTATTTTTATATACGATTGATGTATAGAAGTAGAATGTATAGAAGAGATATAGAAAGAATAACTATTAACATTGTATATAGTACCTATACCTTTTGTATAGAGGAACTTTTCAAATGTGTAATAGCATAACGTATCGACTATAATGATGAGTTCGATATATCAAAACGTAACTTTTATCGGATATGTGTTAGATATCATACCATATCGATATCTATATCAATGTAGCCGATATCACAAAAACCGTATCGAGTCAAAACTTCTACTAACATGCGAGAACTATTAAGTCAAAACTTAAAACTATATCCATACGAACATAACACAAACTACACAAACGATATTGAGATATGAACCATATTCGTTCCTCTCGTTCTAAGTATATATTCTTTTATTAGTATAAAAGAGATAAAAAGAATATGAAATAACTTTAGCCATGTTTGCGTGGTTAATAACCGGTTTATCTTACCATACTAGCAATAAGGTTTAGTTTCCATTGTATAGTTATATTTATGATAACGTTTCTGGCGGCTACGGCTACTCGATATTAGTGAGACACAAAATGGAACTAAATTTCGAAGTTATAAGGTTGAATTTGAGTTGTCACAATATGGACAAGTTTGCTCATTTTAATATCAATGTTAACGTTTGAAAACTGTACTACTGATATCGATATCAGAAAACCGTTTTCTATATCGATATGCAAACTGTATATCGGACACATAACCGTTTGTGGCACAAACAGAAAACGCCCATATCTACTCGACTAACATGGCCGCGCCTAGTGGCAAACTTTTTCAGTGAGAGAGAATTAACCTATACCTTTTTTTGGGGGACTGGGCTACGGACAGCGCACGCACCGCCCAGCTCCGTCCGGGGCGACAGAGGCGCGGCCGCGGCCCCGTAACCCACCCGTGGCACGTCACCAGTGCAGGATGACTTGTCGTCAGTGGTCGGCCCGACGGAATACCCCTGAGGAGTACCCTCTCCTCAACCGAGGTTCCCCCGGGGAACGTTGGTCGTCGCAACGTAACCTATGCCTGCCAAAATATATTTCCAAATGCCTTGATCTCCAGAACTCACGGGTGTCCCAACAGTGAATTACTTAGGTGCAATTGAACAATTGCTGTTAGCTTTAGAAAGCAATATATTATTAAATAGTGATTAAGTATTAATTAGTAATAAGCGCAGAGGTTTTTAACCGCAAGAAGGAATTTTATGAAGATCTTTACCTTCATATATACATACGCTGTGAAAAGCCCCCACTACACGTCGGCAGATGCGTCCGCAGACGTCGTCAGATGCATCCGCGGATGGATCTCTGCGCACCGTCCACACGTCTGCAGACCGATCAGTCTGTATTGATTCGTGACGGACGCAACACGTACGTGCGTACGCACCTGAAATGGATATTGAGACTAGCTGTTGCAGCTATTTATTTATTTAGGACCTTTAAGTACTATTTAATCCATCCATTAACACATCCATTTGTCCATCGCAGTAGTTATTAAAAAAAAAATGGAGAAGAGGAACGTGGTGGACGCTGTAATCAGCATACATAGAAACCGAATAATGTGGAAAAAAAATCATTTCCATAATGTATTTTCCGTGGGGTGACGGTGTAAAAATAAAATTCACCACCATCCCCCACACATTGATTCTTACCCGTGGGTGATCGTACGAGACGACTAAGGGATATAAAACGCATATAACATCTATGCGAAGGAAAACTCGAAATAAAACCCTATACCAACCTATACCGACACGTCTAACCAGCGTGGTATAGTAGGTCAAATACCCTTCCATTATGGAGGAGGCCCAAGCCCAACAGGGGGACGTATATGGGCTGAGATGATGAAGATGATGATTTATTGCAATTTTTTTTAACACATCCTCCTGGACGTCATTTTTTTTCGCAGGAACAGCGTGGATAACTAGCTTTTAGAACTACATATATGCAGAGCCATCCCGAGAATTCTATAATTTTGTTCAAATTTCTGCTTGATACAGCTCCAGGAATTTGAATGTTTTGTCAGTGCTCGTGTTAGCCATTTTAACGAGCAAGTAAAAAAGAAAGAACGAAAAAATACTGCAGATATCACGCGTGCATTCTCATCCGCTTCCCGATGAACACTGATGCGTCGTCAGACGTGTGGACGCAACACTCAGCGCTGGCGTTGAAACCCTTTGATCCGTGCTACAAAAACCGATAACTAACGGATGAGTGCCGGATGCATCTGCGGACGTCAAATACCTACCACAGACGAGCAAATCACCCCCTCTACACGTCGGTGGACGCGTCCGCCGTTGACATCTGCGGACGCATCTGCCGACGTGTAGTGGGGGCTAAAGACATTACCAAATTCCCTAAATCATATGAATAACCAATGTTTCTTTTGACAGAATGCAAAGGGTGGCTGGTTAGGTGAATACAATTACGCCTGTCAGCCAGTGGATATGACAGAAAACTCTAGGTCACGAAGTGTATGTATTTTAATAACTTATTTATATCATGTTTTTATAATTTTTGTATTTATGTAAAAATTAGTCACATAATAATCTCGTATTGCATACATTTGAAACACACATATGGACGCGTATTAATTAGGTGCTTACAAAATTGAAATATGTGACTGTAAATTATTATGTTTTTGCCATCATCGCGTCAACCTGTTTTTTTGGCGTGCTATTTAGTTCATATTTAAGACCATATGCACGCCTTCCTTTTTTTTTTGTGGGTGGGTTATGGTAAACGCACACGCGGTCTATTCCGTCCGGGGCGACGGAAGGACGGCGCGCGGAACCATAATCCACCCGTACCCACGTCGCCTTCGTCATTGCCGACCACTGACGACATATCACCCGGGTCCGGTGGTCGGCCCGACGGAATACCCTTTCGGGTACCCTCACCTCTCGACGTCCCTGTCCTGCGACGTCGGTCGTCGTCGCACGGTCAGCCTCTCTGCGGGTGATGGACTAAATTCCCCGGTCCGGTCACCCGCGGCCTAGGGTGGGGCAGCATCAGGCGCAGGTACTCGCGCCTGCGCCGCCCAAGCCGCCGGCGGCGGAACGTGTCACCGAAGAGGAGCTACTCTCGCGCACGATCCGCCGCCTCTTTCCATGAGATGACTGCCTCACAGAAGGCGGCGACCGCGTCCCAGTTCGTCCATCACCAGGGAGATGCTCAACAGCGTCAGGTCGGCACCAAATGCACCCCTGGTCGAAAGTTTGGTATTTTAATAACATATTTTTATACAGGAACTAACGTTTTACTACTTGATTCCAATATTCGCTTTCTTTTTTGGTCCCAATTTTAAATTTGTGCAATCAAGTTTTGTTTCAGTTTTATGTTTTTTCTACGTTTCTCATATTTCGTTCCTCGTATATCTGTGGTATCCATGTAATTTAGTTTCTCAACTAGTTCCGATTTCCCCAATGATTATTTTAATAATCTCTATTTATTTTTTTTGGTATTAAATTCTTGTTTTCATGGATACCGAAAGTTTATATACAATAAACAGTAGTATATACTATCCCTGTAAAGTCCTAAATGTTTTGGCTTGGCGAGAAATAAAACTATATTTAGGAATAAAAAGGGTAATAGCACTACATTTTAATTGTACCTAGTTCCTTGCTCCTTGATTCGGCGGTTTAAGAGTGAAAGCATAATAAACAAACAAACTTACTATCGTATTTATAATATTAGTAAGGATTTGGTGTATTACTTTTCACGTGATAACGTTTTATAAATCGATAAAAACCGGCTGCACGAACGAAAAAGCATGACTTTTTGTCACTCAATATAATTACTGAAAATTAAGGAGATTTAAATTCAGCCTATAACCACCAAGAATAATACATAAACTGTTTTATTTTTCAGATGATCAACGCGTTATGGTGGTACACTGCAGTGAAGCTATTCGATATGCTTGATACAGTATTTTTCGTCTTGAGGAAAAAGGATAGACAAATCTCTTTCTTACATGTATTTCATCACAGCATGGTACCCCTTGTGGGTTTCATAGGAGTGAAATATTATCCAAGTATGATTTAGTACTTTTCACTTTACTTTTTTCTAAATTGTGTGATATCGATCACGAATACTACCAACATTACCATCTGGTGCAGTAAAACGCTACTAAGAGTTCTGCAGATTGTTCTATTTTTTTAACACGTATGTTTAATGAAAAAATACATGAAACACTGTTAAATTAGGCATAAGGACTTTATGCCTATTGGTGTATAGAAATTACGGGCTCTCATTTACTTTTTAAAGAATAATTTCTCTCACAATGAAATAAATGGTTGCGTCATAGGAGGCCTTATAAACAACAATCAATAGATAGACACAAGCATCAAAGTGGGCTCAGATGATGAAATAATTGTCACTCATATTGCTGACATATGTGAAACATCTGTTTAAAAAAATAAATTTAAAGTGCTTTATTAGCAGTCCGGCGTAATTTATATGTACTACGAACACACTGTATTGTAATCAGCTGTAAGGGTGTCATGGCGAAAGTAGGTTGCCATCAGCATCCGGGCCCACATGAAGTACTGGGGCCTGATATGCGACGACCATTGCTCGTTCCAGCAGCGCCGTGCTCTCGTTGCGATTGTAGGTGCCGACAATCGCTTGGGTGATGCTCGACAGCATCAGAAACTGGGATATAATCGCCGCTTCCTGTGTGCTAGTCATTCTACAGAAGGAGGTGGTGATTCATGCGCGGGAAGAACACCTCTAAAGTGACACAATCCGTTACTGACAACTGGAGCGGCGCAGGCGCGACCTGCGCCTGCTAGCTAGCCTAAACCACGGGTGACTGGAACGGAGAATAGTTCGTCACCCACAGAGAGGCTGACCGCATAAGGGTGATGCATCGAGAGGGATGGCGGGTTGTTACAATACCCAAAAGGTTATCCCGCTAAGCTGGCCACGGAAGTCAAGGAGCTCAGTATCATTTGTAGGCTCAGTAGTGTAGGGGAGGAAATACAGTGATTCACAGGGCAGCACCACCCTTGAGTTGCCCCGGATGGAATGAACAGTGGGAGTGCTGGCCACGGTTGCCCAAAAAAAAAAATGGCATCGCCACAAAAAGCAATATAAGGGTGGAGCAAGAGTCTAAGATAGGGAGAAAGTGAAAGTGGATAGAAGCATAAAAGCCGAGTAAGAAATATGATTCATGTGGTGATGGAGTAAGAATACAATTCACCACTCCCTATCTTGCCTGTAGATGTCGTAAGAGACTGCTCAGGGATATAATATGCACATAATATTTGTACAAAAGAGGGAAAACTGGAAATGAAATTCTATACCAACATGTCTGACCAGCAGCATATAGGTCAAATTCCCTCCTATTGTAGAGGAGGCCCGAGCCGAACAGTGGGACGTGTATGGGCTGAAATAATGATGATGAAGGGATATTATATACATGTCACTGAAAAGATAAAATAAAACCCTATAACAAAATATCTATCCAACCTGAATAGTAGATTAATTTCCAGCCAGGAGGCTCGAGCCCAAAAGTAGAGCATTATGTGAGTTGAGATGAAATTGGATTATTTAATATCAAACAAACAGACGTTAGATTATGTTATAGATTAAATGTTGTTTTTTTTTTTTTATTTAATAACATCTAATCCTTATTTTAAACCTACAGATGGCCATTCGACATTGTTGGTGCCTCTCAACTGCTTTGTCCATATTGTTATGTACACATATTATCTCATTGCCGGTTTAGGCCCTAAGTATCAGAAATATCTCTGGTGGAAAAAATATGTTACTGTTTTACAACTGGTAAGAATTTACTTTAAATATAATTAAAATAATACAGTCAACATAGAATAATAAAGCATAGAAGGTAAGTCCGCGCACAAAAAATGAAGCATTTCAATTGGAACCTAATGGAGCTTACGCCGGCATCGTTCCGTAATGTATAAGGTCACTGTACTGCACGTACGTACGCAACTCTTAAAAAATAAATAGGTAATTATGACGGTTTGTGCATTCAAATGGTGTCACAACACATTTGAAAAACATAAAAAGGTTTTTAACATTACTTTTAAAAGTACTTCTACGATTTATGTCATAAAAACAAAATTTGATTTTATAATTTGTATAGTGGTGTGTGTGTGTGTACGTGTGTAATCGTCTGCGCGCATGTAGTATTTTTGGCTTCATGTTTTTAATCGGTCGAAGTACCGACACTATCCTTCTATACGTTATTATTCTAAGACAGTCAATGAATTAACCTATTAAGAATACAATGTTTCACCTCCCAATACTCCTATAGCCGTAGCAAAATCAGAATAAGAAATTATCAGAGAATCTCCTGCGTCACTTGTGTCTGTTAATTGCATTTATTTAATACTAGCAACCCGCCCTCGCTTCGCTTCGGTTTCAGTCGCTTTACCCGCGGCGTAGTTCCCGTTCCTGTGGGAATACCAGGATAAAATAAAGCCTATGTTACTCCCTGATATTATAGCTTTCCATTGGTGAAAGAATTTTTGAAATCGGTTCGGTGGTTTAAGCGTGAAAGCGTTACAAACAAACAAACATCCTTACTTTCGCCTTTATAATATTAGTATGGATCATCCAAAACAAAGACATTTATAACTCAATGCAGTCTTACATTTAAAAAAATCAAACAGTAACCGCTTTTCGAGCATCCGGTAACTTAATGTTAATAGTTTTTAATCGATCTGTAAGTGAAGTGATTTCCCCTCGTTTATGGTCGTGAATATGTTATTCCCATCGGCGGTAATAAACCACAGGATGACCAACAGCCATACCTACCAATCTTATGGGCAGCACTAACCAAGCTCTTGAAATGTCTCATTATGTCTTTCTTATCTTTCTGTCGGGTGAAACCAATCACAAAAACTCGGCTCCAATCCAGGTAAATCAACTGGAAACCTGATTTTGATGGCAAAAGTGTGATGTGTTAATAACACATCAGTTTTTAAATATATGCCAAGTATCCTTCTCAATATTTCAGGTACTTGCAACAACATTTAATAATTAATGTTACTTTTTAAGCTAAAGGCACGTGGGTGTTTAAAATATACCTACCTAATCATGTAGTCTTACTTCTTTACAAAAAAGTGACCATTGTTCAGTGTAATCAACATTGAACCGGTGTCATCATAATGTGTCTAAATCATTGACAAGCTCAAAGTTAAGCCCATGTCAATTCCCTTTAGGTTTTGATGATTGCCTTGAGTTATCTCTGCCCAACCTGTATACTGATTGCTAGATTGATGACGGTTTTTTACTTGTACAAATAAACAAAAGGAATTGTTTAGACAAATTATCATTCGACAAAATGAGCCCTTCTTGCCTCTAAAATGCTTCGAGACATTCACAGTGTTGTTGCACTGTTGCTTAAGACAATATTCCTTGTACTGCGGGAGACTTTACAAATATGTACATACTAGCGACCCGCCCTCGCTTTGCTTGAGTTTCAGTAGTTCCCGTTCCCGTGGATAAACGGGATAAAATGTAGCCTATGTTACTCCCTGATATTACAGCTTTCCATTGGTGAAAGAATTTTTTGAAATCGGTTTAGTGGTTTAAGCGTGAAAGCGTAACAAACAAACAGACAAATGAACAAACAAACAAACTTACTTTCACATTTATAATATTAGTAAGGATATTAGACTCAGAACACATTCGTGGATCGTAAATAGTATTATCTCTCGTGAGTATGGATACCACAATCCCTGGTAGAATAGGGTGTTTAATTCTTAGGTTATCTGTGCAGTTGCTGATATCGGATTGACTATTAAGATTTTACTTTATTTTTCAGACGCAGTTCACTATAATCTTTATTCATAATGCTGTAGCTTTATTTAGCAGTACATGTGACTATCCAAAATGGGTGACGACTTTACTTTGCATACACAGCATCCAGTTCATATACTTGTTCGGTTCATTTTTCTATGAAAATTATGTTAAAGAACCTAAAAGTATGGAATATAAAAAGAAGACTGTGTACAACAATGCAAGTGAAAAAAATGGAAAACCAAAAGTGCAGTAACATTTAAAATGATTTAATATGTTATTAAAACATTATACATATATATTTTATCATGTTTGATCTTACACCCTTAATTTATTTCTAAATTATTACAAAACGAAGTAAGTACAATATGTGAATCCTTTCCTTCCCGTAGGTGTCGTACCTATAGCCTGTTAAGTGATCACCAGGAAAACGATCAAATGAATTTCTTGAAATAATACAAACTGTGATCACCAATCTGTCTGCCAAGCAGGACGATTATAGTATTAACGCAAATTAAATTCGGAACTGAACGTCGACAGGATAATGAATGGATAGAAATAATATCTCATCGCAGCCCACATCCGTCCGTCCCACTGTTGGCCTTGGGCCTCCCCACAATAGGAGGGAATTCGACTTACTATACCATGTTAGTCACACATGTTGATATAGGGTTTCATTTTTAGTTTTCCTTCTCTTGCACAGATGTTATGTACATATATTCGTCTTTTATGACATCGACGAGCAAGATAGGGTTGGTGAATTGTATTCTTACTCCGTCACCACTGAAATGAAATGATATTTAAGAAACATCAATATAAACTCATTTGCAAAAAAAACGGGCACCTAAGCAATGAACCATTTCAAATGTTAATATTTCTTTGTTTGATAATTATAGGTAGTTTTATCCACACAATTTGCTAAATTAATAAGAAAATAATCGTTTTCATCAGTATTTCATAAAATTTAGATACAATTTATGGGAAATAATGCTAAACCTCGCTAGTAGTGTATATTCGCTAGTAGTGCATATGCTCATGAAGTAAAAATAAAAAAGTTTTTTTGTTTGTTTTTCTTTAATAAAGTAAAAGCAGATAAATGTTTAGTATCGAGTGTGACCCCCTCTAGCTAAAATCACAGCTTGAATTCGTCTGGGCATGCTAGCGAGTATATCCCGGATACTTGCTTGCGGAATACGTTCCCACTCCGCAGTAATCACATTCTTCAGCTCTCTGATGGTCTGCGGAGCCGGGTGTACTGATCTCACACGCCGTTTCAGAACGTCCCAGACATGCTCTATGGGATTGAGGTCGGGACTTCGAGCTGGCCAATCCAAACGACGAATGCCGACCTCTTGCACATACGCATTAACATCGCGGGATCGGTGGGCGCGAGCATTGTCGTCCATAAAAATCGAGTCTTCACCTAGAGCGGCCAATGCGGGTTGTGCATGAGAAATTAGAACTTCCGTTATGTATCGATGCCCAGTCAGTGAGCCGTTTTCAATGAAGACTAACTCTGTACGATCCATTGAATTTATTCCTGCCCAAAACATAACAGAGCCCCCACCATAAGGTGTGATTTCTTCGAAACATGCCTCTGCAAAGCGTTCTCCTTGTCTTCTTAGCACTCGCCGACGTCGATCTTCACCGAACAGAGATATCCTGGCTTCATCAGAGAACAAAACCCTATTCCAATCGTCTTGAGTCCATGATTCACAATTTCTAGCGAACCTAAGCCTGTGAACTCTGTGCTCACGGAGTAATTTGGGGCCGCGGGCCGGGCGGTGACTGCGTATATTGGCAGCGAGAAGCCTCCTCCTGACCGTCCATAGACTAATATGCACATTTCTTACTTCTTGGAGGTTGTTCTTAAGATCCACATACGAAGATTTGCGATTTCTCAATGCGCGACTTACAAGAAAACGATCATCCCGTGGTTGGGTACATGGTTTTCTTCCAGAACCAGGCCTTCTCTCGACGGAACCAGTCTCCTGATATCGCTGCCAGGTCCTTTGGACTGTCGAGCGACTAACATTTAGCCTCCTAGCCACGAAACATTGGCTGCAACCCTCTTCAAGCAGCGCGATAATTTTGGTAGCTTTTACCACTTTATCTACCATTTTTGATACAGCCAAACAGCATTAAATAAAGCTTTGACAGTCAAGGATATGAAATTAATCGATAAAAATTGAATAAAAGTTATGAAAGTCGATGTTAACTTCTGGAACTTCGCGCCAAAAATGTAGGATAAAAAGGGGTTTTCTGTAAAAATGAACATCAAATGAAAAATTGAATTTAGAACGTACTTTTTTAAATACCACAGCATTTTTAAAACCGGCCAGTAACGTGTACAAACGATTGAAACCTTTTTGGTATTGTATCTTTTTAAATATGAATGAAAATCAAAACCGCCCGTTTTTTTTGCAAATGAGTTTATATTAGGTTGCCATAACTTAGCACACGTTCTACTACTGTCTTCTAGGTTTATTACTGGTAATGAATAATTGCCAGCTGTTAGAAACTCAGTCGCGATAGCCGCTTTCTAGGAGCCCGTAACTTCGGAGCAGACGACAGCGGATCAAGCAGGAAGAATAATTTTAATAGGTCGATTTAATAGGTTCGATTGTAAAAGAGGCCCAAATTTATCTATAGGACTTATATCAACTAAGAAGAAGAAGAAACAAATACAATATACAAAATTTTACTCTAAAAACAGTAGAAAAATTGATATGCAATTTTTCTGGTGACTGTAGATCATTACCAACTTTTTCATCATATAATCACTATCTAATATCGAGAGTAGGCTTCCAATAGTAGTAAAGTTATGGTTTTTTTTTGGGGGTGGGTTATGGTCGGCGCACTCCTCGACCGGTTCAGTTCGGGGTGACAGAGGGGCGTATGCACGGACATCCGTAACCCACCCGCACACCGCCTTCGTCGTTGGGCTGACTACCTGTGCAGAGTTCCTTGACTTCAGTGGTCGACCCGACGTAATACCCCCCTTTTCCGTCGACGTCCTCTACCGGGACGCCGCGCTTCGATCGCCATCGCGAGGCTATCCTCTCCGCAGGTGCCCGGGTTAAATCTCCGGTCCCGTAGTAAAGTTATGGTGGAAGAAACATTTAACCACTTTGCAATTAGGAATAACTTCATTTAGATATTATAGATAAGACTACTTTATAGTCACAGGCTGACTAACCTCCGCCCGTGATCATGAACGCTATAGCGTTCATGATCGTGTTCGAAACGTCGGACAATCAAAAATCAAATACAAACGCGATAAAATCCATAAAGTAGTTTTATTTACAATATGTAATACTCGCGCAATCATCAGAAAACATTATTAAATTAGATAGTTTTTAGTTACCTCCTAATATAAGTATGCAAGAATTATCGAAGCAAGAGAAGGCAATTTTAAATAAAAATCTAAGTAAAGCCATTGGGCCAGCGCGGTATAGTAGGCCAATTATTATCAAATATTTAAGGCTAGTGAGATATTTATAGACTGATAAAAAGAACGAAAAGAAAATTAAACTCTGTGTCAATTGGTGTGACCATATCTTTCATTTTTATGTAATTTTATAACAAAATAATTGTATCTTTATTGTATATCGTATTAAAAAATAAATATGTAAATGAGAACCAAGTTCAATATTGTGATAATTATTATGATGTATAGGTCGAATTACTAACAAAAGACTCCATGTCTAAATAGTTTCCCACGGCGGGCGGAGCATAAGCCCTCAGTCATGGCTTTGCCGGACGACGACCGGAGCGCCAACGAAAATGTTCCGCCCGTCACGGAGACGGAGATAGGAGTAGCGATGACGCGAATGCTTGCCACGAACATCGCTCCCGGACCAAACGGTGTACACGGTCGGGTGCTTGCCTTGATCCTCAAGCACCTTGGATCACGCCTCGAGGGATTGTACAATGCGTGAAGTGAGAGTCTGAGCAGTTCCGATTGGGAGACTTCACTTCTCCGAAACTTTCCACTACTGGATTTAAAAATGTCTTCAAACTCTTAGACTGGACCGGACTCGATTTCAATATCAACGAAGAATACATTACTTACCTTTTTGTAGACGACATTAACGTTATGGCAGAATCTGTCAAAGATATTGGCACCATATTGAACAATCTTAAAAGGGTATCCCAACTAGTGGGTCTACGAACGAACATAAACAATAAGAAAGTCATGTTAATGCTCATGTTGTGAGTTAATAGTCATGTTTGGGATTTTCTATGAGATATTATCCAAGATGAGAAAATCCCTCGAAGCACCGACATAGCACGAAGAAATAGCACACTGAAGTTGTAATAGACAGGCCACAACCCTCGATGAACCAATAACCATTAGATAAGAAAGGTTCCCGAGTGGTGACCACGTATCGGACGATGCAGTGTAGGATGCGCTCCGACCAGGAGAACCGACAACCTGGTGAAAATTGCTCGGATCCAACGGATCCGAGCGGCAAAGGATCTCAACTTACGGCAAAATTTGAGCGAAGCTTACACGGAACAGAGGACGACAGAGTTTTGAATGATGACGATGCACATAATTTCCTAAGTAAATGCCAAATTGCTATTTTATAAGTCACTTTTTTTTTGGGGGTGGGGTATGGTCAGCGCGCACCCGCCGCTCAGCTCCCTCCAGGACGACAGAGGGACGGCGCGCGGCCCGATAACCCACCTGTTGTTCGTCGCCTTCGTCTTTGGGCTGACCACCGGTACCGAGTTCCTTGTCCTCCATGATCGGCCTGGATTTTATAAGTCACCTGGAAGTGGGTTAGATTTTTGGTCTATTTTTGAGTATGTCACTAATAAAAATGAATAATTTTAGACGTTAATATCTAAATATATAACTGTTTAAAATATAAATAAAAATTAAAAAAAAACTGCTTGTTTTTGTCATCATTTCATCATTTGAATTTATTTACGTTCCATTGTTGGACATGAGTCTCCTTCACAATAAAAAGGAAATTGAATTGAATTGACACGTTTGTGAGATGTGTTGGTAAGGTTTTATTTCAAGTTTTCCATCTCTTGCATAGATTTTTTATGCATATTATAATTCTTTAGTCATCTTTTACGACACCCACGGGCGAGACAGGAAGTGGTGAATTGTATTCTTATTTCGTCACCACACGGATTATTTAGGTTCTCAAACCTTGAACACAATTTTGTGTGTTTATGTTAGTTTCTGAGTTATAAAAAGGTGAAAAGTAGCTCGAAATGATTCATGTAATGATTTCTGATGTTTACACTAGTATTAGATATTATAAATAAAACACATTGTAAATAAAACTACGGATTTTATCGCGTTTGTATTTGATCTTTGATTGATTGAAAATCAAATACAAACGCGGTAAAATCCGTAAATTAATTTTATTTACAATGGTTCATCTAAGCTTACATATAGTGCGGCTTACCAGTTCTTTTACTTTAAACTGTAGATAAAATAAATAGTAGGTATATTATAACTTGGTTTGACACGTTACCTTAATAATGACAAAAAATCCAAAGACTACGTTTGATGAAATATCTTTATATATATATAATACTTCTATTCGTGTGTTACAAACATTGAACTCCTTCTAAACGGCTGGACCAATTTGATGATTTTATTATGCCTGTGCCGATTTATATGAGAAGGGCTTGGCGCTGCGATCGATTTCAAGGAGAATTCCTTTTACTTTTTTTAAGATTTGAACAGAACTACGTCTGTTGGGTCAGCTGGTTAAAATATAACACTCCTTTCTATGTATGTATCTACATTATATTCCTCCCAAAAGTAAAGCGATCTTCAAATGATTGCGAATGTTGTTCAGCATTTGATGTTTTCGGGCCGACTATGGAGGACAAAGAATGGGTGGAGCTGGTGCGATAACCATAGCAAAAAAAAATTGTTTTATATCTATTATAGTCCAAAAAATTTATCTTCGGAATGCGATGAACATGTCTCTATCTCCTGAGGTAATCTATGCATGTCAGAGGATGAGAGTTTCTATGGTAATTATATTAGGTATTAATTTAGAGGTTTCTGTGTGGTAACGGAGTAAGAATACAATTATCCATCCCCTTTCTTAACCGTGGGTGTCGTAAAAGACAACTAAGGGATTCATTATGCATTTAACATCTATGTAAGAGAACGAAAACTCGAAATAAAACCCTATATCAACCTGTCTGACCAGCATGGTATACTAGGTCAATTTCCCTCCCAATACGAAGGACGCTCGAGCCCAGGAGTGGGACTGATGAGCTGTGATGATGATGATGGGTAGAAGAATGTGATAATAGTAAAATTTTATAAGTTCACAAAACCTCCACCCCGCTTCCCAAATATTTCGAATCAATAAAAAAAATTTAAATACATTTCATACGTTTCTATATTGCTTTACTACCATTCGAACTTCCTCCGAAATTATATTTTGGCGTTAAAATGATAAATGTAATTAGCAATATAGGTAGATATTATTTGGACAAAAAATGAAGACATACAAAATGATAAAGCATTAGATAAAAGGTAATTATGTAAGGGAAAAACATAAATAAATTTACACACTAATTAAATGTTACTATGCATATTGGAAATATGTACATAAATTATTAAATTTAGCCAATCATGTTCATATTAAATTCATTTTGTGACGTAAATACTTATGTCAACCTAGTGTAACCTATGCAATACATTTTTTTTATACTAAGAAAAATGAAAGAAAACTATGATTTTGTATTTTATGAAATAGCAGGTAAGTAATTATTATTACATTTAATATACATTTAATATTAGGTCAGTAGAAATCATAGGAATTAAATCCAAAGATAAAATTTTGTTCCATTTTTTATTTCAACGACTCATAATATTTAACATACTTCATGATATTATTATCGGACCTCTATATCATGCTATGAGCTGAATAATAAAGTTCCGTATTTTTAACAGAAGATGTTCGCCCAAAATTTTTGACTTACAGATACCACGTATATTTTTGATCTAGGGTATAGGGTTTCATTTTGAGTTTTCCCTCTCTTGCACAGAAATTATGTGCGTATTATATCCCATAGTAGTCTTTTACGACATCCACGAGCAAGATACTATCAGGAACGTGATAATTTTAGTCTTATTATAGGGTAAGTTCGAGCCCAGCCATACATTGTGTACAGTATATGAATTGTGATAATGATGTTGGTAATCCTCCGACAGGTGTTAGTTAAATCACGAATGACAAGGAGCAAGGTGAGAGATTACAGTAGGTTGCAGGGCCGCGCGCCGTCCTTTCGTCGCCCGGACGGAATGAACGGCGTGTGCGCTGACCATCATCATCATCATCATCGCAACCCACATACGTCCCACTGTTGGGCTCGGGCCTCCTCCACAATGGAAGGGAATTTCAAATTCAAATTCAAATTCAAATACTTTATTATGCATAAACCCCGCGGGGGCACTTACATATGGTCACTTTTTTACATTTTTACCTTACACTACTACCGGATCGGAACGCGACCGCACTGAGAAGATCCGGCAAGAAACTCAGTGGGCTTGTCTTCTTTTTTATTCATTTACTATTTTTTTTTTTAATAAGATAATATACAACAACATGTCTATTAATAGCTCCAGTGTGATGCCTTTCGAATCATCATACAATACAGTTATTAAATATAACGAAAAAGTACCATGGCTGGACCAGATCCCGCAAGCGGCACCCGATCACGAGTTAACCACTAGAGCAGCCATCACTCCCCTCAACCACAATGGAGGGAAGGGAGTGACCCGCTCCTCGTAGCTACCGCAAGCAGACCCTTCAGTGAGCATGACCAATACCATGGGCCACAAACATAAAACACAGATTAAACAACAAATTCGTTTGGCAAAACACGCTACGCTTTACAATTATATTAACAGCAACAGAATAAACATGTATGTAACACCTTTTGAAAT
This sequence comes from Lymantria dispar, assembly GCA_032191425.1. Taxonomy (NCBI): domain Eukaryota; kingdom Metazoa; phylum Arthropoda; class Insecta; order Lepidoptera; family Erebidae; genus Lymantria; species Lymantria dispar. The sequence goes on from CM063442.1 coordinate 27,892,302, forward strand.
AATGAGAAAATACCTGAATGAGGAGCTGCTCATAACCAGTCTGTATTATCATCAAGATAATCCGAGATTTTATAATAACCTTTTCTACAAAATCTACTCTTGATTGCTTTTTTAAACTTTTTAACTGGCATATCTCGAATATTAATAGGTAATTTGTTGTAGAAGCGTATACATTGCCCCATGAAGGATCTGTTAACTCGTTGAAGACGAGTACTGTGTACAACTAATTTATCCTTATTCCGAGTATTTACATGATGAATGTCACTATATTTTTCAAAGTTACCGATATTTTTCTTTACATAAAATACATTTTCGTATATATATTGAGATATAACAGTCAGAATATTTATCTCTTTAAATTCCTCTCTTAGTGACACTCTTGGGCCTAAATTATATATCGCGCGGACCGCCCTTTCTTGTAGAATAAAAATTCTATTCAATTCCGCGGAGCAGCCCCAAAGTAATATGCCGTATGACATGAGACTATGAAAGTATGCGAAATAAACTATTCTGGCTGTTTCAACATCGGTTAATGCGCGAATTTTTTTTACCGCATAAGCCGCTGAGCTGAGCCTATTTGACAGTTTCTCAATATGAGGCCCCCATTGGAGTCTATTATCTATAGTAATGCCTAAAAAGGTGGTTGATTCCACAAGGTCCAGAGCCACCCCATTCATTTGAACATTGGTTTCCACTTGTCTCACATTGGGAGTAGTAAATTTAATACATTTAGTTTTTGTCTCATTTAGAACTAAATTATTAGAATGAAACCAATGAACAACGTTAGACAGTGCATTGTTCACATCGTCATAGTTGAGCATTTGTCGCTTAATCTTAAACAGTAAAGAGGTATCATCTGCGAACAACACAATGTTTTGATTGTCCCCTACATAATAGGGTAAGTCATTGATATATACAAGGAACAGAAATGGCCCCAGTATTGACCCTTGCGGAACGCCCATTTTGATAACAGAACCAGATGATCGTGCACCGTTAACATCGACTCTCTGAATTCTGTTGCTTAGGTAGGAAATTATAAGTTCCAGAGCGTTTTTCCTGATCCCATAGTGAGAGTTTCGTGGTTTACGCAATCAAATGCCTTAGATAAATCGCAAAAGATGCCCAAAGCCTCGTGCGATTCCTCCCAGGCTGAAAAAATGTTTTTTAATAATTCTACACCCGCATCAATAGTAGAGCAATTCTTAGTAAAACCAAATTGATTTTTATGAAAAATACCATGGTTGTTAAAATAACTCAACATCTGAACAAGTATAATTTTCTCAAATACTTTACTAAGTGTAGGTAGTATGGATATCGGTCGAAAATTATTAACATCTGACATACTACCCGATTTAAACAAAGGAATTACTCTACTCATTTTCATGAGCTCAGGAAACACACCTCGAGCAACACAACCATTAAACACAGAAGTCAAGTGGGGGGCAATAATATTAATTATATAATTAACTGTCTTTACTGATAAACCCCACAGATCAACTGTTTTTTTAATATTAAGGGATTTAAAAGAGCGTAAAATATCTTTCACAGTGACATCTGAAAATTCAAAGGTTATGTCGCATTTTACAATACATTGCTTAAGGAGCGATTCAGCTATAATAGGAGATGACACTAATGATTTTGTAATCAGTACAGGCACATTTGTGAAATGGGTTTCAAATTCAGCCGCCACTTCTTTATCTACTTTCACATTCTTATCACCTATCTTTAAACTAAAGTCTTTCTTGCGTGCAGTATTCCTACCAGTTTCACTATTTATCACATTGCAAGTCATTTTAATTATATCACCTGATTTTTTAATTTTATTTCTCAGATAAATAGATTTTGCACAGGAACAGGCACGTTTAAATATTTTGGAATAGTTCTTTACATATTCCAAAAATACTGGATAATGGTTATAAGATTTTTCATGATAAAGATCATATAACCTTTTTCTGCTTTTGTAAATACCAGGAGTAGCCCATTCACTAAAACCAGCAGGAACCCCAAAAGTCAATATTTTGGGTTTGAATATTTTATTAAATTCAGTATTGATTATGTGAGATAGAGATGTATATAACTCATCTGGGTTGTCATGAATAGGCAACAGCGGCACTCTCATACTCAGGTTGTCTCTAAAGTTTTCTAAACGGCTGACATTCATAGGAATAAAGGTAACACTTTCTCGTTGAATCCTATTAGTTCGAGGCAGTACAACAAGTTGTCCACAGTGATCCGAATCCAGTGTGTTTAAGATGTATTTACTAATTGGCTTAGCATTTATAAAGACATTATCTATACAAGTTGCACTCCCAGCAGTTATCCTAGTAGGTTCCAAGAAAGCATTATACAAATTATAAGATTTCATCAAAGTTATAAATTTTTGTGTAATATTATTTTTTTCCAATAAGTTTATATTAAAATCACCACAGATCACAAGAGTTTTATTACTAGCAGAGATTTTGAACACAACATCCTCCAACTGTCTCTCAAAATCATCATATGGTGAACATGGAGGTTTGTATACGCACACAACTATGAACTGCTCAGACTCAATACAGGCAATTTCAATAACACGTTCAATAGAGAGCCTCACAATATCATTTCTTTCCTTAAATTTCATCATTTTGTTTAAAATTATTAACGAGCCACCTCGTATCATGCTGACTCTATTGAACGAGCTAACAACCTGGTGATTAGGAAAATTGAACAATAATTGATTATCTTTGAGCCAGTGTTCAGTAACGCAGAGGATATCTACCTGGTAATCATTCAAGAACAATTCAATTTCCAAATCTTTACCTAACATTCCCTGAATATTCTGATGTACCAGGTTGATTGATTTATAATTATTCTTAACACTTAAAATACTTAGGCAAGAGGAATTCTCTGTTGTCTTAATATCTAATTTAAATTAGTTTGTGAATTAATGTCACTATTTACATTAGTGTAAATGTCATTATTTAAATGAATAATGTCAATACATTGCCCAAAAGAGGCAACTTTGTTAGCCAAGTTCATGGCTGATGTAAAAAAAAAATAAGATAGCGAATCAGCTAATAGTTTTTTATAATATCTAGCAAGATTAGAACTACCTTTTGTCAAAAAAGTTTTTTCTTAACATAATTGTTAATGTCAATTACATGCATCATGTTACTAGTAGTATAATTGGATGCAGTTTTGACATTATGCAACGTTAAATTTAAATTATAAATGGATTCATTTTCCATTTGTGTTAAACAAGTTCTGTACGGAAATGTGAACATTACAATTTTGTCTACATTTAATCTACATAGTTTTTCATTATATTCTAGCAATTGCCTTTTGGTCACATTTCGTGCATTACCAATGAAAATTATTAACATACTACTAGAACAATAATTATAATCTAATATTTTTTGCATTATATTGTGGTATGACAAACCCGGCAAACAGTAATTAACAACTGCATGTCCTTTATCTGACAGCAGGACCCCCATATTTTTGCCAATTTCATCACTAAACATAACAATCTTATTTTTAGCTTTTATATTTAAAGGTTTAGGAGTAGGTAAAGGTGTAACTAAATCAATAGCTGTCAACAGGGAACTGTTAGTGGAAGACAAAGTACTATGTAAGTTAACATGAGACTGTTTGGTCTCCGGGACACATAAATGAGAGGAACACTTTGATGATACACAGTTATATACATTACTAATCAATTGTTTATCACATTGGTCTGATTTATCTATTATCAATTTATCCATGGCTAGTAAATACTCTTTATTTAGTTTTTCTGAGTTGGAGTACCTAGTAGTCATAGATTCCAACTCATCTTGTAGAGAACCAATTCTTATTTGAAAGTTATTAACATCATTGTTGTACTGTTTTGTTTTAATTTCCAATTTATTAACATATAAATTAAGCTTCTCTAACAAATGTAACCTATCTTTGCTAAATTTAACATTCTTAATAAAAAAGTTGTGTTTTTTAATTAGTTTTTGTGTTTTCTTAATATATTTATTAATTCTAACAAATTTCTTAAATTTTTTCAATGTTTTGTTCCTACTGCGCGTGATTGTCTCCTCATTGCAAGATGGTACTGATTGATGGACTATGTCATGTGATACTGAGGATATTTCAGGCGCAACAGAAACAAAGTTTGGGTCGCTGGTGACCAGCTCATCAAACAAACTTTGGTTCAGTGAGGCTGTCACATTATATTTCGTGTTTTCTAGCTCTGTTATTTGATTATGAGCCTCTTGTAGTTGGTGTTCCAAAGTGCTTATGCGAGTTAGATTTGACCTACTATACCATGCTGGTCAGACATGTTGGTATAGGGTTTCATTTCGAGTTTTCCTTCTCTTGCACAGATGTTATGTGCATATTATATCCCATAGTCGTCTTATACGACATCCACGAGCAAGATAGGGAGTGGTGAATTGTATTGTTACTCCGTCACCACACTGACCGTAGCCCACCCAAAAACAAAAAAAAAAGTGTTAGTTAAATAGAGCGGCGGCATGCTACCGTCTCTTTCTAGCTAGCATAGGTATTGTCGAGCATTCATATTTTGACAAATACCTGAACATGGGTGCAATTAGTACGAGTGTATGCTGATGTCTGTGTAGTCTAGTCAAATCGTAGCTGAGTATTCGCATCAATCGGTGCCTACTTGGCGCTGCTGAAATGAAAATGTGACCAACCTTCTAGTCAGGCAGTTACCTCGTAGAAGGAGGTGATGGGGCAGGTTGAGAACTCTTGAGTTGTGAGGTTGTACGACGTTCATTCTGTCGTGATCGAAGCAAATGTTTCGATTACAGAATCTTATTACATAAGCTTATTGCTATTTTGATTACATTATACAGATAATGTAATCAAAATAGCAATAAGCATTTTTTTTTTGGGGTGGGCTATGATAAGCGCACCCGACACCCGGCAGCGTCCGGGGCGACAGAGAGGCGGCGCGCGGCACCATAACCCACCCGTAGCACATCGCCTTCGTCGTCGCCGACCACCGATATCGAGTTCCTTGTCCTCCGTGGTCGGCCCGACGGAATAGCCTGAAGCCTGGTGCCTTTTCCTCTCGACCATCTCACTCCATCAGCACTAGACGGAAAGCGTCGACGGTCCTGACACCATACCGAGGTCTCTCCAGCCGGACTGCCCAACGGTCAATAACGTCTCGGTGGGCGTCGACCCGCCAGGCTGCAATCTCCTTGAGTGAGACTATGCCGCCTCCCACTCGCGTTTCCGATACCCGCCCCGAGCCCATATAACCCGGCAAGCATCGCCACCTCCAGGTCCCACGGGGGAGGCCCGGCCAATAGGCACGCTGCCTCCGTAGCCACCGTGCGGTACCCGCGTATGGCCCTGACTGCTATGGCTGTCTGCATACGCCAGAGAATAGGCCTGAGACGGACGGTCAGGGACCCTGCCCACACCGGTGAGCCGTACAGAGTCATCGACCGGACAAATAGTAATAACCATAAGAATTCGTGTTTATTTGTTACAGATGGACGAACTAGAGATATGCTTTTCCCGAATGGATTTCAAATGTTTGCTACATTGTTTTTATATTTATATTTTGTAAACAGTCTGGGTCCAAGCCTTATGAAAAATATTAAGCCTTTCAAATTGAAAACAGTAATATTCTACTACAATTTGTTTCAGATATTTATTTGTGCTTACATCATGTATCTGGTAAGCAAGTTTATAATTATTACCGTGTTTGCGTGAGACTATATATACATACATTATACAAAAATATATTTTAATATAATAAAGAAATAAAGAATTACATGTTGCCACCCATTAACTCCAGATGGAGTACCTTTATCTAGCGAATACAGACCTAAGGCATTTTCAGCTGTACTGCCAAACGGTATAATAACCACTCTACGAGTATCGACGCGTTAAGTAGCCAACTAAGCCGGCGAGAAGTTACCAACTTCCATCTTCCAAAATAAACTGGCAAGACTCCTCGATCTCCATATGCCACGGGTGCCTCAACTACCGGTTAAGACCTAACTATAGGACGATAGTTCAGTTCAAGCCTATTAGGCGATGGCCACGTATGAAATTCGATGTTAGCTGTAGAAGGCAAAATATTGTTAAGTGGGTATTAGATGGGATGATCATGATGATAATGATTATATTATATGTTGTATTAATTAGTGATATGCACAGGGGTCTTTCAATCCAAGAAATAAATAGTATGAAGATCTTTCAAAGATACAATCGTTCTGAAAGGCATTACCGAAACCTCTAAATCGTATAAATGAGCAAGCTCTTGTCTTTTTTTGGCAGACTGCAAGGGGTGGCTGGTTAGATGAATACAATTACGCCTGTCAACCAGTGGATATGACAGAAAACCCTAGGTCACGTAGCGTAAGTATTTTAGTGACTTATTTTATTATATTTTTTTTTTATAATTTATGTATTTTATATAGAAATTCTCTTATTATGGCCTCTTATGTAAGTAGTAGTGCTATGAAATATAAATTGCGAAATACAGCAATAACGAAATGCAACATAGTATAACTTAAAAATTTACCACATTAAGGTATCTGTTCCTGTAAATCAAGATTACATTATATTTTGTGCGTTTCTCCTATGCGTATGATTTTTTTAGGTAACTATAAAATATACCTAGTTCTTTACATTCAATGAATAAGCTGCAATTACTAGTTGCAACTTTCTCCATAAGAAAGGGGGTATACATATACATACATACATTGCCTCACGTCCATTCCTCCGAATGGGCATACTGGCATACATCCATTAGTTGATTCACAGTTATTGCAGTCATCAAGCATGCTCTCTAGTTACGCGTACTCTTTACATGACTACTCTGCTTGATTCCTTACACACTATAAAATTTCTCAACATCAGCATCTTAGCTTAAATACATTCCACGACTGGCATGACATTGACTGACTGACATTCCACGTTGGCATTGGGTTTTTCAAATCATATCGCTTAAAATCCTTACGCAACCACGGGAAAGTTTGGAGTTGCTAAATTGTATTCTTTCTCCGTCATCACACGAAATACGGTATAATTACTATTTGATAATAAGTACGGGACAAGAAGCTTCAACAATCAATTTCAAACAAGAAAAGAGGAAAATCAAACTTCAAACTTCAGTAATCTCTATTAATCTTAAAATATGCTGTTATGTTATAAATCTTACTTTACTTGCCTAACATACCTTGCACTGCTTAACTCATCTTGCCTGAACCTTGACTCATTATGCGGGGTCGGCATCTTCTGTCCTCAACCATGATGCATAGTATAGCATGATTTTGTGCTTTGGCCTTTGGTCCTTTTGGACGTTGCCAGCCATGTGACAGTGTTCTGCATTACGTACCTTTTGTCGTACGCGATTTCCTAAGTATTTTTCTTTTATACATTATATCTGTAAGCTGTCTCCACTTCATAATATTGTCATTTAATCAGTTACATTTTTTTCACGTTTTTCACCTTGCCGTCAACAATCAGTGTTAAACCTAGGCATTTTTTAATCATGGTTATGGACCCCGTCCGCCCTTGACCATGAATGGTGTAAAGCATTCATAATGTTGGGTAACCAAAAATCAAATACAAACGCGATAAAATCGGTAAAATAGTTTTATTTGCAATATATAATATTCCCGTAAACATCAGAAATCATGAAGGTATTATAAGGTACAAGATCCGAGATTTAAGCTAACTCATCATTGTATCGAGGAAATCTTAGAAATGAGCTTGCACGAGATAAGAGTGACTCTCAAACAACTAAGAAATGCTAAGGCACCGGAAGACGACGAATTTGCGGTAGAACTTTTGAAATCAACCGTATACAAGTTATATTTGAGGGAACAAACTGACTTACGCACAATCTTGATGATTTCCAGCCGCCTGAACAAGTCGGTTTTCGAAAAGGCAGACTTTCTAGAAGACAGAGGAGTACAATAAACCTCTGTGTATAGTGTTTGACAACTGAAAATGCTTGTGATTCTGTCGAAACTTTCGCAGTGGTGTTTCATCAGTAGGTAGTTGATTGTCGTTATATCGAATGGCAAAGTGTTTATATAGAAATGCCACAATATCAGATTGTATCCGGGCTAAGAATATAAAAACGATTCAACTAAAAGGTGTGACAGGGACGCGGATAGAGAAAAACAGAGAGATAGACACCATCTCTCTGAAACTGTTCGCCATTGCATAAAAGATGTCGTCAAACTCTTACACTGGGCCGGATGGGACATCAACATTAATGGCGAACACATCACTCACCTTCGATTTGTAGACAATATTGTCATTATATCTGAATCCAGAGAGGACACTGGCACGATACTTTGCGATCTCAGTAGGGTATCCCAATTAGTGGCTATTTGAATGAATATATGCACAATGTGCATGCCATTTCAGTATCAGTCCTAGTTGGCAATACGATTCTCGAAAATATCGGTGGTTACGCCAGATTATCAATTATAATAATAAGAATCACTTTCTGGTGCATATCCTTATATCCCACAATCTACCGTACATACTTATATACGAACACCCGCGTTGTCGATGTACGCGGGTAATACCGAACGGACAGTGAGTCGAAGCGGATGTGTCCGCTGTTTGGTGTTCATCAATACATTGTGTGTTGCATAAACTATAACATATTCACCGGAATTCAATGTGGATAACGTGTGAACTTTTCTACAAAACATATGATCGCGTTAGAACATTAATTAGGTGTACATATCGTGTTTCGTGGCCACTGTGCGGACTTATATAGCAGGACGCCTGCGAACGGGCAGAAATTGTCAACGGTGTGAGTATTCCTTACAATTTCCTTTCCTGTCACATTTGTCGCACCAGATTACTCGTAAACATATAATACAGTCCACTTATCGATCCTAGGGCCATTTCGCCCTACATAAAATCTGGCGCCATCAATCGGTAATTATGTTTACTTAAGATGAATGGTCCAGTTAGGTTGAAGCAATTTTAAGGTCAACCGACGAATCCAACTTAATTGGACAGCGTTCTTGACACTTAAGAGGATGTTTCACAGACCTGTGCTTTCAGGCACTGTGGTATATTAATACCACAGTGCCTAAAAGCACAGGTCTGTAACCAGTTATGAGAGATGTTTGCACGGAAACCTGATCTTTAAATATAGGTCTCATAGCTAAACTCAAAGTCGTTCAGTGTACTATGCGTAGAATATCCCGATACTGGTGATTTCTTTTCTAGATAGAATATGAAATATGAAAATCCGCAGATAAACTGATGTAACCGCTAGAGCACAAAGAATTAGCACGCTGATTTGGAAATAGGCAGGACACTCGACGAACTGACTCCGCTGGGGAAGAAAGGTTCTCGAGCGGCAATTACTTAACGTCCCGCCCCCTAAACCAGTGGACCGGGGGCGCAGGACTGCAGTTTGCAGCGAAACATGGAGAAGGTATACATCCAGCAGTGGACGACGAAAGATGGAATGATAATGAAATATCACTGCATAATAATTGTGGTGTCCATGAAACTTACGTATTTAGTAAGTTCCATTGTGAACAGTTTCCCTGATAGTTCCTACAGTGATCTTTTTCTTTTTCAATTTTACAGCAACAACTCACAACTTAAAACAGAGTACTGGTTGTAATCTGTTTTAAGTTGTGAGTTTAAGAGATTCAACTGGCACGACCTTACAGTTCCTATAATTTTAATTGTTTGCGCTTTGCGAGGAAGAAATCTATTCCAGTTAGTTTTTCTGCACTTTTGTATATTATTTATTAAGTATCTTTTTCGGAAATTTCCTCAACACACTAATGAAAAATTAAGGCGTTTTACATTGAGCCTATAACCACAAAAAACAACAAAGATGTCAATTGTTAATGCTTTATATGTTATTTCAGATGATTAACGCGTTATGGTGGTATACTACAGTAAAGCTACTGGATTTATTTGATACTGTGTTCTTCGTTTTGAGGAAAAAGGACAGGCAGATCACTTTCTTACATGTATTTCATCATGCTGCAATGCCTTTTGCGAGTTTCATAGGACTGAAATATTATCCAAGTATGCTTCAAATGTTTATACTTTACTATACTGTGCACTGTATGCTATCAATTACAAATATTGCCCATATTTCTAGCAGATTTAGTAAAAGGCTATAGAGAGAGGCTAAGAGTTCTGTAAATTGTAGTATTCATTTAACAAGTCTATATATTGAAAGCACAAAGTCTGATAAGACCCTTTTGGCTTCTTCGTCTACGCTCAAAGACTCCCTACTAGTACTAAAAATTGCAGGTGAATCTTCATTGCATATATAAGCAGTACATCTATCCCGTGTATCATACACAATCCGTTATAAGTATATCTCCACAATTATATCTCCATAAATACACACTTAGTAACATAACATAGCATATTAAATGCACTTGCAATATCCAAATATTATACTTCTTCCTTACTTCAGTTGACTCTGCTATGTGTGACTTGTCTACTTGTGACAAGGGACAAATCCTTTGTCCCTTGTCCCTTGTCCCTTGTCCCTTGTCCCTTGTCCCTTGTCCCTTGTCCCTTGTCCCTTGTCCCTTGTCCCTTGTCCCTTGTCCCTTGTCCCTTGTCCCTTGTCCCTTGTCCCTTGTCCCTTGTCCCTTGTCCCTTGTCCCTTGTCCCTTGTCCCTTGTCCCTTGTCCCTTGTCCCTTGTCCCTTGTCCCTTGTCCCTTGTCCCTTGTCCCTTGTCCCTTGTCCCTTGTCCCTTGTCCCTTGTCCCTTGTCCCTTGTCCCTTGTCCCTTGTCCCTTGTCCCTTGTCCCTTGTCCCTTGTCCCTTGTCCCTTGTCCCTTGTCCCTTGTCCCTTGTCCCTTGTCCCTTGTCCCTTGTCCCTTGTCCCTTGTCCCTTGCCCCTTGCCCCTTGCCCCTTGCCCCTTGCCCCTTGCCCCTTGCCCCTTGCCCCTTGCCCCTTGCCCCTTGCCCCTTGCCCCTTGCCCCTTGCCCCTTGCCCCTTGCCCCTTGCCCCTTGCCCCTTGCCCCTTGCCCCTTGCCCCTTGCCCCTTGCCCCTTGCCCCTTGCCCCTTGCCCCTTGCCCCTTGCCCCTTGCCCCTTGCCCCTTGTCCCTTGTCCCTTGTCTCTTGCCCCTTGTCCCTTGCCCCTTGTCCCTTGTCCCTTGTCCCTTGTCCCTTGTCCCTTGTCCCTTGTCCCTTGTCCCTTGTCCCTTGTCCCTTGTCCCTTCATGCTTCATCCTTCATCCTTAATCATTTATCCTTCATCCTTCATCCCTCATCCTTCATCCTTCACCCTTTTATCCGTCAATTATAGGCGGATTTAAAAATAATATAAAATAGTGTATATACAGGATGACTGGTAAAAGATTGTACATATTGAAGGAGGGTATTCAGTACTCGATTCTGATAGCGAATATGTAAAAAAAAATGGTACTTAAAGGAGAATGCCCATTTTGTTCGAGAGTTAGTTTCAATATGAAAGTCGATGGGCCTTCATAATTTCTTTTCTATTTTGTAGCATAATTATTCTAGTTTTATATTTAGTAATTAGTTTTCATTTTCGTACCCAGGTTTAAGAGAAATCTTGTTTTTTGTGAACTGTTTTTGAGGTTAGAAAATACGTCGAATAAAAATAAATATAAGTGTTATGTTTATAAAGTAATAATGTAATGCATTTATCATAAGCTTAAGATATAATCCTGTGTGATAATAATAGGCGTGACCTATCAACTGATGTGATTTAGGTAGATATGTAGTCATAGAAAGTCATAATTCTGGGGAACGGTTCGTCTTTGGCAACAATTACTGCAATATATTGTTAATTGAATACGAGGAATAGGTAACTATTTCGTCTATTTTGTCACTTATTTCTATACAGTAAACATAAATTACTCTTATATGCTGCCCATAATAGGATATCGCCTTTTTTAATTGGTAAGATCCTAATGCTAACCATCGTAAACCATTTAGATTCAATACCTATGAAAAAGAAATGTTTAAATGGGTAGCATTACTGTCTATACTAATTGTAAGAAAAATATTACATCGCTTTTTAATATTTTCCTTTTGTATAAAAACTGACAAATAATTAACTGTATTTAAATTATATAAAAGTATTTAAATGTAATAACACTACTTATCTACAATAGATGTATTGAATTTATTTAATAAAAATTTTAAAAAATAGACTAAAATAAAGCATAAGATAAAATCAAAAAAATATATGCTGAAGTTCTATTAATACGCTCTTGCCCGGATAGTTTTGTCTCTTTTTATCCTTTCATTCAACACAACGTATATCGGAAATACGAAATCGTAAACGCCATGACACCGTAGTGTTTTGTGTTACCAGAACTAAATACCTTTATTTATTTTGTAGAATCGATAATCGATTTGAAAAAAAAATATATATTAAGTTTTAGTATCATGTTATTATGGATTTATTGCTTGTAATTAAGAAATAAACATTACTTATGCGAATTACATAACTGCAAAATTCGATTTAACATGAGCAACAAAAGAAACCTATTTTGGAGCTATTCTTTATATTATTTTATTTAATAAATCTTAGCTCAACGATCTCAGCAGGGTAACCCAACCAAAAGTGGATTTACAAATAAAAATGGATAAGACGAAAGTCATATCAATTACTCAGTCATTCGAGTACCGGTCCTAGTTGGCAATGAGACTCTCGAAGTTGTCGATCATTATACCTAGGACAGATAGATCCAATTACAAGAAAGAGTTTCGCCGAAAAATCCAACTCGCCTAGGCAGCGTTCGAAAAACTTAAGTGAATCTTCTTATTCAACATACCTCAGTGACTGAAAGACTTACGATACGAAAACGTGGTATCTAAATGTAGACCTCAAAACTAAGTTCAAAGTTGCTCAAAGCGGGCCAGGCTTGGGATTTCTCTGCGAGATAGAATCCAAAATACAGAAATCCATAGAAGAACAGGTGTAACCGCCATAGCACGAAGAATTAGCAAGCTAAAGTGGCATTGGCCAGGCCAAACAAACTGGCAACCGATCTGAAAGAAAGGTGGCGACCACGTATCGGACGAGACAGCATCCGACGAATTAGATAAATCGACGACCTGCTGAAAATAGGCATTGCTGGGTGCAAGTGGCGTAGGACCGCACTTTGTAGTGAAACATAAGGGACGCACGCCTACATCAATCCTTCACGTGGACGGCGATAAGCTGAATGATGATGATGATTGAATAAACATGTTGTGTGTTGTAATTATTTCCGCCAATACTATTTTCAATAAAAGACAACCAATTATCGATTTGTAATTTTTATAAACTAAAAAAGTTAAGTTGACAACACACACATTCCACTCCGCTCTATACAAATCACAAATATCTAAGTTCATTTGTATGACTATTTATTTTTATTTTTAATGCTAGGGTATAAGTTACCCTAAAATTAATTCTGAAAAAGTATAAAAATAAGATGTGAATTTAGGATAGTATTTGATTTAGGCCCATTGCCAAATGAAGAGGGCCTGGTTTTGGACATTCTCCTTTGAACCAATTATCTTATAAAGATATTTAGTTATGGACACAGCTGAAACACCTGTATAATACAGGTGTTTCAGGTATCTATCTATAGGTCAACGCACTTGAAATAAATAGTTGAGTCACATTGAACTAGTTATAGGTAAAATACGTCATGCCATTTCATTGGCCTTGTGCTGAGCCAGCCAATGAGCACGCGCTACCCCCGTTGGGTCTCTCGCGTCATACGTAAATCCTTACCTAAACAACCTAAAATAATAATTAGTCGTCCGAGATTGCTCAATCGTAATAGTGTATTTCTAATCCTTGCGTAGCTCCGCACACTGTAGGTATTGTTTTTTATGCACGTTCGTTATTATTTTTTTAATATTATGTCAATAACAATTTAGCAGCGATATGGACAGACGAACGTGTATTTACCCGTGTACAACGATTGTACAACGTTCATAATGAACATTGGTGGGCAGAGGCACACGTAAATCCACATAAATCTAGAGAAGACTAAGTGAGATTCAGTGTGTTATAATATATTAAGTATAGTGTTTTTCGGTTTCTAATGCGCCCTCGTCGTGAGACGTATGGTCGTTGTTACGACCATACGTACGTACACTAGCAAAACTATTCTTTTGCTAAGAAACAAATCACCTTATTTCGGGATTGGTAAGAGCTGAGTCTGCAACTTTTAATGGTTTTTATGACATTATTCCTACACCTAGTTTTAGTGGTGGCGACGGAGGCAGCGTGCCTATTGGCCGGGACTCCCCCGTGGGACCTGGAGGCGGAGATGCTCGCCGGACTATATCGGCGGGTGACGGGGGTGCGAGCGGAGGGCGGTGTGGTCTCGTTAAGGAATCTCACCGCCTGGCGCGTCGACGCCCGCCGAGACGTCATCGCCCGTTGGGCAGTCCGGCTGGAGAGGCCTCGGTTCGGGGTGCGAACCGTGGAGGCCTTCCGGCCAGTGCTGATGCAGTGGTTGGAGAGGCGGCACGGGATGCTCTCCTTCCGACTGGTGCAGGTTTTGACGGGGCATGGGTGCTTCGCCAAATACCTGCACAAGGTCGTTAGGAGGGAGAGTACACCGTCCTGCCACCACTGCGATTGCGACGAGGACACGGCGCGTCATACGCTCGAGACCTGCGCGACTTGGGCAGTGCAGCGCTATGAACTCGTCGCAATCATCGGTATGGACCTGACGCTGCCGGCTATCGCTAGGGCGATGGTCGACAGCGTCGGGAATTGGGACGCGGTCGCAGCCTTCTGCGAGACAGTGATCTCGCGGAAGGAGGCGGCGGATCGCCTGCGCGAGGAGCGTAGCCTCGATGAAGAGATCCGCCGCCGGCGACTGGGGCGGCGCAGGCGCAACTATCTGCGTCTCATGCCGCCCTAGCCGAGGCCGCGGGTGACGTGACCGGGGATTAGTCCGTCACCCGCCGAGAGGCCGACCGCGTGAGGAAAGACCGACGTCCTCCCCGAGGGGGGGACGTCGGTCGATGGGAGGGTACCCCAATAGGGGGTATTCCGTCGGGCCAACCACTGACGACAAGTTAACGCTGCTCCAGTGGTCGGCCCAACGACGAAGGCGACGTGGTTTTCGGGTGGGTCGCGGGAGTTGTGTGCTTAAGCCCCTCTGTCGCCCCGGACGGAGTGGTGCGGAGGCGCGCTAACCGCGACCACCCACAAAAAAAAAAACACGTAGTTTTAGTAATTCTAGTAATAAATATAAAAATCTTGACAACAGTTCTAACAAAACTGTAATTGTAACGCTATCAAAATCAACGTATCGCCTACAGGGTGACCAACTTTTTAGGAGTCTTGCGACACTAATGTTGTTGATGTTTACTATGTGGTTAATTAATATTGTCTTCTTTTTACATTTTTATTGGTTACATGTAACCATTTGCTGTGTGGTAGCGGCTTCGAATACTACCAACCCTTGCTTTGCTCGTGGGTGTCGTAAAAGGCGACTAAGAGCCCTAGATTGACCCGGACCAACTCCATCTGGTACCATTTGGGTCAACGATTAGATTCCCAAGGAGGGTTGACGTCAGGCAGGCGGCTGGTCATAAAAGTCATTGCCGAAACTTTTTGCAATATGTCAAAACAAATGACATATTGCGTCGACCCCAAGTAATTGGGATGAGAGCAAGCTGATGATGATGATGTAACCATTGTCTATCGTTTCCTTCAATATGTACAATCTTTTACCAGTCATACTGTATTTCTGTCTCATTTTTTGCCGGCTTCATCCTACACATTTTGTATTTCTGTCTCTTACGTGTCGTTTATTCCGTTGCATCCGGTTTGAAATCACAACGATTCTAAAGAAGTTTCACTTCAAAAAAATGTTTTATTAATACCTAGCTTATGCCCACGACTTATTACGCATATAATTCATGTGTGGCAGAGGCAATCACAGATAACTGTGTAGTGCGTTCAGGCTTCTACAGGCTCACTGTTGCTCTGGATGATTTAATGCCAATCTAGTATATCAGGGTGGGGCTGTTATCAAGGGGTGCTTCTATACCTAAGGCGGCTGACTCCAGACTAATTGAAGCGGCGCAGTGGTCTCTACGTGAAGCGCGCAGAAGACTTTATTCTAACACCTATGTTGGACTGCTCCCAACTGATCTCGTACTTGCGGGTGATTGTATGGTACATTAGTTGTAGCCCTATATAAAACGAATGATTTGCTGTTTCATAGACCCTGTAGCTATACACCCATCGGCATAGCAATCACCGTTGATTAGTTTCCACTCGGTCGAGGACCAGATAAAATATTTGGGTTTAATACTCGACGGGCGACGGTATTTCAGGAGCATTTTTATCAAATTACTCCCCGGCTCGTTAACGCGGTGTTATGTCGCAATGTTGACATATGTACGGGAGACGTTCGATCAATCGTCCTGTACGGTACACCTGTGTGAGCGAGTTCTGACCATTTGTCTTAAAAATTTCTTCTGGCATTCGCAGAAAGCCATGGTGTTTAGAGCTACACGCGGATGTCGACCGAGTTAGTGTGCTTTAGCCGGAATACTCCCGTAGAACTTAAAAGTGGAAATACATGAAGCCCTCCCACAATTGTGGTTCAAGCTAGGACACAGAAGACATATTTATGAAGTCTATATTGCCTGAGTAGAGCAGCGCCGTGAATTCATCGCAAGCTTCACTGCCAAAGCTGCCGACCATCACTTAGATCATAGTCTCCAGGTCACGAACTGGTATGAGGTCGCCATCTTATGCTTGGCAGTTATCTCGCGTAAGAACTCGGCGGAGCGAGTCAGGAAGAAAATCTTCCAAGCTGACTCTTTCCACCACTGTGGCGTTGGGTGGTGGCTAGCCCGAGTGCTTGCGCTTTACTATCTTTACGTGATAGTATCATACTTTCGACAATCGTCCATCTAATGTCGCGGGCCGGTGCATCCAAAGCGAGAGAGCCGGAAGCCCAACTTTCTGAGTGTATTTGCCTGTGGTGGGTTTTGGTGATGTCTTTAGTATAACCAAACCTCATTGCATGCATTCACACTCACTTCATTTTCTTCACGGTAGGCGGCAACCTGGCAAAAGGCCATGAGTAGTATCACTTACTATGATGTTTGCTCGTGCAGTGGGTGGTGGTGTTTGCTCGTTTGCCAACAACAGCAATAAAAAAACCTACAAACCTAGTCAAAGATACGGATGGTTGAAACGGGGATTAGTCCTCCACCCGTAGAGAGACTGAACGCGCGATGTCGATACCACGAAAACCTAGTTTGCTGCCTGGGGTCAAAAAAGGGGTATTCGAGTGACTCTGCTCGACCTTCTTTTTCTATTCATTCATTCAACTATGAATTTTGCGCTACACCCTGCTCTAAGGAACTTCATAAACCTATAAGTGACGGACACAAATTACACCCAGTCTCAGAGCAACAATTTGTCAATCACATAAGATATTCTTCGGCGTTCGAATTGAATCCGTGAACTGGCATGGTAGGTTGGTATTTTAACCACTATGCTATCAGTGCAGTTATTAATTATTGGCGTTGTATGAATTTATTACTTGTGTCTTAGAGTGAAAAATATCAAAGTATAATTCGTTTCCTATTTTACACCCTTAGAAAAGAATATATCCTCTGAGGGCTGATTTTCAGAATAATTTTCTTTTATAATGAGTCTTTTTGTATCGATTTTTATTGAAGTAAGTTGTACACTAAGCTGTGTTAGTTACTATAGTTTTTTACTATCCCACGGCATCTCTTTAATTTTCCGTTATTAAAAGTATCCCAAATGTTGACCGGAGATGTAAGGACCACAATGCAAAATTTCATTTAAATCCGTCGAATAGCTTCGAAACCCGCAGCCGTTAGCCCGCACAAACAGACAGAAAAACAAAAAAAAATATATAGGTAGGTGGTGGTATCTAAACACATGGCAAAATAAAGAAATTCAATGCGATACGTCCCGCCTCCCTCCTATAAACTCTGAGTAGGGTAGTGCCAATAATAATAATTACTAGGAACTATTACAAAATTTCATTGAAATAATGTAAGTAAATACGAAAAACTTTCATACTACTACTAAATTTGCACCCCTCTTTTACCCCCTTGGGGATTGAATTCACAAAATGAGATATCGGCAATATTTATTATTGCGAACTTGCAACCCAAATTCAACATTTCATTGAAATAACTTTAAAAATCAGAGAACTTTCATACTAACTTTGGATCTGCCTTTTATTCCCTTAAGGGATGATTTTCGAAAAAGTATTTTAAACGTATTTCATCATTTTCAAAGAAGAACCTGCGTACTGAATTTCATTTGAATTACTTCAAAAACGGCAAAGTTTCATACTAATTTTGCACCCCCGTTTGACCCCTTTTGGGGATGAATTTTCAAAAATCCTTTCTTAGTACTCCCCTACGTTATAAAAGGAACCCCTGTGCAAAATTTCAAGTTTCTAACCCTTATAGTTTAGGCCCTGCGTTGATAGGTGCTTACCGGACATGCGGTCTTCGGTAAGTACCTGCACAAAATTGGAAGAGAAGAGGCCCCAGGATGTCATGAGTGTGGCGCGCTAATCGACGATGCGCGCCACATATTAGAAGTATGCCCCGGCTGGGGGCCTCAGCGCCACGTCCTGTCAACGGACATGGGAACAGCGGACCTGTCGTTGTCGACCATCATCTCCAAGATGCTCGGCAGCGACAGCTGTTGGTCGTCGATGGCCTCCTTCTGTGAGGCTGTCATGACAAGGAAGGAGGCCGCGGAGCGGGCACGCGAGGCACTTGCATCCGCAGACTCGCTCCGGCGACGGCGACCAGGGAGGAGGAGACGCCGTTATGCGCTCCTCCATCCACCGCCCTGAATGATGACAGGACGTGGCCAGACAGCCAAGCGTTAGGGTGTCGGGGATAGAATGTCATCAGACGATCTCTCCGGCACCTCGTAAAAGCGCGGAAGGGGCCGCTGTGGTTTTAGTGGGTATTTCGGTCACTTTGTGGCCGGCGAATCCCACACACACTCCCCTGTCTGTAACCGGTGGGGGATAGTGTGTAAATGAATTTCCACAGCGTGAAAAAAAAAAAAAAAGAAAAGGCTCTGCGTTGATATGTCAGTCAGCTTCTCCTTTTATATGTATAGATTTACAAAGGTTATAAAACGACAAAACCTGTATTAATAAAAGAAATCTTGTAGATAATTAGAAATATTACTGAAGTTCCGAAAGGCTCACCTATTTTTAGAATTTTTTGCATAATTAGTATTTGAGATAATTCCAAAAAAATAGAAGGCCTCTTTTAATAAATTATACATAATTTAGAGTAGCATTTGAGGTTTTCTTTTCAAAAATCCTCTAGATATAATTCCGATTCGAATGATAGGTCATCCATATTTATTCAAGGCTGCTGAACATATTTTAAATCATTGAATGTGATTTCCTTTGCTAATAATTAATGTTACTGTCGGTTAATTTAAAATAGATAATTTGTAGAGATGAATTATATTGTATAGTTAGATAAAACGAAAATAAATTAATTTTATTCTAAGAGATCTAATCTATATATTAGATTATTTAATAGCAAATAAACAAATATTTTAGATTCAAGGTATCTATTATTTTTAATAAATTCTTATCGTTATTTTTAACCATCTTCAAAAAGGAAGAGGTTCTCAATTCGACTGTATTTTTCTTTACATTTGTTACCTCAGAACTTTCGACTCGGTGAACCAATTTTGATGATTCTTTTTTTTATTTAAAAGCTTGTCCTTCCCGTGTGGTTCCATTTAAATTTAAGCCAGTTTCGATAGTGGCATCCATGAGAAAACCAATAATTTTTTTGCTTTTTAGTGCATATTAATTTGTTTTGGAATTGTGTTTTCTTTGAAGTCGGTTTTTTTTTGTTAAAAGTTTTGTTTTTATACCCACAGATGGCCATGCAACATCATTGGTACTTATCAACAGCTTTGTACACATGGTTATGTACACATATTATCTCATTGCCGGTTTAGGCCCTAAGTATGAAAAGTATCTCTGGTGGAAAAAGTATGTCACTATTTTACAACTGGTAAGAATTTATTTTAAATGTGATTAAAATGGTCTAAATATGAATCATTAACATAATTATTTTTGATATTTATGCGAGTATTACACATAGAAATAAGACTATGTTTACGGATACCCATGAAAGCTGAAAATTGTTCTCAAAGTCAGGCAAGTAATAATCAAAAACATGCTATAAAATTCGTAACTACAATTTTGTTTTATATTAATCGTTTAACTTATATTGATAAGAATACAGTGTGCCACCATGCTATACTTAATTATTTAAGTCACAAAAACTGCATACCGATATGGATAACCGTTGCCAAATACCAGAGTAATACACGTAAAATAATCGCGACCTTATTTCGATTAATGCATGGTTTAACCATTGTAACATTACATAGGTCAAATTATAGTGAACAATTTCGTAGCATAACTACGACAGCAGCAAGAAACAAAAATAATTTACGATTAGTTGGATTTACCCGAATTTATAACAGTTAAGTCTTAATGTAATAGAAAATAAGAGCGTCTTTCGCTTATATCAATATTCGTGGATTGTGTCTTATTATTGAGCCGCTAGCCAATAACCGCCACTCTCTGTTTTGCACGTCAGGAATCACGTATAAAGAGAGAGATGGAGAGATTATTTTGGTTATTAGGGATCGTTCGGTTAGCAACATTTAGCTATAAATGACCAACGTTGAATGCAATGGGGCGCATGCAATATGTGACTTCTTGTACGTTAAAAATCTCTCGTGACTGTTTACGCTGAAGAGTGGGCAAAACGTTGAAAAATGAAATCCAAATACGACAAATTCTGTTAAAATTGCCTCATATTAGGCAAAAAATTAAAAAAAACATGTACATTGTAATATATGCTGTATATCATTAAGGTATTGCATGAAGAAGTGGTTGTCGTAAAAGACGACTAAAGGTTATATATTATATATAATACGCATATAACATCAATGCGAGAGAAGGAAAACTTAAAATAAAACCCCATATCAACCTATCTGACCGGGCATGTTCAATTTCAATTCTGTAAGGTCAATTTTTCTCCTATTGTGGAGGAGGCTCGAACTCAGCAACGAGACGTATATAAGTCGAGATGTTGACGATTGCATGAAGCATTTAAGAAAAGAATCTTCATTCGATGTTAGAAAGCCACTTAAATTTTAAAGACCACTTTATATTTTAAAAATCCTAAATTGTAGTGGTAAGACCACACTGTTGACAGTTGTCTGTTTACAACCGCGGGCCGGTGCGTCCGGGGTAGTACCACACTCCCGCAGAAAATTGAGGTCCGAGTAGTACCAATTTGTTACTACGCTTCGTTCGGTGAGCGAGAGAGCCGGAAGCCCAACTTTCTAAGGGTGTTTGCGTGTGGTGGGTTTGGTGGTGCCTTTAGTTTCATCGAACCTCACTGCACGCCTCCTTCACACTTTCTTCACCTTGGAAAGGTCCATGAGCGGCAGCAACACTTATCATCAGGTGTACTATTTGCTCGTTTCCCACCATCCTTACTAATATTATAAATGCGAAAGTAAGGATGTTTGTTTCTTTGTTTGTTACGCTTTCACGCTTAAACCACCGAACCGATTACAAAAATTCTTTCACTAATGAAAAGCTATAATATCAGGGAGTAACATAGGCTATATTTTATCCCGATATTCCCACGGAAACGAGAACTACGCAGCGGGTAAGGCGGCTGAAACCGAAGCGAAGCGAGGGCGGGTTGTTAGTTTGCAATAAAAGAAACCCAAAATACAATTTTATCCTAATTTTATATTGACCATTAAAATTGTACCTTATTTTGCAGACGCAGTTCAATATAGTCTTAATTCATAATGCTGTAGCTTTATTTGACAGTACATGTGACTATCCAAAATGGATATCTGCTTTACTTTGCATACACAACATCCAGTTCATATATTTGTTCGGTTCATTCTTCTATGAAAATTATGTCAAAGAACCCAAAAGTATTGAAAGTGAAAAGAAGGCTATGTACAAAAATGAAACATCGAAAGCGCAGTGACCAGATAATTTAATTTGTCATTAAACACTATACACATATTTTGTTTGATCTTACACCCTTAATTTATTCCTAGACTTGTACTGTGTCATAGCGTGATGTTTAAATCTGTTATATATTATACATATACTAGCCGAGCCATCATACGTTGTTCTGTTCAAATAAAATAACGCCACCTACCGGATCCAATTGTGAATCTAAACCATTCTCGAATCCTCTTGAACACATACAAAAAAATTTATTAACACCGGTCTAGCTGTTTAGGAGGAGTTCAGTGATACGTACAGAAGAAATATACTTATACATATATAGTGATAGAGATAGATTTCAACTTTTTCTTTTTTAAATGTGTGCTTTGTTCCAATTTGTTACGAGTAATGCAGCAAGATGGCGCACAAAAGTCAATTTCGAGTATTAGAACGTGTATTGTGTAACGTACATTTGATCGTTTTCATGTTCTGAATATTATTATTTTATGTACATTTGTGAAAATTATTTGTATGCAATTTATATTATTTTTATGAGAACTAAATCAAGCGTATGTAGGTATTATCTGATTTGATTATCAATATTTTTTCAATTGGATGAGTTGAGTGGTGATAGATGGTGATAGATGGGGCGAATGATGATAGATGGGATGAGTGATGACGGATTAGTGATGGATATAATAAGTGGTGACAGATAGTGATGAATAGGATGTGTGGATCACCAGGCATCCATTCTCACTCATCCATCAGGATGAATGAGATGAGTTGTGACAGATAGGGATGAATGTGATGATTAGAACGGATGTAGGTAATTAAATAAAGTACAACGAATTTAAAAAATAGTGGTTGGTGTTTTGCCATTTTTATAGGCCGTCATCGTCAAGCGTTTCATTCCCTCTTCAGATATAAACCACACCCCCACAATATATTCGTTATTTTTTATTTAAGTACCAAAACAATCATTGGTAATAATTTATATGGCAAAACATCGTTTGCTGGGTCAGCTAGTAGGCTATAGAGTATAAAAGTAATTATTGAAATCGGACTTTTAGTTCAAGAGCTTAATACGTTCAAACAAACAAAGGAATTCTTGAGCTTTATAATATTAGTACTGCAAAATAGTGCAATCAGCTAAGTTATGTATACACTCAATAAAAGCAATTTGTTTAGCTTATTTTTTAGCTTTATAATTTTTTTGCTTTTTAAAATTTTATAAATTATCTGGTTTTTGATTTTTTCTATTGTATAAACAGAAATTCCGAGTTTGATGTCAAATTTCTCGGAAGAAATCATCTAAATAATTCTAGTTACATTTTTCATATTTTTTATTATAAGCCTTTATTTAACTTGCAATGTACTTATATGTTTGTTCGGGTGGAATCTTGCACCTCAATTTTAAAGCAGTTTCTCTCGACCGATTAAACTGAAATTTTGTATACACATTCGGTTTGGTTGACAATTTATGGATAACCACCATTAACTGTGTGACGTCATTCTAAATCCAACATAGCACCACATACAAGATGGCGGACTAATTATATTTAATGCACTCCTACAATATGGGGGTTTGATCCCCAAAGGGCTTGCTGAAAATATCTCAAAAAAATAAAGTGACGTCACTTTACGTAAAAGATGCGCTTCACTACTCACGCGCGTCCACGGCAGCAACAACACTATCCTGGGAGTGTTCATAGACAGGTGGGATTCACCTATGCTACGTCATTGGATGAATCTCCACATGGGTATGTAATATATAGTTATGTAGTATATAGTTATAAAATATAAATTTGTCTACTAACATTAGCTTTAAGATTATTGTTATTGACACTATGGGCATTGCCTGCAATAAATGATTATTATTATTAAATTCAATATGGCGGACTTTTAAATCTTGAAACTATTTTGAAGCAGATAAATTCAACCAATGGAGCTAAAACTTTGTATACACTTTCGATTTGCATGACGATACGTACTTAATTGTATGACGTCATTCTAAATCTACTATGGCAGCACGTACAAGATGGCGTACTAATTATATTAAATGCACTCCACAATATGGGTATCAATCTATCAATTGAAAGGGCTTGCTAAGAGTAACTCGAAATAATAAACTAACGTCACTTTAAATTCAATATGGCAGATTTCTAAAGCTTGAAACTATTGTTAGACTCACCTTGATTACACTTTCGCGGACTAGTATTAATCAACCTTACCAATAAAACACCGATATCACATATAATCACCATTACACTAAACGAACAATAATTGAATGTGTAACACGACATTCTAATACTCGGCTTACAACCTTAGCTTAGCTAGACTATTTCACCGCTGCTGTCACCGTTCAACTGACTGAACACGGCTGCCACTTGTCTTACATCACCTCCTACAGTGGCGCTCTTGTGGCAGCCGTGTCGAGTAAAATAAACTACCTTCAATTGGAAAAAAATTAAATCATAATACAATCAAGAACAATACTTTTAAAATGTTAACACTATTTTGAAGCAAATAAACTAAACCGATTGAGCTAAAATTTTGTATATATATTCGGTTTGGATGACAATACGTGCTTAACTGTGTGACGTCATTCTAAATCTATTATGGCAGCACGTACAACATGGCAGACTAATTATATTTAATGCACTCCACAACATGGGTATCAATTGGTACGGGCCTGGTAAGAATAACTCGAAAAAATAAAGTGACGTCGCTCTAAATCCAATATGGTGGATTAAAAATTCAAGCTTGACACTCTATTTTGAAGCAGATGAATTCAACCAATTGAGCTAAAATTTTGTTTACATATACGGTTTGAATGACAATACGTGCTTAACTGTGTGATGTCATTCTAAATAATAGGTCTTTATCTATGTAATTGCCGTTCTGCAGTACTGGCCATTTCAAATCAAAATAATTTTTGTTTGGCTAAGAATTCTAATTTCAAATTAATTTTATTTTAAAACATGGAATTCATTTTCCAAAAGTAGTCCTTTGTATATTGATTAGTGTTACGTTTTCATCGCATTTCAATCTTTTTCGTCATCATGGATACGTTAAAAATTCGAGTAATTATGGAATATGAGTATCGTCGTGGCAGCAACGCGGCACAAGCGGCACGCAACATCAACGACGTTTACGGAGCTAACACTACAAACAAACGCACCGCCTATTATTGGTTTGCTCGCTTCCGTTCTGGAAATTTCGACCTGAAAAATGAACCTCGCGGTCGTCCGAAGACTTTGGTGGACAATGACGAATTAAAGGCGATTGTGGAAACCGATGATACACAATCTATTGCTGAATTAGCAGCAGCTTTCGACGTTAGCGTCAAAACAATATTGGTCCATTTGCGTCAAATTGACAAGGTAAGAAAGCTTGACAAATGGGTGCCCCACGAACTCAATGATCGCCAGCGTGAAGTACGCGTCGAAACATGCCTTGCATTGCTTAACAGACACACAAATGAAGGAATTTTAAAACGCATTGTTACTTGCGATGAAAAATGGATTCTGTTTGTGTTAGATATTGGAAATACAACTGAAACGATCGCTTGCTAGTTATGCACTGTTTAATGATGCATTATATCGCATGTACATTGAGGGCGCGGGGAGGGGTGCGCCACTATACATATACAACATTCCTCCCCCTATTGAAAATAGTTACAATAAGTTGACCATAGTTACAATAAGTTAACAATAGTTAAAAAAAATCGTAAAATTTACTATATATGTATACAAATCAGTTTTAAAAATATTTTCTATAGCAGACCTTTGGTTGATTACGCAAGAATCTTTTAGGTGGAATCATATCATCAATTTGTGATTCCTCTTGGGTCTTTGGATCAGCTTCCGCCTCCTCAAACTCGTCTTCAGTGCTAGAGTCTTTCTCTGCTGCCCCTACTTGAACACTGTGAGACTGAGTTTCCGTCTCGTTTCGCTTCTGGTGGATATCTATATCACCATCATCCCTCCTCTCGTCCTCTCCTCTCAGCGAGGATGTGTTCGAATCGTAAAATTCCATTCTTCGTTTAGGTAAACTATGTGGAATTATCTGAGATGGAGAACTACGAGTCCTTGAGACGCCTGGCGAGCTTATTATGGTAGAGGGTTTCGTTAGCACTGGATCCGGTGGTGCATGCAATGGTGATGATGGAGGCGACGGCGATGGGAGTGGTGATGGCGGAGAGGATAACTTAGACCCGTTCGCATTTGAAATTTGCTCATCATATTGATGACCGTCTCCTATGCCTTTATACACCATCAACTGATTTATATGCCTTTTGTACATTTGTGAGTTAGCCTGATCTTGTACTAGATAAATAACTCTTCCTATTTTTCTTATTATGACCCCCTTACCCCAAGTAAACTTAGTACCATTTACAAATTTCTTATAAAGGACAACATCATTTTTCTTTAGATGTTTCATTTTAATTTCTCCTTGATTTTTAGTTTGCAAGAACTGTTTGTTTTTAAAGGTGTTAGAGATAGGCGGTGACGAGGTTGTCGAGGGCTTTGCATTAAGTAAATCTAATCGCGTCCTTAACTTTTGACCGAATACCATTTGAGCAGGAGACAACCCAGTAGTCGTGTGAACCGAATTACGGTAATCCATGAGGTATTTTAATAATTTAAGATTTGTCTCCTTCGCAGTTTGGCTGGATAAAAGACAAGATTTTATACCCTTTTTGATGATTTTCACACATATTTCTGCCTGACCGTTACTGGCAGGGTGATAGACAGGGGAAGTTAAGTGACAAATCCCGTTCGAAACACAAAATGATTGAAATTCGCGCGAAGAAAACGCTGTACCATTGTCACTTACTATCGTTTTCGGAACGCCAAATCTTGACATAAAATCACATAATTTCCCAATTAGTGCCGCAGAAGTGGTGGTAATATTCATATTGTATACTTCTACCCACTTTGTGTACGCGTCTACGAGTAGTAAATATGTACAACCGCTAATTGGGCCCAAGAAATCAACATGTATTCTTATAAAAGAACCGTACGGATATTGCCAACGAGCTACCGGGGCGCGCGGAGGCGAGGCGCGTAGATGTATGCACACATCGCACGACCCTATCATTCTTTCTATAGCTTGATCGATGCCCGGAAACCAAAACCGTGACCGGGCCTCCGCTTTAGTTTTAACAATACCTAAATGTGAAGAATGTAATTCCTTCAATACAGGATCATACAATTTTTTAGGTATAACAACTTTGTATCCTCTCATGACGCAACCGTTTTCGTATGCCAATTGTGATCTACACAAATGGTATGGTTTTAACCGCACATCATCCATTTTTGGCGGCCACCCATTCAAAATAAAATGTACGACTTGCCTTAAGACAGCGTCATCGTGAGTCTCATTGCGTAAAATCTCCCGAGTGAGTGGCATACTGCCGTCTACAACGAAACAAACGTAAGTGGCGCGATCGTATGCCACCTCGCAGTCGCAACATCTACACTGTTCAGTACACGCGCACTCGTGAACTGTACGCGGCAAGCTCGCGCGCGATAAATAATCTGCGGTATTATTATTGCTGCGAACGTATTCTATGTTATAATTATAACTATTTAAAAACAAAGCGTACCGTTGCAATCTATTTGCTGACATTTCCGGTATCCCTTTATACGGCCCAAAAATAGACAATAACGGTTTATGATCAGTTCGTAAGGTAAACGGTTTACACCTGCCGTATAAATACTGATGAAACCGTCGCACGCCGTAAATAATAGCGGTGGCTTCTCTTTGTATTTGAGCGTATCGCTTCTCCGCAGAATTCAGCGTGCGCGACACAAATGAAACCGGCCTCTCTACTCCGTCAGCTCCTACTTGTGATAGAACAGCTCCCAACCCACTCGGTGATGCGTCTACCGATAAAATTACTTTCGCGGTTGGATCGAAATGTGCGAGGACCTGATCAGACGTCATCACTTCCTTTATCTTAGTAAAGGCGGTATCGTGTATATCACTCCACTGCCATTTACTACCTTTCTTTAATAGTTCGTATAATGGGCTAAGAATAGTGGCTGCGTTCGGCACGAAGTTCCTGTAATAATTAATTAATCCTAGAAATGATTGTAGTTGAGTAACGTTAGTGGGCACCGGCGCTCCCACCATAGCTTTAATTTTTTCTGGTGCCTTTTTTAATCCGTCTTTTGTGATTATATATCCAAGGTAATTAATTTTTTCTTGGAAGAAACTGCATTTTTCTTTTTGCAAGGTTAATCCTGCATTCTCCAAACGCTCCATAACAGTGTGAAGCCTATCCAAATGGTCCTGTTTATTTTTAGCAGTTATTAATATATCGTCTAACAGACATAAGACACCGTCTATACCCGACAATACACTTTCGATCGCGCGTTGAAAAATAGACGGTGCACTAGCCAAGCCAAACACTAGACGTGTAAATCTGAATAGCCCACGATGTGTATTGATGGTTGTTAGATTCCTCGATTCATCCTCTAAAACAAATTGATTATAGGCCATCGACAAATCTAATTTACTGAAGTGTTGGGCCCCATGAATCTTCGAAAACAACTCATTTATTGTGGGAAGTGGATACTGTTCTATTAATAATTGTTTATTTATGCTGATAGAATAATCCGCACATAACCTGACTGTCCCATTCCGCTTTAACACTGGAACTATCGGGGAAGCGTACTCTGCAATACTTATAGGTTGTAAAATACCTAGATCCACTAACCTATCTATTTCTTGGTTCACCTTCTCACGCAAAGCAAAAGCTACGGGCCGTGCCTTACAGAACACCGGCTTCCCATCATCTTTTAATGATAATTTTATTTTGTATTTGTTAAAAGTGCCCAATTTGTTTGAAAATAGCTTCGAATATTTAATTTGAAGATTCTTGACAAATATATCTGAATCTAAACAATAATTAACCGGCATTAATTGTAATTGAAACAGCCTTATAAAATCCCTACCTAGGAGTGGCGGGCCGCCGTCGCGAATCACATATATATCGATAATAGCATCTTGCCCCGCGTAACGTATTGGTAAACGCAACGTACCTAAACATATTATTTTACCTCCGTTATATGTCATTAATTGTTTGCGGGTATGTGATAATGGCACAGCTTTAAAATGAGTGTCATAAAATCTCTCTGAAATTACCGTTACCGCGGAACCGCTGTCAATTTCGAAGGTACACGGAATATTATTTAAAATAACGGTTTCAACCATGGGTTCTCCCCTAATCGAACGAATATTGCAAATCTTACCGTCGTCATCACCCTCGTCATCGCCATCCACCTCCACGTAATTCACTTTTGTGCACTTTTTACGCAGGTGGCCTTTTACGTGACACTTCCTACACGTATAATTCACGAATCTACATTCTGACGATTTATGATTCGTATAACCGCATACACTACACTTTGTTTTCACTATACGATTATTTCCTTTATTTGAAATTTTGAAAAGTTGTTCCGGCGGTGACACGGGCGCGGGTACTGACGCGCACGCGCTTGCACTCGACACGGCTGCGGCGCGCGCGACGCTGAGGTTCTCTGCCATCTCCACCACCTTAGCCAGTGTAAGGTCGGCTAAATCCTTAGTGTACAGCTTCTCTTTTTCGTGACCGGGTCGCATTCCCATGATAAATTTATCACGAAGCGCTTCTTCCACATTCAGAAAACCGCACTTTTCTGACAATCCACGTAGCCTGGCAGCCCATTGTGAGTGAGTTTCACCTGATAGCTGGACGGATGCGTAAAAATTATGACGTTCCCCAAATCCAATACACTTCGGGGTAAAATGGTTATCTAGGAGTGAGAGTAAGTCTTCATAGGGTACATCAATGACGTCCTTAGGCAATGCTAGATCCGTTACTAACTTGTAGGTACTCTCGGTGAGTGCGCTGAGAAGGATCGCCTTCCTTTTCCCGCCCACGGGATCTGTCGTATTCGTAATATTATTTGCTATAAAATATTGCGATATACGACCTTTATACGTTTTCCACGTTTGCACATTGTGGTCGAATGTGTGCAATATACCAAATTGCACGCCGGGATTAGACATTATTATCTTATACACTTTTTCTAATTTCGGGTACTCGTCGCCACTGTTAGATATTGGAAATACAACTGAAACGATCGCTTGCTAGTTATGCACTGTTTAATGATGCATTATATCGCATGTACATTGAGGGCGCGGGGAGGGGTGCGCCACTATACATATACAACAGTTTGATAACCGCAAGCGCTCAGCAAGTTGGTTGGATCCTGGTTCAACACCTAAACGTTGCCCTAAACGAAAACTTACACCTAGAAAAGTGATGGTCACTATTTGGTGGTCTAGCGCCGGTGTGATTCATCACAGCTTCTTACCAAACGGGGTGAGCATTACTGCAGATGTGTACTGTGAAGAACTGAATACAATGATGGAGAAGCTGGCACATCTCCAACCAGCATTGGTCAATCGCTCGCCTCCGCTGCTCCTGCACGACAGTGCGCGACCTCATACTGCACAGCAGACGGTCTCCAAGTTGCAAGAACTGGGGTTGGAAGCTCTCCGTCATCCGCCATACTCACCAGACCTTGCGCCTACAGACTACTTCTTTTTCCAGAATTTGGATAACTTTTTGGCGGGAAAGAAATTCAATACCCGAGAGGCAGTACAAAATGCCTTTGAAGAATTTGTTGCCTCCTGTCCAGCTGATTTCTTTAAGAAGGGCATCAATAAACTCCCGCTGCGTTGGCAAAGATGCATTGATTGCATGGGTGATTACTTCGATTAATACAAATAAAAAATACATGAAAAAAAATCGTTTAATTTTTTTCATACATAACGGCAATTTCATAGGTAAAGACCTAATATAAGATGGCGAAATCATTATACTCAATGCACTCCTACAATGTGGGTATCAAATAAAAGGGCTTGCTAGGAGTAACGTCTTCCATAGCCGCTGTACAGCCGGGTATTTCTTTCGCCTTATGATTAGAGAGCGATATTTCGGTAAGTAGTTGAGAAAGATAAGTTGCCATCCTTAGTGCGAATTGGCTGACATTTTCTGTCTGACTTTGTTTGCCTTCTTGGAGATCGGTGAATGAAGAGTGCACAGGATGCTTGAAGGATGCTCGCTGGATGCTGCTAGCAGGATTACTCGCAGGATGGTCGTATGTCACAACCGGCTACTCGGATGCTCAGGATACCGCAGAATGTGTCATTCATAGACACCGAAGAGTTTGTACTCTTTTCGTTTGATTTGCAGGATACGGCGAATTTTACAATTTGTGTTTTAATAGAGGTTTTACGCGAATCGGCACTGGAGATATCCGTATCCCACCGCTGCCACCAAATGTTTTAGGGTCTCTTACCGAGGTCGTTTTAAAAAAGAATTAAAATTAAAATGTAGTAATATTTTATAAAGAAATCTCTAATCCTGTAATAATAATAATAAGGCAAGCTATTTCAATTATTTTAGCGTCATTGATTCTTGCTGAGTTTAGAAATCTTAAATGAAATCTGACTGTTCAAAGTGAGCCAAAATCCAATTCTTAAGGAGGTGGTGACATACAAACAAATATACAGTAGAAACTAATAAAAGCCTATAAAAAATCAAATACATTTGTAGGATGGAGTGTGGTGATTAGCCACCCTACAATTGTGTTGTAGTCGGCGCAGGTAGATGTGAGAAGAAGGCGAAGAAGAACGAAGAGAGTTATTTCTAAGACTGACGATTTATTTACATTTCATAAATTATGTACAATAAATTGATAATAGAATTAGTGACGACCGTACAAGTGTGCGAGTTGATATCGTATGTCGACTGGAATGAAAAGACAGCAAAAGGCGGTGTATATATACTAGCATTCAGTCTGCGTGTGGTCCGAATGTGCACGTGTTCCAACAGGTGCGCATTCGATGATATCACCGCAGGTGCGAATGCAGGTGTCAGGTGTGTCGCACATCTGTCAGCTGTGCACGCCAGCTGCCTCGCACCTGCGTCTTCTTGTATGGGCCAATCTTCATTAGCGAAGCGGATTGCTTCGCATTGTTGGGTTGCGGTCCAAGTTATCTTAGTGGCGGATAGTCGCCACACATTCATCTGTTGCTAAGTTTACAAATTTTAAATGAAATCTGACTGTTTAAAGTGAGTCAAAATCCAATTCCTATGTAGTCGGTGACATACAAAGAAATAAATATATATACAGCTGAAACTAATAAAAGCCTATAAAAAAACGGTTCTCCATTTTTCGTAGCTGAAAGTAAACTAAATACCATACCTACTAGTATATTTATATTATGAAGTTAGAGAATTATACATTAATTTATAAAACAAGTATACATGTATAAAAGAACAGATTACGACAGGAACTAATATGGCATAAAGTATTAATAAAATATCGTGATTTTTTCCAGATAATGATGGTTTTTATTCAATAAACATTTATTTTCATTATTATTACTATATATATATATATATATATATATATTATAATATATTATAAGTAACAATTTACTTTGAGTTCACTAGATGGCGTTATACAAAATTTTAAATCGCACCATGGTTTCGTTACAAAAATGTAGATATATGTATCCAGATATTTATTTATAGTTAATTAAGAGGGGACCGCGAGGGGTGGCGTTAAACGCCACGCGACGATCGCGGTCACTCTCGCTTGTTGATGTTACACATCAAAAACAGGCGAAATAATTCCTATAAATTTAACAAAATTTATATTGAATTGAATAAATATGCATAATGATGAATGCAATAAATGACATTATTAAATATGATGAATGTTATTTATTGTACATCACTAGTTATAACGAATTGACATGTGTCAGGAACGCAATCTCTGAGCGGCCGGAGTATAGTCACATTCCTAAGCTATATGTATAAATCAAAGCAGTCTAATATATATAATTTTCACAGTTCTTAATATTATAACATGTTTCATAAAAAGAAAAGGATCTGAGTTGGTTATAGTCTGAACTCAACCAATCTAACCATTTGGGACTATAAAAGAGCGGCATGGAACATTTTAATCCATCATATACCATTCATCACCCCCATTTCTTGCCTGTGGGTGCCGTAAAATACGTCTAAGACAGGGGTTCCCAAAGTATATGTTGTGACCCACTGGTGGGCCTCTCAATATAATCAATATATAATCACACGCGCACACACACACACGCACTCACACACACACGAAGAGACAGACATAGACATCAAACTTATAACGCCCCTCTTTTTCCGTCGGGGCATAAAAATGGGTCTTGGTTTTGCTTACACAGCATTCAGTTCATGTACATGTCTGGTTCATTCTTCTACGAAAATTAAGTCGAAAAACCGAAAGATATTGCAAATGAAAAGAACAAAACCGGCAGCGAAAAAAATCGAGAGTCAAAAGTAGTGCAGTAACAATTCTGGATAATTGGATTTATTATTAAAAACTTATATGAATTGTTTTGTATGATTTTTGAAAATATAACCCTTATTTTTTTTTTATTGGAAACCGGGCGATGGAGGCGACACCGTGGAACATGTGGGCGGCTACTCGAACCCTAACTCCGACTTTAAGACAATATGCTATCAATCCTTTCTTTTGAAATAAAATGAATTTTATTTTTATTTGAAGTTTGATTTTGGTATTGATTGCTCATAAACACTGAAAAATGTTCGAAACGTTAGGCAATTCAAACTAGACTTAAAAAATCCCGTGAAAATAGTTTTATTTCAAGTATGTAATACTTGTATAAACATCAGGTAGCTTTTCTTTCTCATGTAAGTGCGATCCGGCTGAATGATCACCAGATAAATGAGCAGCCAGCAGTTCTGAAAAACTTATAAGAAAGAAGAACTTTCTGAAAAACTTATAACACGAATGGTAGATGACCACGATTCGCGTTATAAATTTTTTTTTTTTACCCGCCTGCAGCTTGTCGATAATAGCATTTTCACTCATTACAAAAGACCAATATCAACAGTAGATGTCAATAGAACTACCATTTAAAAAACATTAAAATAGCCCAGATTGCCACGTTTTCTACTATTTTCTTAAATGAACGTCTAGTATCGTATATTACACAGTCGTCAGAAATTGAGATTCAATAGGCGTCTTGAGGCTATAATTTTGCAGTAGGAGATAGCAGAGCACGCAAGAATAACATCCACATTGACGTACGACTGTGAATTAGTCCGTCAATCACAGTGTTGATACTACGTGGTTGCAATGTCTCGGAGTACGTTGTGAAGTCACTCGGGATGTGAATACTTGAATGGGTAGGTAATCTAGCGGACTAAGCAACGAAGTTGAGGCCACAATAGACGCAGAAGGTATCACAGCTCATATACGTCACACTGTTGGGCTCGAGCGTCCTCTATAATAGGAGGTAAATTGACCTACTATACCACGCTGATCGGACGTATAGGGTTTTATTTCGAATTATCCTTTTCTTGCATAGATAGCTCACACATATTATATCCCTTAAATAAGTGATTCCCAAATTTGTTTGGCTCCGATCCACCTAACAAAATCTGCCAAATTTGGGACCCACATATTGATCGTCTCAAAAAGGGGACAATAAATATTTTTTCATCATCTAAGGGTGTAAAATAGGTAGAAAGATGTCAGTTTACTGACTTATCACAGAGCCGACACTACTGAAGCCAGAAAAATGAAATTTTGACATTAGTTTCTTTGCATGACGCAGAAACCTACTAAGAAAGGGTTTTTTGAAATTCAACCCCCAGGGGGTAACAAAGTTTGTATAAGGAGAAAAAAAAACTCTACATCGATTTTCTTCAAATTCTCCAAAAATACTCTTTAGTAAAAATAAATAAACACATGTTTCAGCATTTTTTAATTTTTACCCTCTAAGGATGTAATCTACACTAATATTGTATATGTAAATGTAAATAGGAAACGTTGTATGTTTGTTATGAAAAAACTCAAAAAATACTGGACGGATTACGATAATTCTTTCACCATTAAAATGTTACATTATTCCTGAGTAATAATGGCTACATTGTATCCCGGTATTCCCACGAGAACGGGAACTACGCGGGTAAGACGACTGAAACCGAAACGAAGCGAGAGTCGGTTGCAAGTTATATATAAACTCATTTGCAAAAAAACGGGCGGTTTTGATTTTCATTCATATTTAAAAAGATACAATATCAAAAAGGTTTCAATCGTTTGTACACGTTACTGGCCGGTTTTAAAAATGCTGTGGTATTTAAAAAAGTACGTTCTAAATTCAATTTTTCATTTGATGTTCATTTTTACAGAAAACCCCTTTTTATCCTACATTTTTGGCGCGAAGTTCCAGAAGTTAACATCGACTTTCATAACTTTTATTCAATTTTTATCGATTAATTTCATATCCTTGACTGTCAAAGCTTTATTTAATGCTGTTTGGCTGTATCAAAAATGGTAGATAAAGTGGTAAAAGCTACCAAAATTATCGCGCTGCTTGAAGAGGGTTGCAGCCAATGTTTCGTGGCTAGGAGGCTAAATGTTAGTCGCTCGACAGTCCAAAGGACCTGGCAGCGATATCAGGAGACTGGTTCCGTCGAGAGAAGGCCTGGTTCTGGAAGAAAACCATGTACCCAACCACGGGATGATCGTTTTCTTGTGAGTCGCGCATTGAGAAATCGCAAATCTTCGTATGTGGATCTTAAGAACAACCTCCAAGAAGTAAGAAATGTGCATATTAGTCTATGGACGGTCAGGAGGAGGCTTCTCGCTGCCAATATACGCAGTCACCGCCCGGCCCGCGGCCCCAAATTACTCCGTGAGCACAGAGTTCACAGGCTTAGGTTCGCTAGAAATTGTGAATCATGGACTCAAGACGATTGGAATAGGGTTTGTTCTCTGATGAAGCCAGGATATCTCTGTTCGGTGAAGATCGACGTCGGCGAGTGCTAAGAAGACAAGGAGAACGCTTTGCAGAGGCATGTTTCGAAGAAATCACACCTTATGGTGGGGGCTCTGTTATGTTTTGGGCAGGAATAAATTCAATGGATCGTACAGAGTTAGTCTTCATTGAAAACGGCTCACTGACTGGGCATCGATACATAACGGAAGTTCTAATTTCTCATGCACAACCCGCATTGGCCGCTCTAGGTGAAGACTCGATTTTTATGGACGACAATGCTCGCGCCCACCGATCCCGCGATGTTAATGCGTATGTGCAAGAGGTCGGCATTCGTCGTTTGGATTGGCCAGCTCGAAGTCCCGACCTCAATCCCATAGAGCATGTCTGGGACGTTCTGAAACGGCGTGTGAGATCAGTACACCCGGCTCCGCAGACCATCAGAGAGCTGAAGAATGTGATTACTGCGGAGTGGGAACGTATTCCGCAAGCAAGTATCCGGGATATACTCGCTAGCATGCCCAGACGAATTCAAGCTGTGATTTTAGCTAGAGGGGGTCACACTCGATACTAAACATTTATCTGCTTTTACTTTATTAAAGAAAAACAAACAAAAAAACTTTTTTATTTTTACTTCATGAGCATATGCACTACTAGCGAATATACACTACTAGCGAGGTTTAGCATTATTTCCCATAAATTGTATCTAAATTTTATGAAATACTGATGAAAACGATTATTTTCTTATTAATTTAGCAAATTGTGTGGATAAAACTACCTATAATTATCAAACAAAGAAATATTAACATTTGAAATGGTTCATTGCTTAGGTGCCCGTTTTTTTTGCAAATGAGTTTATTAGACTGCTTTGATTTATACATATAGTTTAGGAATTTGACTAATAAATATTCAATGCACTTTAAACTGTATTACTGTTAGGTATATGAATATAAATAAGGGCAGTAGTATAATGATATATTATATAACATATATGTGACACTTACATACATTATTTTTACATATACTTATTACCTTTTATAAACGTCATCATTAATCTGCCCTCATGCCTAAGTGAGTTTGGCACAATATATTTTACCTTCCGTATCCATAGATTTGTATCAGCCGTCAAATTTTCACTCACTACTTTCATACTCCTACATATCTTCAGTCAAATAATCCATCCATCTCTCTTTATCTCCCTTGATTTCGACGGCCATTCTTATTCATATTAATAACCCTCATGCTTTTTATCTGTCTTCAACATATGTTTGTGTCAGTTTCAGACTTAACAAATTTCAGACGTAATTACTTAGGGTATTATACTTAATATATTTACAGACATTTATATCCAAATTCACGTTGTGGTATTTAAAATTTAAATCAATTATAATAGGTACCTTGTGAATTTACAAGTTAAATAATAATAAATTATTTATATCTTTTAAATACCCTACACCAGCTTAGTACAATAAAACTTGGAAATAGTTATGAATCAGCAAAATGTAAATATTATAAATTCTGTAGCAAATTAGTATTATAGTCCGGCTGCTCTGAGATTGCGTTCCTGACAGGTCATGATTGAATGGGCGATGTAACTTTGAACTGGCGTACTATTTACGGCACAATTTTAAATATCTTATATTTATCTTATTAACGAGTAATAACATTAAAAATTCAATAATTATGGTAATTTGCCAATAAAGGTATTAATTTTCAGCTAAAATGATTAACAATTACTCAATTAACAAATATGAAAACAATAGTTTTAAAAATCAAAACATGTCAAACTCCGCTATTTCAAGGTTTTGTCTTATGTTTGTTTTGTAGTGAAGAGACAAAATAACGAGGCAATTGTAATCGCATATTTTTATAATCTTAATATAATCTGTCAGTATAATTTTATCTGTCTGTCTGTCTGTTTTAATTTTATGTTATACTATATAATGTACTTACTATTTGATAAAGTTATGACAAAGGTACGCCCAATCAAAACTTAAGAAAATAAATATCGTGATATCAAGCAGATCTATTAAAAAAAATAAAATGACTTACTACTTTATAGTGTAGTAGTACTAGTGAAAAATGGCTACCCATAATAGCGTTGTGGGGACCGCCATTTTATGACAGTCACAAAGAGTCATTTCTTGTCGTTTCGCGCACATAGGCTACGTTCTCCAGTGTTTCTCAATATATTTATATTTTCTCGTGACTGTTATTATTGTGTATTTGACTGATTCTCCTTGTTATGTGAGTAAGAGGTCAGCCTCTGCGCTAATCTAGACTTTTTTTGTGTATCGTATATTATTATATTATATCTGTTTTGCACTTTTAGTGCAAAATAATAATGCCGAAACACGGTTAAATATTGAAAAGTGAAACACGAGAACTAATTATCAAGCTTCAATATTACCCTGAGATTGAAAGACAAAATGGCAGACTCCGTAATTTTAACAATACAAGACCATATCTCTCAAGCGCTTGGAGTAAGCAAATGGACAATAACAAATATAATAGGTACAGAAAAGTTCGCCTACTCGGGCACTGGAGAAAATATTTTACGAACACCAAAAAAGGAAATGCAGAAATGAACCTATAACAGACAATGATAGCTTTGAGGCTGATGCTATAAGGAATCACATTCGTACATCATCACTCACCACAGTTCATAAACATCCAACTACTGAGCTTGTGCCTCCTCCACAATGGGAGGGAAATTGACCAACTGCACCACGCTGGTTAGACGAATTAGTATAGGGTTTTATTACGAATTTTCCTTCTCTTGCTTAGATGTTATGGGCATATTATAATCCCTTAATCGTCTTTTCCGACACCCACTGGCAGTAAAGGAGGGTGGTGAATTGTACTAT
Organism: Lymantria dispar; assembly: GCA_032191425.1. Classification (NCBI taxonomy): domain Eukaryota; kingdom Metazoa; phylum Arthropoda; class Insecta; order Lepidoptera; family Erebidae; genus Lymantria; species Lymantria dispar. Next base: position 27,931,047 of record CM063442.1, read on the forward strand.
TATACCGTCATCACACGGAAGCATATATATAGTAGTTATTATCCTAATAAGTGAATACCTTAATAGGTCGTCGCTTCTACCATTTTTCAAAGCAGCTGATTTCTTTAGGGGAGATAAAACTGCTATATCCATTTTTTTTAAAGATATTGGTGTTCAATATTAAAAAAAAAACCGACAAAAGGAAAATTCTTTTAGAAAGGAATAACATAATTTTAAAAAGAATTAACTTTTTGAATGAAGCGAAAAAAATGATAATTGGGACAATACCGTTTTCATCAACGAGACAAGGCTCAACCCCAACCACACGCTTTCTCGTTCTTGGACAAATGACACTCAAGCGTCATCGTCGAAAGTGCCAATGGGTAAAGGAACACGACTCAAAATATGCCACGCTGGTTGTGCGAAGTACGGTTTTGTGGAAAACGGTTTGTTGGTTTTCGAGTCAAAAACTACTGCTGACTACCACGAAGAAATGAATGCGACTGCATTCAAGGCGTGGTTCCAGGATGTGTTGCTATCTGGCCTCCCAGAGCCTTTAGTTATGTTAATGGATAACGCCCCTAATCATTCCGTTCAATTAAATAAAGCACCTGCCAAAGCTAATAAAATGAGGAATCGGTGGCTGCAAAGACGTGGCAATGACGAAAATATGTCTACACTAAAAGCAGAGTTGATGAAATTAGTCAATGACCATAAGCCGGCATAAGTTCGTTATGTTTTAGATGAGCTGGCTTTGGAGTACGCTTATTGCGTTCTTCGAATTCGTCCATTCCACTGCCAGTACAATACCATAGAGCTAATCTGGGCTCAAATTAAAGATTATTCTGCCGGCCATAATACTTCTTCACCGTATAGCATAAGAAAGATGAAGGCACTTTAAAAAAAAAATATGCGAAATAATTCCTATAAATGTAACAAAATCTATATTGAATTGAATAAATATGCATAATGAATGCAATAAACAACATTATTAAATATGATGAGTGTTATTTATTGTACATCACTAGTTATAACGAATTGACATGTGTCAGGAACACAATCTCTGAGCACCCGGAGTATGGTGGGTAACCTTTTAACTAAATACACTTACAATACGTATACGTTCACAGGCATATTATTAGGCGCACTGTATAAACTCCCAAATAAAATAATATAAATCGAAATATTTACAGAAGAGACAAATTTAAAAAAAGAGCTGTGTTTAAATGTACACTAACAGTAGTATTCTGTAGAACAAAACTAACGCATTATATTGCAGTTATAATAAATAGTTAAATTCAGATATCGGTCAAATTCAATTAATAGATTAATTCAATAAACAGATTGGATTAGACATCGCATGAAAAGACAATGTATTTTACAAGATTAATTGCTTGTGAAATACATTGTCTAGTCATTAGATTGTTTGATATGATTTTTTTGGGGTTGGGTTTGGTCAGTGCACTCACCGTCCAGTGTCATCCGGGACGATAAAAGGGGGCCGGGGCCCCGTAACCCACCGTAGCTCCACGCCTTTGTCATTAGGCCGACTATCGGTACCGACTTTCTTGTCCCCGGTGGTCGGCCCTACGGAATACCCTGCGGTATACTCTCTCCTTCCGACGTTCAGGATGCCGGTATCAGACTCTCGACATCCCGGCGATCAGACTCTCTGCGGGTGACGGGATAATCCTCCCCGGTCCGGATATCCGCGGGTAGAATCAGGCTCAGGTACTTGCATCGGCGCCGCCCGAATCACGTCCGACATGAGAGGGCGGACGCCAAGGGCGACAAAGCTCTTCTAAAGAACTATAGATTTATCTCACTCTTGAGCCACGTCTACAAGTTGGGTTCGAGGGTCATTACTAATTGACTCACGTGCAAGCTTGATGACTTCCAGCCGCCCGAACAAGCCGGCCTCTGAAAAGGTTATAACACTATAGACTCACGCTTCGGCAGATTATTCAGAAGACTGCGGAGTATAATCAGCCCCTGTGTATAGAGTTTTTAGACTATGAGAAAGCCTTTGTTACAACTGAGACTTGGATGGTGCTGCAGTCCCCTCAGCGGTGCTAAATCGACCGTTATATCGAAGTGCTGAACTGTTTGTATAGGAACGCCTCTATTTCAGTCCGTATTCGGGATAAGAATACGAAACCGATCCAGTTGCAGAAATGTATGAGAAAGGGAGCCCTCATCTCTCAGAAACTGTTTACTGCACTGGAAGATGTCTTCAAGCTCTTAGACTGGACCGGACTCGGCATCAACATCGACGGCGAATGCATTACTGACCTTCGATTTGCAGACGATATCGTCGTTATGGCAGAATCCATGGAGGACCTTGGTACCGTGCTCAACTATCTCAGCAGTTGGGATACCAACTAATGGGTTTACAAATGAACATGGACTAGGCGTAAGTCATGTCAAATGCCCATGTGATTCCTGTACCGATTCTAGTTGCCAATGCGATTCTTGAATTTGTCGATCATTCTGTTTACCTAGGACAAATAGTCCAGTTAGGTAGATCGAATTTCGAGAAAGAGGTCAGCCGATGAATCCAACTTGGTTGGGCAGCGTTCGGGAAACTTAAGAGGATCTTCTCGTCCAACATACCTCAGTGTCTGAAAACACAGATCTACGACCAGTGTGTGTTACCAGTGATGATTTAAGACACGGAAACGGAGTCCCGAAATGTAGGCTTCATAATAAAGCTCAAAGTCGCACAGCGTGCTATGGAGAAGGATTTCTCTGCTAGATAGAATTCGAAATACGGAAATCCGCAGAAGAACGGGTGTAACCAACATAGTAGGCAGAATTAGCACGCTGAAGTGGCAATGTGCAGGCCACATCGCTACACATTCCCTCTCGACCTGACAACCACCGGGGAAGAAAGGTTCTCAAGTGGCGACCACGTATCGGACGACACAGTGTAGGACGAAACTAGGTGGAGCGTGGACGATCTGGTGAAAATTGTTGGCCGTCTTTGGATACAGGCGGCACAGGACCGCACTCTGTGATGTAATATGAGAAAGGCCAACGTCCAGCAGTGGATGACGATAGGTTGAAATGATGATGATGGACATATATTTTTATTCTTTCCCCCCAATTCAATTAATTATTTAATTATTTGCTTGACCGAGCTTTGCTCGGTATATTTTTGTTGTATTTTTGCCGAACTTATTTAGATAGAATATTATTCACTTCACATTTCTAACCGTTATAGAAAAATATTTACATTAGTACTTTATCATCGTTATTGAAACACATACTACCTACAAACACAAACGACAAATGACATACTGAAGATTATCATCACCTATTTTACAGCCGAGCAGGTCGGGCGTCATAACTATTGCAACGCTGGTAGTGACTTAGTGAGTACCGCGTTCGAATCTAACTTATAACGAGTCTATTTTTGTAAATATTAAAAATTTATTAAGTTCTATATAAATATGAATCTCAGCAATAGCAATGTTACAATAAGAAATAAAAACATAAGAAACAGAAGTGAATCCCCGAACGAGTCACTTATATCGTCAGAGTCAGATTACTTAACAAAAAGCTTACCCCGATCTATCAACTAGTAGGCGACAATGTCAAGGAACTTATGCTTGAAGTACAAAATTTAAAATCACAATTGGATAGTGCTCATTTAGAGGTTTAAAAGTTAATTTTAGAAAATAATCAGTTAAAAAACATAATAACCCAGCAGAATTTGCATGTATATAGTTTAAAAAAAATATGCAAAGGATCTTATAAAAACGCGAATACTACATAAACTACAAAGAAAATAAAAGACACGTGTACGCCTAAACAAATTGTAAAATCCAAAGATTTAAATACAAGTTGCAATGATTTAGGATTATATGAAGACACTTTTGGGAAATCAAACGGCGAAATTTGAATTCATATTCTTTTAAAATTTAATGTCATTGTATTGTTTTGCTAAAAACACCGACAAAACAACATTTTCTATATATATATACAAGAATTGCTCGTTTAAAGATATAAATAAAATATTTATAAGGCCAAGATAATGAGTTAGGCCCGCCTAGAGGCCTCGTTACGATGTTCGGACCATCAAGGTCTTCCGTCCGGTGCTGATGGAGTGTTTGGGTCGGCGGTATGGGGTGCTTTTCTTCCGACTGGTGCAAGTATTGACGGGGGACGGCTTCCCAAAGTACCTGCACACGGTAAGGAGGAAGGAGAGCACACCGTCCAGCCACACGCTCCCAGTTTGTGCCGCGTGGGCAGAGCAGCGATGTGAACTCGTCGCAATCATTGGTGCCGACCTGACGCTGCCAACCATCGCTAGCGAAATGCTCGACACCGTCAGGAACTGGGACGCGGTCGTCGCCTTCTGTGAGGCAGGAGTCTCACGGAAGGAGGCGACGGAGCGTGCGTGAGAGGAACTTCTCTACGGCGACATGATCCGCTGCTAGCGACTCGGGCGACGCAAGCGCGAGTAGCTGCGGCTGATGCCACCCTAGCCGAGGCCGCGGGTGACGGGGCCGGTGATTAGTTCGTCACCCGCAGAGAGGCTGACAGCGCGAGGACGACCGACGTCCCGGGAGGGGCGTTGGAAAGGGAGGGTACCCGACAGAGTATCCCGCCGGGCTGGCCACGGACGACAATGAACTCAGTACCGGTGGCCGACACAATGGCGAACGAGAGAGGTGAGTTATGGGGCCACACGCCGTCCTTTCGTCGCCCTAGATGGAATTATCCCACCCATAAAAAAAGCCGTGATTCTAATTTTTGTGCAAGAGGTTTCCCATTAAAATATTTTTTTTTTACCTTAATGTGTACCTATTATATAGGTACCTTAGCTGTATGTAAGCAAGCAACTACACGTGACGGACGATAGATATTTTATTTTCTTAGAAAGCCGCTACGCACCCAATACGTTTATTAATGGTTAGGTACTCGCTGCGTGCGGTGCGCCCGTTCCCTGCGGGGTGTTATAGTGGAGGTGTGTGTCGCGAGCGGCTCTCGGCGGCTGCTAACACTTGGCGCCCGGGTGCACCGCATCCCCTGCACCATAGGTAAAGCCGCCACTGTTCACTTTTACACATTTAAAATTCACAACGAAACAATAATTGCTTACTTTGTAAAATCAACACTAATTACACTCTAAGCGTTCTTAGAGTGTAATTAGTGTTGATTTTACGTTGTTTATACGACCTTCATGAGGACCGACGATCAACGACTTATTGTAGAAGACTTCCGATCACTACAAGTGCTAGCAAAACTTTCCCGAATAATTTTTTTTTTGTGTGTTCTCAGCTGTTAGCCGCAGATGGCTTTGACAGCTTGACGCGCACTATGGTTGAGCACTGAGGACTCTCAACTCAGAGAGAAAGTATGCTAAGCGACATCGCCCAAGGGCTCCCCATGTGGGGAACGGACCTCGGCTTGGGGCGTCGCTGGAGGCAGTCCCGAATTGGTCAATTCTATCGGCTTTTATAGACAGTGAAGCATTGGTCGGCGGTGTATGAGGGTACTTCTTTATAAGACGTAGACGCGTTGTCGACGACATATGAGGGTAGTTCCTTACAATATAAATAACAGGAAAGGGCATCTTATATATTAGTAATGTAAAATTAAAAAAAAAACAGCTTTTAAATAATATTATTTTGATAAAATATTAATTTTAACATTTTAGATAATTTCTAAATAAAACTGCTTACGGATTTTATCGCGTTTGTATTTTGGATTGCCCGACGTTTCGAACACTTTATAGCGTTCATGGTCACGGGCGGACATTTTAGTTAATTTGTATCAAAATAGCTTATTTTTCTTTTCTATTAATTTATTTTACAAATTATTTTGCTTAACACCTATTCTGTGTATATATTATACATATATATTATATAATTTAAATAATTTATTTCATTTAAATTGAAATTTGAATCGAACCATTCTATGTTAAGGAATCGACTTTTTTACATATACAATCTCAGTTTTATCTTTGTGTTTAACAAACATGGCAGGTTTAATGAATAGGATATTTCAGCAATATAATTATTTGATACATGATTTAGCTGGTAAGTTTAGCATAGTTTTTCTTTTCTTACTTTCTTCAATATTCGATTTAAAGTACATAATATTGTCTCAGCCTTTATTGTTCAGAATAAAGACGGAGCCAGTTTTAGCCCTTAAATGCATGAAATATTATTTATCTAGAATAAAAAAGTCATAATTATATATTAAAAAAAAATAACATGTGCGTTTTCGATCCTTTATATGTTTGCTTGTTATGAACGTTTTTATATTTGGTTAAAATATCTTTATTTTTTTGAAACATAAATGCAGAATGGTTATGAGCAGCTCCTCATTCAGCAAATTATGTTATTGTAATCGTTACAACTATATGGTACCTACTCCTAATTTGTTGTATGAATTCACAGGGCTTTTTTTTATTATTACTCTTGTGATTGTACAGCGTAGCGTGTTTTGCCTGTCGAGTTTTGGTTTTGATCTTTCATTTCTACTATAGTTCGTAGTTTATTTTATAGTAGTAGTTTTATAGTATATTATAGTAGTTGTGTAAGATATAACACATATCTTTATTTATGGTTTGGTTATGCTCACCGAATGGTTCTGTTTGCGGTAGCTACGTGGGGCAGGTCGCTTCCTTCCCTCTAATGTGGTTGAGGGGAGTGATGGCTGCTCTAGTAGTTAACTCGTGATCTTGTGCTGCTTGTGGGATCTGATACAGCCATAATATTTTTTTTCTCTTTTCTTTATTTTTTTGTTTTGTACTAATATTTAAAAATTTATACATGTATACAATTTCGAAGGGCATCACACTGGAACTAATACTATATGTTGTACGACGTATAAAATTATGTATTTTTAAAGGACTAAAAAAAAAGTCATCCCACTCAGTTTCTTGTCGGATCTTCTCAGCATGTGGCCATGTTCCGATCCGGTGGTAGATTATTGTATTGTATTCAAACAATGTTTAAACTTGACAATGTTTAAGTGCCCTTAAAAGGCTTAGGCAGAATAAATGATTTGATTTGCACTTCCAACTTAGCACACGTAACTACGTATATTACATCGCAGGCAGGCAATTTATATTTTATTCTATCAGCAGTTCTGACTTGATCATAGCCCACGCCATCGAGTATTACGTTCATTGAGTGTAAAGCTTTGCACGGTTTTGAGCATTTTGAGGGATAGCCCATCATCTACAATCAAATCGCGGACGAGCCCTGGGTGCAGGATGAATCAATGAATATTTACAAAGAGTATCTTGCAAACACACACTCTCTGTAAATATCAGCTCGGACTGAAAGTTTGCAAGATTCATGGTCTCCTTAAAGGTTTTAGCTCTTTGACTCATACTTTTTCTGTACAGAATCCATGCATTGACGATGCTAAATATTATATTAGATCTTAGTATATAGTATATTTTATTCATGCTCATTATGCGAATTCTGTATCGACCAAGGTGAGAATCCATAACATCCACACCCCCATATGAGCATTATATACGTTTACCAGCTTCAAGCAAAGAATTTGAATTCTTCGTATTAGCTTCCAATCATAGCGTACAATTAATTCTACAGGCTCTGCATCTAGGTAAGTTGATTCCAAAACAAGCTGCTTGTGCAATCTTTCCATGATACCACAGCTATATCGACTTTGGTAACATTGATCACATATTCTCCGTATGCTCCTTGAGGCACAGTATTTTTCATTACGTGTTTGGTAATATACATGTTTTACCTAAACGATTTCTTTGTACAGTTCCCAAGGCATTGATATCTTTATTGGCCAAATATTATATTACATTAGGGGCAAAAATGCATAAAAGCTTTCATCTTATCAGTCTCACGACAGTCCACCTCGTTACCTCTGTTTCAAGTCCATTAGTCTCCCTTTATTTTTTCTTTTCCTGCATATATTACAAAATTGTAATAATACCCAGCTTTATTTTATAGAGCACATCATCATCATGACCGCCCATATATGTCCCACTGCCAAGCTTGAACCTCATCCAGTATGGGAAGGAAATTGACCTACTATACCACGTTGATCAGATGTGTTGGCATAGGGTTTTGTTTCGAGTTTCCCTTCTCTTGCATAGTTGTTACATGCATATTATATCCCGTAGTCGTCTTTCACGATACCTGTGGGCAAGATAGGGGGTGGAAATCATATTCTTACTCCGTCGCCACACGGAATGACATGAAACGGAGTACAAGTAACTTGATACCTCGTTATTGGGACTTGTTGGCAATATATTGTTTTAATAAATGGGCCACTTTTGTTGAGCACTCGATTGACAAGCGTTGGTCAATCGCGACACTGGAGGATGGTAACAATCACTGATGGAGGATCATCTATGTCAACATGTGTTGGAGCTGGGTTGATGCCACTTTCACTAACTGCATCTATAAACCCTGGAGGGGAGTTAGGGAGGGACGGTACCCGAAAATGTATGCCACCCGGCTGGCCACGGATAACAAGGAATTCGGTGCCAGTGGTCGGCCCAATGGCAAAGGGTAGAGAATACGGTGAGTTATGAGACCACACTTCGCCCTTTTGTTATCCTGGACAGTACGGACGACGTGCATGCTGACCATACCCATCCAAAAATAAGATTTTGATTAAAAGAAAGGTAATAAAGGAATCGCTATTCCCTTTTAGGAAGGCAGGAGTGTTTGGAAAGATCGATGAATAAAGAGAACTTTGAAATTTAGTGAGTAGTCATTTCGAAAAAGATGTGTAATATGGAACTGATTGAAATGATTAAGAAATTATTGCGAAACGAAAGTGAGACCACCCAAAATCGTTCCGGCCAAGTCGGGCCGTAGGGCAACATATGCCATATTAGCACTATGCCAACTGATATTGTGGTGCATATAGAAACTCGCATATGGTGTCCGACAGAATACTATACAACATTTATGCAATAAAAGATAAACTCGAAATAAAAAACTGTACACTTCTGACCAGCGTAGTACAGTAGGTCAATTACCGTCCAAATTCGGAGCCTACCAGTAGGATGTATATGAACTACGTTGATAATAATGTTGGACATAAGTCTCCCCAAGGTTGAATAGCGATATAAATGTGTACTTGTAGCTATATTAACATTACCTAAGCGGGGCCTCATTACTAGGATTTTATGAATAGCATACTTCAAAGTTGCAAGTAATGTACCAATATCATAGGTCAAAAGGTTTTCTTTTGTTTTGCTAATACATTATGTAAATATTGTAATAGCTACTTCGTTAAAAGCTAATATTAAATTATGTGTTACCAGTGATGACTTACGGTACGGAAACGTGGTGCCTAAAGGGTCCTTATAACCAAGCTCAAAGTCTCAGCGTGCTATGGAGTGGGCTATGCTATGATTTCGCTGCGAGATAGAATCCGAAATACGGAAATCCGCAGAAGAACGGCTGTGACCGACATAGCACGAAGAATTAGCACGCTGAAATGGCAATGGGTAGGCAGCATCACTCGACGAACCGACAACCACTGAGCAAGAAAGGTTCTCGAGTGGTGACCACGTATCGGACGACGCAGTGTAGGACGAAACTAGGTGGACCGACAACCTGGTGAAAGTTGCAGGGCGTCGTTGGATGCAGGCGGCACAGGACCGCCCACTTTGTGGCGTAGCATTAGAGAGGCCTACGTCCAGCAGTGGACGTCGATAGGCTGAAATGATGATGATGATATATGAATGATTAAATTAAATTATTTTTGGGTAAACGGTAACATTATATCTTATACCATAGTTTTTAGCATTTAATTTATTTACAACTAGCTTTTGTCCGCGAATTCGTCCGTGTAGAAATTGTATGTGGCAGAGGCAATCACAAATAACAGTGTAGTACGCTTAGGGTTCTACAGGCCCACCGCGTTACTCTGAATGATATAGGTAAGCTAATGAAAAGAATCCAGATGCGATCAATCAGGATTCTCTTCACTTAGCCAGGTTGTCTCGATCAGACAAATTCTTTCTGACAGACGATCGCAGGCTTTCTATGCCTGTGGTCAATTGTCATCAAGGCGGTCACTGGCGCAGGAGTGTTGTTGGCGGTGTATTTAAATGTTGTCAACTCATTTATTAGTTTGCCAATCTGGTATATCATGGAGGCGCTGTTATAAGGGGGTGCTTCTATAGCTAAGGTGGTTAATTTCAGACTATTTGGAGCGGTGCAGTGGTCTCTGCATGAAGCGCGCAGAAGTCTTTGTGCTAAAGCCTATGTTGTACTGCTCCCAGCTGAGGTCGTATTTGCGGGTGGATTGTATTAGCTTAGACTAGACCCTCTCCGGGGTTAATTTAAATAAGCAATACGTTCGGCCACACTAGGTGTCGAGGCAGTGATTCGATGAGTCATGTTACCACTTAGAGTGGCCCTATATAATATGAATGATTTGCTGTTTCATAGACCCGGTTAATTCGGTTCCACTCAGTCGAGGACCAGATAGAATATTTGGGCTTAGTACTCGATGGGTGATAATATTTCAGGAGCATTTTTATCATATTACTCCCCGGCTCTAAGATAATTTTATAAATTAAAACCTCTTAGTAACATAAAGTAAGCCGCCTTCAAAACTAATATTAATTTAGCATCATGTCACCTGAGTCTTCTTGCCGGATCTTTCTCAGTGTGGCCGTGTTCCGATCCGGTGGTAGTATACTAAAGTCGTTTGCAATAGAATCCAACAATCATGTAAACAAATATGGCGGACTGACATTGACAGCGTATTGTTTGTGCCCATAGTGATGTCATAGTGTTCTAATTTAATTTTAATTAAATTTATTTTTCTAATTATTTTAATTTTAAGCCATAGAGTATGGCTCATAGTAGTATAAGTACTAAAATAAAACTGACTAATAGATTAAATATATAAGCCATAGACTATAAAATAAAACTGATTATATAGAAAAAAAGTGTTTATTAAAACAAATTTAAATCTTCGTCTTAGTCATCATCACTATCAGAAGTGTCGCCGGTGACCGTAATTATAAATGGAACCACTGTGTCATCGCTTGCCGTGTCTAAAATGCCGTCGAGCTTTTTCATTTCTTCCTCTTCCTTTAGGACGTGACTTACGCATTTCGACCATTGTTCGGCTCCGATTCTCGCCAACCCTTCGTTCAATAAAGTTTTTATTTCCGCCATTTTAAAAGATTTGTTATTTCTCCCAACATATGACTTAACCTGTGCCCAAATGAGCTCAATTGGGTTGAGTTCGCAGTGGTAGGGAGGAAGGCGAAGCACAGTTATTCCTTTCGATGCGGCGAGCTCGTCAACGTATTTTATAACATATTTTTTTTTATCAAATTTTGTGAGTAACTGTGCTTTTATTTCACTTGTTTCAAAAGCTATATTTTTGCTACGTAACCATTCTTGTATAGCATCCTTCCTCCAGCTCATGTTGGGCACTCGTTCGAGTTGGCGAGAATGGTATGGAGCATGATCCATTACAATTACAGATCCCGGCAGAATTTTGTCTAAAACCATCTTAAACCTAAAACAAAAAAGATAATTTTCTGTCATAATGTAATTTTATATCTATAAATACCCTTAATAATAATATTAATTTTATATAGTTTTATCATAAATGTACAAAAATCAACAAATGAAACCTTACCATTTCTCAAAATTATGAGCATCCATCTCCCCGTGATAATCGCCATCTGACTTTTTTGCTTCAAAAACCCAATCTGCGCCTTCTAAAAAACCATCTTCATTGCCTATATGTGTAATAATCAGCCTCTTTCCTTTCTGAGGATTTTTTAAGCAAAAATACAAATAAAGTAAAGCTCAAAAGAGTAAAAAAAAGGCTGGCTAAGTTAATATTATAAATACCTTAGGCTGGGGTACTTCTTGATTTTGTGTGTAATGTTTCATTACGTCACGAACAATATATTCTGAGACCTCCATTATTTTTGAGGTGGTTTTATACAATTCCATTTTTGATGGGTATGTAGGAGAGGTTTTCTCCAAGTGATTATAAATATTCACCAAAATTTTTTTCTCCCTTTGCGATAACTGTTTTTTAACAGCCAATTTTGGTTTTTTGACCGGCGGTGGAGGAGCAGTCCCCGACGAACCTGGCTGCGGCTCGCTCATTATAACCTTAAAAACAAATATAATTTTACACACATACATTTCAGTAATTATGATCTATTCAAATAATTAGTTACGAGGGCAATACAATATTAAAGTGCGTCTAATAGATTTGTGTTGTAGGTAATAGATCTAAATCATTCTTACCTCCTGATTACTCCTTGAGAAAAAATACCAATCGTATGCTATATCAAAGTCCGTGATTCCGTGCAAAGGTCGTCGTTCCAAGAAAAATATGTCCAGCCAAATCGTAAAGCAAAACAAAAGTCCAAAATGAGAATGCTAAGTCGTAGAAATCGAAAACAGAAAACGGAAACAGAAAACACTAATGCACAGCGAACCCACAGAACAGTGAATGACAATTCTATAAACAAAATGGCCACCTGTCAATTTTATAAAACTAACCATTATTTTTATGGCTTAGGATACAATCCGTTTTGGTATAATTATATGAAGCTCTTGAAAAAAAATTTTATTGTATTCAAATAATATTAAATAAATTAATTAAATTAAAAATAAAAGTTAACTTCAGATTACGAACAACACTAACTTTTCAACGACTTATAGAGTTCGATGAGTAAAAAACTAAGATGATGGCTTGTCAAATACTTCGAAATTTTTACGTTGCAAATGTTTTAATCAAATTTAACATATAAATACAGTTAAATCGTGTTGAAGATAATGTGAAAACAATGGTGCGTTCGTTGAAATCAGCCTATATTCATAATTGATCGTCAAATGTATGTGATTACGGAGTAATCGTGACAAATTGGTTTGTTTACATGATTGTTGAATTCTATTGCAAACGACTGTAGATTGTTAGGTTTTTTAAATATAATTACTATTAATTTTAATGTTAAATAATTACTAACCATAAACAATATAATTTTTTCATATAGAATCATTTTCTTCTTACACTGGCAATAAATTTGTATTAAAATGTGGGTCAATATTTAATAACTAATTTCTGTATCGGGTAGATAATTATAAATTTTCTGCAGTAACGATGACTTGTTAGACGTGAGACATCTTAGTCTGCTCGTGACCATAAAGGCTGCAAAGTGTTCGAAACGTCGGGTAATCAAAAATCAAATACAAACACGATAAAATCCGCAAAGTAGTTTTATTTAAAATACATAATCGACAGATCAGAAACTAGAAGTATGCGGTCGCCATCTTCTGCTTGGCAGTTATCTCGCGTAAGAACACAGCCGAGCGAGTCAGGAAGAAAATCTTCCAAGCTGACTCGTTCCACCACTGTTGCGTAGGGGTGGTGGCTAGCCTGAATGCTTGCGCTTTACTATCTTTACGTAATAGAATCACACTCTCGTCAGTTGTCCATCTAATGTCGCGGACCGATCCGTCCAGAGTGAGAGAGCCGTAAGTCCAACAGTCTGTGTTTGCATGTGGTGAGTTTTGTTGATATGTTTAATATTACCAAACCTCATTGCGCGCATTCACACTCCCTTCACTTTATTCATGGTAGGCAGCAACCTGGCAAAAGTCTATGAGCAGTATTACCCTTAGGTGTGCTGTTTGCTCGTTTGCCAACAATGGCAATAAAAAAATCACACTAGTCATAGGCACGGGTGGCTGAACCATGGATTAGTCTGCCATCTGGGGAGAAACTGACCGCGCGAGAGCAATACTACGACAACATAGCTTGCTGTCTGGGGTCAAAAAAGGGGTATTCGAGTGATGAAGGGTTCATTCTAGAAACTATGAATTTCGAGCTACACTCTCAACTAAGGAACTTCACAAATATGTAAGCGATGGACACAAATTACATCCAGTCTCAGAGCAACAATTCGTGGATCACACAAAATTGTGAATTTCATTACTTTCTCATAGGAGTCGATAAAACCGACTATAGGAGTAATCGGTTACAGATTTTTCTATCAAAATCGTTACGTCAAATTCTATGATAATACTTATACCAAGCACATCAATGGAAAAGTACGGTATAATCTTCTTAAAGCAGCCTATGTCCAACAGGCATCTGTTGGACATTCTTCTAGAGGCTGATGGACGGATCGAAAGACCGATTTGTTAAAATACGAAATAGGATCAATAAAATGTCATCATAATTTTTCATTTTGGCTCATATATGTGCCACTGCTGGGCTGGAGCATCCTCAGTAATAGAAGATCTACTATACCGCGCTGGTCAGACGAGTTGGTATAGGGATTTTTTTTCGAGTTTTCTTTCTTTTGCATAGATGTTATATGCATATTATATCCCTTAGTCATCTTTTACGATATCAACGGGCAAGAAAGGGAGCGGTGAATTGTATTCTTTCTCCGTTACCACACGGAAAAATGTAATAATTTCTTTATTTTTCTTTTCAGATCCTAGAACGCAAGAATGGTTTGGGGTATCGAATCCACTTTTTATTATTTCCATATTGTCAGCGTATTTGTTCTTTTGCAATAGTTTGGGCCCAAGATTAATGGCAAACAGAAAACCATTTGAATTGAAATCAATAATGACAATATACAATTTCTTTCAAGTTTGCCTCAGTATGTTTATAACTTATCAGGTTAGTTTAATTTATTCCATTAATTTTAGTTTATCTAAAATGGGAAAAAATAGTGTGGCGACGAAGGAAAATCAGTATACACCACCTTTTTATTTACATACGGGTTATAAATGTGTCGCAAAAGACAAAGAATAGGATATGCAGATAACGTTACTGCAATAGACTGAAGCATCGGCATAAAACAATAGGTGAATTGTATTCCTTCCTCTTGTAGAAGAAGACCGAGTCTAGCATTATACATACACATACATATACACATAGTTTGAGAAGAAAAGCAAGTAAAAATATTATATTTTAGGAGCGTTTCTGTATTTTATAAATGAACCGATATGTCTGAATGTCTTGTTCTGTTATTCCGTGAGACTCGAACTTAACGATATAATGTATATGTGCTGTGTGGCTACCACACAGCACATATCTTCCGATCTTCCGATCTTTTTAAGTTACTACCTTACAGTGTTAACATAAAATACGATTAAAAATTGCTCTTCATAAAGTCACTCTGACGCTTTTTTGTGTTTTAATATGACACGAAGATATATATAATTATATATATTAGTGTGCTGTGTGGTAGCGGCTTCGAATACTACCAACCCTTGCTTTGCTCGTGGGTGTTGTAAAAGACGACTAAGAGCCCTAGATTGACCCGGACCAACTCCATCTGATATAATTATATATATTAGTGTGCTGTGTGGTAGCGGCTTCGAATACTACCAACCCTTGCTTTGCTCGTGGGTGTTGTAAAAGACGACTAAGAGCCCTAGATTGACCCGGACCAACTCCATCTGGTACCATTTGGGTCAACGATTACATTCCCAAGGAGGGTTGACGTCAGGCAGGCGGCCGGTCATAAAAGTCATTGCCGAAACTTTTTGCAATATGTCAAAACAGATGACATATTGCGTCGACCCCAAGTAATTGGGATAAGAGCAAGATGATGATGATGTATATGTGCGGAAAAAGAAGAAAATTATTAAAAAATAATCTGTTAGTATTCATTTTATGAATGTGAGTATTCACGAGTATTGTTTTGAAGGATATAGAAAAAAAGGTTAGAAACCATAAGAAAATATTACTTGAATCTGATGAGTTTAACATCGAAAAATTTGTCACTACTGTCAATCCAGGAATTGGACTACATATTAGCCAATTTTCATCCAATTCTGATCAATAGTTTACGTTTAATTGAATGATAAATATTCAAACATCCAAATACGTTCACAAACTTTCGCATATAAAATATTAGTGGAATGGGAATGGATTTGTGCTTCATTTTAAGAAAATATTAATTTGCAATTGCTTTTTTTTAAAGAACTCTTCATACTATGCAAAAATACAATTAATGAACACCACAGCGAGACCATCATTTATTGCTCTAATAAATAATTATCCTGCGTGAGAATCGAGCTTATATTCCTCGGCATCGGCGATTATTTGCCTAGCCGAGGCCGCGGATGACCGGACCGGGGATTAGTCCGTCATCTGCATAGAGGCTGATCACGCGACGGCGACCAACGTCCTGGGCTTCGGAAGGAGAGGGTACCCACAGGGTATTCCGTCGGGCCGACCACAGAGGACAAGGAACTCGGTACCGGTGGTCGGGTCAATGACAAAGGAGAGGAGCTAAGGTGGGTTATGGGGTCGTGCACCGCCCCTTTGTCGCTGCGGACGGAGCTGGACGGTGGGTACGCCAACCATAGCCTACCCGAAAAAAAAAAAATAATGTGATTATTTATATCACCGCACGCATTGTTTGCGCATTCGAATTAAAATTGATGAAATATACTTTTTAATAATTATTTTCATAATATGATATTTATTTGCAGGGCACCATGTATCTACTTCACAAAAACTATAACATAGCATGTGAAGTAATAGATTATTCTAATAATCCAAGAGCACTCCAGGTATGTATAAATCAGCAATTATTTGATGATTACTTAAGCTTTTAAATCAAGGAGACAAAGCGGCATGCACTTTTTTTACGAAGAAGTAAAAATTGCATGACATATAAAATTGTTATAGTTCAACTTCCTTAAGAAGGAGAATAAAAGATAATAAGAAGGAATAAATTCATAATCAATAATTTGCAAATAATAATTTGAATTAATTAATATTTAAAATTTGCCGTGTGGTGACGGAGTAAGAATACAAATCACCACTTCCTATATTTCCCGTGGATGTCGTAAAAGACGACTAAGCGATATAATACGCATATAACATATATGCAAAAGAAGGAAAACTCGAACTAAAACCCTGTAACAACTTGCCTGACCAGCATGGTATAGTAAAGTCAATTTCCCTCCTATTGTGGAGGGGCTCGAGCTCAACAGTGGGATGTATATGAGCTGAAATGATGATGATGAATATTTGAAATCCGTATGTTTACGGGTTAAGAATTCAAAGTGGTGAATTCAAAATTGTTCCGAGTAGAAAATATAACTATTTTGCTGTTAAGTACTAGCATTTAGTTATTAGGACATTGACAGAGGATGTACTGAAAAGTATTCCGCAGGATGAATCACTCCCGTTAAAGTTTACTCAAAAGACTGAAAAGACACATATTGCACGATTTGGAGCTCCATGTGGCCTAAATGATTGCTGGTTCTAAATTTAATAAGATAATGAATTCTGATGTTTACGCGAGTATTACACATTTTAAATAAAACTACTTTTTTTTTTGGCGGTGGGTTGCGGTCGGCGCGCTCCTCGCACCACTCCGTTCGGGGCGACAGAGGGGCGTAAGCACGTACACCCGCAACCCACCCACGATGCACGTCGCCTTCGTCGTTGGGCCGACCACCGGAGCAGGGTTAGTTGCAGGGTTACGTCAGTCTTTTCTCACGCGGTCGGCCTCTCAGCGGGTGACGGACTAATTCCCCGGTCACGTCACCCGCGGCCTCGGCTAGGGCAGCATGAGGCGCAGGTATTCGCGCCTACGCCGCCCCAGTCGCCGGCGACGGATCGCCTCATCGAGGCTGCGCTCCTCGTGCAGGCGATCCGCCGCCTCCTTCCGTGAGATCACTGCCTCGTGGAAGACTGCGACCGCGTCCCAGTTGCCAACCCTGCCAACCATCGCCCTAGCGATAGTGGGCAGCGTCAGATCGGCACCAATGATTGCGACGAGTTCACGACGCTGCTCCGCCCAAGCGGCACAGGCCTCGTGCGTATGCTGCGCTGTGTCCTCGTCGCAATCGCAGTGGTGGCAGGACGGTGCACTCTCCCTCCTAACGATCTTGTGCAGGTATTTGGCGAAGCACCCATGCCCCCATCAACACCTGCACTAGTTGGAAGGAGAGCAACCCGTGCCGACTTTCCAACCACTGTATCAGCACCGGCCGGAAGGCCTCCAAGATTTGCACCCCGAACCGAGGCCTCTCCAGCCGGACTGCCCAACGGGCAATGACGTCTCGGTGGGAGTCGACACACCAGGCGATGAGCTCCCTCAAAGAGACCACACCTCCCTTCGCTCGCACCCCCATCACCCGCCAATACAATCCGGCGAGCATTTCCGCTTCCAGGTCCTATGGGGGAGTCCCGGCCAATAGGCACGCTGTCTCCGTCGCCACCGTATGGTATCCGCGTATAGCCCTGACCGCCATGGCTCTCTGTGGTCGCCACAGAAGAGCCCTGAGTCGGACGGTCAGGGACCCCGCCCACACCAGTGCGCCATACAGGGCCATCGACCGGATGACCCCCGCGTACAGCCGTCGACACGTAGCGCTCGGTCCACCCACGTTCGGCATAAGCCACGATAGAGTGAACGCCGCGCTGACGAGGCGTGGAGCGAGCCTGCGGAAATGCTGGTGGATCACGTAAATGGGATATAATATGCACATGACATCTATGCAAGAGAAGGAAAAGTTGAAATTAAATCCTATACCAACATATCCGACCAGCATGATATAGTAGGTCAAATTCCCAAGGAGGCCCGAGCCCAACAGTAGGACGTATATTGGCTGCGATAATGATGATGGATATTGAGGTTTCATTCCCTGGATCTGTATTATGGGGTTACTAAGTAGTATTCTTAGTATGACTACATACGGCGAACATTTGTAATTTTTATTTTTAATTGTTGTTTTGTTATCTTTCAGATAGCGGAAATTGTGTGGTATTACTACATAGCAAAACTTACGGAATTACTCGATACAATATTCTTCGTATTAAGAAAGAAATTCAATCAAGTCTCCTTCCTTCACGTATATCATCATACGCTAATGTCTTTTGTGGTTTGGTATGCGACCAAATATTTTCCAGGTTTGTAACTAATGTTACAAAAGGCTAATGCCTTGCTAATATTATAAATTCGAAATTAAATATGTTTATTTGTTTGTTTGTTTAGTTCATCAGGGAGTAACATAGGCCATATTTTATCCCGGTATTACCATGGGAACGGAAACTACGCGGGTAAGGCGACTGAAACCGAAGCGAAGCGAGGCGGCTAGTACTTTATAAAAGCAAAAAAATCTATATTTTTATTACGTAATGCCCGTTTTCACCAATAGCTCATAGACTGCACAGATGGCGTAGTAATTAAGATACCGACCTATCGCGCCCGTGTCGTGGGTTCGAATCCTACGTAGGACAACCCTTTGTACGATCGGCAAACTGTTGTTGAGTCTGGATGTAATTTGTCTCCGTTAATTATATGTTTGTACTCCCCCAACCAATACAATGATAATTTTGTTAATGTATGGTTGTTTTAAAATAAATGACATTTTAATTTAGAATAAAAAAATGATTAAGATATCAATCTACCCTAGTCTGGTTGAGGGCGCGGGTGATCGAGCCAAAAATTAGCCCCTCACCCGCAAAGAAGCCGACCATGCAATTTTTGCTGGGATGTTCACGGGGTCATACCCGCAAGGGTGACACGTCGGACAGGCCACCGAAGTCAAGAAATAGTGATTAGAGTAGATTGTTTCCAGACCATAGCCTCTCACAAAAGGTGTTATGCATCGTTGGTCAAAACGAGCTAATAATAATACTTATATATGTGTAAAAATAAAGCTTTTTAATATTGTAAATAAAACTACAATTCATGCTCACATTCATGGTCACGGGCGGCCGCCCGTGATCATGAATGCTGCAAAGTGTTCAAAACGTCGGGCAATCATAAATCAAATACAAACGCGATATAATCCGTAAAAGTAGTTTTATTTACAATGTGTAGTGCTCGCGTAAACATCAGATATCATTAAGCTTTTTAATAGTTTTTGATGTTTATGTTTTACATATTTATGATCAAGCATATTAGTCTCATTCTTTAAAGACAGCTAAAAATTGAGGGGCTATTAGAGATTGCAACCCGGTATGTTTCTCAACCTGGCCGGGCCCGGTTGCAGTTGTCACCAACCCGGCTGGGTCCGCCGGTCCCGGCCGGGTTGTATTAGCGATGAAAACTTTAAAGTATTTTATGAAAATTTTCTATATATAAATGGAAAAAGACAATGATTCAAGGTTAATATTTATTTCAAACTGGCTTATGAACAGTTATGACAATAATCAGTCTCACTCAAGTCTCAAAATCA
The DNA here is from genome assembly GCA_032191425.1 of Lymantria dispar. Lineage (NCBI taxonomy): Eukaryota > Metazoa > Arthropoda > Insecta > Lepidoptera > Erebidae > Lymantria > Lymantria dispar. The sequence goes on from CM063442.1 coordinate 27,951,203, forward strand.
CACTTAATACATAATTGATTACTTTTACTTATGGACGGAAAAGTAACATTAGTAGGTATTAATAATTATTCATTTTTATAAGTTTAATCAAGCAAGTCTTTCTCTTTACTCCTTACAGTGTCTATTTGAAAATATAGTATTAAAATAAGAAATTAATAACACAGTTTAAAGTACTAAACGTGTCATAACAACTTAGTTTAGATAGATAGAGATAAACTTTGGTAGCTTTGGTATAAACAAAACAAATTCTTATTTGCTAAAAGTAAAGTATTATGTTTTTTCTTAAACTTTAATTCTTAAGACTAGCGAGTGTTACTATTACTAATTGATCAAATAGCGAAATCTTATAGGCTAGGCTGTATTGTAATTGTAAACAACCAAACTTGTATGGCCTTAACTAACAAAATGTAACGTAAAATTGGTTACGTTACGTAGGCTTTATAAGTATGTATATTTATAACAAAATAAGAAGTATATTCTAACTTGCATAAGGCAAAACAATTATTTTTCAGTCTGAAAGAACGATCTTAAATAGCTGACCATGTTTACCGGCGCTGTCACCGGGCCCGGTGGGTGCCTAAAAGAATACCGGGCCCGATTTGCAATCTCTAGGGGCTATCCGTAAGAATACAATTCACCACCCCTATTTTTCCCGCGGGTGTCGTAAAAGACGACTATGTGATTAAATATGCGTATAACATTTATGCAAGAGAAGGAAAACTCGAAATAAAAACCTATATCAACCCTGGTTAGACGACCAGCGTGGTTTAGTAGATCAATTTCCCCCTATTATAGAGGAGGCTTGAGTGCGACAAATATGAATAAATTGTGATGATGATGATGATTCGCTAAGAAGCATGATCATCAGAACGATAATACTACGCGGGTAAAACCGTGAGAATTTGCTACTATGTTATGTTTTAGAAACAAATACAAGTTAATAACATTTTCAGGTGGTCACTTAATTATCATGGGGTACTTGAATTCCATCGTACACGTTATAATGTATACCTACTATTTGATCTCCGGTCTCGGACCACAATATCAAAAGTACGTATGGTGGAAAAAACATGTCACCATAATCCAATTGGTACGTATTTCAAATATTTATTTTAAACGTATTTGTCAGCCTATGCACGTCCTCTGCTGGAAAACGTCATAATGGCTGCGATGAATGTAATTGTTGCAATGACGTCCCTAGGAGCGCTATTCTCTCTTCTCCTGTGGATAAATTAGTGGATTGTATTATAAGTCGCACAGAAAAGTAAGATGAAGCTATATCTTGACAAAATAGATAATATGTTCAAATATTTAATTTTATCCCAACATTATATTTAATTTCCCCTATGGCAACTGATAATTATCGCCACCCCTTGTTTGCTCGTAGGAGTCAAAAGCATCAGATAAGCAAATACCACGAGAGAGGACAGCAGTTCCCTCCTCGAAAATGTACAAAATCTCATTGCGTCGCCAACCCATCTGTTAAGCGTGGCAATTATGACCTTATAGCCTCATATGACAAATAAAATAACAAGTGGTCCCCATGAAGGCTCCACTGTCTTACAGGCTTACTTTAGCGGTGGAGTAGGGAGTACGGCGAATTTCCAACAGCGATCGGGCTACCAAACATAACGTTCTTTAGCCCTGGCAACACACAATATTCGGACACTCAGAATTATTGAAAAGGTCTTCGCGCTAGAATTCCACCAATTTCTCAAGGATACCATCATCAGATCCTGACCTGATGACAATGGGACCACCTGGGAAGTATACCCTATCAAAGAAAAAAAGAATTTTGCAAATCGGTCCAGGCGTCTTTGAGTAATTGGTTAACATACATAAAAAAAAAGATTCCGACGAATTGAGAACCTCCTCCTTTTTTTGAAGTCGGTTAAAAAATCTCTAATTTTCACCATCTATATTAAATTATATTTACTTATATTTTCAGATTCAATTCTGTATAATTTTCATTCACAATTTTGCTGTCTTCTTCTACAAATGTGATTACCCAAAAATATTTAACTTTTTATGTTGCTGTAATGCCTTGGCATTCATCTATATGTTTGGGAAATTTTATATATACAGCTATAATAAGACGTCAAAAAACAAATCACGACTGGAAAAGAAGAAAGAGACCTCACATGTAAATAATGTTAAAAAATATGATGCCAGAAATAAAGTGGCTGAGAAGTTAAGATAATTATAATTAATTGTTTTACATAAATACGCTAACTAAGGCTAATTATTTGAGCTTTCGGATAATTATTTATTAAAATATATTATAATTCATAGTTATATTTTTTTCAACTCCGATCTTTTTAAGTTACTACCTTACAGTGTTAACATAAAATACGATTAAAAATTGCTCTTCATAAAGTCACTGACGCTTTTTTGTGTTTCAATATGACACGAAGATATATATATGTATATAATTATATATATTAGTGTAAAGCTTCGTGTGTTACTTTTGCAATTGCTGAATTAAGAATAGTCCAGGGTATTTCATCTGTCAGGATCTATACTTAATCCAATTCTGTAAAAGCACTTAAAAATAATGCTTAAATTTATAAAATGAAAATACCTGATATTACGTTTATGCAAGAATGTTATTGCAAGAAGTAAAATTGCTTAATATTATGATCAGGCGCTCAATTTTAATTAGCGAAGTGAAACAGTATCAAGAAATTAAATAGAATGAAAGATCAAGAAGATATTAAGGTATCGATTTATACCGACTATTCTTAAGAGAAGGAAAACTTGAAATAAAACTCTATATCAACCCGTCTAACCAGTGTGGTATAGTAGTTCAATTTCTCTTCTTTTGGGGAGAAAGCTCAAGCCCAGGAGTCGGACATATACGAGTTGAGATGGTGATGGTGATTCTAAATATACTCTACAACCTGATGATAGTAGACTAGCTGTGGGCCTACTCTTGAAATCAATTCTAATTTCACATCCGATTCAATTCCAATCTCATCAAACTTATATTTGGTACTCTTGAACAAAATCAAGAATAAATCACGTTTGTCGTTGTTATTTTCACCAAATGTGCCATATTTTCTTACTTTAAATTAATAACGTTATTGAACTCGATCACCATAAAAACGCTTTCTTGAAATTGTGCAACATTAACCATTTTAAACTACGTCAAAGTCACGTCGGGAGTAGTAAATATTTGACTTAATTGACGAGAGTCGAATTCATTTAGTTTAAAAAAATCCACCGAATTTGATTCCAATCGTGCACTAGTGTCGCTTTCAAGAGTACCAAATTTGCTCAAATTCGAGCTGCGATTGGATTTAGGATTGGAATCGAGATTCAAGAGTAGGACACAGAACGAATGACTCATAGGATTTGTCAAGAATCTTGTACATTCTCTAGGATTTTTTTTTTTGTATTTTGAACGGTGGCAAACGAGCGAACATTACATCTGACGGTAAGTGTTGCTGTCGCTCATGGAGCTTTGCTAGGCCGCTGCTTACCGTGAAGAAAGTGAAGAGAGTGTGATTGCGTGCAATGAGGTTCGGTGAAACTAATGGCAACACCAATACCCACCACACACAAATACCCTCAGAAAGTTGGGCTTCCTATTCTCTCGCTCACCAAACGAAGCTCAGTAACAAATTGCTACTACTCAGACGTCGATTTTCTGCGATAGTGTGGTACTACCCCGGACGGATCGGCCCGCGGCTGTAGACAGATAACTGTCAACAGTGAGGTCCTACCACTAGGACTACACTACCCTTAAAGGAAAGTGTAAAAAAGATTAATAATGTTATAAACATGGATATGTATAACTTAGTGTACATTGTTTTTTTTTTTCTCGTTTTGATGGCAGACAAAGCTGTGTGTTAGCAACAAATACTAAAAATCCTTAAATTGCTCATAGATATCGTTAAATACGACTAAGAGGTTTTTGTTGACCCGGTGCTATCAAATTAACAATTACATTCCTAAGAGGAGTTGACGTCAGGCCTGCGGCCAGTCATGATACCATTTCCAATAACTTTTGCAATATGTACTTTGAAAGCAGAGTACATATTGAGTCGAATCCAAGTAATTGCGATAAGAGCAATGTGATGATGTTAGCGGAAGACAAGTAAGCAGCACACCTGATAATAAATGATAACTGCTACTCATGGAGCTCGCTTAGGGTTCACTCAATTTAAGGCTGTCTTGTAACAACCATAAAGAGACATGGCTATGCATAACGTAGGCGGATAGCGCATGGGGTCGCTCGAGGCAGCGTGTATTTTGGCCGGCACTCTCCGTGGGACTTAGGCGATGATGCTTGCTAAATTCTACTGGCGTGGATGGTAGCCGCAAGCAGAGGGCGGTTGTGTATCACCCATCAAACTAGCCGCTTGGCAGGACGATATCTACGAGGACCTAATCCAGTTAAGTGGTACCGATTCAGTACTCGAACAATGGAGGCTTTTTGACTGGTACTAGCGGAATAGATGGAGCGACAGCACGTTGCTCCATCCATTCCCGCTTACTTTTACCTTCAAACAGGTTATGTTAGGGCACGGTTGCCTCAAGAAATGTGTGTACCCAATTGTGGAGCGAAAACGTGATGCAGCATACGTCCGACGTCTGAGTGGCGATGGCAAAGTAATGCTGAACACGTGGCTATCCAATGTAAAGATTATACTTTGCCCAACCAGAAGGGAAGATTTTATAATATATCTACAGACAGACATTTTCACATCGTTTATACATTATTAAAAGAAAAATATACCTACCTACAGAACTTGATGAAGTGATTATTTATGTGTAGACCGTGAAAGAATGTTATGACCCAGCGCTTTCTTTCCCGTGGGTGACTGAGAAAAGACTCCCAAAGGGCCACTAACGAAAATCACGAAATAAAACCCTATACTAATCTATCTGATCAGCGTGCTATATATATATACAGAAGATTAATTTGCCTGCTACTGTGGAGAAGCTGGAATCCAATAGTGGAAGAGATATTGAAAATTTAGGTTTTTCTAATTTAAGTTATTTCTAAAACGCAATGAAACTTTGTTAGGTCCGAAATAAATTAAATATTAAGTGGATAACTCTTGAACTTTTGAACTGAATATATTTAAATACAGGCCTCAATCACAATATGCATTTATAACATACACGTTGCATGATGTATCAATTTTCATGAAGTTCCTACCTACATAAAATAATTTAAACTACTTACCGGCAAGTGATCGAAATTTGACCATCATTAATTTAAATTAATTTTTCTGCTACACAATTTTCTTTTTAATTATTATTATATACATAATTATAAGTAAAATTGTGTAATATCTGGTTGACCGAGCTTCGCTCAGTATATTTTTGTTGTATTTTTGTCAAATTTATTTAGATATATATTAATAAAAAATAAAAATTAAATAATGAGAAAAATATCAAAAATTACAAAAAGAGAATAATAATAACACCGAGATTCAATCCCACGCTGTTTGAATGTTAAAACAAAACAAAAAGAAAACTGGACGACTTTCCAACTGAACCATTGTTACTCTTGATAACGAAGATGAAATTCGAATTCCTATTTAGAGAACGTCAACAACATTTTATGTCAATGTATTGATTGATTAGCTCAAAACACCGACAAAACAACATTTTCTATAAATAAAACCTAGCTAGATCGATTTTTTGGCCCCGAAACCTAGTATGAATCTAGACCTAGTAGAATCTAGTATGCCAAATTTCATAAAAATCGTTGGAACCGTTTCCGAGATCCCGAATATATATAGACAGTATGACTGGTAAAAGATTGTAAATATTGAAGGAAACGATAGACAATGGTTGTGTCCATTGTAACCAATAAAAATGTAAAAAGAAGACAATATTAATTAACCACATTTTTTTTTTTTTTTTTTTGTGGGTGGGCCGCGGTCGGCCCGCCTCCGCACCACTCCGTCCTGGGCGACAGAGGGGCTTAAGCACGCAACTCCCGCGACCCACCCAAAAACCACGTCGCCTTCGTCGTTGGGCCGACCACTGGAATTAATTAACCACATAGTAAACATCAACAACATTAGTGTCGCAAGACTCCTAAAAAGTTGGTCACCCTATAGGCGATACGTTGATTCTGATAGCGTTACAATTACAGTTTTGTTAGAACTGTTGTCAAGATTTTTATATTTATTACTAGAATTACTAAAACTAGGTGTAGGAATAATGTCATAAAAACCATTAAAAGTTGCAGACTCAGCTCTTACCAATCCCGAAATAAGGTGATTCGTTTTTTATCAAAAGAATAATTTTGCTAGGTGTACGTTGTTACGACCATACGTTTCACGACGAGGGCGCATTAGAAACCAAAAAACACAACACATAACATATGATAACACACTGAATCTCCCTTAGTATTTTCTAGATTTATGTGGATTTACATGTGCCCCTGCCCACCAATGTTCATTATGAACGTTGTACAATCCGACACGGGTAAATAAATGTTCGTCTGTCCATAAAATATTGGTGTTTACCTAACAATAACCACTAAGCAATAACCACTGACCAAATTGCACTATAATCTCGTTCACCAAAGTCTTGAACACGTTGAAAATTACATATGTGTAATCGCTGCTAAATTGTTATTGACATAATATTAAAAAATAATAACGAACGTGCATAAAAAACAATACAGCGTGCGGAGCTACGCAAGGATTAGAAATACACTATTACGATTGAGCAATCTCGGACGACTAATTGTTATTTTAGGTTGTTTAGGTAAGGATTTACGTATGACGCGAGGGACCCAACGGGGGTAGCGCGTGCTCATTGGCTGGCTCAGCACAAGGCCAATGAAATGGCATGACGTATTTTACCTATAACTAGTTCAATGTGACGCAACTATTTATTTCAAGTGCGTTGACCTATAAATAGGTACCTATAATACAGGTGTTTCAGCTGTGTATAACTAAATCCTTACTAATATTATAAATGCGAAAGTAACTCTGTTTGTCTGTCTGTCTGTCTGTATTTCTGTTTGTCTGTCTGTCTGTCTGCTACGCTTTCACGTCTAAACCACTGAGCCGATTTTGATAAAATTTGGTACAGAGATGGAATAAAGCTTGAGAAAGGACATAGACTACTTTTTATCGCGAAAAAATGGGTATAAGGGGTTGTAATAGGGGATGATATTTTGTATGGAATTTCGTCATTTATGATGATAGAACCATGAATCTTTATATTAAGGCACTTTATTATAAATAAATAAATATTCGTTCTAGCGTTTTGGAAATTTCATTTACATGGGGATGAAATTCAACCCCTAAAACACAAAAAAGCATACAGCCGAAACCACTGAGCCTAGAAACTTATTTTTTTTACACCGTAGTATTTCTTAGGGTACACGAGCTCTAACAAAGAAATCGCGAAAAAATGGGTATAAGGGGTTGAAATAGGGGATGACATTTTGTATGGAAATTCGTCATTTTTGATGATAGAACTACCAATCTTTGTATTAAGGCACTTGCTAATAAATAAATAAATATTCGTTCTAGCGTTTTGGAAATTTCACTTACATGGGGATGAAATTCAACCCCTAAAACACCAAAAAGCATACAGCCAAAACCACTGAGCCTAGAAACGTATTTTTTACACCGTCGTATTTCTTGGAGTACACGAGCACTAGCAAAGGTTTTTTGATAAATCACCCCCTTCAGGGGGTGAAAAACCTATAATCTTTCACGTCGAAATTACTGAATCGATTTTAATGAAATTTGGTACAGAGATGAACTAAAGCTTAAGACAGGACAAAAGCTACTTTTATCCCAAAACATTGGGTATAAGGGGTAGAAATAGGGGATGACATTTTGTATGGAAATTCGTCATTTTTGATGATAGAACCATGAATCTTTGTATTAAGGCACTTGATAATAAACAAATAAATATTCGTTCTAGCGTTTAGAAAAATTCACTTACATGGGGATGAAATTCAACCCCTAAAAAACCAAAAAGCATACAGCCGAAACCACTGGGCCTAGAAACGTATTATTTTTACACAGTCGTATTTCTTGGGGTACACGAACACTAGCAAAGAATTTTTGGAAAATCACCCCCTTAAGGGGGTGAAAAGCGTATAGACGAAACTATTGGGGCCAGGCACGTAAAACTTTGTATGCAATTCACTTTCTTTTGTTGTATGTGAGCTCTAAGAAATTATTTTTTGGACCTCAACCCCTAAGGGGGTGAAAATATATAGCTGAAATCATTAGGCCTAGAAACGTAAAATTTTGTATGAAGTTGTCTTTCTTGGGGAAAGTGCTCACTGAAAAAGAGTTTTTTAAGGGGGTGAAAAGCGTTTATCCGAAATCAGTGAACTGAGGAACGGTCATTTTAGTACACGGTCGGCTCTCTTGGATTACCCCAAAATTTTTTTCTTAGTGCTCGCTTAACAAGCACTATGAAAGAACTTCTGGCAGTCTCACCCCTAAGGGCATGAAAAGTGTATAACCTAAAATAATGGTTCTAGGAACGTAAAAGTTCTGCTTTGGGATAAGCGAGTACTAACATTATCCGTGTGGTGACGGAGTAAGAATACAATTCACTACCCGCTATTTTACCCGTGGGTGATCGTACGAGACGACTAAAGGATATAAAACGTATATAACATCTATGCGAGAGAAGGAAAACTCAAAATAAAACCATATACCAACATGTCTGACCAGCGTGGTATAGTAGGTCAATTACTCTTCCATTATGGAGGAGGCCCGAGCCCAACAGCGGGACAATTTAACGCCCAAATAACGCCTAAATTTACAATTTTAACGCGGGCGAAGCCGCGGGCAAAAGCTAGTATCTTTATAAGATAATTAGTTCAAAATTTAAGTACCATTTTTTTTACATATTCGGTATCAGAATCGAGTACTGAATACCCTCCTTCAATATGTACAATCTTTTACCAGTCACCCTGTATATATGTATATCTTATATCTTTAAACGAGCAACGACAATAAAAGAGGGGTGTTATAAGTTTAACGTCGATGTCTATCTGTCTGTGTGTGTGTGTGTGTCTGTCTGTGGCATTGTAGTCTTCAGACGGATGGACGGATTTTAAATGCTTTTTTTATTTGAAAGCCAGTTTCCTGGCGGTGGTTTTTAGCTATGTTTGGATAATATCGGTTGAGCAGTGTAAGAGTATCAGTCTTTTCCCAAATGATGTGATGGCGTACGATTACATTTTTACGTGCTTAACGAATGCCAGTAGGTATGCTTAATCGCTGAATGACAATTAAATAATAACTTAGACCTGATGCTGCAACTAGAATGGTTTCCAGAGACCGAACTCTTCGAAAACTCACAGCAGGCGTATCGTATTTTTGGGTTCAATAAATGAGTGTCAATGAGTAGGTGCCTTGCAGGTTATGATCTTGCAATACGGTCACGTTGACTTGGTACTACAACCTGGATGCTTTCCAGAGAACCCAATTCCTCGAAAACTTGCAGCAGACCAGCAAACATATCGTATTTTTATAAGTTTAACGTTGATGTGTGTGTTTGTATGTGGTGCGTGTGCATGTGTGTGCACGTGTGTATGTGTGTGTGTGTGTGTGTGTGTGTGTGTGTGTGTGTGTGTGTGTGTGTGTGTGCACGTGTGTATGTGTGTGTGTGTGTGTGCACGTGTGTATGTGTGTTTGTGTGTGTGTGCGTGCGTGTGCGTGTGCACGTGCATGTGCGCGTTTGCGCGTGCGTGCGTTTGCACGTGTGCGTGTGCGCGCGTTAGAGTGTGTGTGTCTCCATATGTGGCATTGTAGCTCTCAAACGCATGGACCGATTTTGATGCGGTTTTTTTCATTTGAAAGCCAGTTTCCTTGCAGTAGTTTTTTGCTATGTTTAATATCAGTGCAGCAGTGTAAGAGTAGCAGTTTTTCCCCAAATGATATAATGGCGTATGATTACTCGATTAAGTGCTTCACGCGTGTCAGTATAGTCGTTAAATGACAATTAATTAATAATTCTTGATGAAGAGAACGGGATACTTTTTTGTATTATTTCAGTTTGTGTCAGGAGTTATTCAAATTTTCAATTTTACCTTTTATCTGATATTCAATTGACCAGAGACTTTAAACGTAAACAAAAGTGTATATCATCATCATCATCATCGCAGCCCACATACATCCCACTATTGGCCTCGGGCCTCCTCCACAATGGGAGGGAATGTGACCTACTATACCATGCTGGTCAGACATGTTGGTATTGGGTTTGCTTTCGAGTTTTACTTCTCTTTTGCACAGATCTTAGGTGCATATTATATATATTATATGTGTTTTCTTTAATATTAGGTCCTTACATATGAAATTGGCGTTTTGTACGGGTGGAAAATAAAGTAATTTTTTTTTGTTAAATATTTAATTAATCAAAGTATGCACCGTTGTTATCTAAGCACTTTTGCCATCTCATAGGTAGTTCATTGATGTCTTTACTAAAAAAAATTATGGCGGTGAGATTCAAGAAACTCTTTGAAGGCGGTTTGGACTGCCGCATCGGAGTTGAATTTTTTCCCTTGTAAGAAGTTGTCCATATTCCGGGCAAAAATTTAATCTGTTAGAGTAAGGTTCGGGGAGCACGCTGGATGTTGCAGACATTCCAATTGTAGCTCATCTAACTTAGTGTTTGTTTGTTGTGCAGTGTGTGGTCTTGCATTATCGTAAAGCAGCAGTGGCCTAGAGCGATTGACCAATCTCGGTTGTTTAGCAGCTAGTTCTTCCTTCATGATTTGCAGTTACTGACAAAAGATATCTGCCGTAATCGTTTGGCCAGATTTTAGAATTCTGTAGTGAACGACACCAGTGCTAGTCCACCAAAAACTCACAAGTAACTTTTTCTGAGTCAATTTTCGTTTAGGTCAGGATTTGGCTGAGTCTCTAGGGTTCAGCCATTGCGACGAGCGCCTCCAATTATCATACAGTATCCACTTTTCATCACAAGTAATGATTCGCTTTAAAACCTTTCATTATTGTGTCGGCAAAGTAACACAGCCGTGCTTGCAAGTTCGATTCACTCAATTCATGAGGTACCCACCGTTCAAGATTTTTTGCTTTCTTGATCTGCTTCAAGTGGATTAATATAGTTTTGTCACTTACCCCGAAGCCTGCACCTATCTTTGAAGTGCTTTGTGATGGATCCGCTTCCACAATAGCCTTTAATTCTTCATTTTCCACTTTGATCTCCGGTCGTCCACTGGGTTGGTTCTGAAGGTCGGAATTTCCAGAACGAAAACGTTGAAACCAAAAACGTACCGTGCTTTCTTTTGCGACACCAACGCTCTACACATCATTAATCTTTCGAGCTGTTTCTGCGGCACTGGTGCCACGGTAGAACTCGTACTCGGAAATATACCGATATTTCATATTTTCCATTGTGCGGTAATAAGTGACACCAAGGAAAAAATTATGAGGAAAATACAAATGATTTTTTCAAAATTTTTCAAAGTTAAATGTACCAGCTAAATGAATTTATAAATTTAATTTTGGAATTCTTAACCAAATAGGAGATATTTCAGATCAAAGTGGTCAGTACGACAAAACGCTAATTTCATATGTAAGGACCTAATATTAAGGCACTAGTCTCTTTACCCCTTTTGAGTAATCACTCACATAATATGGCTGATGACTCGGAAGATGATGGAGCATCTATTGGTGTTTCTTTAAATTCAAAAATATTTCAAATTGTGACAAATCTATACCTATAGTGTATACTAAGGCTAGTATATACTATAGGTATGCGAGCTCAGTGCGGCGAGAGAGATAGTGTACAGGCGCTTGCGCACAATATATGTAGCGTGGTATTTTGTCGCCACGAGATTTTACGGTACAAGCTGTTTACGTCACGCCAACGATCAGGTTGTGTGTGTATGTGATGCCTTTGGTATGTGAGTGAATACTCCCTTCACTTTCTTCACGGTAGGCGGTGGGCTAGTAAAGGTCCATGAGCGGCAGCATCACTGACCATCCGGTTTGCTGTTTGCTCACTCACATACACATACTGTTTACTCGTTTGCCACCGTTTTCAATAAAAAAAAATATTTTATTTGCAAATTCCAATTCGTATCGGTTTATATAATGACCTCTGGTGTTTACGCGAGTATTACATTTTAAATACATAAAACTATTTTATGGATTTTATCGCGTTTATATTGGATTTTTGGTTACAATTAACAAATACTCGGGTAAACATCAGAAATCAAACTTCCAGACCTCTGAGAGCAATCCTGGCGTGCGCTGCTAAAGCCATTGAATTCAAAATTTATACATTTGTAACTTTCAGTATTTAATATAGATAAACGTTGGCCCTAACACTAGTTAATTTGGACGAATAGTTTAATCACCTACTATATGTAAGTCACTGAAGAGCTGGGCTAGAAAGGCAGTCTAGACAATGATGTACTACGACAAAGTACACCGCTGAAACTGGAGGACATAGGCTTCTTTTTGATCAACAAACCACGTCCATGATACTGTTGACAGAAGTTAGTACATTTATATTAATTTAAGAATACACAAAACACCACAAAGGTTTTCGATAATTGGAGCATTATGTAAAGATTGTAACTAAATATACAAATCAACTTATTTAAATACGAGTATATATAATGGAGCTATTACATTAATAATACTAAAAAATTGCAATTTTCAAGTCATTATAAAATACTTATGCCTAATTTTCTAAGTACTTATAAAAAAGTTAATATATTTCTGTTTGAAATTTGAATATCATTATTACCTCGGCTCATATATGTTCTACTTCTGAACCGGAGTCCAAGATTAGAAATTTAGACATAATATATCATGCTGCTCAAGCGGGTTGGTACAGATTGTAAGTGAAACTATTAGCGGACCATGAACGTTGGTACAGGGTTTTGTTTCAAGTTTTTCTTGTCTTGTATAGATGTAATGATGGTTGTCTTTTATGATAAATTTAAGAATGGTAGTAGGGTATGGTAGAAAATTGTAGATTAATGAATTGTATTACGGAAACGGATTGAGTATAAATATTATTGAAGTATAAATACTATAACTTAATACCTAGTATATATTGAAAATATAGCATATTATTTAAATAGGTTATAAGCAAACATTTTTTCATTGTTTTTCAAAATATCTGATAGCATATTTTTTATGGTAATTTGATTTGAAGGGATTGCAAACAATCTCTGCCTCTTCTACAAATTTGAATTATGAGAAATTAAAAAGCACATTGCACTAGTTCCATAAAGAGCTTTTGGGCCTCGAGTTCTAATATTTTGGATATCCAAATACAACGTTTCTACATTAAGCACTAAATGTTTGTATCGCGGTAACTTCAAAATACACGGACACAAAGAACTTTTATACTCGAAAAAATCATCTGTGATTCGCATCCATTGAGACGATTGTTGTGAGGTTGGAACCCAAGATACTGCCTACAAGAGATTGCAACAATAATCACTCGGCCATAATATGGCGGGAAAAAAATAACGGACATACTCCACATATTATGTGGTGTATGTCCGTTATTCTTTTTTTTTTCAAGGACGTGTGCGAAGAAGCGTTGTAACGTTGTAATATAAAGTAGCTTCCCGGTTGCTTCTCTCGAATTCTCTTAATCACAGTGGTTAAATGAATTCTCAACATTGATACTTTTTTATTCTTCGAATGAGATCATGCAGATTACAACTAAACATCACCACCATCATAACCACACCTTGTAAGTCCCACTTATGGGTTAGATCCTTCTTCGCAAGAAGAGAGAAATTGAGATGTACCTACTACTTAAGGGAAGATATCCGATCCTTTGAAAGTCAGGCAAGTACGAGTGCGTAACAGTAAGATTGTATAGCATCGACAGAACCCTTGGAAGGTGCGGGCCTGCTTGTTGATAGCGTTCTATACTGAGACCATCGCACCCCGAGGACTTACCTCTCGTCATGGATTTAATAACTTTGTTCACATCTTGAGCCGTAACCAAACCAAACCCGCTCCTTAACCTCATCTTTATGCAAGGGTAGTTTTGAAGTAACCTTAAATTGCCTCCTAAACATGTCTGCTATTTTCCGAGCCCCTGTCATACCATTGACATTCGTGGGAGCCACAGGTTTGGGACCAAGGATTTTAGTGGACCTCCAATATTTATGGAATTCTTTATTTTTCCGTTCAGCCCCTAAAATATCCATACGGATCTGCTTTCTATTATCCTGGTATAACTTTAATATTTGTTTAGGCCGTTCTAGCGTTACAGTGGGCCTCCCTAATACGCTTGTTCCACCCAATTACTGATCTGCGACTCTGCTTACCCCTCGCAACCGTCGAGCTACTTAGTTCTTGCATACATCATAAAAGGAAGGCATGTGCAAAACATTATGTTCAGAGGTCTTTCGCCATGTAAAGTATTGAATTTCCAAAAATTCTCTTTTATGCCTACTTATATTTTAAAAGAAAGGTATCTGCAAAAAATCCTTTCTGAAATCTAGTCCTGGTACGTTTTTAAGAAAGCTGCAATAGTATAACTCAAATATAAAACGTCTTACATGAACATTTAGGCACAAATATCTTTGCATCAGGTGGATACCGCTTAAGTTGACGAAGATCTAAAACACTGTCGTTTGGATTGCAAAATCAATGCTTATAAAAATATGATAGAGGTGACTAAAATGCTGCAATAATATCGTATGAGGTGATGAAAGTTGAATACATTGTTTCGAACCTGAAACCAAGCGAAAATCTGCGCAATGAAAATGTTTATGTGAAGATTTGCTGATAAAAGTATAGAAGCCATAGGAAAAGATGTTTACCTCATACTTTAGACAGACGGGTCTTACTGTAGATTTGTATGTTAGTTATAGTTTACAATTCGTCTTGGTTTACCACTTGTCTTGTTCACCATTTTTTAAATAGCCTAAGCCCTAGAAGCAGGATCTTCCTCCACTAAAATAAGGCTCTAGTACACTTCGCCAGTCAGATTATTGAATGAGACCTCAAACAACAATAAAAATATTAAATGGGTTTTTTAAGTTCAAGGGGGTTATTAAGGTTCTTCTAGATCATTGTGTTTTATTATACTTTCTAAAAAAGTTTCAGTACGACCACATATATTAAGGATCATAGATAAAGAAATTTAATATTCAACATCATTAACGTTTTTCGCCACATTATGTAAACCATTTTACTTAATTCAGATTTTTGTATATAGTATGGAAGACGAATTGATATGTAAATATTGTTTTTTCTGTCGTACTAGATATACAAATAGCCCATGACTATTAACGAAACCATTGTTTTCCCAATTCATGCAAATAATAGACAACGATGATGATAACGATTACGTAGCGTATTTGGACAGTCTAGTTTTATATATAAATAGTATAACAGGGGCGATCTGTCTCAGTCTCTCGGTAAATGTAGCGAAATCAAAAACTGAAATATTATACATATTTATTATTATATTT
Organism: Lymantria dispar; assembly: GCA_032191425.1. Taxonomy (NCBI): domain Eukaryota; kingdom Metazoa; phylum Arthropoda; class Insecta; order Lepidoptera; family Erebidae; genus Lymantria; species Lymantria dispar. Next base: position 27,966,636 of record CM063442.1, read on the forward strand.
GTAATGTTTATTCTATGAAATTAATTTTGTAAAAATGGAGAAAGCTATACAAATGTATCAGTATGCGTTCCATGATTTAGCCGGTAAGTTTTGTTTCTTAATTTAATTTATATTAGCATTAATATTCATCAGTCGATTGGTATTTACCGAGCGATCGCAAAACAAGTGTAACCGTGTTCCGATCCGGTGGTAGTATACTAAATTATTAGTTAGTTTTTAAATATAATTACTATTAATTTTAATGTTTAATTATTACTAACCATAAACAATATAATTTTTTCCTATAGAATCATTTTCTTCTTACACTGGCAATAAATTTTGTATCAAAATGTGGGTCAATACTTAATAACTAATTTCTGTATCGAGTAGATAATTATAAATTTTCTGCAGTAACGATGACTTGTTGGACGTGAGACATCTTAGTCCACCCGTGATCATGAACGCTGTAAAGTGTTCGAAACGTCGGGTAATCAAAAATCAAATACAAACGCGATAAAATCCGTAAAGTAGTTTTATTTAAAATTGATTAAAATCGGTTAAGTAGTTTAGGAGTCCATCGCGGACAAACAATGTGACACGTAATTTATATATTTATATTAAGATAATTATACATACAGATTCTATTTTAAAATGACATGTGAGTTAGTCAAGAGTATAAGGGTATAGAAATTTATTTTCTATACCAAAAACACGCACGGTCTTTAATTCAAAAGGCCACACTCTTGTCAGTTCATTCAAATTCATTGCGTTTTGTTTCTATTCATCCTATCGACGATCGAGCGATATGGTTATCCGAGTATGCACATCTCGAGAATCTACGCACATCTAAGATAAGAAATAAAAATTAATGGTTAAGGGACACATAGCTATGGGTGTCCATTGACAACATTTGGGTACAGTACCATAATTAGATATTTATTTATACCCTACGTTTTAGATCCTAGAACGAAAAACTGGTGGCTAGTAACAAATCCTGGACCTCTATTAACTATATTGATTACTTATCTATACTTCTGCATAAAAGCTGGTCCGAAACACATGGAGAACAGAAAACCTTATGAATTGAAGACTGTTATTATGTGCTACAATATTTTCCAGATAATACTGAGTACTTACATCACATATATGGTAAGTGACTTTTGAATGGACTTAATAGCGAAAGCTTGGTGAGGTGGTTTGAACATGTAGAAAGAATGAATAGAAAATTTGACATAATAGTTACACAGAGCAAGTGTGAGTAGGCTAACTCTAATGGCCCGTTCATGACCTGGCCACTGTGAGCGGCAGCTAAGCGCGGGGCGGCGAGCGGTAAGATCAAAAGTATAAAAATGTTTAAAGCACGCCACGAGAAGTCGCTCATAGCGAAAACGTGCGCGATTTTATTCGAGCGAATCGCTACGGTGTCGCGCGGTGCTGGGAGTGGCAGGAACAGAAGTACAAATGAATGAGTGCGACGCCACGAAACAGAACGGCGCGGACAGCGATGTAGCAGTGACATATTCAGCGGCGTAGATAACAACAAAAAAATTTTGATTATTTTGTGGCGGTAATTGATACCGAGGAATTTATCACAGAAATTTTAAATCGACCTCCTATATGAATGTCAAAACATCCCCAATCCTTACTAATATTATAAATGCGAAAGTAACTCTGTCTGTCTGTCTGTCTGTCTGTCTGTCTGTCTGTCTGTCTGTCTGCTACGCTTTCACGTCTAAACCACTGGACCGATTTTGATGAAATTTGGTACAGAGATGGACTAAAGCTTGAGAAAGGACATAGGCTACTTTTTATCGCGAAAAAATGGGTATAAGGGGTTGAAATAGGGGATGACATTTTGTATGGAAATTCGTCATTTTCGATGATAGAACCACGAATCTTTGTATTAAGACACCTAATAATAAATAAATAAATATTTGTTCAAGCGTTTTGGAAATTTCATTTACATGGGGATGAAATTCAACCCCTAAAATACCAAAAAGCATACAGCCGAAACCACTGGACCTAGAAACGTATTTTTTTTACACCGTCGTATTTCTTGGGGTGCACGAGCACTAGCAAAGGATTTTTGAAAATTCACCCCCTTAAGGGGGTGAAAAACATATAGTCTTTCACGTCTAAACCGATTTTGATGAAATTTGGTACAGAGATGGACTAAAGCTTGAGAAAGGATATAGGCTACTTTTTATCGCAACAAAAATGTGTATAAGGGGTTGAAATAGGGGATGATATTTTGTATGGAAATTCGTAATTTTTGATGATAGAACCGTGAATCTTTGTATTAAGACACCTCATAATAAATAAATAAATATTTGTTCAAGCGTTTTGAAAATTTCATTTACATGGGGATGAAATTCAACCCCTAAAATACCAAAAATCATACAGCCGAAACCACTGGACCTAGAAACGTATTTTTTTTTTACACCATCGTATTTCTTGGGGTGCACGAGCACTAGCAAAGGATTTTTGGCAATTCACCCCCTAAGGGGGTGAAAAACATATAGTCTTTCACGTCTAAACCGATTTTGATGAAATTTGGTACAGAGATGGACTAAAGCTTGAGAAAGGATATAGGCTACTTTTTATCGCAAAAAAATGTGTATAAGGGGTTGAAATAGGGGATGACATTTTGTATGGAAATTCGTCATTTTCGATGATCGAACCACGAATCTTTGTATTGAGGCACCTAATAATAAATAAATAAATATTCGCTCAAGCGTTTTGGAAATTCCATTTACATGGGGATGAAATTCAAACCCTAAAATACCAAAAAGCAAACAGCCGAAACCACTGGGCCTAGAAACGTATTTTTTTTTTACACCATCGTATTTCTTGGGGTGCACGAGCACTAGCAAAGGATTTTTGGAAATTCACCCCCTTAAGGGGGTGAAAAACATATAGTCTTTCGCGTCTAAACCGATTTTGATGAAATTTGGTACAGAGATGGACTAAAGTTTGAAAAAGGATATAGGCTACTTTTTATTGCGAAAAAATGGGTATAAAGGGTTGAAATAGGGGATGATATTTTGTATGGAAATTCGTAATTTTTGATGATAGAACCGTGAATCTTTGTATTAAGGCACCTGATAATAAATAAATAAATATTCGATCAAGCGTTTTGGTAGTCTCACTTACATAGGGATGAAATTCAACCCCTAAAATACCAAAAAGCATACAGACGAAACCACTGGGCCTAGAAACGTATTTTTTTTTTACACCATCGTATTTCTTGGGGTGCACGAGCACTAGCAAAGGATTTTTGGGCATTCACCCCCTTAAGGGGGTGAAAAACATATAGTCGTTCACGTCTAAACCGATTTTGATGAAATTTGGTAGAGAGATGGACTAAAGCTTGAGAAAGGATAGGCTACTTTTTGTCGCAAAAAAATGGGTATAAGGGGTTGAAATAGGGGATGACATTTTGTATGGAAATTCGTCATTTTCGATGATCGAACCACGAATCTTTGTATTGAGGCACCTAATAATAAATAAATAAATATTCGCTCAAGCGTTTTGGAAATTCCATTTACATGGGGATGAAATTCAACCCCTAAAATACCAAAAAGCATACAGCCGAAACCACTGGGCCTAGAAACGTATTTTTTTTTACATCATCGTATTTCTTGGGGTGCACGAGCACTAGCAAAGGATTTTTGGAAATTCACCCCCTTAAGGGGGTGAAAAACATATAGTCTTTCACATCTAAACCGATTTTGATGAAATTTGGTACAGTGATGGACTAAAGCTTGAGAGAGGATATAGGCTACTTTTTGTCGCAAAAAAATGGGTATAAGGGGTTGAAATAGGGGATGACATTTTGTATGGAAATTCGTCATTTTCGATGATCGAACCACGAATCTTTGTATTGAGGCACCTAATAATAAATAAATAAATATTCGCTCAAGCGTTTTGGAAATTCCATTTACATGGGGATGAAATTCAACCCCTAAAATACCAAAAAGCATACAGCCGAAACCACTGGGCCTAGAAACGTATTTTTTTTTACATCATCGTATTTCTTGGGGTGCACGAGCACTAGCAAAGGATTTTTGGAAATTCACCCCCTTAAGGGGGTGAAAAACATATAGTCTTTCACATCTAAACCGATTTTGATGAAATTTGGTACAGTGATGGACTAAAGCTTGAGAGAGGATATAGGCTACTTTTTATCGCAAAAAAATGTGTATAAGGGATTGAAATAGGGGATGACATTTTGTATGGAAATTCGTCATTTTCGATGACCTAATAATAAATAAATAAATATTCGCTCAAGCGTTTTGGAAATTCCATTTACATGGGGATGAAATTCAACCCCTAAAATACCAAAAAGCATACAGCCGAAACCACTGGGCCTGGAAACGTATTTTTTTTTACACCATCGTATTTCTTGGGGTGCCCGGACGGAGTGGTGCGAGGAGCGCGCCAACCGCAGCCCAACCCAAAAAAAAAATAGGGGTTGAAAAGCATATATCCTTTTAGCCATTTAGCCTTTTACGTCGAAACCACTTAACCGATTTTGATGAAATTTGGTACAGAGATGAACTAAAGCTAGAGAAAGGATATAAGGCTACTTTTTATCGCGAAAAAATAGGTATAAGGGGTTGAAATAGGGGAAAGTATTTTCTTTTTACGTCGTCATATTTCTTGGGGTACACGAGCACTAGCAAAGGATTTTTGGAAAATCATCATTAAGTGAGTGAAAAGCGTATAGACGAAACTCTTGGAGCTAGGAACGTAAAACTTTCTATGCAATTCTCTTTCTTTTGTTGTAAGTGAGCTCTAAGAAATTAATTTATTAAAATCAACTCCTAAAGGGGTGCAAAATATATAGCCGAAATCATTAGGCCTAGAAACGTGGAATTTTGTATAAAGTTTCCTTTCTTGGGGTAAGAGATTTTTGCAATTTTAGCCCTAAGGGGGTGAAAAGTGTTTAACCGAAATCACTGAGCCTAGGAAGGATCATTTTATTACACGGTCGGCTTTCTTGGATTACCCCCAGATTTTCTTAGTGCTCACTTACCAAGCACTATGAAACAATTTTTGGCAAGGATAAGCGAGCTCTAACAAAGAATTTTTGGAAATTCAACCCCTAAGAGAGTGAAAGTGTATAGCCAAAGATACCGGGCCTAAAAATGTGAAATTTCATATACCGATCGGTTATTTGGGGTAAGCACTCACTAAGAAACAATTTTGGGCTGCCCCAAAAGGATAAAACACATATAGTCGAAGACACCCAGCCAATGATATATCATCATTATCTTGCTCTTATCCTAATTACTTTGGATCGACGCGATATGTAGGTACTCTTCTGCCATCGTAGATATATTACAAAGGTTCTAGCAACATTTTATGACCTGGCGCACGACATTGTTGGCCAGACGGCATCACCGGTCCAGGTCGATGTAAATCTTTGTCTTAGTAGTATTTTGCGATACCCACGAACAATGAGAGCGTGGTAATATTTCTAGCAGCTACCAGACAGTAAGTTACAATCAAGATATTATTACAATTTTCTATCTCTACAAATAAATAGATTTGAAGCGTCTGTTTGTCTATCAAAATAATAGGTTTTATTTATGCTCACACAATACGGTCCAAATTTTTTTGCCTGTCTATCTATTCGTTACAGGTAATCTTCAAAATGGCTGGACCGATATTGATTATATTTTACCATCAGGTCTACCAGTCGTACATAAGGAATAACTTAGACTATATTTTATCCCAGGTTATATTTTATCCCGGTGTGGCTGAATTAAGTCGATTTTAAAATTATTTCACTAATGGAAAGCTATTTTTAAGCGAGTAACATATTTAAGCTATTTTTATCCCGATATTCCTAGGGGATCGGGTACAATGTCGATGAAATCACGGGAATTTAATGGTTTTAAAAATTAATTCACTAATGAAAAGCTATATTATCAGTGAAAGGCTATTTTCATTCCGGTATTTGCCCAGGAACGAGAACTATACCAGGGGATGTCGAACAATTTTTAAAATTCTTTCACCAATGGAAAGCTACCTATGTTGTCAGCGAGTAACATAGGCAATTTATATCTCTGATATTTCTGGGATTAATATTTTTTTTTTTTTGGTATGTATGTGTGTAAATTTATAATATCAGCGAGTAACATAGGCATTTTTTATCTCGGTATTGGCATGGGAATTTCTACGTGAATGAAACTGCGGGTGTTTGATTGATATAATTTTTTTTTCACCAATGGAAAAGTACGTTATCAGAGACTAAAGAAAGGCATATTTATCATCGTATTTGCACGGCAATCTGAACTATAAGGCTGGAAGTAATATTCAAATGTGAAAGTTTGTGAAGATATTTGGATGTTTGTTACTCAATCACGCTTAAACTGTTGAGCAGATTTGGATGAAAATTGACACGTAGATAGAGTATTTCTTAAATTAAGAAATATAATACTCTTTATGCCGATAATATTCTTTACGATAATAGTTATTAATATGCAAGTATTAATATGCAAGTAAATTTTTACGCGGGCGAAGCCGCGGGCAAAAGCTAGTAATATTATAAATTGATTTATAAAAATAATCCACCACTTCGTTAGGCACCAAATGATAAATCTCAAACATCCTAGTGTTTTGCATTCCATTTATCATTTATATTATCATAGTTCGCGTTAAAGAAATTTTGTTTTATAGAAACTTTGCGTTGCTTTTGACTAAAATACGACCCTAGAAATATTATAATATACTTTACATAATAAAAGGGAGGCGGTGATGATCTGGTAGTAACAAATGCGAGTCTGATTGTTTTTAATAGTCCGAGTTGTTGATAAGTAAGTCAAGAATACGTTTTAAGTCGTATTGAAAACAAGTATTGTATTACGAGGTATTTGAAACTGGCAGTAAGTTAATGAGTTGGCTATGAATTTCAATAATTAGTAATACCTAAAACATATTGCTTAAGTTAAGTATAATATTGCTAATTATGATCGGCTAAAAAGTATTTGGTGTTGAAAGCGGTACATAGCACTACGATCAAGTTATCATCGCTGCTCTTTCATAGCTCCGGACGGTTTTAGCTCAGCAACCAAATCATATGATAGTCATTAAATATTAATTTATTAATATAAATATTATTTATTTTGATTTCATTTGCTCGAAATCTTACATATCTGTAACAATGTACTTTACATTTTGCTAAAAAGATACATACATTAAATATCCCGCGCCTACATGCTGAATGACTCTAAAACAATGTAGCTATTAAATCTTTAACTGGTAGCGTAAATAATTGATCTTACATAATTATGCTTTATTTATTATACTTTGAACTTGATTTCAGTTTCAGAGACATAAATGTTATAATGTTTTAGAGGTGTTTAAATAGTTTCTATCGTCGCAATAATAGTTTTCTTGAGTTTGAATAATTCAAATAACAGAGATGAAGTAGAGTACAGACCTGATGATTACGGGTAGCAAGGGTATTCCACCGGGCTGAGCACAGTCGACAAGGAATTTGGTACCCGTAATCGGTCCAGTCGCAAATGTGAGGGAATACGGTAGGTTATGGGGCTGTGCGCCGTCCATTCATCGCCCCAGACGGAACGGGCGACAAATATGCTGACCATAGCCGATCCAAAATGAAGGGGACAGGCTTGGCAAATTTAGTGGCGTCACGTAAGCTTTTTGAAGTATTGGTTATTATTTAAATACTAATTAGCATGTTACACCCTCATATAGTGACACGTTAAGGATCAGCGAGAATATCAGAAACCGGCTGAGAGATCATAAGAATACGCTGCACCACTTTTCATAGAACTTATTACATCAGCTGTGCTCACGAACCTGTCTGTCAAACGTGACGACTATGGTATTATTTTCTATCGATGAGAAGACTTTCTTCAGGAATGAACGTCGTTATAATATGGATGGTTAGACGGATAAGAACAGTATAAGTCGTCTATAGGAATGGGTTTTTTTTATGAGTGTATTCTAGTATAGAATAAACATCAGAAATCGATTGTATATTATTTAAGCAACTAGCTAAGCCGGCAAGACTACTGAAATTGAAATATGATAGTACCGGTAATCTGCGAAAATGTCCGCAAAAATAAGATTCAAGGAGCACTACTCAGATGGGTACAGATTTATGTGGCTTCACCCTCGTAGTTTTCTTTTTTTTTTAATTGTACCTATGAAAGCGATCTCTCAACAATTATATATATACTTAGACTCACTCCTGTTTTTTTTAGTGTAGATGTAGATAATACGGATTGTCACTAACCACGAGCCCAGCGTGAATGAAGTGGAAGAGTTATTTTCACTTCATTCACACTCATCCTAGTCTTCATATAAGCTCTAACGTAAGTTTTACTCTCAATGTAGCCTTTCGCCAGCACGATACTAACTTCATCCAAAATTCTCTGGCGTGGTCCTTTCCCTTACGGCTTGGTCACTACTTTGGTCTTAGTGGTGCGCGGCGAGGCGTGCGGGGCGGCATCGGTAAGCGGTGCGTTTTTCAAGCCACATACCCTCAGCAGCGGTTAGTTGAAGCGGCCGCAGTGGACGTAATTAGGTAGTCAAAACGTGTTCAAAATCATAACGTTATCAAAATTATCCCTTCTCTGTTTAGAAAGTAGTACATTTTTAAAACAAGATATTCTTAATATGAGAGAAGCGTACGAACTAAATAAAGATCGGTATTTAAATGCTGAATTTCGTGACCTATATGAAGGCTTTTATATTTATACTAGCTTTTGCCCGCGGCTTCGCCCGCGTAAAAATTTACTTGCATATTAATACTTGCATATTAATAACTATTATCGTAAAGAATATTATCGGCATAAAGAGTATTATATTTCTTAATTTAAGAAATACTCTATCTACGTGTCAATTTTCATCCAAATCTGCTCAACAGTTTAAGCGTGATTGAGTAACAAACATCCAAATATCTTCACAAACTTTCACATTTGAATATTACTTCCAGCCTTATAGTTCAGATTGCCGTGCAAATACGATGATAAATATGCCTTTCTTTAGTCTCTGATAACGTACTTTTCCATTGGTGAAAAAAAAATTATATCAATCAAACACCCGCAGTTTCATTCACGTAGAAATTCCCATGCCAATACCGAGATAAAAAATGCCTATGTTACTCGCTGATATTATAAATTTACACACATACATACCAAAAAAAAAAAAATATTAATCCCAGAAATATCAGAGATATAAATTGCCTATGTTACTCGCTGACAACATAGGTAGCTTTCCATTGGTGAAAGAATTTTAAAAATTGTTCGATATCCCCTGGTATAGTTCTCGTTCCTGGGCAAATACCGGAATGAAAATAGCCTTTCACTGATAATATAGCTTTTCATTAGTGAATTAATTTTTAAAACCATTAAATTCCCGTGATTTCATCGACATTGTACCCGATCCCCTAGGAATATCGGGATAAAAATAGCTTAAATATGTTACTCGCTTAAAAATAGCTTTCCATTAGTGAAATAATTTTAAAATCGACTTAATTCAGCCACACCGGGATAAAATATAACCTGGGATAAAATATAGTCTAAGTTATTCCTTATGTACGACTGGTAGACCTGATGGTAAAATATAATCAATATCGGTCCAGCCATTTTGAAGATTACCTGTAACGAATAGATAGACAGGCAAAAAAATTTGGACCGTATTGTGTGAGCATAAATAAAACCTATTATTTTGATAGACAAACAGACGCTTCAAATCTATTTATTTGTAGAGATAGAAAATTGTAATAATATCTTGATTGTAACTTACTGTCTGGTAGCTGCTAGAAATATTACCACGCTCTCATTGTTCGTGGGTATCGCAAAATACTACTAAGACAAAGATTTACATCGACCTGGACCGGTGATGCCGTCTGGCCAACAATGTCGTGCGCCAGGTCATAAAATGTTGCTAGAACCTTTGTAATATATCTACGATGGCAGAAGAGTACCTACATATCGCGTCGATCCAAAGTAATTAGGATAAGAGCAAGATAATGATGATATATCATTGGCTGGGTGTCTTCGACTATATGTGTTTTATCCTTTTGGGGCAGCCCAAAATTGTTTCTTAGTGAGTGCTTACCCCAAATAACCGATCGGTATATGAAATTTCACATTTTTAGGCCCGGTATCTTTGGCTATACACTTTCACTCTCTTAGGGGTTGAATTTCCAAAAATTCTTTGTTAGAGCTCGCTTATCCTTGCCAAAAATTGTTTCATAGTGCTTGGTAAGTGAGCACTAAGAAAATCTGGGGGTAATCCAAGAAAGCCGACCGTGTAATAAAATGATCCTTCCTAGGCTCAGTGATTTCGGTTAAACACTTTTCACCCCCTTAGGGCTAAAATTGCAAAAATCTCTTACCCCAAGAAAGGAAACTTTATACAAAATTCCACGTTTCTAGGCCTAATGATTTCGGCTATATATTTTGCACCCCTTTAGGAGTTGATTTTAATAAATTAATTTCTTAGAGCTCACTTACAACAAAAGAAAGAGAATTGCATAGAAAGTTTTACGTTCCTAGCTCCAAGAGTTTCGTCTATACGCTTTTCACTCACTTAATGATGATTTTCCAAAAATCCTTTGCTAGTGCTCGTGTACCCCAAGAAATATGACGACGTAAAAAGAAAATACTTTCCCCTATTTCAACCCCTTATACCTATTTTTTCGCGATAAAAAGTAGCCTTATATCCTTTCTCTAGCTTTAGTTCATCTCTGTACCAAATTTCATCAAAATCGGTTAAGTGGTTTCGACGTAAAAGGCTAAATGGCTAAAAGGATATATGCTTTTCAACCCCTATTTTTTTTTTGGGTTGGGCTGCGGTTGGCGCGCTCCTCGCACCACTCCGTCCGGGCACCCCAAGAAATACGATGGTGTAAAAAAAAATACGTTTCCAGGCCCAGTGGTTTCGGCTGTATGCTTTTTGGTATTTTAGGGGTTGAATTTCATCCCCATGTAAATGGAATTTCCAAAACGCTTGAGCGAATATTTATTTATTTATTATTAGGTCATCGAAAATGACGAATTTCCATACAAAATGTCATCCCCTATTTCAATCCCTTATACACATTTTTTTGCGATAAAAAGTAGCCTATATCCTCTCTCAAGCTTTAGTCCATCACTGTACCAAATTTCATCAAAATCGGTTTAGATGTGAAAGACTATATGTTTTTCACCCCCTTAAGGGGGTGAATTTCCAAAAATCCTTTGCTAGTGCTCGTGCACCCCAAGAAATACGATGATGTAAAAAAAAATACGTTTCTAGGCCCAGTGGTTTCGGCTGTATGCTTTTTGGTATTTTAGGGGTTGAATTTCATCCCCATGTAAATGGAATTTCCAAAACGCTTGAGCGAATATTTATTTATTTATTATTAGGTGCCTCAATACAAAGATTCGTGGTTCGATCATCGAAAATGACGAATTTCCATACAAAATGTCATCCCCTATTTCAACCCCTTATACCCATTTTTTTGCGACAAAAAGTAGCCTATCCTTTCTCAAGCTTTAGTCCATCTCTGTACCAAATTTCATCAAAATCGGTTTAGACGTGAACGACTATATGTTTTTCACCCCCTTAAGGGGGTGAATGCCCAAAAATCCTTTGCTAGTGCTCGTGCACCCCAAGAAATACGATGGTGTAAAAAAAAAATACGTTTCTAGGCCCAGTGGTTTCGTCTGTATGCTTTTTGGTATTTTAGGGGTTGAATTTCATCCCTATGTAAGTGAGACTACCAAAACGCTTGATCGAATATTTATTTATTTATTATCAGGTGCCTTAATACAAAGATTCACGGTTCTATCATCAAAAATTACGAATTTCCATACAAAATATCATCCCCTATTTCAACCCTTTATACCCATTTTTTCGCAATAAAAAGTAGCCTATATCCTTTTTCAAACTTTAGTCCATCTCTGTACCAAATTTCATCAAAATCGGTTTAGACGCGAAAGACTATATGTTTTTCACCCCCTTAAGGGGGTGAATTTCCAAAAATCCTTTGCTAGTGCTCGTGCACCCCAAGAAATACGATGGTGTAAAAAAAAATACGTTTCTAGGCCCAGTGGTTTCGGCTGTTTGCTTTTTGGTATTTTAGGGTTTGAATTTCATCCCCATGTAAATGGAATTTCCAAAACGCTTGAGCGAATATTTATTTATTTATTATTAGGTGCCTCAATACAAAGATTCGTGGTTCGATCATCGAAAATGACGAATTTCCATACAAAATGTCATCCCCTATTTCAACCCCTTATACACATTTTTTTGCGATAAAAAGTAGCCTATATCCTTTCTCAAGCTTTAGTCCATCTCTGTACCAAATTTCATCAAAATCGGTTTAGACGTGAAAGACTATATGTTTTTCACCCCCTTAGGGGGTGAATTGCCAAAAATCCTTTGCTAGTGCTCGTGCACCCCAAGAAATACGATGGTGTAAAAAAAAAATACGTTTCTAGGTCCAGTGGTTTCGGCTGTATGATTTTTGGTATTTTAGGGGTTGAATTTCATCCCCATGTAAATGAAATTTTCAAAACGCTTGAACAAATATTTATTTATTTATTATGAGGTGTCTTAATACAAAGATTCACGGTTCTATCATCAAAAATTACGAATTTCCATACAAAATATCATCCCCTATTTCAACCCCTTATACACATTTTTTTGCGATAAAAAGTAGCCTATATCCTTTCTCAAGCTTTAGTCCATCTCTGTACCAAATTTCATCAAAATCGGTTTAGACGTGAAAGACTATATGTTTTTCACCCCCTTAAGGGGGTGAATTTTCAAAAATCCTTTGCTAGTGCTCGTGCACCCCAAGAAATACGACGGTGTAAAAAAAATACGTTTCTAGGTCCAGTGGTTTCGGCTGTATGCTTTTTGGTATTTTAGGGGTTGAATTTCATCCCCATGTAAATGAAATTTCCAAAACGCTTGAACAAATATTTATTTATTTATTATTAGGTGTCTTAATACAAAGATTCGTGGTTCTATCATCGAAAATGACGAATTTCCATACAAAATGTCATCCCCTATTTCAACCCCTTATACCCATTTTTTCGCGATAAAAAGTAGCCTATGTCCTTTCTCAAGCTTTAGTCCATCTCTGTACCAAATTTCATCAAAATCGGTCCAGTGGTTTAGACGTGAAAGCGTAGCAGACAGACAGACAGACAGACAGACAGACAGACAGACAGACAGACAGACAGAGTTACTTTCGCATTTATAATATTAGTAAGGATTATTCTCATGCACCATATACAAGGGTCGAAATAATCAGGTTTCCTTTTTAATTGAATGCAAGACTTATTAATTTATTCAAAAAGAAACGTTTAGATAAAGTGGTAAAATAATGTAAATAAAAGATTTTGTAAACGTCGTGGGCATTTTAAGCTATTTTGTATAGCTAACAAAGATTTTTGTAGATTCGCTCCTACCACCATCTTATAGTTTTTACTAATTATTTATTTTAAAACATATATAACGAGATCCATACATATATTATGTACAAGGCTTCTGATAGAGTTAGTCATATATCACGTAGGTATGGACAGCGTTCAATGGCATCAGAGGCAATTTGCTGAGACGGTTAATATCCTATTTACCCAAGGGAACTATTGTGATCAATGGCTTCGAGTCTGTTTGTTTTTAAGTTATATTTTTTTAAGTGATTATACGATGCAAGCGTACACCGTCACACATTTCAACAAGATAATGCGTTATAATAAAACTTTCAATGTTTTAAATACATTTTTTCTATTATTAGTTTCGTTATTTCTACAAACGTAGGATAACGCCAAGGGTAAAATTATTATCTTGGTACTCTAAATAAGTATAATTTCTTACGTGCGTACATAAATACACATACACTTTTTTTGTTGAATCCGTGGTGTCACAAGGCTCGATGTAAGGTCCCCTTTTATTCATCGTCTTTATCAATGAGGTTAAATGCTGTTTTATTAACTCGACATTCTTACTTTAAGTAGTTAATAGGAATGCTTGTTGCTTAAAGTTTGGTGCATTCTACTGCCCCCGCCAAGACGAGATAAGCAAAGAGCAAGTACATAACTATGGGAGGGCCGTAGCATCCTCTACACTAACCGAATAGGGGCCCTTGTGCGGTTTTTGTATTCTGGGACCTATCCTATGGAGCATCGGCTACAACTCGGTGTTGAGAGGGAGCCAAAAGATAAAGGAAAATTATTTTCTTTTTCGAAAGATTAAAATATATTTTCACTAGTTAATTAAAATATTTTTTGCTTAAATTATATAGATTAATTAGAAGTAACAAGTCTTATTAACAATTTATTCACAACTTGATATTGCTTGTCTGTAAGGCGTCACAAGCCGAACACTTAAGTCGATCGTGGCTCTCTATGGCTTGTTCTGCGCTGTCGCTTGCACGCTAGACTCAGACGTCATGCCTTTTTGAACGTGCAGCCGTCGTTCATCGATTTATAAGACTTTATCACATCAAAAAAATGAGGACTTGATACTGTTTGCTGGAAATATGTTACAGTTCACCGATTAAACTACAGGTATTTGCTTATGTAAAAAGGTAAATTTATTTGCTTTTTTTTCAGGGTATGTACTTTATATTGACAGAAAAATACATAGGCTGGTGCTATTCTGTGGATTATTCGGATACTCCTGGGGCAAATAAAGTAAGTTTCATGTTACCCGTGAGGAAAAATTTAAATTTACGGTGGTTTTCATTGTCAAAATTCGGCCCGAAGATGCAATGTGCTTATTTGTAATGCAATAATAAATCAAGTAAGAAATATATATTCTTCATAGGTGTCATAAAAGACAATTAAGGACTAACTCGACCTTGGCTAACTGCAACTAATGCTGTCTGGTCAACAACTGCATACCCAAAGAGAATTGAGATTAGGTAAAATTTTGTAATATATAAGTGGGGAAAAAGAGTTCAAATTGCATCGACCTCAAGTAATTGGAATAAGAGAAGGATTATAATAAAGAAATGATACGTTGATAGTTTTAGATTTTAGTTTGAAATGTAAGTTGATAGATTTAGATTTCATACGATCACTTTCCGTGTGGTGATGAAGTAAGAACACAATTCACCACCCCCTATCTTACCTGTGGATGTCGTAAAAGACGACTTCCTTAGTCGACTATAATATGCATATAACACCTATGCAAGAGAAGGAACAACTCGCAATATAACCCTGTACCAATCAATCTGAACAGCATTTCAAAGTAAGTCAATTACCCCTTAGTATCTGGATTGAGCCCTTGGGACGTATATGAGCTAAAATGATGATGATAGGTTTAGATTTTATTATACTATAACCACGTTTGGTATTTTTTTTGTGTAATTGTTTTTTTTTTATTTCAGTGGGCAGAGGCAGTGTGGTGGTTCTACATTGGCAAAATTACAGAGCTCTTTGACACAATATTTTTTGTGTTACGTAAGAAACAGAGACAAATATCTTTTCTACATCTGTATCATCACTCTATTATGTTAATTATTGCTTTCATTGGAATAAGATATGCAGCAGGTATGAAGTTTTCGAATAAACGGATTGGGTATTAGTTCGCCACCCACAGCGAGACCGACCGCGTGAGCGCGAGAGCGATGGCGATGATATCCGCAAGGGTAACCCGCCGGATGGGTCACGGATGTTAACGGCGACGGTACCAGTGGTCGATTCAATAGCGATAGCTAAGGATGACAATGGGTTATGGGCCGCAAGCCACCCTTTTATCGCCGCGGATGAAACGGACGTCGTATGTCCGGACCATAGCTAAAGCTTACAGTACTTAACTAATAAATCAATCACATTTTTAATTAAAATATAACATACAGGATTGCACACGGCGTAACATGAGAGAGGCCTACGTGCCTCTTTAATACGTTGATCTTGTGCAATCATGGTTTCCGTAAAATATGACTATTTGATATTTAAAACAGATAACATCCATGCAAAAAAAAAACACTTGAGATAAATTTTTATTATAGAGGAGGCTCGAGCTTAGCAGTGGTATTAAGCATGAAATTAGGCATATTAAACGACTACGTACTCTCGATTTCAGGAGGTCAATCAGTCGCTGAAGGGACAGTCAACGGTTTCATCCACATGATTATGTACACATACTATTTGATCTCAGGACTGGGGCCGCAATACCAAAAGTATTTGTGGTGGAAAAAACATCTAACAAGTATACAGCTTGTAAGTAACTTTTAACGATTAATGATACTTAAGAAACTATTGTATTAATTAAGTGATTTAAGATACAGACGGGGCGGCGGGTGTGAGTGTCTGCCACCGTTTCAACCGGCGATGAGGGCGGCAATGCGGCCGTAGACCTGTCAAATGATAATGTGCCTGTGCTCAGCTCCGCTGTCATGCTTAAAAAGGGTTGGTACTGGACTACTGCCTGAGGCGGCCCTCAGCTACAAAGTCATCCTACGTCACTCCTGGCGAGAGCTAGACGTCTTCGATGTTGAAGCCATGACTCGCAAGGCCTGGACAGGGGCTGGAACCACGCTGCTGGTGCGCAAAAGGTTTTCCTGTAAGCCATTGCGAAGTGGTCGATTGGTATAGCCGTAGCCGTGGAGCCGTACTGCGTGCCTGATTAACCTAATTGTTTGTGTAGCAGCGATGGCTCTATGGCAATCGTTGCCTCCACATCGTGGCCTTTATCGTCTTTATCTATCGACAGAGGCGATGGGTATGTCGCGGCGAGAGAATGGAGCGAGATTACGGTTAATGGTATTTACTTCTCCTTTAATAATAGCGTGAAGCATTTGGTGAACAGAGGCTCAGTGCAAACGTTCGTACTTGTGGTGCTGATCGATGGTGGACTTGTTGTTTGCAAGCCCCAATTAGACCCCTGCTAGTCCCAAGTAATTGTGAAGAATTGGTGCATCGAGGAGGAAGTCGAGACCCTATCCGACTACAGGGGTCACACGGTTGACGGAGCTCGCGCATTTCCGCAGTGGGCTGTGGATTGACTGGATCAGGATCTATTGGCGGAGTCAACCATTGCTTATTGGTGACTATCCTCACAGTGACAGGTGGACAGGATGCACGCCAACGTTAGCCATATTCTCTGTGCGATAACGCAGATCTGCAATATGACTAAGCCCCCGATGAGGGCGCTCATCTGATGGTTCCGAAAATTGGAGATTTCAGAATGGCCGTCCGTTACGCCAGAGACGTCAGGTCACTGAGTCTCCGCAACCCAGACTTCTCACTAGATTTATCGAGGACCTATTCTCAAGGTGAGCGGAGCGTATGCTCCCGGTCATGATCCCGGTCATGGCTTTGCCGAACAGTGGCTGGGAAGCCGACGACAATCTTCCATCCGTCACGATGAAGGAGATGGACGCGAAGGTGGCTCGAATGTGTATCCAATCTACCGCCCCCGCGCCAGACGATGTACCCAACTGGGTGCTCGCCCTGGCTCTCGAATACCTTACACCTTTTCATTTCTGTGAGTTATTATGATTGTAATGACTTCAGATGTTTACGCGAATATTATACATTGTAAATAAAACTACTTTACGGATTGTAAATAAAACTACTTTACGGGCGGATGGACTTCCGTGACTATGAATGCTGTAAAATGTTTGAAATGTCGGGCAATCAACAATTAAATACAAACGCGATAAAATTCGTAAAGCAGTTTTATTTAAATTATTATGATTGTGTTAATATTTATTTTTATTGTTTTCAGATACAATTCTGCATTATAATTTTTCTAAACGTGAACAATTTATTTACAAGCTCTTGTAACTATCCTAAACTTCTTATGTTAATAGTGATTATAAATTGTTTCGTATTTTTTTATTTGTTCAGCATGTTTTATTATAATAATTATGTGAATAATAAAGTTGGACATAATAAAGATATAAAAACCAGTAATACAAAAAAGATAAATTAAATTCGGTGGGACGATAAAAGTTTATTTTGTAGTGATAGCATTAAATAGAAGATAGCGATAAATTAATGTAGTGCTCGATAAAATAATAATTTAGTTTTGTAATATAATTTATCTTGTAATATAATAATGACACATGTTTGTTTTGATATCATCATTATAATCATGCTCTTATCCTAATTACTTAATTCGTATTCGCTATATATACCAAGTTTTCATACTACACCGTGTTTAGTTTTGGCAAAAGTTTTATAACCAGCCTACTTATTAGAACCGGACAAATCAGGTATCGTCAGAAGCATTTTGATTGTCCACTGGTTACAGACTATATGATTTGTCACTGAATATAATATGGCGCGCTCTAGATGTCTTAAAGTAATGTGTTAAAAAATAAATTTGAGGCAAATATCGTATTGGAAATGTTTTGGAAAATTGGAATACCATCAAAAACAAGTCTTGTAAAAAAAGTCAAGCCGCGCAACTGAGTTCTTCTACCATAAAAAATTGTGAGATCCATGTTATACCAAGTCGGTTAACTCATTCAGTCCCTGCTTAAGGGACCTTTCTTCTTAAGTTATTACGTAAATACCTAACCTAACAACTTCTTATAGTGACTATATCAATATTAAAGATCTTTTATGTTTTAAATAAACAGAATGACTTGGCAATCGCATGAAAACACACCTCACAAGTAATACATATTATATTAAATTGTACTAAACATAGTGCGATTGCCAAGTCAATCTATTTATTTAAAACATAAAAGAACTTTAATATTGATATAGTCACTATAAGAAGTTGTTAGATTAGGTATTTACGTAATAACTTAAGAAGAAAGGTCCCTTAAGCAGGGACTGAATGAGTTAAGCGACTTGGTATAACATGGATCTCACAAATTTTTATGGTAGAAGAACTCAGTTGCGAGGCTTGGCTTTTTTTACAAGACTTGTTTTTGATGGTATCTCATTTCTTTTTGTAGATAGACCTACTTATTTGCCTTGCCGGTACCTTCTACTTCTTGAATACCAACAAAGGATTTTCTTAGAGCACACTCTCTGAAAAATGAGACATCTCTCCTTTCCGCTTGAGTCAATTCTACCTAAACTAAGCGGAGAGATGTGGAAATAAAGAAATTTGATTGGTTTTTCGAAACATCTCCTCTAGTCTCCTCTCCGCTTTGATGGCAATCGAGCCTAATGATGGCGTTCTTTCTTTCAGATAAATTTCAGGCAATTTAGTTTGCTTAATACTTTGGGAGATTTAGGTACAATTTCATAAGACACGTCCCACTCTTGCTTTTTCATTAAGTTGATTGACCATTTTACAAGGAATCTTTGAACATAATTATATCTACGTATCTGTCTACACCTGTTATGCCAATCATCATTCAGCCTATCGCCGTCCACTGTAGAACATAGACCCCCCCCTCATGCTTCACCATAAAATGTGGTATTATGGCACCTGCATCCAACGACGCTCAAGGGTAACAGAGTTGCCATGACTAGAGCTTATTTTTCTTTGCCTTATAAGGAATAATGATGTAGTCACTACGTTTGGTAGGCGGGTTGGTTTCGCAGTGAGATATCATACATTTCCCCGGCGAGAGCTGCTGCCCACTCTCCTTCCTGTTAAATATTTTTTTTAAATGACAACGCCTTGCACTAAGGGAATAATAATCCTTATATTGTGGAAAAATAAAGGTTAACTTAAATTGGACTTTACAAACATATAATTCAACATCGCGTCATCATCGCAGCCCTCATATGTCCCACTATTGGGCTTGTGCCTCCTTCACAATGGGAGGGAATTTGACCCACTATACCATGCTGGTCAGACATGTTGATATAGGGTTTCATTTCGAGTTTTCCTTCTCTTGCATAGATGGTATGTGCATAATATATCCCATAGTCGTCTTATACGATATCCACGGGCAAGATAGAGAGTGGTGAATTGTATTCTTACTTCGTCACCATACGTAAAGAACATATACTTAACCGACACAAATTACATTCAGACTCAGAACAACAATTTGTGGATCGTACAAGGAGTTGTCTTGCATGGGATTCGAACCCACGACACTAACACGGTACGTTGGTATCTTAACCACTACGTCATCTGCGCAGTCTTTAGCCGGTTGTTATGATTCCCATAGAGAAGCAATGATGGCGACAAAAGTATTCTTATTTTTTACAAAGTTACATTTCATAAACTGCAAATGTAACATTGTAATCCTATATATTTATATGGGTTTACAAAATTATTTATGCAGTTAGTGTATCTCGGAAACTGGATGAAAATTATAATGTTTCATAATTTTTCCTTCACTTATATACTAAACACTAATTGCATTCAAAATTTGAAGCTTCTATGTCTACTAGAAGTGCCACTTTAATATTGATGATCGGTCAGTCAGTCAGTGAATGACAAAATTACGAAATTTTGACTAGTTATAATTCTTAAACTATTAGTTCAAATTGAATGAAATTTGAAATACACAATGTGTATACAATGCCTTCAGCTTTTCAGCTTTATTAACAACGAAGTTATAGGGGGTCGAAAATGGCCTGAATGGCTTCGAGAAAAGTATGTTACGGCAGTGTTGCGTTTTGTCCGACTTTTTTTTTTGCTCGACTTCATGTCTTCACGACTTCACTGCAGATGTCATTGGAAAGGGCGTTACTTGTACATTTCAAATATTATATATTATTAACATTTATTCGTGAATTTACCCGTATTTATCCGATAACTCATTTTTTATCGTAGTTGGGTTTTAGTTTTTACTTGTATCTTGTTATATACTTCTGAAGTGACAATGGACCAGCCATAATCGCTCGAACTATAACACACGAAAAAATAGCAAATCTCACAAAATGTTCCGAGTGGTGGCGGAGTAAAAATACAGATCATCACTCCCTATCTTGCCCGTGGATGTAGTAAAAGATGACTGAGGGATATAATACGCATATAACATCTATGCAAGAGAAGGCAAACTCGATAAAACCCTATACCAAATTGACCTTAATATACCATGCTGGCCAGACGCCAGCCAGAAGAGAAGGCAAACTCGATAAAACCCTATACCAAATTGACCTTAATATACCATGCTGGCCAGACGCCAGCATGGTATATTAAGGTCAATTTCTCTCCTATTGTGGAGAGACTCGAGCCCTACAATGGGACGTATATGAGCTGAGATGAGCTAAATGTTATATTACAATTTGTGGAGTTTACGCGAGTATTACACATTGTAAATAAAACTATGGATTTTATCGCGTGTGTATTTGATTTTTATAGTCCGACGTTCTGAAAACTGCACTTTACGGGCGGCGGACTCCGCCTATGACCATGACAGATGAAATCCGGCAATTTAGTTTTTATGCAATGTTATCATATAATCCCACTTTACGCCGATTTCACACAGAATCAATATCACTATATGCCATTGCCGACCACTAACGACAAGGAACTCTGCACTGGTGGTCAGCTCAACGACGAAGGCGACGTAGGTACGGGTGGGTTATGGATAAGCGCGCCGTCCTTTCGTCGCCTCGGATGGAATGGATCGCGTGTGGGTTCCATAGCACACCCATAAAAAAAAAAAAGTAAGCCGTCGCTCAGGACGCCTGGCAGATGTGAAACATCGAAACTATTTTGTACGAGTAGAGACACGGTATCGAATATAAAGTATCGATACTGAACTCATGAGTAGTATCGAAAGATAAGTAACGTACTGATTAAAGTATCTAGTACTCTTACTTACTTTATCTTTAGGTATCGAGTACTTTTCTTTCAATACCGATACATTGCATTCGATACTTTTAGTCAATAAGTACTTTTTAGCAGGTATCGTATCGAATAAATTATCCATTTTAAAATTGATTTTACTGCTTATATTTATGGTAACGTTATTTAGTACAAAAGTAATTAAACTTCCAAAATGTAGCTTGAAATACTTTCATCCGTTCACAGTCGTTGCACGATAGGTGCAATTTATAAACCAGAAATAGCGGCATCTATCGAGCTATGCAGCATTGAGCACGAAGTGCGCGATTTAGGTAACATTAATAGTGGCATCTATCGAGCTAACGACCAACTCTCAGACCAATATATTGAATATTTAATAAAGAAACCTTTAATCCTGTAATGATAATAAGACAAGCTATTTAAATTATTTTAGCGTTATTGGTCCTTGCAATTTTACAAATTGCAAAGTTTACGAATTTTAAATGAAATCTGACTGATTTAAGTGAGTCAAAATCCAATTCCTAAGAAATCGGTGACATACAAGGAAATAAATATATAAAAATACAGCTGAAACTAATAAAAGCCTATAAAAATGGTTACCAATTTTTCGTAGCTGAAAGTAAACTAAATCCCATACCTACTGATATATTTATATTATGAAGTTATTATACATTAATTTATAAAATAAGTAAATATGCATAAAAGAACAGATTACGACATGAACTAGTATGGCATAAAGTATTAATAAAACATGGCGATTTTTTCCAGTAAAAGATAATTTTTATTCAATAAACATTTATTTTCATTATAGGTAACAATTTACTTTGGGTTCACTAGATGGCGTTGTACAAAATTTTAAATCGCATCATGGTTTCGTTACAAATTTAGATATGTATATGCAGATATTTATTTTACAGTAAATTAAGAGGGGACTGCAGGGCGTGGCGTCAAATCGCCACGCGACTATCGTGGTCACCCTCGCCTATAGATGTTTCACATCAAAAACTATATGCCATTGCTATTTATATAGTATGTCACTACATACTATGTAGGTGGTCCTTACTAATATTATAAATGCGAAAGTAAGTTTGTTTGTTACTCCTTCATGCTTAAACCACAGAACCGATTTCAAAAATTCTTTCACCAATGGAAAGCTATAATATCAGGGAGTAACATAGGCTATATTTTATCCTCCCGGTATTCCTACGGGAACGGGAACTACGCAGGTAAGACGACTGAAACCGAAGCGAGGGCGGGTTTCTTGTATCTCTAGGTATATATTTTTGAGTGTATATACAAGAAAGCAGTATTGTTATATGAGTTAAATAGTTTGATAGCAGTGAAATTAAAAAAAATACGAGGTTTGCCTATACACAGCAATAGTAGGGTATTGTCAAGTTTACGCTTATTTCAGTACTGAAAAAAAAACGCTGTTACTTTATAGATAACCAAGTATTTGGGAATTACATAACATATCCATATGTTAAATTAAACGATTAAAAATATCTTGTTTTAATTCCACATTACTTATTCATCATTTCATATCATATACGTCCCACTGTTGGGCTCGAGCCTCCCCCACAATAGGAGGGAAATTGATCTTTCTATAACATGCTGGTCAGACAGGTTGGTATAGGATTTTATTTCGAATTCCTTCTCTTGCATAGATGTTATATGCCTATTATATCCCTTAGTCGTCTTTTACGACATCCAAGGGCAAGATAGGGAGTGGTGATTTGTATTCTTACTCCATCATCACACGGAAATTCCTTATAATTAAAAAAAAAAGAAAAATTAGTTGTCTATCGGTTTACGGACGATAATTTTAAGTCGTAAGAAAACAATGAATTGAATATTATCACTGAATTATCATTATTCTTAGTAATATAAAGGAGCGAATAAAAAAATTATAATTGATCAAATATTCCGATAAATTAACATTTATTTTCACTTATTCATTCAAATATTTTGAGATGGGTCACAAGTCGAACGCTTAGGCCGACCGCATTCAGAGGGCTCTCTTGTGGTGTCCACAGAGGCCCATGGCGATCAGGATCGTACGCGGATACTGCACGGTGGCGACGGAGGCAGCGTGCTTCTTGGCCGGAACTCCCCCGTGCAATCTGGAGGCGGAGATGCTCGCCATGGTTTACCGGCGGGTGTTGCAGACGCGAGCTGGAGGCGGCATAGTCTCAGTTAAGGAGCTTGCCGCCGGGCGGGTCGACGCCCGCCGAGGCGTCATTGTCCGTTGGACAGTCCGGCTGGAAAGGATACGGTACGATGTCAAGACTATCGAGTCCTTCTGTCTGGTGCTGATGAAGTGGTTGGGTCGGCGCCGCCGGTGCCTCGGCCGGAGCAGACGCGACTACCTGCGCCTGATGCCGCCTTAGCCGAGGCCGCGGGTGACCGGACCGAGTATTTTAGTCTGTCACCCGCAGAGAGGCTGACCGCGCGACGGCGACCGACGTCCCGGAGAGGGGGTAACCCGCGGGGGTATTCTGTCGGGCCGACCACTGAGGAAAAGGAACTTGGCACCGTTAGTCAGCACAATGGCAAAGAAGAGGGTTTATGCTGGGTTATGGGGCCGCGCACCGTCCTTTCATCGTCCCGGACGGGATGGACGTCATGTGCACTGACCTTAGCACCACGAAAAAAAAAGTCGACCGCATACTTTTCCGTGCATGCTGCCGCCGTTCGTAGTTTTAATTCAAAAGAAGTTATCACGTCAAAAATATATATTATTCTAGCAACCTGCCCTCGCTTCGCTTCGGTTTCAGTCGCCTTACCCGCGTAGTTCCCGTTCCCGTGGGAATACCGGGATAAAATATAGCCTATGTTATTCCCTGATAATATAGCTATTCATTGGTGAAAGAATTTTTAAAATCGGTTCGGTGGTTTAAGCATGAAAGCCTAACAAACAAACAAATAAACAAACTTATTTTCGCATTTATAATATTATTAAGGATGCTCTATATGTGACAGTAGTTAATAGTTTGCAAGTAGTGTTTACCCATATAGTGGCAGAGCAAGAATACATTTCTTTCTTTCTTGCACTTAGGTCTCGTAAAAGATCATTAAGTGATAATATATGCCGATAATATTTATGCCAGTAAGACTAAAACTCTAAATAAAACTCTTCACGAAATCGTGTGACTACTGTGGTATAGTAAATCAATGTCCTTTTGATTTTAAAGTAGGCTTGAGCCTTGCAATGGAACGTATATAAGCTGAGGCTGATGATGATGGCGATAGTATTTTTAAGAATAATTGTAATAGAGGCTTGAAAATAAAAATCTCTAATTTGTAAACTAAAATAAGCCAATTACTCTCAGCAGAGGTCTAATTTGCTGAGAAAATCTTTTGATTCTGTGTGGTGTTGGAGTAGTAGGTTCACCACGATCTTGAATATGATATAATATGTATAAAAAATTATGATTATACGGCCACGGCCAACGCGTTTGACCAACGTTGTAAAGTAGGTTAGTTTTTCTCTGCGGAGATGTTACAAGAAAGGGTATCTCGCCGGGCTGGCCACGCACGTTAAGGAACTTAGTATCTATAGTCGGTCCAATAGCAAAGGGGGAATACGGTGGGTTGGTGAAGATGCGGCGCCACCGCCTCCACAGTCCCTTCTTTCCGCCTCCACAGTCCTTCTCTCCACCGCCGGATTACTTTTTTTCGTATAAATATTCAATACTTTTAATATTAATTACCATAACACTTTTATGTCCCGTACACATGTTGGCCGAGCCTAGGCCAACGCGAGCGTCGGCAAACAGGCAAGTGCTAGCGTCCACACGTTGGCCAAGTGCGGCGAACGCCAACGCGAGTGGCCAAGTGCGGCGAACGCCAACGCGAGTGGCCAACTTAGATGAGTATTTGTAGAGCTGTCCACACGTTGGCCTCGGTCAGTGTTCATTGTGCACTGAAACACTACGGACGTTAAAATAGACGTCGCTACAGCTTCGGCTAATTATTTAATGAGCGTATATAACTATTATCTCAGTGTATACCGCAGTAAAGTGGGAAAAAAGAAGGTGGTTGGTACTGAGTATTCACAGAAATAGAACAATGTAAGATATATCCGTGTGATGACGGAATAAGAAAAAATTCACCAGTCCCTATCTTGTCCGTGGATGTCGTAAAAGACGACTTAGGGATAAGATACATAATATGCACATAACATCTATGCAAGAGAAGGAAACCTCAAAATAAAACCCTATACCAACCTGTTTGACTAGCATGGAATACTAAGGTCAGTTTCCCTCCTATTGTGGAGGAGGCTCGAGCCCTCGAGCCAGTAGGACGTATATGAGCTGAAATGATGATGAACGATTAAGATACTTTTTGATACTATAGGTAGGTATCTAGAAGTAGTGATGCAAATTTGAAAATATAATCATTTATGTTGAGCGACATTATCACATTAAACGCGTCTAACAGCGATGGATGTCGACCGTGTAATGGCGGGCAGGCCAACGTGTGGACGGCACTGGCCGAGCGCAGATGAGTGCCTTTGATTTGTGCACCTAAACCGACACCGAGGCGAAGTGAGGCAAGTGATCACGAGCGACGGTGAGTGACGGCGAGTGAAGACAAATCGGCTGTCCACACGTTGGCGCCGTCGCTCGCCTACACTCGGCCAACATGTGGACGGGCTATTACAATGCGTGACTATGGCTTTTCATATGACATTATTGTCAAAATTGTAACTAAGACATCGTAGTAGAGTGGGTATCGATAATCTTGATTCTTCAGTAACCTTGTTTAATCCAATGTCCTGTAAATTTTAGTTTTACTATTTTTAGCCTTACAATTCGACGTATTCATTACCATGATCGTGTATGCTTTGTCTGCGCGCAGGATGACGATATCTGATTCATTTCGTAGGTTTTTTTGCGCTAAATATTGCTAAGTATTTTGGAAGATTACGATTAGGTGGCTTGCTTCGATGCACTAAGGATGAGACATCTTTTCGAATAGCCTCCATAATAATATGTTCCTTTTGCACGGTCTTTTTAATCAGAACATCTTCAACTGCAATATATCAAATCAAAATCATCTATATTTTGTTTATTCCTTGTTTTAGAATATTTTATGAAAATCGTATGTTGACTAGTCAATAGCTCACACTCAATATAATAAGTAAATAGAGCAGTATTACATTCACGAAAACGGACGTTGCCTATTTTTATGAGCAGGCGCTTGTACTTTTTGTTAGTTGTTTTTTTTTTGTTAACACTGTGGAAATGCATTTACGCACCATCCCCCGCCAGTGATAGGCATGGGGGGTGTGTCGTTCTCGCCGGTATACTTGCAACCGGAATACCCACTAAAACCAATAGCGGCCCCTTCCGCGGTTTTACGGAGCGCCGGAGAAATCGTCTGTTGACATTCAATCCCCAACACCCCTACGCAAGGCCGTCTGGCCACGTCCTGTCGTCTTTCAAGGCGGTGGCAGGAGATGCGCGTATCGGCGCGTCCCCCTCCCTAGTCGCCGCCTGCGAAGCGATTCAGCGGAGGCAAGTGTCGCGTTCCCGCTCCGCGTTCCTAGAGATGACCTTCTCGCAGAAAGAGGCCATCGACGACCAGTACCAGGCGCTTGTACCTACTAAATAGCTTTCTCGAATTCCTTGGGCCTTCGAGTGATAACTATTGAATCTTCTAATGAACAGAGCTTATGCACAGCTCTGCAAATGACGCCCATAGAAGTAAAGACGTCAGCTGCACTGGCGATTCCATCAGACCCAGGGTAAAGCTTCTCATGCAGGCCATTGCCATCCAAAGGGAAGTGCGTTTGCTTCCTTCATGACGACCAAATCGCATATTTGAAATCTGTCCTACAGGATTCTCCATCTTAATCGCTGTTGCAGCTCACATTCAAGTCGTCATGTTCCCAAAAATGCTGTCGCATCTTCTCAAAAAATTCGTATCGGTCGAGATGGTGAGGGTTTACATCCATTAAGTTTTCTGGAGTTAGTAAAATTATGGATCTGCCTTAAAAAGCGCGCTGGAGTTAAGGGATCTAGGTCACTAGGATCAGATGACAATGATTTTAGTGGCCTGGAATTTAGGAGCTTCAACTTGTGAAAATAAAGTTAACAACTCTCTCAAAAGTAAAATATCTATCGCGTAATATACGAATTATGTGGTGCTTTTCAGATTTAATACCTGCCTCCCATAAGCCCCCAAAGTAAGGAAAATAGGCTGAATAGAATTATACGCCCTCTTCGGCGGCAAAATTTGCCATGTTATCACTGTTTCGTATAGAGTTATTAATTTCATTATTTGTATCAACAAAATGAGTACCTACCGTTATCAAAGTACAATGCCAAAGGTTTTTCTCTACGAGCTGTAAACAATCTGTGGTCATATCACCTTCAGATGCCTTTACAGCAAAACAATTGAATAAACACATACATAGCATTTTTTGATTCGGCATCCGAGACCCTTCCGGTCTGTGATGTAAAACAGATCATCAAAGTCCACCATCATTATTACCACTAACGCGAAATGGTTGATTGGGAGTTACTCTACTGGAAGGTAGGTTTCCCATCATAGGATTTTGACATTTAAGTTTCATAATTTTACTTATTTTACAACTATTGGCTGTTCTTATTAATAAGCCGCCTCTTAGGGATTAGAATGGCTTATGTCATTAATTGGTGACTGAGGACCACAATGTAAAAGTTTTAAATAAAAATGTGTAATTAATTGAAGTGAAACTTCTAATGCGACTTCCAACAAGGTTACGTTAAACGTTTAACGCAACGGGAATAGAAAGAGACAGAGCGAGAGTGAATACGTGGCACTCGAACGCATGCGCGTTACAGGCCGCTACAAGCCTGTTACAGGCTGTTACAGGCCAGCGCGAGCATTAGCAACGAGTAGCATCCAATATTTTTTATCATTTTTATTTTTTTTATATGGCCAAAAAACACGTTGGCACCAAAGAAGTTTCATTTCCGACATGCGTATTTTGTACGCACGCTCTTTTTTACTTAGTAAATATATGCAAACTATCTAATAAAATTTGTTGTTTTTTTTTGTATATGGTTCTTTGGAGTTTTGAAGTCTTCCTCCGACACAAAGGATACTTTCTTTATCGATGAATGGCCTTAAAGACTAAATTTGGAAAGCAGAAGGCAAGGTTAAATGATTCTTCTTGGAATTTCGGTAGAATGTGAAAATACACGTAAATCACTCCGATATCACATTCACCACACTTCAGCACCTTAAGTGTGTTACTTAAGTATAAATACATTACATAAAATATCAGCATAATTATTCAATATAACACTATAAAACACTATAAAAATGAATATAATACAAGAGCTTAACATGATATTTCCATCATCGTTATTACAGAGATTTATAATTATCTACCCTCTACAGAAAATTAGTTATTAAATTTTGACCCACATTTTGCTTTAAATTTACTGCCAGTATAAGGAGATAATGATTCTATAGGAAAAATGTATATATAATATGGTTTATGGTTAGTAATTATTAAACATTAAATTTGTAGTAATTATTATGACAATTTATTCATTCATAAAAAACCTAACAAATCTAGTATACTACCACTGGATTATATTGCGGCCACACTGAGAAAGATCCGGCAAGAAAACTCAGGGGACATATTGCTATATAAATATTAATTTTTATTTTTAACTTACTTTGTCTTACTAAAAGGTTTTTGATTTATAACTTTATCTTTAACTATTATTATTATTGTGGGTCAAATTTATACAATAAGTGCTCACGGTGTCTTGCAGTCTTGTGGTGGTCTTTTTAGATTTATTTTTAATTATGTTTATAACAGGATCCCAGCTTGTTGGTAACACCCAGCCTATGGCAAATTTTCTGTAGAAGTTTTTGAAGCAGCGTCAAATACTAGCGTTAACTACTTAGTGGTCTGACTAGATTCTCGAATGACGGCGTGATTTGGCAAATAACACTTAAACACAAGTCGAGAAGTTTTAGTCAAATGACCTAGACGTTCATATTCATAAATAAATTGAAAGTACCCTTCTTTGAGAGCTGGACTGTCTTTAAGTTTTCTTTCTGATTGGTAGAATTTGTTTCCGTAATTCAGTTTAATATATCCCCCTATTTGATTAAATCCTTCAAATCACTCATTTTGTCGATGCAAATATACCACAACGCAAACGCAAGAATTAACTAATGAAAAGAATAAATAAATAGTGAATAAAATACTTGAGTCGCCGACGCGACGAGCACTATTTCAAATACTGCCCCAACCTTGGGCAGTATTTGGAATACTTGTAATTAAAATACGTAATTGAAATACAAATACGTATTTGATATTTGTAATTCAATTACTTCTTAAAAAAGTAATTTGTAATTGGTATTTCAAATACCTAACATGGGATATTTTTAGTTTGTATTTTAAATACTTGGGGCTTGAAAATACATTTTTGCATAAATACTTGTAAGAATTCATTGAAGTATTGAAACTATTTGCTACCAGTTATTACTGTGGAAAACTTCTGCCGGCCTTAATGACTGTACCAATCAGATTAGAATGGCTGCAGGTATTATGAGTAAATAAGAGAACAGCCTTCGTCAAAATATGTGCCAGTTATTCTGCAGCGGACGTTTTCTGGACAACTATATGTCTTTTCTGAACCATTTCACGAACGAAAAAATGCCTCACATGAATATGTTTCGTTCTTTTATGAAATTCTGAATTGTAAGCGAGGTGAATTACAGCTTCATTGTCTTCTCTTCGGGTGGCAACTTCTTCCACGTTTGTAAGCTGGTTAAAGATTCTCTGAAGCCGTTATCTACGAACAGAGTAATCAAATTTTCTTCTGTCCTATATGCTTACTAAAGAGATAGCAGTCAGTGGTACTCTGTACAAAGCTTTTTCAAAAACAAATCTCTTCGTAACGTGAATTCTACCATGTTATTGTACCATGGTTATTGTTTCAACCCATAAAGACCCATTTTTAGTCTACATACTTTTGATGTGCCATTATTGAATCCATCCAGCTGTTTCATAAAAATCTCTTGTAGATTGTCATTCAAAAATGCTATTGTGACATCAAATTTTTTCAAATGCAACTTTTCTTTAACAGCGAACTTAAGAAAGCACGTCATTCTTACAACTGGACTGAATGTTTGATCGGAATCAATACCGCGCGTTGCTTTTTTTTTTTTTTTTATTGCTAACGGTGGCACACGAGCAAACAGTACACCTGATGGTAAGTGTTGCTGCCGCTCATGGACCTTTACAAGGCCGTTGCCTACCGCGAAGAAAGTGAAGGGAGTGTGAATGCGTGCATCGAGGCTCGGTGATACCAAGGGCACCACCAAAACCCTCCACACGCAAACACCCTCAGAAAGTCAGGCTGCCGGCTCTCTCGCTCACCGAACGAAGCGCAGTAACAAATCGCTACTACTCAGACGTCGATTTTCTGCGAGAGTGTGGTACTGCCCCGGACGGACCGGCCCGCGGCTGTAGATAGATAACTGAAAAACCTTGAATTGCTTGAACCCCTTAACTACAAGTCTTGCCTTATATTTGTCAATACTGCTATCTCGATTTCATTTAATCCGGAATACCCATTTACACGGCAGGGTTATTCTGTTAGGTGGTAGATCCCAACTCTCCCAGACATATCTTGCAAAGACTTATTTTTTTATTCATAGCATGTAAGTTTTGAACAACCATTATGAACAATCACATCTTTTTAAAGCTTGTTCGTGTGTTTCAGGGAAAATCTCGGTATATCTGATGATTGATATACCTGAAGAAGGTTATTACCTATCAATGCATTTACTTCTATAGCTATTTTCTGGTTTGACAAAATAGTTTTCATGTCTAATTTATATAGTCCTCCGAATGGGAACCTCTTTCCAACCACTACCTACTGTAGTATCGTCAACATTTAACTTGCACTCTGTGTTTGTAGCAAAGATTACGCTATTTATCATTTTGTCCTGTGCAGCCATTGGTAAAAATAAATTCTTTGTCAGTGAGGGAACTATACATCGCTGAGTGTTATGTTCATCTTATCACCAACATTTCGATTCAACTGTTATAGTCGATTCAACTGTTATAGTGCCTTTACCTATAGCTGCAAAAACACTACCGTCAGCAGTGTATTGTTGTTCCATTATCGGCATACCAATTCTCTCGATCTATTTGTCCGTTCTGAACTTGTTTGAATATTGAGTCTGCTGCTGATGTGCTCAGTTTAGGTGACCGCCCACCCTTAATGCATTTTCTACACTTACGAACTCTATGTCCCTTACGAACCATAGTTACAAACCAGCTCCTTATCCTTGTTCATATTTACCCGTCTATCAGGGCGTGTAGTCACTAGTGCTTGTTGACATGTGTCCTCTTTGCCATCTAGTGCTCTTTTATACGCACAGAGATGATTCCTTAAGTTCTCTACTGTTTTTCATTTTGGCTCAGCAATAGCCAACTTGATTTAAACGCGAAAAATTTTCCGCTTAGAGTATCTAAGATTTTATATACATACTAGCAACCCGCCCTCGCTTCGCTTCGGTTTCAGTCGCTTAAACCCGCGTAGTTCCCGTTCCTGTGGGAATACCGGGATAAAATATAGCCTATGTTACTCCCTGATATTATAGCTTTCCATTGGTGAAAGAATTTTTGAAATCGGTTTGGTGGTTTAAGCGTGAAAGCGTTATAAACAAACAAACAATCATCCTTAGTTTTGCATTTATAATATTAGTATGGATAAGGAACGAATCAGGAAACTTAGTATTGACATCTATTCTGATGATTTCAAAATTTAAGTCATTCCAGTTATTTTTAAGCTTTGACATGTACCCACATGTCACACATCATCCTCCTCGTTATGTTTAAAGCTAAAGAACTCCATGCATAACTTATTAGGTCTATCCTCTGTTTGACCATCGAACAATCTATATAAATCTAGACAGACTTCATACGCTGTCTCAAATCTCATGACTTTCTTTAAAGCGATATATTGATCATCAATAATAGAAAAGTGCTGGTCTCGGCCTTTCTATACTTACTCATTTCCAAATATTATACCGTTTAATGACGGCGTCACCTTCTGCTTGAGGGAAAATAAATTTTCTTAACCTACCTTCAGTCGCTTCCACGGCGCCTTAACAATATGGATATCTTGTATTTCCAAATGGGGCAGTTTTTTTCCCTTCTAAATTACCAATTTGTAGTCTTGTTATAAAATTATCCACCGATCATTTTTTCTATTTTTATCTGGCCCTTTAACTTATTATGAGTAAATAAGAATATTAACGAATTGTTTGTTTTATTTATTACTAGCAACCCGCCCTCGCTTCGCTTCGGTTTCAGTCGTCTTGCCTGCGTAGTTCCCGTTTCCGTGGGAATACCGGGATAAAACATAGCCTAGTTTACGCGCTGATATTATAGCTTTCCATTGGTGAAAGAATTTTTGAAATCGGTCCAGCGGTTTTGAAGATTACCCGGAACTAACAGACAAACAGACAGACAGACAAAAATTTTTTAATCTGTATTTTAGGCATAGGTGTCGTGCAAATAACCCTGTGAGCATGACAAAAGCCTATTATTTTGAGATTACAAACAGACACTCCAATTTTATTTATTGGTATAGATCTCTTCTTCTTCTTCTCGTTTAATGGCAATGAGCTGCAATAATATGAGCTATTGGTGCCAATGTCGAGTTATAATATTTATTATTCACGTCTTTAGTCTTCGTAAGTAGTCAGTGGTTAGCATTGATTTGGTGTTGATAGCCAAATCAAGCTTCTTCTGGGAATTTTGGCAGAATGCGAAAATGCACGCAATTCGCTATTATATCATATTCACTATATTTCAGCATTTTATCGACATTATCCTTACTAATATTATACATTATCCTTACTAATATTATGTAAATGCGAAAGTAAGTTTGTTTGTTAGTTTGTTACGCTTTGACGCTTAAACTTAAATTTGACCCATAATAATAATAGTTAAATATAATTTTTATAAATTAAAGTCTCTTAGTAACATAAAGTAAGCGGCCTTCAAAATTAATATCAATTTAGCGTTATGTCACCTGAGTTTTCTTGCCGCATCTTTCTCAGTGTGGCCGTGTTCCGATCCGGTGGTAGTATACTAGATTGTCAGGTTTTTTAAATATAATTACTATTAATTTTAATGTTAAATAATTACTAACCATAAACAATTTAATTTTTTCATATAGAATCATTTTCTTCTTACACTGGCAATAAATTTGTTTCAAATGTGGGTCAATATTTAATAACTATTTTCTGTATCGGGTAGATAATTATAAAATTTTCTACAATTTTTTTTTTGTGGGTGGGTCGCGGTCGGCGCACCTCCGCACCACTCCATCCGGGGCGACAGAGGGGCTTAAGCACGTAACTCCCTTGACCCACCCAAAAACCACGTCGCCTTCGTCGTTGGGCCGACCACTGGAGCAGCGTTAACTTGTCGTCAGTGGTCGGCCCGACGGAATACCCCTAATCGGGGTACCCTCCCATCGACCGACGTCCCCCCCTCGGGGAGGACGTCAGTCTTTCCTCACGCGGTCGGCCTCTCAGCGGGTAACGGACTAATCCCCGGTCACGTCACCCGCGGCCTCGGCTAGGGCGGCATGAGGCGCAGATAGTTGCGCCTACGCCGCCAAAATTTTCTACAATAACGATGACTTGTTGGACGTAAGACATCTTAGTCCGCCCGTGACCATGAACGCTGCAAATTGTTCGAAACGTCGGACAATCAAAAATCAAATATAAACGCGATAAAATCCATAAAGTACCTTATTACTAAGAACTATAACCTAATTTTATATTCATATTATTTACATACTATTTGTTTAATAAGTATGTATACTGGAAAATAAATTTTAACCCACCGACGTACGTATGTCGTACGTCGACTAAACCTATTTCGTTTTGTTATTTGAATTTGCGTAAGAATTTACCTGCGGCCATTTTGTTACCTTCTAAACTATCAATAACGCGGCCGACGCAGAAAAATTTTACGTGTGCGCTTCTAAATAAGTAAATTTGATGATAAGGCGTATACGTATCACACGTATGGTCAGTTTTAGTGTAACATTTTTAGCGTTATTATTTTTTTTTTCTTTGTGGATAAAAAGGATCAGAAATATATAAAAATACAAATGTGGAGTATACGTCATGAAAAAAAAACCCAAAATTCAATTCGGTAATAAAGATGCAGTTAAAATCATGGAATCTTGGCTCAATAAGTCTGTTGAATCATCAGCAGACGAACAGGATTGTATTCATTTTGACGGAGTCGATACTTTCGACGAGAATGAAGTAGAAGAAGAGGGTGTGTCTGATTTATAACCACCTTTACAACAACAGTCGACTTCGGTGAACTATGACCTTTTATATGATGATGACATTCCTCGTTCACAAATGAGTCGCGAAACCAACTCTGAAGTAACAGCAGTAATATTCTTCAGAATATTAGATATTGTTGCATCCAATTCTTTCATAATGTCCAATTATCCGTCTACAGACTGTCTGACATTCATGAAAAACCTTGAAAGAAATTTAGTAACACCAAATCTTAAGCGAAGATACGCTCCGTCACAACATTCGCAGCCCTGATTGCCCGTATATTAGGAGAAGAATTAATACTAGACGCTGAAGAAGTTGAAGATGTTACTAAATTTCAAGTGCTTTTTTTTTTTATGGGACTAATCCCACCACACATTCCCACCATTGTAACTCCTGAAAGCCAGGATCCACAATGGTCTCCATAAATGACACCGAGGTTTGACCCTCAGGCAGTCCCGGGATATGATTTTAATTGTCTTGGGACCCGCAACAAATTTAATTAGAAAAGATTAAAGAGGAGGAGTTGGAAAGAGAGATTCCACTTCCCACCTAGGTAAAGCGGGAGACAGGAAAACAAAATGACTAGTCAGCCAATAAGTAAAAAAAAGGTGTACAGCTACGATAGCGCAGCAGTATGGCACCACGGATATGGAAGAGCTTAACGGGGCCTATATGTGAGCGTTAAGATTGATTGCTACAGTAGGTATGGCAGAAACGCATGAACGCACGGAAATTTTCTCGAGTTGCTACAAGGTCCGTATAGTATACTACCCCACAGGTGACTTGCAAACTGTTTAACATAAGGTTACGCTCGTTTTGCCAGAGATCGCACTCCCAGAGAATGTGATGTGCTGATTGTTCATACTCGTGGTCAGATGTGGAACATTGACATAATGGTGATGGTACGAGTTTAAAAGAAAACAATTTACTTTTAAAGTTGCCATAGCCAGTTAAACATTGGGCCACGAAGTGGTCAACCTCTAGCCACACCTTCTCCAGGCGCTCCCGGATGCATGGAAAAAATAAATAAAGATGACGACCTTTCGATGATGAATCCCATATTTCTTGCCATTCAGTTAAAAGTTCCTCATAGACAATGGATTGTGGTGCATACAATCTAGCAATTTTATTTCGGTCGCGCGGTAGAAGGAAATCTGTATTCATAGTTTCCTTTGTGGTGTAATACATTGACGCTCGTCTCTGAATCTCCAAATCAACCGGAAGTACACCCGCGAGTACTGGTAAGGCCTCGGTACTAACCGTTCTATAGGCTTTACATAAGAACATTAGGGCCAATCGTTGGCTCTGTAGTAATTTAAGGCGAGCCGCCCCTATGGTGGCCCTATCGGCCCATACAGGTGCAGCGTAACAAATACACCCCAAATATGTGGCCATGTATATGGTTTTAAGTGTATTAAAATGAAGGCCCCAAGTACATGTGGATATTCTAGTAAGGGCGTAGAAATTCCGTTTCGCTTTTTCGCCTACAGTTTTAATATGCTCAATAAATGAAAATTTATTTCTAAGACTAGGCCGAGATAGCAAACTGATTCTTTCTTTTTGACAGTCATATTATTGAATTTTATACGCGGCGCCGATTGTAAATGTCCTTTTAATAAAAGATGATATGTTTTTTGTAGTGCGAAGGTAAGCCGGTTTCGTGTACCCCAATCGAATATATCATTGAGGCATGTTTCCGCTAATTTCTCTAAACCATCCCTTGTGTTCGATTGTATAAGTAAAAGTCCATCGTCTGCATAGCCGATCAGTAGACAATTTTGCGGTAGAGGTAACTCGAGAAAATCGTCAAAACCTAAATTCCATAGATATGGACTTAATACCGAACCTTGAGGGCAGGCCATCGTCAGTGGTTTCGACACAGCATGGTGACCAAGTTTCAGTTTAGTCGAGCCATTTAAAAAGTACGACTATGATTTGGTAGATATTTCTATAGCAACCACGAGCCTTTAATTTAAGAAGTAGCGTTGGCCACCAGGCGTTATCGAAAGCACCTGAGATGTCCAGGAAGACACCTAGTACGTATTTAAAAATGGATGCGCTAATGACAGGTCTTACCGCAACGGCCGCGTCGATAGTTGATTTGGCGTGAGTGAAGCCGAATTGTTTATGATTGAACGTTGGTCCACCCGACAATAAACGAGGAACAATGAGACGTTCTAAGAGCTTGCCTAAAGAAGGCAGTAAGGTGATTGGTCGATATGACTTCGGGTCGTCTGGTGGCTTAACACCGCCTTTAGGAATTATACGTATATAACCGCGGCGCCATATACGAGGAAAAATGCCTTCAGTTATGCAACGATTAAAAATTATTAACATTGCGTCGCCCGATGCTCGACTAGCTTCTTTGATCATTTTATTTGATATTTTATCTTCGCCAGTAGCCTTGTTGATGGGAAGAGTTCTAACGGTATTCATAAACTCGGCAAGAGATGGAAGGTCAGACATAGGCGAGAGAGGTGGTTCGGCGGCCTATGCACGTATTTGTTTATGATGTTCGCTGTCGACTGAGATGTCATCGTCTGGGAGTAACGTATTTAATAAAACTTCCGTGGTCTCCTCAATACCCGTAGTGTGTTTACCGTTCACTTTAATGTTTTGTATGTACGCTGAGTCGACTGATCGATTCGCTTTAAACTCGTGATATAGTGGAGACCATGGACCTTCACTTTCTAATCTTTCCACAATCTTATTTAACAAAGCGTCTTTCGATTTTTCTACTGCAATCCGGTAGCGAGACCTGGCAGCTTTCAGTACAGATAGAGATTCATCAAAGGCCCTTCCTATGTTAGGTGACTTTTTAAGTTTATTATGCTTCCTGCGTGCCCTTCGAAAGCGTTTGCGGAGTTCCACTAGGTGATTGTTCCACCAGTCACATCTCTTAGTATTAGGCAGGGATGTTCGGCCTAGGGCTACATCAGCACAGTATATCAGAGAATGTGACATTAGTTCAGCGCCTTCTTCTGCGGTTAATTGTCTACGAGTGAAATCCCTGGCACACGAAGAAAAGAGAGAGCTGAGAAAGTCCCAGTTTGCGCCTTTAGATTTGTATCTAAAATTATAACTCTGTCTGGGAGGAGCGTGCAACAGTCTCGATCCAAATTCATACACAATCAGGCGATGATCACTACATGACGCGTCCGGAAGAACGCGCCACCTATTCAAACGGACGTCTGCACTTGAAAGCGTGACGTCAATAGAAGATTCGCCCAAAGGGCTGCAAAAAGTTGGTGGTGCATCGGGTGTATTGTGGATGGATAGATCCATCTCAGCGATGAAATCTTCTATAGCACACCGTCGGTCGGTATCGCTGTATCTAAATTTGCCATACCAGAGAGTAGATGACGCATTCACGTCAGCTCCTATAATTATTTTACGGCCCGTAAGAGACCGCAAGACATGACGAAGATGGTGTAAGTGTGGACTAACGGGGTCTGAATATTGAAAATAACAGCTCACAATGTATACCCTACAGGATGGGGATGTGACTTCTGCGACAGCACAGTGTGACGTCATGAGATTTTGTAGTGACGTCACTGTAAATTTGGAACTTGCAACATAAATGCCGGCTCGTGCTTTGTGGTCCAATTGTACAACCCTATTACGTAAGCGACTACTCTGGTATTGTTCTTGTACAAGCACGATATCTAGATTATATGCCGTAACTATACGATCTAACTCTGAAGTCGCAACCCTATCATTATGGAGGTTTAATTTCCCAATATTCAAACTATCCATTTCTAATAGTTAGTATTGAGCACCAGTTATTCTAGCTTCAGTTTGTAAGTGGGGCAATCTGACGCGCCACAAGGATGATCATACGGTTTTTTAAAGCGTTTACAAGACGCACATTTAGGTTTAAAATCTTGATTGTCCTTATTTGGGCAGGACTTCGTAATATGTCCTTCTGTGCAGTGACCACACGTAGGTGTTTTTTCCGTACAATATTTCGCGACATGTCCGTGTATCTGACAGTTTGAGCAGCGTACTACTTCCAAATCATCGTAGAATCGGCAGCTGGCCCAGTCTATAAATATTTTTCCTTGGTGTTTAGCAAATGAACACGCACTTCGGGATCGAGTTCGATACCGACCCATTTACGCCCGTTTTGTAATTTTCGGTTGCGAATAATTTTCATAGCTTTAATAAAATCGCCTTCCTTAAGGGACATTTCGTCTTTGATATGCTACAAAAAGAAAGAATTTTTGAAATCGGCCCAGCCGTTTTGAAGATTACCCGGAATAAACAGACAGACAGACAAAAATTTTTTGATCTGTATTTTAGGCATAGGTGTCGAGCCGTCGTAGCCGTGTGAGCATGAAAAAAGCCTATTGTTTTGACATTACAAACAGGCACTCCAATTTTATTTATTGGTATAGATATATATATATATATATATAAACATATTAGTGATGTAACGAATATTCGCATTCGCATTCGCACTCGCATTCGCGAAATTATTGCGAATATTTTGCGTGTATAATTTTTTTAAGTAGGTAATAATAGAGGTATAAGAAAATCCAATTCCATTAATTTCTTTTGTTTTTAATGCAATAAAAATAACTTAACCTCGTAATCACATTATCGGCCTTCACTTTATCAATTGGTATCATTTTTTTATTTAACTTTAGGTAATGAAACTTAACAATCAAACTTATAACAATTTAAAAAACAAAACTAAATAGTAAATGGCCTAAATGCAATGTAAACAAACAAAAATAATCTTCTATGATTTTTTACTATAATTAAAATCAAATAAAAGCTTAATATGAGTTGCTGTCATCATAATCACAGAGTGTTTATAGTATGTCTATATTATATAGTTTATAGTACTTATAGTAGGACATTCGCGAATGCGAATGTCAATGCGAATATCTGCTGCCAACATTCGCGAATGCAAATGCGAATGCGAATATTCAGTATAAACGTGTGGCAAATGACGTTGACCCTTTAACTTGGTGGAAAGTGAACAAAGAAAGATACGTTCTTCTGCTTCCTGTAGTACGGTATTATTTAGTTACATCACCAACGAGTGTCCCCGACGAGCGCATATTTAGTGGTGCTGGACTTACTTATACGCCACATGGAAACAGACTTGAAGCAAACAAGGCATCAAAACTACTATTTTTAAAGTTTAATATGGCACTACTGAGGTTCAATTATTAATATGAAAAATATATATAATTAACTGTTATTTTTTTTAAGGGAGAGAAGTATTTTTGTTTGAGAATCTATTTTTTTGTTTGTTTAGAGTTAGACTATTTAATAGTCTATTGTATAAGAATATAATTTTTGTTTGATAATTTACATACATATATACATATAATCACGCCTAAAGAGGAAAGGAAGTCTCTGCCTACCCCTATGGGAAAGCCCATAGGGGTAGGCAGCAAACAAGAATAAAATTGTCTTTTACTTTAATAAAGCTAAAAAATTTTATTGTTATTGGAACTTGTGACACAAAATTTTAATGCAATGAAACTAATAAAATTAAATTCTTCTATTAAACTTTTCTCTGTCTTTAGATATATTTTTAATATTTAAATTATCAAGATTGCGAGATAGGTACAAATGAGATCGTGACGACAATGAAGTATATGAAGTTGCGGGATATGATAGGGTGTCGGTCGAAATGCTGAGGGCTGGCGACGGGGTAGTGGTGAGTCAGTTGAACCACCTTTTCAGCTTGTGTTGGAGAAAGGGTCGAGTACCAGAAGACTGGTGCAAGGCTGTAATCGTGCCCTTATACAAGGGAAAAGGGTCGCAACAAGACTGCACCAATTACCACGGCATAAGCCTTCTCAGCGTCGTCGGAAAACTGTAGGCTAAGGTACTGATAGGGAGAGTTATAAAGAGACGGATGAAAGAATCTGGGATGTGCAAGCAGGATTCAGAAAGGGAATGGGATGTACGGATCAGGTCTTTTCCTTATGTTGCATAGCCGAAAAATTCTTGGCTAAAAACCAGAAGGTCTATTGTGCTTTC
The DNA here is from genome assembly GCA_032191425.1 of Lymantria dispar. NCBI lineage: Eukaryota > Metazoa > Arthropoda > Insecta > Lepidoptera > Erebidae > Lymantria > Lymantria dispar. Next base: position 28,007,634 of record CM063442.1, read on the forward strand.
GTGGCTTTGGAAAAGGCCTATTAATAGCCTGATTTAAAAGAGAGTGAATATGGACTGAGAATGAATGGGTTACTTATCAAATGTCTTCACTACGCTGACGATCAAGTTCTACTTGCTTCGTCGGTGAATGAGTTGCAAGAGATGGTAACAGCAGTACATGACGCTTTTGAAAGAAAAGGAATGAAAATTAATGTAAAGAAGACGAAAATTATGGTATTTGAAAAGGAAGAAGCTATGACGGACTGCAAGATACGTATAGAAGAGGAAATATTAGAACAAGTGCAAGAGTTTGTATATCTGGGATCTACATTTGCGTGAGATGGTAAATGTGAAAGTGATATTGAAAGAAGAGTGTGTAAGGGAAATATGGTGAATGGTGCTTTGCGCACCTTTATGGGCAGCCAAAGCCTGTCTAAGAAGGCTCGCTTAGCTGTGCATAGGGGAGTGCTTGTGCTAACTCTAATGTATGGAAGTCAGAGCTGGGTATGGCAGAAGAAGCACGAAAGTAGAATAAATGCTGTGGAAATGAGAGTGCTGAGGAGCATGATTGGCATGAAATTAAGTGATAGAATTAAAAACAGAGTGATTAGGGAACGTTGTGGAATGAATGTAGATGTAGTGACAAGGATTGAGAAAGTTATGTTAAGTTGGTTCGGCCATGTAGAGAAAATGAATAAAAGGAGACTAACAAGGAGAATTTATAAGGCGAATGTGAACGGAAGTGTTGGAAGGGGAAGACCGAGGCGGACGTTCCACAATCAAATCGGGGACGTTTTTAAGAAAGGCCAGGTTAAGAGTACCCTGAACCGAAGAACATGTATGAGGAGATTAATGAATGTGGACGAGGTGAAAGTGGTATGTCAAGGTCGTAGCAAGTGGAAAGAAGTGGTCTCTGCCTACCCCTATGGGCTTTCCCATAGGGGTAGGCAGCGTCCGGCCCTGGTCCTCGAGCACCTGGGACCACGCCTCAGGGGACTGTTCGACGCTTGTTTGGCGTCGGAGCAGTTCCCTGGGTGCTGGAAAGAGGGGAGGCTGGTTCTCCTGCCGAAGCCAGGATGGTCTCCTGCGTCGGCCTCGGCCTACAGGCCCATCGTGCTGCTCGATGATGCGGGCAAGCTGCTGGAGAGGGTGTTGGCTGCCCGCATCGAGTGGCACCTCGTGAGTCAGGGTCGGGCCCGATCTGTTGGACGCCCAGTTTGGTTTTCGGAGAGGGCGTTCGACGATCGCGGCCCTGCTGCGCCTCAAGGCCGTGGTGACGGAGGCCGTCACCGGCGGGGGAGTCCTATTGGCGGTGTCCCTGGACATCGCCAACGCCTTCAACAGTCTACCGTTCAGCTGCATCAGGAAGGGGCTGAGGTATCACGGGGTGCCCGTGTACCTCAGGCAGCTGGTGGCAGATTACTTGGAAGGGCGCAGCGTCCTCTACGTTAACCGAGTAGGGGACGTTGTGCGAACGCCCATGACGTGCGGTGTCCCACAGGGGTCGGTTCTGGGTCCAACCCTGTGGAACATCGGCTACGACTGGGCGTTGAGAGGAAGCCTCCCACCCGGGCTGGGCGTAATTTGCTACGCCGACGATACACTCGTCACAGCCCGGGGTGGGACACTAGAGGAGGCAGCACGCCTGGCAACTCTCGGCACCGAGGAGATTGTCAGGCGGATCGAAGCGTTGGGGTTGAGGGTGGCCCTGGAAAAGACGGAGGCCCTTTTGTTCCATGGCCTCCGTATCACCGGACCACCCGCCGGCGCTTCGATCACCGTGAAGTCGGTTACCATCAGCATCCAGGCCCACATGAAGTACTTGGGCCTGGTGCTCGACGGGCATTTTTGGTTCCGGGAGCATCTCCATCGACTTGTTCCTCGGCTTGTCGGCGCGGCGTCCGCCCTTTCGCGGCTGATGCCGAACGTGGGCGGACCCAGCGCTACGTGCCGACAGCTGTACGTGGGGGTGATCCGATCGATGGCCCTGTACGGCGCACCGGTGTGGGCGGGGTCCCTGACCATCCGGCTGAGGGCCCTCTTGAGGCGACCACAGAGGGTCGTGGCGATCAGGGCCATACGTGGTTACCGTACCGTGACGACGGAGGCAGCGTGCCTCCTGGCCGGAACCCCCCCGTGGGACCTGGAGGCGGAGATGCTCGCCGACATTTATCGGCGGGGGTCGGAGACGCGCGCCCGCAGCGGTATGGTCTCCATCAAAGAGATCACCGCCTGGCGGGTCAACGCCCGCCGGGAAGTCATTGCCCGTTGGGCAGTCCGGCTGGAGAGTTCTCGGTACGGTGTCAGGACCGTCGAGGCCTTCCGGCCGGTGCTGATGGAGTGGTGTGAGCGGATGCACGGGGTGCTTTCCTTCCGACTGGTGCAGGTGCTTACGGGGCACGGTTGCTTCGCGAAGTACCTGCACAAGATTGTCAGGAGGGAGAGCACACCGTCCTGCCACCACTGCAATTGCGACGAGGACACGGCGCAGCACACGCTCGAGGTGTGTGCTGCGTGGGAGGGGGAGCGCCGTGAACTCGTCGCGATTATCGATGCCGACCATCGCCAGGGAGATGCTCGACAGCGTCAGGAACTGGGACGCGGTCGCCGCCTTCTGTGAGGCCGTAATCTCACGGAAGGAGGCGGCCGATCGTGTGCGAGTAGAGTTCCTATTCGGCGACATGTTCCGCCGCCGGCGACTCGGGCGGCGTAGGCGCGAGTATCTGCGCCTAATGCCGCCCTAGCGGAGGCCGCGGGTGATCGGACCGGGGAATTGTCCGTTACCCGCAGAGAGGCTGACCGCGCGATGGCGACCGACGTCCCATGACGTCGAGAGGTGACGTTACCCGAAAGGGTATTCCGTCGGGCCGACCACTGACGACAAGTCACATCTGCTCCGGTGGTCGGCCCAACAACGAGGTGACGTGGGTACGGGTGGGTTGTGGGCCTTCGCGCCGTCCTTTCATCGCCCCGGACGGATTGGACCGCGCGTGCGCTTGCCATAGCCCACCCATAAAAAAAAAAAAAAAGAAATCAAACTCTCATTAAACAAAAAACAAAATCCGGTATGACCATTGATGATATCGTGCAGCTATAGGGAACGATCATTCGGCTGGTGGTGGTCGACAGCACATAAAAGATCACCGTGTGTTGAGTGTTAAGGTCACGCGATTAATTTTAACAAACATAATATCTATACACACTCACGCACACACACACACACACCCCACACAAACATATATATACATATACTCATATACATATACTCATACACACATATACATATATACACACACGCACACGTACATACATATACATGTAGGCATAGACCCATATTATGTCAATTTACAGCGCCTTCGTGCACACCTTGTTCGGGACTTTTCTAAACTTAGCTGTCCACATGTATGCTTGGAAAACTTATAAAGTTTCCTTTTGTTTTGCAAGCAAGTAATCCTTAAAATTATATTTGAAGCTTTTAATTGATTTTATATTGCGCATTGGAGGAGGTAAGTCATTCCAACAACGGGTTGCTGCAAACTTAAAACTGCCACGAAATGCCGCTGTTCTATGCCTTGGTGTTATTAGCATATAAGTTGACGCTCTGGTATTTTTTTTATTAAAATCTTTCGACCATGACAATTTACGATATATTCGGGTATACTCGGGTTTTTTTGACAAAATAATATCGAACAGAAGGGCAGCCAGATGTAGTTTCCTGCTAGCAGACATCTTCATTAGATTGCCCTTATTTAAAAATGGAGTAATGTGAGCCCGTGGAGGAATATGGTAGCAAAATCGTGCGCAAGCGTTTTGCACTCTCTGTATAAATTTTTCTATTTTTCCAAAAATACAGGTACCATACACAGTATCAGCATAATTTAACTTCGAAAGTATAAGTGTCTCACACAACAAGATACGCATCTCCACACTCACGTAATGACGAATTCGATATAGCAGTTTGAGTTGATAAAAACAATTCCGTACCGCTTCAACTACATGAGTCTCAAACCGCAACTGCCCATCAAAGATAACCCCTAGATTACCTCTAGTGTACCTAGAGTGCCTCTAGTACTTGTGCGACTGATCGACCATCGACCTTGATATCTATGTTTTGACATTTTTTTAACATGTTTCTACTACCCGCAACAAAAAACTTGGATTTGCCAGGGTTCAACAGCAAAGAATTTCTATCTGACCAGTCAGAAATCCTCTCCAGATCCTCATTAATTTTGTTTACAACATCATCTAAATTTTGTGGATAGAAAGAAAGATACAATTGCAGATCGTCTGCATAAAGGTGAAATTTTGAGTGAACCAGACAGTCAGTAATATCACATGTGTACAGGATAAAGAGGAGCGGTCCAAGGACGGAACCCTGAGGAACGCCTCTGTTAATAAGACTAGGGAGAGATGTTATATTACTACCATCCTTACTCTTTATTTGCACAAATTGCGATCTATTAGACAAATAGCTGTGAAACCATTTGATGGTATCTGTGTCACATCCATAGAATGCAAGCTTTGACAGAAGGAGTGAAATGTTGATGCTGTCGAAAGCACGTGAGTAGTCTAGAAGAACAAGCAGAGTTGTCATACCCCGATCTCTGTCTTCCAATATATTACTGACCACATCGAGAAGAGCAGTAGTCGTACTATGCTTTTGACGGAATCCTGATTGGGTTAGAGGTAGAATTTGGGGGGCGCGGCCGGAGCACCTCCTCGTGGTGCTCCCTGGTAACGACCATTTGGACGTCATGCGTCCATTTGGACGGCCAAGATTCCGGCAGGGGGGGGTCTCCGCGTGCGGCTCTGGTGGCAGAGCGCACGGCGGATCTGACCCGGGGCCAATGGGGCGGATGTGCAGCAGCAGCAGGGGGGTCAGGACCGGGGGTCTTCGGACCGCGGGGAAGAAAACCCCTATAAAAAATTACCCCAAATCTAAAGTTTGGCCACTCGGCGAGGTGATGTATAGGTGGTGGGTTAAGAAGCGCGCGCGAAAAAAAAAAAGCGTCCAGCCGCTAGAGTGGTAGTCAAGGCAAGACTTAAAAATGATCCAAATATGGCAGAGGTTCCAAACGACGTACCTACTCCAGAGGGTCCCGGCCACGCCGGGGAATCCCTCACTGTGCTGGTTTCTGAGCGCGAGAGGCGCACAGTCACCAGCACAGTCAGTCCCCAGTCGTATGGGAGAGGGACAACAGCTGCTATGTCTGCCGAGAGCCCGGCACAAGATCAGGAGGCTCACCGGGGGGAGGGGATTGAGGTTGAAGTGAAGGAGAAGAAAGAGGTGGAGAAGAAGAAGAAGAAGGGGAAGAAGAAGCAGAAGCGTACCGCCCAGGCGCGAGCCCGCATCGAGACCGCAAGGTGGAAGGCGTGGCGGGAGCGGCAGAAGGCGGCCGGTATGGCTACGTGCGACGAGGGTGGCAGCACTGCTGCTGCAGGGCCGTCGCGGAGGGGGGTGGCGTTGCTGCCCAACCATCGGAGGAGGAGACTGGGTCGACCACAGAGCTGTCGCTAGACGAGAGCGTCAGCGTCGACTGCAGCAGCGGACCCGAGGACGAGGGCGGCATTGCCGCAGAGCCGTCGCAGGATGAGGGCGGCAATGCCGCAGGGCCATCCGAAGGTCTGGAGTCGGACACGGCCTCAGAGATGGTCCTAACGGACGTGGGTGGAAGTGCCGCAGAGCCGTCTGCCGATGAAGACGGCGCTAAATGGACGCAGGTCGGTCGGAGTAGGGACGAGGGCGGTGGATGCGCCGCAGGTCCGTCCAGTAGGAGTAGGGGGACGATGGGCAGGCCGTCACTTGAGGGTGTAGGTAGCCCGTCGTCGAGTAGGGAGAAGAGGAAGGCTGCCGAGGAGGAGACCATCGCCACCACGGTAGGTACGAAGGAGAGGGAGGAGGCCCTCCGCCCAAGCGTCCGGAAGCGCCCCCTCAAGGGGCGCAGCTCGAACACCGACTCGGAGGGGAGCACCATCATGCCTCCTCCCAAAGTCCCGACCATGCCCCGTGGGCGCAGAGGTCGTGGATCGGCGAGGCCGGGGACTCCGGTTCTGGCAGGCCACAGTGGCGAGGTGGCGGCCCTACAGGCCACGAACGCCCGCCTTAATAAGGAGGTCTCCGGCTTGCGGGAACGCAACCGCAAGCTGGAGACGGAGTTGGAGGCGGTGCGACGGAAGAACCGCGGGTTGGCCAAGGAGATGGCCGACCTGCGGGCCCAGTTCGCGCGCCTGGCGCCGGCCGCGCCGCCGGTGCCGGCCTCGCCACCGAAACGGGCTGCGCCGGGGAGGGCGGGCCCGTCGTCTGCGCCCGTCGCGGCTGCTGCGCCGGCTGCACCCGTCGCGGCTTCGGCGCTTCCTCCCCTCGTCGTGGTCCCTCCGCCGGCTCGTGGCCGCGGGAGACCTCGGAAGGGGGAGGAGCCGCCGCCCGACGAGGTGCACGGCGTGTCGGAGTCGGCGGTACGCGGCATCCTTGCCCGAGTAGGGGTGATGGTGGATGCGCGTATCGCCGCCGTAGCGGCCAGGCTCCCGCCTGAGCCGCCCCTCCGACCGCCGCTCGCCGCGGACAAGGCGAGGCGGCCGCAAGCGTCAGCTCCCACCACGCTGCCCGCGTGGCAGGGTGGCCGCGTGGTGAGCTACGCTGCGGCCGCGGCCGGGCCCAAGGGGGCCAAGAAGGCCGGCAAGGTGCCGGCTCCCGCCAAGGTCGGGGCGCGGCCGGCGCCAGCGGCTGCACCGCAGGCGCCGGCCAGCGCGCGACCACTCCTGCTGTGCTCAGCGCTGCTGCCAGGCTCGAACAGGGCTGGCAGGTGGCTGAGCGGAGCAGGAAGGCACGCGGCCAGAAGCGGAGAGCGGCGGCCAAGAGTGCCGCCGTGGCCGCCGCTCCCCAGGCGGGAGCCGGCAGAAAGGGGAAGAAAAGGTCGCGCAGGGGCCTCAAGTCGCCGAAGACGGCCGCGGTGGTCATCACCGTGCTGCCTGAGGCGGCTGAGAGGGGCCTCAACTATGAGGCCGTCCTAAAACGCGCCCGGCGGGAGCTGGACGTCTCCGATATCGGGGGCGTCGAGGCGAGGACCCGCAAGGCCCGGACAGGGGCTCGAATACTCGAGTTCCCTGGGGCCGAGGGCGCGAAGACGGCCGATAGTTTGGCCACGATGTTGAGGGGGCTGTTCGGGCCGGAGGATGGTGTCCGAATCGCCAGGCCTGTCAAGTGCGCAGAGATGCGCCTGACGGGCTTGGACGATTCCGTGACGGTGGAGGACGTCCGGGAGGCCATTATGGCGCGTACCGGATGTGCCTCGGACACCGTCCGGATTGGCACCATCCGCACTGGTCCGGGCGGCGTCGGTGCTGCCTGGGTGCAGTGTCCGGTGGAGTCGGTCAAGCAATTGGCCGACTCAGGCAGGCTCCTCGTGGGCTGGAGCTCGGCGCGGGTAACCGTGCTAGAGCCCCGGCCCGCGAGGTGTTACAAATGCATGGCGGTCGGGCATACCCGACCGACATGCAAAAACTGCTTTGACTGCAGCGGGCTATGTTTCCGTTGCGGTCAGACCGGACACCAGGCGGCATCGTGCTCTGCGGTGCCCCACTGCCCCGCGTGTGCCGCTTCGTCGTCTGTGTCCATTGAGTGCAGACGTGTTTTTATTGCTCTGTGCCATTAAATTACTTTTTCGCGGCAAAAGTGCATTTTTGGTGTTTGTTTTTATTCGTGTGGTGTGTGCGTGTGTTCTCGGGGTCCCGGAGCTGTTCCGTGCGACCCGGAACGCCCCCGCAACGCGTAAAAAACGCTAACATTCCCGCGACTGTATTTTGTGTTTATGTGCGACAGTGACGATTTTTAGGTTTAAGTGTTCATCGGAGAGGACCGCTACTCGGTTAAGTACTTTGTTTTAGTTTTAGTTTAGTCTGTAGTTAGTTATTTTTAAGTTAATTAGGATATTTAGGTTTAATTATTTATAAAATTAATTATAGGGTAGAATTTTTTCCTTATTCATTCGGCTATTGTGACTGAAACTATAGACTAAAATTTTTGAGTGTATATAACGAAGTTTAGTGTAAATAGACAAATTTGGGTGGAGATAGCGGATATTTAGTGCAAATAGCATATATTTTGTGTATTAAGATATTGGACCAAGTGGGCGCCCTTAAATATGGCGGAAGATGACGAGGCTGCGGCCCGTCACCGGGAGTTCCTGCAGGAATTGGTGGAGCGGAAGGAGGAGGAATTAGAGGCCATTTTGGAGATGTCCGCCGAGGCGGGTTTCGCACCAAGGCAGTCGCTGGCGAGGACACCCCCCACCGGGCTCAGCACCCCCCTTACAAAACCCTTGAGCCCTGGATCCCTGCTGCAGGATCAACGTGAACAGCCGGGTATGAAGAGAACGCTGACTTCACCGGAGGAAATTCAGGAGGCCCTTCGCCGTAAAATCACCGGGAGACGAGTTGAGAGGACGGCAGCACCACCTATAGGAGGCATACTCCCTGGTGGTCCCCTGACACCAGCTCCCAAGAGCCCGGCACGGCCAACCATCATGCCGCCATTGCCACCCCGCAGCAATCCCATCGCCGTGGAGTTATTCCCGGAGGACGTCGTCGACCCCCTGGCCACTGCTTCGATCTCGCAGCTGGTATCCCTCGCAACGGGCTCCACCATGGGAATCATGGAGGCAGTGCGGGCGAAGAGCAGCCGGTTAAATAAGGAAGAGGTTGCTTCCATGGGAGCCCTCACAGAACGGGTGGTGTCGGTGGTCACCCATTTATCCCTCCGGCTAATGGAGGCTGAAAAGAAATTAGCCACTGCCAGCAGTACCGCTCCCACCAGGGAAGGGCTACAAGTGGCCGCCGGCCCACCGGTCACGTATGCGGACAGACTACGAATGGGTGCAAGGAGCACTCCGAAACCAGTACCTGGAGGGCCCACCTTGGCCATATACCCGGTGGAGAAAGATGGGGTCCTCAAGACTGCGGAGGATACCAAGGCCTTCCTCCAGAAGACCATCAACCCTACGGCGCTGGGTATTCAGGTGTCGAGGTTGCGGCGCGTAGGCAATGCGGGAGTGGTTGTGCAAACAACCACAGCAGACGCCGCGGATAAGATTAAGGGGGCACTCCCGCCCACAGTGCGTGTTACTGAGCCTCAAGCTCGAAAGCCATTGGTCGCGATTGTCAATGTAGAGGGCGACATGGAAGGGAGGGAACTGCTAAACGCTGTCTATGCCCAAAACATCGGGAAGGCCACGGATATCACAGAAGGTCAATTCAAGCAGGACTGCAGAGTGGCCTTCAGGAAGACTCGGCAAGGCAGCAGTAGGTCCACCCACGTACTGGAGTGCACCCCTGCCATCAGGGACGCGTTCATTGCGACTGAGCGCGTCTATGTAGACTGGGAGAGGTATCTGGTCCGCGATTACGTGGACATTATTTGCTGCCTGAAATGCCACGGTTACGGCCACCCCGCGAAGTACTGTAAGGCGAAGACCGACGTCTGCGGACGGTGTACCGAACCAGGGCACCGCGCCAAGGACTGCCCCCTGCAGGAACCAGATATGAAGAAGTGCGCAACATGCAGGGGGGCAGGCAAGCCCTATGAGGGCCATCGCACCATGGCATTGGAGTGCCCAGCCCGTAGGTACGCTGAGAACAAGGCAATTAGCATGGTCAATTATGGCTAGCCACACCCAAAACCATGTGGAGGAGACTTCGACTAAAATACGCGTGAGGCTGGGCCAGCTGAATCTGGCTGGATCGGAGGTGGCCACCAAAGAGCTGCAGAGATTAACAAAGGAGCAAGACTTGGAAGCCGTCCTGCTACAGGAACAGCACTCGGCCGTACCGCCTGGTACAATCCAAACCGGTGCGCACCCCAAAGCGGCCATCTATTTACCCCGCCGCGACATCAGCTGCCTTTTATTGCACGAGTACTCGGATGAACACCAAGTGGTGGTCCACCTTCCATCGTGGGATCTGTACCTAGTCTCCGCGTATTTTCAGTACAACGCTGACATAGGTATTCACCTGCGTCGACTTGAAGAGGCCTTGGAGGCCCTACGCGGAAAAAGGGTACTAGTGGGGGTGGACAGTAACGCGCACTCCCCGTTGTGGTTCTGCGAGGAGCGTCATTACGTCGGCAGGGGTCACGAGGTCACCCGCAAGCGCCAGATGATGGAAGACTTTATCCTGGCACGGGACCTCGTGATCCACAATCGCTTGGGTCAGTCAGCCATGGACCTTCTCTACGGTCAACGGGGAGTCGAACGTCGATCTCACGTTGTCCACCCGAAGTGTTCCTGTATGCGACTGGCAAGTGCTCGAAGACGTCAGCGTCAGCGATCACCGGCTAATTGCCTTCACTGTGGGTGGCGGACGGGGGTGCCCGACTAGCTTGTGTGCAGGGCCGTCGATAGAGCTGATGAGGTTTCGGGACCGAGGGGCAGGCTGGGCCAGGTTTCGAGAGGGGATCCACGAGAGAGTGGGGGGATTAAACTTTGGGCTGCCCGCAGACGACCTCTGCTCGTCCTTTCAGGCCATGATTTTACGAGTAGCGCGGTCAACCCTGGGTACCGTGGGCAGTACCCGTGATACGAATGGTGGTCGCCAGATCTCGACAAACTGCGGAAGGCGTATTCTTGTTGTCGTAGGAGATATAGGGGATGTAAAGGTACTGGTGGTTATGCCGAAGATGCGGCTCGAGCTGATATGTGTAGGGCCCGCCGCACCTACAGATCTGCTATGGAACAGGCAGAACTCAGGCACCTTAGGGACTTCGCGAATAGTGCTAATGAAGACCCTTGGGGTGCGGCATACCGCCTAGCCACCGGCCGGGTACGGCCGCCCTCCAACGTGGTCCACGGAATTGTGTACGGAGGTAGTGCTAAAGGTGATTTTCGGGGTGCAGTTAAAGATCTCTTGTGTGCACTCTGCCCTGATGACTCGTTATCGCTAGACACTGATTATCATAGACAGGTTAGGTTCATGGCTGTGTTTGCGCCATCAACAAGGGACGTGCGACCGCTTACGGAAGCCTCGCTGGGGGACATAGTGCGGGCGCTGCCTAACACGGCGCCGGGGGCTGATGGGATTACCGCGCGCATGCTGCGTCACATTTGGTGCGCAGCATCGTCCAAGTTGACGCTTATCATGGGCAAATGCGTTTGCGAAGGCACCTTTCCAGCCGTTTGGAAGATTGGTAGACTACTTGCTGTGCCTAAGGGCAACGACAGACCCCTATCCGACCCGAAGGCCTACCGTCCTATAACAATGTTACCCGTGCTGGGAAAATTGTTAGAACGTGTAATGTTGAAGTGCGCGCCGGGGATTACGAGGGGCATCTCGATCTCACAGCATGGATTTACGCTGGGGAGTCTATATATACGTCTATAGCCTTGCTGAGTATCACTAGCGCGGCGAAATCTGCCGACACCAAATACCTGCAGGCCATTTTCTTGGATATCTCGGGGGCCTTCGATAACGCCTGGTGGCCCATGATCCTGCTGAAGGTGAAGGCCAGGGGATGCCCGGGCAATATCTATCGGATGCTGTCTGGGTACTTCGCTGGTCGGCGGGTCAGTATGGGTGCGGGCCACCAGGTTGTATGGAAGACTTCCACAATGGGATGTCCGCAGGGTTCGGTCTTGGGTCCGGCTCTGTGGAACGTGCTTATGGATGACTTGCTTCGGCTGCCGCTTCCGGGGGGGACCAGTATGGTGGCGTACGCCGACGACTTGACCATCTTAGTCGGTGCAAATTCCAGGGCGGGCATAGAGGCCAGCGCGGCTGCCACTTTACAGGCAGTTGGAGAGTGGGGAGCCCGTAATAGGTTGGAGTTCTCCCCAAGCAAGTCAGCCAGTATGACGCTGAGGGGACGACTCCAGCGGCCCCCCACAATACGCCTTGGGGGTCGCCCGATAAGGGACGTCAAGACGGCCACGATATTGGGGGTGGTGCTGGATACAAGTCTGTCCTTCACGCAGCATGCGTACTCGATCGGTGAGCGGGGAGCACATTGCTTCGGCAAAGTCTCCCGTATCTCGGCGTCGAGTTGGGGGATCCGCTACAAGGCCCTTAAGACCTTGTACCGCGGAACATACGTGGCGACGATTACGTATGCGGCTGATGTATGGTTTCACAGAGCCGGACTGTACGCGGTTAAGAGCGCGATGTTACGCTCGCAGAGGGCAGCGCTCGTTTTACTCACCAAGGCGTACCGTACGACTAGTACGGCTGCCCTGCCGGTCATTGGCGGCGTGCTGCCTGCTGACCTGGAGGTCATCCGTGCTGGTCGTGCAGCGGCGGCGCGTCAGAACGCGACTGGGCGGGAATACCGAGGTAGGAGGAGGGCTATATGGGCGGATGTCGTAGCCCAGTGGCAAGAAAGATGGGATCGCGAGGATAAGGGGAGGGAAACGTATCGGTTTTTCCCGGACGTGGCGGCTCGGCTCAAGGCCACTTGGGTGGAGCCGGACTATGAGACCTCCCAGCTGTTGGGGGGACATGGGTGTTTCATGAGCATGGTGTGCACATGTATCTCGATGATTCGGCCTGTATGACCAAGATGTCGAAAAGGCCATGGGTGGTTGGAGGGATTTGCCCCGCGTGTGCGGCAGGCAATAGGCCTGCCAAACACCGCATGGGCTCTGGGGACTGCAAACCCCCGAAGGGGTGGGACGGCCCATCGACCGGGCCAGTCCCCGCTCCGAGCGCGGCCCGATCGCCCGTCAGCGCGGAGGAGGTGACGATGGATACGGACCGTTAATGGACCCCGTATCCATTCGTCTCCTCCAGGCCAACCTCACCCACACCGCCGGTGCGCAGGACGTGTTCCTGCAAGCCATGGCGGAGTGGTTGATAGGAGTAGCCGTAGCCGCGGAGCCGTACGTGGTGCCCGACCGGCCTAACTGGTTGGGTAGCACCGATGGCACCGTGGCAATCGTCGCCTCCACGTCGTGGCCTTCGTCGCCTCTGACCCTTAGGGACAGGGGCGTCGGATACGTCGCGGCGGACTGGCGGGAGATTACGCTCCTCGGAGTCTATCTCTCCCCTAACTGGAGTGTGACCGATTTCGAGGCCTCCCTCACCATCATGGAGGCCTCGTTACGGCGAATGGCATCGCGCCAGGTCTTCGTCTTGGGGGACTTCAACGCCAAGTCCGTGGCGTGGAGGTCTCCCCGGACGAACGACCGAGGACGGGCGATCGAGGAGTGGGCGGCGGCATTGGGTCTCTGTTTGCTGAACAGGGGCTCGGTGCATACGTGCGTGCGACAACGGGGCGGGTCGATAGTGGACCTTTCGTTCGCTAGCCCCGAGGTCGCCGCACGCGTGGGGAGCTGGCGCGTCGTGGAGGAGGTGGAGACCTTGTCGGACCACCGGTATATCCGGATGGAGGTCTCCCCGGTAATCCCGACGCCCAGCAGGGGTCACGGGGCGGATGGACGTTCTGCGAGATGGGAGTGGCGGTGGCGCGCATGTGCGCAAAGTCCACCGCCCCCGGGCCCGACGGTGTTCCTAACCGCGTGTTGGGCCTGGTCCTCGACCACCTGGGTCCCCGCCTCAGGGAGCTGTTCGACGCGTGTTTAGCGTCCGAACGGTTCCCTGGGTGCTGGAAGGAGGGAAGGCTGGTGCTCCTGCCGAAGCCGGGACGGTCTCCGGGGTCGCCTTCGGCCTACAGGCCTATCGTGCTGCTCGATGACACGGGCAAGCTACTGGAGAGGGTGGTAGCTGCCCGCATCGAGCGGCACCTCGTCGGCATGGGGCCCGATCTGTCGGACGCCCAGTTTGGGTTTAGGAGGGGTCGTTCGACGATCGCGCCTCTGTTGCGCCTGAGGGCCGTGGCGACTGAGGCCGTCACCGGTGGGGGAGTGCTGTTGGCGGTGTCCCTAGACATCGCCAACGCATTCAATACTCTGCCATTCAGCTGCAACAGGGAGGCGCTCCGGTATCACGGAGTGCCAGCTTACCTGAGGCGGCTAGTGGCAGACTATTTGGTGGGGCGCAGCGTCCTCTGTACCAACCGAGCAGGGGACGTTGTGCGAACGCCCATGACGTGCGGTGTCCCACAGGGGTCGGTCCTCGGACCCACCCTGTGGAACATCGGCTACGACTGGGCGTTGCGGGGGCGCCTCCCGCCCGGGCTGGGCGTGATTTGTTACGCCGACGACACGCTCGTCACAGCCCGCGGTGGGACGCTAGAAGAGGCGGTAAGCCTGGCGACCTATGGCACCGATGAGGTCGTCAGGCGGATCGAGGCGCTGGGGTTGAGGGTCGCCCTGGACAAGACGGAGGCCCTCTTGTTCCATGGGCGCCTTATGAGCCCTCCCATCGGCGTCTCGATCACCGTCCGATCGGTTGACATCAGCATCCGGGCCCATATGAGGTACTTGGGCCTGGTGCTCGACGGGCAATGGTGGTACCGAGAGCATTGCCGCAGGCTCGCTCCGCGGCTCGTCGGCGCGGCGTCCGCCCTATCGTGGCTTATGCCGAACGTGGGCGGACCGAGCGCTACGTGCCGACGGCTGTACAAGGGGGTCATCCGGTCGATGGCCCTGTACAGCGCACCGGTGTGGGCGGGGTCCTTGACCGTCCGACTTAGGGCCCTTCTGTGGCGACCACAGAGGGTCATGGCGGTCAGGGCCATCCGCGGATACCGCACGGTGGCGACGGAGGCAGCGTGCCTGTTGGCCGGGACTCCCCCGTGGGACCTGGAGGCGGAAATGCTCGCCGAGTTGTATCGGCGGGTGTCGGGGGTGCGCGGGGAGGGCGGTGTGATCTCGTTAAAGGATCTCACCGCCTGGCGTGTCGACGCCCGCCGAGACGTCATTGCCCGTTGGGCAGTCTGGCTGGAGAGGCCTCGGTTCGGGGTGCGAACCGTGGAGGCCTTCCGGCCGGTGCTGATGCAGTGGTTGGAAAGGCGGCACGGGGTGCTCTCCTTCCGACTAGTGCAGGTGTTGACGGGGCACGGGAGCTTCGGCAAATACCTGCACAGGGTCGTAAGGAGGGAGAGTACACCGTCCTGCCACCACTGCGATTGCGATGAGGACACGGCGCGCCACACGCTCGAGGCCTGCGCGGCTTGGGCAGTGCAGCACCGTGAACTCGTCGCAATCATCGGTGTCGACCTGACGCTGCCGGCCATCGCTAGGGCGATGGTCGACAGCGTCGGGAACTGGGACGCGGTCGCAGCCTTCTGCGAGACAGTGATCTCGCAGAAGGAGGCGGCGGATCGTCTGCGCGTGGAGCGCAGCCTCGATGAGGAGATCCGCCGCCGGCGACTGGGGCGGCGCAGGCGCAACTATTTGCGCCTCATGCCGCCCTAGCCGAGGCCGCGGGTGACGCGACCGGGGATTAGTCCGTCACCCGCCGAGAGGCCGACCGCGTGAGGAAAGACCGACGTCCTTCCCGAGGGGGGGACGTCGGTCGATGGGAGGGTACCCCGCGTAGGGGGTATTCCGTCGGGCCGACCACTGACGACAAGTAAACCTGCTCCGGTGGTCGGCCCAATGACTAAGGCGAGGTGGTTTTCGGGTGGGTTGCGGGAGTTGCGTGCTTAAGCCCCTCTGTCGCCCCGGACGGAGTGGTGCGGAGGCGCGCCGACCGCGACCCACTCAAAAAAAAAAAAAAAAAGGTAGAATTTGAAACCGCTCGAGATATGTCCTAAACTGGTTGCAGACAATTTTTTCGAGAACCTTGGAGAGACACGGCAACAAGCTAATTGGGCGTATACCCTTAGCACTGGTTGGATGTGGAATTTTGGGGATTGGTTGGACGTTCAATAGAGTCAGTATGATACGAGGTGGCTCGTTAATAATTTTAAACAAAATGATGAAATTTAAGGAAAAAAATTATATTGTGAGGTTCTCTATTGAACGTGTTATTGAAATTGCCTGTATTGAGTCTGAGCAGTTCATAGTTGTGTGCGTATACAAACCTCCATGTTCACCATATAATGATTTTGAGAGACAGTTGGAGGATATTGTGTTCAAAATCTCTGCCAGTAATAAACTCTTGTGATCTGTGGTGATTTTAAAAAATAATATTACACAAAAATTAATAATTTTTAATAACTTTGATGAAATCTTATAATTTGTATAATGCTTTCTTAGAACCTACTAGGATAACTGCTGGGAGTGCAACTTGTATAGATAATGTCTTTATAAATGCTAAGCCAATTAGTAAATACATCTTAAACACACTGGATTCAGATCACTGTGGACAACTTGTTGTACTGCCTCGAACTAATAGGATTCAACGAGAAAGTGTTACCTTTATTCCTATGAATGTCAGCCGTTTAGAAAACTTTAGAGACAACCTGAGTATGAGAGTGCCGCTGTTGCCTATTCATGATAACCCAGATGAGTTATATACATCTCTATCTCACATAATCAATACTGAATTTAATAAAATACTGAATTTAATAAAATATTCAAACCCAAAATATTGACTTTTGGGGTTCCTGCTGGTTTTAGTGAATGGGCTACTCCTGGTATTTACAAAAGCAGAAAAAGGTTATATGATCTTTATCATGAAAAATCTTATAACCATTATCCAGTATTTTTAGAATATGTAAAGAACTATTCCAAAATATTTAAATGTGCCTGTTCCCGTGCAAAATCTATTTATCTGAGAAATAAAATTAAAAAATCTGGTGATATAATTAAAGTGACTTGTAATGTGATAAATAGTGAAACTGGTAGGAATACTGCACGCAAGAAAGACTTTAGTTTAAAGATAGGTGATAAGAATGTGAAAGTAGATAAAGAAGTGGCGGCTGAATTTGAAACCCATTTCACAAATGTGCCTGTACTGATTACAAAATCATTAGTGTCATCTCCTATTATAGCTGAATCGCTCCTTAAGCAATGTATTGTAAAATGCGACACAACCTTTGAATTTTCAGATGTCACTGTGAAAGATATTTTACGCTCTTTTAAATCCCTTAATATTAAAAAAAACAGTTGATCTGTGGGGTTTATCAGTAAAGACAGTTAATTATATAATTAATATTATTGCCCCCCACTTGACTTCTGTGTTTAATGGTTGTGTTGCTCGAGGTGTGTTTCCTGAAAATGAGTAGAGTAATTCCTTTGTTTAAATCGGGTAGTATGTCAGATGTTAATAATTTTCGACCGATATCCATACTACCTACACTTAGTAAAGTATTTGAGAAAATTATACTTGTTCAGATGTTGAGTTATTTTAACAACCATGGTATTTTTCATAAAAATCAATTTGGTTTTACTAAGAATTGCTCTACTATTGATGCGGGTGTAGAATTATTAAAAAACATTTTCTCAGCCTGGGAGGAATCGCACGAGGCTTTGGGCATCTTTTGCGATTTATCTAAGGCATTTGATTGCGTAAACCACGAAACTCTCATCAAGAAATTACACCACTATGGGATCAGGAAAAACGCTCTGGAACTTATAATTTCCTACCTAAGCAACAGAATTCAGAGAGTCGATGTTAACGGTGCACGATCATCTGGTTCTGTTATCAAAATGGGCGTTCCGCAAGGGTCAATACTGGGGCCATTTCTGTTCCTTGTATATATCAATGACTTACCCTATTATGTAGGGGACAATCAAAACATTGTGTGGTTCGCAGATGATACCTCTTTACTGTTTAAAATTAAGCGACAAATGCTCATGCAAATGACGATGTGAACAATGCACTGTCTAACGTTGTTCATTGGTTTCATTCTAATAATTTAGTTCTAAATGAGACAAAAACTAAATGTATTAAATTTACTACTCCCAATGTGAGACAAGTGGAAACCAATGTTCAAATGAATGGGGTGGCTCTGGATCTTGTGGAATCAACCACCTTTTTAGGCATCACTATAGATAATAGACTCCAATGGGGGCCTCATATTGAGAAACTGTCAAATAGGCTCAGCTCAGCGGCTTATGCGGTAAAAAAAATTCGCGCGTTAACCGATGTTGAAACAGCCAGAATAGTTTATTTCGCATACTTTCATAGTCTCATGTCATACGGCATATTACTTTGGGGCTGCTCCGCGGAATTGAATAGAATTTTTATTCTACAAAAAAGGGCGGTCCGCGCGATATATAATTTAGGCCCAAGAGTGTCACTAAGAGAGAAATTTAAAGAGATAAATATTCTGACTGTTATATCTCAATATATATACGAGAATGTATTTTATGTAAAGAAAAATATCGGTAACTTTGAAAAATATAGTGACATTCATCATGTAAATACTCGGAATAAGGATAAATTAGTTGTACACAGTACTCGTCTTCAACGAGTTAACAGATCCTTCATGGGGCAATGTATACGCTTCTACAACAAATTACCTATTAATATTCGAGATATGCCAATTAATAAGTTTAAAAAAGCAATCAAGAGTAGATTTTGTAGAAAAGGTTATTATAAAATCTCGGATTATCTTGATGATAATACAGACTGGTTATGAGCAGCTCCTCATTCAGGCATTTTCTCATTATTTCAAAAGGTGTTACATACATGTTTATTCTGTTGCTGTTAATATAATTGTAAAGCGTAGCGTGTTTTGCCAAACGAATTTGTTATTTAATCTGTGTTTTATGTTTGTGGCCCATGGTATTGGTCATGCTCACTGAAGGGTCTGCTTGCGGTAGCTACGAGGAGCGGGTCACTCTCTTCCCTCCATTGTGGTTGAGGGGAGTGATGGCTGCTCTAGTGGTTAACTCGTGATCGGGTGCCGCTTGCGGGATCTGGTCCAGCCATGGTACTTTTTCGTTATATTTAATAACTGTATTATATGATGGTTCGAAAGGCATCACACTGGAGCTATTAATAGACATGTTGTTGTATATTATCTTATTAAAAAAAAAATAGTAAATGAAATAAAAAGAAGACAAGCCCACTGAGTTTCTTGCCGGATCTTCTCAGTGCGGTCGCGTTCCGATCCGGTAGTAGTGTAAGGTAAAAGGTAAAAAGTGACCATATGTAAGTGCCCCCGCGGGGTTTATGCATAATAAAGTATTTGAATTTGAATTTATTGCCATTTTCCACAGTCTAGGAAACGTGGCAGTCATCAGTGATTTGTTTATGATGGATGTAATTGCTCGGAGAGAATTAGGAAGCGTCATTATCAGCATGTTCAATGAGATATAATCGGCACCCAAGGCGTTTGATTTGAGGCTACAGAGAATGTTAGATACGTCCACATCAGTCACCGTACGAAGCCGAAATGTATTTGAACTAAAACGGTTAAATTCAAAATACGTTAATTCTGATATTGTAACAGAATCTTTACCAGGTATGTTCAGAAAATATTGATTAAGAGTATCGGGGTCATTACAGAGATATGGCAGCTCAAGCTCAGATTTCTTTGTTATAGATATGGTAGACTTCAATTGTTTCCATAATCGTTTCGGTTGGTCTATATTTTTATTTATGTATGTATTAAAGTAGGCCTGCTTTTCGCGATCAATTGCAGCTCGAACCAGCTATTTAAGATCTTTATATAAGTTAAAAGAACGTTCGCATCTACTAGATTTACAACGAGCATGCGCAGTGTCTCGCAAGTTCATCATTAACTTAACCGTTTCGGTGATCCAGGGATGGGACTTATTGTTAACTAAAACTTTTTTATAATGTGCATGTAGATCAAATAAAGTTAAAATGTACGTATTAAAAAGATCCACCATGACATCCACGTCCTCGAATTTTTTCAATGTCATTCCAATTAATTTTGTTTATGTCACTGTTATAGATGTCGATCAAAATATCTTTTAATGGGCGGTAGGTAACCCAGAGTGGTGTAGGCTTTTCTATTTTAAAATTAAACTTTACAGATATCATTGCATGGTGACCTAACTCAGGGGTATGTGAAACTGTTACAGCACCTACATTAGCATCAGTGAACACAACATCTAGTAGTGTCTCACTGTGATCCGTAAACTAGGTCGGCTCGTCAATTATTTGTTTCAAACCAGAATATTCGAGAAAGTTTTGAAGCAGTTTAGTTTTGCTATCGGATTGGTCAAGAATATTGATATTAAAGTCGCCAAGAATAATAATTTTATCAACATTAGGAAAGGAGGTAAGAGACTCGGTAATTGCGTCTACAAAAGTGCTTACATCGAACCATGGAGGTCTATAGGCTGTACCAATAATGACGGAGCACGCGTTGATACTGAGCCGCAGCCACATCTGTTCGACGAGCGGCGCGTAGGGGTGTTGTAAGGTGCGTAGGCCCCGTCACACATAGTGATACTGAGCCGCAGCCACATCTGTTCGACGAGCGGCGCGTAGGGGTGTTGTAAGGTGCGTAGGCCCCGTCGCACATAGAAGCCCACGCCCTAGCCGCGGCCACCACGCACTCCAGTAGGTCGCGGAACGTGACGCAGTCGATAGTTGGCTAACGACGGCGCACGACCCTCCTCGCCTTCTCTAAGCCACGTCTCATTAATTGCCACAATATCTACGTCGTGATTTTCCATAGCTATAACGAACTCCTTATGTCGTGTACCAAGTGATCCAGCATTAAATAAACCAACATTAAGTTTTTTTGTTTTATGCATTGTAAAGATTATAATAAACATGAAAGGTACTAATCGGAATAATTATTTTCTCGATATAATTGTACACTTGTGATATGCTTAATTGAATTATGATTAAGTTAATTTTATTACAATAAGATACAAAATAAATTATATATACTAGGTTGCATTTATATAAATAATCAAAAAATAAATATAAAATTATCAATATAGGACCTCCAGTGAAGAAATAATAAAAGCGGCCTAAAAAATAATATAAGGTCAAAACATTTGTTAAGCTTATAAGACACGGCATAGATATAACATATTTATAGTCAATAATCCACATAACAACGGTTTCAGTTGACAAACAAACATACTTAAATGATAATAACAAACATAATACATAATAACAAATATAGCATATAACCAAGTGAATATTAATCATCAGAAGCCGTAACGTATTAAGGGTGTAGATCGTGAAAATCACCGAAAAGAGTGTTACGATTTTTCATATATAAACTATTTACATATGATTGATATCAATGATAATTTGTATATATTACAATCAAAGACCAATAAGTATGTTCATGCTTATATTAAACTCTTAAACCTAATAGTTGTTATATAATAAACGTCAACAAACGCACAAAATTGAGTAAAAATGCAAAAACATGACTTCGTATTTTTCAGATTTAACCCCATAAATCAACACAAATTGATTAAAAGAAACACTTTTTGAACACTGAAGAAACCAATAAGTATAGCTGTATACTTCTTTTTATACCTTTACAAACAAAGACTTCCTCTTTTAAAGCCCTAAAATCTAGATATATTTTAAGGTAAAATTTTCATACACAAATGTATGGGATAATGCGTTCGTTTCATTCGTGCAATCTCGGTGGTCACTACGGCAGTTCCTTTCTGTACGTGGACGCGACACCACGCTTGTCGTCTGCAGACAGCAGAATTACGTATTGTGAATTTGTGTTTTTTGTAAAAAACTGTAAGTATAAAATTTTTATAATTAATTTATTTTCAGTTAGTAGAAAGTATCGATATAATGAATGTCTGAAAGAAAACCATGATGGAACTAGATATAAATCGTAAAAAATACAATATCTACACTAATAGGTATTATAAAGAGGAAAGATTTGGATTTTTGTATGTAACGAATAAACTCAAAAAGTACTGGACCGATTTTAATAATTCTTTTATCATTCGAAAGCTACATTATCACTGAGTAACATAGGCTATTTTTTTCGCAGGACTGATTGAATTTGAGTGTCATGCCAGGGAAAAGAAAGTTTTGTACGCATTATAAAAATATGAAAGCCAAAAGATCTCGGAATAAAATGTAAGTTCCTCCCTACTTATTTATTATCGCATTTGAACAGGGTACATTACAAAGCTAATACAATATGTCATATGATTTAGATCGCCCGATTCAGACATATACCTACAATAACATGTAAATATTGGTTTGTATTATCTATATCTATACTGATAAATAAAATTGAAGTATCTGTATGTAATATCAAAATAATAGGATTTTTTTAAAAAAAAAAGGCGATACGGAGTTCGCCGGGTCGGCTAGTATTGTCTAAATATCAAATTGTGGAAGTAGGTAGGCGACAGCGCAACTTTGTCGACATACCTATACCGCCAAACAGACGCGAGGCGCCTAGCGTCTGGCTTAGGGTTGTACAAAATAAATAAAAAGTGGATAATATTGATGAATAATATTTCCAGTATTGAAAATAAAGAAAACCTTGGGGCCGAGACTCTGAGCAACAATGCTACGCGCTGTATAGAGGTAAGTTGTTATACGTAATTCTTGTAGACTTGTTACATAAATAAACAAACTACTTAGTTAGTGATGGGCGAAGACAAAATCTCAATACCTACCTATAGATTTTTTCTTGCAATATTTATTATTTTCATCGAGAGACATACACCTTAGTACCGAAATACTTCTCAATTACTTTCTCAAAAGAAAATTTACGTTCAAATAGGTGACGTCATAAAAAAACAATACGTAATGCGTAAAGAAATTATAATTTCTATTCATCAGGAACCTAATATTGTATTAATTCTTTTGCATTTTTTTAAATTTTTAATTATTTTTTATAAAAAAAATCAAGCCATTATCTTTCTTTACAGTAACTAGTTATTGAAAACGACCAAGAGGGAAAGGTGGATGAAATGGAAGTTGGGCGTAGAGTTGTAGACGTTTCTTTTTTTTTTAAAGCTCTTCAGGCCATAGGGGACCACGGTCCAATGGATTGTAAGTTAAGTTACCTCAGTATAATAGGTGAAGTAAAAGTTGGTCTGGACTCAAAACTCATCATGAAATGTAGTATGTGTAGTATGAAATTTACTGTGTGTTTGATTGAAAAGAAAGAAGATAGAATGGAAGTGAATCATCAAATTGTATCTGGTACCATATCATCTGGTGGGAGCTACTATCAGTTAAAAACATTAACTGCCGCAGTAGCCCTACCAATCATGTCACCTTCATTATACAATGAAATTAATAATACGGTTTGCGATTGGTGGGAAAAGACAGCAGCACATTCCATGGCAGAAGCTGTCAAGGAAGAAGCGGAGTACGCAGTGTCTATAGGTAGTGTTGATAAAAATGGTACACCATTAATATCTGTTGCTGTTGACGGTTGTTGGAGCAAGAGATCTTATGGTAAGAATTTTTCCGCCTTGTCCGGCGCAGCTGCGATAATTGGCATTAAAACTAATAAAGTATTGTTTTTTGGAGTTAAAAATAAATACTGCGTAGTTTGTGCACGAGCCGCAAAGAACGACAGTCAGCCCTCGGAACACCGTTGTTTCAAGAATTATTCGGGATCATCTACCGGTATGGAATCGACCATAATAGTTGAGGGGTTTAAACGTTCCATTGTTGATCACGGTGTAATTTATAATAAATTTGTAGCAGACGGCGATTCCAGTACTTATAAAAAAATATTAGATTCGCGACCGTACGGTAATTTAACAGTAGAGAAAATTGAATGCAAAAATCATCTTTTACGAAACTACTGCAATAGCTTGGAGAAACTGTCGAAAGACACTAAGTATCCTTGCGAATTGCGGAAATTCCTAAAAGAAAGGTATTTGCGTTTAAGAACGGGTGTAAAATGCGCTATTAAATATTGGGGCGATCAAAATCAGTCACTCGAAGAAAAAATAAAAAATCTTAGTGAAGATATCCTAAATGGTCCACAACACGTATTTGGTAATCACCAATATTGCAAGGAGTATTTCTGTAGACCTGATATTCGTCGAATAGAACCTGTTGGGTTGCTTCCAGCAATTGTTGGATGCGGATTAATGGACGCGGTACACATTTTAAGTAAAAGACTGTCATATCATTCTAGAAGTTTAATTCATAATTGTACAAGTAATATAGTTGAAAGTTTTAACGCAGTGATTGCCAAATTAGTAGGGGGTAAGCGTGTAAATTATTCTTCCCGTGGTTCTTATGCGGGCCGATGCGCAGCTGCTGTTGTGTCTTTTAATACAGGATCGATTCATAGTAAAACTCATGAAGTAATATTTAAATCTAGTCCTAATCCGTTGATCGCGAAAGTGAAAAATTGTAATCGTAGAATCCGTTTAATTGCTAAACCTAAATTAAGATTGAAAAAGAGCCACAGCGCTGTATCGAAAGACGCTCACTATGGACCAAACTGCGAAAAACCTGATCTGAGTCCAGAATTATATGAGAAAGCCAAGTCATCTTTTTTAGCCGATTTAAAGTTGTCTTGTGCTGATAGAGAGGAGCTTGAAAGGTCGACCCATTTGCAAAGAAGTAGTTCTGAGTGGATGAGTACAAGGAGAAAATGACTAACCTCATCATCGTTCGGGGAAGTTTGTAAAAAACGAGAGAGCACAAGTTGTGCTGTTCTTGTTCGTAAAATCGTTTATGGTAGTAATATCGCCAGTTTGCCTGCTGTACGGTACGGTATCGAAAACGAAGCAACCGCAATTAAACAGTTAGAAATTCAAGAGAATATTAGTATACAAGGTTGCGGTTTGTTCGTCGACGATCAATATGAATTTCTTGGTACTACACCAGATGGCATTTATGCAAACGGTTTAATTGAAATTAAGTGCCCACATTCTTTAGCTGGTGATGACTCTTGATGAAGCAATGGCCTGTAGGCCACCCACATACATATTCATACACACACGCATATATACACAAATACATAAATATACATTATATATTACACATACACATATCCCTAAGATTAAGTTTATTTACAATATATAATTTTATATAAAACAATAATACATTCGTCGATGTCGTGTACGGCTGCACTTTGCTCCCGTCACTAACAATGCAACAGGTGGTTGCATACCGCCGCCGGCGCAGCGATCGAGTGAAGTTAGTCCGCTTACCTCGGTGACGCGAAGTTCATGTCATTCATTGTGTATCCACTACGATTACATTGTAAAGTGTACATTAGACAATATATAAAGCTGTGGACAGTGGTTTCGGTGTTTAATTACCCATTCTACGGAATACACATCACCCTCAACCATACTGGTGACCCCGTGCGAACATGGAAAGGCGTAAAATTAATGAACCTGCAAATACACAAGGCGCAAGCACGTCATCATCGCCCGGCACTAGTGATGGGACAGTGTCGATAAACAAATCAGATATTTTCAAAGTCGGAGTACGAGTACCACCATTCTGGCCGGAGGAACCGGAAATCTGGTTTGCCCAAATAGAAGGTCAGTTTGCTATTTCTGGCATAACCAACGATGCCACTAAATTTAATTACGTGATTGGTCATCTCGACAACCAGCATTCGAAAGAAATCAAGGATATAATAGTGAACCCACCGGCTGTGAACAAATACGAGAAATTGAAGACCGAACTCATCAGGAGACTCACGGCGTCTAACGAGAAAAAGATCCAACAGTTATTGATGCACGAGGAACTCGGCGATCGTAAGCCCTCTCAATTTCTTCGCCATCTTAAAGGTCTAGCGGGCGCAGACGTACCAGACGATTTTTTGAAGACTATCTGGATCAGTCGCCTTCCACACGGCATCCAGACGGTGTTGGCAGGCCAACCAACTGCATCTTCACTCGAGAACCTGGCGGACTTAGCAGACAGAGTGAACGACCTTGCGTCTGCTACACCGAGGGTCGCTTCAGTAACCGACGCAGTTCCTAGCTCACTCCTCAGCGACCTCACCAGGGAGATAGCTGAGCTCCGCAAACAGGTACAGCAAATGGCGTCGTCGAGGAACAGCAGACCTCATACTCGGTCTAGCCAACGTGATCGCAGTTCGTCCCGGCAACGATCTCAATCCAGCTACAGAAAATTTCCACTGTGTTGGTATCATTGCAAGTTCGGAGACAAAGCCCAGAAGTGCACGCATCCCTGCGACTACAAGTCGGAAAACTTAAAGGGCGGTCGGTAATGGCGACAACTGATTGCCCCTCTACAGCTATAGGTCGCTTGTTCGTCACCGATCGATCCTCGAAAACACAATTTTTAATCGACACGGGCAGCGATCTATGTGTATATCTACGATCAGCGCTGCGCGATCGTCGTACACATACGGAATATAGCTTGCGTGCTGCAAACGGTTCTAATATACAAGCTACATATGGTTTTTTAAATTTAGATTTAGATTTTGGCTTACGCAGAACATTTACTTGGCGTTTCGTGGTAGCGGATGTAACGAAACCGATAATAGGCGTTGATTTTTTAAACTATTATAACCTAGTAGTAGACTGTCGGCATAAACGCTTAATAGATAACCTTACCTCTGTTACAGCTTCTGCCTCACTGGCTAATTGTAAGCATGTGTCTTCGGTAAAAGTTGTTACCGGGGAAACAAGGTATCATAAAATTCTCGCCGAGTTTCCCGAAATTACACGACCCGCCGGTAGACACCACACCACACCACACAACACAGTTCATTACATCCGCACTACCCCCGGACCTCCAGTCTCATCTCCTCCTCGTCGTTTAGCGCCGGACAAACTTCAAATCGCCAAGAAGGAATTTCAGTCTATGCTAACCAATGGTACAGCTAGGCCATCAGAGAGCCCGTGGTCATCGCCCCTACATTTGGCGCCGAAGAAAAACAACGGTTGGCGTCCCTGTGGCGATTACCGTAAGTTAAACGCTCGCACTATCCCCGATAAATATCCGATTAAACACATTCAAGATTTCACTTATAGTATTTCAGGTTGTAAGATATTTAGCACATTAGATCTCGAAAAGGTCTATAATCAGATACCAATTAATCCCGAGGATATCCCGAAAACTAGCATCACCACACCATTTGGAATGTTTGAATTTCCGTATATGACCTTTGGTCTTAGAAACGCGGGTCAAACATTTCAACGATTTGTGGACGAAATGACGAGGGGGTTAGATTTCGTATATACATATCTAGATGACTATTTAATCTTTTCTAGAAGTGAATCAGAACACGAAGATCACCTACGCCAAGTTTTCCAACGCCTAAAACAATACGGTATGTTGCTTAACACATCTAAGTGTATTTTTGGTGTCGAAGAGGTAACTTTTTTAGGTTACTCCATATCCGAAAAGGGTGCAAAACCATTAGATACGAAGGTGCAAGCGGTACGAGATTTTCCTACCCCCACCAACGTTCGCCAACTCAGAGGCTTCCTGGGCATGCTAAATTTTTATAGAAGATTTCTTCCGCAAGCAGCTCAAATTCAGGCAGCCCTGCATGCATTGCTAACAGGCTCAATAAAAGGGTCACAACCTATTGTACTTACTGGGGAGGCATTATCGGCTTTTGAAGCTTGTAAGGAGAGCTTATCCAAGGCCGCCTTACTGGCTCATCCCGATTGCACAGCAAAGCTCGCTGTGGTAACTGACGCGTCCGACAAAGCTATCGGCGCTGCGTTACAACAGTTTAAAAACAGCTCTTGGGAGCCATTAGCTTTTTTTCCCGTAAGCTGAGCCCTGCACAAATTAAATATTCACCCTACGATAGGGAACTATTGGCCATATACGAGGCTATCAAACATTTTCGTCATATGCTTGAAGCCAGGCATTTTATTGTGTATACTGATCACAAACCAATCAGTTTTGCCTTCCATGAAAGGAAGAATAACTGTTCGCCAAGGCAATACAGGTACCTTGACTTCATTGCTCAGTTTACGACTGATATCCGACATATATCTGGCAAAGACAATGTTGTAGCTGATGCCTTGTCTCGCATCGAGGAACTGAGTATTCCAGTAAGCCTCGAAGCACTAGCCCGAAGTCAAGCCACTGACGCTGAGCTCGGAAAACTTCTGAGCGATGGATCCGCACTACAACTCCAGAAGATGCACATCCCTGGCCATCAAGTACCTCTATATTGCGACATCAGCACCTCAGTTTCTAGACCCTTTGTCACAAAAAACTTTCGGAGGCAAGTTTTCGATACTCTGCATTCCCTCAGCCACCCTGGCGCCAACGCTTCGGCCAAATTAATCGCCGAACGATTTGTATGGCCAGGCATGAGAAAAGACTGCAGAGACTGGGCCCGTTCTTGCATCCCGTGTCAACGATCAAAAGTCAATCGCCACGTGACTGCACCATTAGGCATTTTCAATTTGCCACGTGCGCGCTTCCAACAAATCCATATAGATTTGATTGGTCCGCTCCCTATCTCAGAGGGATACCGCTATTGCTTAACGGCCGTAGACCGTTTTACGCGATGGCCAGAGGCAACCCCTATCGAGAATATTACAGCAGAAACAGTCGCAAAGGCCTTATTATCAACATGGATAGCACGGTTTGGCTGTCCAACTGTTATAACAACCGATCGTGGCCGCCAATTTGAGTCAGCTTTATTCCAATGTCTATCAGAACTAGCTGGGTTCGAACACAAGCGGACCACGTCGTATCATCCGGCCTCTAACGGCCTCGTTGAGCGTTTTCATCGCCAGCTTAAAGCGGCAATAATATGTCACGCCAACGAGAAATGGACAGAATCGTTACCATGGGTCCTTTTGGGCATAAGAACTTCTTTTAAGGAAGAGTTGCAATGTTCCTCTGCCGAACTGGTCTACGGAGAGTCGTTAAGACTCCCCGGCGAATTTTTCGATTCCACCACCGGCGGCACAACCGATAATACCGAATTTTCTACCAGGCTTAAACATTTCGCCGAGAAATTACGCCCAATACCTACTTCTCGTCATTGTAAGCCCAAGGTATTCGTTTACAAAGACCTAAAAACCTGTGACCATGTTTTCCTTCGTGAAGACGCAACGCGAGGTTCTCTTCAACCAGCGTATTCGGGTCCCCATAAAATACTGAGTAAAAACGACAAAGTATTTAAGATCATTTTTAAAAATAAAGAAATGACAGTTTCGATCGACCGACTAAAACCGGCTTTCGTACTGTCCAGTGAGAATGACGAGCCCACATCAGACGTACCGCAAAATTATACAACCCGTTCTGGTCGGCATGTTAGATTTCCGAATTTTTATCGCCCTTGAGGGTCTCTGGAGGGGGGTGGTGTAGGCCACCCACATACATATTCATACACACACGCATATATACACAAATACATAAATATACATTATATATTACACATACACATATCCCTAAGATTAAGTTTATTTACAATATATAATTTTATATAAAACAATAATACATTCGTCGATGTCGTGTACGGCTGCACTTTGCTCCCGTCACTAGCAATGCAACAGGTGGTTGCATACCGCCGCCGGCGCAGCGATCGAGTGAAGTTAGTCCGCTTACCTCGGTGACGCGAAGTTCATGTCATTCATTGTGTATCCACTACGATTACATTGTAAAGTGTACATTAGACAATATATAAAGCTGTGGACAGTGGTTTCGGTGTTTAATTACCCATTCTACGGAATACACATCACCCTCAACCATAGGCCAAACATACCTTTTGGGTTAAGAACAAGGCTTCCAAGGGTTATGTCATAAATAAAAATCATAACTGGTATTTCCAAATTCAGGGACAGGTACATATTACTAAAAGAAACGTTTGCATGCTTAGCATCTGGTTTGGTGCTACTGTACCTATGAAAGTTTATATTATAGAAAAGGACGACAAATTTTGGGAGGAAAAAATGGAGATGAAATTAGTTAGGTTTTATTACGATTGCCTACTTCCAGAATTAGTTGATCCTCGGCAGTCACGAAGCATGCCCATTCGTGACGCGCCCAGTATCATAGAGGCTATGAAAGAGAGGAAAGAAAGAGCTTTACGTGTTATGAAAGAGAAGAACGCCTAATGATTTTGAAAGATACAGGTAACTTAACTACCCAGCCAGTCGATTCACGTAAACACGCCAGTCCAAAAGTCGTTTTAACTTAGGAACTTAGAAATCGCCTTTTGGTTTTCTGTTTTAAACGCACTTACTTATCTAGTCTTGGATTGTCATAAATCTTCCAATAGCTCAATTACTATACAATTTCTGAGTTACCTGGTGTAAAGAATCATAAAAATTGGTTGAAAAATACAGCGAATTGAGAATTCTCCTTTTTTTAAGTCGGTTAAAAGGGCTAAATTTGCAAAAAACGAAGTGACGTCACTGCGCTACGGTTTTTAATACTTACGTGAATCGGGCAGCTGGTAACGTTTTCATTCTGATAGGTTTTGTGATAGCCATTGATTTTATCATCAAATTAGCAGAAATCAGAACTTGATCCGTAATCGAATGAAAAAACATTAGAATTTTGAACTCATATTTCGTTATTGTTTAATTACATACTTTTAATTAGTATATTAATAATTTACAAACTTCTGTTAAAATTAGTAAATAAATGAATTATTTACTAATTTTTGTACAACCCTAGCACGCTTTTGAGATAATACGAGTAATGGCGACTCATATTTGTTATTGTGTAGTAAATAAATCATTTTTATACTTGTGTTTCATTTATTAACATTTTTTTTAAAACCCTAGGATTTTTTTTAGATATCGACGAGGTGATCGTAAACAAAAAGTAAGTATTTGAGTTTACGCAATAGGCACATTTCCTTGCGTAGAGATAAACACACTTCCTACTGAATTTGCAATTATTTTATTGAATGAATATTTTACGAATTAGAATAAATTTTGGTAGTGAAATTACAAATAAATACATAGTTGGAATTTTAGGTAAGTAGAATACAAAAATGTCAGTCCGGACCTGCTCTTGATTGTATATTATATTATAAACTAGTAACCCGCCCTCGCTATCTTCGCTATCTTCGGCAATATTCACTTAAATTACATACTATAAAAAGCATATTGATCTATAATAAATGCACAATTTATTTAAGGTACTTAATTGGATAAGGATTAATGCTGTATTGTATAAAATCACTTAGTAAATAATCATTTTTTAGTAGAGAATAAAAAATGGTTATGGTGGGTTATCCCTAAGAGATAGACATATGCCATTGTGGACTTTTTTGTTGAACTTTTTAAGATGGATAATACTGTAGTACATTATTTTGGTCTATCTCGTAGGGTTCAGCCAACGTTTGCAATATAAGCGCAAAAAAACGTGCTTATTTACGACATCACATTAGAAACCTCTAAATTAATCAGCGTTTCTCTACTATATTATGTATGTATTATACATATAAACCTTCCTTAAGAATCATTCTATTTATTAAAAAAACTGCATCAAAATCTGTTGCGTAGTTTTAAAGATCTAAGCATACATAGGGACAGACAGACGGCGGATAGCGACTTTGTTTTATACTATGTAATGTAATGATAGAAAAACATAAAAATTGTGTCTCAACTACTCTTATTAATCTTTTAAAAAGAATCAACAGCTAGTTTCCAAAAATTCAACGTTATTGTTATGCTGTAAATATTCAAGTTCAATAACAATTTCTCAACGTGGAACGTTTGTTGCAAAACATTTTGAAAATCGCGCTCTCTAGGTCATTCATCCGCCCCGTCGGATGTTACATTAAACTTTGGCGCTGCGGTCGCTCGAAATCGAGATCTCAGGCCAACAATCTACACCCTTAATTGTTCTTATTACTAACACTATCACTACCAAAAACACGAAGGAGGTCTTCCTCCGCGCGAATACAATGAGTCGGTTTGCCATCACTATGTTTCGTTAAAATACGACCGAATTTTGTCCAGCTGTATCTCCATCCGAGACGTGTGGCAATCTCTCGCACCCGGTAAAATAGTTGTCTATTTGTTCTCGTTAGCCTCTCATTAACATAAAAGCGTCGCAGCGAAGTAGACAAGCCCAGATCTGCAGTATTAACACCGCACCGCACGCGTGCGTTCTGCAACACGGCGTCCCGCAATGTACGCCGCGTAAGGCGCACTACAATGCGACGCGCTCGCACCGCACTTGATCCCAACCCTGGGTCTTGTTTCTCCACGCGTAGACCCACTCTTTGGGCGAACATTATATCCCGCTCCTCAAGGCTCACGCCTAGTTTTGATGCTACTAGCCCAACTGTATGATGTATGTTCTCACCTGGTATTGCCGGCAGATTAGAGATTTCAAAATCGGTGCTGAGGGCCACCTGGTCTCTGTCGTTAAGCTCGAGCTGCAATCGTGCTATCGTATGCTGCAGCTGGCTAACCAATGTATTATCTGGTGCGTTAACTACTTGTTTAGTCTCCAGCACCTCAATCCGAGTCTCCAAATCCCTCATTCGTCGATTGCAGTCACCAAATGAAGTATGCAGCTCGACCATTTCACTACGAAACGCCCGTAACTCATCCCTGACCGCACGCAGTTCCGATCTAAACAATCTAATTTCTTCACCAAGGGTTGATGAAATCTCGGTGTCGGTGTACGTGCCCACATTTTCTGTAGCATGCGGCACGCTCGTCACGGTAGTAGAACCAGATATCCCAATCTCCGTTTCACAAAGCTCATCACTCAGCTGTTTAACAGGGGTACCACTGTTATCACCCCTAGGGATCTTTTTTTTGCAGTCTGGGCATTTCCAATTGTTGCTCATTTGCGTGGACTCGGGCAGAAGCAGGCAAGCAAAATGATATCTATTTGTGCAAGCAAAATGATATCTATTTGTGCAAACACTGTTAGAACAGGCAGCGCCTGCCTTAACCTCGAGGAACTTTCCACATGCTGCACACTTCACTCTTCACCATTGTATTTGTAAGGTATAGAAAATGTTAACAATGAAATTAGTTTAAAAATTTAAAGTTATAAAATAAATTTTAATTATAAAAAGTCACTTCTCACTATGTGTGGGTACTATTGTTAATGTTCCTTCACTGTTTAAGAGTTTATTTAGGTAGATAACATTAAAAAAACATTCATGAGTGTAAGTCTCACTAAGTATAATGCGAATAAAAGTATGTATTCTTAAAGATACACACTTTCACTATTATTTACATTTATATAACCGATCAGCTGTTAAGTGCCGTGTACCGACCGTAGCTCCCAATGTGAATGTATGGAACGTAAGTTCGCGCACAAAAAGTGAAGCATTTTGAATAAGCTTGTGACAAATCAATTTTACTAAAACGTTCGCCCCTTTTAAACGTAATAATAATTCATCAACCCTAGGCAACGGAGAACGGTCAATTTCTATTACTTTATTCAATGTTAATTTATAATCTGCATAAGTTATGATGTAACCGTCCTTCTTTACAACCAGCACAATGGGTGAGAGAATGCCGTCCCGCACGAGCTGGTGCAGTGCGCGCTCAATGGACCCGCGCGGGGTGTACGCCAGCGGGCGTGCATGCTTGAACACCGGCCGTGCGCCGTCGCGCACATGAATGCTCATCGTGCCACCAGTGAATCGATCCAATCCGTCCGCAAACACGTGACAGTATCTGGAACTGAATTCCAACACATCAAACGTCTCCCCTTCAAACATTGAAAAATTATTACATTCATAAGTAACAGTGGGTAATTCTATTTTTAATTCGGCCATCCACTGACGGCCTAATAGGATGGTATTACCATTTTTTACAACAAACAATTCTAACACCTTAGCAGAGCTCTCATACTTAACTATACTCGTTCCAACCATTTATTTTACTTTTGGCAGGTCGAATTCTGATCAATTAGTGTTGTACCAATGTATTACGGATACTATGTTTTGTAATAATCGATTTTAGTCAGGAAGAACTTTTAATCGATTTAACACGGATATTTTATTTTTGCTTAAATACATATTTCATATTATTTAAAAACTTCACTTCTGTAAATATATTTGTTATTTGGGCACATTAATTTTTGCATACCCACTAATTCAGTCCTCCCAAAATATTTTACTTTGTACTTTGCAAAATAAAAAATAACTACTTTATGAAGCATTTTCCATTAAGCGGGGTCCACTGCTCCAAACTTTACTTAGAGACAATGGCGCCCTCGTCTGCGGTAGTAAATCACTAATTTTCTCATCCAGCCTACCCCTTTTTTTAAGCCGAATTGGCAACACTGAACGGCGCGCCGGCGACGCCATTTTGTTGTGTTGTCTGTCACTCGCAACAAGACTCCCGTGCTAGTCACATTTCTGTTCGCTGAGTGCTCTTTCATATTTTTCATACGCTGTGTTGAGTATTTATATTCCACCGTATTGATTTCATTGTTCTTACTTTGATTGAGTTGAGCGTATCGTTCCTCCCAGTAAGATTTTACTTTTGCAAAATGCCGAAAGGTATGGTGCTTAAAGGACAATCCAGAGAGTTAGTGCTGCGGCTTCGTGAATTTTTTGAAAAGGAAAGCCGCAATGGCGGATTCCTTATACCAGTAACCCAAGTTAGAGACCGTGTTGCAGCAGCATTAGGTATTAGTGCTCCAACGGTGGCGAAAATCACTAAAGAAGCCTATGGTAGTAGTGGTATTGAACAGAACAAGCTATCTACGCCTAAGAAAAAACGTCAGCCCCGTAAAGTGACAGCAATTGACAGTTTTGATACTGATGCTATTCGTCGTCATATATACAATTATTACACAAGCAAAGAGATTCCTACTTTGAAAAAATTAGTAGCGTCTCTACGAAATTGTGGCTTGTTTCGTGGTCAAAAATCTTCTTTGTCAAAGGTGCTGCATCAAATCGGGTTCTTGTATAAGAAATCTAACAAAAGAAAAATTTTAATGGTACGTCGTGATATAGCCTTGTCTCGCTGTGAATTTTTAAGACAAGCGAAGAAAATAGAAGACTGGTCGAATGTCGTTTTCACAGATGAAACTTGGCTCAATGCCAATCATTCCATACCAAAAGGTTGGACTGACGATACTGCTGCTTCTACTTCTGCAGTGCCAATGGGGAAAGGTGAACGCCTCATCATTTGCCATGCGGGAACTACAAAGGGATTTGTACCAGACGCTCTGTTAGCGTTCAAATAAAAAAAAACAGGAGACTTTCATGAGGAGATGAATGCGGACGTGTATGAAAAGTGGTTCAGAGAAATGCTTACATCACTTGAAGAGCCATCAACAATATTTATTGATAATGCACCCTATCACTCTCGCCAAATTAATAAAATGCCAACACAGGCCAACAAAAAACACGAGATTATAAACTGGCTTCGTGATAATGGGGAAGATGTGGACGAATCCCTACTAAAAGTAGAATTACTTAAAATATTAAAAAGTAAAAAGCAGCCAAAACGATATGTCATCGACGAAATGGCAGCAGAATATGGGCATGTTGTAATCAGAATTCCTCCGTACCACTGTCAATATAATCCAATTGAAATGATCTGGGCACAAGTCAAAGGACACGCCGCAAGAAACAATACAACTCCTTCTTTCACAGCAAATAAAATGCTTGAACTTTTGAAAAACGCATGTGCTAGTGTGACGCCTGAAAACTGGGCGAGTGTCGTTAACAAGACAAAAAATATAATATTCTCTGATTGGGATCGGGAAATTGAATTTGACAACATACCTACACAAGAGTTAATAATAAACACTGCAGATGATTCAAGCGACGATTCGAGTTCGTATGAAGAATCCGACGATTCGTTATAATAAAATATTATTAAAATATTTTGGTTGTTTTATTTCATGTTATAGGTATGATGAGAAGATTTTTATATCTCCCTGATACAATTTTAACGTGTTGTCTATTACAACAATTCAAAACTCAGTTCTCAGCTGACTTAACTGCAAATAAGTGTAATCGATTATTTGCAATTCATTAGTTTGCACCGAATACTTTTGATCCTGTCACTAGATGCGATAGAACGTAACTTTTTTTATAACGGAAATGAATTATCACTTAAATTTTATGAATAGAGCTATTTACGGCATATTAATGTATTTAGTGGGTAATAATTAAGATATATTGTCCGTGTGGTGACGGAGTAAGAATACAATTCACCACTCCCTATCTTGCCCGTGGATGTCGTATAAGACGACTATGGGATATAATGTGCACATAACATCTGTGCAAGAGAAGGAAAACTCGAAATGAAAACCTATACCAACATGTCTGACCAGCATGGTATAGTAGGTCAAATTCCCTCCCATTGTGGAAGAGGCCCGAGCCCAACAGTGGGACGTATGGGGGCTGCGATGATGATGATGATGAATTAAGATATGTAAATATTATTGGGCAGTTTATATATTTCTCTGTTCACTCGTTTCAAAGTTAATAATTGCGTATAATGAAACAGTTACGTCCTAAAGCATGTGTCAAAAGTAAAATAAATGGTTGGAACGAGTATAGTGGTAGTATTGTGGCCAATGGTTTAACCGACTCGCCCGTATAGTACTTAAACTTTAAGTGACACGGTTTAAGTGCCAAATTTCGAAACAGTCTATTATAACACTCCCAGCTTATATATAACACAGCACTACAAGTGTCGCACTCCATCTTAATATCGACACCGTTTACGTTCAGAGTAACGTACATGGGCTTACAATTATCATGGATTTATTATATTATTGCGTTGGTGATAAACCACTTATGTTAATTACCTTCTCGCTGTCGATTTCATCCACATGATCTAAGTCTATCTGATGCTGTCCCGTCAAATTGAGGCACATCCGACACAGATGACCCTGTTGATTGTATACCCTGCAAACGTATTGCTCGTACTTACACGCAGCGATATCGTGACGCGCACCACATACTCGACACTGCATGTGTGGTCGCACATGCTCAGCCAGTGCGGGCGTAGCTGATACTTGATGTGCAGCACGCGATCTGTGCGCGCCCGCTCCGCCACTGTTCTGCCACACCATACGCCCGCCGCAAGCGCCTGACAGCTGACCATGGCACGGTCGCTGACTGCCGCGCTCCACCACCACTGCTGCATCTTTTTCAGCCACCTTCAAGCTTACCGTCAATTTATAGGCTTACCAGAAATCCAATTGTTTTTTCACGAACAATTGTTGACGTATAACTTCACTAATTATGCTACATATCAACTGGTTGATATGTAGCATAAATAGTGAAGTTTCACTCCGAACCCACACTTTTTAGACATTATCTTTAGCACGGTACAGGCGTGCTAAAAGTGCCGGCTGTATATTCTGCTATAGATTCTCCGTCCTTTTATTTTCTATGTCTAAACTAAGGCTGGACTCATACATCCGGAATTTCTATCTGAATTCAGAGTTGGAATTCATAATTTGAATTCCGGCGAGCTGCCTCACACATATCTTAAAACTCGTGTTTCTCAGCTCAGGCAAACGTCTTGGATATGGAAGAGGAATTAATACTCATCGCACTACTTTTAGCTTTAAATAATAAAAAAAAGAAACGCAAACAAATACATAGGATTCATCCTCTGTTGTGTTGTTTGCCAATTTGGAATAAAAATTTTATATAATTCCAACCACGCTAAATAATTTTTTCCCCTGTCGTGATTATCGTTAATGGAAGTATCCCATATACAAAGGCGGCTTTCAACGCACAATATTAAATTTGCCGTGTCAAACATCACACTTAATCACAATTTGCCAAGTTGCAACACGTCTAACAGTTACCGCTCTCAGTGTCAAAGAAAAGAATTCATAATTTGATTCCAGTGTGTGTGTGCTTGCATGTACGAATGTATAGAAACACGCGCGTTATGAAATCATAATCCTAAATATTTCGATCCGGCATTGAGAACGGTCGTCAGTATCATTCTTAAAGATCGATCTGAGAAAATCAGAATGTGTCTAGAACATCATTGAATTGTCTGCAATGCCGGGCTTTCTGAATGAATAATATGAATTTAGATTATGGATTCAGAGAGGAATTCCGGATGTATGAGTCCAGCCTTATATCGCTCGGCTGACTTACTAGGTTTAGGCTGTAATTGTTTTTCCATAATGTCCGTTATTTCTGCAATCGATTTAGTTTTAGGTTTGTGGGGGTACACGAGTTAACTAACGGTTCATAGCTTTCAGCTCCCATCATTGTGATTAAAGTAGGCACTTGTAGTTCGTTCGGTATTACATTAACTAAGGAATATTCTTCTAGACGTTCTACATTTAATCGCTACTCGTCACTATGAACTTTAAACTCAGAATTTTTTCCTATTGGCCTTGTTCACTAACACTTAGTACACTATATTTTAACTTTAATTTACATGTAAAGTTACTACTGGTCGCCAATGTTATATTTACGGTACACCTCGCGGTCACGTTCCTATTCGGTGATAGATTATTGGATTAATTTAATTTAATTATGTTAAAATTGACAATATGTACTCGTATGTGTGCATAATAAATAATTTAAATTGCTTACTTGGGCATAATAAATAATTTGAATTTGAAATTTCATCATGCCACCAGTAGAGCGATTCAATATGAATGCCGACAGATCACGTGTCTCCCCTTCAAAGATTGTTAAATAACTATTGTATTCGTAAGTAATAATTAATTTTAAATTTACTATTTTTAGTTAAATTTAAAGTTAAATTTACTTCAAATTCCGCCATTTATTGACGGCCTAATAGGAAGATAAAATGCTAACTCACAGGATTTAAAAAAACATATTTTTAACATAAAGCCAAAGACTCCATGGTTAAGTGTATGATTGCTGCCGGTATGTCGTCCGCAATAGATTCGGCGGAATCGTCGCAGTTGGCTCGGTACTCGGAGCGCACTTCATTTTCTGAGCTGGCGCACCAATGGTGGTGGCAGGTACGGCTTTCGTCGACTGCTTGGTCAATGCCAACAAAGCAAATAGTCCCCAAGTCGGGCATATCTTAAGCCAATTTATGGTTAGTGCTCCGCACTGTCTGTAAGTTCATCTCCAATTTACAGTTTTCGTTCCGTAGACTAGACCTGACCGCTGAGGCGGGCACTCAGAAAGCCTTCACCTAAGCGTTAGGGGAGTTGCCACTCACAACTCCTTCACTCGAGGTCTGAAGACCCCCGGCCTAGAGCTCAGGATATCCTAAACTCAGAGTTACTAGTGGAGCCGATGTAGAGATTGCAAACAGGGTCCGGGCGGGCCCGGCCCGGCCCGGTCACCGGGTCCGGTAAGAATGCTCAGCTTTTTATGATTATTCTTTCACACTAAAAATAATTGTTTTGCCTTATGCAAGTAATATACTTATAAAGCCTACGTAACGTAACCAATTTTACGTTACATTTTGTTAGTTAAGACCATACAAGTTTGGTTGCTTATAGTTACAATACAGCCTAGCCTATAAGATTTCGCTATTTGCTCAATTAGTAATAGTAACGCTCACTAGTCTTAATAACTAAAGTTTAAGAAAAAACATAATAATTTACTTTTAACAGATTTTTTTTTTATGGGTGGGCTATGGTAAGTGCACACGCGGTCCAGTCCGTCCGGAGCGATGAAAGGACGGCGCGCGGGTCCATAACCCACCCGTACCCACGTCACCTCGTTGTTGGGCCGACCACCGGAGCAGATGTGACTTGTCGTCAGTGGTCGACCCGACGGAATACCTTTTTGGGTAACCTCACCTCTCGACGTCTTGGGACGTCGGACGCCGTCGTGCGGTCAGCCACTCTGCGGGTGACGGACAATTCCCCGGTCCGATCACTCGCCGGTGGGAGGCCCGGCGGTACGAAGGCCATGGAACAAAAGGGCCTCCGTCTTTTCCAGGGCTACCCTCAACCCCAGCGCTTCGATCCGCCTGACAATCTCCTCGGTGCCGAGAGTTGCCAGGCGTGCTGCCTCCTCTAGCGTCCCACCCCGGGCTGTGACGAGCGTAGCAAATTACTCCCAGCCCGGGTGGGAGGCTTCCTCTCAACGCCCAGTCGTAGCCGATGTTCCTCAGGGTCGGACCCAGAACCGACCTCTGTGGGACACCGCATGACATGGGCGTTCCTACAACGTCCCCTACTCGGTTAACGTAGAGGACGCTTCGCCCCTCCAAGTAGTCTGCCACCAGCCGCCTGAGGTACACGGGCACCCCGTGATATATCAGCCCCTCCCTGATGCAGCCGAATGGCAGACTGTTGAAGGCGTTGCCGATGTCCAGGGATACCGCCAACAGGACTCCTCCGCCGGTGACGGCCTCCGCCACCACGGCCTTCAGGCGCAGCAGGGTCGCGATCGTCGAACGCCCTCTCCGAAAATCAAACTGGGCGTCCGACAGATTGGGCCCGACCCTCACGAGGTGCCGCTCGATGCGGGCAGCCAACACCCTCTCCAGCAGCTTGCCCTCATCATCGAGCAGCACGATGGGCCTGTAGGCCGAGGCCGACTCTGGAGACCGTCCCGGCTTCGGCAGGAGAACCAGCCTCTCCTCCTTCCAGCACCCAGGGAACTGCCCAGACGCCAAACAAGCGTCAAATAGTCCCCTGAGGCGTGGTCCCAGGTGCTCGAGGACCAGGTTCAGAATACCGTCGGGCCCGGGAGCGGTGGATTTAACTCGCATACGCGCCACCGCCGCCCCCATTTCCAGCTCCATGAGGGACGGAGCACTTTCGTCCTCAGCTTTCCGGTCGCTGTCCGGCGAAGCCATGACCGGGGGCGTATGCTCCGCCCGCCAGGCTGCGTCGTCGACTCGCGTCGAGGACGGTCGTGTGTTGGGGTGCTCTGTGGCGATCTCGTTAATAAATTCATAATAAGAGTTACTAGCTATTTTATCGAGAAATTATTGTATAAGTGTGTTACGGGTGTCTTGGGGTACATCCCTGTACACTTGAATCCCTTCTTATTTCCTCCCTTTTCGCGAAAGTGATGCTGTAAGTTCTTATAGTGTTTATGGTGAAAAGTGCGACATAGACGCTTATTTAAGTGCTTGTGGTATTGAACGGATAGTGACCAGCCCTAGATAAGTACCTAGCATAAGTTATTTATATTATAGTATAGGCTAAGTTATTATTTTGCTTACTTTTCTTAAAAACAGTATAATAAGTTAGGTTAAGTGCCGCTGTCGTATGACAGCTGACAGTTGGCTTTTAATTCACTCTCATAACCCTTGTGCCCCTTGTGGCGCTAGTGGTTACATTAGTTTTGCGGATTTGCCGCGGTGGCGCTACCCGTTGGTTCAAAAAAGTTTTATTTATTAACTTTTTTCTGGCGGTATTTATTAATTCCTGCATTCTGTATGCTTCTTTTTGGCTTCGCGCTTAATTAATCAGCTGAATCTTATTAGTTTATTATAAAAATAAGCATAAAATTGCTGCCGACGCTTGCTTACGCGATCTTGGCTATCTGTGCTTTGGATAAATTTCCTAGTCTGAGCTTGGCCACCGTCACCTTCTGGGATCATGGCTGATGAAGAGGAGGAGTTCAGGACTCAAAGGACGTTAATAGAGCAAGAGCTCCTTAATAAGGAGCAAGAACTGCAGGCTCTCAGGGAGATTGGCTGCGAAGCTGGATTCATCCCCCGTGCCTCACTCGCACGGACCCCCCTGCAGGGCTTTAGCACGCCCCCTGTCTTCATTGCTTCGGTTGGACCTGGCTCCAAGAGACTGCTGTCCTCGCCGGAAGAAGTCCAGGAGGCGGTCCGACGACGAGTTCAAACTCGTCGGGCTGAGCCCCCGGCAGCCCCGTCACCTTCCAGCTCCAATGCAGAATCTGCACCATCACTCCTGATGTCAGAGGTTTCCATTGAAAGGCTTGCGTCCATCGCGACTTCCTCGACCGGTGGGATAATGGACGCAGTTAAGTGTAAGACCTCAAAGCTTAACAAAGACGAAATTGCTACCATAGGGCAACATGTTGACGCCGTGGGGTCGGTCATAACCCACCTGATTACCCGCCTGGCCGCAGCTGAACTGCGCGCCGCTCGGGCTGAAATTTGTGCCCAAAAGTCGGAGACGCGGTTGGCCACTTTAGGCCAGGAACCCGGACCCTCTTTCGTTAAGTCGTATGCTGGAGCCATCAAGTTGGGCAAAAATTCCAATCCGTTGCCCATCCCCGCGCACCTCGGGCCAACTGTAGCGGTTTTCCCAGCAGAAGACCAATTGGACGCACTCAAAACTGCAGATGACACCAAGAGGGTTTTAAAGGTTGCCGTTAATCCATCTGGACTAGGAATCAAGGTGCAGGGGGTACGTAAAACGGGCGGAGCTGGTGTCATCATCCAAACCACCTCTGAAAAAGACGCTCATGCGTTCAAAGCCGCCCTCCCCGCTACTCTCCGTGTGGGGGAAACTCGGCAGCGAAAGCCCCTTATTTCTCTGGTGGATGTAGACGCTGAAACTAAGCCACAGGAAGTTATTGAACAACTCCACGAACAAAATTTGACAGGGAGCTGCTCACTGGAAGACCTCAAGAAAGACCTGCGTCCACTTTTCCAACGGAGCAGAAGAGGTAATAAAAAAGCGTGGGTGTGTGAGTGCTCTCCAGCGCTCCGTCGACAGCTGATGGACCTGTCCAGGGTGTACATTGTATGGGACGCGGTAGAGGTCATCGATCACATTGGAGTTACATGCTGCCACAGATGCCAAACATTTGGGCACCCCGAAAAGTATTGCCGGGCTAAATCGATGACGTGTGGGAAATGTGGCGAAGATGGGCATAAGAATGCTGAGTGTCAAGCGAATTCCAATATCTGCGCCACATGCAAGAAGCTAAACCGTAAGGGCGCCGCTGACCATACCACGAACTCACCAGACTGTCCAGCACGCAAGAATGCCGAGGAAAGAAACATCAACAACACCAATTATGGCCAATAGCTCTTTGAATCTTAAAATCGGCCAGATCAACCTACAGGGGTCAGCTGTTGCCACAGCAGAGCTGCCTGCTATTGCAGGGGAGATGGGGCTGGACATAGTTCTTATTCAAGAACCTTACGCCATGTCCTCTCTCTTCGCCACCGCTGGACACCCCCTTCCATGGCTCGTCGTCGCGGGGGACGGGCCCCCTAAGAGTGGCATAATGCTCATGCGTCCGGAAATTACGTGCGTGGTTTATCACCAATTATCGAATAGCCACTGCGTAGCTTGCCACATCTCCCTGGAAGGTGCCCCCTCCGTGAACATAGTCAGCGCATACTTCCAGTACTCTGACGATATCGATCATCACCTCCAATACCTGGGATCGGTCCTGAACGCGATGAAGGGGCACACGACCATACTAGGAATAGACTCAAACGCCCACTCACCGCTGTGGCAC
This sequence comes from Lymantria dispar, assembly GCA_032191425.1. Classification (NCBI taxonomy): domain Eukaryota; kingdom Metazoa; phylum Arthropoda; class Insecta; order Lepidoptera; family Erebidae; genus Lymantria; species Lymantria dispar. The sequence continues at coordinate 28,050,577 of CM063442.1, forward strand.
TGTTTGCCTCGACACTATACCGACGTGGACACGACGTAACGCACCGGCGTGAGATGATGGAGGACTTCATCGCCTCCAGAGGATTGCTGATTCACAACGCCCAGGGAACGAACCAGCCACCTTTTCCACAGCCAACGGCGAGTCGAACATAGATCTTACCCTATCCACCAGAGGCACTAACATCCAGGAATGGAGGGTACACCCTGATGCTAGCAGTAGCGACCACCGCCTGATCACCTTTAGCTACATCTATGCACGTCAGCCCGCGCCTCATGCGGAACTGTTGGGAGGGCCGAGGCGTTACCGGGAGCGCGGTGTTGGGTGGGGTCGGTTTGAGTCATTGCTACACGATAGGGTAGGATGCATAAATTGGAGAAAGCCTGCAAGTGATGTCTGCAAGGAGTTCATGAATGTTATTGAGCGCTGTGCTGAGGAAAGTTAGCCAGAGAGAAAGTTAGAAAGTTAGTTAGTTAGTTAGTTTGGCCTATCTCAGCCGTGATAGGCCAAATGTGAGGGGCTACGAATGGTGGTCTCCTGACTTGGATTCCACAAGAAAGGAGACCAATAAATTGCGGAAGGTATGGCAGGGTTCCAGGAAAAGAGGTCCAGGGCATTTAGAAGAGACTGCAAGATTGAGGTACTACGAATGCCGCAGGAAATATAGAGCAATGATGAGGCGGGCGCAAACTGACTTTTTCAGGAGCATCGCAAACACTGGTAACGAGCGTAAGTGGTGCTCGGCTCGTAGAGGGATACGTAAGTACAACTGAGGAATCGATCTCTGCACTAATTGGCGCGCTTTGCCCTGATGACGATCCCCAAAGAGATGACCATTACCATCGTCAGGTACGGACCATGGCGGCATGCGCCCCATCTGGGCGGGATGCGAATCGAGACAGGTTATTGAGGGTATTGTTAGGCGTTTACCGAATTCGGCTCCGGGAATTGATGGAGCAACCGCCCGCATGCTTAAGCATGCGTGGCGCGTGGCTGGCTCCGAGCTGACGCGTTTATTCGGCAAGTGCATCGAGGAAGGTACTTTTTCCGACATGTGGAAGGACGGGCAGCTGATTGTTATCCCCAAGGGTAACAGTCGGTCACTGTCTGATCCTAAAGCATATCGCCCGATCACACTTCTCTCGGTTTTGGGTAAGGTCTTGGAGAGAATATTACTACATTGTGCTCCCATCTACATCTCGCGCAACATCTCCTCTTGTCAGCACGGGTTCAAGTGCGGACATTCTACCGTCACGGCTATCCGGTCCCTTCTGGACACCGTGGCCAACAGTAATTGTAAATATTTGCAGGCAGTGCTCTTGGACATTTCGGGTGCATTTGACAACGCGTGGTGGCCCATGATTCTACTGAAGGTCAAGAACGGGGGTTGCCCGCCGAACATCTATAGGATGCTGGTGTCTTATTTTTGCGGCTGGCGTGCCGGTCTCTTTGCTGGGGGTGAAATCGTGTGGAAACAATTAACCATGGGATGACCGCAGTATTGGGACCCTCTCTGTGGAATCTCCTGATGGACGACCTGTTTCGACTCCCCTTACCGGAAGGAGTCAAACTGATTGCGTCCGCGGATGACGTAACGGTCATCATCGAGTCGAACTCTCGTGCGGGAGTCGAGGCTCTGGCCTCTACGGTGCTCGAACTGATCACAGCCTGGGGATCTCGTAACAGATTATCCTTCTCCACCCTGAAATCATCTTCTATGACCCTAAAGGGGGAAGATGAGTGGACGACCGCCCACAGTCAGGCTCGGTGGAGAGCCGGTAAGAAGCGTTCAATCAGCCACTATCCTGGGTGTCGTAATTGACTCTAATTTGAGCTTCCGGCTTCATGCACAGTCCATCGGAGAGCGTGCTGCAGAAGCGTTCGGGAAAATGTCGCGTGTCTCCGCCTCATCCTGGGGTATACGGTATGTGGGCCTTCGAATTCTGTACCAGGCTATATGCGTGGCCATTATTACTTATGCGGCTGGATGTTGGTGGAGGCGCACGTCCACTTACATGGTAAGGAGCGCTTTGCTGAGAACTCAGCGACAGGCCCTAATTTTACTCACTAAGGCCTACCGCTCGGTGAGTTCGGCAGCATTGCCTGTTTTGGCAGGGGTACTTCCTGCAGATTTAGAGGTCACCCGTGCTGGTAGGATAGATGATGTTAGGTTTTCTGGCCGGGACTGCCCTAAGACAGAGAGAAGCCAAATTTCGGAGGAGCTCGTTGCTGAGTGGCAGCGAAGATGGGCTGGTGAGGAGAAGGGTAGGGAACTCCATCGATTCTTTCCTGATGTTGGTGTTTGACTCAGATCCCCCTGGGTTGAGCCCGACTACCAGTGCTCTCAAATTTTGACAGGTCATGGCTGTTTTAAAAGGAGACTGTATGAAATGAAGCTGTGCCAGAGTAGCCTGTGTTACTGCGGGGAAGAGGATGAATGTCTGGATCATGTATTGTGGCGATGCCCCTTGTATGATGAAATACGTATGAAGATGTTGGACGGGATTCAACGGATCAATCCTGGACCCATACACTACTGCGAGCTTGTTAACTCCGAGGCCAACTTTCGACGGTTGAGAGACTTTTCGCACCATTGGCATAACATCAGGAGCGGGCTCGAGCTGGCGGAGAAAGGACAGAGTCGATGACGCAGTCGCTATCATCGTGTCGTTCGTCGCAATAGCGACACCCACGCAACATAAGCCGCCCCAGAAAGGGGAGAGGGCTCGGGCAGACAATTTGTAGGGAGTCAAGAAAGTGCACGCCCGAAAGAGCACACGCAAGTAAGGCGTGCATCTCCCGTGATTCGGTCCATATAGCCAGGATGGCTGGAGGGACCATGGGCTGGTGGAGGGGTCTGCTCCGCCTGCCGTGGAAAGAGGTCCTCGACAACTCTGGTGAGGAGGCTGGGCTGGAGAGTCTCAGTGAGGGGGGGGGGGGCGTGTTAGGGGAGAAGTAAACACCAAATAGCGTAAACTCTCCCCATTCCGCCGCGACATACCCAGCCCCCCTGTCCTTGAGCAACAAGGGCGGGGAATGCCACGACGTGGAGGTGACGATTGCCACAGAGCCATCACTGCTGCCCAGCCAATTGGCCGGTCAGGCACCACGTACGGCTCCACGGCTACAGCTGCACCGATCAACCACTCCGCCATGACTTGCAGGAAATCGTCCTGTGCCTCGGCGGAGTGGTTGAGGTTGGCCTGCAGGAGGTGGTAGGATTCGGTTGCCATTACTGGGCCGTATCCATCACCTCCACGCTAGCGGGCGATCGGGTCGCGCTAGGGGCGGGAACGGCCGGGGTCGTCGAGCCGCTCCGCCCCTTTGGGGCCGAAGCCGGGAGTCTACACTCCTTGCCCCCCCATGCGGTGTATGGCGGGCCTATTGCCCGCTGCACACGTAGGGCAGTGGGGAGTGGCGGCGCACGATGTCGACTTATGCCCGGGTTAACCGCAACGGAAACAAAGATCGCTGCAGTCAAAGCAGTTAGTGCATGTCGGCCGAGTGTGTCCTACCGCCATGCACTTGTAGCACCTCGCAGGCCGGGACCCCAGCACGGTCACCCGCGCCGAGCTCCAGCCCACGAGGAGCCTGCCTGAGCCGGCCAATTGCTTTGCCGACTCCACCGGGCACTGCACCCAGGCAGCACCGACGCCGCCCGGACCAGGGCGGATAGCGCCATTGCGGACGGTGTCCACGGAATATCCGGTTTTCGAGACGATAGCCTTTCGGATGTCATCCACCGTCACAGAGTCGTCCAGACCTGCGACGCGCAGTTCTGCACACTTGGCGGGTCTGGCGATCTTGAGGCCATCCTCCGCAGCGAACAACCCTCGCAGCTTGGCCGCTATGCTATCCGCCGTCTTAGCGCCCTCGGCCCCAAGGAACTCCAAAATTTGAACCCCTGTCCGGGTCTTGCGGGTCCTGGCTTTGACGCCTCCGATATCGGAGACGTCTATCTCCCGCCGGGCGCGACTTAAGACGGCCACATGGCTGAGGCCGTTTTCAGCCGCCTCAGGCAGCACGGTGATCCCCACCGCGGCTGACTTTGGTGGCCGGAGCCTCCTGCGCGACCTCTTCTTGCCGGCTCCTGCCTTGAGAGCGGAGGCTTTGGCGGCGCTTTTGGCCTCCGCTCTCCTCTTCTGACCGCGACTTTTCCGGTTGCGCTCAGTCGTCTGCCAGCCCTCTTCGGGCACAGCAGGGTCGCTCGGCGCTATCGGCGGTCGCGGTCGCGGCTGCGCTAGCCATCGCCGTCGGTGCAGTTGCCGGCGGTGGCTTAGGTCCGGTCTTAGCAGAAGCCGGTGCCGCCTTCTTTTTGGCGGCGGGCCCCTTCGGCTTCGGCCCAGCAACGGCCGCAACGTAGATCCCTATGCGCCCGCCCTGAAAGGGTAGCGCGGCAGGGGCTGACGCCACGGCTTTCGGCCTATCCGCAGCAAGCGGCGGCCGGAGACGGGGCTCCGGAGGCAGTCTCGACTCCAGAGCTGCCATGCGAGCATCGAGCATTTTGCCGAAGACATCCACCATAGCGCGCATGGTCTGGTCCGGCACACCGTCCACTGCGGGCAGCAGAATTGGTGCTGCCGGCTGACGGCTGACGGCTGACGTTGACAACGAAATTTGAATTCATATTCTTTTAAAATTTAATGTCATTGTTTGTTTTGCTAAAAACACGGACAAAACAACATTTTCTATAAATAAAACCTAGCTAGATCGATTTTTTGGACCCGAAACCTCTAGTATACCAAGTTTCAATAAAATCGTTGGAGCCGTTTCCGAGAGCCTGAATATATATAAGAATTGCTCGTTTAAAGATATAAGATATATACGCATATGCCTATATTAACGAATTTAACATTTAATTTGGCATAAGGGACATGACCGAATGATGTTGTCTCAGCAATAGCTGAGACAGATACCATATTACCCTCATGCATGTGCATATTATAGATTTCTTATATTCATTTATAGCAGAAGGAAAATGTAAGGTTGCTTAATAAAATAAAATTTTCTTTCTTTGATAGGGTTAGCTTAGTTAGGAAAAGAGCAGGGTGATAATGATGATGATGATTGTTGTAACGGATAGATAAAATTCTCTGTAGTGAGATAACTTCTGGGACCTGGGATATGTTAGTCCTCGTGTGACACGAATGTTAATAAGTCGAAAAGTACATTAAAATCAAACGCAAATACGATAATCTTTAAAAATAATTTTATGTTAAATGAATGTTTTTTAAATTTTTTGCTGATTAGAGTGAAGAGGACGATGACTGTAAACGGAACGGCTACCTATCATTTTAGGGCTCATTTAATACCGTTTAAAAGGCATTGGTACTTTGTTGATAAATTAATAAAACAATGAGCTTTAGAATTTGAAATTTAAATTAATATATTTATACAGTCGAATCAATGTAACAAGTCATTGTTTCTCATTATGTTGACAACATTCTTTCTGCAAGGTGGTATGGTAAAAGTATACGTATTAACACAATTAAATTCAGTTTCATAATTGTTATAATTTATTTGTTTTTATTTTTCGCGCTTACAATATAAAGGTTTCAGAAAATGTCGTTAATCCTTAAAAAAGCTATGCAAGGATATTTCATTTTATTCGATGAAATCACTGGTAAGTAAAATAATAATGTATTTAAGAACGAAAATCCGATTTCATTAAAGTCGTCCTCATTTTTTTATACTGGTACATCATCATCATTATTTAGCCTATCGCCATCCACTGCTGGACGTAGGCCTCCCTCAGTGTTTCACCACATGCGTGTGTGGTGTCCAAAGTCCTCTGCCAGATGCATCCAATGATGCCGAACAACTTTTACCAGCTCCTCGGTGCACCTAGTGGGACGGCATCCTACACTGTGTCGTCGAATACGTGGTTGCCACTCGAGAACTTTTCTCCAGTGGTTGTGAGTCGTTGAGTGATATAGCCTGCCCATGTTTGCCTCAGCGTGCTAATTCTTCGTGCTCTATCACGCCTTTGTAGGGAGTCGAGTGGGTCTAGCTAATATTTGGGTTCACCTACCCAGAGATGTGAGAAGTACTCTACATGAGAACGAACTTGTGCTTTGTATAGCACAAGACGCTGTCTCGGTATGAAGTACCGCCTGGCTCTGTTCAGGATGCCCGACTTTGTGCTTGCCAATTTGGCTTTGTCCTCCAAATGACTACCAAACTGGACTTTGCTCGATATTTTCACGCCGAGAATCCCAATACTGTCAGAAATTTGGAGAGTTACTCCTTGGAACTGAGGCGCCATGGCAAAGGGGTCCTTCTTTGCAGTGAACGCGCAAGCTTATGTCTTTGTGGGATTGACTTGGACTAAATTCCGTTTACCCCATTCCGAGGCCCGCCCCAGAGAGCGCTCGACTTCAGACACAAGTTGAACCCTTCGTTCCTGTGTACTCCGAAGAATATTCCATAGCTTGGTATTTCGCTCGTCACCCGTGCTGTCATCCGCATTGCAACGCATATTCTCGATAGAGAGCATGTCGTTGATATGCAGGATAAACAACGTTGGGGAGAGCACTGAGCCTTGTAGTACACCATCATTAATAGTCATGGTATCGGAGCAGGAGCCATCAACGACGACTTTTATACTCCGACCATCCAAAAAGCTGGCGATCCAATTACGGAGTCCCTTGGAGATTCCGCACGATGGAAGTTTCGATAGAAGTACCCTGTGCGAGATCCTATCGAACGCGATATCTAGGCTGAACGCCAGCACCACACCCTTGCCCACCAAGGCCTCTGCCCAACGATGTGTTAGGTACACAGGAAGATCACCAGCGCACTGGCCATGACGAAAGCCGTATTGGCGATCACTGATCAGCTGGTGATCCTCAAGATACTGCAGTTTTTATAACTTTCTATATTATCTCGAAGAGCAAGGATGTTATCGCAATTGGCCTGTAATTCGATGGGTCAGACCGCTCTCTCCTTTTAAGGATAGGTTGGATATGGGCCACGTAGCCGTAGACGGCTTTCCACGTAGACGGAACCCTATTAGTAACGTAGGAAAGACGGCATAGGCGCATGAGGATTTTTTAATTTTATTTTTATGGGTGGGCTATGGTAAGCGCACGCGCGGTCCTCCAGTCCGTCCGGGGCGATGAAAGGACGGCACGCGGGCCCATAACCCACCCGTACCTACGTCACCTCGTTGTTGGGCCGACCACCGGAGCAGATGTGACTTGTCGTCAGTGGTCGGCCTGACGGAATACCCTTTCGGGTAACCTCACCTCTCGACGTCCTGGGACGTCGGTCGCCGTTGCGCGGTTAGCCTCCCTGCGGGTGACAGACAATTCCCCGGTCCGATCACGCGCGGTCTTGGCTAGGGCGGCATTAGGCGCAGATACTCGCGCCTGCGCCGCCCGAGTCGCCGGAACATGTCGCCGAATAGGAGCTCTACTCGCACACGATCCGCCGCCTCCTTCCGTAAGATTACGGCCTCACAGAAGGCGGCGACCGCGTCCAGTTCCTGACGCTGATGAGCATCTCCCTGGCGATGGTCAGCAGCGCCAGGTCAGCACCGATAATGGCGACGAGTTCACGACGTTCCCCCTCCCACGCAGCACACTTCTCGAGTGTGTGCTGCGCCGTGTCCTCGTCGCAACTGCAGTGGTGGCAGGACGGTGTGCTCTCCCTCCTGACAATCTGGTGCAGGTACTTCCCAAAACACCCGTGCCCCGTCAGCACCTGCACCAGTCGGAAGGGAAGCACCCCGTGCGTCCGCTCCAACCACTCCATCAGCACCGGCCGGAGGGCCTCGACGGTCCTGACACCGTACTGAGGACTCTCCAGCCGGACTGCCCAACGGGCAATGACTTTTCGGCAGACATCGACCCGCCAGGCGGTGATCTGTTTGATGGAGACCATACAGCCATGGGCGTGCGTCTCCGATGCCCGCCGATAAATGTCGGCGAGCATCTCCGCCTCCACGTCCCACGGGGGAGTTGCGGCCAGGAGGCACGCTGCCTCCGTCGCCACCGTGCGGTAACCCCGTAGGGCCCTGATCGCCCTGACCCTCTGTGGTCGCCATAAGAGGGCCCTAAGACAGACGGACAGGGACCCCGCCCACACTGGTGCGCCATACAGGGCCATCGACCGGATCACCCCCGCGGACAGCTGTCGGCACGTAGCACTGGGTCCTCCCACATTTGGCATCAACCACGAAAGGGCAAGCCGGGAAACAAGTCGATGGAGATGCTCCCAGAACCAAAAATGCCCGTTGAGCACCAAGTACTTCATGTGGGCCTAGATGCTGATGGTGACCGACTTCACGATGATCAAAGCGCCGGCGGGAGGCCCGGCGGTACGGAAGCCATGGAACAAAAGGGCTTCCGTCTTTTCTAGGGCTACCCTCAACCCCAGCGCTTCGATCCGCCTGACAATCTCCTCGGTGCCGAGAGTTGCCAGGCGTGCCGCCTCCTCTAGCGTCCCACCCCGGGCTGTGACGAGTGTATCGTTGGCGTAGCAAATTACGCCCATCCGAGTGGGAGGCTTCCTCTCAACGCCCAGTCGTAGCCGATGTTCCACAGGGTCGGACCCAGAACCGACCCCTGTGGGAAACCGCACGTCATGGGCGTTCGCACAACGTCCCCTATTCGGTCAGCGTAAAGGACGCTGCGCCCCTCCAAGTAGTCTGCCACCAGCCGCCTGAGGTATACGGGCACCCCGTGATACCTCAGCCCCTCCCTGATGCATCTGAATGGCAGACTGTTGAAACTGAATGGCAGACTGTTGAAACTGAATGGCAAACTCTCCAGCAGCTTGCCCACATCATCGAGCAGCACGATGGGCCTGTAGGCCGAGGCCGACTCGGGGACCGTCCCGGCTTCGGCAGGAGAACCAGCCTCCCCTCCTTCCAGCACCCAGGGAACTGCCCGGATGCCAAACAGGCGTCAAACAGTCCCCTGAAGCGTGGTCCCAGGAGCTCGAGGACCAGGGCCAGCACAGGGTTTGGAATACCATCGAGCCCGGGGGCGGTGGATTTAACTCACATACGCGCCACCGCCGCCCTCATTTCCGGCTCCGTGATGGGCGGAGCACTTTCGGGAGTAGGACCTCCGGGCACTTATGCACGCGGCCCGAAGATCCGCCAATTTTCGGGACCACCAGGGGACCACACTCTTCGGAGTTCGGGGGCAGAAGCCGCACACGGGGCATGGCCGCATCGCATATCTGTGTTAATACACAGCGGATGCGGCCAGCCTCGGCATCCTCCCCGTCCGCCTGGAGCGATGAGGACAGCCACGACTGAACGACGGCCGCCTCCGCCAACAGGTCCCGATTCAATCGACCCACAGCCCACCGCGGAAACGCGGGAGCTTTGTCCGCCGTGTGACCCCTGCTGGGCTGCAGGAGGGTCCGAGAGACCTCTATCCGGATGTATCTGTGGTCGGATAGGGTCTCGACCTCCTCCTGGACGCACCAGCTCCTCACACGTGCCGCGACATTGGGGCTAGCGAACGACAAGTCCACTATCGACCCGCCATGCTGCCGCACGCACGTTTGCACCGAGCCCCTGTTCAGCAAACAGAGGCCCAGTGCCGCCGCCCACTCTTCGACCACCCGCCCGCGGTAGTTCGTCCCGGGGGACCCCCACGCCGTGGACTTGATGTTGTAGTCTCCCAGAACGAAGACCTGAGGCGGTGCCAGTCGCCGTATCGAGACCACCAGCGCCCTCGACCCCAGGGAACTCCAGGATCCGAGCCCCTGTCTGGGCCTTGCGGGATCTAGCTTCGACGCCTCCGATGTCAGAGACGTTTAGCTCCCGCTGGGCGCTACTCAAGACGGCCTCGTAGCTTAGGCCCCTCTCAGCCGCCTCAGGCAGCACAGTAATGACAACTGCGGCTGATTTTGGCGGCCGGAGCCCTTTGCGCGACCTTTTGCCTCTCTTCTTTTTTCCGGCTCTCGCCTGGGGAGCAGCAACTCCCGCGGCGTTTTTGGCTGCCGCCCACCTTTTCTGGCCACGAGCATTCCTGCTCCGCTCAGCCACTTGCCAACCCTGTTCCAGCATGGCAGCACCGCTGAGCGCAGCAGGCACGGTCGCGGTCGCGTTAGTCGGTGCTTGCGGTATCGTTGTGGGCACCGACTGCGGTACGGCGGGAGCCGGCGCCGCCCTCGCCTTTTCAGTAGCGGCGGGACCCTTAGGCCCTGCCACGGCCGCCGCAAAGCTGGCCACGCGGCCTCCCTGGCATGGCAGCGGGGTGGGACTCAACGTTACCGTCAGCCGCGCGGCCCTCGCCCAGTCCGCAGCAAGCGGCGGCCGAAGAGGTGCCTCAGGAGGGAGTCTCGCATCCACGGCCTCGATGCGCGCCTCGACCATCCGACCAACTCTGGTGAAAATGGCGCGCATAGATAGGCGCGTGAGGATGGGCGTCAATTCAGGGGCGTACGTCTTTAGGACAACTGCAGGGATGCCATCCGGCCTACTCGACTTATGGACATCTAACACTAGCAGATCCCTGACCGCTCGCTGAATGATGCGGATTTCAGGAAGCGAGCTTTCACACCGTGAGATAGTAGGTGATGTCGCAGTTCAGGCATCCAAAATCGAGTTACAGGCAAAGAATTGACCTAGAAAATCGACCTTCTCCTTTGCGCCGTGGATCAGATTGCCATCGTGTTTTTACAGTGGAGTAGAGGATTGGAGAGAGTGGAGGATTGTTAGCGTCCTGGTGGATATGAAATGAATTTGTGGACTGTATATACTGGTCTTTATTTCGACTTTAGGCAATGAAATCGCATTAACAATTAAATATATTAAACTGAGACGGGTCGGTCCGATTCCGGTGAAGACTTGCTACGAATGCCGTTGTCGCTGTTCGCTGCTGCAGCTGCGAGAGGACACGCCTCTCCCGCGTAGACCGCACTGACTGCGCTATTGTGGCGAGTGGATCGCAACAATAATACTATAACCTTTTAGGAAACCAGCAGCCAAACTATAATAACTTTCGAAAATAACTTCTGGGACGTGGCTCACGGAGGAGATTATGAGGCGGCTAGTGGCAGACTATTTGAAGGGCGCAGCGTCCTCTACACCAACCGAGTAGGGGTCGTTGTGCGAACGCCCATGACGTGCGGTGTCCCGCAGGGGTCGGTCCTAGGACCCACCCTGTGGAATGTCGGCGACTGGGCGTTGAGGGGGAGCCTCCCGCCCGGGCTGGGCGTAATCTGTTACGCCGACGACACACTCGTCACAGCCTGCGGTCTGACGCTAGAAGAGGCGGCTAGCCTGGCGACTCTCGGCACTGAGGAGATCGTCAGGCGGATCGAGGCGCTATGGTTGAGGGTGGCCCCGGACAAGACGGAGGTCCTCTTGTTTCATTCGCCGTCAATTCGGTTGATATCAGCATCCGGGCCCATATGAAGTATTTGGGCCTGGCGCTCGATGGGCATTGGTGGTTCCAGGAGCATTTCCGCAGGCTTGCTCCACGGCTCGTCAGCGTGGCATCCGCCCTATCCTGGCTTATGCCGAATGTGGGTGGATCGAGCGCTACGTGTCGACGGCGCACCGGTGTGGGCGGGGTCCCTGACCGTCCGTCTCAGGGTTCTTCAGGGGCGACCATAGAGGGCCACGATGGTCAGGGCCAGACGCGGATACTACACGGTATCGACAGAGGCAGCGTGTCTGTTGGCCGGGACTCCCCCGTAGGATCTGGAGACGAAAATGCTCGCCGGTTTGTATTGGCGGATGTCGGGGGTGTGAGCGGAGGGCAGTGTGGCCACTTTGAGGGAGCTCACCGTCTGGCGCGTCGACGCCTGCCGAGACGTCATTGCCCGTTGGGCAGTCCGGCTGGAGAGGCCTCAGTTCGGTGTGCGGACCGTGGGGCCTTCCGGCCGGTGCTGATGCAGTGGCTAAAACTGCGGCACGGGGTGCTTTCCTTCCGACTGTTGCAGGTTTTGACGGGGCATGGATGCTTCGCCAAATACCTGTACACGGTCGTTAGGAGTGACCGACCGACCATCGCCAGGGCGATGCTCGACAGCGTCGGACACTGGGACCCGGTAGCAGCCTTCTACGAGGCAGTAGTCTTGCAGAAGGAGGCGGCGATGTGCGTGCGCAAGGAGCATCTTCTCGACGACGCGAACCGCCACCTGTGACTGGACCGGGAATTAGTCCGTCACCCGCCGAGAGGCCGACCGCGTGAGGAAAGACCGACGTCCTCCCCGAGGGAGGGACGTCGGTCGAGGAGAGGGTACTCCGCTAGGCGTTTTCCGTCGGGCCGACCACTGACGTCAAGTCACCCTGCTCCGGTGGTCGGTCCAACGATCTAGGCACCGTGTCACGAGTGGTTTACGGGTGTGCGTTTATATGCCCCTCTGTCGTCCCGGAGGAGAGGCGAGAGGAGAGGAGTACGCCAACCGTAAAATACCCCCTAAAAAGAGGGGGGGGGGGGTTAGATTATGCAATGTAACAAAAGTCTACATATTAAACTATGTACTATCAGTGAGGTGCAGTGACACTGAAACGTTTAAATGACGTCCTCATAACTATGGAAGTTATGCAGAGCATATCTTTATGTACGTGTTAAATATATTCAAATAAAATTATCGAGAATATGGAAACCCGTGTAAGAATGGGTGTGAGCACAACCCAAAGAAGCGCGCGCGCTGAAGTGGTAATGAGCAGACTTCATCGCTTATCGAACCTTGTCGGTCCGTTGGTAAGAAAGAACTAAATAATGATCACAAATTAGACGATGCATCTTGGGATTATATTCATCAGGTAGACTGCGCCGGTATTGTAAACATTGCAGGACACTTTTCGATGCAGGTAATATAGGACTATTGTGAATAGCATTTTCGTGTGCCAACAGTATACTTTTACTTTTGGGTACCCCCATGCTGAGGAATAGCACAATTGCATACTTGATCCATGATATACATAACTGATTTAATAATCTCAATGATTAAAGGACCTCTGAAAGGTATTCAATTCAATTTTTTCATTTACCTTCAGAAACTCGGTCGTAATTTTGTCGCCTTTCAGTACCTTTCCCTTATTTGATTGTGTGATATCTATTCAGATCTCGTTTAAACCGTCTCGTCTAAATTTTTGGTAAAGTACTGAATTAGCTTTGATTTAAAACTTTAGACCAAGTAAGCCAACAATAGTATTCTAAATAATTTATACATCTGCTCATAGACTGCCATAGAACCTCGTAGTCCTTCTCAAAACTCACTCTGGCCTGAAATCACAATGACGTCAATGACAATTAGTTTAGGTTCCGCCTGAAAGACAATTCTAATGTAAACATTGGTGTTATGTTACCCTGCTATCGCCCCTTTTATATGCAGTATATTAAATCGGCTCACATACGTAAAAATATGTCAATAAACTATTACTTTTGAATATTTAGAGAGGAAAACGGAGCAATAAAGTATTTTGTATTTATTTTCAGATCCAAGAACAAAAACATGGTTTCTAGTAGCTAAACCTTACCAAGTCCTTACAATATTGGGTATATATCTCATGTTTATTCTAAAATGGGGTCCACAGTGGATGAAAAATCGTCAACCGTATAATATAGACAAAATTCTTATTTTATATAATGCATTACAAGTATTGATTTGCTTGTATTTGTTTATAGTGGTAAGTCTTATAACATTTTTTATCACATTAGCACTATCTTAGGGGATAAATTTCCAAAAATCCTTTCTTAGTGCTCGTCTACAATATAACAAGAACCAGCATGCAAACTTTCAGGGTCCTAGGCCCAATAGTTGGTACGTCATGCTAAATGTAATATTGGTTGCCTGTAAAGTCGGTATACGGGCGAAAGTTTTACGTGACAACGACTTTGAGTGGTAAAATAATTTTAATGTGAATATTCATTCGTATAGTAGGAAGAAGGATGAAATAATAGTAAAATAGTAACAATTTAAAACATTTATTTATACAAAGAATTATATTTAAAACATTAATTTATACAAAGAATCTCGCACTGAATTTCATATTAACAAAATTTTATTTTTACCTTTACACATACATACGTATTTATATACAAATATACAATTTTTATGTCTGTCTCTCTCGCTCTTAGGCGGGCTAACCATGCCCGAGTGGAAGGGACGCGTGCCTCTCACTCGCTCTCATTGTGAGCGCATAACGTGAGCGGAGCGTAACGCAGTTTCTTGAAGTGTCACCCGGCAAACCAATTTATAAGACGTTATCACGTCAAAAAGAACATAGATATTATTTATTTATATTTCAGATAGTTAGCAACAAATATTGAGAGGAAGACATTTATTTTCAGAGCATTGTGGCTGGATGGGGATGGAAGTTTAAATGGATATGTGAACCAGTGGATTTTTCGGCTACGACAGAAGCGATAAACATCGCTAAAATAGTTTACTTATATTATATAGTCAAAATAATTGACCTTCTTGACACTGTAAGTATTATTACTACTCTAAGTTTTAATTTATTTATCTATCGTTTGATGATATGCGTGAAAAACATCATCATCGGCCCATTTAAATGGCGGTGCAACTCTCTCTTGAAATCAAAGCGCTCCTGTAAGGGCGTGTTAAAATAAAAATTTTGATTAAACTTATTCTTGATAGATACCGTTGCACCATTCTTCTGAATGCTGCTGTTTTATTGCAAGCTATCCTATTTAAAATCTTGAATATATATTTTTAGGATGAAGATAAATTTACTTTAAAAAATACAAACATGAACAATAAATTTGTCTATTATTGCTGTGTGTGTGTGTGTGTAACACACACAGCAATAATCTGATATTCAACAACAATAGTATTCACTTTTACATAATTCAAATTCACAACAAAATAATAATTGCTTACTTTGTAAAATGAACACTAATTACTAACACTAAACACTAATTACACTCTAAGAATGGCTTACACGACCTTCATGACGACCGGCGACTGGTTCTAGAAGACTCGCGATTACTACGAACGCTAGCAAACTGTCCCGAATTGGTCAATTCTATCGGCTTTTATAGACGGCGAAGCATTGGTCAGCGGTGTATGAGGGTAGGTCTTTATAAGACGTAGACTCATTGTCGGCGACGTATGAGGGTAGTTCCATACACGGCCTCTCCTGTTCATGTGTCATACCCAACACCAACTCTTCGAAAGCGTCCTGCTGGAATGGAGACGTCTTCCACGTCGTCACCTAGTAGAGGCACGGACACATCAGCAACCGCCGCCGTATCTTTGGAGGTAGCCTCGTCGCTGTCCGCATTTTGATCTGAAATCAAACAGCTATTAAAAGCTACTCAGAAAGCGTAACAAGGAAGCACTCAGAGTCACACAATGTCCTCTCAATCACCATTTCATTAATTCAGGCATCTATCTGATAAACAGTACATGCATCACGTTACGTCCATCGTTCTTAAATAAAGCAGAGACCGTTCTTTAAATCTATCGAATCCAACTTCTTTTTCGTCATGGATGTCCTTTCATCAGATTGCTTCGGCGCCTCGCTCAGCTTGTAGTCATCGTGATAATACACTTGATATAGACTATATTCATGTATCGAGTCACTTGACACGCAGACCGTATTCGTACGTGTAAGCCATCTGACACGCAGACCACATTTGTACGTGCATACGTACGTATGGTGCATACGTATTGATAAAATTTTGCTCTCGAAGAATGTAGAGCATGACTCAGGACATCACTCGCCCTACCGCAATACCGTATCTCGCGGCGCAGCCAGCCCGCGCCTCCTGGCCGAAACTCCCCCGTGGCACCTGAGATGCTCACCGAGCTTTACCGGCGGGTGTCGGGGACGCGAGCCGGAGGCGGCATAGTCTTCTTCAAGGAGATTGCCGTCAGGCGGTTCGTTGCCCGCCGAGACGTCATTGCCCGTTGGGCAGTGCGGCTGGAGAGGCCTCGGTACGGTGTCAGGACCGTCGAGGCCTTCCGGCTGGTGCTGATGGAGTGGTTAGAGTGAACGCACGGGGTGCTTTCCTTTCGACTGGTGCAGGTGCTGCCGGGGCACGGTAGTTCCGCGAAGTACCTGCACAAGATCGTCAGGAGGCAGAGCACACACTTGAGGTATGTGCCGTGTGGGCGGGGGAGCGCCATGAACTCGTTGCGATCATCGGTGCCGACCTGACGCTGCCGACCATCGCCAGGAAGATGCTCGACAGCGTCAGGAACTGGGGTGCGGTCGCCGCCTTCTGTGAGGCCGTCATCTCATGGAAGGAGGCGGTGGCACGTGCGCAATGGATTTTAGTCCATCACCCGTAGAGAGGCTGACCGCGCGATGGCGACCGAAATCCCGGGACAGGGACGTCGAGAGGTGAGGGTACCCAAAAGGGTATTCTGTCGGGCCGACCACTGACGACAAGTCACCCTGCTCCGGTGGTCGGCCCAACGACGAAGGCGACGTGGGTATGGGTGGGTTACGTCCGTCACCCGCTGAGAGGCCGACCGCGTGAGGAAAGACCGACGTCCTCCCCGAGGGGGGGACGTCGGTCGATGGGAGGGTAACTCAATTAGGGGTATTCCGTCGGGCCGACCACTGACGACAAGTTAACGCTACTCCAGTGGTCGGCCCAACGACGAAGGCGACGTGGTTTTTGGGTGGGTCGCGGGAGTTGTGTGCTTAAGCCCCTCTGTCGCCCCGGACGGAGTGGTGCGGAAGCGCGCCGATCGCGACCCACCCACAAAAAAAAAAAATGGGTGGGTTATGGGCCCGCGCACTGTCCTTTGTCGCCCCGAACGAACTGGACCGCGTGTGCGCTTACCATAACCCACCCATAAAAAAAGAAAAAGAAAAAAGAGCCAGCCCGCATGTCTCGCGGCGCGGTAGCTGAATTCGCTCACAGCAGTGCAATCATGTTCGACTGATGGTAACGTCTGCTTCATCTAGAATCAAGTATATTATATTGGAGTCCTAGGGGCCTACGACACATTACCAAACTGACAAGCGAATCGAATGCTACAATTTTTACGATTGCTAATACTTTAAACAGTCAAACGATATGTACGACTTGATATCAGATACCAACGATACACACGATTTGACAAACTAATGCCAATATGGCTTAGCACAGCACCAAGGTAACTTTCACGCATATGCTAACGCATTAATCAGTATACGGCGACTTGACAACATGTCAACGCCCATCTTTGACTAGCAAGGCAACCAGCCCGCTACGTAACATTATAGCGACTTGATAGCACTTCAATGCCCACGTTCGTCTAGAGAGACAACTCGCTACGAACGTTACAATACTCGCAGTCCAAAATGCAGCGTTAATTTCCGGAGACCATTCGCTCTGCCACCATAACCTGTAACCATAACGGCGCAGACCGGTGCGGCGCAGCCACTGCGCGTGTCTCTCGGGACGCAGCGCGCCTCAGCCGCATCTTCAGAACGAACGTGATGTGCGGTTATAACATGTAGCTTTATTAATACACAGCCAAGTATTCGTTTATGACCTTTATACTGAGCCACAAATTAATACTGCCCAGCGAAAAATCGTACAAAGGAAATCTTTAATCGCCTATAACCACATGCCCATAAATATGGATCAGTGCCATGCGCTTACAGAGAACCCTTGGTCCTTCATTGGCGACACTGTGAGCAGAGGCTCTAAGTTCGCATATCGCATATACTTATATTACCAGTAGAAGCTTCGAGCTTGCATACTGCATAGATTTCCAAGACTGTCTCACTTTCAAAGTAGGCTGTCAATCATCAAGCACACCATAGTGAGAATAAATATCTACCGAAAAACTTGCAAATTCTAGCAATGAGATCGCTCCTCCGACAAGTACCGGAGCACATGTCTCAGGATACCTCTCCATGGCACCATACACTGGACCGCTGTTAGTATGACTTCGCCATATAAGCCGCTGAACAGCCGCAACTCATCCTTCACCAGGCAGCGTCCGCACGCACGACCTTGCAGGGCCCACGTTTGCCAGGGTTCAGCCATCCCGCAGACTGATGGCATCTTGAATTGTGTAGCCACGTGCACCGTGACGTCAATGTCGCACCGTGCACGCAAGCGGGAATTCAACTTATCTGCCAATTGAGTTACTTTTTAAACTGACTCGGTCATACCTGAGCGCAGTACTTCAACTCAAGTGCTTCACTTTTTATAACATTAAAGCAATATTGACAGAAAAACGGATGTGGTCAAAGTAATTTGATACTTTATATAACATGCACTCACGAGCAAACAGTACACCTGATGGTAAGTGTTGCTGCCGCTCATAGACCTTTGTAAGGGAGTGTAAATGCGTGCAATGAGGTGATAATAAAACGGTCACCAAAACCCACCACACGCAAACACCCTCAGAAAGTTGGGCTGCCGGCTCCCTCGCTCAGCGAACGAAGCTCAGTAACAAATTGCTACCACTCGGACGTCGATACTCTGCGAGCATGTGATACTACCCCGAACAGTACCAGCCCGCAGCCGTAGACAAACAACTGTCTACAGTGTGCTCCTACCACCTTTTAAGGTAGGTTCTATCACCTTTAAGGTAATTGTAGTACCATTTTACTTTCTCGCACCAAATGTCTATATCACTCATATGCTGATTAAGGTTGAAACTTAATAAGCTTGTTACTCAACGCAGTGTCGATTGACCATATCGCGTCGATAATACGATGAGTTGTGCCACCATCGCGATCTGATGCGAAAATGGATGACACAGTTCTTCCAATGACTTAAAGTAATCTAGGATTAGTTACATTTGATTCCGTCACATGTGATGTGATGGTGTGCTGGAAGGGAAACGGTTGACTTGCCTCTTAACGTATCGTATCCGTATTGCTGTAACTAATAACGGCTATCAGTTATCTAGGTTCAAACAATTCACGATGACGCGACGTTGTCAACTAACAATATCACAATAATAATTCGTTAGGTGCCGTGGTTCTTCTTTCGCTACGTTGGTAACCTTAACGGTCATTAATAAGTCTAAAAACGAAAATAATTATGACATTCCCTCTTTCTACGTGATTCCTGACATGCAGGCGGCATCGTACAATCCAATAGATTTTCTATGTGGGTTGGATGTCTCGTATTTGGCGAAAACTTGCACAAACGCGATCGCGATCTCTTACGCACGTGCTACACGAGAGATCCCGACATGGATCCAAACACCCGCGATCGGCGCCCTTCACTACTACAAGAATTACGTCGATCTCGGACACGCAAGTCACTTCGTGAAGTACAACATCTGTTCGAATCACCACTCTATTGTCATTGTCATTCTATTGTCGCCATGGTCGTGAAACCTTCCAGAGGTATGTGGTACTCGATTTCAAGAATTAACGACTCGTTATTATTGTTTAAATTGGCAATTAAATGCACAAAGTAATAAATAAACTAGGAAAGTAAGCAATAATTGTAAGAAAAACGAAATTCAAACTCAAAGGTAAAATCAATGGTAAATCTCAAAGGTAAATTTGTTGTAAACAATAGAACCGTTAGGTTCTATTGTTTACAACAAATTTACGAAATTTATGGCAATTTTACCTTACCGTGGAATTCTTTATCCCGCTTTTGATTTTAAGATGGAGATAGATATATACTTTAAAAAATACAAACATGAACAATAAATTTGTCTATTACACACACATAACAATAATCTGAGATTAAACAACAACAGTATTCACTTTTACACAATTCAAATTCACAACGAAACAATAATTGCAAATGGACACTTATTACACTCTAAGAATGGCTTACACGATCTTCATAACGACCGACGACCAACGACTGATTGTAGAAGTCTTCCGATCACTACGAGCGCCAGCAAACTGTCCCGAGTTGGTCAATTCTTTAGCTTCTATAGGTGAAGCATTGGTCGTCGACTCGATAAGATGTAGACTCCTTGTCGGCAGCGTATGAGGGTATCATTCTGCCATGTCTTACCCCAATCCCTTAGTGGTTGGAGCGCTAAACTATATCCCGTAATAAATTGCCCTGATCCAACGTCTCCAAAATATAGTCAACAAGACTGACGATATTATAACACACGCTCAGTAAAGAGCATATACGGTCCGCGAGGCTTTTACACTTATCCACGGTACCGCCCTACCGTCCGGGTTGATAATCATGGCGTATAATAGTCAATAATACGAAGTGAGTACTTACTTCGTCATCTGTGACGCCTCAAGCCGAGATCTGTTTTCCACAGAGGGAGCTCTTGGGCGATATCGCTAAAGTTGTTCCAGATTGTAAGCCCTCAGTGCTTACCCATAGTGCCCCAAAAGTAGTTCAATATATCTGCGGCTAACAGCTGTACACACAAAAAAAAATACTCTTTTTCACACACCAGACGAGCTGAGTACTCATAGGTACTCATATATAATCAAAAAGAATATTGTGTAGCAGAAAAATAAATTGAAATGAATGATGGTCAAATTTCGACCACTCGGCGACCCCCTAGTCTCATTAAAACAAAGATTTTAATTATGCCTTCGCATAGATTTCGCGCTAATGATGGATAAATAATTTCATTAGTAACCACTTCATGACCTCTGTAACAAGCTATTTAATTTTTTTATTCATATCACAAATATCATCATCGTCATCAGCCCATCGATGTCCACTTATCCGCCTATTCTCGATGTTATAGAACTGGTTTCTGGCAATCAATCTAATGGATATCTTAGTTGATGTACCAAAGTTCGAAGGGGATGTGAATTCTGAATGTTTATTGAAATATGCATAGAACCATTATATTTCTATTTGTGACCGCCAAAATAGCGTAATGGTATTATAGACGATAGCAAGCGAATGATCTGGGTTCATCTGGGTTTTTGCTTTACGTGTTATTATATAGATATCAAATTTACAATCTTCGATTTCAGGTTTTCTTCGTATTAAGGAGGAAGTTAAATCAAATATCCTTTCTACACATATATCATCATACCGGAATGGTACTATTGATATGGGCGTGCATTACATATTTACCAGGTAATCAAATAGGTATTAAGAAAAAGCTGTGTATTGATGTAGTGAGAATACAATTCACTAATCCCTTTCCTGCTCGTGATTCTCGTAAAAGACAACTACGGGATATAATATGTAGATAATATGTGAGAGAATATGTGATGTGATGCGAGAGAAGAAAAATTAGAAATAAATCCTGTACTAACGATCAGGGTGGTATAGCATGTAAATTTACCTCTCATTGTATAGGAGGTTTGAATCCAATCGAGCCTTGTGTTTTTTTTTTGGGACTAATCCCACCACATATTCCCACCATTATAACTCCTGTAAGCTAGGATCCACAGTGGTCTCCATAAATGACACCGAGGTTTGACCCTCAGGCAGTCCCGGGATATGATTTTAATTGTTTTGGGACCCGCAAAAAATTTAATTAGGAAAGATTAAAGAGGAGGAGTTGGAAAGAGAGATTCCACTTCTCTCCTAGGCAAAGCGGGAGACAGGAAAACAAAATGACTAGTCAGCCAATAAGTAAAGAGGTGTACAGCTACGATAAGTGTAGCAGTACGGCACCACGGATACGGAAGAGCTTAACGGGGCCTATATGTGAGCGTTAAGATTGATTGCTAGAGTAAGTATGGCAGAAAAGCATGAACGCACGGAAATTTTCTCGAGTTGCTACAAGGTCCGTATAGTACACTACCCCACAGGTGACTTGCAAACTGTTTAACATAAGGTTACGCTCATTTCGCCAGAGATCGCACTCCCGGAGTATGTGATGTGCTGATTGTTCATACTCGTGGTCAGGTGTCGAGCATTGACATAGTGGTGAAGGTACGAGTTTAAAAGAAAACAATTTACATTTAAAGTTGTCATGGCCAGTTAAAAATTGGGCCATAAAATGGTCTACCTCCAGCCACACTTTCTCCAGGCGCTTCCGGATGCATGGAAAAAATAGATAAAGATGACAGCCTTTCGATGATGAATCCCACCTCTCTTGCCATTCAGTGAAAAGCTCTTCATAGACAATGGATTGTGGTGCAAACAATCTAGCAATTATATTTCGGTCGCGCGGTAGAAGGAAATCTGTATTCATAGTTTCCCTTGTTGTGTAATACATTGACGCTCGTCTCTGAATTTCCAAATTAACCGGAAGTACACCCGCGAGTACTGGCAAGGCCTCGGTACTAACCGTTCCATTCCGTACTAACCGGCTTGTAAAGCCGGTTAGTACGGAATGGAACGGTTAATAATGGTTAAGAATATTAGGGCCAATCGTTGCCTCTGTAGTAATTTAAGGCAAATCGCCCTTATAGTGCCCCTATCGGCCCATACAGGCGCAGCGTAACAAATACATCCCAAATTTGTGGCCGTGTATCTTATATCTTTAAACGTTTTAGGATCTCGGAAACGCCTCCAACGATTTTGATGAAATTTGGCATAATAGAGGTTTCGGGTCCAAAAATCGATCTAGCTAGGTTTTATTTATAGAAAATGTTGTTTTGTCGGCGTTTTTAGCAAAACAATATAATGACATTAAATTTTAAATGAATATGAATTCAAATTTCGTTGTCAACGTCAAGAGTTATGGTAGCTCAGTTGGGCAGTTGTCCAGTTCCCTTTTTGTTTTGTTTTGGCATTCAAACAGCGTCGGATCAAATCTCAATGTTATTATTATTCTCTTTTTGTAATCTTTTATATTTTTTTCATTATTTAATTTTTATTTTTTATTAATATATCCATACTAATATTATAAATGCGAAAGTAAGGATGTTTGTTTGTTTGTTTGTTTGTAACGCTTTCACGCTTAAACCACCGAACAGATTTCAAAAATTCTTTCACCAATGGAAAGCTATAATATCAGGAAGTAAAATAGGCTATATTTTATCCCGGTATTCCCACAGGAACGGGAACTACGCGGGTTTAAGCGACTGAAACCGAAGCGAAGCGAGGGCGGGTTGCTAGTATCTAAATAAATTCGACAAAAATACAACAAAAATATTCCGAGTGAAGCTCGGTCAACCAGATATTATGGTTTTAAGTGTATATATATAAAACGAAGGCCCCAAGTAGATGGTAGATGGATATTCTAGTAAGCTCGTAGAAATTCCGTTTTGCTTTTTCACCTACAGTTTTAATATGCTGAATAAATAATTTTTTTTCTAAGACTAGGCCGAGATAGCAAGGGGTGTCGGGGATAGAATGTCATCAGACGACCTCTCCGGCACCTCGTAAAAGCGCGGAAGGGGCCGCTGTGGTTTTAGTGGGTATTTCGGTCACTTCTGTGGCCGGCGAGTCCCACACACACTCCCCCGTCTGTTTTCAACCGACGGGGGGGGGGACGGGGGATAGTGCGTAAATGCATTTCCACAGCGTGAAAAAAAAAAAAAAGGGCCGAGATAGCAAACTGATTCTTTCTTTTTGACATTCATATTATTGAATTTGATACGCGGCGCCGATTGTAAATTTCTTTTTAATAAAAGATAATATGTTTTTTGTGGTGCGAAAGCAAGCCAGTTTCGTGTACCCCAATCGATTATATCATAGAGACATGTTTCCGCTAATTTCTCTAAACCATCCCTAGTGTTCGATTGTATAAGTAAAAGACCGTCGTCGAGCCCTGTATATGAAAGATGAAATGAGAGAGATGATAACTCATATAAGCAATAGTTCGGATTTTTAATAACCATTTTCTCGTATAATTTACCGCAACGTGTTAAGGTAATATTTAGTACTATTTGTGCGTAAAACGAAATTGTGTTGATATTCAAGTAAATCATGATGGCAAATAAACTATGTATCTTATAACATATTCATAATTTTGTCAAGTTTGAATAAATGAATATTTGTTAATATATTATATAAAGGACATCATGGGACGTAAAAGACCGGAGCGGGCACGCGAGGCGCTTGCGTCAGCTGAATCGTTTCGCGAACGGAGGAGAAGACGCCGCTATGCGCTCCTCCACCCTCCACCCTGAATGATGACAGAACGTGGCCAGACGGCCAAGCGTTGGGGTGTCGGAGATAGAATGTTATCAACGATCTCTCTGGCACCCCGTAAAAGCGCGGATGAGGCCGCTACGGTTTTAGTGGGCGGTCACCTTTGTGGCCAGCGAGTCCCACATACACTCCCCCGTCTGTGACCGGCGGGGGGGGTAGTGCGTAAATGCATTTCCACAACGTGAAAAAAGAATTTAAAAAATGGGTCGTATAAGACGAATAAGGGTTAAATCTTAATATATATAAATTACGTGTTACGTTGTTAGTCCGCGATGGATTCCTAAACTACTTAACCGAATTTAATCAATTTGCAGTTTGATCCAACTTGAAAGATAGGATACTTTACATCTTAATTTATAGTCGCAATATTATTTTATTGCAAATTATATTTTGTTTTACCTATATGTACCTATTATTTGACATTCTCAATTATCTGTTAACTCCCAACGATGTTAACAGATGGTGATATCTGTTGACTGGATTGAGTAATTAATTAATAGATGGCGCTGCTATGTTAAACCTACAAACGTGTCATATACGATTTTAACTTGCTTTTTTACATAGATGGCATTTGTAAAAAAATATGACGACCTCCATGACAGATGTTCTCCTACACTTCCACTTAAATTGTTTATTAAAATGTAATATAACAAAAACATTAGCCACAGTAACGCGTGGTCGGGTCGGGTAAGTAATGTATATAAAATTTAAACAAAAGATGACGATACCGATGATGAAAATGACGATTACGATTACATAAATAGACTGAGATAAAACCGCATATATATTTTTTTTTTGGGTGGGTTACGGTCGGCGCAGTCCTCGCTTCACTCCATCTGGGGCGACAGAGGGGCGTAAGCACGCACATCCGTAACCCACCCGTATAGCATGTTGCCTTCGTCGTTGGGCCGACCACCGGTGCAGAGTTCCTTGACTTCAGTGGTCATAAATTTGCATAATAGTCTGCAATAGCATATATATACTTTTTGGCTCGAAAACATTGAAAAATCTTGTGAGATAAATTTAGTTAGCAAAATGTAAATAGCTTTTATTGGCATAGCTAGTCGGGCATAAGTAATAATAATAAATTTTAAGACTTCCATTAATGTAAAATATCAAGTCCTCCCGTGACCATGAATGCTGAAATATTCTAGACGGCAGGAAATTAATCAGGAATAAATAATAAAATATATTTAATAGAGAGACGGTTTTTTTGTTCGGTTATACTGCGAAAACTACTAAGCCGATCGGAATAATACTCATAGAATAAGATGCAGTGTATTTCGGCAAAGGTATATGATATGTTAGTGATTACGTATCTGGAACCTATTTTTTTTTTGACTTGGAAAAAATAATGAAATTATTTATCTGTCATTTAAACTATAATAAGGGAGAAAATAAAATTTATATTTTCAAGATTTTTTCATTAATTACTAAACATACATTTCAATTTCAGCCCAGTGAAGTGGGGAGAGGACAGTATTAGTAATTATATATACAAATAGGATAGACATTAGAAAAATAGTTTTATTTAAATTTTTGAAATCGTTATATACGCATGAAAACATAATAACATAATTAATTAAAATTTTGTTAAGTCTCTCATAACATATTTCTCATATGATTACTTTCTAATTAATACTAACACAATTATAACATATATTGCTTCATTATCATGTATAAACATTGCTAAATCACGGTCCATTTTACGGAACACTTAAAGACCTACGTAAACAATGTGCTTTTCTTGCAAGTTGTGCTTTAGTGTTTAAATTTTTCGATTATAAATACATGTGTATAAAAATACTAGCAAGCCACCCTCGCTTCACTAAAGTATTTGTCGTCTTACCCGCGTACTTCCCATTCCTGTGGGAATACCGGGATAAAATATAGCCTATGTTACTGCCTGATGTTTTAGTTTGCCATTGGTGAAACATGTTTGAAATTGGTTCAGTGGTTTAAGCGTGAAAGCGTAACAATAAAACAAACTTGCTTTCGCATTTATAATATTAATAAGGATGTTTGATGCTAAAGAAGAATTAAAAACACAAGATAAATTACAATAAAAATATACACCATAGTTCTGCGTCAAAATGAATAGATAAATGCATGCCTAAAGTATTAAAAGTTTTCCTTTTTTATAGAAACTTTAATATACTTTCTTCAAGTTATTAATTATTGCTGAGAGTCTTTTCAAATAAATACTTATAAACAATTTTGTATCAATAACATAAAAGTAAAATTCATTCAATTCATTTGAGACGTCAGAATGCTTTATAAATAATTAATGGATATTTTATCCATTTATAGAGTTTTAAAAAATTCAAGTAGGAAACCTTTTGTTCGTTTAAATCAAAGGTTAACTTGTAAAGAATGCCACATAATTAAAGAATAAATAATTAAATTTGTGCATATAAAATAAGGTATCTTTATATATATCTAAATACTCGGCAGCGTGACAATGTATATTTACACGAACCATTACAAGTACTTCCTCGTAACTTAAAAACTAGTCAATATAAATATACAATTTTTTTGATTTATTGATAGTTAGTATTCTAAATTTTATAGACACAGCTTAAATAATTATTTAGTTATTTACATCCAAATATCGTCATTTTTATGACTGGCATATACGTAGATCAAAAACGTAACCCACTACCAAATGACCATAAAAGTTTAAATTTGGCATCCAACTAATTGATTTCTAATATTTACGACAGTAATAATAGGAGGATAGATATATATATATAATATAGAGAGGAGTATTATTAGCGGGTAGATAATTATAAATCTCTGTTACAGCGATGACTTGTTGGACGTGAGGCATTATAGTCCGCCCGTGACCATGAACGCTGTAAAATGATCAAGACGTCGGTCAATCAAAAATTAAATATAAAAGCGATAAAATCCGTAAAATAGTTTTATCCAATCAGTTATTTGTGTGTAAACAAATCTAAAAACAACTGTATTATAAAATTTAAAATATTCTCATACTACCAATTTTGTTCGTCGATCGATAGTTAAAGTGTAAACAATAGTATCAATATTCTATCGATTTTATCGTAATGCGTTAATGCTATCAATAACAGCAATAATATCGATATTTTCGATAGTAATGCATTCGATTGTATCCATAGTTTTGCTAAAGTAATTAGATTTAGCCTAAATCTATAGATATAATCGACTATTTTGAACTATTATTTGCCAAAGAGTTCTCAATAGAACTTCTTTAAAAATATAACTAACGTAGTTGTGTTCCTGTTGCATATGCTGTGTTTGTTTAAATAGGATATTGAAACTATTGCTTACACGTTATTTATCGATAGACAATCAATTGTTATTACTATCGATAGTAGGTATTGCTCTCATTAATAGTAATATCTGGTTGACTGAGCATTGCTCGGTAATTTTTTTTTTAAGTAAATGGTATTTTTGTCGAACATATTTAGGATAGATATTAATCACCTCGTCGGCACGGGGCCGGATCTGTCGGACGCCCAGTTTGGATTTAGGAGGGGTCGTTCGACGATCGCGGCTCGGTTGCACCTGAGGGCCGTGGCGACTGAGGCCGTCACCGGCGGGGGAGTGCTATTGGTGGTATCCCTGGACATCGCCAACGCATTAAATAGTCTGCCATTCAGCTGCATCAGGGAGGCGCTCCGGTATCACGGGGTGCCAGCTTACCTGAGGCGGCTAGTGGCAGACTATTTGGAGGGGCACAGCGTCCTCTGCACCAACCGAGCAGGGGACGTTGTGCGAACGCCCATGACGTGCGGTGTCCCACAGGGGTCGGTCCTCGGACCCAGATCGTCAGGCGAATCGAGGCGCTGGGGTTGAGGGTCACCCTGGACAAGACGGAGGCCCTCTTGTTCCATGGGCACCGTATGAGCCCTCCCATCGGCGTCTCGATCACCGTCCGCTCGGTTGAGATCAGCATCTGGGCCCATATGAGGTACTTGGGCCTGGTGCTCGACGGGCAATGGTGGTTCCGGGAGCATTTCCGCAGGCTCGCTCCACGGCTCGTAGGCGCGGCGTCCGCCCTGTCGTAGCTTATGCCGAACGAAGGCGGACCGAGCGCTACGTGCCGACGGCTGTACGCGGGGGTCATCCGGTCGATGGCCCTGTACGGCGCACCGGTGTGGGCGGGGTCCATGACCGTCCGACTCAGGGCTCTTCTGTGGCGACCACAGAGGGCCATGGCGGTCAGGGCCATACGCGGATACCGCACGGTGGCGACGGAGGCAGCGTGCCTAATGGCCGGGACTCCCCCGTGGGACCTCGAAGTGGCAATGCTCGCCGGATTGTATCGGCGGGTGACGGGGGTGCGAGCAGAGGGCGGTGTGGTCACATTGAGGGAGCTGACGGCCTGGCGCGTCGACGCCCGCCGAGACGTCATTGCCCGTTGGGCAGTCCGGCTGGAGAGGCCTCGGTTCGGGGTGCAAATCGTGGAGGCCTTCCGGCCGGTGCTGATGCAGTGGTTGGAAAGGCGGCACGGAGTGCTCTCCTTCCGACTAGTGCAGGTGTTGACGGGGCATGGGTGCTCCGCCAAGTACCTGCACAAGGTCGTTAGGAGGGAGAGTACACCGTCCTGCCACCACTGCGATTGCGACGAGGATACGACGCAGCATACGGTCGAGGACTGCGCCGCTTGGGCAGCGCAGCGCCATGAACTCGTCGCAATCATCGATGCCGACCTGACGCTGCCGACTATCGCCAGGGCGATGGTTGGCAGCGTCGGGAACTGGGACGCGGTTGCAGCCTTCTGCGAAGCAGTGATCTCGCATAAGGAGGCGCCGGATCGCCTGCGCGAGGAGCGCAGCCTCGATGAGGCGATCCGCCGCCGGCGACTGGGGCGGTGTAGACGCGAGTACTTGCGTCTCATGCCGCCCTAGCCGAGGCCGCAGGTGACGTGATCGGGCAATTAGTCCGTCACCCGCCGAGAGGCCGACTGCGTGAGGAAAGACCGACGTCCTCCCCGAGGGGGGACGTCGGTCGATGGGAGGATACCCCAAATAGGGGGTATTCCGTCGGGCCGACCACTGATGACAAGTAACCCTGCTCCGGTGGTCGGCCCAACGACGAAGGTGACGTGCACGTGGAGTGGGTTGTTCGGTGTTCGTGCTTACGCCCCTCTGTCGCCCCGGACGGAGTGGAGCGAAGAGCGCGCCAACCGCAACCCAACCCCAAAAAAAAAAGGATAGATATTAATAAAAAACTAAAAATGATATAATAATGAAAAAAATATCAAAAATTAAAAAACAATAAAAACAACACCGAGATTCGATCTCACACTGTTTGAATGCGTCTGGACAACTTCCCAACTAAGCTATTGTCACTCTTGATGGTGACGGCTAAATTTACACTTCTATTCCAATGACATTTTATGTCATTGTATTGAGTAGCTAAAAACACTGACAAAACAACATTTTCTATAAATAAAAACCTATCTAAATCGATTTTTGGCCCCGAAACCTCTAGTATGATAAATTTCATGAAAATCGTTGGAGCCGTTTTCCAGATTCAGATTCTATAAGAATTGAATATGAACGTAAGAAGTTTGGGAGACCTATGGTTGGGAGGTGATGTGTTTTCCGTAGAACGGGTAATCAAACACCAAAACCACTGTCCGCAATTATATATATTGTCTAATGTACACTTTACAACGCAAGCGTGGCGGGGACAGAATGAACGACATGCACTTCGCGTCACTGAGGTAAGCGGACTGACTTCACTAGATCGTTGCGCCGGCGGCGGTATGCAACCACCTGTTGCGTCACTAGTGACGGGAGCAAAGTGCAACCGTACGCGACATCGACGAATGTATTATTGTTTAATAAACTTAATCTTAGGGATATGGGTATGTGTAATATATATAATACATAATTATGTATTTGTGTATATATGCGTGTGTGTATGAATATGTATGTGGATGGCCTACAGACCCAAAAAGAGAAGGATGGACTGCGTGAATGAAGATATGCGTATGAAAGTAGTGGGTGCAGATATGATGGATGATAGGTGCCTATGGAAGGTAAAAACATATTGTGTCGACCCCACTTAACGTGGGATGAGGGCAGGCCAATGATGGCTATCGTCTATCGACATTCTGAATAGTTTTTAAGGTCAAACATCAATAGCCTACACGCGCTCGACGCGATTTATTAATGCTGTTCGTTAGTCGTTAACCCTACTTATAAGATTGTTTTATGTTTCGTAATTCAAATTATATCTGACACGTCTGGGCTCTTCCTCTAATTTTTATTATTAGTTTTTTTACAATCCTTCGTAAGCAATTTTCTTAAAGAGTCACTTCACGTACAGAAAAAAGAGACCGAGTTACTAGTTGATAAAATTGAGATAGACTTTTAAACACCATCAAACGTTCTCATTTTAATTTCAGGTGGCCATGGCACATTAATAGGTGTGATAAATTCTTGCGTTCATGTCGTGATGTACAGCTACTATTTGATGTCGGTTGCGTTCCCAAGTGTTAAAAATACTATGTGGATTAAGAAGCTCGTTACTCAGCTGCAGATTGTAAGTATTTATTCCTAAAGCTATATACACATGTTCGTTCTACTGTTGTATGCCTTCTTCTTTGCCTCCACTAATGGCAGGCAATTTACCATTTTTTATATTGCTATTGGTGGCAAACGAGCAAGCAGCACACCTGATGGTAAGTAATACTCCCGCTCATGGACTTTTCTTAGGCCTCTGCCTACTGCGAAGAAAATGAAGGGAGTGTGAATGCGTGCAATGAAGTTCAATGATACTAAAGGCATCATCCACTTCCATCACATAAAAATCACCCTCAAAAAGTTAAACTTTCGCTCACCGAACGAAATGCAGTAACAAATTGCTGCTATTCAGATGTCGATTTTCTGCAAAAGTGTGATATTACTCCAGACGGGCCGGCTCATGGCTATCGACAGTGTGGTCCTATCTTTATGAACCTAATTAGATGGATCCAATTTTACATAAATGACGAAAAGAAAAAGAAATAATTCTTTTCGTCTCGTCTTCGTCGAAAAGACGAAAAGAAATAATTCTTTTCGTCTTTTCTTTCATCTTAACTCTCAACTGTCAATAATACACAAAAATTTTGTTATTCATCCAAATTTATTTTATCACCTGTGTGTATCACATGTCTTCTACTGATTGAAAACGGGTGCCACAAAGTGGTAATTTGAGTTTTAGAAAAAGAAAGAAGTCGGCTGGAGCCATATCTGATGAATATGGTGGTTGCTCGACGGTATTTGTTTGTTTGGACCAAAATTCGTTCACAATGATGGCCTTGTGCGAAGGCGCATTATCGTGGTTCAAAATCCAAGAATTTTCTTTCCACAAATATGGCCTTTTTCGTCAAATTTGCTCTCTTAAACGCCGCAGAAAGCATAAATAATATTCTTTATTTACTGTTTGACCTTCTGGCAAGAATTCCAAGTGCACAACACCGCGATAGTCAAAGAAAACAGTCAACATAACCTTGACTTTTGGCGTATTTTTTTCGGTTTCAGTTCAGTTGAAAGTCGCCACTCCGAAGCGTGTTGACTAGTTTGCATGTCAAACTCATAAACCCACGTCTCGTCACCAGTAACAATGCGTTTCATGAATGTTGGGTCGAAATTGGCTCGTTCTAGCATGTCCTCAGCGACTCTCATGCGATTGAGTTTTATAAGAAAATTCAGGTCTTTTGGGACTAGCCGAGCGAAAACATGTTTCATACCCAAGTGATTATTTAAAATGATACGGATCGACTCGTGAGACAGAGAAAGTTTGGCGGCTATCTCTCTCATAGTTGAATGAGGATTTTCAGTCACTATTTCCTTCACTTTTGCAATGTTAAATTCAGTTGCAGACATTGATGACCTACCAGAGCGAGGCAATTCTTCCATCACATCTCGATCGCTTTTGAACGCTTTGTACCACTCATAAGCACGTGTTTTTGATAAAGTAGATGCATAGTAAGCCTTTTGTTACATTTTCAATAACTCCGAACACGAAATTCCATTGGCAATACAATATTTAAGACAAACTCTTTGTTCGATGTTTTTGTCTAACACACTAGAAATTCGCTAACACACTAGATATGATATGACTAAAAACAGCACTGTATTTAATATAAATAACAGATGCAATTCAAACTCCGCGCCAAAATGGAAAACAGTTGTGCCAATCTAACAGCAACAAAAAAACAAAAACTTGAATTTGGAACCATAAACAAATCATCCATTCCCAATACTTTCTTGACTGAATGTATGTCACACTGCCGGGCTGGAGCATTCTTCATAATAAAAGGAAAATTGACCTACTATACCACGCTGATTAGACGGTTTGGTACGGGTTTGATTCTGAGTTTTCTTCTCTTTCATAGTTATTTGCATATATGCTTCATGTGTGACGTCATCGCACTAAGCATTTTAAGTAGATCGGTCTGTTGTGTGCCTGGGTAAATGTTTTAGGCTATTTATAAGTAATATGTTTAATTAATAATTCAAAATTAGGTACATTTTTTTTTTTTTTTTTTTTTTGTGGGTGGGCCGCGGTCGGCGCGCCTCCGCACCACTCCGTCCGGGGCGACAGAGGGGCTTAAGCACGCAACTCCCGCGACCCACCCGAAAACCACGTCGCCTTCGTCGTTGGGCCGACCACTGGAGCAGCGTTAACTTGTCGTCAGTGGTCGGCCCGACGGAATACCCCCTATTGGGGTACCCTCCCATCGACCGACGTCCCCCCCTCGAGGAGGACGTCGGTCTTTCCTCACGCGGTCGGCCTCTCGGCGGGTGACGGACTAATCCCCGGTCACGTCACCCGCGGCCTCGGCTAGGGCGGCATGAGGCGCAGATAGTTGCGCCTGCGCCGCCCCAGTCGCCGGCGGCGGATCTCCTCATCGAGGCTGCGCTCCACGCGCAAACGATCCGCCGCCTCCTTCTGCGAGATCACTGTCTCGCAGAAGGCTGCGACCGCGTCCCAGTTCCTGACGCTGTCGACCATCGCCCTAGCGATGGCCGGCAGCGTCAGGTCGGCACCGATGATTGCGACGAGTTCACGGCGCTGCACTGCCCAGGCCGCGCAGGCCTCGAGCGTGTGGCGCGCCGTGTCCTCGTCGCAATCGCAGTGGTGGCAGGACGGTGTACTCTCCCTCCTTACGACCCTGTGCAGGTATTTGGCGAAGCTCCCGTGCCCCGTCAACACCTGCACTAGTCGGAAGGAGAGCACCCCGTGCCGCCTCTCCAACCACTGCATCAGCACCGGCCGGAAGGCCTCCACGGTTCGCACCCCGAACCGAGGCCTCTCCAGCCGGACTGCCCAACGGGCAATGACGTCTCGGCGGGCGTCGACGCGCCAGGCGGTGAGATCCCTTAACGAGATCACACCGCCCTCCCCGCGCACCCCCGACACCCGCCGATACAACTCGGCGAGCATTTCCGCCTCCAGGTCCCACGGGGGAGTCCCGGCCAATAGGCACGCTGCCTCCGTCGCAACCGTGCGGTATCCGCGGATGGCCCTGACCGCCATGACCCTCTGTGGTCGCCACAGAAGGGCCCTAAGTCGGACGGTCAAGGACCCCGCCCACACCGGTGCGCCGTACAGGGCCATCGACCGGATGACCCCCGTGTACAGCCGTCGGCACGTAGCGCTCGGTCCGCCCACGTTCGGCATTAGCCACGATAGGGCGGACGCCGCGCCGACGAGCCGCGGAGCGAGCCTGCGGAAATGCTCCCGGAACCACCATTGCCCGTCGAGCACCAGGCCCAAGTACCTCATATGGGCCCGGATGCTGATGTCAACCGATCGGACGGTGATCGAGACGCCGATGGGAGGGCTCATAAGGCGCCCATGGAACAAGAGGGCCTCCGTCTTGTCCAGGGCGACCCTCAACCCCAGCGCCTCGATCCGCCTGACGACCTCTTCGGTGCCATAGGTCGCCAGGCTTACCGCCTCTTCTAGCGTCCCACCGCGGGCTGTGACGAGCGTGTCGTCGGCGTAACAAATCACGCCCAGCCCGGGCGGGAGGCTCCCCCGCAACGCCCAGTCGTAGCCGATGTTCCACAGGGTGGGTCCGAGGACCGACCCCTGTGGGACACCGCACGTCATGGGCGTTCGCACAACGTCCCCTGCTCGGTTGGTACAGAGGACGCTGCGCCCCACCAAATAGTCTGCCACTAGCCGCCTCAGGTAAGCTGGCACTCCGTGATACTGGAGCGCCTCCCTGATGCAGCTGAATGGCAGACTATTGAATGCGTTGGCGATGTCTAGGGACACCGCCAACAGCACTCCCCCACCGGTGACGGCCTCAGTCGCCACGGCCCTCAGGCGCAACAGAGCCGCGATCGTCGAACGACCCCTCCTAAACCCAAACTGGGCGTCCGACAGATCGGGCCCCGTGCCGACGAGGTGCCGCTCGATGCGGGCAGCTACCACCCTCTCCAGTAGCTTGCCCGTGTCATCGAGCAGCACGATAGGCCTGTAGGCCGAAGGCGACCCCGGAGACCGTCCCGGCTTCGGCAGGAGCACCAGCCTTCCCTCCTTCCAGCACCCAGGGAACCGTCCGGACGCTAAACACGCGTCGAACAGCTCCCTGAGGCGGGGACCCAGGTGGTCGAGGACCAGGCCCAACACGCGGTTTGGAACACCGTCGGGCCCGGGGGCGGTGGACTTTGCGCACATGCGCGCCACCGCCACTCCCATCTCGGGTTCCGTGATGGGCGGAACACTGTCGTCGTCGGCCTCCCGGTCAGTGTCTGGCGGAGCCATGACCGGGGGCGTGTGTTCCGCCCGCCGCGGGAACAGGTCCTCGACGACCCGGGTGAGAAGGCTGGGCTGGAGAGTCTCGGTGAGGGGAAGGCCCCGCGCGCGGAGCTTATTCAGCACCGCGCGATAGGGGCGTCCCCAGGGGTCACGATCGAGACCGTCCAGCATCTCCTGCCGACTGACGTCCTTGGCGGAGCGGACGGCCAGCCTGAAGGCCGACCGCGCATTGCGGTAGCCCTCATACAGCAAGGCCTCCCGCTCCGCGTCGCGTTGCCGCCGCCGGCTGCGGGTGTAGGCCCTCCGGGCGCGAATGCACGCGGCCCGGAGATCCGCCAGCTCCCGGGACCACCAGTGGACCGCCCTCCTCGGGGGCGGACGCCGTACCCGGGGCATGGCCGCATCGCAGATCTGCGTCAACGCACTGCGGATGCGGCCAGCCTCGGCGTCCACCCCGTCCGACTGGTTGGCAGAGGACAGCCACGAGTAAACGATGGCTGTCTCCGCCAGCTGGTCCCGGTCTAAGCGACCCACAGCCCATCGCGGGAACGCAGGACGTCCATCCGCCCCGTGACCCCTGCTGGGCGTCGGGATTACCGGGGAGACCTCCATCCGGATATACCGGTGGTCCGACAAGGTCTCCACCTCCTCCACGACGCGCCAGCTCCCCACGCGTGCGGCGACCTCGGGGCTAGCGAACGAAAGGTCCACTATCGACCCGCCCCGTTGTCGCACGCACGTATGCACCGAGCCCCTGTTCAGCAAACAGAGGCCCAGTGCCGCCGCCCACTCCTCGATCGCCCGTCCTCGGTCGTTCGTCCGGGGAGACCCCCACGCCACGGACTTGGCGTTGAAGTCCCCCAAGACGAAGACCTGGCGCGATGCCATTCGCCGTAACGAGGCCTCCATGATGGTGAGGGAGGCCTCGAAATCGGTCACACTCCAGTTAGGGGAGAGATAGACTCCGAGGAGCGTAATCTCCCCCCAGTCCGCCGCGACGTATCCGACGCCCCTGTCCCTAAGGGTCAGAGGCGACGAAGGCCACGACGTGGAGGCGACGATTGCCACGGTGCCATCGGTGCTACCCAACCAGTTAGGCCGGTCGGGCACCACGTACGGCTCCGCGGCTACGGCTACTCCTATCAACCACTCCGCCATGGCTTGCAGGAACACGTCCTGCGCACCGGCGGTGTGGTTGAGGTTGGCCTGGAGGAGACGAATGGATACGGGGTCCATTAACGGTCCGTATCCATCGTCACCTCCTCCGCGCTGACGGGCGATCGGGCCGCGCTCGGAGCGGGGACTGGCCCGGTCGATGGGCCGTCCCGCCCCTTCGGGGCCGATGCCGGGGGTCTGCAGTCCCCAGAGCCCATGCGGTGTTTGGCAGGCCTATTGCCTGCCGCACACGCGGGGCAGTGGGGCACCGCAGAGCACGATGCCGCCTGGTGTCCGGTCTGACCGCAACGGAAACATAGCCCGCTGCAGTCAAAGCAGTTTTTGCATGTCGGTCGGGTATGCCCGACCGCCATGCATTTGTAACACCTCGCGGGCCGGGGCTCTAGCACGGTTACCCGCGCCGAGCTCCAGCCCACGAGGAGCCTGCCTGAGTCGGCCAATTGCTTGACCGACTCCACCGGACACTGCACCCAGGCAGCACCAACGCCGCCCGGACCAGTGCGAATGGTGCCAATCCGGACGGTGTCCGAGGCACATCCGGTACGCGCCATAATGGCCTCCCGGACGTCCTCCACCGTCACGGAATCGTCCAAGCCCGTCAGGCGCATCTCTGCGCACTTGACAGGCCTGGCGATTCGGACACCATCCTCCGGCCCGAACAGCCCCCTCAACATCGTGGCCAAACTATCGGCCGTCTTCGCGCCCTCGGCCCCAGGGAACTCGAGTATTCGAGCCCCTGTCCGGGCCTTGCGGGTCCTCGCCTCGACGCCCCCGATACCGGAGACGTCCAGCTCCCGCCGGGCGCGTTTTAGGACGGCCTCATAGTTGAGGCCCCTCTCAGCCGCCTCAGGCAGCACGGTGATGACCACCGCGGCCGTCTTCGGCGACTTGAGGCCCCTGCGCGACCTTTTCTTCCCCTTTCTGCCGGCTCCCGCCTGGGGAGCGGCGGCCACGGCGGCACTCTTGGCCGCCGCTCTCCGCTTCTGGCCGCGTGCCTTCCTGCTCCGCTCAGCCACCTGCCAGCCCTGTTCGAGCCTGGCAGCAGCGCTGAGCGCAGCAGGAGCGGTCGCGGGTGCGCTGGCCGGCGCCTGCGGTGCAGCCGCTGGCGCCGGCCGCGGCCCGGCCTTGGCGGGAGCCGGCACCTTGCCGGCCTTCTTGGCCCCCTTGGGCCCGGCCGCGGCCGCAGCGTAGCTCACCACGCGGCCACCCTGACAGGGCAGCGGGGTGGGAGCTGACGCTTGCGGCCGCCTCGCCTTGTCCGCGGCGAGCGGCGGTCGGAGGGGCGGCTCAGGCGGGAGCCTGGCCGCTACGGCGGCGATACGCGCATCCACCATCACCCCTACTCGGGCCAGGATCACGCGTACCGCCGACTCCGACACGCCGTGCACCTCGTCGGGCGGCGGCTCCTCCCCCCTCCGAGGTCTCCCGCGGCCACGAGCCGGCGGAGGGACCACGACGAGGGGAGGAAGCGCCGAAGCCGCGACGGGCGCAGCTGGCGCAGCAGCCGCGACGGGCGCAGCCGGCGCCACGGACGCAGACGACGGGCCCGCCCTCCCCGGCGCAGCCCGTTTCGGTGGCGAGGCTGGCACAGGCGGCGCGGCCGGCGCCAGGCGCGCGAACTGGGCCCGCAGGTCGGCCATCTCCTTGGCCAACCCGCGGTTCTCCCGTCGCACCGCCGATAGCTCCGTCTCCAGCTTGCGGTTGCGTTCCCGCAAGCCGGAGACCTCCTCACTAAGGCGGGCGTTCGCGGCCTGGAGGGCCGCCACCTCGCCACCGTGGCCGGCCGGACCCGGTGTCCCAGGCCACGCCGCCACCACCGATCCTCGGCCTCTGCGCCCCCGGCGCATGGTCGGGACCTTGGGAGGAGGCATGATGATGGAACTCCCCTCCGAGTCGGTGTTGGAGCGGCCACCCTCTTGCAGGGGGCGCTTCCAGGGTCTCGGGGGGAGGGCCTCCTCCCTCTTCCTTGCACTTGGGGCTGGAGCTGGCGCCTTTGCAGCTCTCTCCGTCCTCTTCTTCGGCGACGACGACGGCGACGAAGACGGCCTAACTGAACCCCCTACCGACGGCGCGCCTAACATCTGCCTATCTGCGGCGCATCCACCGCCCTCGTCCCTACTCCGGCCGACTTGCACCCAAGGGGTGCTGCTCTCCCCGGCGGACGGCTCTGCGGCACTTCCGCCCACGTCCGTCAGCTCCATCTCCGATGCCTCGGATGGCCCTGCGGCACTGCCGCCCTCATCCTGCGACGGCTCTGCGGCAGTGCCGCCCTCATCGCTCGGCAGCTCAGAGCTTTCGCCTGCAACCCTTATGCACGGCTCTGCGGCAATGCCGCCCTCGTGCTCGGACCCGCTGCTGCTGCCGCTCTCCTCACGCGGCGGCCCTGCAGTGGTCTCCATCCTCTCCTCTTCCGACGGCTGGGTAGCAACGCCACCCCCGTCCCGCGACGGCCCTGCAGCAGCAATGCTGCCGCCCTCGTCGCGTGCGGCAATGGCTTCAGCCTTCATCCGCGCCCGCCACGCCTTGGATGCAGTGGCGCTAATGCGGGCTCGTGCAGCGGCGGAACGCCTCGGCTTCGTCCTCCGGGTCTTCTTCCGCACCTGCACCTCCTCCTCGTTTCCCCTCCCCCCCTGAGCCACTTGATGTTGAGCCGGGCTCTCGGCTTCTGAGGCAGTAGTTGTCCCCCACCCATACGATTGGGGACTGACTGTGCCGGGACTTGGGCGCGACTCCAAATGGACGTCGCGCGCAAGCACCGGCACAGCAAGGGATTCCCCGGCCTGGCCGGGACCCTCTGGTGAAGTTACACGTGTATTGACTTCTGCCATATCTTGTTGGACGTTTTTAAGTCTTGCCTTGACTACCACTCTAACGACTGGACGCTCGCGCGCTTCTTAACCCACCAGTCATACATCTCCTCGCCGAGTGGCCAAACTTAAGATTGGGGTGATTTTTTATAGGGGTTTTCTTCCCCGCGGTCCGAAGACCCCCGGTCCTGACCCCCCTGCTCAGGATTACGGTTTGGGCCTTCCGGGTCTGGCCGCTCGCGAGCGACCGACCCGTCACGCCCCGGGCCGTGACGCAACCGTCCCTGGCGACGGAGTGCCATGAGGCACATCCGCCCCATTGGCCCCGGGTCAGATCCGCCGTGCGCTCTGCCACCAGAGCCGCACGCGGAGACCCCCCCCTGCCGGAATCTTGGCCGTCCAAATGGACGCCTGACGTCCAAATGGACGTTACCAGGGAGCACCACGAGGAGGTGCTCCGGCCGCGCCCCCCAAAATTAGGTACATCGTGATTATTATAAATCCTTACATTTATACAATCACTATCAGTTTGCTGACACGAATATTTATTAATTTTTATTGTGTTTTTGTTTTTCAGATTCAGTTCTTTTTATGTGCCGTACATATGCTTAATATAGTATTCAGGTCAGACTGCGAATATCCTCGATGGGTGGCGGCTGTCTTCCTACCACAAAACATATTCATGTTTATTTTATTTATAGATTTTTATATAAAAGCTTACATAAAAAAGCCGACACAAAAATTGCAAGTACAAAACAATTTGACTGTAAATGAAAGTGCTGAATATAGTATTCAAGAAAATGACAAAATAGAAACAATAAATAATCGAATCAATAAATTAAATAATGACATTAATTTATTAAATAAAACAAATAATATTAACAATAATAAAAGTAAAATAGATAACGGGGTTGATAATGCTTTTACGGATACTAAACAAGATGCTAATGTTAACGCATTTCATGATATCAATGGCAAAGTGTATTCAACGAAAAGTAACTATAAAATATTTAGTCATGAAAAAGAAAAGTAAGTAATCATTTTACAATCAGAGGGGATTATGTACATCGCACTATTGACATTTTAGGGTTTTAAATAATTTTAACTTAGTTTATTATGTTTCTTGTCACATTAAATATTTAAAGTCTAAGTGTTGTATTTTTACTTAAATACAAAATATTTAACATTAACATTTGCAGCAATTGGATTACATTATAAGTGAGTGCACAATTTTTAACAAATAAAGAGTACATTTGATCGTATAAATTTACAATCAAGTCCTTTTTTATTTTGTAGATAAGATAAATATAAATTTGACAAAAATATTCACCATACTTGTAAAGACTTATATAAACATGGTCTTTGTATATTGGTCTTAAAACTGATCTTAAAATTAGTCCATATGCTATACATTCCATCTGCAGGGTTGGAAAAACATATTTATTTTTAAAAAGAACAAAACATTATGTTTTATTTGAAAAACAAAGAAAAACATGTTTTCTTATTAATGCTTCATTGCTGTTTTAATTGCCTTGTTTTAAACATGTTTTAATCACGTTTCAAACGTGTTTTAAACACGTACATACGTAAAAAATGGAAAAAAGATAGTTAAAAATCAAAAAGTACTTTATTTATTGTAATTATAATTATTATTTATTTAAAACAACAGTTTCCGATTTAAGATGCAATCAAGTTTAATCAACTTCCCTTCTCTTATCTTCAACTCAACCCTCAACTTTCATGATCTG
The DNA here is from genome assembly GCA_032191425.1 of Lymantria dispar. Lineage (NCBI taxonomy): Eukaryota > Metazoa > Arthropoda > Insecta > Lepidoptera > Erebidae > Lymantria > Lymantria dispar. Next base: position 28,090,969 of record CM063442.1, read on the forward strand.
AAGTTTCTCAAGCGAATTAGTTAGTTCGGCTTTCATTCTATCAAGCAAGCCGGGAAATCCCCGCGTTTTATGAACATTCACCGCATTACCGCTTGTCAGTCAGGGGAATCCCAGCTAGTTATATCGAAGTTGCCAACTCTGGTAAAAAACATGTCATAAAATGAGTTTCTTAATTTTTTTATAGCTAAAAGTATAATGTGTTTTTTTTTTTATGTGTTAAACATGTTTAAAACAAATTGTTTTTAATTATGTTTTAAACGTGATATGTATTTTTGTATGATTTTAATCAGTGTTTTAAACATATGTTTAAAACAAATGTTTTAAACATTGCCAACCCTGTCCATCTGGCCTTGAAGGGAGCCAGCAAATTATAATGCCAATTATTGGAAGTTTAAATGTTTTATCTCGCGTATGAACACATAGAAATCCATCATGTTTATACATTTATGTAACAAGCAAAAAAAAAACATTCAGTATCAGAAACCTTCGCATTGAAAACAGTATGAATGTTTCGTGTGAACAACAGCCATTGCATTCATTTCCATGATAAGTAAATTTTGTTTTATTACCATAATTATTAGGTGATAATGTGGATAATGACTTGCCGTGTGGTGACAGAGTAAGAATACAACTCACCACTATCTCTATGTTGCCCGTGGATGTCGTAAAAGGTAACTAAGAGATATATTACACATATAAGATATACGAAATAGAAAGAGAACTGGAAAGAAAATCCTATACCGTATGCTGGAAATGCATAGGTCGAATTCCCTCCTATTGTTGAAGGAGCTCGAGCCTAGAAGTGGGACGAATATGAGCTGTGACGATGATAAATGTTAGTAATAAGCTAAAATCAGCTCAGCGGCAGGAAGAAAAAATTGTCCTACCGCTTACGTGTGTGCTGGAAAGAGGGGAGGCTGGTTCTCCTGCCGAAGCCGGGACGGTCTCCCGAGTCGGCCTCAGCCTACAGGCCCATCGTGCTGCTCGATGATGCGGGCAAGCTGCTGGAGAGAGTATTGGCTGCCCGCATCGAGCGGCACCTCGTCGGGGTCGGGCCCGATCTATCGGACGCCCATTTTGGTTTTCGGAGGGGGCGTTCGACGATCGCGGCCCTACTGCGCCTGAAGGCCGTGGTAGCGGAGGCCGTCACCGGCGGAGGAGTCCTGCTGGCGGTGTCCCTGGACATTGCCAACGCCTTCAACAGTCTGCCATTCAGCTGCATCAGGGAGGGGCTGAGATACCACGGGGTGCCCGTGTAACTCAGGCGGCTGGTGGCAGACTACTTAGAGGGGCGCAGCGTCCTCTAGGTTGACCGAGTAGGGGACGTAGTGCGAACGCCCATGACGTGCAGTGTCCCGCAGGGGTCGGTTCTGGGTCCGACCCTGTGGAACATCGGCTACGACTGGGCGTTGAGAGGAAGCCTCCCACCTGGGCTGGGTGTAATTTGCTACGCCGACGATACACTCGTCACAGCCTGGGGTGGGACGCTAGAGGAGGCGGCACGCCTGGCAACTCTCGGCACCGAGGAGATTGTCAGGCGGATCGAAGCGCTGGGGTTGAGGGTGGCCCTGGAAAAGACGTAGGCCCTTTTGTTTCATGGCCTCCGTACCGCCGGGCCTCCTGCCGGCGCTTCGATCACCGTGAAGTCGGTCACCATCAGCATCCAGGCCCACATGAAGTACTTGGGCCTGGTGCTCGACGGGCATTTTTGGTTCCGGGAGCATCACCGCGACGGCGACCGACGTCCCAGGACGTCGAAAGGTGAGGTTACCCGAAAGGGTATTCCGTCGGGCCGACCACTGACGACAAGTCACATCTGCTGCGGTGGTCGGCCCAACAACGAGGTAACGTGGGCACGGGTGGGTTATGGGCCCGCGTGCCGTCCTTTCATCGCCCCGGACGAACTGGACCGCGCGTGCGCTTACCATAGCCCAACCATAAAAAAAAAAGAAAACCGCTTACGTGTAGGTTGTGAAAATGGAGAGTGTTATTTAGATTTTTTTTCTTCTTTTACAATGATGTTATCTGCTGCAGTCCTTTAATCGCCTTTACAATTATCTTTATAACGGACAGATTGGTAAACATGGTAGATATTATGGGTAAATAAATGCATTTGATTTAATTATTTAAAGCTATTAAAATCGTACACGAAGCATCAAATATTATTTATCTCAATTTCTAGAGACGTGACGTAATTGATAATTCTTACTACTTATACGTCCTTGTGGTGATGAAATAAGAATACAATGCACCAACTCCTTTTTTGTCCATGAATCTATGAATGTTGTATAAGACCACTAAGGGACATATGGTGATTTTATCTGTATCTATACCAATAAATAAAATTAGAGTGTCTGTTTGTAATGTCAAAATAATAGGCTTTTTTCATGCTCACATGGTTATTTGCACGACACCTATGCCTAAAATAGCAATTAAAAAAATTTTTGTCTATCTGTCTGTCTGTCTGTCTGTTTGTTCCGGGTAATCTTCAAACGGCTGGACCGATTTCAAAAAAAAAAAAAAAAAAAAAATTCTTTCACCAATGGAAAGCTATAATTTCAGGGCGTAAACTAGGCTATATTTTATCCCGGTATTCCCACGGGAACGGGAACTACGCGGGTAAAACGACTATAACCTCTAACCGAAGCGAAGCGAGGGCGGGTTGCTAGTATCATAATAAAATCACTGCAAGAGAAAGAAAACTCGAAATAACTATGAATTATCTTCAACATAGTAATACTTTTGGCTAATACCAATCAATATACCTTCGATTTGAACGTTCGGCTCTTTTCGCGATCGCACGCATTTAGTTCGGAGTGTAACTAGTTTAGCGCAATCAAATCAAAGATAGTAATGGCCAAGGGCGGTATCGATAAAACTATCGATAAGGCGTCCGCGACTCATGATGGATAAGGTCCTATCAAGAGCTTCTTCCAACCCTAATTTATCAGCCAAAAGACCTAGAGAAGAATCTACTTCTGATTGTTGGCGAGAGCCGAAGAGATTCGTTCATCGCACCAATGAACCTAATACCCAGGAAGTTCCAACCAAGAATCGGTTTGCAGGACTGCCAATTGATTCTACGGATTTGGACACGTACCATAAAGCCACCAAGAAGAAGGTGATTAATAATACTCCTCCTATCATCATTGAAATTCTAGGAGATTTTAATCACCAGAAGCTCAAAGAAATAGTTGAAAAATATACCAAAGATTTTCACTTGCAATTCAGAGGTCAAAAAACTGTCAAATTGCAGTGTTATTCACCAATAGTTCATCAAGCTATTAAAGACGGTCTTCGTAAAAAAAATGTATCATTTCATACTGATCACTGTTTAATGTAAATTAATATGTAACTATTTCTTTTGGTAATAAACTTTAACAATAACAACAATACGTTCACCAGAAAAGACGAGGAATGTCCTAAAGCAGTAATCAAAGGATTACCAAAGGTAATTCATGACTTAGTACCTGAAGAACTAACGACACTAGGTTTTACTGTGGCTACTGCGTCTACGATGAAGACTCTCCTTCTACAGGAGTGTCCGCCGCTATTGGTACAGCTAGCTAGTGGCACTGACATGGCAAAATTCAATAAGATTAAATATCTCTCAAATTGTGTCATTGAAATTCAGAGATATAAGCCTAGCAAAAAGCCCGGGATACAGTGCTTCAGATGCCAAGGTTTCGGGCATGCTTCTCGGAACTATAATCGACCAGCTCAGTGTGTCAAGTGTGCTCAACTCCATCCTACTTGGGAATGTCCCAAGAAAGACAAGGAATCACCTGCTCAATGCTGCAACTGCCAACAAGACCATCCTGCCAACTACGGTAAATGTACCGCACGATTGAAATATATCGACAGAACCGAGTCCAGACGTCAAGCACTTCGCAAGTCTTTAATTACTAAGATTCCTAATGTCACCAAGGTGATTGATTCTACATCTTGGGCTCAAATTGTAAGTGGCTCACATAAGATGCAGGTGCCAAGTTCACAGACGGTTGAAGCTGAAACTGCTCCTATGCTTAAGGCTCCAATTAAACCCCAGGAAGCAAATAAAGCAAGTCTGACCATTGAAGAACTCACAAATACGAGCACATCGCACCATCCAGTTTCTTTCGCCCAAAAAAGCCCCCAAGATCCTGAAATGGCTGAAATGCTAGATATTCTTTCAGTTATCCAATCGATGAAGCGGGAGTTCACAAAATGCAAAACTTTCATGGAGAAAGTAGTTTTAATATTAACACATTTAGGACATTATGTCTAGTGCCCACATTTTACGTATATTGTACTGGAACGCTGACGGCGTCCACAGAAAGCAACAGGAGCTCTCGGACCTAGCGGTGCGTAAACTTAATGTCGATATTATAGCACTTAGTGAGACTAGATTAACTAAGAGACTTACTCTTGATATTCCTGGTTTCACTTGTTACCGTAGGGATAGGTTCCGTGATGGTATGGGCCAAGGTGTAGCCATCATAGTTCGATCAGATTTGATTCATAACTTAATTCCCAATCCTCAAACAGTTAACCTTGAAGCTATTGGTATAAGTCTTACTTTAATAAATGGTAATATTTCTATCTTCTCAGTATACCAGTCTCCAAATCTTCCGATAATTATTAGTGACGTGGATTGTATCATGGCAACTAGCCAATCAGTTCTTGCTATGGGTGACTTTAACTCCAAACACCCGTTATGGTCACCTGGTCCAAGTAATGCCCGCGGCAGGATACTACACAAATATATGCTTAGTAATGATTTCATTATTCATGCTCCTTGCGATGCTACTCTTGTCCATTACCACGCAGATTTCGCACCTTCTATCCCAGATATTGTTTTAAACAAAAACTTCACCACACCCAGCAATATTTATAATTGAAAAGTTTATAATAATTATTATTATTTTTTTTTTTTTTCTTTTTTTTTAAGACAACACCCTGCACTAAGGAAATAATCCTTGTATTGCGGGGGACTTTACAAACATACAATTAACGGACACAAATTACATCCAGACTCAGAACAACAATTTGTGGATCGCACAAAGTGTTGTCCCGCGTGGGATTCGAACCCCCGACACTGGCAATGTAGGTCGCTATCTTAACCACTACGCCATCTGTGCAGTCAATATTGAAACTATATCGGCTCTATCTTCTGATCATTTTCCTGTTTTAATGCAATTTCATAGCAGACATAATCGCAATCTCACAAAAAAATTCAATTATAGCAAAGCCAATTGGGTAAAATACCGAGATTTGTTGAACCAGAATACAATACTCTCTTCAAACGCTTACAATACTGAAACTGATGTTGACAGATCCATTGTAAACATCCAACAATCTATAACAGATAGTCGCGACTCTTGTGTTCCCTTTTCAATATTTAAACCATGGAATGCTTTCTCATTACCTCGGAGAATAAAAAATTTAATCCGATACAAAAATCGTCTTCGTAGAACTTTTGTAGATGAAAGAAACTTTTTAGTATGTAAAATATTAATTAAAAACATAAATATACTAAAGATTCAGATCAGTACTGCCATTAAGTTCTATAACGACACTGTATGGATAAATAATTTAAAAAAAGTAGATAATCCGAGCAATGATATCTGGAGAGTAGTAAAAAACTTACGAAGTGTTCCTAATACTATTCCTGCACTTAGGACAGTTTACGGTACCCTAACTACTAGCACACAGGGTCAATGCGACGCCTTAGCCGATTCTTTCTTAAATAATATGTTACTCACTCACGATTGGTCTAGTGATGAACAATCTGCAGTTGATCGGTCTTTATCTAAATTAAATGAGCACAATGTAAACTATGGCGACAAAGTAGTGTTTGTTCGTCCTAATGAGGTCAAAAAATATATCTCCAATCTGCGGATACGCAAGTCTCCAGGTATTGATGGTATTAGTAATCTACTTATTAAAAACATTCCCCATAAATGTATCATTGCACTTACAAAAATTTTTAATGCCTGTCTCTCTTTAAACTACTATCCTTCAATATGGAAAAGAGCTAAAGTAATAGCGATTCATAAGCCGGGTAAGGACGCTTCTGATCCAATTAGCTACCGTCCCATCAGCCTATTACCATGTCTTAGTAAACTCTTTGAAAAAATAGTTTACCGACGCTTACTCCACTCATCCGAAAAACTATTAGTTGATGAGCAGTTTGGATTCCGCCAATGCCACTCTACTATACAGCAACTAGCTAGAGTTGCAGAAGCTGTATCGTACAACCTTAATCTTAAACATTCTACTGGAATGTTTCTGCTGGATATTGAGAAGGCGTTCGATACAGTCTGGCATAAGGCACTTTTGCATAAACTCATATCACATAATATACCACTTCCGTTGGTTAAAATAATACACTCTTACTTATCCAACCGTAGCTTTAATGTTTACCTAAAAAATCAGGTCTCTTGTACTAAATCCATCCCTGCAGGGGTCCCGCAGGGTTCGATCCTTCGGTCCTTATCTGTTTTTGCTATACCTGAATGATATTCCAGTACAACCTCGAACAAGCATTGCTTGTTTCGCTGACGATACAGCTTCCTTCACGTCTTCTCATGACATTGAGCTTGTGATTGATCGCCTACAACTCTCAATAAATAGCCTGGTATCCTATTTTACTAAATGAAAACTGAAATTAAATGCGTCTAAAACTGAAGCCATCATGTTTACAAGAAAACGCACCTTACCTAAGCGCATGTTAAAGATCGACGGTGTGTGTATACCTTGGTTACGCTCTGTTAAATACTTGGGACTCACACTTGATACTAAGCTCAACTGGTCCGAAAATACATCGAAATTATGTTTAAAAGGTATGAAAGCCCTAAATGCACTTATTCCTGTGCTAAATAGACGTTCATGTCTAAGTAGCTATACCAAGCTTCGCATTTATACCACCCTGGTTAGACCCTGCATTACGTATGCCTGCCCTGTTTGGAGCAGCACTTGCCAAACTAACATCAAAAAAATACAAGTTATTCAAAATAAAGCCTTAAAATATGCTTATAACACGCCTCATCGTACAAATATTTATAAACTTCACCTAAGAATCGGCTTACCGAGAATTGACGTATTTATTTATAAACTTTCTGAAAAATTTTATCTCCGCAATAACAACAAAAATCAAAATAAATTAGTTAGCAATATTTGTATATCCACTAAAAATAGTCTTCCATTTATCGATACATACAATAGATACAAGTTGCCCCATCACTTGTTTTTATAAGTGTATGAATAGATTGTTTACAACATGCGAGCGTTATCGGTCGCTTGACGCTGTTGCGCGCGTTATATCCGTCCGTATTACCAGGTGGTAGCTAGGGTGGATATGGCGCGCGCGATACGCGACTGCGGCGGTGCGCGCTTGTGTGTGTGTGACGAGTACATGACGAGCTCTTGCTGCTAGCTGTTAACCGTCGAGCGTTTCGCGTCGTGTGTTATATTTTCTTAATACCCACTATCGTCTTTTCTGATATAAAATTCTTTCGCATTCTCCTGTTTTTAACGTAATGCTCACCCTAAAGCTTACGTACTAATTATTTTATTATATTTATGTAAAAAATATATTAATGTTAATTAAACAACTATGTAAATTTAAGAAAGGTTCAGATATTAGTTTAAATGAGCATAATAGCTTAATAAACGTACTTACTTATTATTCGTGTACTACTAGGATTAAAAATTAACACTGGTTTGTACTATCTCAATTATTATGTATAATAAAGAAATTTTGAAATGAAATGAAAATCAATATACCTAATTATTATCATTACGTTCCTCTTATTTAACAAATTATAATTTAAATATACTTCTTATTTACTAAATTCTTATTATGTATCTATATATTTATGTAACTGCTATCTTGTCGCTTAAGCTTTTTGTTCGTTTGAATAATTCGTACGTCATTAAGGTACCCATTGAAAATCAGCGTTGCAGTGTAGCATATGTAGCATTAGTGCTTAATGGGAACCTCATTGACACTTATCATATTTTGTTTTTCTTCTTTGTGTTGTATTTACAGTTAAGTTTAGCTATTATTTTAATTTTCTTATAAAACCATTATATATTTCATTCGACTTACTGTAATATCTAAATTTAAGGCGAGTTAATAAAATAGTTTTATCTTTATCTTTAAATAAAACCCAATCCATTTAGCCAGCGTATAGTGGATTATTTTCTAGCCCACTTTTTTAATTTTTATTATTATTTTTTTTTTGGGTGTGCTACTGTCAGTACACCCTTCGCGCGGCTCCGTCCGGGGCGATAGCGGGGCGGCGCGCGCGGCCCCATAACCCATCTGTGACACGTCGCCTTCGTCGTTGGGCCGACCACCGGTGCAGGGTGACTTGTCGTCAGTGGTGGGCCCGACGGAATATCCATTGAGGGGAGACCTCTTTCCTCGAATTTTCTACCCCACTGTGGTAAATACCCTAGCCCCGTAGTGAAACAAAACATTATGATCTGAGATGTCGATCAAATTACTATCAAATAAATGGTAGGTGATAAGAAGTTCATAGTGTCATGCAGTACCTAGCTGACCCAACAGACGTTGTTTTGTTCAAATAAAATAAAAGGAATTCTCCTTGAAATCGACAGCAGCGTCACCTACCGGGTCCAATTGCGAATCTAAATCATTCTCGAAACCCATTGAACAGACACAATAAATTTCATCACCATCGGTCCAGCCATTTAGGAGGAGTTCAGTGACATACACACGTACACAATAAATATAATATAAAGACTAGCTGACCCAACAGACGTGTTCTGTTCAAATAAGCGCCACCTACCAGTTCCAATTGTAAATCTCAACCATTCTCAAATAATCTTGAACATGCACAAAAATTTTATCAACATCGGTCCAACCATTTTGGAGGAGTTCAGTGACATACACACGTACACAACAAATTTTATATAAAAACTAGCTGACCCAACGAACATTGTTCTGTTCAAATAAAGCACCACCTACCGGGTCCGATTGTGAATTTAAACCATTCTCGAATCCCCTTGAGCACACACAAAAAATTTAATCAACATCAGTCCAACCGTTTAGGAGGAATTCAATGACATACACACGTATTCAAAAGAAATTTATATATAAAGATAAAGAATATAGAAAGGAACAAAATAACCCGACTTATCAACGCCGAGCTGAAACTACTGAAGTTAGAAACTTGAAATTTGGACCGTAGTTTTTTTTTTGTGACGCAGAGACCTACTTAGAAAGAATATTTTGAAAGTTGAACCACTAACAGGGTGAAAGGAAATGGTAAAGTTAATTTAAAGTACAAAATAAGTTAGGTTAAAGTATAAAATAAAAAAATCGTCGTCGATTAATTAAATGGTTAAAACGAGTCTTCATAGATTGTCTTCAAATTAACGACAAAATACTCTTTAGGAATATTAAATTACCACGTGTTTTAGCGTTTGTCCAGTTTCATCCTCTAAGGATATAAAATAGGTATTAAGGTGTCCGTTACTTGACTGATTTATCATCGAGTCGAAACTACTAAAACCAAAAAGATGAAATTTTTACAGAGCTTTTTTTGGCACGCAGGGATCTACTAAGAAAGAATTTTATGAAATTCAACCCCAAAAAGGATAAAACGCAGACGAAAAGTTTGTATAGAGAGATAAAAACTCTTCATTGATTGTCTTCAAACTTAACAGAAATATTCTTTAATATTATATCTTTAAACGAGCAATTCTTGTATACATATATACTAGCTGACTCAACAGACGTTGTTTTGTTCAAATAAAACAAATAGAATTCTCCTTGAAATCGATAGCAGCGCCACCAACCGGGTCCCATTGTGAATCTAAACCCTTCTGAAAAGTTTATATAGTCGAAAAAAAGGTTATATTAGAAAAGTTAAAAGGCCCGAGCCCAACAGTGTGAGGTATGTGAGCTGCTAATGATTACTTCGCGTGGTGTCCAAAAAAGAATACCCTTCACCATGCCCTCTTACCTATGAGTCTCGTAAAAAATTGTTTTAAGGGCTTAGAATAATAACGTATAGAAGGATAGTGTCAATACTTCGAACTTTCAAGATTTGAATCTAAAAACACTAATGGCGCGCAGACGATTAAACACGTACACACGCACACCACTATACAAATTATGAAATCAAATTTTGTTTTTATTAACATAAATCGTCGAATTACCTTTAAAAGTAATGTTAATAATCTTTTTATATTTTTCAAATGTGTTGTGACACCATTTGAATGCACAAACCGTCATAATTACCTATTTATTTTTTAAGAGTTGCGTACGTTCGTGCAGTACAATGACTTGTACATTACGGAACGGTTCCGGTGTAAGCTCCATTAGGCTCCAATTGAAATGCCTCACTTTTTATGCGTGAACTTACCTTCTATATGTTATTATTCTAAGTTTAAGGGATTATATTATGCAGATAATATCTTTGCAAGAGTAGTAAAACTCGAAATAAAACCCTATAGGAACACGTCTGACTAGCATGGGTTAGTGGGTCAATTACCCTCGTATTATGGAGGAGGCTCGGGCCCAGCAGTGGGATGTATATGAGCTATAATAATAATGACGAAGTAAAATATATATTTCTGATTGCTCGACGTTTCGAACGCTTTGCAGCGTTCATGGTCACGGGCGGACTAAGATGTCTCACGTCCAACAAGTCATTGTTATTACGGAAAATTAGTTATTAAATATTGACCCACATTTTTGATACAAATTTATTGTCAGTGTAAGAAGAAAATGATTCTAAATGAAAAAATTATATTGTTTATGGTTAGTAATTATTTAACATTAAAATTAATAGTATGCTGTAATGTGTTCGAAATGTCAGGCAATCAAAAATCAAATACAAACGCGATAAAATCCGTAAAGTAGTGTTATTTAAAATGTGTAATACTCGCGTAAACATTAGAAATCATTACTTATACATTTCACTACGATCGCTGACGCATCTGCCTTCAGCTCATGCTGCGATTACGACTTTACTATCCCTCCCTCAGACGACTTTACTATGAAGAAGGCTCACATTCAGCAGGAGACAGCAAAAGACGGAATGGTGATGATGATTTATCATCACAACTTATATTTGGCCCACTTCTGGGCTCGGATCTCCTTTACAATTTGAGGGAAATTGTCCTACAATACCACGCTGGTCAAACCTGTTAGCCGTCTTTTACTATACCCGCAGGTAGGGTAGGAGGTGATAAATTAAATTCTTAGTCCGTCACCACACAGAAAGATGATAATAATGCTGAGAGGCAAATTAATCTGGCAAATAAAAAATTAGTGAATATAGGGTTTAATTTTGTATATCTTAATTTCCAATGATTTTATTTGCATTTATTAGTCATCATTTAAGAAGCCTACGAAAAAAGAAAGGGTGGCCAATCGTATTACTTACACATCACTGAAAATCTTCTGTATCCTAAGAAATACTAATCCTTACTAATTTTATAAATGTGAAAGTAAGTTACACTTTCACGCTTAAACCACCGAACTGATTTCAAACATTCTTTCACTCATGGAAAGGTATAAAGTATAAGGTATATTCTTTTACCCAAGGAGTAACATAGGCTATATTTATCCTGTTATTCCCACGGGAACAAGAACTACGCGGGTAAGGCGATTGAAACCAAAGCGAAGCGATGGCGGGTTGCTAGTAATGTAATAAAAGAAAACATAATTCAAGCTATTAACTAAGTTACTATACAAGACTTCTTTGGAATGTCTACTTACGATTTATATTATGCCTTTTATGATATACTATAAAGCCTTCCATGGTCAACATCAACATTATTTCGGACAATCATCATCATCGTCACAGCTGATATACGTCCCACTGTTGGGATGTTGGGCGAGCACCCTCCACAATAGCAGAGAGCAAAGCACGCTGATCAGACAGGTTGATATAAGGTTTTGTTTCAAGTTTTCATTCCCTTTAGTTAATTTTATTAATCTTTATTAATTATTTACGACACCCACGAATACGATAGAGGTGATGAATTGTTTTATTTTATAATTGCAAACGATGGCAAACAAATAGTACACCTGATGGTAAGTGTTGCCACCGCTCATGGACCTTTGCAGGGCTGTTGCCTACCGCGAACAAAGTGGAAGAAGTGTGAATGCGCGCAATGAGGTTCATTCATTATCATCATTTCAGCTCAAATAAGTCCCACTGTTGGGCTCAAGCCTCCTCCACAATCGGACGACTCCGTGAAAAAACGGACGACTCCGTGACGGTGGATGACATCCGGGAGGCCACCGTCTCGAAAACCGGGTGTCCCGTGGACACCGTCCGAATTGGCGCCATCCGCCCTGGTCCGGGCGGCGTCGGTGCTGCCTGGATGCAGTGCCCGGTGGAGTCGGCCAAGCAATTGGCCGACTCAGGCAGGCTCCTCGTGGGCTGGAGCTCGGCACGGGTGACCGTGCTGGAGTCCCGGCCTGCGAGGTGCTACAAGTGCATGGCGGTCGGACACACTCGGCCGACATGCAGCAATTGCTTTGACTGCAGCGATCTCTGCTTCCGCTGCGGTCAACCCGGGCACAAGGCGGCATCCTGTGCCGCCACTCCCCACTGCCCCGCGTGTGCGGCGGGTAATAGGCCCGCCAAGCACCGCATGGGGGGCAGGGAGTGCAGACCCCCGGCTTCGGCTCCAAAGGGGCGGAGCGGCCCGACGACCCCGGCCGCTCCCGCCCCTAGCGCGACCCGATCGCCCGCCAGCGTGGAGGAGGTGATGGATACGGCCCAGTAATGGCGACCGAATCCTACCACCTCCTGCAGGCCAACCTCAACCACGCCGCCGAGGCACAGGACGTTTTCCTGCAAGCCATGGCGGAGTGGTTGATCGGTGCAGCCGTAGCCGCGGAGCCGTACGTGGTGCCTGACCGGCCCAATTGGCTGGGCAGCAGTGACGGCTCTGTGGCAATCGTCGCCTCCACGTCGTGGCATTCCCCGCCTTTGTTGCTCAAGGACAGGGGCGACGGGTATGTCGCGGCGGAATGGGGAGAGGTTACGCTATTTGGTGTTTACTTCTCCCTTAATAGGAGCGCGACGGATTTCGGGGCCTTCCTCACCATCCCGGTGGCCTCGATACGGCGACTGGCACCGCGCCAAATCTTCGTTCTGGGGGACTACAACGCCAACTCCACGGCGTGGGGGTCCCCCAGGACGAATGACACCGCGACGCTGAGCGGGAGGTCCAGCTGTACGAGGCTTACCGCAGTGCGCGGTCTGCCTTCAGGCTGGCCGTCCGTACCGCCAAGGACGTTAGTCGGCGGGAGATGCTGGACAGTCTCGAGCGTGACCCCTGGGGTCGCCCCTACCTCGCGGCACTGAACAAGCTCCGCGGGCGGGGCCCCCCCCTCACCGAGACTCTCCAGCCCAGCCTCCTCACCAGAGTTGTCGAGGACCTCTTTCCACGGCGGGCGGAGCACACGCCCCCGGTCATGGCTTCGCCGGACAGCGACCGGGAGGCCGAAGATGGAAGTGCTCCGCCCATCACAGAGCCAGAAATGGGAGCGGCGGTGGCGCGTATGCGAGTCAAATCCACCGCCCCCGGGCCCGACGGTATTCCGAACCGTGTGCTGGCCCTGGTCCTCGAGCACCTGGGACCACGCCTCAGGGGACTGTTCGACGCTTGTTTGACGTCCGGGCAGTTCCCTGGTTGCTGGAAAGAGGGGAGGCTGGTTCTCCTGCCGAAGCCAGGACGGTCTCCCGAGTCGGCCTCGGCCTACAGGCCCATCGTGCTGCTCGATGATGCGGGTAAGCTGCTAGAGAGGGTGTTGGCTGCCCGCATCGAGCGGCACCTCGTCGGGGTCGGGCCCGATCTGTCGGACGCCCAGTTTGGTTTTCGGAGAGGGCGTTCGACGATCGCGGCCCTGCTGCGCCTGAAGGCCGTGGTAGCGGAGGCCGTCACCGGCGGAGGAGTCCTGTTAGCGGTGTCCCTGGACATTGCCAACGCCTTCAACAGTCTGCCATTCAGCTGCATCAGGGAGGGACTGAAGTATCACGGGGTGCCCGTGTACCTCAGGCGGCTGGTGGCAGACTACTTGGAGGGGCGCAGCGTCCTCTACGTTAACCGAGTAGGGGACGTAGTGCGAACGCCCATGACGTGCGGTGTCCCACAGGGGTCGGTTCTGGGTCCGACCCTGTGGAACATCGGCTACGACTGGGCGTTGAGAGGAAGTCTCCCACCCGGGCTGGGCGTAATTTGCTACGCCGACGATACACTCGTCACAGCCCGGGGTGGGACACTAGAGGAGGCGGCACGCCTGGCAACTCTCGGCACCGAGGAGATTGTCAGGCGGATCGAAGCGCTGGGGTTGAGTGTAGCCCTGGAAAAGACGGAGGCCCTTTTGTTCCATGGCCTCCGTACCGCCGGGCCTCCCGCCGGCGCTTCGATCACCGTGAAGTCGGTTACCATCAGCATCCAGGCCCACATGAAGTACTTGGGCCTGGTGCTCGACTGGCATTTTTGGTTCCGGGAGCATCTCCATCGACTTGTCCCCCGGCTTGTCGGCGCGGCGTCCGCCCTTTCGCGGCTGATGCTGAATGTGGGTGGACCCAGTGCTACGTGCCGACAGCTGTACACGGGGGTGATCCGGTCGATGGCCCTGTATGGCGCACCGGTGTGGACGGGGTCCCTGACCGTCCGTCTTAGGGCCCTCCTGTGGCGACCACAGAGGGTCATGGAGATCAGGGCCATACGGGGTTACCGCACCGTGGCGATGGAGGCAGCGTGCCTCCTGGCCGGAACTCCCCCGTGGGACCTGGAGTCGGAGATGCTCGCCGACATTTATCGGCGGGTGTCGGAGACGCGCGCCCGCGGCGGTATGGTCTCCTAGCAGGAGATCACCGCCTGGCGGGTCGACGCCCGCCGAGGAGTTATTGCCCGTTGGGCAGTCCGGCTGGAGAGTCCTCGGTACGGTGTCAGGACCGTCGAGGCCTTCCGGCCGGTGCTGATGGAGTGGTTGGAGCGGACGCACGGGGTGCTTTCCTTCCGACTTGTGCAGGTGCTGACGGGGCACGGGTGTTTTGGGAAGTACCTGCACAAGATTGTCAGGAGGGAGAGCACACCGTCCTGCCACTACTGCAGTTGCGACGAGGACACGGCGCAGCACACGCTCGAGGAGTGTACTGCGTGGGAAAGGGAGCGCCGTGAACTCGTCGCGATTATCGGTGCCGACCCGGCGCTGCCGACCATCGCCAGGGAGATGCTCGACAGCGTCAGGAACTGGGACGCGGTCGCCGCCTTCTGTGAGGCCGTAATCTCACGGAAGGAGGCGGCGGATCGTGTGCGAGTAGAGCTCCTATTCGGCGACACGTTCCGCCGCCGGCGACTGGGGCGGCGCAGGCGCGAGTATCTGCGCCTAATGCCGCCCTAGCCGAGGCCGCGGGTGATCGGACCGGGGAATTGTCCATCACCCGTAGAGAGGCTGACCGCGCGATGGCGACCGACGTCCCAGTACGTCGAGACGTGAGGTTACCCGAAAGGGTATTCCGTCGGGCCGACCACTGATGACAAGTCACATCTGCTCCGGTGGTCGGCCCAACAAATAACGAGGTAACGTGGGTACGGGTGGGTTATGGGCCCGCGCGCCGTCCTTTCATCACCCCGAACGGACAGGACCGCGCGTGCGCTTACCATAGCCCACATAAAAAAAAAAGCCTCCTCCACAATAGGAGAGAAACTGACCGTACTATTCCATGCTAGTCAGACAGACTGGTATAGGGTTTTATTTCGAGTTTTCTTTCTCTTGCATAGATGTTATATCATCATCATCATCATCATCGCAGCCCACATACGTCCCACTGTTGGGCTCGGGCCTCCTCCATAATGGGAGGGAATTTGACTTAATATACCATGCTGGTCAGACATGTTGGTATAGGGTTTCATTTCGAGTTTTCCTTCTCTTGCACAGATATTATGTGCACGTTATATCCCATAGTCGTCTTATACGACATCCACGGGCAAGATAGGTAGTGGTGAGTTGTATTCTTACTCCGTCACCACACGGATATGCAATGAGTTTCGGTGATACTAAAGGCATCACTAAAACCCACCACCCGCAAACACCCTCAGAAAGTTGAGCTGCCGGCTCTCTCACTCACCGAACGAAGCGCAGTAACAAATTTTTACTACTCAGACGTCGATTTTCTGCGAGAGTGTTGAATTTATATAATTAATATATATTATAACCTTAGGATTTGTGAAGACAAGGCTCATGGACCACGAAGTAAAATTAAAGGCGACTGAGAGTGGTGATACGAGTGCGAAGATATCACACGTCGAAAATAGATCTGTATTGAATAAAATAAAAAGAAATGAAAATTCATCATCAGCATCAAATTACCCACAAAGAACTAATAATAAGGCAAAAAGAAAGTTTCATTTTATAAAATGTCATCACTAATGTCATCACGTAAAGGACACCTCAAAAATGACTGTTACTATTTAAAAAGAAATTCTGACCAAAACAGGACCGTTCAAGCAGTCGTACTAAACCGACGACGGTGCCAGAAGATGTACCTAGATTTGCTTTTATGGCTGGCGGATATGGACAGAGTATTCACAGGGCTAAAATTACATTCTTATTGGATTCTGGCGTTTCGGACCATATAATAAACAGGGCCGAGTTTTTCACAGATTATATAAATTTATTAATACCTATTAAAATTTCAGTTGCTAAGGTTGGTGAGTTTATTCTAGCTACAAAGAGAGGGAGCATAAAGGTTACGAGTGACGTGGGAGTTGATGGAGTATTGGAGGATGTATTATTTTGCCCAGATGTTCCATATAATTTACTAGCTGTTTCTAAGATCCAGAAAGCCGGGATGACTATTATTTTTGATCAAAACGGTGCACATATATGCAAGGATGGTAAGACGGTGATTCATGGTAAGCCAATAAACAATTTAATTACTATAGATTTTTTAGTGTTCACAAACGTTAGTGGATCTGTTTCCCAAGCATGCATTAATAATTATGAAATATGGCATCAACGTTTAGGACACATTAGTAAAAATAAATTTTTAGAATTAAAGAGAAATAAAATGGTAGAAAATTTAAATGAGATTGAAACTATTTTTCCTGATGATAGTTTATGTGAAACGTGCATAAATGGAAAACAAACCAGACTACAGTTTAAACGACCGTTATTTATTGTGCACTCTGATGTGTGTGGTCCTATTACTCCTTCAACCATAGATAACAAAAACTATTTTGTAGTATTTGTTGACCAATATACTCATTACTGTGTTGCGTATGTGATAACATATAAGTCGGATGTGTTCTCAGTTTTTAAGGATTATATCGCAAAAAAGTGAAGCCAAGTTTAACTGTAAAGTGGTTAATTTGTATTGTGATAACGGTGGAGAGTATTTATCTACCGATATGAAAGAATTTTGTGTACAGAAAGGAATAAGTTATCATTTAACTGTTCCTAGGACTCCACAATTAAATGGTGTTTCAGAAACTGAGAAGGCTCGTACATTAAGCGGTGCTGGTTTAGAAAAAGTTTTCTGGAGTGACGCAGTATTAACTGCGGTTTATTTAATCAATTTAACGTCCACTAAAGCTTTAAAAGAGTCTCAAACACCATTTGAAATGTGGCACAATAAGAAACCACAAATTAAATACCTAAGAGTTTTTGGCTCTACTGTATATATTCATAATAAAAATAATAAAAGTAAATTCGATGATAAATCGTGGAAAGGTATATTAGTAGGATATGAACCAAACGGTTATAAAGTTTGGAGTACTGAATGTAATAAATGTGTGATTGTAAGGGATGTTGTAATTAATGAGACAAATTTTATTGAAAGCAGACCTAAACTTAGGTCTGAAGGGAGTGTGCCTAAAACTTCCAGTGACAAAACTGACGTTTATGAATTGAAGTCGAAGTCAGTGTCAATAGAGGGTCAAAGTGGTGACAGCTCTAAATCAGATAGTTTGAAATCTGATGTAAGTCTCAAAAGTCCCATAAACATTCAGAAATTAACTAATGATGGTATCTCATTGAATCAGAAAGCTGAGAAACATTCTCAGGTTAGTGAAAACACAGACGTTACTTTGCGAAGGAGTAATAGACTTAAAGGTCGCGCCCCTATATCTTATAATGAACTTGAGGATAATTGTTTAGCATATGCACAGTCTATAGCGTTTTTGAGTCACATTCCCCAATCTTATAGTGAAATTAAAACTCGAGATGATAGATCTCTGTGGGAAAAGCTATTAGTGACGAATTAAATTCTCTTTCAATCAATAATGCGTGGACCTTAGTGCCTAGACCAGTTAATAAGAATATTGTAGATTGTAAATGGATTTTCTCTATAAAACACGATGAATGCGGTAAACCTTTTAGATACAAAGCGCGTCTCGTAGCAAGGGGTTTTAGTCAGGAATATTTAACCGATTATAACGAAACGTTTGCACCCGTCGCTAGAATAGCCAGTTTTAGATTTATAATTAGTTTTGCAAATCAATATAATTTAATGGTTCATCACATGGACGTTAAAACTGCATTTTTACATGGTTTATTAAAAGAAGATATTTATATGAAAGTTCCTGAGGGTGTAAACTGCACAAAAAATACTGTTTGTAAATTAAATAAAGCGCTGTATGGATTGAAGCAGGCGGCTAGATGTTGGTTTGAACTATTTGAACAGTCGCTTATAGAAAAGGGATTTGAAAATGCAGCTGTTGACAGGTGTATATATGTCTTAAATAATGGTCATATTCATAAAAATATCTACTTAGTTCTATATGTTGACGATTTAGTTCTAGTTTGTGCTAATTTACAAATAATGAATGATATAAAGCAATATTTAAAGAATAAATTTTCTATGACAGATTTTAATGATATAAAATTATTTCTTGGCATCAAGGTTACACGGTATCATGATAGAATAACGCTGGATCAGAGTGCATATATTAAAACAATTTTAAATAAATTTAATATGTCCAACTGCAATCCTATAAATACTCCTATGGAAATTAAACCTAATTATGAAGCATTAAATCTAGATGGTGATTGTAATTATCCATGCCGCAATCTTATTGGTTGTCTAATGTATGTTATGTTATGTACACGACCTGACTTGAGTACGTCTATTAATATATTAAGTAGATACACAAATAAAAATAATAAGGAATTATGGCAATGTCTTAAAAGGGTACTTAGATATTTAAAAGGTTCTATTGATCTAAAATTAGTATATAAGAGAAGTAGTTATACTCATGTTTTGTGTGGTTATGTGGACTCCGATTGGGGAGGTAATGACATAACGGACAGAAAAAGTACAACAGGTTATATATTCAAATTATTTGACAATTGTACAATAACATGGAATACAAAGAGACAAAGTTCAGTGGCGGCTTCGTCCACTGAGGCTGAATATATGGCTCTGTTTGAAGCTGTTAAAGAAGCATTATGGCTCAAGTCTCTAGCATTAAGTATTCATATGAGTATTACAGAACCTATAATTATTTTTGAGGATAATAATGGCTGCATTAATATAGCCAATAATCCCACCAATCATAAAAGGTCCAAACATATTGATATAAAATATCACTTTACTAGAGAACAGGTTGAGAAAAATATTATAAAATTAATTCATATGCCCACAGGTAAACAGTTGGCAGATGTGCTTACAAAACCACTGCCTGCAATAACATTTAAACGGCATGTTATTGAAATGTGCTTAGAATGAATGTATTTAAACTGTATTTATTATGTAACAATGGTTTGTTTAGGTTTTCCTGGGTTTTCCTAATCCTTAGCAACAAATGTTGAACCATTATTTATTTCTCCCAGCAAACACTTGGACGTTATACATGATCTTTATAGATAATTAATGTACATACAAATCATATCATATATGTATATAGATTAATTTTTGAGGGGGCGTGTTGAATTTATATAATTAATTGTACAAAAATTAATAGTATTGTATTTGACTAATTTGAATTTGATTCGTTATGACGTTTGTATAGTCTACTTTGTTAGTACAATATTTGCCCACCTCATTCGTGTTCTGTGCTTGTACTAGTAAAGACGTGCTTTAGCTTCCAAGTGAATACATCGATAATATACGTTATATTGAAACTATAAGTGTGTTTTGTTCATAACCTCCTACAGAGAGTGTAGTACTTACCCTGGACAATTGTCAACAATATGATCCTACGACTAATACAGAGGAGTAATGGAGTAGACACAATATGTACTGTTATTCTATAGTACAAATTGCAAAAGATTTTAGCAATGGTCTCATAACCGCCGCTTGTCTGACGTCAACCCTCCTTGCGAATTTTTGACCAAGTGGATTTCATCCAGGTCAATTTAAAAGTCTTAGGGCGCCTTCAAATTTGCCGCAAAGTGCCGCGCGGTGGCAGCGCGTCTGTAGCGCTGCGGCCGCGCTACTTTGTAAATCTATATAATTAAACAACGCGCGGTTCACATCAATTCATCGATCGACTAGTGATGCGCGCACGTATATTTTTGTACAAATAGAGCAGAATTTCTTCATCAGAGTCCATCGTGAAACTATGTACAACATTACGACTCTCAAACTAGCGACAGCAGCGCGGCGGCAGCGCTGCAGACCCGCTGCCGCCGCGCGGCACTTTGTGGCAAATTTGAAGGCGCCCTAACTCATCTTTTACGACATCCATGAATAATATCATCATCTCAGCCCATATACGTACCAATGTTAGGCTTGGGCCTCCCCCACTATGTAAGGGAAATTGACCTACTGTACCACGCTGGTCAAACGTGTTGGCATAGGGTTTTATTTCGAGGTTTTTTATCTCGCATAGATGTTATATGTATATTATATCCCTTAGTTGTCTTCTACGACAGCCACGAGCAATGTCATCATCTCAGGCCATCCCACTGTTGGGATCGGACCTCCTCCACTATGCAAAGGAATTTAATCCACTGTACCACGCTGGTCAAACCTGTTGGCATAGAGTATGGTTTCGGATTTTCCTTCTCTTACATAGATGTTATGTGCATATTATATCCCATAGTCGTCTTTTACGACACCCACGGGTAAGAGAGGGGATAGATTACGTCTTTATTATCCCTCTCTTAAATGAAACGCGCTTTGTGGCGTTATGAAGAAGGCTGACATTCAGCAGGGGACAGCGAAAGACGGAATGGTGATGGTGATTTATCATCACAGCTTACATATGGCTCACTTCTGGGCTCGGATCTCCTTTACAATTTGAGGGAAATTAACCTATTATACTACACTGGTCAGACCTGCTAGCCGTCTTTTACTATATCCGCAGGTAGGGTAGGGGGTGATAAATTAAATTCTTACTCCGTCACCACACGAGCAATATTTGTAGCTGCTATTCACAACCATTTACATATACACATATTCTTCTTTCGTCAACAAATCTAAATCTTTATTTTTCGTTACTTTTTTTAATTAAGAAAAAGGCCATATACGCAATAAAATGATTGTAATATATTTAATTAGTCCAGGTAACAATGGCAGGGATAACTGAAGTGGGACAACAAAATGTCTTAAGGTAACCGTTTATGTCTGTTACATCGCGTGCTATGCGCTTATTTTATGAGCCGAGCGGTCGATACACCGCAGTGCTGTGTAAAGCCCCGAGCTAAACGCACGGTCTGGTTTTAACTTCAATATAGTTTACCTAGAGTTGGTGAAGTCCGCCGTAGCGTTCGTGATAGGGTGAGATTATATTTTGCATATTTGCTTCTAGATAAGCATAGATTTTTACGTAATTTATTATTAGTCAGTTTTAAAATTTTCAATGTATTATTATTATTTTAGATAAATTATTACATTTGATTTTTTTATTAGTTATCTTTGCTTATTTAATTTTACTAACGCTCCAATTCTTAATTTTATATTGTCAATTCTGGATGAGATTAGGTTTGGCATATTTTTTTTTTTAATTTTAGAGAATCTATATTAATTTTTAGGTACTTCATCATTGCAGCTCATAAATGTCCCACTGTTGGGCTCAAGCCTCCTCCACAATAGGCGGGTAAATTGACCTTACTGTACCAGACAGGTTAGTATAGGGTTTTATTTCGAGTTTTCCTTCTCATGCACATCATATGTTCAACAACATCAACAACATCTATATGTTATATGCATATTATATCCCTAAGTCGTCTTTTACGACATCCACGGGCAAGATAGGGAGTGGTGAATTGTATTCTTACTCCGTCACCACACGGAAGGTATAGCTTCGTTGGGTGCATAACACTTAATTATAAGTTTTGTCGTGGGTAAAAAAGTTATTTTACTCTTAAAATTTTTATTTAGTATATAAAAATTTTAGGTGTAAAATTTTACTCGCATTTATACTTTAGTAATTATTAATGGTAGAAAAACCGTAGGAATACTTCATCAATCAGGATTTTGTCGTTCTCTGTTGGATGTAAACCTCTCATAGAACACCAGAAAGCGCGGTTCTGTGCCACTCGCATCCAACGACACCCAGCAACCTTCACGAAGTCGTCAGTTGAACTTACGAATACTTTACACGGTTAACAATTTGTGTTTTTTTTTTGCATTGTAGCTAATAATTTATTATAGATTTATTACGTAGATTTGTTAAAAGTAGATGTAATTATTCTAAAATAAACCGAATCCGCTGGCGATTGGTTTGTTAAAATAATAATGATATTATGATTTTAACAAATCCTTATAATTTTAATAATTCAATCGCCTATTAGAATTTATTATGTACTAAATATAACTCGCCCTCGCTTCGCTTCAGTTTCAGTTGCCTTACCTGCTTAGTTCCCGTTCCCGTGGGCATACCGGGATAAAACATAGCCTATTTTACTCCCTGATATTATATATAGCTTTCCATTAGTGAAAGAATTTTTGAAATCGTTCAAGTAGTTTCGGAACGAATTCGTGACAAACATGCTTACATACAAACCTTTCTTCTTTATAATATTAGTATAGATAAAAAATGTAAGCAAGCATGCATTTATTGATTAGAATATTCTTGAGTAAAAGTGGAACACAATTTCTTGTTTACTCTCCAATTGCAAAAATGTTTTATTTATTATATAAATATGACTTTAATAATCCTACTATTGAATTATTTACATAAAGTAAGTAGATTATGATCTACTGTATGTCAACATTTGACTTGACTTTTACACTTTTTGCCATTTAAACTGTCTGGGTTAGGTGTAAACAAATGTAGTGTATAAGTAAAATTGAAAATTTTGAATAACTTCCCACACAAATTAAAATAATTAAAAAAGTTTTACGTTCTCTTCAACAGGAATTATCAATTATTTATCATTGAATGATTATATTGGCACGCGTGAAATACTTAATCGAGTCATCATACGCCATTACATCATTTTGGAAAGGGCTGATACTTTTGCATTGCTGCATCGATATCAACTAAACATAACAACGATCCAACGTCGGTTCATGCGTTTAAGAGTTAGCATGCCACAGACAGACATATACACGCAGACAGACAAACATAGACTTTAAACTTTTAACACCCCTCTTTTTGCGTCGGGGGTTAAAAAAGGGTATTATAAAAGTATACTAAGTGCTCTATACTGACTTAGGTCAATTGCATTTATTTCATACCTACTAGCAACCCGCTCTCGCTTCGTTTCGGTTTCAGTCGCCTTACCCGCGTAATTCCCGTTCCCGTGGGAATACCGGGATAACATATAGCCTATGTTACTCTCTGATATCATAGCTTTCCATTGGTGAAAGAATTTTTGAAATCAGTTGGGTGGTTTAAACGTGAAAGCGTTGACAAGAAAAGTTGATTTCGATTTAGATTTGATTGATCAAACTCAGCGCAGTATAATTTGTTATACTTCCACTTACACTGGAATTAGAAGGTATTCTGATTCACACGACTTGGGATAACGGAAAAAACAAAAACTTCCATTAATTTCATAATACAGTAATATTGGTCCTTAAAGCCAGATGCCCGTTTGCTCCAACGATCTTTAAATTTTAGGTAATTACAAAAACCATATCATCAATGTTGCGAGTCATTTACTTACATATATTGCATTCATCATTCATCACCATTTCAGCTCATATACGTCCCACTGTTGGGCTCGAGTCTGCTCCACAATAGGCGGAAAATTGACCTTACTATATCATGCTGGTCAGATCTCTTGCATAGGTGTTATATGCATGTTATAGCCTTTAGTCGTCTTTTACGACATCCACGTGCAAGATAGAGAATGGTGAATTGTATTCTTACTCCATCACCACACGGAAATATATTGAAATACTCTTTATTTTTACTGTCCTAAAAACTATAAACAGATATTTAATGAAAATGGTGAATTTTCCATTATGATATTTACTAATTTTCAATTGCAATAAGCAATTTTCTTTTATTGTATTGCGAGTGGGCTCATTTGTATCAAACCGCCAATTTATATCTCGTTCTTCCCATTCGTCTCCTTATTGGCCTTAGCCATAGCCTTTGTTCATAATATAATAGAAGAGAAATACCTACTATACCACGATGCTTAGATGGGCTTGAATAACGATTTTGTTTTTTTTTAAATTGTCTCTTTTTAATAATTGTATTTAGTCGTTATTTACGGCACCAGAAAAAGGAAGAGGAGGTGACGGGTGTGAGTTAATCATACCTCATCACCATTCGGTTGATCTACTATATGAAAAGTAAGTAAAAGATAACAACATGATTTATAGTACTGCGGCATAAAAAATTGGCAAAACTAAAAAAATATCAAAAAACATAGCTAAAGTCTGTGCTATTATTGATTTTCGTGGTATACGAGCAAGGAGCCTACTTGAAGGTCAGTAATGCCACTCATAGATATTCGCAATACCAGGGACACAGATAGGCCACTGTCTATTGCCCAGGTTGCGCGTAATTCGCTACGCCGACGATGCACTCGTGACAGCCTTGTGCAGGACGCTAGAGGAGGCCGCACGCCTGGCAACTCTCGGCAGCGAGGAGATTATCAGGCGGATGTTGGCGCTGTGGTTGAGGATAGCCCTGAACAAGACCAAAGCCCTATTGTTACATGAGCTTCGTATCAGTCCTCACGCCGGCACTTCGATCACTGTCAATTTGGTAACCATCAGCATCCGGGCCCATACGTACTTGGGCTCGGTGCTTGACAGGAATTGGTGGTTCTGGGAGCATTTCCATCGACTTGCTTCGCGGCCTATCGGTGCGGCGTCCGCTCTTTCTTGGTTGATGTCGAATGTGGGCGGACCTACCACCACTGTGATTGCGACGAGAAAAAGGCGCAGCACACATTCGAGGTATGTGCCGCGTGGGCAGAGCAGCTCCATGAATTCATTGCAATCATCGGTACTGACCTGACGCTGACGACCATCGTTAAGGTGATGCTCGACAGCATCAGTAACTGGGACGCGGTCGCCACTTTCTGTGAGGCAATTATCTTACAGACGGAGGTAGCGGTGCGCTAGGAACTCCTCTGCGGTGACATGATCCGTCGCCGACGATGTGGGTGGCGCAGGCGCGAGTAACCTGCGCCTGATGCCATCCTAGCCGAGGGCGCGGGTGTCTAGACCAGGGTATAGTCCATCACCCGCAGAGAGGTTGATGTGAAGGCGACCTACGTCCCGGGCGGAGCTTTAGGGACAGACATTACTCGAAAACGTATCCAGGCTTGCCACGGATGACGAGGAATTCGGTACCGGTGGTCGGCCCAGGGATGAAGGTGAGGGAATACGTTGGGTTATGGGGCCGCGCGCTGCCCTTTCGTTTCCCGGACGGAATGAACGGCGCGTGTTCTCATCATAGCCCACCCATAAAATAAGACCACTGTCCAGCTTAGATCTCTTAGAAGAAAAGGTTCTTAGGAGAACCTCGGGTTCTCTCGTTAACAGAACGAAGTTGAAATAATACAGAATGTTGATGATCTTGCTTGGTGTTAGAAGTGAACATCTTGTAACGCCAAGTGCGATCGATGAGTGGAGCTCCCACTCGCCTAAAGCTCTCATAGCCAATTTTTATAACGCCCACAGGATTCTATACAGATTATCTATACCAATAAATAAAATTGGAGTGTCTGTTTGTAATGTCAAAATAATAGGCTTTTTTCATGCTCCCACGGTTATTTGCACGACACCTATGCGTAAAAGAGCAATTAAAAAAATTTTGTCTGTCTGTCTGTCTGTTTGTTCCGGGTAATCTTCAAAACGGCTGAACCGATTTCAAAAATTTTTTCACCAGTGGAAAGCTATAATATCAGGGCGTAAACTAGGCTATATTTTATCCCGGTATTCCCACGGGAACGAGAACTACGCGGGTAAAACGACTATAACCTATAACCGAAGCGAAGCGAGGGCGGGTTGCTAGTGAACCATAAAAGTGGTGAATTAAGAAAGAAAAACACATTATCATTAGTGATCATTTATACTAAAATCACAAACATTATGTAAATTATTTCCACTATTTTGCATTCCCATTATATAAATTATCTGAAATGATATTATCATCTTGTTATCTCGTTTACATATCTTAAGTATTTTGTCATTTATCTGTAATTGAGAAAATTATTTATTATTTACCTCTATTTTTTAAAACGCTTTTATTAGTTTCACATGCATCTACATATGTATGTAACAGAATCTTTGAACGTCATTATGCCCCACTTTGAACTAACAGATTTTATTTAAATTTGGCATACTCGTCAAAGGCCCATGACAATGCAATAATTCGATCAAAATAGGCGAATATCCTAATTAGATTATAGAATTTAGAAATTTCTAATCTTTTGTATAAGAGCAAGAGAGATAGAGCTAGTGTGAGAACTACACATGCGTGAAATTCGAAACTACCATGACTCTGGCTGTCAGCTTGTAAGTGTGTTTTTTAGTTTTTTAAACTACAATTTTTTATTTACATTTTATGATTCTAACTAGAACTTGTTGTATTATGGCTACGAATATTACCAACCTTTACTAAGCTCGTAGGTGCTATGAGCTTTTTATCGACCTAGGCAATTGGCCTCTCTATCCTATATTCTATATCTGATACAGTTTAGTCATCAATTACATTTTCAAGAAAGATGGACGGCAGACAGTCGGCCGATCACAAAACCATTGCCAAAACTTTTGCAATATGCATGATGGTAGAAGAGTACATATTTCGCCGACCATAAGTAATTAGAATAAGAGCAGGATGGGGATGGTGATGATGATGCTTCCAACCAGAATGAACGCATGGCAATATAATTATTTCAGTTTCTTAATAACTAGAAGCACTAAGAAATTGGTCCCTATATCGCGAAGAACTAAAGAACATACGATTTCAACCATTAAATTCAGCTTACTTACCATGAGTTCTGGTTTGGGTTTCCAGTTCGAACCAAGTGCAGTAGCAAAGTGCTACTAAAAGAGGCTGGAACTACCCTAAATGAGTTGTTCATTTCTGATAGCAGGCAGAAAACTATTAGCAGCGAGGCCCTTTCTTGTAACAATCTTTGGTCCAGTCCCATACTGCTCAATTCATCTGGGGCGGTAAAAGATGCGGCGCGCAATACAATATTCTGCCGTTATTTTAATCTATCTGCCACCATTTTTGCTGACCGCCCGTACAGAGTCCATATATTCGGTAGCCTGCCTGATATTATGGTCTTGAGAAAGTTTTGCTTTCTATTGTTTTAGTGATTATTAAGCCAGTAGTTTCCACTACTAAAGTAGCATATAATGATACATCACTATTTATCTCAGCACATATTTCCCACTGCTGAGCTCGACCCTTCTCCATAATGGAAAAGACAATGTCCTATTATATCGCGCTGGTTAGACCACTTGGTTTTAAATAAAATTACTTTATTATTAAATATAATAAATTATATTTCAATATAATTTATTTTAAGAAAATATATTTTAATAGAATTTTTTCGTTTAGAATCGTTTTCTTCTTATACTGGCAATAATTTTGTACTAAATGGGGGTCAAAATTTAATAACTAATTTTCTATATCGAGTAGATAATTATAAATATCTGTAATAACGATGACTTGCTGGACGTGAGAAATTTTAGTCCGCCCGTGACCATGAATGCTTTAAAATGTTTGAAACGTCGGGCAATCAAAAATCAAATAGAAACGCGATAAAATCCGTAAAGTAGTTTTATTTAAAATGTGTAATACTCGTGTAAACATCAGGCTTGGTATAGGGTCTTATTTTGAGTTTTCTTTCTCTTGCATAGATGTTATTTATATATTCTATCCCTTAGTAGGATTATTTGACACCTATGGATATTAAATAGGGTGGAATGTATTCTTAATCCGCCACCATACAGATTAATGACATCGAATATTTTCAATGTGTTAGTATAGGGTGTCCGTTACGGCGATTGGCACCGCGCCAGGTGGTCGTATTGGGGGACTTCAACGCCAAGTCCGTGGCGTGGGGGTCCTCCCGTAAGGACGACCGAGGACGGGCGGTCGAGGATTGGGCGGCAGCACTGGGCCTCTGTTTGCTGAACAGAGGCTCGGTGCATACGTGCGTGCGACCTCAGGGCAGGTCGATAGTGGACCTTTCGTTCGCTAGCCCTGAGGTCGCCGCACGCGTGGGGAGCTGGTGCGTAGAGGAGGAGGTTGAGACCTTGTCGGACCACCGGTATATCCGGATGGAGGTCTCCCTGGCAATCCCGGCGCGCGGCAGGGGTCACGGGGCGGTAGGGCGTCCTGCGTTCCCGCGATGGGCTGTGGGTCGCTTAGACCGGGACCTGCTGGCGGAGGCAGCCATCGTTCACTCGTGGCTGTCCTCTGCCAATCAGTTGGACGGGGTGGACGCCGAGGCTGGCCGCATCCGCAGTGCGTTGACGCAGATCTGCGATGCGGCCATGCCCCGGGTACGGCGTCTTCCCCCGAGGAGGGCTGTCCACTGGTGGTCCCGGGAGCTGGCGGATCTCCGGGCCGCGTGTATTCGCGCCCGGCGGGCCTACACCCGCAGCCGGCGGCGCAATCGCAGCGCGGAACTGGAGGGTCAGCTTTACGAGGGCTACCGCAATGCGCGGTCGGCCTTTAGGCTGGCCGTCCGTTCCGCCAAGGACGCCAGTCGGCGGGAGATGCTGGAGAGTTTCGATCGTGACCCCTGGGGTCGCCCCTATGGCGCGGCGCTGAGTAAGCTCCGCGCACGGGGCCCGCCCCTCACCGAGACTCTCCAGCCCAGCCTCCTCACCCGGGTCGTCGAGGACCTGTTCCCACGACGGGCGGAACACACGCCCCGGGTCATGGCGCCGCCAGACAATGACCGCGAGGGCGATGGTGGCAGTGTTCCGCTTATCACGGAACCGGAGATGGGGGTGGCGGTGGCGCGCATGCGCGAAAAATCCACCGCCCCCGGGCCCGACGGTATTCCAAACCGTGTGTTGGCCCTGGTCCTCGACCATCTGGGTCCCCGCCTCAGGGAGCTGTTCGACGCGTGTTTAGCGTCCGGACGGTTCCCTGGGTGCTGGAAGGAGGGGAGGCTGGTTCTCCTGCCGAAGCCGGGACGGCCTCCGGAGTCGCCATCGGCCTACAGGCCTATCGTGCTGCTCGATGATATGGGCAAGCTACTGGAGAGGGTAGTAGCTGCCCGCATCGAGCGGCACCTCATCGGCACGGGGCCCGATCTGTCGGACGCCCAGTTTGGGTTTAGGAGGGGTCGTTCGACGATCGAGGCCCTGTTGCGCCTGAGGGCCGTGGCGACTGAGGCCGTCACCGGTGGGGGAGTGCTGTTGGTGGTGTCCCTAGACATCGCCAACGCATTCAATAGTCTGCCATTCAGCTGCGTCAGGGAGGCGCTCCGTTACCACCGAGTGCCAGCTTACCTGAGGCGGCTGGTGGCAGACTATTTGGAGGGGCGCAGCGCCCTCTACGCCAACCGAGTAGGGGACGTTGTGCGAACGCCCATGACGTGCGGTGTTCCACAGGGGTCGGTCCTCGGACCCACCCTGTGGAACATCGGCTACGACTGGGCGTTGCGGGGGAGCTTCCTACCCGGGCTGGGCGTGATTTGTTACGCCGACGACACGCTCGTCACAGCCCGCGGTGGGACGCTAGAAGAGGCGGTAAGCCTGGCGACTCTAGGCACCGACGAGATCGTCAGGCGGATCGAGGCGCTGGGGTTGAGGGTGGCCCTGGACAAGACGGAGGCCCTCTTATTCCATGGGCTCCGTATGGACCCTCCCATCAGCGTCTCGATCACCGTCAATTCGGTTGGGATCAGCATCCAGGCCCATATGAAGTACTTGGGCCTGGTGCTCGACGGGCGATGGTGGTTTCGGGAGCATTTGCGCAGGCTCGTCCCGCGGCTCGTCGGCGTGGCGTCCGCCCTACAATGGCTGATGCCGAATGTGGGCGGACCGAGCGCGGCATGTCGACAGCTGTACGCGGGGGTCATCCGGTCGATGGCCCTGTACGGCGCACCGATGTGGGCGGGATCCATGACCGCCCGACTTAGGGCCCTTCTGTGGCGTCCACAGAAGGTCATGGCGGTCAGGATCATCCGCGGGTACCGCACGGTGGCGACGGAGGCGGCGTGCCTATTGGCCGGGACTCCCCCGTGGGACCTGGAGGCGGAAATGCTCGCCGACTTGTATTGGCGGGTGTCGGGGGTGCGCGGGGGGGGGCGGTGTTGTTTCCTTGAAGGAGCTCACCGCCTGGCGCGTCGACGCCCGCCGGGACGTCATCGCCCGTTGGGCAGACCAGCTGGAGAGGCCTCGATACGGTGTTTGGACCGTGGAGGCCTTCCGGCCGGTGCTGATGCAGTGGTTAGAAAGGCGGCACGGGGTGCTCTCCTTCCGACTCGTACAGGTCTTGACGGGGCATGGATGCTTCGGCAAGTACCTGTACAGGGTCGCTAGGAGGGAGAGAACTCCGTCCTGCCACCACTGCGATTGCGACGAGGACACGGCGCAGCACACGCTCGTGGTCTGTGCCGCTTGGGCAGTGCCGCGTCGTGAACTCGTCGCAATCATCGGTGCAGACCTGACGCTGCCGACCATCGCTAGGGAAATGCTCGGCAGCATCAGGAATTGGGACGCGGTCGCAGCCTTCTGCGAGCCAGTTATCTCGCAGAAGGAGGCGGCGGGTCGCGAGCGCGAAGAGGACAGCCTCGATGTTGCGACCCGCCGCCGGCGACTGAGGCGGCGCAGGCGGGAGTACCTGCGTGCAATGCCGCCCTAGCCGAGGCCGCGGGTGACGTGACCGGGGATTAGTCCATCACCCGCCGGGAGGCCGACCGCGTGAGGAAAGACCGACGTCCTCCCCGAGGGGGGGACGTCGGTCGATGGGAGGGTACCCCGGGTAGGGGGTATTCCGTCGGGCCGACCACTGATGACAAGTAGCCCTGCTCCAGTGGTCGGCCCAACGACGAAGGCGACGTGGTGTTCGGGTGGGTTGCGGGAGTTGCGTGCTTAAGCCCCTCTGTCGCCCCGGACGGAGTGGTGCGGAGGCGCGCCGACCGCAGCCCACCCCAACAAAAAAAAAAAAAAATTAACGCATGATTTGAATTTGCCTCCATTTATGCAGTAAAGTTTTGGCAACCCTAAAATGTACAAATTGACAGCTGACAGTTTAGGGTTAGTAAAAATGGAACGTCATACGATAGAACAACGTGTCTTCATTATTAAACAATATTTTCAGTACTGCATGAGACATTTTCAGGTCGTGTACTCTCTCGTTTCGGTGATCGAAATTAGCCCCCTAGATCATGTGATTTAACACCATTAGATTTCTTTTTATGGAGTTATTTAAAATCACAGGTCTATGTCAACAATCCTACAACCACACGTATATTAAAAGAGGAGATTCAACGCTGCATCAACAAAATTCAGCCACATTTATGCATAATGGTCATAGAAAATTTCCACAAACGAGTGCATATATGTATACAAAGCTGTGAAGGTCATTTGCCTGATGTGTTATGCCATAAATAACCCTATCTTATGTACTTAATGATTCAATAAAAATACAACGAAAAAGACCAAAAACTGTGTTTTCTATTTAATTCAAATCTTGCGTTAATTTTGAGACAGCCTATATAAGAGGAGTATAATCACTTACATTCAAATTGGGCTAATTTCATAGTATTAAAAATGTCAGGAAAATCTATGTTACATAGTAATGATATTATAATCATCCAATGACAATAATATCGTAATTATGCCTTTCGCCTTTGTTGTATACTAGCTTTTGCCTGCGACTTCGTTTGCGTGGAAACGATAGTATACTACTAATAAATCGTAACCTATTGCTACGGCCTTACATAGAAATAATATCTAAAAACTTCTGTATTACGTAAAATTCTATATAGGTATAATGTGCCCAAATATTTTTAATAGAATGATTTAACGTTGTAAGATTATATTTCACAACTCCTTTTCTTGTCAGTGAGTGTCGTAAAAGTCGACCAAGAGATATAATATGCCGATGACATTTATACATGCAAGAGGAGGTGTACTCGAAATAAAACCCCGTTATATTCCCTCTGACAGTAGATCAATTTCACTTTGGAGTAAGTTTACAGTGGTAAATATGTTAAGTTTTGCATAGAGAATCTATGTTATTCTTATTTAAAGCATGTGGAACCGATGGAAAACTTAGTTTTTAATAATCAAAAAATTTACCTAATAAAATGTCTTCAGGCAGGCAGTCAATCATAGACTATTTCTTTTTTTTTGCAATAAAAATGGTAGAAGAACCGTATATAAAATTTCAAGTTCCTAGACCTAATGTTTCAGCTATACGCTTTTCACTTTCTTAAGGATAGAGTTTCCAAAAATTCTTTCGTACTGCTCATTTGCCCTAAAAAAACGAATCGTATACAAAAATACCTAGGCCTAATGGTTTCGGCTATATGCTTTTGAGTTGCCAAAAATTCTTTCTTGGTGTTTGTTTACTCCAAAAAAAGGCACTTCCTCCAAAATAGAAGAGAAATTGACTCATTAAATTAAACTACTTTACTACGTCCATGGTCACAGGTGGACTAGTCCGCTGCAAAGTGTTCGAGACGTCGCCCAATCAAATACAAAAGCGATAATAAGAAAATATTTATTGCAAAAAAAAAAACGATTTCAATGTAGATGATTTTTGTTGATTTTTCAATAACCGCTTTTCTGATTTCGATAAAATTATCATGGGACTATTTGCAAAGTATAGCCTTTCCAACAAAAAAAGAATCATCAAAATCGGTTCATAAACGACGATGTTATCCGCGAACAAACATAAAAAAAGTATAAATGCGGTTGAATTGAAATACCTCCTCCTTTTTTGAAGTCGGTTAATAAAATCTGTAAAGTAGTTTTATTTAAAACTAGCTGACCCGGCGAACTTCGTACCGCCATAAATTTTTTCGTAAATATATTTTCTAAATTTCCGAAAATATAGTCTTTAATGGAAGAATCATTACAGTTTTGTCGGGAAAGATTCGATCGTCTTGGTCAAGGCATTGTTAATGATGATTCAGAGAGAATACAAATTACCAATTATTATTAATTATTATTATTAAATTACATTATTGATTTCTGACAAAATTATAATCATCAAATTTTCAACCATACTTAACTATAGACAAAATTACGTTTAGCTGTCATTTGCGTTTTGTTATTACATATCAAATGCGTTTTTTTAAACTACGTTTCGTAGTAGAGAATACAAGTCGTATTCTCTTTGACATTTTATGTCACGTCACACGGGAACGCGGTCGAATGGGATAAAAGAGTTATTGGCGAAATTTTGTAAATACCATTAAAAAAAAACGGGATAAAAAGTATTCTATGTCCGTCTCCTGGTTCTAAGCTACCTTACCACCAATTTTTAGCTAAATCGGTACAGCTGTGCTTGAGTTATAAATAGTGTAACTAACACGACCTTCTTTTATATATATATATATATATATATATATATAGATGTGTAATACTCGCGTAAACATCAGAAATCATTAGAAATTGACTTACTATAACTCATTGGTCAGGCGACGTGGACTTGGGTTACATCGCGAGTTTTTCTTCTCTCGCATGTTATCTGCATGTCATACCCCTTAGGCGTCTTCAAAGATCCACTGACAAGGTAAGTGGTGAATTATATTTTTATTCTATCTCCACACGGATAATATTTAGCCTACTAAACACATATTTCTAGATAATTTGACGATGCTTCAGATAAGGTTTATACCCGATACTAGGATTCATCATCAGTTCAGATCATAATACGTCCCACTGTTGGGCTCGAGCCTCCTCCACAATAGGAGGAAAATTGACCTACTATACTACGCGGGTCAGACGGGTTGATATAGGGTTTTATTTAGAGTTTTCCCTCTTTTACATAGATTTTGGATGCATAATTATTCACTTATACTCGTTCCAACCATTTATTTTACTTTTGACACATGCTTTAGGACGTAACTGTTTCATTATACGCAATTATTAACTTTGAAACGAGTGAACAGAGAAATATATAAACTGCCCAATAATATTTATATATCTTAATTATTACCCACTAAATACATTAATATGCCGTAAATAGCTCTATTCATAAAATTTAAGTGATAATTCATTTCCGTTATAAAAAAAGTTACGTTCTATCGCATCTAGTGACAGGATCAAAAGTATTCGGTGCAAACTAATGAATCGCAAATAATCGATTACACTTATTTGCAGTTAAGTCAGCTGACAACTGAGTTTTGAATTGTTGTAATAGACAACACGTTAAAATTGTATCAGGGAGATATAAAAATCTTCTCATCATACCTATAACATGAAATAAAACAACCAAAATATTTTAATATTATTTTATTATAACGAATCGTCGGATTCTTCATACGAACTCGAATCGTCGCTTGAATCATCTGCAGTGTTTATTATTAACTCTTGTGTAGGTATGTTGTCAAATTCAATTTCCCGATCCCAATCAGAGAATATTATATTTTTTGTCTTGTTGACGACACTCGCCCAGTTTTCAGGCGTCACACTAGCACATGCGTTTTTTAAAAGTTCAAGCATTTTATTTGCTGTGAAAGGAGGAGTTGTATTGTTTCTTGCAGCGTATCCTTTGACTTGTGCCCAGATCATTTCAATTGGATTATATTGACAGTGGTACGGAGGAATTCTGATTACAACATGTCCATATTCTGCTGCCATTTCGTCGATGACATATCGTTTTGGCTGCTTTTTACTTTTTAATATTTTAAGTAATTCTACTTTTAGTAGGGATTCGTCCACATCTTCCCCATTATCACGAAGCCAGTTTATAATCTCGTGTTTTTTGTTGGCCTGTGTTGGCATTTTATTAATTTGGCGAGAGTGATAGGGTGCATTATCAATAAATATTGTGGATGGCTCTTCAAGTGATGTAAGCATTTCTCTGAACCACTTTTCATACACGTCCGCATTCATCTCCTCATGATAGTCTCCTGTTTTTTTTTATTTGAACGCTAACAGAGCGTCTGGTACAAATCCCTTTGTAGTTCCCGCATGGCAAATGATGAGGCGTTCACCTTTCCCCATTGGCACTGCAGAAGTAGAAGCAGCAGTATCGTCAGTCCAACCTTTTGGTATGGAATGATTGGCATTGAGCCAAGTTTCATCTGTGAAAACGACATTCGACCAGTCTTCTATTTTCTTCGCTTGTCTTAAAAATTCACAGCGAGACAAGGCTATATCACGACGTTCCATTAAAATTTTTCTTTTGTCGGATTTCTTATACAAGAACCCGATTTGGTGCAGCACCTTTGACAAAGAAGATTTTTGACCACGAAACAAGCCACAATTTCGTAGAGACGCTACTAATTTTTTCAAAGTAGGAATCTCTTTGCTTGTGTAATAATTGTATATATGACGACGAATAGCATCAGCATTAAAACTGTCAATTGCTGTCACTTTACGGGGCTGACGTTTTTTCTTAGGCATAGATAGCTTGTTCTGTTCAATACCACTACTACCATAGGCTTCTTTAGTGATTTTCGCCACCGTTGGAGCACTAATACCTAATGCTGCTGCAACACGGTCTCTAACTTGGGTTACTGGTATAAGGAATCCGCCATTGCGGCTTTCCTTTTCAAAAAATTCACGAAGCCGCAGCACTAACTCTCTGGATTGTCCTTTAAGCACCATACCTTTCGGCATTTTGCAAGTAAAATCTTACTGGGAGGAACGATACGCTCAACTCAATCAAAGTAAGAACAATGAAATCAATACGGTGGAATATAAATACTCAACACAGCGTATGAAAAATATGAAAGAGCACTCAGCGAACAGAAATGTGACTAGCACGGGAGTCTTGTTGCGAGTGACAGACAACACAACAAAATGGCGTCGCCGGCGCGCCGTTCAGTGTTGCCAATTCGGCTTAAAAAAAAAGGGGTAGGCTGGATGAGAAAATTAGTGATTTACTACCGCAGACGAGGGCGCCATTGTCTCTAAGTAAAGTTTGGAGCAGCGGACCCCGCTTAATGGAAAAATGCTTCATAAAGTAGTTAATTTTTATTTTGCAAAGTACAAAGTAAAATATTTTGGGAGGACTGAATTAGTGGGTATGCAAAAATTAATGTGCCCAAATAACAAATATATTTACAGAAGTGAAGTTTTTAAATAATATGAAATATGTATTTAAGCAAAAATAAAATATCCGTGTTAAATCGATTAAAAGTTCTTCCTGACTAAAATCGATTATTACAAAACATAGTATCCGTAATACATTGGTACAACACTAATTGATCAGAATTCGACCTGCCAAAAGTAAAATAAATGGTTGGAACGAGTATAGTCGTCTTTTACAACAATCACGAGTAGGAGAGGGGGTGGTGAATTGTATTCTTACCCCGGCACCATACGGATACTAGGACATAAAATAGGATTGAGATAGGCTAGAGAAGGTCTTACGACGATTAATCGATTTGCGAGTCCTAATTTAAAAAAAGAAAACAAGAATAATATTTTAAGATTAAAGTAGCAAGTTTTATTTTGGAAATATGGAAATAACAAGCACTTCTCACGCAACCGTGACGTATAAATTTTCATGTCAAACGAAAAAAGGTTGTCACGAATGAAACAGTTTTGTATATAAAATACTGTTATATTACTAGAACATGATATATTTCTTAGTTATACACAGTTCAAAAGATACTGGCTGAATCAGATCTCGTAAACGGAATTTGATCTCGATCCACGTAGCTCCTGTAAGGAAGAACTTTTTGTAAGTGAGTGCAAACCTTCAAGATTCAAACACTTGGCTCGGATAGGTTAAGGTGCGGAGCCATACGTGGTGCCTGACTGGCCCAATTGGCTGGGCAGCAGTGACGGCTCTGTGGCAATGGTCGCCTCCACGTCATGGCATTCCCCGCCTTTGTTGCTCAAGGACAGGGGGGATGGGTATGTCGCGGCGGAATGGGGAGAGGTTACGTTATTTGGTGTTTACTTCTCCCCTAACAGGAGCGCGTCGGATTTCGGGGCCTTCCTCACCATCCTGGGGGCCTCGATACGGTGACTGGCACCACGCCAAATCTTCGTTCTGGGGGACTACAACGCAAAGTCCACGGCATGGGGGTCCCCCGGGACGAATGACCATGGGCGGGCGGTCGAAGAGTGGGCGGCGGCACTGGGCCTCTGTTTGCTGAACAGGGGCTCGGTGCAAACGTGCGTGCGGCAGCAGGGCGGGTCGATAGTGGACTTGTCGTTCGCTAGCCCTAATATCGCAGCACGTGTGAGGAGCTGGTGCGTCCAAGAGGAGGTGGAGACCCTACCCGACCATCGATACATCCGGATAGAGGTCTCTCGGACCCTCCTGCAGCCCAGCAGGGTTCACACGGCGGACGGAGCTCCCGCGTTTCCGCGGTGGGCTGTGGGTCGATTGGATCGGGACCTGTTGGCGGAGGCAGCCCTCGTTCAGTCGTGGCTGTCCTCACCGCCCCAGGCGGACGGGGTGGATGCCGAGGCTGGCCGTATCCACTGTGCATTAACGCAGATCTGCGATGCGGCCATGCCCCGTGTGCGGCGTCTGCCCCCCGAACAGTGCGGTCCCCTGGTGGTCCCGAGAATTGGCGGACCTCCGGGCCGCGTGCATACGTGCCCGGAGGGCCTACACCCGCAGCCGAGCGCGTCACCGCGACGCTGAGCGGGAGGGCCAGCTGTACGAGGCTTACCGCAGTGCGCGGTCGGCCTTCAGGCTGGCCGTCCGTACCGCCAAGGACGTTAGTCGGCGGGAGATGCTGGACAGTCTCGAGCGTGACCCCTGGGATCGCCCCTACCTCGCGACGCTGAAGAAGCTCCGCGGGCGGGGCCCCCCCCTCACCGAGACTCTCCAGCCCAGCCTCCTCACCAGAGTTGTCGAGGACCTCTTTCCACGGCGGGCGGAGCGCACGCCTCTGGTCATGGCTTCGCCGAACAGCGACCGGGAGGCCGAAGATGAAAGTGCTCCGCCCATCACGGAGCCGGAAATGGGAGCGGCGGTGGCGCGTATGCGAGTCAAATCCACTGCCCCCGGGCCCGACGGTATTCCGAACCGTGTGCTGGCCCTGGTCCTCGAGCACCTGGAACCACGCCTCAGGAGACTGTTCGACGCTTGTTTGACGTCCGGGCAGTTCCCTGGGTGTTGGAAAGAGGGGAGGCTGGTTCTCCTGCCGAAGTCGGGACGGTCTCCCGAGTCGGCCTCGGCCTACAGGCCCATCGTGCTGCTCGATGATGCGGGCAAGCTGCTAGAGAGGGTGTTGGCTGTCCGCATCGAGCGGCACCTCGTCGGAGTCGGGCCGGATCTGTCGGACGCCCAGTTTGGTTTTCGGAGAGGGCGTTCGACGATCGCGGCCCTGCTGCGCCTGAAGGCCGTGGTAGCGGAGGCCGTCACCAGCGGAGGAGTCCTGTTGGCGGTGTCCCTGGACATCGCCAACGCCTTCAACAGTCTGCCATTCAGCTGCATCAGGGAGGGGCTGAGATATCATGGGGTGCCCGTGTACCTCAGGCGGCTGGTGGCAGACTACTTGGAGGGTCGCAGCGTTCTCTAAGTTGACCGAGTAGGGGACGTTGTGCGAACGCCCATGACGTGCGGTGTCCCACAGGGGTCGGTTCTGGGTCCGACCCTGTGGAACATCGGCTACGATTGGGCGTTGAGAGGAAGTCTCCCACCCGGGCTGGGCGTATTTTGCTACGCCGACGATACACTCGTCACAGCTCGGGGTGGGACGCTAGAGGAGGCGGCACGCCTGGCAACTCTCGGCACCGAGGAGATTGTCAGGCGGATCGAAGCGCTGGGGTTGAGGGTAGCCCTGGAAAAGACGGAGGCGCTTTTGTTCCATGGCCTCCGTACCGCCGGGCATCCCGTCGGCGCTTCGATCACCGTGAAGTCGGTCACCATCAGCATCCAGGCCCACATCAAGTACTTGGGTCTGGTGCTCGACGGGCATTTTTGGTTCCGGGAGCTCCGGATCTCCATCGACTTGTTCCCCTGCTTGTCGGCGCGGCGTCCGCCCTTTCGCGGCTGATGCCGAATGTGGGTGGACCCAGTGCTACGTGCCGACAGCTGTACACGGGGGTGATCCGGTCGATGACCCTGTATGACGCACCGGTGTGGGCGAAATCCCTAACCGTCCGTCTTAGGGCCCTCCTGTGGCGACCACAGAGGGTCATGGCAATCAGGGCCATACGGGGTTACCGCACGGTGGCGACGGAGGCAGCGTGCCTCCTGGCCGGAACTCCCCCGTGGGACCCGGAGGCGGAGATGCTCGCCGACATTTATCGGCGGGTGTCGGAGACGCGCACCCGCGGTGGTATGGTCTCCTTGCAGGAGATCACCGCCTGGCGGGTCGACACCCACCGAGGAGTCATTGCCCGTTGGGCAGTCCGGCTGGAGAGTCCTCGGTACGGTGTCAGGACCGTCGAGGCCTTCTGGCCGGTGCTGATGGAGTGGTTGGAGCAGACGCACGGGGTGCTTTCTTTCCGACCGGTGCAGGTGCTGACGGGGCACGGGTGTTTTGGGAAGTACCTGCACAAGATTGTCAGGAGGGAGAGCACACCGTCCTGCTACCACTGCAGTTGCGACGAGGACTCGGCGCAGCACACGCTCGAGGAGTGTGCTGCGTGGGAGGGGGAGCGCCGTGAACTCGTCGCAATTATCGGTGCCGACCTGGCGCTGCCGACCATCGCCAGGGAGATGCTCGACAGCGTTAGGAACTGGGACGCAGTCGCCGCCTTCTGTGAGGCCGTAATCTCACGGAAGGAGGCGGCGGATCGTGTGCGAGTAGAGCTCCTATTCGGCGACACGTTCCGCCGCTGGCGACTCGGGCGGCGCAAGCGCGAGTATCTGCGCCTAATGCCGCCCTAGCCGAGGCCGCGGGTGATCGGACCGGGGAATTGTCCGTCACCCGCAGAGAGGCTGACCGCGCGACAGCGACCGACGTCCCAGGACGTCGAGAGGTGAGGTTACCCGAAAGGGTATTCTGTCAGGCCGACCACTGACGACAAGTCACATCTGCTCCGGTGGTCGGCCCAACAACGAGGTGACGTGGGTACGGGTGGGTTATGGGCCCGCGTGCCGTCCTTTCATCGCCCCGGACGGACTGGACCGCGCGTGCGCTTACCATAGCCCAAACAAAAAAAAAAAAAAGATAGGTTAAGGTATAGCCAAATTTGACCCAAACATTGACGATGGAATAACCACGCGAGATCCTGCGGTATTGCCTCTTCACCACTCCTTGAATAAACCACTAAATATTATGCTTGACTTCAATAACCCGAAACAGCCTAGTAGCAACAGATTTTAATAACAGAAGTTCGAATTCATTACACAAATCATTTCTAATACATATTCCTAATACTATACAGTTTTTCTAATATGTCTGCAAACTAAAATGGTATTCATCAAATAAACTGACCGTCTAATATTAACGATTATTAGGGAGCGCCAATATCGAGTGTGTTTAGTAATCTGTACGAGAAAATTTAATGTTCATTTTACCTATATCACAGGTTCTCAAATTTATTTTGTCAACTACCCACTTCGAAAAATAAATTAATTTTTAGCGCCCCCCGTTTTTTTTTTACCTACTTAATAACCACTATAATTTAAAATGAAATAAATTATTGTGAGCTATATAAATGGAATTCATGCTAAACGAGCTTTTTATTACAACCTGCAAGAGATTGAGACTTGAGCGCAATAGATAATACACAAAGGCGCTCAAGTGTCAAGTTAACTCTAGCGGGCTATAACTGCCAATAAAAATGATTATTGAAACGAAACTTTATATTATTCGGACAGAGTATCTTTTATTTTTTTAATATAAAACAAACGTAATCGATTTTAATATAAAATGTAATCTGAAGAATGAATCTAATGCTGTTTATTAAGTTTCTTGATATCAGATTCCAATTTACTCAAGAATCGCCACGTTCGGTAACATGCAAACGGTTTCTCTTTTAAGTGAGCAGTGTTGCCACAACACTAAATCCACGTTCACACAAATATGACATTAGGAATATTATCAAGAGTCGTGGAAGCAGGAATTGGTTTTTGTAGCCAATTTCTTGATAGCCATTTTTGAGCTTGATTTTGAGTTCCTCGTTCCTTGTCAATTCTATAAGTTCTTCTTCCAGCTGAGATCACCTCAGCTGGAACTGTTGTGTTGATATTTGGAAACGGATCCAACACCCAATCTAGTATTTCCAAGTTCAAAATGTCATGGTATCATTCGGTGAAGTCAATATGGAGGTTTACCAGATGTTGGCAGTAAGCAATCACTGTTGAAAAATAAATAAATGCTGCAAATTATGAAACTCACATCTACTGCTATTCTTTTTGTGTAGAAGCAGTTTTGCTGCGAAAGCAGCAACGATCTTTTTTGGTATAATTAAATTTAGTTCATCGCCTTGCAATTGGATATTCTTGTCATTGAACAATTTATACAGGTTTGTCATATAAGTTACGTTATTCTTTGACGTAATGAGCTTGTTGCGCAATTCTGTATCTTTGGTTTCCAAAACCTCTGTCACAGACTTAGGTACTAAAATCGATTTAGATTCAGGCTTCTTGATAGCTAACGAACATCAGTATTAATCAGAAAACAGGTCAACTCATCGTCATTAGTAACACGAAGCGGAAAAAGTCATATATCATTCAAAGAGCTGGTACAGATTTTATCGACTGCTTTGATGACATATTGCAGTGATTGAAATTGTCGTTCAATTAAATTTCTAGCATCCAAATGTTGTCGACGAATAATGTCTTTTGTATGTGTCTCGATTTCTAGCAAAAAATGTTCCTCACATATTTTCACATCTTTAATAAAGCTCACGTAAGACAGCAACAGTGCTTCATTAATTGATAAAGTAGACATCGAGCTGAATTGAGAATTGACAAGCATAATGATTTTTCAATATTTTTAGTCATTACATCAATTCGTCTTTGCACATAATATTTAATCAAAGGAATTTTTCGGATAATGTCTATCACCGGTTTATGAAACACAGTAGTTATTACTTCCATTATTGCTGCAAAAAATAACTCTTCTCCGATGTTGTTTTCGGTTATCGGTCATAACGGCCAGATGTGCCCTTTATTAACGTACAGTAAATTGAATTCATTATTATTTATTCTACTAACAAAAACCAGTGCTCACAAAGTTTTGAACAAAGGCTCACCTAGTTTTCTACCTGAAGAGAAGAAGTTTTTGAAGAGTTTTATGTGTTTAAATTAAAAAAATACGGCATATATTATCTAAAGGTTTTGTTCATAACGATATTAAACTCGAATTTAGTACATTTCATGTATCTCGTTGGGATAGCATCGTGGCCAATCGAGTTTCGTCGGTGGTTTCTGGGTCGCGCACGAGCCATTCGATCGTCATTGTATGACATTAGTATATTAATCACGGTCGCGAGTCACTGATGACTCGCTGGTCGGTTTTTCGATCTCGGTCGATTGCCATTCATTACGAACAAGGCGGATCTTAGTTGTCGCACATCCATCACGAAACATCCGGCAGGCATATCACGAATATTTACGCCAAAGTGTTTGTAACGTTATCGAGACCAATTTGTATGAATTTGGCGCAGTTTGGCCCTATCGTCCGATAGAGGCGCTTCTCCGTATTTGGTCTCAATAACGATACGAATACTTTGACGCAAATATTCACGCTAAGCCCACGGGTCTCAAATGATGGACGACTGTATTGGTTACGCAGAGAGTGCGATTCAGATTTTTTTAAATCGTTCAATCACGATGATTAATGAGGGTATTTAAAGGTAACAAAGGTCATATAAAGTCAATCTTAAATTCATAAAATTGCTGTTCCCTAAAATATAATATAATAATGTGACATAAACTATTTAAATTTGAACCTTCATAATAGGTTATTTTGAAAGGGCTTTTAGCCCAGCAATATAATGTGTATAAGCTGTGATGTTGATGGAATAAT
The DNA here is from genome assembly GCA_032191425.1 of Lymantria dispar. Taxonomy (NCBI): domain Eukaryota; kingdom Metazoa; phylum Arthropoda; class Insecta; order Lepidoptera; family Erebidae; genus Lymantria; species Lymantria dispar. Next base: position 28,134,368 of record CM063442.1, read on the forward strand.
AATGATAAAAATTATATGTTGCCCAAATAAAGCAACGCTCATTAAAATAATGTAATTAACCCAAAATTACATTTTCATTACATAAAATATTTCCTAAACCTATCTGCATTGAATGATTCATTCAAATACTTAATGGATGACCCAAATATACAATTCTATTGTTTACATTTCAACATATCATTGTCGTAAGTACGTATAAATTTTTAATAAGGTTAAGAATTTACGTTATCACCTCATACTTTCTTCTGGGCGCCACAAAAACCAACTGATGAATCACCAAGGGAGTGGGCTGCAACACTCTTCTTGTAACTAACTAGCTAACTTCCAGCTGCATCTGCGATTACCAATCCACCTGCCAAATGTGACGATTATGATATTATTAAAAAGGATATAGAATATATACATATAGGCCCCTAGGACGTGTTTAGAATGATGGATGGATTACAATAATAAAGCCTTTTATTTCCCATCACTGTCAATAGTTTACCCCATGGTAAAGGGAAGGGAATACGGTGGATTATGAGGTACCGCGCCACTTTTTCTTCACCCCAGACTAAATGGATGGCATGTGGGCTAACCGTAGCCTATGCAAAAAAAATCCTCTAAGCATGTTGTATCTATTCACACGTATTAAATTTAACTTAGACACGATATAATTACTTTTAATCCATCGTTTTGTGTTTGCTATGATATTGGTATACTTTGATGATAGTGATGATGACAATTTAGATTAACTTCCTGGGAGCAATTCTTGTTTCTATATACCGGGCGGGGCAAAAGTATGGAAACCCCTGATTATCTTGGAGGGGGATGATTTGATCGAAATATAAAAAAACACGTCAAACGAAATTTTTAAAAACTTATGTCATGGTAACCTTGAATTTGACCTTGAACTTCGTTTTCGAGGTTATTACAAGCTCAACTTTGTTTATTTAAATGGGAACCCCTATTTTTGATACCTATCGCAAATGAAAAGAGCGGGGAATAATTATGTACAAATATGTATCAAGGTGACTCCTGAAGGTTAAATAGAGGTCAAAATAAGTAAGGTCAATCTTATCCAGAGGAATAGCAATGAAAATGAATACGAGAAGAACCATTGGTGTTATTGAGAATAAAATTAATTATTATTAATCTCTCAATCTTACGGCCAAGGGAAGATACCCGGTCCTTTGAAAGGCTTACATGGGGATATGGATCCAACACGGCCTTTGGAGAAATTTAATCTGAAATGGGATGGGACGTCTACCGATGACACTCCACGTCTGCACACAACACACGTGGACTGCCAACGGTAGGTGTAAAACTATTGTGTGTTGATGTTATCTAATACATGATTATGGGGTTGAAGGTTAGATGGACTGGATTAATGGTAAACTATTGATTTAAAACTGTCGTCTGCCTTCAATACCTTTATCGTCTTGAACTTTGGCAGACGGTGACTCGCCAACTCACTGAATGGGCTCCCCAAACGGTCGCCACAGACACGCAGGCCATAAGGGCAACAGGGGGGGCAACATTGGTGCAAGTGGCTTGGGGTGTCGAGTGGTGCGGCGCCGGTTTCACCATCACAGTAGTTTCCCCGTAGTTATGCCCTTGAAAATGACACTTCCACCCCCGAGCATATAGCTCTGGCGACCCCTCTCTGACCATCCGTTTAAGTCAAGCCAGAGTTGAGAATCCTGCAGGCACTCTTCGGTCTCCACTCCAGCCAACCAATAAAGGCGAGCTGGATACGAGGCCCTGACCGACTCTCTGGTGCACTCAGGACCGCAGTGTCGCCACTCACATTCAGCACGCCACAAGCTGTCCTGCGGTTTATTGGCTTTTCTATAAATCCTGTGATACATTTTTTCTTTTATATCAAAAGAACTTAGAGAGCCATATAATGTTCCTCCGAGGTTTGCGTTAGTCTCATGGTGAGATAACGACTGGCTCAGAGGGTATTAATTATTATTAATTATTATTATTATTAATTAATTATTATTAATTTAATTATTGTTATTGAGTTTGTTATTTTGATGTTAAAGAGAGGGAAATATTACGGGAAATATTAAATATTAATATATCTAAATAAATTCAACAAAAATACAACAAAAATATACCGAGCGAAGCTCAGTCAATCAGACATTATGTACATAAGAGGCGAAGACTGATTTGAACAGCACGGCTTCGCCCCTGTTAGGTGGATTTAATTGATAATTAGGCACGCCTGCCCAGAGTGTGAGCAGTACACCACATGAAGACGAACTTGTGCTTTGCACAGGCTCTAAAGGTCGTCCAGCTTTCTGCTTGCTAATGGTTTTCTAAATGACTCTCAAGCTGGACTTTGCATGATATTTCGATCTGATGATCACAATACTCTCGGAAATTTGGAGTTAGATTCACCTCACGCAAACAACTCAAAAGTTCGGCCACCGAATTTCTGGCTCACCGAACGAAGTGCAGTAACTAATTGCTACTACTCAAATGGCGATTATCTGCGAGAGTGTAGTACTACCTCAAACGGAATGGCCCGTGAATGCAGATAGAAGACCTTCGTTAATATGGGCTTACCGCTTCATATTTACCCGGGCACTTAACTTTAGGTGGCCTACTGTACCGCATAGGCCAAGTCAGCAAAGATAGAAAAATATATATACATTTAATATCTTTAACCGAGCAATTCTTGTAATTTTATGTACATTCTTTTCTTTCGTTACTCGTATGCAATAGATAATACCACTTTATTAAGACGATCCGCTGTTTGTGACCTTGGTATCATTTTGGATAATAAATTACACCTCGATGCTCATATTCAAAACATTGTAACGAAAGCTTACCGTATGTTCGGGTTTGTAATGAGGTCTGCGAAAGAGTTTGTGCGCCCCTCTACCTATTTATATTTGTTTAAGTCTTTGATTAGGTCACAACTTGAGTATGCAGTACCAGTGTGGAACCCCTTTTATAAGAAATATACCGAAAAAATCGAATTAATTCAAAGAAAGTTTCTGAAAGCCCTGCACTACCGCTGTTTTCGTAGTTATCTCTCATATGATAATTTATTAAATAAATATAATATACCTAATCTAAAAACAAGACGTATTATTTTAGATACAATGTTTTTGTTTGATTTATGTCACAATGCATATGATTGTACTGAAATTTGTAACAGAGTTAGTTATTTTGTACCCAGAACGACAATAAGTCGTACTGTGCGAGTGCGACATCTTTTTGCTGTTAGCACTAGTCGCTCTACCGCAGGTTTACGGGCACCTTTACGCAGAATTACTAATAATTATAATCAATACTTTGGTAGCATGGATATGTTTGCATCATCGGCAGCAAAATTCAAGGCACTTATATCTGAAAAAGTACAAACTTGTAAATTGTGATCAATATTTTTAGTGTATTACAGCATATCTTATACTACTATAGATATGGTATGTAAGTCATATAACTGTTACGTTAATGTATTACAGCACTTGACGATTTCTTATATTCTCTGTAATGGTGTTGGATTTGAATTTTTATTTGTCTACTGATTGCATATTCGCACTGCTAAATGCTTAGGTATCATGTGGAAAATGCTATTGGCTACATATTTGTATCATATTTATTCAGCTTACACTTTATTGTAAAATTTAGTATGTAACAGTTTGTTTTCCTAAATAAATAAATAAATATTCTGAATCTCATATTTTCTGAACTTGCAATGCGGTTTTTTGCATACCATATCCCGTCGTCGTCGTCGTCTTTTACGATACTCACCTAGTTTAAAATTCACGAAATTATTATCATACCAATTTTATTACAACGCAAATTATGGTGTTAGCGCGTAAAAGTTTTACCCATCTAATCGAAAATATTAACAAGATTCTTCAACAAAAATGTTGTAAAAAAATCGATGAAAAAGGTCACGAGTTCAAATAAGTAATCTGTGTTATTACCAACTTTGACAGGTGCCGCAGTAGTTTAAGTAAAAGACTTTAGCGTCTAATATCGTAGATTGATTCCTATGCAGTGCAAAAAGTTATTTGATTTATAAAAGATCTTCTCCTGATCGTGAAAGCAAATCTAATGATCTGTCAAATAACCCATGGAATTGTTTTAATCCATGAAATAGTCAAGATCGTCACCATTTCAGCTCACATGTCACTATGGGAGGGAAATTGACCTACTAAACTACAATGATCAGACGTGTTGGTCTAGGGTTTTATGACGAGTTTGCCTTATCTTGCATAAATATGCATATTATGTCCCTTAGTCGTCTTTAATGGTGACCACGAGCAATATAGGGGGTTGTAAATTGAATTCTTACTCCGTCACCACACGGAAAATGATTTGTGTGGTTGAATGATAAAAAATGAAATAGTACTATTCATTAAAAAAGGGAGCCGTCGCTCAGAACGTCTGGCAGATACATATGAAACATCGAAATTATTTTGTACAACTATAATTATATGCATAGAATAGATTACGACAGGAACTAATACGGCATAAATTATTAATAAAATATTACCATTTAGTTACAGAATATGATGATTTTTATTCAATAAACATTTATTTTCACCCTATAAGTATGTGTTTAGGTTAATAATTTATTTTGAGCTCACTAGATGGCGTTGTATAAAATTCTAAAACAGGTTATGTTTTCGTTACACAAATGTATTATATATATCCAAGCGTGGCGTTAACGCCACGCAAACGGTCAGGATCACCCTTACCTATTGATGCTTCACATCAAAAATAGGTATACGAGTATAGGTATGCTGTGTGGTAGTAGTTACGAATACTACCATTATATTGCTCGTGGGTGTCATAAAGACGACTAAGAGCTTACATCGATCTAGGCTACCTCTATTTGATGCCGTGGTCTACAATTAAATTCTCAAGGGAGGTTAACGTCAGGCAGGCGGTCTATCATAAAACTATTAGCAATAACTTTTGCAATACGTAGGGGAAGGGGGGGCAAGACGGGGTAGCGGGCAAGATGGGGTACCGGGTATTATCGGCCGTACAAGCAACCATTCTCAGCCACTCTGGCTCATAATGACGCGTCATCATCTAGTTTATCAGTCAGGGTTGTAACAGGTTTCCGAGTCCACGCGTGTTTGCCCTAGCGCCAAAAACTCGGTTATTGTCGAGTTTGTTGCCATTTTCGTGTTGTACATCGTAGGTGTTTTGTACTTCAATATTAGTTATCTAGAATTAATTGAAAGACATCCTTGTTTATCAAAGATTACACCAGCAAGTAAAAACATCTTTGTTTCCATATTTTGATTAGCTTTTTTAAGACATGTAATTTTATTCAAATGTGCCCGGGAGGGCAAGATGGGGTACCATACTCCTTAAAGAAAATTTTAGTTATTTCTTTAAGACACTAGGATTTCTTATACGGAATTGAGCTTAATTGTTTTAGAATGATGAAAAATTATAGAACAGAGACGAAGAGGAGGAATTGGAGTATAGAGAGTATGAAAAACGCAATAAATTCTGTAGATAAACGGGGAATGGGGTATAAATTAGCGGCAAAAACAAATTCTGTGTCAAAATCTACCCCCCTAAAAAAAGATAAAGAAGCTCGTCTAGCCCTAAAAGATCTTGCTGCTTCTGCAACTTTGGTGAAAGTTCCTTTAGGGCCAAAAAGAAGAACATTTTCTGATGCCGAAGAGAAAGAACTTTGTGACTATAACGTTGATATGGATAGTCGTCTTTACTTACAATAAAAGATTTAACGCCATTGGCTTATAATCTGGCAGTAAAAAATGGTGAGCAACACTTTTTAACACCTAAAAAAAAGCTGACATAGATTAAGTGCAGGGATTTTTAAGCAGGCATCCAGAATTATCAATACGAAAACCAGTAAGTACTTCAGCTACATGTGCCACTGGGCTTAATACGCAAGGTATTAAACAGCTTTTTAACTATTATCAATCCTCAACAAGTTATACCTTATCCTGCAACTCGCAAAGTAACACGCGTGACAAGAAAACGAGGAAAAACAGCTGTTTTTTTTTTTTTTAATGGGTGGGCTATGGTAAGCGCACGCGCGGTCCCGTCCCTCCGGGACGATGAAAGGACGGCGCGCGGGCCCATAACCCACCCGTACCCACGTCACCTCGTTGTTGGGCCGACCACCGGAGCAGATCTGACTTGTCATCAGTGGTCGGCCCGACGGAATACCCTTTCGGGTAACCTCACCTCTCGACGTACTGGGACGTCGGTCGCCATCGCGCGGTCAGCCTCTCTGCGGGTGACGGACAATTCCCCGGTCCGATCACCCGCGGCCTCGGCTAGGGCGGCATTAGGCGCAGATACTCGTGCCTGCGCCGCCCGAGTCGCCGGCAGCGGAACGTGTCGCCGAATAGGAGCTCTACTCGCACACGATCCGCCGCCTCCTTCCGTGAGATTACGGCCTCACAGAAGGCGGCGACCGCGTCCCAGTTCCTGACGCTGTCGAGCATCTCCCTGGCGATGGTCGGCAGCGCCAGGTCGGCACCGATAATCGCGACGAGTTCACGGCGCTCTCCCTCCCATGCAGCACACTCCTCGAGCGTGTGCTGCACCGTGTCCTCGTCGCAACTGCAGTGGTGGCAGGACGGTGTGCTCTCCCTCCTGACAATCTTGTGCAGGTACTTCACAAAACACCCGTGCCCTGTAAGCACCTGCACCAGTCGGAAGGAAAGCACCCCGTGCGTCCGCTCCAACCACTCCATCAGCACCGGCCGGAAGGCCTCGACGGTCCTGACACCGTACCGAGGACTCTCCAGCCGGACTGCGCAACGGGCAATGACTCCTCGGCGGGCGTCGACCCGCCAGGCGGTGATCTCCTGCAGGGAGACCATGCCGCCGCGGGTGCGCGTCTCCGACACCCGCCGATAAATCTCGGCGAGCATCTCCGCCTCCAGGTCCCACGGGGGAGTTCCGGCCAGGAGGCACGCTGCCTCCGTCGACACCGTGCAGTAACCGCGTATGGCCCTGACCGCCATGACCCTCTGTGGTCGCCTCAAGAGGGCCCTCAGCCGGACGGTCAGGGACCCCGCCCACACCGGTGCGCCGTACAGAGCCATCGACCGGATCACCCCCGTGTACAGCTGTCGGCACGTAGAGCTGGGTCCGCCCACATTCGGCATCAGCCGCGAAAGGGCGGACGCCGCGCCGACAAGCCGGGGAACAAGTCGATGGAGATGCTCCCGGAACCAAAAATGCCCGTCGAGCACCAGGCCCAAGTAATTCATGTGGGCCTGGATGCTGATGGTGACCGACTTCACGGTGATCGAAGCGCTGGCGGGAGGCCCGGCGGTACGGAGGCCATGGAATAAAAGGGCCTCCGTCTTTTTCAGGGCTACCCTCAACCCCAGCGCTTCGATCCGCCTGACAATCTCCTCGGTGCCGAGAGTTGCCAGACGTGCCGCCTCCTCTAGCGTCCCACCCCGGGCTGTGACGAGTGTATCGTCGGCGTAGCAAATTACGCCCAGCCCAGTTGGGAGGCTTCCTCTCAACGCCCAGTCGTAGCCGATGTTCCACAGGGTCGGACCCAGAACCGACCCCTGTGGGACACCGCACGCCATGGGCGTTCGCACAACGTCCCCTACTCGGTCAACGTAAAGGACGCTGCGCCCCTCCAAGTAGTCTGCCACCAGCCGCCTGAGGTACACGGGCACCCCGTGATATCTCAGCCCCTCCCTGATGCAGCTGAATGGCAGACTGTTGAAGGCGTTGGCGATGTCCAGGGACACCGCCAACAGGACTCCTCCGCCGGTGACGGCCTCCGCTACCACGGCCTTCAGGCGCAGCAGGGCCGCGACCGTCGAACGCCCTCGCCGAATACCAAACTGGGCGTCCGACAAATCGAGCCCGACCCCGACGAGGTGCCGCTCGATGCGGGCAGCCAACACCCTCTCCAGCAGCTTACCCGCATCATCGAGCAGCACGATAGGCCTATAGGCCGAGGCCGACTCGGGAGACCGTCCCGGCTTTGGCAGGAGAACCAGCCTCCCCTCTTTCCAGCACCCAGGGAACTGCCCGGACGTCAAACAAGCGTCGCACAGTCCCCTGAGGCGTGGTCCCAGGTGCTCGAGGACCAGGGCCAGCACACGGTTCGGAATACCGTCGGGCCCGGGGGCGGTGGATTTGATTCGCATACGCGCCACCGCCACCCCCATTTCCGGCTCCGTGATGGGCGGAGCACTTTCATCGTCGGCCTCCCGGTCACTGTCCGGCGAAGCCATGACCGGGGGCGTGTGCTCCGCCCGCTGTGGAAAGAGGTCCTCGACAACTCTGGTGAGGAGGCTGGGCTGGAGAGTCTCGGTGAGGGGGGGGGGCCCCGCCCGCGGAGCTTGTTCAGCGCCGTGAGGTAGGGGCGACCTCAGGGGTCACGCTCGAGACTGTCCAGCATCTCCCGCCGACTAACGTCCTTGGCGGTACGGACGGCCAGCCTGAAGGCAGACCGCGCACTACGGTAAGCCTCGTACAGCTGGCCCTCCCGCTCAGTGTCACGGTGACGCGCTCGGCTGCGAGGAAAAACAGCTACAATAATATTACACAACAATATTCTAGCAGCAAGAAAGAAAAGGTAAAAGAACTAATAAAGGATAAGAAAATCAATTTGGCAAAGAAAAATAACAGAAAGAAAATCAACAAGAATCTAATTTCACTACCAGAAAGTGACAACGATGAAAATAATATCCCTTGCTTTTACTGCCATGGAAAATACTTAGATTTAGATGAAGGATGGGTTGCATGCACTCTCTGTAGGCAGTGTGTACATTGTAACTGTGCTGGGGTAGACAAGGATAACGACGAGGCAATTTTTGTTTGCGAGTTTTGCAACCAAAAATAAATATGTTTCCCATACCCCATCTTACCCCATAGAGTACCCCATATTACCCTACGGAAGGGCAAGATGGGGTTTTGACATTTTTGACAAAATATTTTATTTTATTTTTTTCATTGAGTCTAAAGTTATTTCGAATGACAAATTATGTTAGAGTAATTATTAATAAATAAGTATTCAAAAAAATTAAAAATGTCCAACTTATTACACTCGGAACGTTAAGAACCCCGTCTTGCCCCCCCTTCCCCTACGTTGGAAGAGGAGTACATATTGCCTTGGCCCCAAATAATTGGGATAAGAGCAGGCAGATGATTTTTATTTTTGTATTTTAGCCATACAGTGATAGTTTTACAGGTAGCTTGACAGTTCAGTTTCAAATTCATTGCTTATACTGTAAGTACAGTACATATATATTTTTTGTATGTATAAATAATTAATTACTAGTATAAATACGAACTTATTTACTATAGTTGCAAAATAATTACTCAAGAGTATATTGTGTGTATCTTAGTAGGAATTGACGCATTGCGGATTCGCGGAACACTGGTAAACTAATGCAATTTAATAAACTAGCGTCGCCGTGTGGTCAAAATTTGACCATAATTCATTTAAATTTATTTTTCTGCTACACAACTTTCTAATTGATATCCTTACTAATATTCTAAATGCCAAAGTAAGTTTGTGTGTTTGTTACTCTCACGCTTTAACCACCAAACCGATTTCAAAAATTCTTTCACCAATGGAGAGCTATAATATCAGGGAGTAACATAGGCTATATTTTATTCCGGTATTCCCACAGGAACGGGAACTACGTGAGTAAGGCGGCTGAAATCGAAGCGAAGCGTGGGCGGATTACTAGTATTTGTTTAATTGTATATTGTGCAAGCTGTATTTTACTAATAACTCTTTCTTGTTTAATGGCAATAAGATATAATAATATGAGCTATTGGTGCCAGTGTCGAGCTATAATATGGATTATTCCTGTATTCAGTCTTTGAATTTTAGTCAGTCGTTACCATTGATTTGATGCTGACAACCAAATCATCATCATCATCTCGGATTATTTTGGCAGAATATGAAAATGCACACAATTCGCTTTTCTATCAGCACACTACATTTCAGCATTTTATCTACATTATTTTACATAAAAATCAGGAAAGTTATTCAATACAAAGTAAAACACTAAAATCCTTACTAATATTGTAAATGCGAAAGTAAGTTTGTTTGTTTGTTACGCTTTCACGCTTAAACCACAGAATCGATTTCAAAAATTCTTTCACTAATGGAAAGCTATAATAACGGGCAGTAACATAGGCTATATTTTGTCCAGGTATTCCCACGGGAACGGCAACTATGCAAGTAAGGCGACTGAAATCGAAGCGAAGCGAGGGCGGGTTGCTAGTAATATTTACAATTTAAAATGGCTACGTGACATTTTTACATTCACGTCAAAATTTCCACTATAACTCCATAAAATATAGCTTGATCTCTATGACAGTTGTCCCTAGTGCTGTCATGCTTACGATGTAGTCCGTAGTTTTTTATCGATAAAACTCTTTATTTTTATAATTGTTATCTTCTATTATAATTGAAATACAATCAATGAAAATCTTTTTGAATTTATTTCCAAGAAAATCTGTTTTAATATAACTAATATATAATACAATAATAATATATAATGTATAATACAATTCACCACCCCCTATCTTACCCGTGGGTGATCGTACGAGACGACTAAGGGAGATAAAACGCATATAACATCTATTCGAGAGATGGCAAACTCGAAATAAAACCCTATACTAACACGTCTAACACGGACCGGGGAATTGTCCATCACCCGCAGAGAGGCTAACCGCGCGACGGCGACCGACGTCCCAGGTCGAGAGGTTACCCGAAAGGGTATTCCGTCGGGCCGACCACTGACGACAAGTGACATCTGCTCCGGTGGTCGGCCCAACAACGAGGTGACGTGGGTACGGGTGGGTTATGGGCCCGCGCGCCGTCCTTTCATCGCCCCGGACGGACAGGACCGCGCATGCGCTTACCATAGCCCACCCAAAAAAAAAAAAAAAAAAAATACTAACACGTCTGACCAGCGTGGTATAGTAGGTCAATTACCCTTCCGTTATGGAGGAGGCCCGAGCCCAACAGTGGGACGTATATAGGCTGAAATGATGATGATGATGAATATATAATAGCTTATATATAAGTACAAATATCTATTAGACATTGTCATCATTGATTGTTTGACATTCAGTTCGACCATATTTTAATCAGAAACAAAATTGTATAATATATATGTGTGTCCATGGCATAGAAGTGTGCGTCATGTTTTATTTATTAATTTAATGTATTTCTAATGCATTATTACATCACTTTTTACTTCTCCCCAATACATTCTTCAATTGTGCCAAATTTCATACTTGTCCATCAGTGTAATTTTCGTAAAAAGGAGTAACAAAGTTTTTGCTTCACGTGTTAATATATAGATATAAAAATGCCTCCTTAGTCCAGTGCTGTAAATGTGCGTTGATTACAAGATTTGGAGTTCATTTATGTTATTTTTTTTTCCTGTAGAGTTTTCTAAACACATTTTTAATAATAAGCTCGGCGGTTAATTTTCTTTTATACTATACCTACAAGGTAAAAAGCCTATAACGCGTAACAATTATAGTATTATTCCCTTTGTGAAAGCCCATGTTCATTAATAAACATTAATATCATCATCATCACAGGTGATATAAGTCCCACTGTTGGGCTCAAGCCACCTCCGCAATAGGAGGGAAATTAACCTACTATTCCACGCTGGCCAGAAGTATTGCTATAGGGTTTTATTCCGAATTTTCCTTCGCTTACATAGATGTCATATGTATATAGTAATCCCTTGGTCGTCTTTTTTCACAGGAAAGAAAAGGGGGTGGCGAATTGTATTCTTACTCCGTCACCTTATTATTTCCTTTATATATAAGTACTTCAGTGTGGTGTGTTGTCTGTAGAAAAGTATGTACAAAGACAATTTCCTCGTTTATCAGAACCAATCTAGTAATTTAAACGCATAGTTGTGTTATCTTAGGTCATTTGGCTATGATTTTACACTATGTGGGTGTTAAGACAATTGTAGTTAATAAACTTCATTCACAGTGGAATAAATCTGTTTCTATTCGATGCCGTAGCGAAATTCAAATCAAAATGTCTTCCATCTATCCATCAGTCGTCCACTGCTGGACACAGGCTTCCCCAGGACGATGCCACTCGGAACGGTTCCGGGCCGCTCGAATCCATTTGGTTCCCTGCGACATTGAAAATGTCATCAGTCCACCTAGTAGGGGATCGTCCTACGCTGCGTCGTCCAATTCGTGGCCACTCGAGAACCTTTCTTCCCCAACGGTTGTCGGTTCGTCGTGCCATATGGCCAGCCCATTGCTATTTCAACGTGCTAATTGTGCGGGCTGTGTCGGTTACATCTGTTCTTCTACGGATTTCCATATTCCGGATTTTATCACGGAGAAAAATACCGAGCATAGCCTTCTCCATAACACGTTGAGCGACTTTGAGCCTTTTATGAGGCCGACATTTAGAGCACGTTTCAAAGGCGTAAGTTATAGCTGGTAACACACACTGGTTATAAATCTTTGTTTTCAGACACTGCGGAATATTGAAATATTGAAAATGATTTATTATGCGTAAATGCTACTGTGAAGCTTATGTGAGTTTAATTATAAATATCTGGTTGACCGAGCTTCGCTCGGCATATTTTTATCGAATTTATTTAAATATATATTAATAAAAAATAAATAATGAAAAATATATAAAAAATTACAAAAAGAGAATAATAATAACACCGAGATTCCAAGCGACGCTGTTTGAATGTCAACAAAATCAAAATTAGAAACTGTCAACTTCCCATCTGAGCTATCGTTACTCATGACGTTGACAACGAAATTTGAATTCATATTCTTTTAAAATTTAATGTCATTGTTTGTTTTGCTAAAAACACGGACAAAACAACATTTTCTATAAATAAAACCTAGCTAGATCGATTTTTTGGACCCGAAACCTCTAGTATGCCAAGTTTAGACAAAATCGTTGGAGCCGTTTCCAAGATCCTGAATATATATATATATATATATATATATAGATATATATATATATATATATATATATATATATACATACATATATATATATATATATATGTATGTATATGTATATATCTTGTATGTATATATATATATATATATATATATATATACATACAAGAATTGCTCGTTTAAAGATATAAGATTTTTGATTCATCTTATAATTTAACTGCACAGATGGCGTAGTGGTGAAGATACCAAACTACCGTGCCAGTGGCGTGGGTTCGAATCCCACTCATTTTGTGCGATCCATAAATTGTTGTTCTGAGTCTGAATGTAATTGGTGTCTATTAATTATATGTTTGTAAGGCGACACAAGGATTATTTTCTTAGTGCAGGTTATTTAAAGACATATCTACAAAAATAATGTAGCATAAAGCTTACTAGAACTTTCTTTAGTTAGAATATATTGTAAATTTGATGACGCTGATCGTAATTATTAGTTAAAATGGCCTCAGAGATTTGCGCCACTCAAACATCAATGACGTGGTGACATGGATATTCCCTACTTTGACCTGCTTCACCGCCTCTTTTCGTAAGGTAACTGTCTTACAGAAAGTGACGACCACGTCGCAGTTTCTGACATTGCTAACTACTATTCTAACGACGGATGATAGCAACAGGTTGTCTAACTGACAACCATATACGACAGACCATATACGTCCCACTTTTGGGGTCAGGCCTCCTCCAAAATGGGAGGGAATTTGACCTACTATAGCATGGACTTGTCAGACATGTTGATATAGCGTTTCATTTCGAGTTTGCCTTCTCTTGCACAGATGGTATATGCATATTATATCCCTTAGTCATCTTTTACGACATCCACGGGCAAGACTCCGTCACCACATGGAAAAGTTTTCAATTAGAGTTATATGAAATAAGGACACAGCCTAATGATCTAAATTTCGAATAGATGTAGCTTCGAATCTCAAGAATAGCAATAGTTATTTGCTCACAGACAAGTTTTTTTGTTATAATAATCTTAGCATTTTGAATGCTAAATCTCAAAAATTAAATGCAAATAAATAAAAAGAATCGAAAATAAAGATCATACTGAATTAAAAGCAATTAGCTAATGCTTAAGTATTCAAAGTAAAATATTTTTAATATTTTTAAGTATTTTCCTTGGAATACTGCTGGGAATTCTACTACCTGCCTACTAAATAATTTAAACTGTATTAGAAAATAGCCTGTGCAGGTTATGTCAGGATAATTGCATATTAAGTTGTTTGAAGTCATAAATAATACGTATTAATCAATAAAAAATGAAGCCGTTAGCTTCTTATACAGCTACACCTATGTATAATAAAGCAATAAATCTCATTACTTAATAATACTTTTTACGCCTAATTATATAATTAGAAAAGAAAAGGAAATCTCGAAAACAGATGTTATAATAACATGTCTGACCAGTGTGTTATTTTATGTCAATCTCTCGCCCACAGAGGAGAATTCCCGAGCCCAAAAGTGTGACGTAAATAGGCTATGATGACGCTGATAAACGTAAAAAAAGATAAAAAAAAATCCTAAAAAAGGGCGCTACATACCATGCAGTTTTAACTGTGCCGTTTGAAAGGCTTATTACACTACACGATATTCAGGGCCCTGAATCACTAGGTACGTATAACGTAGTTACAAAAATCACCTCTTTTACTTGTCGACTCGTAAATAGTGATTGTTTCATGTCGCGTAATGGGTTATTGTAACTAATGACGTGAAATAACGCTCATGTCTAAAATATATACATAAATCAGTCCTAAGCATGTAAAGCAGGAAGGATCGTTTTCATTTTAGGAACAAACACTGAAACCACTTCTAAACATTATTCCTAAAGAATGGTTGTTTCCCCTTTTTTCTCGTATTACAGCACAACAGGCTGTTATTTTGGAACAGTTTTCTGAAACTGTTATTTCACTAAAACTGAAACAGGTGAAACAGGTCTCACAATTTAGCTGTTGTAGAGCACCCCTTGTGATTCAGGGTCCTGAATATCGTGTAGTGTGTAATAAGCGTTTAACTGTGCAGTCGAACTGTATAGATAAATAGTTGCTACAGATAAATTGCACAGTTAAAACTGAAGGTCTGTAGCACCCATTAAAGAAAATTCACCGATAATTATATACCAATATATTTTAAAATGTTTGATAATAAAATCAATTAAATATAACATATTTGTTATATAAGAACTAATTATATAGTAGTCTTCTATAATTTTAATGAAAAATATATTAAAATAATTAATTATTCAATGTATTAAATGTTTTAATACTATTATGAACTACTTTATAATATAGATTTTCTTATTTAATTGCATGAACACTTAAAATATAAATCAATATTCGAAATGTATAACATATTGCTGTGTGGTAGCGGCTTCGAATACTACCAACCCTTGCTTTGCTCGTGGGTGTCGTAAAAGACGACTGAGAGCCCTAGATTGACCCGGACCAACTCCATCTGGTACCATTTGGGTCAACGATTACATTCCCAAGGAGGGTTGACGTCAGGCAGGCGGCCGGTCATAAAAGTCATTGCCGAAACTTTTTGCAATATGTCAAAATAGATGACATATTGCGTCGACCCCAAGTAATTGGGATAAGAGCAAGATGATGATGATTCGAAATGTATACCACTACTATTGCATGCCCAATATAATGGTCAATAATTGTAAGCGGTGTTAATATGCACGAAATGTAACAGTAAAGCAATAAATGATGACCACTGGCGACGAGTAACCCTGCTCGGGTGGTCGGTCCCCGAAGGGAGGTTATCCGGCGGTGGAGGGGAGACCCGGAGTCCCCCGTAGCAGGGCGGGGGACTGTGGAAGCGGTTGCGCCGCATCTCCACCGTTGGCTCACAAGGAAGCACGGCAACCTAACATTTAGGATGGTGCAGGTGCTTACCGGACACGGGGTCTTCGGTAAGTACCTGCATATGATTAGAAGAGAAGAGACCCCGGATGTCATGAGTGTGGCGCGCCAACTGATGATGCGCGTCATACATTAGAGATATGCCCCGCCTGGGGGTCTCAGCGCCACGACCTGTCGGCGGTACTTGGAGCGGACCTGTCGCTGCCGACTGTTATCGCAAAGATGCTTGGCAGCGACGGGTGCTGGTCGTCGATGGCCTCATTTTGTGAGGCCGTCATATCAAGGAAGGAAGTGGCGGAGCGGGAACGCGAGGCGCTTGCGTCTGCTGACTCGCTTCATCGCCGGCGACCCGGGAGGAGGAGGCGACAATATGCCCACCTACTCCCACTGCCCTGAACAGTAATGACAGTACGTGGCCAGACGGCCATGCGTTGGGGTGTCGGGGATTGAATGTCATCAGACGACCTCTCCGGCACCCCGTAAAAGCGCGGAAGGGGCCGCTGTGGTTTTAGTGGGTATTCCGGCCGCGGATGTGGTCGGTGAGTCCCACACAGCCCCCCGTCCGTCACTGGCGGGGGACAGTGCGTAAATGCATTTCCACAGCGTGAACAAAAAAAAAAAAAAGGATGGTCGGTCCAACGACGAAGGCGACGTGGTGTTCGGGTGGGTTGCGGGTTGTGCGTGCTTACGCCCCTCTGTCGCCCCGGACGGAGTGGTGCGAGGAGTGCGCCGACCGCAACCCACCCCCCCCAAAAAATAAAAAAAAAGCTATAAATGATTCTGATTCATTTAAGTGCAGAATTATCTCGCGGCCAGAACCTCCTCCACAATGGGAGAAATTACTATTGGCTGTTCAAATGTATTTGCATTGGATTTTATGTCGAGTTCTCCTTTTCTTGCATAGGTATTACATATACCTATATCTTATACCTTTTTTTTGGGTAGGCTACGGCCAACGCCTTCGCCGTCCGGCTGCGTTCGGGGTGACATGGGGTAGCGGCGCACAGCCCCGTAACCCACCCGTGGCACGTTGCCTTCGTCGTTGGGCCGACCACCAGTACAGGGTGACTTGTTGTCAGTGGTCGGCCCGACGGAATATACCTGAGGAGTACCCTCTCCTCGACGGACGTCACCCCTTTGGGAACGTCGGTCTTCGTCGCGCGGTCGGCCTCTCGGCGGGTGAGGGATTAAATCCCCGGTCCAGTCACCCGCGGCCACAACTAAGGCATATCCTATCCCTTAAGCGTCTTTTACGACACTCACAAGTATAAGAGGTGATTGTTATAATGTAAATAAAGCTCTCTGTCAACCCATGCAGCTAGAATAGTATAATATGTCAATTTACTCAACCAATGTGGATAACATTATAAGGGCAGCATTAAAAATAATACAATAGACCTATAAATATATCTATCTATATTAAATTCATAAGTAATGGAATCAATATCGCTATATTTAGAAGATTTCAAACAACTGACAATAACTTTGAAAGCATGTCAAGCGAGCTTCGGGGGTCATTATGTTCGAGTATTATTGATTATATTTCTGGTGACGTAGTAAAAATAGAATTCCGTGTGGTGACGGAGTAAGAATATAATTCACCATTCCCTATCTTGCCCGTGGACGTCGTAAAAGATGACTAAGGGATATATAATATGCACATATGTTGGAGAGTCCAACAGTGGGACGTATGTGGGCTACGATGATGATAATGATGATGAATTCACTACTCTCTTTCTCACTATTGTTAAACACGACTAAAGGTATCCTACTAATATTATAAACGTGAAAGTTTGTATGTGAAGATGTTTGATACTCTTTTACGCAAAAACTACAAAATGGATATTGATGAAACTTCACAATAATATGGCTTACATATCAGAAAAACATATAGGCTATAATTTATCCCGATATTCCCACGGTAAGAGGAAATGCAGGTGAAACCGCAGGGCGCTGCTAGTATACAATAAAAGGAATACTTGACGTAAAACCCTATCAAACACGTCTACTAGCATTACTATATATTAAGTAAATTTTCTTCTATTTTCAAAGCAGTTCGAAACGGAATGTATGAACTAATATGATAAACGTGATGATTATTATTATTATCTCATATCAGAGTTGCCAAGTGTTACTAGAATGGCTAAAATAAGTAATGATTGTATCAGATAAAGTTTGAAAGCCTGCGACGGAGAAGTTGAGGAGTAAACGCTCAACGTAGTATGGACATGTGATGAGAGCAGACGAGAGTAATGTAGTTAGAAACACTTTGATAAAACAGGCCCAAAAAAAAAATTTTTTTTTGGTGCAGCTATGTTTGTGCCTGTGGTCGATAAAGTAGGTAATGCACAATACATGGCCATATGTTATTTTTACTCATCAGCTCTAGTTTACCTTCTACCCTCATTTAATTCTTTTCGCGGTCTTTTTCGTAAATAGTCATTATTGCAATAACATCGATAAAGTTTATGTTACTATATCATTATGGCTAGTACATTCAGATGTTGTGTTAACAATCCTGATACATTTTGTTATGTTTGTGGCGAATATATACTAAAAGATCAGCGTAAATCGATAATAGGCACTGCGAATCGTCTGTATTTTGCCTATTTCAGTGTTGAAATTCGACACTAAGATAAAGTGTAGGCACCTCATAGTATATGTAAACTATGCGTTGAACATTTGCGACAATGGGAGAAAGGGATACGTAAATCTTTGAAGTTAGGAATGCCTATGATATGGCGAAAATAAAAAAAAAACTTTATGACGACTGTTACTTTTCTATGACTCATGGTGATCATCAAGAAAACCAATCACCGTAGACGGAAATACCCTAATATTTCCTCAGCACAAAGACCTACTCCGCGTTCAGAAAATGTTCCAATTCGAGCTTTTCACCAGGTAGGTCAGCAATCTCAGGAGGAAAAAATCTGATAAGGCTATTTAGAGCAAACTATGTAGAGGTAGTAGAAGATATGATGATTCGTTTAAAAAAATTAGGCTGTAATATGAGTATAAAATTACACTATCTCAATAGTCATCTAGCGCAATTTCAACAGAATTTAGGAGATTTAAGCGAACCACAAGGAGCACGTTTCTACCTAGACATAAAAGCGATAGAACATAGATACCAAGGAAGGTGGGATACCCATATGATGGCCGGCCATTGCTGGGGAGTCATACGAGATTGTCCACGTCAGTCTCATTCTAGAAAATCACTTGAAAGGCAATTTCTTGATGTTTAATACCAAGAAAAAAACACTTTTTGTGAAAACTGTATTTTTATATCTCGGGAACTAGAGTTGATAGAAAAAAACCGCTAACATTTTTGATATCACCATGTAACACATATTTAAAATCAGGTCTAAAATCCCTAGCACCAAAATCATTGTAGGCCTGTGTAATAGATATTGAAGGTTTTAGAGTTAAATGACGATAAAATACAAAATTGAGATGCGTTAGATATGGTTTGAAAGGGAGTGATCACAGTGATGAAATCTGATAGCGTTGTATAGAAAACTAGCCACCCGACTTCGCCAGTCCAATGCTGATATTAAATATACTACAGAATGGCTTTACATACAATGTTCAGTTTTTTTTTGCCATTAGACAATACCAACTCATTTTCTTACTCTTGAAAGAGTGACATATTTTCATGTATTATACATATAAATCTTTCTCTTGAATCACTCTAGTTCAAATCCGCAATAAAATCCGTTGTATATTTTTAAAGATCAGATTAGCAGTTTTAAAAAGCAGACAGACAGCGGGAAGCGACTTCATTTTATACTATGTAGTGAAAAGGGCCTATTTGGTCGACTTCAAGTAATTGAAATAAGAACAGCATGATGATGTTGATGACTTTAGTTAAACATTCCCAATCAATACTTTGTTTACTCTTGATAGATTAGATTGGAGCCATTAAAATAAGCAGCAACAATCGACTGAGAAATTTGTAGCAACTGCTGCTGCTCAGAGTTTGACTAAGCTTGACTATTACGACATAGTCTACATGAAGCCGTTACTTCATATAAAATTTATTAATGAGCACTGCAAAAAAAATATGACAAATCACCGCACCACTCCGTCCGGGGCGACAGAGGGGCGTAAGCACGCACACCCGCAACCCACCCACGTGCACGTCGCCTTCGTCGTTGGGCTGACCACCGGAGCAGGGTTACTTGTCATCAGTGGTCGGCCCGACGGAATACCCCCTATTTAAGGTACCCTCCCATCGACCGACTTCCCCACCTCGGGGAGGACGTCGGTCTTTCCTCATGCGGTCGGCTTCTCAGCGGGTGACGGACTAATCCCCGGTCACGTCACCCGCGGCCTCGGCTAGGGCGGCATGTGGCGCAAGTACTCGCGCCTACGCCCGCCCGAAGTGACTAATCCTACTACACATTCCCACCACTGTAACTCATGTAAGCCAGGATCTGCAATGGTCTCCATATAAGACACAGAGGTTTGACTCTCAGGAAGTCCAGGGAAACGCTTTTAATTATCTTGGGACCCGCAACAAACTTAATTAGGTAAAAAAAAAAACAGGAGCTGGAAATATTCAACTTCCCTCCTATGCATAGGGGGAAACATGAAACAAAGTAGGCTAATAAGCTAGTAAATAGGAGCATGTAGAACAACGTGAAGCGCAGCAGTACAGCACCACGGAACAACAGAACCTAAGGGACCCATATGTGAGCTTTAGGATTGGCTGCAATAGCAGATATGGCAAAAACGCCTGAACACACGGAAATTTTCTCGAGTTGCTACAAGGTCCGTATAGTATACTACCCCAGACGTAACTTGCAGTCTGTTTAACATGAGGTCCCGCTCGTTACGCCAGAGAATTACACTCCCGTTCTACTTATATATCGTATAGAATTATTGCTTAGAATTAAAAGTTAACCTGTATCTCAAGCTACGGACGCAAATGTTCGTGTTAATTAACTGAACGCCTGAATACGTTTACTAACGAGAACATTAACATACATAATATGTAGAACGAAGTGAAACAGCTAAAGAGAATTAACTAACAATAGGTCACACAACCTCAAACAGTTTACCAATATTATTATAATACTTTGAAGGATTTTGGAAATTTGAAGAGTGTTTATTTGATGATAAAGTGAATTTTAAGTTGCTCTCTGTCAGAATTAAAAAGAGAAGCTGTGATGCGATTAATATTTTCCTGACAAAACCCATCAAAATAATATAGAAGCATCCTTAGTTCTCCTTAAATCTCAATAAAACTTGGCCACTTAGATAAACTTAAGATTATTCAAATGTGCCACAATTGCTGCAGTAGAAATGAATATAAGTTAATAGTTCTAACTAATATTAAAACTCAACTTAAGGAGTACCAAGACGGTGGGCAAAAGTACTCTTTATCTGATAGGAACACACTGCTAACAGTCGTATGTCTACAGCCACGGGCAGGTGCGTTCAGGATAGTACCACACTCTCGCAGAAAATCATCGTCTTCTCAAACAACGCAATTTGTTACTGCACTTCATTTGGTGAGCGAGAGAGGCGGAAGCTCAACTTTTTGAAGGTTTTGAAGGACGTATGACGGGTTTTGGTGATGCTAAGGTATCCTAGAACCGCAATGCACACATTCAGAATTCCTTTGCTTTCTGCACGGTATGCAGCGACTTTGTAAAGGTTGCTGTGTAACTTGCCTTCAGGTATACTGTTGACTCGTTTACCACCAAAAATAATAATAAAATATATATTTAGTACAATACAATTCACCATTCCCATGTTTGTGGTTGAAGTAAAATACGAGTTCCGGATAAAGTGTGATGAATTCTTAATCCATAAGTCGTCTTTTAATAGTTATTCAAAAGAAAGAAAACTCGTAATAAAATACAGCCCGTCTGATCAGCGTGATAATGTAGATTATTTTTCCTACTGTTGGAGGAGGAGTGATCCTAACAGTGGGATGTACGAGTATATCAGCTGAAATGAATTGTTTATCGATCGTGACCATGCATAGAAATCAGTAATAATGACATGCAATGTATTGAAAATGGTTTGATGAATAGTACTCAGCTGCAATTAAGGAGAGGTCACGAAATGGTTTTTTGAGTTCTTTATTTACTGGCTCGAATTACCGTTACGTTTTGTTCAAAGGTTCAATTGTTATATTGTATTAGTTGAACAAATAATAAATACCAATGTAAAGAAACCATTTAAAGAAGTGGTATTTGGACCTAGTGTGTACTATAATACAGATGGATGACATTTTAACATAAAACGCTGTCAATAACATTGTTTGTGTCTGACAATATGTTTTAAATTATCTTGCCTTTATATACAAAGAGGTAAACATACGAGCAACAAACCTACAATGCACCACGACATTTGATGTCAATCCAAATATCTAAATACATCCTTACTAATACAATAAATGCGAAAGTAAGTTTGTTTGTTTCTTATGCTTTCACGCTTAAACCACCGAACCGATTTCAAAAAATTTTTCACCAATGGAAAATTCTAATATCAGGGAGTGAATTAAGGAGTAACATAGGCTATATTTTAGCCCGGTATTCTTATGGGAACGAGCACTACGCGGGTAAGCCGACTGAAACCGAAGCAAAGTGAAGCGGATTGGTAGTAATTAATATGAATGCTGTTTTCCGTGTGGTGACGGAGTAAGAATACCATTCATCACTCCCTATCTTGCCCGTGGATGTCGTATAAGACGACTATGGGCTATAATGTGCACATAGCATCTGTGCAAGAGAAGGAAAACTTGAAATGAAACCCTATACCAACATGTCTGACCAGCATGGTATAGTAGGTCAAATTCCCTCCCATTGTGGAGGAGGCCCGAGCCCAACAGTGGGACGTATGTGGGCTGCGATGATGATGATGATGATGAATATGAATGCTTATTTATCAATATTTCGCTTTTCTATGGTCCCGGATTTTCTCAACATGTTGTGGAATATAACTTGTTAAAAAAGGGATTAGTTTGTGGCAAAGGGTATTGATCATGCTCTATGAAAGTCTACTTGCGATAGGTACATGGAGTGGATCTCACCTTCTGCTCCAAATTGCTTGAAGGGACTGATGACTGCTCTAGTATACTTGTGATCAACTGTTGCTTATTTTTGATCTACTCCAGCCACCTTTTGCATTATATTTGAGAATTCTATTATATCGTGGTACGACGACGATCACAATGGATCTATTCGGTAAAAAAATGAACAAACTCGTTGAGTTTCTTGCCTGATCTTTTCAATATAGTTGCGTGCTGATTTACTTTTTGTTAAGATTAATTTAATGTAATATGTAAAAATTACAATATCTAAATGCCTGACCAGCGTGATATAATGAGTAAATTTTCATTCCACCATGGAAGAGGCTCGAGCCCAGCAGTATGTCGCATATAAGGTATGATGATTAAAACATTGAGTACGTTACCCGATCTCATCTTTTTTTATGTAATTAAATATCATCTTCATCATAGTACATAAACGTCCCACTACTGGGCTCGAGCCTCCTCCACAATGGGAGGGAAATTGACCTACTGATCCACGCTAGTCAGGCGTGTTGTGTATATTCGTGTACAGGGTTTTATTTCGAGTTTTTCTTCTTTTGCATAGATATTGTATGCATATAATCCCTTAATCTTTTATGACATCCACGGAGAGAAAAGTGGTGAATTGTATTCTTCCTCTGTCACCACACGGAATTTAACATATATAACCTAGATAATTTTTATCATCATCATTGCAGCTCATATATGTCCCACTGTTGGGCTCGAGCCTCCTCCACAATAGGAGGGAGATTGACCTTACTATATCATGCTGGTCAGACAGGTTGGTACAGGGTTTTATTTAGAGTTTTTCTTTTCTTGCATAGATGTTATATGCGTATATCCCTTGGTTGACTTTTACGACATTCACGGGCAAGATAGGGAGTGGTGAATTTTATTCCTACTCCGTTACTACATGGAATTAAATACATATACAGTATAACCTCCATATAACAAATGCGACGGGATCTCGTTAATATTCTTTATATTTCAGCGTTAGGAACTGGGACGCGGACGCAGCCTTCTGCGAGGCAGTAGTCTCGCGGAAGGAGGCGGCGGATCGCCTGCGCGAGGAGCGTAGCCTCCATGAGGCGATCCGCCGCCGGCGACTGGGGCGGCGTAGGCGCGAATACTTGTGCCTCATGCCGCCCTAGCCGAGGCCGCGGGTGACGTGACCGGGGAATTAGTCCGTGACCCGCTGAGAGGCCAACCGCGTGAGGAAAGACCGACGTCCTTGCCGAGGAGTAGAAGTCGGTCGATAAGAGGGTACCCCAAATAGGGGGTATTCCGTCGGGCCGACCACTGATGTCAAGTCACCATGCTCCGGTGGTCGGCCCAACGACGAAGGCGACGTGCATCGCGGGTGGGTTGCGGGAGTGCGTGCTTACGCCCCTCTGTCGCCCCGGACGGAGTGATGCGAGGAGCGCACCGACCGCAACCCGCCCAAAAAAAAAAAATTCTTTATATTTAGTAATTCGATAAACTGAGGTTTGTTATGTTGAGGTAAGGTTGGTCTAAAATTTGTTATAAAGAGGTATAGAAATATAATGATTTCTGGTGTTTACGCGAGTATTATACATTTTAAATAAAACTACTTTACGGATTTTATCGCGTTTGTATTTGATTTTTG
This sequence comes from Lymantria dispar, assembly GCA_032191425.1. Taxonomy (NCBI): domain Eukaryota; kingdom Metazoa; phylum Arthropoda; class Insecta; order Lepidoptera; family Erebidae; genus Lymantria; species Lymantria dispar. Next base: position 28,158,867 of record CM063442.1, read on the forward strand.
ATTACCCGACGTTTCGAACACTTTACAGCGTTCATGGTCACGGATGGGCTAAGATGTCTCACGTCCAACAAGTCATCGTTACTGCAGAAAATTTATAATTATCTACCCGATACAGAAATTAGTTATAAATATTGACCCGCCGTGTGAAGCACCGCCGTGACACTAGGTCTGCAGTCTGTGAACATAGTCAGGACCGCGCCCGCCATAACATCAGCTTTGATAAACCACAAATCCTTGTAAAAGAACACCGGTACCTGCCTAGAATGGTACGCGAGGCTATTGAGATTAAAAAACACAAAAATTTCAATAGAGAGGATGGCTGGGTGTTACCATCAAGCTGGGATCCTGTTATAAACATTATGAAAAACAAATTCAAAAAGACCAACACAAGACTGCAAGATACTGTGAGCTCATATTGTATAGATTTGACCCACAATAATAATAACTAAAGATAGTTTTTATAAATTAAAACCTTTTAGTAACATAAAGTAAGCCGCCTTCAAAATTAATATTATACTCGTTCCAACCATTTATTTTACTTTTGGCAGGTCGAATTCTGATCAATTAGTGTTGTACCAATGTATTACGGATACTATGTTTTGTAATAATCGATTTTAGTCAGGAAGAACTTTTAATCGATTTAACACGGATATTTTATTTTTGCTTAAATACATATTTCATATTATTTAAAAACTTCACTTCTGTAAATATATTTGTTATTTGGGCACATTAATTTTTGCATACCCACTAATTCAGTCCTCCCAAAATATTTTACTTTGTACTTTGCAAAATAAAAAATAACTACTTTATGAAGCATTTTTCCATTAAGCGGGGTCCGCTGCTCCAAACTTTACTTAGAGACAATGGCGCCCTCGTCTGCGGTAGTAAATCACTAATTTTCTCATCCAGCCTACCCCTTTTTTTAAGCCGAATTGGCAACACTGAACGGCGCGCCGGCGACGCCATTTTGTTGTGTTGTCTGTCACTCGCAACAAGACTCCCGTGCTAGTCACATTTCTGTTCGCTGAGTGCTCTTTCATATTTTTCATACGCTGTGTTGAGTATTTATATTCCACCGTATTGATTTCATTGTTCTTACTTTGATTGAGTTGAGCGTATCGTTCCTCCCAGTAAGATTTTACTTGCAAAATGCCGAAAGGTATGGTGCTTAAAGGACAATCCAGAGAGTTAGTGCTGCGGCTTCGTGAATTTTTTGAAAAGGAAAGCCGCAATGGTGGATTCCTTATACCAGTAACCCAAGTTAGAGACCGTGTTGCAGCAACATTAGGTATTAGTGCTCTAACGGTGGCGAAAATCACTAAAGAAGCCTATGGTAGTAGTCGTATTGAACAGAACAAGCTATCTACGCCTAAGAAAAAACGTCAGCCCCGTAAAGTGACAGCAATTGACAGTTTTGATACTGATGCTATTCGTCGTCATATATACAATTATTACACAAGCAAAGAGATTCCTACTTTGAAAAAATTAGTAGCGTCTCTACGAAATTGTGGCTTGTTTCGTGGTCAAAAATCTTCTTTGTCAAAGGTGCTGCACCAAATCGGGTTCTTGTATAAGAAATCCGACAAAAGAAAAATTTTAATGGAACGTCGTGATATAGCCTTGTCTCGCTGTGAATTTTTAAGACAAGCGAAGAAAATAGAAGAATGGTCGAATGTCGTTTTCACAGATGAAACTTGGCTCAATGCCAATCATTCCATACCAAAAGGTTAGACTGACGATACTGCTGCTTCTACTTCTGCAGTGCCAATGGGGATAGGTGAACGCCTCATCATTTGCCATGCGGGAACTACAAAGGGATTTGTACCAGACGCTCTGTTAGCGTTCAAATCAAAAAAAAAACAGGAGACTATCATGAGGAGATGAATGCGGACGTGTATGAAAAGTGGTTCAGAGAAATGCTTACATCACTTGAAGAGCCATCAACAATATTTATTGATAATGCACCCTATCACTCTCGCCAAATTAATAAAATGCCAACACAGGCCAACAAAAAACACGAGATTATAAACTGGCTTCGTGATAATGGGGAAGATGTGGACGAATCCCTACTAAAAGTAGAATTACTTAAAACATTAAAAAGTAAAAAGCAGCCAAAACGATATGTCATCGACGAAATGGCAGCAGAATATGGGCATGTTGTAATCAGAATTCCTCCGTACCACTGTCAATATAATCCAATTGAAATGATATGGGCACAAGTCAAAGGACACGCCGCAAGAAACAATACAACTCCTTCTTTCACAGCAAATAAAATGCTTGAACTTTTAAAAAACGCATGTGCTAGTGTGACGCCTGAAAACTGGGCGAGTGTCGTCAACAAGACAAAAAATATAATATTCTCTGATTGGGATCGGGAAATTGAATTTGACAACATACCTACACAAGAGTTAATAATAAACACTGCAGATGATTCAAGCGACGCTTCGAGTTCGTATGAAGAATCCGACGATTCGTTATAATAAAATAATATTAAAATATTTTGGTTGTTTTATTTCATGTTATAGGTATGATGAGAATATTTTTATATCTCCCTGATACAATTTTAACGTGTTGTCTATTACAACAATTCAAAACTCAGTTGTCAGCTGACTTAACTGCAAATAAGTGTAATCGATTATTTGCGATTCATTAGTTTGCACCGAATACTTTTGATCCTGTCACTAGATGCGATAGAACGTAACTTTTTTTATAACGGAAATGAATTATCACTTAAATTTTATGAATAGAGCTATTTACGGCATATTAATGTATTTAGTGGGTAATATTTAAGATATATAAATATTATTGGGCAGTTTATATATTTCTCTGTTCACTCGTTTCAAAGTTAATAATTGCGTATAATGAAACAGTTACGTCCTAAAGCATGTGTCAAAAGTAAAATAAATGGTTGGAACGAGTATAATTTAGCATCATGTCACCTGAGTTTTCTTGCCGGATCTTTCTCAGTGTGACCGTGTTCCCATCCGGTGGTAGTATACTAGATTATTAGTTAGTTTGTTTTTAAATATAATTACCATTAATTTTAATGTTTATTATTACTAACCATAAACAATATAATTTTTTCATATAGAATCATTTTCTTCTTACACTGGCAATAAATTTTGTACCAAAATGTGGGTCAATATTTAATAACTAATTTCTGTATCGGGTAGATAATTATAAATTTTCTGTAGTAACGATGACTTGTTGGACGTGAGACATCTTAGTCCACCCGTGACCATGACCGCTGTAAAGTGTTCGAAACGTCGGGTAATCAAAAATCAAATACAAACGCGATAAAATCCGTAAAGAAGTTTTATTTAAAATGTATAGAAATAGTTTTATTCACCTCAACATTTTTGCATTCAGCTACTAGAATCTTTAACAATAGTGACGAGCAACACTGTTTACATTATTTTGCATCAAAAGACTTCAATTGTTTTACGAAAAAAACGTGTCGAAGCCTGTCGCGACTGAATCACATACAATCGGATTAAGGGTTATATAGAGGTATTTAGATTTACACTTTCTTTTGATAGTTGAAAATTCGTTATAAAGAGGTTGATCGTAAAAAAAAATTGATAATGTAAAGGTATTATTTACACTGACCCTTATGGACAAAGGGATTACGAAAAATATGTTAAATCGAGGAAGTCGTTACATTGAGGTTCGTTATATTAAGGTTGCACTGTATAACCTGAATTATTTTACTGGTGCTAATTTTTCTTATTCTATTATATTGGTCTGCTAAAAGAGAGGTTATTTAGGTCGAGCAATATAAAGTATAGGCTTATATCGGCTAGACGGAAGCCGTATCAAGCATGACTTACTAGTGGCCTAGCTTAGCCTGAACATGTGTGAATAACATAATTATTCCGTTCAGTTTATAGTGTACTAGCTTCTATCTATAATTTATGAAATAGTTCTTTTATTTTCTTCTTCAACCCATGTCCTATTGATAGGGATAAGCTGCCGCATATTATTTTCAAAGGGGTTGAAATAGCGTTTAATTTCGAGTTTTCTTTCCTTTTTATAACTCACATTATATAGGTATATTAAGCTCTGTTAAATCTGTGGTGCTGTACTGCTACGCTTCACGTAATTGTATATACTCTTATCTATTGGGTTATTAGCCAATTTTGCTTAATGTCTTCCACTTTGCATAGAAGAGAAGTGGAATTTTTCCAACTCCTGTTTTTTCTTTTGTAATTAAATTTGTTGCGGGTCTCAAGATAGGGACAGTCCCATGAATATGGACAAAAGCAATTTCTAAGGAAACTTATAAAATTAACTGTAATCGCCAATTTGTCTTAAACGCCAAAAGCGTGGTATGATACTAGCCGCGATTAGGGAGCGCTATGGTTCACAATGACATCGATGAACCAATGAATGTATGAGGTCAATAACTTTTACTTTTGCTATCGGCAGATTGCCATAAAAACAGACGTTGTTCTGTTCAAATAAAATAACGCCACCTACCGGGACCAATTGTAAATCTAAACCATTCTCGAATCCCCTTGAACACAAACAAAAAATTCATCAAGATCGGTCCAGCCGTTTAGGAGGAGTTCAGTGACATACACATGGACACAAGAAATTTATATATAAAGACTAGCTGACCCAACATACGTTGTTTTGTTCAAATAAAATTAAAGCAGCGCCACCTGCCGGGTCCAATTGTGAATCTAAACCATCCTCGAATACCCTTGAACAAACACAAAAAATTTCGTCAACATTGGTCCAGCTGTTTAGGAGGAAGTCAGTGACATACACACGTACACAAGAAATTTATATATAAGATAAAGATAATTTTATAATAATAACATACTTTTTCGACAATTTCATGATACTGGCACATAATAAAATAGTATTTAAAGGAACATTAATATATGTCTTCAATAATTGTCAAATTGTATTTTGTTTTTAACATTTTTCCATTTCAATTTCAGGAAATAACGCAAATATGAGTTACTTGGAGAAAGTCGACCGATACCTGGATTCCCTGAAAGTAGGAAAGAGTAAGTATATTTTATATTTATAATAAAAAACACTCCTTAGAACAATCCGCTCAAATGGCGTGGTGCATAACTTCAACATCACATTCATTCATAATCATTCCCACTGTTGGGCTCGGATCTCCTTTAACATTCAAAATAAATTGACCTACTATACCACGCTAGTCAGAAGTATTGGTACAGGGTTTCATTTCAAGTGTTCCTTCTCTTGGTATCCAAAGTTTTAAATGCATATTTAATCCCTTAGGCTGGATTCACACGTCATTATCCTGCACGTTTTCTTTGTATTCGTTATTTTAACGTACAATCACCCGGGTGTTCATACGGTAGATTTTCATTCGATTAAAAACGAACCGCCGCAGTCTTCACATAGTTGTATAAAAAGGTATCAACATCGTGTCATGTGAACGCTACCGAGGTATATTATGCACCACTGCAAGCCGAATACGTTAAAGTTCGATCGATTTGCTTTTTTTTTTGGGGTGGGTTGCGGTCGGCGTACTTCTCGCACCACTCCGTCCGGGGAGACAGAGGGGCGTAAGCACGCATACCCGCAACCCACCCGAACACCACGTCACCTTCGACGTTGGACCGACCACCGGAGCAGGGTTACTTGACGTCAGTGGTCGGCCCGACGGAATAATACCCCCTGAGGAGTACCTTCCCATCGACCAACGTCCCCCCTTCGGGGAGGACTAATTCCCCGGTCACGTCACCCGCGGCCTCGGCTAGGGTGGCATGAGGCGCAGATAATCGCGCCTACGCAACCCGAGTCGCCGGCGGATCGCTTCATCGAGATTGCGCTCCGCGCGCGCGCAATCCGCCGCCTCTTTCTGCGAGATTACTGCCTCGCAGAAGGCTGCGATCGCTTCCCAGTTCCTGACGCTGTCGAGCATCGCCCTGGTGATGGTCGGCAGCATCAGGTTGGCACCGATGATTGTGACTAGTTCACGACGCTGCTCTGCCCAGGCGGCACAAATCTCGAGCGTATGCTGCGCCGTGTCCTCGTCGCAATCGCAGTGATGGCAGGACGGTGTACTCTCCCTCCTAGCGACCGTGTACTGTACAACACCCTGCACTAAGGAAATAACCCTTGTGTTGCGGAGGACTTTACAAACATATAATTAACGGACATAAATTACATCCAGACTCAGAACAACAATTTGTGGATCGCACAAAGTGTTGTCCTGCTTGGGATTCGAACTCATAACACTGGCACGATAAGTCCGTATGTTAACCACCACGCCATCTGTATACAATAAGTCAATGTCCCTTTTATTGTCGAGGAGCTTTAAGCTCAGCAGTAGGAGATAAACTCAGCGTATATGAGCTAAGGGAGGCGATCACATATTGTACTTTATGCATTTTAACTCAAAATGTAAATTGTCACATTTCTTGTAATCCAAGTATTTTTTTCTGTTCTTTATAAGCTTAAGATTAATTCAAGCACTGTACTTATTATTGATACATATTATTATTATATTTTTTTTTATTGCGAACTGTGGCAAAAAGGCATGGACTTTTGCTAGGTCGCTGCCCACCGCGAAGAAAGTGAAGGGAGTGTGAATGCGTGCAATGATATTCAGTGATACTAAAGGCATCCCTAAAATCCACCACACGAAAATACCCTCAGAAAGTTGGGCTTCCAGCTCTCTCGTTCACCGAACGATGCGCAGTAACAAATTGCTACTACTCGGACGTCGATTTTCTGCGAGAGTGTGGTACTACTCCGGACGGACCGGCCCGCGACTGTAGACGGACACCTATCAACTCTGTGGTGCTATCACTATAAGCCTAGCCTATCACTATTAGAAGTCATTTTAATATCACACAAGGCAATTTATTGCAATTATTTATATTGTAGGCGCTATCATTAAACCTAGTTTTAATACATACATACATATAATCACGCCTCTTTCCCATAGGGGTAGGCAGAGACCACTTCCTTCCACTTGCTACGATCTTGGCATACCACTTTTGCCTCCTCCATATTCATTAATCTCCTCATACATGTTCTTCGGTTCAAAGTACTCCTAACCTGGTCTTTCTTAAGAACGTCCCCGATTTGATTGTGGAACGTCCGCCTCGGTCTTACCCTTCCAACACTTCCGTTCATATTCGCCTTATAAATTCTCCTTGTTAGTCTCCTTTCATTCATTCTCTCTCATGACTTGTTCTAAAATTACATAAAAACAATGTCGAAATATTTTATAATGTAATGTATTGTAAAGTGCGGTGTGTTAGCGACAACGCATACTTCCAACATTTACTTTGCTTGTCGATGTCGTTTAACACGGCTAAAGGCTCTATTACACTGACCTGTGGGCTTACCCTTGAAATCAATTCTAATTTCGAATTTGATTCAATTCCAATCAAACCAAACTTATATTCGCTACTCTTAAACAAAGTCGAGATTCAATTCTTGGAATTTGTTGTTGTTATATTCACCAAATGAGCCGTATTTTATTTTTTTATTACTTTAAATTAATAACGTTACCAAACTTGCTCTACAAAGACGCTTTCTTGAAGTTGTGCAACATTAACGATTTCAAACTACGTCAAAAATCACGTCGGGAGTAGCAAATGTTTGACTTAATCGACGAGAGTCGAATTTATTTAGTTTAAAAAAAATCCAACGAATATGATGCCAATCGTGCACTAGTGTAGCTTTCAAGAGTACCAAATTGCTCAAGTTCAAGAATGCGGATGTAGGATTGGAATTGAGATTCAAGAGTAAGCACACTGGTCCAACTCCAACCATTATCGTCTGGTCGATAGTTTATCCTTTCGGATAGCAACCGCTATTGACCCGACAATATTTTGAATGTTGTTGGAGTATCAACAGAAAATAGCGGACTAATCCCCCATCTAGCCGTAATACCGATAACTTAGAAGAGCCAATTTCTAAGCCAATATTCTTTTTGGAGTATACAAGTACTTACTACGCCTTATGTATTTTATTTGCATTATAGTGGTGACTGCATAACTGAGTAACTAATTACAGACTAGTAGACCTATTGTTCCAGTTTCGTGGGTTCGAATCCCACACAGGACAACACTTTGTGCAATTCACAAATTGTTGTTCCGAGTCTGGGTGTAATTAGTGTCCGTTAATTATATATTTGTAAAGTTCCCCGCAATACTAGGATTATTTTCTTATTGCAGGATATTGTCTCATAAAAAAATCATACAAACTTTGTCATCACGTTTCACCCCCTTTGAGTTTGAATTTTATAAAACTCTTAGTGTGCCCTTTGTTACAAAAAAAAATTAGTCAATCAGCTTTTCTCACTCTGTCTCTGCCTTTCTACCGCCCACTCTTCCCCCGCCCCCTCCCCTCTCTCCTCTTTTTTCTCCCCACTCCCATCTTCCACTCTATCTCTCACTTTTACAGGGTGTTAATAATTTTTTGTGTAATTTTGTACAATTTTAAGGTGCGATTGTGGACTCATGGTTCATGATGTCGAGCCCGATGCCAATTCTCTCCGTGGTGGTGCTGTACTTGCTCCTCATACGCATAGGACCGAGAATAATGAAGAATCGACCACCACTCCAATTGAATAAATTACTCGCGTACTATAATGCTTCACAAGTTTTCTTGGCGATAATGATATGCTTTAAGGTAAGAATTTATTTAATTTATAAATCATCATCTCAGCCTATATATGTCCAAATTGTTGGGTTCAGGCCTCCTCCATAATGGGAGGGGATTAACCTACTATTCCACGCTGGTCAGACGTGTTGGAATAGGGTTTTGTTTCGAGTTTCCCTTCTCTTGCACAGATGTTATATGCTTATTATATCCCTCAGTCGTCTTTTACGATATCCACGGGTAAGATAGGGATTGGTGAATTGTATTCTTACTCCGTCACACGGAAATAGGTAAAATTAATCTTTTAACTGCCTATTGACGACAGTTGTTGGTTATATATAAATAATCCTTATTTTTTACTTGTAGAAATTATTTTTGGAATTTTATTTTATCATGTGTGTGAATAAATATACAGTATGTATATTTTTTATATACAGTATGTATATTTTGCCGTGTGGTGACGATATAATTCAGCACTCTTTCTCTTGTGCGTGGGTGTCGTAAAAGACGCCTAAGGGATATAATATGCTTGGGACGCGGTCGCAGCTTTCTGCGAGACAGTGATCTCGCGGAAGGAGGCGGCGGATCGCCTGCGTGAGGAGCGCAGCCTCGATGAGGAGATCCGCCGCCGGCGACTAGGGCGGCGTAGGCGCAACTACCTGCGCCTCATGCCGCCCTAGCCGAGGGCGCAGGTGACGTGACCGGGGATTAGTCCGTCACCCGTCGAGAGGCCGACTGCGTGACGAAAGATCGACGTCCTCCCTGAGGGGGGGACGTCGGTCGATGGGAGGGTACCCCAAGTAGGGGAGTATTCCGTCGGGCCGACCACCGATGACAAGTTAACCCTGCTACGGTGGTCGGCCCAACGACGAAGGCGACGTGGTTTTCGGGTGGGTTGCGGGAATTGCGTGCTTAAGCCCCTCTGTCGCCCCAGACGGAGTGGTGCGGAGGCGCGCAGACCGCAACTCACCCACACAAAAAAAAAAAAAACGGGATATAATATGCAGATAATAGCAATGCAAGAGAAAGAAATCGGAATACAAAACCCTAAGCCAACACATTTGACAATCGTAGCATAGTAAGACAAATATGGTTTTATGCCGTCCTTCTCTCGCATATATATTATATGTATATCATATCCCTTTTAAGACTATTTTAAGACTCCTACGGGTAAGAGGATGTATTTTTTAAAGTGTTTTTTTGAAGTGAAACTTCTTTGTGCGCATGAGGGTAAATTTTTTACGGATGAAACGCAATTTAGCGTCACGAATCGATTATGAAGCGGTTATGAATACTACCAACACTTAAATTGCTAGTAGGTGTCGTAAAAGACGACTAAGAGTTTTAGATAGAACTCCGTCTAAAGCTTGTAGGTCAACAATTTCATTCCAAAGGAGGATTGACAGACGAGCGGCCAGTAATTCATACTAAGCATTCAGTATATACTAAGCCAACCCCAAGTAATTGGTATAAGAGTTGGGTGATGATGTTTTCCTTGTGGTGATAGAGTAAGAATACAATTCACCACTCCCACCTCTTACCCATGGGTGTCGAAAGAAGCGTCGTCGTCGTCGTTCGTCGCGTGTCGAAAGCTCGAAACAATATCCTATGCCAATTCGTTTGACTATCATGGTATGTCAATTTCCCTCCTATAGTGGAGGAGGCCCGAGCCCAACAGTGTGACGTATATGGGTTGAAATGATGATGATATGGAGAGGCGGCTCGATCCCAGAAGGAAGACATATTTTTTTTTAGGGGTGGGCTTTAGCCAGTACACCCGCCGCCCGACTCCATCCAGGGCGACGAAGGGGGGGTCGTGCGGCCCCATGACCCACCCGTGGTACGTCGCCCTCATCGTTGGGTCGATCACCGGTGCAGAGTAACGTGTCTTGAGTAGCCGGCCCGACGGAATACCCCGGTCGCGGGGTACCCTCTGCTCTCGACGTTCCCCCTCAGGGACGTCGCCGTCGCGTGGTTAGCCTTTCTGCGGGTGACGGACTAAGCCCCTGGTCCAATCATCCGCAGGAATACATATATGAGCTAAGATGATGATAAATAATGTAACATATAATTTATATATTTTCAGGTATTCAGATTAAATCTTTTCGGAGATGGAATTATTTATGCTGGATGTCGATATGCTTCTAACTCACAAAATCCTTTGGTAAGTTTTATAAATAGAAATTATTTGACGCATACATCACATTGAGCACATTTTTAAATCCTACATAACTTTTTTTTTTTAATAATAGTACTTTACGGATTTTATCGCGTTTGTATTTGATTTTTGATTGCTCGACGTTTCGAACACTTTGCAGAGGGCATGGTCACGGGCGGACTAAGATGTCTTACGTCCAATAAGTCATCGTTATTATAGAAAATTTTCTGAACGTCGGGCAATCACAAACATATGTCGGGGGTTGGAATCCCACGCGAGACAACACTTTGTGCGATCCACAAATTGTTGTTCCGAGTCTGGATGTAATTTGTGTCCGTTAATTATATGTTTGTAAAGTCCCCCGCAATACAAGGATTATTTCCCTAGTGTAGGGTGTTGTCTTAAATAAATAAAAATAAAATACAAAATAAATTTGTCACAAATAATTACAAACGCGATAAAATCCGTAGTTTTATTTAAAATGTGTAATACTCATAATGATTTGTCTCATAATGATTTACAATGTGTAATACTCGCGTAAACATCAAAAATTATTACATTATTTTGTTTTTTTTTTATTTATTTGTTATTCCACAGACCTTTATCCGTGCCTTTTTTATGGTATATTTTATTTTTTTGATTTTATATAATAATAGGTTTCTTTAAGTACATATATGACGGTTTATGTAATTTGGTGCGCTTTTTCATGTGTCCTTGATGATCAAGGACACATGAGAAAGCGCAGCGACCATGGGCTATGGTCAGCGCACTCGCCGCCCAGCTTGATCCTGGGCGACAGAGGGGCGGCGTGCGGCCCCATAACCCACAGTAGCACGTCGCCTTCGTCGTTGGGTCGACCACCGGTATCGAGTACCTTGTCCTCCGTCATCGGCCCGAGAAATCCTACATAACATAGAGACAATCCTCCCATTATCAGTTTTCCACTACTAATCAGAGATACGAACATGGTCTTTGCTAGTCTGTCATACTATCTACCAACTGAAGACCGCTAGAGAACCCTTAGTAGCGAAACGAAGAATATATTATCGCCAATATACGTCCTAATAGCAAGGGATTTTTAAGCAAGAAAGAATGAAAATGGCTTACTATACTAAGCTCAGACATCTGTAGGTAGAAAATTTTTGCTATATGTACAATGGACATAGGGGTACTTATTGAGTAAGTATTTGGGATTAGAGCAAGGATGATGACATAATATAGACGACTATTACTATCAATCGAGCATAAAAGGGTGTATCTAGCACAGGAGCCAGTCTCTGCTTCAGAAGTCATCAAGAAGATGACTTCTGAAAGCAGCAACTCAATATCTTCAGATTAGAGTAACAAATATGAAGCTTTATTTTAAAAAACATCGATTGCATTAAGAAAGTTATCCTTATATTACCTACATATATGTAAATGTAATTTGTGCCGGGCACAAATTACACTTAGACTCCAAACAACGATTTGTGGACCGCACAAAGTATTGCCCTTCGTGGGAATGGAACCCGAACCCGTGATAGTTGTCATGGTAGTTCGATCTTTTAACTAGTACGCCAGCGCAGTCCAAATTGAAAGTCAAACTTTATTCAATGAGAGTAAAGTTTGACTGATAAATTTGTAATTGTGATCTTTAATATGCAGTTGCTTTATTAGATGAGATTCACTAACCTATTATATCTAGGGATGCAAATATCGAAACCAAAAACATCGATGTATCGATACATCGATGTTTGTTATCAAACATCGATGTACAAAAAATATCGCCCTGAAAACATCGATGTATCGAAACAACGATGTTTTCTACAAATCTATGCGGTGAGCTTTTTTTGTACCTAAATCAAGCGGCAAAACATCGCATAAAATAACATCGATACATCGATGTTTCACAATAATGAACATCGATGGTAAACATCCATGTTTCTTATTAAAACATCGACGTTTTAAAAACATCGATGTATCGTTTACATCTCTAATTATATCCCGTGGATACTGTAGAGGACTGCTAAAGTTCCGTATATATCTCATGGAAAATACGTCGCCAATTATCCGTCATATAATGCCAGAGCTTTTTTTGTACCTAAATCAAGCGGCAAAACATCGCATAAAATAACATCGATACATCGATGTTTCACAATAATGAACATCGATGGTAAACATCCATGTTTCTTATTAAAACATCGACGTTTTAAAAACATCGATGTATCGTTTACATCTCTAATTATATCCCGTGGATACTGTAGAGGACTGCTAAAGTTCCGTATATATCTCATGGAAAATACGTCGCCAATTATCCGTCATATAATGCCAGAAGATATAAATAATAATAAAACCTTCAAACTTTCAATTAAATATAAATTAGGCATCAGACGTGCAGCTTCCCGTCAACATATTGTCGGCAATCAGTTGCTTCTATGGGCTTTTTTTTTTAATTATCATACAACCGCTCTATAGATGCTGAAAGTAGAAACTGACTAGGCGCGTAATGTGATAAGTGTGATTTGACTTAATAGACGCTGCCAATGAGCCACTCGATGCATTTTCTGTAAAATATGTACGGATCCTGGTAGATGGAGTATATTTTCACGAATCTCATAATTATGACTTTGCATAGTGGCACAATAGCTTAACTAATAGTAATCTCCTAGGCGGAGAATTGTGAGTACGATACTTAGACAGATTTTTTGTGCAATACAGAAATGTCTAGCTGTAATTTGTGTCTGCTAATTATGTTTTTTTTGTGTAGTGAAGGAGTAAGAATACAAATTATCACCTCCATTTCTGGCCCATGGGTGTCGTAAAAGACGACTGAGGAATATAATATGCATATAGCATCTATATAGACGTACAAGAAACTCGTATTAAAATCCTGCACCGATCCGTCGGACTAGCGTGGTATGGTTGATCCCTCCTATTGTAGAAGAGGCGCAAACCACATGCTTGAATGTATGGGCTGAGATGATGACGATAATAAGAAGACTCATGGAGATTAATGTTAAAATTTTAAGAGTAGTATCATATATTGTGATTGCCGACAGTTACATCAACTCCGGTGGGCTGGTAAAAAATAATAAGCAATCGACATTCTAAATAATTGAAATTATAATAAAACAATTTTCTTTTTACAGCTATTAGATTTGGGTTGGTGGTATTTTTTCGCGAAATTTACTGAACTCCTTGACACAGTTTTCTTCGTTCTCAGAAAGAAAAATAAACAGGTGAGAAAAGTAAAATAATTTATAATCACTATTTCTATCTGTTATCCATGTGATGGAGAAAGAATGAAATAACCTTCCTTTGTATGTGGGGGATCCTAAAAGATGACTAAGAACTGTAAGCAAAATATGTAACAAATAAAACTCAAAACAAAATCCTATACCAACCCGTTTGTCCCGCGTGGAATATTAGGTCAATTTTCTTACTACTCTGGAGAAGGCTTGACACCAGTAGTGCGATGTTATGAGCTGAGATGATGTTGTTCTTCTATGGTGTAGATATCCCATACGTGTGACTGGCTGAAAATACAAAGTATCGTGTGTGTTTTGGTATCCAGCTCTCTCTCCCTGTTCTCTCATCAATAGTAGACTAATATACCTTCCGAGTGGTGACGGATTAAGAATACAATTCAACACTTCCTATCTCACCCGTGGATGTCATATTAGACGACTATGGGATATAATATGCACATAATATCTGTGCAAGAGAAGGAGAAATCGAAATGAAACCCTATGCCAACATGTTTGACCAGCATTGTATAGTAGGTCAAATTCCGTTCCATTATGAAGGAGGCCCGAGCCCAATAGTGGGACGTATGTGGGCTGCGATTACGATGATAATACCTCACTATGGAGAGTGTTCAATAATAAGCCATAAATGGACTAAAAATAGAACATGACTGATATTTTTGTAAGTCAGAAATTTTTATCTATAGAATAATTTCAGGTGACGTTCCTTCATGTATACCACCACGTGATCATGGCCCTCTATTCATGGAGCTACCTCAAGTTTGCAGCGGGGGGTGAGGGAGCAGTCCTCGCACTCTTAAATTCTATCGTCCATATCGTTATGTACTCTTATTATCTGCTGTCTGGCTTAGGACCAAGATTCCAAAAGTATTTGTGGTGGAAAAAATATGTTACGAAGTTGCAATTGGTAAGTATTATGCGAAAAATATGTATTGAATAATAAGTTGTAGGCAGTTTCGCATCTTATTTTTACAAGAAGTTGGTACAGTAAATTTTCTTCTTAATTGAAAGATATATTACTTTTCCGTGTGGTGACGGAGTAAGAATACAATTCACCACCCCTTATCTTACCCGTGGGTGATCGTACGAGACGACTAAGAGATATAAAACGCATATATCATCTATGCGAGAGAAGGAAAACTCGAAATAAAACCCTATACCAACACGTCTGACCAGCGTGGTATAGTAGTAGTAGTAGGTCAAGTACCCTTCCATTATGGAGGAGGCCCGAGCCCAACAGTGGGACATATATGGGCTGAGATGATGATGATGATATTACTTAGATTTTTAAGTTTTACGATCGGGCGCTTAGTACTTTATTTACATTACATATGCGTATAATAATTAATAACATTTATATCTACTCACTACAGTATTAGTATAATAGCATGATTTATTGGAGGTGAGCCACTTTAGTTCTCCTATGGTCACGAACGCTGGTAAGAGTTTGAAACGTCGCGAAACCAAAAATCTAATACAAACGCGATAAGAATATTATATATATATATATATTTTTTTTATTTCAAATAATATTTTTTTCAAATAGAATTTTAATATAAATGCGACAAATGGGTGGAGGAGTGTATATAATATTATCAAATCACGTTGTTATTATATAATAAACGTTAGCAAACCACGTCATACAAAGGAACAATACTAGTAGAAAATTTTTTCTTGTATTTCAGATCCAATTCGTTCTTATGCTGACATACTGCGCATGGACGCATAATTCGTCACGATGCCAATACGCCTCTGGTTTCACGTACTTCATCTCGTCTAATATCACAATATTTCTACTGCTCTTCCTTAACTTCTATTCTAAAAGCTATAAAAAGAGGAACGCAGAAAAAATGCTGAAGGAAGAGCACGAAAAAATACGTAATGGTTTAACAACCAGTTTAAATGGCGTCAGTAAAAATGGAATTAAGAGGCAAAAAGAGAACGGATTGCATGAAAATGATTTAAAAAATATCCCAAACAGAGAACAGAATAATTGTGATAACAAAGCAGATGGTGATAGTAATGAAGACTACTTCCTTTTAACAAGACGTGCAGCTAAAATAGATAGTGGTCCAGAATACAACTTTAAGAACATAATAAAGAAATGATTCTCCATTATCAAAGACTACAAGTTAACGGTTCTATTGAGACTGATGTATGTGATGACGTTGGTATTGTTAAAGAGTTTGTGGTATTGACAAATAGTATGCTTAAGTATTTGCTTCACTAATGATCGTTTTCATTGACGATACCTAAATTTAAGTTCTACCTAGGGCAATCTATATGAAACGTAATATTAGTAATATAACAAAAAAAAAATGCCGTAGATGTTACTAAAAATGTAGGTGTCGCTAATAAAAATGAACATGAGACTCTCGAGTTCAAAGACCATTGTGGTGCTATCGATTGTTGGGGTCGATTTGGAAGTGAAGTTTTAAAATTACAGCATATCGTAGTTAGTAATGCAAAATTAATTCCTGTCAGTGAGGTATCGCTTTATTTACAATTAATTGCCAACCGCACAATTATTAATGTAGACTTTAAGGTTAAGCGTTTGCTGTAAATATATATCGTAAAGAATAACCGTGCACTTATTGATTACCGAATTTTAGTATAGTTTGGTGAAGTTTTGTACATTTAAATTCGAATGCCTTAACTCAAGAGTAGCAAAGTGTTTTGAAGATAAATATGCTTAGTTTGTAAGATCGTTAAGAATTAATTTTGTTCAAGGTTACGCGATAAGATGTTGATTTTTATAAAAATAAAAGTTCGCGTTTTGTTTATAATATCAACCACCAGAAATTACAGTTTTGCTTTTCTTTGTTTTTCTATTTCAGACCACATGTATGCTCTAACCTCCACAATAAGGTAGAAAATTAACTATAGGCTGGTTGATATGGCGCTTTATTTTGCATTTCCATTATCTTCCTTTCACGCATTAGACAATTGCAGTCCGCTATTGGCTATAAACCTATTTAAAGCAAATAATATCATAATAAAACGTGTTTAGAGTACAGCTGTGTATACTCCTGATTATCTTCCATGGGTAATTAAAAAGTGGTGGTACTCTTTAGCCCGGTTCATACGATTCTTTTCATTCAGTGGTGTTCTCTGATTAGAAATTTTAATTATATTTGAGAAACTTAGGGAAAAGAAAGGGTTGGCGAGCTATACGTAATATATTTATGTATAAAAGTGGTTAATTTTTAATAATGCTTAATTTAACGACTTAATTTAACAGTTTCAATAGAAGCTAAAATTGTTTTCAGACGTGACAAGATGTTTATAAAAATAATCTTGGTAATTTTAAAGAAATTTGTCAAAATTATTTATTTTTATAATTGAGTTTTTAAATTGAATTTTTGTGGATATGAAGCTTCGAATCTGTATGTTAATACATCTGTACCCGAATTATGTATTGATATACAAGTTTCAGATACAGCTAGGATTATAATATAGATATAATATTTCGGATTATCTCGCGTTTTGAATAGTTTCGGACATTAGGATTTCGGAAATTATTTTGCCTTTGGAGAGGCTTATACTTAGGCTGTCAATTAGCAGATAGAAAATCACTCGTCTGAAATTATTCAAAATTTTATTTAGATTTATATTGCGATTTCGAATATTCAATAATTTGGCTTACGATTATGGAACAAACATATGTATGTGTGTGTATTCTCACTCCGTCACCACACGAAAAACCTCTACCCCTACACTATTATAAACATTATTAATGAAATGCATATTAGCTTTGGTGATACCATGGGTATAGCCAGTATGTGTATAAAATACAGGAAAATATTTTGTTACCGTGAGAAAATTTCAGACAATACAGTTTCCTTTGTATTATATTTTTTCATGTACATAAATCCTATCTAGGTATATTGTTTACGGAAATATGAAATAATTTTTTGTTTTAATTTTATTTATATTTTAATGAGGAACTGTATAGAACTAGCATAATAGTCTTTAATTAAATATATCATTCTCTCTTTAAGGAACCATTTTTATATTACGTAACATATCTGAATCACTCCGGCCATATTTGCTTATTATATACTTATATATATTTTAAGCTGTGGGTTATGTATTTTAAATCGTTGTCTTCGCTGTCTTTTTAGCTTGAAGTAGTGCGGGACCATATTAAATTGAACAAGAAGGGTAGTTATTGTATAAGAAAAAAAATTAGATTAATAACGATTAATTTTTACGAACTTATTACACTATTGTCTAACACGTGAAGATTGTTATAATACCAGTAATGTTGCCTCATTGTTTGGAGTCAATTCACATCAAGAATTCGAGATAAACTTCGAATTTGATTTTTCAAAGGCAGGATTGGTACGTTCTCACAGACTTCGTCGAGAACGGACGCAGTATCAGAGGTTACACTTGCATGTAACTCGATTATATTACGCTCTCTGTTTGGAAATAAATGAATAATTTTTCTTGTTGCCGTCAGATTTTATTGACCGAGATAATTTAATGTATCTTCAAACTGAATTATAGTGAAAAAATTCGTTGAGTAGTTTGGAAAATAAGCGGGTGTATAAAACAGACGGATCAAACTCTTTTTTTTGTTTTTTATTTGTATCGCCCAAACTCGTGGTCGTATATACGTAAAGATAAGAGATATACTTATAAAAATATTAATATTTTTCCTTGAAATGTTAAGTTTTTTTTTTGTAATGTGAATAACTCAAATAAACGATAATAGTGAAATAAGTTCATGAAAGATCATTATTTTAAGAAATTATTCTAGAAAGATTTGTTTAAGAATTTTAACGTTAAATGGATGTTTAAGTTTATTAATGTTTAATTTGCCTAGTTTTATTTGTATTTTAATGCAATTAACAATAGTACAAAACATTGTACATTTTATCGAACTAATAAAAATTTAAATATATTCCCATTCTCTTATTTTGCGTGTAATCCATCTACCTAGTTACATCTTTACACAAAGTATAATATATTTTTTATTGGACTTTGGGCGTTAACCTCTAATAGCTGTTATATCCTTACGCACACTAAAGCATTGTTATATTTTTTGTTAGATCTTGATTGTTAGCCTCGTAAAGTTGTTACATCCGTATGGCTATTACTATATAATGGTACACAGACTTACTGTTTTTGTTGAAGTTTGAGTGTTATCTCAAACGGCTATTACATCCTTAGAACAATGGTGAGCGCAAAGGGTTCTCAAGCCAAGTTATGTTGCGACTTAGTGGACTGTATGGGGGCACCTTATGCCAGCAACATACCGACGTGGGCTAGCCGAAGGACCAGCGGGAAGCCAATCCCACTAGTGGGACTGATTCCCACAAAATAGGGGTTTGTTCGGGAAACGGCGGGAAGTAAGCGGAGAACTTACCTCTTCTCTCCCGTGCTTTGGTGGAGCTGCAGACCTGCCGGGCTGAAGGTGATGTTCACGACGAGCTAGGTTGGGCTGAACGCGGGCACTGAATTTATAGTCTATTTAATATGTGATCACTATTACGGTATATACACTAGGCTGACCAACGTGGTACGCTGATACGAAACTGCGTGCGCCACGTAAGAAATACGTCACGAGAGTGTCAAATCAAGAATGGCGGTTAGGCGCTAGTTCACGACGGAGGCAGCGTGCCTCCTGGCCGGAACCCCCCCGTGGGACCTGGAGGCGGAGATGCTCGCCGACATTTATCGGCGGGTGTCGGAGAAGCGCGCCCGCGGCGGCATGGTCTCCATCACAGAGATCACCGCCTGGCGGGTCGACGCCCGCCGAGAAGTCATTGCCCGTTGGGCAGTCCGGCTGGAGAGTCCTCGGTATGGTGTTAGGACCGTCGAGGCCCTCCAGCCGGTGCTGATGGAGTGGTTGGAGCGGACGCACGGGGTGCTTTCCTTCCGACTGGTGCAGGTGCTGACGGGGCACGGTTGCTTCGGGAAGTACCTGCACAAGATTGTCAGGAGGGAGAGCACACCGTCCTGCTACCACTGCAGTTGCGACGAGGACACGGCGCAGCACACGCTCGAGGAGTGTGCTGCATGGGAGGAGGATCGCCGTGAACTCGTCGCAATTATCGGTGCCGACCTGGCGCTGCCGACCATCGCCAGGGAGATGCTCGTCAGCGTCAGGAACTGGGACGCGGTCGCCGCCTTCTGTGAGGCCGTTATCTCACGGAAGGAGGCGGCGGATCGTGTGCGAGTAGAGCTTCTATTCGGCGACACGTTCCGCCGCCGGCGACTCGGGCGGCGCAGGCGCGAGTATCTGCGCCTAATGCCGCCCTAGCCGAGGCCGCGGGTGATCGGACCGGGGAATTGTCCATCACCCGCGGAGAGGCTAACCGCGCGACGGCGACCGACGTCCCAGGTCGAGAGGTTACCCGAAAGGGTATTCCGTCGGGCCGACCACTGACGACAAGTGACATCTGCTCCGGTGGTCGGCCCAACAACGAGGTGACGTGGGTACGGGTGGGATATGGGCCCGCGCGCCGTCCTTTCATCGCCCCGGACGGACAGGACCGCGCGTGCGCTTACCATAGCCCACCCAAAAAAAAAAAAAAAAAAAAAAAAAAAAAAAAGGCGCTAGTTCACACCGGAACTAAAGTGAAATTAGCCGCGTGTCACACGTCGTGCCATCTGCGTGAACACAAGTAATTATTGCAGTTCACTATTATTTTTAATACGCTTTTATTAGCTTCAGACGTTATATAATGGCAATCGCAACGAAACCTTATCGCGATGCATTTTTATATTTATACTATACATATGGGCAAGTGCATGTCAATAAATATGATACCTAACAGATAGTATTACAGATATTTGAAAAAATTGTACCCATCCATTTATCGGGCCGACCACTGACGTCAAGTCACCCTGCTCCGGTGGTCGGCCCAACGGCGGGTGTGCGTGCTTACGCCCCTCTGTCGCTCCGGACGGAGTGGTACGAGGAGCAAGCCGACCGCAACCCACCCCAAAAAAAAAGAATCCATCCCTTTATCCATCAGCCCATAAACGTCCACCGTTGGACATAGTCCTCCCCATGAGAATGTTCGCAAGGTCCTGCCACTTGCATCCAACAATTACCTATGATTTAAAAGATATTTCCAGTCCACCTAATATGTTGTTGTCTTACGCTGCGTTTTCTGATTTATGATAGTCACGCAAGAACCTTTCTTCCCCAACGGTTGTCGATTCAACGATCGATGTGGCCTGCCCATTGCAATTTCTTTGGGCTGTGTTGGTTACACCGGTTCTTCTAGGGATTTCTGTATTCTGGATTTTATTACGTAGAAAAATACCGAGCATACTTCTCACCATAGCACGCTGAGCGACTTTGTGAGTTTTTTTTTTATGAAGCCGATATTTTGAGACAACATTTCAGTGCCGTATATCATCGCTGGTAATACCTAGAAAATGTATGTAAAATAATATATGAGGTTACAATTTTTGACAGAACACTTATGATTTTTAGGGTTTAGTTCCCATAGGATAAAAACGGAACCCTATTACTAAGACTTTGCTGTCTGTATGTCCGTCTTTCCGTCCGTCTGTCTGTCACCAGGCAGGTCTGTCTCAAGAACCGCGATACCTAGACAGTTGAATTTTTTACAAATTATTTATTTATTTACTATAAAACTTACATCTATCATTACAGGCAACAAGCCCAATGCGAGAGTAGTGAACTATCTTAATCTATTATGTATTTCTGTTACCGCTATAACAACAAGTACTAAAAACAAAATAAAATAAATATTTAAGGGGGTCTCCCATACAACAAACGCAATTTTTTTTTGCTCTTTTTATAGATAATAATTAAAGATCTAAGTTATCCTATGTTTCAAGTTGGAGCAAACTGCACACGGTGTGCAAATTTGATTAAAATCGGTTAAGTAGTTTAGGAGTCCATCGCGGACAAACATCGTGACAGGAGATTTATATATATTAAGATATAAGTTGTAAAAAAATTGTAACTGTACAAAAGCAAAATAAATATTTTTCTTAGTATTCATTTTCTTATCTATTAATTTTGTGACGATGTCAAAGTATTAAATAACCGACCAAGTTTTACAAGTTTTAAAGACGATAATGTTATTGGTTACAATATATGCGAACCTCAGATAACTATACGTTTCCCAGGATCCCAAGCTGCTGCTTACTCTCCGGATGAACCCTTAGCCGATTCTAACGACTCCCACGGGCGCCAAAAGGATAATTATTATATTCAATTGTTTTCTTATTCCATCGCCACACAAAAATTAATATTACACATGATAATTAAAAAATTATACATATATAGTTGCTTAGCATAATAAAAATAGAAATATAAATAAACATTATGATAAAATAAATGCGACCTTGATTCGTCTTATAGTAGCAAAAGAAATACACATTATAAGTCGGTGTTCTGTGCATATGACAGTAGCGTTGTGTCTAACTCCCTATTTTAAAATACGATGTTTGAATTTTTCTTGTCCTCAAACAAAAATTGTAAGTTTCGTGTATATTTAACTACATTTTTTTTTGTTTTTGTGTTAACGGAAGGATTATGTACGTAAACAAAAATAAGAGATTTTATGTACAACTTGTGGTTATTTAGTCGAAATTCGACAGAAAATTATTGTAATATTTTGAGTTTTCAAATGTGTTATTTTCTCTAAAATCATTTTTATAAAATAACTAGCAACCCGTCCTCGCTTCGCTTCGGTTATAGGTTATAGTCGTTTTACCCGCGTAGTGCCCGTTCCCGTGGGAATACCGGGATAAAATATAGCCTAGTTTACGAACTGATATTATAGCTTTCCATTGGTGAAAGAATTTTTGAAATCGGTCCAGCCGTTTTGAAAATTACCCGGAACAAACAGACAGACAGACAAAAATTTTTTAATTGCTATTTTAGGCATAGGTGTCGTGCAAATAACTGTGTGAGCATGAAAAAAGCCTATTATTTGTAGATATTTAAATATATTATTGTTTCATACGTGTATTTGTGTCTGAATTTCAACTAAACTGCTGAATAGTTTTTCATAAATAAAGTGCCTTATCAGTATATATGCTACTAGCAACCCGCCCTCGCTTCGCTTCGGTTATAGGTTATAGTCGTTTTACCCGCGTAGTTCCCGTTCCCGTGGGAATACCGGGATAAATGTTCGGTAGTCACCTTTAGTCGAAAGCGATTACAAATATCGACATCTTACGAACTCAAGGGTCAATTATTGCCCAGGTGTGATGGGGTACGTGACCTTGGCATCTTTCATGATTCGAAGGTGCAATTTGACATCCACATCGAACAAATTATAGCCAAAGCATCAAAAGCATTAGGTTTTGTAATGTGGATGTCGAATGGCTTCAAAAAAGCTAAAACATTTAAAATACTTTATTGTACCTTTGTTAGAAGCCACCTTGAATACGCATCGCAAATATGGAATCCTCGCTACAATAAATACATCGATCGCATCGAAAGTATTCAGAAGCGCTTTATGAAGTTTCTGTGCTATCGACTAAACATTCCTTATAGCTCTTCTGATTACATCGACCTATGCAAGAGGTTCCATATTCAGCCTCTATCAAATCGACGACGATTGGCTGACTTTTCTTTCCTATTGAAGGTATTGAGCAACGAAATTGACTGTCCCAGCATTTTACACAAGCTGTTTTTTAATGTACCTCAGAGATCGATTAGGTTCAACCCACCAATAGGTATTCCATTATCGTCCTCTAATTATAGGCAGAATTCATATATCGTGCGAGCGAGCAAAGATTTTAACAAATTATGTAAAGAGTTTTCTTTTGACCCTTTCAATACTGGGAGCGAGGTGGCACGGAGACAGCTAAATCTTAACTTTTTTAATAATTAATTATCATTGTTTTTCCTTTTTCTGTCATA
Organism: Lymantria dispar; assembly: GCA_032191425.1. Lineage (NCBI taxonomy): Eukaryota > Metazoa > Arthropoda > Insecta > Lepidoptera > Erebidae > Lymantria > Lymantria dispar. The sequence continues at coordinate 28,182,745 of CM063442.1, forward strand.
CTCTGTGTTATTGTTCATTAAGATGTTACAAATTATTATCGGACTTACTGTAGGTGTGTACCATTGCTATCCGTGAAAACCTGTTATTGGCTTTATGTTTCTTACTCTAGTTTTCATTACTATTTTGTACAGCTGTTGGTTTTCCAAGTACTAAATAAATAAATAAATAAATAAAATATACCCTAGTTTACGCCCTGATATTACAGCTTTCCATTGGTGAAAGAATTTATGAAATCGGTCCAGCCGTTTTGAAGATTACCCGGAACAAACGGACAGACAGACAGACAAAAATTTTTTAATTGCTATTGTAGGCATAGGTGTCGTGCAAATAACAGTGTGAGCATGAAAAAAGCCTATTATTTTGACATTACAAACAGACACTCCAATTTTATTTATTGGTATGGATAACCCGTTCAGTGGTAGATTCTTTAATTTTTCGTTATCTATACCAATAAATGGAATTGGAGTGTCTGTTTGTAATGTCAAAATAATAGGCCTTTTTCATGTTCACAAGATTGTTTGCACTATACATATGCATAAAAAGCACTTTATAATTTTTTTTTCTGTCTGTATGTTTGTTCCGTGTAGTACTCAATAAAACCTTTTTTATTATTTTAATTTGTGTTGTGCAAGTAGGTTAATATATATATATATATTTGTTTATGTGTGCATGTGTATACCTGCACATATATACTGAATGACTGCACAGATGGCGTAGTGGTTAAGATAGCGACATACAGCGCCAGTGTCGGGGGTTCGAATCCCACGCGGGACAACACTTTGTGTGAACCACAAATTGTTGTTCTGAGTCTGGATATAATTTGTGTCCGTTAATTATATGTTTGTAAAGTCCCCGCAATACAAGGATTATTTCCTTAGTGCAGGGTGTTGTCTTTTAAAAAAAAAAAAAAAAAACCTAATGTGAATGTGTGTGCACGTGCGTCTGTGTAATAAATATTGTATGTAAATAAGAGCGTGTCTCGCTGTTAAACAATTACGTTTGGCGAGAATAATGTGTAGTAGTAAATAAGATAACAGTCATCATCATCTTGCTCTTATCCCAATTACTTGGGGTCGACGCAATATGTCATCTGTTTTGACATATTGCAAAAAGTTTCGGCAATTACTTTTATGACCGGCCGCCTGCCTGACGTCAACCCTCCTTGGGAATGTAATCGTTGACCCAAATGGTACCAGATGGAGTTGGTCCGGGTCAATCTAGGGCTCTTAGTCGTCTTTTACGACACCCACTAGCAAAGCAAGGGTTGGTAGTATTCGAAGCCGCTACCACACAGCGCTAGAAAATAAGATACCATTGTTTAATAAATAAATAAAAAATAAAAAAATTATCGGTGACGATAGTAGCTTTGATTTTAAACAGATTACTATAACGTTAAAATTAATTCGTTTTAATATCAGTAGATCTTTCATGGGGTAATGTATCTACCTATATGATTTTACAATAAAATCTTCTATACCAATAAATAAAATTGGAGTGTCTGTTTGTAATGTCAAAATAATAGGCTTTTTTCATGCTCACACAGTTATTTGCACGACACCTATGCCTAAAATAGCAATTAAAATTTTTTTGTCTGTCTGTTTGTTCCGGGTAATCTTCAAAACGGCTGGACCGATTTCAAAAATTCTTTCACCCATGGAAAGCTATAATATCAGGGCGTAAACTGGGCTATATTTTATCCCGGTATTCCTACGGGAACGGGCACTACGCGGGTAAAACGACTATAACCTATAAGAGAAGCGAAGCGAGGGCGGTTTGCTAGTAATATAATATAATAAATAATAATGGCACGTTTTTTCCCTTTCTCGCATAATCGCTTACCCGTTTAAGACGTGTTTTTGGTCGGGTCTCTGCGAAATCGTCTTAAACGGGTTTTAATGTACTTATACATACCTACCTATATACATAAATGGGCTTGGTTAAACTTGATTATCTTCTTTTGTTGATATGACGTACACTTTCACAGTTTTTTAGCTTTAAAGTTATTTTTCAAACTATAAGTTCTACTCCTGACTTCTGATCTTTACGCGAGTATTACACATCTATACCAATAAATAAAATTGGAGTGTTTGTTTGTAATTTCAAAATAATAGGCTTTCTTCATGCTCACATAGTTATTTGCACGACACCTATGCCTAAAATACAAATAAAAAAATCTTGTCTGTCTGTCTCTCTATTTTTTCCGGGTAATCTTCAAAACGGCTGGACCGATTTCAAAAATTCTTTCACCAATGGAAAGCTATAATATCAGGGCGTAAACTAGGCTATATTTTATCCCGGTATTCCCACAAGAACGGGAACTACGCCGCGGGTAAAGCGACTGAAACCGAAGCGAAGCGAGGGCGGGTTGCTAGTACATAATAAAATTACTTAATCCATACTAATATTATAAATGCGAAAGTAAGGATGTTTTTTTGATTGTTTGTTTGTAACGCTTTCACGCTTAAACCACCGAACCGATTTCAAAAATTCTTTCACCAATGGAAAGCTATAATATCAGGGAGTAACATAGGCTATATTTTATCCCGGTATTCCCAGAGGAACGGGAACTATGCCGGGGGGTAAGCGACTGAAACCGAAGCGAAGCGAGGGCGGGTTGCTAGTAAATAATACACGTACAGTTCAATTATTTTGCATCTATAAGTTCATCATCATCATCACCTCAGCTTACATACGTCCCACTGCTGGGCATGAGCCTACTCTACATTGGGAGGAAAATTGACCTACTATAACCACATCGCTCAAACGGGTTGGTATAGAGTTTTATTTCGAGTTTTTCTTCTCTTACATAGATGTCATCCGCAATAATCCCATAATCCTCTTTTACGACATCCACAGGCAAGAAAGGGAGGTGGGTGAATTGTATTCTTACTCCGTCACCACGTGAATTGATATACATCGTGTCTATGACCAGTGTGTGTTACCAGTGATGACTTACGGCACGGAAATGTGGTCCCTAAACGTAGGCATCATAACAAGGTTCAAAGTCACTCAGCGTGCTATGGAGCGGGCTACGCTCGGGTTTTCTCTGCGAGATACAATCCGAAACACGGAAATCCAGAGAAAAACGGGTGTAACTGACATAACACGAAGAATTAGCACGCTGAAATGGCAATGGGCAGGCCACATCGCTCGACGAACCGACTACCACTGCGGTAGAAAGGTTCTCGAGTGACGACCAGTGTGCCTACTCTTGAATCTCGATTCCAATCCTAAATCCAAACGCAGCTCGAATTTGAGCAAATAAGGTACTCTATAAAGCGACACTAGCGCCCGATTGGAATCAAATTCGGTGGAACGTTTCTAAACTAAATGAATTCGACTCTCATCGATTAAGTCAAATATTTGCTACTCCCGACGTGATTTTGGCGTAGTTTAAAATCGTTAATGTTGTACAATTTCAAGAAAGCGTCTTTGTGGTGATCGAGTTCGATAATTATTAATTTAAAGTAAGAAAACATGGCACATTTGGTGAAAATAACAACGACGAACGCGGAAAATTCATTCTCGATTTTGTTCAAGAGTACCAAATATAAGTTTGGTGAGATTGAAATCGAATCGGATTCGAAATTATAATTGATTTCAAGAGTAGGCCCACTTAATTTAAAGGAAGAAAACATGGCACATTTGGTGAAAATAACAACGACGAACGCGAAAAATTCATTCTCGATTTTGTTCAAGAGTACCAAATATAAGTTTGGTGTGATTGGAATTGAATCGGATTCGAAATTAGAATTGATTTCAAGAGTAGGCCCACAAGACGCCGGTACACTACGTCACGATCCGCTATAGGGAGCCATTTCTGGTTCCAATTTAATGCCTCAAATTTTGTGCGCGGATTGAGCTTCTATGAGTTATTATTCTAAGATATCAACATACAATTTGTTTAACTATCAACTACACTCTCATAACAGATCTTTGTTCTATCCATTGCTTTGTTCAATGCTCGTCCGACCGACATGCTAGTCTTGCTAATATCGCTTCCTCATTTTCACTATTTCAATCGAATAATCGCCAAATATTTAATTTAAATAAAATAAACAACTTATTAATTGAACCAATAAGTATACATTTAAGTATAAATTAATACAAACTGTATTTATTTTTCTTAAAAAAAAAACACTTTTGGAAATATGATTGCTAAAATGTAATAAGGTCTTATATACGACGTCGTAGTTGTTTGGGTACTGACCTACCGTGCTAGGGTTCACGAATTCCACGTAGGACAACACTTTGTACTGACCACTGACGTTAAGTCACCCTGCTCCGGTGGTCGGTCCAACGACGAAGGCGACTTGTCACGGGTGGGTTACGGGTGTGCGTGCTTACGCCCCTCTGTCGCCTCGGACGGAGTGGTGCGAGGAGCGCGCCGACCGTAACCCACTCCCAAAAAAAAAGGACAACACTTTGTACGATCCACAAATAGTTTTTCTACGTCTGGATGTAATTTATGTCATCATTTAGACAACATGTCTAATACAAGAATTATTTCCCTAGTGCAGAGGTGATAACAAAATAAAAATAAACAAAAAATTTTACTCAATAGTTAACCTCACAACCATTGTCTAGATCATATAAAATCTAGAAAAGTTATAAACGTAACAAAATTACTAAAATATGAAATCTTCCATAACGCCGCTGATAACCTAGAGGCTCATAGGTAGTAATCCTACTTTGTAAGAGTGGTAATTTGTAATAATAAAGAGTAACTCTACGTTATTTTGATATAAACCGCAGAGCAGCTTGTGGCGTCCTGAATGTGAATGGCGATACAGCGGTCCTGAATCCCCAGAAAGTCAGCCAGGGTCTCGTATACAGCTCGCCACTCCAGCCAGCCAGTAAGGCTGATTGGAGTGGAAGCCGAAGAGTGCCCGCAAGATTCTCAACTCTGGCTTGCCTTAAATGACTGATCAGAGAGGGGTCGCCAGAGCTATATGCTCGGGGGTGGAAGTGCCATTTTCAAGGGCATAACAACGGGGATATCACTACGGGTTGCCGTTTATTGGGGACTTGTGATGGTGAAACCACCGCCGCACCGCTCGACACCCTAAGCCATTGACACCAATGTTGCCCCCTGTTGCCCATATGGCCTGCGTGTCTGTGGTGATCGTTTAGGGGGGGGGGGGGCTATTCTGTAAGTTGGCGAGTCACCGTCTGCCAACGTTCAAGACATGATCGTATTGAAGGCAGACGACAGTTTCAAAATCAATAGTTTAAGTAAAATAGTCCACCAAACCTCACAACCCCATAATCAGGTTTTAGATAGGTATCATCAATACGCAATAGTTCTACACCTACCGTTGGCAGTTCACGTGTGTTATGTGCAAACGTGGAGTGTCATCGGTAGATGTCCCATCCCATTTATCATTAAGTTTCTCCAAAGGCCTCTGCGTGTTGAATCCATATCCCCATGTAAGCCTTTCAAAGGACCGGGTATCTTGCCTTGGTAAATTTCCGTGACCCAAAAAGAGAATAAAAAGAGGTATTTTGGGTATTTTAATTAACATGAAACCTTTTAAAATAAACCAACCAGTAGCACACTAACGTCATATCAAAGGTATAAAAACAAATTCCTAATATATTGTGAAAGTTAATTGTACAACGTTTCGAACACTTTTCAGCTTCACGGTCACGAGCGTATTGTCAAGCAATCAGAAATCAAATACAAACGCGACAAAATCCGTAAAAATATTTTTATTTATAATATGTAATACTCGCGTAAACATCAGGAATTATTATATTGTGAAAGTTACTGGACGTCGTTAGGTAAAGCGGCACAGGACCGCACTTGCCAGTTTTACTCGTGTAGTCCCTTTACCGGGATAAGAAATGCCTTTGCCTTGCTCGCTGTAAATGTAGCTTTCTATTGGTAAAACAATTTTAACATCGGTCAACATTAAGCGATATCATATGCGTAAACCCCGTTCTCGTGAGAATACCAGGATAAGAATGGAAATGTCTCTATTACTTGCTGATACTCGTAATACCTCTACGCTCTACCCATTGGAGAATGAATTTTTAAAATCGATTAAACTCCCGCACTTGCAGAGGCATTGTACCTGTTCCCGTGGGAATACTAGGATAAAGTAGTATGTTATTCGCTGATAAAGATTCCAGTGTTGAAAAATTTATAAAATCGGTCCAGTGGTTTAAGCGTGAAAGCGTAACAAAATAAATATCTTGCATTTATAATATTAATTATACTTGAAAAAAAAAACTTAAGGAAGTTTAACAACTAACTATACCCTGTTTCAGTGGAATTCATTAATTCCTGGCTGTTTATGAGCTCGTCGATACCAATTAGTGTTATATTTCTAAGCTATCTAGCTTTTGTTTTAATTATCGGACCTAATTATATGAAGAATAGAAAACCTTATCAAATAAGGAATATCATTACGATTTATAATATTTTGCAAATATTATTTTCGATGTATATAGTATATGTGGTAAGTGATTTTTTAGGTTTTCAATTATTATTTTTTTATAATATATATACATACACTTACGTCCATTAAAGAGAAATACATACGATGACAGTGTTCTATTGAAAAGTGAAGATGAATGCATGGTGGGTTATCGTTATATATACAAGGTGTATCAGGTTATGGGGTAACTGGTCAAACGGGCGTTAGGCAATGGTGGTAGGAACCCATAAAAAAAATTAGAAGGAAAAATATTGATTCGTTAATGAATTAGAGACATGTAAAGTTTTCAAATTTGTCATCGTTTTTTCGTTTAAATCTAATTGAAATGTATAAAGTCAGTAATACTTAATCTGCGACATATTCGCACTTTGTTAAATGTTTATTAGAAATTGAATAAATCAATGATTACGTTCGCATAAGCAAGACAAACTTCGCTTTAAATCAGCTGATCGCCGATGACCGTTGTCGTACCGCTTTGTACCTACGCTATTATTGAAGCGTTTGCGCAATTCTAAGTATAGATGAATGAAATTATACTGTCGAAGCTTTTCGTGCCTACGTGTATCCTGTCCGTACATGCCTACATAATACGTAACATTTAAGGCATAGACTCTTAGACACACCTTTTAGAAATCACTATAACTTTTATATTATATTGTGTTTTGTGTAGAATACATTCTCATTACGATCTATGACCATTAAACTACAACATACTCGAACAGTTGCCCCATAACCTACTACATCCTGTATATGGTGTGATGACGGAGTAAAAATATAAGAGGGTCGTTAAACACGATGTATAAAAATTATGAAAGAGACGGCAAGCTCGAAATAAAAACCTATATCAACCCGTTTGACCAGTGGTGGTGTAGTGGGTCAATTTTCCTCCCACCGTGGAGATGACTCGCGCTCGGCATGGGAACGAAGTAAGATGATAATGATGATGATGATAGATCAATTTCCTTTACATTGAAGAGGAAGTTTGAGCTCAACAATGGGACATTTTCATTCACGTTCGGAGAAAAAGTAGAACGAAGTATATTTTAAGACAAGAAACTCACTAAAGAGCAAATGCTTCTGCAGCGGAGAACTTAACATGCATATAATTAACGGGTATAAATTATACACAGGTTTAGAATTATCATTTATAGTTTGCTCGAAAAATTATTCTTCACGGTTATCGAAGCAATAAATAACATTTATCACAAGACGTCGTTACTTAAACCACTCCGCTATCAGCGCAGGCAATTTCGTTTAAAGAAGTGTTTATAATTTTATTCGATAAAAAGAATCTTGTGTATTTTCAGTGTGGCAAACTACATATAACTCATGGTCTTATACCTAAAACGTGTGGAATGGAAACTGAAAAAAGCAGATATGATGTAAGTTTTATTTATTATTTAAAATATATTATTTTAAAAATCGAGATATTTATATTTCGTCAAGTATTTTTTAACTGCCGAGAAAAAAAAATATAGGTGTATAAGTCAGGCATCGCAGCTCCTCAAGGAATGGGCAGATCATGATACAGTTTTTTTTTTGTTTGAAAGCTGATGTGATCGATGTGTTTCTTAGCTACAATATTTAAAATTCAAGCGTTCAAGAAAAAAAGAGATCCTCAGTTGATTTTGTTAGCAGCCATAAAGTTATTAGACGCATAATGAGTGTTTTCTTTACTTTTAAACATATTTGTGATCTCATACTTAAAACATATGGATATGATAGTACCACTGGACTATTCTAACGATGGAACTGCGAGGTAGGTAATGAAAACCTGCACAGATCCATAAATTTTGAGCTTATTTAATTTTCTTAAGTAGTTCTATCCATTCCTTCTGATGGTGATTTTTTTTTTTTTTTTTTTTTGTGTACAGCTGTTGGCCGCAGATGGCCTTGACAGCTTGACGCGGACTATGGGTGAGCGCTGAGGGCTCTCAACCCGGAGAAAATGTATGTAGGTATGCTAAGCGACATCGCCCAAGGGCTCCCCCTGTGGGGAACGGACCTCGGCTTGGGGCGTCGCTGGAGGCAAAGTGGGCGTGCCCACGTTTTTAGTAGTGACTTTTGCGCGGCGCGGTTTCGCACCTCGACGGCGAGGGCGGAACCGCGGATATTTATTTGTTAAGGCCTCGCGGGCCGTGTAGGCTCTTTGTTGAGCGAGTGTGATATTGTCGTCCTCTTCGTCGAGGACGTGACGAGGACGTCGGATGGAGGAGATTTTGGAGGGTCTATAGGAAGCCGCCCCAACCACTAGTTGGTTGGGGTGTGTCATGGCAGAGTCAAAGTAGCTCTGAGAGCACCGTTTCATAAACTGCTTGATGGTCGGCAGTTCGAGGTCGATGTGGAGATCGATGTTTCGTATGAACCACGGTGCTCCCGTAGCTCGACGCATGAAACGATTTTGAAGTGTCTGTAGCCTGTGGATCCTGTGTGGCTTAATATGCGCGAACACCACGCTGGCATAGGTCATGATAGGCCGTATGCAGGTGGTGTATAGTCGGATTTTGCTACTCAGGGGCATACGCGACCTAGAGTTGAGTAGACAGTGGAGACGGCCCATCACAAAGGCTGCCCGTGCGCGGACTTGCTTTATGTGAGGGGCGAAGCTGAGTCGATCGTCAAGGGTCACACCCAAGTATTTGGCCTGCCTGGTCCAAGTGACCGGCTTGTTGAAAATTTTAAGGGGGGGAATGCTATCGATAGAGTAGGAACGGGCAGTTCGTCTAGTGAACATGACCGCCTGACTCTTCTCGGGGTTGATTTCTAATCTCCATTTCCTAAACTAGTTGGCTAGGGCGGTAACCGCTGTTTGGAGAGTCTTGGCTACTGTTGTCGGGGATCTACCAGCACAAAAGAGTGCGGTGTCATCAGCGTAAAGCGCTTTATGTACCCGGTTGAATTTGGGCATATCGTTAGTGTATAGCGTGAAGAGAAATGGGGAGAGGACCGACCCCTGAGGGACGCCGGCCTTGATAGGGTGGGAGGTCGACAACGTCCCTTCCACCCTGTAGCGAAAGCTGCGATGACTTAAGTAGTCATGTATAATAAGAATTAAGTAGTGAGGGATCTTGAGGAGATAGAGTTTGTAGATTAGGCCTTCATGCCAAACCTTGTCGAATGCTTTCGCTACGTCTAGGAATAATACACCCGTATATCTGTTCATGATGAACTGACTACTTGTGTATTCTACCAAGCGGTGAACTTGTTGTACGCAGCTGTGTTTAGCTCGGAAACCAAACTGTGCGTCGGGAACGAGGTTGTTAGCCTCGGCGAATGTGCGTAGTCTACTGAGAACTATTCGTTCGTAGATCTTACCTAGACCTTTTAGTAGACTAATCGGGCGGTAACTACTGGGTTCGGTACGGCGCTTGCCGGGTTTGTGGATTCCTATTACCACGGCCTCTTTCCATTGCGCGGGAAAGATGTTATTATTTAGTGCTGCATTGAAGATGCAGCACAACAGGACTATCAAGTGGGCGGGGAATAATTTAATGACTTTATTTGAGATTCCGTCCGAACCTGGGGCTTTTCTGGTTTTAAGACCCCTGACTAACGATTCGACCTCATCGGTGGTTACTACTGGGATAGGCTGATCGGGGTTGTCGTTTTGTAACGAGCGCGAGAGAGTGGTACGACGTTCCACTTCATCGGCGATGAAGCGGTGATTCGCGGCGTCGGGGTGTAGTGTACTCGGCGTACACTGAAGCTCCAAGCAGTCGGCCAGGCATTCTGGCTTTTCGTCGTCCATAAACGCCGGTGGCTGGTTGGGTCTGGTGAGAGGAGGGAGAGTGGACACGATGTCTTTTTTGAGTGAGCGGGAAAGCTGCCAAAAGGCTGTGTGAGAGGGCTCTAGCTCCTCGAGCATGGCGTCCCATTTGCTCTGTCTCAATTCATTAATAACTTGTTTAACCTCCCTCTGGAGTGACCGTAGGCGGGTACGGTTGTCCTCCGTGGGGTAGCGGTCATAAGCGCGTGTCGCGGCGTTTTTACGTCTTAACAAGTCACGGACGTCGTCTGGCAGGCGCCATTTACGATCGCTCGTATCTGGTACCGGCCGCGAGCAGTCGTCCATTATCGACTGCACGTGACTTGTAAGCGACTCGATCGCCTGAGAGGTATGTTTCTTAGACGTAATGTCATTGGGAATTTGATCAAGGTGGACCGACGAGGTTGACTTGAGAATTTTCTCTAGCCGTGCCCAGTCAGTCGCTATCTTGATCTTTTCGTTGTTGTGGCCTGAGGGGCCGGGGGTGCGGGAGGCTAATTCCAGAGTCACCAGGCGGTGATCTGAGTCTAACTCGTGTTGAACTTCTATTGAACATAAACGAAGGTTTATGTTTTTGAGAAGAAAGATATCGAGTATGTCCGGCCTGTGCGAAACGTTAAAGGGGAAGTGTGTCGGCTCTATGGGCGCTATGACATCAAATCCCAGTCTGTCAGCGAATAGCTCTAAAGTCTTGCCCCTCGTGTTGGAACTTTGACAGCTCCAAGAGGTGTTCTTGGCGTTAAGGTCACCGCCAATGATGACGGCGCCTCCCAATTCTAGCAAGGCTTTTAGATCTTTTTCAACCAACTGTTTCGAATATTCTCTATTGGGAGAGAGATATGCGGATACAAGGGTGATAGGCTGATGGCCTGAGAGGGCTAGCCTGCAAATTGAAGCTTCAATCTACATCAGAGGGGGCGGATCCACAGGTGTGCAATGCAGCGACCTTTTGTAGTAAATGAGCGTTCCACCCATTGGTGAGGTTGTCCTATCATTGCGAACTATATTATAGTTTGCGATTCTAGGGTCCCTGTTGAATGGTTTTAAGAACGTTTCTTGTACTAACAAGATATCGAGCTGGTGTTCCCGAAGGAATGTGCCTACTTCATCCCTCTGTTGGGTAAGGCTATTAGCGTTGAATGTCCCTACTTTGAGGTGTCTGGGTTTAACTCTGCCGGGAGTGTACCTATCCATTTTAGTTGAATTTGAGTGAGCCTAGACGCTCTAACGTGGGGGCGAATTTGATCGCTATATTAAGGAGAGCGAGGTTGTTTCCCTCGTTCTTTCTAAGATCGGCTGCAATTTCGCGGATTTCCGCGAAATTGATTTGAGCCGCGAAGTTGGCCACCAGGGCTAGATCTGGATCTAGTCCTTGGGGGCTTTTGGGGGCGCGCTTTTAGCGACGACGATGGGAAGGGGGGCGCCCTGAGGGGGCTTGGGATTACCACCGGTGGGCTGGTTTGCCCCGATCATTGGTGGTTTGGGCTGAGATGGTGCGGGTGGGGCAGCGGGCTGCCTGTTGGGCAGGGTTGGGAAAACCTCCTTGCTGGTTAGCAGGGGGCGAGCCCACGCATTGTGGGTTGGTAAGGGGGCTGGGACGAAGGTCTTGTTATAATACAAGGCCTTGCCATTTGAGTTGGGTTGGCGGACTATTCTTCTCGGCGCACTTGGGCAGCCGCGATAGTTAGCCGGGTGGCCGTATTCTCCACAGAGAACACACGCTGGTGGCTCTTTGCAGAGGGAGATGTCTTTTGGCCGTTCACACTGAGAGGTGTGATGGTCACCTAGGCACTTGACACACCTAGGACGGGCGAAGCAGTTCTTGGACGAGTGTCCATACATTTGGCACTTGTGGCACTGTGCCAAGTTGCCATTTTTGTGTGGGGGCTCTACTGAGACCCCGGATAGACCACATATGGCCTTGATTTTGAAAATGCCTTTGCCCTCAGGGGTATTTTCTAGGCAGACCAATATCATATTGAGAGGATAACGACCCTTGCCTCGGATCATCCGATGTACTTCTACAACCGGCAGATCCTGGGCTTTAAGAGATTCTAAGATCTCTTTGGTGTCAATTTCCCTCGGGACATTGCGTATTACTGCACGCAGAAGTTTGGCTTCGGGGAGGGTGTATGTATGGTAGGGAATCTGTTGATTCCCTAGCATGCTTGACACAGAGCGGTGGTCAGCTGACGAGTGAAGGTCCACTCGTATGCCTTGGGGGGTGGATTTCGCAGATTTGTACGAAATCCTGTTGGTGTTTAGCCACGCGGAGATGGCTAGCCACTTCTCTTTATCCCTAATGTATAGGGGCGGCGGAGCCAGTGGTTTTTTGACCGTCTGTGGGGCGACGGTGTTGCTGTCCGTAGTGGATGGGACAGAGATTGGGGCTGTCTACGAGACGACAGGGAGGGCCGAGGCGGTCGTAGCGGTCGTTTCAGACGGGATTGTGGCTGGGGTTATGGCCGATTCGGTTGGCTTTATTTTAGGGGCCTTAGAGGGGGCCTCTTTGTTGGCTTTTGCCTTCTTAGTACGCTTACGGGAGCGAACTTCGATGAAGGAGCCCTGCTTGGAGCTTCTGATGGTGAAGACGTAATGTTGATTTTATAGAATTTTTTTTCGTACATGTCGATTTTTGATGTGACACATCTATAGGCGAGGGTGAACCTGATTGTTGGCGTGGCGTTAACACCACGCTCGGATATGTACATTTGTGTAACGAAACCATAACCTGTTGTAGAATTTCGTACAACGCCATCTAGTGAGCTCAAAATGAATAATTAACCTAAACACATACCTATGGTGTATCCTAATGAAAGTAAATGTTTATTGATAAAAATCATCATTATCGGGCAAAAAAAATCATAATATTTTATTAATACTTTATGCTACATTAGTTTCTGTCGAAATCTGTTATTTTATGCTAAGTATATATATACTTGTACAAAATAATTTCGATATTTCACATCTGCCAGGCGTCCTGAGCCACAGTTCCCTTTTATATATTATCTTATATAACGTCATCGCCGTCGCACTGGTAACATCTGTGTCCTATAATTTAATTAATTATAATATGGTAATAATCTAATTGTGAAGACAACGATGATTGCGACGAGTTCACGGCGCTGCTCTGCCCACGTGGCCCACACCTCGAGCGTGTGCTATGCCGTGTCCTCGTCGCAATCGCAGTGGTGGCAGGACGGTGTGCTTTCCGTTCTCACAACCGTGTGCAGGTACTTGACGAAGCAACCGTGCCCCGTCAATACCTACGCCAGTCGGAAGAAAAGCACCCTTGCCGCCGATCCAACGACTCCATCAGCACCAGCCGGAAGGCCTCGACGGTCCAAATACCGTACCGAGGCCTCTCCAGCCGGACTGCCCAACGGGCACACAGCGGGTGTCGCGCCGCCAGGAGGCCAGCTCTTCTCCGAGGGGGGACGTCGGTCGATGAGAGGGTATACCGTCGGGCCGACCACTGACGTCAAGTCATCCTCCTCCGGTGGTCCCCCCAACGACGAAGGTGACGTGTCACGAGTGGGTTACGGGTGTACGCGCTTACGCCCCTTTGTCGCCCCGGACGGAGTGGTGCGAGGAGTGCGCCGACCCTAACCCGGCCTCAAAAAAAAAATGGAGATCAACTCATATTCTTTTCTTTATTCCTCATACCGACAGAATAACCAAACATACTTACAAAATGTTAGTCTTCGTGTTTAGACGATGCAAGACTTTAAAAATATAAATACATATTTAATATAATATAATTCATTGGTAAGAACTCACCTGGAATTTGCATTAATCATATGGAACACTGTTTATGCAAAGTGTATGAATCAAATTGATCCAAAATAAATTTATATGTAGGCTTAGATATAGGTTAAATAATAGTGGAAACTGTTTTAGCTATTGTTATGTCCATTTGATACTGTTACGTGTATTTTTAAAGATTGTATGTTTTACTTATTATTAAATTTAAAAATAATAAATTAATTAATAGAATTTCGCTCCGGGATACTATTCTAAACTCTCGTAGAAAATCGACGTTTGAGTAGTAATGTGTTACTGCCCTTCGTTCGGTGAGTGAGAGCAATTTGATTTCGTGATGTCTTTAGTATCACTGAATCTCATTGCATGCATTCACATTCCTTTTAATGTCTGTACCGTGGATTGCAGTCAAGCAAAGGTTCATGAGCGGCAGCATCACTTACCATCAGGTGTATTGTTTGCTTGTTTACCACTAACAACAATAAAAAAATGGTGGTTGGTGCTACGAATATTTTTTATTACATTTTACTGCCCCTCATGACCTTCAGCACTTCGGCTCATCGATCGAAGCGTAGTTAGCTATATATTATTCAAAGTTAAACTTTCAGGGAAACTGATACTACCCCGTATGAGATTCACTTTGCTTTTAAGCAGAAAACTGTCAGTAGAACGGATCTTTTTTTCTCGGCGGCAGAGGCGGCCTGTAATCTGTCATACAGCACCTTCCTTTTCATCGGCGAAGCTGCGAGGCCTTATTAGTAAAATTAAATAATTTGTAATTGTAAACACTTTTTTTTTCAGATTGCGACAGGAATGCATTACTACTTCTTAGCCAAAGTAATAGAGCTATTGGACACTGTATTTTTTGTTCTTCGAAAGAAAAATACACAGATCACCTACCTTCACATTCATCATCATACAACGATGATGGTGTTTTGTTGGGCTACACTAAAATACGAACTCAGCATCCATTTAATGTTTATGGCAGCAGTGAATTCCTTTATTCATGTAATAATGTATACTTATTATGGGCTGTCGTCGTTCCCACAGCTATTAAAATATTTATGGTGGAAGAAATATATTACTACATTACAATTGGTGAGTATGATTATGTGTGGTGGCGGTTACGAATATTACCAAGACACATTCTTCGTTGGTGTCGTAAAAGACAGCTTTACATCGACCCTTCTGTATAGCACATATACCGTGTTGTGACGGAGGAAGGATACAATTCACTACGCCGTGTCTTGAATGTAAATATTCTAAAAAGCGACTAAGGGGAATGATATGCAGATCACAACCAAATATACACAAAAGAAGAACTGTTCTTCGTTGGTATCAAACTCTTTTGTTCTCAAATGATCTACGCAGTGGATTTTTCTTCCGTTTGTTATTATCTCTTAGTGTATCCCTTTTAAGTATCCGTTCCATCAGTTTCCTTGATATCTAGTCTCCATTTCACTTATGTCTTGATGGAATCGTTTTCCCTGTTCTTTGCAATTTTGGGCTCTTTTTGAGGTTTTTTTGCATTTTACTCAAAACTGGAAGGTGACCGGGCCAAACGGACTTGAAATTCAGATTCAGCGGGTCGAAAAACATGTCGGTAGGTAGGTCCGGTCTAAAGTACATTACACTTTTTTTTTTTGTGCCGGTGTTATCATTATTTCAGCCTACTGCCGTCCACTGCTGGACGTAGGCCTCCCTCATGTTACACCACAAAGTGTGGTCCTGTGCCGCTTGCATCCAACGATACCCAGCAATTTTCACCAAGTCGTCGGACCACCTAGTTGGGGGGCGCCCTACACTGCGTCGTCCAATATGTGGTCGCCACTCGAGAACCTTTCTTCCCCAGCGGTTGTCAGTTCTTCGAGCGATGTGGCCTGCCCATTACCACTTCAGCGTGCTAATTCTTCGTGCTATGTTGGTTACACCCGTTCTTCTGCGGATTTCTGTATTTCGAATTCTATCTCGCAAAATAAATTCCGAGCATAGCCCGTTCCATAGCACGCTGAGCGACTTTGAGCCTTGTTATGAGGCCTACTTTAGGGACCACATTTCTTTGCCGTAAGTCATCACTGGTAACACACACTGGTCGTAGACCTGTGTTTTATGTTTGTGTATGTGTGTGTGTGTGTATACACTAAAACGTCTGAACAGAATGAAATGGTAGGTCAATTTCTCTTAAATTTTGGAGGAGGTTCAAGCCCAGCAGTGGGACAGATAGAAGCTGAGACGATACTAATACATTTTCTCGTTCTCATTTTTACAATAGAAGATACAGAATACGAAACAGAAGATATACACCGTGATATCAAATCAAATCAAATCAAATCATTTATTTTGCGAAATATGGGTATAAAATATTAGTAGTTATAGGTAGACAGTGTATCACCATATTTGACCGTCAAGCGGCATGCAAAAAGAGTTTCCAATTGTAGATAAAAACTTCTAAGAATTAATGGCTTCATAATCAATACATACATTTTGCCAATTTAAGAAATGAATTTACTTATTATAGGAATTTACACTTACAGTTGTGTCATACCTAAGGTTATTAGCTTATTAGTAATCATTTAATTATATAATGCCAATAATAATATACAATCTCAATAGTAATATACAATGTCAATAATAATATACAATGTTAATAATAATATACAATCTCAATAGTAATATACAATGTCAATAATAATGTCAGATTAATAAATAATATGAAAACAGAAATATTATAACAAGAAAATATTAATTACATGTCAATCAAATCAATTTATCATTCAAATAATCATTGATTGAGTAGTAGATTTTCTCTAAAAGCACATATTTTATTTTATTTTTAAAAATATTAATATTAGTTATTTCCAAAATAGATTTAGGCAAATGGTTGTATAAACGTGGGGCCATACATAATATACTTTTATTTAACATAGCTGTCTTATTGCTTGGTGTACATATTTCGTGGTGACGTCTTCTACTATTTAAATTACTAAATAAATCTATATTTTTACGAATAAATACTACCACTTCCAGAATATAAATACAAGGTAGCGTTAACAATTTCAAATTTTTAAATATAGATTTGCAGCTGTCTGTTTGTTTTAAATGACAAAGCCCGATATAGAATCATTTTCTTCTTGTACTGACAATAAGTTTGTCAAATTGTGGGTCAAAATGTAATAACTAATTTCTGTAGCGGAAAGATCATTATAAATCTATGTAATAACGATGTCTTGTTGTGAGACATCTTAGTCCACCCGTGTTCATGAACATTGCAAAGTGTTCGAAACGTCGGCCAATCAATAATCAAATACAAACGCGATAAAATCCGTAGTTTTATTTACAATGTGTAATACTCGCGTAAACATCAGAAATCATTAAATAACCTAATTATAATCATCACCCTGTTCTTATCCCAATTACTTGGGGTCGACTCAATATATACTCTTCATCAACTGTACATAATCCAAAAGTTTTAGTACAGGTCGCTTGTCTAACGTCAAACCTTCTTATGAATCAAAATCAGATTAAATAAGCTCAGGTCGATATAGGTATAAGCACCTCTCACTCGCACCCACCCATGTATATATATACTGTCTCGCGCTCGCTCCTACAGCTACCCTACATTGCTTATCTGCCAAGGGGTTGGAACTATAAAAAATGTCTAGCTACTGATGAAACACCATCTACTAATTACCCAAGTATTATATATAAAAATCAGCTTTTACGCTATAACGTAAGTAGAATTATAATTTCATGAACATTAATGGTGTCTGGCAAGGGGTTGCCATGATTTTAAGTGTCTGGCAATGAATAACGTGATTTTTAATAACGTTCTGAAGGTAATATCCAAAAATCACGCTTAATAATTTGACGAAAATAAATCGGTATTTTACACACCTTTAGTACCTTTCATCTGCCAAAGTCACTGTAATCCAAACTTCATAATGAGCCACCGTTCTTACCGGTGTTGGGAGCATGCGCTGACAAAATTTCAGCTTTAATAAAATGACGAGGGTCTGGGGTTCAAAGTCTCTTAGTCTATAAAACAGAAGGGTGTCTGTCTAATGTAAGGGGTCTAAATATTCATAGCCGCCACCACATAGCGAACCCTCATGATTATATTAAAATAAATATAATACTGGTAGCGACATCTAGTAAGAAACATTATTAAACTTCGTCTGTTTATTTAAAGTTAATGATTGCACATATAGCTACGCTTCTCGTTTTAGATACCATTTTATTACATTGCCAGGGGGATTCGATTCCTACGGAGAATAATATTTTATACAATACAAAAACTGGTATTCTGCTGAGTAGGGATTTTTTACGGTTAACTATATGTTTGTAAAGTTTATTTATTTAAACTTTAGCACACAAAATAAGGTACATATCGGACTTAATGCCTTAGGAATTTTCTACCAGTCAACTTCGGGTGGAAAAGAAATAATTTAGACAGGTGCATTACATTGTAAGTGGTAATTTGTAAAATTTGGTTATCCAAGTATAGCAAATATATTCTTATACACAATACACACAAACAATACACATATATAGATACATATATATATACACATAGAAATACATATATACATACATAAACATACATATAAATTTTATTAAAAGTAGAGGAGAGCCATCATTGATGAGTTCACTCCGTCAAAAAATCTAGGTATAAACGCTTTACCATAGCTTTAAAATCACCACGGCTAGCGGCCATTCGGATCTTTAACACATTCCAGAGAAAAATAGCCTGGATATAAAACGAAGAGTGTACCAGATTAGAGGAATAAGAAGGACAGTGAAGAATAAGATTTTTGGAGGAACGAAGATTACGGTCGTGAGTGGTACATAGAAATTGAAAGTGAAGTTTTAAGTAGGGGAAGCATTAGGAGAGTTTATAATAGAGTATAGTAAAGAAAGAGTTCGCAAGCTTCGTCTTTGCCTAATCGGTAACCAATTAAGCTGAGAGCGAAATGTGGAGACATGGTCGAATTTACGAAAGTTAAAAACGAATCGAATGCAATTATTGAGAAGACGGTCCAGTTTATTGAGTAGATCTGCATTCAGGTCGAGGTAGCACACATCAGCATAATCGATGATAGGAAGGATTAAGGTTTGAACCAGCGCTGTCTTGGTATTTATTGAAAGAAAGTTCTTCAAGCAATATAGCGAGCGAAGTGTACCTGTGACCTTATTTGATATGGTAGTGATTTGCGTTTGCTACTCCATCGTCGAGTCTAGAAATAGGCCGAAATTCTTGATATGTTGACTGTAAAGGATCACTGTTCCATTGTACATAATGGATGGTAGAGCAAGAGGATCAAATCTGCTGATTATTTGAGGACTACCGAGTATAATGGATTGGCACTTGTCTACATTCACTGCCAAGCTAAACCTTGCAGCCCAAACGCTTATAGTTGAAAGATTGAAGTTGATTCTAGCGATTGCTGACTGTACATCGTCCAGCTTGGCGTAAGAGTATAGTTGTAGATCATCGGCATACAAATGATACGAGCACTGAAGTTCAGGGGTTAAAAGATTAATAAAGAGAGAGAAGAGTAGAGGAGAAAGTATACCGCCTTGAGGAACGCCAGAGCCCAAATCGCACCAATCGGACATAGTAGATATAGGAATATAGATAGATATACATAGACATAGGAATTTCCAGATTTCAGGAGCAGAGGAAGACGAAATAGTGTTCGAATAAAGTTCACGCTACGTTCACAAAGATTGTTTCCAGCATTATTAGTGCACGGTGTTGACTATTATTAAAATTAAGTCTATAATTATAAATACTATTGTTGATTATAAGAATATTTTACTGATTTGTTTTTTTTTTTTCTAGTGCGCCAACTAGTGGTTATGAGAGTCCGACCGAAACTAAAACTGTGTAAATTATGGGGTTAATATTTTTGTGGGAAGAAAAATATTAGTCTATCATAGTCAACCAGTTTTTACTCTTTACTAATATAAACATAAAATGAAACTTACAAAACTTAACTATAAGTACAAAATAATTTCCATTGAATAAACTTAGGATAAGCCACCCTTGTGTTTGGCTTGTTTTTAAAAAAATGCAAAGACAGAAATTTTCCCGATACTTTATGAACCACATCACATAAATAGTGAATTAAAATATATCTATTTTGAAGTGATTATCTCAAACTGCGAAATTCGCGACGCGCAGCCAAACGAAACAACTAAAATTGTGAGATGACCATGAGCTCAATGAAATGACCCTTGTCTCTCGCACCTCTTGCACCGAGCATGTCCTAGCGCAGCGTGAAAACTCACGAATTAAGCTTCGGCCGTAAATCAGACGAAACCTGTTTTTTGGCCGAAACCGAAACTGAAATTTCGGTTAGATACTAGTTGTTATATTTTAAATATAATAAAGATTAGGCTGTTTTCATTTACAAAAATTTAAAAATATTTTCAGGTGCAGTTCATCACGATTATAACCCAATTTCTAGTGTCGGTTAGTATATCTGAATGCAGATTAACCTATATGCTGATTGCTTCTTTGTTATCAAATTGTTTTATGTTCATCTATTTATTTGGAAATTTCTATTTGAAGAACTATTCAAATAAACCTATGACGATTTGTAAATAGAAATATCTCTAATATGCAGTATTATACAAATTCGACCAATATGATATTTATAACATCTCAAGTTTTAAACTTATTAAAATTACGGAAAATATTGAGAAGAAGAATAATTTATTAGTTCTCATTTTTGAAAAAAAATGGAGCACTGTTTGCCATAAAGACATTAGCAAAGATGAAAATGAAGAAGTTTGGATTTTTCAATTAAAAACAATATAATTATGTATAAAATGCATAGATATTAAATAGGTAGCCTTGTGGTGGAACGTTTTGCAAGAAGCTTAATATTATTTGTTATTTTAATGTTATTTTAAGAAACTTAATATTATTTGTAATACACATAAGTCGATCAAGCTGTACTTTTTCTATTGAAATGAAAGTCAGTTGCGATGTTACTTAGAAGAACAGAACTCTAAAACCTTAAAAAATTGTGATCCTTGTACAATGGGCATAAAGAATAAGAAACCAAGAAAATTATATTGTTTTATTTTCATAGCTAATCTGTTAATTATACCTAAGTGTTTTAAAACAAATATTACAGTGTATAATGAATATTTTAAAACATCATTGTGTGGCTTCGACTTAGTGTCCAATACTAGTTGTATTCAAATGGTGTTTTTTTAGAGATAAATATCTAGTTATCTCGGGTGTGTACCTATAATAAAAAATATTATGGAAATATAATAGTGTTTTCAATATATACAATTCCCTTATTATACGGTCCCGTCCGAGTATCAGCGGAGTAGCATCGTGTCTACTACATCATCATCATCATCTTGCTCTTATCCCAATTACTTGGGGTCGACGCAATATGTCATCTGTTTTGACATATTGCAAAAAGTTTCGGCAATGACTTTTATGACCGGCCGCCTGCCTGACGTCAACCCTCCTTGGGAATGTAATCGTTGACCCAAATGGTACCAGATGGAGTTGGTCCGGGTCAATCTAGGGCTCTTAGTCGTCGTGTCTACTGCATCATAAGCTCTAATGGGTACAACATGTTGGCCGTGCACATTTTTAGTGGGATAAATTACAGATTTGTATATGATGACGGCATAAGAATATAATTCACCATCCCCTTACCTATGAAAAAGAACAACTGACCACCTAGTATAGTAGATAATTTTCCCTAATATTGTGGAAGAGGTTCGGGCCCCAAAAGAAATAGATGAATTATGATAATAACACAGATTGAACAAAGGTAAAATAAAACGCTCCAAGCAAAAGTATGTTTAAGTCGAAAATTTTAAAGAATGCATGCACATCCAACTTATTTTAGCTCATTTTAGTTTCATTTTTGCGCTAGATAATTCGGCTTTGTCTTGAGTCCTCTTTTTCTTGCAATACTATTGTCTACTTCTTTTGCAATATTGTTATTTAAGCAAATTTTTGAATATCTTGATACACACGAGAAAGAAACAATGAATTTGTGTATTCTCCATAAATTTTATTCAAATTCAAATACTTTATTATGCATAAACCCCGCGGGGGCACTTACATATGGTCACTTTTTTACATTTTACCTTACACTACTACCGGATCGGAACGCGCCCGCGCTGAGAAAATCCGGCAAGAAACTCAGTGGGCTTGTCTTCTTTTTTATTCATTTACTATTTTTTTTAATAAGATAATATACAACAACATGTCTATTAATAGCTCCAGTGTGATGCCTTTCGAACCATCATACAATACAGTTATTAAATATAACGAAAAAGTACCATGGCTGGACCAGATCCCGCAAGCGGCACCCGATCACGAGTTAACCACTAGAGCAGCCATCACTCCCCTCAACCACAATGGAGGGAAGGGAGTGACCCGCTCCTCGTAGCTACCGCAAGCAGACCCTTCAGTGAGCATGACCAATACCATGGGCCACAAACATAAAACACAGATTAAATAACAAATTCGTTTGGCAAAACACGCTACGCTTTACAATTATATTAACAGCAACAGAATAAACATGTATGTAACACCTTTTGAAATAATGAGAAAATGCCTGAATGAGGAGCTGCTCATAACCAGTCTGTATTATCATCAAGATAATCCGAGATTTTATAATAACCTTTTCTACAAAATCTACTCTTGATTGCTTTTTTAAACTTATTAACTGGCATATCTCGAATATTAATAGGTAATTTGTTGTAGAAGCGTATATATTGCCCCATGAAGGATCTGTTAACTCGTTGAAGACGAGTACTGTGTACAACTAATTTATCCTTATTCCGAGTATTTACCTGATGAATGTCACTATATTTTTCAAAGTTACCGATATTTTTCTTTACATAAAATACATTCTCGTATATATATTGAGATATAACAGTCAGAATATTTATCTCTTTAAATTTCTCTCTTAGTGACACTCTTGGGCCTAAATTATATATCGCGCGGACCGCCCTTTTTTGTAGAATAAAAATTCTATTCAATTCCGCGGAGCAGCCCTAAAGTAATATGCCGTATGACATGAGACTATGAAAGTATGCGAAATAAACTATTCTGGCTGTTTCAACATCGGTTAACGCGCGAATTTTTTTTACCGCATAAGCCGCTGAGCTAAGCCTATTTGACAGTTTCTCAATATGAGGCCCCCATTGGAGTCTATTATCTATAGTGATGCCTAAAAAGGTGGTTGATTCCACAAGGTCCAGAGCCACCCCATTCATTTGAACATTGGTTTCCACTTGTCTCACATTGGGAGTAGTAAATTTAATACATTTAGTTTTTGTCTCATTTAGAACTAAATTATTAGAATGAAACCAATGAACAACGTTAGACAGTGCATTGTTCACATCGTCATAGTTGAGCATTTGTCGCTTAATTTTAAACAGTAAAGAGGTATCATCTGCGAACAACACAATGTTTTGATTGTCCCCTACATAATAGGGTAAGTCATTGATATATACAAGGACCAGAAATGGCCCCAGTATTGACCCTTGCGGAACGCCTATTTTGATAACAGAACCAGATGATCGTGCACCGTTAACATCGACTCTCTGAATTCTGTTGCTTAGGCAGGAAATTATAAATTCCAGAGCGTTTTTCCTGATCCCATAGTGGTGTAATTTCTTGATGAGAGTTTCGTGGTTTACGCAATCAAATGCCTTAGATAAATCGCAAAAGATGCCCAAAACCTCGTGCGATTCCTCCCAGGCTGAGAAAATGTTTTTTAATAATTCTACACCCGCATCAATAGTAGAGCAATTCTTAGTAAAACCAAATTGATTTTTATGAAAAATACCATGGTTGTTAAAATAACTCAACATCTGAGCAAGTATAATTTTCTCAAATACTTTACTCAATGTAGGTAGTATGGATATCGGTCGAAAATTATTAACATCTGACATACTACCCGATTTAAACAAAGGAATTACTCTACTCATTTTCAGGAAACACACCTCGAGCAACACAACCATTAAACACAGAAGTCAAGTGGGGGGCAATAATATTAATTATATAATTAACTGTCTTTACTGATAAACCCCACAGATCAATTGCTTTTTTAATATTAAGGGATTTAAAAGAGCGTAAAATATCTTTCACAGTGACATCTGAAAATTCAAAGGTTGTGTCGCATTTTACAATACATTGCTTAAGGAGCGATTCAGCTATAATAGGAGATGACACTAATGATTTTGTAATCAGTACAGGCACATTTGTGAAATGGTTTTCAAATTCAGCCGCCACTTCTTTATCTACTTTCACATTCTTATCACCTATCTTTAAACTAAAGTCTTTCTTGCGTGCAGTATTCCTACCAGTTTCACTATTTATCACATTCCAAGTCATTTTAATTATATCACCTGATTTTTTAATTTTATTTCTCAGATAAATAGATTTTGCACAGGAACAGGCACGTTTAAATATTTTGGAATAGTTCTTTACATATTCCAAAAATACTGGATAGTGGTTATAAGATTTTTCATGATAAAGATCATATAACCTTTTTCTGCTTTTGTAAATACCAGGAGTAGCCCATTCACTAAAACCAGCAGGAACCCCAAAAGTCAATATTTTGGGTTTGAATATTTTATTAAATTCAGTATTGATTATGTGAGATAGAGATGTATATAACTCATCTGGGTTGTCATGAATAGGCAACAGCGGCACTCTCATACTCAGGTTGTCTCTAAAGTTTTCTAAACGGCTGACATTCATAGGAATAAAGGTAACACTTTCTCGTTGAATCCTATTAGTTCGAGGCAGTACAACAAGTTGTCCACAGTGATCTGAATCCAGTGTGTTTAAGATGTATTTACTAATTGGCTTAGCATTTATAAAGACATTATCTATACAAGTTGCACTCCCAGCAGTTTTTACTCCCTATATTATTAACTCCATATTCATCGTAAACCCACTAGTTGGGAGAGGACATGGGACATGCTGAGATCGTTGAGCATGCCAAGATCCTACATGGATTCTGCCATATTAACGATATCGTCTACAAATCATAGATGAGTGATGTAGTCGCCGTTGACATTAATGCCGAGTCTAGTCCAGTCTAAGAGCTTAAAGACATCACACAAGGCGATTTATTGCGATCGTTTATATCAGGTTCCCTGTCTGAATTTTTCTGAATTTTTCATGTAACGCGTTTTGTTTTTTTTTTTTCGAAATATAGTTTTGTTTAGTGTTTTTATATATCATTTATTCATTTTGAAGGTAACCACATACATTTAGACACCGAAAAATAGAAAAAAAAAATGCATCACATATGATACATGTGCGTGACGTTTCATATTTAATTCCATACGTCCCGTGTATCATATATGATATGACTAATTTATTGTCTGTTATATATTTTGAGAGTTAATTTATTTGTCTATTCATCATTATCAACGTGCTGTGTAGTAGCGGCTTCGAATACTACCAACCCTTGCTTTGCTCGTGGGTGTCGTAAAAGACGACTAAGAGCCCTAGATTGACCCGGACCAACTCCATCTGGTACCATTTGGGTCAACGATTACATTCCCAAGGAGGGTTGACATCAGGCAGGCGGCCGGTCATAAAAGTCATTGCCGAAACTTTTTGCAATATGTCAAAACAGATGACATATTGCGTCGACCCCAAGTAATTGGGATAAGAGCAAGATTATGATGATCATTATCAACCTGTCTGACCAGCATGGTAAGGTCAATTTCATTTCTACTGTAGAGGAGGCTCGAGCCCAACAGTGGGACGTATATGAGCTGAAATGATGATGAATGATGATTGCGCGCGCATGTACCTATGATGTGGCGGGCGGTCATGAGGGACGAGGAGGCGGTAGCCTCTGCGAGATACTGTGCCGCGCGGGTCATTCTAGCGATGGGCACTCTTTCTGAAAAAGATCGATTTGAATCGTCATTCAAAGAATCGTTTCACAAGAAAATCGAGGTCTGAAAGATCGATTTCCAATTAATCGATCTATCCATCTTTTTTCTACGGGAGCTTTGTTTTAGGACTTCTGAAGAGTAAATATATGATGAACTTTTTTTTAGGAAATCTGAAAATGTTATTAATCTTATAATCTAATCTAATATATATATTATATATAAAAATGGATCTGCGAAATGTATGTACACGCATAACTTCAGAATGGCTGAACCGATTTCGCTAATTCTTTTTTTAGAATATTCCTTCAAGTATAAGAACCATCTTACGCCGAAAAAAAATAAAACACTGCCTATAAAGGTCTAAAAGCAACACCTTCCTATACTCCCATACGAACGATTGTAATAATGCTTAAGAGTGAATTTGAACTTTAATACCACACAATAAAGTTCAATTGTCAGTGGAGAGGATCCACTTCCGGGAAGGCAAAACAATTGAGTGAAATTAGTATCTTACATATTCGACAACACTGCAATGTTGCCGGGGCGTCAAAGGGGACGGACGAAAGGATAAACCGATGTCAAGGTCCGCCACGCACCGATGGTCGGCCCAATACCTCAATAGCGTTGCTCTCCCCATCACAAATGCGGTGTGTTACGGGATCGCGGGCCGCTCATTAGTAGAGATGTGACTTAGAGGGAAAAAATCGATTAATAAATAATCGATATTTCTTTCTTTAAAATAAATCGTTTTGCAAAAAATAGATTAATTGTTTATAACCAATTTTTTACTATTCGTAGTTATTTTTTAAAGTTTTCTCGCGACAGGATTGTGATTACCGTTTTTGTAGGAAATCTGAGAGTGATATTTACTTTCTATTAATAGAGTATGAAACACTGACATTCGATCGAGCACTTTTCCTGCCAGAATTGTGTTGACCTTTTTTTTACGAAAGCCGACAGTAATATTTATATCTGGTTGACCAATAGTAGATATATATTAATAAAAAATAAATAATGAAAAATATATAAAAAGTTACAAAAAGAAAATAATAATAACACCGAGATTCGAACCGACGCTGTTTGAATCCCAAAAAAACCAAAAATAGAACCTGTCAACTTCCCATCTGAGCTATCGTAACTCATGACGTTGACAACGAAATTTGAATTCATATTCTTTTAAAATTTAATGTCATTGTTTGTTTTGCTAAAAACACGGACAAAACAACATTTTCTATAAATAAAACCTAGCTAGATCGATTTTTTGGACCCGAAACCTCTAGTATGCCAAGTTTCAACAAAATCGTTGGAGCCGTTTCCGAGATCCTGAATATATATGATAGCAACCCGCCCTCGCTTCACTTCGGTTATAGTCGTTTTACCCGCGTAGTTCCCGTTTCCGTGGGAATACCGGGATAAAATATAGCCTAGTTTACTCCCTGATATTATAGCTTTCCATTGGTGAAAGAATTTTTGAAATCGGTTCAGCCGTTTTGAAGATTACCCGGAACAAACAGACAGACTGACAGACAAACATTTTTTAATCGCTATTTAAGGCATAGGTGTCGTGCAAGTAACCGTGTGAGCATGAAAAAAGCCTATTATTTTGACATTACAAACAGACACTCCAATTTTATTTATTGGTGTAGATACAAGAATTGCTCGTTTAAAGATATAAGATTTAAGTGTTACAGACAGTGTCTTCTTTGCTTTTTAAAACAGGAAGCGACTTTGTTTCCTATTGTGTGATTATATAATTACTTATTGTATTAAATATATTAGATTAGAGTTTTATTTTCGAGAAAAGATTAAATAATATTACTATTAAAAGTAGCCATTTTATTATTATAATCATCATTTTAGTTCATATACTTAGGTTTCGCGCTTAGCAGGCTTCTCAATTAGTATACCACTACCAAAAAAAAAATATTTTAGACCTTTTTTTTGTGGTTAAGGTTTTGTGGTATGGTTTGGACACACCTCGCCCAATTTGTTCGGGGTGACAGATCGGAGGCGTACGGCCCTGTAATCTACCGTATTGATTTCCTATCGCCATTAGGCTGAACATTGGTATCGATTCCTTGACTAACGTGCCTGCCCCGGCAGATACCCTTTCGGATATCCCTTTCGACGCCCTGGCAACGCATTATTGCAGGACATTGCCCTCACGCGGTCGGCCTCCGTGTGGGTGGCGGACTAATCCCCAGTCTGTCCGCCCACAATCTCGGCTAATTTATAGGAGACCTGAGCCTTAAGAGCCGCTGGACTTTGAATATAAGCTCAGGTAGCTAGCTATTCTTACGGTCTAGAACATTTACCATTTACATTTGCTATACATACATTTGACTACTGACTTTGGATGTTAGCTTCAGATGGTTGCTACATCCTTGGCCTTAGACTAATGTTGAGCACAGAGGGTTCTCAAGCCACATATCTATTGCAGTTTACTATTATTTTACGCAATGATAATCGTAATGAAACCATATCGCAATGCAATTTTCAACTTATGTCATATAGGGAAGGGTATGACAACAGGTAAAATATGATGCTTCAATATCACCATTTAGCTTATCGCCGTCCGTTGGAGGACGTAGGCTTCTTTCATGTTTCATAACCAAGTACGATCTTGTGCCGCCTGTATCCAACGATGGCCAATAACTTTCACAAGGTCATCGGGGTACCTAGCGAAAGGGTTAGCTTCACTGCATCGGTTGATACGTAGTTGCCACTTGGGAGCCTCTCGTCGATTGATTCGTCGAGCGATATGGCCTGACCATTGCCAGTTTAGCGTTAATACACCCGTTCTTCTAGGAGTTACCGTATTTCGGATTCTATCTCTAATATGGTACTTAAAAGATGATATTAAAGATATTTGACAAAAAAAAATATGTCATCATCATCATCTCAGCCTATATACGTCCCACTGTTGGACTCGGGCCTCCTTCACAATGGGAGGGAATTTGACCTACTATACCATGCTGGTACATGTTGGTATAGGGTTTCATTTCGAGTCTTCCTTCTCTTGCACAGATGTTATGTGCATATTATATCCTTTAATAGTCTTTTACGACATCCACGTGCAAGATGAGGGAATAAGAAGAGGGAGTGGTTCACCACTACAATTACAATACAATTCATTGTATTCTTACTCCGCCACCACACGGCAAATGAGGCAACAATCCTTGATGATTATTCAAATTATTAACTCCGGACTTTAAGTATTATAAATAAGGTCAAGTTCTGTCTGTGTATCTATGCCATCGAACCTTTCGAATAGATAGACCGAGTTCGATGCAAATTTTTATTCGTTATTTTTTAGCTTATTTACAAATAGACTACCGCACCGGATTTCTTGAAATTATATATGTAATAATAGTTTTATTATTCAGTGATAAATAAATATATGCAATGTACATAATTTTTTTTCCATAAATTCAGCAAAATTTAGATATCCAAAATAATATTATAAATGCGAAAGTTAAGATGTTTGTTTGTTTGTAATGTTTTCACTCTTAAGCCTCCAAACCGATTATACAAATTCCATCTTCAATGGAAATTTATACTATCAGGGAGTGATATAGGCAATATTTTATTTCGGTATTCTCACGGCAGCAGGAACGCAAATAAAATAGCGTGACGTTAGACTATTTAAAAAAATCTTTCAATAATGTAGTCATATATCAGTGAGTAATATATTTCCACGCTGTGCAGTTTGCGCCGCCGCCGGTCGCCCAGCCGAGCACACGATGGGGGGGAGGCTTTGCAAAGCCCCCTCATCAAAAGGCAAGGTAGCCCAAGGACCTCGGGCCACCGCATTAAGCAGTAGCCGCAGAACCCAGGAAGATGCCGAAATGTCCATCTAATGGGAGACACAGTACGCTTCCTCCAGGCGAACTTGAACCACTCCGCCGGGGCTCAGGACCTGCTGCTACAGTCCATGGCGGAGTGGAATACCGATTTGGCTGTGGCCAGCGAGCCCTATTTTGTTCCCCAATCACCCAACTGGGTGGGGGACCTT
This sequence comes from Lymantria dispar, assembly GCA_032191425.1. Taxonomy (NCBI): domain Eukaryota; kingdom Metazoa; phylum Arthropoda; class Insecta; order Lepidoptera; family Erebidae; genus Lymantria; species Lymantria dispar. The sequence continues at coordinate 28,212,645 of CM063442.1, forward strand.
AGAGAAGATGTAGCTGTCCTGTCACGAGGCCGTGCCGGCCCTCCCCTCTCTTCCCTTGAGAGGGGCAATGGATATGTTGTGGTGGGGTGGCGAGATTTTGCCATTATTGGTATCTATTTCACCCCCAATCGCGGCCTGGCAGAGTTTGAATCATTTTTGGACTCTGTCAGTGCCGCAGTTCGTCGTCAGTCGCCGAGAAGAATTGTGGTCCTCGGCGACTTCAATGCGAAGTCTCGCGCGTGGGGGAGCTCCACCACAAACGCCAGGGGTACGGCTGTTGAGCAGTGGTCTCTTCTCTCCGGTCTGTCCCTCCTTAATAGAGGGACGGTCCACACTTGCGTGCGACATCGGGGTGGGTCTGTGGTAGACCTATCGTTTGCCACCCCCGGTGTCGCTCGTGAGGTAAACGGCTGGAGGGTAGAAGAAGGAGTGGAGACTCTCTCGGACCATCGATATATACGTTTCGAGATCTCCATCCCTCGGGGACCACTAGGGCCCCAGCGCGGAAGAAGAGGTGGACTCCCAAAATGGGCCATTGGCCAACTTGATCCGGAAATGGTCCGGGAGTCCGCCATAGTGCAGCGCTGGGGTATAGCAGGACAGCTACCCACAAGTGTGGAGGGGCTTGCTGGTCGTATCAAAAATGCCCTTGAAGCAATATGTGATGCGGCGATGCCAAGAGCTCGACGGATGCCGCCGCGTCGTCAGGTTTACTGGTGGTCACCCGAGATCGCTAATCTCCGGGTGGCTTTAAACCGGTCGCGGCGTGCCTACGTTCGATGCCGTCAGAGAGTCAACCGGGATGACGTCCTCGAGGGTCAGCTGCGAAGAGAATATAGAACAAGGAAGAAGACACTGCAGCTGGCCATCAGCCAGGCGAAGGAGAGGGCCCGTGAAGAGCTTCTTGCGAGCCTTGACAGAGATCCATGGGGGCGCCCATATCAACGGGCGCGTAACAAGCTCCGTGCCTGTGGCGCCCCCATCGTCGAAACAATGGACCCGGGTCTCCTGTCGGGGCTAATGGGGGAACTGTTCCCGTGTTCTATGGGGCACGTTCCCCCCAGAATGGCTCCTTGGTCGGTGGTGGAGATGGAAACTCCTATTTCACCCATTACCGACCAAGAAATGGAAGTGGCTCTCTCCCGACTTCGTGGCAAAAGGAAGGCGCCTGGTCCGGACGGTGTCCCGGGGCTCGTACTCGGCATCGCCGCGGAATACCTCAAGGGTGAACTCCGGGAACTGCTCAATACATGTTTGAGGTCCGGGCAGTTTCCGGAGCAATGGAAGTGTGGACGTTTGTATCTACTGCAGAAGAAGGGTCGCCCAGCTGACGCCTCTTCCGCATACAGACCACTGGTGTTGCTGGATGAGATGGCTAAATTGTTCGAGAAAGTGCTCGCAGACCGTCTCGTCCAGCACCTCGAGGAAATTGGGCCGGGACTGTCAGAGAGACAATACGGGTTCAGGAGCGGCCGGTCAACAATTGACGCGCTGGCCGTTCTAAAGTCTCTGGCCACCGAAGCGGTGGCCAAAAAGGAAGTTGTCCTGGCAGTCTCGCTTGATATAAAAAATGCTTTCAACAGTCTCCCACACGAGACGCTGAAGGAGGCACTTCGATACCATGGAGTACCTCCGTATCTTGTGAGACTGTTGGAGGCATACCTCGAGGGAAGGCACGTGCTCTGGGAGGGGGGCGACGGGCGTATACATCGCCATCGGGTGGAGTGCGGCGTCCCACATGGCTCGGTCCTCGGTCCGGTGCTGTGGAACGTCGGATTCGACTGGCTCCTACGGGGTCAGCTCCTTCCTGGGATGGGGATCATCTGTTATGCAGATGACACCCTTATCACGGTGAAGAGGGCGGACTTCCGGGGGGCTGTCCGATTGGCAGAGGAAGGAGTGGCGCTCGTCGTGGACCGGATTGGGATGTTGGGTCTGAACTGTTTGTTTGGTCTCACTTGACAAAACCGAGGCCCTCCTTTTTCATGGCCCACGTCGAGGTCCCCCCCGAGGAGCACACATCAGTATGTCTGGGGTTGCCGTGCCGGTGCAGGCCCAAATAAAATATTTGGGTCTGCACCTCGATTCAAAGTGGAATTTCGGGCCACACTTTGCCCAGCTCGTCCCGAGGCTCGTCAAGTCGGCCGCGGCGCTGGGAAGGCTTCTGCCGAACACTGGCGGTCCTGGGTCGTCGTGACGGCGTCTGTACGTCGACATCCTGCGGTCCATGGCACTGTATGGTGCCCCTATCTGGTCGGAGTCCCTCACCGCCCGCAACAGAGCCCTCCTGCGTCGACCGCAGAAGGTCATCGCGGTGAGGGCTATTAGGGGCTACCGTACTGTGTCCTGGACTGCGGCAACACTGCTGGCGGGCGACCCCCCTTGGGCACACCAGTGCCCAGTGGAAGCGTTGGCAGAAATATACCGGTTCCGCGCCACATCGCGAGTCAACGGCGAGCGAGTCTCCACAAGGGGATTGGGCAGAGTTCAGGAAGTGGCCCGAAGGGAAGTCATCCGGCGGTGGAGGGAGGATCTAGAGTCCCCCGTAGCAGGGCGGGGGACTGTGGAGGCGGTTGCGCCGCATCTCCACCGCTGGCTCAGGAGAAGGCACGGCAGCCTTACATTTAGGATGGTGCAGGTGCTTACCGGACATGGGGTCTTCGGTAAGTACCTGCACAAAATTGGAAGAGAAGAGGCCCCAGGATGCCATGAGTGTGGCGCGCTAATCGACGATGCGCGCCACACACTGGAAGTATGCCCCGCCTGGGGGCCTCAGTGCCACGTCCTGTCAACGGACATGGGAACAGCGGACCTGTCGTTGTCGACCATCATCTCGAAGATGCTCGGCAGCGACAGCTGTTGGTCGTCGATGGCCTCCTTCTGTGAGGCTGTCATTACAAGGAAGGAGGCCGCGGAGCGGGCACGCGAGGCACTTGCGTCCGCAGACTCGCTCCGCCGGCGGCGACCAGGGACGAGGAGACGCCGTTATGCGCTCCTCCTCCCACCGCCCTGAATGATGACAGGACGTGGCCAGATGGCCAAGCGTTGGGGTGTCGGGGATAGAATGTCATCAGACGATCTCTCCGGCACCTCGTAAAAGCGCGGAAGGGCCCGCTGTGGTTTTAGTGGGTATTTCGGTTACTTCTGTGGCCGGCGAGTCCCACACACACTCCCCTATCTGTAACCGGCGGGGAATAGTGCGTAAATGCATTTCCACAGCGAGAAAAAAAAAAAAAAGTGAGTAATATATTTATCTATTTTTATCACGGTATTCCTACGAAAATAAAAACTATGCGGGTGAAACTGCGGGATCTTGAGCAATTTTAAAACTCTTTCACCTATAGAAAGATACTTTATCAGCGAGTAACATATGTATGCAATTTTTATCCCGGTATTCTCATGGGAACGGTGGGTGAATTCACTGAAAGTTGATCCATTTTAAAAATTCTTTCACTAATATAAAGCTACATTAAAAACGAGTAACATTAGCAATTCTTAGTCCCGGTATTCTCATGGGAACGGGAATTAAGCAAGTGAAATCGTTTCATATTTACCGATTTAAAACATTCTTTCATCATTATAATGTGACCATGAATGCAAATTGTTTAAAAAGTCGGGCAATCAAAAATCAAATACAACGCGAAAAAATCCATAAAATAATTTTATTTACAATGTGTAAATACTCGCGTAAACATCGGAATTTGTTATTCTTTCACCAATGGAAGGCTACATTATCAGCAAGTAACATATGTAGGCACTTTTTATATCCTGACATTCCCATTGGAACGAGAACTACACGTAAAAAATTTGCGCGAACTACAAATTGATGTTCTGCAATCTCGCGTTGTTAGATTTTTTTTAAGTAATGGTTTATCTTTAAAAATATATATTACAGATGATAATTCAAAAAAGCATGCATTACGTATTTGGTTGACTAGTATAGTAGCAAAAATTAAATTATTAATAAATATTTTAATGCAACCTTGATTTGACTTATAATATAGCAATCTAAAAATTTACACATTTTAAGTCTTTGATCTATATATGTCTGTGATAGAAGTGTTGTGTCTAACTACCTGTTAAAATTTTAATATGAAGTCAAATTTTATAATATCTTCAAATAAAAATAGTAAGTTTTATGTAAATTTAACAACAATTTTTGATTTGTGTTAATAAAAGAAATACGTTAACAAATGTAAGAGATTTTACGTTAAACTAGTGGTTATTTAGTCAAAATTTAACAGAAATTCTTAGTACTTTTTTGAGTTTTCAAATTATTTATTTTATTTAAAATCATTTCTCCATAATAATGTTTAAATTATATATTTGTTTCATTCGTGTATTTGTGCCTGAATTTCTCTTAAATTGTTGGATAGATTTCAATAAATAGGGCCCTGATTAATAATAGACGATGACTGGTTTTTACTTCAAATAGACTACTATAACATTAAAATGGATTAGTTTAAATATAAAATATTATTCTGTCATTTGTTAAGAATAATGACTTGAATATTGTTAATTTATCAAAAGTGTTGGCTGCGCTTATATAGATGTCTCTGTAAATATCTGTGTGGTGGACAAAGCAGAAATAAAATGGTCTTTTTAGGGTTTCGTACTAAAAGGGTAAAAATGGGAGCTTATTACTAAGACTTCGCTGTCAGTCCGTCCGTCTGTCTGTCACCAGGCTGCTACTCAAGAACCGCGATAGCTGGACAGTTGAAATTTTTACAAATTATGTATTTCGGTTGCCGCTAAAAAAACAAATACTAAAAACAAAATAAAATAAATATTTAAGGGGGGCACCCATACAACAGACTCGATTATTTTTCCCTTTTTTGCTCAATGGTACGGAACGCTTCGTGCACGAGTACGACTCGCTCTTGGCCGATTTTTTACGTCGGGGATATCATGAATAGATAATATCACTGTAAGGAAAAAACATCTGATAAAATTAATAAATATAAAAACATTCACTATTACTGTTTTTTTAAATTTGTGTGATAAATAATATAGTTTTAAAGTTATTCTTCAAAAACTGTAAGTACCTTTAATGACCCGGAGGGCGATGGTGGCAGTGTTCCGCCCATCACCGCCCCCGGACCTGACGGTATACCAAACCATGTGCTGGCCCTGGTCCTCAACCATCTGGGTCCCCGCCTCAGGGAGCTGTTCGATGCGTGTTTAGCGTCTGGGCGGTTCCCTGGGTGCTGGAAGGAGGGGAGGCTGGTTCTCCTGCCGAAGCCAGGACGGCCTCCGGAGTCGCCATCGCCCTACAGGCCTATCGTGCTGCTTGATGATATGGGCAAGCTACTGGAGAGGGTAGTAGCTGCCCGCATCGAGCAGCACCTCGTCGGCACGGGGCCTGATCGGACGCCCAGTTTGGGTTTAGGAGGGGTCGTTCGACGATCGAGGCCCTGTTGCGCCTGAGGGCCGTGGCGACTGAGGCCGTCACCGGCGGGGGAGTGCTGTTGGTGGTGTCCCTAGACATTGCCAACGCATTCAATAGTCTGCCATTCAGCTGCGTCAGGGAGGCGCTCCGATACCACAGAGTGCCAGCTTACCTGAGGCGGCTGGTGGCAGACTATTTGGGGGGGCGCAGCGTCCTCTACGCCAACCGAGTAGGGGACGTTGTGCGAACGCCCATGACGTGCGGTGTTCCACAGGGGTCGGTCCTCGGACCCACCCTGTGGAACATCGGCTACGACTGGGCGTTGCGGGGGAGCCTCCCACCCAGGCTGGGCGTGATTTGCTACGCCGACGACACGCTCGTCACAGCGGTGAGACGCTACAAGAGGCGGTAAGTCTGGCGACCTCAGGCACCGAAAAGGTCGGCAGGCGGATCGAGACGCTGGGGTTGAGGGTGGCCCTGGACAAGACGGAGGCCCTCTTGTTCCATGGATCCCGTATGGACCCTCCCATCGGCGTCTCGATCACCGTCAATTCGGTTGGGATCAGCATCCAGGCCCATATGAAGTACTTGGGCCTGGTGCTCGACGGGCGATGGTGGTTTCGGGAGCATTTCCGCAGGCTCGTCCCGCGGCTCGTCGGCGTGGCCTCCGCCCTATCATGGCTCATGCCGAATGTGGGCGGACCGAGCGCTGAATGCCGCCAGCTGTACGCGGGAGTCATCCGGTCGATGGCCCTCTACGGCGCACCGGTGTGGGCGTGGTCCATGACCGCCCGACTTAAGGCCCTTCTGTGGCATCCACAGAAGGCCATGGTAGTCAGAACCATCCGCGGGTACCGCTCGGTGGCGACGGAAGCGGTGTGCCTATTGGCCGTGAGTCCCCCGTGGGACCTGGAGACGGCAATGCTCGTCGAATTGTATCGACGGGTGTCGGAGGTGCGAGGGGAGGGCGGTGTTGTTTCCTTAAGGGAGCCTAGCGCGTCGACGCCTGCCGAGACGTCATCGCCCATTGGGCAGACCGGCTGGAGAGGCCCCGATACTATGTCTGGACCGTGGAGGCCTTCCGGCCGGTGCTGATGCAGTGGTTGGAACGGCGGTACGGTATGTTCTCCTTCCGACTCGTACAGGTCTTGACGGGGCATGGATGCTTCAGCAAGTACCTGTAGAGGGTCACTAGGAGGTAGAGAACACCGTCCTGCCACCACTGCGATTGTGACGAGGACACGGCGCAGCATACGTTCGAGGTCTGTGCCGCTTGGGCAGAGCAGCGCTGTGAAGCCGTCACAATCATCGGTGCCAACCTGACGCTGCCGACCATCGCTAGGGAAATGCTCGGCAGCATCAGGGACTGGGGCGCGGTCGCATCCTTCTGCGAGGCAGTTATCTCGCAGAAGGAGGCGGCGGGTCGCGAACGCGAGGAGCACAGTCTCGACGAAGCGACCCGCCGTCAGCGACTGGGGCGGCGCAGGCGTGACTACCTGCGTGCCATGCCGCCCTAGCCGAGGCCGCGGGTGACGTGACCGTGGAGTTAGTCCGTCACCCGCCGAGAGGCCGACCGCGTGAGGAAAGACCGATGTCCTCCCCGAGGGGGGGACGTCGGTCGATGGGAGGGTTTCCCAAGTAGGAGGTATTCCGTCAGGCCTACCACTGATGACAAGTAACCCTGTTCCGGTAGTCGGTCCAACGACGAAGGCGTCGTGGTGTTCGGGTGGGTTGCGGGTGTTGCGTGCTTAAGCCCCTCTGTCGCCCCGGATAGAGTGGTGCGGAAGCGCGCCGACCGCAGCTCGCACCAAAAAAAAAAAAAGTTATAGGTACCGTCAAATTATATCATCATCATCATCATCAAAAGATTTTTTTTAAACTTTATTAGGGTTTTTTTTTTTTTTTAAATAACTTACACTCGAATTTACATGACGGTGTCCACGACGACAATGACAATAAAACATCATTGAAAATAACTGTAGCTCTGTCCGGGGCGACAGAGGGGCGTAAAGCACGCACACCCGTAATCCACCTGTATAGCACGTCGCCTTCGTCGTTGGGTCGACCACCGGCGCAGAGCTCCTTGACTTCAGTGGTCAACCCGAATAAATACCTGGTTAAGAAAATTTATCATCTAATTATATTGTTTCAGTGGAATTTATTGATTCCTGGCTGTTTATGAGCTCGCCAATACCAATTGGTGTTATATTAGTAAGCTATCTAGCTTTTGTTTTAATTATCGGACCGAATTATATGAAAAATAGAAAACCTTATCAATTAAAAAATATCATTACGATATATAATGTTTTGCAAATATTCTATTCGATATTTTTAGTATATGTGGTAAGTTTTAATATTTATAATTCATTTTTTATTTAAAATTTATATAAAAACAATCTACATATATTTATTTCCATAGATAAATACATACGATCGGAATATTTTAATGAAGACTAGCAACCCGCCCTCGCTTCGCTTCGGTTTCAGTCTTTCCGGCGTAGTTTCCCTTCCCGTGGGATAACCGGGATAAAAATAATATAGCCTAGTTTACTCCCTGATATTATAGCTTACCATTAGTGAAAGAATTTTTGAAATCCGTCCAGCCGTTTTGAAGATTACCCGGAACAAACAGACAGACAGACAAAAAAGAATATAAAGTGTATTTTAGGCATATATATATATATATATAGTGCAAATAATCGTGTGAGCATGAAAAAAGCCTATTATTTTGACATTACAAACAGACACTCCAATTTTATTTATTGGTATAGATTGATGAATGCATGACGAGTTATGGAGAAACCTTTCTGATCTATACCAATAAATAAAATTGGAGTGTCTCTTTGTAATGTCAAAATAATAGACTTTTTTCATGCTCACACGGTTATTTGCACGACACCCATGCTTAAAATACAAATTAAAAAATATTTGTCTGTCTGTTTGTTCCGGGTAATCTTCAAAACAGCTGGTCCGATTTCAAAAATACCTTCACCAATGGAAAGCTATAATATCAGGGCGTAAACTAGGCTATATTTTATCCCGGTATTCCCACGGGAACAGGAACTACGCGGATAAAACGCCTAAAAGCGAAGCGAGGACGGGTTGCTAGTAATAAATAAACGTGTATAATGTTACGTGTGATGATGGAGTAAGAATATAGTTCAATACCTATCTTATCCGAGGGTGTCGTAAATGACGATTAAAGGATATAATGTATAGATAACATCTATGTAAGAGACGGCAAACTCGAAAAGAAAACCTATACCAACATTGTAAATAAAACTACTTTTACGGATTATATCGCGTTTGTATTTGATTTGTGATTGCCCGACGTTTCGAACACTTTGCAGCATTCATGGTCACGGGCGGACTAAGGTGTCTCACGTCCAACAAGTAATCGTTATTATAGACATTTATAATTAGCTACCCGATACAGAAAAAAAAAATTATAATTATCTATAATTACACATTTATAATTATCTACCCGAAAAAGAAAATATTTTTTTTTTTTTGTATCGGGTAGATAATTATAAATGTCTGTAATAACGATTACCTACTTATTGGACGTGAGACACCTTAGTCCGCCCGTGACCATGAATGCTGCAAAGTGTTCGAAACGTCGGGCAAACATAAATCAAATACAAACACGATATAATCCGTAAAAGTAGTTTTATTTACAATGTAGTGCTCGCGTAAACATCAGATATCACTATACCAACATGTCAGACCAGCCCAGTTACCGTTATAGTAGGTCCAAATGCCCCGATTGTGGGCGAGGCCCGAGCCCAACAGTGGAACGTATATGGGCATTTTCATAAAAATGTACAAGGGCGTTTTCAGGCCTGTCCCTCTAAAACATTACCTTTTTTTAAACAATTAATTCTATTTGAAACTAGCACATAATTTTACATTAGGTTTATTGTACATTTAAGTAATATTTTATAATATTATTTAAGCCAATTATAGTATAATTTTTCGATTAAAAAATAATATAACAACAGATTGCTATCATTTTATCGTGTCCCTTTGTAGCCAGACGATATTTCAACACTGAATTTACATATTAGTTGTAATAATTTGCTCAGTGCCGTATTTTATTTTTCTGATAGATAGTGTAGGGTCAATTTATTAAAAATATATAATATTAACTAATAGTGTTATTATTGTGTTATAATATACGATAATGATGATAATGAACCTTTAATAATCACTAACCATCAACAATAACAAATGTTCATATAGTATCATTCCCTTATATCGTTAAGTAAGCCTGAGCTCAAAGCGGGACGTATGTGATTTGAGGAAAAAAACACCAACTATTTTTTAAGACAATTAACTCACTACAGAATAAATCCTTCTACGTTGGGGGACTTAACATACATATAATTAATGGATAGAAATTATACGGTTATCGAATCTATAATATTCATCATAGTGCATTCGATAAAAAGAATCTTATACATTTTCAGTTTGGCAAAGTACAAATAACTCATGGTCTTATTACCTAAAACGTGTGGATTGGAAACTGAAAAAAGCAGATATGATGTAAGTTTTATTTTCGATTTAAACATTCATCCTTAAAAAGACGAGACATGTACATATATTTCATCAAATATCTCTAAGTTCCGATGCAAAAAAAAGTTTGTAGAAGTATGACGTGTCTATGTATCAGTGTATCTGTTTGTGGCATCGCAGCTCTTAAAGGACTGTGCAGATCATGATGCAGTGTTAGAAGTAAAAATTTCACGCACGCTTGACTTTTTGATCTAACTGGCGAATGCATGACGAGAGTGTTACAAGAAGGGTAATCCGGCGAGACGAACGGAAGTTGAGAGGGAAATACAAGTTAGTGAAGATAGAACGAGAGAGAGTTACGTTTCGTACAGGGGCAAGAGAGAGAGATGCGAGTACAGATTTTTCTCTCTTTCTCTCATAGCCAGTGCATGTAATATAGATATATTTATTTAAAACATATGGGTTCAATGGTACCACTAAGCTATTCCAATGGAAGAGCTCCACAGTATTAGTTCAAATTTGTTTATTATCTCATATAATAGAGTCACCCTCTCTCTTCTTAGTAAGTGGTGACTGCTCCTCACGACCTTCGGCATTCTTGCTCACCAAGGGAAGTGCAGGTTCAAGCAAACTTCGATTTTTCGGGCAAGTAATACTACCCCGTATGAGGTTCATTTTGACTTCAAGAAAAAACAGTTTTCCTTGTCTTCAATACAGCAGCGAGGCCCTATTAGTAAAATATTTAATTTTAATTTATATTCGAAATACTTTTTACAGATTGCAGCAGGAATACATTACTACTTTATAGCCAAAGTAATAGAGCTATTGGACACCATATTTTTTGTTCTTCGAAAGAAAAATAGACAGGTGACCTACCTCCATATTCATCATCACACAACGATGATTGTGCTTAGTTGGGCACTACTGAAATACGAACCAAGTATCATTTTAATGTTCGCGGGGGCAGTGAATTCCTTTATTCATGTAATAATGTATACTTATTATGGGTTATCGTCATTCCCGCAGCTAGTAAAATATTTATGGTGGAAGAAATATATTACTACATTACAATTGGTGAGTAGAATGTGTGGTGGCGGTTATGAATATTATCAACTCTTACATTCTTTGTGGGTATCGTAAAAGACAGCTTTACATCGACCCTTCTGTTATTTATTTTTATTTTATTTATTTATTTAAGACAACACCCTGCACTAAATAAATAATCCTTGTATTGCGGGGGACTTTACAAACATATAATTAACGGATACAAATTACACCCAGACTCAGAACAACAATTGTGGATCGCACAAAGTGTTGTCCCGCGTGGGATTCGAACCCCTGACACTGGCGCTGTAGGTCGCTATCTTAACCACTACGCCATCTGTGCAGTTGTATGTGTAACTAGCAACCCGCCCTCGCTTCGCTTCGGTTTTAGTCGTTTTACCTGCGTAGTTGCCGTTCCTGTAGGAATACCGGGATAAAATATAACCTAGTTTACGCCCTGATACTATAGCTTTCCATTGGTGAAAGAATTTTTGAAATCCGTCCAGCCGTTTTGAAGATTACCCGGAACAAACAGACAGACAGACAGACAAAAATTTTTTAATTGCTATTTTAGGCATAGGTGTCGTGCAAATAACCGTGTGAGCATGAAAAAAGCCTATTATTTTGACATTACAAACAGACACTCCAATTTTATTTATTTTTTATTATTATTTATATTATTTATTATATTTATTTATGTTTTTTATTATTATTTTATATTTATATTATTTAGATATGTGTATGTAACCCATGACACTGGCACGGTAGGTCGGGAACTTAACTGCACATGATCTGTGCAGTTTTTGGAGGAGGCTCAAGCCCAGCAATGAAGCGTATATAAGCTGAGACGACACCAATACATATTCTCATTGTTACAAAAGAAGTTTAACCACGTCGCTTGTCATATATTCTTAAATTTTAGGGCCTGTGCACACCACATTTTTAAACGTGCCGGCGCGCTTTTATTCTAAGTTTGTTGTCGTTTGTATCGATACAAACGCGCGATACCGATGCGATTTCCCTACGGGCGGGGTTTTCTCCGCAACGAGAGAAGTGTGAATCTACGCTAGTAGGAATCGAGCAATTTTGGTTTGTATCGATACACACGCGCGTTTGCATCGATTCAAACACGTATTTGAATTTATACAGGTGTGCAAAGATCCACATGCTACGTCTGACTTGCGTGCGTATCGCGTCTGTATCGCTACAAACGCGCGTCCCCGGCGCGTTTAAAAAACGTGGTGTGCACAGGCCCTTAAAATAAAGACACGTAGAACGATAGTTTTAGTACTTAGGCAATCAAAAACATGAAGCCAAAAATACTACATGCGTGCAAGGGATTACACACGTACACACGCACACCACTATACAATAGAGTTGCCTCTAAAATCTAACTACCCCGAAATCGGGGAAAATGATTATTACTATCTTGGGTTCCCTTTTAATGTGTTTGCTTACTTATTCCCGTATTTTTGGTTGTTACCTTGTTTCTAACACTTAAAGGAACAATGGTTTTACATTATACATTCCATAAAATAATGTCAATATTATCCTTTAGTTTGGAGTCAAGATAAAAAAAATAACTAAGAGTACGTGGGTTAGTCTTAACACGTTAAACGCCCCCTTGATTTTTCAGTTTTGTTTTTCCATTTGGGCCATAGGGATAACATGTAGCCGACTTAAAGTTGTTTCGTTGGACCCGTTACGACTGCAAACCAGGGGCGATTTTAAGTGCTCTTATTGAACCACATGGGCCTCGATACAAAGCTAATATGTATTAGACGTGGTCCGCATGGCCCTTCAGACGAAAAAATTATGTATGTTTGGTTTTTAATAAAAAAATTACTTATAAAAATATGTCAGATAATTTTGAGGCAAGATTTTCAATGTAAGTTATATAACAAAGGGTAGGTATGTGTGCTAGAGTATTATTTTATGTGTTGTTAGTTTCAAAACGATACATTTTGGAACTAAGACTGTTACATTTCTTATAGGAAACTAGCTGGCATCTAAAATTTCACAGTGAATTAACGCGGTTAACGAAATTATTAAAAATGTTGTTTTAAATTTTTTCGGGGATAGTTATATAAAGCTTTATATATATATAAAATTAGAAGTTATAATTTGATTATAACTTTATATTGGAGAATTACAAACTTAATTATTTATTTAAAGTCATTAAAAAAAATTTGACTTAGGATTGAGATAAATATTAATATTGTACGAATTTTTTTAAAGATTTTTGTGGAAATTTCTATCGAAAATGGTTTATTTGTTAAAAACTTGATCCTGGTTTCGTAAAAAGTTTTTTGTGTTGTTTTTCGCTAATACTCCAACGATTACTATAATGGCGTGGCATATGCTACTACTTGGACCGACAAATCGACTGCCCTGATTAGTACTATTTTCGACTTCGAAACTACTTTTCTTCGTTTTGTGATTGTCTAAAACTGTCAGAATGTTTTGTCGGAAGAACATGCACTTCTCACTTATCTTTCCACTTCATAACAGTAATCGAGGCGCAGCAGTGGGTATAAGCTGAGATGACCGACACTTTGAGCCCCACGGCCCCCACTAACAAACGGGCGAATTATTTACCGCACAGGTCATGGAGGACAATTGTTGAGGGACAGTACTATTTTAGCAAAATAAAATCACGAATTACTTTTTTTCGGTATGTACTACACGATTCAGGACATTTTAAAGTTCCTAAAGCCTAAAGTAATAAAAAAGTTAGAAATATGTGATTTTATACTGGCTCCATCCACTGCATAAGCGAGGCTCACATGGCGTTCAACGTGTGAAATTATATATAAAAAAGTTAACATACCTACTACGAAATAGAATATGTCAATTATTATATCATGAAATATGTAATAATTACAAATAAAGAAATAAACAACTATTACACATTTAACAATAATAAAAACAATCAAACAACTACAAAGAATTAAACGACAGAATTATGATATTTAGTTAAACGTATATTTATTAAGTTTATTTTTCATGTTTGCTCAATAGGCTGTGAATTAAAAAATAATCCAATGATATTTGCCAGCGTTCATTTAGACATTCATGTAGATAATAATAAGAATGTGGATAATATTAAAATTCACACAGTCATTAACTATTAAGTAGCATAATATGTATCTTCAAGTATATAAAATCTACAAATTACACAAAGTGTATAGTCTAACTTTTTATTAGCTGCAGTAAAATGACGTTTTGTGTGTTGCCGATTTTTGAAGAAAAATAAATAGGGATGTAGCTAAATGAGTGAATCATAAATGAATAATCAGTTTGGTTTTTTTTTTGAGATTTAATATTAAGTTGTAATGTATTTTTTTAACCTATTATTATTACTATACTAGAGGATTGATCTTTTTTAGTGGAAGTATAGGAAGGTACATTCAAAATGAAACAAAAACGTCATAATAATGTTATTTAATTAATCTTTTTCGAAATCGCTGTCGCTTTCGGTCACACTAATAACAAATCTATCTGTCACTTCATCTATAATATGATCGAGGTGGCACATTTTATCTTCCTCTTTAATAGTGTGAGACACACAGTCACTCCACTTAGCCGGTGTCACTTTCTTGATTCCTTCTTGGAATAAAGTTTTCACTTCTTGCATTTTATACGTCTTATTATTGTTTGCGACGTGACTCTTTACCTGCGCCCATACCAACTCAATGGGGTTCAATTCACAGTGATAAGGGGGCAGTCTTAAAAGTGTGATACCTTTTTGTGCAGCCATCTCGTCTACGACATATTTCTCAGTATGATTTTGTTGTTTCACAATATCTATGAGAGTGGCCTTGACCATATTTGGTTCAAACGCAATATTTTTAGTAGTCAACCACTCTTGAATTCGTGCTTTCGTCCACGACATCTTCGGGATTGTTTCGATCTTCCGAGAGTGATAGGGCGCATTGTCCATTACGACTACTGCATTCGGCTTGAGTTTAGGTAGAATACCGCCGAACCAATCCTCGATACACTCCGCGTTCATTTCGTCATGGTAGTCTTCTGTACCTTTCTTTGCTTCAAACATAAGAAGTCCGTCGACCAGGAAGCCTTCTTCTCCGCCTATGTGACTAATTATGAGTCGTTTGCCCTTTCCTGTAGGATTTTTTAATCCCGTAGTCAGGCCGTCTAAAAATGCCTGTCGAGAAGATTTAATACTTCCGTCAATCCAGGTTTTTTTTGTAGTATGACCTGAAAAGAATAAAAAAGAATCATAAGTTTCGACATCAAAACAAAAAGGGAACAAATAGAAGAAACTAAGAGTTGACACGTACCAGCGTTGACCCAGGTCTCGTCTTGATAATATATGTATTTTTCCTCCCTACGATATTGTTTAATTAAGCGCAGGTAGCGCTGGCGCCATGATATGATATCTTGTCTATCAATAAGCACACTCTTGCGTGATCGAGTAGCGAATTCGAAATTAAGATGCTTCATCATTTTTCTCAATGTCTCTTTCGAGAAGTTGGGCAATCCTGGGTCATCGTTTACAACTTGCAGCACCTAAAAATTATTAAAGTTATTACCTAATTGGTTAAGATTACACATGGGATGGGAGAAAACATACATAACGTATAATAAAAAGATGAGTGACGACATGTGTAAACTAACTTTTGCGATGGTGGGTATTTCATTACTATGAAAGAACTGATGTAAAATTCGTCTAACAGCAGTGAATGTGAAATCATCAAGTTTATCTTTAAATGTAAGTTTTGGGCCCGTTTTTTCGGGAGGTTTTGGTGATTCGCTGTCGTTCTCCTTGTGCTCCTTTAAAACGGAATAAACTGAGCGGACGGATATTCCCAAGACTTCAGCCACCTTGTTAACGCATTCGCTTGTTTTTGGAACTTCAATGTTTGATTCTGAAGATTTCACTTCAAACACATATTTGAAAACGTTTTGAACCCAAAGTTTTTCAGTTGCACTTAGAGCTACACGTGGCCTTTTTTTCTTAGGAGATAAAAATGTGTCTCCATCTTGCGATGTGCTCGGCAGAGCATCCATGTCTTCAATGTATCAAACAAAAAAAAACTAACACGATTAACGAAAACAGGTAATGAAAAACAAACACAACGTAACATAAGTTTAACAATAATGATAACAAAAACAACGCGCAGTGGGCAAATCAAAGTTATTCATGCACTCAAAACAGAAGTATGAAGCCGAATGAGCGAATGACAACCGAAACAAAATGGCGGTCAAGCGTCATCGTAGCACCGTAACCAAAAACCAGTACTACCAACTTGAAAGAGCGTTTTCTTGAGTGTTACCTTGTATATGTCTAAAAGGATCAACGTTTATACAGCCTTTTATTTACATTAATATTAAATAGAATTTAGTATGATCATTATGAGTCAGCTATGGAACGATTAGATATTCTGTAAACTTTTGTGAACTGAATCACATCCCTATTGAGATTAGGCTGTCAACATTATTTTACGGAATGACATTTAGAAACGTCATTTTACTGCAGCTAATAAAAAGTTAGACTTTAGGTCACTTTATTCACATACTTAATTAAATATGTTTCTTATTATACTGTTAGTTAAAATGGTAAAAAGTCCTTACTTGGCAACACTGAGCATTAACAAATTATGAAATAAAATTTTGGTGTTATTAACACAAATCGTCGACATATTATAATATATTGAATGATTACCTTTAAGTAATTTTAATACACTTTTTATGTACATAATTACTCTTCATAGATATAATCAAATAATCACACATGCACGATACTATACATATATCTTACTCTGTCGCTTTACACTGTTATGTATACGTCGCTCTCTTATGCTCTGAATCTAAATGTATAGTTCTCTCCCTTTTTCTCACTACGTAGGTAATAACTTTCGTCTCTCTCGCGTAACGAAATAGGCTTAAACGTCCTTGAAATTTCACTCGCCATTCTCGTCTGTATTTCGATTATCGAATCACCGTCTAAGAAGTTTCACTTCAATAATCGGGCATAAGATGGAATTAGCTCAGGTAGAAATAGATAAAGCAGAAGATTTTCTTTCATAACATTCACGGCAATGCAAAATTAGTAAGAATAATTATACCTGCTTGTAGTGACATCTAGTAAAGATATTATTAAACTTAGTGTATTGATTTAAAGTTACCTACTGATTACACAGATGGCGTAGTTCTAGTTTAAGATACCAATTTGACTACGTTGCCAGTGCCATGGATTTAATTCCCACAGAATAATAATAATAATACAGAAATTCTTGTTGAGTCTTGGTATATTTTTTGTCAGTTGACTGAATGTTTGTAAAGTCCCCCATGACGCAAAGATTATTGCCGCATTATTAGTGCATAGTGTTAAATATTATTAGAAAAAGTCTATATTTATAAATACCTACTATTGTTGATTATGTTTTTTTTTAGTGTGCCAGTTGTTATAATTTAAATGTAACTAGCTGACCCAACAGACGTTGTTCTGTTCAAATAAGCGACACCTACCGGGTCCATTGTCAATCTATACCATTCTCGAATCTCCTTGGACATGTACAAAAAATTTCATCAACATCAGATCAACTGTTTAGAAGGAGTTCAGCGACATACACATGTACAGAAGAAATTTATATATAAAGATAAAGCTCAAGCTGTTCATTTGTCGGGCCGACCACTGACCACCACCACCACGACAAGTAACCCTGCTCCGGTGGTCGGTCCAACGACGAAGGCGACGTGGTGTTCGAGTGGGTTGCAGGTGTGCGTGCTTACGCCCCTCTGTCGCCCCGGACGGAATGGTGCGAAGAGTGCGCCGACCGCGACCCATCCCCCAAAAAAAAAACTATTTTCATTTACAAAATACTTATTGTTTTAAACAGTATAAGTATTCGTTCCTTATTTCAGGTGCAGTTCGTCACGGGTCTAACACAATTTGTAGTATCAGTTAGTATGTCTGAATGCCGATTAAGCTATATATTGATTGCTTCTTTCTTATCAAATGGTTTTATGTTCATCTATTTATTTGGAGATTTCTATTTAAAGAATTACTCAAGAAAACCTATGACTGTTTGTAAATAGAAATATCTCTCATCTACAGTAAAATACAAATTTACCAATATGGTATCTTTAACATTTCGAGTTTTAAATTTATTAAAATTGCGGGAAATGTTCAGAAGAAGAAAATTTGTAACTTCTCATTTTTGGAAAAAAAAATGAGACACTGTTTGCATAAAGACATTAGCAACGACAAGTTTGTATTTTTTTACAATTAAATCAACATATAAAATGCATAAATATTAAATAGATGGCCTTGTGGTGGAATGAGCGTTTTGCAAAGACTTATTTTAAGAAGAAACTTAATATTACTTCTTATTAAATAAATATAAGTGGGTCTAGAAATAAACGCCAGTTATATGCATTAATGCGATGTAATGGAATAAAATAAAACATTAAAACAAAATCAAGTGTTTTTACTGAGTAGAACAAAACTTTAAAACCCTGAGAAAAATTACGATCCATTTACAATGGACAAAAAGAATGAAGAATCTAGAAAATTATGTTGTTTTATTTTCTAGGCTGTATATTATAAGTGTTTTAAAACAAATGTTACAATGCATGATAATTATTTTAAACATTAGGTACATTGTGGCTTAGTATACAAACCCCCAAACGGTGTTCCTCAAGATAAAAACATTTATTAACCTCAAGTGTAGGTATATTTAATAAAAAAGGGAGTAGTCGCTCAGAACCCCTGGCAGATGTACAACAGGAACTAATATGGCCAAAAGTATCAATAAAATATTACGTTCTTTTTGAGTTCACTAGATGGCGGTGTACACTCTAAAACAGGTTATGGTTTTGTAACACAAATGTACATATCATAGTATGGCGTTAACGCCACGCTAACGATTAGGTTCACCGTCGCCTGTAGATGTTTCACATCAAAATGTTATGGCAATTTAATAGTTTTTTTTTCAATATCTATAATTTATCTCCATATACAGACCCGTCCGAGTATCAGCGCTGTGGTATCGTGTCTAATGCATCATAAGCTTTCATGGCCATTCACATTTTGGCCTTGCACGTTTTTAATGGAATATATAGCACAAATTTTCATGTGGTGACGTTGTAAGAATTCACTACTCCCTATCATACCCGTGGGTGTCGTAAAAGACGACTAAGGCATTTGATATACAGATAACATCTATGCAAGAGAAGGAAAACTCTAAATATAATCCTATACCAATCCGTCTAACCAACCTAGTATAATAGGACATTTTCGAGAAGATTCTAGCCCAGTACTGGAACGTTGATACGAGACGAGTACACTTTTTTAGATTTATTAATCTCATGAATATTTTCATTAACCAAATTTAGTGCGATGTCGTTTTAGTAATGTTTAGCTTTATCTAAATAAATAAATCTTTATAAAAAAGAGCGTGCTTACAAAATACGCATGTCAGAAGTGATACTTCTTTGATGCTACGTGTTTTTGTTTTGACAATATAAAAAAGATAAAAAAATGATAAAAAATATTTGACGCTACTAGTTGCTAACGCTCGCGCTGGCCTGTAACAGGTATACTACGCGCATGTGTTCGAGTGCCACGCATTCATTCTCGCTCTGTCTCTTTCTATTCCCCCTCTCTAGGAGCGTTGAACGTTTAACGCAACAGTGCTTTCATACCCTCTCCATGATAGCGTGTCTAACGCTATCATGGAGAGGGTATCATGGTTTAACGCAACCTTGTTGGCAGTCGGATTAGAAATTTCACTTCAATATTAAGAATTTTTAAGCATGACGTAAAGCGTTCAATCTTCCTTACGACTAATTAACTAGTTTGCTTTGAAGTACAGAACTCTAAATCAAATCTAATAAATAACACCGGCACACAAAAAAAGTGGAATGTACTTTGGACCGGACCTACCTACCGATATGTTTTTCGACCCGCTGAATCAGAATTTCAAGTCCGTTTGGCCCGGTCACCCTCCAGTTTTGAGTAAAATGCAAAAAACCTCAAAAAAGGCCAAAAATTGCAAAGAACAGGGAGAACGATTCCATCAAGACATAAGTGAAATGGAGACTAGATATCAAGGAAACTGATGGAACGGACACTTAAAAGGGATACACTAAGAGATAATAACAAACGGAAGAAAAATCCAGTGCGTAGATCGTTTGAGAACAAAAGAGTTCGATACCAACGAAGAACAGTTTGAAATTCGAGAAAATCGTTCTCTTTATGCTAGTTATACGTCATTTTTATAGATATTACAATTTTTTTTGTTTTCAATTTCTTAACTTGTATTTTATGCGTAAAAATTTTTTTTTTTTTAAATTTTTTTTTCATATTTTTAATTGCAATTTTCCCGATATTTTTGGTATTTTGAGATTTTTTTAATTTTAATACGTTAACGGGGCAAGAAAACTTCAGATTAAAACTCAGCGGAACAAAATACATAAAAATCATGCTCAACCTGAGTCCAAAAAAATTTTTATTTCGAAAACTTCAATTTTTCCTGATTTATTGCCATTTTTTTGGGTTTTCCGTTTTTTTTTTTGCAAATTTGGACGGCTCACCGGCCTAATTAACTTTTAGATTTAGATTAGTTATTTGAAATACACAAAAAACATACGTGATCCGGGTCCACAAAATTTTTTTCTTTGCTGTGACTGCAATTTTTGGCCTTTTTTGAGGTTTTTTGCATTTTACTCAAAACTGGAGGGTGACCGGGCCAAACGGACTTGAAATTCAGATTCAGCGGGTCGAAAAACATGTCGGTAGGTAGGTCTGGTCCAAAGTACATTCCACTTTTTTTTTGTGTGCCTGTGTAATCTAATCATGGGAACAATCATACATTTTATACAATAGAAGTAGGTAAAGTATAAAGTGCTTTTCACACTGGAGCTGAAATCCGTTGCTTTAAATTGCAAAAATGACACTTTTTAGGGTTTCGTATCCAATGGGTAAAAACGGGACCCTATTATTAAGACTTCGCTGTGTGTCCGTCCCTCTGCCCGTCCATCTGTCTGTCACCAGGCTATATCTCAAGAATCGTGATAGCTAGACAGTTGAATATTTTATAAATTACGTATTTCTATTGCCGCTATAACAACAAATACTAATAACAAAATAAAATAAATATTTAAGGCGGGTTCCTATACAACAAATGCGATTTTTTGCCCTTTTTTGCTCAACTGTACGGCTCAACCCTTCGTGCGCGAGTCCTACTCGCACTTGGCCGATTTTTAATGTTTGTTAGAGAAATGTGCATAAGAATGTTCTTGTTTCTTACTCAATACGGCGGCATGTGTTAAATGTGTTCCAGAAAACTGTTAACTACAATCGCTTTGTGCATAACTTTGCTCGTGTCACGGTATAGTCATTCGCCAATTGCGTATTGACTACTTGGATATTAACTGATACAGTAGAACCAGTTTAATACGATCACGTTTAATACGATTTCTCGCATAATACGCCATTTTGCGTCAGTCCCAGTAACTTGAGACATGTTTTCATACATTTCTTAACGCTTAATACGATCGTTATCCCGTTTAATACGCCAACACGTGCCACTCAAATACACATATTATAATACACCCCTTGCGGTAGCGGCCAGTAACTGACGAAGTGACGACTGTCAAGCGACTCTAAGTGATAATGACTAAGAAGAAGATGAGTCAACTCCGATTTGTCTCACGCCCAGGCATTATCAGCAGTTAATGATTTAAGACGCTATGTAACTTCTTTGAATCAAAGCGAAGACGCACTGCGAAAATCAAATTACGATGAAAACCTTGTAATTGCTAATGCCTCAAAAACTTTTTTGTCAAGCTAAAGTGATATTACTTTAAGTAACGTAATAATAATAAATAACATTTTATTTTAGGTAATTTTTAAATGTTACATTCAATACGTAGGTATTCAAAATAATCTATATCTATACCAATAAATAAAATTGGAGTGTCTGTTTGTAATGTCAAAATAATAGGCTTTTTTCATGCTCACACGGTTATTTGCACGACACCTATGCCTAAAAAATATTAGGACAGATACAGATTAAAAAATTTTTGTCTGTCTATCTGTCTGTCCGTCTGTCTGTCTGTTTGTTCCGGGTAATCTTCAAAACGGCTGAACCGATTTTAAAAATTCTTTCACCAATGGAAAGCTATAATATCAGGGAGTAAACTAGGCTATATTTTATCCCGCTATTCCCACAGGAACGGGCACTACGCGGGTAAAACGACTAAAACCGAAGCGAGGCGAGGGCGTGTTGCTAGTAATAGAATATAATAAATAATGGCACCTTTTTTGCCTTGCCCGCATAATATGCTTGCCCGCCTAAGACATGTTTTTGGTCGGGTCGCTGTGAAATTGTCTTAAACGGGTTTTCCTGTATTTATCAAAAAATTAATACGTGGTGTTCAAGTTAAGTCATCATCATCTTGCTCTTATCCCAATTACTTGGGGTCGACGCAACATCATCTGTTTTGACATATTGCAAAAAGTTTCGGCAATGACTTTTATGACCGGCCGCCTGTCTGACGTCAACCCTCCTTGGGAATGTAATCGTTGACCCAAATGGTACCAGATGGAGTTGGTCCGGGTCAATCTAGGGCTCTTAGTCGTCTTTTACGACACCCACGAGCAAAGCAAGGGTTGGTAGTATTCGAAGCCGCTACCACACAGCAAGTTCGAGTTAAGTCATGGTATAATTTGTTTCCGTTAATTATAAGGTTGTTCCATGTGGTGACGGATTAAGAATACAATTCACCACACCCTATATTACCCGTGGATGTCGTAAAAAACAACTTAGGGATATAATATGCACATATCATCTGTGCAAGTGAAGGAAAACTCGAAATAAAACCCTATACCAACATGTCTGTCTAGCATGGTATAGTAGGTCAAATTCACTCCCATTAAGGAGCAGGCCCGAGCTCCATAGTGGAACGTATGTGGGCTGCGATGATATGTTTGTAAAGTCGCCCTTAATACAAAGTTTATTTCCTCAATAGAGCAGAGCTTCTTTAAAAAAAATACTACTTTTATTAACATTAAAATTGCGTTGATGCGATCGAACCTTAATGTAAATTACTGATATAAGTTGAAGAGTGTGTTTGTACGTTCAGACCTCATATAATTGGATTAAAACAGTTTTATTTCTTAAGAAACATTATTTATCAAGAATACAATAGTAGCAAAGGGTCTATAAATGTAACGAATACGAAAAAAATTTGGTAGCAATTTGATATCGCGCCTCAACTGTTCTGCGCAATCGCTGATGTAAGGCAACTACTGAGACAACAAAAACAGTGATTGATGTATTATGAATGTTATTAATGTTTTCAACATTGATATTATTATTGATACCACGGGATAATTTATTTTTGACATGACAACGTCTAATAAATCGACGAACGCTGGCTGCATGCACGAAAAAGTGTTCCGTTACGCTCATTATCCCGTTACGCTCATTGTTTTATTATTAAGGAGTATGCGATTCAGCTGTACTAACGCGCGCCATCTATCGATGCGAAAGGATTTCAAATATGTTCATTTAGTAGAATGCGATTCAGCTAAACTGAACAGCGCCATCTATCGAGACTTACGGTAATTGCCGACCAAAGTATGCAGTCATTTCATCAATGTTTTGTTATGACGTTGTCACGTTAAACTATCGTCCGTAAACCGACTTTACAGACAACCATGTTTTTGTTTTTTTTTTTGTTTTTAGTATTGCGAACGGTGGCAAACAAGCAACCAATATACCTAATAATTTCTGATGTTTACGCGAGTGTTACACATTTTAAATAAAACTACTTTACGGATTTAGTCTTTATAGTCTGAGTCCGCCCGTGACCATGAACGCTGTAAAGTGTTCGGAACGTCAGGTAATCAAAAATCAAATACAAACGCGATAAAATCCGTAGTTTTATTTAAAACCAATATAGGTACCTGATAAGGTAAGTGTTGCTGCCGCTCATGGACCTTTGCTAGGCCGCTGTGTACCGTGAAGAAAGTGAAGGGAGTGTGAATTTAGGTTCGGTGAAACTAAAGTCATCACCAAAACACACCACACGAAAACACTCAGAAACTTGGGCTTCCGGCTCTCTCGCTCACCGAATGAAGCTCAATAAATAAATTGCTACTACTCAGACATGGATTTTCTGTGAGAGTGTGGTACTACCCCGGACGGACCGGCCCGCGGCTGTGGACAGACAACTATGAACAGTGTGGTCGTATCACTAAAGAAAACTGTTCAAACAAAATCATCATCATCATCATAATTGCAGCCCACATACGTCCCACTGTTGGGCTCGGGCCTCCTCCAGAATGGGAAAGAATTTGGCCTAATATACCATGCTGGTCAGACATGTTGATATAGGGTTTTGTATCGAGTTTTCCTTTTCTTGCGCAGATGTTATGTGCATTTTATATCCCATAGTCGTCTTGTATGACATCCACGGGCAAGATAGGGAGTGGTGAATAGTATTCTTACTCCGTCACCACACGGAGACAAAATCATATTATCATCATATCAGCCCCCTTTCCGTGTGGCGACGGAGTAAGAATACAATTCACCACTCCCTATCTTGCCCGTGGATGTCATAAAAGATAACTAAGGAATATAATATGCACATAACATCTGTGAAAGAGAAGGAAAACTTTAAATGAAACCCTATACCAACATGTCTGACCAGCGTAGTATAGTAGGTCAAATTCCCTCCCATTGTGGAAGAGGCCCGTGTTCAACAGTGGGACCTATGGAGCTGCCATGATGATGATGATGATCAGCCCCCTATTAGGCTCGGGCCTCATCCACCAGGTATTTGACTTATTATACACGCTGATCAGCCGTATTGGTATAGTTTTATTTCGAATTTTATTTCTCTTGCATAGGTATTATTTACATGCATTACTTAGTTAACTTTTACGACATCTACGGGTAAGATAGGGGTTGGTGAGGGGTATTCTGTGACCACAAAGTTAGTTATTCAATAGTGGTAGGACCACACTGTCGACAGTTATCTGTTTACCGCCGCGGGCCGGGCCGTCCGGGGTAGTACCACGCTCTCGCAGAAAATCGACGTCTGAGCAGTAGCAATTTGTTACTGCGTTTCGTTTGGTGAGCGAGAGAGACGGCAGCCCAACTTTCTGAGGGTGTTTGCGTGTTGAGGGTTTTGGTGGTGTTTTTGGTATCACCGAGCCTAAATGCATGCATTCACACTCCCTTCACCTTCTTCGCGGTAAGCAGCGGCCTTGTAAAAGTCCATGAGCGGCAGCAACACTTACCATGAGGTGTACTATCTGCTCGTTTGCCACTGCTTGCAATAAAAAAAAACACTGAGATAGTAAATCAAATCGAACCAAATATTTTAAGGGAAGGTAAACCTTTAAGGGACTTATGCAATATAAGTCCCTTAAAGGCACTTGTATATTATCAAATTTACACATCGTTTGAAACAAACCAATAATCAGTCACCGGATTCGAGCGGTATAAGTTCATTTCCCAGTTCGTTCATGTGTTATTCAGACATGGAGGTATTATGGAAATAACACTAGATTAACGTCCAGTACACTAAATCTTTATTAACAAACTGAACTTTGATTTTCAAATTACGAAAGAAACATTATTTTCGGACTAAAGGCGGAAACACATTGTTAAAACGCGACGTGATGCAACGTGTTGACAAACGCTATGCACCGTGCACACTACCAATACGCGACACCACGATATACGAGCAATGTCTGAATAGTTAGCTAACAGCAGTGGAAATGTATGGTTATGTACTTAAATTTAATCTCACGGAAGGAGGCAGCGGATCGTGTGCAAGTAGAGCTGCTATTCGGCGACACGTTCCGCCGCCGGCGACTCGGGCGGTGCAGGCGCGAGTATCTGCGCCTAATGCCGCCCTAGCCGAGGCCGCGGGTGATCGGACCGGGGAATTATCCGTCACCCGCAGTAAGGCTAACCGCGCGACGGCGACCGACGTCCCAGGACATTGAGAGGTAAGGTTACCCGAAAAGGTATTCCGTCGGGCCGACCACTGACGACAAGTCACATCTGCTCCGGTGGTCGGTCCAACAACGAGGTGACGTTCCCCCGCGCCGTCCTTTCATCGCCCCGGATGGACTGGACCGCGCGTGCGCTTACCATAGCCCACCCATAAAAAAAGTACTTAAATTTTATAAATAACGAGTCAGATGAAGACTTTCAAGAAGATTTGATTTCATTTTATCAACTCAATTAACTTTTCGTCGGTCATTTCAAATGCTAAACGCTAAATAAATACAAAAAATAATATTAAATTGGCATAAATTGCGTTTGAAAGTTTGAAGAATCGGGATTGGGTCAAAGAATACATATATGCTCTGTGACAGTTCTCGAACGACTGCGTGGCGTTAGGTGTTGTCTAGAAACATACCGCGCGCTACATGTCGGCTGGCGTGTTTACCGCCACCATGGACAACATACCAACCTGGCACGTCTGTATCGGGTGGCGTGTGCGCGCATGGCGTCGCGTCGGATGTTAATAGTGTGATTCTGGTCTATAGAAAACAATACATTTGATTCGACTCAACACGCATCGCATTTTATCGGGTCGCGTTTTAAAAATGTGTTTCCGCCTTAACAGAATAATCACATGTAATGTAGAGAAGTTGGTTATAACCGACCTCTACGACTGTTGACCGAATAATGAATTGTAAGAATGTCAAATACCGTTCAAGTTGACTAACGGTCAGTGATTATTTGCAAACTATCCTCTATCGTGTCACAACCAAACACACTCAAGCAAAATTCAAAATGAATAAACTAAACGGATTTTTTTTTGGGGTGGGTTGCGGTCAGAACGCTCCACGCACCACTCCGTCCGGGGCGACAGAGGGGCGTACAGCACGCAACACCCGCAACTCACCCGAACACCACGTCGCCTTCGTCGTTGGGCCGACCACCGAAGCAGGGTTAATCGTCATCAGTGGTCGGCCCGACGGAATACCCCCTACGTGGGGTACCCTCCCGCCCTCGGGGAGGACGTCGGTCTTTCCTCACGCGGTCGGCCTCTCGGCGGGTGACGGACTAATTCCCTGGTCACGTCACCCGCGGCATCGGCTAGGGCGGCATGAGGCGCAGGTATTCGCGCCTACGCCGCCCCAGTCGCCGGCTGCGGATCGCCTCATCGAGGCTGCGCTCCTCGCGCAGGCGATCCGCCGCCTCAAACTAAACGGATAACAAAAACGAATAATAAAAAAACGAAAATATGTTTGAACCAGTGTGTCTACTCTTGAATCTCGATTCTAATCCTAAATCCAATCGCAGCTCGAATTTGAGCAATTTCGTAATCTTGAAAGCGCTAAAGACTAGTGCACAATTGGAATCAAATTCGGTGGATTTTTTTTAAACTAAATGAATTCGACTCTCGTCGATTAAGTCACATATTTGTTACTCCCGTGATTTAAACGTAGATTAAAATCGTTAATTTTGCACAATTTCAAGAAAGCGTCTTTGCGGTGGTCGAGTACGGTAACGTTGTAATAAAATACAGCACATTTGGTGAAAATAACAACGGCAAATGCGAAGAATTCATTCTCGATTTTGATTAGGAGTAGCAAATATAAGTTTGGTGAGATTGAAATTGAATCGGCTTTGAAATTAGAACTGATTTCAAGAGTACACAGTACAGGTCCCAGCACCTGATCACAAGTAAACTACTAGAGTAGCCATAACTCTAACCCCTTGAACACATTCCATGGAAAGGAGGCTTTTAATTATCATTAATCAAAGAAAATAAATACATATCTTTAATTACCTGGGTACATAATCTTAACCAAGCGAAGTAGCTGTAACAGCTAGTGCTCAGTGATTAAGATAAAATTATGGTTTTTTTTGCATTATATTCATGGCTACAATACAATTATAAATATTTGATAAACATCTCTTAAAGTATAAAACAATTAAATTTAATATGGCTTTGTTTCGGTATATAAATTTACATAGCCGGACGAAGTTGAAGTGTTTCAAGAGAGATATTAAATTAAATTAAAGAAAAATAAGAAAAATAATAATTAAAAATAATTTTATATCAATATTCTCAATGCCAAAAAATACAGACAGTAAGTTTTATTATTATTAATATTATTACTGTTTATATACGTCCCACTGTTGGGCTCGGGCCTCCCCCACAGTAGGAAGGAAAAGGACCTATTGTATCACGGTGGTCAGACGAGTTGCTAAATAGTTTTATTTCGAGTTTTCTTTCTCTTGTATAAATATTATGTACATATTATATCCCTCAGTTAGTCCGGTCAATCTAGACCGAAAAATGAGAGTCATCATCATCATCTTGCTCTTATCCCAATTACTTGGGGTCGACGCAATATGTCATCTGTTTTGACATATTGCAAAAAGTTTCGGCAATGACTTTTATGACCGGCCGTCAACCTGCCTGCCTGACGTCAACCCTCCTTGGGAATGTAATCGTTGACCCAAATGGTACCAGATGAGTTGGTCCGGGTCAATCTAGGGCTCTTAGTCGTCTTTTACGACACCCACGAGCAAAGCAAGGGTTGGTAGTATTCGAAGCCGCTACCACACAGCACAGACCGAAAAATGAGAGTGAAGGTACATAAAATCCCAACAAGCTGAAAATCAGTAAAATTGTTCAAAACATAATTATAAATAATATTTAAAAGTTCCCCATCATTCCCGTGTATGGAAAATTTTTAGTGAAGGTCAAAGGTCAAGAAAATGAGTTATTCGCGATTTACAGCAAAATGGTAAGTTTTATCATAAAAGTATCTTAGATAAAAATTGTAGAGCATAAAATTATCTATAAAAAATGTATCAATACTTTTTTTCCTACGAGCTACCGTTTCTGAGATATAACGATTCAAAAAGTTATAAAAGTTGTTATCGCCATAATATGCATGAGTACGCCACGTATATACATCTCTAGAGTTGTTATATATTATATATATATATTATATTATATCCTATTTGTATCCGGCGCGTTAGGTCTCGATACTCTCGCATTAAGACGTAAGTGTGCTATATTATCACATTATTACTTATTATTTAATAATAAAATTGAAAATTTATATATATTATCGCATTGTTCGCTATTACCATCAAACCAATATACACGGCTTCGTTCACGTCCCCTGTTCGCTCTACCACAGGTGCGCACGTGCACTGCACAATATGCACCTACTAGTCAGGCTATTGCGTTGCTAAACTCACTGATTACTCACTATCCGCAAGTTGATATATTTTTCACCAAATTCGATCTATTATTAAAATTTTGTTTGTATTTTATATCTTTTAATTTTACTTTTAAATTATAAAAGTGTAATGGCTCTCTACACGTTTTGGGAGACTGTAAGTGTAGTAAGTAGTTGAATGATTAATAAATAAATATATGTTGAAATACTTTTCTATTGGTCATTGTAACTTATACTTAAAATATATAAGTTATAACTATAAGAATATCAAGTAAAATGAAACCCAGTCCCATAATTTTTAAGCCAGTGTAACTTCGAGACATCTGTCTCTTGTTTTATTGTGAGAAGCAGGAGAAGAAGAAGAAGAACAAAAAGAAGATCAAGAAGAAGAACAAGAAGAATTTGAAACTTACGATTCAGGCGAATGAACTTCACCACTTTTTTTAATTTACATCGCTTTTATCTTTTCCAATCTTTGAAAATTTTCTTTATTTTGCAATAGTTTCACATTAACCCTTATGCGAGTGACAAATAAAACACCTTCATAAGAGTGACGAGGTACCCGGGTACCTTCATACAGTTTATCCGTTTGTTTGTATTGTATGAGATTTATATTCTTTTCGTATGGTGACAGAGTAATAATACAATTCACCACACCCCTCTCTTGCCCATGGGTGTCGTAAAGGACGACTAAGGAATATAATATGAGGTACCCGGGTACCTTCATACAGTTTATATGTTTGTTTGTATTGCAGGAGCTTATTTATATTTTTTCTTGTGGTGACGGAGTAAGAATACAGTTCGCCACACCCACAATTGTCCGTGGGTATTGTAAGAGACGATTAAGAGACAAATATGAATTTAATATCTATGCAAGAAAAGAAAAACTCGAAACATAACCATATACCAATACACGTCGGTCGCCGCCTTCTGTGAGGCCGTTATCTCACGGAAGGAGGCGGCGGATCGTGTGCGAGTAGAGCTCCTATTCGGCGACATGTTCCGCCGCCGGCGACTCGGGCGGCGCAGGCGCGAGTATCTGCCCTAATGCCGCCCTAGCCGAGGCCGCGGGTGATCGTACCGGGGAATTGTCCGTCACCCGCAGAGAGGCTGACCGCGCGACGGCGATCAACGTCCCAGGACGTCGAGAGGTAAGGTTACCCGAAAGGGTATTCCGTTGGGCCGACCACTGACGACAAGTCACATCTGCTCCAGTGGTCGGCCCAACAACGAAGTGACGTGGGTACGGGTGGGTTATGGGCCCGCGCGCCGTCCTTTCATCGCCCCGGACGCACTGGACCGCGTGTGCGCTTACCATGGCCCACCCATAAAAAAAAAAAAAAAAAAAAACCAAACCACGTGACCTATGTGATATAGTAGGTCAATTTCCCATAATAGAAGAGGACCGAGCTCAACAGTGGAACGTGTATGGACTGAGATGATGATTTATATTTTGTGACTTTATAATTATTTCATTGACACAAAGAGGTACCCGGGTACCTTGTAACTTTTTTGTGAGTTTAAAATATGTTTTGGTTTTCACAAAACATTGTGAATAGTTGACTGCGTCAAAACATAAGAAAATATATAACTTATAAATAGTTATGCTCTTAACTCAGAAAATCACAGCTACCTGCAGGGCATAAAACATACTCTTTTTAAATTTGAAAATGCTAAAGGTAAGGGTACCTCGTCACTCACATAAGGGTTAAACAGGATCACAACTGACCCGTGGAGTAGGCCTACTAGGGCAACCACGTTAAAAAAAACGCGCTAAGTACACTACCTCATAGGTGGCGTGGAAACGTGTGCATATTATGACGATAACAACTTTTATAACTTTTTGAATCGTTATATCTCAGAAACGGTGGCTCGTAGGAAAAAAAGTATTGATACATTTTTTATGGATAATTTTATGATCTATAATTTTTGTTTTAGGTACTTTTATGATAAAACTTACCGTTTTGCTGAAAATTGCGAAAAGCTCATTTTCTTGACCTTTGACGTTCAATAAAAAATAATCCATACACGGGAATGATGGGGAACTTTTAAATATTATTTATAATTATGTTTTGAACAATTTTACTGATTTTCAGCTTGTTGGGATTTTATGCACCTTCGAATGTCTAAATTGACCGGACTAAGTCGTCTTTCCCGTGGGTGTCGCCCACGGATAAGAAAAGGGGTGGGAAATTGTATTTTTAATACATCATCATCATCTATTTATTTTTCTAAAATACAGCATATGCCAACACGTTTAAACAGCGTGGTAAAGTAGGTCAATTTGCCTCCCGAAGCGGAGAAGGCCCGAACCCAACAGTGGGACGTGTATGGGCTGAAATGATGATAATTTTACTATATCTATATCTTCTCAAATGTTGGTCTCGCTCATCATAGTGATCTTGCTTTTATTGAAATTACTTTAGGTTGATTCAATAACAACCCTAATTTTGTATGGGTTAAAGCTGCGGTCAGCTCATGGGGTGTTGAACTGTTTTCGTACTCTGTCACCATACTGAAAATTATGTATACTATTTTCTCTTCTATTTATCACGTAAAACTATAACTACTATAAGTTATGGTGGAATTTTAGTGTCGTAAAATGAGAATTACTATTATTGTATACTGATCACAATAGCAGTCTACTAATCTGCCGTACGGGTAATGAATGTTATCTGATCCAATGATTTTATTTTGTAGGAAAAAGATTACTTTGGAGTATGGTCGAAAAGTAATGTTTTAAATTTTCAAATATATAAAAATATTAAATTGGTATAAATAAAAAATATTAAATTCTTTTTATATTTAAATAATATCATTTTTTTTACCAAAAAAATAAATAGTAATTTTAATCTTTGTGTATTTTATTTAATTTTAATTTAAAATTTGCCGTATGGTGCCGGTAAGTGGTAGGAATATAAATCACCATCCTGTTTCTGCCCCTAGCTGTCATAAAATACTAATAAGGGATATAATATGCGTACATTTATGCAAGAGATAAAGAAAATCGAAATCAAACTCTATACCAACACATGTAACCAGCGTAGATCAACTTCCCTCCCACGGTGGAGGAAGCCAGTGCTCAGTAGTGGGGTGAATTTAAGCTGAGAAAATATAATAATGTTAAACCATTGCTAAAGATAAAAATGACTATGAGACTTGTTCAGTCATTTTCTCATAAGGTAGTGTTAGACTAATTTTCAATTCGGTATTAGTTTTTTTTTTTATTTTCGCCACAATATTAGTGCCATTTTTTTTAAGGTGGGCTACGGTCAGCACACCCGCCGCCCAGCTCCGTCAAGGGTGACAGGGTGGTGCACGGTCCCGTAAATCACCCTATAACACGTCGCCTTCGTCTTTGGGCCGACCACCGGTGCAGAGTTCCTGGATTTCAGTGATCATCCCGACGGAATATCCCGAGGGAGTACCTCTCCCATCTACGTCCTCTTCCTGTGACGCCGATCATTGTCGCGATGCTAGCCTCTCCGCGGGTGCCGGATTAAATCCCCGGGCCGGTCACTCGCAGCTTCTGCTAGGGCGGCATTAGGCGCAGGTGGTACTCGCGCCTGCGCCGCCCTAGTCGCCGGCGGAGGACCGTATCCGCGTGGAGACGTTCGTCACGCATACGGTCGCAATTAGTGTCACTTAGGAATTTTCTATCCTTAGTAATATATTTTTCTTTCAGTGGAATTTGTCAATACTTGGTTTCTAATGAATATACCAGCGCTCCCTGTATTTTTATTGCCAACATATTTATTATTTGTATTAAAAATTGGACCTAATTACATGAGGAATAAGAAACCTTATCAATTAAAAAATGTCATCACAGCTTATAACATCATGCAAGTGTTTTTTTCTCTATACTTAGTATACGTGGTAAGTAAAAATAATTTTATTCTATCATTTATTCATAACAAAGTAAACATCAGTGTGAATCAATTTGTCCTACTTCTCAAATATAAGATAGACCTTTATCTCTTTGTTATATTCTTCTTATTTTATTGTTTGTGTTGTGTGTATATATGTGTTGTGCATTTGCGTGTGTGTGTGTGTGTGTGTATATGTGTGTGCGTTTGCATGTGCGTGCCGTTTGCGTGTTGCTGTTCGTGTACGTTTCCGTGTACGTGGGCTTGTGCATCAACACACTTAAATAATTAAATTAATTAGTCATCATCATCTTGCTCTTATCCCAATTATTTGGGGTCGACGCAATATGTCATCTGTTTTGTGATATTGCAAAAAGTTTCGGCAATGACTTTTATGACCGGCCGCCTGCCTGACGTCAACCCTCCTTATTTAGCATTTGAGGTAAGTTTGGTCTAAAATTTGTTATAAAGAGGTAAAGAAATAGTTTTAATCACCTCAACATTTTTGCATTCAGCAACTAGAATCTTCAACAATAGTGACGAGCAGCACTGTTTACATTATTTTCCATCAAACGACTTCAAATTGTTTTACATGAAAACGTGTCGAAACCTGTCACGACTGAATCAGACAACTATATGATTAAGGGTCATATAGAGGTATTTACACTTTTTTGATAGTTGAGAATTCGATAAGTATAAAGAGGTTGTTCGTAAAAAAATCGTAATGTAAAGGTATTATTTACACTGGCTCTTATGGCCAATTTAAGGGGACTACGAAAAATTTGTTAAATTGAGGAAGTCGTTAAATTAATTTATATTTTCGTTATATAAGGTTGCACTGTATTAAGTGATGTAATTATATAACTTAAATATAATAAATATAATAAATATTTATTAATTAATTGTACATTTAAATGATACATTAATTTATAAAAAAGCGAAAGCTAGCAGGATTAGCTATTATTACCTGCCTTCGTTTTTATTGTGTAATCACATTTTGTATGAATAAATTTATTTTTAATTAATATTTTGTTAATTAGATATTCGTTTTTAGTAGTTAAGGGCTATAAGTGTCATAAACAAGCAAACACATATCGTATTTATCATATTAGTTGGTATTTGTATTATAACAATGCACCATTCGTATCACATTTCAGTGTGGAAGAATGATTATCAGTCATGGTTTGATATCTACAACTTGTGGAATGGAAACTAAAAACAGCAGGGAAGGTGTAAGTAATTTACGACTTCTAGATGTCCTTATTGATATAATTAAACACACGTAGTTTTATGTGTTTACGTTAAAAAGGTTTTCAGTTATAGAAGGGTCAAAAGTGGCACCAAGTGGTTCGTGTAATATTACACTCGGCGCTGGCTAGCCAGTTCCTTTGCTTAAACTTTGCTTGAAACGCTGCCGCGTGTCTAGATATAAAATGGAGACTTCAATTAAAAAAAAAATGACTGAAATAATCCTGAAAATTAAGTTCTAATATAAAAACCAATGTCACCATGAGATTCCTAATTAAAAATTTCTTGTTTTTTCATATTTCGATTAAATCATCTCTATCCGAGATCTTTAGAGGTTTCTACACTTTTTTCTCATCCTGTAGGAGATCTGTTTCCTCATCCACTCCACTAAAGGTAAGGCAGTATTACCTGCCTGATAAATATTATTCCATATGATGACGGGTAAGAATATACTGCACCTCCCCCTACCTCGCTAATGACTGTCGCAAAAGACGATTAAGCGATATGACATGAAAATAATATTTAACATCTAAGCATGAAATGGAAAATGCCAAATAAAATTCTATGCCAACACGTTTGACCAGGATAGTACAGCTGGAGATATACAATTCACCACTCCCTATCTTACTTGTGGGTAAAAGACAATTAAGGGATATAATATGCACATAACATCTGTGCAAGAGAAAAAAAACATCTCTGACCAGCATGGTCAAATTCCCTCCCATTGTAGAGGAGGCCCGAGCCCAACATGGGGACGTATGTGGGCTGTGATGATGATGATGATTACGGATTTTATCACCTTTCTATTTTATTTTTGATTTCCATACGTATCGAATTCTTTACAGCGTTCATGGTTCCGCCCGTGACCATGAACACTGTAGTTTTATTACATTACACATTGTAATGCGTAATACTCGCGTAAACCACTAAATATGTGATTATTTCAGGTCGCACTAGGAATGTATTACTACTTACTGGCTAAAATAACAGAGCTTCTAGACACAGTCTTTTTTGTACTCAGAAAGAAAGATCGACAGATAACCTTCCTCCATGTCTACCATCACGCTCTAATGGTAGTGGTTTATTGGACAACACTGAAATATGAACCTACAGTTCATGTGTTATTCTTGGCGTCTTTAAATTCCTTTGTTCATGTGATAATGTACGCGTATTATGGGCTCTCATCATTCCCGCAGCTAGCAAAATATTTATGGTGGAAGAAATATATTACTACATTACAATTAGTGAGTATAACTTTTATATTTGTATAGTTAAATATATATATATTTATCTATGATATGGAATTAGCACGTTGAGATAGTAATGGGCAGGCCACATCGCTCGTCGAACCGACAATCGTTGGGGAAGAAAGTTCTCGAGTGGCGACCACGAATCGGACGATGCAGCGTAGGATGACCTCTAACTAGTTGGACTGATAACCTTTCAAAGTTACAGGGAATCGTTGGATGCATGTGCTACAGGACCGTTCCGAGTGGCATTCTCGTGGGGAGGCCTATGCTCAGCAGTAGACGTCTGTAGGCTGATGGATGGATGATGTGGTGGCTACAAATATTACTACCAATACGCCGCCTGTGTAAATACATAATAGTCATAAAATACAAACAAGATTTTTACTTCCATATGTTGCCGTCTGGTCAACAATTACATTATCAAGGAGGATTGACGTCAGACGGGCTGTCAGTCAAAAATATTCACCAAAATGTTTGAAATACATGCGTTGGCAGAAGAAAGCATATTGGGTGGACCCTAAGAAATGGAGATGAAAGCAGAACGATGATGATGATGAAGATGCATCTATACTTCGAAAGATAACAGAATAAGAATTCAATTGAAAGGGTAACCCGTTACTTGTCTATAGGAGGAGAATAAATCTTCTAACTGTCTCACTGGGAAACTAATAACTCTTGTAACCTCTAATCCCACCACACATTCCCACCACTGTAACTCCTGTAAGCCAGGATTCATAATGGTCATCGCATTAGACACCTAGGTTTGACCCACAGAAACGCCCGAGAAACGCTTTCAATTGTCTTGGAACCCGCAAAACATTTAAAAATTATAAAAGAAAATTTAAAAAAATATTCTAAAATTAGAAAAGAAAAACAGGAGGAGTTGGAAAGACTCCACTTCTCTCCTATGCAAAGCGGGAGACATTAAGCAAAGTAGGGGCTAATAAGGCAGTAAATATGAGGACGTTCAACTACGTAAAGCACAGCAGTACAGAACCACAGATTGAACAGAGCTTAATTGCTAACTTATTTGCCTAACGTAGCATTATGGTATTATTGAAAGAAAATTAATGCAATAATAACAATAGCCTCCAGTCTCGAACCATTGGATGTAAGTGGCATAGAACCGTTTTCAGTGGTGAAATCTATAGGCTGATAAATGGATAGATCCATCCCGTGTGCTTTAAATAAAAATACACTGTGTCACCACGCTGTCATTCGCGAGGAAGATTCTAAAAGAAGACTAAGGGACTTATATAAATTACAACATTGCAAGAGAACTGTTAATAAAATATTACAGCAATACGTCTAAAGGCGTATGGCAGGTCATTTTCTTCTTATTGGAAAAGTCTATAGCTCAGTAATGGGCCGTGTATCAGTTAAGATGATGACAATGATATATCTATATTTATATACTAGCAACCCGCCGTCGCTTCGCTTCAGTTTCAGTTCCCGCGGGAATATTAGGATAATATATAGCCTATGTTACTCCCTGATATTATAGCTTTCCATCGGTGAAAAAATTTTTGAAATCTGTTAGGTGGTTCAAGCGTGAAAGCGTAACAAACATACTTTCGCATTCATAATATTAGTAAGGATTTCTTGTGTACATGTGTATGTAGTGGAACCCCTCCTAAACGGCTGGACCGATGTTGATCAGATTTTTTGTGTGGTTTTGAGAATAGGTGGCGATTTAAAGGAGAATTCCTTTTATTTTATTTGAATAGAAAAACGTCTGTTGGGTCAGCTAGTTCTATATATATTATTATCGTCCTTTGAGGATGTCTGCATTCAATGACACACATTTTAATATAATCCTTTATTACAAATTTCAGGTGCAGTTTGTCGCAATTATGACGCATTTTGCTCTCACAATATTTATTTCTGATTGCAAGCCATCTAATGTTTTAAGTGCAACTGTATTAGGTAACTGTCTATTGTTCATCTATCTATTTGGAATGTTTTACGTAAATAACTATATTAAGAGAAACTCCAAAGTTATTTCTAAAGGCGAAAATGATCATATTACACAAAACGCAAATGATAAGCGGCAAGCAGTTGTAATAATGGTAAGAAATAAACACCTGTAGATTTCGAGCTGATATGAAATTTATATATATTATTTTTCAATTTTCTCTTCTAATATTAAATTAATATAATTGTTTAATAAACTGTTTTATTATTTTCCCTCTAATGAAGAACTCTAAGTAAAAAATTAAACACTATGTGAAGTTTTTTTTTTGCAATGTGGGTTACGCTCGGCGCTCTCCTCGCCCGGCTCCGTCCGTGGCGACAGAGAAGCGTGAGCACGCACACCCATGACTCAACCGTATAGCAAGTCGCCTTCGTCGTTGGGCTGACCACCGGTGCAGAGTTCCTTGACTTCAATGGTCGATCCGACGGAATACCCCGAGGGATTACGGAATACCCCTTTCCCGTCGACGTTCCCTACCGGGACGCCGATTGCCGTCGCGAGGCTAACCTCTCCACGTGTGCCCGGACTAAATCCCCGATCCGGTCACCCGCAACTTCTGCTAGGGCGGCATCAGGCGTAAGTGAAGTACTCTAAGCTTTCCATAAAAAAAATTAAAACTTATACTATATAACGACATCTGTTTATGATTTATTTATATACTACAGCGTAATCTTAAGTAAATTTCACATAGGTAAATATTGACTTTAAAAAATACAGTTTAAAATTACACTTTAATACGTCACCTCACCTGTAGATAATTTTTGCTATTTAATAGTTGTACTTTACTTTGTACTTTCCGAGTGGTGACGGAGTAAGAGTACAATTCACCACTCCCTATCTTGCCCGTGGATGTCGTAAATGACGACTAAGGGATATAATATCCACATAACATCTGTGCAAGAGAAAGAAAGTCCGAAATGAAACCCTATACCAATATGTCTGTCCAGCATGGTATAGTAGATCAAATTCCCTCCTATTGTGGAGGAGGCCCGAGCCCTACAGTGGGACGTATGTGGGCTGCGATGATGATGATGATGATTAATTGTACTGTATTTTAAAAATTTTAAATAAAAATCATTTTTAAATATATATAAAATGTATTATGAAATTCTTTTTTTTATAATCATTAATGGCGCCATCTGTTGGACAATCCTACTAAATATTATAATTTTCACAAAAACTTACGTAGTAACTGAACTTATAGTAAAGAAAAACAAATATCATAACGCTTTTTTTATTTTGGGGATGGATTACGGTCGGCGTACTCCTCGCTCCACTCCGTCCGGGGCGACAGAGGGGCGTAAGTACGCACACCCGTAATCCATCCGTGACACGTCGCCTTCATCGTTGGGCCGACCACCGGCGTAGGGTGACTTGTCATCAGTGGTCGACCGGACGGAATACCCCCTGAGGAGTACCCTCTCCTCAACCGACGTCTTCCCCTCGGGGAGGTCTATCATCGCGGTCAGCCTCTCGGCGGGTGAGGGACTAAATCCCTGGTCCGATCACCCGCAGCCTCTGCTAGGGCGGCATCTGACGCTAAATTTTATAACGTTAAGAAGTATTTACATCCATCCTCTAGTATGTAACTATAATAAATTTGATATGTACCAACCTTTTTTTTTTTTTTGAAAACCATGGTCTGGATACACCGCGTCCAATGCGCCCGGGCTAACGGTTAGATGGCATGCGACCCCATAACCTACCGTATCCCCTCCCCGAGGCCATTAGGCCGAACACTGGTACCGATTCCTTGACTTCCGTGGCCGGCTCGGCGGGTTACCCTTTCTTTTGTCCTTCCATCCATTCTATTGTCCTTCCATCACCGCTGCAATTAATGAATGATTTAATGATTTACGACAGGCATAAAATATAAAAACAAATATAAAAGAATAATTTAAAAAAAAAGTGTTTTTACAAACCGGTTTCAAGTCAGCATAATGCTAGCCGCAAATAACCAGCGCTTACACTACTCAACAAATATGAAGGAAAAATTTTCGACTGATGTGGTAAGAGGTCTGTGACGATATTTGAGGCGTCCTGATTACGAGTTTGAGTTTAAAAATTTCCCATCACGTACAGATTTTGTGTTACAGAGTACCTACCTGTCTTTTTTTTATAATTTTTAGCCGAAATTTTCGTATAATTTATACGAAATAGATCCCTCATAAGGAACCAACAGTAATTTCCCATCATTGCCGGATCCTATTTGCCTTGATATCTCCATTGCTCCATTATTAGGATGTCCTAGTGGAACTTTTCTTCTTGCTCATCGCTAACCGCACACAAATTTTCGAGATAGAAGTTTAAATATGAGTGAAGGAAGTGAATTTTAAGGGATTTGCGACAGCCCATTTTGCAATAGTGCTCGAGTAATTCTTTTACAAGTATTTCGTAAGTTTCTATTTTCTGTTTCCTAAAAACGAATTAGTTATATAAAAGATAAAGTTCACGTTAAAAATACGTTTTCTCTATTGCCAACCCTAATTACAACGGACTTAGCGAAGGCGAAGTGACAGAGACCAAAGTTAAAACAAAAGCGGCACCTCCACAACGCGCAGGCATAACCTACTAGAACAAGCAGTAGCCTAGTAGTTCGATTTAAATGTGAAGTAGGATTTACAAATTAAGAAGCAATAGGTAGCTAGATTTGCTTGGGCGTAGGCAAAGTATATTACGATGTTAATATATTAATTTACATAAATTTTCTGAACTACTACTAGGTGGTGGTTTTATCCCTACACTCCTGGACTTGAAGTGTTGTACACTTCTAAAAAGGTAACTTTTCGGGTTTTGTTATTTTAAACACTTAGTACCCAATTTTATTATGAACTCAAGTTGCTTTGGTACAGCCTGTAATTTAATAAAACAAGATTTTATCTTTCATAATAAAATTGGATACTCAAAAATCTAATGTCAAGCGCTCAATTTATAATCTAGTGTCAACATTAATTAGTAAAAATGTATATTTTTATATAAAGGGATTTACAAGTAGTGAATACAGATCTGCTTAACTATACTAGCTTAATAGGCCACGAAATGCTACAATACTTTTGTAACTTATACTCGTATATACACATCATCATTACTCAGATTATAAAAATATAACCGTAATTTTCAAAATAATATACATTAGGGTGGTCGTTAAAAATTAAATTTCTTGCGGCGCCCCCTAAAAGCTTCCTTTTATTGAAAAAACACTGGGAAATTTTTTTATAATTTTTCAAGTCAAGACAACACGTGCCTCAAAACGATTCAAGTTAATTTTTGGGTAATATCATGTTTTTTCAGGAAACTTCTTATTAAGTATGAAGTAATAATTATTTTAAGAAAATCTATTGTTATTTTGATTAACTATTGTATTCTCATGAATTTTGGTTCTGTGGTTGTTTATATTTTGTATGAAATTGTATTTATTATTAAAAATCTTCAAAAAACATGATTATACTCGTACCTAAAAATTAACTTGAATCATCTTGAGGCACGTGTTGTCTTGACTTAAAAAAATTTCCCAGTGTTTTTTCATCAAAATGAAGCTTTTTAGGGGGCGCCGCAAGAAATTTAATTTTTAACGACCACCCTAATATACATATATATAAAATTAGAGGCCAATAAATTTATAATAATTAATAAAAATCTTTGGGTAATAATAAAAAAAATATTAAAACGCAATAAAAGCCGTAAAACAGTTTAACTTCCTATGTATAATTCGCGTAGACGTCAGAAATAGTTACGATAATTAATAAGTTTCCTGTATTTTAGTGATGTTTCATTACAAGGATTTATTGTTTGGTTGTAAAGTCATCGTGTATTGCCGGGATAATCCAAGATATATAATCTCACTATAATTATCTATATGACATTGAATATCACATTTTGTAAGAAAATGTTATTATTCAAAAGTGATTCCATTAAACTTAGGTCCATTTTATTAACGATTTTTTGGCAGCTCACGCCCATGAAGTTTCGTATTATTTCCACATAAAAATTTCATTGGGGTTGAGGGTCGCCCTGAACAAGACGGAGGGCCTCTTGTTTCATGGGCGCCGTATGAGCCCTCCCATCGGCGTCTCGATCACCGTCCATTCGGTTGAGATCAGCATCCGGGCCCATATGAGGTACTTGGGCTTGGTGCTCGACGGGCAATGGTGGTTCCGGGAGCATTTCCGCAGGCTCGCTCCACGGCTCGTCGGCGCGGCGTTCGCCCTATCGTGGCTTATGCCGAACGTGGGCGGACCGAGCGCTACGTATCGACGGCTGTACGCGGGGGTCATCCTGTCGATGGCCTTGTACGGCGCACCGGTGTGGACGTGGTCCATGACCGTCCGACTCAGGGCTCTTCTGTGGCGACCACAGAGGGCCATGGCGGTCAGGGCCATCCGCGGATACCGCACGGTGGCGACGGAGGCAACGTGCCTATTGGCCGGGACCCCACCGTGGGACCTGGAGACGGAAATGCTCGCCGGACTGTATCGGCGGGTGACGGGGGTGCGAGCGGAGGGCGGTGTGGTCTCGTTGAGGGAGCTCACCGCCTGGCGCGTCGACGCCCGCCGAGATGTCATTGCCCGTTGGGCAGTCCGGCTGGAGAGGCCTCGGTTTGGGGTGCGAATCGTGGAGGCCTTCCGGCCGGTGCTGATGCAGTGGTTGGAAAAGCGGCACGGGGTTCTCTCCTTCCGACTAGTACATGTGTTGACGGGGCATGGGTGCTTCGCTAAGTACCTGCACAACGTCGTTAGGAGGGAGAGTAAACCGTCCTGCCACCACTGCGATTGCGACGAGGACGCGGCGCAGCATACGCTCGAGGCCTGCACCGCTTGGGCAGAGCAGCGTCGTGAACTCGTCGCAATCATCGGTGTCAACCTGACGCTGCCGACTATCGCCAGGGCGATGGTCGGCAGCGGGAGGAAAGACCGACGTTCTCCCCGAGGGGGGGACGTCGATCGATGGGAGGGTACCCCAAATAGGGGGTATTCCGTCGGGCCGACCACTGATGACATGTAACCCTGCTCCGGTGGTCGGCCTAACGACGAAGACGACGTGCACGTGGGGTGGGTTGCGGGTGTGCGTGCTTACGCCCCTCTGTCGCCCCGGACGGAGTGGTGCGAGGAGCGCGCCGACCGCAACCCACCCCCCCAAAAAAAAAACATAAAAATTTCATACAAATAATACTGTACTACTTAGATGGGTACCGTCTCTTTAGTGTTGTGCCGCACATAACGATTACTACGATGCCATAGATTATAAATAATCGGTAGAAATAATTGCTCATATCTAATAAGGTGCAATATATAATTAAATCTGAAATACAACATTTTTTTTAGGTTGATATATAAATTAAGATATTAACATTACATATAATTTTATTTCATTCTTAGTATACGGCATATAAATAAAATAATATAATAGTTTAATTCCTTTTATTAACTTGAATCTGAATCATCATATATATTAAATTCTTTCGATGGGGAGACTTCAGTACCTAATATTAATGATTAGCTCTTGTGTGCATAAATTATCAAATACTCTTTAGTTCAAATTCTTTTTAGAAAATTATCAAATACTCTATGACGCTTTTAGTTCTCTCCATCATACTCGGCAAGTTTTTGGCTGTCACGTGGGTGCAAGCGTTTTTAAGGTATCGTCATTATCATTCAGCCTATAGCCGTCCACTGGTGGACGGCCTCCCTCATGTTTCGCCAAAAAGAGCAGTACTGTACCGCCAGCATCCAACGAAGCCCAGCAACTTTCACCAGGTCATCGGTGCATGCACCTAGTGGGGAGTGTCCTACATTCTGTCGTCCGATATGTGATGGCCGCTCGTGAACCTTTCTTTCCCAACGGTTGTCGTTTCGTCAGATGATGTATCCTGCCTATTACCATTTCAGAGTACTAATTCTTCGTGCTATGTCAGTTAAAACCGTACTTCAACGGATTTCCATATTTCAGATTCTTAGAAAAATCCCAACCATAGTTCGCTCCGTAGCGCGCTGAGCGACTTCGAGATTAGTTATGAGGTCCACATTTATGAATCACTATTCCGTGCCGTAAGTCTTCGCACCGTTTTTGAGTAATTGCAAAATTTCATTCGCCATAAATGGGGGGCTTGGTTCAGAGCCCTCAGCGCTCACCCAACAGTCCGGGTAAAGTTGTCACAGCCACCTGAGGCTAACAACTAAGTCATACACAATGAAAATACCAAAAAAAGCGCGCGTTGCCCTATAGGAAACAGATTTTCAAAGCGATAGGTTGTCTCCGAGTGGCATAAGTATTTCTTTTAATTTAAGTTTGCAATTGCGTTGGTTAAGTTTTTGTTTTTTGTTTTCTGTTGTCTTTAGGTAGGTAGACTTATCACTACGTAGTATAAAACAAAATCGCTCTCGCTGTCTGTCCGTCCCTATGTATGCTTAAATATTTAAAACTACGCCACAGATTTTGAAGCGGTTTTTTTTTTTTTTCGATAGAGTAATTCAAGAGAAAGGTTTATATGTATAACACATGCATAATATTTTAGAGAAACACCGATAAATTTAGAGGTTTCTAATGTGATGTCGTAAATAAATACATTTTTTGCGCTTACATTGCAAACGCTGGCTGAACCCCACGAAATAAATGAAAATAATGTACTACATTATTGTACACCTTAAAAAGGTCAACAAAAAGTCCGCAATGGTATATGTCTATCGCTTTAGGATAGTCCACAATAAACATTTTTTATTATTTACATTTTACGGAAAAATGGCTTTACGAAGTAAGGTAATAAATTTACGAAGTGATTTTAAGCTATACGGTATTAATCCTTATCCAATTAAGTACCTTAAATACATTGTCCATTTAATATAGATCAATATGGTACTTTACAGCATTTATTTTAATTTAAACGAATATTTCCGAAGATATTACAGATTTAAAATGCAGGGACATAGCGGCGCAGCGGTACCGGCTCAACCGGCGGCGCGTGCCTATAAAAAAAAAAACCACGTTTCGCCATACCGGGTTGAACCGCTCACCCACAGTCCGGGCTAAGCTGTGAAAGCCATCTAGCTATACACACAAACAAAAAGAAAACCAGGCTTTGCCAGCACTTTATGATTAGCAGCAATCGGACGCGTTTATCGGAGCTCTCTAGTGAGGCAAATAATCCTTACTGATATTATAAATGCGAAAGTAAG
Source organism: Lymantria dispar (assembly GCA_032191425.1). Lineage (NCBI taxonomy): Eukaryota > Metazoa > Arthropoda > Insecta > Lepidoptera > Erebidae > Lymantria > Lymantria dispar. The sequence goes on from CM063442.1 coordinate 28,257,309, forward strand.
TTTCTTTGTTTGTTACGCTTTCACGCTTAAACCATCGAACCGAATTCAACAATTCTTTCACCAATAAAAGGCGCATTATATATCTCATCTATCAATATCAGGGAGGCATAGGTTACATAGGCTACTTAGGCTATATTTTATCCCGATATTCTCACGGGAACGGTAGCTACGCGGGTAAGGCGACTGAACCCGAAGCGAAGCGAGGGCGGGTTGCTAGTAGGAGCTTTTTAAGTAATTAACAAAAATAACACACAAAAACAACATAATTGTCTTTTTTTTTATATATATACTGTAATATCCATTTAGCATAATAGTCTACTTCAACTTCTTGATGAATGATAGTAAAATATTCTCATTTAGACATTGTAAACAGATTTTCAATTACGTTTACTTAATTACTTTTGGTGTTTATTTGAATGCTAAACACGAATCAAAACTTTTAAGGAATTTATCGTGAAGTGAAATGAAGTTTATTGTGAGAAATATTTGCCGGCTATCGCTAGGGCGATGGTCGACAGCGTCGGGAATTGGGACGCGGTCGTAGCCTTCTGCGAGACGGTGATCTCGCGGAAGGAGGCGGCGGATCGCCTGTGCGAGGAGCGCAGCCTCGATGAGGAGATCCGCTGCCGGCGACTGGGGCGGCGCAGGCGCAACTATCTGCGCCTCATGCCGCCCTAGCCGAGGCCGCGGGTGACGTGACCGGGGATTAGTCCGTCACCCGCCGAGAGGCCGACCGCGTGAGGAAAGACCGACGTCCTCCTCGAGGAGGGGACGTCGGTCGATGGGAGGGTACCCTAATTAGGGGTATTCCGTCGGGCCGACCACTGACAACAACTTAACCCTGCTTCAGTGGTCGGCCCAACGACGAAGGCGACGTGGTTTCTGGGTGGGTCGCGGGAGTTGCGTGCTTAAGCCCCTCTGTCGCCCCGGACGGAGTGGAGCGGAGGCGCGCCGACCGCAGCCCACCCACAAAAAAAAAAAAAAAAAATATTGTAAGAAATATGGTTTACATATTAGTGTAGTTAATGGTTCACAAAGTGGTCTCACATACTTCGTCGCTCATTACGACATGCAACATAATACACATATACCTATATGTATTTTTTGTTCTACATTAGATTTCTGAGCCTTACTTAAATAAAATTAGAATTTGAAATAATTCTAATTTTATTTAAATTCATTAAATTTTTGCAAACAGTAACCTTGAAGAATATTATTATATGCATTTTCAAATAAAACAAAATTATTTGGTGTCATAATTAAAAAAAAATTGTTAACAGAATAAGAGAGGCCGACCGCGTGAGGAAAGACCGACGTCCTCCCCGAGGGGGGGGACGTCAGTCGATGGGAGGGTACCCCAGGTAGGGGGTATTCCGTCGGTCCGACCACTGATGACAAGTAACCCTGCTCCGGTGATCGGCTCAACGACGAAGGCGACGTGGTGTTCGGGTGGGTTGCGGGTGTTGCGTGCTATACGCCCCTCTGTCGCCCCGGACGGAGTGGTGCGTGGAGCGCGCCGACCGCAGCCCACCCCAAAAAAAAAAAACAGAATAATATAAAAAACATCAATACAAAACAGGTGTATAGTAGATATGGGCATTTTCTGTTTGTGCCACAAACGGTTATGTATCCGATATACAGTTTGCATATCGATATCGAAAATGGTTTTCTCATAACAGTTTTCAAACGTTAACATTGATATTAAAGTGAGCAAACTAACTACGAATGCGAACTAACACAAACTCTCACATTTACAGTTAAGCTGTCAGCGGCACATCGATGCAGGTCTTAGGTATAGGTATTTACCTAAAGTTATTTAACAATTAGCTAACTGTAACTACGGCGATTTCCCTTCATGCTTTACTAGGCTTAGGAATAGCAGAAAAGTTTTTGACTAGTAAATGTTAATTTTTTATTGTGAACTGGTATTACTTCTCTGATGCATTTAAAAATTGACATATTTACAATGATTAAATATAGTGCAATTAAAAACTATCACAAACAATACAAAATTTGTTTTTCAAATCAAAATATGTCACGAAAAAATAACAATTATTATTATTACTTACAGACCTGTGTCCATATTGTAACAACTCAAATTCAACCTTATAACTTCGAAATTTAGTTCCACTTTGTAGAATAAGTGTCTCATTAATATCGAGTAGCCGTAGCCGCCAGAAACGTTATCATAACTATAACTATACAATAGAAACTAAACCTTATTGCTAATACAGTAAGATATATTAACCACGCAAACATGGCTAAAGTTATTTCATATTCTCTTCATCTCTTTTATACTAATAAAAGAATATATACTTAGAACGAGAGGAACGAATATTGTTCATATCTCAATATTGTTTGTAAAGTTTACGTTTTGTTCGTACGTGTTCATATCGTTATAGTTTTAAGTTTTGACTAGATACGGTTTTTGTGATATCGGCTACATTGATATAGATATCGATATGGTATGATATCTAACACATATCCGATATAAGTTACGTTTTGATATATCGAACTCATCATTAGTTTATATGAATTCTCACGGAGGCGCCATATGCTGTGAAGTCAATGTCAAGCTCAAAGTCGTTCGACGTATTATGGAGAAAGCTATGTGAGATAAAAGACCACTGAACCTCTTTTTCGAAATTGGATCTTCCTAACCGCACTGTTTGCCCACAGTAAACATAACGATCAATCGCATGATCGGTACAGGAATTAGGTACATGGGCATTTGTCTTGACTTTCGTCTTATCCATGTTCATTTGTAAACTAGTTCGGATACCCCGTTGAGATTGTTGAGCATGGTGCCAAGATTTTGCCTTAACGACGATATCGTTTGCAATTTTTTTCTTTCTTTTCTTTTAAAGACAATTATTGAAGGTGAGTAATTAATTCGCCATTGAAGATGATGTTGAGTCCGGTCCAGTCTAAGAGCTTGAAGACATTGTCCAGTATAGTGTTGAACACGTTATCGGAGAGATTTTTTTTTTTTATTGCAAGCAGTGTCAAACGAGCAAACAGTACACCTGATGGTAAGTGTTGCTGCCGCTCATGGACCTTTACAAGGCCGCTGCCTACCGCGAAGAGAGTGAAGGGAGTGTGAATGCGTGCATTGAGGCTCGGTGATACCAAAGGCACCACCAAAACCCTCCACACGCGAACACCCTCAGAAAGTTGGGTTTCCGGCTCTCTCGCTCACCGAACGAAGCGCAGTAACAAAATGCTACTACTCAGACGTCGATTTTCTGCGAGAGCGTGGTACCACCCCGGACGGACCGATCCGCGGCTGTAGACAGATAACTGTCGACAGTGTGGTCCTACCACTACTAGATTACGTCTCCCTTTATCACACCTTTCTGCATTTGGAGCGGTTTCGTACTCTTATCCCGGATATGGACTGAATTGCGGCATTCCTATACAAACACTTGAAAACTTCATGTAACTGTGACTTGAAACATCGATGTTTCAATAAATAATTTCGACGCTTGTCATCGTTTATCGTTTGCATCCCTACACAGGGTGAGTCCCAAAACCGACCCCTGTGGGTCACCACACGACATAGACGCCGCAAGGCCACGATCGTCGAACGTCCCCTCCTGAAACCAAATTAGAAGTTCGACAGATCAGGCCGACCTCGCTGAAATACCTTCCGATGCTGGCATCCAGGATTCTCTGCAATAACTTGCCCACTTCGTCTAACAGCACGATAAGCCTGTAGGCTTAGGCCGAGTGCGAAGACCGTCTCGGCCTCGGCAGGCCTTCCCTTCTTCCAACACCCAGCGAACTGCCCCAACGCTAGGCAAGCATTGTATAATCCGCTGAGGCGTGGTCCCAGATGCTTGAGGACCAGGGAGTGTACCCGGTCAGGTACACCGTTTGAACCGAGGCAGTGAATTTGATACGCATACGCCTTACTGCATAACGCATTTCGCATAGATTTAATTAAAATAAAAAATATAAATTTGAGAAATATACGACTAAAATCATCTTATAGTATTTTATAAAAAAAATTTATGAAGATTCAGGATATTATATTATCTCGAGAGCACCATAAACGTAGGTTCTCATGTAAACATTAGAAATCATAAAATAATTACATAAGAAATTTTGAGGCAAAAATTAAATATCCATGCACCTACATACATACCAGCCGAAAACATAATGCTGCTCTGTCCATGCCTGTCGTAGTATGAAAATATTTCAATTACTAATTATTCACACAATTTTCTAAATTTATCTAGCTATACGCGACACTACCGTGTATTGCCACTTACAAACAAATTACAATCTATCATAAACTGCAAAACATTTATTTTGAACATAAAACGTGTAATTGTGCCTTGCAATTTTCACATTGCAATCTTAATAATTATCGAATGAAACAACATATAAAAATCTTACAGATATGAAAATAAAAACACAAAACTGTCCATTATATAAACATTATATATTTTTTTTTACATTTACGCTTCAAACACGACGATAATTGAATAGGCATTACTATAAAAACAAATTTGCATATTGTCATGGATTAGTTAACAAATTTGCTTAGAGAAATACGGATATACAGTGATATTGGGACGTTTAAAGTATATTAATTATGTTATTGTTATGATTTAATCACTATTGAATATATACAAAATTAATATCAATTTCAACAAATATAAATAGTAAGTTCTTTATAAGATTTTATCAAATTTTCTTGTTATATATCTTTCGAAGAGAGCTCATGGTAATCATCATTATTATCATCACCTCAGCTGAAATCCATTCCGCTGCTGGGCTCGGGCCCACTCTAAAATAAGAGGAAAATTGTTCTATATACACCATGCGGTTTCCATGTGGTGACAGAGTAAGAATACAATTTACCACTCCCTATCATGCCAGTGGGTATCGTAAAGAGCGACGACTATTTTGATAAGCAGAAAGATCTTTGAAGGAGAAGGAAACCACGATATAAATCGGTATACCAACCCATCTGACCAACGTGGTAGAACAATTTTCCTCCTATTATGGAAGAGGCTCGAGCCAAGTAGTGGTACGTATCTGATCTGTGATATATGCGCTAATCTGACGGATTGGTATAAGATTTGTTTCAAGTTTTCTTTCTCTTGCACAAATGTTATATGGATAATATATCCCTTAGTCATTGTTTAGAAAACCATGGGCTTACATAAATTTACCTCCTGTTTAGGGAAGGCACCCGATGTGTTGCGGCTTCAAATATTACCAACCATTATATTGTTTACCAGCAACCCCCCCTCGCTTCGCTTCGGTTTTAGTGGCCTTACCCGCGTGGTTCCCAATCCCGTGGGAATAAAATATAGCTTAAGTTACTCCCTGATATTCTAGGTTTCCATTGGTGAAAGAATTTTTGAAATCAGTCCAGCCGAAGATTACCTGGAACAAACAGACAGACAGACAAAAAAAATATAAAATGATTTTTAGGCATATGTATAGTGCAAATAACCGTGTGAGCATGAAAAAATCTATTATTTTGACATTACAAACAGACACTCCCATTTTATTTATTGGTATAGATTCCCGTGTGGTGACGGAGAAAGAATACAATGCACCACTTCCTATCTTCCCCGTAGATGTCATAAAATACGACTATGGGATATAATATGCACATAACATCTGTGCAAGAGAAGGAAAATTCGAAATTAAATTCTATACAACATGTCTAACCAGTAGCAGTGGAGGAGGCCCGAGCCCAACAGCGAGACGTATGTGGGTTGCGATGATGATGATACCATGCTGGTCATATAGGTCTTTATAGGCTTTCGTTTGAAGTTTACCTTCTCTTACATAGATGTCATATGCGTATTATATTCCTTAGTGGTCTTTTACGACACCCACGGGTAAAAAAGGGGTGAATTATACTCTTACTCCGTAACCACACGTAAATAACTCATTACATGTCATTTATTCCCACGTATGGTATGAATGGAAATAAGATTTTTAACTGCCCTTTTTTTCAGTGGAATCTATTAATTCCTGGCTTCTGATGAGCACGCCAATGTCTCCTGCTCTGTTATTAACAACATATCTTATGATTATATTGAAAGTGGGACCTAACTATATGAAGGATAGAAAACCTTACCAGTTGCAAAACATCATTACAACTTATAATATTTTTCAAGTGTTCGTTTCAATTTATTTAGTATATGAGGTAAGTAATTATATAATTTAATATCCGTCTATCTACCAGCCTGTTGACATGCTGTCATCGGTCCACCAGGTACGAGGACGTCCTACATTGAGTCGTCCGATACGTGCTCGCCATTCGAGAACCATTCTTCCCCAGCAATCGTCAGTTGGTCGAGAGATGTGGTCTGCCCATTGCCACTTCAGCGTGCTAATTCTTCGTGTTATGTCGGTTACATCTGTTCTTCTACGGATTTCCGTATTTCGGATTCTTTCTCGCAAAGAAATCCCGAGTATAGCCCGCTCCAAAGCACGTTGATCGATTTTGAGCTTGGTTACGACATCATCATTTAGAGACCACGTTTCCGTACCGTAAGTTATCACCGGTAACATATACTGGTCGTAGTTTAGTAATAATATTACCTAAATATTACGAAATCTTTTATATCATTTCAGAGTGCAAAATTGCTTATACATCATGGACTCGTATCTAAAACTTGTGGAATGGATACTGAACAAAGCAGACAAAATGTGAGTTTATTTTTGCATTTATTTTAGTGATTTTGAAAAAGTGAAATTCAGTTTGAAAGTTTTTATAGTGGAGCAATGCGAAACATGCATTTCTTTCCCACGGATGGTCATAAAAATTAAAGGAAATAAGTGCAAGATTTTCATTTCATTTTGCAAGAGAAATAAGATTTAATACTAACAAGCGGGTTGGTATTAAATCTTAGACTAGACGAGTGTAACAAGTAAATTACAGCCCTTTTTTTGTTTTCTTTTGGGATAGGCTACGGTCAGTGCAACCGCCGCCCGCCTCGCCCCCGTAACCCACCCGAAAGCACGTCGCCTTCATCGTTGGGCCAACTGCCGATGTAGAGCTCCTTGACTTCAGTGGTCGGCCCGAAAAATTACAGACCTACCTTACCCTATTCACACTTTAGATATACCTAAGAATTGACAAATTAAGTATACCTACCTCAGGTCTATAGAGCTGAGGTAGGTATACCTAAGGTGTCAATTTTTTATAACCGCAGCAATAGGTAGAAGAAATGGCTTCTTTTCATCATGTTATAGGCATGCAACTTCTAATGTCGCTCTCTAAATCGGCAAACTCGTAGAGGGACCTATATCTGCTAATACACAGCTCACATATGCCCCACTGCTGACTTCAAGCCTCCTCCACAATGGGAGGGAAATTGACCTATTATACTCCGCTGGTCAGACGAGATGGTATAGGGTTTTATTTTGAGTTTTCTTTCCCATGTTACTGCCAATAATTCCTTAGTCATCTTTTACGACACCCACAGGCAAGAAAGGGGGGTGGTACTTATATTCTTACTACGCACAAAATAAAAGGCTTTAATGGTTTAAAAATATAGATTTTATGTTACATTTTGTCAGATTTAGTTCATGTCCACATTAGCAGACAGAATAATAACTTCTTTGGCCATTGCCGTGTCATCATTATCCTGATCTTATCCCAATTACTTGAGGTCGACGCAATATATATTCTTCTTCCACGGTACATGTTGCAATAGTTTTGGCAATAGTATTAATACCGATGTCAACCCTCCTTAGGAATATAATTATTGACCAGAGGACATCAGTTGGAGTTGATTCAGGTTGAAGCAAAGGCTAAGAGAGTCTTCTTTTATGACACCCTAGAGTGCCCCGTCTATTTATAATAATAATATATCTTTATTTCGGACACATAACCCATATTTAAAAATTTTTAAACGTTGTTGTTCCGATCCAATGCTCTAACATTTCAGTTAGAATTGTATTAAAAATTGAAATGACCCTATTATATAAATTACTGAGACTTAACATTTAAGATCCTAGAATATTAACCTCAGACGCAAAAAGAAATGTTACAATTTTGACGTTGATGTCTATTTGTCTGTGTGCCTGTGTCTGTTTGTGGCGTCCTAGCTCTCAAACGGATGGACCAATTTCGTTGCAGTATTTTTCATTTGAAAATCAGTTTCCTTGCGATAGTTGTTAACTATGCTTGGTTAATATCGGACCAGCAGTTTAAGAGTAGCTTTGTTTTCCAAAATGATATAATGGCGTATGATTACTCAATTAAGTGCATCAAGCGTGCCAATATAATCGCTAAGTAAAATTCCTGATGAAGAGAACATAATACTTTTTTTTTATCATTTTAGTTTGTGTCGGGGGTTATTAAAAATATTCAAGTTTCCTTATTTATAAAATTTTGTCTACGAATAAAAAAGCTCCGTCGGATCAATGCAAAATATTTCTACGATAGCTGGCGCACGTCTTTTTTTCTTTTGGGTTGGGCTATGGTTAGCGTACCCGTCGCCCGGCTACGTCCGGGGCGACAGAGGGGCGGCGCGCGGCTCCATTACTCAACATAGCACGTCGCCTTCGTCGTTGGGCTGACCACCACTACCGGATTCCTTGTCCTACGTGGTCGGCCCGTCGGTATACCCAGAGAGATACCCCCTCCGCCGTCGCGCAGATGGCGCACATCTACCATAAATACGACAAATATGAGTGGCAATAATTTTATTTCATACTAGCAACCCGCCCTCGCTTCGCTTCGGATTCAGTCACATTACCCGCGTAGTTCCCGTTCCGTGGGAATACCGGGATAAAATATAGTCTATGTTACTCCCTGATATTATCGCTCCCCATTAGTGAAAGAATTTTTGAAATAGCATCAGTGGTTTAAGCGTGAAAGCATATCAAACAAACACATTTACTTTCGCATTTATAATATTAGTAACAATTATTATCATTGTTTTCAGATAACAAAATTAATGCACAACTATCTATTGGCTAAAGTATCAGAACTTCTTGATACTATTTTCTTCGTACTCAGAAAAAAGAACAGACAGATCAGTTTCTTACACATCTATCATCATACTCTGATGATTATAGTCACCTGGACGGCATTGAAATATGAACCTAACATACATTTAATATTTTTGGCAGCAGTGAATTCTTTTATTCACGTGATAATGTATTCGTATTATGGCCTGTCGTCTTTCCCGCAATTAGTAAAATATTTATGGTGGAAAAAATATATCACTAGCCTGCAGCTGGTAAGTATAATTGAATTCTTATTTCATCTTCAGCTCAGCTTATTAATGTTCCACTACTAAATTCGCCCCTCCTCCACAATAGAAGGCCAATTTTGCTATTATACCACACTCGTCAATCTATTTTGAATTTACCTTCTCTGGCATAGACGTTATATGCATTTTATTTGGGTTATATTTAATCAAATACCGATATCTATACATCAGCAGTACTTCTCGAGTAGGACATTATATGTGTTTTTCTTTGAAGGTAATATCAAAATATTGTGAAAATAGTTAAGCTAACATTTCTTGATGGGAACCTCCAAAAATAGCCAGATTTCATACGAATATTTTTCATTTTTTCTTTCGTGTGGTGACGGAGTAAGAGTATATTTCACCACCCTATCTCTTCCTCATGCGTCTTAAAAGATGACTAAGGGATATGAGATTCAGAAAACTTCTATGCAAAAGAAAGAAAACTCGACATAAAACCCTATGCCAACATGTCTGACCAGCACGGTATAGTAGGTCAATTCCAACATTATGCTGGCAACCAATTACTTGGGGTCGACGAAATATGTCCTCATCTTCCACAAAAGCCTACTATATCATTTATACCTTCAGGCCCTTTCTATCCATGTCATGCTTGATACAATACATCCATCTTTTCTTAGATCTTCCCTTAACTCTTAAAGTATTTAACACTTTTCTCGCAATATTACTTTCATTCCTACCTGATCACATGTCTATACCACGTCAGGCGTTTACTCTTGCTTAGTACGTCACCAGCAGAGAGGCTGACCGCGAGACGGCGACCGAGGAGAGGGTACCCCCTCAGGGTATTCCGTCGGGCCGACCACTGACGACAAGAAAACCGCCACCGGTAGTCGGCCCAACGACGAAGGCGACGTGCTACGGGTGGGTTATGGCGCCGCGCGCCGCCTCTCTGTCGCCCTGGATGGAACCGGATGGCGATTGCGCTGACCATAGCCCACAAGAAGAAAAAAAAAGACGTTTACTCTTAAACTTTGCCGCCATTTTCTGTATAGAATTATGAAGTAGATTATTTTAGTATATATAATAGGTATAGTATTTTGTCTTTCTACTTTCAGGTTCAATTCGTCATAGTCATGATACAATTTATGGGAGCGTCTTTTACTTCTCAATGTAAACCATCATTTATTCTCAACGCAGCTCTGTTTTCAAACGGTTTCCTATTTATATATTTATTTGGTACATTTTATCTGCATAACTATACTAAAAGGAACCTCAGCGATAACTTGAAAAAAAATTACTGTAATCCAATCGATTCTCATTACACCAATATAAATTCCAAATAGGTTAGATAAAAATGGATTATATAAAAACTGAATAACCCACCCTGATACTTAGTGTATTTTTTTATAAACCTAATCTGTTACTAATCGATTTCATTATTTAATAATTTTATGTGTACATAAAGAATTAAATGGCATTGAATTCCTCATTATTTTGTTTTAATTTTCCTTTAATACAGAATTACGGGTGAATTTTGAGATAGTTATCTTGTCCGGACTCCATGCCGATCCCTTCAATCAGTTTTTGTTATTTTGATTGTGGTCCTGGTATTTACTGCTGAAGTTACTCGACTGTCCCGAAGGAAATAAAACATAATAATTATGTTACCCTACTTTAGATGCATAAAAACAATCATTTGTAGATTATAAAAATCCAGTTGTACTTAAAAAAGTGAGAGGGATCAAGATATTGTAGTCCCCCCCCATCTTTTTAAGAATGCTATAAATGAAGTAGATATACTTTGCTTATAGAATTTTTGCACTAATCCGAGTTTCTAACTGACAGAGATATAGAAGAGGTCTGTCTCATGTATAAAAAAGAGTCTATAAAATATAGCAAATATTTATGCAATTACATATAAACAAATTACCTACTCTTTTCTAATAAAATATGAGTTTCTCGAACTAAGAAAACAGTAACACGTGCTCGTGCAATGGTTATTATAAAATCTCGAATTATCTTGATGATACTGGTTATGAGCCCCCTATGAGCCTCCTCATTCCGGAATTTACTCATTATTTCAATGAACGGTATTACGCACACGTTTATTTGATTGTTGCAACTATAATTGTAATGCGTAGCGTGTTTTTCCAAACGAATTTCTTACTTTATCTGTAAGTTAGTTTGTGGCAAAGGGTGTCATGCTCGCTAAAAGGTCTGCTTGCGGTGGCTACGAGGAGCGGGTCACTTCCTTTCCTCCATTATGGTTGAGTTCCCTCCAGTGATGGCTGCTCAAGTGGTTAACTCGTGATCAGGTGCCGCCTGCGAGATCTGGTCCAGCCATAATCTTTTTTTTATATTTGTGAATTATATCATATCATATTTCAAAAGACATCACACTGGAGTTATTAATAAGCAAGTTGTTGCATGTAATTTTGGGGGATTGCAGGCCAACAGGCACACTACCTCCGTCGCCACCATGTGGTATTTACGTATGACCCTGATCGCCATAGCTCTCTGCGGATGCCATAAGAGAGACCTCAGACGGACAGTTAAGGACCCCGCCCACACCGATGCACCGTACAGGGTTATTGACCGGACCATCCCCGTGTACAGTCGTCGGCACGTAGCACTGAGTCCACTCATATTTGGTATCGGTTAGGAGTGCGGCAACCGCCAACAAGTCGTGGAGCAAGCCGATGGAAATGCTTCCGGAACCTCCAATTCCCGTCGAGCACCAGTGTTACACTGATGATAGGTAACATAAAAATAAAAGGAATTAAATGTGTAAAGTATATTATAATTAATAATAGAAGGTATATAATAATGAAGTATAGTTAAAAATGGGAGTGGGTTCGTTAGTCTTTCGAGATATTTCCTAGGCTCTGCACTGACAATGAACAGAAAACAGTACTCTCCTTACGCTTGTTGCCCGTAGAGAACCGCAGCGAAGAAGATGAGGAGATCTACAAGTCGGCTCCGGGGGGTAGACAATTAAGTCTAATCTTAAAACCCTGTAATCATTTAAGGGTGGGCAATGAGTATATGTCCACCATACGATCACTGTGACTGTAACTCAGCGATAAGCGAGAAGCTACTGATTCCGTCATAGATTGCTTGCAAATCAGTAATTCAAGGTGGTACAGTCACGGTTTATAGCGAAGCGGAAGGACATAAATAACACAATTAAAAGAAATACACTACAACTTTAACACATTTTTAAATGAATATATGAGAAGAATATTCTACATATAATAACTAGTGAGCAAATGATGTAAGTATACGTTAAATGATTGCTTAAAAACTACTATTACTATACAATAGGAAAAGATTAATTACATTTAAAATCTACATGCTGCTAGTATTATTCTATGACTATGAAAGGCTCAGGATCTAAGATTACATATTTAATAATAATAATAATAATAATAATAATCATTTTTATTTCGGACAAGTAATATCCATAGAAGGTTAGTAAATACAATCTTAAAAACTATGTTAGAACAATGTATAATATTTATTTGGCAACGAGTTTAGTATTCGTCTGGCATCGACGAATAATATTATAAATAATAGGAGACTCGTACCTTCTCGTTATTGTCCTCAGTATGGAGTTGGGGCTGGACCGCACCCTGCAGAGCAGAGAGGCAGATTTTTTTCCGTATAATGGCATGGAAACCGTCAACGTGAGCGTGCGAGTACATGTTTGATGCACTGCAGAAACGAGGCAGCCCCATCAACATCCTGAACCCATTATTATATTGGACTCGTAGGGCACTGATGGCACGCTGCGTATAGTTAGTCCACAGACTGCACGTGTAGAACACTTGACAATATGCTTTAAACAGTGTTATTTTAACTTGTTCGCTACAACGCGAAAATCTGCGGGCCAACATGTTACATCGCACCGCCAGCGCCCTACGTTCCCTCTCAATGTCAGCCTGATCCCCAAGGTTATCGGAGACGTAATGTCCTAGATATTTAAATTGATAGACCCGTTTCAATCTATTACCGTTTAATTTAATCTCGGGTACTATATCTGGACATCTTCCATCATCCGCCTTAAAGACCAGGAGCTCACTTTTCCTTGTATTATAAACCAGGGTATGTGTTTGAGCATAAAGCTCATAACACCCAAGCAATTCCCTCATTGATATTTGTATTACATAATAGCTATTAAGCCAATAAAAGCACAGCTTACCCTATAGCGGGGTTTTAATATCCACGACCAGTTACTTAGATTGAAGGATTATCACGATATATAATAATTTAGTAAATATTGGACATAGAAGAATAATAATATCCACAAATAGTTACTTAGGTTGAAGGATTATCACAATATATAATAATTTAGTAAATATTGGATATAGAAGAATAATATAGGATTTATAATGAGAGTGTTTTAACGAACGCCCGAGTTTGGTGCCTACTCACGAGTTATTATTACAGCAATGTAACACCAGGGCCCAGTACTTCATATGGGCTCAGATGCTGATAGGGACCTTTTTGACGGTGATAATGGCTCCGGTGGGTGGACTGATACGGGACCCGTGAAACAATAGAGCCTCTGACTCGTTCAGCACCACTCTCAGGCCCAGTACCTCGATGCTCCCAACAATCTTCTGGATGCAGTTGCCAGGCGTGCCGCCTCCTCTAGTGTCCCACCCCAGGTTGTAACGAGTGTATTGTCGACGTATAAAATTACGCCCAGCTCATGGCTAGGATGTAGTAATATCATTTTAAGTTTGAATTATATTTAAATAAGATAAAGTCTATACGGCATAATATATCTTTGAAACACTTGTAATTTTGTTGTAAACAGATAATGGTTCAAATACAAATACCTTAAAGGAAAAAAAATCCTTTTTGATTAATAGCTAGAAATGTAAAAATTTTATTGAGATACAGTTTACATTAAAAGTAGTCGGTGTGTTAACCGCCGAAAACAGCATTTATCGTAAATTAGCCAATTTGTTATAATAATAACTTCATACATCTTAGAATAATAACGTATAGAAAGATAATGTCAGTACTTAAGCGATCAAAAACGTGAAACTAAAAATACTACATGCGTGCAAGCGATTACATACCACATCAATATACAATAGAGTTGTAGACATTGTACACTACGGAACGGTGCGGCATAGAGAGCCTCCTGGCTCCAATTTAAATGCTTCATTTTTTACAGAATTACCTTCTATGAGTTATTATTCTAAGGTCATAAATATTATTCTCTCCGTGTAGTGATGGAGTAAAAATACATTTCACCGCCTCCTTTCTTATGAGTAGCAACAAAAAGATATTATATTACATCTATGCAAGAGAAAGGAAACTCGAAATAAAATCCTTGATCAATTCATCTGCCTAGCGTGGTACAGTAAATCTTGTGGAGGAGGCTCGAACCCAGCAGTGGGACATATGTAAGCTAATATAGTGATGACGATACTTAGTACTGTTCAAAGAAACATGAAATCTAGTTACGCTTAACTGACTAAAATGATTTTGGTTTCTATCATTTATTGATGTAAAACATCTATAGGCGAGGGTGAACCTGATCGTTGGCGTGGCGTTAACGCCACGCTTGGATATGCACATTTATGTAACGAAACCATAACCTGTTTTAGAATTTTGTACAACACCATCTACAATAACTTATTTTGAGCTAACAAAATAAATTATTAACCTAAACACATACCTATAGCCCTATTAAAGAAAATAAATGTTCATTGAATAAAAATATCATTTTCTGGAAAAAAATCGTAGTATTTAATTAATACTTTATGCCAGTTTCTGTCGTAATCTATTCTTTTATATATGTATATAATAACTGACCCAACAGACGTTGTTCTGTTCCAATAAAATAAATCAACAGCAGCGCCACCTACTGGGTCCAATTGTGTATCTAAACCATTCTCGAATCCCTTGAACACACACAAAAAATTTCATCAATCGGTCCAGCCGTTTAGGAGAAGTTCAGTGACATACACATGTACACTAGAAATGTATATATAAAGATATACTTGTACGAAATAATTTCGATGTTTCACATCTGCCAGGCGTTCTGAGCGATGGCTCCCTTTTTAAAACATATCTATCTAGCTGTCAATACGTCCTCTGTCGGACACTGTGGAAGGCCACGAAAATGCCACTTAGAACGGTCTTGTGCCACCTATATTCAACGGCTCCCTGCAATTGCTGAAATCTCAGCTATCCACTAAGTGCGGGGTCTCCCTACACAGCGTTTCGCACCATGATTCGTGGTCATGAGCCACTCGAGAATCTTTATTTCCCAACAGTTGTCGGTTGGATGAGCGATGTGACCTGTCCATTACTACTTCAACGTGGTAATTCTGCGGGCTATGCCGGTTACAACCGTTTTCTACGGATTGCCGTATGCCGAATTTTATCACGTACAGAAATAACGAGCATAGCCCACCGCAACATTAACACACTCGGCGACTTTGAGCATTACTATGAGACCGAGGTTTAGAGATAATGGTTATAATTTTTAAAGTATTTTAACATAGCACTTATTGTAGGCAGAATATATTAAAACGGTTTGCCAATATTTCTTTATTCATCTAAATACTGTAAGCATTTTTTTGTTTATACGGAAGAGATACAGGGAATATATTAAGACGAAAACAACAAAAAAATACAATAAGAACAAATTTGTAATACATAAGTACCTACTTCCTTACTTCTATTTAAATATAGTATTAAACATTGTACTGACAAAACATTTGTTAATTGCGAATATAATAGTTATATACGTCATTCATATAACGATTTAAAATGACTATAAATGGTTGTTCTTTTAACGATTAATCATTATTTTTATGATTAATCGTTTAAAGAACAATGTCGAGTCATATAAAAACAATAATTCTTAAAAACAATCGTCTTAACTCGTCATATAGCCCATACACGTCCCATTGTCAAATTCGGGCCTCCTTTTTTTTATGGGTGGGCTATGGCAAGCGCACGCGCAGTCCAGTCCGTCCGGGGCGATGAAAGGACGGCGCGCTCTGGTCAGCCGAGCCACGTGCCATCGAACAAAATAGGTAAAAATCAGGAGGAGCTATGTCAGGTGAATACAGCGGGTGGGGTAGAACTTCCCATTGAAGCGTTTCCAGGTTGGTTTTCACTGGTTTTGCAACATGAGGCCAGGGGTTGTAATGTAACAAAATCACTCTGTCGTGTCTCTTCTCGTATAGCGGCCATTTTTCTTTTAGGGCTCGACTCAAACGCATCATATGAAGTCAATAGCTATCCCCCGTGATAGCCTCATTTGGTTTGAGCAGCTCATAATAAATTAAACCCTGCTGATTTGACCAAATCCAGAGACGAAGCTTCGAATCATGGATGTTTGGATTTGTGGTCGATTTCGATGCATGGCCAGGATTACCCCCATGATTTTCTATGCTTTGGATTATCATAGTGTATCCATTTTTCATCGCCAGTCACGATATAGTGCAAAAAGCCTATTCTTTTCTGCCGTTGAAGCAGTAGTTTACACGTTACCAAACGCCGTTCGCTGTCCTTTGGCTTTAATTTATATGGCACCCAATGTCCTTGCTTCTGGATCATTTATAACATTTTTAAACCTTTTGAAACAGTTGATTCAGCAACTTTTAATGTTTTTCCAAGTTCTGCTAACATTTGAGATCGGTCTTTATGGAGAAATTCCTCCAATTCTCAGTCTTCAAATTTTTTTGGTGCGGCAGAACGTTCTTTACCCTCCAGTTCGAAATCATTATTTTTGAAGCGTCAAAACCAGTCTCTGCATGTCGTATCCGACAGAGCATTGTCACCATAGGTCTCAACAAGAATTCTATGTGCTTTAACTGCAGATTTCTTTTGAATAAAGTAGTGCAATAAAATTCCCCGCAAATACACTTTAGTTGGCATAAAAGTAGACATTTTCAAAAATAATAAAAAAATACTTTGTTTACAATACAGTGAACTATCATACACTGAAATTTTAGGTTAGATACAGTACTTCCTTGCAAATGCGTCAGAATTCGAAATTTCAAGCACGGAGTACTGCCATCTTTGATGAAACAGCGAGAACTTATTTAAGGTCCTAATATTATCTTTCATTGTAATGTGTAAATCTAGTCGAGTCGTAAGGTCTATCACAGATACTTTATCAAATAAATTTTGCGAGGTTTATGTAAAACAAATACAGGAAATTTTGATGTAGATCTTCGATGACAGGCGACTCCCAGCACGCACAATAGTTATTTCTATATTAGACAATACTTTAATCGGAGATGCTTTGAGAAATTTCAAATTCTGCTGAAGAATAGTATTTTACCTCTAAATCGAGTTTGAGTCTGGGCTGAAGGAGATCCATTCAAAGTGTCTAATGAAATTAATTCCAAGTACAATCAGCTTCTGATCATATCACAATAACAGAGCCAGTTTTCAAAAATCGTTTGACAAAGATTTCCCATTCCTAAAAAGGGTATTTTAATACACAGCACCGCACCGAAAGTACATCTGTCAGTTCCGAATATGATACTCTAAACCAAACCAAAAGTTAACCATAAAGCTTAATTACCACATTGTACTCTCGAAATAAACTTAGTCGCTTATTCACATTTTTTGCGCATACATCTAATTTGTTTTTTATAACTCTCCATAATGTTAAAAAATTTATCACTGAGAAAAAGGATTTATTTTTTCAGTGTATTGATTTAACAAAAGCCATCTGAGGAAACTGACGATCATTAAGAAAATGTCGTATTTTTGATGATAAGTTCCATTAGTAAATGGACACTAAATATGAAAATAATATCTTGAGCAATATTTTTTTTTTTACTAATACATTCTTAGGGAAAAGGAACCGAATATCGGATGGTTTTCTAATTTCGGATATATCAATATCTCCTACACAAAGTAACGTTATGTGCCGAAAAGCATAGTCATTATTAGTTCAAAACTAGATAGAAGCACTACAGCGCTTTCATTGAACTCTCTATCAAAATGGCGATAGAACCAATACAAGTTTGATTTTTGTCACAAAATATTATATCGACGGTTCCAAGGCTAATTGGTCTAAGCGACATTTTTTGCGATATTGAGTTATATACATATTTGGAATCGGCGAATTTTTCTGCGTCGTTTGAACTAGGTTTCAAATTATTATGAGCATATTTTTGGCGCTTGAACCCCACACTAACTTTGCTCTCATTTAGGACGTCTGTGATCCAACCGACATAAAATTTGAGCATTATTTGTAGTTGGTAACTTGGACTATATGAGCTTTTCTAAAGTCTTTGTCATACGTCGGTTGATTCATTTTTCCTACGACTATTTTGAATATCTAATGCGCGTTAAGATATTTGACCTTTTGCTCAAATACATGGTTTTGTCGCTTGAGACATTTTGCATTACTTCATAAAGAGGCTATGTCGCTTGAACCATTTTGCATTCCATCATAATAAGAGGCCTAGTCGCTTGAACCATTTCAACTTGGCCTAGTTTTATATGTAATGATGTTTGAACCATTTTTGCTTAAATTGATATTGATGTTCAATGTTACATAATCCTTCTGAGATACGTTCAAACTTTTATGGTTTCGGTAGTTATACCATTTTACTTAAATTGAAATTGAAAAATTTTGCTTGTTAAATCATCAGAAAATAGTAATAAAGATTATACTTACGTCGTTTGAAACAAAACGAAATTGTCGTACAATATCAATTAACGTACTTTAGTGTGAAATTTCCCCGCGCGAGCGCATCAGTCACCTTAGGCACCGAAGAGGTCGTCAGGCGGATCGAGGCGCTGGGGTTGAGGGTCGCCCTGGACAAGACGGAGGCCCTCTTGTTCCATGGGCGCCGTATGAGAACTCCCATCGGCGTCTCGATCACCGTCCATTCGGTTGAGATCAGCATCCGGGCCCATATGAGGTACTTGGGCCTGGTGC
The DNA here is from genome assembly GCA_032191425.1 of Lymantria dispar. Taxonomy (NCBI): domain Eukaryota; kingdom Metazoa; phylum Arthropoda; class Insecta; order Lepidoptera; family Erebidae; genus Lymantria; species Lymantria dispar. Next base: position 28,276,446 of record CM063442.1, read on the forward strand.
TCGACGGGCAATGGTGGTTCCGGGAGCATTTTTTTTTTGGGACTAATCCCACCACACATTCCTACCATTGTAACTCCTGTAAGCCAGGATCCACAATGGTCTCCATAAATGACACCGAGGTTTGACTATCAGGCAGTCCCGGAATATGATTTTAATTGTCTTAGAACCCGCAACAAATTTAATTAGAAAAGATTAAAGAGGAGGAGTTGGAAAGAGAGATTCCACTTCCCTCCTAGGCAAAGCGGGAGACAGGAAAACAAAATGACTAGTCAGCCAATAAGTAAAAAGGTGTACAGCTACGATAGCGTAGCAGTACGGCACCACGGATACGGAAGAGCTTAACGGGGCCTATATGTGAGCGTTAAGATTGATTGCTACAGTAGGTATGGCAGAAACGCATGAACGCACGGAAATTTTCTCGAGTTGCTACAAGGTCGGTATAGTATACTACCCCACAGGTGACTTGCAAACTGTTTAACATAAGGTTACGCTCGTTTCGCCAGAGATCGCACTCCCAGAGAATGCGATGATGTGCTGTTTGTTCATACTCGTGGTCAGATGTGGAACATTGACATAATGGTGATGGTACGAGTTTAAAAGAAAATAATTTACTTTTAAAGTTGCCATGGCCAGTTAAAAATTGGGCCACGAAGTGGTCAACCTCCAGCCACACCTTCTCCAGGCGCTCCCGGATACGTGAAAAAAATAGATAAGATGACGACCTTTCGATGATGAATCCCATCTTTCTTGTCATTCAGTTAAAAGTTCCTCATAGACAATGGATTGTGGTGCAAACAATCTAGCAATTTTATTTCGGTCGCGCGGTAGAAGGAAATCTGTATTCATAGTTTCCTTTATGGTGTAATACATTGATGCTCGTCTCTGAATCTCCAAATCAACCGGAAGTACACCCGCGAGTACTGGTAAGGCCTCGGTACTAACCGTTCTATAGGCTTTACATAAGAATATTAGGGCCAATCGTTGGCTCTAAAGTAATTTAAGGCGAGCCGCCCCTATGGTGGCCCTATCGGCCCTTACAGGTGCAGCGTAACAAATACACCCCAAATATGTGGCCATGTATATGGTTTTAAGTGTATTAAAACGAAGGCCCCAAGTAGATGTGGATATTCTAGTAAGCGCGTAGAAATTCCGTTTCGCTTTTTCGCCTACAGTTTTAATATGCTCAATAAATGAAAAATTTTTTTCTTGTCCTTTTAATAAAAGATGATGTGTTTTTTTTTGGTGCGAAGGCAAGCCGGTTTCGTGTACCCCAATCGAATATATCATTGAGGCATGTTTCCGCTAATTCCTCTAAACCATACCTTGTGTTCGATTGTATAAGTAAAAGTCCGTCGTCTGCATAGCCGATCAGTAGACAATTTTTCGGTAGAGGTAACTCGAGAAAATCGTCAAAACCTAAATTCCATAGATATGGACTTAATACCGAACCTTGAGGGCAGCCCATCGTCAGTGGTTTCGACACAGCATGGTGACCAAGTTTCAATTTAGTCGAGCCATTTAAAAAGTACGACTGTATGATTTGGTAGATATTTCTATAGCAACCACGAGCCTTTAATTTAAGATTTAGCATTGGCCACCAGGCGTTATTGAAAGCACCTGAGATGTCCAGGAAGACACCTAGTACGTATTTAAAAACGGATGCGCTAATGACACGTCTTACCGCAACGGCCGCGTCGATAGTTGATTTGCCGTGAGTGAAACCGAATTGTTTATGATTGAACGTTGGTCCACCCGGCAATAAACGAGGAACAATGAGACGTTCTAAGAGCTTGCCTAATGAAGGCAGTAAGGTGATTGGTCGATATGACTTCGGGTCGTCTGGTGGCTTATCACCGCCTTTAGGAATTATACGTATATAACCGCGACGCCATATACGAGGAAAAATGCCTTCAGCTATGCAACGATTAAAAATTATTAACATTGAGTCGCCCGATGCTCGACTAGCTTCTTTGATCATTTTATTTGATATTTTATCTTCGCCAGCAGCCTTGTTGAGGGGAAGAGTTCTAACGGTATTCATAAACTTGGCAAGAGATGGAAGGTCAGACATAGGCGGGAGAGGTGGCTCAGCGGCCCATGCACGTATTTGTTTATGATGTTCGCTGTCGACTGAGATATCATCGTCTGGGATTAACGTATTTAATAAAACTTCCGTGGTCTCCTCAATACCCGTAGTGTGTTTACCATTCACTTTAATGTTTTGTATGTACGCTAAGTCGACTGATCAATTCGCTTTAAACTCGTGTTATAACGGAGACCATGGACCTTCACTTTCTAATCTTTCCACAATCTTATTTAACAAAGCGTCTTTCGATTTTTCTACTGCAATCCGGTAGCGACACCTGGCAGCTTTCAGTACAAATAGAGATTCATCAAAGGCCCTTCCTATGTTAGATGACTTTTAAAGTTTATTATGCTTCCTGCGCGCCCTTCGAAAGCGTTTGCGGAGTTCCACTAGGTGATTGTTCCACCAGTCACATCTCTTAGTATTAGGCAGGGATGTTCGGCCTAGGGCTACATCAGAACAGTATATCACAGAATGTGACATTAGTTCAGCGCCTTCTTCTGCGCTTAATTGTCTACGAGTAAAATCCCTGGCACACGAAGAAAAGAGAGAGCTGAAAAAGTCCCAGTTTGCGCCTTTAGATTTGTATCTAAAATAATAACTCTGTCTGGGAGAAGCCTGCAACAGTCTCGATCCAAATTCAAACACGATCAGGCGATGATCACTACATGACGCGTCCGGAGCATTTCCGCAGGCTCGCTCCACGGCTCGTCAGCGCGGCGTCCGCCCTATCGTGGTTTATGCCGAACGTGGGTGGACCGAGCGCTGCGTGCCGACGGCTGTACGCGGGAGTCATACGGTCGATGGCCCTGTACGGCGCACCGGTGTGGGCGGGGTCCCTGACCGTCCGTCTGAGGGTCCTCTTGTGGCGACCACAGAGGGTCACGGCGATTAGGGCCATACGCGGATACCGCACGGTGGCGACGGAGGCAGCGTGCCTAATGGCCGGGACTCCCCCGTGGGACCTGGCGGCGGAAATGCTCGCCGGATTGTATCGGCGGGTGACGCGGGTGCGAGCGGAGGGCGGTGTGATCTCGTTAAGGGAGCTCACCGCCTGGCGCGTCGACGCCCGCCGAGACGTCATTGCCCGTTGGGCAGTCCGGCTGGAGAGGCCTCGGTTCGGGGTGCGAATCGTGGAGGCCTTCCGGCCGGTGCTGATGCAGTGGTTGGAGAGGCGACACGGGGTGCTCTCCTTCCGAATAGTGCAGGTTTTGACGGGGCATGGGTGCTTCGCCAAATACCTGCACAAGGTCGTAAGGAGGGAGATTACACCGTCCTGCCACCACTGCAATTGCGACGAGGACCCGACGCGCCATACGCTCCAGGCCTACGCGGCCTGGGCAGTGCAGCGCTGTGAACTCGTCGCAATCATCGGTGCAGACCTGACGCTGCCGGCTATCGCTAGGGCGATGGTCGACAGCGTCGGGAATTGGGACGCGGTCGCAGCCTTCTGCGAGACAGTGATCTCGCGGAAGGAGGCGGCGGATCGCCTGCGCGAGGAGCGCAGCCTCGATGAGGAGATCGGCCGCCGGTGACTGGGGCGGCGTAGGCGCAACTACCTGCGCTTCATGCCGCCCTAGCCGAGGCCGCGGGTGACGTGACCGGGGATTAGTCCGTCACCCGCCGAGAGGCCGACCGCGTGAGGAAAGACCGACGTCCTCCCCGATGGGGGGACGTCGGTCGATGGGAGGGTACCCCAATAGGGGGTATTCCGTCGGGCCGACCACTGATGTCAAGTAACCCTGCTCCGGTGGTCGACCCAACGACGAAGGCGATGTGGTTTTTGGGTGGGTTGCGGGAGTTGCGTGCTTAAGCCCCTCTGTCGCCCCGGACGGAGTGGTGCGAAGCGCGCCGACCGCAGCCCACCCACAAAAAAAAAAATCCAAAATAATAAATATTTTTTTCTATTTCAAACATTGGTTTTATTTTAAAATGAACTCTAATCATTACATCTTTTCGTATTCATGCTTAATCTTAACAATGGTATATGAACCTACGTCTAATCTTATGATAGTAAACATTCACTTTACTTGATTCAGTTTGAACATTTGTTGTTGTTTGTATTAATTTACTTTAGTCTACTTCAACTTCACATGTTACTTCAACTCTTTTGACATGTTAAATTCATAGTGAGGCGTGTAGTTTGTCATTTTCCCTTGTTCTGTTTCATATCTATATCAACATTTGAACTAATTTACTTTCAACTTGAATATAAATCACTGGCAGTTAAACCATTTTTCTTCTTCCATCAAACAATATATACGATGCATTTTGAGTCAAACGACATTTATATCAGTAAAAAATGGCTAAATATTCATGAAAACTATTTAGGAAAGTACAATATGTATTTAAAGAAATACTGTATTTAGTAGATCAAAATCTACGCAGTAGTTTTATTTTAATGATTTTTTTTGCGAAAAACTAAATTTTAAATCGCTCTCCTGTAACTTTTAAAAAATGTCGCTTAGATCAATTAGCCTTGGAACCGTCGATATAAACAATTATACATAGCGTTGCTCAACATCGGATAACTGATTTTAATAAAAAAATGTTTTTTTTTTTTAATTATATATCATACGAATTTGTTAAACTCGGACAACAGTTCATTTATTTCGTATTATGTTAAAAAATATGAAAGGTAGCTTACCTTGGTTGGTTAATACTGCATTTATAACTTAATACTTATTTTTTGTAAAAATCTTTTCAAAATTAATATTTTGAGGAGATTTTAAACATAAAAGTGTTTCAAGGTTTATTATAAACTATTTTATTTAGGGTGCCTAATATCGGGCAACCGATATTGAAATATTATCAGGTGTCCGATATTAGGAGCCTACTTGGTCAAGTCCTGATTTTCTTGCGGATCGCCTGCGTGAGGAGCGCAGCCTCGATGAGGAGATCCACCGCCGGCGACTGGGGCGGCGCAGGCGCAACTATCTGCGCCTCATGCCGCCCTAGCCGAGGCCGCGGGTGACGTGACCGGGGATTAGTCCGTCACCCGCCGAGAGGCCGACCGTGTGAGGAAAGACCGACGTCCTCCCCGAGGGGGGGACGTCGGTCGATGGGAGAGTACCCCAATAGGGGGTATTCCGTCGGGCCGACCACTGACGACAAGTTAACGCTGCTCCGGTGGTCGGCCCAACGACGAAGGCGACGTGGTTTTCGGGTGGGTCACGGGAGTTGCGTGCTTAAGCCCCTCTGTCGCCCCGGACGGAGTGGTGCGGAGGCGCGCCGACCGCGGCCCACCCACAAAAAAAAAAAAAAAAAAACTCCTGATTTTCTTACTAAGTTGATTTTTTAAAATTTGTGTATAACTTAACATTGCTGTCGTGTGATTCGTTTAATATTCTTATAGTATATGAATTAGAGACTATGTACACAAATTTTTATTTAACTACCGATACATTTAATATAAACTCATTTGCAAAAAAAACGGGCGGTTTTGATTTTCATTCATATTTAAAAAGATACAATACCAAAAAGGTTTCAATCGTTTGTACACGTTACTGGCCGGTTTTAAAAATGCTGTGGTATTTAAAAAAGTACGTTCTAAATTCAATTTTTCATTTGATGTTCATTTTTACAGAAAACCCCTTTTTATCCTACATTTTTGGCGCGAAGTTCCAGAAGTTAACATCGACTTTCATAACTTTTATTCAATTTTTATCGATTAATTTCATATCCTTGACTGTCAAAGCTTTATTTAATGCTGTTTGGCTGTATCAAAAATGGTAGATAAAGTGGTAAAAGCTACCAAAATTATCGCGCTGCTTGAAGAGGGTTGCAGCCAATGTTTCGTGGCTAGGAGGCTAAATGTTAGTCGCTCGACAGTCCAAAGGACCTGGCAGCGATATCAGGAGACTGGTTCCGTCGAGAGAAGGCCTGGTTCTGGAAGAAAACCATGTACCCAACCACGGGATGATCGTTTTCTTGTGAGTCGCGCATTGAGAAATCGCAAATCTTCGTATGTGGATCTTAAGAACAACCTCCAAGAAGTAAGAAATGTGCATATTAGTCTATGGACGGTCAGGAGGAGGCTTCTCGCTGCCAATATACGCAGTCACCGCCCGGCCCGCGGCCCCAAATTACTCCGTGAGCACAGAGTTCACAGGCTTAGGTTCGCTAGAAATTGTGAATCATGGACTCAAGACGATTGGAATAGGGTTTTGTTCTCTGATGAAGCCAGGATATCTCTGTTCGGTGAAGATCGACGTCGGCGAGTGCTAAGAAGACAAGGAGAACGCTTTGCAGAGGCATGTTTCGAAGAAATCACACCTTATGGTGGGGGCTCTGTTATGTTTTGGGCAGGAATAAATTCAATGGATCGTACAGAGTTAGTCTTCATTGAAAACGGCTCACTGACTGGGCATCGATACATAACGGAAGTTCTAATTTCTCATGCACAACCCGCATTGGCCGCTCTAGGTGAAGACTCGATTTTTATGGACGACAATGCTCGCGCCCACCGATCCCGCGATGTTAATGCGTATGTGCAAGAGGTCGGCATTCGTCGTTTGGATTGGCCAGCTCGAAGTCCCGACCTCAATCCCATAGAGCATGTCTGGGACGTTCTGAAACGGCGTGTGAGATCAGTACACCCGGCTCCGCAGACCATCAGAGAGCTGAAGAATGTGATTACTGCGGAGTGGGAACGTATTCCGCAAGCAAGTATCCGGGATATACTCGCTAGCATGCCCAGACGAATTCAAGCTGTGATTTTAACTAGAGGGGGTCACACTCGATACTAAACATTTATCTGCTTTTACTTTATTAAAGAAAAACAAACAAAAAAACTTTTTTATTTTTACTTCATGAGCATATGCACTACTAGCGAATATACACTACTAGCGAGGTTTAGCATTATTTCCCATAAATTGTATCTAAATTTTATGAAATACTGATGAAAACGATTATTTTCTTATTAATTTAGCAAATTGTGTGGATAAAACTACCTATAATTATCAAACAAAGAAATATTAACATTTGAAATGGTTCATTGCTTAGGTGCCCGTTTTTTTTGCAAATGAGTTTATTTTTTACCTAATTTTCAAAATGCATCCGATATTCGGGTCCTTTCCCCTACTAATATTATAAATGCGAAAGTTAGTTTGTTGGTTTGTTACGCTTTCACGCTTAAACCACCGAACCATGTTACTGCCTGATATTATCGTTTTCCATTGGTGAAAGATTTTCTGAAATCGATTCCGTTGTTTAAGCGTGAAAGCGTAACAAACAAACAAACTTACTTTCGCATTTATAATATTAGTAAGGATAAATCTCTGTAATAAAGAACACTTGTTGCCAACAAAATATCTTAGTTATCCTATAACCACAAACGCTGAAAAATATTCGAAACGTCGAGAATTAACGCGAACATAAACGCGATAAGATCTATAAAAATACATAGCTTTATTTATAACTAGCGACCCACACTCGCTTCGCTTCAGTTTCAGTCTTTTTCTCTCTCTGTTCCCGTGGGAATACCCGGGATAAAATAGCCTATGTTACTCCCTGATATTATAGCTTTCCATTGGTAAAATAATTTTTGAAATCGGTTCTATGGTTTAAGCATGAAAGTGTAACAAACAAACAAACTCACTTTCGCATTTATAATATTAGTAAGGATGTGTAATACTCGTTTAAATATCAGAAATCATTATATTTATCTATTATATATTGCAAAAAAGTCATACATTACTATTCCGTGTGGTGAGGTAGTGAAAATACAATTCACCCCCTCTCTTACCCGTGGGTGTCATAAAGACGACTAAGGGATTATAATATACAACATCTATGCAAGAGAAAGAACTAGTAGTGCACGATATATATCGATATTTCAAAAAATATCGATATATGAATACGATATATCGCTATGACCCGATATTATAGAATAATCTAGTATCGATATATATCGTCGATACATTTCATCCGATATATCAAATATCGTTAAACATTAAATAATATACTTTCACGGCAACTTGAGTAAGAATAAAACGTGAAACCTCGAATTATAAAATGACTAGCCTTCGCAATAACGAAAGTTTCGTTACTGCAGTACATAGTAGGTACATATCGAATCTACAGCGTATATTCGTCTCAACAGCTGAAGAACGACTCCCAAGTTTCTCAAATAAGCTCGCTATTTTATATTTTAGTAATTTTTCAGTGATAGGCAATTTACTACTACTACTTAATGTGCTAATGAAATTATTCGATTATGAAAATATGGAGCTACTTATTATGAAAACATTGATAAAACATATTGGGAATTATAAATAATTAAAATTGATTTGGTTTCTTAACCCTTGTTGTTTTTACTTACATCAACCTGTGAGCCTACTCTGGAAATCAATTTTAATTTCGAATCCGATTCAATTCTAATCTCACCAAACTTATATTTGGTACTCTTGAACAAAATCGAGAATGAATTGTTCGCGTTTGCCGTTGTTATTTTCATCAAATGTGCCGTATTTTATTACTTTCAATTAATAACGTTATCGAACTCGATCACCACAAAGACGCTTTGTTGAAATTGTATACCATTATCGATTTTAAACTACGTCAAAATCACGTCGGGAGTAGCAAATATTTGACTAAATCGACGAGAGTTGAATTCATTTAGTTTAAAAATATACCACCGAATTTGATTCCAATCATGCGCCAATATCGCTTTCAAGAGTACCAAATTTGCTCAAATTCGTGCTGCGATTGGATTTAGAATTTAAATCGAAATTCAAGAGTAGGCACACTGATCCCTGTCAAATATTATAGATTAGCTAAATATGAAAAATACATTTTCTACGATATATCGGAGATATCGATACTTTTCTACGATATATCGGAGGTATCGATACTTTTCTACGATATATCGCAAAGTATCGATAGAACGTTACGATATATTATATCGAAAAATATATCGATATTTTTTTTGCATTAACATCCCTAGAAAGAACACTTGAAACAAAACCCCATGCCAACACGTCTGACCAGCGTGGTATAGTAGGCCTATTTCCCTCCCATAGTGGAGGATGCCCGAGCCCAACAGTGGAACGCATATGGGTTGAGATGATGAGATAACTTATCTATACCAATAAATAAAATTGGAGTGTCTGTTTGTAATGTGAAAATAATAGGCTTTTTTCATGCTCACACGGTTATTTGCACGACACCTATGCCTAAAATAACAATTAAAAAATTTTTTCTGTCTGTCTGTCTGTCTGTCTGTCTGTCTGTTTGTTCCGGGTAATCTTCAAAACGGCTGGACCGATTTCAAAAATTCTTTCACCAATGGAAAAGCTATAACATCAGGGCGTAAACTAGGCTATATTTTATCCCGGTATTTCCACGGGAACGGGAACTACGCGGGTAAAACGACTATAACCTATAACCGAAGCGAAGCGAGGGCGGATTGCTAGTTACAAATAAATTGCAAAGCTATTTTAAACAATACAGTATTATTCCTTATCTACTTAAATACATTATACACGTGCATTTATTGTAGATTAAAATAGTTCCGTACACTATATCGTTAAAATGGATATCTTAAGAGATATTGCTTCCAAAGTATAGCGCTAAACTAAATTATTTTCAAATGCCAATTTAAAAAACCCAAGAAACAACTCTGATTTACTGACTCTCTACAAGATTGCAAATAATAAGTATATTCGTAAAGTAGTTACCGATTTTATCGCGTTTATATTTGATTTTTGATAGCCTGATGTTTCAAACACTTTACAGCGTTCATGGTCACGGGGGGACTAAAATGTCTGACGTCCAACAAGTCATCATTGTTACAGACATTTATAATTATCTACCCGCTACATAAATTACTTATAGAATTGTGACCCACATTTTTGATACAAATTTATTACCAGTACAAGAAGAAAATGGTGATATGAAAAAAATATATTGTTTACTAGCAACCCGCCCTCGCTTCGTTTCGGTTATAGGTTATAGTCGTTTTCCCTGCGTAGTTCCCGTTCCCGTGGGAATACCGGGATAAAATATAGCCTAGTTTACGCCCTGATATTATAGCTTTCCATTGGTGAAAGAATTTTTGAAATCGGTCCAGCCGTTTTGAAGATTACCCGGAACAAACAGACAGACAGAAAAAAAATAATTAATTGCTATTTTAGGCATAGGTGTCGTGCAAATAACCGTGTGAGCATGAAAAAAGCCTTTTATTTTGACATTACAAACAGACACTCCAATTTTATTTATTGGTATAGATGATTAGTAATTATTAAACATTAAATTTGTAGTAATTATTATGTCAATTTACTAATTTAAAGGTAACAAATCTAAAATACTACCACCGGAGCGGAACGCGGCCTCTCTGAGAAAGATCCAGCAAGAAAACTCAGGAGGGCATGATGCTACATTATTATTAATTTTTAAGAGGCGGCTTACTTTATCTTATTAAAAGGTTATTGATTTATGAAATAAGCTTTAACTATGACTATTGTGGGTAATATACATAATATGGTGGATTTACTATACAATAAGTGCTCACGGTGTCTTGCAGTCTTGTGGTGGTCTTTTTGGTTTTATTTTTAACTAGCAACCCACCCTCGCTTCGCTTCGGTTATAGGTTATAGTCGTTTTACCCGCATAGTTCCCGTTCCCGTGGGAATACCGGGATAAAATATAGCCTAGTTTACGCCCTGATATTATAGCTTTCCATTGGTGAAAGAATTTTTGAAATCGGTCCAGCCGTTTTGAAGATTACCCGGAACAAACAGACAGACAGACAGACAAAAATTTTTAAATTGCTATTTTAGGCATAGGTGTCGTGCAAATAACCGTGAGAGCATGAAAAAAGCCTATTATTTTGACATTACAAACAGACACTCCAATTTTATTTATTAGTATAGATTATGTTTATAACCATAGCGTACCATTTATGCGAGTATCAGTGTTCTTTTGCGAGGATTTGTGGTTTATCAAACCTGGTCTTATGGCGGGCGTGGTCCTGAGTGTGTGCACAGACTGCAGACTTAGTGTGACGGCGGTGCTTCACATTGGCTATGTGTTCTTTAATCCAAGTTGTAATGGATCTCTTTGTTTGCCCTATACAAGAGAGACTAAAGTCGCAGTCAAATTTATAAACTCCTGTATCTTGTAGAAGGATTTGGCACTTGACAGGTGGTAAGAATTGACTAATCCTCGGAGCTCGGAGAAGGAAGCTCGTTTCAGGATGTAGGCAATCTTGTCAGTGACTCCTTTCACATTAGGTGGTACTGCAGGCGCTCAACTGAAGGTGGTTTCACACGGTCTCTGCGACGGGGACGTGGCACATGCAGCTTTTTTGCAGGTAGAACCTGCTTGACTTGCTACAGCTCTCCAGTTGTCCATCGTAACAGATTGCTCGTGCTATCTGCAACAAAGATTTAGACACGGTAGCTAACTGTGAAGGGGCATGGTGTGAATCTATCTCAAATTACGTTTAGTAGTCTACTTAGACGCAAGGCAAGATCATATAATATAAATTCCGCTGAAATGGATAATGATATTGTCATGTTTTCAAGGGTATTTGAATTATACAGACATTTCCTTTTAAAAGGCGAGTAATGCCTTCATAAATTTAAATTATTGTTTCCTTTTGGACAGTCTATTTTCAAGGAATTATAATATGTAAAATTAGTGTACATTCAAATGCGATGAGATAATTAATATCATGCATATCTACACTCTGTATAATTATGTACTACTAAATTATGTTAAAAATTTGTTCTAGCTGCGTATTTGTAGTAACTATGCTAGTCTATATCAATAAATAAAATTGGAGTGTCTGTATGTAATGTCAAAATAATAGACTTCTTTCATGCTCATACGGTTATTTGCACTATATGCCTAAAATACACTTTATAATTTTTTTGCCTGTCTGTCTGTCTGTTTGTTCCGGGTAATCTTCAAAACGGCTGAACCGATTTCAAAAATTCTTTCACCAATGGAAAGCTATAATATCAGGGAGTAACCTAGGCTATATTTTATCCCGGTGTTCCCACAGGAACGGGAACTACGCAGGAAAGACGACTAAAACCAAAGCGAAGCGAGGGCGGGTTGCTAGTGATAAATAAAATTAAAAAAAAATGAATAACTTTGGTCTTTTTGATAGAGTTATATCTAACTAGCAATCCGCCCTCGCTTCGCTTCGGTTATAGGTTATAGTCGTTTTACCCGCTTAGTTCCCGTTCCCGTGGGAATACCGGGATGAAATATAGCCTAGTTTACGCCCTGATGTTATAGCTTTCCATTGATGAAAGAATTTTTGAAATCGGTCCAGCCGTTTTGAAGATTACCCGGAACAAACAGACAGACAGACAGACAAAAATTTTTTAATTGCTATTTTAGGCATAGGTGTCGTGCAAATAACCGTGTGAGCATGAAAAAAGCCTATTATTTTGACATTACAAACAGACACTCCAATTTTATTTATTGGTATAGATTAATTAGATAAGAGATTAAAAGTGATATCCCCAGGTTACTGATAATCGATAGTTAGTAGAATAGGTTGGCAGTGCCTTAGTTGTGCCGCTGCTATGGCAGAGGTTCGCGTATGTCAGTTACGGCTTACTATCAGGTGAGCTGTTTGCACGTCTGCCATCAAAGGCAGCAAAAAATAAATATATATATATTTGTATGTCTTCTTTAAGAAGTTTGGCATCTGGGCTGGCCACAGACGTCAAGGGCTCGATACCAGTAGTGGACCCTATGGCGAAGGGAAGGCAATATGCTGTGTTATGGACCCCTACGTCGCCCTTTAGTCAACCCACAGCACGCGTCCAGACCATAGCCGTACAACCATCACACAAAAAAGGATGTATCGCAATTTTAATTTAATAAGTTTAAGAGCATGACGCCTACGTCAGTTAATTATAAAGTTAAATTTAAACATAGGTCACTATAAGGTCTGCAAATCATTTCCTAGTATTAAAATTTAAAAGGTTATAAAGCACAATTAAAAATACCAGGAATCAAACAGCCGATCTACATCTCTGAAGCACTAACTCCATACGCCAGAACATTGCACTATCAATCCAGAGAAGTAAAAAAGAAATACGATTTAAAATTTTGCTGGGTCTCTAATGGTAGGATATTTTTGAAAAAATCGGAAGATCAACCAGCTATACTAATAAAATCTACGGATCAACTCAAAGGTATTACAGACACCACACATATACCGGTCTTGGATAAATGACTGTTAGTGTTGGTTAGTTCTTGTATGTTTTTACTTTTAAGTTTCTTTTTGTTATACTACTCAATTATTTTAGGAATTAAGGCACACAGTTCTTTATGCATATGTCAAATAGTATACACCACAAACAGTAACACTATATACACTACAAATATACTTTCACATAAAACATTACGTTGCCCTACATATGTACAATACTCTTATTCAAAATATTCCTTTATATAAGATATCACTATTTATATGCGGTGTTCCGTGGCTTCTATATTGGCATGCCGACATAAGTCTGCAATATTTTTATTATAATAAACAATATTGTTTATCCATATGGATAAATTGTCATTATTGTTAAAAGATATTGAGGATAGTGTAACGGTCGGCAATGCTTACGGTGTAGATGCTCCTGAACACTGCAAACAAATATTCGGCAACTCTAACACTTACAAAATTCTTTCTCAAAACATAAGAAGTCTGAATCATAATTTTGATGATTTGCAAGTCTTGCTAACTAGATTCGACATACACTTTGATTTCATTATTCTTACTGAATATTGGCTCTCAAAAACGATAACACTGCCTAAACTAAAGTCGTACAATGTATTTGCTACGTCTGAAACTAAGAATCAGAATGACGGTAAAGTTATATACATTAGTAAGTATCTGACACCTAATATTATTGAACCAATATCAAATGATGATGAAATGAACTGTCTTATATCTACTATCTTTAATGAAGTTGCTATAATATCAATTTATAGATCACCGTCCTTTAAAAACTTAGACAAATTCCTAAATGGTCTTGATAGAATTCTATATAATTTGAAAAATATAGAACCATAGCTGTAATTAGTGATATGAATATCAATTTATTAGAGAATAGTACTAATACCTCGAAATATTTGGACCTGCTAGCCTTATACGGATTATTACCATCTCATAACTTACCAACTAGAAAGCAAAATTGTCTGGATCACTGCTTTCTTAAATGTCCATACTTTTCTAATACCATCGTATGCCATTCTACTGTCACAGACCACTCTTCTGTTATGGTCTCTCTAATTGATAAAATAAATCATGAAAGAAAACGGGAAAAATCTTTAAAAAACATTGATTATTCAGCAGTTATTAAGGACCTAAATGAAATCAATTTTACGTCTATACTAAGTGCTTTATCGGATGATTGTAATAATATGACAAGTACCTTTGTATTAATGATTAATGATACGATGAAAAACATACTACGATTTGTAAAATAGCGAGCAGCAAACGTATCTTAAAACCATGGATTACATTTGGCTTATTCCGATGCATGAGAAATCGTGACCGACTACATAAAAAATTACGTAATGATCCAGATAATATAATTCTAAAAATATCATATACACGATACAGAAATACATACAATAATTTATTGAAATCACTGAAAAATAACTATTTGAAATCAAAAATCAGTAATGATAAGAATAACCTTAAGAAACAATGTGCTACTATTAAAGATCTATGTAGTTTAACTAAGCCACACGATAATATTGACGCTCTACTAAAAATTATAACTGAACCAAAGCATTCAGTTAATCACATAAACGAATACTAATCAAAAGTTGGATACCATTTAGCTAATAACATATTGAAGAGAACTGGGGGCAGATCTAAAGCTTCTACTAAATTTCACTTGACTAACAACTCTTTTGCTCTCCTACCAACAGATATTGGTGAAATCAAAACTATAATACTTAACATAAAACAATCTAGCGCTGTGGGTTGTGACGAAATCCCCATACCATTACTAAAATTAGCTGCTGATAAAATTAGCTCCACCTATAACTATGATATGCAATCACTGCATATCGGCAGGTGTTTTCCCCGAAATTTAAAACAAACAATCATTGTTTCAATTTATAAAACAGGAGATAGAAGTTGTGTAACCAATTATCGACCCATTTCTCTGTTACCAGCTCTATCTAAGGTGCTCGAGAGCGTAATCAATTTAAGACTAAAGAATTACCTTGAATCAAAGAATCTTCTCTCCAACAATCAGTTTGGTTTTAGATCAAATAAATCAACTGACCAGGCAAAAAATAAATTAACTTCTGAGATCGTTTATAATCTAGACAGAGGGAAAAGGGTTATGGGCATATTCTTAGATCTGTCAAAAGCATTTGACATAGTGTCGATTCCACTGCTTCTAACTAAACTCGAACATATGGGAATTCGCGGTGTTCCTTTAAAACTATTTACTGATTATTTAACAAATAGAATTCAGTGTGTCAAAATCTATGATTACGTAAGTGAGCCTGCCAATATATTTTTTGGTGTACTCCAAGGCAGCATTCTAGGGCCAACACTATTCCTGGTGTATATAAACGACTTGTGTGATTTACAACTTCCAGGTGGACAAATAATAACATATGCCGATGACACAGCACTTTTATTCAGTAGCAGCACATGGGACGACGTTAATAAAGTAGCAAGTGATGGGTTAGCTTTAGTCGTAAAGTGGTTAGAGTCAAATCTCTTAACTTTAAAAATGCCTAAAACGAAATACATAACTTTCAGTATTCGAAATAACACTCAACCAGCGATAAATTCTGTTAAACTAAGAGCTCATGCATGTTCTATTGATGGAAACTGTACATGCACCGAAATCTCTAAAGCTGCCTCTATTAAATATCTTGGCTTGACCATTGATCAGCATCTTAATTGGAAGAACCATATTTCTGTCTTGACTTCCAGAGTAAGAAAGCCTATATTTGTATTCAAAACGATAAGTCAGTTTTGTCCACCTAATTTAATTCTTATAGTCTATTTCTCCTTATGCCAGTCCATTATAACATACGCTATAACCTCATGGGGCGGTACATCTAAAACCACACTTCTCTGTCTAGAACGAGCACAGCGCGCAGTCCTCAAAGTGATGAGTTTTAAAAGATTTAGATACTCTTCCTCCTTATTATATTCTGATCTATCTGTTCTCTCGGTAAGACAGTTATTTATTAAAAATTCTATAATGTTACAACATAAAAATAAACCTGATTTTACAACGAGACGCAGACAAGATATTGTTTATGCTATACCTAAATGTAAGACCTCATTTGCTAATAACTTTATACATTTTCTTGGCCCATTCATATACAACCGAATTTCAAAACAAGTCTGAATTCGCAATCATTAACACAAAACGCCTCTAAGACTGCACTTCTTAATTTTTAAAGCTCTTTAAACTACGACGAGACCGAAAAATTATTAAAAATCACAACATTAATACACCTTACAAATACTAAACACTAACATAATCATATACGAATGTATGCTGGCTCACACAAACATACATATGAAACATATCCTCGTATGAAACCCAAGCGCGCGACCACGCGCATATGCACATAAATTCACACGCGGACGCAATGCACACCACACGCCCACACATATACGCTCACCCACACATACACATACGCGCGCGCACACATGCACACATACATTACATGTTACATACCCTATTCGCTAACATACATATATTTCTGTTGTATATCGTTACATACACACACACACACATCTTGAATACACATAAGTACACACCCACATACATACGCATACCCAAACGCCGATACCAACGCACAAATACATATACACACTTATACAAATAATACATAAATAATGCAATTATTATATATAGTTTGAATCTAGTTATAATTATCTGTGCTATTATACCATTTTAAATTTATTCACAATCATTTAAAATGAGCAAGTATGAAAAACATTCAATATATCTAGGATAAGAAAAATATATAATATTCATAGTCATTTAATCTTTCTTCAAACCTTGCATATTCTGTACAAGTTTGTTAATATTACCCACATACTATATTAGAAATTAATAGTCTTCATAGCCGCTAGTTATTTAAATACCTGCACAAATCGAATGTATTAATTAAATATGTATCGATCGAAGTTTATTGTAACCGTAGTGTTTTACTTGTTTATTGTTATATGGTGTTGATCGAGAACCGGGAGGCCTATCTTGCTGTAATACAGTGATAACTAGTACGGTGGATAGTGTAATCTCAATCTAGGATCAAATTTAAACAATATACTTAAGCTAACCATTATAAACATCATATTTAATTCGATATGATAAGGTAAGGAAGTACTTTCTGTAAAACTGTTTTCATTTTTGTACTGTTAGCATGGTTTGTTGTTGTAGTTTGTTATATTAGTAAATAAAGTTATTATTATACTCGAGAACTTTTCTTTCCCAGCGGTGATCGGTTCGTCGAGCGATGTGACCTGCTACTTCATGTTTTCCTTCTCTTACATAAGTGGACATATTAAATCCCTTAGTCGTCTTTTACGACACCCAAGGGCAAGAAAGTTTAGTATTCTTACTCAATCACCACGCGAAATTTACGGAGTAATTGTTATTTATTTATTTCCCTTTATTTTCTATTTTTTTTTGGGCGTCGGTTACGGCCGGCGCACTCCTCGCTCTACTCCGTCCGGAGCGACAGAGGAGCGTAAGCACACACACCCGTAACCCATCTGTATAGCACGTCGCCTTCGTCGATGGGTCGACCACCGACCGGTGCAGAGTTCCTTGACTTCAGTGGTCGACCCGACAATTTATTTATTTCCCATAGCAGACAAACGGTATATAATGACGACTGACGGTATATAACCGCTTATATTCGTGTAGTAACAACTAAAGAATGAACTAATAGTATACTAGATTTGTTAGGTTTTTTGAAATTAATTTTGAAAAATTCAAAATTTAATAAATTTCAAAATCAATTATCCGTATCGGGTAGATAATTATAAATGTCTGTAATAAGGATGACTTGTTGGACGTGAGCCATCTTAGTCCGCCCGTGGCCATGAATGCTGCAAAGTGTTCGGAACGTCGGGCAATACAAACGCGATAAAATACATAAAGTAGTTTTATTTAAAACTAAAGAATCATCAACATCATTATTTCAACTCATATACATGAAGCCCATAGCCTTCTTGATAATAGGAGGGAAATTGCCATATACCACGCTTTTATTTTTTTGGTTGGCGGGTTAGTATAGAGTTTTATTTTCCTTCTCTTCTACAGATTTTATATGCATACTAGCTGACCCAACAGACATTGTTCTGTTCAACTAAAACAAAAGGAATTCTTCTTGAACCATTCTGTAATCCCCTTGAATACACACAAAAAAATTCATTACCATCGGTCCAGCCGTTTAGGAAGAATTCAGTAACATACGAACACAAGAAATCCTTACTAATATTATAAATGCGAAAGTATGTTTGTTTGTTTGTTACGCTTTCACGCTTAATCACGAAACCGATTTCAAAAATTCTTTCACCAATAGAAAGATATAATATCAGGGAATAACATAAGCTATATTATATCCCGGTATTCCCACGGCAATGGGAACTACACGGGTAAGGCGACTAAAACTGAAGCTATAAATCCCTATCCTGTTTTAACAAGCTATGATCATGAACTATCGTATTTTCTCTCTCGGATATTTCTAAGGCGCACTGGAACCAATTCCTTAACTTCGGTGAGCAGTACTCTCTTCAATCACGCGGATATCATAAGGGACGTGACATGAATGTAAAAGGGACAACCAAATAAATCCAATGCTAAAATATATGAATAACACGGTACAGTGGGGTCATCACAGCTCATATACGTCACGCGCATATATGATGATGATGATGATACCACGCAGGTCAGGCGAGTTGGTATAGGATTTTATTTCGAGTTTTCTTTCTCTTGCATAGTTCTTATATGCACGAGATATCCCTTAGTCGCTTTTTACGACACCCACTGGCAAGAGAAGGGGGGTGATAAATTGTATTCTTACTCCATCACCACACGGAAAAGTTAGCTTATTTTATGGATAATATTATTAGGAAGTGTATGCTTTTTTACCTGTTATAGTCTAGACATATGTGCGATGGAAGAACCGCATGCGACTTTATAACCTATCGTGCTTCTTACCCAGTGCCATCTAGTCATCTAATCGAGTATCGATTCCTTTATATTCAGCGCCGGCCGAGCGGGTTATCCCTGTTGTTACCTGGGAGATGGTTCCTCCATCCATGTCCCCGCGACAACTAACAGTGTTGCCTCCTCCACCTCCCCACAGGGAATAGGTATGCTGCCTTCGTACCTTGCGTACACAAGACATAGAACGGCTTATTAATTAGGTATGATGGTAATGTCACCACTCATCTAAGCTTTGCAAGAGTGTGAACAGCGAGAAGCCGTTCTCCAATCCATGATTTTTATTTTCTTTCTTATTAGATTAATTAAAAGCTAAATCATTTAAAAAGTATCCTACCTTGAAAACTATTCTTTCATAAACGTTTTACGTGTAACTACAATGAAAAAGAATAATTAAGCCAATTTGGCCAATTAAGTTATAATCATCGTTCCTAATGTGAATCGGTCCAGTGCAGTTACTTAAAAACACTAATAAAAATAATAAAATGTTATGTAAGCTATGATATGATTAATAAATTTAAATACCTCAAATTATCATGATATAAATTATTATCCTTTTTTTGGTACGTAATGTTCGCACACGTCGTACGTTTCGTCCGGGGCGATGCAAGTTCGTGTGCGGCTCCATAACCCATCATATGCCCATCTTCGCCATTGGGTCAACCAATTGTACCGATTCCTTGACATCCGTAATCGGCCTGGCAACAAGACCGTGTTGCCGGAGTATTACTCTCACGCGATCTGCATCTTGGTGGGTGTGGGATTAATAGCCGGTCCGTCCACGCGAGGTCTCGTCTCGGGCGGCGTCAGATGCGGGTACCTGCGCCACACAACGCTGCGGCGGTGGAGCGTGTTATGGTAGAGGAATTCGCGTGACAATGGTCTCGCATAAGGCGGCCCGTATATAGACGTCGACACGTAGAGCTGGGTCCGCCCATATTTGGCATGAGCCATGAAAGAGCGGACACCGCGCCGACAAGCCGCAGAGCACGTTGGCGAAAATGTTCCTGGAATGTTGAAGGCAACCGAATTGACGGTAATCATTAGTCGTGACCGATCGTCAATTGAGGGGTGGACCGTTGCGGGGCCCATGGAATGACAGGACCTCCGTCTTATTTATGGCCACCCTAAACCCCAGTGCTTCGATCAGATCGATACAGAAATCTTGTGATACTGAAGCGCCTCCCTGATGCAGATAAATGGCAGATTATTGAACGCGCGCGATGTCTAGGAACACCGCCAACAGCATCCCTCCGCGGGTGATTGCCGCTGCGACCATGGCCCTTAGACGCAGCAAGGCGGCGATCGTCGAACACCCCCTCCTAAACCCAAATTAGGCGTTAGCCCCCCACCCCATATCTGTCTCTGCGTTTCACAAGCCTGACGATCCTGACGCCACCCTCATCGCTGAACAGCCCCCGCAGCTTCGTAGCTACGCTGTTGGCTGCCTTAGCGCCCTCAGCTCCAGGGAACTATATAATTCAAGCCTCTGTCTGAACAAATTTCAGGTCACATAACTCGCCAAAGTGACAATCGTTGAGGAAAAAAGTTCTCTAGTGACAACCATTAATCAAGGGGTACAGCGTGCCCGACGAGGTAACGCTCCATAAGGGTGGAATGACGGTATCTTAGAAGTCGCAAGTTACCACTGGATGTACTTGGCACAGGACCATTCCGAGCATAATTATAATGGCGATCATATGTTCAACACTGGATGTGTTCGAGCTGTTGAATGGATCGCTAGATAACAAGGTATTGTAATATAATCTCATTCATTACATCTAAAAGATCATAAGCCTCCCTCCCTCCCCTCTCTAATTGACATACTGATACTACACCACGCATTTTGAGTTCTCCTTCACAGATATAATATATATTGTATAACCCTTAATCCGAAATCTCTAATCGACATACTGCACTACGCATTTCGAGTTTTCCTTCTCTTGCACAGATGTAATAAGTATTTTATAACCCTAACTCATCATTCACGAAATCCATGGGCAAGATTGGATGGTGATTTGTATTATTATTCCGTCAACACACGGAAGTTGTTGAACTAACAATGATAAAATATGCTAACTATATTTCAGGTATTTTGTATCTACGTCATAAAAAAGTTAATATTTTTCATACAGTATTTTCATCATAAGGTGAAACGATTTTAAAGGCATCGGACATGCTTTTTATTTAGATTTGTTTTTGTAGAATTTTAAATTGCAGTGTATTCATAAACGCTAAGATGTAAGTATTATAATTATTTTATTATTAAACTAGCTTCTGTCCGCAGCTGCGCCCGCGTAAAAATTAACTTTCTCAAAGTCGAACTATAAACCTAAGGCTACGGTTTCACCCATTTGATTCCCGTTGCCGTAGAAATATCAAAATATAGTCGCTGTTACTCGCTAAATGTAATTTTAAAATTTTCACCAATGGTAAGTAACAAAAATATGCTGTGTGGTAGCGGCTTCGAATACTACCAACCCTTGCTTTGCTCGTGGGTGTCGTAAAAGACGACTAAGAGCCCTAGATTGACCCGGACCAACTCCATCTGGTACCATTTGGGTCAACGATTACATTCCCAAGGAGGGTTGACGTCAGGCAGGCGGCCGGTCATAAAAGTCATTGCCGAAACTTTTTGCAATATATCAAAACAGATGACATATTGCATCGACCTCAAGTAATTGGGATAAGAGCAAGATGATGATGATGCTGGTAAGTAATAAAAATATCGGTTAGTTCGCGTAATCCTCGTTCCCGTAGCTAAATTATAATAAAGCTTATCTATGTTACTCGCTGATAATATACCTTACTATTAGTAAAATTAACAAATATAATGTTACACACTGATAATGTGGCTTTCTATTGACTTTTGTTGTTTGAAATGAAATGAAATTTATTTATTTTCCTTATACAATTTTCCATTGTTGGTGAAGTCTCTGACCTTTGTGCTAGGTGGAGAAACCTGTGTTGCAAAAGTCAGCGCCCTCCTATTTGATGTGGGGTACATAAATATATTAAAAACTAAAATTATATATTAAATTTTTGTAGGTAGTAATCAATACAAAAGAAAGAAGTTAATATGAATGAAGAATGGTGTGTGGTGTAAAGTATAAGCGAATGGGAGGATGCGTATGAAATTGCTTGAGTGATGGATGTGTACGAGTGTGTATTCATGTTTGTGTGCGTGTGTTAGTGTATGTATATGTTTATGTGTGTGCATGAGTATGTATGTATATATGCATAATAGTGAACAAACGCGTTTTGTTTTTATGATACAGTTCTTAATATATCCTCAGTATCCTCATATGTGAGGGATTGAAGCCAAATTTTAATCTTTTTCTTCAAATTATGTAAATTGAGTTTGTATATTGATAGTTTCTTATGAACAAAGTTGTAAACTCGGCCGCTCTGAATACGAAAGTGTCTTTGTGCGAGAGAAGTACGACCTCCGGCCGTCTTGAATATAGGGTGACTCGTCCGATGTTTAACTAAATTTGGGTCAAGAATAAGCGTAGAGTGTCTTCTTATTACAGATCGTAAGATATACAGTTGCCTCACGGTAAGAACTTTGGCCTCAGAATATAACTGATTGGTAGGATAATCTCTTGCTAATCCAAACATAACCTTGAGCACTGCTCGTTGAGCACGCTCTAGTTTTAACATTACTGTTTTAAATGTACCTCCCCATATAGGGATACAATAGGTAATAATAGATTCACAAAGAGAACGATAAATCAATAACTTTGTTTCTAAATCGGCGGTATATCGCAATTCTTTAAATACAAATATTAATTTCCTTAAGCGAGAACAGAGGGTATCAATATGTTCCCGCCAGTCCAATCGCTCAGAAATATTGACTCCTAAATATTTGATACTTTGAGTCATTGGAATACACACACAATTACATTCTGTGACATCTTTACATTTGTGAGCCACTATGTGCTTAGAAGTAGATGGTGGTGTGAGTGAATTTTGTGGACGAAACTGGATTACTTTAGTTTTTGTAATGTTTAGGGTTAAAGAATTGATTGTTAGCCATTCTATAACTGTTCTCAAAGATTGTTCTATATTATGTTTAGATTTCACCCAATCACTATCATATACCAAAAGGGCAGTATCATCAGCATAAGCAAAGATATCACATTTATATAACCCTAGTAAACAGAGATCATTCATATATACTTGAAATAAGGTAGGCCCTAAAATACTGCCCTGTGGCAGGCCATAACTCAAACTCTCTGCAGTGCTATTAAAGCAGCCAAGCTTGACGTGTTGACTACGTCCAGTTAAGTAATTTTTAAATAGTTTTAAAGTCAGACCGCGTATTCCTATATGTTCCATTTTGTCGACCAATCTGGGGATACTTACGGTATCGAAAGCCTTGCTTACGTCTAAGAATATACCGTAACATTTTTGTTTATTATCGAGTTTCTCTACAAGGTTGTTTGTGAAATCAGTTACGGCGTCCTCTGTTGACAATCCGGATCTGAAGCCATATTGATTGCAAGCTATTGTCTTATTTTTAGATAAAAAGCCTATAAGGCTATTATTCATGATGCGTTCTATTATTTTAGACAGAGAGCTGAGGACTGAAATTGGTCGGTAGTTGGAAATATTATCTTTAGCTCCACTTTTGTAGACTGGATGAACCACTGCGTGTTTACAAGCATCAGGGAAAATACCAGAATTTATGATACAGTTACAGATATGAGTTATACTAGGTGCAAGAGCATTACTAGACTTTTGTTGTTTCAACAGCATACTTGCCGCTAGGAATACCGGGCCACTAAATCGCGTACATATATTACTTGCTGAAAATATAGTTTTCGTTGGTAATTTTTTTTAATTGCTCAGCATGTAGCAGTTTGACTCGTGAAGTGCCCGTTCCTGTGAGATAAAAAATATCCAACACACATTATAAGTGAATAATGTAGCTTCCCATAAGTGAATGAATTTTTAGAATTCTGCAAGTAATCATGATTTCACTCCTATAGTTATAATACCGGGAAAAATAGCCGAATATGTTACTCACTGTTAATGTATCTTTTCACTGGTGAAAGAATTTTTGAAATCGATTAAAATACCGCGGTGTCACTGAACTGCTCCCGTTTCCGTGGGATATACCGCGATAAAATACCGGGATACAATTTAGTTTGTCAAGCAGGTTGAGCTCAGCGGCTTATGCAGTTAAAAAAAATTTGGTGTTAACCGATATTGAAACAGCCAGAATAGTATATTTCGCTAACTTTCATAGTCTTATGTCATACGGCATATTACTGCGGGGTTGCTCTGCGGAATTGAATATAATTATTGTTCTACAAAAAAGAGCGATCCGCGCGATTTATAATTTAGGCCCGAGAGTATCACTAAGAGAAAAATTTAAAGAAGTAAATAGTCCGACTGTTATATTTCTATATATATATGAAAGTTTAAAAGATGTGTAAGGAAAGAATATGTAATAAAAATATCGGTAATTTGAAAAATGTAGTGACATTCATCGTGTAAATATATATATCTTATCTTACAATGGGATGTTGTCTTGACACGATCAGATAAAGATCAGGCGTGGCACCAACCAAAAAAAAACCATAGATAATTTACTAATATAAACATATTTATATAGTGGCCTACGATTATAGTGTTGTGATAGTGTCGTTAGTTCGATTCACATTCAGGACATGTTAGATCCACAAATTGTTGTTATTAATTTGGATGTAATTTGTATCTGTTAATTGTATATTTATGAAGTTCACTGCAATACAAAGATTATTTGCTTTGTGCAGGATTTAAAAAAAAATGCGTGATCTTAAGGAAATAACTTTAAGTATCAAAAGCCAATTATACTCCGGCCGCTCAGAGATTGCGTTTCTGACACCTGTCAATTCGTCATAACTAGTGATAATAAATAGATAAATAACATTCATTATATTTAATAATGTTATTTATTGTATTCATTATGCATATTTATTCAATTCAATATAGATTTTGGTAAATTTATAGGAATTATTTCGCATGTTTTTTTTTTTAATTTGAGCCCAGATTAGCTGTATGGTATTGTACTGGCAGTGGAATGGGGGAATTTGAAGAACGCAATAAGCGTACTCCAGAGCCAGCTCATCTAAAACATATCGAACTTATGCCGGCTTATGGTCATTGACTAATTTCATCAACTCTACTTTTAGTGCAGCCACCGATTCCTCTTTTTATTTGCTTTGGTAGGTGCTTTATTTAATTACACCGAATGATTAGGGGCGTTATTCTTTAACATAAGTAAAGACTCTGGGAGGCCAGGTAGCAACCACTCCTTGAATGCAGTCGCATTCATTTCTTCATGGTAGTCAGCAGTAGTTTTTGACTCTAAAACCAATAAACCGTTTTCCACACAACCAGCACAACAGTACTTCGCACAACCAGCGTAGGATATTATGAGTCGTGTTCCTTTACCCATTGGCACTTTCGATGTGGACGCTTGAGTGTCATTTGTCCAAGAACGAGAAAGCATGTGGTTGGGGTTTAGCCTTGTCTCGTCGATGAAAATGGCATTGTCCCATTTATGAATTTTTTTCGCTTCTTTCAAAAAGTTAATTCTTTTTAAAATTATGTAATTCCTTTCTAAAAGAATTTTCCTTTTGTCAGTTTTTTTTTTATATTAAACTGCAATATCTTTAAAAAATTGGATAAAGCAGCTTTACCTGCCCTAAACAAATCAGCTACTTTCAAAGATGCTAGAAATGACGACCTATTAAGGTATTCACTTCTGGGATAGTAACTTCTATATATATGCTTCCGTGTGAAGACAGAATAATAACACAATTCACCACCCCCCTTTACTGCCCATGGGTGTCGCAAAAGACGACTAAGGGATTATAATATGCATACAACACCTAAGCAAGAGAAGGAAAATTCGAAACAAACCCTATACCAGTACGTCTAACCAGCGTGATGCAGGTGGTCAATTTCTCTCCCATTGTAGAGGAGGCTCGAGCTCAGTAGTTGGATGTTTAACTTTTCTGTATTTATAATTTTTTTTATAATCCGTTCGCTTACTCCAAGTGCCTGAGAGATGCGCTCTTGTATTGTTATAATTACGGAGTCCGCCATTTTGTCTTTCAAGCTCAAGGTAATATTGAAGTTTGATAATTAGGTCTCGTGTTTCACTTTTCAATATTTAAACGTGTTTCGGCATTATTATTTTGCACCGAAAGTGCAAAACAGTAATATAAGATACACAACAAAAGTCTAGATTAGCGCAGAGGCTGACCTCTTACTGATATAACAAGAAGAATCAGTCAAATAAACAACAATAACAGTCACGAGAAAATACATATTGAGAAACACTGGAGAACGTAGTTTATGCGCGCGAGACGACAAGAAATGACTCTTTGTGACTGTCATAAAATGGCAGTCCCCACAACACTATTATGAGTAGACATTTTTCACTAGTAATATAAAGTTGTAAGTCATTTAAATTTCTTTTTTTTTTTTAAAGATCTGATTGATATCACGATATTTATTTTCTTAAGTTTTGATTGGGCGTACCTTTGTCATATTATTAACTTTATTAAATAGTAATTATATTATAAAATAAAATTATAACGTTTTATTAATATTAAACCGACAGATTAAATTACGATTATAAAAATATGCGATTACAATTGTTTCGTTATTTTGTCCCATCACTACAAAAACGAACATAAGACAAAACCTTGAAACAGCGCAGTTTGACATGTTTTGACTTTTAAAAACTATTGTTTTTATATTTGTTAATTGAGTAATCGTTAATAATGTTAGCTGAAAATTAATACGTTTATTGTAAGTTGGCATAATTATTAAATTTTTAATGTTATTACCCGTTAATAAGGTAAATATAAGATATTTAAAATTGTGCCCTAAATAGTACGCCAGTTCAAAGTTACATCGCCCATTCAATCATGACCTGTCAGAAACGCAATCTTTGAGCGGCCAGACTATAAAAGATATATGTAAGTACTAGCAGCTTCCTTTTTTTTGGATTTTTTTTGCTAGTGTGGTTTTACCCGCATAGTTCCCCTCTCCTGGGGAATATCGGGATAAATTATAGCCTATGTGTTATTCTGATATGTAAGCTATATTATTGAGAAGTTTCATCAAAATCCATTCCATCCAGTTTTTTGCCGTGAAAGAGCAACAAACATACTCACATACAGACAAACTTTCGCGTTTATAATATTAGTAAGATAAAACTTGAGTGCAAGAAGTAAAAAACTGGAAATAAAATCTTTCACCAAACCGTCTAGCTATCGTGGTATATTCGGCATCTCAGCTTATATACGTCCCACTACTGGGCTCAAGCCTTCTTCATAATAGGAGGAAAATTGGCCTATACACCTACCACGTAGGTCAGTCGGGTTGGTAGAGGGTTTCATTTTGAATTTCGCTTCTCTTGCAAAGATTTTGTATGCGTATTATAATCCTATAAGCAATAATAAAGCCTATAAGCAATTTAAGCAATTGCTTAAATCATCCCGTCTAGAGCGGCACAAGAGACGATCCAGAAAGTAAATTGCCTTCGATGCCAGGGGGTTGTGTGTTCGATTTCCACCCACGGCCAAATTTGACGAACACATATGTTATAACACAAGAGCCAGCGAACCCCAGAACTTCGTTATTTTATTAAAGTTAAAAGTTTGTCAGCGTATGCTCCCAACACAGGTAAGAACGGTGGCCCATTATGAAGTTTGTGTTACAGTGGCTTTGGCAGATAAAAGGTACTAAAGGTGTGTAAAATACTGATATATTTCAAATTATTAAGCGTGATTTTTTGATATTACCTTCAGAACGTTATTAAAAATTACGTTATTCATTGCCAGACACTTAACATAGTGGCAACCCCTTGCCAGACACCCTTAACGTTCATGAAATTATAATTCTACTTACGTTATAGTATAAAAGCTGATTTTTATATATAATACTTGGGTAATGAGTAGATGATGTTTCCTCAGTAGCCAGACATTTTTCATAGTTCCAATCCCTTGTCAGACAAAGATGTAGGGTAGCTGTAGGAGTGAGCGCGAGATAGTACTTATATACGAGTACATGGGTGGGTGCGAGTGAGATGCGCTTATATTCTTCAGTAGCACATGCTTATAGCAGCTAAAGTAATATTATATGCTATCTTCAAATATTATTAATTTAATATTCATTATTAATTATAAGAACAATATTATTAATACTATTACTTACCTACGTTATAATGTAATAGCTGATGTCCACAGGCTCTTAGTCTATTAGCTGTGTAATATATTTCAGAGTTGAGTTGAGGTCAGGTAGGTGGCCGGTGTTAAAAATATAACCGAATCTTTAGAGAACGTGTGAAATCATATTGGAAATTGATCTACTATACCACGCTGGTCAGACGTTTTATTATTTTTGTTTTTTTTTTATGGGTGGGCTATGGTAAGCGCGCACACGGTCTATTCCCTCCGGGGCGATGAGAGCACGGCGCGCGGGCCCATAACTCACCCGTACCCACGTCACCTTCGTCGTTGGGCCTACCACCGGAGTAGGGTGACTTGTCATCAGTGGTCGGCCCAACAGACATTTTGTTATAGGATTTTGTTTCGAGTTTTCCTTCTTTTGCATTGGTATTATATGAATATTGCATTCCATAGTCATTTTTTACGTCACCCACGGGTAAGAGAGGGCTAAATTGTATTCTTATCCGTCACCACACGAGTAATGGCTGCCTGGATGGCGTAGGCATAGTGAAACCATACTATACGACTTACCCAAAAATGTTGACAAATAGATCCAGCGGGTGAATAAAAATTAGTTCATCGTTCCGGTGTATAATTATATATACTATACTAATTTAAGCAAGTATTACACCTAACCTTATTTTCACGTTACAATTTTATTTTTTGTGCTAATATATACCTACATTAAAAAAATTATATCACAACTAGCGGACCCGGCCACGAGTTGCTATGGCTAATGTTTTTGTTATATTACATTTTATTAAACTATTTAAGTGGAACTGTAGGAGAACATCTGTCATGGAGGTCGTCATATTTTTTTACAAATGGTATCTATGTAAAAAAGCAAGTTAAAATCGTATATGCCACGTTTGTAGGTTTGACATAGCACCGCCATCTATTAATTAATTACTCAATCCAGTCAACAGATATCGCCATCTATTAAAATCGTTTGGAGTTAACAGATAATTGTGAATGTCAAATAATATACAAATAATTTGCAAGAAAATAATATTCCGACTATAAATTAAGATGTAAGCTAGCCTATCTTTCAAGTTGAATCAAACTGCACACGGTGTACAAATTTGATTAAAATTGGTTAAGTAGTTTAGGAGTCCATCGCGGACAAACAACGTGACACGTAATTTATATATATTAAGAAGATAAAAAATTTATATCACAATAATTACGCAAATCAGTTCATTCTCGAGTTTTTGTGAGACTAACGTTTTTTTTTTCTTTTTTATGTACATATATAGACTGGCTGATCCAACAGACGCTTTAAATTCGACAAAATAATATGAATTTTTATTGTAAAATATAAAAATAATCTTAAACCAGTTAGTGTATATACTGTATTTTATCATAGGAAGAAACTAGTGTCTAAGATATAGACAGGTCCCTGATCGTCATGACGCTGCCGACCATTACGAAGGCGAAGCTAGACAGTGTCAAGAACTTGGACGCAGTTGCCCCCTTCTATGAGGCAGTCATCTCACGGAATGAAGCTGGCAATCTTACGCGGTGCGCTAATACCGTCCTTGTCGATATCGCGGGTAACTGGTTCGGGGAATAGTCCGTCAACCGCAGAGAGGCTGACTGCGTGAGGTGTATTAGGGAGAGACTGTACCCGAAAGGGTATGCCACCGGGCTGACGGCAGACGACTAGGTATTCGGTACCGGTGGTTATCCCAATGGCAAAAGAATGGGAATACGGTAGGATATGTGGCGCCGCGCCGCCCTTGCGTCACTCCAGACGGAATGGACAGCGTATGTGCTGACCATAGGTAAACAAAAAAAAAAATAAAAAATACAGACGCGGCCTAGTTTAGACACTAGCGCTCACAAAATATTGAAATACTAACTTTGTAAGTACTTATCGATATAGATTGGATATAGAAGATATAGAAGTTGGAATTAATGAGGTTTTTGATTATTATTATATGTATCTCCTTTTTATTCACGGGATCTTTCACAGAGAAAATATCTGGTCCTTTGAAAGGCTTACAAGGCGATATGGATCTAATACGCAGATGCCTTTGGAGAAATTAATCTAAGAATCGGATGGGACAACTATCGATGTAGCTCCACATCTGCACATAATACTCGTGGACTGCCAACGGTATCTAATATTTGATTTGGGGGATTATGAAGTTGGAGGCTCGATGAACTGTTTTAAGTGAAAAAGTTCATTTGTAATCTGTTATCTTCCTTCAATGTATTGAGTGGAAGAGGGTGACTTGTCAACTCACTGAATGGGCGCTCCTAAACGGTCACCATAGACACGCAAGGGATACGGCTAACAGGGGTCAATATTTGTGTAAGTGGCTAGGGATGTCGAGGGGAGCGATGACGCTTTCACCATCGAAAGTCCCCGATAAACGGAGAGACGCAGTGATTTCCTGGTAGTTATGCACTTGAAAATGATACTACCGTCCCCCGAGCATATTGCGCTGACAACTCTCTGACCAGCCGTTTATGACAAGCACGAATCCTGTGGGGGCTGCCCAGAGGTTTACTGGCTTGCCTATAAATCTTGTTATAGATTTTTCTTTATTTCATAAGAACATAGTGAGTCGTATAATGTTCCTTCGAGATTTACGTTAGTCTCATAACAAGATAACGACAGGCTTAGAGGGTATTTTATTATTAATGCTCCTTGAAGTCGATTTCCGCGTCACTTACCGGATCTAGTTATTAATATAATCAAAATCAGTCCAGCCATCTAGGAGTCCAGGAACATGCACATAGATAGACGATTTATATATATGTTTAATAAACCATCAACAATTTAAGAATTTTAACCAACCATAAACACGATAAAACTTTTTTGGTATTTATGTAAACAACATAACTATAGTCCATAAAATATAGCTTGATCTCTGTGACAGATGTCAACGAAACCAACGAAGTAAGTTTGAACAAGCGACATGTTTACAATTTCATTTTGTATCAAATATATTTTCATCCTTTTCGTATCAGTTTTATTGCAACTGAATTGCAATATATTATAAATATAAAAATATTAATATTCATGCCTAAAATGTACCTCGTAAGTACTGAAACACCTAATAAACATGTTATACATAAATGACGATTACGCACCTACAAGGTCATACTGGACTGAAAATTAAAAAGAGATGGGATAGTCGATATACGTAAATCGATAACCAATCCTTATTAAATTATTCGTAAAAGAAATAAACCGAATACAGTACCTATATAAAACTTTCAACATATTTTTTACAATTAAAACAGACAGTTACATTATAAAATAATATATAAATTGAATTAATTAAACATAAACATACGTTTTTAAATTGAAAGTTAAACATAAACAACATAAACAGTCGTAATTGATCGATTGATCTAACGACTGTCCCTATTTGGCAAAAAAATGATAAAAGTTCTAGCAGGAACGCTCCAGTGATGACGATAATAGTGACCTAGATCTTGATTGTACTCGTTTTGAATAATTAAAATAGTCAAAAAACAATTTTTGTTTGAAATAAATTGAAAAAGGTTTTTATTGATTGTATTTTAATTATAATAAAAAATCACAATTATAATAATAAAGAGTTTTATCGATAAAAAACTACGGACTTTATCGTAAGCGTGATAGCACTAGGGACAACTGTCACAGAGATCGTCCTATATTTTATGGACTATATTACTCTGTTTCGTTATACCATAAATAACATAGAATTTCTTTAAGACATTCGGTTGTCAACTACAGTGAAATCAGTAATACTTTTTTAACATATTATTATGTTTAAAACATATTAAAATATAACATTATCATGTTTCTTACAATTATTCCTTTGTAAAGAATATTCATATCAAAACTTAATCTAAAATTTTAATCGGACAATTATAGAAGGTAAGTAAAACTATGAGTAAATCTGTAATTTAATTTTAGTTTTTATAAACGTAACATATTTTTTCTGCGAATACATTAAACAGAATAAAAATATAATTAAAATGCTTTTTTTTTTTTTTATGGGTGGGCTATGGTAAGCGCACGCGCGGTCCTGTCCTTCCGGGGCGATGAAAGGACGGCGCGCGGGCCCATAACCCACCCGTACCCACGTCACCTCGTTGTTGGGCCGACCACTGGAGCAGATGTGACTTGTCATCAGTGGTCGGCCCGACGGAATACCCTTTCGGGTAACCTCTCACCTCTCGACGTACTAGGACGTCGGTCGCCATCGCGCGGTCAGCCTCTCTACGGGTGACGGACAAGTGATGAGTGACTGGGCCCGTCGAATTTTCGCGTCCAATACCCTCTACAATTAGAGGGCATGGAGCGAATTTGGGGCATCCCACTAACTGGGCCCCCTCTTGGGCCAGATATTTGCCACGAGCGACAATTCCAGAGAGCAGTCCAAGGAATTGTCGCTCGTGCCCAGGGTACACCACGCGGAGGTTTCTGGCGTAGCACCCCATAATTAAAATGCTATGAAGGTTTTCAATACCCAGAGTTTAGATTTCTAAAATTCCACCGTCAGACGTTGTACTTATATGCGTCACTTTACATAATCAAGTTCAAAGTCTCTCAGCGTGCTAAGAAAGGAGCTACGAGTATGCTCGGCATTTCTCTGCGAGATAAAATCCGAAATAGGTCAATCCGTAGAAGAACGGTGATAACCGACATAGCACGAAGAATTAGTACGCTGAAGTGGCAATGGGCAGGCCACATCGCTCGACAAACCGACAACCGCTGGGGACGAAAATTCTCGAGTGGCAGCTACATCTCGAACGAAGCAATGTAGGACAAACTAGGTGGACCAACGACCTGGTGAAAGTTACTGGGCGTCGCCATCGTTAGATGAAGGCGGCACTGGACCACATTCGGTGGCGTAACATGAGAGAGACCTACGCCCAGCAGTGGATAGCGATGGATTAAAATGATGACGATGTTAAGGCTTGTGTGGTTACGGAGCAAGAATGGAATTGTCATCGCCTCTTCCCTACCCATCATATAAGAGATCAACAGACATCACTACAGGAAAGCAAACTCGAAATAAATCCCTACACTGAACCATCTTACCAAAGTTATAATAGGTAAATTTTCCTGTTACTGTGTAAGAGGCCAGTAGTGGGTCATATACGGGTCCGGACGCTATCCCGGGACTCATTCTCGATGTCGCCTCGGAGTATATTTAAGGTGAGGTTCGAGAGCTTGCTCAACGCGTGTTTGAGGTTCGGATATTTCCCGGAGCAATGGAAGTGTAGCAAACTAGGTTTGATACCGAAAGAGGGTTCAGTCTACACTCTTTCTGCCTACAGGCCACTGGTACTGCTGGATGAGATGGCTAAATTCTTCGAAACAGTGCTGGCTAATCGTGTCGAGAAAGTTGGGCTGCGATTGTCAGAGAGATAATACGGATTCAGAGACGGCTGTTCAACAATTGCTGCGTGGACCACACTGAAGTTGTTAGCCACCGAAACAGTGGTCAAAAAAAAAGTCCTCATGGCAGTTTCACTTCAACAACGCAAAGAACATTTCAACATTGACCCACACGTGAACTTCAGAGAGGCGCTTCTGTATCATGGAGTGCTGCCGTATCTCTGCTGTTGGCGGCGTACCTCGAGGGAATGCACGTGCAATATGAGGGGGGCGACGGCTGCGTACATCGCCATTGGGTGGAATGCAGCGTCCCACAATGGTCCTGTGGAACGTTGAGTTCGCCTGACTCCTACGGGGTCGGCTCCTTGCTTGGAGGTTATCTGCTACGCAGATGACACCCCCGTCACGGTGAAGAGGGTTGCCCGATTGGCAATGGAACTAGTAACGCTCGTCGTAGAGCAGATTGGCATGCTGGGTCTGAGGCTCTCGTTAAAGAAAATCGGGGCCCTCCTATTTCATAGCCCATGTCAAGCTCCCCCGAAGGAGCAAATATCAGTGTTTGGGGTTGCAGATCCGATACGGGCTCAGATGAAATATCTTAATTATAATGGACCTGTCACTGACGACCTTTATCGCAAAGATGTCAGTCTCAGCAACGAGAAGTCGGTCGCATTTTGTGAGGCTGTCATATCAAGGAAGGAAGCCGCAGAACGATAATGCGAGAAGCTTACGTCTGCTGACTCACTCCGTCGGTGGTGACCAGGGATGAGGAGGTGACAATATGCGTAATACCTCCCACCGCCCTGAATGACGACAGGATGTGGCTAGGTGGCCATGCCTTGGGGTATTTGGGATTGAATGTTATCGATCCATGTCGATGATTTCACCAGCACTCCGTACAAATGTGGAAGGGGCCGCTGTGGTTTTAGTGGGAATCGATCTCGCTATATTTGTGTCCATAGTTGTCAAAACCAGATAAATGTTAGAAGATTTAATTAAAATTTTTAAGTTGAGATAATTAATTTAAGTGGCAAAAAATAACAACTATTTATTCATACCTTAAAGTTTTCATTTCTGTCGGCAGTCCTCGTGACTGTTATTTGATTTTTGAAGTGAAACTTCTTTAGAATCATTGTGATTTCAAACTCAATGAAACGAAAAAGCGAGTCCATAGAGACACAAACACGTAAATGTATAGAATTTAGCCAGCGAGAGAATGAGATAAAGGATAAAGGATACAGGATGAAGGATGAAGGATGAAGGAGGAAGGATGAAGGATGAAGGATGAAGGACGAAGGTTGAAGGACGAAGGACGAAGGATAAAGGATGAAGGACGAAGGACGAAGTATGAAGGATAATGGATTAATAATAAAGGAGTTTCACTTCTGATATGCGTACTTTGTACACACACTCTTTTTTTTATAAGAATGTAATTTATACAAAGGAATGTTAGTTTTTTTTAAATAAGGAAATTAATAAGTATGTTATCCGATAATAAAGGATAATAATTAATTTTAATTACTTTATTTTTCCTTATAACAAAGTCAGTGTGAATAAATTGCATAAAGTTAGTATGTTAATAACATAAAACTTGGAATTCATGGCATTAATCAAGCTATAACTTACCAATAACGGGGAAACCACAAATTAGACACTATTAAAATACGTTGATATGATAACGGAAATACTTTCCAGTTGTTATATTATTTTTATATTATGACGCCAATCAACCTATCTATTAGGTTCCATCCCCAAAAGGTAAAAAAGGGACCCTATTACTAAGACTTCATTGTCTGTCCGTCCGTCTGTCTGTCACCAGGCTGTAGGCTTTTCTCAAGAACCGCAAGACAGTTGCATTTTTTAAAAATTATGTATTTCTGTTGCCGCTATAACAACAAATACTAGGAACGAAATAAAATAATATGGTGGGGGCTCCCATAGAATAAACGTGATTTTTTTGCCGCGTTTTTGCTCAATGGTACGGAACCCTTCATACGAGTCCGACTCGCACTTGGCCGATTTTATTGTTAGATATCTCGACAAGCGATATAAGCTATAATTATATAATAAGTTAGAAACTGTATTAATATTGCAATTTCCTGAGCAGAATTCGACTGTCTAAAATGATTTCTGATGTTTACACGAGTATTACACATCTATACTCTATACCAATAAATACAATTGGAGTGTATGTTTGTAATGTCAAGATAATAGGCTTTTTTCATGCTCACACGGTTATTTGCACGACACCTATGCCTAAAATTGCAATTAAAAATTTTTTGTCTATCTGTCTATCTGTCTGTCTGTCTGTTTCGGGTAATCTTCAAAACGGCTGGACCGATTTCAAAAATTCTTTCACCAATGGAAAGCTATAATATCAGGGCGTAAAATAGGCTATATTTTATCCCGGTATTCCCACGGGTGCGGGAATTACGCGGGTAAGCCTATTGAAACCGAAGCAAAGCGAGGGCGGGTTACTAGTTGTAAATAAAACTATGGATTTTATCGCCTTTATATTTGTAGTAATAATGATAACTTGTTGGAGGTGAGACATCTTAGTCTGTGACCATGAACCCTGCAGTGTTCGAAACGTCGAGCAATTAAAATGACATACAAATGCGATCCGTAAAGTAGTTTTATCTACTGTCTATTGTCTGGTTGTATTTTAACCTCTTTTTATAACTCATCATCATCTTGCTCTCGTCCCAAATACTTGACGGTCGACGCAATATGTGTTTTTCTGCCACATTTTATATATAAATTTCTTGTGTACGTGTAACGGCATTCCTCTTAAACGACTCGGTAGGTGGCGCTGCGGTCGATTTAAAAGAGATTTCCATTTATTTTATTTGTACAGAACAAAGTCTGTTGGGTCAGTTAGTCTTTACATATAAATTTCTTGTGTACGTGTGTATGTCACTGAACTCCTCCTAAACGGCTGGACCGAAGTTGATAAAATGTTTTGTGCATGTTCAAGGTGATTAGAGAATGGTTTAGATTCACAATTGGTCCCGGTAGATGGCGCTTATTTGAATAGAACATCGTCTGTTGAGTCAGCTAGTTTTTATATGTAAATTTCTTGTGTACGTGTGTATGTCACTGAACTCCTAGTAAATAGCTGGACCGATGTTGATGAAATTTTTTGTTTATGTTCAAGGAGATTCAAGAATGGTTTAGATTCACAATTGGATCCGGTATGTGGCGCTTATTTGAACAGAATAACGTCTATTGGGTCAGCTAGTATCTTTATATATAAATTTCTTACGCACGTGTGTATGTCACTAAACTCCTCCTAAACGGCTAAACCGATGTTGATAAAATTATTTGTGTGTATTCAAGGGGATTCGAAAATGATTTAGATTTACAATTGGACCTGATAGGCGGCGCTGCTGTCGATTTCAAGGAGAATTCCTTTTATTTTATTTGAATAGAACAACGTCTGCTGGGTCAGCTAGTTGTATATATTTTAACAATAATTTCATAACCGGCGATCTGCCTGACATCAACCGTTCTTGGGAATGTAATTATTGATAAAACAGCATCAAATGGAGTTGGACATGTTCTATTAAAAGTTCTTAATAGTATTTTAAGACACTCACGTGCCATGGGAGAGTTGGTAGTAGCCACCATCACACAGAATCAACCTGTTTTTGTGACCCGTTTGACCAGTTTGAAACCAAAATGATCACCACAAAAGTGCAAGATACTATGAGTGACAGAGAGAGACTTATTGTATAGATTTGACCCAAAATAATAGTTAAAGATCACCTCATTAAGCAAAAAAATTATAATAAGATAAAGTAAACCCTTTAAAATTAATAATATTTTGCTTACACCATTTGTGATCTGATCGCGTGATCGTGATCTGGTCGTGTTCTGATCTGGCGGTAGCATATTATGTTCGTTAAGTTTAAATTAGTAAATTGTTATAATATAGTAATTGCCACAAATTTAATGTTTAATAATGATTAGCCGAAAACCATAATTATAATTTGTCCTTATAAGATAGGTAGATATATTTAGTAGATAGCCAAACTAAAAATTGAGACGCAGAAAATAGACATATATCGTGTAACGGCAAAATAATAGTCACGCACGTAGGTACTTACATAATTCTTTGGCGTAACAGGATAGGTATCTTTCTAAAAATTTTATCATTGTCCTTATCCTACGTTTGTAGAAAAACGACGCTAATAATAGAAAAAAAAAAGGTATTTAATACATTGAAAGTTTCATTATAACGACTTATCTAGTTAACATTTGTGACGGTGTGCATGCGCATCGTAGCGAATGTTGACTAGCTAACTTCAGGGAGTCGAATTTTATGACTGTAAAAATTTACTTTCATCATATTCACTAACGCGCTAAAAGCTTTGAAACTTCAAAAATCCTTAAAACTAATAGTAGGACCACACTGTCGACAGTTATCTGTCTACAGCCGCGGGCCGGTCCGTCCGGGGTAGTACCACGCTCTCGCAGAAAATCGACGTCTGAGTAGTAGCAATTTGTTACTGTGCTTCGTTCGGTGAGCGAGAGAGCCGGAAGCCCAACTTTCTGAGGGTGTTTCCGTGTGGAAGGTTATGGTAGTGCCTTTGGTATCACCGAGCCTCAATGCACGCATTCACACCCCCTTCACTTTCTTCGCGGTAGGCAGCGGTCTTGTAAAGGTCCATGAGCGGCAGCAACACTTACCATCAGGTGTACTGTTTGCTCGTTTGCCACTGGTTGCAATATAAAAAAAAAAAATCTATCCTGGAGCAAATTATATAAATTATGCCTTTGTCATCGGTGCTGTATACCGGGTTGAGAGTCATCCGCGATCACCCATTGCCCGCGTTAAGCTGTCAAGGTCATCTGCGACCAACAGCTATACACACAAAAAAAAAACGCCCTGTATACTTGTGCCGTTCGAAATTATAATAACGATTAATAGGGGGTGAAAATCTGTTTCAAAAATTCTGTTTTAATGATAATGTACGTTCGTTAAATTTTACCATTTCGACGAATATCGATTAGCGTTGACTTTACGTATTAATTACTTATTACATTATATAACATAAATTCTAATAGGCATACATTAAGGAATTCTCCTTTTACATAAATTGATAGAACATTTAACAAATGAGCAATATTGCAACATTTTTCTATTAGATAACGAATTTATATTTTGATACGCTGCATATTCTCGTTGCGTTCAGTTGGTAGCGGACCTTGTGATATTTTCCTACAGTTTAATATCTTGTGAACTGTACATTGATTATGTGTGATGTATTACGAAACAGTGGTGTGAATGATAGAAAAGTAAGTATCTCATCTATTTCATTAAGTAAACTTATCGATATATTTTAACGAATGTTATCGCACTTTAATTTATTCCATCTCGACATTTTGAATATAGCATTCACATTAGCAGTTTTATTTATCAAATCAATTTATATTTCGTTAAAAGACGCGACCATTTTATGAAAACGAGTTCATCATCGTTTCGGCTCAGTGGGACCGCTGGAGGGCTCGAGCTTCTTTCACAATAGGAGGAAAATTGACCTTACTATACCATGCTGATCCGACAGGTTGGTATAGGGTTTTGTTTCGAGTTTTACTTCTCTTGCATAGATGTTAATACGTATTTTATCCCTGAATTATCTTTTAGGCTATCAACGGGAAAGATAGGGAGTGGTGATTTGTATTCTTTCTCCATCACCACACGGAAAATAGAGTTAATTTAATATAATACTAAGATACTTAGGTAAATGCAAATGTCGAGATTCAATAGATCATAAGTTGTCTGATTTATAATAATTATTTCACAATTACTATACAGAAATTCAAATTTATAAATAGGAAACACGTTTGTAGTAGAAGAAATTTTATACACAAGTATTAAATTTAACTAACAATATTATACGATTTTAAATAAGTTTCTGAATAATCTACAGGGGCACCTATTTATACATCAAGACTTTTATAATCATAATTTTGAACGTGGCTGTCTTTTTCATATTTATGATTTTATCGGTATGAAAAAATATATTTCAACGCTATCGTAATTAAGGACATTGTAGTATTCTAGATTATATTAAAAGTTGTTTATCTTTGAAATTAAGATAACGGTATATAGTAGTAGGTAAGTAATGACCTCGCATGTCAAGAGTCTTAGGTCTGATTCCCACGCAAGATTTTTTGTGCGATATGCAATTGATTGTTCTGACTAATGTTACTATTCATGTCAGTTAACTGTATATTTATAAAATCCGTTTAAACTAACACCCCTCCACAAAGCAAATAATCTTCACATCGCGGGATATTTTTATTATCATCATCATCATTACAGCTTATTCAGAATCCAGAACAGGAGGGAAATTAACTCACTATATCATACTGATCAGACGTGTTGGTATAGGCTTTTATTTCGAGTTTTCCTTCTCTTTCGTAGATATTAGTGGTAGGACCACACTGTCGACAGTTATCTGTCTACAGCCGCGGGCCGGTCCGTCCGGGGTAGTACCACGCTCTCGCAGAAAATCGACGTCTGAGTAGTAGCAATTTGTTACTGCGCTTCGTTCGGTGAGCGAGAGAGCCGGAAGCCCAACTTTCTGAGGGTGTTTGCGTGTGGAAGGTTATGGTAGTGCCTTTGGTATCACCGAGCCTCAATGCACGCATTCACACTCCCTTCACTTTCTTCGCGGTAGGCAGCGGCCTTGTAAAGGTCCATGAGCGGCAGCAACACTTACCATCAGGTGTACTGTTTGCTGGTTT
The DNA here is from genome assembly GCA_032191425.1 of Lymantria dispar. NCBI lineage: Eukaryota > Metazoa > Arthropoda > Insecta > Lepidoptera > Erebidae > Lymantria > Lymantria dispar. The sequence goes on from CM063442.1 coordinate 28,317,060, forward strand.
GCCACTGGTTGCAATGAAAAAAAATATATTATATGTCCATTATCTATTAACATGTGGATCGCACAAAGTATTTTCTTGCATGGTTATTAAACCCAGTACACTGACATGTTAGGTTGGTACTTTAACCACTATGCACTCTGTCCATATAACAATAGAACGGTGTGTTATCTTCAAAACAAATATCAATACTCGTGTAAACTCTCGAAACGTTTAAATCAGATAAAGTTAGGTTAGGTTAAAGAGAACCTCCCAACCAAGCTCCTGAAGCTTCTGACAAGTCACTATTGATGTGTGTGGCTTGGCGTTGTCCCGATAAAACACAATTTATCTTCTGTTGTCCAAAGCTGGCCTCTTCTGGGCGATTGCTTCCTTCGAAAACGATCCAATTATTCACAGCACAGATCCGAGTTAAGAGTTTTGTTGTAGGGGAGCAGCTCATAATAATAATTGCCTTTTTTTTTGGGGGGGCTGGGCTACGGGCAGCGCACTCCTCGCACCCCTCCATCCGGAGCGACAGAGGGCGTAACCACGCACACCCGCAACCCACCCGCGACTCGTCGCCTTCGTCGTTGGTCCGACCACCGAAGCAGGGTGACTTGACATCAGTGGTCATAATAATAATTGCCTTTTTTTTTTTGTGGGTGGGCTGCGGTCGGCGCGCCTCCGCACCACTCCGTCCGGGGCGACAGAGGGGCTTAAGCACGCAACTCCCGCAACCCACCCGAAAACCACGTCGCCTTCGTCGTTGGGCCGACCACCGGAGCAGAGTTAACTTGTCATCAGTGGTTGGCCCGATGGAATACCCCCTACTTGGGGTACCCTCCCATCGACCGACGTCCCCCCCCCCCCCCTCGGGGAGAACGTCGGTCTTTCCTCACGCGGTCGTCAATAATTGCCTGCCAATCCCACCAAATACACAGCAAAATCATCCTGGTCGTTAATCCTGGCATGGCCACCGTTTTTGCCGGCTCACCACATTTCAACCACGATCGTTTTCACTTGACGTTATCGTTGACGTTATAAGTGATCTATTTTTATCACCAGTCATTAATCGCTTCAGAAATGGGGCGATTTTGTTGCGATTCAGTAGCAATTCGAAATTCAATCCATTGGGTATTTTTACATTGACTTTTGTGGCACCCATACATCGAGTTTCTTCTTGCGACCAGCCTTAAGCGAATAGTTCCAAAGTGTTTTTTTCAATCTTAGCTTTTGGGTAAACCAAACCGTGCATACATGACGGTCGGACTCGACCATGTCCATGATTTTATCGATATTTTCGACAATTGGCCTTCCAGTGCGTGGTGCATCTTTGACATCGAAATCACTGGACCGCAATCGACGAAACTAAAATCGCGCTAATTGGCGTTACACTATCAGGAGCATAAAATCGTATTTTGAGCCGCCTGGCTTGTATTTTCACCTTTATCTAAGTAAAACTATATAATATAGCGTATTTTCTCTTTGGCAGTGTCCGTTTTTGACGTGCGCTCAAACAAAACTGAGTCAACTAATCACAAAACTGCCCGTAAATTTTTTTAGGACAAAATTTTATCTTCCTAACGCCATCTAGTGGAATCTGATCGGACTTTTACAACGCTAGATACAGATAACTAAGGCCATATATTGGCAAATATTGGATTTCTTTTTACTACACCTTCTTCTTCTAATCAGCCCACATAAATCCTACTATTAGGCTCGGTCCTCCTCCAAAATGGGAGGAAAAGTGATCTACTGTACCGCGCTGGTCTGACTTGTTGGCATAGGGTTTTATGTCCAGTCGCCTTATCTTGCATAGATGTTATCTGCATATCATATCATTTACACCTCTTTACGACAGCCACGGTTCTCCAATCTTGGATGGTAAACAATATTCTTACGCCGTCAGCACATGAAGATTTGAATTTATAGATTCCATCACTTATGATGCAGAAGAATTATAATAAAAGCTATTAACTAGTCTGTATGATTGAATATGTGTCATAAAAATCTATTATTTTCTAGTTGCAGTTCTACGAAACTATACAAAGATTCAATATGAACGCCGTCATTGGTTTGACAGTTAAATACCATAGTTGGGATCTTAATAAGAGTAAATGTAAGTAAAAAACTCTTATTTTACCGTACAGCTTTTGAATTTTCCTTAGCCACCGGGATGTGTCTTCGTGAAATATCTTCCTGTAAGATTCTAGATTCTATCCGTGCACAAACACTTGCAACAACTTCCTTCCAACAGTTCGGGTAATCTGTTTTTCTCCTCATCATCATAGCTCATAAAGATTCCCCTTCTGGGGAGGGTTATTGATTAGACGGGTTGCTATAAGATTTTATTACGTGTTTTTATTCTCTTCTAAAGTTCTTTCTAGCCTTTAACGACATCCACGGACAAGAAGTTATACAAGGTTGGCGAATTGTATTCTTACTCTGTCATCAACCAAGAGTTCATTTTTTAATTTTTGGCAAAGAGTAGGGAATACTGTCACTCCAGATGGAATGGTTAGCATGGCTCAGATCATAGCTCGTCCAAAAAACTAGACTCTTCTTTGCTTTTCTTTTCTTTAACGCCTTTCATATTTAAATCTAGTACCTCAAAATATTCATCATCATCATCTCAGCACATATACGTCCCACTGTTGGGCTCGGGTCTCCTCCATAATGGAAGGATAATTGACCTACTATACCACGCTGGTCAGACGTGTTGGTATAGGGTTTTATTTCGAGTTTTTCTTCTCTCGCATAGATGTTATATGCGTTTTATATCCCTTAGTCGTCCCGTACGATCATCCACGGGTAAGATAGGGGGTGGTGAATTGTATTCTTACTCCGTCACCACACCTCATAATATTTTGTAAATAATGAATTGAGTCGTGTGGTATTTTCAAAACCTAAACCTAGAAAGTAATCTGGGAGTTTTGAAAATTGGTAATTTTGACGTTGCCTTTCTTAATTTTAAATTTGTCATCTCGTATTTTTACTGCTGATGCTAGAAGCTGAAAATAATAAAATGTATCCGTGTGATTGTGGAGTAAGAATACAATTAACCACTTCGTCTCTTGCCCATTGGTATCGTAAAAGACTAAGATGGCCAAGCTAAAATGAATTATAAGATATGTTGTAATGTTAATTTATTAATTCACTTTAATTTTAATTCTATTTTATAATTTGTACTATTTAATATACTAACTACTAGATACATTTATAAATAATATTTAAAAATATAAAAAGCGCATTAACCCACGGGTGGCGAATGCAGAGACCAAGCCAACAGTAGTTAGGGCTCCAAAGAGAGGATCTTCCTCAGGATGCATGCCGTGTCCAGTAACACCGCCTTCTGCATCAGAGCAGCAATCTAACTCCCTAACGGTAGTTCCCTTAGATGCAAGCAATAAAGACGTATGAATATCTTAAATCCGATGTAAGATCAGAATTTTTTCATAGATATATTTCTTTCGCTTTTTAGATGAAGAAACCGATGAATTTCTTTTAATGGCTTCCATAGGACCAGTGCTCACGATCCTGGCTGTTTATCTAGTCTTTGTATTGAAAATCGGTCCAGCATTTATGAGAAAGAGGGAGGCATATAAACTTACTCGCACTTTGTTACTATACAACGTCGTGCAAGTGGCTTTATCAGTTTATTTAGTGCTCAGGGTAAGTACAGTAAAAGGTAAAACATAGAATTACCATGCCAGTATCAGAGGATATTATTATTACTAGACATATATTGTTTTTCTATGTCTGGGTGTTGTTTTTTCCGTTATAAGTTTATAAAGTCTCCCGTGATACAAGATTAGTACAAGGTGTTGTTTTAAAAAAAATCAATGTACTTTACTAGTGCTGACAAAAGTCCCTAAGTCTACTTTTCAAACTGTAATATAATTAAATATAACAGTATATACATATACTTTATATACTTACATACCTTTTCACAATAATGTATTGAAGATTATAAGAGTTATCGATATAGCACTCTGTGTGGTGACAGAGTAAGAAAACAATTCACCACTCCCTTGCCGGTGGATGTGGTAAAAGACGACTATGGGATATAATATGCACATAACATTTATGCAAGAGAAGTAAAACTCGAACTGAAACCCTACACCAACATATTTGGCCCGTATATTAGGTCAAATTCCCTCCTATTGTGGAGGAGGCTTGAGCCCAACAGTGGGATGTATGTGGGCTGCAATGACCATGCTCTTATCCCAATTATTTGTGGTCGATTCAATATGTACTCGAATTTTTTGGTAGAGATTGCAAAAGTTATTGGCAATAATAGTTTTATGATCAGCCGTCTGTTTGATATCAACCCTCTTTAGAAATATAATTGTTGATCAGATCTCATCAGATGGAATTGGCGTAAATCTATGCACTTATTTTTAAAGTGAAACTTTTATTACATCGCCTCAAACTTTTTCGTCCATCTATTACATGTCGCGTGACGGTCGACCGTGCAGTAGGGATAAAGTGAAAGGTGCTCGACAGAGCAGCCAAGGCCAGTATGACGGCATTCGCATCAGCTAACCGTGTGTGTGTATAGATTACTCATTTGTGCCAGTGCTCTACGCTATTTGTTTCTAACAGTATTTAATGTAAATGTTGCTATTTTTTTATGCGAGAAAACGTTTCACTTTTACCGTGGCTTCATAAAACCACACAATCAAATTTTTTGGGTTGTGCTACGGTTAGCGCACTCGCCGCCCGACTCCGTCCAGGGCGACAGATGGGCAGCGCGCTGCACCATAACCCACACGTAGCACGTCGCCTTCGTCGTTGGACCGACCACCGGTATCTAGTTCCTTGTCTTCCATGGACGGCCCGATGGAATACCCTCTCTTCTCGACATTGCTTTCTCAGGACGTCCATCGCCGTCGCGCGGTCGGGCTCTCTGCGGGTGACGGACTAAAATCCCCTCTCCGGTCACCCGCGGCCTCGGCTAGGGCGATATCATGCTCAGGTACTCATGCCTGCGCCGCCCAAATTGCAGACGACTGAAATCTATTCACTTAGTCGTCTTTTATGACACCCATGAGCAATATAAGGATAGATATTATAGAATTCGTAACCACCCCCCAGAAAGCATGCAGGAATGTATGTAACATAAATATATAGATAAACTGTAATTTAATATACAGAAGACTCCCGCCTTATACACCAGTAAAAATGGAATGAACTTCCTCTAGATATAAAACGTTCAAAGACACTAGCCATATTTAGAATAAAGCTTACAAATTATTATCTAAAATTGATCAGTTAGTATTTGTTATGTAGGTACCTTATTATATAACCTAAATTATGTGCATTACTTTAATAAACTTCACATTTTGAGCTACTAACCGCGTTTTATAAATATAGTAGGTATATTTATTTTATATATATGTATGTATGTATTTGTATGTATATACTTATATATGTGTTTGTATGTATATATCGTATGTATGTGTTATTTATATATTATATACATAGTTAATCAGTACATCTACAACTACCGCTCTTTCCTTACATGTTTCCATCCAAAGGTTGCCTGGTAGAAATCGCTTTTAGCGATAAGGCCGCCCATTGTACTTTCTCCACTTTGAATTATTATTATAAATGTGTTAACATAGGTGTGCAATAAAGTATAAATAAATAAAATAAAAAAATCACTTTGTTCTTTCGTTTAGTTCTTTCGTCTGTTGCTGGACTGATTACGATCATCGGATGCATTGTTCTACCCTCGGCAGGTTGACAGTCATCTGGGTTTCTTTATACTGTAATTTTCCCCACTAAATTTAAAACTTTGTAAAACCAAAATCATTATCATCATCATCTTGCTCTTATCCCATTTACTTAGGGTCGACGCAATATCTCATCCATATGGTCCTATCAAACGTCATCTCTGCAGTCACTCCCGGACTATCCATGTCATGCCTCACGCAGTCCATCCATCTTTTCCTCGGTCTGTCTTTACCCCTCAAGCCTTCAACACTCATACTCAAAACTTTTCTCACAACATTACTTTTATCCCCCCTCATCACATGTCCATACCGTGTCAGCCGTTCACTCTTTAACTTTTCCGTCACTGGCGCCGAAATATAAATAGATATAAAATATATAATTAAAATTTTTGTTTTTCAGTTTCTCTCAGATTTACTAAAAACGGGTTTGGTGCCAACACAGTGTTATATGAATGAACCGTATGGTCTTAACCGTGTAAGTATAAGTTATGTTTTTTTTAGGTTTCATTGGCTATAATGAATTTACACTACATTCTAACTTGCCCGTGGATGTAGTCTATACTACTTAGCGATATAATATGCATGTAACACCTAATTAAAAGAAAAAAAAAACGCCGTCGCTCAGAACGCCTAGCAGAGGTGAAACATCGAAATTATTTTGTACAACTATATATGCATAAAAGAATAAATTATGACAGAAACTAATATGTCACAAAGTATTAATAAAATATTACTATTTTTTTTTTTATAAAGTGATGATTTTTATGCAATAAACATTTATTTTTATTAGTATACACTATAGGTACGTGTTTAGGTTAATAATTTATTTTGAGCTCAATAGATGGCGTTGTACAAAATTCTAAAACGTCAAAAAAATCGGCACAAAATCCTATCTTGGAGTGGTAGGACCACACTGTCGACAGTTATCTGTCTACAGCCGCGGGCCGGTCCGTCCGGGGTAGTACCACGCTCTCGCAGAAAATCGACGTCTCAGTAGTAGCAATTTGTTACTGCGCTTCGTTCGGTGAGCGAGAGAGCCGGAAGCCCAACTTCCTGAGGGTGTTTGCGTGTGGAGGGTTTTGATGGTGCCTTTAGTATCACCGAGCCTCAATACACGCATTCACACTCACTTCACTTTCTTCGCGGTAGGCAGGGGCCTTGTAAAGGTCCATGAGCAGCAGCAACACTTACCATCGGGTGTACTGTTTGCTCTTTTGCCACTGCTTGCAATAAAAAAAAAAAAAATCTGACTAGTGTGGTACAGTAGGTCAATATTCCTCTTAATGTAGAGGAGGCTGAAGCCCACTAGTGGGACATATATGAGGTGAAATGATGAGATGATGATGTCGACTGTTCCTTATGCTAACGATTTAAGAATAAAATCTATTATTTTATGCCCATATACCATGACAGTTGTAAAAACTTACTGACAAATTACCTGAAGAATCACATCAATCGTAATTATTAAACTCCTTATCTGCCGTAACGATTATAGTCCTTACCCTCCCTTGGGGCGACTAGTAAAATCAAGAATATTATTATTTTTACAAGCTTTTATTTAGTTTCATTTGTCCCGTTGTCTGTAATCAAATCTTGCAAGTTAAATTTGATCCACTTCCCCGTTTCTGATTGAGCTGAAATTTTGCATGCATGTATAAATGGGATGACAATGCAATATTATTGTGACATAGAGCTGATCTGATGATGGACCTGGAAGCTGGCCATAGGAACTCCGTAATTAAATGACGCAACCCCATCGAATTTGGGCTCATTTGACTCATCTTCATGAGTACTTTGATACTATATGCTAACCAAGGTCTGATGAAGGACTTGGATTTTTAACTTTTTAGTTCACTTTATTAACAAATAATAAAAGCGTGTTTTTAAAAAAGTTTTTTTTTCTGTAATTTATTAATGCAGCCATTTGCCATCTACTGACGACTCAGACATTCAAGACTCATTCATTGATCGTCACAAAGCGCAATCCTATATTGCTCGCTTGTAACGACTCCTAGCAACAATCAGCAATTCGTGAGCCCATCTGCTGGGCCCCATCCTCATCTCACGTCGTGCACTGCGTCGTCGAATACGTGATCGCCACTCGAGAATATTTCTTCCCCAGCGGTCATATCCTTGTGTGGGCACTTTAGAGATATTCAATCAACAGATACAAATAATGTCTAAACTCCATGAACAATCTCCGTAAATTTGATTGCGCAGATGGTATATATATTTAGAAACCGACCTACAAAATCAAGTCACGCAGGTATCAGTGCTAGTGCCAATTTTGCCCGTTAATTTTATACGTTCGTAAAATTGACCATAATAAAAGGTTCCTTAGTGCAAGGTTTTTATTCGCTCAAATAATTTTTCTGTATCGTTATAAACTCGATACCCATAATATTCGGCATGAGAGATCACCAATTAGACCATTATCTTTATAGTCAATTCTCTAAGTAATAAACGTTTCGAATTTGCACAAAGACATGATTTGAGTCGGTATTTACCGAGTAGCAAGTTATTGTGTATGATAATTATAAAAAAAAAAATAACCTTTACTTTTAAAACTTAACTTAATATTATATAGTAAAGTGTGGGTATGTTAGTGGGGTGTCGCTTGTGGGATCTGGTCCAGCCATAATCGTTTAAATTATATTGCTTTGCGGTTCGAAGGGCATCACACTGGAGCTAGTTCTTACAAAACATGTACATAATTGTATATCTAGTAAGAAAAAAAAAATAATTAAAAATAATAGACAGGCCCGCTGAGTTTCTTGCCGGATCTTCTCAGTAGCGGTCGCGTTCCGATCCGGTAGTAGTATATTTTTTTTGGAAATTTTAAACCTGACAATATGTAAGTGCCCTCTCCGGATTTATGCATAATAAATAATTTGAATTAAAATAGTTTTTATTTAGTGCTATTTAACTAATTAAAATCATGTTTTTCTTAATTAAGTATTTAATTAATTAAACACGAGCTCATCCGCGCAACTTGGTCGGCGTTATATTAGAGGGCTGGAGTTAGAGAGAGTGGGTAATAGACACCAATTTCGCGCAGCTTATGCAACGGAAATTCTCATCCTCATCATTCAGCCTTTTACCGTCTACTCCTGGAAGTAAGCTTCCCTTACATTTCGCCACAAATTGTGGTCCTGTGCCGACAGTATCCAACGATTTAGCAATTTTACTAGCTCGTCGGTCTACCTGTTCCGAGGCTTCCTAAACTGCATTGTCAGACACATGATTGCCAGTCAAGGACTTATCTTCCTCAGTAGTTATCAATTTATCAAGCAATGTGGCGTGCCCATTACCATTTCAGTGTGATAATTATTTGTGCTATGTCAGTTACACACGTTCTTCTATGAACTTCCGTGTTTCGAATCCTATCTTGCAAAATAATACCTATATCAAAATTGTCGGCTCACTCCTATCTCAGAATTGAGTTTACCTAACTGAACTGTTATACAAGACATAAAGAGCGCCATATTCAAGAATCGAGCAAGGCATATAACATGAGCATTTGTCATGACTTTCTTCTTGTCTATGTTCAATCGTAGACCCACTATTGAGGGGGGCTTATTGAGCATAGTGCCAAGGTCCTACATGGATTTTTCCATAATGACATTATCGTCTGCAAATCGGAGGTGAGTGACGTATTCGTCATTGATGTTGATGCGAACTCCGATCCAATCCAAGGGCTTCATGATATCTTCCAATGCATTGATTGATGATGATGACGAAGAATAGACTTCTCCCTGTTCCACGCGTTTTTGCCGCTCACTCGATTTTGTACTCCTATCCCGGTTGCGGACTGACACTGTTGCTTTCCTATATAAACCCTTCAGCATTTTGATATTTAAACTATAGTCGATATGTATCCACTGAAGAGACAGCATCGCCCAAGTTCTGACTAAATAAAAGGTCTTCTCGATAATCTGAAATGTGTGAAAGTGGTCCATGAAAAAACAAAAAGTTTCTGGCCTCTCTGGTTTCCCGGTTTCCTCGTGTCGCTACAAAATTTTTACAGTTTTCACAAAATTATTTGAGTATCGTCGTCATCATCTCGGCTCATATACATCCCACAGTTGGGCTGCGGCCTTCTCCACATCGGTAGAGAAGTCTACCTACACTGAAAAGACAAGTTAATATAGGGTTTTATTTCGAGTTTTCCTTCACATGCACAGATGTTTTATGTATTAGTATTAGTTGTATTTTACGATATTCAGGGGCAAAAATAGAATGATGAATAGTATTCTTATTCCATCACCACAGGGAAGTTTATAAGTTACTTATTTACTATATTTCTAAAATTATTTATTTTCTATACTAATATATAAAGCTGAAGAGTTTGTTTGTTTTAACGCGCTAATCTCAAGAACTACTGATCCGATTTGAAAAATTATTTCAGTGTTAGATAGCCAATTTATCGAGGAAGGCTTTATAGGCTGCATCATATATCATCACGCTAAGACCAACAGGAGCGGAGCACCAATGAAGAATGTTTCGAAATCGAGGTTTTTATTTTCCTTTTGAGAGGCTACATTTTCGCAAATATCATGTCTGACAGAATCGTATTATTAAAAAAAATTTCATCTGCGTAAACAAAGTCTTAGATTAAAGTTAGCGTTAGTCCAAAGTATCTATACCACGCGGATGAAGTCGCAAGCAGAAGCTAGTATTATATAATTGTAAATCCTACTAATATTAATTGTGATTAATTTCAGATTCTTTACGGTACATACTTATATTTGATAGCAAAACTTACCGAGTTACTAGACACAGTATTCTTTGTTTTAAGAAAAAAGAATAACCAGATAACATTTCTACATTTGTATCACCATTCAGTTATGGTTATTGGCACATGGGTGTTGCTCAAATATTGGCCGTCACATACGCTGTTATTTATTGGATTTCTCAATTCTTTAGTGCATGTATTTATGTACACCTATTATGGTTTGGCGGCGTTGGGACCAAATGTGGCCAAATATTTGACATGGAAAAAATACATGACAAAATTTCAATTGGTATGTATTATTTATAAAATTATATTTTATTCTTTTATTTATTAGATGAACGTATAAGAATACAATGTGAACATCGTCTACTTCTTTACATAAGGTAGGTGAAATGGACCGTCAAATGCGCTCATTTCAAAACCAGAAAAATTCGAAATCTCATTCCAACTGTTTTGACAATTATGATTTAATAGGTTTTTATCTACTATACTTTAGAAGACTCCCCGTGGTGATGGAGTAAGAATACAATTCACCACTCCCTATCGTGCCAGTGGATGTCCTAAAAGATGACTAAGGGATATAATATGCATATAACATCTGTGCAAGAGAAGAAAACTTAAAAGAAAAACTTATACTAATATGTTTGACCAGCAGGGTATAGTAGGTCAATTTTCCTGTTATTGGGAGGAGGTTCAAGCCCAGCAGTGGGACGTGTATGGGCTGAGACGACGACGAATTTAGAGGACGCTTATACTTGTGCCAGCACAGGAGTGGGACGTGTATGAGCCGAGACGATGACGAATTTAGGGGACGCTTATACTTAGTACAATATACCTACTCCAATTAAAACAGACGAAATTATTAATATTTCAACTCTTATTAAAATATTTTTTTTTACAAATATTCCATCCAGTTTAGTGAGTGAAGTAAATTTACAAGAATTTGACCTACTATATCCTATTTAGACGGGTTGGTACAGGGCCTATATATCGTTTCCGGCAGAGTTGTGGTGCATGTGAAAATGGTCCCATAACTTCGGCGTAACCGAGGGAAAGGCACAGCGTGTGGTTTTTAGCTGGTAGTGGCGCTGACAATAAATCAACGCTGAGCCCGGCATACCCCATCTCTCTAAGCTGGGCATGCGTAAAAATAGTATTTTCCCACACAAACAAAAAAAAGGTCTATATATCGGCGTCCGGTGGCGTTGTGATCGTAAGCGAAGGGCAGGAACAGCGTATGGTTTTTAGCTAGTAGTGACGCTGACAATAAATCAACGCTGAGCCCGGCATACTCCATCTCTCTAAGCTGAGCATGCGTAAAAATAGCATGTTACCACGCAAAAAAAAAGACCTATATATCGTCGTCCAGCGGCGTTGTGGTCGTAAGCGAGAGACAGGAACAGCGTGTGATTTTTAGCTGGTGGTGGCACTGATAATAAATCAACGCTGAGCCCGGCATACCCCATCTCTCTAGGCTGGGCATGCGTAAAAATAGCATTGTCACACGCAAAAAAAAGGCCTATATATCGTCGTCCGGCGCCATTGTGGTCGTAAGCGAGCGACAGGAACAGCGTGTGGTTTTTAGCTGGTAGTGGCGCTGATAATAAATCAACGCTGAGCCCGGCATACCCCATCTCTCTAGGTTGGGTATGCGTAAAAATAGCATTGTCCCACGCAAAAAAAAAGGCCTATATATCGTCGTCCGGCGGCGTTGTGGTCGTAAGCGAGGGACAGGAACAGCGTGTGTTTTTTAGCTGGTAGTGGCGCTGACAATAAATCAACGCTGAACCCGGCATACCCCATCTCTCTAGGCTGGGCATGCGTAAAAATAGCATTTTACCACACAAAAAAAAGGTCTATAGGTATATCGTCGTCCGGCGGCGTTGTGGTCATAAGCGAGGGACAGGAACAGCGTGTGTGTGGGCTACACTTGGTATCTACAAAAGTAGACAAAGATTATATGATCTTTATCATGAAAAGTCTTATAACCATGATCTACTATTTTTAAAATATGTTAAGAACTATTCCAAAATATTTAAACATGCCTGTTCCTGTGCAAAGTCTTTCCATCTGCGAAGTAGAATTAAACAATCAGGTGATATAATTAAAATGACTTGGAAAGTGATAAATAGCGAAACTGGTAGGAATACTGTACGGAAGAAAGACTTTAATTTAAAGATAGGTGACAAAAATGTGACAGCAGCTGATGAAGTGGCAACTGAATTTGAAAACCACTTCACGAATGTGCCAGTGCTAATTAAAAAATCACTAATGTCATCTCCTGCTTTAGCTGAATCGCTTCTTAAGGAATGTATTGTAAAAAGCGACACCACCTTTGAATTTTCAGATGTCAGTGCCAAAGATATTTTGCGCTCTTTTAAATCTCTTAATATTAAAAAAAAACAGTAGATTTGTGGGGCTTATCAGTAAAGACTTAATTATATAATTAATATTATTACCCCCCACCTGACGTCTGTATTTAATGGTTGTCTTGCTCGAGGTGTATTTCCTGAACTCATGAAAATTAGTATAGTTAAACAAAGGAATTCCTTTGTTTAAATAAGGTAGTATGTCAGATGTGAACAATTTTCGGCCGATATCTATACTACCAACACTTAGTAAAGTATTTGAGAAAATTATACTTGAACAGATGTTGAGTTATTTCAACAAACATGGTATGTTCCACAAAAATCTATTTGGTTTTACTAGAAATTGCTCTACTATTGGTGCGGGTGTAGAATTATTAAAAAACATCTTCTCAGCCTGGGAGGAATCGCACGAGGCTTTGGGTATCTTTTACGATTTATTTGATTGCGTAAATCACGAAACTCTTATCAAAAAACTACACCACTATGGGATCAGGAAGAACGCCTTGGAACTTATAATTTCTTATGTAAGTAACAGAATTCAGAGAGTCGATGTTAATGGTGCACGGCTCTGTTATCAAAATGGGCGTTCCACAAGGGTCAATACTGGGGCCATTTCTGTTCCTTGTGTAGATTAATGACTTACCCTATTACGTAGGAGACAATCAAAACATTTTATTGTTCGCAGATGATACTTCTTTACTATTTAAAATTAAAAGACAAATGCTTAATTATGACGATTTTTTTTTTATTGCCAACGGTGGCAAACGAGCAAGCAGCGCACCTGATGGTAAGTGACGCTGCCGCACATGGACCTTTGCAATACCAGGGGCACAGCCAGGCCGTTGCCTACCGTGAAGGAAATACTCTTCTCAAACCTCGTTTAAAGAAGGACATGTCATAGCGCTCGGGAAACACAGCAGCAGGTAGTTCATTCTAGAGCTTGCACGTACGTGGGAGAAATGATCGCTGGAAACGTACAGTTGAAGACCATAACGTTTCCAGGTGAAATGGATGAAACCTGCTACGATGTCGAGTGGTACGTTGGTAGAATGGTGACGGTGGTACCAAGTCAAACAGTTCCTCGGAGCACTCCCCGTGAAAGAGTCGGTAGAGTACACAGAGTGACCCAAAGTCTCTCCGCTGCTCCAGCGACTCCAATCTGTCCGTAAGATTGGGATCCCCGACGATTCGATCAGCCCTTGCAGGGAGTCAAGTAGGTCTAGCTGATATTTGGGCGCACCTGCCCAGAGATGCGAGCAGTACTCCACATGAGGACGAACTTGTGCTTTGTATAGCACAAGACGCTGTCTCGGTGTGAAATACCGCCTGGCTCTGTTCAGGACGCCCAACTTTTTGCTTGCCAATTTGGCTTTGTCCTCCAAATAACTCCCAAACTGGACTTTGCTCGATATTTCGACGCCGAGAATCCCAATACTCTCAGAAATTGGGAGAGTTACTCCTTGGAACTGTGGCGCCATGACAAACGGGTCCTTCTTTGCAGTGAACGCGCAAACTTGTGTCTTAGTGGGATTGAACTGGACTAAGTTCCGTTCACCCCATTTCGAGCTACGAGGAGCGGGTCACTCCCTTCCCTATATTATGCTTGAGGGGAGTGATGGCTGCTCTAGTGGTTAACTCGTGATCGAGTGCCGCTTGCGGGATCTGGTCCAGCCATAGTCGCATCATTATATTTGTGATTACTATTATAATTGTGAATTGTATTATATATTATTTCGAATGGCATCACACTGGAACTATTAATAAGCATGTTGTAAGATGTAATTTTATTTAAATGAAATTAAAAAAATAATAAACCATAGACAATCCCGCTGAGTTTCTTGCCGGATCTTCTCAGTGCGGTCGCGTTCCGATCCGGTGGTAATTTTAAGAAATAATTAAAAAAAAAAATACAATATGCAAGTGCCCCCGTGGGGTTTATACATAATAAATAATTTGAATTTGAATTTGTGGTTTTTAGCTGGTAGTGGCGCTAACAATAAATCAACGCTGAGCCCGGCATACCCCATCTCTCTAGGCTGGGCATGCGTAAAAATAGCATTTTGCCACGCAAAAAAAAGGCCTAATTATCGTCCGGTGGCGTTGTGGTCGTAAGCGCGAGGCAGGAACAGCGTATGGTTTTTAGCTGGTAGTGGCGCTGACACTTTCTCAACGCTGAGCCCGGCATACTCCGTCTATCAAAGGTGGGCATGCGTAAAGATTGCATTCTTCAACGTGGAAAAGAGGGCTATAGGTATGCCTTGTTTTCCATGTATCATCGAAATATTGCTATATTATATGTCTTAATCATCTTTTATGATAGCCACGGGCAAGATGACTAACGTGAACGCTTGGTATTCTTACTCCGTATCATACGTCAGTTAGCTGACGTAAAAACAATAATACTCGTAGTAAAATGTAATAAAAATTCGCTTACAAATGAATAATTTATACTTATTAAATAACTATTACATCTTTCCTTGTGGTGATGGGGTATGAATAGAATTTATCACCCCCTATCTTGCCCGTGGATATCGCAAACTCTGTATCAACCTGTCATCAGTATGGTATAGTAAGGTTAATTTCCCTCCTATTGTGGAGGAGGCTCGAGCTCAATAGTGGACGTATATAAGCTGAAATGGTGAACGAACAACAAACAAGTTATTACATCAGCCCGTAAATGTCCACTATTGGACATAGTACTCACAAGAATGCCATTAGGAACCTATGCCACTTGCATCCAACGATTCCCTGCGATTATCAGTCTACCTAATAGGGAGTCTTCCTAACGCTGCGTCGTCTAATTCGTGGTTGCCACTCAAGAAACTTTCTTCCCCACCGGTTTTTAAAAAGTTGTTTAAATAATTATAAAATGATTGTCGCCGTCCACTGCTGGACGTAGGCCTCCTTCATGTTACGCCACAGAGTGCGGTCCTGTGCCGCCTGCACCCAACGACGCCCAGCAACTTTCACCAGGTTGTCGGTCCACCTAGTGGAGGGGCTCGAGAACCTTTCTTCTTCAGTAGTTGTCGAATGTCGAGTGGTGTGGCCTGCCCATGGTCACTTCAGCGTGCTAATTCTTCATGCTATGTCGGTTACACCTTTATTTAGTTTCAATTAATGTTTTTTTTTTTACAGATACAATTTGTGTCTATAATAATACAATATGTTATGACTGTGCGAGTATCCGAATGTCCGCCTGAAAAAATGGTAGCAGTATTCGTAGCATGCAACACTGGCGTTATCCTTCTTCTGTTCTTGAACTTCTACCGTCAGAATTATAACAACAAGAAGAAGACAGTTGATATCATAAATTCTATGCCTGCCTTATGCATTCCAAAGGAAGATTAGTAGTAACGATATATTATTTAATTTTAAATGATCAATATACCCTTTTAAAATATTATTTTCTACAGAAAATTTTATTTTTAAACTGTGTACTTTATATCATTAACGGTTAAATTCACAAAATTATGCCGTTGCGATTTGTGTTTATGAACTGTTGAGAAAAATATAAGGTGAAATCACTTTTATAATTGTACTTCTTGTCGAAGAATACCAAATAGTAATTCAATTTATTGTATATACATACCTACCCATACCATAATGAATGTTCAGAAGTATTGAATGAGAAACAAAATTGCATTTTGTGAATTTAGGCGCATTTCTTTTGAAATTTTACTATTCCAATGCTTTAAGTAATTTCAGGGTAACATCTTTTTTTAACTATATCTGCATCCTAGGAGATTCTAGTAAAGCTTTCTCGCAATAGTATTTGTTTTGGTCGGACACAAATTGATACATAGATCTCAATGTATGTATCCCTTAGTAAAGCTCTCTTGTTTTCCAATTATAGAAATTAATAGCCTTAATATGTAAATAATTTCAATTTAGTTTTCACAAATTGGTGGTGGGCTACAGTCAGTGCACCCGCCGCCCGGCTCCGTCCGGGGCGACAGAGGGGCGGCGCGCGGCCCCGTAACCCCTAACCCGTAGCACATCGCCTTCGTCGTTGGGCCGACTACCGTAGCCGAATTCCTTGTCATCATTGGTCGACCCGACGGAAAATAGAAAATACTAAAACTTATTTTTCAAATAATTTTATAATAAGACTTAAAGTTGTACTATATAATTATATTTTTATATAATTTTAATTATGATTTTGTAACTATAGATAGTTAATATAGTTAAAAATATTGTTTTTTTATTATTGTTTATGATATGGTAAAGTATGAATATTTTTTTTATATACTAGCAACCCGCCCTTGCTTCGATTTTAGTCGCCTTACCCGCGTAGTTCCCGTCCCCGTTACGTCTCAGTGGACGCCGCCAGGTGGCCTACTCGCGAAACGAGACGCAGACACCCTCTGTCACCGTCGCTGACAACTCCAAGTCGGGGGATTTCTGGCCAATAGATGCCTAGAAAACTTCTGGCATACGAAATTTCGTGGACATCATTGGAACCGTTTTCCAGATTCGAAATGTACAAGAAATGCTCCTCTAAATATATAGGATATTAATCGCAGATTTCTCTTAATACCTATGTCGTTAAGTTTGATAAACAGATTAACTATTAGAAGAGTTTTAACCAATCCAACTTGAGATCTTCAGGTCTGGAGATTACCGTCTACAAACATAGAAATAAACTGTTCAGTTTTTTATAGTAATACAAATTATTCTGTGTGTTGGTGTTATAAGCATACAATTTACCTCCCCCTTTGATGCTCCTAAATGTCGTAAAAGATGACATGATATGCATGTTATATGCATCTATGAAAGAGAAGGAAAGCTCGATATAAAATCATTTGGCAACCCGTCTGACCAGCGTAGTATCATCACCGCAACCCACATACCCACATACATACATACATCCACTGTTGGACTCCGGCCTCCATCACAATGGGAGGGAATTTAACTTACCGTGCTCTTCAGACATGTTGGTTTACGATGTCATTACGAGTTTTCCTTCTCTTGCACAGATCTTATGTGCATATTATATCCCTTAGTCGTCTTTTACGACATCCACGGGCAAGATAGGGAATGGCGAATTGTATTCTTACTTTATCCCCACAGCGTAGTATAGATGGCCAATTTTCATCACATGGTGGAGTAGGCACGAACCCAGCAAGGAGTATTTGAGCTGTGATGATGATATATGTATGACAAATTAACTAATTTTAGTTAATTAATTATAATTACTTAATTATAATTAATTAATTATTATTATTAATTACTTCATTATAACTTTGATTAATTGTAACTTTAATTACTTCATTATAACTTTAATTAATTGTAACATTAATTAAGTATAATTAATTACTTAATTGCAACGTTCATTAATTATAATGAATTATTTTTCAAAAAATATACTTTTATCGAGTTGAACTCCTGCGATAAAAGAAAATAAAAGATAATTAATGAAAATTTTATTTGAGGATTTTAGTTATCAATAAAAAACACCGTCGTTGAATTGTTAAATAAAAATGAAACAAATAATAATTATAAATTTATATTCTTACACATTAAAAACCCAATTATAAGTAACATTTATTTAATATAAAACTCTTGCTAAACTTGAAAAATTTGAAGCAAACTATATTCCCTATATATATAACACATGTATCTATTTAATTATTTAATTTAAAACTCTCCTTACTGCAACTTGTTTTGACAAACTTGAATGCGTTTTATTATTTGCATGGTATCTTTGACATAGGATATGGAGCGTAGAGGTAAAGAGCACAATCTCTGTGTTGGAAAAATATCCTCTGAATAGCCTTAAATAAAGATGGCGTTGCTGTACCAGAGGACCGTTTTTAAAGAAAGCGCCAAAAGTAAACTTCAAGTCAATCAAACCTTAACCAATCAGCAAACTGCATACCCTCCGCTAGACCATATATTTTAGTTTACGTATAGCTAACATTATAATATTGAATGGTTCGTCTTATATTTGGTAAACATTAACTGATTTATGTATCAATTTTGATTTTGTTACTGTTAATAGCATTTCACTGATAATTTACAAAGAACTACTATTTCAAGATCTGATACATTTTACTAAATAAAACAAACACCACACTAAATTCGGCGTGAAGCTTTTATTAATTTCACATTTAATTTTTTTCTATTTACAATTTCTATCATCCATGTATACACTTTCGAACGTTCAAAACGTTTCCATCTTAATATTCGATCTAAGATCAACTATTTTAATTCGTTTTCAATAATTACATACTAGTCATAATCATTTAAAATCGTAATTCTTTCTTTTAATCGTGCATTATACTTTCAAATTTGATGTGCCTATTTTCATTATGTATATCGCGATTAATATTTTGTCATAATCGTCTATGATTAGACAAAAGTGATTAAGTTAATATGAATATTATATTTAAACTATTAGTGTAGATAGATAATACGATTTCAAGGTTTGAAATCTATCTATCTATTAGCTTATCTATCAGCACTTTTAAACTTAAGGTTCACCAAAAATAGGATAAATGGGTCAGTGATAAGTTAGTGATCCTTCAGCCGGTTCTTATGATTTTCAAAAGAAATTCCGTTGTATTTCTTATCCATCCCTACGAAGGCATTTGCAAATGCTGGAAGACAATTTAGGAAATCACTCTCCCTACAATTTTCACTCCATATATTTGGAAGATAGTAAAATTCTTAAGCATATATTTTCATTTACAATCTCTAAAAATTTGGGAAACAATATTACCAATATCTTACAGAAATCTAAATAATTACGCTAAATAGCCCTCAAAATGAACCCGCATAAGCTATCCCTGTTATTTACATACATATTTACAAATAATATATATGAAAAAAATTATAATGTATTCCATTTTTATTTCCAGAATCATTGCACTGGTTAATACTCTAATGATTTTGCATATCTTTCATTATTTAATAACAAATAAATATGAGAAATATAGCAAAGAAATTCTATTTTTATATTTATATCTCCACGATCATTTACTGAACGAGATAGACGATTACATTACGCTCGCTCAATAAAGAATCTAAACGGCCCACGCAGCCATAACACAAATATTCCTGGTTCCTTTCTCTCTATTAAGATGCGAAACAGCGCTGCTGAAAGTTATTATTTATCAATCCAAATTTGGCATGGGAATATCCTCTATAACTCCAGCGACGCCCAAAGCCCTTGGCTTTATTTTTTTTTCATTAACCCATATGAGGAACCCTTAGGCGATGTCGTACTCGTATAGTTTACCATCAAAAGTTGAGAAACCGGAACGCTCACCCATAGTCAAAACAAAGTTGAAAAGCCATCAATGACTAACAACTCAAACCAAAAAAAGTGTATCGTTATACATGAAAAGACATACATCACCCGCCGAGAGGCCGACCGCGTGAGGAAAGACCGACGTCCTCCCCGAGAGGGGGACGTCGGTCCATGGGAGGGTACCCCACGTAAGGGGTATTCCGTCGGGCCGACCACTGACGACAAGTAAACCTGCTCCGGTGGTCGGCCCAACGACGAAGGCGACATGGTTTTCGGGTGGGTTGCGGGAGTTGCGTGCTTAAGCCCCTCTGTCGCCCCGGACGGAGTGGTGCGGAGGCGCGCCGACCGCAGCCCACCCACAAAAAAAAAAAAAAAAAAAATACATGAAAAGAAGGAAAGAATTATCTACGAGTATATTGTACCCATGAATGGTAATTCATACAATATTTATAATAAGACATCTTAATATAAGCTGTTAAAAAATTATCGGTATATCGATATATACAAATATTTCAACAAAATTTAATATACAAAACATCAAACTTGATGTTTTTAGTTGCACTAAAATAATTTTACATTCTTATCCAACATTATTAGTATCATGTAAGCCTTCTATTAGATAATAGACTGATTTTTAGGCAGTACCTACATATGATTGATTTACAGTGAATAATAATATAATTGGAATGCCCAAAGTTCTGTTCGTCCTTTCAGCTTCATTTGTAATCACCTCACTTGTTTTGAGATTTATCTTAAGACACTGTGAATGTTATCTAATAATTTTCAGATAATAAACACAATTGCTTAATTGTAGTATACGTATTGCTACACTTTCTGCATTCATGTTATAGTTTAGATGATCAATTGTCATTTTATGTAATTAACTGGAAAATTGAAATGTTTTCAAACTATGCAGAGTGATGAGATAGATCTATATTTTTAAATAGATCTAATTCTTGACTAATTTTTATGTGCAACATCTATAGCCGCACCTAAAACCGATTGCTGGCGAGGCGAGGCATGTCGTGGCCAGGCATCGCCACGCTATATGATAGTAAGTGTAGTTCCGCCCAATTGTCACATTAATATCGTCAAAGGCATCGAATGTAACTAATATATAATAACATATAATTAATATATTATTATAGGAATCACTGATTGTAGAATTGAGTTGTTACAATTTGAAATATTGCAGAAATTTTAATTTAATTCTAAAGCATATGCATCTATGCATATATACTTGTTCAAAATAATTTCGATGTTTCACATCTTCTAGGCGTCCTAGGTGACGGCTCGCTATAAATCTATGTTTTTATATATTTAAAATTCAGTTATTGCATTAAAATTAGTTTTAACTAATATTAAAACTAAAATTGCTTTTCCGTTTTAAATACTATTTACATTTCTTATCACAATGTTCTATTCGTTCTTTTGATCTTTCAGATTGCCATTAGAGACACCGTTAGCTTTGATTTTACCATTTGCGCTTCCATTGTTTAAGCTTTCTTTGGGTTTTATCACCTTGTCTCCAGGTCGACCGTAGGCTTTGTAATAGAAATCATAGAATAAATAATAGAAGAAGATTGAGTTTGGTAAAGTGAAGACGACGGACCAGCGAGGATAGCCACAATCGTAGAAGAGTAGTTGAGCCGAGTGTAGGAATGCAATGCAGAATTGAAGCTGAAATAAAAAAAAATCAATATTAAAATTTTAAGTACGGCACTGAAATAGCATTACTTCCAGCTCATTTAATTTAAGGCAAGGAATTAAACGCTAAACCTGAAAATTTGAAACAAATATTGAAATCAATTTTAACGTTTATGTGATCGCAACTTCAAATATTATTACTTCCCATATATGTCCCACTGCTGGGCACGAGCCCCCTTCACAATGGGAGAGAAATTGACCTACTACAACACGCTAGTCAGACGTGTTGGCATAGCGTTTCATTTCGAGATTTCCATCTCTTACATAGATGTTATATGCATTATTTCCCTCAATCGTCTTTTACGACAGCCCCGAGCAAGAAAACGGGAGTGCATTGCATTCTTACTTTATCACCAATATCTGGTTGACCGAGCTTCGCTCGGAATATTTTTGTCGACTTTATTTAGATATATATTAATAAAAAATAAATAATGAAAATTATATAAAAAATTACAAAAAGAGAATAATAATAACACCAAGATTCGAACCGACGCTGTTTGATTGAAAAAAATACCAAAATTAAAACCTGTCACCTTCCCATCTGAGCTATCGTAACTCATGACGTTGCCAACGAAATTTGAATTCAAACTCTTTTAAAATTTAATGTCATTGTTTATTTTACTAAAAACACGGACAAAACAACATTTTCTATAAATAAAACCTAGCTAGATCGATTTTTTGGACCCGAAACCTCTAGCACGGTAATATAGATGACTATACTGTGCCTCTAGTATGCCAAGTTTCATCAAAATCGTTGGTGACGTTTTTGAGAGCCTGAAAATATACACGGTGATATTTATGTCGTCTTACAAAAGCAGGTCAATTAAAGTATCCAGTAGCAACTATACATTCGTACAATTAGAAGGTTAAAAAAGATATTTACTAGAATATTTTTTAATAAAATTGATTATAAATAATTACTAATTAAAATAGTAAGTGAACAGCCTGTAGCGACGACAGCTGTTTTACTATGTAGTATGTAGGTACTTATACCGCGGCAACCACGTTACCGCGCCGCCCGCGTCGTTCATTCATATTAAACTTTAGAAAAAGTTCGATTATCAACTCGTAAAATTGCTGTTCGCGGCTTCGAATACTACCAACCCTTGCTTTGCTCGTGGGTGTCGTAAAAGACGACTAAGAGCCCTAGATTGACCCGGACCAACTCCATCTGGTACCATTTGGGTCAACGATTACATTCCCAAGGAGGGTTGACGTCAGGCAGGCGGCCGGTCATAAAAGTCATTGACGAAACTTTTTGCAATATGTCAAAACAGATGACATATTGCGTCGACCCCAAGTAATTGGGATAAGAGCAAGATGATGATGATGATATCAACTCGTAAAATTGTACCTACCATAATCTACCTACGTCCTTTTCAGAAATACCACTACGTATTCACTAAGTACGGAGTCTAATTTTTTCCTTAATACTTTCTACGCACTTAGGACCGTCAGATACAATAATGTAGTGTTAGTAGAATAGGTATACTTAATACAAGAATATCGTTCTATTGATATTTAAATAATTGTTTAAATTCATCGCAGCCTACATACGTCCCACTGCTGGGCTCGGTCCTCCTCCACAATAGGAGGTAATTTGACCCACTATACCATGCTGGTCAGATATGTTGGTATAGGGATTCATTTCGAGTGTTCCTTCTCTTGCACAGATGTTATGTGCATATTATATCCCATAGTCGTCTTTTACGACATCCATGGGCAAGATAGGGAGTGGTGAATTGTATTCTTACTCCGTCACCACACGGAAATTATTTGTTCAAATTACTCACCCCTTTTTTGTGTATGCATAAACGGGCACGTTTTTGGAGGTTACGTTTTAATTTATTTAGTATCACTTTGTCACTTCCTATCACATTGAAAGCTACAATAATTTGTTCTTTTAATTGGTCTCTATGTCGAGCCTCTTCGGTATAAACAAGTCTTTTTATTAGTAACCATAAAAAAATCTAACGATGCTAAGTCCGCGCTGCGAGGTTGGCCACCTCTCTCAAATCTTATTTGATGATGGGAATACTCTCTGATCAAATGAGGATGGTTCCTAGTCCACCAGTGTTCATTATGGATATTAATGTTGGGGATGTTCAATTCCGTACAGAAGCACCATTTTTTCGTAACTACGCGATATTCGAGTATTGATAATGTCTATTAGAGATTTTGTAACAACACACACACACACACACACACACAAACACAAACATACAACGATGTCGCGAAATAGGCAATTACTTGTAAGGGAATTGTAATTAAATGCGCATGACCTTCACCTCGCGCACGCGTGGGCAATGCCCACTGGGCATACTGAAAGTCTGAAACAATTAGGCGGCGAATCGAGCATCACAGTAATCATGATAAACAGCCAGTTACAAAATATTAACTTTATTTTTTTTTTATTTTTTTTTTATAACTACCACTATTGAACATTTAAATATGTTAGATATGTTTCTTAGGTCGGATACTTTTATGGTTTTTTTTTTGTAAGACGATAAAAAAGTCATCGTGTATAATAAAAAAAATATACAAGAATTGCTCGTTTAAAGATATAAGATATGGAAAATAGTGCAATACTTTGCGGTAAAAATATTAAAATTATGACTTATTTACATAATAACATGTATAATTAACATTGAAAAATTTTCGTCTATTATTACTACATTCCAAAAATGGAATGGGAATTTGTAAGGTAATATGCACTGCCTAGACGATTTGACATGAGTATCTCTTCACTTGCAGTAAGTAATATTATTTGTTTTCAACCCTAAACTTTTGAAACACGCGGGCAAGCAAATAGTGGCGAATCGTATACCGCACGGAAGGGAATAAAATATATAAATGATATTAAATTAAAGAAGAGTATTAAATATTTTATATCTGTAGATTAGATTATAATTATTTAATCATCACAGCTCATATACGTTCAACCGTTGGGTCGACCTTTGAAGATAAGAAACTCGCCTCCGGTGGTCTGTCTGACAAAGGCGACGTGCTATGGGCGGATTATGGGGCCGCGCGCCGCCCCTCAAAAGACGAGATTTGTTATGTAGATTATATCTATGTACGAGAAGGCAAACTTGACATAAAACCCGATACTAACACGTTCGACCAGCGCGGTATAATAGTAGGTCAATTTCCAAATACTGAGGAGTAAGCCCGAGCCCAATGGTGGGACTTATGTGGGTGAGATGATGATGAGATATTCTAAACAAATAAATCCAATAATAAATCCTAAATAGAAATAGCTAAGCTATAATCCTTGAAATTGCTTTTTGAGAGATCTTTACAAACAAAATTAACGGATATACATTATACTGCGCTTCGTTTGGTGAGCGAGAGAGCAATAGCCCAACTTTCTGAGGGTGTTTGCATGTGGTGGATTGTAGAAATGCCTTTAATATCACCTAACTTCATTGCGCGCATTCACATTCCCTTTATTTTCTTTGCAGTAGGCAGCGGCAAAGGTCTATGAGCGGCAGCAACACTGACCAGTGTTACTGCCGCTCTACTATCTGCTCGTTTGCCACAGTTTGCAAGGAAAAAAAGAAAATTATATCCAAGCTCTGAGCAACAATTATTCAAATCCAAATCATTTATGAGGGAAATTCACCTTATATACCGTGCTGGTCATACAGATTGGTATAGGATTTTATTTCGAGGTTTCCTTCTTCTGCATTGATGTTATATGCTTACTAAATTCCTTAGTCGTCATTTACGACATACACGGGCGAGATATGGAGTGATGAATAGTATTCTTATTCCGCCATTACACGGCAAAGGTAGTAAGTAATACAAAAGTTATAATTTTTAACACATTAATTTCTATTTGCAACCCTATTGATGTCCACTGACATAAACCTCTCCCCTTTTTTTTTGGGGGTTGGTTACGGTCGGCACGCTCCTCGCACCGCTCCGTCCGGGGCAACAGAGGGGCGTAAGCACGCACACCCGTAACCCATCCTTGACACGTCGTCTTTATCGTTGGGCCGACCACCGGAGCAGGGTGACTTGACATCAGTGGTCGGCCCGATGGAATACCCCCGGAGGAGTACCCTTCCATCGACCAACGTCCCCTCCTCGGGGAGGACGTCGGTCTTTCCTCGCGCGGTCGGCCTCTCGGCGGTAGACGGAATAATTCCCCGGTTCAGTCACCCGCGGCCTCGGCTAGGGAAACCTCTCCCTCTGCGGGATATATGCGATGATCACCCCGCGATGATTTGGCGATAGCATTCCATGTTACAAGTTACCCAGGAAAACGCTGTGGCACATTTTTCTGGTGCCAATTTTACTACTTCCACAGGAAAATAAGGGGTGGTGACACATTCAATCAGTCAACACATTTGTAAATCTTATATCTTTATACGAGCAATTCTTGTATATATATATTCAGGATCTCGGAAACGGCTCCAACGATTTTGTTGAAACTTGGCATACTAGAGGATTCGGGTCCAAAAAATCGATCTAGCTAGGTTTTATTTATAGAAAATGTTGTTTTGTCCGTGTTTTAGCAAAACAAACAATGACATTAAATTTTAAAAGAATATGAATTCAAATTTCGATGGCAACGTCATGAGTTACGATAGCTCAGATGGGAAGGTGACAGATTTTAATTTTGGTATTTTTTCAATCAAACAGCGTCGGTTCGAATCTCGGTGTTATTATTATTCTCTTTTTGTAATTTTTTATAAATTTTTCATTATTTATTTTTTATTTTTTAGTAATATATATCTAAATAAATTCGATAAAAATATGCCGAGGGAAGCTCGGTCAACCAGATATTAAATAGTTAATTTTAAAATAAATCTTACCATTTGTAATGTTGTTATATATTTCTTCCAAAATAGATACTTTTGGTATCTCGGGCCCATTGCTGAGAACATATAGTAGGTATACATAATAATATGTACAAAGGAGTTGATAACACCAATGAGGGTACCATGACCACCTGGATAATATTTAGTGGCGCCCCAGGATATCATGGGCATCACGGTGTGATGGTACATATGAAGGAATGTAATCTGTCTATCCTTCTTCCTGATGACGAAGAAAACAGTGTCGAGCAGTTCAGATATCTTTGCCAAAAAGTAAATGTATACACCCCTTGCCACCTGAAATTAAAAACATGTAATTTAACAAAGGATAATACAATGAGCAACGTTTTCATTGATTTAAAATATCTAAATTTTGGCGGCAATATGAAAATATCACGTGGCGCTGCTAAATTTTATGCAATACTTTGTTTTTTAACTTATTTAAGCTTTCGACGTTGACGTTTATGTATCATATTATGACCGAGAAAAAGTGCAATCCGCGTTCAGCCACGTATCATCAATAAAAATGGCACTGTCAAGTATCACAGTCGTCGATTTCTTTTTTCCCTTAAAAAGTAAATCATTTTGATGTGAAATATCTATAGGCGAGGGTAAATCTAAATCACGAACATTTTTAGATATTTTCAAATCAAAATAATTAATTAATTACTAGTGATTTTAAATATTTTACATTACATATATCATGATATTTACATCTAGAATCTAATAAAAAAAATTGTGTAGCCTTTGAAAAAATACTCTGTATACTTGTAAAAAATAATTTCAATGTTTCACATCTGGCGTTAGGCATAGACACAGATTAGGCACAGACATAGGCGTTCTGAGCGACGGCTCCGTTTTTTTATTAATTATTTGTAGTTCAATTGCTCTCCCTTTGTAAAATAATACCATATCATTCTAAAAGATCTTTTCTTTTATCTGGTTTTATTTTAAAAACCAATATATCTTTTAACATTTTGGTTAAAGCAATTCTACGTTTCTTAAATAAAACAGCTGCTCTCAAAAATGCCAAAAGCGTTTTATATCAGAGTATAAAGTCCTGGTAATAAGAAAAAACACAACAAAAAACACTTGCGAACGTAGTCTATATGCATGAAACGACTATTTCAATATCAGAATACCTATTGTTGGTCAATCACGTGATTTGGTATTGGCGTTTTTCACCAGAAATATACAAGTAGTTAGTCATATTACGGTACTTTCTTTCACACGTTTTGCTGTTTTTTTTTATTCCAATTTATGGCAAATGAGTAAGTGTTGTTGCCAGGCATGGACCTTTGTAAGGCCGCTGCCTATCGCGAAGAAAGTGATGGGAGAGTGAATGTGTGCAATGAGGTTCGGTGATGCTAAAGGCATCACTAAAACCCACTACACGCAAACACCCTCAGAATATTGCGCTTCCGGCCTCTCGCTCACCGAATGAAGCGCAGTAACAAATTGCTACTATTCGGTAGTGGTAGGACCACACTGTCGACAGTTATCTGTCTACAGCCGCGGGCCGGTCCGTCCGGGGTAGTACCACACTCTCGCAGAAAATCGACATCTGAGTAGTAGCAATTTATTACTGCGCTTCGTTCGGTGAGCGAGAGAGCCGGAAGCCCAACTTTCTGAGGGTGTTTATGTGTGGAGGGTTTTGGTGATACCCTTGGTATCACCGAGCCTTAATGCACGCATTCACACTCCCTTCACTTTCTTCGCGGTAAGCAGCGACCCTGTAAAGGCCCATGAGTGGCAGCAACACTTACCACCAGGTGTATTGTTTGCTCGTTTGCCACCGTTTGCAATAAAAAAAAAATTCGGACGTCGATTTTCTGCTCAGTGTGGTACTACCCCGGACGGACCGGCCCGTGGCTGTAGACAGATAACTGTCAACACTGTGGTCCTACCACTACACCTTGGTGCACCTTTATGTTGTGAATAACTTAATTTAATTAAATAGTGCACAATTATTTTCGAATTATAAATTAAAAACATTTTATTTTGTAATATAGCTATAAGCAACGTTAGCGTTGCTATTGAGGTGGCGCGGATCGCCTGCGCGAGGAGCGCAGCCTTGATGGGGCGATCCGCCGCCGGCGACTGGGGCGGCGTAGGCGCGAATATCTGCGCCTCATGCCGCCCTAGCCGAGGCCGCGGGTGACGTGACCAGGGGTTAGTCCGTCACCCGCCGAGGCAATGAATCCTTTATATGGATAGACTTTACACTTTGGTTGGTTTTATTTAGAGTTTTTTTTTATTATTTGTTTGCATATATCCATTAGCCTATTGTATTCGTCCGCCGGTAAAAAAGCATGAATTTATTGTATTCTTAATCGCCAAATGAAAATAATAATTATACTTACTCTCATTGCCTCGGGAGTATTTGAAAAGTCTACTGGTTCACATTTCCAACTGTAGGTCCTCATCCAGCCTGCGTCAAGTCCCTGAAATTATTATAATTTCAAACATTATTGTGCTGAATAACAAAACAAACTTGTAGAATACGTAAACAGTTATTCTATACAGAAAGCGCACTAAAGATATAGTATAGTAAAACTTCGTTACTTATACAGTTTCTAATGCCAATTGATATAAATCAACGAAAAAAAAAAACAATTATATACTGAAAACTACCCGTGTGATGACGGGATAAGAATACAATTGTCGCCACCCGTTGTTTGCCCTTAGAGGTGATAAAAATTAGCTAAGGGTTTACCAGGAGAGCCGACATCAAACCATGCCCTGCCAAGCGTAGCGATTACGACACTATCCCATCATAGGGAGGCTTACGTCCAACAACAGACTGCAAAAGACTGATAATTATTTAAAAAATCAAAACTAAGAACTTCATTTACTTTTTTATAAATATACAGTAATTCAAGGTTATAAAAAACTATTTTTTAAAGCAAAAATATTCTCAAAAGCATTGCGTTAACATGTTTCATTTCTTATTAACGTCATAATTATGTATACTGTAACTAAATTTAAAAAAATATTTTTCCTGATAACCTCGTATACACAATATAAATAATAATATTCTATGACAAATAAAATCTCAGTACGCCTTGACCATGAACACTGTACTGTTCGAGACGTCGGGCAATCAAATACAAAAGCTATGAAATCCGTAAAAATGGTTTTATCTACAATATTCGGGGTATCATTAAAAATCATTACAAAAACATCTTTTTACGGTTCCGTACCCAAAAGGTAAAAACGGGACCCTATTACTAAGACTTCGCTGTCTGTCTGTCCGTCCGTCTCTCTGTCACCAGGCTGTAACTCAAGAACCGCGATAGCTAGACAGTTGAAATTATCACAATTTATGTATTTCTATTGCCGCTATAACAACAAATACTAAAAACAAAATAAAATAAATATTTAAGGGGGGCTTCCATACAACAAACGCGTTTTTTTTGTACTTTTATTATATTATAAAGGTGCTCAGTGCGAGTCAGAGTCGCGTACGAAGGGTTCCCTTCGTGGGCGACTCTGACTCGCACTGAGCCGGTTTTTCTGACTTTTTTCTACTTTGTGACTAGTTTATCTCTTTTGCAAGATTTATATATTTTAATTTTTGATGGTGACTACGGGAGGATTGTAGTTGTAAACTTAATTGCCTGACACCCATTGCCTGAATTTCCAGCATCCAATCTCTCTAATAATGATGACTCCGCCTGTGACCATGAACGATGAAAAGTGTTCGAAATGTCGAGCAATCAAATACAAAAGCGATAAAATCCGTAATGTAAACTACAATAATAATAATGTGTAATACTCGCGTAAACATTATTTCATGTCTTTGATATTTAAAGTACATAGTTTTATTTACAATTAAATAATTTGATATGCGTTTATACATTATAAAATGTATGGTACCGACTACGAGATTCAGCCACGTACATTATTCCAGTGTGCCTACTCTTGAAATCAATTCTAATTTCAAATCCGATTCAATTCCAATTTCACCAAACTTATATTTGGTACTCTTAAATAAAATAGAGAATGAATTCTTCGCATTTGCCGTTGTTATTTTCACCAAAAGTGCCATATTTTATTACTTTAAATTAATAACGTTACCGAATTCGATCACCACAAAGACGCTTTCTTGAAATTATGCAACACTAACGATTTTAAACAACGTCAAAATCACGTCGGGCGTAGCAAATATTTGACTTAATAGACGAGAGTCAAATTCATTTGGTTTAAAAAAATCCACCGAATTTGATTTAAATCGTCCGCTAGTGTCGCTTTCAATGGTACCAAATTGCTCATATTCGAGCTGCGATTGGATTTAGGATTAGAATCGAGATTCAAGAGTAGGCACCCTAAGTGCCTACTCTAAATCTGTCAGAAAAGAATCGATTTGGCCATCGTGGACGTCGTAAAAGACGATTAAGAGCTTTACATTGAGGTGGGCCATCCGCGTCTGATGCTATCTGTTCAACAATAATTTTCCCCAAAAAGACAGCTGGATATAAAAAGTGTGTGTGTACTTATATACGTACGTAAGAACACTTCTTTGGAGTAACGAGATAAAAATCTTTCTATAAATTTTATCTTCCGCGTTATTCTACGTTTGTAGAAAAAAAGATTCTAATAATAAAGAAAAAGGTATTTAATACATTGAAAGTTTTATTATAGCGCAGTATATAGTCGACATTTTTGACGCTGTCCGCGCAAAAATATTGACCAGCTAAAAATATGTGCAAAGATTTTGACTAGCTAACTTAAGGGTGTCGGTTTTTTGTGACACGTGTATGCGCGCCTTCTAAGAATTTACTCTCATCATTTTTCTCTGTCGCACAAAAAGAAGTACAAATTCAAAGAAAAGCCAAAGATTTTATAATATACTAGCTGACCCAACAGACGTTCTTCTGTTCAAATAAGCGCCTCCTACCGGGTCCAATTGTGAATTTAACCATCCTCGAATCCCCTTGAATATGCACAAAAAATTTCATCAACATCGGTCCAGCCGTTTAGGGGGAGTTCAGTAACGCACACGTACACAAGAAATTTATATATAAAGATATGATTGAATGTACATGTTGCATTAACCCCATTATTTGGAACAAAAGCAGGAACGACAATGATATTCATAGACAAAGTATACCAACCTCAAAAAATAAAAATCCGCTCACTAAGACTTGTAGAAAATTATATACAATAAGCGTCTTCTGCAATTCAAATGGTTTTTTGTCAACCATGTATCTTGGACCCCACTTCAGTGAAAAATACAGGTATACGCCGATGATCGTCAGACCGGGCGTTGGGTCTGATATAAGTGGCCAATGGTTTGTTCTTTGATCTGAAACAAGTAAATAATATATTAAACATTTTATATTACTTCATCGAATCTTCAGTGCGAATGCTCTGAGAAGCAGTTTGACTTGATACCAATTTCTTCTATCAAAGTACTACTCTGCTCCGTAGCATGATTCGCCCGTACCATTTGGAAACTATTTTGTACGTTTTCTAACGTTCAAATTTATGGACTGGTACATAACGTGACAGGTTTATTTTGAGATTTCCTTCTTTTGCGTAAATATTGAATATAACAGTACGAGGCATATACGAGAATGCTCTTATATCTATTAGTCGTCTTTAAAGTCCCATGCAGGTGGTGAATTGTACTCTTACTCCGTCACCACACGGAATATATATATATATATATTTATTCCCCATCTGACCAGCGAGGTACAGTAGGTCAATTGCCCGTTCCCGTGGGAATACCGAGATAAAATACAGGCTATGTTACTCCCTGATACTATAGCTATCCATTTGTGAAAGAATTTTTTAAATCGTTTCGGTGGTTTAAGTGTGAAAGCCTAACAAACATACAAACTTATTTTCGCATTATAATATTAGTAAGGAAGTAAGGATATATCTTCTTAATATATATAAATTACGTGTCACGTTGTTTGTCCGCGATGAACTCCTAAACTACTTAACCAATTTTAATCAAATTTACACACCGTGTACAGTTTGATCCAACTTGAAAGATAGGATAGCTTACATCTTAATTTATAGTCGCAATATTATTTTATTGCAAATTATTTGTATTACCTATATATACCTATTATTTGACATTCACAATTATCTGTTTTGGAGTTACCAAACGATTTTAACAGATGGCGATATCTGTTGACTGGATTGAGTAATTGTGGTATGTATGTATGATTGAGTATGATTGAGTATGATTGAGTAATAGATGGCGCTGCTATGTAAAACCTACAAACGTGTCAGATACGGTTTTAACTTGTTTTTTTACATAGATGCCATTTGTAAAAAAATATGACAACCTCCATGACAGATGTTCTCCTACAGTTTCACTTAAATAGTTTAATAAAATGTAATATAACAAAAACATTAGCCACAGCAACGCGTGGGCGGGTCTGCTAGTATATTTATAATTTAAATTCTAATTACCTTTTTCTTTGTTGCTAGTGATACTGAATACGCTTAAAGATTAAAGCAAAAGTGAGACTATGTTATTAGTCTTAATTCGTTTAACCTAATTTACATAGATATATTGAACTCAAAAAAATGTTAAGTTTTAAAATTCACATATTTTTAACTAAGGTTACTGAAGAAATTTAGTTTACAATAAATAACAGTATAAAATTCGTGTTATTTAAATGTTAATAATGTGTTAATTATTAACACGTTATTAACGCGGCGGGTATAACTATACCCGCTATTTTACGTGAATTAGATTTCCTGTTAGTTATATTTCGTCAATTATGGTGTCCATAACGGCCGAGAATTTACAATTATGATTCTTGTTACGCACATAAAGCTGTTATTTCAACCACAAAAAAATGTTTTAATTATTAATTGTACAATAATCACTAATTAGTTGTATAACGATACAATTTACCGCTCCTTATCTTGCCCGTGGACGTCGTAAAAGATGAAGAGCAATATGTAAGAGAAGGAAAACTCAAAACAAAACCCTATGCCAACACATAACCCATAGTGAAGGAAGCCTGAGCTCAACAGTAGGGCATATATGGGCTTTGTCCAAAGTTTGCTTTAAAACCTCAGTTGCTTATTCTTTAAGCATACATTGGAAAAATATAGTGTGGTATTATTTTCAGTGCTGTTACTTAATCCCGTTAGATATTGTAATAAACTTTTAATTAAAATTTTTAATAAAAATGGTTTAAGCTGTTACAGCCTATTAAAATTAATTTGGAAATTTTAAATTTAATACGGGTGTACGGAATAGCATCTGTTGCTAGTAACGTATAAAAATAAATATTTTCTGTGTAGGAAAGGAGTAAGAATAACATTCACAATACCCTTTCTTACCCGTAGGTATTGTAAAAGGCGACTAAGGGACATAATCATCATCATCATCATTTCAGCCTATCGCCGTCCACTGCTGGTCGTAGGCCTCCCTCATGTTACGTCACAAAGTGCGGTCCTGTGCCACCTGCATCCAACGACGCCCAGCAACTTTCACCAGGTCGTCGGTCCACCTGGTGGGGGGCGTCCTACACTGCGTCATTGGATACGTGGTCGCCACTTGATAACCTTTCTTCCCCAGCGGTTGTCGGTTCGTCGAGCGATGTGGCCTGCCCATTGCCACTTCAGCGTGCTAATACTTCGTGCTATGTCGGTTACACCCGTTCTTCTGCGGATTTCCGTATTTCAGATTCTATCTCGCAGAGAAATCCCGAGCATAGCCCGTTCCATAGCACGCTAAGCGACTTGGAGCCTTGTTATTAGGGACATAATACCTACATAAAATCTATATAAGAAAAAGAAACTATGACCAGATTAGATAAGAAGGCTTTTTTTATTGCAAACGGTGGCTATGGAGTAAATATAGCTCCGGTGGTCGGTCCAACGATGAAGGCGACGTGTCACGGGTGGGTTACGGGTGTGCGTGCTTACGCCCCTCTGTTGGGGCGACAGATGGAATGGTGCGAGGAGCGCACCGACCGTAACACACCGAAAAAAAAATGAGTAAATATACAGCTGATGGTAAGTGACGCTGCTGCTCATGAACTTTTGCTAGGCCACTGCCTACAATAAAGAAAGCGAAGGTAGTCTGAATGCGTGCAACGAGGTTCGGTGATAATAAAACTCATCACCAAAACCCGCAAACGCCCTCTGAAAGTTGAGCTTCCGACTCCCTCGCTCACCGAACGAAGAATTAACAATTTGCTACTATTCAGACTTCGGTTTTCTGCGAGTGTGGTACTATCCCGGACGGACCGGCCCACGGCTGTAGAAAGACAACTGTCAAAAAATGGTGCTATCACAGACTCGAATCCACCGGGACGTATAAAAACCGAGTTCATCAATAAATTTAGATTTCATTATGTAAGTTTATGAATATTTGCAAAGTTTTTGCTGTGCACAATCAAGTCACAATATTTTATATAAAAACAGGAAAACAATTAATAAAGACTGATAATTTATCGACATTATTTTTAAAATACCTGCAGAATACCTGATTTAAACCGCAATGGAAATTCCATCAATTATTTATCCATGATATCGTGTTGTTTCTTCGAATGTAACATAAATATTTCCGTTGTATGACGACATTACAATTTTAATCGTGATATTATATACTATAACTAGCGACCCGCCCTCGATTCGTTTCGGTTCAGACGCCTTACCCGCATAGTTCCTGTTCCCGTGGGAATACCGGTATAAAATATAGCCTGTGTTACTGACAAGCTTTCCTTTGGTGAAAGAATTTTTGAAATTGGTGCGATAACTAAGCGTAACAAACAAACTTGAGGATTAATATATATTTAATAGTTGTTGTTCCGAGACTGGATGTAATTTGTGGCCGTTGAATTATATGTTTGTAACGTCCCTCGTAATGATATCTGATGTTTACGCGAGCACTACACATTGTAAATAAAACTACTTTTACGGATTATATCGTGTTTGTATTTGATTTACGATTCTCCACATCTCATATAGAATCATTTTCTTCTTATACTGTCAATAAATTTGTGCTAAAATGTGTCAAAATTTAATAAATTTAATAACTTTTCTGTATCGGGTAGATAATTATAAATATCTGTAATAACGATGACTTGTTGGACGTGAGACACCTTAGTCCGCTCGTGACCATGCTACAAAGTGTTCGAAACGTCGGGCAAACATAAATCAAATACAAACGCGATTTAATCCGTAAAAGTAGTTTTATTTATAAAGTCCCTCGTAATACAAGGATTATTTCTTTAATGCAGGGCTTTCTTTAAAAACAATTGCTTTTATTTTGATGACGGTTTAAGAATATGAATCACCACTCCCTCTCTTGCCCGTGGGTGTCGTAACAGATAAGTAAGGGATATAATATGCAGCATGCTCTATGCAAGAGAAAGAAAATTCGTAATGAAACCTTCTGAGCAGGGTGGTGGTCATATTCCCTCCCACAATGGAGAGGAGGCTCAAGCCCAATAGTGGGCTGTACATGAGCTTCTTGTCACCATATGTAATAAAAATATTCTTACCAGCATATTCCGTGAACAGACGATGGTAGGTCCTTGAGAAAGAATTATTGAATAGTGCCATCTTTTGCTGGTAATACTAATTAAATCCTAATTACAAATTATTATCGTAGTTATATCTTCGTCATGAAAGTCTAAGCTGCATTTTATAACTAAACTTCATTTATATCTGTAACAAAAAGAAAATTTATTCATTAAATAAAGGAATCAAGCAAATAATTGACATATTGATTACAAAAGGAGGCATATTTGAAATAAAGAGCTATGTCAATTATCTGGCCGGCGTAGTACAGTAGTCAAGCTCCCCAATAAAAATCCTCAATAGTTTCCTTCAATAAAATCGTAATAATTTTCATATTAATTAATTATTATAAATGAAACAAACCTAAGCAATTGTGTTTTAAGAATATAATTCACCACTCCCTATCTTGCCCGTGGATGTCGTAAAAGACTACTAAGGGATATAATATGCCCATAACATCTGTGCAAGAGAACAAAAACTCGAAATGAAACCCTATACCAACATGTCTGTCCAGCATGGTATAGTAGGTTAAATTCCCTGCCATTATGGAGGAGGCCTGAGCCCAGCAGTGGGACGTATATGGGCTGAAATTATGATGATAATGAAACAAACGTTTCCTTGTGGTGTCAACGTAAGAATACAATTCACCACATCTCCTCTTGCCCATGGGTGTCGTACAAGACGACTAAAGGATGTCATATAAATACATCTTTCTTTTTTTCTATGGTTCATTTACCTACGTAATTTTATTATATTTTTTATTTTTTAAGACGGTCTTATCTTTTATTTTAATATTATCTTTATACATGTTTTTAGGTTAGATTATTGTTATTTTAGTTATTATTGTGATAAATTATTATTTGCAAAGGGATAGCCATGTTTTGACAGTATCTTCTATACTCTGCTGCCTGGACATCGCTGACGATCGTTGCAGGACGCTGCAGAATAACAGCGTTGTGGTATTCATTTTACCGAGTGGATACCTCAACAATATGCTGAGCAGCTATCCTTTTCCTCTTTTGCGAAGGGGACTCTAATCTTGTTATTTTCACTGTGTATTCTCTTTCATTATCTATTGTTTTTTATGTTATTCTATTTTTATTCTATGCTATTGTACGTGTTCCTCCCGTAAAGGAGAAATAAATTATTTTTCTTTCTTTCTTTCTGTCATATACAGTTTTTTTTGGCACTGATGCAAAATGCTTTTATGCATGTCCCCCCTTGGTGGTATATTTATATGTGGGACTCACCGGACGGCATAACCTCCCGGGATACCCACTAAAAACCATCAGCGGCTCCACTATCCCGTCATTCTTGGGACGTCAGAGAGTCGCCTTTCGGCTTTCAACTCGGACTCCCCGACGATATCATATACAAATAATATTAATTCAAGAGAAGAAAAACTCAATACATAACACGTTTGACCAGCGTGGTATAGTAGATGAATTTCCCTCCCTCACATTGTATTTGCCCGTAATGATGTAGCACTTTATTTAATATTTTGTTCCTTCATATAAATCAACAAATGTTGATAATTCATTTAAAAAATAAAAACTTAATCGAACTTTCACCTACATTAAAATTAATAACTATTATAGTCAATGACGGATAGTTTACTAACACAGAAACCTGTTATTTCCGAACGCGCAAGTAAAAAAATATTGACCTAGATGCTAATACTATTGTTAACATAGCCGATCATAGCAAAAACTGTTGAATATAAAGATCATATTTTTTTTTCATTACAATCGATGTTTTTTATGAAACTTTTACTTTAAATACTATAACGCCATCTAATGACGAGTTAAAAGCAACTATACTACCTTACTGAAGTTCCCTTTTAAAGTCCCCCGAGTCCAAGTTCAACTTATTTGCGCTTATTCATAAAAATTGAGAACTATTGTAGTTATATTTCGTGTGGTGACGAAGTAAGAATACAATTTACCACTCCCTATCTTGCACGTGGATGTCGTACAAAACGACTAAGGGATCATTATTATCGCAACCCACATACATCCCACTGTTGGGTTTGGGTCTCCTTCGCAATGGGAGGGAATTTGACCTACTTTACCATGCTGGACAGATATGTTGGTATAGGGTTTCATTTCGAATTTTTCTTCTCTTGCACGGATGTTATGTACACATTATATCCCATAGTCGTCTTTTACGACATCCACGGGCAAGATAGGGAGTGTTGAATTGTATTCTTACAATGTTACTATATCATATTTATAAAAAATGTGCTAGAGAAGGGAAATTCGAAAGAAAATCATATTCCAACACGTCTGACCAACGTGGAATAGTAGGTCAATTCCCCTTATATTGTGGAGGAGGCTAGAGCCCAATAGTGGGACGCATATGAGCCGTCATGATAAGTATATTTTTTATGCTTAAGTTCTTAATATAAAGTTACATATATACTAAGAATAATAATACTGTATAAGTAAAATAAGAAAGAAAAAGTTACGCGGTACTTAATCTTTTCGGGGACTCTATTCAAAATCAGCGATAGTAAATCACTTAACTTGTGTGTTAACAAGAACACAATGTCGCACCATGCCTTAGTTAACCATAAAAATCGTAAAATTCGGCTGAAGGATCTCTCGATCAACGCCGCCGCTTACCGTGGCAGTCGATCGCAGGTGATATGAATTTTCCAGGAAAGTAACACTTTTACTACCCTGATATTCCCTTAGCCATTTTAAATTTCCAAAAAGAACGTAAGGAAATAACCGTTGTATTCTTAATTCATAATAACTACTAATTTTTATCTCTACACATACACCACCAAGAACTTAGAGATATTTGGGAGCCTTTTGATTTCATTATCACTTTTCATCACTAAAATATAGGAAATCCTTCTTTTTTTTTCAGATCATATATAGTAGTATTCCGCAGTGTCTGGAAACAAAGGTTTATAACCAGTGTGTATTACCAGCGATGACTTACAGCACTGAAACGTAGTCTCTAAATGTCGGCCTCATAAAAAAGCTCAAAGTCGCTCAGCGTGCTATGGAGAGGGCTATGCTCGATATTTCTCTACGTGATAAAATCCGGAACACGGAAATTCGTAGAGGAACGGGTGTAACCGACATAGCCCGCAGAATTAGCACGTTGAAATGGCAATGGGTAGGTGACATCGCTCGTCGAACCGACAACCGTTGGGGAAGAAAGGTTCTTGAGTGGCGACCACAAATCGGACGGCGCAACGTAGGACGACCCCCCACTAGGTGGGCTGATGGCATTCTCAAAGTCGCAAGGAACCGTTGGATGCAAGTGGCACAGGACCGTTCCGAGTAGCATTCTCGTGGGGAAGCCTATGTCTAGCAGTGTACGTCTGTAGGCTGATGGGTGGATGGATGGATACAAGTACATCATTGAAGAGCTAGTCCATATTAAAATGGAAAATATTCCAATAGTGAAGTATTTCATTATCAATCCTGTCCAATACCAGTCCAATAATTCATTTTTTTTTTTTGGAGGGTTGCGGTCGGCGCGCTCATCGCATCATTCCGTCCGGGGCGACAGAGGGACGTAAGCACGCTCACCCGCAACCCACCCACGTGCACGTCGCCTTTGTCGTTGGGCCGATCACCAGAGCAGGGTTATTTGTCATCAGTGGATTTATTTAATTATTTAAAACTTTTGCACACAAAAAAAAGGTACAATGCGTATGTAATAATAATAATTTCTGAAATTTGGTTATTTAAATGTAGCAAATTTATATAATCTAATACCTAATACTAGCAAACATATATATATATATATATATATATATATATATATATATACATACATACATAGATTTAATGAACCCGCGAAAATTTTATAGCATATTTCGCACGCCAATAATATATTAATATATTACTTGATAAGACTAAATAAATAAATAATAAATATATTACTTGATAAGACTAAAGTTATATAAAGCAACATTGATTCTATCAACTCGTAAACCTTAGTTTGACGTAAGAAAAGATGAAACTTTCGCTTGCGCGAAACGGTCAACTGTGATGCTTTTTGCTCTACTTACATTGTCTAGCTGTAAATATAAATAGATTTTGATTGGAAAATTACATTCAAATTTCTATTTATTTATTTAAAATTATAGTTTAAATCGCTTATATCTTTTAAAATGTATATTTAAATAGGTCAGACATACAATTTGAGGATGACACCCAAAAATCTATGTAACATATAAGGAAACTGTAAATATACATTATAAAGTATTACTTACATATATTATGAATATATATTTAAACTAATGGAGGAAGACATTATTTCTAAAGCACTTTTTTCACAACACCATGATACAAAAATATATGTTTATTTTTTAACAAGAAACGCGTGCGTTGCCGTTGCAAACGCGGATACTACTGTGATATGCTCATACTGAGCTTTTGATCCCCTTTCCCCTCGCGTTGCTGTGAATAGGAGGGTTTCAAGGGTTGAGACAGTACTTCATTTTAAAACTATATTTGAGCTGCAAAATTTAGGACCTCAGTGAAGTGGCAATGACTTTTATATTACACTAGCAGACCCGGCCACACGTTGCTGTGGCTAATATTTTTGTTATATTACATTTTATTAAACTATTTAAGTGGGACTGTAGGAGAACATCTGTCATGGAGGTTGTCATATTTTTTTACAAATGGCCTCTATCATCAAAAGCAAGTTAAAATTGTGTATGACACGTTTGTAGGTTTGACATAGCAACATAGTCAACAGATATCGCCACCTGTTAAAATCGTTTGGAGTTAACAGATAATTGTGAATGTCAAATAATAGATAGGTAATACAAATAATTTGCAATAAAATAATATTGCGACTATAAATTAAGATGTAAGCTATCCTATCTTTCAAGTTGGATCAAACTGCACATAGTGTGCAAATTTGATTAAAATCGGTTAAATAGTTTAGGAGTCCATCGCAGACAAACAACGTGACACGTAATTTATATATATTAAGATAATAAATTTTAACTTAATTCGCAATCAAAAACCTGTTAAGGTAATTTTTTTTTATATCGGTTTTTAGACTATCACCATTCGAAATATGATACATAAGTATTTAATACCCAGATGACTGAGCTTACTTTGGTTTTTTTTGGTATATATTGTATTTTTGAAAAACATATTCAGATTCCTGTTGAAAAAGGAAACCAAGTGTCGAGCTAATCAAGACAAGATTAAGCCGCCGGCGACTGGGGTCCACCGCCGGCGACTGGGGCGGCGTAGGCGCAACTACATGCGCCTCATGCCGGCCTAGCCGAGGCCGCGGGTGACGTGACCGGGGATTAGTCCGTCACCTGCCGAGAGGCCGACCGCGTGAGGAAAGACCGACGTCCTCCCCGAGGGGGGGGGCCTCGGTCGATGGGAGGGTACCCCAATAGGGGGTATTCCGTCGGTCCGACCACTGATGTCAAGTAACCCTGCTCCGGTGGTCGGCCAAACGACGAAGGCGACGTGGTTTTCGGGTGGGTTGCGGGAGTTGCGTGCTTAAGCCCCTCTGTCGCCCCGGACGGAGTGGTGCGGGGGCGCGCCGACCGCAACCTACCCACAAAAAAAAAAACAAAAATACAAGATTAAGGGACTACTCGATTTTCCAACTGCTCTATTTTTAATCTCGATAGCATTGGCTAAAGTTTTCCTTCACCTTTTTACCTTACCTTATTCTAATGAGATCTTTTTCACAGGATGAAAACACTGATAATACGAGATTTTCTATAAATGAAACATAATAAATGGATTTAGGGTCCGTAAAAGTCTTGCATATTAAATTTGATGAAAATCGAGATTGTGAATAAGTAAGAAATTCTTGTTTAAACATATCAGATTTATTACGATGTTTCCTAAAAACTACGTAATAGCTTAAAAATATAAAAGTACAGTTTGGTTTTATTTACCCACTTTCACCGCTAAACAGCGTAAAATTTCAACTGAAATTTGTAACTTAAACTAATATTGCAATAATACTAACATTTTTGTATATGCAATGTTTTTATGCCTTACGTTAAATAGACTTAAAATAAATTTATAATGATTTCTTCATCTTGTTTGGATGCTATTGAGACTTTTGAGTATTCGCATCTGCAGTAAGAAGTAAATAAAATATTCAGACTATCAGTGATACAGACAATAAATTAAGGCAGGTCACATTGTAAATATAATTGTTAATAGGACGTTACTTTTAATTAAAATCTATGATTAAAGATTGATTGATTGATGTTAAGGATTAATTCATCATCATCATCACAGCCCACATATAGGGCATTTCACGTCAAGCGGACAACCAAAAAAAAGTGAGGTCGTGAATTTTGTTTATACTCTGGTCAGTTATACTTCTAGTAGACTTGGATGTGTACACAAATTCTTTTTTTCGTATGTTACTTTATTGGTGAGTTATGAGCTTTAAAAAGTGACTAAGAATGAAGTCATGAATTTGTGGATGCTTATTATCTGTATCGATTAATTTGTAAAAAAAAACTAAAAAATATTGTGTCTTATAATTAAAAAGTCCCCCTGTTGGGCTCGGGCCTCCTCCACAATGAAGGGAATTTGACCTACTATACCATGCTGGTTAGACATGTTGGTATAAGGTTTTATTTCGAGTTTGTCTTCACTTGCACAGATGTTATGTGCGTATTATATCCCATAGTCATCTTTTACGTGGTGAATTGTATTCTTACTCGGTCACCACAAGGATTGATTAATGCCAGATTTTCCTTTTTTTTAAATCATTATAATCTACTTAAGATTAGTTTTTATTATCATAATAATATCCACTGTTGGGCTCGAATCCTCTCTGGAATAGTAAGGAGATCGACTTACTATACCACGCTGATTAGATAGTAGGACCGCGTTGTTGACAGGTGTCTACAGTCGCGGGTCGGCCCGTCCCGGGTAGTACCATACTCTCGTAGAAAATCGATTTGTTACTGTGGTGAGCGGGAGAGCCGGCAACCCAACTTTCTGAAGGTAATTGCGTGTGGTGGGTTTTAGTGATGCCTTTAGCATCACCGAACCTCATTGCACACATTCACTCTCCCTTCAATTTTTTCGCAGTAGGCAGCAGCCTAGCTGTGCCCCTGGTATTGCAAAGGTCCATGAGTGGCAGCAGAACTTACCATCAGGTGTACTGTTTGCTGGTCTGCCACCGTTTGCGACAATAAAAAAAAAGATTTATTTCAAACTAGCAACTCGACCGCGCTTCGCTTCGGTTTTAGTCGTTTTACCCGCGTAGTTCTCGTACCCGTGGGAATACCGGGATAAAATATAGTCTAGTTTACGCCTTGATATTATAGCTTTCCATTTGTGAAAGAATTTTTTAAATCGGTCCAGCCGTTTTGAAGATTACCCGGAACAAACAGACAGACAGACAAAAATTTTTAATCTGTATTTTAGGCATAGGTGTCGTGCAAATAACCGTGTGAGCATGAAAAAAGTCTATTATTTTGACATTACAAACAGACACTCCAATTTTATTTATTGGTATAGATGTTTAGTCTATTGCATAAATGATATTATACCTATCCCTCATCTACTATGATAGTCACGGACAAGAAGAATTATATTATTAATTCGTCACTATACGGAAAGAGATAGAAACAGTTGTTATACTTCATAATATTTCTCTCTATTGTTTTTTGAAAACTGAATATAAAATATTAATTATTTTCAATCTCATTGTCTTCTATTTTTCACCTTGGCCGTATTAATCAAAAATAATAATTAGTTCTTGAAAATATACATAATATTTTACCTAAATTGAGGAACATTTAACGGATAGGCCTTAGTACTTGCATCCTTTGTTGCATGCGAATAAAGATTGTAAAAACTACCGGATTTCATATTAATGTATAGACTTATGATTTCATTACGAGGTTCTTGCGTTTTACAGATATTATTATTAGTCAATATTGCCCCTGTAAAGTTTTTTTTCCTTTTGCATCCAATCTCATCCTGAATCATCTTCATCTTGATTTTATCCCAATAACGTGGGGTCGACTTAATATTCTTCTTTCATATACATATTGCCAAAATTATTGGCAATACTTCTATGACCGATCACCTACCTGGCGTCAAACCTTGATTGATTTTCGGATCATGTTACGGGATACACGGATTCAACTTGTATCTGAAGTTCAGGACCTTGGAATTTGGTAAACGTAACTTAGTTAAGAATCCCAGAAAGATACAAGATTGTGCATTGACTGCAAAAAAAGTACCCGTTTGTCATGACGCCTCAGTTGCAAAGAGTGACTCTCCAAACTTCCGAAAGTATTAGGATCTTTGGGCGTCGAATTATTGAGCA
Organism: Lymantria dispar; assembly: GCA_032191425.1. NCBI lineage: Eukaryota > Metazoa > Arthropoda > Insecta > Lepidoptera > Erebidae > Lymantria > Lymantria dispar. Next base: position 28,361,483 of record CM063442.1, read on the forward strand.
AAGTTTAGTTTGGTAGTCATTTGAAGGAGAAAGGCAAATTAGCAAGTAAAAAACTGGGCGTCCTCAACGGAGCCAGAATTTCTCTCCCATTGTTAAGGAGATGCAAGAATGAGAACTAAATAGGCTGAGGAGAAGAAAAATAATTATTTGTATTTTTATTTCAGTTATATGTGGAAAGCAATACCAACAATTGTGAAGAAATTATCTATTTACGGTGTTGCTTAAGTTATCCACGTTTAGAGACACGTTCTATCCACCCATCCTACAGACGCCCAGTGCTGGACATAGGCCTCCCCACAAGAATACCACTCGGAACGGTCTTGCGCCACTTGCATCCAACGGTTCCCTGCGACTTTGAGAATGTCGTCAGTCCACCTAGTGGGGGTCGTCCTCCGCTGGTCGCCACTCAAGAACCTTTCTTTCCCAACGGTTATCGGTTCGACGAGCGATGTTGCCTACCCATTGCCATTTCAACGCGCTAATTCTATGGGAATGAACGAACGAAAACAAACGAACGTAGAGACACGTTAAGAAAACAATATGTTACCATATCTTATCTAGTAGTGGTAAAAGCCATTTAAATTAAGCAGCAATACTCTCTATAAACAATAAACACCAATAGCCATCTTGATTTCGCCTACCAAACGCTTCGATTATGATTTTATTCCCTTTTATATGAAGTCACGAATGGCGGTAGAATGTTAAGTAGATAGATTGCCTATAGTGGTCGGCCCAGCGACGAGGGCGACGTGGTGTTCGGGTGGGTTGCGGGAGTTGCGGGCTTGAGCCCCTCTGTCGCCCCGGACGGAGTGGTGCGTAGGCGCGCCGACCGCAGCCCACACAAAAAAAAAAAAAAAAAGTAGATAGATTGCCTAAGTATGAGGCCATAAATTATTAGATACTTGATATACCCACTACATAAAAGGTGAAGCGTCAGTCGTAATATCTCACATAATAAGTTAAAATATTTGCACATGAAAAGCAAACATTTACATCACGCATATTCATCATTTTCGCAACTTTAAAAACCATTCATAGTAAACATCGTAAAAAGGCATTCAAGTAGCAACCAATTTCCATTGACCTTCCCCGCCCCTCTTTCGCGTCATTTCACAGAGTATATAATGTTGACACATCCATTTTCTTAGTGTCCTATCAAGTGGTTACGTCTCAGCAAATATAGTATTTTCACTATTAGTAAACCTTAAAGTAATTAGCATAGAAATGATAATTGAATAAATTGTACGCTTTGTACTCTTCAAGTTATGTGTGTCGCAAATTCTCGCTCCGCTGGTTGTCTTAAATAGTTACAACCAAAGGTTAGTGAGGAAATCCTTTACTCTCACTCTTTATTAAATACTTCTTTTATAAGTCTCTATATGCTTAGAGTTGTTCCTTATCAGATGTTCTGATTTATATAGTGGCTCATATTTTAATAATTTTTCATAGTCTTATACTTTTTACTTGCAACGGTTAAGTGGTAGTATATAATACTAATATTTCAAGTATTTTTGTCTCATTACATTTCCATTCATCAATCAGCTCACAGACGTCCATTGCTAGATATAAGCCTTCTCAGAATGCCACTCGGAACGGTTCTGTGCCACTTGCATTCAATAGTTCCCTGCAACTTTGAGAATGTCGTCAGTCCACCTAGTAGGGGTCGTCTTACGCTGCATCATCCGATTTATGGTCGCCACTCGAGAACCTTCCCTGACGGTTGTCGGTTCGACGAGCGAGGTGATTTGCCCATTGCTCCCATTGCTTTTTCAGCGCGCTAATTCTGCTGGCTATGCCGGTTACACCCGTTCTTCTACGGATTGCCGCATGCCGGATTTTATCACGTAGAGAAATACCAAGCATGTTTACACGGTATATATGTAGTTCAGGAAGCGTACGGTGATGATGACGTGAGTTTCACACTTTTTATTCCCCTAATCGGTGACAATAACACGAGTTTCATGATTTTTGTTCACCCAAAAAAATTCTTAACGCGTCTAAAGAAGTTTACACTTAAAAAAAACTAAACTAATGCGTATTGCTCCATCCTAGATTGGAACATTAATCTTACTAACCCGCGGGAACATATACAGATAGTAGATACTGAAAGAACTAAGCAACATACTTTCTAATTTTAAACACACTTTTTACTTAAAATTTCTACTTTTAAAATTATTTTCCTTTTTAGTGACGAAAACTAAATAATATATATCGAATGGAGATTTAAAAAAAATACATATTAAACTGACATTACAAAATTACTTTTGATGCTAATGTGTTCAGTTTTACTGTTGTTTGTAATATTTTCCTAATATTTAGCACCCATATCAGAATATTGACATCTAGTGGCAGATCCTAATAAACTATGCTTTTCACATAAAATACGTACTAAGGGTAAAATAAACAAATAATTTACTTCTAGTATTACAAAACACATTTATAGCGGTAAAAAAACTCCGTACAATTATTTTAGCTAAAAATAAATTACATTTGAATGTGTTAGAAAGATTTTCATAATTACATAATGCATAAAAAAAATATGCGAATAATGCAATAGTGGTAGGACCACACTGTCGACAGTTATCTGTCTACAGTCGCGGGCCAGTCCGTCCGGGGTAGTAACACACTCTCGCAGAAAATCGACGTCCGAGTAGTAGCGATTTGTTACTGCACTTCGTTCGGTGAGCGAGAGAGCCGGCAGCCCAACTTTCTGAGGGTGTTCGCGTGTGGAGGGTTTTGGTGGTGCCTTTGGTATCACCGAGCCTCATTGCACGCATTCACACTCCCTTCACTCTCTTCGCGGTAGGCAGCGGCCTTATAAAGGTCCATGAGCGGCAGCAACACACCATCAGGTGTACTGTTTGCTAGTTTGCCACTGCTTGCAATAAAAAAAAAATATATTAACACGTTCAAGTCCAACAGAAAACTCTTAAATATTTGCAGTTTTGAAATACACAAATAGACGGGCTGTACTTAACAGCTACTTATACGCTGTTATTTTTATGTTTGCTATGCTATTGAGCATTTTTTTATGTCAATCTGCGGTGTTGTAAAGAAAAAATAATATAATATACAGTAATTTTTTTAAATGTATGAAATTCATGTAATGGTATGACTTTCCGTGTAGTGACCGAGTGAGAATACAATTCTCCACCCCTCTCTTGCCCGTGGGTGTCGTAAAACATGATTAAGGAATATCTTGAGCATATAACAACTATGCAAGAGAAGGAAAACTCGAAATAAAATCCTATAACCACCCATCTGACCAGCATGGTCTAGTAGGTCAATTTCCCTCCCAATATGGAGGAAGCTCAAGCCCACTAGTGGGACGTATACGAGCTTTGATGATGATAAAATTAATGGGAGATGGATCGATATAGAGACAGATGTAATTTATGTATGACTATAACTTTTCTTCTTACAGATTATGGTATACACCTAGCCTGAATCTATCAGAGTGACAGAATGATGGTATGCAATTCCATATCCTCCCATATTACCGCTCCATCGCCATTTGGACTGACCAACAATGTCGAAATATAACTCAGAAATGTCTATAGTGTATCTTCTCAACCAAGTGGCTGTAATCAACAAAGTTACAAAGAAATAATTACTTATGTATATAATATCTATGCAAGAGAAGGAATACTTGAAATAAAACCCTATACCAACCTGTCTGACCAGCATGGTACAGTAAGGTCGGTTTCCCTCCTATTGTGGAGGAGGCTTGGGCCCAGCAGTGGGATGTATGTGAGCTGAAATGATAATGATGATCCATTTATTTATCAGCCCATCAAAATTCCTTGTTAAGCAAAAGCGTCTCCAAAAGCATTGATGCCATAACACTTGGCATGCGAGTCATCGATCCTAATTGATATAATAACTTAGTTAAATAATATGTAAATTTCACTTAATATTCACGTGCTAGGAGGAAAATTATATAATAAAAAAATCGATACATATTTTACTATCATTGGCTTCAGCATAGACTAGATGTAAAATTAAACCATCTTTACTGAGATATCGAGTTAAAGTATGACAGTGGTTGGCTTAAAAATTAAGAAGGGTACAAAGAAAGTTTTGGAACTCCATAGTGCTGTCAGCCCAAAATCTTGATCGCTATGCGGTCAAAAGATGATACTATGTATAGATTACCCACGTGGTGATGGATTAAGAATTCAATGAGCAAACAACTCTTAAATTTTTTATGATAGGCGTAAAATCTAGTCAAGGGAATACAACTTTTACAAAAAGGAAGTTAAGTTTCAGATTCCTCCGCTAGCATTTTCTTTATAAACTTTCGTGGAATACGAGCAAGGGGCAACCTAATGATAAGTAGCCACTGATGCTAATAGAACTTTATAATACCAGGGTCACATCCAGGTCTACTGTCTACTGTAAAATGGTTTTTGGCTTTCCAATTCCTTTGCCCACCTAACGGAGAGCAATAACAAATGTATACTACTTAAATGCCAAATTGCCTTGAAAATGCGGTGCTGCACCAAAAGAGTGCTATGACTCGCCATGTCTATGCCCTTCTTTCGCCTAGCAGAGCCATAGACAAGGCAAAAGGAGAAAACACTATCAAAAAGCGTAAACACTATCACAAAAGAAAGTGCACAAAAATAAAATATTTTGAATACCGATGCTATTCTTTAGTGCAAAATATTTACCAGACGTCCGATCACGCGAAACATCGATTAGTCGCTTCGCTATCTCCTTGTAGAAGGAACTTTTCGAATCTACTCTATACATAAAGCCACTTAGACTGTGTAAATCAAATTTCACTTAAAAAATAAACGACGAAACCTGTCTCGCTGAGTTATATAGTTTCACTTTTAAACTACAGTTATTATTAAAATCGCACGCATTAAACTCTTGTGTGTTAGTTCACGTCTGATCTAAACATACTTTCTTAACAGTGAAATGTTAGCGTCATACACGCTTGTCCATTTATTGTTAGTATGTTGCCTTGTTTCAGTGGCGTATGTAGGCGATTGTCTATCAAATTGTTAAGAATTCTGATGTCAGATAGGTTATTGGGTATTTTTTATGATTACCCGAATTATCCGATAAAATATTTCGGCATGTATGAAGTTATAATTTGAACAGGATTTTAATAATTTGAAAGTATTTTTCAAATAGTTATTAAACTTTTAATATTCGTATCCGCAAATTAATTTTCTATGAACCTTTAGTTACTTTGCATGCTATTCAGCTCAATAATAGAAATAACTAAAATGAAAATCAAATAGACGTTTTTATTTTAAGAAAATAGACGAAATAAAGGAAGAATAAGATGGTAAATTTAAAAAAGAGAAATGAATGAGAAGTAAACCAAAAAAACATGATACTATAAACTCTAAAGAGACGCTTTTTTAAAATTAAACAAATATAAAATGCCTACCGTTTTATGACGGATCAAGAATACATCTTTTCTGCCTGCAGACAACATCTACAAAAAAAATACCTAAAATTGGAGGTAAATTGCGTCTCAGTGTTGCCATCCCACTCGTCTCTTCTCCGCAAGAGGAAAGAGAGTGACCTACTATAACAGGCTCATCGGACGTACAGCGTTTTATTTAATGTTTTCCTTCTTCATGCATAGATGTTATATATATAACATGCAGAAATTATCTTAGATAACATCTACGAGCATGAAAAGCCTGTTGAATGTGGTGACGGTGTAAGAATACAATTCACCACCCTCATTCTTGTACGTGAGTATCGTAAAAGTCGACTAAGGGACATTACATGCGTATATGCAAGAGCAGAATAACTCGAAATAAATCCCATAGCAACCTGTCTGACCAGAATGCTGGTAGATTCATTGCCCTCCCATTGTTAAAGAGGCTCGATTCCAATAATGCCACTTATATGGACTGAAATGATGATGATTTTATATTTAAATTCAGTCAGTTTCGAAAAGAACGATAATCATGGCGGACCATTTTTATATATTTAGAATACATACATTGCCTCTGCGTGTGGTGACGAAATAAGAATACAATTCATCACCCCCTTTCTTGCCTAGGGGTGTCGTAAAAGACGACTAAGGGATATAATATACATATAACATATATGCAAGAGAAGTAACACTCGAAAAAAACTCTATAGTCTCGTCTGACCAAGGTGGTATAGTAAGTCAATTTCGCTCCCATTGTGGAGGCTCGAGCCCAACAGTGGGACATATATGAGCTGTAATAATGGCGATGATGACATTGCATAATTATATGGTAATTAGAAAATTCCAACCCAAACCCATCGTCGAAGTATTACAAAACGATTTGAAACGTTATTGCTTTTCAAATCTCGGTCAAGAGAATGCGGTTAACAAATTATTGTCGACACATACAGCGGTTAAGTTTGCACCTGTATTTTGTGGTAACTGATGGTTAAATAGACCATTTAGGTAAATTTCAATAGCTATGATTTTCGGATGAATGATATTTAAAACAGTGATTATTTCGTGCTGTGTGTAATCACGACTCAAAATTATGGTTTGCCGATGCTTTTATGGTTGATGAACTAGCTAATTGCAAACGATAACCTCAGATAAGGTTAAGAAATTCAATCACCGCAATGACTGTACTGTCGAAGTTAAATACGGTACCCATCAAATCCACTGTAAGGGTAAAAAATGGGCGTATTTCTGAGGATTTTACGCTTGCACAGCGTCCGTTGAGCCGACATATCAACAGAAAAATGTCCATGGTATTGCACTGTATCAACAACAGAAATATTGGTATAGCTATTCTGTATTTGTTTTACGCCTTCAAAGTTGAAGCATAAAAGCACTCCTCTATCGACCTTTGGCTAGCCTTTATAAACGGTTTCTCTTTTAAAGACAGCAAACACCCTGCGTTAAGGAAATAATCTTATATTACTGGGAATTATACGAAAATAAAATTTAATGGACAGAAATTACACCCAGACTGCGAATAACAATCTGTGGATAGCACAAAGTATTTTGCATGAGAATCAAACTCACGACACTGGCGGGGTCACTATTTTAACTATTACGCTATCTGTAATGTCAACTTTGAAATTTATATTTGGCCTCTGTAGTTATATTAATTGATCCTGGGAAGGTTGAAATAAAACCCCAACACTTTTGTCATACATCACCCCCTACCCGGGGTACCCTCCCATCGACCGACGTCCCCCCCTCGGGGAGGACGTCGGTCTTTCCTCACGCGGTCGTCGTCGCGGCCTCCTCCACAATGGGAGGGAATTTGACCTGCTATACCATGCTGGTCAGACAGGTTGGTATAGGGTTTCATTTCAAGTTTCCCTTCTCTTGCACAAATCTTATTTGCATATATCCCTTAGTCGTCTTGTACTACATCCACGGACAAGATAGGGAGTGGTGAATTGTATTCTTAGTCCGTCACCACACGGAATTTTGTCATACATGGTAAGCAAATTTCCCACCAATTACAAAGATACCTGAAATAGTCAATCCGCCCGTGACTATGAACGCTGCAAACTATTCGAAACGTCGGGCAATCAAATATTAAATACAAATGCGATAAAAGGCGTAAAATATTTTTATTTACAATGTTTAATACTCGTGTAATCATCAGGAATCATTACATATAATATATAATAGCTCATCGACAAGGAAAATAAGAAAAAAAAAATTATGTTAGAATATATCTCTGTTTATATAAAAACCGGCTAACTGCGAGTCTAAGTCGGGCACGTAGGGTTCCGTACCATTATCTATAAAAATCTCATTTGTTGTATGGGAGTTCCTTTTTTTTTTTTTTTTTTTTTTGTGTGACTTAGTTGTTAGCCTCAGATGGCTGTGACAACTTTACCCGGACTGGTGGGTGAGCGCTGAGGGCTCTCAACCCGCATGGGAGTCCCTCCTTAAATATTTATTTTATATTGTTTTTAGTATTTGTTGTTATAGCGGCAACAGAAATATATAATTTGTTAAAATTTCAACTGTCTAGCTATCGCGGTTCTTGAGATACAGCCTGGTGACACACAGACGGACAAACAGATAGCGAAGTCATAGTAATGGGGTCCCGTTTTTGTCCTTTGGGTACGGAACCCGAAAAATGAAATCTTTCCAATTAAATTTATCATTCTTCGCTTCATTTATTAAATTATTTAAAAAATCGAACAAATTTTATGTACCTGCAAATTTAAACCATTATCGCCGCTTATATTTAATACAATCGAAATATAATTGTAATGTTAGTTATAACAATAATTAAAGTAGGTTATATCTTAGTTAAGTCTCTTCATATATTTCAAGGCTGGCAACTTTGTCAACGACGTCGGAATACCGCTTACGCACGCAAGTATATACATGTATTCTGGTAAAACAAATAAATTTATTTCCGTATACAGGAAGTCTTTGCATTCACAGAATTTGCTCTTTTCTAAAAATAAAAGGAAAATATTGTAATAATTTCGTTAAGTTTTATAACCGTATATAATTATGTCTGACTTATACTCAACTATAAATATATTTAGGTAAAAATCCTAGATCGATGAGACGAGTTACCTTAAATAGTTCCAATGCGTAGTTGATAATATTAGCGAATGGTAAAATATGTTTTGTACGATCGTAAACTTTACATAATAATACACCCACTTTAAGCTTTTATACTTATTCCTTCTTCTCTGAGTAGAGTATATCTTATATCTTTAAACGAGCAATTCTTGTATATATATATATATATATATTTAGGATTTCGGCAACGGCTCCAACGATTTTAATGAAATTTGGCATACTAGAGGTTTCGAGGTCAAAAAATCGATCTAGCTAGGTTTTATTTAGAAAATGTTGTTTTGTCGGTGTTTTTAGCTAATCAATCAATACAATGACATAAAATATTTTTAACATTCTTTGAACAGGAATTCGAATTTCGTCGAGGTTGTCAACAGTGACAATAGCTCAGTTGGGAAGTTGTCCAGTTTTCATTTTGTTTTGTTTTGGCATTCAAACAGCGTGGGATCGAATCTCGGTGTTATTATTATTCTCTTTTTGTAATTTTTGATATTTTTTTCATAATTTAATTTTTATTTTTTATTAATATATATATCTAAATAAATTCGGGAAAAATACAACAAAAATATACCGAGCGAAGCTCGGTCAACCAGATATTAATTCCTTCAGCTAAGAAAAGTTAGCCTAATATAGGTAGCTATGCTAGCTGATATATAGCCTCATTTCAATTATTCCTTTCTTGTAGTGATATTATCTGCTTATCTTCTTTACCCAGTTTCCTGGTGAATATAATTGATAATCTCTTATCCCAATTAACTGGGGTCGGCTTTTTTAAATAGTACATTTTGCAAGTTAATAGCAATAGTTTTTTGACTGATCGCCTGCCGTCGTCAACCCTCTTTAGTAATGTAATTTGAGTTGAGAAGCTGGCAATGTTCTATGTAAAGCTCTTACTACTTAGATAGATAGTATTCATAGCACAAGTAATAAGTTGAAACGTAATTATTGGCGAAATATAAACATAAAATAAATTCATTTTTACATATTCTATCGTTTTTGAATTTCTTATTTTACTTTTCTATACTTTTACTACTGGAAATCAAATGGAAACGCAATAAAATCCATAAAAATACTTCCATTTTATGTGTATAATACTCGCGTAAATATCAGAACGCATTATTACTTCACTTGACATACGCTAGTCCACATTCAGACTAGCTTTCTCACAGCACTGACATAGAATTCTCTATGTTATATGTTTTCACTATTAGCATCTGTGCTGAATTCTACGACCTTTATATAATAATATAAATTACGTAAGTAACCGGTTTATGGTACGTTCAATTCACAAATTGATATAAGGATTATGTGAGTATTTTTGTTACGCAAATACATCGCGTAAATTTTTCATTCTATCTAGTCTTATCATTTAAATTCAAATTCTAATTCAAATCATTTATCTATCCACCAATAAATAAAATTATTAATTATTAATTAATAATTATTAATTATCTACCAATAAATAAAATTGGAGTGTCTGTTTTTAATGTGAAAATAATAGGCTTTTTTCATGCTCACACGGTTATTTGCACGACACCTATGCCTAAAATAGCAATTAAAAATTTTTTGTCTGTCTGTCTGTCTACCTGTCTGTTTGTTCCGGGTAATCTTCAAAACGGCTGGACGGATTTCAAAAATTCTTTCACCAATGGAAAGCTATAATATCAGGGCGTAAACTAGGCTATATTTTATCCCGGTATTCCCACGGGAACGGGAACTACGCAGGTAAAACGACCTATAACCGAAGCGAAGCGAGGGCGGATTGCTAGTTATGTATAAACCCCGCGAGGACTTACATATTGTAATGTTTTTTACATTTTTCTTAAAGTTATAATTACCGCCGGATCGGAACGCGACCGCACTGAGATGATCCGGCAAGAAACTCAGCGGGATTGTCTATTTTTTATTTACTTTCTAATTTCTTTTAAATAAAATTACATCTTACAACATGCTTATTAATAGTTCCAGTGTGATGCCATTCGAAATATTATATAATATAGTTCACAAATATAATAATAATCACAAATGTAATGAGAAAATTATGGTTGGACCAGATCCCGCAAGCGGCACCTGATCACGTGTTAACTACTAGAGCAGCCATCACTCCCCTCAACCATAATGGAGGGAAGGGAGTGACCCGCTCCTCATAGCTACCGCTAGCAGACCCTTCAGTGAGCATGACCAATACCATTTGCCATAAACAAAACACAGATCCAATAAAAAAAAATCGTTTGGCGAAACACGCTACACTTTACAATTATAGTAGCAACAATAAAAAAAAATAATAATAAACATGTGCATAATTTCTATCATTGTAATAATGAGGAAATTCCTGTATGAGGAGCTGCTCATTGCCAGTCCGAGTTATCATCAAGATAATCTGAGATTTTATAATAACCTTTTAGATAAAATCTACTCTTGATTGCTTTTTTGAACTTATTCACTTAAACACTTTGTGCGACCCACAAACTGTTGTTCTGAATTTGGATGTAATTTGTGTCCGTTGAATTGTTTGTAAAGTCTCCCGCAGTACAATGATTATTTCCTTAGTGCAGAGTGTTGTCTTATAACAAAAAAAAATTTTGACGCGACCCGATACTTTCTGTTTCGCAATTTTAATTCGTCTATTTACAAATGTGAGGTTTATAGTTCTAAGCCTATATATTTTATTTAATTCCTTATCTTACGTAGATATTATAAGATTAAACCAACGACTGCGAAGGCCAATACTTTATACGGTCCACAAATTGGTTTTCTGATTAGGTACCTATGGGTGTAATTTTCTCCATTAATTGTGTTTGAAAAGTCCCTTGCAATACAAGGATTTTGCTCTTAATACAGAATGTTAAGAGAGTTTAGAGTTTAATATTTATTATATACTAGCAACCCGCCCTCGCTTCGCTTCGGTTATAGGTTATAGTCGTTTTACCCGCGTAGTTCCCGTTTCCGTGGGAATACCGGGATAAAATATAGCCTAGTTTACGCCCTGATATTATAGCTTTCCATTGGTAAAAGAATTTTTGAAATCGGTCCAGCCGTTTTGAAGATTACTCGGAACAAACAGACAGACAGACAAAAAAAATTAAAGTGATTTTTAGGCATATGTATAGTGCAAATAGCCGTATGAGCATGAAAAAAGCCTATTATTTTGACATTACAAACAGACACTCCAATTTTATTTATTGGTATAGATATGTGTAAAAGAAGAAAAAACTCGAAATAAAACACTGACCTGTTGAACCACCGTAGCATAATAGGTCATAATCTCCCTTCTATTGTAGAGGAAATTCGAGCCCAGCAGTGACATAGGAGCTGATATGATAAAGATGAACTTAGATGATAAGGATTTGACTGATAACAATTTCCGATGTTTATGCGACTATTTATTCCGTATAGTGACGGAGTAAAAATACAATTAACCACTCCCTTTTTTACCCGTGGGTCTCGTAAAAACCGCCTCCGATTATGGAAGAGGCTCAAGCCCAGTAGTGGGCAATATTTGAGCTATGATGATGATGATGATGAATGAATATCATTCTCATAATCATCATCAACATACTGCTCTTAATCCAATTACTTGGGAACAATTCAGCATATATTCTTCTTTCATGGTAGTATATATATTTCCCTGTGGTGACGGATTAAGAATACAATTCACCACTCCCTATCTTACCCGTGGATGTCATAAAAGACGACTAAGGTAGGTATATAATATGCATATAACATCAAGGGAAGGCAAACTCGAAACGAAACCCAATACCAACATGTCTGGCCAGCATGGTATAGTAAGGACAGTTTCCCTCCTATTATGGAAGAAGCTCGAACCCAGCAGTATATGAGCTGAAATGATGATGATGATGCAAGTATTATACGTTTGATATAAAATATTTTTTTTTTATGGATTTCATCGCGTTAGATCGATTTTTAATATCCCAACTTGTCGAATATTTTTCAGTCTAATGAGTAAAAATATTTATATTTCAACGGCTTTTTTTTTTTTTGTGGGTGGGTCGCGGTTGGCGCGCCTCCGCACCACTCCGTCCGGGGCGACAGAGGGGCTTAAGCACGCAACTCCCGCGACCCACCCAAAAACCACGTCGCCTTCGTCGTTGGGCCGACCACTGGAGCAGCGTTAACTTGTCGTCAGTGGTCGGCCCGACGGAATACCCCTATTGGGGTACCCTCGCATCGACCGACGTCCCCCCCTCGGGGAGGACGTCGGTCTTTCCTCACGCGGTCGGCCTCTCGGCGGGTGACGGACTAAATATTTCAACGGCTACTGATATTTTGTTTATTTAACTTCAATGTATGACTCTTGTATGCCTAGATTTAGCAACAATTGACTAATTCAATGCATTTTTTTTCAAAATTTTTTTTTGCAGGTGGGTGACGGTGGGCGCACTCCTCGCACCACTAAGTCCGGGGCGACAGAGGGGCGTAAGCATGCACACCCGTAATCCACCCGTGACACGTCGCCTTCCAAGGGGCCAACGATTAATAAAATAAAATAAAATAGACTGAAGGATTAGCTGGAGATAAATTAGCAGCATTCTCCTGAGTCGATTAATAATAATGAAATATTAATATATATTTTTTTTTCATATTCGTTTCCTCATAAACTTGATATTAAAAATATTATATATGAATAATATTAAAAAATATATAATTACAATTCTATGACGATACATATATTTAAGACGTTTTTTTGCTGTGTTTTTAATTACGAGCGCAGAATTAATTCAAATTGAGGACATAATTATTTATTTTAAATAATTTTTCAACAAATTCTCAGGGTTTCTTTGAGATCCTTCATTATATGTATAGGTATACAACTATACTTCCGCCGTTTTTATTGTTCTTTTTTTTATTCAAAATTCAATACTATATTATAAAAAAGCTATATTTTAGGTACATTTATGTTCTAAAGCATTGCGATTATCTTGATACCCATGATTTTCAACACTTGGTGTTATCGTAAAAAGCCCATTGTTCGTCACACATGGCGATGCAAAAATCCTTTCCGTTATTATCTTCCAAAATTACCGCTCTTGAAGCTTTGAAACTATTTCCACCATAAGCGTCTGAGAGCATTTGGTAAGCCTCGGTTGCAGATTTTTAATATAAAATACTTTTTTGCAATTGATGGCGAAGGATTCGGTTCATAATTTTACATTTTTTTTTTTAATTAAAATACATATATAGGTACTTCTAAAGATGGTGTTAGCGGCAAGTAGACGTCATGTACATCAATTACAGACGACATACAATAATTTTTAGTAACTTATGAGTTACTAAAACTTACTTGAGTATGGTAACAGAATAAGAATATCGTTCACCATCCTCTCACTGTGCCGAAGGTATCGTAAAAGACGACTAAGTGGTGTAATATGTAAGGATATATGCTGAGATATACAGAAAACATCAATGCAAGAGATGGAAAACTCGAAATAAAACCCTATGCCGATATATCTGACCAGCATGGTATCAATCGGTATTGGTGGTCGAATTCTGTCTCATATAGGTCTCATATAGGGGGCCCGGGAAGCCTGAGTCCAACAGTGGGGCATATACAGTAATAAATAAAGATCATTTAATTAGCAACATTAGCTCTACATATTTTAATTCTGGTTACCATTACAGTGATAAAAAAATACATAAAAATATTATGTTAGAATCACTACACGCTAATAACGAAGATAATTGCATTCAGCTAGTCAAGGCAAACTAGAAACCAGTATAAGTTTTTTAGGTCACAACGTTTCCTAACATTTCTCCTCAGACAAGTTTCCGCAAACGAATGTTTGTGTGTTCAATAAGTTATAGATCACTGCTATCTCAGTAGGTGAAATTCTTATAACCAATTAAAAAAATATATTTTAACATGGTATGTAGATATAGTGTAAAAGACGAACGAATAAGGAATGTAATACGCACATAACATCTATGCAGAGAAGGAAAATTTGAAACAAAACCCTATACCAACCTATCTGCGGGACGGCGATCGACGTCCCGGAACAGGGACGTCGAGAGGTGAGGGTACCCGAAAGGGTATTCCGTCGGGCTGACCACTGACGACAAGCCATCCTGCTCCGGTGGTCGGCCCAATGACGAGTGCGACGTGGATACGGGTGGGCTATGGGCCCGCGCGCCGTCCTTTCATCGCCCCGGACGGAATGGACCGTGTGTGCGCTTACCATAGCCCACCCATAAAAAAAATGCCAACCTATCTGACCAGCAATTATGTAGGTCAGACAGGTTGGTATATAGGGAAATTGACCTTACTATACCAATAGTAAGGTCAATTTCTCTCCTATTATAGAGGAGGCTCGAGCCCAACGGTGGGGCTAAATAAACGTTCAACTTATTATATCTACATCATCAACATCACAGTTCATATACGTCCCACTGTTGGGCAGGGACCTCCTCCATTGTGAGAGGGAATTTGACCTACTATACCATGGCAGTCAGACGTGTTGGTATAGGATTTCATTTCGAGTTTTTCTTCTCTTATGTTAGTGTTATCTGCATATTACACCTAGAATACTTTTATGTCATTCGAAAGGATCAAACAGGCTACGTACATATAGAAAAAAATTTGCTTACACACCTACTTCAAATCCACTTTCGTAATTTGTCATACTGCTCCATCTCGAACCATTGACCTACTAATTTCTATACACTATATCATAACCAATACAAACCAAAAGAACGCTTTTGTGTTAGACAATAACGTTCAAATTAGCACACGTATTTATGTAACTCAAGTGTCTATTTGCGACTGTGATTATGAAGTAAGCAAATACCATTTAGAGGCATTAATCGTAAAAGTAGGCATTTCTAGACAACCTATTGCCCTACTTACGTATACTAAATACAAAGTCCATACAATACAAATATTATGAAATATTTTCTTCTCATATAAAATATTTACCTTACTGATTTTTTTTTTGCAAGCGGTGGCAAACGAGCAAACAGTACACGTGATGGTAAGTGTTGCTGCCGCTCATGGACCTTTACAAGGCCGCTGCCTACCGCGAAGAAAGTGAAGGGAGTGTGAATGAGTGCATTGAGGCTCGGTGATACCAAGGACACCACCAAAACCGTCCACACGCAAACATCCTCAGAAAGTTGGGCTTCCGGCTCTCTCGCTCACCGAACGAAGCGCAGTAACAAATTGCTACTATTCAGACGTCGATTTTTTGCTTAGTGTGGTACTGCCCCGGACGGACCGGCCCGCGGCTGTAGACAGATAACTGTCGACAGTGTGGTCCTATCACTCTTACATACACACACACACGCACGCACGCACGAACGCACGCACGCACGCACGTAACTTTGATGACAATGCAATAATAATCTACTATGAAGCTGGTCTCAAGATGGCGTCGGAAGGTGGCCATAGGTACTTCTAAACTAAACGAGATAAAACCGTCAAGTTTGGACTTGTTTGAATAGTCTTGACAAGCATTCTTGTGCTACATGACAGCTAGGGTCTCAAGATGGCGTCGGAAGGTGGCCATAGGAACTCCTAAACTAAACGAGATAAAACCGTCGAGTTTGGACTCGTTTAAATAATCTTGACAAGCACTCAAATAAAAGATTGTTTTTAATTTTTTTTTATTTATATTTTATTTAGGCTTGAACTCCTCCACAATCTAAGGGAAATGGATATGGCTTCCATGCATTAGTATTTTATATTCCTTAATCGGCCAAGAAAAGGCACGTTGAATTCTATTCTCATTACCACATGGAAAATTTTAGTCATATATCTAATAGTATTACGAATTATGTAAATGAGGTTAAAAGTGGTCACAATCTTTTAAATTATTCATTATAATCTTCTTTAAAATTATCAATTATATTTTTGTGGTCTGTTACTACGGGCGCTGTTACTTATGGATATTTTTGTTCACTTTGGAATTTTTTTTCTCTTGTTGAAATTTTTTGTAGCATGTTATCGTTACCTATGTCCTTTTTTGTACCGCTATCCAATATATACAAAATGTTATGATAATTAGTTGAGTTTAAATTATTCATTAGAATCTCCTTTCAAATTATCTACACTAATATTATAAAGAGGAAAACTTTGTTTGTATGTTTGTTTGGTTGTAATGAATAGGCTCAAAAACTACTGGACCGTTTTTAAAAATTCTTTCACCATTCGAAAGCTACATTATCCACGAGTAACATAGGCTAAATTTTATTTTGGAAAAATATAGGGTTCCGTAAAATATTTGGGTTTTTCGGACTTAAGGTGTAAAAAATCAACCAGAAAAGTTACTTATTTTGCGTACGCTGCCTAAACTATAAAAGATAGAACCACAAAATGTTCTAATTAATTGTAGATCTTATATCTACAAAAAAGTCCGCGACACACTATACCTATCTATGTCGAGTGAGGCACAACAATTGCACGACACATATGCCTAAAATACAGATTAAAAAAAATTTGTCGGTCTGTTTGTTCCGGGTAATCTTCAAAACGGCTGGACCGATTTCAAAAATTCTTTCAGCAATGGAAAACTAGAATATCAGGTAGTAAATTAGGCTATATTTTATCCCGGTATTCCCACGGGAACGGGAACTACGCGGGTAAAACGACTAAAACCGAACCGAAGCGAGGGCGGGTTGCTAGTCAATTATATTTTTATAGTCTGCTACTATGGGTGTTGTTGCTTACGTATATTTTTGTGTACTCTTTAATTTTTTTTAACATGTTATCGTTACCTATGTCCTTTTTTGTACCGCTAACAATATATATACAAAACTGTGTGATAATTGGTTGAATAGTTCACATGAAAAACATGCTACAAATTGTGAAAGTACTTTTATTTAGCAAAAATATTTCTTAAAATTCTTTAAATAAATAGAAACTGCTACAACATGCTGTTATCTGTATAAATAAATAAAATTAACGTGCTTGTTTGTAATGTTAAAATTTTTTTTTCATGCTCATAGGATTATTTACACGATGCCTATACATAAAAACTAGTTTCAATGTTTTTGTCTGTCTGTGTGTATATAACATAAAAAAAAAAGAAATGTGGTGTCGTGGGACACCAGGTAGGAACGAATTTCCTTCGACTAATGTAGAATCGACACAATTTGCAAAAAAAAAATCGTGCTCAATTTTATGTAGGTTTTCTTGATTTTTCTCTTAAATTTTGCTGATTAGTTTTATTTAAGTACAGGATAGTATTTAGGAAATTCAGTATTTTAGGAAATAATAAATTACGTTAAATAAAAAAAAATGTAATTCAAATTATCAATTAAAATAACAAAATATGTCTCTTTATTTTTGTTTGACAACATAAAATTACATAGAAATAGAAATAATTACAAAAAATAAACGTGGCTACTCACAAGTAAAATTTATCTATAATGTGAGTATTCGCCACGTGCTTGTCCATGAATTCATGAGTATATGCTATGCATTGGCGGGGTGGAGTAGTAATAGAGAGAGAAGGGATGAGAGAACGAAAAGAAAGAAGGAGAAAGAGAAAGGTATTATACACTACTCGCTTGTGTATACGACTGTCGCGCCTGCGCACGTCTCATTTAACGGTTTTTTTCCACGCACTTTTTTTTACGGTTTTACTATCACATTTTTTTCAGTTCGGTCGCGCAGCAAAATCCCTATCTCCTCCAAGCCTGCCATAAGGAACTTCGTCTCATT
Organism: Lymantria dispar; assembly: GCA_032191425.1. Classification (NCBI taxonomy): domain Eukaryota; kingdom Metazoa; phylum Arthropoda; class Insecta; order Lepidoptera; family Erebidae; genus Lymantria; species Lymantria dispar. Next base: position 28,379,686 of record CM063442.1, read on the forward strand.
TAACGGTTTTTTTCCACGCACTTTTTCTTACGGTTTTACTATCACATTTTTTTCAGTTCGGTCGCGCAGCAAAATCCCTATCTCCTCCAAGCCTGCCGTAAGGAACTTCGTCTCATTTAACGGTTTTATTCCACGTTCTTTTTCTTACGGTTTTACTATCACATTTTTTTCAGTTCGGTCGCGCAGCAAAATCCCTATCTCCTCCAAGCCTGCCGTAAGGAACTTCGTCTCATTTAACGGTTTTATTCCACGTTCTTTTTCTTACGGTTTTACTATCACATTTTTTTCAGTTCGGTCGCGCAGCAAAATCCCTATCTCCTCCAAGCCTGCCATAAGGAACTTCGTCTCATTTAACGGTTTTATTCCACGCACTTTTTCTTACGGTTTTACTATCACATTTTTTTCAGTTCGGTCGCGCAGCAAAATCCCTATCTCCTCCAAGCCTGCCGTAAGGAACTTCGTTCCAATAATTTATTGCGATAAAACTACTTTTACGCCTTTTATCGCATTTGTATTTGATTTTCAATTTCTCGATGTTTCGAACTTGTCAGTCCCCAATGCTTCCTTGACCATAAACGCTCTAAAGTGTTTGAAATATCGGTAAATTAACAATTTGGTCGGTGTCACACAGCTTTGTCACACCGACCAAAGCTGTGTGACGTCGATCAAGGCTGGGTGACGTCAATCAAAGCTGTGTGACCAATTAAAGCTGTGTGACGCCCAATCAAAAACCTTAATCCTATCTTGTACTCCTTCTATTATGGTGTGCGGTATATTAATTACCGTGGGAAAGTGGTAGGTCTCCCTTCCTTCCACTTTAAAACAAAAATAAAAATGGATTTCCGCTATGTATCGCCTAATTCAATTAATTATAAAAATTCATTATAAACGTGATAAAATTCATGAGAATAATTTTATTTCAATATGTATTATATATATTAGGTACACATACATTCAAAATCATTTTGATTTCATCATCATCTCGGCTCATATACGTCCCAATCCGTCCGTCCCAGTGCAGGGCACGAACCTCCTCCGCATTAGGAGAGAAATTGATCTACTAAATACCATACTGGTTAGACCTGTTGGCCTTTTTTGGGCGAGCTATGGTCTGGATGCACGCCGTCCATTCTGTCCGGGGTGACGAAAGGGGGAGTGCGTAAAAAATAAAGTAGGCTTAGGTACTTTTTGTATCACCTATTCGTCAGTGAGACTTCCATTGGCGTCAGTCCTGTCGTTTCTGAAATCGTTGACAATATTAAGGGATTTACTTTCGCGGAACCCTAATTTTATTTCTGAGTAGCAATCCGCCCTCGCTTAGCTTCGGTTTCTGTCGCCGTATTCCCGTAGTTCCCTTTCTCGTGGGAATACCGGGATAAAATATAGCCTAGTTTACTCCCTGATATTATAACTTCCCATTGGTGAAAGAATTTTTGAAATCGGTCCAGCCGTTTTGAAGCTTACCCGGAACAAACAGACAGACAGACAGAAAAAAAACTAAAGTGATTTTTAGGCATATGTATAGTGCAAATAATCGTGTGTGTATGAAAACGGTTTATTATTTTGACATTACAAACAGATACTCCAATTTTATTTATTGGTATAGATCTAAGGGAATCTTCCTTGTAAGATTAATTATCTGTATAAATAGACCGACAGATAAACATTGTATTAGAAGCCGGATATATTTTCATATGCATTTAGTAAAAACCGGTGCGAGTGCGAGTCATAACACGAAGGGTTCCGTACCATTATTTATAAAATCGCGTTTGTTGTTTGGGTTTGAATATTTATTTTATTGGAACGAAGTTCCTTACGGCAGGCTTGGAGGAGATAGGGATTTTGCTGCGTGAACCGATTTAATACTAAAAAACCTAAATTTCAAGAGCCTACACCCAATAGTTTAGTCACAATAAATTTTATAATTAGAAACTAACAATGTTCGGAACAAGGACACCAACTAAAAGAGCCCTGAATTTTGATTTTTTTTGCAAATTGTGTCGATTCTACATTAGCCGAAGGAACTTCGTTCCTACCTGGTGTCCCACGACACCACATTTCTTTATTTTATTTTTAGTATTTGTAATTATAGCGACAATAGAAATACATAATTTGTGAAAATTTGAATTGTCTAGCTATTGCGGTTCTTGAGATGTATCCTGGTGACAGACAGACGGACGCACAGACAGCGAAGTCTTAGTAATAGGGTCCCGTTTTTACTTTTTGGGAACGGAATCCTAAAAAACTGCAATTTTGTCATTACAAACAGACACTAAAATTTTATTTACTTGTTTAGATTACCTTCTTACGTTTTTCAAGTTTAAAAAAATAACTATATCTGTAAAAAAAGGTATTTTCCATAAACAGAAAAATGCTTATCATTAATTTTACCTAGGAAATACCCATTAAAACGTAAAATCCAATCATGTGCAGTTAAACTGGTATTTGTAACTGTACGGTTATAAGTTTTATATTGGTATTCTCTCTCCCCTGGGCGTTATCTGCTTAAAATTTTATCTATGCTAATATATGAAGCTGAAAAGGTTGTTCGTTTTCTTGAACGCGCTAATCTCAGGAACTTCTGGTCTTATTTAAAAAAGAACTTTCAGTTTTAGATAGCCCATTTATCGAGTTTATTTATATCCATTTATCTATTTATTATCACGTTAGGATTAATAGAAGCGAACCTTTTTTTCCTTTTAAGAGCTTCCGCTGCGTAAGCTGCGTGAACGTTTAAGTTTCGTAAAATTATGTATGACAGAATCGTATTATTTAAAAATATTTTCACCTTCTACGTAAACAAAGTCGCGGGTTAAAGTTAGCGTTTGCCCAAAGTAACTATTCAACGTGCAGGCCGCGGCCAGAAGCCAGTTCTATTATATAAACAGTCAGTCAACGCAGTGGTTACGGATTTTACAAACCCTCAAATTGTTCGTTGTTATCGCAGAAAACGGCTATAGTCCATAAAATATAGGATGATCTCTGTGACAGTTGTCCCTAGTGCTGTCACGCTTACGATAAAGTCCGTAGTTTTTTATCGATAAAACACTTTATTTTTATAATTTTGATTTTCTATGAAAATTAAAATACAAACAAAGAAAATCTTTTTGAATTTATTCAAACAAAACTGTTTTTGACGGTTTTAATTATTCAAAAGGTCAAGACAATCAAGGTCTAGGTCACTATTATCGTCATCACTGGAGCGTTCCTGCTAGAACATTTATCATTTTTATTTTATTATATTTATTTATATTATTATTTTTATTTATATTTATTCATTTACTATTTTATAAATACATATGTCTAGTTTATTGATAATAATGCGTACATAATATTATCATTTACTCTGAGACAAAAAGTAGTTTTGTAATGTTTAATTAATTAAATTTATGTATTTTATAATGTAACTGTCTGTTTTAATTGTAAAAAATATGTTGAAAGTTTTATATAGGTACTTTATTGGGTTTATTCCTTTTATGAATAATTTAATAAAGATCGGTTATCGATTTACGTATATCGACTGTCCCATCTCTTTTTTAGTTTCAGTCCAGTATGACCTTGTACGTGCGTAAGCGTCATTTATGTATAAAATGTTTAGTAGGTATTTCAGTACTTACGAGGTAGAATTTAGACATGTATATTAATATTTTTATAATTTATAATTTATAATATATTGCAATTCAGTTGCAATAAAACTGGCACGAAAAGAATGAAAATATATTTGATACAAAATGGAAATTGTAAACATGTTGCTCGTTCAAACTTACTTCGTTGGTTTCGTTGACATCTGTCACAGAGATAAAGCTATACTTTAAGGACTATAAGCGTTTAACATCGGCTAACACTCTCCGATGCCGTATAGTCAATAAACTAAATTCCCAAGTAGGCTTAATATCAGAAAGATTACTAGTGATAACGCTATTGCTAAATCTTTTTGCAACAGTGGAGAAGAGTACACACTGAATTGACCCCAAGTAGTTGCTCATAGCAAGGTGATGATGATAAACGTAAATGGTAAAAAATTAACAAGTAGTACAGTTCCTCAGGGCACTACCAATGAGCTGTTTCGCAGTAGAGATACCCAAACTTTCTCTTCTAATTTTGGTCATGTGATTGTTATCTATACCAATAAATAAAATTGGAGTGTCTGTTTGTAATGTCAAAGTAATAGGCTTTTTTCATGCTCACACGGTTATTTGCACTATACATATACCTAAAATACACTTTATATTTTTGGTCTGTCTGTCTGTCTGCCTGTCTGTTTGTTTCGGGTAATCTTCAAAATGGCTGAACCGATTTCAAAAATTCTTTCACCAATGGAAAGCTATAATAGCAGGGCGTAAACTAGGCTATATTTTATCCCGGTATTCCCACGGGAACGGGAACTATTCAGAAAGACGACTGAAACCGAAGCGAAGCGAGGGCGGGTTGCTAGTATAAATATATCTATCTGCTCATTTTTTCGATATTTGTTGAACTTACAGAGGCTGTGGTGTAAAAATTAAAAACATATAAAAAAAAACGTGTGCATCTCGGGACGCCCGACAGAAGTGCTAACCTAAACTAATTTAGGTTGAACTATTTTTAAATACGGCTAACGGGTTAAGCTCAGAGAGGAGGATCCAGCTTATCACTGCCGTAGACGTGAGAGAAAAGCAATCCAGACAGACTGGCGCCGTAACGCGTTAGGTAACGAAGCGGTTTACCCGCCCATAAGAAGTTATCACTTCAAAAAGTGAGCCGTTGCTCAGGACGCCTGATCGATACGAAATATCAAAATTGTTTTGTACATGTATATATGCATATAATAACAGATTACGACAGAAACTAATATCGCATAATTTATAGATAAAATATAACGATTTATTTTTATATTATTATTTAAAATATTACACAACCATATAATTAATTTACCGCACAGACGCTTACGCACAAAATCGCGTCACTCCATCTCACTCAAACACAACTACTTATAAACTACGTATAGTACATATATTGCATCATATAGCATGGCGTTAGGTCGCCGCGGTGTGTTCACGCCACGCCAACGATCAGGTTTACCCTCGCCTGTAGATATTTCACATCAATACTCATCATCATCATTCATCTCGGCTCATTCCACTGCTGAGCTTAAGCGTAAGCAAAATCGGAGAAAACAACCTAATCATCAAGGTACTCAGATAAGCTGGTTAGGCCTTTATTTCAGGTTTGTCTGACTTTAAATAGCTGTTATTTGCATATTCTATCTTTTAATCGATTTTTACGAAACCCACGGGTAAGATATTCCTTGAAATCTATCGCAACGCAACTTACCGACTGCATTTTAGTAATCTAAAACCGTTTTCGCGTTATTGCGGTTCTAATGAAATTGGTTTGAGGCACATTGGTTAGAAACATTTTTGTGTACAATTTATATATGTATTTTTCTTTTTTATATTTTTTATGAATATATGTTATGTTAGCTATATATATCTATGACCGTTATAGGCCGAACTTCAGGCGCCTAAACTTCATTTTTATACTATTTGCTTATTTAAAAAGTTTTTTAAACTAGTTAAATATGTCTCAATATTAACATGTCCAAACACATTCTTTAAATTTACTTAGTATATTGATATTAATAATACCTATAGTTATAAATAACACGAATTTAAAGTTTTTTACCCGTTTATGCAAATTATATCGAAGGTTTAAAGTTTATATCTATAAACAGTTATACCTAGCTATTAATTATTAACGCGGATATTTGGCCGAGTTGATCATCTGCATATTTCTGACATCATTGGATAAATATAATAATAAAATAATAGGCAACATATGATCACGGCAGTAAGCTATAGGTATTTGTTAATAATATATTCAAATTCAAATCATTTATTATGTATAAACGCCGCGGGAGCACTTACATATTGTCATTTTGTTACATTTTCTTCTTAAAATTACCGCCGGATTGGAACATTACCACACTGAGAAGATCCGATTTGTCATTTATTTTCTAATTTCACGTTAATAATTTAAATAGTTTAAAAAACTAAATAACATGCCTACAAGCTGACAGACCGAATGACAGCAGTTTTCAATTTCGCGCATGCGTCGTTCGCACACTAGCTGTCTCCCTTGCTCTTATGCAAAGGATACGATTACAAATTTCTAAATCCTGGCAAATCTAATCAGGATATTCGCCCATTTTAATCGAATTATTGCATTGTCATGGGCCTTTGGCGAGTGTGCAAAGTTTAAATAAATTCTGTTTGTTCAAAGTGGGCCAAAATGACGTTCAAAGATTCCGTTACATACCAATATACTAACATACATACGTCTGAAGCTAATAAAAGCGAATTAATAAAATTACATCTTACAACATGCTTATTAATAGCTCTAGTGTGATGCCATTCGAAATATTACATACTATCAAAAACAAGACTTGTAAAAAAAGCCAAGCCTCGCAACTGAATTCTTCTACCATAAAAATTTGTGAGATCCATGTTATACCAAGTCGGTTAACTCATTCAGTCCCTGCTTAAGGCACCTTTCTTCTTAAGTTATTACGTAAATAGCTAACCTAACAACTTCTTATAGTGACTATATCAATATTAAAGATGTTTTATGTTTTAAATAAACAGAATGACTTGAAAAGTATGTTACGGCAGTTTTGCGTGTTGCCCGACTTTTTTTTTGCTCGACTTGGCAGATAATACAATTCATAAATATAATTATCAAATCAGTATCAAAAAATACATTATTATTTTTATTTTCAATCCCCAACGCAAAATGTTATAACTTACAATGTGTTCGTGTGTATCTATATGTTTGTCTGTAGGATCGTAGCCTCTAAGCCAATGGACTGATTATGATGCAGTTATTTTGTTTGAAAGCTGACGAGAATTTCGAAAATTTAAGAATTCTTTAGCAAATACCTACCTACTATTGTTTTTTTTAGCCTGATCCAACATCGAAGTCAAGATTACAGTAGTTCCTCTGAACTAACATACCACGAACAAGATCTGAACCTTGACAACGAATATGAAGTAACTAGCAACCCGCCCTCGCTTCGCTTCAGTTACAGTCGCCTTACTCGCGTTCCTGTTCCCGTGAGAATACCGGTATAAAATATAGCCTATGTTACTCAGGGATATTGTAGCTTTCCTGTATTGTAGCTGTAGTATATAAAATATAGCCTATGTTACTCAGGGATATTGTAGATAAAGAATTTCTGAAATGGGCACAGTAGTTTTTGAGTTTATTCATACACACACATAAAAATACAAATTTTTCCGCTTTATAATATTAGTGCAGGTAACACAAATTGGTCTTTAAAAAAATATACGCGTGTCAAATTGATATGTGATCAAAATAACATTATCAACTAATAGGTATTGGTTTGGTTAAACTAAAACAAAGAAATATATAACTAAAAACACTTTTGTTTTTTTTTTTGTTTATTATAAAGACCATTCTCACTGTCGGATAAAAAAAAATAAAATGGAAATTATTTTAGACAAATTTAAAATAATGACCATATATAATTTATTCGCAATAAATTACTTTGTTTTTCTGACAATAGAGGCGATGTAAAAATATTGTTTTATTTTGCTATTAATATTTTTTAATATTCATCATTTATAACTATCTGTGTCTGAATTTATACCATATTGGAATGTTTGTCAACAAAATGTTCATATATCAAAAACTGCATCAATCTGTACCATTGTAGAATAAGGTACTGTAAGGCAGTGTAAGGTACGATGGGGCTAACGTACTATGTAATAAAAGTCCCCAAATATAGGGTGTATTAGGTTATGGGGCAACTGTTCGAGTATGTTGAAGTTAAACGGTCATAGATCGTAATTAGAATGTATTTTACACAAAAAATATATAACAATAGTTATAGTGATTTCAAAAATGTGTGTCTAAGAGTCTATGCTTTAAATATTAGATATTATAGTAGGTAGTATAGTAGGCGTATACAGACAGGATATATGTAGGCATGTAAAGCTTCGACAGTATAAATAGGTATGAATTCCGCAAACGCTTCAATGGTAGCGTAGGCACATAGATGCCTCGTCAACGGTCATCAGCCGATCAGCTGATTTTGATCGAAGTTTGTCTTGCTTATGCGAACGTAATCATTAATTTCTACAATTTCTAATGAACATTTAACAAAGTACAAATATGTTGCAGATAATGTATCACGGACTTTATACATTTCAATCAGATTTATACGAAAAAGCGATGTAAAATTGAAAACTTTACATGTACCTAATTCAATAACGAATCGAAATTTTTATTTAAAATTTTTTCATAGGTTCCTACCTCCATTGCCTAGCGCCCGTTTGACCAATTGCCCCACAACCTGATACATCCTGTATATTAAAAAAAACTATTTAATTTGCCCGTGTGTGTCGTGAAAGACGACTAAGGAATATAAAGCTTAGTTACCTAGTAATCCATGCGAGAGAAAGAAAACTCTAAATAAAACTAACACGTTGGACCAGCGTGGTATTGTAGATACATTTACATCTTATTGTGGAGAAGGCTCGAGGCTAGCAATGGGACCTGGATGATGATGATGCTTCATATTCAAAGTCATCGTTGTCGTCCCAGCTCATACACATCCCACTGCTGGGCTGGCGCTTCCTCTCCAATAGGAGGGAAATGACCTACTATACCATGCTGGTCAGATATGTTGATATAGTACTTTATTTCCAGTTTTCATTCTCTTGCACGGATTTTATACGCATATTATGTTACTAAGTCTTTTAAGACATCCACGGGTAGGATAGGGAGTGGTGAACTGTATTCTTACTTCATCACCAGACGGAATATAATGCCACGGAATTCAATTTAATCACATAATATTGATATATAAATTGCCTACTAAAATTTTGGAGTGGGTGAAAACGAAATGCAAAAATAATCTTAACATACACGTGTGATCTGGCGGGTCGACGCCCGCCGAGAAGTCATTGCCCGTTGGGCAGTCCGGCTGGAGAGTCCTCGATACGGTGTCAGGACCGTCGAGGCTCTCCGGCCGGTGCTTGATGGAGTGGTTCCAACCACGACGCACGGGGTGCTTTCCTTCCGACTGGTGCAGGTGCTGACGGGGCACGGTTGCTTCGGGAAGTACCTGCACAAGATTGTCAGGAGGGAGAGCACACCGTCCTGCCACCACTGCAGTTGCGACGAGGACACGGTGCAGCACACGCTCGAGGAGTGTGCTGCATGGGAGGGGGATCGCCGTGAACTCGTCGCAATTATCGGTGCCGACCTGGCGCTGCCGACCATCGACAGGGAGATGCTCGTCAGCGTCAGGAACTGGGACGTGGTCGCCGCCTTCTGTGAGGCCGTTATTTCACGGAAGGAGGCGGCGGATCGTGTGCGAGTAGAGCTCCTATTCGGCGACACGTTCCGCCGCCGGCGACTCGGGCGGACAGGACCGCGCGTGCGCTTACCATAGCCCACCCATAAAAAAAAAAAAAAAAAAAAACACGTGTGATTTTCACTCATCATAGCGAATTTTGTTGCAAATGTATTTTCTAATCATTCAACAATCATTCAGTTTTCTATTTCAACTATAATAAATTATATTATTTGGAGAAATTATTGTGTGTCCGCTTGGTGACGGACTAAGAAAACAATTCATCACCCCTTATCTTGCCCGTGGGTATTTTAAAAGACGACTAAGATATATATGTCGCAGCGTCACTACCTCTGGCACCATATCTTAATAGTTTTTAATAATCAATCGATTACGGAAACGTCAAGTATTATACTTGAGTGCTGCTGGCAAACGAGCTAACAGCACGCTTGATGCTGATACTGTTGGCTCATAGACCTTTGCTAGGCCGCTGCCTACCATGAAGAAAGAAAAGGGAGTGTGAATGCGCATGTTAGATTATTGGCACAAATATATTAAAACAAAATAAAGTTGTGTCTCATTTTTAAGTCTTTATCAATTATTTTTAATTTTATTTTTTTTCATTGCAAACGGTGGCAAACGAGCAAACAGTACACCCGATGGTAAGTGTTGCTGCCGCTCATGGACCTTTACAAGGCCGTTGCCTACCGCGAAGAAAGTGAAGGGAGTGTGAATGCGTGCATTGAGGCTCGGTGATACCAAGGGCACCAGCAAAACCCTCCATACGCAAACACCCTCAGAAAGCTGGGCTTCCGGCTCTCTCGCTCACCGAACGAAGCGCAGTAACAAATCGCTACTACTCAGACGTCGATTTTCTGCGAGAGTGTGGTACTGCTCCGGACGGACCGGCCCGCGGCTGTAGACAGATAACTGTCGACAGTGTGGTCCTACCACTCTTGTATATTTCTATTATGTTGTTTCTCATACGGAAAGTCTTTTAAATATGTAAAAAGGGCTTGTAATAATAAATACTGTATTTGTAATCATGACTAACAAAGATCACAGTTTATAAAAACCCTTTAGATCAAGTGTCGTTAGAACAAGTGGCGCCCCGATAGTGTATAAAAAGGCTTGTGGCCGAATGATCGAGACTAAAATCATAAACGTGGGAGTGCCCACTTTGCCAGCGACCGCCCGAGCCGAGGTCCGTACCCCACAGGGTACGAGGGGTTGAGAGCCCTCAGCGCTCACCCACCAGTCCGGGTAAAGTTGTCACAGCCATCTGAGGCTAACCATTAAGTCACAAACAAAAAAAAAAAAAAATTATCGAGACAGTGTTTTCCCGACCAGCGAGCCGTGCGGAGCTATTGATTTGTACCCAAAAAGTTAGGTAATTCGATAGTGTAGTTTACTTATAGTGTACTGATACCTTGTTCTTGTATTATTCTTTGAAATGGTTTTATAACTGTTAACGTGAAACAAATGTTATATATATACTTGATTTGAATACAAGTATGTTCTTTTAAGTTGATCCATTAAAAACAGAATTAAGGTAGTTGTGTATGTGTGTACATATACCAATATAATAAGGGAATTATGTAATGGTATTAATATATAGCCATTTTAAATAGCAGCGAGGTTAGAACAAGCCATTAAAACGAGTTGCTTCTCGGCTAAGCGCTCTTCGCTTAACTAACATCTAAGCTAACATCTAAGCTCTAATGTTGGATTTTATAGTTATTAATCTTGTCTGGTTATCTATTACAAGATGTATTGCATCATACTGTAACTAATACCATATATGTTGCACGGAGCATAAAATTATGTATATTTAAAAGATTAAAGAAAAAGACTGCCCGCTGAGTTTCTTGCCGGATCTTCTCAGTTTGAGGCCGCGTTCCGATCCGGTGGTAGATTATTTAAGTGCCCTTAAGGGGCCCATACCGAATAAATGATTTGATTGCTCCTAAAAGTGTTTGCTTATTTACCTGGTCATCCATTTAAAGAAAGTGTTATAAGGGACATCTATACCTAGATATATATACATAGATTCAGATACATAGCTACAGACACACAAAGATACATAAATATATTATAGCAAAAAATAATATTACATAATTCTGTATACATAGCTATACATAGTTAAATTAAAAATTACATATTCATACACCATAATTTGATACGCGCAACGAGGTTACTGAAAACTTCACCAAAACCCAGCACATGCAACGTGAGACGTCATTGCCCATTGGGCAGTCCGGTTGGAGTGGCCTCGATTCGGGGTGCGAACCAAGGAGGCCTTCCGGCCCGTGCTGATGCAGTGGTTGGAAAGGCGGCACGGGGTGCTCTCCTTCCGACTAGTGTAGGTGTTGACGGGGCATGGATACTTCGCCAAATACCTGCACAAGGTCGTAAGGAGGGAGAGTACACCGTCTTGCCACCACTGCGATTGCGACGAGGTCACGGCGCGGCATACGCTCGAGGCCTGCGCCGCTTGGGCCACGCAGCGCCCTGAACTCGTCGCAATCATCGGTGCCGACCTGACGCTGCCGACTATCGCTAGGGCGATGGTCGACAGCGTGGAGAATCGGGACGTGGTCGCAGCCTTCTGCGAGGCAGTGATCTCGCAGAAGGAGGAGGCGGATCGCCTGCGTGAGGAGCGCAGCCTCGATAAGGCGTTCCGCCGCCGGTGACTGGGGCGGCGTAGGCGCGAATACCTGCGCCTCATGCCGCCCTAGCCGAGGCCGTGGGTGACGTGACCGGGGATTAGTCCGTCACCCGCCGAGAGGCCGACCGCGTGAAGAAAGACCGACGTCCTCCCCGAGGGTGGGACGTCGGTCGATATGAAGGTACCCCAAGTAGGGGGTATTTTGTCGGGCCGACCACTAATGACAAGTAACCCTGCTCCGGTGGTTGGCCCAACAACGAAGGCGACGTGGTATTCGGGTGGGTTGCGGGTGTTGCGTGCTATACGCCCCTCTTTCGCCCCGGACGGAGTGGTGCAAGGAGCGCGCCGACCGCAACCCAACCCCAAAAAAAAAAAAGGCACAATTTAAATTTCTTATATTTACCTTATTAACGAGTAATAACATTTAAAATTTAATAATTATGCCAACTAACAATAAACGTATTAATTTTCGGCTAAAATTATTAACAATTACCCAATTAACAAATATAGAAATAATAATTTTAAAAATCAAAACATGTCAAACTGCCCTGTTTCAAGGTTGTGTCTTAGGTTTGTTTTTGTAGTGATGGGACAAAATAACGAGACAATTGTAATCGCATATTTTTATAATCTCAATATAATCTGTCCGTACAATATTATTAAAACGTCATCATTTTATTTTATAATGTATAATGTATTTACTATTTAATAAAGTTAGTAATACTACAAAGGTACGCCCGATCAAAACTTAAGAAAATAAATATCGTGATAAAAATCAGATCTATTAAAAAAAAAAAATACTTACTACTTTATATTACTAGTGAAAAATGGCTACCCGTAATAGCGTTGTGGGGACCGCCATTCTATGACAGTCACAAAGAGTCATTTCTTGTCGTCTCGCGCGCATAGACTAGGTTCTCCAGTGTTTCTCAATATGTATTTTCTCGTGACTGTTATTGTTGTTTATTTGACTGATTCTCCTTGTTATATGAGTAAGAGGTCAGCCTCTGCGCTAATCTAGACTTTTGTTGTGTATCGTATATTACTGTTCTGCACTTTCGGTGCAAAATAATAATGCCGAAACACGGTTAAATATTGAAAAGTGAAACACGAGAACTAATTATCAAGCTTCAATATTACCTTGAGCTTGAAAGACAAAATGGCGGACCCCGTAATTATAACAAGACAAGAGCGCATCTCTCAGGCGCTTAGAATAAGCGAACGGACAATAACAAATTTTAATACAGAAAAGTTCGGCTCCTCGGGCACTGGAGAAAATATTTTACGAACACCAAAAAAGGAAATGCGGAAATGAACCTATAACAGACAATGATAGCTTTGAGGCTGATGCTATAAGGAATCACATTCATTTATCATCACTCATCATAGTTCATAAACATCCAAGTACTCAGCCCGAGCCTCCCTCACAATGGGAGGGAAATTGACCAACTGCACCACGGTAGTTAGACGTATTGGTATAGGGTTTTATTTCGAATTTTCTTTCTCTTGCTTAGATATTATAGGCATATTATAATCCCTTAATCGTCTTTTACGACACCCACAGGCAGTAAAGGGGGGTGGTGAATTGTATTATTATTCCGTCATCACACTTCCGTATATATATCTCCGCATATATATATAGCAGTTATTATCCCAGAAGTGAATACCTTAATAGGTCGTCGGTTCTAGATCTTCAGATCTTTGAAAGCAGCTGATTTGCTTCTTCTGGAAAATTCTTTTAGAAAGGAATAACATAATTTTAAAAACAATTAACTTCTTGAAAGAATCGAAAAATATTGATAATTGGGACAATACCGCTTTCATCGACGAGATAATGCTAAACCCCAACCACACGCTTTCTCGTTCTTAGACAAATGACACTCAAGCGTCATCGTCGAAAGTGCCAATGGGTAAAGGAACACGACTCATAATATGCCACGCTGGTTGTGCGAAGTACGGTTTTGTGGAAAGCGGTTTTTTGGTTTTAGAGTCAAAAACTACTGCTACCACGAAGAAATGAATGCATGAAATGAAAAAATGAATTTCAAGGAGTGGTTCCAGGATGTGTTGCTACCTGGCCTCCCAGAGCCTTTAGTTATATTAATGGATAACGCCCCTAATCATTCGGTGCAATTAAATAAAGCACCTACCAATGCTAATAAGAAGAGGAATCGGTGGCTGCAAAGACGTGGCAATGACGAAAATATGTCTACACTAAAAACAGAGTTGATGAAATTAGTCAATGACCATAAGCCGGCATAAGTTCGTTATGTTTTAGATGAACTAAAAAAAAAATAAAATTTAAATATAACATACATCGACGTATGTTAGATTTAATGTTTCTTCAGAATGTAATCAAAGTCTATTACATATGTCCGGATCTTCTTAAACGCATTTCAATAAATGTTCCCAAGCTTAATTCTCGACAAAGGAATATTCCTTTTTTCCATATTCCTAGGTGTAAACCTAATCTTGGCATAAACTCTCCTATCTCGAGACTAATGTCTACTTATAATAATTGGTGGAAAATCTTAGGGCTTGATATTTTCCACGATCATCCTACAAGATTTAAAAAGAAGTTTCTTAATTGATATCATTAGTAATATTGCTATTTTTTCACATCATTAGTACTATTGCTATTTTTCTTATAGGTTCACTTCATTGGTTTATAGTTAGAAAATATAGTTTATTTTATTTTTTATTATACGTGTTTTACAAATTCTAGTCGCTAATTTTTACCCAATTTTTACCCATTACTTACATCTTACTTATATTATAAATTATTTTTCTATATAACTACATATCTTAGATTTTTACTTAGGTACCTTCTAATTACTTCTACTCGTTATTTTATTTATTACGTCATTCATACTTTTCTTTTATCTCTAACTTTAATTTACGCATAGTAATATATTCCTTAATGTTGTGCACATCTGTAATTGATGTAAACACTAGTTTAAAGCCACTGGAATGTTTCTAGAATATGTTTGTGTTTATGTCGTAGATGAGCCTTATATAAATAAATAAATAAATAAATACTGGCTCTGGAGAACGCTTATTGCGTTCTTCGAATTCCCCCATCCCACTGCTAGTACAATACCATAGAGCTAATTTGGGCCCCAATTAAAGATCATGGAGCCAGCCATAATACTTCTTTCACCGTATGGCATAAAAAAGATGAAGGCACTTTTAAAAAAAACATGCGAAATAATTCCTATAAATTTAACAAAATCTATATTGAATAGAATAAATATGCATAATGAATGCAATAAATAACATTATTAAATATAATGAATGTTATTGTACATCACTAGTTATGACGAATTGACATGTGTCAGGAACAAACTCAGAGCGGCCGGAGTATAGCAACCCGCCCGCGCTTCGCTTCGGTTTCTGTCGCCTTACCCGTGGCTTAGTTCCCGTTCCCGTGAGAATACTGGGATAAAATATAGCCTATGCTACTCCCTGATATTATAGCTTTCCATTAGTAAAAGAATTTTTGAAATCGGTTCGGTGGTTTAAGCGTGAAAGCGTAACAAACAAACAAACATCCTTACATTCGCATTTATAATATTACTAGCAACCCGCCCTCGCTTCGCTTCGGTTTCAGTCGCTTTACCTGTGGTGTTGTTCCCGTTCCTGTGGGAACACCGGGATAAAATATAGCCTATGTTACTCCCTGATATTATAGCTTTCCATTGGTGAAAGAATTTTTGAAATCGGTTCGGTGGTTTAAGCGTGAAAGCGTTACAAACAAACAAACATCCTTACATAATTATTTATGATGTTTACGCGAGTATTATACATTTTAAATAAAACTACTTTACGGATTTTATCGCGTTTGTATATAAACGCGATAAAATCTTGTACAAACGCGATAAAATCCGTAGTTTTATTTAAAACGTCCTTACTTTCGCATTTATAATATTAGTATGGAAGTAAGGATAAATAAAACAATTTTTAGGGATTTTATCGCGTTTTTATTTGATTTTTAAACGTCCGACATTTCAAACACTTTTCAGAACTCATGGTCACGGGCTGGCACAATCCAATAAAGAAAACCGTAAAAATATTTGTTTTTGTTTTGTGCCTTCTCTTTAAAATTAATTAAAAATTAAACTAGTCTAATTAAAAAAAAAACTGTACCTACAGTGTTAATGCTTCTTAACTTGATTCGTGTAATACAAACTACGTTCCACTTCGTTACGTACAAAAAAAAAACAGTTACTTTTTCTTATGATAGTATACCTCTAATTTGGTTGTTGTAAATAACACAGTTGGTTGTTATGACTATTCGTTTGATCCATTGGAATAGCTATGCAAATAGTGATTTTAATATGCATTCATACTCGGGTTTAGATTTTGAGTTTCGTTATTGCATTAATGCTAAAAAATTACCAATTAACATAATTATTCATCATCATTACAGCCCCTATACGTCCCACTGTTAGACTTAAGCCTCCTCCACAATAGGAGGGAAATTGAGATGGAGGTTTAAGATATGTTTACCACTCACCGTCTTGTCTGTTCCGCTTCTATTTTTTGGTATAAATCATTTTAAAATTAAATAAAAATGTAAAATAATTTATACCAAAAAATAGGTTCGAGTTGTATTGGATTCACACCATATCAAATTAAGCAAAACGAAAGTATTTTCTTTTTTATTTCTCATAAGTTTGATCTGTTAATATACTGAAATCTCTCACATCCGAATATTTTATCTCTTTATGTAGTTTGATATCTCATCAATAACATTTTTTCATATACGTCCCATAGCTGGGTTCGAACCGCCTCCAAAATAAAACGAAAATTGTCCTACCACGCTGGTCAGTCAGATTAGTATAGGGTTTTATCTGCAGTTTGCCCTCTTTTATAACACCCATGAGCAAGGAGTAGGTTAATGAATTTTATTCTTACTCCATCATCTATCCTTTTACATTAGATTGTTTTTTTCTGAAATTTAATCAAATTATCCATGTGTTAATGGAATAAGAATACATTACAACACCCGTTGCTTTACTCTTGGATATCGTAAAACAGGACTAAAGGATATAATGAACATATAAAATCTATGGAAGAGAAGAAAACTTTAAACCAATTTCAATACCAACTTGTCTGATTAGCATTGTATATATTATACAGTCTTTTGTATATATTATACAGTGCAGATGTGATTCAATGTCTGAGTGAATTTAAGTATCATATATATGCTGATGACACCCAGTTGTACCATTCTTTTGAGCCCAGTAATGCGGTCGCAGCTGTCAATACATTGAATGCGCAGTTAGATAAAGTGGCTTCTTGGTCTGAAAGAAACTCCTTAGTGCTTAACCACGAGAAATCTAAGTTCTTAGTCGTGGGTAGCAAAAACCAGGTTGAAACAATATTATCAGTAAGCCCTCAGATCAAAATTATGGGTGAAAATATACAGAGGGTTGAAACAGCTCGCAATTTAGGCCTAATTATTGATTCAGACCTGCGCTTTGAACCTCACATAAAAAGCATAGTGAAAGCTTGTTTTTACAGATTGAAAGTGTTGTACAGACTAAGGCAGTTTTTGAGTATACCTATGAGGAAAATGTTGACTGAGAGTCTAGTGCTATCAAAATTTAACTATTGCGATGTAGTATACGGACCATGTCATTTATCACGTAAAGGGCGTCTTATTCAGCGTGTGCAGAATGCGTGTGCTCGATTTTGTTATCGTATTCCGCGACGTAGTTATGTTACACCGTTTCTATACCAAAATAACATGTTAAAGATGAATAAATGACGTAAGTTACATCTGTTAAATTATGTATTTGAAATTATTAAAACTGAGAAACCAAATTACTTACATCGAAAATTGATTTGGATACGGAATCACTGCAGCCATGCTATTCGAGCGATTTCAAAGCCGCTATTAATACCAGAACACAATACTGCAGCATATAGAGGGTGTTTCAAATATGCAGCTACGCACTGTTGAAACGGCTTAGACCCCCCCTTTAAGATCTATAAAAACGAAAGGCACCTTCAGAATTCACATGAAAAGACTGTTACATTGTGAACAAAAATCTGATGTCGCTTATATGTGAACTGAACAATAACACCTTTATTATTTACGTATGATATACAGATTTAGGACCACACTGTCGACAGTTATCTGTCTACAGCCGCGGGCCGGTCCGTCCGGGGTAGTACCACACTCTCGCAGAAAATTACTGCGCTTCGTTCGGTGAGCGAGAGAGCCGGGAGCCCAACTTTCTGAGGGTGTTTGCGTGTGGAGGGTTTTGGTGGTGCCCTTGGTGTCACCGAGACTCGATGCACGCATTCGCACTCCCTTCACGTTCTTCGCGGTGGGCAGCGGCCTTGTAAGGGTCCATGAGCGGCAGCAACACTTACCATCAGGTGTACTGTTTGCTCGTTTGCCACAGTTGGCAATAAAATATATATATATATATGTTTAGACCATTGGTATATATCACATTGTACTGTATTGTGTATTTATATATACGTTAAATAGAATGTATTTATTTAATATGTATATTTATAATAACTCACTATAATTTCATTGGATATTATGTATATGACTATTGTTATTAATTTTTCATTATTATTAACATTTTGCTTTTAGTTTATTTGTTAGTTAGGTAAACTTCGTAAAATTGCCAACTGTCTGTTATTTAAGCACAATCTGTATTTAGGAGTATTGCTATTGTTGTTGTGTGTCGAGACTGTGATAATAAAAGCATTTTCTTTCTTTCTTTCTTTCATTGTATAGTAAGGTCAATTTCCCTCCTATTGTCTCGTGTCCAATAGTGGGACTAATATGAGCCGAGATGATAAATCAGATTATAAATTAATTCATAATTGCCATTTTTTAATTAATAAAATCTCCATGTACCGTTAATCTTGCCTTTCCAGGACTACTCTTGGCAAGAGGGTAGACGATCGCAGTTCATTTTATAAGCTTCCTAATACCTTGTATTCTTAACTAAGTAATAAAGTTAAAGTAAATATTACGCAAGTGTTAAATCAACAGTTCTGCAGTGTAGACGCTTCTTAATTTCACTCTCGCAATCAAAAGTACTCTCTGGTACCGCTACAAAATAACGGAACACACTTGAATTTTGTACGGAATAAATCGTTTATTTCGGCGTAGATCATTTTAGACTAAAAGACAATTTTTTTTTATGTTGCCAATTTCTAGTCACGCTACATTATTTTTTGTCATATATAATTTGCGTGTCAACTTTTGTAGTTATAAAAAAGTTTAGACATTATCGTATGCTGACCAATATATTTGCCTTGTAAAGTAACATAATTATAAGTCTATTTTTAATAAGTACAATACAATAGAGGCTGCTCACCAACGGCTGTGTGCACAATATGAAAAAAAATAACATAGACGCCAGTCTTCGTTTAATACAATTTCATCATTCATCATCATCATTGCAGCCCACATATTGTCCCGGAGGACCTGCTTAGGATCTCCTATAAAAGGGAAATAAAAAAAGCAGGTTCGAGCACAACTAATAATATTTTTTAATGAAAATAAATTAAATATTATTTTAGCCCAACGGCCGACTAGTGGGTAGGCAAGGTTGGTCAGTAGGTTTATGGGCACACCAATTCTACCGATCCTTTCGGTGCTGTACTCCCCTCGACTGTCCACCGTAGTAGTCGCCGCGATGCCGAAGGGGCGGCTTGAAGTCTGCCGCTGGCACGTCGACCGGTGACAGTTTCGCTATAGCAGGGCGAGTACGCGTAGCGTAGTCCTAGAACCCCAATACTGGGGTTGAAGGTACAGTAAGCTTTCTCAAGGGCAAATGGAAGGACGTAATGACGTACGTTCCCCTTGGGATCGCTCGGCTGTCTCGGGGTCTCGGGGCGAGCGAACCCAGCTGAGCGGCGGTGAGACGGGTGCGCGGGCGCGGCAACGCGAACAATAGGAGCGATAAGGGTGGTATTAAAATGACGCTTGTTTATTGCGCTTGCGTGTTGTAAATTTATACTAATTGAAATTAAAAAGGTAGTATTTTATTAGGTATATTTTATTCTTTTAAGGTCATGTAACGCGTAACGTTACATTACCCCCCCCCGTCTCAGAAAGGGTTTTAGTCTCAAGGAAAACGCGTTTTGACTACAGCCAGCATCAAGCATCTTGCGTATTCCTCACAATCACACGCCATTGCATCACCCTAAACTAGATATAAACAAAATTAATATAGACAATAACTCATAAAATGGTTTATATAGATAAAACGAAGATAGAATACCTGCAATGTACTGTAGTTTAATAGTATTGAGTTATTGAACTTGGGTAGAAAGTTTTACTAGATACCGTATCTAAATAGTTAACGATTTTAGTTAGTTTTTTGTTAGTTTTAAATCTTTGATATGCCAAACACCAATATTTTTGCCATTTATATCCTCTAAGACATATACAAGGGGAGACCGTTTCTCGATAATCCGACATTTAATAAACTTAGGTGCCAATTTTTTGCTAAAGTATTTATCTTTATTACTTAATAATCGGGCCCCACGTTGGGCGCCAAGTGTCCCGGAGGACCTGCTTAGGATCTCCTATAAAAGGGAAATAAAAAAAGCAGGTTCGAGCACAACTAATAATATTTTTTAATGAAAATAAATTAAATATTATTTTAGCCCAACGGCCGACTAGTGGGTAGGCAAGGTTGGTCAGTAGGTTTATGGGCACACCAATTCTACCGATCCTTTCGGTGCTGTACTCCCCTCGACTGTCCACCGTAGTAGTCGCCGCGATGCCGAAGGGGCGGCTTGAAGTCTGCCGCTGGCACGTCGACCGGTGACAGTTTCGCTATAGCAGGGCGAGTACGCGTAGCGTAGTCCTAGAACCCCAATACTGGGGTTGAAGGTACAGTAAGCTTTCTCAAGGGCAAATGGAAGGACGTAATGACGTACGTTCCCCTTGGGATCGCTCGGCTGTCTCGGGGTCTCGGGGCGAGCGAACCCAGCTGAGCGGCGGTGAGACGGGTGCGCGGGCGCGGCAACGCGAACAATAGGAGCGATAAGGGTGGTATTAAAATGACGCTTGTTTATTGCGCTTGCGTGTTGTAAATTTATACTAATTGAAATTAAAAAGGTAGTATTTTATTAGGTATATTTTATTCTTTTAAGGTCATGTAACGCGTAACGTTACAATATGTCCACTGTTGGGCTCGGGCCTTCTCTCTCTCTCTTCAAAATGGGAAGGAATTTGACCTACTATACCATACTGTCAGACATGTTGGTATAGGGTTTCATTTTGAATTTTCCTTCTCTTACAAGGATTTTATGCGTATATTAAATCCCATAGTCGTCTTTTACGACACCCACAGGCAAGAGTGATGAATTGTATTCTTACTCCTTCACCACACAGAAAATACAATTTCAGTAGTAGTTTAAATGGAATTAAAAATTTGTAAAACATTTCCCGATAGAAGACATGTGAAACGTCTCCCGAAAAGACGACAATACGAGTAATAATTTGGCTGTAGTACGTAGGCCCACGTTAGTCTAACTGATGATTAGAACAGATTTCAAGTACATACTGGTTCAAATTCAAACAATAATTTTCACTTATCAACCAAGTTTTTTATAAATAACTTAGCATGTCAAATGTTAAGTATTTAAAAAAAGAGTAACAATTAATGAAATTACGTTTACATTATCGTTTTGTAATACGAGTAAATTTCAAATAGCAATGAATAATTTAATAATAAAATATAGAATTAATGGACTAATTAACATTAATTAGTTCAACGAAGCAATGAATGCGTGTTACTATTTATTTTTTTAAGTAATAACTATGTGCAACATATTAATATTGTGAAATTGAGTAAATAGTTACTAAAATGATGGCAATCCCCCTATAGTGACGGGTTCCGATCAATCATTCACTATCCATAAGCCCCATCAACATCACAGCTCATATGAGTTCCACCATCATCATTGCAGCCCACATATGTCCACAGTTGGGCTCGAGCCTCCTCCACAATGGGAGGGAAATTAACCTACATACATACTGGTTGCCGTGTGCTGACGGAGTAATACATACGTACAATTACTAATACATACGTAATACATACAATTCACCACTCTCTATTTTGCCCGTGGATATCGTAAAAGACACTAATGGACATAATACGCATATAATATCTGTGCAAAAGAAAGGATACTCGAAATGAAATCCTATACCAACCTGTCTGATCAGCACGGTTCAAGTAAGGTCAATTTCTCTCCTATAGTGGAAGAGGCTCGAGCCCAACAGTGGGACGTATTTGAGCTGAAATGATGATGATGTTGATATACACTGGTTAGATGTAATAGGGTTTTATTTCCAGTTTTCCTTCTCTTGCATAGATATTATCTGCGATAATTCCTTAGACGTTTTTTACGACACCCACGGACAAGAAAGGGAGTGGTGAATTGTATTCTTACTCCGACACCACACGGATAGTAGGCCAATTGCCTTCTGTTGTAATGAAGGCTCGAGCCAAATAGTGGGAGGTATATGAACTAGGGCTTCCAATCCCGCAGTTTGAATTCAATCTCGGTATTTGCGGGACTACGAAATCTTAATCCCGCGGGATCTCAGTATTTGCGGATCCCGCATATCGATAATATTCACATTTAAATAAAGCAATGAATTAATCAACTGCACACTTATTTACGCACATATTACTATCAATATGAGATCAATCAAATTACACCGTTTATTTGTAACAAAAAGAATGAATTAATCGACTAACTACACATTTATTAAAGTATTACTAATAGTGTGAGATCAACGAAATTACTTCGTTTATTTATCACAAAAACCTTATGAATTATCAACTAACTCCATATTTATTGAAGTATTACAACTAATATGAGATCAATCAAATTACATCGTTTTTTTTCTTCACAAAAAACAGTGCCATAATATACTGAATTAAAAACAAATCAAAACAAAATAAATCTTCTTCAAAAAATACACATAAAATTAAAAAATCAACCAAAAAACAACATACATTTAAAATTTAAATAGGATATGTTACTGTTTGAGTTTGAGAGTTCATTAAGTTTGAGATTGCATGCACGCTTTTTTTCAGTCCCGCAAATCCCGCGGATCCCACGCCCATAATCCCGTATCTTGCGGGATTGGAAAATGGCGCGGGATCCCGCAATACCGAGATTCCAGTATCGTGGGATTGGAAGCCCTAATATGAACTGTATGTATGGGATCTCATAACTTAGAAGTTGAACTTCTCAGTTGCGATATTGTAGATTAGAAACCACACGGGAAATATAACTTTGTATAGTTTGAAATAGTCATGCACGCGCATAATTGCCGGTCAACAGAACAACTCAATGACTTTCCAAACAGAGACGATGTACAGAAGACTGGTTTTGCTTATAAATTTATCTGAGAACATTGTCTTTTTAAATGATCGTATGTAGAAATACTTGATATATTCACCAAGCATTTATTAATTCTTCAGTTTCTCGGTCAACCAGATATTAATATTTAATTCAAGAAAGTTTATCTAATATAAGGATATGAGTGTCTGAAAACACAGGTCTACGACCAGTGTGTGTTACCAGTGATGACTTACGGCACGGAAACGTGGTCCCTAAATGTAGGCCTCATATCAAGGCTCAAAATCGCTCAGCGTGCTATGGAGCGGGCTATGCTCGGGATTTCTCTGCGAGATAGAATCCGGAATACGGAAATCCGCAGAAGAACGGGTGTAACCGACATAGCACGAAGTATTAGCACGCTGAAGTGGCAATGGGCAGGCCACATCGCTCGACGAACCGACAACCGGTGGGGAAGAAAGGTTCTCGAGTGGCGACCACGTATCGAACGACGCAGTGTAGGACGCCCCTCCACTAGGTGGACCGATGACCTAGTGAAAGTTGCTGGGCGTCGTTGGATGCAGGCGGCCCAGGACCGCACATTGTGGTGCAACATGAGGGAGGCCTACGTCCAGCAGTGGACGGCAATAGGCTGAAATGATGATGATGATGACTGATGAAGGATATGAATTCCTGATGTACTTGTTTTATTTCATGTATATTTATCATCATCAAGGCTATGAGCAATAGGTCTTGTTAAATAGTAGTAGGACCACACTGTTGAAAGTTATCTGTCTACAGCAGTAGTACTACAGACGGGCCGATCCATCCAGGGTTACTACCCCCACAGTCTCGCAGAAAATCGACTAAACAAAAAACGAGCAAACTGTTACTGCGCTTCTTTTGGTGAGCGAGAGAGCCGGTAGCCCAACTTTCTGAGGATGTTTGCGTGAGGTGGGTATTAGATGCCTTAAGTATCATCGGACCTCATTGCACACATTCACACTCCCTTCACTTTCTTCGTGGTAGGCAGCGGATTTGCAAAGGTCCATGAGCGGCAGCAAGACTTACCATCAAGTGTACTGTTTGCTTGTTTGCCACCGTTTCCAATAAAAAAAAAGATCGAAAATTTCCTTAACACATTTGCTTAGCGAGTTAGCGATCGAAGTTGTGTTATAAGTTGACCGTGAGATTTCTGGTGTCAATTCTTTTCTGTAAATGAATTGTGGTCGAAATTTGACGATAATTAATATAAATTTATATTTCTGCTACACATCTTTTTTATTATGCTGTGTGGTAGCGGCTTCGAATACTACCAACCCTTGCTTTGCTCGTGGGTGTCGTAAAAGACGACTAAGAGCCCTAGATTGACCCGGACCAACTCTATCTGGTATCATTTGGGTCAATGATTACATTCCCAAGGAGGGTTGACGTCGGGCAGGCGGCCGGTCATAAAAGTCATTGCCGAAACTTTTTGCAATATGTCAAAACATGACATATTGCGTCGACCCCAAGTAATTGGGATAAGAGCAAGATGATGATGATCTTTTTTATTATATACAAGTATACCTGTCGATTAAGGAACCTGTATTCCTCTACTAACTAATATATAAATACAAATATCATATTGATTATTTGACATTCAGTACGACCAGAGACTTTAATTATAAACAAAAGTGTATATGCATGTATGTATATGTGTGTGTACCGATTTTTCGAAATTTTTTCTATATATTTCTTTCAATCGTGGCAACTATCTCTTTAACATATTAAGATATATTTAATGAGAACAAATTACTCAATCCGTTTTAAATCCAAGTGTTCCAATTATTAACAAGTTCTGTCATGAAACCAGTTTCAGTAAGTACCCGATTCATCGTCTAATTAGTTTTATATCTATAACAGTGCATAAACGAACATAGCAATTATAACAGTGACAGTGAGTTAAAAATGTGGTAAAATTATAATAAATGACTGCACAGTTGGCGTAGTGGTTAAGACCGCGCCAGTGTCGTGGTTCGAATCCCACGCAGGATAACATTTTGTCCCTAGCCGAGGTCGCGGGTGACGTGATCGGGGAACTAGTCCATCACTCGCTGAGAGGCTGACCGCGTGAGGAAAGACCGACGTTCTCCTCGAGTGGGAGACGTCGGTCGATGGGAGGGTACCCCAAATAGGGGATATTCCGTCGGGCCGACCACTGATGACAAGTAACCCTGTTTCGGTGATCGGCCCAACGACGAAGGCGACACGTGCACGTGGGGTGGGTTGCGGGTGTGCGTGCTTACGCCCCTCTGTCGCCCCGGACGGAGTGGTGCGAGGAGCGCACCGACCACAACCCACCCCCCCAAATAAAAAGGATAACATTTTGTGCGATCCACAAATTGTTGTTCTGAGTCTGGGTGTAATTTGTATCTGTTAATTTCATGTAGAGTCCCTCGCAATGCAAATATTATTTCTTTAGTGCAGGATGTTATCTTTAAAAAAAATTAACTCTATCAAGAAATATAGAATAATTTATTACATAACTAATTATGATGCTTACGCGAGTATTACACATTATAACTAAAACTATTTTACGGATTTTATCGCGTTTGGTCACGCGGCCGTGACCATAAACGCGGTGCAGTATTAGAAACGTTGCGCAATTAAAAATCAAATACAAACACGATAAAATCCGTAAAATAGTTTTAGTTATAATTTAGTATACTTAATCTAGAGATTAATTATTATAATATATTCCATGAATAAGTTCTATTATATTCTTGCATTTGCTTTGCTTTCCGTGTGGTGACGGAGTAAGAATACATATCGCCACTCCCTGATCTTGCTCGTGGATGTCGTAAAAGACGACTAAGGGATATAATATGCATATAATATCTATGTCAGACAAGGTAAACTTGAAATAAAACCCTATACCAAACTGTCCAGGCGCGAGTATCTGCGCCTAATGCCGCCCTAGCCGACGGTGACGGTGACGCCTAGCCGAGGCCGCGGGTGTTTTGAAGTACTATTTTCTACCCTTTTTTGGGAGTTAGATCATGGTCAGTGCACCCTCCGCTCGGCTCCGTCCGGGGCAACAGAGGGGCGGTGCGTGGCATATTTTGTACCCTAAGTTTTTCTTTTTAATTGCATTTTAATGCGTGTAAAGGAGTTAAAATACAATTCATGACCTCTCTCTTGTCCATGGGTGTCGTAAAAGATGACAATGGGATATATTCAGGTAACAAGAGAAGAAAAATCGATATATAACCTTATTCCAACACGTCTGATAAGCTTGGAATAGTGGATCAAGGCCTCTCTCACTGTAAAGCAGGCCATAGCCCAACAGTGGCACTTATATAGATTGAGACGATGATGATGAAGTTTTCTGTATTCTTTTTATAACTTTATTTAGTGTGATCTATACCAATAAATAAAATTGGAGTGTCTGTTTGTAATGTCAAAATAATAGACTTTTTTCATGCTCACACGGTTATTTGCACACCTATGCCTAAAATACAGATTAATTTTTTTTTGTCTGTTTGTCTGTCTGTCCGTTTGTTCCGGGTAATCTTCAAAACGGCTGGACCGATTTCAAAAATTCTTTCACCAATGGAAAGCTATAATATGAGGGCGTAAACTAGGCTATATTTTATCTCGGTATTCCCACGGGAACGGAAACTACGCGGCTAAAACGAATAAAACCGAAGCGAAGCGAGGGCGGGTTGCTAGTACTTAATAATAATATAGCGAATCCAATTGCACCTACAAGCCTGCTAACCTTCACGCATGACAGATGGATAGGCAGTCACATTTAGAATAAAATACGTTTTTTATGGCAAAAGACACTAAGTAAGAAAATTGTGCGGGTAACCGGACTGAGGATTTAGTCCGGTACCAGCGGCGACGGCGATCGGCGTCCCGGAAAGAGGACGTCGACGGGAGAGGGTATTCCTTCGGTGTCTTCCGTCGGGCCAATCACTGAAGTCAAGGAACTATGCACCGGTAATCGGCCCAACGACGAAGGCGATGTGCTACATGAGTGGGTTACGGAGCCACGCGCCGCCCCTCTGTCGCCCCGGCAAAAGCCAGGCGGCGGCTGCTCTGACCGTCGAAAAAAAGTAAGAAAATTGTATTAAAAAAAACTATTATTCAAATAATACAAATCATACATAGTATCTATTTTCTCAAAAAAACTATTTCTAAATCTACCTATACAAATAAATAAAATTGTAATGTTAAAATACTAGGTTCTTTCTTACTTACACGGTCATTTGCACAATACCTTTGCTTAAGAATCAGTTTAAAAGTTTTCTGTTTATTCCGAGCAAAACTAATTACTAAAATAACAACAACAACAAAATATTATCAAAATTGATCCAATTTTGATAATATTTTACTATCAGATAACTGTCTATATAAAGCCTATATAAGCATATATTAAGCCATGTCAGAAAAATGTCATAAAAATTTACCCGTTCCGGGACTCGAGTCCAAGACTATATCTTAGAAGATATTGCAAGTTTAAAATGAGGCAGCAAAGCGGCTGAAACCGAAGCGAAGACAGGACAGATATTAGTATTCGATATTAGTATATGGTAGTCATTAATATTTTCATTTTAAGTAACAATCTTATATTATAACCATCTTATATTAGGCTTTAGTTAAGTTTGCCAGGTAAATCAATGGCGGAGAAAATTATACACTTAAACCATAGACAACATGAATGCCAAAAATTGTTGTTAAAAAAATCATAATAGTAATTTTATTAAATTACTATTATGATTTTTAATTTAATTATATATATATATATATATATATATATATATATATATATATATATATATATATATATAATAAAAATAAAATAAATTACATTAAATTTCTCCAAAGGCCTCTGCGTGTTGGATCCATATCCCCATGTACGCCTTTCAAAGGGCCGGGTATCTTCCCTTTTTGGGGGACAGCCGTGAATCGGAGATACATTTTATTAATAACGAAAATGGTTTTAGACAATTAAATAAAGCATTATGACCCGGTAAATTTCAAGGACTTCCATATTGTATCTTTATTTATTTATACAACGTCTGTTAGTTCAATTAGAATGGAATAACTATAACAAATATACATGCTTACAATAAAATTGCAACGTCAATGATTTTATTTATGAAATTTATTTACATAATTATAAGAATCGATTATATTCATTTGGTGATAAGGAAAACGAGATAGGTTAAAAATAGAGATGTGCCGACTATAGTCGACTAGCGGATTACTTAGTTGTAAAGAGCCGATCACGATTTCGGAGATATTCGTGTAGTTCTGGGACACTATTTACCTACAGCTGATTCGTGCACAAGGCCCACTGCCTCCATGGTTGTCAAGGATTCGGTATTATTGGTCAGCCCAATGACAATGGGGAGGGAATACAATTACAATTGGACAACGGTGAAAGTGAAGCGTAACCGATGTCATATGACAATGTCTCGTGGTGATCAGAAAAAAGCAGCAAATACTACCAGTATAAGGAACCATATTAATTCTAATTCCTCCTATATACTCGTACATTTTAAGAAACCGGATAGTCGGCGGTCTTCGCCGAATAGTCGCTGACTATTCGCGGACTACGATAGCAGCTGAATTGTCGGCTTTACAGACTAGTCGCCAACTAGTCGGCACATCTCTAGTTAAAAACTATCTACACTAGCTAACCTCGTTGCTCTAACGATTATTTTCTATGCCAGGGTCATCTATCTACCAGTCCATAAACGTCCAATGTTGAACATATGCCTCCCACGAGAATGTCGTATGAATTCGCAGATTTTATTTGTTATTATTCTTGTGCTTATGCAGAATAATTGAATGCCGCTCAGAACACCAAAAGCCACTTGCACCCAAAGTTCCCTGTGCCTTTATAATATCATCGGTTCACCTAGAGTAGGGCATTATCCAACGCTAGAACGCCCGATCTGTGAGTGCCACTCGAAAAGGTTGCTTTTCTAACGGTTGTTGATTTGATAAGCGATGTGGCCATTCGATGCCACTTCAATGTGCTAATTCTTCGGGCTATGTCGATTGCATTTGTTGTTCTACGGATTTCTGTATTCCGGATTTTACCACATAGAGAAATATTAACATAGGCTTTAGACCATAGCATGCTGAGCGGCTGAGCATCTTTGAGCAGTTTTATGAGGGCACCATATAGAGATCGGGTTGACAGGGCCAACCGTGATATTAATTACTAAATAAACATAAAACACTTTCTTTTCATATCGTAATATTATAATATCTATAACGGCAAACCACTCACGTACTGAGATCGATTATGTCGACCGGTTTCGAGCATATCCGATGCTCATCATCAGTGCGAGTGCGCAGCGGCGTCTGCGAGGCCCCGGCGTGCACTCATATCGTAATAGGTTATGAGTAAAATATGTTTCCATTCCTTGCTCCAGGTGTCTTAATAGATAGATAGATGGATGGATGGTACCGGCTTTATTTATTCATCATCATAATCATCATGATTATTATGATGAATCAGCTCATATACATCGCATTGCTGGGCTCAAGTCTTCTACAAATTAGTAGGGAAATTGACCAACTTATACCACGATGGTCAAACGGTTCATACACATTGATATGGTTTTGTTTCGAGGATTGCTTCTCATTCATACAAGTTATCTGCATTTGTAGCATAATTCGTATCATGTATAAACCTCCCCGTCGCCCATGCTGTCACTAACGAATTTTTTAGGTTATACTATAAAAATAAAGACCGCAATTACAAAAAACACGTTCATTATCTTCGTAAAACATTCCTGAGATGATTTTTACGAATATGGTGTGATTTTTTCTGATTTTAATTTTTACGCGCAACAAATATGTCTAAATATCATTTTAATTGTATACTTATACTCCAGCCGCTCTGAGTTTGCGTTCCTGACAGGTCATGACAGAATGGGCGATGTAACTTTGAACTGCCGTACTATTTACGGCACAATTTTAAATATCTTATATTTATAACGAGTAATAACATTAAAAATTTAATAATTATGCCAACTTACAATAAATGTATTAATTTTCAGCTAAAATTATTAACATTTACTCAATTAACAAATATAAAAATAATAATTTTAAAAATCAAAACATGTCAAACTGCCCGTTTCAAGGTTGTGTCTTATGTTTGTTTTTGTAGCGATGGGACAAAATAACGAGACAATTGTAATCGCATATTTTTATAATCTTAATATAATCTGGCGGTATAATATTAATAAAACGTTAAAATTTTATTTTATAATATATTATGTATTTAATATTTAATAAAGTTAGTAATACGACAAAGGTACACCCAATCAAAACTTAAGAAAATAAATATCGTGATAATAATCACATCTATAAAAAAAAATGAAAATAAAATGACTTACTACTTTATGTTACTAGTGAAAAATGGCTACCCATAATTGTGGGGACCGCCATTTTATGACAGTCACAAAGAGTCATTTCTTGTCGTCTCGCGCGCATAGACTACGTTCTCCAGTGTTTCTCAATATGTATTTTCTCGTGACTGTTATTATTGTATATTTGACTGATTCTCCTTGTTATATGAGTAAGAGGTCACCCTCTGCGCTAATCTAGACTTTTGTTTTGTATCGTATATTACTGATCTGCACTTATGGTGCAAAATAATAATGCCGAAACACGGTTAAATATTGAAAAGTGAAACACGAGAACTAATTATCAAGCTTCAATATTACCTTGAGCTTGAAAGACAAAATGGCGGACCCCGTAATTATAACAAGACAAGAGCGCATCTCTCAGGCGCTTAGAATAAGCGAACGGACAATAACAAATTTTAATACAGAAAAGTTCGGCTCCTCGGGCACTGGAGAAAATATTTTACGAACACCAAAAAAAGAAATGCGGAAATGAACCTATAACAGACAATGATAGCTTTGAGGCTGATGCTATAAGGAATCACATTCATTTATCATCACTCATCATAGTTCATAAACATTCAAGTACTGAGCTCGAGCCTCCTCCACAATGGGAGGGAAATTGACCAACTGCACCACGGTAGTTAGACGTATTGGTATAGGGTTTTATTTCGAATTTTCCTTCTCTTGCTTAGATATTGTATGCATATTATAATCCCTTAATCATCTTTTACGACACCCACAGGCAGTAAAGGGGGGTGGTGAATTGTATTATTATTCCATCCATTCCATTCATCACACGGAAGCATATATATATATATATATATATATATATATATATAGCAGTTATTATCCCAGAAGTGAATAACTTAATAGGTCGTCGGTTCTAGATCTTCAGATCTTTCCAGAAGAAACGAATCAGCTGCTTTTAGCTGATTTGTTTCTTCTGGAAAATTCTTTTAGAAAGGAATAACATAATTTTAAAAACAATTAACTTTTTGAAAGAATCGATAAATATTGATAATTGGGACAATACCGCTTTCATCGACGAGATAAGGCTAAACCCCAACCACACGCTTTCTCGTTCTTGGACAAATGACACTCAAGCGTCATCGTCGAAAGTGCCAATGGGTAAAGGAACACGACTCATAATATGCCACGCTGGTTGTGCGAAGTACGGTTTTGTGGAAAACGGTTTATTGGTTTTTGAGTCAAAAACTACTACTGACTACCACGAAGAAATGAATGTGACTGCATTCAAGGAGTGATTCCAGGATGTGTTGCTACTTGGCCTCCCAGAGCCTTTAGTTATGTTAATGGATAACACCCCTAATTATTCGGTGCAATTAAATAAAGCACCTACCAAAGCTAATAAAAAGAGGAATCGGTGGCTGCAAAGACGTGGCAATGACGGAAATATGTCTACACTAAAAGCAGAGTTGATGAAATTAGTCAATGACCATAAGCCGGCATAAGTTCGTTGTGTTTTAGATGAGTTAGCTCTGGAGAACGCTTATTGCGTTCTTCGAATTCCCCTATTCCACTGCCAGTACAATACCATAGAGCTAATCTGGGCTCAAATTAAAGATTATGGAGCCGGCCATAATACTTCTTCACCGTATAGCATAAAAAAGATGAAGGCACTTTTAAAAAAACATGCGAAATAATTCCTATAAATTTAATAAAATCTATATTGAATAGAATAAGTATGCATAATGAATGCAATAAATAACGTTATTAAATATAATGAATGTTATTTATTGTACATCACTAGTTATGACGAATTGACATGTGTCAGGAAAGCAAACTCAGAAGGGCCGGAGTATAACAATAGGAAGTTAATAGTTGTTATGTAAATATTCTAATACATAACCCAGTTATATTTTATTTACACGAATGGCATTGTTTAAGATAACCTTCCGGGACAAATATCGCAGGTTCTATATCCACCGAGGAACTGTTTGACTTGGTACCACCGTGACCATTCTACCAACGTACCACTCGACATCGTAGCAGGTTTCATCCATTTCACCTGGAAACGTTATGGTCTTCAACTGTACGTTTCCAGCGACCATTTCTCGCACGAACGCGCAAGCTCTGAAAAGAACTACCTGCTGCTGTGTTTCCCGAGCGGTATGACATGTCCTTCTTTAAACGAGGTTTAAGAAGAGTATTTTCTTTACAGTAGTCAATGACCTGGCTGTGCCCCTGGTATTGTAAAGGTCCACGTGCGGCAGCATCTCTTACCATCAGGTGTGCTGCTTGGTCGTTTACCACCGTTGGCAATAAAAAAAAAAAGAAACTTAGGACAGTATTTTGTACGGCGCACAATTTTTTGTTCCGAGTATGATTATAATATAACCTTTAATTTGGTTCTTCTAAGCTCATAGGCATCGCACTGTTAAGCTCGAGCCTCATCTATAGTGTTGCCCAAAAAAGTCTTGGTCTTGCGGTCTTGGTCTTGCGAGAAATGCGAGACCGAGACCGAGACCAAGACCAAGACCGCGTAATTTTTGCAAGACCAAGACTGGCCCTGCAAGACTTGAGCAAGATCAAGACTGAGCCTGCAAGAGTCTCGCGTCTTGCATTTAAGTCAAATCACCATTTCAGCTTATACACGTCCAACTGTTTGGCTCGTGTCTTCTACGTAATAGGAGAGAAATTGACCTACTATTCCTATTTATATATAGGAATATATAAATAGGAATAGTAGGTGGTAGGGGTAACCTGGTAAAAGATTGTACATATTGAAGGAGGCTATCAGTACTTGATTCTGATACCGAATATATAAAAATAATTAGTACTTAAAGCCCAGCCGAGCAGAGCCCAACAGTAGGACGTATATGAGCTGAAATGATGAATTATGAGGCTACTACTAGGTGATATATAGTATCCAGTTTTGTTTATAAGATATATCGTCATATAACAGTCGCTGCTACTAGTATTTCGTTGTCGCTATTACAAGCTATCATTTCAAATTATCTATAACAGTGACGATAAATACGACCCATTGTTATTAGCCATATCTTCGCGGAGTAACTTAAATTATTTTTTTTTTCATAAAGAACTTGCGCAAAGCCGGGACGGATTGATAGTTTTTTTTTATAAAACCGACAAGTATTAAAACCGTGAAATTTTTAAATCAGTTTTATATTTTTTTGAATAAATAATATAGTAAGCGCCACGTGGATCGCAGTGGCCAAAGTATTTATATAGGCAATAGAGCAACAGGTTTTTTTAAAGTATCCAGAATATCAGGAACTGAACTGGAAATACAATAGGTACATACCATTTAACTTGAAGGGGAATATAAATATACCCATTTATTACAAAAATATTTAAAATGACATGAAATTTATTGTATCAACTGCCCCGTGTAGTGACGTCTTAAGAAAACATGGTCGAAATGCCTTCCTTTGCCATAGGAGTAGTAACGCTGTCCAATGTAGCACCTGGGGAATAGGAAAGTAATTTTCCCTAGTGATAAGGGTTATATTCAATAATGGATTATAGGCGAGCAGATGGATAGATCGGATAGGTTGATATTTGATTAATTTAGTAGAATTTTTCATTGCCATGATAAATTATTGTTTTGTTATTCCAACTGCAAGACTTGCAAGACTTTGCGAGACTCTTGCTGCAAGACCAATACCAAGACCAAGACTCGAGTGCGCAATACCAAGACCAAGACGAGACCAGGTGTGATGTTGCAAGACCAAGACTAGTCCAAGTCTCGTCTTGGTCTTGCATTTGGGCAACACTACTCATCTACAATAGGAGAGAAATCGTCTTACAACACCGGTGGTCAGACAAGTTGGTACGGGTTTAGGTTTTACATGTATTTAATTTAGAGTTTTCATTCTCTTGGATAGATATTATATGTATACTAATTGACCCAACAGATGTAGTTCTGTTCAAATCTAAAAAAAATAGTAAAAGGGATTCTCCTTGAAATCGATCGCAGCGCCACCTACCGGATCCAATTGTTAATCTAAACCATTCTCAAATCCTCTTGAGTACACACAAAAAATTTCATCAACATCCGTCCAGCCGTTTAGGAGGAGTTCAGTGACATACACACGTACACAAGAAATATATGTGTGGACAGTTAACCTTATTATTATAATTAATAATAAAATAAAATAATATAATATTAAGTTATCAGGTTAACTGTCCACAGACCATATGTGGTCTGCTCACCCATACAAATTCTAAGGGTCGAGGTCAAGTACAGCGTGATGATTGAACGTGTACAACGTAAATTTTGCAGATTTTTATACAAAAAGTTATACTATCTACCACAGGTGCGTACGTGTACTGCACAATATGCACCTACTAGTCAGGCTATTGCGTTGCTAAACTCACTGATTACTCACTATCCGCAAGTTGATATATTTTTCACCAAATTCGATCTATTCTTAAAATTTTGTTTGTATTTTTTATCTTTTAATTTTACTTTTAAATTATAAAAGTGTAATGGCTCTCTACACGTTTTGGGAGACTGTAAGTGTAGTAAGTAGTTGAATGATTAATAAATAAATAAATAAATAAGCCATCTGGAGCTGTGGTCGTAAGAATAATTTGTTATATTTTATGTGGACTTAGTAGGTCACATCATAAGGATTATAAAAAGTGCTAGGACATAGGAAAATACTAGATATTTCTTCTTGTACGTGCTATGAAAAATTTTTTCGAGATTTTATCGTTTAACATATTCTACATACTACTGGACGTACGGGACCATTACCCACTCCGGAGCACGGATAGTTAACCTGATAAAGATATATAAAGATACTAGCATCCCGCCCTCGCTTCGCTTCGGTTATAGGTTATGGTAGTTTTACCCGCGTAGTTCCCGTTCCCGTGGGAATACCGGGATAAAATATAGCCTAGTTTACGCCCTGATATTATAGCTTTCCATTGGTGCAAGAATTTTTGAAATCGGTCCAGCCGTTTTGAAGATTACCCGGAACGAACAGACAGACAGACAGATATATTTTTTAATTGCTATTTTAGGCATAGGTGTCGTGCAGATAATCGTGTGAGCATGAAAAAAGCCTATTATTTTGACATTACAAACAGACACTCCAATTTTATTTATTGGTATAGATAAGCAGTACGTCAATCCCCTGTATTATATAAAATCCGTTACACGTATGTCTCCACAATTACATCTTCATGTATACTCAGTTAATAACATAGCCTTAATATGCACAATGCACATGCAATATCCAAATATTATACTACTTCCTTGCTTCTGTTGACTCTGAACTATGTGTGATCACCGATTGTCCTTTACTCATTCGAGACCGTCTATTTAAACATGTTTTTCGCTATTAAACTACTCAAGCATCACGCAGCTACAAATTTTGTCAGAGCATACTTTGTGTTGCCACCTTTCGACTGGCGATAACATATATCCTTTATTAAGAGTAGTAGGACCACACTGTCGACAGTTATCTGTCTACAGCCGCGGGCCGGTCCTTCCGGGGTAGTACCACACTCTCGCAGAAAATCGATGTCTGAGTAGTAGCGATTTGTTACTGCGCTTCGTTCGGTGAGCGAGAGAGCCGGAAGCCCAACTTTCTGAGGGTGTTTGCGTGTGGAGGGTTTTGGTGGTGCCCTTGGTATCACCGAGCCTCAATGCACGCATTCACACTCCCTTCACTTCTTCGCGGTAGGCAACGGCCTTGTAAAGGTCCATGAGCGGCAGCAACACTTACCATCAGGTGTACTGTTTGCTCGTTTGCCACCGTTCGCAATAAAAAAAAAAAATATATTTTACGATACCCATGCAGAACCACCATACGTTAGGAATTAATTAAATTTGTTGCCGTTTTCCATATTTTTTGACAAAATAACATAGATAAAATGAAGTGCGAGTCAGAGTCGCGCACGAAGGGTTCCGTACTCATTATCTATAAAAAAGGCAAAAATATCGCGCTTGTTGTATGGGAGGCCTCCCTTAAATTTTTATTTCATTTTGTTTTTAGTATTGGTTGTTATAGCAACACAAATACATGATTTATAAAAATTTTAACTGTCTATAGTATTCACGAAATAAGAGGCCCGTTTTGACACTTGGTCTTACCGATGTATTTAGTGATGAACCTTACGACTCGGTACTCGATACTCACTATCAATCAAATCAAGTTTATATGAGTATATAATCGATTTGAATATGTATTGTAAAGTGCATTGGATTAAACTTCTGATTTGAAAATTTTACTTAAACTGTGATATTATAGATATTTTGAAATGATACAATGTTATGAATGATCATTTTTCTACCATTTAATATTTTTGTTACAATAACATTCACTCAATTACAAAAATATCGAGAAAAGTGAATCTTCAGTCAATCATTTTCGTAAGATGATGAGCCAAAATTGTCAGATGAGCTATCGTCAGCCATATATATATTATTTCCTTTTCATATTGTCAATATTGACGTCTCGAATTTTCAGTAAAAATCACTACACGGCTGGTGAAATTCTGTAATTAGTTGGTCTAAATACTAGTATTCAAATTAATAATAGCGGCCAAGTACGAATCCGCCTTAAAAAAATATATCTTGATCGATGTATTTTTCCTTAACCGATTATTAATAGTCTGTGGTCAATATGAAAAAAATCGTTATGCCACAGCACTTAGGCCAGTAGGCGGTACCCGTCAATGAAAAATGTAATTACCTTCTGAACATTTCAATCGATAAAAAATAGAAAACTTCTTGGGCGTGAACTGTCAAAACGGGCCTTTTATTTTGTGACAACTATAGCTATTGCGTTTCCTGAGATACAGCCTGGTGACAGATAGACGGACGGACAGACAGCGAAATCTTAGTAATAGAGTCCCGTTTTTACCCTTTGGATACGGAACTCTAATAAGGAGGTATGAATACACAAAACGTTAACGAAGCCTTTGCTTGCGTGTCACATTGTCATTGAATTATTATTCATTATTTAATAGCTAGTAATAAATAATTAATTGAAAAGCAATATATTTGTAGGTCAATCTTCATCGTTCATGACCACATAGTTTTAAGATTTAAATAATCTATACACAATGACAATTCCGTGTGGTGACGAAATAAGTATATAATTCATCACTATCTTGCCTGTGGATATCGTAAACGATGACTAAGGGATATAAAACGTAAATAACATCTATGAAATAAAAGGAAATAATATTAAAATCCTATAACCAACCTTTTTTTTATTTGCAATCGGCGGCAAAGGTGCAAACAGTACACCTGATGGTAAGTCTTGCTGCCGCTCATGGACCTTCATTAGGCCGCTGCCTACCGCGAAGAAAGTGAAGGGAGTGTAAATGCGTGCAATGAGGTTCGGTGAAACTAAAGGCATTATCAAAACCCACCACACGCAAACACCCTCAGAAAGTTAGGCTTCCGGTTCTCTCGCTCACCGAACGAAGCGCAGTAACAAATTGCTAGTACTCGGAC
The DNA here is from genome assembly GCA_032191425.1 of Lymantria dispar. NCBI lineage: Eukaryota > Metazoa > Arthropoda > Insecta > Lepidoptera > Erebidae > Lymantria > Lymantria dispar. The sequence goes on from CM063442.1 coordinate 28,417,932, forward strand.
GTCGATTTTCTGCAAGAGTGTGGAGTACCGCACTCTTGCACTATGACTATCCCGGCACGACCGGCCCGCAGCTGTAGACAGACAACTGTCAACAGTGTGGTCCTGCCACTAAGCCTAACCTTTTTTTTTTTTTTTCGCGCTGTGGAAATGCATTTACGCACTATCCCCCGCCGGTTACAGGCAGGAGAGTGTGTGTGGGACTCACCGGCCACAGAAGTGACCGAAATACCCACTAAAACCACAGCGGCTCCTTCCGCGCTTTTACAGGGTGCCGCAGAGATCGTCTGATAACATTCTATCCCCGACACCCCAACGCTTGGCCGTCTGGCCATGTCCTGTCATCATTCAGGGCGGTGGGTGGAGAAGCGCATAACGGCGTTTCCTCCTCCCTGGTCATCGCCGGCGGAGCGAGTCAGCGGACGCAAGCGCCTCGCGTGCCCGCTCCGCGGCCTCCTTCCTTGTCATGGCAGCACCACAGAAGGAGGCCATCGACGACCAACAGCTGTCGCTGCCGAGCCTCTTGGAGATGATAGTCGGCAGCGACAGGTCTGTTATTCCCAATTCCGATGACAGGACGTGGCGCTGAGGCCCACTAAGCCTAACCTGCTTGACTAGCATGATATAGTAAGGTCAATTGTCTTCCCAATATGAAGGAGGCTCGAGCCCAGCAGAGGGTATATAAGCTAGGCTGTATAAGCTTATACGATGATGGATGATGAATGGTTAAAAATTGAGAAACTCAAAATACACAATTTTCCGGTTTTAATTATATATTTTAATTTCCTATGGACATTATTATCATCTAGTCTATAGTATAAAAATGAATCGCTGAATTTTAATTATTTTTTTAGAATATTCCTTGAAATACGAGGATGGTTCTTATGCAGAGAAAAATTTCAAACATTGCCTAAAAAGATCTAATAACTATTCTATCCTCCCTTATAAACGATTCGTAACAATACTTAGTCAATTTGAACTTTAATATCATACAATAAAGTTCAAGTGTTAGTGGAGACGTTCCGGGACGGCAAAACAATTGAGTGACGTTAGTATCATATATATATTGACGTCAAACACAAAATTTTAGATGTTTTATAATTTTTATTTTTTGACATAATGTAATTGTTGACTTATTAATTTTCTTTTTCTTTTTTTATCTTACTAGCTGACCCGGCGGCGTCCCAAATAGTAGAACACGTATTAAAAAACTGAAAAATTAAAGAATCGACTGTTAGGCGGTACAAAGTTCGCCGGGATAGTTAGTTTTTAATAAATAAAACCGAAATGAACACAAATTGAGTTTATTATGAAACGAAGGTTAAATGCTTAGTAAAAATTAAAAGTTTAAAAAATTTGTCTTTTTTTATATTTATTTTTTTAACAACAAGGCCATTAGAAAATAATGAGTCAGAAAATATGTTGAAATAGGATAGTAAATATTTTTTTTTCTTTATAGGCGATTATTACCTTATTGAAATACAAAACATTGAATAAATTAAATGAATATACTTTATAAACTGTTGAATTTTATTTTTAACAGAAAATTCCTGCTGTCTCACCGGCGTAGTTCCCGTTCCGTGGTAATATAGTGGTAGGGTCACGCTGTGGACAGTTATCAGTCTACAGTCGCGGGCCGATCCGTCCGGGATACTACCACACTCTCGCAGAAAATTATAGTCTGAGTTGTAGCAATTTGTTACTGCGGTTCGTTTTGTGATCGAGAGCGCTGGAAGCCCAACTTTCTGAGGGTGTTTGTGTGTAGTGGGTTTTGGTGATGCCCTTAGTTTCACCTAGGGCTTCCAATCCCGCAATACCGGGATCCCGGTATTATCATACTATTAGTAATACTTAAATAAATATGAAGTTGAAGATAATTCATAGGGTTTTTGTGTTATGCAAACGGAGTAATTTCATTGATCTCGTATTAATATTAATATGTAGATAGGTAAAGAAATGTAGAGTTGATTTAATTCATTGTTTTATTTGCTTTATATAAATGTGGATAGCTTTAATATGCGGGATCCCGCAAATACCGAGATCCCGTGGGATTGAAAATTCGTAATATCGCAAATACCGAGATTGAATTCAGGCTGCGGGATTGGTAGCCCTAGTTTCACCGAACCTCATTTAATGTATTCACACTCCCTTCACTTTCTTTACGGTAGGCAGCGGCAAAGCAAAGGTCCATGAGCGGCAGCAACACTCATCATCAGGTGTACTGTTTGAACAGTTGCCACCGTTTGCAGTGGAAAAGAAATCTGTCCATTTGTTTGGGAGTTATGATTCCACAGAATGACAATCCAGATGACTCCATTACAATCGCAAAAAGCGAGTTATGTTAGTAGTGGTAACGATATACAGATTATCTTTTGTGAATTTGTTGCATAGTGTGTATAAGTTGTATTTGTGGGAATTTTTGTGTATTGTTGTTTTTTGATAATGTTTTTAATTCGCAATTTATATTATAATGTGTTAATGCGTTAACGCAATCTGTAAAGATTTGAAATTTAATTAATACGGAAGGTATTATGTATTTTGAAGTGTATTTTTCTGTATAGATTTTTATAATTGTAGATAAAACCACTTTTACGGATTTTATCGCGTTTGTATATGATTTATGATTGCCCGACGATTCGAACACTTTACAGCATTCATGTGTCCGCCCGTGACCATGAACGCGATAATATCCATAAAAGTAGTTTTATTTACTTACAATGTATAGTGCTCGCGTAAACATCAGAAATCATTAGATTTTTATAAATTGACTAACTGACCCGACAGACGTTGTTCTGTTCAAATAAAATAAAAGGAAATCTCCTTGAAATCGTCAGCAGTAACAGGGACTGACTCACTGCAGCGCCATCTGTTGGGCTGATTTGTGAATCTAAATCATCCAGGGCCCCACTTGAATGCATTCACAAAAATTCATACAAATCCATCCAGCCGTTTAGTGGAAGTATAGATAATAAGTTTTTGTTAGTGACACTATAAGTGGTCGTTTTATTTATTATCATTATCATCATTCAGCTTATTGCAATCTACCTACTGCTGGACGTAGGTCTCCCTTATGATTTGTCACAAAGTGCGGTCCTGTGCCGCTTGCATCCAACGCCTAGCAACTTTAACCAGGTCGTTGGTCAACTTAGTTTGTCATCCAACACTGCGCCGTTCGATACGTGGTCGCCACTCGAGAACCTATCTGCCGCCGGTTTTGGCCTGCCCAGTGCCAATTCAGCGTGCTTATTCTTTGTGCTATGTCGATTACACTCGTTCTTCTACAGATTTCTGTATTTCAGATTCTATCTCTTCTTGGACAAAAACGTCCCACATTTTCGTGTTCCTAAATTGCGTTTCATTCGTAAAAAATGTATCCTCGCGCAAAGACATTTCACTTCAAAAACATTGAGTTCATAGGTCATATGGAAAAGTTGCTGGTACGTCTTTTAATAACTTGTTGTCCTCAATCAAACACCACATTTTAAGTTCAAAATTATAAATAGAACCAGTTATTGTTGCCGAAGTATATGCGTTGTAAATATTGTTGGTTATGTTAATTCATTTAATGTATTTACGCCTAAAATGGAGACCTTCATTTTGTTTTTATGCTATAAAAAATTAAATATTTCTTATACGACCCACTACTGGATTAAAGCTGCTTTTAATAAGAGGAAAATTAACCAATTACAGCACTCTAGTCCAATGATTAGGTATAGAGTGATATTTGTCGGGCCGACCATTAAAGTATAGGAACTCTGCACTGGTGTTCAACCCAACGACTAAGGCGACGTGCTATAGGGTGGGTTACGGGACCGCTCGCCGCCCCTCTGCGCCCCGGACGGAGCCGGGCGGCGGGAGTGCTGACCGCTGAGCGCTGATTGAGTGTTATTTCATGTCTGTCATCTATTGCATAAACATTATAGGGTAATATACGACTCCCTAGCCGGGTTAACGGATCGAGGATTTGTGCGCCACCCGCAGAGAGGGCTACCGCATGAGGACGATGCTCCGGCAACACTGTCTTGTTGCCAAGGCGTCGAATGGGACCGATACCCAAAGGGGTAACTCGCTGGGCCGGCCATGAATGTCAAGGAATCGGTACCAATAGTCGGCCCAATGGCGTTGGGGAAAGAATACGGTAGGTAGAATACGGTAGGGTGGAATGTGTCCAGACCATATCCTACCGAAAAAAAGGGCAATATACGACTGTAAAGATAATGGAGTGGTAAGTACCGATGTTTATTGTTACGTGTCGTGGGCACAATCCCTACGCAGAAAAATTCCAACAAAACAAAATAATATAATGTTCTGAGTTTGGGTGTAATTTGTATCCAATATAATGTTCTGAATTTGGGTGTAATTTGTATCCAATATAATGTTCTGAGTTTGGATGTAATTTGTATCCAATATAATGTTCTGAGTTTGCGTGTAATTTGTATCCAATATAATTTTCTGAGTTTGGGTGTAATTTGGGGTGTAAATGCTGTGTGGTAGCGGCTTCGAATACTACCAACCCTTGCTTTGCTCGTGGGTGTCGTAAAAGACGACTAAGAGCCCTAGATTGACCTGGACCAACTCCATCAGGTACCATTTGGGTCAACGATTACATTCCCAAGGAGGGTTGACGTCAGGCAGGCGGCCGGTCATAAAAGTCATTGCCGAAACTTTTTGCAATATGTCAAAACAGATGACATATTGCGTCGACCCCAAGTAATTGGGATAAGAGCAAGATGATGATGATGATGGTGTAATTTGTATCCATTAGTTGCATGTTTGCGAATTCACAACAATATTAAACTTTTATTAAAATTTGCGTTTGATTAATATACACTCCATTTGATTTGAGTGATATATAAATTGTAAAAAGACTCGTTAAATCCTTATTCACATGGTCACGTTACAATATCTTGCACCTTGTCATTCATAAGTTTTGTGAATGCTATTGCAACTACGCGATAAACATACTTTTCTATTTATAAAACATCTATTAAGATCTACAATTATTTGTAAGTTATACCTACTTTAGTATTTATTCATGCATTTAATACTGTTATATTTTTTTTTTATTTTATTTATTTATATTACCAGAACAAAAAAAAGTTACAATGCTTAAACAAATAATGTCATTAACAGTAGCGATTTATAGTGTAGATATAAAATACGATTTCAATTTATGTTTGAAGTTGTAATGCTATTTCTAACTTCGGGTAGTAATCTATACCAATAAATAAAATTGGAGTGTCTGTTTGTAATGTCAAAATAATAGGCTTTTTTCATGCTCACACGGTTATTTGCACGACACCTATGCCTAAAATACAGATTACAAAATTTTTGTCTGCCTGTCTGTCTGTTTGTTCCGGGTAATCTTCAAAACGGCTGGAACGATTACAAAAATTTTTTCACCAATGGAAAGCTATAATATCAGCGCGTAAACTAGGCTATATTTTATCCCGGTATTCCCACAGGAACGGGAACTACGCAGGTAAAACGACTAAAACCGAAGCGAAGCGGGGGCGGGTTGCTAGTCTTAATATATATCATATCTATGTATTTGCGTATGTATGTATCTTTTATATATCTTGTATTATATATTTTTGTATATACCTATTTATCTATACAAAATGTATTTTCTTTTTCATTTTATAACAAGATAACTATCTCGGAACATGCACCTACCTTTTTTCATCTCTGCATCACCTATGGTTGACTGGTAGAGAATGCCTCTGGCATTAAGTCCGCCATTGTACTCGTTGCATGAAGTTTAATAAATAAATAAAAAAATAAATAATATCAGGGCGTAAACTAGGCTATATTTTATCCCGGTATTCCCACGGGAACGGGCACTATTGAGGAAAGACGACTGACACCGTAGGGAAGCGAGCGCGGGTTGCTAGTTCATTTATAATTCTCGGGACCATGTAGGTGGCTATGCGTTCACCGTAAACATTATTTGCGCGTCTCACGCACAATCGGTTATTAGCAACAGCTCGTGTATATATAGGACTAGCAACCCGCCTTCGCTTCGCTTCGGTTTTAGTAGTTTTACCCGCGTAGTTCCCGTTCCCGTGGGAATACCGAAATAAAATATAGCCTAGTTTACGCCCTGATATTATAGCTTTCCATTGGTGAAAGAATTTTTGAAATCGGTCCAGCCGTTTTGAAGATTACCCGGAACAAACAGACAGACAGACAAAAATTTTTTAATCGCTATTTTAGGTATAGGTGTCTTGCAAATAATCGTGTGAGCATGAAAAAAGCCTATTATTTTGACATTACAAACAGACACTCCAATTTTTTTTATTGGTATAGATAATATGTTGTATATATGTCACAATACATTAACGTGCGTAAGCATAATACTGTCCTTGTAATGATTTTACAGTGTGGCGACTGAGTAAAAACATAAATCCCCATTCACTCTTTTGCCCATAGATATCGTGGGAGCGTATCCCAAATAGGGGGTATTCCGTCGGGCCGACCACTGACGTCAAGTAACCCTGCTCCGGTGGTCGGCCCAACGACGAAGGCGACGTGCATCGTGGGTGGATTGCGGGTGTGCGTGCTTACGTCCCTCTATCGCCTCGGACGGAGTAGTGCGAGGAGAGCACGCCGACCGCAACCCACCCCAAAAAAAAAAAAGAATGGATATCGTAAAATATGACTAAGGAATATAAGGCATATAATATATATGCAAGAAAAGGAAAACACGAGAAATACCCTATGCCAACACGCCTGAATAGCGTGCTATAGTTGATCAATTTACATTCCATAGTGGAGGAGTGCCGAGCCCAACAGTGGGACATGTATGGACTGAGATGAACATGAAATACGAAATATTTTTTTTAATTTTTGCTCTTTCAGTATTGCGAAGATTGTTATTCAAACAATTCTTCTTTCTTCGGCCAATTTATGTTCATTTTTGACTTCGCTAACTTTTACTTCAGTTTAAAAATTAACTTTAGTGATAAACCGAAAGGAAGCGAAATGAGATCGGTTCGCTAGTATAATAATAAACTCTAAGATCTACATAATATAAGCATCTAATATAAATAACACGTAGTATTTGCCCCCGTAACATTTTATCAAATATGAAAAATCAGCTAATTTTATCAAACTTGAAATCTTACATACGCATGTCAAATGCTTTGTGCATTATAAGGTGAGCTCCGTAGTAGATATTTCACGTATTTTCGAAACAAACAATAATTTACAATTTAGGTACGCTTATTGGCTACATAGCTTGTTGAGCCGACGATGGTTAGGGAAGAAAGGTTCTCGAGCGACAACCGCTTATCAGTTGTCCTGGACGAATTAGGCGGCGTGTTTCCTGACCAACTACCACATGCCTACCACAAAGATCAAGATGATATTTTATTTTGAAGTTAAACTTCTTTATCGGCGTTGGAAAAAAATTTACCGTCACATTTTTCGGTTACGCGTCACATTTTTTCGTTACGCGCCATCTTTTTCTCGTCTCCACCACGGTCGATTCGTATAAAGAATACTTTCTCCTGTAGAGTAGGGATAGCATGTCGTTTAAGCGGACATAAAGGGATAAAGGCATAAAGGGATAAAGGGATAAAGTGATAAAGGGATAAGGGGATAAATGGATAAAGGGATAAGGGACAAAGAAACAAAGGAACAACGGGACAAAGGGACAAAGGATAAAGAAGTTTCACTTCTGTTATGCGTACTTTGTACACACGTTCATTTTTTTTATAAATCAATACATCTTTTCATCCCTTGGAGTATCACACTCTCACAGAAAATCGACATCGGATTGGTAAAAGTTAAAAGCACTTCGTTCGGTGAACGAGAGAACCAGAAGCCCAACTTTCTGAGTGTGTTTGCGTGTGTTGCGTTTTGATGATTAGTATTACCGAATCTTATTGCACGCATTCAAACTCCCTTCACTTTCTTCACGTTAAACAGTGGCCTAGCAAAGGTCCGTGATTGATATCGAGTTATGCAAATAATTTATTTTAAAATTGTAAAAAATTGGAATTCATATTATTATTCGCACTTATGTCGATAATAGCTAATTGATACGTGTAAAAAATATTTAAATTTTAAGTTATAGTTAATTAACTATAGATTAATTATAAATGCACGGTTAGGTAAATAAATACATGTTTTCCTTTTTTTTTTGGGGGTCGGCTACAGTCAGCGCACCCGCCGCCCGGCTCTGTCCGGGGCGACAGATAGGTGGTGCGTGGCCCCGTAACCCACCCATATAGTACGTCGCCTTCATCGTTGGGCCGACCACCGGTGCAGAGTTCTTTGACTTCAGTAGTCGACCCAACGGAATATCCCAAGGAGTACCCTTTCCCATCGACGTCCCCCCGGGACGCCGATCGCCGTCGTGAGGCTAACCTCTCCTCCCGCAGCCTCTGCTAGGGCGGCATCAGGCGTTTGAAGCTGAAGTAATAATACAATGATGATCTCACATTCTTTTCCCGCGGATATCGTAAAATACGTCTAAGGGACGTTCATACATAACATAATTACAAACTTTTTTATAATTTAAAAAATGGTCGACGAATTTTTTCTTGTTTTTAAACTTTGTCACTCAACACAATTTGAGACAACGTTTGTTACGTCAAAATTATACGTTTTTTTTTTCATGCTCAGACGGTTATTTATCAGACACCTATGCCTAAAAACATAAAAATTTTGTTCAGTCCTGGAATCGAACCCGAGGTCTCATGGACTGCAGTCGCATATAGTAATATTTTAGAAGATATTGAAGAATTAAAATACAGGGGCAAGGCGATTGAAACCGTAACGAAGCGAGCGCGGATTGTTAGTAAGGCATATAAATGGTGAACATGTGAGATTGCCTGGTAAGTCCGGGTCTGGCCTGCCTTTAAGACATTACCCATATAACTACTACTACGATATCATCTATACGATTGCGCAGATGGTGTAGTGGTTAATATACCGACCGATTGGAGCCATGTGGTTTAAATCCCACACAAGACAAGACCTTGTACAATCCATAAATTGTTGTTCTGAGTCTGGATGTAATTTGTGTCCGTTAATTATTTGTTTGTAAAGTCTCCCGCAATACAAGAAGTCTTTAAAAAAAAATCGGCCAAGTGCGAGTCGGACTCGTACACGAAGGGTTCCGTACCATTGACTAGGTAAACAACACTAGGTACAAAAATTTACTGATATCGAGCAAAAATAGGCAAAGAATGGGCGAGTTCCCCTTAAATATTTATTTTACCTATTTTTTTGTGTTTGTTGTTATAGCGGCACGAGAAATACATAATTTGTAAAAATTTCAACTGTCTAGCTATCGCGGTTCTCGACATACAGCTTAGTGACAGACAGACGGACGGACAGACAATGAAGTCTTAGTAATAGGATCCCGTTTTTACTCTTTGGGTACAGAACCCTAAAAACACCTACAGGTGGATGAATTTGTTTAATACTTAAATCACTTTGCAATCTTTTTGTTACACATGGTCGATGATTACATTACAAAATAGATTTCAACGGATACACGCACAAGAAAGGATATTTGCAAATTCAATTGGATCTTACAAAACTCTATTTATTTATTAGTTTTTATAACCTCGGCCAATAAATCATAGTTGTATATGTAAGGGTAACTATTGTGCCACTTTATTGGTCCTTGATCTGACCTGCTTCCGCTCCTCGTTATCAAAACTAACAGAGTTCTTAGGCTGTCCGTACAAAAGAAACTACGGCGACGTTGATCAACTATATAAGATTCGTATTACCATCATCATCGTCATTATTACAGCTACTGGTCTCGAATCTCCTCCATAATATAAGTGCAATTGGCCTACAATGCCACGCTGGTCAAACAGGTTGGTATAGCGTTTTATTTCAAGTCTTCCTTCTCTGTAAAGATGTAGACTGCGTACGATAAGCCGTAGTTGTCTTTTACGACATTCGTGGGTATGAACGGGGCTGGTGAATTGTATTGTTACTCCGTCACCACACAGAAATTGTATCACCATAACATAGGTATGTTATTTGTGCTATGTGGTTATAAATAGTACACTGAGGGTGTCGTAACATACGACTAAGTGTTATATATAGACTAAATTCAGCTCCATCTGATATCGTATAGTCAACAATTATACTTCCAAGAAGGGAGTCAGGCAGGTGAACGGCTATAAAATTAATACCAATAACTTTAGCAATGGGCGAATAGCAAGTGGCAATGGGCAGGCCACATCGCTCGACGAACCGACAAGCGCTGGGGAAGAAAGGTTCTCGGGTGGCGACCACGTATCGGACGACGCAGTGTGAGACCCAATTAGGTGGACCGACGACCAAGTGAAAGTTGCTAGGCATCGTTGGATGCAGGCGGCACAGAACCGTACTTTGTGGCGTAAAATGAGGGAGGTCTACGTCCAGCAGTGGACGGCGATAGACTGAAATGATGATGATGATGATGAACTTTAGCAATATATGAAAGAAACGTACATATTGAGTCGAACGCAAGTAGTTGAGATTCGTAGAGGGTAATGATAATAAAATTTGTATCACTTCATCAATTCTTTTGCAACGGGAATGCCCCTGACTTTTTTTAAATGTCTTCAGTCCACTTAGTATTAACATTTTTCTTTAACCTCAAACTAAGGAATTAATCATTGTATCATGGGTAATTTGTTAAATATGTAATGTGTTAATGGACTCAAATTTAACTTAATTTTAGAACAATAAAATTTATGGATCGTACAAATAATTGTTTTATGTGAGAATCACAACCCACACCCCTTTAACCACTTCGTCTGTGCAGTCGACCGATATCGTATTACGAAAGCCTCTTATCATCATTCAGAGCCAGTTTCCATATTTTTAAAACTGAGAGTGATATTTCGATAATGTATTTAAAATGACCGAACCACAAACACACACAGCTAATTCCGAGGTCTCGTCTTTACTTTTGTGATTAAAAAATAACGTCAAGTTAGAGCAACCGTGTGTTGAAGATAAGTTGTACTTATATAAATTTAAGTTCATCTCATCATCATCTCGGCTCATATACTTCCCAACGCTGGGCTCGAGGCTCCTCTACAATAGGAAGGAAATTGACCTTACTATACCGTGCTGGTCAGATAGGTTGGTATTTTTTTTTAATGGGTAGGCTATGGTAAGCGCACACGCAGTCCATTCCGTTCGAAGCGACGGATGGACGGCACGCGGACCCATAACCCACCCGTACCCATAACCCACCCGTACCCACGTCGCCTCGTTGTTGGGCCGACCACCAGAGCAGGGTGAGTTGTCGTCAGTGGTCGGCCCGACGGAATACCCTTTCGGGTATCCTCATCTCTCGACGTCTCTCTCCCGGGACGACGGTTGCCGTCGCAGACAGGTTGGTATAGGATTTTGTTTCCAGTTTGCCTTCTCTTATATAGGTGTTATATGCGCATTATATACCTAAGTCGTTTTTTATGACATCCATAAATAAGATAGAGAATGGTGTATTGTATTCTTATTCCGTCACCACACGGAACTTTAAGTTATAACTTTTTATTAACATGTAGAAAGTATATACTTAGCACTACTATGTTAGAATAACATCCGGCTGTGAGACTTTGGTAACCATAGACAGCTAGATGGAGCCACTAGTAATTTTATAATAGTACTTGCGGGCGAGTTGCCCTCGCTTCGCTTCGGTTACAGTCGCCTTACCCGCGTAGTTCCCGTGGGAATACTGGAATAAAATATAGCCTATGTTACTCCCTGATATTTTAGCTTTCCATTGGTGAAAGAATTTTGAAATCGCTTCGGTGGTTTAAGCGTGAAAGCATAACAAACAAACTTAATTTCGCATTTATAATATTAGTAAGGATACTTAGTATCGTGGACTATGAAATATGTATGTTGAACTAATAAATACCTGCGTTTTCAATTAGCTTAGTTCCGTATCCGTAAGGTGATGGAGTAAAAATACAATTCACCATCGCCTATCTTACCCGTGGGTGTCGTAAATGACGACTAAGGAATATGATATGCGGATAACATCTATGTAAGGAAAACTCGACATAAAACCCTATGCCAACACGTCTGATTGAGAAGCATTACTTCGACCCCAAGTAGTCGGGACAACAGCAGGATGATGGGATATCAAGAAGAATCCCCAACTTGATTCCGTAAAAAAAATGTTTATTCTAATCAGGAAATAGAGCAAATTGAACTTTATTTTATTTCTCGTGAAACAAGCAGCATATCTGATGGTAAGTGATACTGCCGCATATGGGCCTTTGCAATACCAAGGTCACAGCTAGGCAATTGCCTACCGTGAAGAAAATACTCTGCTTAAAATTCGTTTAAAGAAGGACATGTCATAGCGCTCGAGAAACAGAGCAGCATGTAGTTCATTTCAGAGCCTGCACGTACGTGGGAGAAATTATCGCTGAAAATGTACAGTTGAAGACCATAACGTTTCCTGATGAGTGATACGTTGGTGAAAGATTAGGAGAAACGTTAAACTGAAAGATTAAGAGGAGATAAGTAAATTCTATACATAAATCATAAATAATCCGTTTGCCATTCACTGCTGGACCTAAGAGTCTATGCAATGCTATAAAGTACGATCTTATATCGCCCGTATCCAACGACAATCAACAGTCTTCACCTTGTGTATGATTATAGTAGATCAATTTGCCTCTTATTGTGGGGAAGGTTGGAACCCAGCGCTGGGACATATATAAGTTGAAACGAATATGTAAATTACATGACGTGTATAAAAACATATTGAAAATAAGTTCACAATTGAAAAAGCAATCTTGAAAGAAATATACGAGAATTTAAAAAGCATTTTTTGGTGGTAAATCTTTTGACGATGATCGCCGAGTATATGTTTCGAATCGAAATCTAAAACATTCACTTTCCAATTTAGTAGTAGTCTCCAATTTTTAAACTCAAAAGATTGATTTCGCCTATAACAAAATGAAATATACATATTTTTAACGCGTTTTCTACGTGAAAATCAAAATTCTTTTTACGCTTACTTTATTTTTTTTGATCTGTCCATTTAATTTTATAAGCGATTTCACCTGCCTATAATGATTCTAGTTATCTAGATGTTCATTTTATTTATTTTTTCTCCATATTATCATAATGATATAATTTCAATTCATGTTCCCACGTTCCCACTGTGGGTTCGAGCCTACTTTAGAATAGGAGCGAACATTGACTAGGCTGGTGAGATGTGTTAGTACAGAGTTTTACTTACGAAGTTCCTTTTGTTCCCCTCATATTATAAGCCTATCATCACTCTCCGTGGTCTTTTATGAAACCCACGAGCAAGATAGAGGATGGTTTATTCTTACTCAGTCACCACATGGAAAAGACACCCCATTTGGTGACGAATTATAAGACAGTAATATCTGATTGACCGAGCTTCACTCAGTATATTTTTTTATTAGATAATAAAAAATAAAATGATGAAATAATGAAAAATATATCAAAAATAACAAAAACATAATAATAATAACAACACCGAGAGTCGAACCCACACTGTTTGAATGACAAAACAAAACAAAAAATAACTGGACAACTTCCCGACTGAGCTATTGTCACTCTTGACAGCGACGGCGAAATTCGAATTCCTATTCAGAGAATGTCAATAACATTTTATATCATTGTATTGATTAGCTAAAAACACCAATATATGTATTTATTATAATTGCTCGTTTAAAGATATAAGATATCACTATATACTTAACATAATCGCCACGCTTGTCAGATGAATTAATGATCATAGTGGTTGTTGTTATGAGTTTACCAGATGAACACCGAAGACTAATAGGTACATAGTACTTTCTTGGCCGGAGAAGAATGAGACATGAGATATACGGGATGACAGCGAATTATTTCCGTTTAGAAAGAAGTTCTGGAAGCTTTAGTTTTTTATTTATTTAAACTTATTAATAATGTTAATATTTATTTAAACTTATTAATAATGTACCCTCACTACCTATGCGGCCTAGGGATGCAAACGATACATCCATGCTTCTGAAACATCGATGTTTCAGTAAATAAACATCAATATTTGACATTGATGTTTACTATTGTAAAATATCGATGTATCGATTTTATATTATACGATGTTTTACATCGATGTTTTGCCTGCCATCTATTTAAAATGTATGGTACTTTTAGCAGAGCCTGCGTGACAGTTTGGTTACTCTGTTTCTAAATAAATTGCTGCAGTTAACATAAGCTTGTAATAACTTTACAATATGAAAAATTACTCTTAAATTAAACATTATTACCTCATTTCTACACCTTCCTTGCTCTAAAGACTTACCTATTCAATAGATAATATTGGTATAGATAATAAGGATTGTTGGATTTTAAATTACAGTTGGTATTGTTTGTACGAATTAAGCCCAAAGATATTTAAGAAAACATCGATGTTTGGATACATCGATGTTTTTAGGGCGATGTTTTTTGTACATCGATGTATCAATACATCAATGTTCTTAGTTTCGATATTTTCATCCCTAATGCGGCCGCTCACGGATCTCAAAGGATCGATCCCAATGGTCAACCTAATCGCGATTAAGAGGGAACACCATGAGTTATGAGCAAGCACGTCGCCTTTTCGTCACCTCAAACAGAACGGACAGAAAAAAAAAACTATTTACGCGATCCATATATAATTTTGTAAATATCTGTCAATATTTAAAAACTAAATTGCTGTGTGGTAGCGGCTTCGAATACTACCAACCCTTGCTTTGCTCGTGGGTGTCGTAAAAGACGACTAAGAGCCCTAGATTGACCCGGACCAACTCCATCTGGTACCATTTGGGTCAACGATTACATTCCCAAGGAGGGTTGACGTCAGGCAGGCGGCCGGTCATAAAAGTTATTGCCGAAACTTTTTGCAGTATGTCAAAACAGATGACATATTGCGTCGACCCCAAGTAATTGGGATAAGAGCAAGATGATGATGATTTAAAAACTAAATTATTATTGGTATAACCTTAATAATATGTAATGATTTATAGTTTATTTAATATTATAAAGGATTAAATTCAGATATTATTTTTAATTACAAATATGAGAAAATTATTAATGAAGAATATTATGAGTGGTATTGAAAATATCAAAAAGTAATAACATTTACAATTACCTAGTATTAGTTTATTTAGGAACTCAATAAATTATAAAAAAGCCTTAGAATATAAATTTCATGATCATCATCATCACAGTTCACAAACGTCCCACTGTTAGGCTCGACCCTCCTCCACAATAGGAGGAAAATTCGCCTACTATTCTACACTGGTCGAACGTGTTGGTATAGGGTTTTTTTTTGAGTTTTCCTCTTCTTGCATAGATGTTATCTGCATATTATCCACGGGCAAGAAATGGGGTGGGGAATGAATTCTTATTCGGTCACCACGGGAATAATAACTTAAATAAATTGTAAATTTATCAAACTGCGCAATATAATATAAAATAAATAAGATATGATATAATAAAACATATTTTTTTTTTAGATTAATTAAGATGGACATGTTATTAAATGTGAAAAAAATACGAAAACAAGTTCGTCATCTGGTACAATTCAAACCTCCTCCACAATGAAAGGGAAAATGACCTACTATTCAAAACTGGTCATTCAAGGTAGGTTTTTATTTCTAGTTTTCCTTGTCTTGTCAGGTCCTCATATATATAGTCAAAATTAAATTTTACTTGTATTTGTGACGTAAATTAGCATATAATTTGAATAATAAATACTAAAACTTTTATACCTTTAAATTTCAATTATAAACTAATACAATGCAACAATTCACATTTATTTTTCTTCTACCTCTCAAGTCCATACACGTTCATAAGGATGTTTATAGATTTGAGACAAAACCCTATGCCAACCTGTCTGACCAGCATGGTATATAAGGTCAATTTCCCTCCTATTATGGAGGAGGCCCAGTGGGATGTATATGAGCCGGACGCCTAATTTTCTGAGGGTGTTTGCGTGTGGTGGGTTTTAGTGATGCCTTTAGTAACACCGAACCATATTGCATGTATTCACACTCCCCTCAATTTGTTCGCGGTAGGCAACGGCCTTGGTCCGTGTGGTGACGGAGTAAGAATACAATTCAGCACTCCCTATCTTGCCCGTGGATGTCGTAAAAACGAGACTGTGGGATATAATATGCATATAACATATATTCAAGAGATGGAAACTCGAAATAAAACCAACATGCCTGACCAGCATGGTATAGTAAGGTCAACTTTTTTCCTATTGGGGAGGAGGCTCGACCCCAGCAGTGGAACATTTATGGGCTGAAACGATGAGACGACGATTCAAGCTTGGCATATATTTGTTAAGACTTTAAGAAATTATCCATGCAAACTTTGCAAACACGAAATAAACAGTCAGACATTATAAACATAATTAGAACAATATCTGTTAGATCACACTTAGTAATGTCCTGAGTGGGAATAGATCCCGCGTCATATTACACTCTGAATGTCTTAACCAATACGCAGTATGCAATTAAATTAAATCTTAGTAATACTAATATAATATTGTCACTTTTACGTTTAATATCAAAATTAGAATTACTATATAAATTATTTAAAAAAAAAATACATAGTTACTTAATATCGGTCACCAAAAATCAAACAATTTCCAGTGTATCATCATGACTAATAAATAAAACTCGAGAGCATTTTGCTACTCGAACCATAACCCAATTAAAACAGTAAAATATTCACATGTACCAAAAAAAAACTCTTTAGTCATTAAATCCAACATAAAAAGATAACTGTCATCATATTTAAATAACTAGGTCAATATTCACGAAGGTAAGCATTTAACATATTTATATATTCTTAAACATAAATTATATCAAAAAACTGACCTTAGATTATTGATGATTGTTGAATAATCACAACAAAATACAATAATAAATTATGTATTAATTCACTCGCGAATTATATGTAGTCTTGTGTTTAATTGAGCGACCGGCGCGATGGTTCGAAGTCAACTGAAGCTGTTCGCTTTTTGCAACAAACATGCACCGTAAAGCCTCCGAAAGAACGGAGTGTAACTACACAACATCATATTAAGACATATAACACATAGAGAAAAAAAAATTTTTTTTTCTGTATGCGCGTATGTAAGAGAGCTTCTTCTAAACGGCTGGAACGATTTCAATTAATTTCTTTAGTCTTCCGATGGATTCAAGTTTAAATTAACGCAAATCAGCTGATATTCCATAAAAAAAAATTAAAAAAACAAGTTTTTATAAATTTGATTGTGTTTTGATTTTGTTATCAAGATCACAAAGTTTCGAATTTTTGGAATTCTCGGTTAGACCATATAAGTCAAGAAAATGGTATCTATAGCCAGATTATGAGGCAGCTCGCCGTAGTTTCGTCACCCAAGATGGTTCGGGCGAGTAGAGTCCGAACTATATGTCCAGCCTGTCAAAAACAAAAGAATTCGTCTTTTCGGCGTTCATGAACTATTTCTTCTCATCTAGGGATGCAAATATCGAAACCAAAAACATCGATGTATCGAAACATCGATTTTTTTTTTTTTTTAATAATCTAGACCTCTAATTCATGCAAACAATCATACTAACTTTAAAATGCAAACTATATTTACGATCTACTAGCAACCCGCCCTCGCTTCGCTTCGGCTTCAGTCGTCTCACCCGCGTAGTTCCCGTTCCCGTGGGAAAACCGAGGTAAAATATAGCCCGAAATACGCCCTGATTTTCATCGGTTAAATAATTTTTGAAATCAGTTCCGTGGTTTAAGCGTGAAAGCGTAACGAACAAACAAACTTACTTTCACATTTATAATATTAATAAGGATAACAATATTATTTATTGAATAGGTAAGCCTTTAGAACAAGGAAATGTAGAGTTGAGAAAATAAAATTATGTAATTGTATTTTTTTAGTAAAATTATTACAAGCTTAACTACTACAAGTTTTTTAGAAACAGAGTTTAAAATTAAAAGTAATAAAAGACGAAAACGTACATAGGTAGTATAGGTACATAAGTCATTGACTGAGGTAATTAAACTGTTACGCAGGTTCTGCTAAAAGTACCATGCATTTCAAACAGATGGCAGGCGAAACATCGACGTAAAAACATTGTATAAAATAACATCGATACGATCGATGATAGATCGAAATTTTGCAATAGTGAACATCGATGGTTTTTTTTCTGAAACGTCGATATATCGTTTGCATCCCTACTCACGTCCAATAACTCATCACTATTGCTTTCCTTATCATTGGACACGAGACATCTTACTCCTCCCGTGATCATGAACGCTAAAAAGTGTTCAGAATGTCGGGAAATTAAAAATCACTTACAAATGCGCCAAAATTCCTAAAAATAGTATTATTTAAAATGTTAATACTCGAGCACACATCAGAACTCATTAGAATAAACGTCTTCATTTAATAGTCAATCAGTGTTTTTCTACGGCTGTTGTATACGCGTCTTAATAAATGAACCAATAAAACAAACATATTATCGCTTTCATGTAAGTGTGGTAAGTTGTTAGTTATAGGTGAAGGCAAACTGGATTTCGGTTTTTTCTGTTGTTAAATTTCGTCATTACGCATTTATTACAATTACTTTGCATTCCAATAAATTTTCCGTGTCCTAGCTTGATAAAGCTAAAAGATATAATATTAGGGATGTGGAAAAATAATCGATTTTTATCATAATCGATTATTACAACAAAATAATCTATTAATAATCGATTTTTACAATCGATTATCAAAATAATAAAAATCGATTATTAATCGATTTTATATTATTCGAAATTAATCGATTACTCACTGCCTGATTTCGTAAAAAAAGGTCATCACGATTGTTTCATACTATATTAGAAAATAAAGCTCACATTTCCTTAAAAAAAGTCATCATAAACTTGTTGGGAGAAAAAATCGATTATTTATTTTTAATTAATCGATTATTTTATAATGGATTTATTTTAAAGAACAATAAATCGATTATTCAAAAAATCGGTATATAATATGCTCATCGGTGCTGACCTAATGCTGCTGAGCATCGCCCAGGCTGGGAACTGGTACGCCGTCGCAGCCTTCTGCGAGGCAGTAGTCTCGCGAAAGGAGGCGGTGGAGCGAACGCGGGAGGAAAGCCTCCATGACGACGCGAACCGCCGCCGGCGACTGGGGCGGCACAGGCGCGATTACCTGCGCCTGATGCCACCCTAGCCGAGGCCGCGGGTGACTGAACCGTGGAGTTAGTCCATCACCTGCCGAGAGACCGACCGCGCGCCGAAGACCGACGTCCCCGAGCGGGGGGCCGTCGTCGGTACTCCTCGGGGGTATTCCGTTGGGCTGACCACTGACGACATGTTACCCTGCACCGATGGCCGGCCCAACGACGAAGGCGACGTACCAGGGTGGGTTACGTGGCCGTGCGCCGCCCCTCTGTCGCACCGGACGAAGCCGGTCGGCGGGTGCGTTGATCGTAGCCCATGCCCAAAAGAAAAAAGATGTGCTTGTCATATGCATCTATGCAAGAAAAGTAAAACTCAACACAATCGTATATCAATGTACAATGGTCAGCAAGATATAGATCATTTTATCTCAATTGGTGGAGCAATTTCTGTTCTATTGTGTAGGAGGCTCGAGGCCATCCATCCATACATACATCCCACATATGTATGAGCTGCATTAATGATGATGATGATTAAGGTATATCTTATATTATATCTTTAAACGAGCAATTCTTGTATATATGTATATTTTCAGGATCTTGGAAACGGCTCCAACGATTTTGATGATTTTATATCTTTAAGCGAGCAATTCTTGTATATATGTATATTTTCAGGATCTTGGAAACGGCTCCAACGATTTTGATGATTTTATACCTTCAAGCGAGCAATTCTTGTATATATGTATATTTTCAGGATCTTGGAAACGGCTCCAACGATTTTGATGATTTTATATCTTTAAGCGAGCAATTCTTGTATATATGTATATTTTCAGGATCTCGGAAACGGCTGCAACGATTTTGTTGAAACTTGGCATACTAGAAATTTCGGGTCCAAAATCTTCGATCTAGCTAGGTTTTATTTATAGAAAATGTTGTTTTGTCCGTGTTTTTAGCAAAACAAACAATGACATTAAATTTTAAAAGAATATGAAATCAAATTTCGTTGTCAACGTCATGAGTTACGATAGCTCAGATGATTAGTTGACAGGTTCTAATTTTGATTTTGTTGACATTCAAACAGCGTCGGTTCGAATCTCGGTGTTATTATTATTCTCTTTTTGTATTTTTTATATAATTTTCATTATTTATTTTTTTATTTTTTATTAATATATATCTAAATAAATTCGACAAAAATATTCCGAGCGAAGCTCGGTCAACCAGATATTAATGTAACTAACACGACGTTCTTTTATATCTATATATATATAGGAGAGGCGGGTTTTGCGAACGATATATTGACTCATCACCATATCTCTGGAACCATAAGGCGTACAGACTTGAAATTTGGCAGAAATATTCCTTTCGTCGAGTAGAGGTCAGCTAAAAACGGATTTTACGAAATTCCACCTGCAATGGATGTTGCGGGGGCGTTAACAATAATACACATATGAAGGAACAGGGTGAGCCGAAGCTAATGAAGCTAGAAAAATGAAATTTAGACAGTAGTTTCATTTCGTGACTTAGGCACTCTAAGATTTTTTTGAAATTCTACCCCTAAGGGGGTGAAACGCAACGGCAAAGTTTGTATGGAAAGAAAAAAAATCTTTAGCTACTATCTTAAAATTAGGTACAAATACTCTTTAAAAAATACTCTTTAGTAAAAATCAATAAACACGTGTTTCAGCTTTTTTTTATTTTCACCCTCTAAGGGTGTAATCTACACTAATATTAGAAAGAGGAAACGTTCCTTACGAATAAACTCAAAACTTTTGGACGGTAATTCTTTCACCATTAGAATGTTACAGTATCCCTGAGTAACATAGGCTATATGTTATCCCAGTATACCCACGGGAACTACGCGAGTAAGGCGACTGAAACCGAAGCGAAGCGAGGGCGCGTTGCTAGTATATAGATATGTTTCCGCAGGCTCGTCCCGCGGCTCGTCGGCGTGGCGTCCGCCCTACAATGGCTGATGCCGAATGTGGGCGGACCGAGCGCGGCATGTCGACAGCTGTACGCGGGGGTCATCCGGTCGATGGCCCTGTACGGCGCACCGTTGTGGGCGGGATCCATGACCGCCCGACTTAGGGCCCTTCTGTGGCGTCCACAGAAGGTCATGGCGGTCAAGATCATCCGCGGGTACCGCACGGTGGCGACGGAGGCGGCGTGCCTATTGGCCGGGACTCCCCCGTGGGACCTGGAGGCGGAAATGCTCGCCGACTTGTATCGGCGGGTGTCGGGGGTGCGCGGGTGGGGGGTGGCGGTGTTGTTTCCTTGAAGGAGCTCACCGCCTGGCGCGTCGACGCCCGCCAGGACGTCATCGCCCGTTGGGCAGACCGGCTGGAGAGGCCTCGATACGGTGTTTGGACCGTGGACGCCTTCCGGCCGGTGCTGATGCAGTGGTTAGAAAGGCGGCACGGGGTGCTCTCCTTCCGACTCGTACAGGTCTTGACGGGGCATGGATGCTTCGGCAAGTACCTGTACAGGGTCGCTAGGAGGGAGAGAACTCCGTCCTGCCACCACTGCGATTGCGACGAGGACACGGCGCAGCAAACGCTCGAGGTCTGTGCCGCTTGGGCAGAGCCGCGTCGTGAACTCGTTGCAATCATCGGTGCAGACCTGACGCTGCCGACTATCGCTAGGGAGATGCTCGGCAGCATCAGGAATTGGGACGCGGTCGCAGCCTTCTGCGAGGCAGTTATCTCGCAGAAGGAGGGCGGGTCGCGAGCGCGAAGAGCACAGCCTCGATGATGCGACCCGCCGCCGGCGACTGGGGCGGCGCAGGCGGGAGTACCTGCGTGCAATGCCGCCCTAGCCGAGACCGCGGGTGACGTGACCGGGGATTAGTCCGTCACCCGCCGGGAGGCCGACCGCGTGAGGAAAGACCGACGTCCTCCCCGAGGGGGGGACGTCGGTCGATGGGAGGGTACCCCGGGTAGGGGGTATTCCGTCGGGCCGACCACTGATGACAAGTAACCCTGCTCCAGTGGTCGGCCCAACGACGAAGGCGACGTGGTGTTCGGGTGGGTTGCGGGAGTTGCGTGCTTAAGCCCCTCTGTCGCCCCGGACGGAGTGGTGCGGAGGCGCGCCGACCGCAGCCCACCTCAAAAAAAAAAAAAAAAAAGTATATAGATATGTATACATAATCTCTTAGCCGTCTTTTACGACACGCACAGGCAAAAGGGGGTGGTGAAATTCTTACTCCGTCACCACACGGAAAATAAATAAAGTATAGTATTGGTAGTAATTAATATAGTGAGTTTAGAAGCTCGTTCTTGTGTTAAATTTGGTATTAGGGCATTTGCAACTTATAGATTAAACCAGAGGTAGTTTGTTACAGCTCCCTTTCCTTATGTGGGTGGGGGAACGATGGATTCTAAGAATTACACTTGAAAATACAGTATTTTAGAGTTTTTTCCATATCTCTTTTCAAAGTTTTTGCTGTAGGAGTAAGTAAAACACACCATGACTCCCTCGGGGTATTCCGTCGTGTCGACAACTGAAGTCAAGGAACTCTGCACCGGTGGTCGGCCCAACGACGAAGGCAACGTGCTTTATGGGTTATGGTATGGGGCTATGTGGGTTACGGGGTCGCGCGCCGCCTCTCTGTCACCCCGGACGGAGCAGCGGATGTGACCGTAGCGTACCATAAAAAATGGGGTTTTATTTCGAGTGTTTCTTGTCTTGTACATTTGTTATATGTATATTTAAAATCTTAGTCGTATTATTCAACACAACAAGAGAGAGGTGAATTGTATTCACTCTCTACCATCAAACAGAATAAAAGAGAACTATGTCATAATGACTTCTGATGTTTACGCTCGCCGTGTGGTTACGGAGTAAGAATACAATTCACCACTCCCTATCTTATTCGTGGATGTCATAAAAGATGACTAAGGAATATATTATGTACATAACATCTGTGCAAGAGATGGGAAACTCGAAATGAAACCCTATACCAACATGTCTGACCAGTATGGCATAGGTAGGTTAAATTCCCTCCCATTGTGGAGGAGGCCCGAGCCCAACAGTGGGATGTATGTGGGCTGCGATGATAATGATGTTTACGCGTTTCCTTTTATCCTTACTAATATTATAAATGTGAAAGTAAGTTTGTTTGTTCATTTGTTACGCTTTCACGCTTAAACCACTGAACCGATTTCAAAAATTCTTTCACCAATGGAAAGCTATAATATTAGGGAGCAGTATAGGCTATAGTTTATGCCAGTATTCCCACGGTAACGGGAACTAGGCGAGTAAGGCGACTAAAACCAAAGCGAAGCGAGGACAGGATATTAGTAATGTATAAATGCGAAAGGAAGTTTGTTTGTTTGTTATGCTTTCACGCTGAAATCACCCAACTAATTACAAAAATTCTTTCAGCAATGGAAAGCTATAACATCAGGAAGTAACATAAGCTATATTTTATCCCGGTATTCCTACGGGAACGGGCACTACGCGGGTAAGACGACTGAAACTGAAGCGAAGCGAGGGCGGGTTGCTAGTACATTATAAATACCATCAAAAACAAGACTTGTAAAAAAAGCCAAGCCTCGCAACTAAGTTCTTCTACCATAAAAAATTGTGAGATCCATGTTATACCAAGTCGGTTAACTCATTCAGTCCCTGCTTAAGGGACTTTTCTTCTTAAGTTATTACGCAAATAGCTAACCTAACATCTTCTTATAGTGAAATAATATAGTGAAAAATACTATATCAATCTTAAATATATTTTATGTTTTAAATAAACAGAATGACTTGACAATCAGAAAAATTCAGGTTTCTAGCTTTATTAACAACGAAGTTATAGGGGGTCGAAAATGGTCTGAATGGCTTCGAGAAAAGTATGTTACGGCAGTGTTGCGTTTTGCCCGACTTTTTATTTGCTCGACTTGACGGGGGCACTGCCGTGCCCCCAGATAAAACTATTTTTACAGATTTTATCGCTGTAAAAACTATGTTCTTTAAATAAGTTTAATAATATTCATTAATCGAGCTACAAATATAGCGTTTACGTTTTTTACCTTTCTGTATTTATAATAACTTTAATTAAAGACACTCGTATTTATTAATGTTATTTGAAACTAACAAAAAATTAAATCGGAAAAAGAATCACGTTTCCTGTAACGTCTTTATTTTAATGCAATTTTATTTATAATACATATGCTTATGACGTCAATAGAGATTCATATTTAATTCCATTGTGGCCAGGAGTTAAGAAAACAAGTTATCATTAAATTTACTTTTTCGTGGGTATTATAAGACAGTTTTTGTTTTTATTGTTATTTGTGGTAAACGAGCAAACATCACAGCTGATGCTAAATGATATTGCCGCACAAGGACTTTTTTAGGCTGCTACCTACTATTAAGAAAGTGAAGAGAGTGTGAATATGTGTATTGAGATTCGGTGCTACCAAAAGGCACCACCAAAATCTACCAAACGCAACTTCGAGTTCTATCGCTCACCGAACGAAGTGCCGTAACATATTGGTGCTATTCAGACGTCGATTTTCAGCTATAGTTGTCACAAAATAAAAAGTGCTGTGTGGTAGCGGCTTCGAATACTACCAACCCTTGCTTTGCTCGTGGGTGTCGTAAAAGACGACTAAGAGCCCTTGATGGACCCGGACCAACTCCATCTGGTACCACTTGGGTCAACGATTACATTCCCAAGGAGGGTTGACGTCAGGCAGGCGGCCGGTCATAAAAGTCAATGCCGAAACTTTTTGCAATATGTCAAAACAGATGACATATTGCGTCGACCCCAAGTAATTGGGATAAGAGCAAGATGATGATGATGAGTTGTCACAAAATAAAAGGCCCGTTTTGACATTTCACGCCCAAGAAGTTTTCTATTTTTTACCGATCGAAATGTTTTGAAGGTAATCACATTTTTCATTGTCAGGTACCGCCCACTAGGCTAAGTGCTGTGGCATAACTATTTTTTCATATTGTCCACAGACTATTAATAATCGGTTAAGGAAAAATAAATCGATCAAGATATATTTTTTAAGGCGGACTCGTACTTGGCCGGTGTTATTAATTTTAATACTAGTATTTAGACCAACTAATTACAGAATTTCACCAGCTGTGTAGTAATTTTAACTAAAATTCGAGTCGTCAATATTGACAATATGAAAATGGAATAATATATATATGGGTGACGATAGCTCAACTGATAATTTTGGCTCATCATTTTAAGAAAATGATTGACTGAAGATTCACTTTTTCTCGATATTTTTGTGATTGAGTGAATTTTATTGTAACAAAAATATTAAATGATACAAAAATGACCATTCGTAACATTGTATCATTTCAAAATACCTACAATATCACAGTTTAAGTAAAATTTTCAAATTAGAACTTTAATCCAATGCACTTTACAATACATATTCAAATCGATTATATACTCATGCAAACTTGAATCGATTTATCGTGAGTATCGAGTACCGAGTCGTATGGTTCATCACGAATTACATCAGTAAGACCAAATGTCAAAACGCGCCTCGTATTTTGTGACAACTATAGAGTTTGATACTACCCGGGCCAAAGCTGTAAACTGAAGACTTTCGACAGTGTGATCCTACCACTGTCCTACTCGTCTCTTACGACGGTAAGATAGGGGTTAGTGAATTGTATTCTTACCACGTCACCATACACGGATGGGATATGGCCACGGCACCCGCCGGCCGGCTCTGTCCGGGGCGACCGAGGGGCGGCGCGCGACCCCATAACCCATCGTAGCACGTCGCCATTGTCGTTGGGCTGACCAACGGCACCGAGTTCCTTGTCCTCCGTACCCTCTCCTCTCGACGTCCAGGATGTCGGTTGCCGTCACGTGGTCGACCTCTTTGCGGGCGACGGACTAAAATCCCCGGCCCAGTCACCCGCGGTCTCGGTTAGGGATATATTACATCCTTAAGTAGGCTTTTAGGATAGCTACGGGTAAGAAAAGGGTTAATAAATTGTATTCTTCGTTCATTTTGTCACCATACAGAAAATAATACAAGATGTGAAATAACTAATAATTACTGGTAGCCAGACTAACACGTGTTATAGCCATTTATTTAACCTTGTTTATTATTCCAATGCTGGTCATAATTACACTAAGACCATCATAAATCTTGAGTATTACAGATTTAACCTCAACAATCTTAATCACTTGTTTCTAACACTGTATCAGTATTAAAATTCTAAGCATACAACTTTTAATTTTGCTTTAAAATCCTGTTTTGGATGAAAAAATACACATTAGACAAATAATTGGTATCTGTGATCAGCCCATGTCGCAATATAGACGTACAATACTGCAGATTATTGGGCTGTGTATCGCCCCTTCTATGGTATGGTTTCGAAGAGGTATGGTTACTAATTCATGGCCTGTCAAGAAAAAGTATTTTGTAAGAAACGTCTAACGTGGTCCGGGTGCAAATACTATGCCTGTTACAATAATCAAGTTATCTGAAGATTTTTTTGAAGTTAAACTTCTTTATCGGCGTTCTCTCTCTCTCTCACACAGGATTCTAAAAGAGAGAATGAAAATTTTTATGGCCAAATCCAACTAAGTAATCCTCCAAAAACGTGGTTATTATGTATAAACAAAAAAAAATTGATGATGCTGTTTTTTTGGGTCAAAAGAATGCAGTTGGGTCAAAGGACACACATGAAGTTGGGTCAAAGGAAAGGCGACAAAGATATCTTTAGCCGATGCAAGCAGTTGCGGTGACTTTTGCTACTATTAAACTTCCATAGTGTGTAAATTTAGGTTCGTGAAGACAAGAGGTCAATTTATACGTTTTTTTAAATCCTGAAAATTCTTATTGATTATTTCGCAACGTCTTTTCCGTGTGGTAACGGAGTAACAATACAATTCACTACCCTCTCTCTTGCCCGTGGGTATCATATAAGGGGTACAATATGTATATAAAAGCTCTATAAGAGAATAAAAACTCAAAATATAACCCTTTATCAACCCGTTTAGGCCAGCCAGGTGTACAAGGTTAATTAATCTCCTATTGTGGAAGAAATTCAAGCCCATCAGTTGCATTCAATGGCTCCCTGCGACTTTCAAGATGTTTACGACATCCAACTAGTAGGGGTCCTCCTACATGGCGTCGTCCTATTCGTAGTCGCCACTCGAGAAACTTGATTTCACAAAGGTTATCAGTTCGGCAAGCGATATGGCCTGCCCATTGCTATTTCTTAGTGCTAATTCTGCGGCCTACGTCGATTACATCCGTTCTCCTACGTACTTTCATATCCCGGATTCTATCACATAGAGTAATACTAAGCATAGTCCTCTCCATAGTACATTGAACGACAGCTTTTTTATGAGCCGACATTCAGAGACCACGTTTCAGTGCCGTTTTAAATTGTATAAACGTCTTTTAAATTTATTACTGGGTACTAATGTCAAAAATATACATTATGCAGAATATTTATTTGTATACGTATCAGATAATAAACTAACCTTACTTGCTAATATTGTTAATGATGATTTAAGCGAACTAAGACTGTTTTTATTATCTTGATCTTAATGTTAATCAAAGTCCAAGGTTGTTGTAATTGCAAAAAAAAACTGTTTAAGCATACTTACTACTAATTATATTAACGATCCTTTAAGCAATGTCTCTAATAATTTTTTAACGGGTTAGATATATTTTTACATAATTTGTCATGAAGTGATTAGCTAAAGCATATAACTAATAAAACTAAAAAAGCTTCAATATATAGAAATCTTTATTGTTATTTGGTATATTGGAGAGTAAAGCTTAAAATACTATTAACACTGTTTCATTAGTTCATAGTATCTTCGAATATGGTTTCGAAAATTTTGCTGCACATAAAAAGTCTGTAAATAATTTGAATTTCATTTTATTTCTTGTGGTGATGGAAAAATAATACATTTCACCACCCCCCTCTATTGCCCGTTGGTGCCGTAAAAGACGACTAAGGGATATTATACATAGATAACGTCGATTCAAGAGAAAAAAAAACTCGATAGTGTGAGGTCAATTTCACTACCATAGGGGAGGAGGCCCAAACCCTACGGTGGAACTAAAGTAGACTGAGATAATAACGAGATCATCAAAATGACTGTGATTTCTTAAAATCTAAATCAGTGGACAATGAAAGCATATAATATTTATGCAAGAGATATAAAATTCAAAATAAAACCTTATACCAACAACTCTGACCAGCGTATTATAGTAGGTCAATTTCCCTCATATTTTGAACGAGGCTCGAGCCCAACAGTACGTATTCGAGCCAAAATGATGAAATAAAAAACAATAAAACAATCTATCTTATAACTAGGCCATTAAATATCAAAAGAATCAATGAATGGCAGATTGCAATATTGTATCTAATTATATTCAGTTAAAAATTTGTTGCTGCTAATAATGTCTTTATTAGGAAAATCACTCAGTCCTCTCTAAATTCACTACATATATGCCAGATATAAATTCTTACCTAGATTTTTCCAAAACTCTAATCTGAATCAATTGGTCATTTGCCATACTATAAAGCGTTTTTCTTGCCAGCATTGAACATATTGACAGATAAAAATTATCGTGTAAAGAAGAATTGGAGATATGCTTGCACTATGGTCAGCTTTATTTCATTGATGTGTAAATGGTAAGACCACACTGTCTTCTACCTACAGCCGCAGACCAATCCTTCTGGAAAAATACTAGACTCTCTCATACAATTGATGTTTGACTAGTAGCAATTTCTTAGTGCTTTGTTTGGTGAGCAAGAGAGCTAGAAGCCCAACTTTTTGAGGGTGTCTGTGTTTGGTTGGTTTTGGTGATGCCTTTAGTATTACGGAACCTCAGTGCGCGCATTCACAGTCCCTTCACATTCTTCACGGTAGGAAGCGGCTTAGCAAAGTTTCAAGAGCGACAGTATCGCTAATCATCAGGTGTACTCTTTGCTCGCTTCCCACCAATAAAAAAATGAATCCAAAATGATAAATTCGTATCTTTTGAAATCTATCAACCTACTACCCAAACCGATGTGGGTTGCAAAAGTGACAAATCTGCTACCATTTCTGCAAACATTTGTAAGAGTAATACATTTGCAAACAGAAAATTTTGCTCTGTCATTTGTCGTTTATGATTTGGCAAATGTAAATTAAATTACCACCTGTATCGTCTTAAAATGGTCATTGCCAATCGCAGGCTGTTCAATTTCCAAATTACAATGTCTTCGGATTCTTTTTCTTGTGTGGTGACGGAGTAAGAATATACTTTACTATACCATTTCTTGCCCGTGAGTGTCGTAAAAGTCGATTAAAGTATAACATACATAACATCTATCCAATAGCAAAAAAAACATGAAAAAACACTCTATAACAACCAATCTAACAGCTTGGTATAGTTAAGTCAATTACCCTTTCATTTGGGAGGAGGCTCAAGCCCATACGTGCTACGATGATGATGATTCTTTTTTTTTTTTGGGTGGGCTATGGTAAGCGCACGCGCGGTCCTGTCCGTCCGGGGCGATGAAAGGACGGCGCGCGGGCCCATAACCCACCCGTACCCACATCACCTCGTTGTTGGGCCGACCACCGGAGCAGATGTGACTTGTCATCAGTGGTCGGCCTGATGGAATACCCTTTCGAGTAACCTCACCTCTCGACGTACTGGGACGTCGGTCGCCATCGCGCGGTCAGCCTCTCTGCGGGTGACGGACAATTCCCCGGTCCGATCACCCGCGGCCTTGGCTAGGGCGGCATTAGGCACAGATACTCGCGCCTGCGCCGCCCAAGTCGCCGGCGGCGGAACGTGTCCCCCAATAGGAGCTCTACTCGCACACGATCCGCCGCCTCCTTCCGTGAGATAACGGCCTCACAAAAGGCGGCAACCGCGTCCCAGTTCCTGATGCTGACAAGCATCTCCCTGGCGATGGTCGGCAACGCCAGGTCGGCACCCATAATCGCGACGAGTTCACGGCGCTCCCCCTCCCACGCAGCACACTCCTCGAGCATGTGCTGCGCCGTGTCCTCGTCGCAACTGCAGTGGTGGCAGGACGGTGTGCTCTCCCTCCTGACAATCTTGTACAGGTACTTCCCAAAACACGATGATGATGATAACGATCCTTTTAGCATGCAGCGCCTTATAGTGCTAAATAAGCTTCTAAAGTTCTATGGTGAAATCAGAATGATCCCGTAATGCATTCAAGAGTTGCTTATAAATACTACAAAATGTAAACGTTTATATAAATTTATAATAAATAATATAAATCACTTTGTTTTTCAAATTGGCCAATATTCACGAAAAAAATGTAAAAGTATTTTATATTAGAATTAAAACACGTACAGATTGCACTAATGTTTGTAAAAACATAATTTATGTTTCCTATTGCTAAATATTTTTGCATTTTTCTGTACAGGTAGAAGAATGTCGGCTACTAATTACTGTTGCATGAGAATTAGTCAATTATTCATATTTGTTTTATCGCCATTTTGTTCGGATGATAGTGTTAAAAAAAAATTGCCCGATGTTTCTTTTCAGATTTAATGGTCACAAGCTAACTAAGATGTCTCACGTCCATCAACTCATCGTTATTACAGAGATTTGTGCCTATCCGCTACAGAATTAGTTAGTAAATTTTGATACAATTAAATTGCCAGTAAAAACAATATTATATATGAAAAAATTATATTGTTTTTGGTCAGTAACTATTAAATATTAAAATTGCGGTAATAATTATATTAGGACAATTTATTAATTTAAACTTAAGAGATCTAATATACCACCACCGGATCAGAACGCGACTACACTGAGAAAGAGCCGGCAAGAAAACTCAGAGGCCATGCTGCTAAATTATATTGACTTTTAAAAGACGACTTACTTAGCCTTCTGCGGTCGCAGCCTTCTACGAGACGGTGATCTCGCGGAAGGAGGCGGCGGATCGCCTGCGTGAGGAGCGCAGCCTCGATGAGGAGATCCGCCGCCGGCGACTGGGGCGGCGCAGGCGCAACTATCTGCGCCTCATGCCGCCCTAGCCGAGGCCGCGGGTGACGTGACCGGGGATTAGTCCGTCACCCGCCGAGAGGCCGACCGCGTGAGGAAAGACCGATGTCCTACCCGAGGGGGGGACGTCGGTCGATGGGAGGGTACCCCCATGGGGGGTATTCCGTCGTGCCGACCACTGACGACAAGTTAACGCTGCTCCAGTGGTCGGCCCAACGACGAAGGCGACGTGGTTTTCGGGTGGGTCGCGGGAGTTGCATGCTTAAGCCCCTCTGTCGCCCCGGATGGAGTGGTGCGGAGGCGCGCCGACCGCGGCCCACCCACAAAAAAAAAAAAAAAAAAGACGACTTACTTTATCTTAACAAAAAAATGTCCTTTTTAAAATAAACTTTAACTGGTATTGTGTGTCAAATCTATACAATAAGTGCTCACGGTATCTGGCAGCCTTGTGGTAGTCTTATTGGTTATATATATATATATATATATATATATATATATATATATATATATATTACTTTATTCGGTAAACAAACAATGTAACAATACGTTTTAAATAAAATAGCGTGAAGCTATTCAAACCGTTTACCACAGATTTAACGGATAAATTACACAGAAGTGGATGTTAAGTAAGAGAAGAATGCGTATTTTTTTTTTTAATTAATTTATAACTTCAAGCAGTTTCTTGAACAACATTTTTATAGACAATTTTGCTACTCGCATTAATATCAATGTGGCTGAAATAATTGTTAAAAGTGTCAAGTAATTATGTTTATAATAAGAACTCAGCATGATTTTAATACAGTCATCTTCTCTTTTAATTTTTTTATGCTTTTCAATGTCAATAGCCTCGCGGATCATTCATCATAGGCAGCTGTCGGTATTCTTTTGGGACGATTTGTGGTTTATCAAATCTGATACCATTTTAGAATCACAATTGATATGATTTTCTTAACGTTATAGGTAAAACGTCAAAGTCTTCAAATAGCAAGCTTTTTAAAAATAGCCTCAAAAAAAGTGTATTATATTTATTTAGTTATTTTCCATGACACTAAGTTTTTAGTAAAATAGAAATGATAAAAGATTTGTCACAACATCGAATCAATGCGATGCATCGTATGGTAAACATCAAATTAATTCGATACGTCCTATCTAGCTTTAAAATCTGTAATTGCCAGTACAATAGCTAAAAATAGTGATAAATGTTAATTGCGTCAAAGAAAATTATGGTTTACATGTTGATCGCATGAGGTGACACTCGACATCATCATTATCTGTAAATTTTTAATATATATTGGCGCAACAACTGTCTGGAACCATTTTCTCTTTATTTATATATTTCTTGCGTACGTGTGTATATCACTGAACTCCTCCTAAACGGCTGGACCGATATTGATGAAATTTTTTGTGTGTATTCAAGAAGATTTGAGAACAGTGTAGATTAATAATTGGACCCGGTAGGTGACGCTACTATCGATTTCAAATAAAATAAAAAGCATTCGCCTTTTATTTCATTTGAACAGAACAACGTCTGTTAGGTCAGCTAGTACAAGTATATTTTCTTCAATTTGCCATCTTTATTTTTCTTTAAAAATTGTTACATATATTATTCTATAACAATACTTCAATATATCGTATTCAATACCCTACCGGACCCACGTTAGTTAAAGATTTTGGGGTAAAGGGGCCTAGGGATTAAAACATTGCTTTTATTATTCCGTACCTCGCATTGCATATAATTTGGCCACAATATGGGCAGCTTAGGCGTCAGCCATATATTATTCACTAGCTAACCCAACAGGTGTTGTTCTTTTCAAATAAAGTAAAAGGAATTCTCCTTGAAATCGAGAGCAGCGACACCTACCGGGTCCAATTGTGAATCTAAATCATTATCAAATCCCCTTGAATACGCACAAACATTTCATCAACATCGGTCCAGTATTTTAGGAGGAATTCAGTGACATATACACATACACAAGTAATACCATATATAAAGACATAGCTAAGATGGTACACACTTGTGTCTAATAAACATTTATGATAAATTATTTCAACATGGAATCTTGAGCGTCTGATATGTATTAATTATATATAAATACTTATACTTTAAATAATTATATAAAAAACCCTGTCTTATATATAGCTTTTAATTATATATATGACTGAGCAGGGTGCACCGTGCTGTTTTTAAAAACAATGACGTCTGCTTGGCTGACGTCATCCACCTCATTATGATGTTGATAGTGTTGATTATTTTCCATGATAAACGCAATTCAAACAATAAAGTTGAAACAGTACTCTTTTTATTGAATTCTAGTTTAAGACTAACTGAAGTATAGAGCTCCGCACTGTTTGGCTGCTAGCGATAGAATGAATGTCGTACCTTTTTTTTTTTGGGTGTGTGTAGCTGACCGTTTAAGACGATTTCGCAGGGACCTAATCAAAAACGCGTCTTAGGCGGGAAATCGTATTATATGGGAAAGAGAAAAACGTGCCATTATTATTTATTATATTATTATTTTGAATACCTACGTATTGAATTTAATATTTAAAAATTACCTCAATAAAATGTTGTTTATTTTCTTTATTTAATATACTACTAAATACATTTTTAAATATTAAAAAAAATATTTAAAAATATAAAAAAAATGTTGTTTATTATTATTACGTTACTTAAAGTAATCACTTATTTTAGTTTGGCAAAAAGGTTTTGAGGCATTAGCAATTACAAGATTGTTAACGTAATTTAATTTTCGCAGTGCGTCTTCGCTTTGATTCAAAGAAGTTACATGGCGTCTTAAATCATTAACTGCTGATAATGCATGGGCGTGTGACAAAATTGGAGTTGATTCATCTTCTTCTTGGTTATTATCACTTAGGGTCGCTCGACAGTCGCAAGAGGTAATTAATATGTGTATTTGAGTGGCACGTGTTGGCGTATTAAAAAATGAAATGTATGAAAACATGTCTCAAGTTGCTGGGACTGACGCAAAATGGCGTATTATGCGGGAAATCGTATTAAACGGGTTCTACTGTATTATAAATGCGAAAGTAAGTTTGTTTGTTTGCTACGCTTTCACGCTTAAATAACAGAACCAATTTCAAAAATTCTTTCACCAATGGAAAGCTATAATATCAAGGAGTAACATAGGCTATATTTTATCCCGGTATGCCCACGGGAAGAAGAACTACGCGGGTAAAAATAAATAAGACGTATTAGCATTTAAAAAGGTATATATATATATTGACAATATATTAACGACAATACAACATTTAGCTATAGTACTATTTTTTTTTTGGTAAGCTATTTTGCGGACGTACTCCATCCGTCCCATCCGGGATGAAGAAAGGGCGGCGCACGACTGCATAACCCGCCGTATTCCCGCCTCCTCGCCATTCGGCCGACCACTAGTACCGAATCCTTGACTTCGGTGGCCAGCCCGACGAGTAGTATGAATCTTTCAGGTAGTGTGGATCAACCTCCGGCGACCACGAATCGGATGGCGCAGCGTAGGACGAAACTAGGTGGACTGACGACATTCTCAAAGTCGCAGGGAAAAGTTGGATGCAAGTGGCGCAGGACCGTTTCGAGTGGCATTCTCGTGGGGAAGCCTATGTCCAGCAGTGGACGTCTGTAAGCTGATAGATGAAATCAACTCAAAAAGGCCATAAAAATAAGATTTATATATAACTCTTATCTACCTCACGAGATTATCGAGTTAACAAGCTATCTTATAAAATAATGCCGTGGGTTAGAACCTTAGAAAACCTTCATTAAAAAGTCATAGAATAATAAAAAAATACAATATAAAAAATTTAAAATTGTTTAATATAATTTTAAATTCGATTAATACAGGATACAAAACGGTTTAAGAAATTTGCAATTGGAAAACTTTAACGGGCTTTTAATAATTTTAAATGATTTGTATATTCTGTATCTATATGTCTATTTTCAATCTTCGTCTTATTTTTTTTATAACTGCTGATATAGAAATTCATGAACAGAATGAAGAATGAACTGATAAGAAACATGCAAAAATTGTGGAAGAAATTGGGTAGAGGGCACGGTGATAGCTTTTGTTGGTAGTGAAGATGTGACACTACAAGAATGAACTGGATCTGAAATAAAAGAGTATTACACATTGTAATTTTAAACTACATTTTTGACTGCCCGACGTTTCGAACACTTTTCAAAAATCAAATACAAACGCGATAAAATCCATAAATAAGTTTTATTTACAATCAAAATAAATTGTTATTAATGTAACTTCTAATTCATTATCTCATTTCGGCATCTCATTACTCGTCTCACCTCCTTCATAATAGGAGCAATATTGACCAGCTATACCACGCTGGTCAGACGTGTTGGTATAAGATTTCATGTCGAGTTTTCATTCTCTTAGACATTATATCCCCTCATAGACGTTATATCCCTCAGTCGTCTTGTACAATATCTCTATAGTGATTAGTGTAGAAACAGCACTTAAGGAAGGCATATACTGTCGAATTTTTTTTTGCGACCCATACTGCTGGAGATTTTAAAAGTATGTAGAATAGTTAATGAGGATATATGGATACATAAAAGAACATTGTCCATCATTTTTATCTATATCACAGCTCACATAAATCCCACTGCTAAGCTCAAGCCTTCATAATACAAGCCAATTGACCTGCTATACCAACCTAAGAGAAGAAAAACTCCAAATAAAACTCTATACCAACATATCTGACCCGTATGGTATAGTAGGTCAAATTCCCTCCTATTGAGGGGGAGGCCCGAGCCCAACAATTGGATGTTTGTGGGCTGCAATGATGATAATAATACCACCCTGGTTCGGTTCCACGTGTTGATATACATTTTATTTCGAGCCTTCTCTTTCATATATCTGCATATTATAATCCCTTAGTTACCTTTTACGACACACACGGGCAAGAAATAGGGTGGCGCATCGTATTCTTACTCCGTCATAATACTAAATTATGACGGAGTAAGAAAAGTAAAACTTGTATTATATATTAACACAAATAAACTTACCAACTGAACTTTAGTAAGATGTTTCTTCCACCAAACATACTTTTGATACTGAGGTCCTAAAGACGATATTCCATAGTAGGCATACATTAAAACGTGAACAAAACTGTTCAGCATACCGACTACCACAAAGTTATCAGTAGGATGATACATTAAGTGCAGCCATGTCCACGTAACCATTGTGGTATGGTGATAAAGATGTAGAAAAGTCACTTGGTTCTCCTTCTTTCGAAGTACAAAGAAAACTGTATCTAACAAATCCAAATGTTTTGCGATGAAATATGGATAGATGTCATTTATAATCTGAAATTGAAATCCTTTATTATGATGAATCATTATTATTATAATTCTTATTATTATTATTATTATTTTTATTGCAAGCAGTGGCAAACGAGCAAACAGTACACCTGATGATAAGTGTTGCTGCCGCTCATGGACCTTTACAAGGCCGCTGCCTACCGCGAAGAAAGTAAAGGGAGTGTGAATGCGTGCATTGAGACTCGGTGATACTAAAGGCACCATCAAAACCCTCCACACGCAAACACCCTCAGAAAGTTGGGCTTTCGGCTCTCTCGCTCACCGAACGAAGCGCAGTAAGAAATTGCTACTACTCAGACATCGATTTTCTGCGAGAGCGTGGTACTACCCCGGACGGACCGGCCCGCGGCTGTAGACAGATAACTGTCGACAGTGTGGTCCTACCACTCTAGAGACTATCTATTATCCTTTAAATGAGATAGAATCTGAAATCCGCAGAAGCACCGTAACCGATATAGCACGAAGAATTAGCACGCTGAAGTGACAATTGGCAGGCCACATCACTCGACAAATCGACAGCCGCTAGGAAAGAAAGTATCTCGAGTGGCGACCACGTATCGGACGACGCAGTGTGATATCCCAACTAGGTGAACCGACGCCCTGGTGAAAGTTGCTGGACGTCATTGGATGCGGGCAGCACAGGGCCGCACTTTGTGGCGTAACATGAGGGAGGCCTATGTCCAGCAGTGGACAGCTATAGGTTGAAATCATGATGAATGATTATGATGAAACTCTGAACGTAGAAGAGGGAATGGAGAGTTCAAATCCTGATTAAGATTATATAGTAAGTTTTCCGTCAGGTAACTCTCAAACTATCCATCAGGCTGTTTACATCCAATGTTAAACATATATATCCCATGGAACCGTGTTTCGCCCCGTCATGGGGCTTGCGACCCTACAACCTACCATTTTACCTCCCCATCGACATTAGTTTGATCACCGATATAGATTCCTTAACTTTGATGCCACATCATATCCTTTCATCGTCTCTTAAGGTAACCAAAAGAAAAATTTTACATTACAAAAGTGGTGAATTATATTCTTACTCTGTTACCACACGAAAAAGAAAAATGTTATTGTTGAGTAGAAAAACCTAAAATATCAAATAAACTGGTTGGATTTCGGCTTCGAGGCGTGCATAAATCAATAAATTATAACGATGCATATAATATTTCCAAATATCAATAAACTTAAGGTCAAACAAATTCAAATGTATGCTATCTAAAATCACATTTGCGCAATTCTGTGTTCGTCTATTTATATAATTCAAAAATCTTATTATGATGATCCCTTTCCGTGGGAGACATTAAAATTGACTGAATGATTACCAGACTGAATGTTCCGTGCGGTGACGACATAAGAATACAATTCACCACTCCCTATTCTAACCGTGGATGTTGTAAAAGACGACTAAGGAATAGTAAGAACATAACATCTATGCAGATATGCATATTTCTATGAAGGAAACCTCGATACAAAACTATGCTAACCTGTCTGTTCAACATGGAAAAGTAAGATTGTTACATTGTAACAATTTCCCCTGAAAAGCCACCTTAATGCCATCGTAAATCCCTTTGCTAAGGACGGCAATTATGGCAATAATCTCTCTAAGGAATGACAATTTTATATGGCATTCTACTGAGGAGGCCAAAGCTAAACGTAGACGACCAAAAGACTGAACAGCAAGACAAAAGCACTTACATATTGTCAATTTTACAATTCTTTTGAAATTAATCTATAAATTTGCCACCGGCATCTCCAATCATCCCCAAGCTGAGGAAATTCGGCAGGAAGCTGGACTCGATATCTTTAAAATTGCTTTTTTAAATGAAATTTTATGTAATGTATTAATTCCAGTGTGATGCCCTTCAAAATGGGTATTTCTTTTTTCAAAACTTGACATAAACAACACACAAATATGACTGGAATTAATACTACATGTTGCACAAGAGACACTCGATCATGAGCGATGATAATCTATTAGCCTATCGATGCTCAAATTGGACACAGATCTCAAAAGTATGATACAAAGTACCAAACAAATTAAAGATGCTCAGAAAAGACTTTCTGATCACTCGACTGGTGTGCAATCTTAGCTGACTTTTACAACTTCCATATAAAGGTCCTTGCTGACTCACTATTACCCCGTCACGCGTCGTTCCATAGAAATAATTATTCTGACGACTATTTATTAACCAAAGAAACCAGTCGTAAGCTCATATTAGGCAGGTAATTAAGGTATTCAAAAATTTAAAATCATAAAACTTTGCCCTTTATTATCATTATTATCATAATTATCATCATCGCAGCCCACATACGTCCCACTGTTGGGCTCGGGCCTCCTCCACAACGGGAGGGAATTTGATCTACTACACCATGTTGGTCAGACATTTTGGTATAGGGTTTCCTTTCGAGCTTTCCTTCTCTTGCACAGATGTTATGTACATATTATATCCTATAATCATCTTTTACAACATCCACGGGCAAGATATGGAGTGGTGAATTGTATTCTTACTCCGTCATATTATTATCAGAATTTACGCTTATCATTTTAAATTATCTGATAAAAACACACAATAACCCAAGATTTGAACCTGGTAACTCAAGATCGATTTAGTACAAATTTTGAGAGTACAAGCCATTGAGAACATTGCAATCAAGTTCTTTAATGTTTGTGTATAAATATATCTAAGTCCATTAACCTTTCATAAAACTGTTATGAGATACCGATAAAAATAGATAGGTATTAATCTTACAACATGATAATATTCTAAATTAGCTTTTTTACTTTAATATCTAGTTTATTTTACCTCAACTTATACACGTTCACTACTGGGCTGGGGCCTTCTCTACAATAAGATATTAAAAACAAGATAAAAGTAAAACTTAAAATTCAATACGACAAAAAACGAGTTATTGGATAAATACGGATAAAGTCACGAGCAAATGCTAATAATATGTATATTTTTAAATGTACAAATAACGCCCTTTCCAATGATATACCTAAACACGACATATTTATCTCAAATTTAATTTTTAACACAGGACTTTAAGACCTCTAGAAGGTGCCATATTTTAATTCTGTGACACATCATATAGCCTATAACCAGCGGAAAATAAAGACGCTTCTAACGATACCTCATTTGAGCAGGTCCAAGAAGTAGTTGAGGAGCTATGAAGAAACAGATGAACATACATACATACATAGCCTGTCAAAATCATAACCCCCCGTAGTCGGATAATTTTCGCGTTTACTATCCCTTGCTCCAAATTTGAAATTAAATAAATTAAGGAATATGCAAAATAAATCCCTTAGTTGTCTTTTACGATACTCAAAAGTTTGGAGGAGATGGTGAAACGTATTTTTAATCTATCACCACATGATAAAAAGGTTTATTTAGCGTACTCTATTAAACTATTGGTGTTAGAACCACGTTTCTAATAAATGTGACGGCTCGCCTTTTTTTTGGTTTACAGTTGGCGCACTCCTCGCACCGCTCCTTCCGAGGCGACAGCGGGACATAAGCACGCACACCCGTAACCCACCAGTAACCCACCCACGACACGTCGCCTTCGTCGTTGGGCCGACCACCGGAGGTGACGGCTCGGCTGAGGTTTTACCGCACACCACGCAGATAATCGACATCTGTGTAGTAGCAATATGCTACTGCACAGAACGAGAGTATCAAATCATCATCATCATCATCGCAGCCCATATACGTCCCACTGTTGAGCTCGGACCTGGGAGGGAATTTGACCTACTATACCATGCTGGTCAGACCTATTGGTATAGGGTTTTATTCCGAGTTTTTCTTCTCTTGCACAGATGTTATGTGCATATTATATACCTTAGTCGTCTTTTACGACATCCACGGACAAGATAGGGAGTGGTGAATTGTGTTCTTTTCTTATACCAATATCCAACCCTACAGTAGACAATCATCCACCTGTGGTCTCGATATTAGAGTAAGCCATATACAGCAGTTACTATTTACCACTATATGACGTGTTTCCTCGTCCGCCACAAAAAGTAATTAAATATATTAGACGTAGACCACATAACATGACATACCGATAACCATTGTAGTAAAAAGTTTCTCGAATGGCAACCCCATGTCGGATGACGCAGTTTAGGACGATCTTTTTCCAGATAGACTGAGGCAGCGCTGGCTGGGGCGGCGCAGGCGCGATTACCTGCGCCTGATGCCGCCCTAGTCTCCGAACAGCGGGGGGACGTCGATCGAGGAGAGGGTACTCCCCGGGGGTTTTCCGTCAGGCTGACCACTGAGGACAAGTCACTCTGCACCAGTGGTCGGCCCAACGACGAAGGCGACGTGTCACGGGTGGGTTACAGGTGTGCGTGCTTACACCCCTCTGTCGCCCCGGACGGAGCCGGGCGACGGGTGTGCTGACCGTAGCCCATCCAAAAAAGATGGACTGATTTAATTAAAGACAAATTAAAGGGAAATGTGTGGCCTAGGCGGATCACGACCAGGGTTTGTAGTTATATACATTTAAAAAATTGATGGAAGGGAATTATTTGACACTGTTTCATATATTTACTCTTGAATGTAAATTCATTGTCTTATTATATCCAAGTACGTTTTATCTACTACGATGGGGCAAATCTATTGTTGTCTACCACATATATGTTGCTCCAGATGTCAAGCTTATTATAAACCAGAAACCCGCCCTCGCTTCGCTTCGGTTTCAGTCATCTTACACGCGTAGTTCCCAATCCCGTTGAAATACCGGGATAAAATATAGCCTAGGTTACTCCCTGATATTATAGCTTTCCATTGGTGACAGAATCTTTTAAATCGGTTCAACCGTTTTGAAGATCACCCGGAACAAACAGACAGACAGACAGACAGACCGACAGAAAGACAGACAAAAAAATTATAAAGTGATTTTTAGGCATATGTATATTGCAAATAATCGTGTGAGCATGAAAAAGATCTATTATTTTGATATTACACACAGACACTCCAATTTTATTTATTGGTATAGATAGAAAAGCCAACAAAATTTTATCTTTAGGGTGTGAAAACAAGTGCCTTATCGTCAATCACACACAAAAGGCGACTGCATAGATGGCGTAGTGGTTAGGATACCGACCTACAATGCCAGTATCGGGGATTCGAATCCCACGCAAAACAACACTGCGCGATCCACAAATTATTGTTCTAAGTATAGATGTAATTTGTGTCCGTTAATTATATGTTGGTAAAGTAAGCTTGCCGTGTGGTGACGAAGTAAGAATACAGTTCACCACTCCCTATCTTGCATGTGGATATCGTAAAGGACGACTAAGGGATGTAATATGTATATAAGATCTGTGCAAGAGAAGGAAAACTCGAAATAAAACCCTATATCAACATGTCTGACTAGCATGGTATAGTGGGTCAAATGCCCTCCCATTGTGTAGGAGGCCTGAGCCCAACAGTGGGACGTATGTGAGCTGCGATGATGATGATGATGATGAAGTTCCCCGCAATACAAGAATTAATTTCCTTAGTGCAGAATGTTGATTAATAAATAATTATAAAGTATCTAAACAATTGTTAAAAAAATGTAATACCTCTTGCATATCACTGCCCCTTGCGCATCTTGTAGAAATTATATGGAATCTGTAGATGTATCTTAAGTACTGAAAAATAAAAATAATTATTGTAAACGTAATCAAAATAGTAATAGGAGGAATTTATTTTGAGAAACTTTCCTTCTCTTACATCTATACCAATAACTGCTGTGTGGTAGCGGCTTCGAATACTACCAACCCTTGCTTTGCTCGTGGGTGTCGTAAAAGACGACTAAGAGCCCTAGATTGACCCAGACCAACTCCATCTGGTACCATTTGGGTCAACGATTACATTCCCAAGGAGGGTTGACGTCAGGCAGGCGGCCGGTCATAAAAGTCATTGCCGAAACTTTTTGCAATATGTCAAAACAGATGACATATTGCGTCGACCCTAAGTAATTGGGATAAGAGCAAGATGATGATGATGATGACATCTATACCAATAAATAAAATTGGAGTGTCTGTTACAAACAGACACTCCAATTTGTGTCAAATGTCAAAATAATAGGCTTTTTTCATGCTCGCGCGGTTATTATGCATGCATGCGCGCACTATACATATGCCTGAAATACACTTTATATTTTTTGTCTGTCTGTCTGTGTGTCTGTCTGTTTGTTCCAGATAATCTTCAAAACGGTTGGACCGATTTCAAAAATTCTTTCACCAATGGAAAGCTATAATATTAGGGAGTAAACTAGGCTATATTTTATCCCGATATTC
The DNA here is from genome assembly GCA_032191425.1 of Lymantria dispar. Taxonomy (NCBI): domain Eukaryota; kingdom Metazoa; phylum Arthropoda; class Insecta; order Lepidoptera; family Erebidae; genus Lymantria; species Lymantria dispar. Next base: position 28,460,712 of record CM063442.1, read on the forward strand.
CCACGGGAACTATGCAGGCAAGATTGAAACCGAAGCGAAGCGAGGGCGGGTTGCTAGTTAGAAATAAAAGTAAATTAATATTCTACTTAGTGTAGTACTAATCTAACCTAACCACTACGAAAATTGCAAGTACTTCTGCTTTAAAACGTTGCTTAGTATAAGCTACATTACTGTCATCATTTATTGAACTAGCAAGATGGTTGGGGTTCTCAGTAAAGTACGTATCCCAATAAAACGTTGTTGCCTATTCTTCCTCAACCGATTTTGACGACCACCAAGACAAGTAGCATGTATCGACAACATTATTTAGAAATTTTACAATATTTAGTTTTTACTTTGGCGATTTTATCGACTCCCACGGGCAAGTGAAATGTTATCGACAACTTTATTTGCGAATTTTACTATATTCGATTGTTATTTTGCCGATTTTATTGATAAGATGTAGCAACAACACTATTTACAGATTTTATAATATACAGATTTACTTTGCCGAATTTAGTACGGACAGAAGATATATCAACAACTTTATCTACGAATTTTACAATATTTCATGTTTACCTTTCGACTTCCATGATGAAGTAAGAGGTATCGACAACTGTATTTACGAATTTTACGATATTTAAGGTATTCCAAAGTTTAGAACGTTTTCAGCGAGCAAGCCTACTTATGTATGAAGAATGTTAGTAAGTATCCATAAAGTTGAATAAATAATGATTAAATAAAAACTCAATAAAATCCATATAAACATTAATTTTAGGCAATTAATACTTGCGCAAACATCATAAATCATTATAACAATTGTAATCTTAGACGTCATGTCACGTGGATTTCTGAACTTAACAGTTCGACATTTATCGTAGCTAAAGGCAATACACGCTCTATTCCTTGAAGATTATTCAACTAAATTCAAATTTAAACCAGTTTTAAATAAAACTACTTTAGACGACATCGTTATTACAGATAAATGTCTGTAATAACGATGACTTGTTGGACGTGAGACACCTTAGTCCGCCCGTGACCATGAATGCTGCAAAGTGTTCGAAACGTCGGGTAAACAAAAATCAAATACAAACGCGATAAAATCCGTAAAATAGTTTTATTTAAAATGTGTAATACTCGCGTAAACATCAGGAATCATTATTTAAACCTATATTATTCACCCTATAATAACCCTATCATTATTTATCCTATAATAATAATAAAAAGTCTAAACTTATATACGTAAATAATGAGTCGTAATAAAATAAAAAATTTCTTAAGTCTTTCACTTGACAAAAAATGGATTACAAGCAAGTCGAGTAAGGCTTGCAAATTGCATTAGGAAATCATAGAATGGACGTCATTTAAAGACAGTTTGTTGTCTATTTATCCACCGGTCTAACGATGGATGTATGCTTTCCCAAAAAGGAAACTTGGATGACAGGTTGACAAACGCAGTTTGTCACCCGCTAAGGGACCAAACTGCCTGAGGGAGCGAGGATACAGGTGGCCCCGCCCATAGCGATTGTGAGTTACATGTACAACTGTTCGTGGAGTTACATTTCCTTTAGTTGAAAGGCAACATACTGTACTAGGCAATAATCAAAGTATTGTGGGTAACTTAACAAACATACAATGAACGTAAATAACATTCAGAATCGGAACAATAATTTGTGGATCAGAATCGAATCCACAGCTCTTAGTATATAACATCGCTATTTACGCCATTTAAGCAACAAAATAAAATATTGATAGAGTAGAAATAGTCACTCAGAGTAACAAATCATATCATTGAAAGCCTATATTTAAAAAATAGCAAACGATTTTACTTACAACGAACCAAGTAAACACAATTTAGAACGCATTGTAAATCGACATAATTGATAGGTAGGGACGCCTACATTTAAAAAAAAGCAAACTATTTTACTTACAATTAACACTATAAAAAGCGAAAATACCACTTGGAACACATTGTAAGTCAACATAATTGATAGTTACTATAAAATTGGACTCATAACTCAAAGCTACATTTAAAAAAGCAAAGCATTTCGTGTTTTCCTTCTCTTGCTATACGCGTGTAAACATGTTATACGCGTATTATATCCCTTAGTTGTCTTTGCTGACATCCATGGGCAAGATAGGGAGTGGTAAATTGTATTCTTATTCTGTCACCGCACGCAACTATTTTAGTTCCGACTACATAATAATAAATAGTAACTAATAATAAATAGTCATTTCGTTTTATATATATGTAAAGCGAAATGACTATTTAGAACGTATTGTGAGTCAAGATAATCATCATCATCACAGCTCATATACGTCCCACTGCTGGATCGAACCTCCTCCACGATGGAAGGGTAATTGACCTACAATACCACACTGATCAAACGTATTGGTAAAGGATTTTATTTTGTGTTTTCTTTCTCTTGCGTATGTTATCTACATACTTATTATAGTTAGTCGTCTTTTCATAATTACTCGTCCTTAGTCATCCTTTAGAACACCCACGAGCAAAAAGGTGGGTGGTGAATTGTATTCTCACTCCGTCACAATCACAATCAAAATCGATGGTACTAGTTAACTGAAGTTAAAAGATCAGTATACTTACTCTTGAATCTCGATTTTAATTTGGTACTCTTGAAAGTGACACTAGCGCACGATTGCAATCAAATTCAGTGGATTTTTTGTAAACAAAATGAATTCGACGCTCGTCGATTAAGCTACTCCCGACGTGATTTTGACGTAGTTTAAAATCGTTAATGTAGCACAATTTCAAGAACGCGGTTTCTAGTGATCGAGTTCGGTAACGATATTAATTTAAAATAATAAAATACGACACATTTGGTGAAAATAACAACGGTAAATGCGAAGAATTCATTCTGGATTTTGTTTAAGAGTACCAAATATAAGTTTGATGAGATTGGAATTGAATCGGATTCGAAATTAGAATTGATTTCAAGGGTGAGCCCAGATTCATGAACGAATGCCTACATTTAGAAAATAGCAAATAATTTTACTTACGGTTAACACTATATAAAGCGAAAAGACAACTTGGAATGAATTGTAAGTCAACATAATTTTATTTAACTTGAAGGGCTCTCTGTTCTTCATATACGATGGAAGAATTTTCCGGACCAAGATCAAATACAAGCCTAGAATTATGGCCAAACCAGTTATTGTCTCTTGTAAAGTCCATGTTGAAATATTTTCTGAAATAAATAATCTATTATTAATATGAACCAGCTAAATTAAATTACAATAAGTTTGAATAGAATTGATTTTAACATTAATTATCATCATCATTTCAGCCTATCGCCGTCCACTGCTGGACGTAGGCCTCCATCGTGTTACGCCACAAACTGCGGTCCTGAGCTGCCTGCATCCAACGACGCCCAGCAACTCTCACCAGGTCATCGGTCCACCTGGTGGGGGGGCGTCCTACCACTGCGTCGTCCGATACGTGGTCGCCACTCGAGAACCTTTCATCCCCAGCGGTTGTCGGTTCGTCAAGCGATGTGGCCGGCCAATTGCCACTTCAGCGTGCTAATTCTTCGTGCTATGTCGGTTACACCCAGATTCTGGATATCTCGCAGAGAAATAGCCCGCTCCAAAGCACGTTGAGTGACTTTGAGCCTTGTTGTGAGGCCTACATTTAGGGACCACATTTCAGTGCCGTAAGTCACAACACTGGTAACACACACTGGTCGTAGACCTGTGTTTTCAGAGACTGAGGTATGTAACATTAATAATTATAGTAATTTAATGAATTGAAACTTTTTAGAGACGATTAAGGATTAATGAATGCTTTAGAATAGGAATGTATTTTCGCAGAAGTGATGTTTAGTACAAAAATAGCCGTAATCAATGTACGCAGACTCTAGATAGAAGAACGGTAGAGTGGTAGAATAGAAGAACAATTGGACAGTAGGAGAGTATGACAATAGGATGGACGCTAAGACGACAAGAGGAATAAGGACGGAAGAAGAACAGAGTGACAGATGCGCAGACTATTACACCCCTCTCCTATTTGTAATATTTTTACCTTATTATAACATAGAAGTCTCAGGAGGAACACGTCTTATTTAATTTTAACTTAGTCGTCATCTGTCCATCTATATAGTGGGAGAGAAATTGATCTGCTACACCACGCTGGTCAGATGGGTTGGTATAAGGTTTTATTTCGAGTTTTCCCTTTCTTGGATAGATCATAGTCGCCACACGGAGATATAATGATGACATGCCCTTTTTATTTTTGTCTATGGTGACAGCAAGCAGCCTACTTCAAATTAAGAGGCAATTGCCACTCATACAACTTGGCAATAATAGTAGCACAGTCTGTCTCTCTGCCAATAAAAAAATATTTAAAGATTTGTAAAGCAATGATATGTAAATTTGATTGAATTATTTCTTATCATTATCAATAGCCTTTTGGCGTTCACTGCTGCAGATGCGCTAGTTTAATGCTCTAATCACCACGCTTGACAGGTAGATTGGCGAATCGTATAAAAAAAATTCAAAGAAACATAAAAAAGGCTAAAATTGATTCTATTTTTACTCTATACAGGAAAGTAAATATTCTCTAGCAATATTTTAACGTCTCGTCTCATATATTCACAAAATACTTAGTTACATTTTTACTTTAATAATAAAATAAAAATAAAATAAATATTTAAGGGGTCCTCCCATACAAAAACGCCATTTTTTGCCTATTTTTGTTCGATATCAGTAAATGGTAGCAGGTAAGCACTTGAAATGTTTATAACGGCATATGTACCTACTGTTGTTTACCTAATCAATGGTCGAACCCTTCGTGCGCGAGTCCGACTCGCACTTGGTGGATTTTTTGCTCGATGTCGATAATGGCAATTGGCAACAGTTTAAATATTCACAAAATACTCAGATGTATTTTACTTTAATAATAAATAATAAAATTAAAATATAATAAATATTTAGTGCCATACTCGTACAAAAAATGCCATTTTTTGCCTATACATATTATAAATAACGGTTCGGGACCCTTCGTGCGTGACTCCGACTCGCACTTGGGCTTTTTATTAAACGTCTTCCGTTAATACGACAACGCATGTCATAATTTGATTATAACATTATTATATATTTAACCACACTGGCGTAATTAGTATAGTAGTTTGGAATAGATTTAAAATAGATGTAAATTTAAATCGTATGGTAATTAATTATCTTTCGCTGGCAGATAAATTTTTATATATAGCTCCAAAAATAAATTGATCTTACGTGAATTTATCTCAGTTATATATAACTTTTCATTTATAACTTTCACATTCGCCTCTATTTTTAACAACTTTATGCTAACAATATATATTTCGTATTAGTTTCGTACGTGATTCTAGAGAAACACTTTTACATTAAATGAATTTTCAAAGGAAAGTAAACGTATTGAAATTTTTATTATTACTATGTATTGAATACAACCAATGTATTGCCTATTGTATTTAAATTGAAACGCATTCTAGTTTCATTAAACGTATTATCTTACTAGCAACTCGCCCTCGCTTCGCTTCGGTTTCAGTCGCCTTACCTGCGTAGTTCCCGTACCCGTGAAAATACCGTGATAAAATATAGCCTATGTTACTCCCTGGTATTATAGATTTCCATTGCTGAAAGATTTTTCAAATCGGTTCGGTGGTTTTAGCGTGAAAGCGTAATAAACAAACAAACTTACTTTCGCATTTGTGTTTGTCTCTATCATCATCGTCATCGCAGCCCACATACGTCACACTGTTGGGCTCGGTCTCCTTTCACAATGGGAGGGAATTTGACCTACTATACCATGCTGGTCAGTCATGTTGGTATAGGGTTTCATTTCGAGTTTTCCTTCTCTTGCACAGACGTTACTCAAATGTACCAGCTAAATGAATTTATAAGTTTGAATTTGGAATTCTTAACCTAAGAGGAGATATTTCAGATCAAAGTGGTCAGTACGACAAAACGCTAATTTCATATGTAAGGACCTAATATATGTCCTAAATTTCAGAATTGCCTATATCATATTTTCCTAGTTCATATAAGCTGCGATCATCATCATCTACATTTTTGCTCATAGAAGTCCCACTGCTGGGCTCGAGACTTCTCCGCAACAGGAGAGATATTGACCCACCATACCATGGTCAGATGGGTTGGTATAGGATTTTATTACGAGCTTTCCTTCTCTTGCATGGACGTTATATGCATAATATATCCCTTAGTCGTCTTTTACGACATCCACGGGTAAGAATATTCACACGGTCAAGCAGAGATGATTATAGGAAATTTATAGAAATTTCTAGAATTTTTCTGCAGTATTCTCAAAGCATCCATGACAAATCTCCGTTAATAATAGCTAGTAGCCACCGAATACAAAGACTCAGTATACCGCTACTCCTCCACAATGGCAATATAGTAGTAATCTAATTCAGGATATAGGGTTGCACGCCGTCCCTTTCGGGTTATTGACTTGGGAACATAAGCTGCCCCAAAAATAAAAACAAAATAATAGCTAGTTGATTATGTAGTTCTAATTCAAAGTATGCATTCAGAACAGCTACAGTATTCTTATTTAAATGGAACATGAATATAAATGCCTCAAAACTCATACATTGGAGATAGTCATTATTTTATTTAATTAGGTTTTATTTAGTCTGCAATGTCAAAATAATGGGCTTTTTTCTATTCTGATACGGTTAATTGCACGATACCTATCCTTAAAAACCAACTTATAAAATCTTTGATACTGTTTTTTTTAGATAATCTTCAAAGCGGCTGGATGGATTTTGATATTTTGCTACTAGGTAGCTCTCTGTATAAGGAGTAACTTGGGCTATATTTTATCGCGGTAGTCCCACGGGAAAGGGAACTACGCGGGTAAGACGATTGAAACCGAAGTAAAGCGAGGGCGGGTTGCTAGCAGCGGCGGCCTTACCCATTGCGAGGCTCCGGGCGGCAGGTCTTTGCGAGGCCCCGCGCGGCAGGTCTTTGCGAGGCCCCGGGCGGCAGGTCTTTGCGAGGTCCTTTGTCCTTCGTGAAAAGTATGAGATACGAAAGTAGGTCTGGTTGTTTGGTTTAGGGATTTGTCATGTTTGATGAAAAATACTAAAGTTGTACAAATAAATAAAATTTAAGTTTTAAAATATTGAAAATAAAGTGAAAAATATAATTAATAAGTAAAAATGTAATTTAAAACCTATATTTTTTTAAATTTGCTTGGGTTGTTGCGTGAGGCCCCTGTAAGCGCGAGGCCCCGGGCGATTGCCCTGTTCGCCACCCCCTAAGGCCGCCACTGGTTGCTAGTGTTTAATATAAGGAGATTATTGTAACATTACTTTTTATAAAGAGACTTACTACTACAAAGATACTTTTTTTATAAATATTATCCATATATTTATACGTGAAGCAAAAACTTTAAACCAATTTTTACGAAAATCATGCAAGCGTACAAATATGAAATTTGGCACAGTTGAAGAATATATTGAAGAGAAGTGCAGAAAACTAAAATTTTATATAATAATGTAGTATAAATACATTAAATTAATTAAAAAGGCATTAAGCACACTACTTATGCAGTCGATACACGGTTATACACTTTTGTTTACGGTTAAAATCTCTGGTCGAGCTGAATGTCAAACAATCATAATTATGATGACAATGTCTAATAGACATTTGTACTTACACATTAGTTATTAGTGAAATACAGCTTGATCAATATGCAAGAAAATTGTGTAGCAGAAAAATTAATTTAAATGTAGTTCATTTTTCATTTATTTTTATTTTTCATTGAGCGAATTTCGACCACTCGACGACTACTAGTTGGGGTTCCGTACCCAAGGGGTAACTATGGTACCCTATTACTAAGACTTCGTTGTCCGTCCGTCTGTCTGTCACCAGGCTGTATGTCAAGAACCGCGATAGCTAGAGTTGAAATTTTTACAAATTATGTATTTCTGTTGCCACTATAACAACAAATAATAAAAACAATATAAAATAGATATTTAAAGGGGGGCTCCAATAAAACAAACGCGATTTGTTTGCCCCTTTTTGCTCGATATCGGTAATGGCAACAGGTATGTACTTGTTCACCTAGTCAATGGTACGGAACCCTTCGTGCGCGAGTCCGACTCTCACTTGGCTGATTTTTATTATTATTTTACGACACCTGCGGGCAAGATGGTAAATTGTATTTTTACTCCGTCACCGCATGGAAAACGAAAGGAATCATCATCATCATATAAATCTTACTGATGGGCTCAGGTCTCTTCCACAATCAAGGGGGCATTTGATCTACAATTCAACGCTGGTCAGACGTGTTGGAATAGAGTTTTGTATCAAGTTTACCTTCTTTTGTATCAATGTTACCTGCGTAATATCCCTTAGTCGTCCTTTACAAGACCCACGTGCAAGATGTGGTGTGTGTGGTGGTGTATTATATTCTTATTTTGTTGTATGGTATTGTATTTTATTCTTCGTCACCACAAGGAAAATACAACGAATAACATACCAAAAATATTATAGTCTTTTAATTTTTTTAGTTCTAGTTGTATCTAGGATATGATAGAGATTGTTAGTAACTAGCATCCCGCCCTCGCTTCGCTTCGGTTTCAGTCGCCTTATCCGCGTAGTTCCCAATCCCGTGAGAATACCGGGATAAATATATATATGGCTATATGGCTGGCCACCTGTCTGGCGTTAACCCTCCTTGAGTATGCATTTGTTGACCAGGCTGTTAGTGGTAGCTCTTAGTCGTCTTTTAAAACTTCCAAGAGCAAAGGTTTGGTAGTATTTCTAGTTGCTACTACACATTATTATGGAAATATAATGTAACTAGCAACCCGCCCTCGCTTCTCTTCGGTTTCAGCCGCGTAGTTCCCGTTCCCGTGAGAATATTGGAATAAAATATAGCCTATGTTACTCCCTAATATTATAGCTTTCCATTGGTAAAAGTTTTTTTGAAATCGGTGCTGTAGTTTCAGAGCCTATTCAATACAAACAAATAAATATGACCTCTTTATTATTAAAAGCTTTTATTTAACTTGCCCTGTTAGTATGGGACAAATCTTGCGAGTTAAATTAGAACCACTTCCTGTCGTTAGATTAGGTGGAAATTTGGTTTACTTACGTAATTTCGTTGACAATACAATAATACGGAACCATTTTTTTTGGGGTGGTATGATATTAAGTTTCATTTATTTCGTAAAAGGAAAGTCGAATAAGTAGGAAACTTATGCTATTGTCTTCAATATCTATTATTTTCATATGTGTAGTAATGTCTGATTTCCGTGTGATGACGGAGTAGGAATACAATTCACCACTTGCCCATGGGAGTTGTAAAAGATAACTAAGGGATATAGTATGTCGTTAACATGGATGCAAGACATGGATATTATCTGCCTTTCTTTTTTTTTTGCGTTACGTTGCGGTCGGCGCGCTCCACGCACCACGCCGTCCGGGGCGACAGAGGGGCGTAAACACGCACACCCGCAACCCACCCATGATGCACGTCGCCTTCATCGTTGGGCCTACCACCGGAGCAGGATGACTTGACGTCAGTGGTCGGCCCGACGGAATACCCCCTATTTGGGGTACCCTCTCATCAACGGTCTTTCCTCACGCGGTCGGCCTCTCAGCGAGTGACGGACTAATTCCCCGGTCACGTCACCCGCGGCCTCGGCTAAGGCAGCATGAGGCGCAGGTATTCGCGCCTACACCGCTCCAGTCTCCGGCAGCGGATCGCCTCATCGAGGCTGCGCTCCTCGCGCAGGCGATCTGCCGCCTCCTTCTGCGAGATCACTGATTCGCAGAAGGCTGCGACCCCGTCCCAATACCTAATATGAAACCATGAAGCTGGTCTCAAGATAGCGTCGAACTCCTAAACTAAACAAGATAAAACCATGGAGTTTAAATAGTCTTGACAAGCACTTTTTCTTCGTTTTAGAGCATTTAAATAAAAGTTTGTTATTAATTTTATTTTAATATTAGTATAGATACAAAGCACCTGCAAAAATAGTTATACTAATATTTAATGGTAATTATGTAAAAGAAAATATTTATCTAGGCGTTTTAATGAGGACTTTTATTGTAGCCACAATCATGCTATGCCTTAGTAGGGATGTTGAGCTCCGTAACCGAAATTATTGAAACATCCGAAATGATATAAACGAAACCGTAGCCGAAACCGATATAAAAGTATTGGATATTTTTGAATAGGGACAGTGGCTGTCTAAGACAGGTTATGACAAGTATCTACCAGCCGACCTGATAGCCTACATATAGGCTTCTCTGAAGTGAAATCATACAAGATCACCACAAATAGCTACATCAAAACTATCCGAAACTGTCGGATAATCCAAAATAATTAGATATCCGTAACCGATATAATGGCCTCCTAATATCCGTAACCGTATCCAGATACAATATCTCATATCTATAATCATCATCGTCGTCTCAGCCCATATACGTCCCACTGTTGGGCTCGGGCCTCCTCTACTATGGGAGGTAAATTGACCTACTATACCACGCTGGTCAGGCGTGTTGGTGTAGGGTTTTGTATCGAGTTTTCCTGCCTTTGTAGTGATGTTACCTGCATACTATATCCCTTAGTAATTTTTTACTACATCCACAGATAAGAAAGGGGGTGGTGAATTGTATTCTTACTCCGTCACCACATGGATTATATCCATAATATCCTTACTTAATAGTATTAAACTGTACTGTTTTTTATTCTTGTATTGGTGGAGGAAGAATACAATTCAGAGATAATTCTTCATTCTTCGTTGAAGTTTATATTAATATGTTCTTGCAGAGTTGAAAATTATCTATATAATGTAATTTTATTAACCAGACGGCATCAAATGGAATTAGTCCATCCAGGTCGATCTTAAGCTCTTAGTCGTCTTTTACAACACCCACGAGCCATGAAAGGGTTAGTACAATTATTAACCGCTACTACTCAGCACCAAAAATTTATTTATTACCAGCAACCCGCTCTCGCTTCGCTTCGGTTTCAGTCGCCTTACCTGCGTAGTTCCCATACCTAGGGACACGATATGTAAACGAAAGTATCGATACTGTACTCATGAGTAGTATCGAAGAAAAAGTATTGTACTCAATAAAGTATCGAAACAAAAGTATCGATACAAAAGTATCGATACTCCAAAGTATCGAACCAGAAGTACCTACTCATTGAGTAAAAGTATCGAAGAGAAAGTATCGAGTACAAAAGTATCGGTATCGAAAGACAAGTACTCGATTCCTAAAAGTATTGATCCTTTTTTCGTGTCCCTACCCGTACCCGTGGGAATACCGGGATAAAATATAGCCTATGTTGCATCCTGATTTCCATAGATGAAAGAAGTTTTGAAATCGATTTGGTGGTTTAAGCGTGAATGCGTAACAAACAAACAAACTTTCTTTCGCATTTATAATATTAGTAAAGATATCTATTAACTCATCTCAGCCTGTATACGTCTCCCTTCTGCATTTTGGGAGGGAATTTGAACTATACCATGCTAGATAGACATGTTGGAATAGAATTTCATTTCGAGTTGTCCTTCTTTTGCATTGTCCGATTTTATCTGCATATTTTATCTCTTAATCGTCTTTTACGACTCCCACGGGTAAGAGAGACGGTGGTGAATTGTATTCTTACTCCATCACCACACGGAAAATAGAAATCAGAAAGATAAAAATAAGATTATTAGAATAAGATTAGAAATAGGCTATATAAAATGCAAGGAGGCCCAATCTCCAACAACAGTTTAATCTAATGTTAATAATAATTCGGCTCTTATTCCAATTATTTGGAGTCGACACAATATGTACCCGAATACTACGCATAATTTATTATAAACATTTCTTAAATATTATTGTTTCGTTTGAAAGTAATGTTTTATAATTGTATTAAAATTATGCAAAATGCAGTAAATACATACGCAACAATTTTAATGAGTGCATTTCAATTTGCATGTAGATATCGTTTCCTTAATTATTCGTTTAATATTGTAATGCTTAGGATTCACGTGTTTTATTTCGAAAGGGATAATATGATACCCATCACTTTCCTACGGCTAACCAATATACCGCACAACTTAAGAAAGAAAAAAATACCGTGATGGATTAAAATGGAATAGGATATAAGAAAACTTCTTACTAGAAGTATTAAGTATAATGAGCAGGCTCTAGAACTTCAAACATTAACTCAACTTGTGTTTCGCTTCTATATAAGGCTATCTCAGAGTGGTTGAACCATCATATAAAATATGGTCTCTCTTTCTATAAAATAATAAAAAAACTAAAAACTAACTAACGTCAAAAAATGAGGCTGGAAAAGTATAAAATAAGATTTTCAGGACACGGGATTAAACAACGTTACTGAAGAAGCAAGATAATCGACACATAGACGTTACATTTTTTCGCCACGTTTTTTCTCGTAGTTGAGTTTTATTTTTTACTTTTTTTATTTAAAATGTGTTGGTGCCATCATAATGTCAATTTATTTGCAAATTATATGTTAATTACCAAATTAAACCGAGTATTAAATTGTCTCTCTAAAATTAAAAAAACCAAGAAAGATTTCTTAATCTAGGAACAAGATTCCTTAATCTAGCAAGCGATCGCATATCATGAAAATTTTTAAGTAGTTTGTTATGACCCAAAGCACTTACAAACAACCCCTCTGTTTTTGCAAAAAGTGACTTTCCTAAATCGATAATTACCTTGTCTTGCCTTGTAGTTTATAGAACCCCAAGAAATAATTATTGCAAGCATATCTGTTTCCGCCTTCGCCGCGTTGAGGTACTTTCAACTTATATCATTAATGATATATTAGTCTCATGATATACATGACTTGTAGTAAGTCTCAAGTAAATGCTTTATATCTGAAAGGTACTCTGAATGAATCCCTTTCTAGTACAGTAAAAGTATGCTTGTCTTAATTTATTTATTAATCTTTATCGTTTTATTGTCCGCCAGAGGGCACCACATTGCATATGTGATACACCACAATTAGCAGAAAATTAAGACGCTTTTAATGATACCTCATTTGTTTTATTCTGGCTAGTAGTCGGAGATATGACGGGACAGACCATCCTACCATAGAAATATCACAATTATTGAATAAATACGGGAAAAGTCACAAGTAATAATATTAATATAAATATTTTTGGAATAAACAAGTAACGCTCTTTCCAATGACATCAAATACGACATATTTATCTCAAATTTGTCATATAGCCTATAACCACCGGATAATCAAGACGCTTCTAAAGATACATCATTACAATAGATAAATCATTTGTCCAATTTTGATAAATAGTTGAAGAGCTATGAGGTTACAGATGAACATAGATACATAGCCAGTCCAACTCATAACCCTCCTCCGGCCGTAATGGGCCAAAAATAAAATGTAGCCATGTATTGCCTAATTCCATGCGGTGTCAGAATACTATTCACCATTCTCTACCTTACCCGTTGAAGTCTATTAAATCTGAAAATAGTCTTTGAATACCTTTGAATCCTTTATAATCTCATATACATATAAGATCTATGCAAGAAAAGGGAAACTTGAAACAACAAATCCTATACCAAACTAGACTTGACCAGCGTGTAGTAGGTTAATTACCACTGTGGCAGACGCTGAGGCACAGGAATGATGATGATTGCCTAATCCAGATAATTAACTTTACAGATACTACAATATATTTTAATACTAGCTGACCCGGCAAACTTCGTACCGCCATAGTTTTTTCGTAAATATATTTTCAAAATTTCCAAAAATATAGTATCTAATGGAAGAACCATTACGGCTTTATCGGGGAAGATTCGATCATCTCGATCGCGACATTTATAATGATGATTCAAAGAGAACAAATTAGTCATTATTGATTTTTGACAAAATTATAATTGTCACATTTTCAACCATACTTAACTATAGACAAAATTACGTAGTTTTTTATACTACTTTTCATACTACTTTTTTATACTACTTTGACATTTTATGTCACGTCACACGGGAACGCGATCGAACGGGATAAAAGGGTTATTAGAGAAATCTTGTAAACACCATTAAAAAACGGGATAAAAAGTATTCTATGTCCGTCTCCTGGTTCTAAGCTACCTCCCCACCAATTTTTAGCCAAATCGGTACAGCCGTTCTTGAGTTATAAATAGTGTAACATTTTTTTTGGGGTGGGTCGCGGTCGGCGCACTCCTCGCACCACTCCGTCCGGGGCGACAAAGGGGCGTAAGCACACACACCCGCAACCCACCCAAACACCACGTCACCTTCGTCGTTGGGCCGACCACCGGAAGGATACTTGTCATCAGTGGTCAGACCGATGGAATACCCCCTAGTGGGGTACCCTCCCGTCGACCGACGTCCCCCCCTCGGGGAGGACGTCGGTCTTTCCTCACGTGGTCAACCTCTCGGCGGGTGACGGACTAATTCCCCGGTCACGTCACCCGCGGCCTTGGCTAGGGCGGCATGACGCGCAGGTAGTCGCGCCTGCGCCGCCTCAGTTGCCGGCGGCGGGTCGCCTCGTCGAGGCTGCGACCCGCGGTCTCTTTCTGCGAGATCACCGCCTCGCAGAAGGCTGCGACCGCGTCCCAATTCCTGACACTGTCGAGCATCGCCCTGGCGATGGTCGGCAGCGTCAGGTCGGCACCGATGATTGCGACGAGTTCGCGACGCTGCTCTGCCCAGGTGGCACAAACCTCGAGCGTATGCTGCGCCGTGTCCTCGTCGCAATCGCAGTGGTGGCAGGACGGTGTACTCTCCTTCCTAGCGACCATGTACAGATACTTGCCGAAGCATCCATGCCCCGTCAAGACCTGCACCAGTCGGAAAGAAAGCACCCCGTGCCGCCGTTTTAGCCACTGCATCAGCACCGGCCGGAAGGCCTCCACGTTCCAGACACCCTATCGAGGCCTCTCCAGCCGGACTGCCCAACGGGCAATGACGTCTCGACTGGCGTCGACGCGCCAGGCGGTGAGCTCCCTCAAAGAGACCACACTGCCCTCCGCTCGCACCCCCGATACCCGCCGATACAAATCGGCGAGCATTTCCGCCTCCAGGTCCCACGGGGGAGTCCCGGCCAACAGGCACGTCGCCTCCGTCGCCACCATGCGGTATCCGCGGATGGCCCTGATCGCCATGGCCTTCTGTGGTCGCCCTGAGTCGGGCGGTCAGGGACCTCGCCCACACCGGTGCGCCGTACAGGGCCATCGACCGGATGATCCCCGCGTGCAGCCGTCGAAAATAGTGTAACTAACACGACTTTCTTTTACATATATAGATATCTATTGACGTTAGTAACCAACTGATTTCTAATGTTTACTCGAGTACCTATGTATAAGTAAAATTGAAAATTTTCAATAACTCCCAACATAAAGTAAAGTAATGAAAAAAAAGTATTACGTATTACTCTTAAACAGGAATTATGAGGCGGAGGATCGTGTGCGTGAGGGGCGCCTCCACGATGACACGATCCACCGCCGGCGTGTCGGGCAGCGCATGCGCGAGTAGCTGCGCCTGATGCCGTCCTAGGCGAGGCCGCGGGTGACCGGACCAGGGATTTTAGTCCGTCACCCCCAGAGAGGCCGACCGTGCAACGGCGACCGACGTCCCGGGAAAGGGACGTCGAGAGGAGAAGGTGCCCGCCCCCTCAGGGTAATCCGTCGGGCCGACTACTGACTACGAGGAACATGGCACCGGTGCTCGGCCCAACGACGAAGACTACATGCTACGCGTGGGTCATAGGACCGCGCGCCGTCTATCTGTCGCCCCGGACAGTGCCGGGCGGTGGGTGCGCGGATCATGATCCATCTACAAAAAAAAAACAGGAATTCTCAAGTAATTTTTATTTAACAATTATACTACTCTTACCCTGCAGGACCGATATTAACCAATCATAGCTAAGAACCACCGTAAAGAAAAAGGCTTTCAAATGCCAATGTGAGCAATTTCTCTTCTGCTATCCTCCAAAAAAGTCGAAACAGGATACAGTTATATTGTACAATCTAAGAGAAGAAAATTTCTAATTAGAACCTCACTTCAACAAAGCTGACTACTATATTAGGCCAATTTATCCTCATTCAAATAATTTTGTTTATTTAAATGTTATGTCTGACCAAAATGTAGATAGAGTTAGCTAAGCTCTACATGAACCTTTTACTCATCTTTTGCGACGAAAAATCTAATGGTTGGTAGTATTAGTAGACGCTGGTGATTGGAATAGATATTATATGGAATTCAATTGTAATCCATTTACCAAGATTCGAACCAAATTACGGTTTGTTTGACATTACTCAACAAGCTCGCGATTTGAAATAAAAAGTGTTAGCTATTGTATTGTAATAGTAATCAACATTTTTGATGCAATATTTTCTTGTATAGTAGTTACGTTATAGTTGTAAAATACAACAAAACATTGACAGAAACTCAACTCACTCTTCATCGTTCTGTTCTTAAACCAATTCACAGAGTGGTAGGACCACACTGTCGACAGTTATCTGTCTACAGCCGCGGGCCGGTCCGTTCGGGGCAGTACTACACTCTCGCAGAAAATCGACGTCTTGAGTAGTAGCGATTTGTTACTGCGCTTCGTTCGGTGAGCGAGAGAGCCGGAAGCCCAACTTTCTGAGGGTGTTTGCGTGTGGAGGGTTTTGGTGGTGCCCTTGGTATC
This sequence comes from Lymantria dispar, assembly GCA_032191425.1. NCBI lineage: Eukaryota > Metazoa > Arthropoda > Insecta > Lepidoptera > Erebidae > Lymantria > Lymantria dispar. Next base: position 28,477,379 of record CM063442.1, read on the forward strand.
ACCGAGCCTCAATGCACGCATTCACACTCCCTTCACTTTCTTCGCGGTAGGCAACGGCCTTGTAAAGGTCCATGAGCGGCAGCAACATTTACCATCAGGTGTACTGTTTGCTCTGTCTCTATCTCTCTCTGTCTCTATCTCTCTCTGTCTCTATCTCTCTCTGTCTCTATGTTCTGTCTTTCCATACAATTTTATTAGGCCTCCTCTCCGGGATCACTCCCTTATTTATCCACAGGGAAACTCATTAAAAATGGTAATGAAATTGACAAATAAAGAAAAAAAGGAGCCATCGCTCAGGATGCCTTACAGATGTGAAACATCGAAATGTTTCTGTACAAATTTGTGTTCATAAAAGAACAGATTACGGCAGGAACTAATTCATACTAATATTATAAATGCGAAAGTAACGATGTTTGTTTGTTTGTTTGTAACGCTTTTACGCTTAAACTACCGAACCGATTTCATAAATTCTTTCACCAATGGAAAGCTATAATATCATAGTATAATAACAGGAACGGGAACTACGCCGCGGATAAAGCGACTGAAACCGAAGCGAAGCAAGGGCGGGTTCCTAGTATATTATACGTGTGTAGGTACTAATAATATGTCATCAGTTTTTGTTTTTTTTTTATATTTTGTTATTATAATTTTTTTATTATTATGTATCTCCTAGTTTCACGGCTATCATCCAAGGGAAGATACCCGGTCCTTTGAAAGGCTTACAAGGGGATATGGATCCAACACGCAGAGGCCTTTGGAGAAATTTAATCTAAATATGGGATGGGACGTCTATCGATGACACTCCACGTCTGCACATAACACACGTGGACTGCCAACGGTAGGTGTAAAACTATTGTGTGATGATGGTATCTAATACATGATTATGGGGTTGGAGGTTAGATGGACTGCAAACCGAAAACCATTGATTTAAAACTGTCGTCTGCCTTCAATACCTTAATCGTTTTGAACTTTGGCAGACGGTGACTCGCCAACTCACTGAATGGGCCTCCCCAAACGGTCGCCACAGACACGCAGGCCATACGAGCAACAGGGGGGCAACATTGACGCAAGTGGCTTGGGGTGTCGAGCGGTGCGGCGCCGGTTTCACCATCTCAGTGGTTTCCCCGTAGTTATGCCCTTGAAAATGACACTTCCACCCCCGAGCATATAGCTCTGGCGACCCCTCTCTGATCAGCCACTTAAGGCAAGCCAGAGTTGAGAGTCCTGCGGGCACTCTTCGGTTACCACCCCAGCCAGCCAATAAAGGCGAGCTGGATACGAGGCCCTGACCAACTCTCTGGGGCACTCAGGACCGCAGTGTCGCCACTCACATTCAGTACGCCACAAGCTGCCCTGCGGTTTATTGACTTTCCTATAAATCTTGTGATACATTTTTCTTTTATATCAAAAGAACGTAGAAAGCCATTTAATGTTCCTCCGAGGTTTGCGTTAGTCCCATAGTGAGATAACGACTAGCCCAGAGGTTTTTTTAATTATTAATTTTGCAATATTATTAATTACTAATTATTGACTCTTTTCCCCACCACCCATGAGGTAGAGTCTGGAGTTCATACTTTCCGAGTCTACCATCAGGTCCAGTCGGGGCTTTGTTATAATAATGATCCTGAAGACTGGGGCTGGAAAAGATGTGGAAAATTGTTCTGCAGTGTGCTTCCATTGTTCTGGAGAGACCTGCAACAACGTAATGGGGCTCTCAGAATTAATAAATGAAAATTACTTTGATGATGAACCGCCGCAGACTTGTCTATGTCTGAGGACGGAGTAGTTCAAATTTAGAAAATCACCGTGTATTGTGCCTATTGGGGATACCACGTAAAAAGAAACGCGCCTCCAGACTCTACCTCGTGGGTGGTGGGGAAAAGAGTCAATAATTAATTATTAATAATATTGCAAAAACCTACACACTAGGGTGGTCTTTAATAAGGTTATTTTCAAATTTCTTTGCTCCCAGGGGCTCAAATGCTTCCTAATTGATAAAAAAAAAACCCCTGAAAATTTGAGCTCTTAATATTAACTCTAAGATAGTGCGCATTCCAATCTAAGTTTCCTATGGAAATAACATAGGAAAAATTACTTTTGTTGTTTATAATTTTAAACTTGGGAACGAATGAATTAAAAATTATAAGTCATACATGTTTTTATAGAAAATTTAACGCTCTACAAAAAAGGTCTCTTATAATTTTTCCAGTAGTCTATTGGTTTAAAAGTTATTCAACGTCAAAGTTACACCCCTCCTATACATCAAAAAAATAAAATTGCGTCCTCTAAAAAACTCAACCCCAAATGTAACTTTTCAATGGACTATACGGTCGAAAAGCTTGTACTAGAGATGACCATCTATAGTACTACTTAGTTTGTGACAACGAACAACATTTTTCATGCGCCAATAGGTTAATTTGTTTTTTTTTTTTTCATTTTCAAACGGGTTTCTTTTTCAAGCTAGTTCGAAATTTAAATAAAACTCTGATAAGTTGCCTCTTTGCCATGTTTTGGAGTAACCAACCGTTCCATTTTTTAAATACGCGACAGATATGAATTTACGTGTGGTCGGCCCAACGACGAAGGCGACGTGGTTTTTGGGTGGGTTGCAGTAGTTGCGTGTTTAAGCCCCTCTGTCGCCCCGGACGGAGTGGTGCGGAGGCGCGCCGACCGCAGCCCACCCACAAAAAAAAAAGATATGAATTTACGTATATATTTATTTGGCCGCTAAAACACGACAGCATGTCTCAAATTTCTAAGCATGTTTGAGAAAAGTCATATTATCTATGTGCAGGTAGCTTACGTACGCTTTCTATGAAGCAGTCTTAGTTTATATGAGGACGAAGTTAGAATATAATATGCCAATAAACATTTCTTTTATGCTGGGCTTTTCCTTTATTTCTGTGGTGTTTTTCTTTCAAAGATAATAATCGTACACTATTTTTTTGGGGTGGGTTGCGGTCGGCGCGCTCCTCGCACCACTCCGTCCGGGGCGACAGAGGAGCGTAAGCACGCAACTCCCGCAACCCACCCACCTACACGTCGCCTTCGTCGTTGGACCGACCACCGGAGCAGGGTTACTTGACATCAGTGGTCGGCCCGACTGAATACCCTCCCTTGGGGGTGCCCTCCTGACTAATAATCGTACACTAAGGAATTAATCCTTGATTGCGGGTAACTTTACAAACGTGTAATTAACGGAACTGAAGCGAAGCGAGGGCGGGTTGCTAGTTTATAATATGTACGGTGGAAGAGAAGTACGGCAAGTACGGCGCAGGACTCCAAGAAATTGGGGACAATTTGCTGTAAATAAAAACTATTTTTTTTTTCATCTTTCACTAAATGAAGACAATTAGCCTGCTATTTGTATACATCCCTTACTTTACCCAAGGTCAAGGTGATCGCTTTATTCACAGTCACATTACGGTAAAACGTGCTTAGCAATTTGACCTGAATTAAATTGATAATTTGCATCCGTAAATTTCATCAAAATGAAAGTTAACTTCTAATCGATAATGTAATCAACGTAAATCAGATTTAAATTTGTAGTATGGCATATCCTTGTATAAAATATTATTCAAGGCTGCATTATTATTAAAAGAAATTGCAAAAAAAAATGTTACGAAAAATTATATTTCAGAAGCAAGGATTTCTTGTTGTGAAATTAATATCTCGTTTAAAATTGACTAGTTTTTACCCCCGATTTTGTTAGCTTAGAAATCATATGTGACAGAGGCGAACAGAGATAAGGCTGTGCAAGATATCTAAAACATTATATCCCCTTAGGGAGAAATATATATTCTCTGAGGTGCCAATTTTCAAAATTGTATTTTAATGAATCTTGCCATCACAAAGTGTTATTTATTAATTTGTGCTAATATAATTTAATTCCATTAAGAAGTAAAGTATTACTACTAATGAAAAATATGTATTCCTAAATTGAAGACAATTTTAAATTTTACGTTATGTTGCCCCATAATTTGATACATCTATACCAATAAATAAAATTGGAGTGTCTGTTTGTAATGTCAAAATGATAGGCTTTTTTCATGCTCACACGGTTATTTGCACGATACCTATGTCTAAAATAGCAATTAAAAAATTTTTGTCTGTCTGTCTGTCTATCTGTCTGTCTGTTTGTGCCGGGTAATCTTCAAAACGGCTGGACCGATTTCAAAAATTCTTTCACCAATGGAAAGCTATAATATCAGGGCGTAAACTAGGCTATATTTTATCCCGATATTCTCACAGGAACGGGAACTACGCGGGTAAAACGACTATAACCTATAACCGAAGCGAAGCGAGGGTGGATTGCTAGTCCTATATAAAAATGAAAATAAAGCTACAAATGCCAGCAACAGTTATGGCACAACCAATTCATTCCTCATTTCAGCTCGCGTACGTCGCACTGCTCGAGCTTCTTCCTGGATAGGAGTGAAATTTACCTGCTAAACCATGCTGGTCAGATGGGTTCTTATAGGGTTAATTACGAGTTTTCTTTTCTTGTATAGATGTTACAAGCCCAATTAATTCCTTAATCGTCTTTTACTACTCTCATAGGAAAGAGAGTTGGTGTTTAATTGCATTCTTACTTTGTCACCTCACGGAAAATGTTATAACTATTATCGTGTAAAATGTAAGGGTCAAAAGTGGCACCAAGTGGTTCGTGTAATATTACACTAGGCGCTGGCTAGCCAGTTCCTTTTCTTGAACTTGGCTTGACACGCTGCCGCGTGTCTAGATTCATCATCACTATCATCAACACAGCTCATATACGTCCCGCTACTGGGCACGTGCCTCCTCGATATTGGTAAACAAATTGACCTACTTTAGCATACTGGTTAGACAGGTTTAGGGTTCTATTTCAAGTTTTCTCTTACATAGTTGTTATATGCACAAGATATTTCTTAGTCGCCTTTTACGACACCCACGGGCAAGAGAGCGGGTGGTGAATTGTATTCTTACTCCGTCACCACATGGAAAAATATGTTATCCCTCTGTTTACAAGAAATATACATAATTTCAATAAGATCAGCGGAGTAATTTTTCCTTTTTATCGCAAACGGTAGTAAACGAGCAAACAGCACACCTGATGGTAAGTGTTGTTGCCGCTTATGGACCTTGCAAGGCTATTGCCTACTGCGAAGAAAGGGAAGGGAGTGTGAATGCGTACAATGAGGTTTGGTGATACTAAAAGCATTACTAAAACCCACTACACGCAAACACCCTCAGAAAGTTGGGTTCCGTTAAAGCATAATAAATAAACAAACCGACAAATTCACTTTCGCTGTGATATTATTAGTTAGATCTTAAAGGAGATATGACTCGATCACTTTAAGATTATATATGAAACTAGCAACCCGCCCTCGCTTCGCTTCGGTTATAGTCTTTTTACCCGCGTAGTTCTCGTTCCCGTGGGAATACCGGGATAAAAAATAGCCTAGTTTACGCCCTGATATTATAGCTTTCCATGGGTGAAAGAATTTTTGAAATCGGTCCAGCCGTTTTGAAGATTACCCGGAACAAACAGACAGACAGACAAAAGTTTTTTAAATGCTGTTTTAGGCATAGGTGTCGTGCAAATAACCGTGTGAGCATGAAAAAAGCCTATTATTTTGACGTTACAAACAGACACTCCAATTTTATTTATTGGTATAGATAGAGAACTGATAAAAGTCATTTTAATTTATAATTATTTCCTAGATTTATTTTATAATTTAGTAATTTTGCTTTTTGGTTTATCACCGAATTGAATAATTGAACCTGAGTAGTGGACCACACTGTCGACTATCCGTGTGGTGACGGACTAAGAATACAAATTACCACTACCTATCTTGCTCGTAGATGTCATAAAAGATGACTAAGGGATATAATAGGGCGTGAGGGAAGACCAACATCCTCCGCGAGGGGGGGATGTCGGTTGATGGGAGGGTACTCCACTAGGGGGTATTCCGTCGGGGCGACCACTGATGACATGTAAACCTGCTCGAGTGGTCGGTCCAACGACAAAGGCGACGTGGTGTTCGGGTGGGTTGCGGGTGTGCTTGTTTACGCCCCTCTGTCGCCCCGGACGGAGTGGAGCGAGGAGTGTACCAATCGTAAACAAAAAATCTATTTTTAAATTATTTTTGAGTTGGAAAGAAGGGTTAATGACCCATTTAAATTTTAATCCTCGATCATAAACACTTCCTGATAAACCAGAAATAGTTTGAAAATAATAATCTAAATGAATAAGTTAATAATTAATTTAAAAATGTCTAGTGCAATATTTTTAACAAAAGTTGAATAATATTTCAAACTAGCAATCCGCCCTCGTTTCGCTTCGGTTATAGGTTATAGTCGTTTTACCCGCGTAGTTCCCGTTCCCGTGGGAATACAGCGATAAAATATAGCCTAGTTTACGCCCTGATATTATAGCTTTCCATTGGTGAAAGAATTTTTGAAATCGGTCCAGCCGTTTTGAAGATTACCCGGAACAAACAGACAGACAGACAGACAGACAGACAAAAATGTTTTAATTGCTATTTTAGGCATAGGTGTCGTGCAAATAACCGTGTGAACATGAAAAAAGCCTATTATTTTGACATTACAAACAGACACTCCAATTTTATTTATTGGTATAGATTTAGCACTTGGTGTTTGTGATTTCCCCCCCCACTAGGTGGACCGATGACCTAGTGAAAGTAGCTGGGCGTCGTTGGATGCAGGCGGCACAGAACCGCTCATTGTGGCGCAACATGAGGGAGGCCTACGTCCAGCAGTGGACGGCGATAGGCTGAAATGATGATGATGATGATGAATGTTTGTGATTTGAAAGCGTGCATGCGTTTCTCACGTTCGTTGACGATGACGCAAGTTTCACGATTTGTGTTCACCCAAAAAGGTGCTCAACGCGCCCAAAGAAGTTTTCGCTTCCAAAAGATTGGACGTATTCTGTCAGTGATCGCTCATTTTTATCATTTCGTACCCAAAGGGTAAAAACGGCACCCTATTATTAAGACTTCGCTGTTTGTGGGTCCGTCTGTCCATCCGTCTGTCTGTCACCAGGCTGTATCTTAAGGACCGCGATAGCTAGACAGTTGAAATTTTTACAAATTATGTATTTCTGTTGCCGTTATAACAACAAATACTAAAAACAATATAAAATAAATATTTAAGGGGGGGCTCTCGTACAACAAACGCGATTTTTATAGATAATGGTACGGAGCCCTACTTGCGCGACGCCGACTCGCACTTAGCCGAATTTTTTTTTTTTTTTTTGTTTCTGGTCGACAGCGTCGGGAATTGGGACGCGGTCGCAGCCTTCTGCGAGACAGTGATCTCGCGGAAGGAGGCGGCGGATCGCCTGCGTGAGGAGCGCAGCCTCGATGAGGAGATCCGCCGCCGGCGACTGGGGCGGCGTAGGCGCAACTACCTGCGCCTCATGCCGCCCTAGCCGAGGCCGCGGGTGACGTGGATTTTAGTCCGTCACCCGCCGAGAGGCCGACCGCGTGAGGAAAGACCGACGTCCTCCCCGAGGGGGGGACGTCGGTCGATGAGAGGGTACCCCAATAGGGGGTATTCCGTCGGGCCGACCACTGATGTCAAGTAACCCTGCTCCGGTGGTCGGCCCAACGACGAAGGCGACGTGGTTTTCGGGTGGGTTGCGGGAGTTGCGTGCTTAAGCCCCGCTGTCGCCCCGGACGGAGTGGTGCGGAGGCGCGCCGACCGCAGCCCAACCACAAAAAAAAAGAAAAAAACGGTTTTTTTTAACCCGATGTAAAAATAAGGGATGTATAAAATCCCGTCAGCATATGAAGAAGTTTATAAATAAATCGTATAAAACTTATAATGTTTGTAATACAAATGTAAACGTTCGAAAAATCGAACCTCACGCTATTTATAAATAGTATATATAAATATTCAAATGTGTACGCAAATCCAATCTTAATTTCATCAAACAAGCAAATACGGATGAAGAAATCGATCGTGTCATGGTCGAACGAAATTAGTTTCTCATACATAAAATTAATTCTAATTGAATCACTAAAGTTTATACTAAGAAAGCTGAAAATTATTTCGCAAATGTCGGAGGCGCGTTCGACGCAATTGAATATGATTTGCGTTATTTTGTGTTTAAAGTAATAAATTACATAAGCTGTAATTGTAATTTCATTGATTCAAATCTAAATAGCGCAAAATGTTAATATGAAATCAAAAAATAAATTTTAAAATGAATCTGACAGATGCATAACACTTGCCCGTGGATGTCGTAAAAGAAGAGGTATCTAATATGCATAACATGTCTATGAAACAGAAGGAAATCTTGAAATAAAATCGTACACCAGCCCGTCTGGTCGGCGTTTTATAGTAAGTAATTTTACGCCCCATTTCAAAGGAAATTCAAACTCAGCATGAATGCGCAAGACTACTTATACATCTGCTGCAAAGTGCTGTCCTGTACGTACCACTTGCATCCAACGACGCCCAGCAACATTCACCAGAGCATCGGTCCACCTACATTGCATGATGCGTTATTTGGCCGTTACTAGAAAACCTTTTTACCCCAGCGGTTATCGATTCGTCGAGCGATGTGGCCTGCTCAGGGTACCTGAAAAGGTATCTCGCCGGGTTGGCCACAGAAGTCGAGGATCTTGGTACCAGAGGCCGGCCCAATGGCGAAGGGGAGGGAATGCGATGGGTTATGGGGCCGCACACCGCCCTTTCTTCACCTCGGACGGAAAGGACAGCATGTGTGCTGACCTGACTGGTAAAAAAATAAAAAGGGTTCACCAGAACAGTGGGCTGCATGGGCGGTGCATAACGCACCATATTTTCAACCCTTCGCCATTGGGCCAACCACTGGTACTCAGTTCCTTGTCGTCCGCGGACAGCCCGGCGGGATACGATACCCTTTCGGGTACCGTCCAATCCAGGTCATTGGCCTCATACGGTCAACCTCTCTACGGATAAAGGACCATTAACCGGTCCAGTCACTTGGCCGGCTAGACCAGCATCAGGCGCAGAAGTTGCCAGCGGCGGATCGTATCGCCGTAAAGGTGCTCCTCCCTCACACGATCCGCTGTCTCCTTCCATGGGATCTCCCAATGGACGCCAGCGTCAGGTCGGCATCGATGATTGCGACGAGTTCACGACGCTGTTCTACCCACGCGCCTTAATATATATAAAATCATCTCCATTTGAGTAAATTTCATAAGCGGATTTACCAATTTTAAATACACATACTTTAACGATTGTTAAACTATTCGAATATATTTTAGGAATTAGCACTACATTGTGAAGGTCACCGCAGTGTACTATTCAAGGTCACTTAACCACATTTCAGTTACACATCTTAGTAATGAACCACACAAACGGAGTGATATCGCTTATTAAAAAAAAAACTACTAAACAGGTGATTGCAATAAAGTTTTTTGTGTTACATTGAAACAATATTATAACATTTTTGTTTTTATTAAGACCTAAAAAGTCCATCATCACGAAGGTGTTAAAACATTTGAATTGAAGCAAACAGGTTTATAAATATCGATTAATTAACCGTTCGTGTGGTGATGGAGTAAGAATACAATTCAGCAATTCCTCTTGCTCGTGAATGCCGTAAAAGACGACTAAAAGATACAATATGCATATAATATCTATGCAAGAAACGGAAAACTTGAAACAAAACCCGATGTCAACACGTCTGATCAGCGTGGCATAGTGCGTCAATTCCCTTCCTATTGCGGAGGAGGCTCGATCCCAGCAGTGAGACGTATATCAGCCGACATGAATAAATAAATAATAATTAACATTTTTTTTACATCATATCTATTGCAAACATCTGATGGTAAGTGTTACTGCCGCTCATGGACCTTTACAAGGCCACTGCCCACCGCGAAGAAAGGGGTGTGAATGCGTGCAATGAGGTTCTGTTGATATCAGAACCCACCACACGTAAACACCCTCAGAAAGGGGGCTGCCGGCTCTCTCGCTCTACGAAAGAAGCGCAGTAACAAATTGATACTACTCGTACGTAGATTTTCTGCTGTGTTACTACCCTGGACGGACTGGCCCGCGGCTGTAGACAACTGTCAACAGTGTGATCCTACCACTAAACACTAGTTTATTTTATTTAATAGTTTATATGTCGTCCAGAAGGTATTATTTGAATGAACTGAATATATTTTCTTATATTTATGGCGAATATATAGCGAATTCTGTGTCATGATGGAGTAAGAATAAAATTCTCCATCCACTATCTTGCCTATGGGTATCGTACGATATGACTAAGGGATAGAATATACAAATAACATCTATGCATATTTTTTTCTTGGGGGTGGGCTATGGTCAGTTCGCTCGCCACCCGGCTCCGTCCTGGGCGACAGAGGGGCACCGCGCGGCCTCGTGACCCACTCGTGGCACGTCGCCTTCTTCGTTGGGCTGACCACTAGCGCAGAGTTCCTTGTATTCAGGTTCTGGTTGACCTGACGGAATACCCCGACCGCAGTGTGCTCCCCCACGACGTCCCCCCTTGGGGAGGTTAACATCGCACGGTCGGCTTCTTATATTTATTCTTAGATTTAACTTGAGCATAAAAGAACACTATTTACAGAATTATTTAGATAAGTTGCCTGAAATTTTGGGGAGCACAGTATTGAAAAATAAGTATACACTTCGAATCAAGATATTGAATATAAGTACTTCTTCTTCTTCTTATTTAATGGCAATGAGCTACAATAATATGAGCTATTGGTGCCAGTGTCGAGTATTATATTAGTTATTCACGTGTTTAAGTCTTCGCCTTTCAGTCAGTCGTTAGCATGATTTGGTACTGATAACCAAGTCATGCCTTCTCTGGGAATTTTGGCAGAATGTCAATTCACTATTATATCATATTCGCTACATTTCAGATTTATGTCCGCATTATATTACATAAAAAATCAGCAAAATTATTCAATATAACTCTGTAAAACACTAAAATAATGAAAAAAATATAAAAGCGCTACATGACATTTTGACATTCGAGTCATAAGACTAGAATATCAGTATTTAAAATTACTTTTAGTTTTGACAGCACCAAAATCATTATAGACGAAACTTTCGAATAACATAGACTGTGTTTTTATCATTTATTTATTTATAAAATTATGAAAGTGAAAATAGGTCATGTCCTTCTCTTCTCCTATACACAAATGCAAGCGAGACATTGCATCCAATCTAGGCGACAGTTTGTATTTCAAAACCGTGCCATAAAAAGTTTTACTTTAACTGCAGTATATATAATATAGTTAATTACGTACAGAAGTTGCATTCTTTTGATATGGAGAGAATGCCGCCAATTTTGTAGGCTATAAATAGCCTAATTTACAAAGCAATGCGTTCATTACAAATTGTACCTTACCACTATGCATACTAGATAGCAATTTCTGTGTGATTAGAATTACGTTAAATATTACCTATACGAACCTTCGAGGGCCAGGGTTGTCAAGCAACGTAAAATAATAAACCAACGAAATTATTAGAAACATTTATTATATTTACAATAATTTTACGTTTGTGTAGTGTTTATATATTTTTGAATCTCAAAATTTGCCAACGGTGGTACAAGAAAGGGGTGATAGACCACATATACCCCGTTACATGGAAAATATTTCACAAAAACTTGAACTATGTACATATATCCCCCTTTTTTTTTAAAGACAACACCCTGCACTAAGGAAATTAATCCTTGAATTGCGGGGGACTTTACAAACATATCGCACCCCCGGTGCGACACTGTCACTTTTGCAAAAAATGTAAAAATGAGTTAAATATCTAAAAATGACCCTAAAGCACCCCTTTACTTGGTGCGATAACGTTACTTTTGTAGTACGCATAGTTTCCGTATGAGGGCGTGAGTGTCATTGCCATTTTGACGTGAATTACGCGTCGCTGAGAGCAACATCGTTTTATTGGTCAGTTATGCGCGGTCCCCCCGCCAGTGCAAATGCGTCTTGGAGCTACACTGTTACTAAGGTAATTGTGACATAATATTTTTTTGATTCTGGAGCAATAGTGACCTAAGATACAGTTGTGACATTATTTCCCCAATATTTAAATATCTTTAAATGTTTAGTTTTGTACTACAATGACCTTTGTTGATAAATGACTTTATTTCTTCAATCCTTGCGTTTTTAAATAAACGTGCCACATAATTCACAAAAATCCTCCGGTCTTAAACTAAGGTTTTTCTTTGCACTGTGAGAGCAAGTAGGTCATAATATTATTGCTTGTAATAGTGTCGTATATTTATTTATTAAAGCTCGAATTAGTTTTGGGTTAACTAACTGTGGTGATTATATGTACAATTTATTTATTTTGATCTTCTTTACTTATTTTCAGTTGTTTCTTGAATTAAATAACATGCTGTCTCGGGGAAAAAAACTGGTATTACTGACACATCTAACTTCATCCATTGAAAGAAATGAACTCGTCAAATCTTCAGTTACACCTTCTGAAATCAATCAAGATGGCAGTAACTCTGCTTTACCGACTGTTAACTCCCCACCTAGTAATGATGTTATTGATGACGAAAATTTAACAGAAGAACAAGAATCTGGATGTCCAACTGGTGACTACTCTGGTAATGATTCGGGTGACGATTTCAAGCCTCCATCTAGTTCGTCTTCATCCTCAAATAGTTCCTCCAGTTCAAATAGTTCATCTAGTGATAGTAGCTCTGAGAATGAGGCTGGTGATGAACCAACATCACCACCAAAGAAAAGGGGTAGAAAATGTACTCGTAATCCTAACAGCTGGAAAAAAAACATAGCAAAAAAATTAAGGAATTCCGGTAATGAATATCGATCAATTAAAACTGGCAAAACAGTTCAGGCTAGAAAAATTGGTCCCTCTTGTTCAGATAAGTGTCGGCTGGCATGTTCATCTAATTTTACTCAAGAAAAAAGAATTCAAATTTTTAATTCTTATTGGGAGCTAGGCAGCATAGCAAGACACCGTGATTTTTTGAATTCCTGCATCAGACCACTCGAAGTTGCAAGCCGGCGTATTAACACGAATCGTCGGTACCCACGACAAGGTAACTCTGCATTTTATTTACTCAATGACGGTCAGTCAGTTCGGGTTTGCAAATCATTTTTAATCAACACCTTGGGTATTTCACCAAGAACTATACGAACTGTCATTGATGCAAAAAAACTCAATGACGGTATCATTCCCGAAGACCAACGAGGCAAACACGGGAAGCACTGCAAATTGGACAATGAAATGATAAAAGCCGTCAAAGACCACATTGAATCTATTCCGAAAGTAGAAAGCCACTATCTGAGAGCAAACACAAGTAGGCTTTTTATTGACGGTGGCTTGACCATTGCAGAATTGCACAGAAACTATAAGGAAGTACAGAAACAAAATAATAAGCCAGCTGTTAATTACGACGCCTATCAGCGCATTTTTAATCATGACTTTAATATTGGCTTTTTTAGGCCGAAGAAAGACCTTTGTGACCAATGCGTTGCATACGAAAATGCACCAGAACAAGAAAAAGTTAAATTATACGATAGCTACAAGGTTCACCAAGAAGAAAAGAGCTTGAGTAGGATTGAAAAAGATAGAGACATGAAAGAATGTCAAGATCCTCAAAGCACAAAGATCGTATGTACCTACGACTTACAAGCTGTCTTGCCATGCCCTTTAGGAAATTCATCAGCTTTTTTTTATAAATCTAGGCTAAATTGCTACAATTTTACTATTTCCAATGCAAAATATAAAGAAACTACATGCTACTTTTGGCATGAAGGCTTAGGCAACAGGGGATCTATAGAAATAGGATCTTGCGTGTACTCATATTTGTTAGAAGTTGCTTATAAATATCCTGGCTGTGACGTAATTTTTTATTCAGATAATTGCTGCGGGCAGCAAAAAAACCGATTCGTATTTGCAATGTACCATTTCGCAGTTACAAAATTAAACATAAATTCCATACAACATAACTTTTTGATACGTGGGCACACACAAAACGAAGGCGACACTGCGCATTCAGTGATCGAAAAAGCCATCACTAGAGCCAAAAAATCTGGGCCCATCTATATTCCTGAACAATACATATCCATAATACGAGGAGCGAAGAAGACAGGGAAACCATTTTTGGTGAGAGAAATGAACTACAGTGATTTCGTCGATCTTAAGGCTTTGACAGATAACATAAACTTTAACATGAGCAAAAACATTAACGGGGATGCAATTAAAACTGGCGAGATTATGAGTATTAAGTTTATTAAAAATTGCGCCAATTATCAATATCGAATAACCTACAAGACTGAAAACTGGGAGGAGGCCAAAGCTATAATAGAACCAAATAGAAATAACTTACGTCGAGGTCGAGGAAATGTTACAAGCATTAACGAGGTCGTTTTGAAACCAGCGTATACCTCGAAAATTCCTATTACAGAACGCAAGAAGCGCGACCTTTTGAGTTTGGTAGAGACAAACATAGTACCAAGATACTATGAAAAGTTCTTTAGAGATCTCATTTAATTTTATTAAACTATTATATATTATACGTGTTGAAAACGAATTCAATATTTTGTTATGTTATAAATTTATGTATAGTTGATGTTAATTGTTTTGAAGAATTTAGTAAGTGATTTCTAATACTACACTGATAAGAATTATTAAAGATAAGGTGGTTAACTCGCTGTGATGTCATAAGTCTGATTAAACTTAGAATTCAAATAGTATCTAGATCTAAAAGCATTGGTTCTAAACCCAAAGTTATTTTTAATTTTAATTGTAAGTAAATATTAAATTAAGTTGTAACCAACTCTAAAATAAAAAGGGTATACGTACTTACGTAAAATTTTCGTTTAGTCCTAATAAGATTGTTAATTGTTGATTGAAAGACTTTCTTACACTATTTATTTTTAATTTCTTGAATTTTTTATTCTTTTTGTACTACACTAATGTAGAAATGTTAAGAAGTACAAAGTGTCTTATGTTTATTTTGAAGAGTTTTGACTTATTTTATTTCTTTCGTTAATAACAGTGCGCATTTAAGATTTAAAACAAAACTTAGTAAACAATCTGTTCTTGTTTTCTTTTTAACTCATTGTGGCATAACTACAGTTATAATTTTTCGTTAGAGCCACAACGTCACTTCTGAGGGGGTTGGAAGGCTTAAATAATAGTATAGTATATTTTTTACAATATGAAGTGATTAATATTTATCCAAAAGTAAAGGTAAAAGGTGACGTTGTAGTATAAGCTGTTCATCTCATCTATATATTCTTAAGTCATTGTTTTGTGAGGTGTCAAAGTTTTAAATGCATCTCCTGAAAAACTACATTTTTGCACAAGTGACAGTGTCGCACCGGGGGTGCGATATAATTAACGGACACAAATCACATCCAGACTCAGAACAACAATTTGTAGATCGCACAAAGTGTTATCCTGCGCGGGATTCGAACCCGCGACACTGGCACTGTAAGTCGGTACCTTAACCACTACGGCATCTGTGCAGTATTTGTTTCAAATACGTTCTCACCTTTGCGTAACAGTTTAAACCCAAAACTGGATGTATTGACATGGTTGAGAATGGAATTCTTCCTTTTCTCAACACAAATGTCCCACTTTTGGCCAAAAAAATTTGTTCACTGTTTTACTTCTTCGGCAGTAATGTACCATTTACTTTCGTTGGCCGTTTATCCCCAAGGAAGCAAAGATTATAATTGTATTTTGCTTTGCGTATAGGTTTGTAATGTAAAAAGTTATATGGTTTAAAAATGTTTTTGAAATATGCTATTTCAGGAAAGCATCCGTATTGGTGTTGATCTCGTTATGGTTAATACGACAGACTATGAGGCAGCATGTCGCCCTTCCATCTCCGCGAATATTTCAAGCGGAGTAAGACCAAGCCTTAGAGTTTAGACTGTCAAAAGAAGGGAACCGTCGCTTAGGACGTCTGGCAGATGTGAAACATCGCAATTATTTTGTACAAGTATATATGTATAAAATAACAGATTACGACAGGAACTAATATGGCGCTATAAAGCACTAATAAAGCACTAACAAAGCATTAATAAAATATTACGATTTTTTCCATAAAATGATGATTTTTATATTTTTTATTCAATAAATATTTATTTTCATTAGTAAACACTATAGGTATACGAGCTCAGTGCGGCGAGAGAGATAGCGCACAGGCGCTTACGCACAACGTCGCATCGCTCCGTCCCACTCACACACTACGTATAGACTACGTATGTATACACAGGCTGTATCAGGTTATGGGGCAACTGTTCGAGTATGTTGTAGTTTAACGGTCATAGATCGTAATTAGAATGTACATTACACAAAAAACAATATAACATAAAAGTTATAGTGATTTAAAAAAAATGTGTCTAAGAGTCTATGCCGTAAATGTTACGTATTATGTAGGCATGTACAGACAGAATACATTTAGGCATGTATAGCTTCGACAGTATAAATTCATTCAGTAATACCTAGAATTGGCCAAACGTTTCAATGATATACTCAGTGCCATATAACGTGGCAAAAGACGACCTTCAACTACCTTCACCAAGATATCTTAAAATGCAAAAAAATCTATCGCTTACCATACAAATCTATCGAAAAGTTGTATCGCAAAACTCTCTTGGAAGATGCCTACCAGGAAGCAACATTACAAACAGCACAACCCAAAATTTTATGCGGTGTCCCACAGGGGTCGGTCCTCGGACCCACCCTGTGGAACATCGGCTACGACTGGGCGTTGAGGGGGAGCCTCCCGCCCGGGCTGGGCGTGATTTGTTACGCCGACGACACGTTCGTCACAGCCCGCGGTGGGACGCTAGAAGAGGCGGTAAGCCTGGCGACCTCTGGTACCGAGGAGGTCGTCAGGCGGATCGAGGCGCTGGGGTTGAGGGTCGCCCTGGACAAGACGGAGGCCCTCTTGTTCCATGGGCGCCATATGAGCCCTCCCATCGGCGTCTCGATCACCGTCCACTCGGTCGACATCAGCATCTGGGCCCATATGAGGTACTTGGGCCTGGTGCTCGACGGGCGATGGTGGTTCCGGGAGCATTTCCGCAGGCTCGCTCCACGGCTCGTCGGCGCGGCGTCCACCCTATTGTGGCTTATGCCGAACGTGGGCGGACCGAGCGCTGCGTGCCGACGGCTGTACGCGGGGGTCATCCAGTCGATGGCCCTGTACGGCGCACCGGTGTGAGCGGGTCCATGACTGCCCGACTTAGGGCCCTTCTGTGGCGACCACAGAGGGTCATGGCGGTCAGGGCCATCCGCGGATACCGCACGGTGGCGACGGAGGCAGCGTGCCTATTGGCCAGGACTCCCCCGTGGGACCTGGAGGCGGAGATGCTCGCCGGACTATATCGGCGGGTGACGGGGGTTCGAGCGGAGGTCAGTGTGGTCTCGCTAAGGGATCTCACCGCCTGGCGCGTCGACGCCCGCCGAGACGTCATTGCCCGTTGGGCAGTCCGGCTGGAGACGCCTCGGTTCGGGGTACGAACCGTGGAGACCTTCCGGCCGGTGCTGATGCAGTGGTTGGAAAGGCGGCACGGGGTGCTCTCCTTCCGACTGGTGCAGGTTTTGACGGGGCATGGGTGCTTCGCCAAATACCTGCACAAGGTCGTTAGGAGGGAGAGTACACCATCCTGCCACCACTGCGATTGCGACGAGGACACGGCGCGCCATACGCTCGAGGCCTGCGGGGCTAGGGCAGTGCAGCGCTGTGAACTCGTCGCAATCATCGGTACGGACCTGACGCTGCCGGCTATCGCTAGGGCGATGGTCAACAGCGTCGGGAATTGGGACGCGGTCGCAGCCTTCTGCGAGACAGTGATCTCACGGAAGGAGGCGGCGGATCGCCTGCGCGAGTAGCGCAGCCTCGATGAGGAGATCCGCCGCCGGCGACTGGGGCGGCGTAGGCGCAACTATCTGCGCCTCATGCCGCCCTAGCCGAGGCCGCGGGTGACGTGACCGGAGATTAGTCTGTCACCCGACGAGAGGCCGACCGCGTGAGGAAAGACCGACGTCCTCCCCGAGGGGGGGACGTCGGTCGATGGGAGGGTACCCCAATTAGGGGTATTCCGTCGGGCCGACCACTGACGACAAGTTAACGCTGCTACAGTGGTCGGCCCAACGACGAAGGCGACGTGGTTTTTGTTTGGGTAGCGGGAGTTGCGTGCTTACACCCCTCTGTCGCCCCGGACGGAGTGGTGCGGAGGCGCGCCGACCGCGACCCACCCACAAAAAAAAAAAACCAAAATTTTACGAAATCTAGTAAAATTACCATAGAAAATTATAGGATTATTTAATTATAGGATTGTGCTGTGTGGTAGCGGCTTCGAATACTACCAACCCTTGCTTTGCTCGTGGGTGTCGTAAAAGACGACTAAGAGCCCTAGATTGACCCGGACCAACTCCATCTGGTACCATTTGGGTCAACGATTACATTCCCAAGGAGGGTTGACGTCAGGCAGGCGGCCGGTCATAAAAGTCATTGCCGAAACTTTTTGCAATATGTCAAAACAGATGACATATTGCGTCGACCCCAAGTAATTGGGATAAGAGCAAGATGATGAATTATAGGATCTATATTATATTGATTTTATATAAATATTCTCGGTACTTTAATTTTAATGTTACTTAAAAACTTTTGATATTCAGACATTTGAAAGTAATTTGGCATTGTTATCAATGATATTATTTATAAAATAATGAAATGT
The DNA here is from genome assembly GCA_032191425.1 of Lymantria dispar. NCBI lineage: Eukaryota > Metazoa > Arthropoda > Insecta > Lepidoptera > Erebidae > Lymantria > Lymantria dispar. The sequence goes on from CM063442.1 coordinate 28,496,101, forward strand.
CACCAGTTACAGGTTAATCTGGTATTTTAAAACAATGAAATACATGATTATAGGATATTAAAAACATATATTTTCTATGGTAATTTTACTGGATTTCGTAAAATTTTGGGTTGTGCTATTTGTAGTGTTGCTTCCTGGTAGGCATCTACCAAGAGAATTTTGCGATACAACTTTTCGATAGATTTGTATGGTAAGCGATAGATTTTTTTGCATTTTAAGATATCGTGGTGAAGTGGTAGGTGAAGGTATAAGAGTGGTAGGACCACACTGTCGACAGTTATCTGTCTACAGCCGCGGGCCGGTCCTTCCGGGGCAGTACCACACTCTCGCAGAAAATCGACGTCTGAGTAGTAGCGATTTGTTACTGCGCTTCGTTCGGTGAGCGAGAGAGCCGGAAGCCCAACTTTCTGAGGTGTTTGCGTGTGGAGGGTTTTGGTGGTGCCCTTGGTATCACCGAGCCTCAATGCACGCATTCACACTCTCTTCACTTTCTTCGCGATAGGCAACGGCCTTGTAAAGGTCCATGAGCAGCAGCAACACTTACCATCAGGTGTACTGTTTGCGCGTTTGCCACCGTTTGCAATAAAAAACAAAAAAAAAAGGTCGTCTTTTGCCAAGTTATATGGCACTGAGTATATCATTAAAACGTTTGCACAATTCTAGGTATTACTGAATGAATTTATACCGTCGAAGCTTTACATGCCTAAATGTATTCTGTCTGTACATGCCTACATAATACATAACATTTAAGGCATAGACTCTTAGACACATTTTTTTGAAATCACTATATCTTTTATGTTATATTGTTTTTTGTGTAATGTACATTATAATTACGATCTATGACCGTTAAACTACAACATACTCGAACAGTTGCCCCATAACCTGAAACACCCTGTATATATGGGTGGATCTTTAAAATTTGGTTAACTTATGGCCTAATTTTGACAAAGGTGTTTTTGGACGGTTTTAAGTAAAATTATAATTTTATATTGTAGGAATAATATCTACTTTTTGGCATCCAAAAGGGCAAATCACTTTACGAAGTATTTAATGAGAAATTCAAGGTTTTTTGAAATTATGATTCTAGGGACCGACGAGCCATTATAGGGACTGACACCAAACACGGTTAGTGTGTTTAATAACATTTTTATTGCAAAATAACTATAAAGAAATCAAATGACTTACACGTTATTACTAATTACTGTAACCAATAGTCAAAATATAAGTTATTTATCTATGTCGGTCTTAATAGTATTGTTTCACAATCTTACATTTAATATGGTAGTAGGCTACCAGTTTCAGTCTCAAAAATATCCAGTATATTGATTATAGTCAGTTTTGTTTTATAAAGAGTTAACAAGCTATTTTTTTAATATGAGCGATACTTATTACTTGTCTCCCTAGTAAACAAAATGACTCTACGACCGACCCTAGTAAACTCTGAGTAAACTTAAAAGTTACAATCACAGGCTTCCTTCCATTAACTATAATATTTCTTAGCAAATTAACTGTATTTTGAGTTTAGTACTTACAAATTAATAAATTTAAAGCAATTAGCAATAATTTAAAAATCAGCTTTTAAAGTAACAAAATTATAACTTGAACGTAATATTCAGTCTTTCTCTAATTAATCATAAGACTATCACATCACTAAATATTCTATTTTTCATAAACCTTAACAGGTTCTTTAAATTCGTAAAATACTGTTCCTCTCTTGACTATTAGGTTACGTATTGGCAGCTTCTGTAAAACATCTTCATATGACATGTCAGCGATATTATTCTCATTAATTCGAAATTTTGTGCCATTATCATTGCATACTTTGAGGAATGTAACTGTGAGCTCTCCACCTTCATCGTCATATTTGGAGCAAATCGCGGCGTATTTATATTCTTTTGTTGTCATAATTAACTTGACTAGAACATAATCTCCACTGACATAGTTCGTTTTAGATTTTTCCTGCGCATCCTGGCTTATGCTTGCTAATGGCACATCAACTTCGGAATCTGTGAACACATCTTGAGCTTGAAGCCGCTTTGTATCGCTTTGATACGTGAAAGTCCCTAACTTATAATAATTAGATCCAACATTATCACAGAAGCAACTTAGTGACTTCAGAACAAATTTATTCGGGATACAAATATTACCCGAGACTTGGTGCATTAACAGAGTACCTTTAAATGGTTTCTGGTCTTTCTCATGCTCCTTGATAATTTTGTTGACTGTTTCTATATCAGTATCTTCGATAACAGAAATTTGTCTACATATTTGGACACCTTTCTCCGAGTACAGCCACAAGGTTTAATAATATATTGTAATGTCATCTTTTTGAGCTATGAGTTGGTCCGCACTACGTTTGCAAGTTGCTCCGATCCCTTCTGGGGCACCTTTGCTATGTCCAACCTCATGGATATTCCATGTGTAATTCATAGTGAGTGGATAGAAGTCCTGGATTCTGCACCCCAAAATATAAAACATAATTCTATTTCGGTATTGGACCACAGAATCGTCACTCAAGAAATCGTCGTCAAGAAAACGTCTTTTGGCCTGTTTAGACTTTTTTTTGCGTGTTCCTCTTTGGACAGTAATGTTTTCTTTCTAGGCGTCATATTCTACAACAAATACACGTATTTTATGATTAAAACCATGCATTCCGTAGTATAACCGTCAGTCCCTAGGTGTGACGTCAGTATCTAATAACTTTTACGACAAGAGCCTGACGGTCTAGGGACTGACAAATCAAAGCAAAATCAAACATAACCTATGATTTAAAGTAAACATTAAAACCAGAACGTGATCAAAATAACAAGACAGATAAAACTCAAATTAACAATAAGTAATGACAACAATTATTAATTAAATGTCTTTAAAACAACTTACCTATGGCCTGAGAGTTTGACTGGCACAGCGCGTGTTTTCCTTAAAAAGTTGGTGACCGCACTAAAAACAAAATGGTGGACGCGGCATCGGTCGTGTTTGCAACTAACTCTACACTGATACTTTCTCTTGAGTATGTTTTGTTTAAAGCCATTAGCTTAGTTGGCGCAAATTTTTGAATTTCCCAAATAGCTAGGGACTGATATTTTTCAATGGTTACACTTTCTGACTTGAAATAATTTGATAAAAAATAATATTATTAATAATCAAATCACAATGCAAAGGTCAGTAATGTAATATTAAACGTATTTAAATAATTTATATCATAATATTATATAAAGAATTAGATTGCCAATGAAATGCTTGCTAAATTTGGGAGATCTTACATGGCTGGGGACTGATATTTGAAGTAGAAAGATGCTATTTTTGGAAATAATAAATATTGTGACGTAAATCAAAATGAGTGACCTAATTACAGGGACTTTATAATATCGCCTAGTAATTGCAAATAATGGATAAAATAGTTATAAATAGGTAAAATTTGCTATATATATAGTGTAGCGTTTTGTCGCCACGAGAACAATCAGGTTTACCCTCGCATATTCCGTCATATAGCGTGACGTCGTAACGCCACGAGCTGTTTACGCCACGCCAACAATCAGATTCACCCTCGCCTATAGAAGATTCACATCAAAAAGGAGTTCAATTTAAATATTTTACTAGTTACGCGCTTTATAGTGATGATTTCATAGTGTCCACTGCATAATTTTGTATTATAATTCAATCAAGGTCTCCATACATTATATATTTGTAAAGCTCTTAGGAATCTCTTAAAGTTAAGCACATTTTGTGATCGTTTTGATTAATTTCGGAGACATTTTCTATAAAGTAATTCTTTTGGTTTAAATCCTTGATCAATAGATCAATATCGAATATAACATTATATACAACATTTTCTCTTTGCGAATACCTCATTCTTAGCAGTGTTGTTTTGTTTTATTTTTTGGTTTGTTAATCACTATTTTACTATTACTAGTTTTGTAGCCTGATATGGTAGGATAATACTGTAGACAGCCTTCTATCTATAGCCGTGAACCTATCCGTACGGGGTAGTACCACATTCTTGCAGAAAATCGACGTCTGTCCAGTAGCTATTTCTTGGATCGGTGAGCGAGAGAAGTCAATGTTCTGAGGGTGTATGCATGTGATAGGTTTTGATGATGCCTTTAGTATCACGGAACTTCGTTGCACTCATTCACAATAGCTTCCCATTTTTCACGGTAGCCAGCGACCTAGCAAAGTCCATGAGCGGTAGTGTCACTTACCATCAGGTATGCTGTTTGCTTGTTTGCCATAAAGCAATCAAAACAATTTATATTTGTACTATATGTCATTTTCATCATAATTATTTCAGCTCATATACGTCCCACTGTTAGGCTCGAGCTCGAGAGATAGGTTGGTATAAGGTTATGTTTCGAGTTTTCCTTCTCTTGCATGGATATTATATGCGTATTATATCCCTTAGTCGTCTTTTACGACATCCACGAACAAGATAGGGAGTGGTGAATTGTATTCTTACTCTGTCACCACACAAAAAGTTGTGTGTATTTATAACAGACTTCAAAAAGGAGGTGGATCTCAATTCGACTGTTTTTTTTTTATGTTTGTTACGTCAGAACTTTCGACTGGGTGAACCGACTTTGGTGACTCTGTTTCTATTTGAAAGCTGGTGCTTCCCGTGTGGTCTCATTTCAATTAAGTCCAGTTTAGACAGTGACAGACATAAGAAAACCGCAATTATGTTTTTACTTTTTAGCGTATATTAATTTGTTTTGGAATAGTATTTCTCTGTGGTTATTTTTTTTGTTAAAAATTTTGATTATACAAGATGAATATTATATTTTTTATGATATATTTTTTATTACATTAAATGTAAATTGGAGGCACTAATTTTTATTAGAAACACTACGGTTATATATAGAGGTAGATGTAGCTGGAGATTTTCCTGTTTAATTGGACTTTTTATTTTTTATCATTAGTATTTGCGGTTAGTTAATGCTTTATTGCAGACTAGCAACCTGCTCACGCTTCGCTTCGGTTTCAATCGTCTTACCCGTGTAGTTCCCGTCCCCGTGGAAATACCGGGATAAAATGTCCAGTAGTTTCGGAGTCTATTTAATACAAACAAACAAACCTTTCCTCTTTATAATATTAGTATAGACTAACAACCCGCCCTCGCTTCGCTTCGGTTATAGGTTATAGTCGTTTTACCCGCGTAGTTCCCGTTCCCGTGGGAATACCGGGATAAAATATAGCCTAGTTTACGCCCTGATATTATAGCTTTCCATTGGTGAAAGAATTTTTGAAATCGGTCCATCCGTTTTGAAGATTACCCGGAACAAACAGACAGACAGACAGACAGACAAAATTTTTTTAATTGCTATTTTAGGCATAGGTGTCGTGCAAACAACCGTGTGAGCATGAAAATAGCCTATTATTTTGACATTACAAACAGACACTTCAATTTTATTTATTGGTATAGATGTCACAGATAATGCTATCTAGGAGTGTAGGTATGCCTGTCAATCTGTGTAACTGTTTATAGTTTATTATACATTTTATTTATTAACAAGTAGAGGTTTTAAGATTGATCTTATGCGTTTTTATATATGTTACAATTGCCATAGCATTGATAGTACAATTTTACGTTGAGTAATGTTTCTCCAAGTTGATGCGCGTTAAATTTCCGTGTGGTGACGTAGTAAGAATACAATTCACCACTCCCTATCCTGCCCGTAGATATCGTAGAAGATTATAGGACATATTATGCACATAACATGTGTGCAAGAGAAGGAAAACTCGAAATGAAACCCTACGGCAACATGTCTGACCAGCATGGTACAGTAGGTCAAATTCCCTCCCATTGTGGAAGAGGCCCGCGCCCAACAGTGGGACGTATGTGGGCTACGATGATGATGATGCGCGTAAGAGTACGTTGATTCCAAATAGCTGATTGAATTTGCAAAAATGAAAATGTACAAAAGGTTACTAAATTAATTTTTCTTTGCTAAAAGTAACACTTATTCGATTGGTAATTTTCATTTTAATATTAGGGGTTAAAGTATGAACTTGCCGTTTCGTACTGATAAATTAAAACCATTTTATTGTTCATAAAACAGATTTTCTTTTTTAGTCAAAGAATTTATCCTCGCGATCTATTCATTTCTGCCATGTAATTGGAAGATCATTTAAACCTTTGCGATAGAACTCTGGGGTCCTGGACTTTACAAAATTATGAAGGTATTTTGTACTGCTTCCTCGGCAAAAATTTGTTTCGTGCAAAAAATTGTCCAAATCCCGGAAAAATTGTTGTCGGTTGGAGCGAGGTCTGGCAAGCATGCAGGATGACGTATGGTTTTAACTGCAGCTTTTGTAGTGTTAAAATAGTTTCTCGAGCAGTGAGGTCTTGCGTTATTATCTATCTATATAAATAAAAATGAATTGTTGTTCGTTAGTCTGATTAAAACTCGAGAACGGCTGGGCCGATTGAGCTGATTTTGGTTTTAAAATGTTTGTCGTAGTCCAGGGTAGGTCTAAACGGTGAGCAAATAAGGAAAAATTGCGAGTAAGATAGAGTAAGACGACAATTCCATTTTCCCATATAAAAGTTGACCACTTACTTTCTGTCAAACATTTGACGGTATTTGTACTCTCAGTTCCACTCGAATTGAAGAACGCATTAAAACAAGACTTTTGAATCGACAACATAATATCAACTTTGCTCATAACATCATGTATTTAAATTTCAAAATATAAAAATAATTAATGTGTTGACATGTTTGATGGGTGCCAACCTTACAGTGTTACCAACTCTCAAAAATATTTTTATTATAATAATAAGTGTATCCGAACGTTCCATTGTTTTGTCATCTCATGTAAAAAAAATCCGTGTATCCGAACGTTCCATTGTTTTGTCCATAGATTTAGAGACTTTTTGCTGCGCTCCTACTTTAACATCCTTGGTTTTGTCATCTCATGTTAAAAAAAAGAAACATTTAATTTGAGAAATACTGAAATACTGCTAAAAGTGATTTTCTTCTCGCTGCTTACAATACCGAGGAAAAGAAAATGACCTGACATAGGTCGTCGAAGTCGTGTAAATGTGCAACGAGCTACTTTACGCTCCAACCGCACTAATGACCAGCGAGAGGCTGATAATGATAACAGTCGTACAAGTATGGGAGAATTACGTTCAAGAGTAAATAACTATGAAGTGGATAGGCAGAGAATGGAACGAGTTCGTACACATCGATCACAACAGCAGCGAGCACGGGATAATGAATTTAATCGATTCCGCAGACGCAATGCTCCTGTAAACCTCGAACGAGGAGCATTTTCCTACGATCCGGAAATTGATTATAGTGCCGACAAATCTGTGACGATTGGAGAAATGTCAATCATTTGCCAACATTGTAAAGCATTAAAATACAGTAGTGAACCTGCAGGATTATGTTGTGCTGGTGGCAAAGTACAATTGCCACAATTGGTTCCACCACCTGAACCGTTACACTCATTAGTTAATGGGATGGAAAGTGAGTCTAAACACTTCTTGGCTAACATCCAAAAATATAATAATTGCTTCCAAATGACATCGTTTGGTGCAACGCATATACGGGTAACGCATATACGCAAGACGGGTTCATGCCCACTTTCAAGGTAGTATACCATAATTGTTTTAGTGAAATTCTAATTTGTATTTGTATCACAATTAATTTAACCAGTTCTTAAACAATTACAGATACAAGGACAAATTCATTACCTACTGGGGGCAATGCTGCCAGTGCCAGATGCAGATCATAAATTTTTGCAAATTTATTTTATGGGCAATCAAGATGCGGAAGTTGATACACGTTGTGGTCATAATCCAACCGTCAAGCGAACCATTGTCCAACAACTGCAAACATTTCTTCACGAGAATAATGAATTAGTGAAGGTGTTCAAAATGGCACTGGATCGGATGCCATCAGACAGCCATAATATTGTAATAAGAGCCGACAAAACACCTGCTGGAGAGCATGCAAGGAGGTTTAATTCACCGACAATAGATGAAGTGGCTATTGTCGTTGTTGGAGAGAATTTGCAATCAAGAGATATTGTACTTCATCGCCGGAACAATGAATTGAAACGTGTATATGAAACGTATAGAGCTTATGATGCTTTACAATACCCATTAATTTTCTGGCAGGGAGAAGATGGGTACCGTTTTAATATCAAAATGGTTAATTCAACAACAGATAATTAGATTATACAAAATAAAATATTTTATATATTCAATATATAAATGTATTTTTTTATCATTTGTACTTCCAGGTGCTGATACACATAAAAAAGTCAGTGCCATGAATTATTATGCATACAGACTCATGATCCGTGAAGGTGAAGTAAATCACATTTTGATGTGTCAACGGCTCTTTCATCAGTATGCAGTGGACATGTACGTCAAAATTGAGACTGAACGATTGACATACATTCGTCTAAACTAACAGCAGCTTCGATCTGAAGAGTACATTCATCTTCGCGATGCAATCAATGCTGACGGCAATGTAAATAATGTAGGAAGAATGACAATTTTACCGGCCACTTACATCGGAAGCCCGCGCCACATGCACGAGTACGTTCAAGATGCGATGTCTTATGTTCGAAAGTATGGCCGTCCAGACCTATTCATTACATTCACCTGTAACCCACAATGGATTAAAATAAAAAAAGAACTGCTACACAACCAAACACCACTTGATAGGCATGACATCACAGCCAGAGTTTACAAGCAAAAATTAAAATCTTTAATGAATTTCATTACAAAGCATCGTGTGTATGGCCAAGTACGTTGTTGGATGTACTCTGTTGAGTGGCAAAAGCGTGGTTTGCCACATGCTCATATATTAGTCTGGTTGGTTGACAAAATAAGGCCAGAAGAAATTGATTCCATTATTTCAGCCGAAATTCCTGATGAAACGGTTGACCCAAAATTGCATACAATAGTAACTAAACACATGATACATGGACCTTGCGGAGTTATCAACAACAGCTCACCCTGTATGATCGACGGCAAGTGCTCCAAACGGTACCCGAGAAACTTGGTTGCTGAAACCATCTCGGGAATCGATGGTTACCCATTCTATCGTCGGCGATCAGTTGAGGACGGTGGACGATCTGTAGATGTCAAGATAAAAGGACAAGATTTTCATGTAGACAATCGTTGGATTGTGCCGTTCTCGCCCATATTGTCCAAAACTTTTGAAGCTCACATCAATGTGGAATTTTGTAACTCTGTGAAATCCATAAAGTACATATGTAAATATGTTAACAAAGGTAGCGACATGGCCATCTTCGCAGTAACAAACACAAATGATGAAGTGTGTCTCACTATCAGATGGGTCGCTATGTAAGCAGCAATGAGGCTATTTGGCGCATATTTTCGTTTGCAATTCATGAAAGACATCCCACTGTATTCCATTTGGCAGTTCATTTGGAAAATGGACAACGAGTGTATTTCAACCCAAACAACGCTGTGGATAGAGCGGCACGTCCACCTGTGACCACATTGACAGGTTTCTTCTCAATTTGTGAAACTGATTAATTCGCTCGCAGTTTGCTGTATGCTGATATGCCGCGCTACTACACATGGAACGCATCATCAAAGTCTTTTCAGCGTCGTAAACAAGGAACACCACTTGAAGGATATCAAAATGTATTTGCCACAGATGCTATAGGCCGTATATATACAGTACATCCTAATAACGATGAATGTTATTATCTTAGATTGTTATTGGTGAATGTTCCTGGTCCGACATCTTTTCAACAATTGAGAACAGTTGATGGACATCTGTGTGCGACTTACCGTGAGGCGTGTCAATTATTACGGTTGCTTGAAAACGATTCGCATTGGGATGATACGCTCAAGGATTCCGTGATATCTTCATCGCCGCATCAAATTCGCACACTGTTTGCGATTATAATATCGACATGTTTCACCTCAAATCCGAAAGATTTGTGGATGAAATATAGGGATGACATGTCTGAGGATGTGTTGCATCGCATGCGTTGTGAAACTTTGAATCCTACATTGGAAATTACGGCAGAGATTTACAATGACACATTGATCATAATAGAAGATATGTGTTTATTGATGGCAAATAAAGTATTGTCGTGTTTGGGCCTGACAGCACCCAATCGTGCTATGTAAGATGCATTAAACCATGAGTTGCAAAGAGAACTCCAGTACGATACTCAAGCTATGACCGAAGCAGTTCGTACAACTGTTCCGCAATTGAACGAAGAACAAAGGATTGCGTACGATCGTTTGATACAAGCTGTAAACAGTGGGTCTGGGGGGATTTACTTTCTTGATTCTCCTGGGGGTACTGGGAAAACGTTCCTAATTACATTGCTATTAGCAAAGATCCGATCGCAAAATGAGGTAGCCCTAGCGTTGGCTTCATCTGGAATAGCAGCAACTTTATTAGAAGGCGGACGAACTGCACATTCAGCCTTAAAATTACCATTAAACATGCATATCAACGAAACGCCAGTTTGCAACATCGCCAAAAATAGCGCTATGGCGAAGACTCTCCAAGTATGCAAATTGATAATTTGGGACGAATGCACAATGGCCCACAAGAGGTCGCTGGAGGCACTAGATAGGACGTTAAAAGATTTACGTGATAACTAAAACATTTTTGGTGGAGCCATGATACTATTGTCAGGTGATTTTCGTCAGATTCTTCCAGTAATTCCTCGATCGACTGTTGCTGACGAAATAAATGCATGTCTAAAATCATCAAATTTGTGGCGGCACGTAAAGACACTACAATTAACTACTAACATGCGAGTGTTTTTGCAACAAGATCAAACTGCGACTGTGTTTTCGAAGCAGTTGCTGGATATTGGCAATGGTAAGGTCGCAGTTGGCAGCTCGACCGGATTAATGACTTTTCCCACAGATTTCTGTCACTTCACAGAATCGAAAGAGGAGCTTATTCAGCGTGTTTTTCCGGACATTAAACAACAATATAATAACCACGATTGGCTAAGTGAACGAGCAATATTGGCAGCAAAAAACAAAGATGTCGATGATCTCAATGCTACCATTCAGAATTTCCTTCCAGGAGAGTTGTTTACGTACAAATCAGTTGACACGGCTACAAACCAGGATGACGTAGTCAACTATCCTACAGAATTTTTAAATTCATTGGACTTGCCTGGACTACCACCACATAATTTGAAATTAAAAGTAGGGTCAGTTGTCATCATGCTGCGTAATATTAATCAACCTCGACTTTGCAATGGAACGAGATTGGTTGTGAAGAAACTCATGAATAACATCATCGAAGCTAAAATAATCAAAGGAAAATACAAAGGAGAGGATGTCTTAATCCCACGAATACCTATGATTCCAACGGATTTGCCATTTGATTTTAAAAGGTTGCAATTTCCCGTGCGTCTAGCTTTTGCGATGACCATAAATAAATCGCAAGGCCAATCGTTGCAAGTTTGCGGAATAAACTTAGAGTTTCCCTGTTTCGCACATGGACAATTATACGTTGCGTACACGCGAAGTGTCGGAAAACCAACATCCTTATTTATTTATGCACCGCAAAAAAAAACCAAAAATATTGTCTACCAGAAAGCACTATATTAATTAACTGTATATATGTACAGCAGTGGACATTTATTGGCCGATATCATGATGATGATGATGATAACTGTGTTGTATTTAATTTAAGAAAAGATTTGTTTATCATGTTCACAGTCCAGAAACGAGCACATCCACGAAAATTTTAAATTTTTGTATATGGAGTGTATAAATATAAATAAATGACTTAATATGTATATAATATGTGCATTTGGATCCTTACAATTATATAATAATATGTTGTATATATCTAAAATAAAACTCAATTTGATACAACATTTTTTTTTATTTCAAAATATATTAATCACTCTTCTTCTTTTTCTTTTCAAATTATGCCTTCCATCTTTGCTTGACGATTATTTTGCCAATGTCAACGTGTATTAGTAACTCTTTATTTCCATCAACTTGGCTCCATCTACTTGGGAACCACTTGGCTCGCCAGGACATGATAATATGGCGGAAATACTAGGCGACTCGGACAAATCTGATTCGATCAGAACATTATCAATGTTGAGCTGCTGGCTGTCTTCAATAACATCAATATCTACCAGAACATTCTTGATGTTGGGCTTTTGGCTGTATTCAATAACATGAATGTCCTGTATGTCTTCGGCCGATAAATTTAATTCACAGAATGTCTCCTCAGATGATGAAGATGGCATTGTAGAAACGTGTTTTGGTTTAGATAGCAGCTTTTGCTTTAATATATTTTTTTGTACTTTTGCCCTGTTCACGCGTATTATTCGTTCTACATTCTTACCACACTTGGTACAAAATCTGAAGGTGTCAGCGATTATGTTGTAGCATTCGTCGCATCTTAATAATAATTTAATACAATCTGGACAGTTATTATTTTTGTTCTGCCGTTCCATCCACTTTTTACAAAAGGGACAATGCATTTTAAGGAGTTGAGGGATATATAGCTTCACTATAACTTCTGGAAAATTGTTTTAAAATATCAACAATTTAAATATTATAGTTGTTTGAATTCTTTATTTTCTCGATGACAGATGTAGTTCTTCTTCTTTTCCTAACCATGGCCACCGTCAAAAAAAAAAAACGACAGATGTAGTTTGATAGTTATAGTGTAAATATTTGTCAGTATTCACTCAAAAAAAAATTGTCTATGGTAAAATGTCACTTGAAATGTAAACGTCTCTTTGCTGTGCATCTATACTATAATTCTTCAATATTCCTAAAAATCTAAAAGCAAAAAATTTCAATAAAATTAAAAAAGTATTGTGTCGTGTGTTTGTGACTTACTAAATATGCCTCCAATAATTAGGCGGTACGAAGTTCGCCGAGTCAGCTAGTAAAGCAATAATTCTGAACTCGTATTCGACAATTACTCTGATTTTCGCCGTATCCATGTTTACTTCAAAAGTTGAATGTAAAAATTATTGAATTTCGAACAATGTCATACATTTTTTAAATTTAGAATGTTATAGTTTTCATTTGAAAACAGTTTCACTTTGATATCTGACACCACGCAGGTTTAATTCTAATTCAGAGTGGCCAGTACGTTAAAACCGCAATTTCATATTTAAACCCCTATTATAAACAAGAAATTAAAGTGTTTAATGTTTTAACTACTATTAAGAAAATCCGTGTGATGGCAGCAAAAGAATACAATTTACTACCCCCTCGATTGCTCGTGGGTGTCGTAAAATACGATTAAATATGCACATATGCAAGAGAAAAAAAACTCGAAATAAAACCACACCAATACGCCTGACCAGCGTGGTTATATTGACTTTCCTTCCCATTGCGGCAGAGACTCGAGGCTAATAGTGGGCATATATACTATATGCTGGAATGAATAAATGAATAAAACGTTACAATTTTTTTTTTTTACTTTTTACTTCAAACACACTATATTAAAATTTTTATAACTAAACTTACTTATAACTTAAAGTCATAAAGATTTATCAAAGTGACCCGTGTTGTGATGGAAAAAGAATACAATTCACCACCCCGTCTCCTGCCCGTGGGTGTCATAAAAGGCGACTAAGGGATATCTTGTTTAAGCAACTATGCAAGAGAAAGAAAACTCAGTATAAAACCCTAAACCAAGCCGCCTGACCGGGGTGGTATATGTAATAAATGAAACTGCGGTTGGAGTCTAACTGATGTATATTTCTCTTGATTAAAATTTATTAATTTTAATGTCATAGTCAAACCTATCATAAGGTTAAATACACTGCACATCTCCCCTTTTAAATCTGAGTATTCATGAAACATCAATTACCATTTGAAACATGTATGCTTTTCCCGAATAACAATTATATAAAAATATCAGGTTGACCGAGCTTCGTTCGGAATATTTTTGTCGAATTTATTTAGATATATATTAATAAAAAATAAAAAATAAATAATGAAAAATATATAAAAAATTACAAAAAGAAAATAATTATAACACCGAGATTCGAACCGACGCTGTTTGAATGCCAAAAAAACCAAAATTAGAACCGGTCAACTTCCCAACTGAGCTATCGTAACTCATGACGTTGATAACGAAATTTGAAATCATACTCTTTTAAAATTTAATGTCATTGTACTGTTTTGTTAAAAACACGGACAAAACAACATTTTCTATAAATAAAACCTAGCTAGATCGATTTTTTGGACCCGAAACCTCTAGTATGCCTAGTTTCAACAAAATCGTTGGAGCCGTTTCAGAGATCCTGAATATATATATACAAGAATTGCTCGTTTAAAGATATAAGATGAAGTAATATAAAACTAGCATCTTAATATCTACATAAAAGGATTTTACATTTCCTTAATCAATCTGGCATATCGTATCTCGGTCCTAGCCGAAGCATCTAGCGGATCGGTGGTCATTTTTCGCGCCAGTTGTCTTGGCGGAATCATCATCGCACTCACCCCTTCCTACTATTGATTGGACCACTATGTATCCCTTCTAAAAAAACTTGTGAACGCAATATCGCACGAATTACCGCTCTACAAGCAAAATATTTTTTTCCTGCCACGCTATTCGATACTAGCTAACCAAACAATACATACCCCAACACCTTACACAATAGTGGATCTCACTCGGTCTCTCTAGCTACATGTATAAATGCTAATGGCATCTTGTCTTCAATATAACATAAATAAATTAAGCAAGAAAAGGAACCTGCTTTTCCTGTAGCAAAGGCAAACGAGATAAGCTATCGGCCGGGCTCCGGAAAACTCCCAATCAACTGTGCTGCCCAGCGTAATAGTCAGCTAGCAATTTTCTGACATACCTTTTTGCTGCCACTAAAAATATATGTAGGGGATAAGTACAAACCACCTACCGTATAGATAATGATAATGTTTTGTTATCCCATAATAAAGGCTAATTCCTCTTTGTTACTGGCTGTAGTTGCGCTCAGCATAGTTAGGTGTACACGAATCACAGCTGATCAGACGTTTTTATAATTACGTGCGAGCACACCATCCCCGACCGCGATCCATGTCGGCCAGCTGGACGCTGCTACTGCTTACTGCTCCTGAGCCTCGCACACAAAGTCTGTACCACCAGGACATAACCCGACTAAACGACCGCGTAGTCTACGCCCGAGCAGTGCTACTACCGGCGACATACCAATAGCTACGTGATCGCAGTTTTATCTAAACAAGAATTAACATAAAGCAGTCCTATCGTTTTTTTACACATTGCACGTTTAATCCCTTTTCTTAACTGTCTTTACGGCATTCGCTAATTTCGGCCATTCACTGCCGTATTCATAACAGTGAGCGATCACCGCGCCCACGCCGTACCTGCATCCACTGACAGCACAACTATACGCGCTCGCACATGTATGTAGTTTAGAATACCCTTTAACTGAGACTCGTACAGAGCTTCTCCATCCGCGCCAGAAGATTAAAATCGCGTTTAAGTCTAGGATTATTAGTAATTTTATCATGCCCATAAAAATATGAATTTCTACATTATTTTTAACCACCTCTATTGAAGTTTCATAGTCTGGACACTCCACCCGGTCTATGGAACCGTCCACTTGCTGCCGCTCTAGCTCGTGCTCCCCACGTACACGCAAAGCCAGAGGCACAGGCCGTACATGCATAAACATGGCCTTACAGTCCACGAACTGTAACCGTAACAATTTTTATAGGTACCCAACTTATCGGTAAACACTTCAGCCAACTCTTTACCGAGTTCATTCACTAACTGACCCTCTTCTACAAATTTACTTAATTTGCATTATCTTAAGAGCCTTTAACCAGTCTCGGCCAAATAAAGTTCTACCACCATCTCTAATTACAACAATCGGACGTTACTAGCCGTTATAGTTATATTTAATATTCATTACTATATGCTGAGAGGATCGAATTTTGAGCCCGAGTGGGTACCGAGTCACCGGAACTCGTATCCACGAAATGTTAGCGTTAATCGTTCCTTTTGCTATTACTGATTTTAGTACACATTACGCGTAAGTATCCGCGTTGATTGCCATTATCGCAATTATAATTGATATCACAATACCTATTCGCCACGGCTATTCGTCTTACCGCACCGCCAAAATGTTGCGCCGTCCCGCGCCTTGACGATTGCTGCGGGCGCCTTACCACACCGCCAGAATGTTGCGCCGTCCCGCGCCTTGACGATTGCTGCGGGCGCCTTACCGCACCGCCAGAATGTTGCGCCGTCCCGCGCCTTGACGATTGCAGCGGGCACCTTACCGCACCGCCAGAATGTTGCGCCGTCCCACGCCTTGACGATTGCTGCGGGCGCCTTACCGCACCGCCAGAATGTTGCGCCGTTCCGTGCCTTGATGTTGCTGCTGCCGCCGCAGCCATGTACCATCTTTGCGTCGTTCCGTGCCTTACTACTGCTGCCACCACCGCGGCCGTCCACCATCTTTGCGCCGTCTCGCGCCTTGCTGCCGCTACCGCTGCCTTTACCGTCCCCGCGAGCGTGCCGAATGCACCTCCAATATTACTCTGCTGCTTCGTGCAGCCACGATAACCACACACCATGTATAATGCTTCACCCGTGCCCGAATGGTCGACGCTCGCAGTTATGCTCCCCGCCGCGATCGCTTCGACACCACTAATGCCCGCATGCCGATCTGCCGCCTCCAGAGCCAGAGTTAACTCCACCACTTCCTTGTAATCTGTTGATCTCTCCCTCAAAAATACGAGATCTCATTACCCCAGATACTTTTCATTCTAGACTAATTTCGTTTGTAAAATGTAGAACTTATTGACACGTGGACGCCGGCCATTGTTTCGAAGCCACGTCATATATACGCCGGCCATTGTTTTGAAGCCACGTCAAATATTTAAATTTTGCTGATTGGCCATGCCAGGGGGGGGGGGGACAGTCATTTTATATTATAGCGCTATCTAGTTTTGAATTCTATTGGTTTTTATTTGATTTGACACTAATAATGTAAATAAATGTCACTAAATGTCCCATATAAATATATATTTTGAATACAATAAATTAAATTACTGATATTTTATTGATGTTTATTTTATTCAATAAGAATTTACTAACAACATATTTAATTTTTTTAAATAAAACTACTTTACGGATTTTATCGCGTTTGTATTTGATTTTTGATTACCCGACGTTTCGAACACTTTACAGCGTTCATGGTCACGGGTGGACTAAGATGTCTCACGTCCAACAAGTCATCGTTACTGCAGAAAATTTATAATTATCTACCCGATACAGAAATTAGTTATTAAATATTGACCCACATTTTGATACAAAATTTATTGCCAGTGTAAGAAGAAAATGATTCTATATGAAAAAATTATATTGTTTATGATTAGTAATAATTAAACATTAAAATTAATAGTAATTATATCTAAAAACTAACTAATAATCTAGTACCACCGGATCGGAACACGGTCACACTGAGAAAGATCCGGCAAGAAAACTCAGGTAACATGATGCTAAATTAAAGTTAATTTTGAAGGCGGCTTACTTTATGTTACTTTTTTTTTTTTTTTTTTTTTTATTGCAAACGGTGGCAAACGAGCATACGGTACACCTGATGGTAAGTGTGGCTGCCGCTCATGGACCTTTACAAGGCCGCTGCCTACCGCGAAGAAAGCGAAGGGAGTGCGAATGCGTGCATTGAGGCTCGGTGATACCAAGGGCACCACCAAAACCCTCCACACGCAATCACCCTCAGAAAGTTGGGCTGCCGGCTCTCTCGCTCACCGAACGAAGCGCAGTAACAAATTGCTACTACTCAGACGTCGATTTTCTGCGAGAGCATGGTACTGCCCCGGACGGACCGGCCCGCGGCTGTAGACAGATAACTGTCGACAGTGTGGTCCTACCACTCCTGAAAGGTTTTAATTTATAAAATTATCTTTAGTTATTATTATTGTGGGTCAAATCTATACAATAAGAGCTCACGGTGTCTTGCAGTCTTGTGGTGGTCTTCTTGGATTTGTAAAATTTTCTGCAGTAACGATGACTTGTTGGACGTGAGACATCTTAGTCCACCCGTGACCATGAACGCTGTAAAGTGTTCGAAACGTCGGGTAATCAAAAATCACATACAAACGCGATAAAATCCGTAAAGTAGTTTTATTTAAAATGTATAATACTCGCGTAAACATCAGAAATCATTAACATATTTAATACAAAATAATTATTATCGATAATCATTTTAAGGAGCCAAAGTACCTACATAGTTTTAGTTTATTCTCATGTAACCTCCATCGAACTGTAAAGTACCCACTATTTCTCTATTCTCTAATTAAAAAGTTGCAGATGCCTATTTGACGCTGTCAATTGTAATTTTTAGTATATAGTAAAATTGAAATTTATACAATTTTTAGGGATTATATTATGTGACGTGACTAAAAATGTGAAAATTTTGTAAAATGTGAAATATTGTATCTCGACACTGGCATAATTGTTGCTGATTGTCATTACACAAGAAGAAGAAGAATAGAAAATTTGGCGTAGTATAAATTTTGTGAGCTGGTGTAGAAATTATAGAGATTAAGACTCAATTTATTGCCCAACGACGGCCTAAAAAGTATTAAAGAAGCTGTATAACATGTCAAAAAATGTTCATTTGATTGTCCCTATGACTCCTGTAAGTACCTACTTTATATATTTATTCAACAGAATATATTTTCTTAATTCTAAGTAGATTGTATTTACATTACAAAAATTATGAAATTATTACGTTCCGTGTAGTGTGTCCGTGTCGTGGGCGTGTTAAAAGACGTTTAAAAGTTTGTAATATACTTCATTCTTCTTCTATTAAAACGTCCATACAGGTAAGGAAAAACTTAATATAAAATATTATTCCATCCTGTTTGACCAGCATGGTACAATAGGTTAATTTCCCCGCAATTGTGGAGGATTCTGGATTCTAGCAGTGAGACTGAGATGATGATGATGATGAATCCCTACAAAAAGAAGTGGCATTAACATACTTAAGAACTCTGGCAGTGGCATGACTCGCTCAGAGTACATAACCTACCGTTGAGCATTAAAGGTTTCCGAGTAAGAACCAAGAATCTACCGATTCCTTGTAAATCAAAAGGTTGACCTAGAGTACTAATGATTAATTAATAGTAGAATTAATGAAAGTCTTGAGTGGCGACCACGAATCGGACGACGCAGCGTAGGACGACTTCCCACTAGGTGAACTGACATCTCAAAAGTCGCAGGGAATCGTTGGATGCAAGTGGTGCAGGACTGTTCCAAGTGGCATTCTCGTGGGGAAGGTTATGTCCAGCAGTGGACGTCTATAGGCTGATGGATGAATAATGAAAGTCATAGGAAACTGTCAGATGCAAACCACTAAATACCATCTTTCAGTTATTCTGTGGGAAAACCTGTTTATAGCAGTAGACCCTTTACCCGAAAATTATCTGTGTTTCCATATTCATTTATTATAATTATTATATGTACTCATATTTAAAGCCTTTTTTTTTAAAGATCAGGCAAGATCTTTAGGCAAAAAATGTAACATATTATCATATTACATACTGAAATGGTTTTTGTTTATTTTTTTCAGTTTGGCCTACCATTTGCCGAATCCTGAAAAATATCCAGAACGGTTCCAAGAATGGGTACAAAGAGTCCAGGGCAAACTGGAGAGGGATGCGGATTTGGAACTTCTTAAGAAGAAAATGGTGTGCGATATTCATTTATCAGACAATTTCAGAAATCGAAATCGTCGATTGAATGTTTTGACACTGCCTACAGGTTGTCTGGTTAGTATGTATTCCAACGTAATAATGTAGCAATAGATTGTTTTTAGGTGATTGACTGACATGTTAGTCCAAGAGCTTAAGTTTCTGCCATCCTGGTACCTGCGTTGAACTTCTATGGCCTTACCGTGACCGCCGAGACAGCCACTAATGTCAAGGAATCGACACCCGTGGTCGACCCAGTGATATTGGGGAGGAAACATGGTAGATGGCCACACGCCATGCATCTGTCGCCCTGGACATACTGGGCGAGATGTATCCAGACCATAGTCTAACATAAAACAAAAATAAAGGCTTTATCGTATTACGGACATCTTTAGAAACAACAAAATTGTGGGTGTATTTAACAGTTTAAAGACGTAATTATATATATTTATATTTTATATATTATTATTTATATTATATATATATTATTATATATATTATATTATATTATTATATATATTATTTTATATTATTATATTATTTCAGGCACTAAAACCGCTGCAAAACAGAACTCTTGTAGATATAGCGCAAGAGTCAATCTTAAAAACTGGAATTGATATTCTATCCGAATTAAATGTAACTAAGGCAGGTATTTATTTATTTCAATATATAAGATTGTTAACATTTTTTTTTTCAAATAAGCATAAAATTAACGTAATTGTTAAATAATTTCACATAACATGTATATGGGTCTATTTTCAAAACGACTGAAGATTGAGCATTGAAATAATAATGACTAGATAATATTATTATTTTTAGTAACATTTTTGGTGATAGGTTAAGATTATAAAGTTTCCCCGCTTTCTACTTTCATATAGGAGTCACAAAAAATTGCCGAGGGATCCCCAGAACAATGAGCAGCAAACTGCTGGCAAACTTATAAATAACAACTACTTCTGACAAACGGCCAGCCAAGTGTAACAATTATATTATTCTGCCTCTTCAAAAGGCTTATGACTCACGTGCTAAGATCATTAAAAGAGAACACAGCTATAGTATGAGCAAAGTAACCAAACAAATAAAAGGTATTTTAAAATTAGCCCTCGAAAGTTATTTAATTTTAACTTGCGGTGGAGTCAGAATACAATTCATCTCTTAACTGTGGATATTCTAAAAGACCACTAAAGCATATGGCATGTAGTCTATCTAGATAACTAGACTGTAAGAGAAGGTAAATCCAACATGAAATTCTATATTAAATATTCCTTTTGGGCGCATGTTCGTAAGTGAGACAAAAGAATTAATAAGTGGACTGATCGAGTAGTTATAGTTAGGTTTAGTTGTAGGTATAGTTGATTTCGACATCAAGAAGGCTATAATTGCCAATGCCAACAATGAAGATCAATTGATTTATATTAGTGAGAATAAGTTAATTGACATAAAATGTTATTATTGCAGGAATAGAATAGCGATAAAGAAAATACCCTTTAACAACAACGAAAAAAGTAAAGAGAGATTCTTTATGATAATCGCAAGCGAACAACGCAATGGCCGACCCCAGATCAAACGCTACATCAATGCCCTTAAGCAAATCTTACGCATAGAAATGTGACGGTAACGGTTTGGTGATCACTTCATGGTGTTATTCGCTACAGCTTCCTCAGATCTGGTCAAATAATAAACATAGGTGTCTACTGCTGCAGAATTCCGAACAATGATGATGAAACTCAGAGTAAAACAGCCCCAATTTGTCAATCGATCTGCACTATTATTGCTCCATGATAACGCAAGACCTCATACGGCTCGAGAAACTGCTTTAACACAACAAGACCCGCAGTTAGAAACCATACGTCATCCTTCGTACTCGCCAGACCTCGCCCCAACAGACTACCATTTTTACCGCGATTTGGACAGTTTTCTGCACGGAAAAAAAATTCTTTCGAGGAAGCAGTACAAAATACCTTCACAGTTTGTGGAGTCCAGGACCCCAGAATACTATCGCAAAGGTTTAAATGATCTTCAAATTAGATAGCAGAAATGTGTAGGTAACGAGGGTAGATACTTTGATTAAAGAAATCTGTTTTATGGACAAGAAAATGGTTTTAATTTATCAGTACGAAACGGCAATTTCATACTTTATTAATAAGCTGTCATAATTTTCCAAAATCATTTTATTATATTTACCACACTATATCTGAAATTCTGTCTTACATTTTAGATTTATTTTTAAATATTTCTGTTACTAGTACTACTACTACCTAAAAATATTATTATCGTGTATATTTCGTATTACGTCTGTGATGTTATTTTTCTTTTATTTTACTATATTGCTAATTGATTGTTAGTATTTCAACCAAAGAAATTAATTTGAACAACAATCTTGGTTTTACCATGTAATCTTTAAGATTCAAATAATGTTTACATATATCGATGTACATATTATATTATTTAAATTACGTTCTGTAGCCTAACTCATTCAATGTATAAAAATAAATTGAATGTTTCATATATGTAAATTGTCTTTAGATTTCAATGTTTAATGAAATGGCCCATAATATAAAATTGCGTCCTGTGATTTCAGAAATGTTCTAATTGTTGTACTATCTGACACTATTATTTTCACTACATACTGGCATTTTAAGAAAATTTACCAACTATCGCAATTCGTGTTAAATTCTAGCTACGATAACAAATAATCTAGAATAAAGAAACACTAGTATGTTTAAATCTTCATAAAGTCATCCTCGTACTCCTTCATCATCATCATCATCATCGCAGCCCACCTACGTCCCACTGTTGGGCTCGGGCCTCCTCCACAATGGGAGGGAATTTGACTTACTATACCATGCTGGTCAGACATGTTGGTATAGGGTTTCATTTCGAGTTTGCCTTCTCTTGCGCAGGTCTTATGTGCATATTATATCCCATAGTCGTCTTTTACGACATCCACAGGCAAGATAGGGAGTGGTGAATTGTATTCTTACTCCGTCACCACACGGAAAGTACGTACTCGTACTCCTTATCGTTGTCTAAATTCTTGTCGTCCACTTTGTAATTTAACAGTTTCGGCAGAATATCACTTTCTATGGACCAACGTTGTTGATAGTTGATTATGTGCTATGTATTACATAGACAGATTTGCCTGCGATGCTTTGCTTTAAGTAGTAAAGCAAGCGGTAATTTCAATGTACGATTTAATGAATATTGTAACTGCTAAAAGTCACGGGCACTTTGAATTCGCGCTCGAGACTATTTCTTTATAGTTATTGATTTGCTAAGTATTAGCAATTCAATACTTAGGACATAGAGCGTGCTTAAAATTCTACGAATAGGATAATAGAATGCACACACTTAAAGACGCATGTGTGTGCGTGTGTGAGAAGTATGTGTGTGTGTAAGGAGTGTCTTTGTGTGAGTACGAAATAATTATTGATTAAGATAATAGATGTCGCTTTCTTTTGGTATTATAGTCCGTAAAATATAGCTTGATCTCTGTGACAGTTGTCCCTAGTGCTCTCACGCTTACGATAAAGTCTGTAGTTTTTTATCGATAAAACTCTTTATTTTTATAATTGTGATTTTCTATTATAATTAAAATACAATCAATGAAAATCTTATTGAATTTATTTCAAACAAAAAGTGTTTTTTGACTGTTTTAATTTTTCAAAAGGAGTACAATCAAAGTCTAAGTCACTATTATCGTCATCACTGGAGCGTTCCTGCTAGAATATTTATCATTTTTTGCCAAATGGGGACAGTCGTTAGATCAATCAATCAATTAAGACTGTTTTATAAATAAATATGTCTAGTTTATTGATAATAATGCGCACATAATATTATCATCTACTCTGAGACGAAAAGTAGTTTTTTAAATAATTTAATTTATGTATTTTATAATGTAACTGTCTGTTTTAATTGTAAAAAATATGTTGAAAGTTTTATATAGGTACTGTATTGGGTTTATTTCTTTTACGAATAATTTAATACAGATCGGTTATCGATTTACGTATATCGACTGTCCCATCTCTATTTTATTCTCAGTCCAGCACGACCTTGTACGTGTGTAAGCGTCATTTATGTATAAAATGATTACTAGGTATTTCAGTACTTATGAGGTACATTTTAGGCATGAATATTAATATTTTTATATTTATAATATATTGCAATTTAGTTGCAATAAAACTGGCACGAGAAGAATAAAAATATATTTGAGACAAAATGAAATTGTAAACATGTCGCTCGTTCAAACTTACTTCGTTGATTTCGTTGACATCTGTCACAGAGATCAAACTATATTTTTTTTTTTTTTTTTTTTAATATTATGGCGTTTACAGAATTCGCCAAATCAAACTATATTTTATGGACTTTAGTGATGTCAAAAAAACGCAAATGGGCTCTCTATTTCCAATATATAGTATTACTCTATGGGCATTGCATATAAATTTTTTTATTAAAATAATTTTGCCAACAAATAAAACCAATAAATAATTGCTATAAGTACGCGCAGATTCATTGAATAATAATTTTCTCGTCGCCAGTGTAATAAATGAAACTGCGGTTGCAGTAGTACTACTTAGTTTGTGGGTTGGAGTCTAACTGATGTATATTTCTCGTGGTTAACATTTATTCATTTTAATGTCATAGACAAACCTATCAATAGGGTTAAATACACTGCAGTATATTAGATCAATTTACCTCCCAATGTGAAGGAGGTTCGAGCCCAGTAGTGAAACGTATATGAGCTGTAATGATGATACAAATAATTATCAATTCTAGTCACCTGACTGCCGTGAAAGACGTCTTAAGGACACATCTATTCATTAGCAGATAATATCACAAAAGAGAAATTCTCCTCATAAAATCTTATGCCAAGTTTAAACAGCATGTCAAAATAGATAAATAACACTCCTATATGCCTATGACTTCTAGTAGAATCTAATTTACAGAAGAATCCATTCATTCATCAGCCCGTAAACGGCCACTGTTGGATATAGGCCTCCCCACAAGAATACCACTCAGAAAGGTCCTGTGTCACTTGCATCCAACGGTTCCTATCGGCTTTTGCGATGTCATCTGTCCTTTCTTCCTCAATAATTGTCGATATGATTAGCGATGTGCCCTAGATACTGTCTTTTCAACGAGCTAATTATTCGAACTATGTCGGTTACTTACGGTCTTACGTCGGTTACAGCGGGAGTAACCGACGAACACAAATTTGTGATTCAATCCAATCAATCCGAATCACAAATTTTATCACGTAGAGTCAGAGTAGAATACAATTTTTTTTTGTTGTAATATGAAAATTTTCCATATGTTGACTTATATGACTTGAAGTGAGGTTACCCGATCATTATCATTTTCATGATCTTATCATTTTAAATATGTTAGTTGTTTTGAGCATTTAATTTTTTGCATTGTTTTGAGCATTATGTATACATGTGCGGCAAGCAAAATTGAACTGTAAAATTACAGCATCAATGATTATTATTTCATTTATACAAATCACGCGATACACGAAGCAATTCCCGTTTGGTAGGTAAGATTTTACGTGTAGTCGCGGTTATGCGATTTTCAAACTAATTACGATTGAAAAAAAAAGGGTGCATATTCAATGTCTTTGGCTCGAATGGCTTACCCTGTTACAGTGTTATAGAATGAAAGGGTATCTTACCTATTCGGAAGAGGTTATACTGCACCCAGTAGCGTAGCGTGGCTTTTCGCCGCCCGGGGCCCACCAAAACTTCGCCGCCCCCTATTTTAATTATAAGTCATTTAAAGTATAAGGATTATATTCAATGGACCTAATGGAATAGATACCGTAAATTATGACAACATTACCATATTTTTCTACTTTTATGCGATTAACTTCCTTATGAAGCCATTTTTCTGAGTGTTTGTTGATTTATTTTATAAAAACGATGTTGCTTATTGGTTTAAATCATTAAATTGTGCTAAATCTAATATAGTACCGCTGTAATAACCAAAAGTATGGGCTGGGTAAAATTGACACATTTTTGGCAACTTTACCTAGCCTATAGTTTGCATGGAAGGAGTCTCCCAGAGTGTGTACAACCTAAAGATTTCAATGCTCCTGGAGATAAAAAATCGTTATTTATTTCTGCAGCTACAATCTCCTTTTCAATCAGCTTTACCAACACATCGGTAAAGTTGACACAAGAATTTCTACATTATTACAAAAATTGAGGAATTTCATAAGGGTTGTCAAAAAATAAACAACACAATGACATACTTAGTGTACCTAGGGTATAATAAAAAGTATTTGTTAAAAATCTTTTAAATACTAAAACAACAAAATAAGTATCCTCTATAATAATATTTAGTCTCTTGTTATCTTAATGACACCTATTAGTTACAACTTCATTTACAATCTAATTCCTTTAAGAACTGAATCTATACTCTATATAATATTCAACATAATTAATCATAAAAATACATTAAATCATCATCCTCTAACTAATAAAATAAATTCAGCCTCTTCATAACTTATCAGCAGAACCTCTTTTATAACCACTCCCTCATCAATAGTATTCGTATCTTTTATGTTCTGGATTTTTCTATTTTTGTCTTGTTCTATGTTATCCATGATTTCTTCACCGCCTCTATTTACATTCTGATCTTTAAGAGTTTTTTTACAATCTGTAAAATGGTATACCAAGTACTATTCTTTCCATATTGTCATTTCCTATGCCTGTGTTCTTCTAGGTGTGTGTGCATTGATCTTGGTGCCGTTCTAAGAACTTCTCACTCACCAATCACCAGGAACTTTGTTATTGAATATGTAAGCCTTGTTATTTTTAGATAAGATAGTCAAAATCTGCTAGTTTCAAGTCTAACTGTGATAATGGTCACCCGCTGCTATAAGTAAATTGTCAATTTTTCTTCTTAATAATTAATTGAAGTATATTTTTATAACTAGGTACACGCCCCCAAATGTCTTGTATTACGTTGTTTAATAAGACTCTTGGAAGATATCTAGAATAAATCTGAAATAGGCGATGAAGCAAATTTGTTACTTCTGTACTTGTCTCATACTAAAATATTTCATAAAGATTATAAAAAAATGTTTAGATGTAGGTACGTGTGCTATTTGACAACCCTAGTAAAATTAAAATTAAGGTAAAATTGCCCCAGTGCTAAGTGAGGTAACTTTACCAAACCTGAAACAACATTACCTTTGCCAAATACTCAAAATATAGAACATTTATAGCACTGCATCATTACGATGCATCTTAGTAACAATATATTGCATAATATTTTATATAAAACATTTACCTGCATTTAATTTTCTGTGAGAAAAACCAATCTCTATGTGGCGATGCTGAGAATATAATTGACCATATGGAATGGAAAAGGCTGCTATTTTGGCAACTAATAGAGTTATTAGCCTGAAACACTTTTTGCCGTTCCACAATTTATTACAAAATCTATCAAAATTTCTAAAATTACTCTAACTGCCATAGCCAAAAAAATATTGAATAAAAGCTAGTAGAGGGTATGCTTAGGTAAAGATGCTCACGAAAAGTAAAGATGCCACAATTGACGGTATAGATAAGTTTTAAGAGATAAGAAAATATATATATTTTTTTAATTATTATTTTTATTTCATCATTATTTCGGTTCATATACATTCCCACTCTCACTGCTGGGCTCGAGCCTCCTCCATAATAGGAGGGCAATTGATCTTACTATACCATGCTGGTCAGACAGGTTCCTATATGGTTTTGTATCGAGCTTTTATCTGGCATAGATGTTATATGCGTAATATATCCCTTAGTGGACTTATACGACATTCACGGGTAAGAGAGAGTTCTGGTTGTGAATTCTTACTTCATCTCCACGCGGCAAATTATTATTTACTGGTCCTATAATAATGACTTAGTTTTTAATTACTCCTTTTTATTCAAATTCTATAGTAATTTAATGAAGATTATGAAGGAAAGAAATTTTAGGGCGCCCTGCCAAACATTCTCTTCCTTCGTGATGAAAATGCTCTAAAACACGAAACTTTTATTGTCAATTTTCAAAAAGTTTCCACACCGACATATTAGGTACCTATTTACATACCTTTTTTATTAAAAATACACAAGTAGAGATACTCGTACCATGGTAACCTAGGCTCTCTTGTGGCGTTCACAGAAGGCCATGGCGGTTAGGGCCATACGCGGTTACTGCACGATGGCGACGGAGGCAGCATAGCTATTTGACGGGACTCCCCGTGGGACCTGGAGGCGTAAAAGCTCACCGGACTCTACCGGCGGGTGTTGTAAATACGATAGGGAGACGGCATAGTCTCGATGAAAGAGCTGGCCGCCTGGCGGGCCGACGCCCACCGCGATATCATTGCCTGTTGGGTAGTCCGACTGGAGAGGCCTCGGTACGGACTACGGTGTTCGGACCGTCGAAACCTTCCAGCCGGTGCTGATGGAGTGATTGGGTCGGCGACACGGGGTGTTTTACTTCCGACTGGTGCAAGTGTTGACGGGGCACGATTGCTTCGCCAAGTCTGTACACGGTCGTGAGGAGAGAGAGCATACCGTCCTGCCACCACTGCGATTGCGATGAGGTTACGGTGCAGCACACGCTCGAGATGTGTGCCGTGGACAGAGCAGCGCCGTGAACACGTTGCAGTCATGATGATAGAGATGCTCGACAGCGTCACAAACTGGGACGCGGTCGTCGTTTTCTGTGGGGTGGTAGGAGCAGTAAGACTAAGACCTCATCAGGCACAACTACTCGCGCCTGCGCCGCCTAAGTTACCGGCGGTGGATCGTATCACCGTAGAGGATTTCCTAACGCGCACGCTCCGGCGCCTCCTTCCGTTTTTATTTTTTTCAAACAAAACACAGAAAGTAAATAAATACTTTGTAAGTATTTACAGTAACAAAATTATTTACTTTTAGTTCTTTACAGAGCATTTGCTGCCCATCATCCAAAGTCTTAGCGTAATGAATTATAGCGTAATTGTTTTGCTTGATTGAACCGTGTGAGTACCTACTCGCAGTTACTTATTGGTTCGTTCGCGTTTGGGAAGACGTTTCTTTGCGTAACATTGCGGACTTGATTTGGAATAAGTATTTTTTTCTCAATCATTTAATGTAATATTTTCGTTCTATTCCCTATCCGCCGCGCCCTTTCCTATGGCGCCCGGGGCCATAGCCCCCCCGGCACTAGGGTTGCCACCCGTACTTTATTATAAAGTATTGTATGTTATTTCGGGTAAAATAATAAAGTACGCTAAAATACTTTATTTCCCGCCGAGTTAATTTGCCTAGGGTTAATTTTCAAATTAAACATAGTGTCTTTGAATCTAATAAATAATATATTTATTTACTTTAAAATATTTATAACGTACAACGATTTTGTTTAGCAGTGATAAGTATTTATTAAAATTCTCTAAATATAATCAACAATATCTTTAAAAGTAAAACATATAGCAAACCGTACGCTATTTGGACACAAAGTACTTTTTTTTTCATTCATTAAGCAATGTACTTTATTTACGCAAATAAAAGGTGGCAACCCTACCCGGCACCCACCACGCTACGCCAGTGACTGCACCCGTTCGGCGGTGTAACCCGTGTCAATGGGTTTATTTTTAAAGCGCTTAAAAAAACCCTTTCAACGAGTATCCGAATGGTCCCTGCATATAACATCTATGCAAGATAAAGAAATCTCAAAATAAAACTCTGTGCCAACCAGTCGGACCAGCATTTAGTAGGTCAATTTCCCTCCTAATAGGGAGGAAATTCAAGCCCAGCATTGGGACGTAGGTATATTAATGATAATGATAATGATGATTATGTAAGATTAAAGTTATTTAATGAAAGAAGAAGAAAGACCACCATGTTCATAATTAATTTCTCGATATCAGATCTACGTAATAGAAATAAGGATATCATTATAAAATTAATTATTATTAATTATATATTAATTAAATTGAATTGGTTAAATAAAATTGATGATTTAAATCATTTCTAGATAATAACTTATCAAATATCTTGTTTTTATAATCAATTACATTGTTCTGTTCATTACATAAAACTTATTATTGCAGAATTTAAATGATTATTGCAGTCAACTTATTATTTAAATGATGTGAGGAATATCATAACATAATTATAATAGTTTCTGTTACGTTAATAATTGCTGATATTATGGCTATTATCTTTATAGGTATATATAAATTTTTTGTTCGTGTCTTTGTAATTGAATTCACAAAATCGCTCCTTGGGGTCGGTCCTCGGACCCACCCTGTGGAACATCGGCTACGACTGGGCGTTGAGGGGGAGCCTCCCGCCCGGGCTGGGCGTGATTTGTTACGCCGACGACACGCTCGTCACAGCCTGGGGTGGGACGCTAGAAGAGGCGGTAAGCCTGGCGACCTCTGGTACCGAGGAGGTCGTCAGGCGGATCGAGGCGCTGGGGTTGAGGGTCGCCCTGGACAAGACGGAGGCCCTCTTGTTCCATGGGCGCACTATGAGCCCTCCCATCGGCGTCTCGATCACCGTCCACTCGGTCGACATCAGCATCCGGGCCCATATGAGGTACTTGGGCCTGGTGCTCGACGGACGATGGTGGTTCCGGGAGCATTTCCGCAGGCTC
Source organism: Lymantria dispar (assembly GCA_032191425.1). Taxonomy (NCBI): domain Eukaryota; kingdom Metazoa; phylum Arthropoda; class Insecta; order Lepidoptera; family Erebidae; genus Lymantria; species Lymantria dispar. The sequence continues at coordinate 28,526,426 of CM063442.1, forward strand.
GCTCCACGGCTCGTCGGCGCGGCGTCCGCCCTATCGTGGCTTATGCCGAACGTGGGCGGACCGAGCGCTGCGTGACGACGGCTGTACGCGGGGGTCATCCGGTCGATGGCCCTCTACGGCGCACCGGTGTGGGCGGGGTCCATGACCGCCCGAATTAGGGCCCTTCTGTGGCGACCACAGAGGTTCACGGTGGTCAGGGCAATCCGCGGATACCACACGGTGGCGACGGAGGCAGCATGCCTATTGGCCGGGACTCCCCCGTGGGACCTGGAGGCGGAGATGCTCGCCGGACTATATCGGCGGGTGACGGGGGTGCGAGCGGAGGGCGGTGTGGTCTCATCGAGACGTCATCGCCCGTTGGACAGTCCGGCTGGAGAGGCCTCGGTTCGGGGTGCGAACCGTGGAGGCCTTCCGGCCGGTGCTGATGCAGTGGTTGGAGAGGCGGCACGGAGTGCTCTCCTTCCGACTGTTGCAGGTTTTGACGGGGCATGGGTGCTTCGCCAAATACCTGCACAAGGTCGTTAGGAGGGAGAGTACACCGTCCTGCCACCACTGCGATTGCGACGAGGACACGGCGCGCCATACGCTCGAGGCCTGCGGGGCTTGGGCAGTGCAGCGCTGGGAACTCGTCGCAATCATCGGTATGGACTTGACGCTGCCGGCTATCGCTAGGGCGATGGTCGACAGCGTCGGGAATTGGGACGAGGAGATCCGCCGCCAGCGACTGGGGCGGCGCAGGCGCAACTATCTGCGCCTCATGCCGCCCTTTTTTTTTTTTTTTTTTTTTGTTCACGCTGTGGAAATGCATTTACGCACAGTCCCCCGCCAGTGGGCGGGGGTTGTGTGGGGCTCACCGGCCACGTCCGCAGCCTGAATACCCACTAAAACCACAGCGGCCCCTTCCGCGCTTTTACGGGGTGCCGGAGAGATCGTCTGATGACATTCAATCCCCGGCACCCCAACGCATGGCCGTCTCGCCACGTCCTGTCGTCATTATTTAGGGCGGTGGGAGTAGGTGCGCATATTGTCGCCTCCTCCTCTCGGGTCGCCGGCGACGGAGCGAGTCAGCAGAGGCGCTTGCCTCGCGTTCTCGCTTCGCCGCTTCCTTCCTGGATATGACGGCCTCGCAAAATGAGGCCATCGACGACCAGCACCTGTCGCTGCCGAGCATCTTTGTGATAACGGTCGGCAGCGACAGGTCCGCTCCGAGAACCGCCGACAGGTCGTGGCGCTGAGGCCCCCAGGCGGGGCATACTTCCAATGTGTGACGCGCATCATCAGTTGGCGCGCCACACTCATGACATCCGGGGGCCTCTTCTCTTCTAATCATATGCAGGTACTTACCGAAGACCCCGTGTCCGGTAAGCACCTGCGCCATCCTAAATGTTAGGTTGCCGTGCTTCCTTGTGAGCCAGCGGTGGAGATGCGGCGCAACCGCCTCCACAGTCCCCCGCCCTGGCCTCATGCCGCCCTAGCCGAGGCCGCGGGTGACGTGACCGAGGATTAGTCCGTCACCCGCCGAGAGGCCGACCGCGTGAGGAAAGACCGACGTCCTCCCCGAGGGGGGGACGTCGGTCGATGGGAGGGTACCCCCATAGGGGGTATTCCATCGGGCCGACCACTGACGACAAGTTAACGCTGCTCCAGTGGTCGGCCCAACGACGAAGGCGACGTGGTTTTTGGGTGGGTCGCGGGAGTTGCGTGCTTAAGCCCCTCTGTCGCCCCGGACGGAGTGGTGCGGAGGCGCGCCGACCGCGACCCACCTACAAAAAAAAAAAAAGGAGCGATTTTGAAGAAAATGTTTGTGCGTTTTCAAGTGGGTTCCAGAATGGTTTAGATTAATATTTGAACACGATAGGTAGCGCTGTGATCGATTTCAAAGATTTTTTTGATGTGAATCATCTATAGGCGAGGGTAGACCATTCGTTGGCGTGGTGTACAGCTAAGCGTGGCGCAATGCTATGCGTGGCTGTCACAATTTGAAATATGTTCGAATTTTTATTTTTTTATTTAATGAATATAAATTTTTATTGAATAAAAAAATCGTAATATTTTTATATATATATATTATGCCATTTTAGTTCCTGTCGTAATCTGTACTTCTATGTATGTATTGTATTGTACAAAATAATTTCGATGTTTCACATCTGCCAAGCGTATTGAGCGACGGCTCACTTTTTTTAAATTTTAACAGAACAGCGTCTATTGTGTCAGTTAATTATATGTAATTATTATGATATACTTATTACGATTATATTTATAACTAGCAATCCGCCCTCGCTTCGCTTCGGCTATAGGTTATAGTCGTTTTACCCGCGTAGTTCCCGTTCCCGTGGCAATACCGGTATAAAATATAGCCTAGTTTACGCCCTGATATTATAGCTTTCCATTGGTGAAAGAATTTTTGAAATCAGTCCAGCCGTTTTGAAGATTATCCGAAACAAACAGACAGACAGACAGACAAAAAATTTTTAATTGCTATTTTAGGCATAGGTGTCGTGCAAATAATCGTGTGAGCATGAAAAAGCCTATTATTTTGACATTACAAACAGACACTCCAATTTTATTTATTGGTATAGATGAGGTTATTGCGAGTTGAACACATACTAATACAAGATTATTTTTTGTGAATTAAATTTTATTTTATTTCTATTATCGGTGAAATTTTTGTGATCATGTTAGGTTTAAATTAATAAATTGTCATAATAATTAGTACAAATTTAATGTTTAATAATTACTAACCATAAACAAGATAATTTTTTCATATGGAATCATTTTTTTCTTATACTGACAATACTACTGGGAATACTTCCCATATGGCGACGGGATAGTATACAATTGTCGTCACCCCTTATTTGCCCGTGGGAGTCGAAAAACCGGCTAACGACCTCACCAGTAGAATGGGCAGCAGCTATCTCCCGAGAAAAACTTATGACACTCACTGCGATCGCCAATCCGTCTGCCAAGCGTAGCGATTATGGCATTATACCCTCCCCAAAAATTAAAAAATTATTATATCCCTAAATTTGTACCAAAATGTGGATCAAAATTTATTTACTAACTAGCAACCTGCCCTCACTTCTCTTCGGTTTCAGTCGTCTTACCCGCGTAGTGCCCGTTGCCGTGGGAATATCGGGATAAAATATAGCATATGCTATATTTTATCCCGATATTGTAGCTTTCCATTGGTTTTTGAAATCGTTCCAGTTGTTTCGGAGCCTATTCAATACAAACAAACAAATATTTTCTCTTTATAATATTAGTATATATATAGATTATTAGTGGTCGCCGAATAGTCAAAATTTTACCATCATCATATCAACCCATAAAGTGTCCCACTGCTGGGCACAGGTCTATCGAAGATAACCTATCTAATAGGTCTTGGGGGAATTGGCATAATCACCACGCTTGCCAGGCGGAATGGCAGTAAGTTGGAGTACCTACACAGAATAACGCTGCTGCCCGTTCTCTGGTATAAGGATCCCTTAGAGGCTTTGACGACACTCACAGGAAGAGATGGGGTGGTACTATTCTCAAGACCTGGCACCACACAGCAAATTTGAGCATAATTAATTTTATTTTATTTTTCTGCTACACAATTTTCTATTTCATTATATCTATATATAAATACGTGAAGCAAAAACTTTGTACCCCTTTTTACGAAAATTGTGTGGATGGACAAGTATGAAATTTGGCACAGTTGAAGTATATAATGAGAAGAAGTGCATAAAACTGAAATTTTATATAATAAGGGATTATAAATGCATTAAATTCATTAAAAGAGGCGTTACGCATACTACAACGCAATCGCTACATACACACACAAACACATACACACGTCTGTGTGAGTGTGTTGCGTAGCAACGCCTATAGACTTTTGTTTACTGTTAAAATCTCTGGTCGAACTGAATGTCAAACAATCATAATTATGATGACAATGTCTACTAAAGATTTGTGCTTATATATTAGTTATTGGGGGGCGCGGCCGGAGCACCTCCTCGTGGTGCTCCCTGGTAACGTCCATTTGGACGTCATGCGTCCATTTGGACTGCCAAGATTCCGGCAGGGGGGGGGGTCTCCGCGTGCGGCTCTGGTGGCAGAGCGCACGGCGGATCTGACCCGGGGCCAATGGGGCGGATGTGCCTCATGGCACTCCGTCGCCAGGGACGGTTGCGTCACGGCCCGGGGGCGTGACGGGTCGGTCGCTCGCGAGCGGCCAGACCCGGAAGGCCCAAACCGTAATCCTGAGTAGGGGGGTCAGGACCGGGAGTCTTTGGACCACGGGGAAGAAAACCCCTATAAAAAATTACCCCAAATCTTAAGTTTGGCCACTCGGCGAGGAGATGTATGGCTGGTGGGTTAAGAAGCGCGCGCTAAAAAAAAAAGCGTCCAGCCGCTAGAGTGGTAGTCAAGGCAAGACTTAAAAATGATCCAAATATGACAGAGGTTCAAAACGACGTACCTACTCCAGAGGGTCCCGGCCATGCCGGGGAATCCCTCACTGTACTGGTTTCTGAGCGCGAGAGGCGCACAGTCACCAGCACAGTCAGTCTCCAGTCGTATGGGAGGGGGACAACAGCTGCTATGTCTGCCGAGAGCCCGGCACAAGATCAGGAGGCTCACCGGGGGGAGGGGATTGAAGTTGAAGTGAAGGAGAAGAAAGAGGTGGAGAAGAAGAAGAAGGGGAAGAGGAAGCAGAAGCGTACCGCCCAGGCGCGAGCCCGCATCGAGACCGCAAGGTGAAAGGCGTGGCGGGAGCAGCAGAAGGCGGCCGGTATGGCTACGTGCGACGAGGGTGGCAGCACTGCTGCTGCAGGGCCGTCGCGGAGCGGGGGTGGCGTTGCTGCCCAGCTATCGGAGGAGGAGACTGGGTCGACCACAGAGCTGTCGCTAGACGAGGGCGAGGGATGAGGGCGGCAATGCCGCAGGGCCATCCGAAGGTCTGGAGTCGGACACAGCCTCAGAGATGGTCCTAACGGACGTGGGCGGAAGTGCCACAGAGCCGTCCGCCGATGAAGACGGCGCTGAATGGACGCAGGTCAGCCGGAGTAGGGACGAGGGCGGTGGATGCACCGCAGGTCCGTCCAGTAGGAGTAGGGGGACGATAGGCAGGCCGTCACTTGAGGGTGTAGGTAGGCCGTCGTCGAGTAGGAAGAAGAGGAAGGCTGCCGAGGAGGAGACCATCGCCACCACGGTAGGTACGAAGGAGAGGGAGGAGGCCCTCCCCCCGAGCGTCCGGAAGCGCCCCCTCAAGGGGTGCAGCTCGAACACCGACTCGGAGGGGAGCACCATCATGCCTCCTCCCAAAGTCCCGACCATGCCCCGTGGGCGCAGAGGTCGTGGATCGGCGAGGCCGGGGACTCCGGTTCTGGCAGGCCACAGTGGCGAGGTGGCGGCCCTACAGGCCGCGAACGCCCGCCTTAATAAGGAGGTCTCCGGCTTGCGGGAACGCAACCGCAAGCTGGAGACGGAGTTGATAGCGGTGCGACGGGAGAACCGCGGGTTGGCCAAGGAGATGGCCGACCTGCGGGCCCAGTTCGCGCGCCTGGCGTCGGCCGCGCCGCCGGTGCCGGCCTCGCCACCGAAACGGGCTGCGCCGGGGAGGGCGGGCCCGCCGTCTACGTCCGTGGCGCCGGCTGTGCCCGTCGCGGCCTCGGCGCTTCCTCCCCTCGTCGTGGTCCCTCCGCCGCCTCGTGGCCGCGGGAGACCGCGGAAGGGGGAGGAGCCGCCGCCCGACGAGGTGCACGGCGTGTCGGAGTCGGCGGTACGCGTCATCCTAGCCCGAGTAGGGGTGATGGTGGATGCGCGTATCGCTGCCGTAGCGGCCAGGCTCCCGCCTGAGCCGCCCCTCCGACCGCCGCTCGCCGCGGACGGGGCGAGGCGGCCGCAAGCGTCAGCTCCCACCCCGCTACCTTGTTAGGGTGGCCGTGTGGTGAGCTACGCTGCGGCCGCGGTTGGGCCCAAGGGGGCCAAGAAGGCCGGCAAGGTGCCGGCTCCCGCCAAAGCCGGGCCGCGGCCGGCGCCAGCGGCTGCATCGCAGGCGCCGGCCAGCGCACCCGCGACCTGCACCTGCTGTGCTCAGCGCTGCTGCCAGGCTCGAACAGGGCTGGCAGGTGGCTGAGCGGAGCAGGAAGGCACGCGGCCAGAAGTGGAGAGCGGCGGCCAAGAGTGGCCCCAGGCGGGAGCCGGCAGAAAGGGGAAAAGGTCGCACAGGGGCCTCAAGTCGCCGAAGACGGCCGCGGTGGTCATCACCGTGCTGCCTGAGGCGGCTGAGAGGGGCCTCAACTATGAGGCCGTCCTAAGATGCGCCCGGCGGGAGCTGGACGTCTCCGACATGGGGGGCGTCGAGGCGAGGACCCGCAAGGCCCGGACAGGGGCTCGAATACTCGAGTTCCCTGGGGCCGAGGGCGCGAAGACGGCCGATAGTTTGGCCACGATGTTGAGGGGGCTGTTCGGGCCGGAGGATGGTGTCCAAATCGCCAGGCCTGTCAAGTGCGCAGAGATGCGCCTGACGGGCTTGGACGATTCCGTGACGGTGGAGGACGTCCGGGAGGCCCTTATGGCGCGTACCGGATGTGCCTCGGACACCGTCCGGATTGGCACCATCCGCACTGGTCCGGGCGGCGTCGGTGCTGCCTGGGTGCAGTGTCCGGTGGAGTCGGTCAAGCAATTGGCCGACTCAGGCAGGCTCCTCGTGGGCTGGAGCTCGGCGCGGGTAACCGTGCTAGAGCCCCGGCCCGCGAGGTGTTACAAATGCATGGCGGTCGGGCATACCCGACCGACATGCAAAAACTGCTTTGACTGCAGAGGGCTATGTTTCCGTTGCGGTCAGACCGGACACCAGGCGGCATCGTGCTCTGCGGTGCCCCACTGCCCCGCGTGTGTGGCAGGCAATAGGCCTGCCAAGCACCGCATGGGCTCTGGGGACTGCAGACCCCCGGCATCGGCCCTGAAGGGGCGGGACGGCCCATCGACCGGGCCAGTCCCCGCTCCGAGCGCGGCCCGATCGCCCGTCAGCGCGGAGGAGGTGACGATGGATACGGACCGTTAATGGACCCCGTATCCATTCGTCTCCTCCAGGCCAACCTCAACCACACCGCCAGTGCGTAGGACGTGTTCCTGCAAGCCATGGCGGAGTGGTTGATAGGAGTAGCCGTAGCCGCGGAGCCGTACATGGTGCCCGACCGGCCTAACTGGTTGGGTAGCACCTATGGCACCGTGGCAATCGTCGCCTCCACGTCGTGGCCTTCGTCGCCTCTGACCCTTAGGGACAGGGGCGTCAGATACGTCGCGGCGGACTGGGGGGAGATTACGCTCCTCGGAGTCTATCTCTCCCCTAACTGGAGTGTGACCGATTTCGAGGCCTCCCTCACCATCATGGAGGCCTCGTTACGGCGAATGGCATCGCGCCAGGTCTTCGTCTTGGGGGACTTCATCGCCAAGTCCGTGGCGTGGGGGTCTCCCCGGACGAACGACCGAGGACGGGCGATCGAGGAGTGGGCGGCGGCACTGGGCCTCTGTTTGCTGAACAGGAGCTTGGTGCATACGTGCGTGCGACAACGGGGCGGGTCGATAGTGGACCTTTCGTTCGCTAGCCCCAAGGTCGCCGCACGCGTGGGGAGCTGGCGCGTCGTGGAGGAGGTGGAGACCTTGTCGGACCACCGGTATATCCGGATGGACGTCTCCCCGGCAATCCCGACGCCCAGCAGGGGTCACGGGGCGGATGGACGTCCTGCGTTCCCGCGATGGGCTGTGGGTCGCTTAGACCGGGACCAGCTGGCGGAGACAGCCATCGTTTACTCGTGGCTGTCCTCTGCCAATCAGTCGGACGGGGTGGACGCCGAGGCTGGCCGCATCCGCAGTGCGTTGACGCAGATCTGCGATGCGGCCATGCCCCGGGTACGGCGTCCGCCCCCGTGGGGGGCGGTCCACTGGTGGTCTCGGGAGCTGGCGGATCTCCGGACCGCGTGCATTCGCGCCCGGAGGGCCTACACCCGCAGCCGGTGGCGTCAACGCGACGCGGAGCGGGAGGCCTTGCTGTATGAGGGCTACCGCAATGCGCGGTCGGCCTTCAGGCTGGCCGTCCGCTCCGCCAAGGACGTCAGTCGGTAGGAGATGCTGGACTGTCTCGACCGTGACCCCTGGGGATGCCCTATCGCGCGGTGCTGAATAAGCTCCGCGCGCGGGGCCTTCCCCTCACCGAGACTCTCCAGCCCAGCCTTCTCACCCGAGTCGTCGAGGACCTGTTCCCGCGGATGGCCCTGTACGGCGCACCTGTGGGCGGGGTCCTTGACCGTCCGACTTAGGGCCCTTCTGTGGCGACCACAGAGGGTCATGGCAGTCAGGGCCATCCGCGGATACCGCACGGTGGCGACGGAGGCAGCGTGCCTATTGGCCGGGACTCCCCCGTGGGACCTGGAGGCGGAGATGCTCGCCGGATTGTATCGGCGGGTGACGGGGGTGCGAGCGGAGGGCGGTGAGATCTCGTTAAGGGAGCTCACCGCCTGGCGCGTCGACGCCCGCCGAGACGTCATTGCCCGTTGGGAAGTCCGGCTGGAGAGGCCTCGGTTCGGGGTGCGAACCGTGGAGGCCTTCCGGCCGGTGCTGATGCAGTGGTTGGAAAGGCGGCACGGGGTGCTCTCCTTCCGACTAGTGCAGGTGTTGACGGGGCACGGGAGCTTCGCCAAATACCTGCACAGGGTCGTAAGGAGGGAGAGTACACCGTCCTGCCACCACTGCAATTGCGACGAGGACACGGCGCGCCACACGCTTGAGGCCTGCGCGGCTTGGGCAGTGCAGCGCCGTGAACTCGTCGCAATCATCGGTGCCGACCTGACGCTGCCGGCCATCGCTAGGGCGAATTGGTACGCGGTCGCAGCCTTCTGCGAGACAGTGATCTCGCAGGAGGAGGCGGCGGATCGTCTGCGCGTGGAGCACAACCTCGATGAGGAGATCCGCCGCCGGCGACTGGGGCGGCGCAAGCGCAACTACCTGCGCCTCATGCCGCCCTAGCCGAGGCCGCGGGATACGTGACCGGGGATTAGTCCGTCACCCGCCAAGAGGCCTACCACGTGAGGAAAGACCGACGTCCTCCCCGAGGGGGGGACGTCGGTCGATGGGAGGGTACCCCCCGTAGGGGGTATTCCGTCGGGCCGACCACTGACGACAAGTAAACCTGCTCCGGTGGTCGGCCCAATGACGAAGGCAAGGTGGTTTTCGGGTGGGTTGCGGGAGTTGCGTGCTTAAGCCCCTCTGTCGCCCCGGACGGAGTGGTGCGGAGGCGCGCCGACCGCAGCCAACCCACACAAAAAAAAAAATGTATTAGTTATTAGTGAAATACAGCTTGCTCAATTTACAATTATACATAAAATAAAATTAAAGAAAATTGTGTAGCAGAAAAATTAATTAAAATGAATTATGGCCGAATTTCCACCACACGCCGACCACTAGTATAAGTAAATATGTATAATTGTATATAGCAAGCTGTATTTTACTAATAAGTAATATATAAGCACAAAAATCTATTAGAAATCTTCATCGCCATTATGATTGTTTGATATTCAGTTCCAGCAGAGATTTTAATCTTATACAAATATGTTTGTGTGTGTTGATTGAATAGTCATGTTTTTATTTTTTAATTTAATGTATTTCTAATGCATTATTATATAAAATTTTAGTATTGTTCACTTCTCCTCAGTATAATCTTCAACTATGCCAAATTTTATACTTGTCCATACACGTAATATTCGTAAAAAGGGGTAAAAAGTTCTTGCTTCACATATTAATATGTAGATAATGCTGTTATGGTATGGAATGGTAATGATATTTTTAACGAACATATTTAGGACTAGCAACCCGCCCTCGCTTCGCTTCGGTTTTAGTCGTTTTACCCGCGTAGTTCCCGTTCCCGTGGGAATACCGGGATAAAATATAGCCTAGTTTACGCCCTGATATTATAGCTTTCCAATGGTGAAAGAATTTTTGAAATCGGTCTAGTCATTTTGAAGATTACCCGGAACAAACCGACAGACAGACAAAATTTTTTTAATAGCTATTTTAGGCATAGGTGTCGTGCAAATAACCGTGTGAGCATGAAAAAAGCCTATTATTTTGACATTACAAACGTCTGTTTGTAATGTCAAAATAATAGGCTTTTAGGAGTGTCTACTCCAATTTTATTTATTGGTATAGATATATATTATATTTAGGATATATATTAAAAAAAAAAACTAAAAATGATGAAATAATGAAAAAAATATCAAAAATTAAAAAGCTAATAATATTAACGCCGAGATTTAATCTCACTCCGTTTGAATGCGGCTGGACAACTCCCTAATACGGGCTGACAGCTTATAAGCGTGTTTTTTTTAGTTTTTTAAACTATAATTTTCTATTATTTACGGTAAAGTAAGCAGTCTCCTAGAAGTAAATAATTAATATTACCCCCCAATAATAAAAATTATTTTATAAATTAAAAAACTTTTAAGTAATGTTATCTTAATTACTTTTTTGTAAGATTAAGTTAACCGCCTTTCAAAAATTACTAATAAACTAGCATAAAATTTTCTTGTTGGACCTTTCTCAGTGTGGTGTTCCGATTTTGTGGTAGCATTTTATCAGGTTTGAAATAATAAATTGTGGTAATACAATATGTAAGAGAAGGAAAACTCGGAATTAAACTCTATACCAATATGCCTGACCAGCATGCTATGGTAGGTCAAATTCCCTCCCATTGTGGAGGAGCCCCGAGCCCAACATTGGGACGTGTGTGGTCTGCGATGATGATGATAATGAATATAATATATTATAATGAACGTTATGGGATCGTATGGATACGTAACGGGATCGACTAGGTGAAAAATTGACCTATACCGCACTAGTTAGTAGTTCCGTGTGGTGACGGAGTAAGAATACAATTCACCATCCCCTCTCTTACCAGTGAGTGTCGTAAGAGACGACTAAGTGATTATAATATGCATAAAACATCTATGCAAGAGAAGAAAACTCGATAATTGATTGAATTAGGCGATACATAGCGGAAATCCATTTTTATTCTGAAATGGAAGGAAGAAAGGGAGACCCACCACTTTCTCACGGTAATCAATATACCGCACACCACAATGAAAGGAATGCGGGATAGGAATAAGGTGGACTAGGCAATAAGGAAATCTTACTCTCACGTGATGAGCACCTTCCAGAACATCAACTTGCAATTTTCCGCAGAACTTCGAATATTCATTCGACGCATTTGAAGTCGCACCGTCCTGAGGATGCCTCGTTTAGAGGCGAAACATGTACTAATACTAGGTCAATTTCCTTCCCATAGTGGAGGAGGCCCGAACCCAACAGTAGTATATGGGCTGAGATGAGATGATACTACATTGGCCAGACGGGTTGTTATGAGGTTTTCATCCACTCTATCATCACCTGGTCAATTCATCATTATCATCATCGCACCTCCTCCACAACGGGAGGGAAACGGACCCTACACCACGCTGGTCAGGCGTATTGGTATAGGTATTTTCCTTCACTTTCACAGTTGTTATCTATACCAATAAATAAAATTGGAGTGTCTGTTTGTAATGTCAAAATAATAGGCTTTTTTCATGCTCACACGGTTATTTGCACGACACCTATTTCTAAAATAACGAATAAAAAATTTTTGTCTGTCTGTTTGTTCCGGGTAATCTTCAAAACAGCAGGACCGATTTCAAAAATTCTTTCACCAATGGAAAGCTATAATATCAGGGCGTAAACAAGGCTATATTTTATGCCGGTATTCCCACGGGAACGGGAATTACGCGGGTAAAACGACTAAAACCGAAGCGAAGCGAGGGCGAGTTGCTAGTATAATATATGTATTTATAACAATATTATGTTTATCATTGTTATGTTTTTTTTCTACTGGCAACAAAGTATCAAATAAGTTCGTTAAAATGTGATAATTAATACTGTAGCGAGTAGGCAAAAAATCTCCCTAATAACGACAACATCGTGATAGACATTAGTCCATTCGTGACCTTGACTGCCCTATGTCGATTCAAATGTGCACTCATGGAGAGGCAGATTCGAACAAATTCAGCTTTTAATAAAAACAAAGATGAAACGTGTCGTCATTATTATACTAATCAAAGATTAAAAAAGCTAAGAAAAATGTTGTTTAAATTTTTCTTTACAGTTGATTTGTTACAAGTCGAAATATAAAAAAATGTGCTAAGGTGCCTCCTTCTTCCCTACTGAAAAGTGTTTGAAACGTCGGGAGGGCAGAAATCTTATATCTTTAAACGACCAATTGTTGGGTCTGGTTTCGAGGCCAAAAAATCGATCTAGCCAGGTTTTATTTATAGAAAATGTTTTGTCGGTGTTTTAGCTAATCAATACAATGACATAAAATGTCAATAGAATAGTAATTTTGCCGTCGCCGTCAAGAGTGATAATAGCTCAATACCACGCCGATCAGACGTACTCGTATAGAACTTACCTTCGAATTTTCCTTACATTGTGTATATTTTATCGGCATATGTCCTTTACTCATCCTCTAATACGAGTATATTATGAAAAAGATAGAGGGTGGCGAATTGTATTCTTACTCTGTTACTACGCGGCAAATATTATTTTTCTATTTGAAGACTTCAGTCATTCATTTCAACTCATATACTGCTGGGCTTGAGCATTTGCCACAATAGAAGGGAAATTGACCTACTATACCACACTGGTCAGACGTGTTGGTATAAGTTTTTATTTTGAATTTTCCTTCTCTTGCTATATGCATGTAATATGGTATATATTAGGTCTTTACCTACGAAATTGCCGTTATGTATGAAAAAAATTAAACGATTTTTTTCATGTATTTTTTATTTGTATTAATCGAAGTAATCACTCATGCAATCAATGCATATTTGCCAACGCAGCGGCAGTTTATTGCTGCCCTTCTCAAAGAAATCAGCTGGACGAGAGGCAATAAATTCTTCAAAGGCATTTTGTACTGCCTCTCGGGTATTGAATTTCTTTCCCGCCAAAAAGTTATCCAAATTCTGGAAAAAGAAGTAGTCTGTAGGCGCAAAGTCTGGTGAGTATGGCGGATGACGGAGAGCTTCCAACCCCAATTCTTGCAACTTGGAGACCGTCTGCTGTGCAGTATGAGGTCGCGCATCGTCGTGCAGGAGCAGCGGAGACGAGCGATTGACCAATGCTGGTTGGAGATGTGCCTGTTTCTCCATCAATGTGTTCAGTTCTTCACAGTACACATCTGCAGTAATGCTCACCCCGTTTGGTAAGAAGCTGTGATGAATCACACCGGCGCTAGACCACCAAACAGTGACCAGCACTTTTCTAGGGGTAAGTTTTCGTTTAGGGCATTGTTTAGGTACTGAACCAGGATCCAACCAACTTGCTGAGCGCTTGCGGTTATCAAGCAGAATCCATTTTTCATCGCAAGTAACAATGCGTTTCAAAATTCCTTCATTTGTGTGTCTCTTGAGCAATGCAAGGCATGTCTCGACGCGTGCTTCGCGCTGGCGATCATTGAGTTCGTGGGGCACCCATTTGTCAAGCTTTCTTACCTTGCCAATTTGACGCAAATGGACCAATATTGCTGTGACGCTAACGTCGAAAGCTGCTGCTAATTCAGCCGTAGATTGTGTATTATCGGCTTCCACAATCGCCTTTAATTCGTCGTTGTCGACCAGAGTCTTCGGACGACCGCGAGGTTCATTTTTCAGGTCGAAATTTCCAGAACGGAAGCGAGCAAACCAATAACACTCGGTGCGTTGGTTTGTAGTGTTAGCTCCGTAAACGTCGTTGATGTTGCGTGCCGCTTGTGCCGCGTTGCTGCCACGACGATACTCATATTCCATAATTACTCGAATTTTTAACGTATCCATGATGACGAAAAAGATTGAAATACGATGAAAACGTAACACTAATCAATAAACAAATGAATACTTTTGGAAAATGAATTCCATGTTTTAAAATAAAATTAATTTGAGATTAGAATTCTTAGCCAAACAAAAATTATTTTGATTTGAAATGGCCAGTACGACAGAACGGCAATTACATAGGTAAAGACCTATTATTATATGCATAAATAATCCCTTAGTCATTTTTTATTACACCCTCGGATAGGAGAGGAGGTGGTGAATTGCAGTACCACTTATTGATTAATAAATCCTTGTTTTGCGGAGAATTTGCAAATGCACTAATAACGGACACAATACAGAGACAAAATCGCTTGTGAATCACAAAAGGGTGTAATGTGTAGCGTTCGAATCCACGACATCTCGAATAAGAGGATGCTATTCGCTAGATCACTATGCCAATCTACACTAATATTATAAAAAGGAAAAAGATTTATTTTTTGTGTGTGTATATTTGTAATGAATAAAGTCAAAAACTGCTATACTTCTTTCTCCAATGAAAAGGATAATTAGGAATATATTAGGAAGTAACATAAGCTATATTTTATCCCTGTATTCCCACGGGAACGGGTTTTTTTTTTTACCAAAATGAATATAGCAATATATACGTCAGCGGGATGCATTAGAGGAAATACTCGAAATCCAAATCGATTGGTATTAGAAGAGGTGCCGAAAAGTAGTCGAAAACAAAAAAATTGTTACGTGATGTGCAGAAATATTTATAATAACATTCCAGAAAAATAAGATTACTGGTACTAAATTCTTTTAAGTTAACTCTAAAAAAGTGGCTCTTAGAAAAGGCATTTTACTCAATTGATGAATTTTTGACGTATAAAGAGTAAGTAGTATGGAATGGGGCATGTAGTTTAAAATAGTTTTTAAGTATTTATATTTGCATGCTATTATTTAATGGCCAAATAGGTAATCCAATTTCAAATATTCCTTAAGACCATGTACACCCTATTATTGAGCAAATAAAAATTTGAATTTGAATATACGGGTATGGCGACTGAAATAGAAGCGAAGCGAGGGCGGGTTGCTAGTCAAATATATTTTAATAGAACATACTAAACTAATCTATAAGGACGTCACATTATTGCCCGAATCCTGTTTATTTTTTCCTAAAATTTAAAACGACCTGATACAATCCCTTTCAAATAATGTTAAGACATAGTCAGGGTTGTGAAACACGTCCGCGGCTAGCTCGCCGAGTCTCAGTAGTGCTTGAACCGTGGTAAGATTTGTGCAACTCCCGCGCACGAGACCTTCGGCTGACCTTGGTGAGTTACGCAACTGAACTTGACCTTTATTTTCTTTTATATCGATTTGATATCATACAGAATTTAGTTTCTAGTATATTTTATTTGTAACTTATTAAAAATATGTTTAAATATTAACTTTAGCATGCTCGGTACAAAAATATATTGCTAAAATTTCAATTAGACGTGTTATATTAAGTAATTGCTTTTATATTATTTAAAAATAGAAATAATAACGTAAGTACGATTGCGTGCCGCCATAACTTAAATATTACTACTTAATAGTAAAGGTAAATAAAGAAGTATGTGTATACTGATGTACAATTGTAATAAGTTAATCTTCTTTGGCGTAACAAGTTACATTTTTTTCTAAAAATGTTATCCTTCGCATTATCCATAAAAGGCGTTTAATACATTGCAAACGCCTTATCTAATTGACATTTGCGACGGTGTGTGCACGAAAGTGTTGACTAGGTAACTTCAGGGTGTCGATTTTTCGTGACGGTCTCTGGGTACATCGTAGAAATTTAGTCTCATCATCCCTAACGCGTCAAATGATGTATAACTTCAAAAATATAACAATCTCTCTTTCTAAGCCTATTGGAAGATAAGACAAAAGACCTCTTTGGAGATAAAGGCATGTATATTAAATACAAATAATACAGGTATTTTTGTTACATACAATTTCATGTTAGCTTATGTACCTCTCAAAATAGTCTTCTTTTACGACACCCACGAGGCAGAAAGGGAGTGAGAATTAAACTCTTAATTCCTCTGGTGTAATTCTTTATATATCACTAGCAACCCGCCCTCACTTCGCTTCGGTTATAGGTTATAGTCGTTTTACCAGCGTAGTTCCCGTTCCCATGGGAATACTGGGATAAAATATAGCCTAGTTTACGCCCTGATATTATAGCTTTCCATTGGTGAAAGAATTTTTGAAATCGGTCCAGCCGTTTTGAAGATTACCCGGAACAAACAGACAGACAGACAGACAGACAGACAGACAGACAGACAGACAGACAAAAATTTTTTAATCACTATTTTAAGCATAGGTGTCGTGCAAATAACCGTGTGAGCATGAAAAAGCCTATTATTTTGACATTACAAACAGACACTCCAATTCTATCTATTGGTACAGATAATCAAGTGTCTGTTTGTACTATCAAAATGTATGTATTTTTCATGCTCACATGGTTATTTGTTAAAAGCTTTTTAACTTGCCCTGTTAGTATAGGACAAATCTTGCGAGTTAAATTAGACCCACTTCCTGTCGTTAGATTAGGTTGCACTTCGGTGACAACGCAATAATATGGTATCATGAAACTGGTCTCAAGATTGCGTCGGAAGGTGACCATAGGAACTCCTAAATTAAACAAGATAAACCGTCTTGACAAGCACTTTTTATTCGTTTTAGATCATTTAAATAAGAGCCTGTTTCAAATTTTTTTTGATTATTTTTTTATACCATAGTTAAGCCTAAAAACTAGTTTATGTTTTTTTGTCTGTGTTTGTTCCGGGTAATCGTCAAAACGGCTAGACCGATATTGATCATATTTTACTACCAGATAGCTGTCTATATAAGGAATAATTTAGACTATATTTGATAGAACTACGCAGGTGAAACCGCATATATGGTTGGCCCTGACAAAAATAAATTTTAAAACTCAATTTTCAAGCAAGTAACTTTTCTAACATGAAAGTGGTCGCTAGTTTTTTTTTAATTTATCCCTGTCTCTGGCAATGTACACATTATCGAATGCAATAGCGTAATATAACATAACGTACTTTTTAATTTATTAATGTGCCAATTTAATCATCAATTATGTCAAACTTGGTTGCGTCGTTCAATGTGAAATATTGTTTTTTTATTATTTTATTAAAACACATTGCATTAATAAATAAATTGAGCGCGACTTAATTCCTAGTCGAGAAGAACTGGCTGTATAATCTTCTAGAATTTGTCTAGGATATAATTTAATCATAATACTATGCTACTATAATAAAATATAGGTATACTTACAAAATACAAGGTTATCTCATATTATTTATGACATGTATCAAGGTTTTATTTAGAATATTAGCAACAAAGCCACATGTAACGTTCGAACTTTCTTAGCGACTTAAAAAAATATTTCATTCAATTCTTGGTTTAGAAATCAATTTATATTATTATTTATATGTTAGAACTGTTACATGTTGATTTCATTGACGTCCAAAACTTGAGGCTTCGTCTGTGTGGTGACGGAGTAAGAATACAATTCACCACCGCCTTTGGCCATGGATGTCGTAAAAGATGACTAAGATATGCAGATACTATAAATGCAAGAGAAGGAAATCTCGACATAAATAACAACACGTCTGACCGTCGCGATATAAGAAGTCGATTCCTTCAATTTCCTCCATCATTAATTCCATTCCATTGTGGAGGAGGCCCGATCCCAACAGTGGGGCATTTGTGGACTGAAATGGTGATAATGATTCAGGTGATTTTTCACTTGGGACGCGTTCGCAGCCTTCTGCGAGACAGTGATCTCGCAGGAGGCGGCGGATCGCCTGCGCGAGGAGCGCAGCCTCGATGAGGAGATCCGCCGCTGGCGAATGGGGCGGCGCAGGCGCAACTACCTGCGCCTCATGCCGCCCTAGCCGAGACCGTGGGTGACGTGACCGGGGATTAGTCCGTCACCCGGCGAGAGGCCGACCGCGTGAGGAAAGACCGACGTCCTCCCCGAGGGGGGACGTATGATTGGAGTATTGGTATGTTTCCGACTACATAAAACAGATAATAATTGAAGGTGTTTTTTTATGTTATTTGCTATTAAATTAAGTTTGTTTGACTGTGATTCTTCATAACTGTCCACTCCTGAACGTGAGCCTTCTATATGTATATATAATGTGTGCTGCGCCATCTACCGGGTCCAATTATTAACCTAAACCATTCTTGAATCCATTGGAACACTCGCAAAAAAAAATTCTTCAAAATCGGTACAGCCAATCAGTAATTTATAGCTCTGCTTCTAGCGTGTGGTAATGCAAAATGCATATAAACGTACGTATTAACAACCTGTCTAGTTATGCCTAGGAATGAAAGCATACCATTCAGGTCTCGAAAATTTTAAACGATACTGTATCGGTCGTTAAGTATCGCGACTTAATCAGTATCAATTGACAAGTATCGATACTCATTGGTATCGATACTTTTCAATTGGTTCAATTCAAATGGTAATGCAATATGTATCTAAACGTACGTATTAACAACCAGTCTAGTTATGCCTAGGAATGAAAGCATACCATTCAGGTATCGATAATTTTAATCGATACTGTATCGGTCGTTAAGTATCGCGACTTAATCAGTATCAATTAAAAAGTATCGATACTCATTGATATCGAATCATTTTTAATTTATCATTTATTCCTACATTTTATTTTAAAAAAGCTCCTTACGGGAACCCCACAACGGACTACAATAGAATGAGCTCTTCGCCCCAATACCGTTACGATACCTGCCAATTTAATACCATTATTTTCATTTGATACTATTACTTAGTATCAAATGTTATTGTGATATGTACTACTAGTAGTAGTATCGAATGGAGAGTATCGATACCATACGAGTACTCGTTAGTATCGATTCATCCCTAGTTACGCCTTATGTTCAAAATAAAGCTATATCAATAATAATATATTGCTTATAATTACAACACAAAGCACTTTAGACTTTAACCCTAGCAAAATATTTGCACACGTTTTTATTATCAATTAACATTTTTTATATATTCTACACTTAAAGAACATGAGGTAAATATTACATCATATCGACTGAAATTTAAATTAACGATAACATGTCAATTGAATTAGATTATAGTTCTATTATGTGGCAAAGGACATATATTGCCACTTTCGTCGCCATAAAAATAATAAGCATGGTTACGATCCGGATGTAGCCGTCTTTCAGCCGAACATAAGCTGTTAATAAGAAAAACTTCGATTAATAAAACGCTACCCTAGATCGAGGCATATAGGCCCCAACAAATAAATGTCTACGAATCCGCCCCCATCATCGAGTACGGCTATCGTATCGAGTTAAAATCATAAATCTGAATGAAACCAATGTAGTTTCTTTCAGATTTATCAGCCAGCGAAAGTTAATCCCCGAGCCAAAGTCCGTATGCAACGGCTTTCATGGACGGACTACGGTCTGGACACACGTCATTCGGTTCGGTCCAAGGCCCCATAACTCACCGTATTCCCTCGCCATTGCCATTGGGCCCACTACTGGTAACGAAACCTTGACGTCCATGGCCAGACCGGAACAGGGGGTGCTCTTGGGGCAAATCGCTTAATTTATCGGGTTGAAATTCAAATTCAAATAATTTATTATGTATAAACCCGCGGGGGCACTTACATATTGTAATTTTTTTTAACATTTTTCTTAAAATTACCACCGGATCGGAACGCGACCGCACTGAGAAGATCCGGGAAGAAACTCAGCGGGAATGTCTATTATTTAATTTTCTAATTTCACTTAAATAAAATTACATCTTACAACATGCTTATTAATAGTTCTAGTGTGATGCCATTCGAAATATTATATAGTACAATTCACAAACATATAATTACAAATATAATAAGAAGATTATGGCTGGACCAGGTCCCGCAAGCGGCACCCGATCACGAGTTAAAAGTTAAACATAACTTCAACGTTAACGAAACAAAACTTCGTTAACGAAAACTTCAACGTTTTCTCAACAGTCAGAATAAAGTTGTCATAGCCACTTGCTAATTACTAAGTAAAATAAAAAAAAGAAGCAGACATAGACATTTGACTTTTATCTTAGGCAGAAAAACTTGTTAATTTTGGATGTTTGGTATGGTATGATCTTAAATTAAAATTTTAAAATTAAAACTATACATTTATCCCGTTTTGACATCTATCGGCACGGATATATGTAGTAACATTGACATAGCTACTGATATAGTGTTAGAGTAAACATGTCCTGTGACCATGTCGATGATGACTTACTTGAATTTATTGCCATCCATACCTGCCTTTACAAGTTTTCACGTAAAAAAGATAAAAACGTATTTTATGACAAGTATTTTTTTCAAACATCTAAGTATGAGCTATATTTTCTGGGAGTTTAATTTCAAACATACTAAACGTTACATTGCGTTAGATACTTTGGGAGTCACTTTGGGCGAATTAGTGTACTATGCGTATTTTGTAGTAACTTAAAGAAATTTGTATGTTCAGTAGATTCTGCCATATCTAATACATATTTTAAGAAACCTTAAGGCTTATATATACACTCCGTTAAATTCTCCCAACTGCACTTATTGTAGCTGTATAACCTCTTAGCCAACGAACCAATTTTGCGTCCTGTTAAGTGGCTAACGAATCAATTTTGCTCTGCATTGTGAACGGCAGTGGAATCAGTTTTCAACTTGTCTTTAGCACTCTTATATTAATTTAGTTTGTGTGTTCTGTTATATATCTTACCTTTGAACAAGATTTTCACTTCCTTTTAAACGTCGTATTAATTTACACACTCAAGAACCGGTGACAATGCAATCATTTAAATAATTTGTACTATTGTCCTTAGTCCAAAGTAAAGTTTTTTTTTATCTGTGGCTGACATTTTGGTGTGACTGCTCCTTATTTGCATCGCACTTTATAGTTCGTTTATCTACAAAAATAAGTTTTTAGATTTTTAAAATTACGTATTTTAATATCTGTTGGAGTCCTCAAAACAAAAGCGTTGCCCGGGCTGTCTGAGGGCCAGACCTCGGTGTGACATCTATGGAAAAAAATTGTGAATCTTGGCTTACAGGAGTTACAATTAATCACTTGCATTTGTGGTCTTTATCGGAGACATCAGAAAACTTTTACACATTCTTCTACTCTAATATTCTTAATATTTTAGTTAGTATTGTACACACACATATAGGTATGTTATTATCATCATATAAGCCTGTAGACGTCCAAATGCTGGGCTCGAGACTCCTCCACTATAGGAGTGAAAAATAACTCACTATACCAGAAAAATGTTGGTTTAAGCTTTTATTTTAAGTTTTCCTTCTCTTACATAGATATTGCATGCATATCATATCCCTTTGTCGTCTTTTACAACACTCCTTAAATGTTCTTTGTAAATATATCTACTTACTATAACTTAAACTACTTCACTGCGATCACCAATTCATTTGCCTGTGATGACATTGCCCTCATTTATGATGGGCTCACTTTCAGCAGTGGTGATAAATTGAATAATAATGATGATGACAGCAAAAAGATCTATACTAATTATGATCTATAAACTAATTTGCAATCACGTAACAGAATTCAAAAAAATATTTTATTTTGCAATATTTAAAGCGCAATAAGTATTTTGTAAGTAATTATATCATTACATGTCAATTATTGGTATTGAATTCAGGTCATTTTATTCGTACGTATCTGAGATTCGAGTCACCGCACCCCGATACAAACTACAATAATAAAAACAAGTATTACGTTCTCTTCAACAGGAATTATCAGTTAATTCTCGTTAACGATTATACTGGTACGCGTGAAGCACTTCATCAAGAATAGATTACATAATTTTGGAAAAGAGCTTAATACTCTTAAACTACGGGACCGATATGAATCTCTTCTTTCATCCTCCACAATAAAAAGGAACTTGATCTATTATACTATTTTAATCAGATGGTTTGTTGTGTGGATTTATGCCAAGCTTTCCTTCGTTTGCAAAATTGTTATCTGCATATCATATCACTTAGTCGTCTTTTAGGACACCCATGGGTAATAAAAGGTATAGAGAATGGTATTCTTATTCTTTCACACAATTTCAATATAAAATACATACTAGAATCATCATCTTTCTGCTCTTAATTATGGTAGAACCACACTGTTGACGGTTGTCTACAGCCGCGGGCCGGTCCGTCCGGTGTAGTACCACACTGAGCAGAAAATCGTCGTCCGAGTAATAACAATTTGTTACTGCGCTTCGTTTGGTGAGTGAAAGAATCGGAAGCCTTCTAAGGGTGTTTGCGTGTGTTGGGTTTTAATGATGCCTTTAGTATCAGCGAACCTCATTGCAACACATTCACACTCCCTTTACTTTCTTTGCGGTAGGTAGCTTTGCAAAGGTCTCTGAGCGGCAGCAACATTTACCATCAGATTTGTCGTTTACCACCTTTTGCAATAAAAAAAATCTTATCCAAATTATTTGGGGTTGACGGTACAAAAGAGTTCAACACTCCTTTCAACGTACACATTGCAAAAGTTTCGACAATAGTCTTCTGGCCTATATTGCCTGCCTAATATTAACCCCCCCTTGGGAATGTAATTGTTAACCAGACAGCATTTGAATCCACGATACATGCACGGAACGTATATATTTCTTAAATGATTAAATTTATTTAACAATGTTTTCGTGTGGTGAAATATTTGTACGTCTTAAACACACTCTTTGCAAATAAAATTTTAGGAATTACTTTTAACCGGCCCTCAAATAGTCGATTTCATCGCTAGACAGAAACTATATGACCACTGAAGTTAAGGAACTCTGCACCGGTGGTCGACCCAACGACGAAGGCGACGTGCTATACGGGTGTGTTACGGGTGCGTGCTTATGCCCCTCTGTCACCCAGGAGGGAGTGGTACGAAGAGTGCGCCAACCGTAATCTAAGCTACTGCTATATTTTACAAAATAAAACTATTGAAAATTTCAAATAGTAATTTAAATTCATATATACTTAGATGAATTACCTTTTTTTATATGGGTGGGCTATGGTAAGCGCACATGCCGTCAATTCCAAAGATTCCACCCGTACAAACATACTTACATATGTGTACATACATACATACATGTTTACCTTTTTTACTAAGAGATATAATATGCATACAACATATATGCAAGAAAAGGAAAACTCGAAAAAAAACCCCATACACGTCTGACCAGCATGGCAGATAAATTTCCCTCCTAATGTGGAAGAGGCTCGAGCCCAACAGTGGGACGTAAGTAGAGCTGAAACGATAATTGATGATAATAAAATTGCAAAGTGATTTTAAGTTTGAGAAATTTTGGTTATCATGTATTTACATTGGTAAATACATAATAACTAAAAATGTATTGACATTTAAGGGATAATTATTCAGAGGTAATAATAATTACTAAAAAAAATTATTTGTCATATTGATCTCCAATCCGTATTTCGTATCGTGACGGATACTCTTACACTGCTGATACTCTTACACTGCGCGATAGAAGCCGGAATATAGAAATCCGCAGAAGAACGGGTGTGACCGACATAGCACGAAGAATTAGCACGCTGAAGTGGCAATGGGCAAGCCACATCGCTCGACGAACCGACAATCGTTGGTGAAGAAAGGTTCTCGAGTGGCGACCACGTATCGGACGATGCAGTGGTAGGACGACTAGGTGGACCGACGACCTGGTGAAAGTTGCTGGGCGTCGTTGGATGCAGGCGGCACAGAGCCGCACTTTGTGGCGTAACATGGGGAAGGCCTACGTCCAGCAGTGGACGGCGATAGGCTGAAATGATGATGATGATGATGATGATCGTGACGTATTAAGAATATAATTCACCAACATCACCCTCGTTTGTTTTGCCTGTGGTTGTCATAAACAAAATACGTATGTCAGAAGTAGAATTTCTTTAAAGCCACGTGTTTTTTGTCAATATTAAGAAAAAACTCTCTCTCTCTTTCTCAATCTTTCTCACTTGCTTGCTCTCTACTCTCTCTCCATTACTATATGCTTCGTGCTATGTACCCCCTTTCTCACTTCCTCTCAATTCAAATTCAAATTATTTTATTATGCATAAACCCTGAGAGGGCACTTACATATTGTCAGGTTTACAATTTCCAAAAAAAATATACTACCACCGGATCGGAACGCGACCGCTACTGAGAAGATCCAGCAAGAAACTCAGCGGGCTTGTCATTATTTTTAATTTTTTTTTTTTTTCTTCATACTAGTTATATCGGTCTCAATCACTCTCTCCCTCTGCTTATACAAAAATATCCCACATTTTCTTGTCAATAAATTAGGTTTCATCCGTAAAAATTTTACTCTCATCCTCGTAAAGACGTTTCACTTCAAAAACGACCAAGTGTTATGATATATAAATAACATCTGTCATCGTCATCTCAACCCATATACGTCCCAATGTTGGGCTCGGGCCTCCTCCGTTATGGGAGGTAAATTGACTTACTATACTACATTGGCCATTCGTGTTGGCATAGGGTTTTAATTCGAGCTTTCCTTCTCTTGCATAGATGTTATAAGCTTATTATGTCCTTTAGTAGTCTTTTACGACACCCACTGATAAGAGAAGGTGGTGAATTGTATTCTTATACCATTACTACATGATAAATCCGTCACCACGTGACAACTAAAATACATAAATATATAAATGTAATATAAATGAGCATATTTGTCTGACATTGCTGGCCTAATTTACATAGAATAAAAAAAAACTCTAAATATACCCCTAAATAAAAGAAACGTGTAAAAGAACCTCTCTTATTTATTTACCTCCCAAATTTGAGATGCAAGCCTCTTAGTTGGGAACCATGACTGATATCTTTAAATTACACATATCTATACTAATATTATAAAGAGGTAACATTTGTGAGTTTGTGACGTTGTAAGGGGTAATCTCTGGATTTACTGAATCGACTTTCAAAATTATTTCACCAATAGAAAGCTACGTTATTGTGAAGGCTATAATAAATTCCAAAATTAATTGCGCATCTTTACTTAAACTTGAATAATGTAATCCAAGTTGTAAAAAAAATTGCTTTCATCGCGTGCGCTGCGAAAACTATTGAAGACAGAACAAAATAAAGTACTACAATATTAAATAACGTATAAAAATCTGTACAAAGGCCGCGATAGCATATGCCTATCTCCTACGGATAACTCACAATAACTACTTTTACTGTTAAAATTGTGGATTAAAAATAATTAATTTTTGTGAAGCTCATTTAGCCCATATGGTATTAATCTATAAATACGTGAAGCAAAAATTTTGTACCCCTTTTAAATAAAAATACTTTACGGATTTTATCGCGTTTGTATTTGATTTTTGATTACCCGACATTTCGAACACTTTACAGCGTTCATGGTCACGGGTGGACTAAGATGTCTCACGTCCAACAAGTCATCGTTACTGCAGAAAATTTTATAATTATCTACCCGATACAGAAATTAGTTATTAAATATTGACCCCACATTTTGATACAAAATTTATTGCCAGTGTAAGAAGAAAATGATTCTATATGAAAAAATTATATTGTTTGTGGTTAGTAATAATTGAGCATTAAAATTAATAGTAATTATTTTTAAAAAACTAACTAATAATCTAGTATACTACCACCGGATCGGAACACGGTCACACTGAGAAAGATCCGGCAAGAAAACTCAGGTGACATGATGCAAAATTAATATTAATTTTGAAGGCGGCTTACTTTATGTTACTAAAAGGTTTTAATTTATAAAAATTATCTTTAGTTATTATTGTGGGTCTGTATCGGGTAGATAATTATAAAATTTTCTGCAGTAACGATGACTTGTTGGACGTGAGACATCTTAGTCCACCCGTGACCATGAACGCTGTAAAGTGTTCGAAACGTCGGGTAATCAAAAATCAAATACAAACGCGATAAAATCCGTAAAGTAGTTTTATTTAAAATGTATAATACTCGCGTAAACATCAGAAATCATTTTGTACCCCTTTTTACGAAAATTACGTGGATGGACATGTATGAAATATGGCATGTTTGAAGTATATAATGAGGAGAAATGCATAAAATTGAAATTTTATATAATAATGGATTAGAAACACATTAAATTCATTAAAAAAGGCATTACACACATACACACGTTCGTGTGAGTGTGTTGCGTAGCAACGCTTATACACTTTTGTTTACGGTTAAAATCTCTGGTCGAACTGAATGTCAAACAATCATAATTATGATGACAATGTCTATTAGAGATTTGTGCTTATATATTAGTTATTAGTGAAATACAGCTTGCTCAATTTACAATTATACATAAATAAATTTAAAGAAAATTGTGTAGCAGAAAAATTAATTAAAATTGATTATGGCTGAATTCGACTACACGGCGACCACTAGTCTTTATAAATATGTTTGTTAGAACGGAAATTTAATGTAGAATATTTGTGCCCTCTCTGTGCTTACTCTATACAGTTTAAACAAATATCTTCAAATTCTTCATACAATCATCTATCTGCAAAATAAAAACGTATGGTGCACGCTGCCCCGGCCGTTGCGTGGCGATTTAGGCAATATTTATCCGATTGCGTCGCGTCCAGAGCTGTGGGGGATGGGGCGTGGTCTATTACGTCTACGAAGTAGGAAAACCAAAATAACAAAAAAAATCTTCACAATCATAATTTTTATTTATCCCGAACTTTTAACATGAAGTATTACGCGGGACAAACGGGCCGGGACAAAAATATTTCTAACGCGGAACGGAGTCCGTGGGCACTGCTAGTCGCAAATAAAGCTACATAACTATTATATATAAAGTGCTGTGTAGTAGCGGCTTCGAATACTACCAACCCTTGCTTTGCTCGTGGGTGTCGTAAAAGACGATTAAGAGCCCTAGATTGACCCGGACCAACTCCATCTGGTACCATTTGGGTCAACGATTACATTCCCAAGGAGGGTTGACGTCAGGCAGGCGGCCGGTCATAAAAGTCATTGCCGAAACTTTTTGCAGTATGTCAAAACAGATAGGTGCTTACCGGACACGGGGTCTTCGGTAAGTACCTGCATAAAATTGGAAGAGAAGGGACCCCAGGATGCCATGAATGTGGCGCAGTAATCGACGATTCGCGCCACATATTGGAAGTTTGCCCCGCCTGGGGGTCCCAGCGCCACGTCCTATCGATGGAACTCGGAATAGACCTGTCGTTGTCGACCGTCGTTTCACAGATGCTCGACAGCGACAGGTGTTGGTCGTCGATGGCCTCATTCTGTGAGGCCGTCATTACTAGGAAGGAAGCTGCGGAGCGAGGACGCGAGGCGCTTGCGTCCGCTGACTCGCTCCGTCGGCGGCGGCTAGGGAGGAGGAGACGCCGATATGCGCAACTCCTTCCACCGCCTTGAATGATGATAGGACGTGGCTAAATGGCCATGCGTAGGGGTGTCGGGGATCGAGTGTCATCAGACGATCTCTCTGGCACCCCGTAAAAGCGCGGAAGGGGCCGCTGTGGTTTTAGTGGGTATTCCGGTCACGCAATGGCTGGTGAGTCCCACACACTCTTCCGTCTGTCACCGGTGGGGGAGTGTGCGTAAATGCTTTTCCACAGCGTGAAAAAAAAAAAAAAAAGGATGTCAAAACAGATGACATATTGCGTCGACCCCAAGTAATTGGGATAAGAGCAAGATGATGATGATGATGAATTATTATATATAAAATTTTTATTTATTATCTAAACTAATACAACACGAAGCTGCAACAAATAGGAGGGAAACAATGTTTATAAGTGTTTGTAAATCGATCGAAATATAGTAATAATAGAAAACTAGGCTGATTAGCGTGGTGTAGTAACTAAATTTTCCTAATTGTTGAGGAAATTCGAGCACAGTAGTGGAACGTATATCAGCTATAATGTGGATATATGGAAAGTAGATGTGCAGTGGATTGTGAAACTTCAGGTAAAAAAAGAAGATTACTTTAAGTGCCACAGAGGAAGAGATTCGTACCATCTACACAAAAAACAGTGGGGAGCGATAAAGAAAAAGATAACCTGTGAGTGAATGTTTATTTTGAAGTTTAGTTTGAAGAGAACAAGATAAAAACTAAAACCCATTTACGACAAAAAACGAGTTATCGGATAAATACGGATAAAATCATGAGCAAATACTATTATATATATATATATATATATATATATATATATATATATATTTATATATGCTGTGTGGTAGTGGCATCGAATACTACCAAGCCTTGCTATGCTCGTGGGTGTCGTAAAAGACGACTAAGAGCCCTAGATTGACCCGGACCAACTCCATCTGGTACCATTTGGGTCAACGATTACATTCCCAAGGAGGGTTATATATATATATATATATATATATATATATATATATATATATATATATATATATATATATATATGTATATATATATATATATATATATATATATATTAAAATCTACAAATAACACCAATTCTAATGATATGAAACACGGCGTATTTATCTCATATTTATTTTTTAACTCAGTACTTTAAGTCCTCTAGATGGCGCCATATTAGATTCAGTGACACAACATATAGCCTATAACCAGCAAACGATCAAGACGCTTTTAATGATACCTCATTTGTTCGTTTCTAATAAGTAGTTGAACAGCTATGAGGGAACAGATGTACATACATACATAGCCTGTCAAAATCATAACCCTCCGTAGTCGGATAAAAATAATTATTTAATAATGATATTTGATGTTTACGCGAGCACTACACATTGTAAATAAAACTACTTTTACGGATTATATCGCGTTTGTATTTGATTTATGATTGCCCAACGTTTCGAACACTTTGCAGCATTCATGGTCACGGGCGGACTAAGGTGTCTCACGTCCAACAAGTAATCGTTATTACAGACATTTACAATTATCTACCCGATACAGAAAATAGTTATAAATTTATTAAATTGTTACCCACATTTTAGTACAAATTTATTGCCAGTGTAAGAAGAAAATGAATCTATATGAAAAAATTATATTGTTTATGGTTAGTAATTATTAATTATTAAATTTGTAGCAATTATTATTACAATTTGTTGATTTAAAGCTAACAAAACTAATATACTACCACCGGATCGGAACGCGGCCACACTGAGAAAGATCCGGCAAGAAAACTCAGGGGACATGATGCTAAATTAATATTGATATTTAATTTTAGATGCGGCTTACTAAAAGATTTTTGATTTATAAAATTATCTATTATTATTGTGGGTCAAATCTATACAATAAGTGCTCACAGTATCATGCAGTCTTGTGGTGGTCTCTTTGGATTTATTTTTAATTATGTTTATAACAGGATCCCAGCTTGATGGTAATACCCAGCCATCCTCTCTAATGAAATTTTTGTGTTTTTTGATTTCAATAGCCTCGCGTATCATTCTAGGCAGGTATCGGTGTTCCTTTGCGAGGACTTGAGGTTCATCAAACCTAATGTTATGGCGGGAGCGGTCCTGACTATGTTCACAGACTGCAGACTTAGTGTGACGGCGGTGCTTCACATCAGCTATGTGTTCTTTGACCCGAGTTATTATGGATCTCTTTGTTTGCCCAATATAAGAGAGACCACAGTCACAGTCAAGTTTATAAACTCCTGCATCTTGTAGAGGGATCTGGCACTTGACAGGTGGTAAGAACTGACTTATCCTTTTGAGCGGCTTAAAATAAGTTTTTATGGAAGCCCGTTTCAGGATATAGCCAATCTTGTCAGTGACTCCTTTCACATAAGGTAGTACTGCAGGGAGGCGCTCAACTGTGGGTGGTTTCACACGGTCTCTGCGACGGGGGCGTGGAACTTGCAGCTTGTTTGCACGTAGAACCTGCTTGACATGCTGCAGCTCCCCAGCCAGGTGCTCCTCGTCACAGATTCCTCGTGCTCTCTGCAACAAAGATTTAGACACGGTAGTTAACTGTGAAGGGGGATGATGAGAATCTCCGTTCAGATATCTGTCAGTATGTGTTGCCTTACGATACACTGTATGACTCAAGGTGTTATTGGGTTTACGGATAACCAAAATATCTAAGAAAGCTAATGAGTTATTTGACTCCAGTTCCATAGTAAATTGAATTTTTGGATTGATGGAGTTAAGATGGTTTAGGAATATGGTTATTTTGTCTGTTGGTAGTATTGTGAAGGTGTCATCTACGTACCGCTTATAGAACCTTGGTGTGACAGGTGAGCTTGATAAGGCCAGCTCCTCGAAGTCCTCCATGAAAATGTCAGCGACAACAGGGGAGACAGGCGAGCCCATAGCCACTCCATCTACTTGCTTGTAGAATTCATCATTCCACAATAAATATCCAGTTGTTAGGCGCTGACGTAATAGTTCAGCATATTCCGGTGGCATATTATTGTCTGATAGCTTCTTAGTTACAGTTTTAATGCATTCCTCTACAGGTAAACAGGTGAAAAGTGATGTGACATCAAAACTGACCATAGTTTCATTGTCAGCGAGATGTAGATCTTTGATTTCACTGTCTTTTACAAATTTTTTTCATATAGATTCATTTTATTCTTACACTGGCAATAAATTTGTACTAAAATGTAGGTAACAATTTAATAAATTTATAACTATTTTCTGTATCGGGTAGATAATTGTAAATGTCTGTAATAACGATTACTTGTTGGACGTGAGACACCTTAGTCCGCCCGTGACCATGAATGCTGCAAAGTGTTCGAAACGTCGGGCAATCATAAATCAAATACAAACGCGATATAATCCGAAAAAGTAGTTTTATTTATAATTATTTAATGTCTATTAGCGAACGTAATATATTTCAGTGCCGTCAGTTTTGTAAAAAAGCAGTAAAAAAGAACACTTTAATTAATATATTTTTATATAGCTACACTTGATCCTCATCAGTCAAATTAAAACGCATACTAAATTTATCACCACACGGAAACATATAGCACCCAATGATAAATATTGAACGCCTATTCTTTTTTTTTTTTCTTTTATTTAAGGAACTTTTATACATTGAGTACATGTCAGTTCCGTTTGAGTATATTATTACATTTTACAAAAAAAAAAAACTAGTATAACTAACGACGACTAATATACAAAAATAAGTATTTCGCGGCATTTGAAGTTGGTGAGGCTAGCACTCCATGGAAGGTACCCATGTCAAGTCTATTTAAATTTAATTTTTTCATCAAAGTATCTCGTTCTAACTGAAATCGGACACATTCCACCAACAAATGTTGCACATCTTCTACAATACCACATAGTTCACAATTCGGAGAGTCTCTTACTTTAAACATATATGCTAGCCTGTTGAGTGGCATATGTCCAGATCTAAGCCTGAACGCTGTTACAATTAGTTTTCTATTTAGTTTTGCATTAATAAACCAAGGTATACGAGGTGGCTCACATTGCAGCGTTTTGTACCATATACCCTAAAAGATCTCTAAAGATTTCTTATCAAAGTATTCTTTCCATTCTTGGTAAAAATCTTTCTTACATTGAGGTAGGTATTCACAATATTGTGGCAAGATAGACACTTCGGTTCCTTCTATGACTCCTTTTTTAGCTAACAAGTCAGCCTCCTCGTTACCTTTTAACCCTATATGTGATGGAACCCATTGCAATGTTAGGCTGATATTATTGGAGTAGGCCTCGTATATTGCCTCCAAAATTGCATATGCTACCGGTGAGCCTCTGAGGCCAGAGGCGCATCGAGCTATATGTAGTAAAGCACTCTTACTGTCTGTACATATGAGAATATTTCTATTATTGACTGTACGTGCATACTGAAGCGCTTTTGAAATTGCTATGAGTTCCATCGACATAACAGATAATTTGTAGACAGATTTAAAACAATTATTTACATTATCAATCTTTGTTTTTGGTACATCATAATATGAAGCCCCACACCCTTTTTTATCCTTTGAACCATCGGTAAAAATGGCATAGTGACCATGATATTTAATTTGTAATTCTGCAATAACATTGTATTTTAATAAATTATAATCATGCCATCGTTTAGCCTGTTTTACATTCTCCAGATCAGTTTTTATTCCGCGGGTGACGTGACCGGGGATTAGTCCGTCACCCGCCGAGAGGCCGACTGCGTGAGGAAAGACCGACGTCCTCCCCGAGGGGGGAAGACGTTGGTCTTTCTGACGGGACTTGGCAATCGCATGAAAACACACCTCATAAGTAATACATATTATATTAAATTGTACTAAACATAGTGCGATTGCCAAGTCAGTCTATTTATTTAAAACATAAAAGATCTTTAATATTGATATAGTCACTATAAGAAGTTGTTAGATTAGTTATTTACGTAATAACTTAAGAAGAAAGGTCCCTTAAGCAGGGACTGAATGAGTTAACCGACTTGGTATATACATACATGGATCTCACAAATTTTTATGGTAGAAGAACTCAGTTGCGAGGCTTGGCTTTTCTTACAAGTCTTGTTTTTGATGGTATCTCATTTCTTTTTGTAGATAGACCTACTTATTTGCCTTTCCGATACCTTCTACTTCTTGAATACCAACAAAAGATTTTCTTAGAGCACACTCTCTGAAAAATTAGTCATCTCTCCTTTCCGCTTGAGTCAATTCTACCTAAACTAAGCGGAGAGATGTGGAAATTAAGAAATTTTGGATTGGTTTTTCTAAACACATCTCCTCTAGTCTCCTCTCCTCTTTGATGGC
This sequence comes from Lymantria dispar, assembly GCA_032191425.1. NCBI lineage: Eukaryota > Metazoa > Arthropoda > Insecta > Lepidoptera > Erebidae > Lymantria > Lymantria dispar. The sequence goes on from CM063442.1 coordinate 28,559,073, forward strand.
AATCGAGCCTAATGATGGCGTCCTTTCTTTCAGATGAGGCAATTTAGTTTGCTTAATACTTTGGGAGATTTTGGTACATTTTCGTAAGACACGTCCCACTCTTACTTTTTCATTAAGTTGATTGATCATTTTAAAAGTTATCTTTGAACATAATTATACATAGGTATCTGTCTACACCTATTATGCCAATCATCATTCAGCCTATCGCCGTCCATTTTAGAACATAGACCCCCCCCCTCATGCTTCACCATAAAGTGCGGTACAGTGGCACCTGCATCCAACGACGCTCAAGGGTAACAGAGTTGCCATGACTAGAGCTCATTTTTCTTCGCTATACGAGGAATAATGACGTAGTCACCCCGTTTGGTAGGCGGGTTGGTTTTGCAGTATGATATCATACATTTCCCCGGCGAGAGCTGCTGCCCACTCTCCTTCCTGTTGAATCTTTTTTTTTAAATGACAACGCCTTGCACTAAGGGAATAATAATCCTTATATTGTCGGGGACATTACAAACATATAATTCAACATCGCATCATCGTCGCAGCCTTCATATGTTTCACTGTTGGGCTCGGACCTCCTCCACAATGGAAGGGAATTTAACCCACTATACCATGCTGGTCAGACATGTTGATATAGGGTTTCATTTCGAGTTTTCCTTCTCTTGCACAGATGGTATGTGCACATTATATCCCATAGTCGTCTTATACGATATCCACGGGCAAGATAGAGAGTGGTGAATTGTATTCTTACTTCGTCACCATACGGAAAGAACATATAATTAAGCGACATAAATTACATTCAGACTCAGAACAACAATTTGTGGATCGTACAAGGTGTTGTCTTGCATGGGATTCGAACCCACGACACTAGCACGGTACGTTGGTATCTTAACCACTACGTCATCTGCGCAGTCTTTAGCTGGTTCTTACGATTCCCATAGAGAAGCAATGATGGCGACAAATGTATTCTTATTTTTTACAAAGTTACATTTCATTAACTGCAAATGTAACTTTGTAATCCTATATATTTATATGAGTTTACAAAATTATTTATGCAGTTAGTGTATCTCGGCAACTGGATGAAAATTATAATGTTTAATAATTTTTCTTTCATTTATACACTAAACACTAATTGCATTCTAAATTTGAAGCTTCTATGTCTGCTAGAAGTGCCACTTTAATATTGATGATCGGTCAGTCAGTCGGTAAGTGACAAAATTACGAAATTTTGACTAGTTATAATTCTTAAACTATTGGTTTAAATTAAATGAAATTTGAAGTGCACAATGTGTATACAAGGCCTGCTAGGTTTCTAAAAATTCAGGTTTCTAGTTTTATTAACAACGAAGTTATATGGGGTCGAAAATGGCCTGAATGGCTTCGAGAAAAGTATGTTACGGCAGTTTTGCGTTTTGCCCGATTTTTTTTTGCTCGACTTGGCGTGATTGTTTAGTTGTTTTTCGTCGAGATTGTTGTATTATCAGACATTGATCGAATCTTTAAACCATATTTGTAACCTAAATATCTTCTACGGATAAATAATGGAGGTACACACATTTCAGCTTCCATAGTATGGATTGGTGTACTTCGTATAAATCCTCCTACTACTCTTAAAGCTTGGTTTTGTACCTTGTCTAACTTATATATATTCGTTTGAGCGCTACTATCATACGAAAAGGAGGCGTAATCCATTCTACTTCTCACTAACATAATATATAGTCTACGTAAATGTCCTGGGTGTATGCCCCATTTTGATCCCGCTAGAACCTTAAGTAAATTGGTATGTTTCTGAGATTTTTCAACACACTCAGTTATGTGCTTCGTCCACCGTAACGACTTGTCTAGCCATACTCCTAAATATTTGTATGAGTCCACTTCTTCGAGTTGATAATCATTATAAAGCACTTGCAAATATGGTCTTTTACGTCCTTTACTAAATAAACATACTTTAGTTTTTCTTAGTGATAGGGATAAACCCAACTGCTCTAGCAGATGAACTATATAATTTAATGCACTTTGAATATTGTTTACACTTGTTATTAAATTATTATTACTAGTATATATCACAAATTATCCGCATATTGACATATTGAAACGTTTTCAATCTCGCGACATATTTGACTAGATGCTATATTAAATAATAATGGAGACAATGGGTCGCCTTGCGCTAGACCCCTACCGGCATATCGCGTGAGTGTATTGTTATCGTTATTTTCATTTTTTATTTTTAAATGTCTTTCAGTCAAGTAATTCCATATATAGGCGCATATTTTTCTACCCGACCCTATTTTATCGAGAATGCCTACTAGTTGTTTAACCAACACATTATTGTAGGTGTTCTCAATGTCTAAGTAGCATGCTAATGTTTGGGTGTTCTGTGAGAATCCTATCTGTATATGTGTGACTAAACGTACTAAGTTTTCATATACTGACTGACCTTTTCTAAACTCGGTTGTCAATGGAGACATCAGATTTTTGCTCTCAATATGCCATTCCAGTCGTTTGTTTATCATCGAGTGTAAAATTTTGCAAACACCATACATTAGTGATATCGGCCGTAATTTAACAGATAAATCGGCATTATTACCCTGTTTCGGAATTGCGGCAATGTCTATTCTTAAAAAGAGCTAATCGAATTAGACAACAATGTAGTGGTAATAAACATGCCTTATTCTTATTCAAAATTATTGGGATTTGAGAAGTCTCTATTATATACATAATGTGAACGAAATGATTACGTATATTGTGATACGAAAAGCAACTTCATAACTAAGACGTAACGCTGGCCGCCCGGCTGGTTCGCCGGCAACTCTGGCGGCGCAGGCGCAAGTACCTGCTCTTGATCCCGTCCTAGCTGAGGCCGCGGGTGACCGGACCGGGGATTTTAGTCCGGCACCCGCAGAGAGGCTAACCGCGCGACGACGACCGACTTCCCGGAACAGGGACGTCGAGAGGTGAGGGTACCCGAAAGGGCATTCCGTCGGGCCGACCCTGACGACAAGTCACTCTGCTCCGGTGGTCGGCCCTACGACGAAGGCGAAGTGGGTATGGGTGGATTATGAGCTCGCGCGTACGCGCTTACCATAGCCCACACATAAACGATAAAAAAATAACGCTGGAAGCTGGTAATAAAACTGTTGCCAAAACTTTTTGCAATATTTGCAACGAAAGGAAAATTGTTACATAATAAGACGGGGAAAACCTTTTCCTCGTCTTATTATGTACCAACTTTTTGCATATCATCATCATTATTTACCCTATCGTCGTCCACTGCTGGATGTAGGCCTCCCTCATGTTTCGCCATAAAGTGCGGTCTTGTGCCAACGCCCAGCAACTCTTTCCAGTTCGTCGATTCACCTAGTAGGGGACGGCCTACACTGCGTCGTCCGATACGTGGTCACCACTCGAGAACCTATCTTGCCCAGCGGTTGTCGATTCATCGAGCGATTTGTCCTGCCCATTGGCATTTTAGTTACACCCGTTCTTCTACGGATTTTCGTGTTACGGATTCTATCTCTGTGGGAAATCCCGGGCATAGCCCGTTACATTGCACGCTGAGCTGAACTCTTTAGCAAAATAAGACCTACCTAACTGGACAGCTTGTCCAAGGTAAACGTAATGATCGACAACTTCCAGAATTGCATTGCCAACTAGGAATAACACACAGGAATAACATGGGGATTTGACTTTCATCTTATCCATGTTCACTCGTAAACCTACTAGTTGGGATACTCTGCTGAAATCGTTGAGCATGGTGCCAAAGCCCTCCATGGATTCTGCCATAACGAATTTATCGTCTGCAAATCGAAATTGAGTGATGTATAAAGTAAATACCTAACCAACATGCGTTTAAGATTCCTAAAGCAACAAACAGAACTGATGACCATTAAAAGTCTGAACATATCTATTTATTAATACGTGAAGCAAAACCAAAACCGCTTTTTACGAAAATTACGTGGATGGACAATTATGAAATATGGCACAGTTGAAGTATATAATGAGAAGAAATGCATAAAACTGAAATTTCATATAATAATGGATTAGAAATACATTAAATTCATTAAAAAGGGCATTACGCACACTAGCATGCAATCGCTACATACACACACATACACGCTTATACACTTATGGCCGAACTAAATGTCAAACAATCATAATTGCAGTGCAGCGCTGTGAACTCGTCGCAATCATCGGTCCTGACGCTGCCAGCTATCGCTAGGGCGATGGTCGACAGGAAGGATCTCGCGGAAGGAGGCGGCGGATCGCCTGCGTGAGGAGCGCAGCCTCGATGAGGAGATCCGCCGCCGGCGACTGGGGCGGCGTAGGCGCAACTATCTGCGCCTCATGCCGCCCTAGCCGAGGCCGCGGGTGACGTGACCGGGGATTAGTCCGTCACCCGCCGAGAGGCCGACCGCGTGAGGAAAGACCGACGTCCTCCCCGAGGGGGCGACGTCGGTCGATGGGAGGGTACCCCAATAGGAGGTGTTCCGTTGGGCCGACCACTGGCGACAAGTTAACGCTGCTCCAGTGGTCGGCCCAACGACGAAGGCGACGTGGTTTTCGGGTGGGTCGCGGGAGTTGCGTGCTTGAGCCCCTCTATCGCCCCGGACGGAGTGGTGCGGAGGCGCGCCGACCGCGACCCACCCACAAAAAAGAAAACCATCATAATTATGACGATAATGTCTATTAGACATTTATATTTGTATATTAGTTATTAGTGAAATACCGCTTGCTCAATATTCATAAATAAAATTAAAAGAAAATTGTGTTGCAGAAAAATTAATTTAAATGAATTATGGCCGGATTTCGACCACTCGGCGACCACACGTCTTCATAAATTGTAGCCAAGAACCATCTTGATCACGTCAGTTTTTAAACGAACAAACCGCATCTTAAATCAGTAATTGCCAGTAATAGACGCACAATACACAGACAGCTAAAACTTTTACACTCCCCTTTTTACGTCGAAGATTGAATAGGAATACTTATAGTGACGAAAATTTAGTTTCACATCATCATCACAGCTTATATACGTCACACTACTGCGATCTAATCTTCTCCAATGGACGGAAATTGACCTACTACCACGCTAGTCAGACGGATTGATGACAGTTTTATTTTTAGTTTGCCTTCTCTTACATAGTTGTTATATACACACTATATCCCTTAATCATCTTAAAGACATCGACGGGCAGGATGGGGGGTGATGAATTGTATTCTTATATATAACTAAAATTTAAAAATAGGAAATAAAATTTAATTAACAAATTAAAATTCTAATCGGCAAATTAAAAAAGACCTTTACCATAGGGACGAGACAACATACAATATTTAAATTTACTGTATTCCGATGTTAGTTAAAAAAAAAACCTTAACGAAATACTACATGTATTTACCCACACGAATGATTATAAACTAACCATATTTGACAGCAATTTGACAACAACTCAGGCGAACTCCATTTTCAACCGGAAGGAATAGACGCATAGGTCTATCATACGGTCACATTAGAAAAAAATATATTCTAGTTATCAATCGCCTGAGCAGGTCTATCTCAGCAGGTTTTGACTGCGCAGGTACACCTGATTCTCTAAGCCTACGTTTCGCCAGTATGCTATAACGTGTGTGGCGATCCATTACCTGCCCCCTGCCATTCACCGCAGTAGAATGACAAAAGAAATCTGACCAATACTTTGTATAATATTGTAATTCTTCGCAGTAAATTGTACATTAATTAGGAAATATTATCAAAATTAAAACATTTATTTCGTATTTAATTTTTTTTATGGGAACTTTTGTATATCTAACAATATCTTCCTTATATATAAATTTCTTGTATACTTGTGTATGTCACTGAACTCCTCCTTAACGATTGATCCGATGTTAATAATTTTTTTTGTGCGTGTACCAGGGGACCACTCTCATAAATAGTAATACAATTATTATAAGTGGAAACTTAAAATATTATTAAGATATAATAAAAATAAGATTAGGATATAATAAAATGTAAGTCTTTCATGGCAAATAAAATAAACTATTAAATAAAATTACATTAACTTTTAATATATTATCGTCCAATTTGTAATTATCTTGTAATTAATAAATTTAAACGATGCTAAGAAATATTACGTACACACAAATTTTGTCTTGTATCTGACAATGAACACTAAATTTACTGTTTTATTAAAATCACAGCAATTAAGATAACAATCCACTTTGAAGTTTATACAAAGCAAGCAAGTTTATGCAAAGCAAGAAATAGCTTTAATACAATTCATGTAATAAAACAAAAATTCACAATGAGAATTCATTACAGACACAGATAATTCACAGGTCAGCGTTAATTTTTAAAATACATCTTTATATATAAATTTCTTGTTTACGTGTGTATGTCACTGAACTCCTCCTACACGGCTGGACCGATGTTGATGAAATTTTTTGTGCATATTCAAGGGGATTCGCGAATGGTTTAGATTCACACTTAGACCCAGTAGGTGGCGCATATTTGAACAGAACAACGTCTGTTGGGTCAACTAGTTTATTATAAAGTTTTTTACTGCAGAAAAGTTTTTTTCTCTAACACATACCAAAAATGTTTGCCTCAAAAATATGTTTGCTACATTGAGATATATATTTAGCATTAGAGAAGCTATTCAAAACAAAAAGTTATTAACCTGTAAAAAGGGGGCCACCCCGGGGCGAGGACGCCCTGGAATAGTGGATGAAAGCTGCGGCAACGCTTAAACATTATGTCGAACGACTAAATGATTATAACATGCAGCGCTAGAACACTAAAACTGTAAATTTTCTAGCGTCTAAAACATCGTAAGAGCCAGAAATTTCACGCGAATCGTTCAATATAGTAACATGCGGTTACTATGGATTTTTTAGCGCAGAGGTGACAGTTTTCATATCTTGTCGGCATAAAACTAGAGCGCTACACTATTTGAAAATGAATTATTAAGTAGTTAATAAATAAAAATAATGGTAAATGGTAATGGTAATATCCGCAAACGATCAGGTTGACCCTCGCCTGTCCAACCGTTCAACCCAACATCTCAGTTCAAATACGTTCCACTGCTGAGTTAGAGCATCCTCCGCTACAGGAAGGAACCACGCCTATTATGCAATATTTTATGATAGGGTTTTATTTCGTTCTCTTGCATATTTGTTACCTATATGCATATTGTTTTTTATGAGCATACAATACTTCTAATGGATCTTTAATAGACCGCTGTCAACCGTAAAGAAAGTGAAGAATAGGTACTAAAACCCACCAAACTCAAACACCATCAGAAAGTTGAGATGCCAGCTCTCTCGCTCTTCAATCAAAGTCCGGTAACAAATTCCTACTCAGACGTTGATGTTCTGCTAGAGTGTAGCGAGTTTCAGACTACGCTATAATATAATAGCATCATCTATCATCATCATATCATAGCACAGTGCTGTGTGGTAGCGGCTTCGAATACTACCAACCCTTGCTTTGCTCGTGGGTGTCGTAAAAGACGACTGAGAGCCCTAGATTGACTCGGACCAACTCCATCTGGTACCATTTGGGTCAACGATTACATTCCCAAGGAGGGTTGACGTAAGGCAGGCGGCCGGTCATAAAAGTCATTGCCGAAACTTTTGCAATATGTCAAAACAGATGACATATTGCGTCGACCCCAAGTAATTGGGATAAGAGCAAGATGATGATGATAGCTCATAGCACAACAATATCGCGCACCATACATTGTTAAGAACACGTTCACACTGTACTGCACTATATTTTATACTGTACTATATTTTATGTATGGTGCGCGATATTGTTGTGCTATGAGCTATGTACTATAAGCTATTATATTATAGTGTAGTCTGAAACCTTGTGGCGTACCACACTCTGCCGGTTGGTCCCGCAATTGTGGACATAAGACTATCGACCGTTTGGTCCTTCCACTATAGGAATCAATTACTCGTCTTTTACGACATCTACGGATAATATAGGGCGTGGTGAATTGTATTCGTACTCCATCATCACAAGCGCAGACGTTTAGTAGAATTTGAATCACATACAAACGTACAGAAGATTAATTATATAAAGATATATTTTCAATCATTAACACCTGCTTTCATACTAGCATAGGATTACAACATGAGCTCAAACACTGTGAACGAGCAACCTTCGATATTAGTCGAGTAGTGTCACAAGTGTCCGCGACATTGCGACAGTCGTTGCGACATACTATCGGACGTCGGACCGGATATCTGTTAACGTATACCAGTTCATAAACATTCTTGTGGCCGTTTATTTAAAATCGTTCCATCCGATCATAATTTCTTTACATTAAAGACTAAATTTTCCATGTGGTAACGGAGTAAGAATACAATTCACCACTCCCTATCTTGCCCGTGGATGTCGTTAAAGAACGACTATGGGATATAATATGTGCGTAACATCTGTGCAAGATAAGGAAAACTCGAAATGAAACCCCAACATGTTTGACCAGCGTGGCATAGTAGGTGAAATTTTCTCCCATTGTAGTGGAGGCCCGAGCCCAACAGTGGGACGTATATGGGCTGAATAAATATATTATAAATAAATTCATCGTTTTTACAGAGATCTTAGTAGGTTATCTATGACTTTTTGACGTGAGAGATCTTAGTCCGCCTGTGATTATGAACACTCAAAAGTGTTCGAAACGTCAGGCAATCAAAAATCAAATACAAACCATCGCAGTAATTAACAATTTTCTCCCGAATCATTTTTTTGATTTTTAAAGACGAGTACTAAGAAAATTATCCTTGTAAGTATAACGGGGGACTTTTATCACTATTCTCATCAACGTCTCTGCTCATATAATTTTAATCCATATATGCCTCATTCCTAGCCTCGAACTTTCACTAAAATGGAAGATAAAATTATCTACTGTATAATGCCGGATTGATATAGGATTTTATTTCTAGTTTACTGCTACACAGAGATTGTACGCATATCCCTCAGGGGACTTAGAATGCCCATGGGTAAGGTAGGGGTGATTAATTGTATTCTTACTCCATCATCATACGAAATTTGTACCTGTGATGACGGTGTAACAATGCGCGGATGATAATGTCTAAATATAATCACCCGGTGATTTGAGCTAAACATTTGACCCTGTGTTATATAGACTATAAAGATTTTGATGTTGATTATCAAATTTTCTTTAAATGAAAACATAAAATAACAAATCATAAAATATCAGCTTCACTATAAACTTATATAACCTATTTGTTTCATGTCATTATATGCAATTATCGAGCGTAATGGTTGATAATTTAAACCGATAATTACCAATTAAAGCAGAAAGCAATATCTGTTAATATATGTGCGATAAATGGCAAGCTAACTAAAACTAAAATAATGAACTTAACGCGGATGTATGATAGTCAGAAACAAGTGCGAGTCGGACTCGCGCACGAAGGGTTCCGTACCATTGACTAAATAAACAACAGTAGATACAGAAATTTCATATTGTAACCTTCACCTGTTACCTTTACTGATATCGAGCAAAAATAGGCAAAAATGGCTTTTTTATATGGGCCCTCCCTTAAATATCTATTTTATTTTAATTTTATTATTGAAGTAAAAATACAACTGAGTATTTTGTAAATATTTTAAGTGCCCACCTATTATTATCGATATCGAGTAAAAAAGGACAAATAAACCGCGTTGGTTGTATAGGAACCTCCCTTTAATATTCATTTTATGCTGTTTTTAGTATTTTTTATTATAGCGGCAACAGATATACATAATTTGTAAAAATTTCAACTGTCTAGCTGTCGTGGTTCTTGAGATAGAGCCTGGTGACAGACAGGCGGACGGCACAGACAGCGAGGTCTTAGTAATAGGGTCCTCTTTTTACCCTTTGGGTACGAAAACCTAAAAATAACGATAGAGAGAAAGGGAATTACTAAGATAAAGATAGCTAAAACAGGACGTTGAGTGTGAGGGCGGTACGAAATATTTATTAATAATAAAAAAATAAATAAATAAAGCGCTACTTCACGCTCTTTTATAATTAAAAGTAAAATATCTTTAGAGTTTTGTGCAAGCAGATATGTATATTCTGCTATCTCAGCCTATATACGTCCCACTGTTGGGCTCAGGCCTCTTCCAAAATGGGAGAGTAATTAACTTTTTATCACGCTGGTCAGGCGGGTTTATTATAGTGGTTTATTTCAAGTTTCCTTTCTCTTGCTCACTAAAGTATCCTTTAGTCGACTTTTACGACAACCACGGGCAAGAAAAGGGATGACGAACTGTGTTCTTACTCCGTCACCACAGGGAAAATACACGGCATATAGTAGACATAATAAAAATAAAACGCCAATCTCGTTTTGCCTCGTACATTTTAATCGCAATTAGCTATTGCAGCATCTTTTATTATAGAATCAATGTTTCAAAAGATCTCCATCGCTCAAAAGTACTACATTGCAAGTAAATTTTATGAAACGCTGTAGTTATCTAACTCGTTTCAGTTTAACGTTTTTTATTTTTCATTACGTTAGCTTGCAAATAGTGTTGTACAACACGTAGTATAGTTTTTTTTTTTGTTTTATACTTGATGTTTTATTGGTTCTTCAAATACAGATAATACTGATCTTGTATGCGCATGTATTATATTACACATTATTTTTAAAATAATATAACTAGCTCTTAGTTTAGTTCATTTTTTTTTTAATATAAATAGTCATAATTTAATGTATTTTATTGTTTTAACGTAGATATTTTTTTAATTTAAAATAAAAGGAGTCTACGGTTTGCCCTAACGACCTCTAAAATAACTTTTTTTGATGCTTACGCGAGTTTTACACATCCATACTAATATTATAAATGCGAAAGTAAGGATGTTTGTTTGTTTGTTTGTAACGCTTTCACGCTTAAACCACCGAACCGATTTCAAAAATTCTTTCACCAATGGAAAGCTATAATATCAGGGAGTAACATAGGCTACATTTTATCCCGGTATTCCCACGGGAACAGGAACTACGCGGGTTTAAGTGACTGAAACCGAAGCGAAGCGAGGGCGGGTTGCTAGTTGTTAATAAAGTTACTTTACGGATTTTATTATTTTTTTTTAACGATCATATGATCGTTAAAAAAAAATTAACATCTAATTTCTATAGCGGGTAGATAATTATAATTGTCTTTAATAACGATAACTTGCTGGACGTCAGACATCTTAGATCACCCGCGACAATCAATGTTGTAAATTGTCCGAAACGTCGGGCAATCAATAATCAAATACAAACGCGATAAAATCTGTACAGTAGTTCTATTTACGACCTCTAAAATTTTAGACAACATTTAAGTTAACGTTATCAATACAGGTAATTAGCAGTGCGTATCAAATATGTCACCTTATATATTACTTGAATTGGTAAAGTGGAGGGCCCTTTACCATTATGACGACCACTGGTAGCGAATCCTAGACAACCGTGGCCCATCAACCAACATGCCTAAATAAGATTCTACTTCAAAAATGCAAATCTTCTCATTTCCATCCATCCATCAGCCTACAGATATCCACTGCTGGACACAGACTCCCCACGAGAATGCCACTCGGAACGGTCCTGCGCCACTTACATCCAACGGTTCCCTGCGACTTTGAGAATGTCGTCAGTCCACCTCGTGGGGGCTCATCCACTGCACCGTCCGATTTGTGGACGCCTCTCAAGAACCTTTCTTCCCCAGCGGTTGTCGGTTCGACGAGCGATGTAGCCTGCTCATCACCATTTCAACGTGCTAATTCTGCGGGCTATGTCGGGTGGTCGGACTTCTCAATTAAATTACTACAAATCGAATAGTATGTTTATGAAATTATTTTCCATTTACGTAATTTGTTTCAGTTTTTTTTTATTTATTATTACGTTATATTAAGTTTGCGAATCACATTGTACAAATTTTTGTGTACGAGTTGTTTCAAGTTTTATGCAAACTATAAGTAGGTCGAGGACATTGAAATCATATTATGTAAAATTTAAGAACATAATGAATAACGATGTGGTTAAGATAATTAGTCGCGTAGTTTATGAAGGACCTAAGTAGGAAGAACACTCCTTTAGGTGAACTATGCAGGCCGCCCTAGCCGAGGCGTGTGACTGGACCGGGGATTTAGTCCGTCTCCCGCCGTCCATCCCGACGTGAGGGGAGGGTACCCAGCAACCGGGGTATTCCGTCGACCCGACCACTGAAGACAAGGAACTCTGCACCATTGATCGGGCCAACGACGAAGGCGACGTGCCACGGGTGGGTCATGGGGCCGCACGGCGCCTCTATGTCGCCCTGGACGGAGTCGGGCGGCGAGTGAGCTAGCCATAGCCCACTCCTAAAAAAAAGGAATAAAAGGTGAACTATGCGAACTAGTTCATCGATGATCTCGCTCTTAGTTCCTTTTAGATTTTTTTGACATCCGTTTTTTTAAGCAGTGGCGCTACGTGACTGCTAACCGAATTATTTCCTTCTAATGTGCACGTCTTGATATTTCGATATCGATAATCGATATTAAACAGCTCCATATTCATCATAATTAAGCATATCATCATGATTTAAATATAAATAAACATAACTTCTTCTTCTTCCGTGTGGTGACGGAGTAAGAATACAATTCACCACCCCCTAACTTGCCCGTGGGTGATCGTACGAGACGACTAAGGGATATAAAACGCATATAACATCTATGCGAGAGAAGAAAAACTCGAAATAAAACCCTATACCAACACGTCTGACCAGCGTGATATAGTAGGTAAATGACACTTCCATTATGGAGGAGGCCCGAGCCCAACAGTGGGACGTATATGGGCTGAGATGATGATGATGATGAAACATAACTTGCAATATTTATATTTTTGTTTCATTATTATTATTTTTTCTTTATTACTAGCAACCTGCCCTCGCTTCGCTTCGGTTTCAGTCGCCTTACCCGCGTAGTTCCCATTCCCGTGGGAATATTGCGATAAAATATAGCCTATGTTACTCCCTCATATTATAGCTTTCCATTGCTGAAAGAATATTTGAAATTGTTTCAGTGGTTTAAGCGTGAAAGCGTAACAAACAAAGAAACAAACTTACTTTCGCATTTATAATATTAGTAAGAATTTAAAAAAGGGAGCCGTCGCTCAGGACCTCTGGCAGTTGTGAAACATTGAATTTATTTTATACAAGTATATATGCATAAAAGAACAGATCACGACAGGAAATAATTTGCCATAAAGTAGGTATTAATAAAATATTTTTTTTTTTTTGTGGGTGGGTTGCGGTCGGCGCGCCTACGCACCACTCCGTCCGGGGCGACAGAGGGGCTTAAGCACGCAACTCCCGCGACCCACCCAAAAACCACGTCGCCTTCGTCGTTGGGCCGACCACTGGAGCAGCGTTAACTTGTCGTCGGTGGTCGGCCCGACGGAATACCCCCCTATTTGGGGTACCCTCCCATCGACCGACGTCCCCCCCTCGGGGAGGACGTCGGTCTTTCCTCACGCGGTCGGCCTCTCGGCGGGTGACGGACTAATCCCCGGTCACGTCACCCGCGGCCTCGGCTAGGGCGGCATGAGGCGCAGGTAGTTGCGCCTACGCCGCCCCAGTCGCCGGATTAATAAAATATTTCGACCTTTTTACAGAAAATTATGTTTTTATTCAATAAACATTTATTTTCATTAGTATACACTATAGGTATGTGTTTAGATTAGTAATTTATTTTGAGCTCACTAGATGGCGTTGTACAAAACTGTAAAAAAGTTTATGGTTTCGTTACACAAGCGTGGCGTTAACGCCACGCCAAAGATCAGGTTCGCCCTCGCCTATTGATGTTTCACATAAAAAAAAACAATCAATTAAAAGAGCGAATTAGTTCGCCATTGGATTGCGAACAAAATTGAGCGCTCTCATTAGTGGTTGACTAGGCCCAAGACTAAAGACCTAGTGTCTCGGCTTTGATTCCCACACAGAACAATACTTTGTTACCATCATTATACTGCTCTTCACCCAATTACCAGTCGATTCAATATGTACTTAATACGAAAAAAAAAAAACTATGTGGTGACGTAATAAGAATATAATTCAGTACCCAATGGGAGAGGATGCTCTCAGGTATATCAGCATCTCAATTCATATACGTCCCACTGTTGGGCTCGAACCTCGTCCTAGAAGGGAAACCAGTATGTCACTGATCAGACATGTTGGTACAGTGTTTTATTTTAGGTTTTCCTTCTCTTACATAGATATTTTTCCGTGTGGTGACGGAGTAAGAATACAATTCACCACTCCCTATCTTGCCCGTGGATATCGTAAAAAAGATAAAGAAGATATGCGTATTTAATCACTTAGTCGTCTTTTACGACATCCACGGGTAAGATAGGGTGTGGTGAATTGTATTCTACTACGCTTTATTTTAATAAATATATATCGTCATAGTATTTCGCAATGAGCGCGACACCCGCAATGTTTGATCTATCAGACCTTGAATCAAAGGTCAATGTTGATATTACATACTCATCATGAATTTTTTTCGCAAAAAAAAAATCTATTATTTACTTTAGGCATTCATTAGTATTGAAATTGTCTCTTTTTTTTTTTTTTTGGATTATTTTATAAGTCTAGTGTAAACGAAATTTCTGTTGTATTTAATTACCTTCAATTTTAATTTATATTTATCTAATTTTACCCCCGCCGCAAAAAGAGGGGTGTTGTAAGTTTGACGTCGATGTCTGCCTGCTCTGTGTGTGTCTGTCTGTGGCATCGTAGCTCTTAAACGGATGGACCGTTTTTTGGCGGTGGTTTTTAGCTATGTTTGATTAATATCGGTCTAGCAGTGTAAGAGTGTCAGCTCCAAAATGATGAAATGGCGTATGATTACACGATTAATTACTTCTCACGTGCCATTACAATCGTTAAATGACAATTAACACACTGTCGACAGTTATCTGTCTACAGCCGTGGGCCGGTCCGTCCGGGGTAGTACCACACTCTCGCAGAAAATCGACGTCTGAGTAGTAACAATTAGTTACTGCGCTTCGTTCGGTGAGTGAGAGAGCCGGAAGCCCAACTTTCTGAGGGTGTTTGCGTGTGGAGGGTTCTGGTGGTGCCCTTGGTATCGCCGAGCCTCAATGGACTCATTCACACTCCCTTCACTTTCTTCGCGGTAGGCAGCGGCCTTGTAAAGGTCCATGAGCGGCAGCAACACTTACCATCAGGTGTGCTGTTTGCTCGTTTGTCACCGCTTGCAATAAAAAAAAAATTAATTGATAATTCCTGTTGAAGAGATATAATATTTAATCAATCCTGTTTTTCTTTGTTATTTTTATTAGTCGGGGTTTTCAAGATTTTCAATTTTACATAATTCTTATATACCAACAACCCGCCCTCGCTTCGCTACAGTATCTTTACCCGCGTAGTTCCCATTCCCGTGGGAATCCCGGAATATAATATAGCGTATGTTACTCCCTGATATTATAGCTTTCCATTGATGAAAGAGTTTTTGAAATCGGTCGAGTAGTTTCGAAGCATATTCAATACAAACAAACAAATCTTCCCTCTTTATAACATTAGTGTAGATAAAACTTCAGAATAACAAAATGTTAAAAAACTTAAGTCCGATTTTATCTTTTTAAACATCAATTAAGTAATTTTTACATTTTTATTGTTTGCAAAACTCCCATGTTATTTTAATTGAGATCAAACATGTGTTGAATAAAACAATGGGCTGTATTTTGTCAACTTAATTGTGCCTTTCATATAATGAAACCTCGTTAATTCTTAAGTAAAACATACACAATATTTCTAGGTAATATTGCAATTACTAATTCTAGATAAGTCCATGAATTTTCTTTTTTTTTCGCGTAATTTACATTTTATTTTTTTCATTCTGGTGTGTCTAATCCTTGTGATGACAGAGTAAGAAGATACAACACCCTTCATTAAAATCAAAATATGGGATGTAATAATTGAAGAATTGTAAGATCTAATGCTTACATGAGTATTATCGGAGGGCGGTGTGATCTCGTTAAGGGATCTCACCGCCTGGCGCGCCGACGCCCGCCGAGACGTCATTGCCCGTTGGGCAGTTCGGCTGGAGAGGCCTCGCCCAACGACGAAGGCGACGTGGTTTTCGGGTGGGTTGCGGGTGTTGCGTGCTTACGCCCCTCTATCGCCCCGGACGAAGTGGTGCGAGGAGCGCGCCGACCGCAGCCCAACCCAAAAAAAAAAAAACATGAGTATTATAAATCTACACTAATATTATAAAGAGGAAACTTTGTATTTTTGTAAATTTATTATGAATAATCTCAAAAACTCCTGGACAGATTTCGATAATTTTTTCACCATTAGAATGCTACATTATCCCTGAGTAACATGGGCTATATTTTATCCCGGTATTCCCGCAGTAACAGAGACTACGCGGGTAAGGCGACTGAAACTGAAGTGAAGCGAGGGCGGGTTGATATTTTGAAGTAAGACTATTTTTAAGAATTTTATTGCCTTTGTATTTAATATTTTTTCCCAACGTTTTGAATATTGGACGGAATTAATGGTCACAGTACTAACGAGTTCCTTAATATACGCGAAAAAGCCGTTAAAATAGTCTAAAGGGATGTTGAAAAAATAATATCATTACAAGAGAAGAAAAACTTGAAAATCTTGTATCAACCGTATACACAGCGTGGTGTAGTAGGCTAATTTCTCTCATCTGGGAGAGGGTCAAGCCCAACAATGGGAGGAATATGGGCTAAAGAAAGAAGTCGAGTTTTCCTTCTATTGCATATACGATATCTGCGAATTATAATCCCTTAGTTGTCTTTTACGATACCCACAGACAAGAATGGGGGTGTTGAATTGTATTCTTACTCCGTCATCCAACGGAAAATATTTATTAGCACTGCTGATGGTACTCATTAAATATTGTAGTAAAATCTAATTATACTCATACGAGTATAATTAGATTTTAATTTAGATTTATTTTTCATTACATTTATTTTATCCATTAATTATTTACATATTACATTAATTCATGTAATTAGTTTTGTTTATTTATTTTTTTTACATATTTTGTAATTTAACTTCCGTGTAGGTATCTGCTATCAATAAGTATAATAATACCGATACAGATCTCTATAAAGTAAATAATACGTGTTGCAATTCAATAAAAAATTAATAATAACGTAATTAACATGAAAAAAAGAATAAAAAATGCATTATAACAAACAAGGGAGCCGTCGTTCAGGATGCATGGCTGATGTGCAACATCGAAATTATTCTTTATAAATATATCTATACCAATAAATAAAATTGGAGTGTCTGTTTGTAATGTCAAAATAATAGGCTTTTTTGATGCTTACACGATTACTTGCACTATACATATGCCTAAAATACACTTTATATTTTTTGTTGTCTGTCTGTCTGTTTGTTCCGGGTAATCTTCAAAATGGCTGGACCCATTTCAAAAATTCTTTCACCAATGGAAAGTTATAATATCAGGGAGTAATATAGGCTATATTTTATCCCGGTATTGCCACGGGAACGGGTACTACGCAGGAAAGACGACTAAAACCGAAGCGAAGCGAGGGCGGGTTGCTAGTATTACAAAAAAAAAACAGATTACGACAGGAACTAATTTGTCATAAAGTATTAATAAAATATTACAATTTTTTTCAGAAAATGATTTTTATTTATACTTATAAAGGACCGAAGACGTTACAATAATTAGATCAAATTATCTCATGATCTTGATTAATTTTGCAAGGATTAATAATTTATTCACATTATTTTTGAGAAAGATCGAAACAGATAGAGCAAGCAAGCGGTCTGTGTATACAAACTATTTTGTACCTACTTTACGAACTAAAAAAAAGAGCGTGTGGTACAAAGTACCCATATCAAAAGTGAAACTCCTTTATCCTTTATCCATTATCCTTCATCTTTTATCCTTTATCTCATTCTCTCGCCGGCTGAATCCTCTACATTTATGTACGTGTTTATGTCTCTATGGACTATTTCGTTTCATCGAGTTTGAAACTATTCTAAAGAAGTTTCACTTCAAAAATTGATAAATAAATGTTGTTTAAAAAAGGCTAATAAGCACACTTTAATGAATAATCAAATTAAAAAGCGAAAAATTAAACAATAAACATGAATTTAGTATTATTGTGTAAAAAGCATGCGGTGTCCGATAAATCGATTTTCGATAATATTCGATCGGCTCGATTAGTCTGCTATTGGCACAAAATATAACTCAGAAGCACCTCACGTTTTTTGCTAAGTAATAACATACATTAGTATATTAATTTTCGTTCATTGTTTTAATCACATATTAACAATATTTTTTCAATTTTTAGTCTAATTTTACATTAAAGCCTGTTATTTTTAATCTTTATTTCTTTTTACAAGGAAGTTATTGATAAAATCCACACCAAGGTCACCTATAAGAGCGTCATTACATCAATATTTATGAATAAATTAATAAATTTTAAATACATAAATATTATAATGAAAATAGGTAAGCACTTATTTTTATCTGTTCTTTGTCTCATTTTAATTATAAATTGAAATTTTCACATTTACTATACTATTTCCATTTCTTTATTTTCTCGATGACAGTTCCTGTGGAACGAGCGTCTTTTTTAAATTATGTATACATTATTTAATAAAAATATGACGCTTACGCGCGTACAAGGTCATAGCAGAGTCGGAGAAACTGATAGGGATGGATCTATCGATAAACGTAACCCGATATTTTTTTACAAAGTGTAAGAAACTAAACTATTGCCGGATAATTTTATACAAATTTATTAACAAATATTACATTTCATTACAAGATGTAATTATATTATGTTGATTGTTCATTTATTTATTTTAATCAAAATCTGATGAATTACCACTATCACTCGATGAGCTCTCCTCAACATTTATTATAAGTTACTGTATTTCTATATTATCTAATGCCACATGAATTTCCCAATCCAACGCTATAATGTTTTGGGTTCTTCTCACATTTTTTCCCAGTGTTCGGCGGTTACTTCCGCACATGCATTTTTTAATAAATCTAACATCTTGTTTGCCGTAAAAGGGGGATGGGTATTGTTTCGAGCGGCGTGTCCTTTGATTTGTGCCCATATTAGTTCTATAACATTGTACTG
The DNA here is from genome assembly GCA_032191425.1 of Lymantria dispar. NCBI lineage: Eukaryota > Metazoa > Arthropoda > Insecta > Lepidoptera > Erebidae > Lymantria > Lymantria dispar. The sequence goes on from CM063442.1 coordinate 28,578,222, forward strand.
GCAATGATACGGTGGAAGTCGAAGAACCCAATGACCACATTCGGCAGCTATTTCGTCGGTAATATATCTTTTAGGGAGGCTTTTATTAGATTTTAAAATATTCACTAATTGTACTTTTAATAAAGTATCATCCACATTTTCGCCATGACGTTTGAGCCAGTCAATTATCTCTTGTTTTTTATTGGCCTGCGTCGGCATTTTATCAATTTGTCTAGAGTGATATGTAGCGTTGTCCATAATAATTATCGACGGTTCTTCCAGAGATTGCACCATTTCTTTGCAACATCCTTCGTAAATCTCCGCGTTCATTTCTTCGTGGTAGTCCACTGTTTTCTTGGATTTAAAGGCCAGTAAAGCATCTCACACGAATCCTTTCGTAGACCCTGCGTGGCATATGATAAGGCGTTCACCTTTTCCCATAGGCACTGAACTAGTGGAAGCGGCGGTGTCGTCAGTCCAGTTCTTCGATACTGTGTGGTTTGCATTTAACCAAGTCTCGTCAGGGAAAATAATATTTGACCAATCTGATATCTTTTTGGCTTCGCTCAAAAATTCGCAGCGAGCCATAGCAACGTCGTGACGCTCCATTAATATTTTACGTTTGTCCGATTTTTATAATAAAATCCAATTTCTTTCAAAACTAAGCTTAATGAAGATTTTTGGCCATGGAACAAACCACGTTCACGTAAAGAAACAACAAGTTTTTTAAGTGTTGGAATTTCTTTGCGCAAGTAATAGTCATATATATGACGACGAATAGCGTCAGCGTCGAAGTTGTCAACCGATGTCACACGACGTGGTTGGCGTTTCTTCTTCGGCGTACGAAGCTTATTTGCTTGCATGCCGCTTGTACCGTAAGCTTCGGTAGTAATTTTTGAAACAGTAGGTCCACTAATTCCTAATGCGGCCGCAACACGCTCTCGCATTTGCGACAGTGGTAATACCGGGCCCTACCATTTTGATATTCTGCTTCAAAGTAATTATGAATCTTGATCACCAGTTCTCTCGCCTGACTTTTCAGAACAGATCCTTTAGGCATTTTGATATTTGACAGCTGGGCAGCCATCAACACGGAGGAACACAAAATACACAACGTAACGTATGGATAATGTGAAAAAACTCAGCGAACAGAAATGTAGTGACCATATAGCACGACCGTCTTGTTGCGAGTGACAGATTAAAACAAATACAAAATGGCGGTGGGTCATTGAGTGTACCCAGCTTGAAAAAATATATTTGATTGTTTTTGTTGAATTTGTCTTTGTTCAAAACATATATGCGATCGATATCATTACTTATTTGGTCACAACACTACAACTATCAAATTAGAACTGTCATCGAGAAAATAAAGAAATGGAAATAGTATAAAACTCTTCACATACTCTCGGCGCGACATTATATATATACATAAGTTATAAAATACTAAAATATTGTAACTAGTGCACTATGATTAAATAAAATAAATAATTTTCATGTGGTGACGGAGTAAACATTTTTAGCAGTTTTAGCAAATACTACAAATCCTAAATTGCTATTAGCCTATTGCTAAACATTGTTGCAAATTTTTCATTGTGATATTTATGTATAAGTTATCTATAAATAATGATGATATGACGGACTATGAATTAGAACTGACCTCAAGGCGAATTAAATTGATAACTTCCTTGTAAAAATTAATAACAAAGTGAGGTAACAGATAGACTAACGACATAGTGTTCCCTAACCGAGGCCGCGGGTGACGTGACCGGGGATTAGTCCGTCACCCGCCGAGAGGCCGACCGCGTGAGGAAAGACCGACGTCCTCCCCGAGGGGGGGACGTCGGTCGATGGGAGGGTACCCCAAGTAGGGGGTATTCCGTCCGGCCGACCACTAATGACAAGTAACCCTGCTCCGGTGGTCGGCCCAACGACGAAGGCGACCCACCCCAGAAAAAAAAAAGACTAACGACATAGTGTTAGTTAGAGGCATTATTATGGAGAGACCTAGGTCCAACAATGGACAACTACGAACTGATAGATTATATTCATATTATTTGTGGGTGTCTTAAAAGCCGACTAAGGATTTTATATATTTTATTCGTGGGCACGGCCAAATCCAACAGTGGACATCGCTTTGCTGTTGAATTAATGGCAAAATTGTGCAGCTAAATATAGAATCCACTTTAAAATTTGTCACTTTTCTGTATATAGAATTCATGTAAGAAATTTACTGTCATAAGACAGCCCATGCTAGTCTAATTAATAGGACGATTAAGACGAATTGCCTATAGATGTGAGTTCAAATCCCATGAGTCATAATTATGTTCTAAATTATTTATTAATACTTATAAATATATTTTATAGGGTTATCAATATGATTGTGAATGGATGTAAGAAACATGGGAGACCCAAAAAGAGATGGATAGCTTGTGTGAATGAGAATATGCGTATGAAAGAAGTGGGTGCAGATATAACAGCTAATAGGAAGCTATGGAAAGTAAAAACATGTTGTGCCGACCCCACTTAGCCTGGAATGAGGGCAGGTTAATGAATGACTTTTAAATATATTTTTATAAATAATCTAACATGTTTAATGCAAAATTTCAGCAATTTATATTCCCTCTATTGTGTCGTGTATAAAGATAAGACATAATAAAAAAAATATAAAAAAAAAATGTGACCTTATTTTAAGTGGTGTGATTTTATACAAAATAATTGTCTAAGTTTACTTCAAATTGGCCATTAAGTTGTTTAAGGTATGTCACTATGATGCAAGTAACGGACGGACGTAAAACAAAATAATGTTCGCGTGTACGACCGAACTTGACCTACAAGTGGTCAGACGTTTTACTTGCGTACCATTAGAGCCCTTACGCACTGTCGACTAATTTTCGACATTTTTTTTCACAGATGGCGGATTGGTTAAGATGTCTAACGTCCAACAAGTCATCGTAATGATAGTTTTCTTCTTATACTGGTAATAAATTTGTACCAAAATGTTGATCAAAGTTTAATAACCATTTCCTGTAGCGTGTAGATAATTATAAATCTCTGTATTAACTATGACTTGTTGGACGTGAGACATCTTAGTCCGCCCGTGACCATGAACGCTTCAAAGTGTTCAAAATGTTGGGCAATCAAAATTCAATTACAAACGCGATAAAATCCGTAAAGTAATTTTGTGGCAATTTAATTTATTTTACCAAGTCCCCCGCAACACAGAGATTATTTTCTTAGTACGGACTTAGACTTAACCCTTAATAAAAAAGCTTGAAGACTTCATAAAAGTTCATCAAAAAGCGTTGAAATAAAACACAAGGACAATTAAATCAAATATAACGCCCAACGTTTAAAAACGAGCATTGCTTAATAAATAATAATTACGCACTTCAAAACGCAGGCGTGAGAATAAATTCTCGAATTAATATTTGTTTTATTTCAACGTTTTTTTAACGGACATTGACATAGCTCTCGTGCGAATAAGATCATATATCTAGTACAGACCAAAGGAATGCTAATGAAATACCAACGTTTGTGTGTAAATGATTATTTAAAGACGAGTTAAACTGAATGATGTCCATCTCAGTAGCAAACTAAAAGGGGTCGGCAAGAGCAGTCCCTTGGCTTAAGCAACCCTCAAATTTCGAGAAACAAGTTAGGATTTTAAAATCTTTATTAGCCAAATTATATTAAAACATAGTAACGTTTTAGTACATTAAATTTTAATATAATTACGTGAAAGTGCTCAATATTTTCACCACCCCATTTCTTGCCTGGGATTATTGCAGATAACATCTATGCAAGAAAAGACAAACTCGAAAACCTATACCAAACTGTCTGACCAGCGTGATAGTAGATCAATTGCCCATTTATTATAGAGGAGGATTAAGCCCACCAGTGAGATGTGTACGAGTTGAAATAATGATAACTGACCACCTTGTATGTAACTTCGAAAAGTCATCGATCATTCGATAGTGTGTAAAGGCTTTTAATATTACGTATCGACCTTAGTAGGGCTATAATATTCATACATGGTGAATTGGAATGCATTGTTCTGTAAAATCTTATTAACGAGGGGAAAAAAGATTACCACGCAATTTGACCGTACAAAAAAAAATGGAAATCATCTATACCAATAAATGAAATTGGAGTGTCTGTTTGTAATGTCAAAATAATAGGCTTTTTTCATGCTCACACGGTTATTTGCACGACACCTATGCCTAAAATAGCAATTAAAAAATTTTTGTCTGTCTGTCTGTTTGTTCCGGGTAATCTTCAAAACGGCTAGACCGATTTCAAAAATTCTTTCACCAATGGAAAGCTATAATATCAGGGCGTAAACTAGGCTATATTTTATCCCGGTATTCCCACGGGAACGGGAGCTACGCGGGTAAAACGACTATAACCTATAACCGAAGCGAAGCGAGGGCGGGTTGTTAGTTTTCAAATAATTAGAACAGCAAATGGATACGTATAAAAACAAATTACGACTCGTATTATCATCTTTGTAGAAAACCTTCCGTATGTCATTTCATCGTCGTCATCATCATCGCAGCCTGCAGAAGTCTCTTCGGCTCAGGCCTTCTTTACAAATGGGAGAAGTGTTGACCTACTATACCGCGCTGCTCAGACTTTTTGGCATAGGGTTTATGTCCAGTTGCCCTTCTCTTGCATAGATGTTATGTATAAATTACACTATATCCTTTAGTCGTCTTTTACGTCATCCTCGGGCAAGAGCGAAAGTGGCAAATGGTATTATATACCATCACCACGCGGTCTATATGGTATCTGTTAAATAATATTTACATACTAGCAACACGCCCTCGCTTCGCTTCGGTTTCTGTCGCCTTATCCCCGTTATGTCCGTTCCCATGGGAATACCGGGATAAAATATAGCCTAGTTTACTCCCTGATAGCTTTCCATTGGTGAAAGAATTTTTGAAATCGGTCCAACCGTTTTGAAGATTACCCGGAACAAACAGATAGACAGACACAAAAATATAAAGTGTATTTTAGGCATATGTATAGTGCAAATAACCGTGTGAGCATGAAAAAAGCCTATTATTTTGACATTACAAACAGACACTCCAATTTTATTTATTGGTATAGATTATAGATTATTCTAATTTAATAGTTCAAGTAGTAAACGAATTGTTAAAAATTCTCTTTATTTTTCTTATGAAACGAATAGGGACGTTCGAGGACAGGGCACCTCTTTCTATGTGAGTAACGTTACCGTTTCATGCTCTTTAGTAGGACCAAAAATGAAGCATTTCAATTGGAGCCTAATGGAGCTTACGCCGGAACTGTTCCGTAATGTACAAGTCATTGCACTGCACGTACGTACGCAACTCTTATAAAATAAATAGGTAATTATGACAGTTTGTGCATTGAAATGGTGTCATAACACATTTGAAAAACTTATAAAAGTTTTTAACATTACTTTTAAAAGTATTTCGACGATTTATGTTAATAAAAACAAAATTTGATTTCATAATTTGTATAGTGGTGTGCGTGTGTACGTGTGTAGCGTCTGCGCGCCATTAGTATTTTGAGATTCATGTTTCGAACGTTCGAAGTATTGACACTATCCTTCTATACGTTATTATTCTAATTGTGTGCTAATATGCACATAAGATCTGTGCAAGAGAAGAAAAACTCGAAATGAAACCCTATACCAACATGTCTCATCACCGTGAAATCGGTCACCATCAGCATCCAGGCTCACATGAAGTACTTGGGCCTGGTGCTCGACGGGCATTTTTGGTTCCGGGAGCATTTCCATCGACTTGTTCCCCGGCTTGTCGGCGCGGCGTCCGCCCTTTCGCGGCTGATGCCGAATGTGGGCGGACCCAGTGCTACGTGCCGACAGCTGTACGTGGGAGTGATCCGGTCGATGGCCCTGTATGGCGCACCGGTGTGGGCGGGGTCCCTGACCGTCCGTCTTAGGGCCCTCCTGTGGCGACTACAGAGGGTCATGGCGATCAGGGCCATACGGGGTTACCGCACGGTGGCGATGGAGGCAGCGTGCCTCCTGGCCGGAACTCCCCCGTGGGACCTGGAGGCGGAGATGCTCGCCGACATTTATCGGCGTGTGTCGGAGACGCGCACCCGCGGCGGTATGGTCTCCATCAAAGAGATCACCGCCTGGCGGGTCGACGCCCGCCGAGAAGTCATTGCCCGTTGGGCAGTCCGGCTGGAGAGTCCTCGGTACGGTGTCAGGACCGTCGAGGCCTTCCGGCCGGTGCTGATGGAGTGGTTGGAGCGGACGCACGGGGTGCTTTCCTTCAGACTGGTGCAGGTGCTGACGGGGCACGGTTGCTTCGGGAAGTACCTGCACAAGATTGTCAGGAGGGAGAGCACACCGTCCTGCCACCACTGCAGTTGCGACGAGGACACGGCGCAGCACACGCTCGAGGAGTGTGCTGCATGGGAGGGGGATCGCCGTGAACTCGTCGCAATTATCGGTGCCGACCTGGCGCTGCAGACCATCGCCAGGGAGATGTTTGTCAGCGTCAGGAACTGGGACGCGGTCGCCGCCTTCTGTGAGGCCGTAATCTCACGAAAGGAGGCGGCGGATCGTGTGCGAGTAGAGCTCCTATTCGGCGACACGTTCCGCCGCCGGCGACTCGGGCGGCGCAGGCGCGAGTATCTGCGCCTAATGCCGCCCTAGCCGAGGCCGCGGGTGATCGGACCGGGGAATTGTCCATCACCCGCAGAGAGGCTGACCGCGCGACGGCGACCGACGTCCCAGGACGTCGAGAGGTGAGGTTACCCGAAAAGGTATTCCGTCAGGCCGACCACTGACGACAAGTCACATCTGCTCCGGTGGTCGGCCCAACAACGAGGTGACGTTCCCGCGCGCCGTCCTTTCATCGCCCCGGACGGACCGGACCGCGCGTGCGCTTACCATAGCCCACCAATAAAAAAAAAAATAAAAAAAATACCAACATGTCTCAGTACGTCGAGACGTGAGGTTACCCGAAAGGGTATTCCGTCGAGCCGACCACTGATGCCAAGTCACATCTGCTCCGGTGGTCGGCCCAACGAGGTGACGTGGGTACGGGTGGGTTACGGGCCCGCGCGCCGTCCTTTCATCGCCCCGGACGGACAGGACCGCGCATGCGCTTACCATAGCCCAACCAAAAAAAAAAAAAAAATACCAACATGTCTGACCAGCATGGTATAGTAGGTAAAATTTTCTCCCATTGTGGTGGAGGCCCGAACCCAACAATGGGACGCATGTGGGCTGCGATGATGATAAATGTGCTCACACTATAGTTAAACTGCTACCGTAAGTAAGTAGTACTAGTCACTTATGTCCAAAGAATTTCTCCTAAGTCACGGCTAAAGAAGATTTACTTCAAAATTAAGCGTGAAACTAAACTAATAGGTAATTATTTTAATTATCTTTACGGTTCTCTATAAACTTTGTAAAAATACCCTTTTAGCAAAACTATCTACAATTTTAATATTTCAAAATAGATACATAGTTTCACGGTTACATAGTTATGTATATCCATTAAAAATTGATTTTTTTCTTTAATGAAGCGTATCAAAGGCATGCATTACCAACATAATTTGCTGAAATACAGCTGTATGGTCCAAGCTTGCTAATTAGAACCAATATTTTATTTTTTATTACATTTTGTTTATGACTGTGATTATTGGATAATTTTGGAGACTATTGGGTAATGTTGTTGTTTCATTCCTATAGATTACGCATTTGACTACGCGCTGCATCTCATCGTCTTTATTAATACGTTCATTATTATACGTTCCACTGTTAGACTTGGTTCTCTTTCCATCGTGAGAGGTAATTTGATTTACTATACCACGCTTGTCAGATTTGTTGGCATTGAGTTTTATTTCAAATTTGCCTTCTCTTTCGTGAATTTTATCTGTATATAGCCCCCCTTAGTCGGTTTATATGACAGACAATGCGGGCGATGTTGAATAATATTCTCACTCCAGCACTACACAGTAACTTTGCATCTAGTCTTTCCTAATCAGCTGACTGGATAATTTTATAAATATAGTTTCAACATAAACTTATTTTTCCTTGTGGTGTCGGAGTAATAATACAATTCACCACTCCCTATCTTTCCCGTGGATGTCGTAAAAGATGACTACGGGATATTATATGCACATAACATCTGTGCAAAAGAAGGAAAACTCGAAATGAAACTCTATACCAATGTTTTTTTTTTTGTGGTGGGTTGCGGTTGGCGCACTCCTCGCACCACTCCATCCAGGGCGAAAGAGGTGCGTAAGCACGCACACCCGCAACCCACCCGAACACCACGTCGTCTTCGTCGTTGGATCGACTACCGGAGCAGGGTTACTTGTCTTTAGTGGTCGGCATATAAATATGTTTGACCAGCATATACTAGGTCAAATGCCTTCCATTGTGGAGAAGGCCCGAGCCTAATAGCGTGGGCTGCGATGATAATAAATTTATTATATTATTAGCTATCTTTCTTATCTGTTAACTCCAAAGCGTTTATTTCAGTAATTTTGCAAGTATGCTGTTATCATTCCCTATACTAAAGAGCCCTAGTTTAGGTCTTTAATAAAACTATGCCTGCCACTTCTGGGCTCTTAATCTATAAGCAACAATTGTCATTAGCATATGTTTAAGTATTCGCTACATAAAATATGAAGTATGTAGTAATATTGAATTTTCACTTGAGACATGCATCGTGCAAGGTCAAAATACATCTTGAAAGTGTATATCGAAGTTGTGTATTGCAACATACTAAAAAGAAACAGGTTAGCTCAGCGGCTATGAGTTATATGTTACATACGAAGGACACACCAATACGCGTATTAAATTATACAGTGCTCGCATCGCATAGATTTAATAACCAGATTTTACTTATTCATAGTCACGCCTTTATATTCGAAGGCAGACAGAGATGTAACACACCCAAATTTTAAAAATTTTCAAGGTATTAAGTAGGCGAGGCTATTTACGATACCCACCGGCAGTTTTAATGCCGTCATCACACGAAAAGTAAGTTTTAGTACAATATCAATTTAATACGAATATGTTATAACAGCGGTCATTATGATAACGTTTACTTAACATCAACTGTGTTCATTGCTGTTTCTTTATCTAGGCTATTAACATTTATGGTCACAGCTTAGGTTCTTTATGAAGCAATATTATAAATAATTATAAGCCTTTTTTTTTTTTTTGTGCGTGGGTCGCGGTCGGCGCGCCTCCGCACCACTCCGTCCGGGGCGACAGAGGGGCTTAAGCACGCAACTCCCGCGACCCACCCAAAAACCACGTCGCCTTCGTGGTTGGGTCGACCACTGGAGCAGCGTTAACTTGTCGTCAGTGGTCGGCCCGACGGAATACCCCCTATTGGGGTACCCTCCCATCGACCGACGTCTCCCCCCTCGGGGAGGACGTCGGTCTTTCCTCACGCGGTCGGCCTCTCGGCGGGTGACGGACTAATCCCCGGTCACGTCACCCGCGGCCTCGGCTAAGACGGCATGAGGCGCAGATAGTTGCGCCTACGCCGCCCCAGTCGCCTGCGGCGGATCTCCTCATCGAGGCTGCGCTCCTCGCGCAGGCGATCTGCCGCCTCCTTCCGCGAGATCACTGTCTCGCAGAAGGCTGCGACCGCGTACCAATTCCCGACGCTGTCGTCCATCGCCCTAGCGATAGCCGGCAGCGTCAGGTCTGTACCGATGATTGCGACGAGTTCACAGCGCTGCACTGCCCAAGCCCCGCAGGCCTCGAGCGTATGGTGCGCCGTGTCCTCGTCGCAATCGCAGTGGTGGCAGGACGGTGTACTCTCCCTCCTAACGACCTTGTGCAGGTATTTGGCGAAGCACCCATGCCCCGTCAAAACCTGCACCAGTCGAAAGGAGAGCACCCCGTGCCGCCTTTCCAACCACTGCATCAGCACCGGCCGGAAGGCCTCCACGGTTCGCACCCCGAACCGAGGCCTCTCCAGCCCGACTGCCCAACGGGTAATGACGTCTCGGCGGGCGTCGACGCGCCAGGCGATGAGATCCCTTAACGAGACCACACCGCCCTCCGCTCGCACCCCGGTCACCCGCTGATATAGTCCGGCGAGCATCTCCGCCTCCAGGTCCCACGGGGGAGTCCCGGCCAATAGGCACGCTGCCTCCGTCGCCACCGTGCGGTATCCGCGGATGGCCCTGACCGCCATGACCCTCTGTGGTCGCCACAGAAGGGCCCTAAGTCGGACGGTCATGGACCCCGCCCACACCGGTGCGCCGTACAGGGCCATCGACCGGATGACCCCCGCGTACAGCCGTCGGCACGCAGCGCTCGGTCCGCCCACGTTCGGCATAAGCCACAATATGGTGGACGCCGCGCCTACGAGCCATGGAGCGAGCCTGCGGAAATGCTCCCGGAACCACCATCGCCCGTCGAGCACCAGGCCCAAATACCTCATATGGGCCCGGATGCTGATGTCGACCGAGTGGACGGTGATCGAGACGCCGATGGGAGGGCTCATATGGCGCCCATGGAACAAGAGGGCCTCCGTCTTGTCCAGGGCGACCCTCAACCCCCGTCTCGATCCGCCTGACAACTTACTCGGTACCAGAGGTCGCCAGGCTTACCGCCTCTTCTAGCGTCCCAGCGCGGGCTGTGACGAGCGTGTCGTCGGCGTAACAAATCACGCCCAGCCCGGGCGGGAGGCTCCCCCTCAACGTCCAGTCGTAGCCGATGTTCCACAGGGTGGGTCCGAGGACCGACCCTTGTGGGACACCGCACGTCAAAATAATTATATCCTAAAATTTACTCTATAAACACGGTAGGTAATAGAAAATAAATCAAATATATTTTTTATTATATCTTTATATATAAATTTCTTATGTATGTGTGTTTGTCACTGAACTCCTCCTAAACGGCTGGACCGATGTAAACATAAATTTGTAGTAATTATGACTGTTTTTTTTTTCATACAGAATCATTTTCTTCTTATACTGGCAATAAATTTGTACCAAAATGTAGGTCAAAATTTAATAACAAATTTTCTGCATCGGATAGATAATTGACCACTGATGACAAGTAACCCTGCTCCGATGGTCAGCCCAACGACGAAGGTGACGTGCATCGTGGGTGGGTTGCGGGTGTGCGTGCTTACGCCCCTCTGTCGCCCCGGACGGAGCGAGGGGCGCACCGACCGCAACTCAGCCCAAAAAAAAAAAGATCGGGTAGATAATTATAAATCTCTGTAATAACGATGAATTGTTGGACGTGTGACATCTCAGTCCGTCTGTGACTATGAACGCTGCAAAATGTTCAAAACTTCAGGCAATCAAAAATCAAATACAAACGCGATAAAATCCGTAAAGTAGTTTTATTAACAACTAGTAATCCGCCCTCGCTTCGCTTCGGTTATAGGTTATAGTCGTTTTACCCGCATAGTTCCCGTTTCCGTGGAAATACCGGGATAAAATATAGCCTAGTTTACGCCCTGATATTATAGCTTTCCATTGATGAAAGAATTTTTGAAATCGGTCCAGCCGTTTTGAAGATTACCCGAAACAAACAGACAGACAGACAAAAATTGTTTAATTGCTATTTTAGGCATACGTGTCGTGCAAATAACCGTGTGAGCATGAAAAAAGCCTATTATTTTGACATTACAAACAGACAACTCCAATTTTATTTATTGGTGTGTTATTGGTGTGTGTAATACTCACGTAAATATCAGAGATCATTATGTTTTACGCATTATTTTTTAAATACATATCCGTACATCATAATCGACATTCATCAGCTCATTTAAGTTCGATTGCTGAACTCGAATCGCCTCCAAAATAGGAGGTAAATAGCCCAACCACACTGGTTAAATGCATGGATATAAGGATCTATTTCAAGTTTACCTCTCTCCCATAGATGTTAAATGTATATTATGTATCTTAGTCGTATTTTACGACATCCACGGGTAAGAAATGGGATGGAGAATTGTATTCTTACTCCGTCTCCACACGGCAAATCTGTATGTTAATAAAAACTAATTCATTTAATCGTTTTTGTGTAATAGCTTACAGAACTTACAACAGCAACTATACCGAAATTGATGTATTCACCTTGAATTTTCATTAATAAGAAAGATTAGAACCGACATTCCTTTCGTAATTATAGAGTGTATACCACTCTCGCCTCCTCCACATTCATTAATCTATTCATGCATTTTCTTCTGTTTAGGGTACATATAAACTGGCCTTTCATAAGAACGTCCCTAATTTGGACGTGAAAATTCCGCCTTGGTTCACGCCTTCTAACACTGCCATTTACATTAGCTCTATAAATTACACTTGTTAGTCTCCTTTCATTCATTCTCTCTAGATGTATGTATCATTTTAATGCCTTTGTCTTTTATATTCATCTCAGTTGTTATATGTATCACTGCTAGGCTCGAAACTCCTCCACATCATCATCATCATCTTGCTCTTATCCCAATTACTCGGGGTCGACGCAATATGTCATCTGTTTTGACATATTGCAAAAAGTTTCGGCAATGACTTTTATAACCGGCCGCCTGCCTGACGTCAACCCTCCTTGGGAATGTAATCGTTGACCCAAATGGTACCAGATGGAGTTGGTCCGGGTCAATCTAGGGCTCTTAGTCGTCTTTTACGACACCCACGAGCAAAACAAGGGTTGGTAGTATTCGAAGCCGCTACCACACAGCTAACTCGAAACTCCTCCACAATGGAAGATAAATTGACTTAATATATCGCTATACTGGTCAGACGGGTTGTTATAGGGTTTTATTTTGAATTTTCCTTCTGTTCCGTAGATTTTATTTGCATATTTTTATTTATTTATTTATTTAAGACGACACCCTGCACTAAGGAAATAATCCTTGTATTGCGGGGGACTTTACAAACATATAATTAACGGACACAAATTACATCCAGACTCAGAACAACAATTTGTGGATCCCACAAAGTGTTGTCCCGCGTGGGATTCGAACCCAAGACACTGGCGCTGTAGGTCGCTATCTTAACCACTACGCCATCTGTGCAGTCAAGTGCAGTGCAAGATTTTATTTGCATATTAGTCGACTTGTAGGACTCCTACAGGCAAGAAACGGGATGTTGAACAATATTCTTACTCCATTATTATGGTAATCCTCCTTAATTTTTTTTTATTCCTTTCTATCAGCCCATAGACGTCCACTATTGGACATAGTTCTCCCCACGGGAATACCACTCGGAACTGTCCTGTACCGCATGCATCCTATGGTTCCCTGCGACTTTCATAATGTCGTCAATGAACCTTGTTATGCAAGTCCGATTGCCACCTTATTAATATAGTTACATATAATTACAATTTTGATTTTATTTTTGTGCATATGTATAGCTGTTAGCTGCAAATAGCTTTCACAGCTTTGCCCGGAATTTTTAAGAATCTTGTTATTTCTCTTCTCATTTTATATTATACTACATAAGTGGATACTGTTTTAGCTATTGTTACATACATTTTTATTTTTTTTATGATTATTTTCAAAAGCTGAACGATTTCCTTACTCATCATCATCTCAGCTCATATACGTCCCACTACTGGGCTCGAGCTTCCTCCATATTGAGAGGGAAATTGACAAACTATACCACGCTGGTCAGGCGGGTTGGTATAGGGTTTTATTTCGAGTTTCCTTCTCTTGCATAGATATTATATGCATATTATATCCCTTAGTCGTCTTTTACGACACACATGGGCAAGAGAGGGGGTTAATTGTATTCTTACTCAATCACTACACGATTTTCCTTACTAATAAATAAAAGATAAATAAACGTATACATATCCCTTAATCCTACTTTACGACACCTAAGTACAAAAAAGGGTGGTTAATTGTATTCTTACTCCGAAATCAGGAAAATAAATAAAATAACTTTGTAATTATTTATCAATGAAGTATCTGACTCTTGATAGTTATATCTGAGGATAATTAAAAACCCGATTTAGCAATTTTGATATTTCATAAAACATTTTGCGAGTTTGATTAATACACCGAGACGATTCCGCAACGTGGTGTTTTAGTTTTGTGAGTCATTGTCGACAGCAATAGCTAATGGAGGGAGCCGGAGAGAAAGGAATACCGTGCCCGCTAATATTTCAGTCTCTAAATATCTATGCGTTCCTTTTTTTATACAAATTTTGTTATTCTTATCTGTCCAGGGTGACAGAAAGACGACATGTGACTCCATAACCTACCTTAATATCCTTTAATTCAATCGAGTCACCAGTACATATTTCTTAACTTCGATGAACAATTAAAGGGGCTAGAGCTTTTGTCGCTGAACGATTTCGCGCACCCGACAAGAGTGGGTGACAGGAGCCGTGCGCCCATCACCTAGCGATAGTGCTGCTGATATTTACAAAATAAAGTAACACAAGCGATTTAAAATACTTTTAATTGAAGCTATTTATAGTTTTCTTTCATATTTTCTTGACACTTTTATAAAGTTGTGCGTATGCGCAAGCGACACAACCTACCGGTCCGATAGCCGAAGCAGCACTAAAGCGGATATGAGGGAAAGGGAAACGTAACCGTAACGGCTCTAGCTATGGCGGACGTACCACTGAAAAATCAAAGTTTTTCCTTCGTATTATTAAAACAAATACACATTTTAAAAATCTAAAGTGTATCGTCACTCAACTCATATACGTCCCACTGTTGGGCTCGGGCCTCCGCCAATATGGGAGGGAAATTGATCTACTATTCCACGCTGGTCAGACGTGTTAGTATAGGGTTTTGTTTCGAGTTTTCCTTCTCTTGCATAGATATTATATGCATATTATATCCCTTAGTCGTCTTTTATGACCCCTACGGGCGAGAGAGGGAGTGGTAAATTGTAGTCTTACTCCGCCAACACACGGAAATAAAAATTATACGGTAATAAAGTGTGTAAGTTATAGTAAATATGTAGTTTTATTGATATAAAAAAATTGTAATCCTTTGTGGAGTATAAACGTAAAGTAAAATAAATATAATAGTTCAAAAAAACTAAAAAAATACGCTTAAACCGCTAATCCTGATTATCCTAGTAAGGATAACGGGTCAAACTGTTTAAAATATTGAATTGTCATCGGTCCGTAATAAGTATGCCGAATTTCGAGTTAATCCGACGTTTTGAAGGGGGTCAAAATCATGTTCAAAGATTCCGTTACATACTAACATAGATATGTCTGAAGCTAATAAAAGCGTATTAATAAACCGTATTATGGTTTTATCTTTACATGTAGAGATAGCTTTGGTGTTTTTTTCTATCGAGGAAATTACAAGTATTAGTGTTTCTAAAATATATGATTTATAGAGTCAACCCTTAAATATCTTATATAAGAATTGCAAAACTAAAGCGTTCGAAATAACGATACAGGCAAGGATCAAAAAAAAATTTGTAATTTCGTGCGACTGCCTCTGTGTCCCCTTAACCCTTTGAGTACTAACACCTGTCAATACCCCGTCAACAAAACACATTGGGCTTCACTCTTATGTAGTTGAACTCTTTGCGGGATGACGACTAATCCCATCATTAGTCTACGCTGAGTAAGAGCAACACGGCCTTAACTTCCACAGTCTCCTGTCAGCCATTATACATGCTCTCTTTTCATGCCCATATCCTCATTTATACCATCCATCTCTTTTAAGTCTCTCATAGTCACATTCATCCACATTCATATTGATAACCCTTCCTGTCACATTCCTTTCATTATCAACTAATCTTTTCTATCACTGATATCACTTTTAAACTTCACCTAAAGTTCCACACTCGACCGATAGCTAGAATCATCTCATATAAGCTCCACTCCTGGGCTCGAGTCTCCTGCGCATTGGGAGGATAATTAATCTAATATATCATGCTGGCCAGATAGGTTGGTATTGGCTTTCTTTTAGAGGTTTTCTTTTTTTTCATATATGTTGTTCCTACGCATTATTGTATCCCTTAGTCGTTTTAAAGGTTCCGTACCCAAAGGGTGAAAACGGAACCCTATTACTTAGACTTCGCTGTTTGTTCGTCTATCACCAGGCTGTATCTCACGAACCATGATAGCTAGACAGTTTAAATTTTCACAAATTATGTATTTCTGTTGCCGCTATAACAATAAATACTAAAAACAAAATAAAATAAATATTTAAGGGGGGCTTTCATACAACAAACACGATTTTTTTTTGCCCTTTTTTTGTTCAATGACCGGAACGGAACACTTCGTGCGCGAATTCGACTCGTACTTGGCCATTTTTTTTTTATAGATGTTATACGCATATTATATCCCATTGACGACACCCACAGGTAAGATTGGGTGTGGTGAATTGTATTCTTATTCATTCAACACACGGAAAACTAGGATTCATTCGTTCATTCATCTCAGCTCTCCCTTTGCTTGGTTCGAACTTCCTCCACAATAGGAGGGAAATGGATATACATACATGGATATACGTTGATTAGACGTTTTGTTAAAGGCTTTTATTTCGAATGTTCCATCTCTTGCATAGATATTACATGTATATGGTCATATACAACGAACTAAGATAGGAAGTAGTAAATTGTATTCTTACTCCGTCACTACATGTATAACAAGCCATAACAAATAATAATAATATAAAAAATATCAAGACAGCTCACGAGATTGTCGACATGTGGGATGTGGACACGGCAGTCGTTGTACCGATAGCCATTTCGACCATTGGGATAATAGCCAAGAGCCTCGATCAACACCTATAGTCCATAAAATATAGCTTGATCTCTATGACATATGTCAACGAAACCGACGATGTAAGTTTGAACGAGCGACATGTTTACAATTTTATTTTGTATCAGATATATTTTCAGTCTTTTCGTGCCAGTTTTATTGCAACTGAAGTGCAATATATTATACATATTAATATTCATGCCTAAAATGCACCTTGTAAGTATTGAAATACCTAGTAAACATTTTATAGAAAAATGACGCTTACTCACATATAAGGTTATGTTGGACTGTAAATAAAAAAGAGATGGGACAGTCGATATACGTTAATCGATAACCGATCTTTATTAAATTATTCATAACAGAAATAAACCCAAAATAGTACCTATATAAAAGTTTCAACACATTTTTACAATTACAACAAACAGTTACATTATAAAGTACATAAATTGAATTAATTAAACATTAAAAAACTACTTTTTGTCTTAGAGTAAATGATAATATTTTATGTACGCATTATTGTCAATAACTAAACATGTTTACTAATAAAGGAGTCGCAATTGATCGATTGATATAACGACTGTCCCTATTATGACAAAAAATGATAAATGTTCTAACAGGAACGCTTCAGTGATGATAACAATAGCGACGTTGACCTGGATTGTACTCCTTTCGAATAATTAAAATAGTCAAAAAACAGTTTTTGTTTGATTTAAATTCAAAAAGATTTTCATTGATTGTATTTCAATTATAATAGAAGATTACAACTATAAAACTAAAGAGTTTTATCGATAAAAAACTACGGACTTCATCGTAAGCGTGACAGCACTAGGGACAACTGTCACAGAGATCAAGCTATATTTTATGGACTATAAAGAGGCTTGCGTTAGGTAGTTGGATTGTGGGTCTGATGCAGAAGGCGGTGCTACTGGATACGGCGCGCATCGTGAGGAAGTTCCTCTCTTTGGAACCCTAACCACCGACAGCTTGATCCTTGTATTCGCTGCCGGTGGGTCATTTTTATATTTTTAAATATTGTATTTTATATTATATTTAAAAATGTATTTAGTATGTATAAGTTTGAAATAAATATAATAATAATATTAATAAAGTGTAAATAAAACTACTTTTACGGATTTTATGGCGTCTGTATTTAATTTATGATTGCCCGATATTTCGAATACTTTACAGCATTCATGGTCACGGGCAGAAAAGTAGTTTTATAAAAAATAGTTTTATTTACAATGTGTAGTGCTCGCGTAAACATCAAAAATGTAAACCAGTAAGAACTGGAATTTGCAAATAAAATACGCCGGTTAGAGTATCATCACATTAAACACACAAGATACATAACTTAATTAAATTTTTTGAAGAGATGCCGAGACCATGATCTCATTCCTACGTGTGTAAAGATTCCTTGCAAGAAAATGATACGTGGAAGCGCTAAGATCTTAGGACAGGCGAGTAAAAAGTTATTGCAGACCGTAATTCATGAAACCCGATCCAATTAACCGTAAAAGTAGTTTTATTTACAATGTGTAGTGCTCGCGTAAACATCAGAAATAATTTACAAAATGCTTGCAAATCTAAGCATGTATAAAAATATATTTTATAAGGTTATAGGATCATGCAAGTGCATATTATATAGCTACGGACCGGTATATGTTGAAACCGTTCAAGTCTGCTTGTGAAACGGCCTTTCTAGATATGTCCAAGTTTAGTGAATAGGCGATTGGGGAGTAAGTTCCGAATGACCGCGGCTCGTAGCGAACGCTTCCGAACGTGAGTACAACTGTCCTTGGAATAGTTTCAAGTGAAGAAATTAGTTTCTTTTTCATTTATTGGTTTTGAAATCTTTTAAGATGTTTAAACATCAGTTTCGATTAAGAACTATTTTCTCTTATTATATTATTAGCTTGTTTTTACGACTCCCACGGGGAGGTATTAGTGGCGAAATTATCCTGATACTGCTCTTACCTATACAGTATATACTCTTAAATAAAAGTACTTTACAGATTTTTTCTCGTTTGTATTTCATTTTTGATTGCCCGACGTTTCGAACACTTTGCAGTGTTCATGGTCTTGGGCAGACAAATGCACGCATTTCCCAACACCGCGTATCTCCTCTTCTTCGCGATTGGCCCGACCACCAGCCAGTGGCCAGTCCGGCTGGTTGCCCGCCTGACGTCAAGCCTCTTTAGCGGCGAAATATAATATTCTTAAATCTCTACCATATAGTAACCATAATATTTAATCTAAACTAAATAATAAAGATTATCTTAAAGATTTTTCCGACGGATAAAAACTACCTGTTAAAAGTTTCAAGTAGGCTTAATTTGTCATTATTTAATCTGTCTTTGTTCCATTACATATAAAAAAAATATTCATTTCGATGTTTATGGGAGTAAACAAGGAAATAAAAGATAACATATTTATACTAGTTATATCACAGATTTCACTCGGGTTAAATTTTTTTTAGCAGCATACCTGATGGTAAGTGTTGCTGCCGCACATTTGCAATACTCAGGTCGCTGCTTACTGCTAAGGAAGAGATCTTCACCAACCTCGTTTAAAGAAGAATATTTCATAGCGCTCAGGAAACGCAGCAGCAGGTAGTTCATTCCAGATCTTGCACGTGACTTTTTTTTTTTTGTGTGTGTAGCTGTTGGTCGCAGATGACCTTGACAGCTTAACGCGGTCAATGGGCGAGCGGAAGGCTCTCAACCCGGTGAGCCCTGCACGTGCGTTGAATTTTTCTTTTTGAAATTAAACTTCTTTGCCCGTGTAAAGGTAAAATTTTTAAGGAATCCACATTTTATTGTCACTAAATTGTATTTCAATACATATATTGTCACTAAATTGTATTTCAATACAATTTAGTGACAATAAAATGTGGAACGTTTTGTTCTAGAAGAGGGAGAGAGCGATTGAGACCGATTGAAAGAGAGTGAGAAAGGGCGAACATAGCACGAAGCACGTAACAATGGAGTGAGAGTAGAGAAGAAGCGAGTGAGAAAGATCGAGAGAGAAAGAGTGAAAGAATACAAGTTTTTTTGATATTGACAAAAAGCACGTGGCACGACAGAAGTTTTACTTCTGACATGCGTATGCTCTTTTTTTAAGTAACTGTCGTGCAGCCCCATCGTCTGTCGTATTGCCTTCATATCACCATCTAAGATTATCATCGGTGATCTTGATAACGAAACTCAATGATTCAATATTTGGCATCCACTGCTCACAGTAAGAATTCCTAATAGATAGCCACTAAACGCTGGCACTAAAACTCATGTACCACCTACGTCTAATGATAACGCGGTACTTTCACCATTGCATCCTCTTAAACGTAGCTACCTCTTGAGAACTTTTCTTAAACTACAACTATCGGTACATAGAACGCTGTGGCCAGCCTATTGTCATTTCAGTATGCTTATTCCTAATTCTATCTTCTTCAATGTTCCTTTTAAGCAATGTATTTCCGCTGAAGAAGTATTAAAAAAGATAGTCCCAAACTTTCAAACAAATATTTTTTATATATATGTATATAAAAAATATATATATGTGATATATTTTTATATTTGAGTATAAAAATATAGAGGTGACTAATCGCACGTGCAAATCTCGTTCATATATCTGAATGAATTTTTGTGGCGAGTTATCTACTCATAAAAATCAGTACGTCCTTCCATCCGAGGCCGACACACACGCTCCTTGCGAAACATGCGTACCGGCTGGCTAACTTGTATGAAATGCTACATTCATTACTCACTTTAAGATACATGATTTTACAATTTAGAATTAATCGACCGACCTACTATGCCAGTATCATGGTTTAATACTCACGCAGGATAATTTTAACGCAGACTTTGTGCGAAATCTCTGAAGACACAATTTTTTTAATTAATTATGATGACTAGCAAGGGAAACTTTTTTTTTATTGTAAACGATCTCAGAAGAGCAAACAGTGCACCTGATGGTAAGTGTTGCTGCCGCTCATGGACCTTTGCAATAGCAGGGGCCCAGCTAGGCCTCTGTCTACCGCGAAGAAATTGAAGGGAGTATGAATGCGTGCAATTGGTTTGGTGATACTAAAGCCATCACTAAAACCCACCATATACAAACACCCTCAGAAGATTGGGCTTCTAGCTCTCTTGCTCACCGAATGAAATGCAGTAACAAATTGCTGCTACTCAAGACGTCGATTTTCTGCGAGAGTGTGGTACTAGCCCGGACGGACCAGCCCGCGGTTGTAGACAACTGTGAACAGTGTGGTCCAACCACTATTTCAACTTGACTTAAAACTAGAGATGTGAAAAAATAATCGATTTTTATAATAATCGATTATTACAAAAAAAATAATCGATTAATAATCGATTTTTACAATCGATTATCAAAATAATAAAAATCGATTGTTAATCGATTTTTTATTATTCGAAATTCGATCGATATTAATAGATTAATTCACTGCCAGATTTTCTAAAAAAAAAGGGTCATCACGATTGTTTCATACTATATTAGAAAATAAAGCTCACATTTCCTAAAAAAGAAAAAAGTCATAATCCTGCTGGGAGAAAAGTCGATTATTTTATAATCGATTTATTTTAAAGAACAAAAAATCGATTATTTATAAATCGATTATTTTGCCTCCAAGTCACATCCCTAATTAAAACCTATATCAACACATCTGACCAGCGCTGTGTAGGGTATTAATAGGGTCAATTTTCCTCCCAATATGGAACACGCCCGAGCACAGCAATTTGACTTACGTAGGCTGATGATAATGGCAAACGAGCAAGCAGCACACCTGATCGTAAGTTATACTGTCGCTCATGAACCTTTGCAATACTAGGGATACAGCGAGGTTGCTATAGTAAAAAATACATGAAATAATACCTTAATTATTATTCTTTTAAACCAGTTATGGAGTATTAATATTACAAGTCTTTCGTCATCATCATCGCAGCCTACATACGTCCCACTGTTGGGCCTCTTCCACAATGGGAGGGAATTTGACCTACTATGCCATGCTGACCAGACATATTGGTATAAGGTTTCATTTCGAGTTCTCCTTCTCTTGCACAGATGTTAAATCAAATCAAATCAAATGAAATCATTTATTCTGCATAAGCCCCTTAAGAGCACTTACATATTGTCAAGTTTAAACGTTGTTTGAATACAATACAATAATCTACCACCGGATCGGAACGCGGCCGCAAGCTGAGAAGATCCGGCAAGAAACTCGGCGGGCTGTCACTTTTTTAATCTTTTAAATACATATATAATTTTATACTTCGTACAACGTATAGTATTAGCTCCAGTGTGATGCCCTTCGAAATTGTATACATGTATAAATTTTCAAATATTAGTACAAAAAAAAAAGAAAATATGACTGGACCAGATCCCACAAGCAGCATCCGATCACGAGTTAACTACTAGAGCAGCCATCACTCCCCTCAACCACAATAGTGGGAAGGGAGCGACCCGCCCCACGTAGTTACCGCAAGGAGAACCATTCGGGGAGCATGACCAAACCATAAATAAACATTTAACACGAACTACAACTACTACTATAATCTATACCAATAAATAAAATTGGAGTGTCTGTTTGTAATGTCAAAATAATAGGCTTTTTTCATGCTCACACGGTTATTTACACGACAGCTATGCCTAAAATAGCAATTGAAAATTTTTTGTCTGTCTGTCTGTCTGTTTGTTCCGGGTAATCTTCAAAACGGCTGGACCGATTTCAAAAATTCTTTCACCAATGGAAAGCTATAATATCAGGGCGTAAACTAGGCTATATTTTATCCCTGTATTCCCACGGGAACGGGAACTACGCGGGTAAAACGACTATAACCTATAACCGAAGCGAAGGGAGGGCGGGTTGCTAGTATACTATAAAACAACAAATTAGGAGTACCATAAAGTTGTAACGATTACAATAACATAAATTGCTGAATGAGGAACTGCTCATAACCATTCTATATTATCTTCTAAGTAATCCGAAATTTTGTAATAGCCTTTACTACAAAGTCTACTCTTAATAGCTTTTTTAAACATGTTAATTGGCATGTCTCGGACATTTTTAGGTAGTTTATTGTAAAAACGTATACATTGCTCCATGAAAGACCTACTAATTCTTTGTAGACGAATAGTATGAATGACTAGATTATCCTTATTCCTACGTGTTTACATGATTAATGTTATTGTACTTTTCAAATTTTTCCAAATTCTTTTTTATATGCAAAGATTTTCGAATATGAATTGTGATACAACAGTTAGAATGTTTATTTCTCTGAACTTTTCCTGAAGTGAAGCTCTTGGGCCTTGTTTGTAAATAGCGCGGACAGCCCGTTTTCGGAGAACAAAGATGGTATTCAAATTCGCGGAGCATCCCCAAAGTAGTATGTCATAGGACATAAGACTGTGAAAATAAGAGAAATAAACTATTCTAGCCATTTCAATGTCAGTTAACCCTTATTCCAACGCGAGCCTGTTGAGGACTTAACAAAAAAGTAAGATACGTTCCTGGGTAATTTTGGGTCGTAGATTTCAAAAATACACACAAGCGGAGGGAAGTATATATCCCGTCATCTGTTCTCTGTTGTAAAATAGTTGGAAAGGTAGCTCCCAGTGTCCAGTATGACATCAATATTTTAAAACACTAGCTAGTTGGCCTCATTCCACTTGTGAATTAAATTTTGACTTAAAAAATATAAAGATTGCGTTTTTTAATGAAGGAGATAAAAGTACTCATCACTGCAAGTTTTTTTTGCTAAGGGGAAAACTCGGAAATTGAAAAATGAATGATTTCACCATACATTTTTAGTTGAGTAGCTCTAGCTAGATATGAATTTGTAGTAGTAGGAAGTTACTTGTATTGGTGAGTACTTTTCGGCACTCGAGTAATTATCCGATCATGAAATAACGAATAATAAATAATAAGTTGCATATACCAAGTTTTTTTAGACATATGGATTTTATATATACAATTACCGAATGTAGTGTGCAGTGACGAACACTGGGATGACATCTTCCCACTTAGAGACTCAATTTCAATCGACTCTACCAAGGTGTAAACTAAAGAATGTGGGTATATTTTACGTTTCACGCAACCGTAATATAGTTTAGTTTACATAGCTAAGACACAAATCTGCTTACCTAATTTATTTTCAGCACTACACAAAATACTAAAAAATAACGGTCGTTTTCGACGGCAAAATTACGTCAATTGACTTTGACGTGTGCTTACCATGACATGTAATAATTATCTGACACGTTTTCCATTTAAAAATGTCCTCTAAAATATTAAGATTGCGTAAATAAATATTACATTGCATTAGGTTTAAGCATATAAAAATAAAACACGATTTACTTCAATCTTAGATGTGGGAAGTATAGCTCCCAACGTTTTAATAAGGGTTAACATTCGTTATGTGCATATTATATCCCTTAGTCGTATTTTACGACATCCATGGGCAAGATATGGAGTCGTGAATTGTATTCTTACTCCGTCACCACACAGAAGCTTTTAGGATGGCATATTTTAGCTTTAGCTTTTAAGTTGTGCAATTCTCTTGCAAATATATATCCGTTTCAATCCCGTTTTAATATTTGCAAGTCATCTTTAGACCACATTTTATAGATTAATGTTTCTATATGCTCGTTTAAACCTAATCCTGACATGAAAATCGAGAAAAATAAATATTGCGTATTGCTTAATGATCGTCATGCAAATTACAAAAAAAAATAATAAATGATCAAGCTGGACATGCGTTTTATGTTTTAATAAAAATTCCCAAAATTAGGATACACAAGGAACGAGATTTAAATTAGGTTATAACTAAATTCAAATATGAAATAAGCTGATATTAAATGTATCGGAACAAATATACGTCTGTTTAACTATAATAAATATTCATAAAATCAAAATAAATCCCAATATCATTGCAATTGAATTTAAATTTTAAATTTATACTCCATAAAGTTTAAAAAATAATTTATTATCAAGTTGATTATGCGTTAATATTCAATAACCAAAATACAAAAAAAAACGAAGACTTAAAATTTAATGCATGTTTTAGTTTTTGTTCGTTTTTTTTTTAATTATATTATTTTCTTTTTCGTAGTAATGAATAGACGTGTATATGTCTATATATTACGGTTCATCAGATGCTTCCCGGATGACAGACAAACAAGTAGACTGACAGGGTAGGCTTTTTAATATGATCGCATTGTAGTAGTAATAATAATTATATCGTTATCCATTAACATAACTAAAGGCTCTGGGAGGCCAGGTAGCAACACATCCTGGAACCACTCCTTGAATGTAGTCGCATTCATTTCTTCGTGGTGGTTAGCAGTAGTTTTTGACTCAAAAACCAATAAACCGTTATCCACGAAACCGTACTTTGCACAACCAGCGTGGCATATTATGAGTCGTGTTCCTTTACCCATTGGCACTTTCGACGATGACGCTTGAGTGTCATTTGTCCAAGAACGAGAGAGCGTCTGGTTGGGGTTTAGCCTTGTCTCATCGATGAAAACGGTATTGTCCCAATTATCAATATTTTTCGCTTCTTTCAAAAAGTTAATTCTTTTTAAAATTATGTTATTCCTTTCTAAAAGAATTTTCCAGAAGAAACAAATGAGCTGCTTTCAAAGATGCTAGAAGCGACGACCTATTAAGATATTCACTTCTGGGATAATAACTACTATATGTATGCTTCCGTGTGATGACGAAATAATAATACAATTCACCACCCCCCTTTGCTGCCCGTGGGTATCGTAAAAGTCGAGTAAGGGATTATAATATGCATACAACATCTAAGCAAAAGAAGGAAAATTTGAAATAAAACCCTATACCAATACATATAACTAGCGTGGTGCAG
Source organism: Lymantria dispar (assembly GCA_032191425.1). Taxonomy (NCBI): domain Eukaryota; kingdom Metazoa; phylum Arthropoda; class Insecta; order Lepidoptera; family Erebidae; genus Lymantria; species Lymantria dispar. The sequence continues at coordinate 28,603,785 of CM063442.1, forward strand.
TTGGTCAATTTTCCTCCCATTGTGGAGGAAGCTTGAGCTCAGTAGTTGGATGTTTATGAACTGTGGTGAGAGATGATGAATGAATGTGATTCCTTATAGCATCAGCCTCAAAGCTATTATTGTCTGTAATAAGTTCATTTCTGCATTTCCTTTTTTGGTGTTCGTAAAATATTTTCTCCAGTGCCCGAGGAGCCGAACTTTTCTGTATTAATATTTGTTATTGTCCGTTCGCTTACACTAAGCGCCTGAGAGATGCGCTCTCGTTTTGTTATAATTACGGGACCGCCATTTTGTCTTTCAAGCTCAAGGTAATATTGAAACTTGATAATTAGTTCTCGTGTTTCACTTTTCAATAATTAACCGTGTTTCGCCATTATTATTTTGCACCGAAAGTGCAAAACAGTAATATACGATACACAACAAAAGTCTAGATTAGAGCAGAGGCTGACCTCTTACTCACATAACAAGGAGAATCAGTCAAATAAACAACAATAACAGTCACGAGAAAATACATATTGAGAAACACTGGAGAACGTAGTCTATGCGCGCGAGACGACAAGAAATGACTCTTTGTAACTGTCATAAAATGGCGGTCCCCACAACGCTATTACGGGTAGCAATTTTCACTAGAAATATAAAGTAGAAAGTCATTTTATTTTCATTTTTTTTTAATAGATCTGATTGTTATCACAATAATTATTTTCTTAACTTTTGATTGGGCGTACCTTTGTCATATTACTAACTTTATTAAATAGTAAATACATTATATATTATAAAATAAAATTATAACGTGTTATTAATATTATACCGACAGATGATATTAAGATTATAAAAATATGCGATTACAATTGTCTCGTTATTTTGTCCCATCACTACAAAATAAACATAAGACAAAACCTTGAAACAGTGCAGTTTGACATGTTTTGATTTTCAAAACTATTGTTTTTATATTTGTTAATTGAGTTATTGTTAATAATTTTAACCGAAAATTAATACGTTTATTGTAAGTTGCCATAATTATTAAATTTTTAATGTTATTACTCGTTAATAAGGTAAATATAAGATATTTAAAATTGTGCCGCAAATAGTACGCCAGTTCAAAGTTACATTGCCCATTCTATCATGACCTGTCAGGAACGCAATCTCTGAGCGGCCATCACTTAATAAAAAAAAATCATTAAATAAACCTTTTTACATACTGACGTCTTTCCTTTATGTGAACTTTAGTTATGAAGACCCTGAGTATTAGGAAAGCAAAATCAGTCATAAGAAAAAGCGGAAATATTTTTAATGGGATGATTTGCTTTTTTTTGTCTCATAACTCAAAGTAAATTCACTTTGTGTGATTGGTTTTTTATTGATATTATTTATAATACAGCCATTAATCAATTAGATGATTTCAAAAGAACTTCATAAAAAACTTACAACAATGACGTATCTCTCGTTCTGAAAAAGCAATATGAAAATATACTTTGATAAAAAAAATATTACTTAATCTGCTTATTCTCTTATTTTGTTTTTGGAAATTCCAAAAACAAAATAGTAGAATTATTTTATTTTCTATAAGCTCTATAACCTTGACTTTTCGAGGTCACTATATATCTTCCAGTATTTTGAACTCCATTTGCAATCTAATAAGGAAGAATAAAGCAGTAGTGCTGCAGTGGATTGCTTTACATATCGGTATCATTGGGAAGAGGGAGGCTGATCAAGGTGCAAAAAAGCAACTAGTGCTGGGATTTTGTGTCACCATCTTCACTTGTACAGTGAATTTTTGGACCTAGTTAAAGTTAAACGTAGACAACTGAGGCGACAATATTTCGATGAATGAATACGGTATGTGAGCCTCCTTATGCCCCTTGGTTTGATAAGATATCCATATATAGAAAGCAGGTAATTGCCCTGACGAGTATCCGTTCTAGTCACATTCCATCAAATGTATTTAAATTATCTAATAGGCAAGGTAGATTCACTGAACTGTGCTCATTGTAATTCTGTTAAAGACACACAACATATGTTGATGAAGTGTGCCCGGGGTGATGTCCTTCGCAATAATTTTCTCCGAAAAAGCAATGTCAAAATAAATTTTGGTCAATGTTTCGCTCCGGAGTCAGCCGTTTTAGCCCCATATTTTAAAACTCCAATATCTCCTAACATAATATGTACCATAATATGGTACGCGACTATAGTCCGTGAGTTCCTAAACGCTGACCAACCGAGTTCGATTCGTCGGATGACCTCTTTTTCGAAATTGGTCTACTTAATTAGACTGTCCAAGGTAAACATAATGATGCCGGGCTGGCGATGGACGACAAAGAACTCGGTCCTGGTGGTCGGCCCAATGGCGAAGGAGAGGGAATACGGTAGGGTTATGGGGCCGCGTGCCACCTTTCATCATCCTGGACGGAACAGATGGCGTGAACGCTGACCATAGCCCACACAAGCAAAAGGTGAACATAATGATCAATAACTTCGAGAATCGCATTGCCATCTAGGACTGATATTGGAATCGACGTCCTTCCCGAGGGGGGGACGTCGGTCGAGGATAGGGTACTCCTCAGGGGGTATTCTGTCGGACCGACCACTGACGTCAAGTCACCCTGTTCCAATGGTCGGTCCAACGACGAAGGCGACGTGTCACGGATAGGTTACGAGTGTGCGTGCTTATGCCCCCTCTGTCACCCCAGACGGAGTGGTGCGAGGAGTGTGGCAACCGTAACCCACCCCCAAAAAAAAGGACCGATATTGGAATGGCATGGGTATTTGACATTACTTTGGTCTTATTCCTGTTCATTTATAAACCCATTAGTTGCAACTCTGCTGCGATCGTTGAGCAAGGTGGCAAGGTCCTTCATGAATTCTGCCATAACGACGACGTATCAGTCATATAAACTGTCAATTCTATATCTGTATAGTCCTCCGTGCTATAAAGATATAGTCCTTATAAAGCATATCTTTAAAAAAATGGCAGTTCTCTTTGAACTCAACGATTTTAAAGACCCGAATACGCATATAAAACTGTCTACCCAATATCTTAATTTAGTATTTTTTTTTGGGTGGGCTACGGTCAGCGAACCCGCCGCCCGGCTCCATCCGGGGCGACAGAGGGGCGGCACGCGGCCCCGTAACCCACCCATAAAGCACGTCACCTTCGTCGTTGGGCCGACCACCGGCGCAGAGTTCCTTGACTTCAGTGGTGGACCCAGCGGAATACCCTCTCCCATCAACGTCCCCCCGGGACGCCAATCGTCGTCGAAAGTCGCATTAATTTAGTACTTAACGTGTACCCCATTTTTCGCAAACACATCTTAAAAGAGAACAAATAACTATTCTTCCTATAAAAAATATTCCACGTCTCTAAATTACACGAAACCTTGACCGTCACAAAAAAAAAAAAACAAAAGCGTCAAGATCGTATCAATTTGAGACATATTATATAAAGTGTAATTGAGTTTGACCTCTTCTGAAAATAGTAACCATATTTTACTTATTTAATTCCAAAGTGCGTGTACTCGTATGCCGTGTGGCGATGTGATGACAGTAGAATATGTCACCACACATTTTTTTAAATATAAATTTCTACGAAATGATTTTATTATCATCGTTTCAGCTTATAAACGCCCCACTGTTGGCCTCCTCCATGATAGGAGGGAAATTGACTAAACCATGTTGCAGAAGAGCTGCAAAAGATTTTACTCTCTTCTTTATTATCATCATAATTTCAACTCATATATGTTCCTCTGTTGGGCTCGAGCCTCCTCCACAATAGGAAGAAAATTGACCTACGCTAGTCAGACGTGTTGTCATAGGGTTTCGTTTCGAGTTTTTATATTTTTATAAAGGCTAAATTATAATCCCTTAGTCGTCCTTTAGACCAGTGCCGAAGCCTTCAAAAATGGTAAAAAGTGAAAAAAAATTAATATTAGGATGAAACCCATTAGAAAAGGAGGGGAATATGATAAAAATGAAAGGAAAAATAAATTACGGGCAATCCGAGTTCGGGAAGTGAGAGGGGGTTGATTTTTTAAGGGTAAAAATGGTTTATCTCGATTTCCGCCAAAACTACAAGTCCTACGGAAAAAAGTTACATGGCAAAGTTGTAGGTAATAAAAAGATCTACAACTTTTGTATTTACAATTTTTTCACATAACCTCAAAATTTAGGTGAAAAATTCAAATAACCAAGATTTTGGTTTTTTATTTTTATCTTTTTAAAAAAAAAATTTTTTGCTATGAAATTTGGTGAAACCTTACTTTATTATGTCCCAAACACACTGTAATTTATTTGATTTAAAATATTTATTTTTTCGCCTTATTTTAGCTTAATATCAAAAAAGCACCCTAATTTTCGATCGAAAATTCTCACGTCAAAATATCAGCTTTTTTCAAAAAGTCGGGGGGCTTTTTGTTTGTTGGAATCTCTACTTTCTGATGGTGTAAAAAAAATATACATTACTATAGTAAATGTTCTCGGAAAATGCTTATTCTTTATTAAAAAAGAGTTTATTTAAAATAACAAAGAAATTGCATAATGAGGAGCTGCTCACAACCAATCTGTATTATCATCTACATAATCCGAGATTTTATAATCAGCTTTCTTACAAAGTCTATTCTTGATAGCTTTTTTAAACTTTTTTGTTGGCAGGTCTCGGATATCTTTAGGTAATCTATTGTAAAAACGTATACATTCCCCCATGAATGATTTGCTAATTTTTTGGAGACGAGTAGTATGTACAACTAGTTTGTCCTTATTCCGAGTATTCATTTCATGAATGTCACAATATCTTTTGAAGTTAGCGATATTTTTTTTGACATATAATATATTTTCGTATATATATTGTGATATAACAGTTAGAATATTTATTTAGTACGGGATAGGAGTAAGGTATATTGATTACCGTGGGAAAGTGGTGGGACTTCCTTCCTTCCTTTTTAAAATATCATCATTATAATCATTAGCCCATATACGTCCCACTGTTGGGCTCGAGCCTCCTCACTTGTGGGAGGGAATTTGACCTATTATACCACGCTGGTCAGATGTTTTGGAGTTTTGTGTCGAGTTTGCCTTCTCTTGCATTGATGTTACTGAATATTATTCTCTTAGTTGTATTTTACGACACCCACGGTAAGAGGGTGGTGAATAGTATTCTTACTCTGTCACCAAACAAAACTAAAAATTTTTTTTAAATTAAATTGCCAATCATTCGATTTCCAATCTTGGAACAGGTTAAAATTGGATTTATGCAACGTTTTTATTTTCAATAATTATTCATCATCATCATTTCAGCTCATATACGTCCCACTATTGGGCTTGAGCCTCCTCCATAATAGGAGGGAAATTGACCTTACTATACCGTGCTAGTCAGACAGTTTAATATAGGATTTTATAACGAGTTTTCCTTGTCTTGCATAGATGTTATATGCGTATTATAACCATTACTCGTCTTTTAAGACATCCACGGGCAAGATAAGGTGAATTGTATTCTTACTCCATCATCACACGGAAAATATTTTCAATTTCTTAATGTTGCTTTTATTTTCTTTCCAGGATAAAATATACTATAATTTATATAGTAGAAGATGTTCATCAATATCCTGGTTTATTCATTGTACTTTTCCACGTACACGATTCTTCTGGCTCTTGCTGGACTCTGGTGTTTTGAAGAATGTGCTGCAACTGACGAGGAAGAATACGTGTTCCAGTATCAGCAGAGAGTGCTATTATATTGATTTTATAGTTTGTAAGTACTGTTCTTTTATTATCTTCTTGATTGGTCTTGATGATTTTAATTCTGAGTGTGATATATCCCTGGATAGCTTAGAATAATTATTGTAACCAGGTGCCGCATTTGAGTCCTACAATATCTTGAGTCAATTTGGCGAAACTTGTTACATGTTTGGAGTCATATTCAATATTTCAGAAATTATGTCTAGTATTATTTAAAAAAAAACAGTATTGCGTTTTCGTTAATAATTGAAGGTTTTAATGTATTTGTTTTAATTTTGGAGTTATTTTTCTTTTGGCATGTTAGGGAAAAAGGATGAGAGTTTTTTACAATGCGCGCACACACAGTCCCGAAAATCTGACACCCTGAAGTTAGTTAGTTAAGATTTTGTACGATGAACGAGCACACTGTCACAAATGTCAACCAGATAATGTATTGTAATAAAACTTTCAATATATTAAATACCTTTTTTACCTATTGTGTGTCGTATATAGTGTCGAGTTTCTACAAACGTAAAATAAAGCAAAGGATAATTTTATAGAAGAATTTTTAAAATATTTTTATCTTGTTACGCGAAAGAAGTATAACTTCTTAAGTACGTACATAAGTAGGTACTTAAAAAGTGTTTATGTAGGTACATAAACACTTTTTTATAGAAGCAAAACCATCGTACAATTAGATTATTAAAATAACGATACAATTAGTTTTTTTTAAAGACAATGAACTATGGAATAAACTAGAAGGCACCGTAATAAAATGTGGATTTTTCTTTTACTTCTAATTATTTTTCTTAAATTACTACATAAGTTTTTATGATACTCCTGATGTTTATTATGATTGGTTACAAGATGGCCACTTTTATTATAATGAATATTTATATTTTACTTAAATATTACGAACACCGCAAACACAATGTTTTTGGGTTTTTTAAAAAGCGACTAAATATTGTAAATAGACTCGTTTTTTTTTTGGGTGGGCTACGGCCGCCCGGCTCCGTCCGGGGCGACAGAGTGGCGGCGCGCGGCCCCGTAACCCACCTAATAGCACGTCGCCTTCGTCGTTGGGCCGACCATCGGTGCAGAGTTCCCTTACATCAGTGGTCGGCCCGATTATAAATAGACTTGAGTCCATTCCATTTAATGCCACGTAGTAAACAATTATATTCTCAAGAGGGATTGAGGCTAAGCAGGCGGCCGGTCGTACAACTACTGCTGAAACTTTTATATAATTACAATGAAAAAGGAACATATTTTGTGTAGACCCCAAGGTATTGGGAATAAAAGCAAAATGATGATTACAGACATTAGTTAGAGTTACAATTAGAGGGGTGTTGTAATGTAAGTTGTAAACTGTTTTATTTTTAATCATAATATTAATTTACAAATATTTACATATTTTCATTATAAGTGGGGAAAATCCATACTAATATTATAAATGCGAAAGTAAGTATGTTTGTTTGTTTGTTTGTAATGCTTTCACGCTTAAACCACCAAACCGATTTCAAAAATTCTTTCCCCAATGGACAGCTATAATATCAGGGAGTAACATAGGCTATATTTTATCCCATTATTCCTACAGGAACGGGAACTACGCCGCGGGTAAAGCGACTGAAACCGAAGCGAAGCGAGGGCGGGTTGCTAGTAATCTATAAAATGACGCATCAAATATTATGGTTGTTGATGTATTTTCGAAGAAATTGTAAAGACAAATTATGTATGTGTATTTTTTTAAATACATATATGTCCGTTATGGTGACGGAGTAAGAATACAATTCACCACTCCCTATCTTGTCCGTGGATGTAACAAAAGACGACTGAGGCATATAATATTATATTTATGCAAGAGTAAGCCACCTCAAAACAAAACCCTATACTAAAATGTCTGACCAGCATGGTATAGGAGGTCTGGGAACTAGACCTCCAGCAGTGGAACGGATACGAACTGAGACGATTATCTATGTATATATATATAAAAATGAATTCTTGTCTGTATGTCGTTGATCATGCTATGATCTTCAGCAAAGTGTTGTGTATGAGCCCACGAAGATTTCTGAGTTGTTACGATCAACCTTCCACAGATGACGCCACTATTATTCCAATGAATTTCATATATTGCCGTGACAGTTATGCTGATTTGAATTAAAACGAAAACAGCCAAAACCAATAAAATGACTCAAAATAAATTGTCCTTCCTTCAAATTTATTATATATAGTATATATATACTATTATTAAATTTACTAGTTGACCCAACAGACGTTGCTCTGTTCAAATAAGCGCCACCTACAGGGTTCAATTGTGAATCTAAGCCATTCTCGAATCCCCTTAAGGGTGCACAAAAAATTTCATCAACATCGGTCCAGCCGTTAAGGAGGAGTTCAGTAACATACACACGTACACAAGAAATTTATATATAAAGATATATTTAGAAAAGAATAAAAATTAGAGATAGAATGAAATTTATACATTTAAGAAATGTATATATTCATGCGTATATATTCTATTAGCTTTTGGCCGCGGCTTCGCCCGCGTAAAAGTTGGCGTGCATATTTCTTTTTATTGTGTTATTGTGGTGACGGAGTAAGAATACAATTCACCACTCCCTATCTTTCTTGCCCGTGGATGTCGTATAAGACGACTATGGGATATATACACATAACATCTATGCAAGAGAAGGAAAACTCGTAAAATGAAACCCTATACCATGTTGGTCAGATATGTACCAACACATATGTCAGATATGTTGGTACATATCTGACCAACATGGTATAGTAGGTCAAATTCCTTCCCATTATGGAGGAGGCCCGAGTCCAAGAGTGGGAATTATGTGGGCTGCGATGATGATGATGATGATATTTCTTAATTTAAGAAATACTCTATCTGTGTATCAATTTTCATCCAAATCTGGTCAACAGTTTACGCGTGATCGAGTAACAAAGGTCCAAATAACTTCACAAATTTTTATATTTGAATATTACCTCCACCCTTGTAGTTCAAATTCACGTGGAAAGACGATGATAAATATGGCCATCCTTAGTCGCTGATAATACATTATCCATGTTAGGTTTCCATTGGTGCAAAAGAATAATATTGATCAAACTCCCGTAGTTTCACCCACGTAGACCCCATTCCCATGCGAATGCCGAGATAAAAATTGCCTATGTTACTCGCTGATATTATAAGTCTACATAGGTGAAAAAAAAATTGTACTAACAAATCCCATACAAATATCCAAGATAAAAATTGCCTATGTTACTCGCTGATAACGTAGCTTCCTATTGTTGAAAGAATTTTAAAGATTGGTCAACATCCACCGGTTTCTCTCGCAGAGTTCTCGTGATGAAAATAGCCTTTATTTGTTATTCGCTGATAATGTAGATTTTCATTCATAAATTAATTTTTATATCCATTAAATGTCCGCGATTTCACCCGCATTGTGCCCGGGCCCGTAGGAATATTGGGATAAAAAAATAGCCTAAATATGTTCATCATCATTTCGTCTCATATACGTCCCACTGCTGGGCTCGTGCCTCCTCCATAGTAGGAGGGAAATTAACCTTACTATACCATGCTGGTCAGGCAGGTTGGTATAGAGTTTTGTTTCGAGTTTTCCATCTCTTGCATAGATGTCATATGCGTAATATATCCCTGAGTCGTCTCTTACGACACCCACGGGTAAGTGAGGGGGTGGTGAATTATATTCTTACTCCGTCACCACACGGCATAAAACCTAAATATGTTACTCGCTTAAAATTATCTTTCCGTTAGTGAAATAATTTTAAAATCGATTAAATTCTCACAGTTGCTCCAGCCACACCGGGATAAAATATAGCCTTGCATTAAATATAGCCTAAGTTGTTCCTTGTGTAAGGCTTGGTAGACCTGGTGGTAAAGTATTATCAGTATCGGTCCAGCCGTTTTGAAGATTACCCGTATCGAATAGACAGACAAAAAAAATTGAGCCGTTTTTAGGGTTTCGTACCCAAAGGGTAAAAACGGAACCCTATTACTAAAACTTCGCTGTCTGTCTGTCCGTCTGTCTGTCACCAAGCTGTATCTCAAGGACCGCAATAGCTAGACAGTTGAATTTTTTACAAATTATGCATTTCTGTTGCCGCTATAACACTAAATATTAAAAACAAAATAAAATAAATATTTAAGGGGGCTCCTATACAACAAACGCAATTTTCCCCTTTTTTATAGGTAATGGTACGGAACCCTTCGTGCGTGACCCCGACTCGCATTTGGCCGGTTTTTTAGATATAGGTATCGTGCAAATAATTGTGTGAGCATAAATAAAACCTATTATTTTGACAACAAATAGACGCTTCAAATTTGTTTATTTCTAGAGATAGAAAATTGGATTAATATCTTGATTTTAACTTACTGTCTGGTAGCGGCTAGGAATATTATAACACTTTCATTGTTTGTGGGTGTCGCAAAATACTACTAAGACAAAGATTTACATTGACCTGGACCAATTGGTGATGCTATCTAGCCAGCTATGTCGTCTGGCAGGCAGCTGGTCATAAAATGTTGCTAAAAGAACCTTTGCAATATATCTACGATGGCAGAGGACCGAATACATATTGCGTCGATCCAAAGTAATCTTGATAAGCGAGCATTAAGAAAAAATAATGGGGTAACCCAAGAAAGCCGATCGTGTACTAAAATGATCGTTCCTAGGCTCAGTTTTATCGGTTTTACGCTTTTCACCTCCTTAGGGGTAAAATTGCAAAAACTCTTTTTTAGTGAGCACTTTCCCCAAGAAAGAGAACTTTGTACAAAATTTCACGTTTCTAGTAGGGATGTGACTTGGAGGGAAAATAATCGATTTTTTAAATAATCGATTTTTTGTTCTTCAAAATAAATCGATTATAAAATAATCGATTAATTAAAAATAAATAATCGATTATAAAATAATCGATTTTTCCCAACTGGATTATGATGACTTTTTTTTTAGAAAATGTGAGCTTCATCTTCTAATATAGTATGAAATACTGCACGCAGTATTGTGATGACCTTCTTTTTTTTAGGAAAATCGATGTTATTATAAAAATAATCGATTTTCTATTATTTTGATAATCGATTGTAAAAATCGATTTTTAAAAAAAATCGATTAATAATCGATTATTATAAAAATCGATTATTATTTTTTCACATCCCTAGTTTCTAGGCCTAATGATTTCGGATATAGGAGTTGTTTGGCGGGAATCTGAAGTGTCATTTTTTTTTTTTTTTTTTTTTTTTTTATTGTCAGCGGTGGCAAACGAGCAAGCAGCACACCTGATGGTAAGTGAAACTGCTGCACATGGACCATTGCAATACCAGGGGCACAGCCAGGCCGCTGCCTACCGTGAAGGAAATACTCTTCTTAAACCTCGTTTAAAGAAGGACATGTCATAGCGCTCGGGAAACACAGCAGCAGGTAGTTCATTCCAGAGCTTGCACGTACGTGGGAGAAATGATCGCTGGAAACGTACAGTTGAAGACCATAACGTTTCCAGGTGAAATGGATGAACCCTGCTGCGATGTCGAGTGGTACGTTGGTAGAATGGTGACGGTGGTAACAAGTCAAACAGTTCCTCGGAGCACTCCCCGTGAAAGAGTCGGTAGAGTACACAGAGTGACCCAAAGTCTCTCCGCTGCTCCAGCGACTCCAATCTGTCCGTAAGATTGGGATCCCCGACGATTCGAACAGCCCGTCTTTGCAGGGAGTCAAGTGGGTCTAGCTGATATTTTGGCGCACCTGCCCAGAGATGTGAGCAGTACTCCACATGAAGACGAACTTGTGCTTTGTATAGCACAAGACGCTGTCTCGGTGTGAAGTACCGCCTGGCTCTGTTCAGGACGCCCAACTTTTTGCTTGCCAATTTGGCTTTGTCCTCCAAATGACTCCCAAACTGGACTTTGCTCGATATTTTGACGCCGAGAATCCCAATACTCTCAGAAATTGGAAGAGTTACTCCTTGGAACTGAGGCGCCATGACAAATGGGTCCTTCTTTGCAGTGAACGCGTAAACTTGTGTCTTTGTAGGGTTGAACTGGACTAGGTTCCGTTCACCCCATTCCGAGGCCCGCCCCAGAGAGCGCTTGACTTCAGACACAAGTTGAACCCTTCTTTCCTGAATACTCCGAGGGATATTCCGTTGCTCAGTGTACCGCTCATCACCCGTACTGTCATCCGCATAGCAACGCATATTCTCGATAGAGAGCATGTCATTGATATGCAGGATAAACAACGTCGGGGAGAGCACCGAGCCTTGTGGTACACCAGCATTAATGGTCATGGTATCGGAGCAGGAGCCATCTACGACGACTTTTATACTCCAACCATCCAAAAAGCTGGCAATCCAATTACAGAGTCCCTTGGGGATTCCGTATGATGGTAGCTTCGATAGAAGTGCCCTGTGCCAGACCCTATCGAACGCCTTTGCGATATCTAGGCTGAACGCCAGCGCCTCACCCTTGCCCTCCAAGGCCTCTGCCCAACGGTGTGTGAGGTACACAAGAAGATCACCAGCCGACCGACCATGACGAAAGCCGTATTGGCGATCACTGATAAGCTGGCGATCCTCAAGGTACTGCAGAAGCTGGCGGTTTATAACCTTCTCCATTATCTTGGAGAGCAAGGATGTTATCGCAATTGGCCTGTAATTCGATGGGTCAGACCGGTCTCCCTTTTTAGGGATCGGGTGGACATGGGCTACCTTCCACGAAGACGGAACCCTATTAGTAGCGTAGGAAAGTTGGTATAGGCGCGTGAGGATGGGAGTCAATTCAGGGGCGCACGTCTTTAGTACCACTGCAGGGATGCCATCCGGTCCACTCGACTTATGGACGTCTAAAAGCCGCAGCTCCCGCCTAACCGCTCGCTGCGTGATGCGGATTTCGGGCAGTGAGCTTTCACACCGTGGGATGGTAGGTGGTGTGGCAGCTCCGGCATCCAAAGTCGAGTTATAGGCAAAGAATTGACCTAGAAGATCGGCCTTCTCCTTTGCGCTGTGGGCCAGACTACCATCGCGTTTCTGCAGTGGTGAGAGATTGGGCTGGCAGAAGTTGCCTTGTGCAGCCTTGGCGAGCGACCAGAATGCACGACTCCCAGCGGGATAGCTTTGCAATCGCTCGCCAATTCTGGCAACATGTTCCGCCTTGGCTCTGGCAATAGCCTTCTTACTGGATCTAGAAGCGGCGTTAAATTTCCGCTTCACCTCTTTGGCGTTCGGGTCCTGGCATTTTTTGGCCCTATTCCAGGCCCGATATGCGGACTGTTTCTGGCATGCAGCCGTCCTGCAGGTTTTGTTTTGTCATGTGGTGTTCTTGTATTATATTCAATATTTTAGTATTTTAACGTGTTATGTTAAATAATCTTGATGGCATTTTATGTAATATATAGCGACAGAACTGCTGAGGTGTAGCGAATATGATATAAAACTGCTATACATACCTTTGTATTTCCACCAAAATTCTCAGAAGATACCCTTAACAGTGGCCATTACACTGTTGAGGGCGACACTGACTTACTGACAGACCATTACTGACATGCAGAAACTGAGAAGTTGAAAAGATAATTATAACTCGACACTGGCAAAAATGGCTCGTATTTGTAGCTGATTGCCAAGACAAAAAAGAAGAAGAAGAAGATTTCGGATATACATTTTTCACCCCCTTAGAGATTGAATTTCAAAAACTAATTTCTTAGAGCTCATTTACAACAAAAGAAAGAGAATCGCACAATACAGAGAAATACATAGTTTTACGTTCCTAGCCCCAATAGTTTCGGCTATACGATTTTCACCCCCTTAAGGGGTGATTTTCCAAAAATCCTTCATTAGAGCTCGTGTACCCCAAGAAATACAATGGTGTAAAAAAAATACGTTTCTAGGCCCAGTGGTTTCGGCTTTATGCTTTTTTGTCTTTTAGGGGTTAAATTTCATCCCCATATAAATGAAATTTCCAAAATGCTAGAATAAATATTTATTTATATATTATCAAGTGCCTTAATACAAAGATTCATGGTTATATCATCGAAAATGATAAATTTGCATACTAAATGTCATCCCCTATTTCAACCCCTTATACCCATTTTTTCGCGATTTCTTTGCTAGAGCTTGTGTACCCTGGGGTGCTACGCCAGAAACCTCCTCCTGGGCACGAGCGACAATTCCTTGGACTGCTCTCTGGAATTGTCGCTCGTGGCAAATATCTGGCCCGAGGGGGGGCCCAGTTTGTGGGATGCCCCAAATTCGCTCCATGCCCTCTAATTGTAGAGGGTATTGGACGCGAAAATTCGACGGGCCCAGTCACTCATTCGTTTGAGGACTGGGCAGGCATTTGCCAACCGCGACAAATCGTAGACCTGATTCTTGCTTCGGGACATTTGTCTTGAGGCCTAGATTCAGGAGCGAGGGTCTTGGCTTAACCGCCTGGACCGCGAGGAGGAAGAAAACCACTATAAAACAATCACCCAGAATCCTAAGTTCTGGCGCGCGGCGAGAGGATGCATTTCTTTTTTTTTTACTTTTTATTTACTTTCTTTCCGACTGGTGCAGGTGCTGACTGGGCACGGGTGTTTTGGGAAGTACCTGCACAAGATTGTCAGGAGGGAGAGCACACCGTCCTGCCACCACTGCAGTTGCGACGAGGACACGGCGCAGCACACGCTCGAGGAGTGTGCTGCGTGGGAGGGGGAGCGCCGTGAACTCGTCGCGATTATCGGTGCCGACCTGGCGCTGCCGACCATCGCCAGGGAGATGCTCGACAGCGTTAGGAACTGGGACGCGGTCGCCGCCTTCTGTGAGGCCGTAATCTCACGGAAGGAGGCGGCGGATCGTGTGCGAGTAGAGCTCCTATTCGGCGACACGTTCCGCCGCCGGCGACTGGGGCGGCGCAGGCGCGAGTATCTGCGCCTAATGCCGCCCTAGCCGAGGCCGCGGGTGATCGGACCGGGGAATTGTCCGTCATCCGCAGAGAGGCTGATCGCGCGATGGCGACCGACGTCCCAGTACGTCGAGACGTGAGGTTACCCGAAAGGGTATTCCGTCGGGCCGACCACTGATGACAAGTCACATCTGCTCCGGTGGTCGGCCCAACAAACAACGAGGTGACGGGTACGGGTGGGTTATGGGCCCGCGCGCCGTCCTTTCGTCGCCCCGGGCGGACAGGACCGCCCGTGCGCTTACCATGGCCCACCCAAAAAAAAAAAAAAAAAAGAGCTTGTATACCCTAAGAAATTCTACGGTGTAAAAAAAAATACGTTTCTAGGCCCAGTAGTTTCGGCTTTATGCTTTTTTGTCTTTTAGGGGTTGAATTTCATTCCCATATAAATGAAATTTCCAAAACGCGCGAACAAATATGTATATATTATCAAGTGCCTTAAGAGGGGGGGGGGGGGGGGGAGTAAGGTCAAATCATACGAAAAAAGCCATGTTTTTGTGATTTTTTTTCTGACGACACAGTTAAAATGTATTTACTCAACGAATGGTACGTTAAAGTATGACGTTCGAAGAATGTCTTATCAAATTTTTACAAAGAAATATTCAAAAATATGGCAATGGTAGCAATTGTCCGGACGTGTCTCGAAAAGGTTGAATTGCGGTGCCCCTCATAACTCGGTGCTGGATCATCTGAAATCAAAAAATCCAAGTTCATTCGTTAGATAATAGCTTGCCCCAGGTAACGCTGTCGAGTTTTTTTTTGAAATTCCAATTTTTGAATTTTTTCGAAGACTTTGAAGTGAAAAACACAATTTTTTGGGAAAAAATCGGCTAATTTGTCATTGCGAAATCAAAATTATGAACAAAAAAAAAAAAGCTCGACAGCGTTACCTCGTAAAATATGCACAGAAATAGTGTTTAAAATTTCAAAAGGATCGGTGCAGGAGTTTTGAAGTTATGAGGGGCACCGACTTTGAAAACGTGAGTTGTGGGAAAAACGCTTTAAAGTTTTAAACACAAAAAATCCAGTGTAAAACGTTTATAAGCAAATTTTATCGACTTACCTCACACTGAGTCATCAATGCCAGGTCCATAGAGGATGTTGCTATCATCCATGATGTCTAAATGCATCTTTTTGCTCCTGCCTACGACAAATCCTGCCTTCTTTGGTTTGTCGTTCAGCTTCCTGCTCTGCTTCCGGCTATGCGTGTGTAGTATATAGTAGGGGCGGTATAATTTTTTTGGCTCGATATAATCTCGAACCCGCTAATTGTCTATCAGATCTCTGAATTTTTTTTTTGGCATTTTTGTAATAATTTAACAACAAAAATTGATGAAAACGGAGCTGAAATTATGCGAAAATAAGAACACGTGGATACGTCTGCTCGATAGGATATTTCCTGCTAACTGAATTTTGTACTCTACACTAACAAAATATACAGGTTTAAACGTTTTTCCTGACCTTGAAATTTCAATACATGAAATTGGGAGGTAAGGGTTTGGTACTACATAGAGAGTGAAATATCTGCCGGGTAACAATAGCGCGCTCGGGTCGGGTCAGGTATATGTACGAAAATCTGGCAGGTATAAAAATACTCATAACTTGGTCAATTTTGCTTTAAGTGACTTGAAATTTTGACACAATATTCTTCAGATATTATGCATTCAATTTGAAAAATAAAATAAAAAATTAATACCTTACAATTAATACAAAGATTCATGATTCTATCATCGAAAATGACGAATTTCCATACAAAATGTCATCCCCTATTTCAACCCCTTATACCCATTTTTTCGCGATAAAAAGTAGCCTATGTCCTTACTCAAGCTTTATTCCATCTCTGTACCAAATTTCATCAAAATCGGTTCAGTAGTTTAGACGTGAAAGCGTAACAGACAGACAGACAGACAGAGTTACTTTCGCATTTATAATATTAGTAAGGATTAAGTGGTATTCAAACCATTGTTCATCACTTCAATCATTTTAAATTAATTAGTTTACAATTCCACTAATTCGTGATCGAAAATCTAATCGTAAACATGCAACGGCAGTTGAAGAAGGTTAACAGTAAAATCATATTCTAATTATTTCCTATGACCTTATACCTACTTTATCTTATTACGGCAATACGTGTTTTATGTAATTAAAAATTCCTAGTAACCATTTTCTTTTTAATCTAAATAAGATAATACTTGAAAATGTTTCAACTTATATTAACTCTTGAATTCTCATATTTAGACGAGTATTTACACATCCCAACTAATATAAATACGAGTTTATTTACGCTATCAAATCTAAATCGCTAAACCTATTTTAAAAATTTTATCATTTGAGAGCTAAATTATCAGCGAGTAACAAATGCTACATATTATCCCCGTATTCCCACAGCAGTGAGAGTTACGCGGTTGTAATCGTAGGGATTTTGCTAATATGAAATAACGGATTGCATCGCATATGTAATTGCTTTTTCAATATACATAATTCGCAAGAACAATGTGTAAAACAGATATATATAGCGACGATCGACATACTATTTACTGCCTGTCTCATCATGAGATCTCGGGCGCTGCTTTTGCATCGTAGACTAGACACGTTCTAGGATTATATTTGCAATAGTAGTATTTCTAGAAAATCCTGTGTTTGACATTGCTGTTAAGCTTGTAAAATAGGGATAGGGCTTTATTTCGAGTTTTGATGTTATGTGTTCCTTAATCATCTTTTATAATAACCCGCGAGATGAGATTGGGACATATTTTATTGCTTCTTTATCACCACACGAAAAATACAGATGGACAGCGAAAATGATTTAGAAAAATTTGACGTTTTCACTCTTAAACATATTCTACCCCCTTCTGCGTAAAAAAACAAAATGCTTTTACAACAAATCTATTTACTTAAGGCGTAATAAACATGTTAAGTTAAATAAACGTCAATAAAAAATCACCTATCCGGATACTAAAATTGATTAAAATACGTTTCATCATTATTTTTAATGAAGTATAATGATATAATAATTTTATTGTCAACGAACTATAATTGCTTTAATCCCTGTATTGTGTGGCCTTAATCCCTTTATTGTTTAGCTTTAATCCTTATATTGTTACCTTAATGTGTAAACTTGTTATTGAAATGTGAATACTTATTATTGAGTGATTATGTAAAAAATTGTTTGCTTGGTATTATCAACAGTTATTATTTTTTCAGCTTCCGTTAGTTCATAAAATCGATCATTGTTAGATAAAATATAATATTCTCTATGTACCTACCTACCTACCTATGTACCTATTCTGTATGTATGTATATTTTTTTTGCTCAGGCCGCTCTCAACAAATGCACTCGTCTGGCATGAAGGAAATCATATTTCTCCCTTTTTCCTCTCCACGTATTCAAAATGCTGCCTGAACTGATTTCTTCAGATATCAACAGTCACATTTCGGTATATTGTCCTTACGCATTTCATATGTAATTTATCATAGCTATCTTCAGCCATGTAGATACGAATACTACTTTTCCGTCAAAATTATAAAAACTGGCTGAAGGTTTCCCATAAAAATATGTAGCAGTACTCTCCTGGAAAATTTACAAAACCAATTGAAAGCCCGAATCCGCCTGTCAAACGTGGCGAAAAAGATGTTAACCTCTCTTGGGAAGACCCATATTTAACAGTAGACGTCAATAAACCGATGGATGGATAGTGTAAAACGTAAATGAACCTCATTCGAAGCTTCAGGGAATCCCCTAAAACATTTTTATTAAATGACAATTCGTACAAAAACTATAGACTAAAAAAAGGTAACGATGTGAATATCAGATTTGTTATCGTTTTATGTAATGTAATCTGCTTCACCGATTAATAAATGGCCAGACCTTTTAAATAAATATCCGCAAACCTAAAATGATTTATGACTTATGAAATAATTAAGTTACATTAAATTGATAAAGGTAGTCTATAAGAAGTGAACAAGTTTGTCTCTAAGTTCAGTCATTTTTTCATTAGGATACATTACGAAATACGGAAATGCGTAGTAAAACGGATGCGATAAATATAACATGAAGAATTGGCAATAGGTATCGCAACATCGTTTGACAAACCGATAATCGCTACAAAAGAAAGATCTTTAAGTGGCGAACATGTATCCAACTCATCTCGAAGAAAGTCTCGGGATACATGGCTGGGATAGTATACGGGTGTCGTGGGGTCCCGCTTTGTAGCCATCTACGGACAAGGCGAAACGCGAAAGGTCGAATTGTGTTAAAGTTTAGTAAAACTGTAACAGATTTTGGAGTTATTATTTCTTAAAAGATAACAGACAGTAATATTTGTTTCACGGGAAAATGCCAAATAAAGACTAGAAAAAATCTAACCATTTTACAAAAACTGTCTGGATATAAGGACAGTGCGATACCTGCTCAAGACCGTTGACGCTATAAAGGCGGCTGGTAAATAAATAATTGCCATAAACTTTTGACAATTTTGTATATATATATATATACAAATTGTATATATATATATATATATATACATATATAGATCATATTGACTCGTATACTTCCTCCACAATAGGAGGTAAATTGATCATACTATACCATGCTGGTCTGCAATTTATTCAGTATCTATTATTTATGTTGTCTGTTAACATCCTCGCATCCTCGTTTATAAGTTCGCCATTGTTGCAAATATAAGTGTCGTCCACAAAAAAATTATAATTTGCGGAGTTTCCACAAACAAAGATGAATAAACTATTAATATACTACGCAGCGCTTTTTTGCTAACGGTAATCATTACCTTGTTGTGTTCAAAATATATTTGACGGGTTTATTCATACTGAAGATATTACAGAAAATATAATCATTGTCTAGATCTTTTTGCTTCATGTAACCTTTCATGATGAGGTCATATGTTGTAGGTATCTATATATATTCCCTTTCTATCTATGCAAGAGAAAGAATACTCGGAATAAAACATAGTGTAGTAGGTTATTTTCCTCCTATCGCGGAGAAGGCCCAGCAGTGGGACGGATTGCATAAAGATTCTCAATAGATTTGCCCTGCCCATTCTTCTAATGATGCCTTATCCATTTTTTTCTTGTTCCCACGTAAAACCCATATAACAAGTGAATACCGCATAAGAGATGTTTGGAGAGTATTTTTAATTCGTTACTCAATAGAATCAACCAAAATATGAACCACTATTGAGCTTTAGCTTATTCTATAAAAAAAATAACCAACCATACCTATTAGTGTGACAGGATGCTTTAGGATGTTAATTTTAAATTCTCTTCTATTTTAATAACTCTTCTCGCGACCCTGGATCATGTTTGAAATCATTCAGGGGTGATTTCATAGGAATCTTAGTACCACTATCCTGGGCAATGACGCGGGATGTGACAACAGATAACTGTTACGGGAATGCCCTTAACAGTTTTCTGTCTATAGCAATAAGTAGTCCAGCTCGTCTAGAATAAATGACACATTTTCTCAAAAATTCGACGTCCGAGTAGTAACAATTATATACAAGCCTTTATTATTTATTTTATAGCATCCCTCAATAAAAGTTAAGTCTTTACTTATTAACTCAATATATTTTTATCTTTATTAATACACAGAAGCTCTCTTATGTAAATGTTAACAAAGTAAATTTTAAAAAGTAACAACAGTAAGAAAAACATCCAGTAAAAGATTTAAAAAACAAATTGAGAACATTATAAGTACAATAATATATATAATTTAAAAAACAAAGTCATTTTAATTTATAAAGATTATATTTTTTTCAATAATCTAACGCTAATCTAAACTAATCTAATGATCTAATTTTTTACTTAAAAGCGTGTTGTAACCAATGCGGTTTAAAGAAAATTGAGTTTTTTTTTTGTTTAAAGTGCCAGCTTTATTAAGAGTTAATGACGCGAAATATCCTATGTGTATGTGTTATGTATGTATATTGTATATGTATGTTATATTTGTATACGTGTCTTCATATGCAAAGAAAACCTTAACGTTAATATAACCGACTCATTATTATTTAGAAATTATAGACACATAAATATACTAGACTGGGCGTTCACAATATTTTATTTCTTTGAGAAAGAGTTTTGTATATAAAATGAAAATATCTGATATATGACTGTAGTCAAAATATGTAGTTTCACTCAATCAGTCCATGTGATAACGAAGTTAGAATCCTATTTCTTGCCCGGGGAAAAGGTAACTAAGGGATATGATATGCAAATAGCTAACTATAAGACTTCAAGGCAAGAAAAATTCGAAATACAACCGTAAGCCGTCTGACTATCGTGGTATAGTAGGTATACCTCTGCTACTGTGGACAAGGTTTGATGCCAGTAGTGGGACGAATAGCAGCTGAGAAAATGACATAATTAACACAAAATAAGCTTTATATTGAACATATAGCTAAATGGTAAATATATATGTAAATGTCGTCTATCTGATGACACTCCTGTTATTGTATAAAAATTAATTTTGTTCCTCTAGGGAAACGGTAATAAAGATCTATTTTAAAAGTATTTTTTTGTTTCGTACATAGCATATTCAAGACTGTTTGAAAAGTAGTGCTAAATTCAGTATTCATTAATTACTAAAAAAAAAGCTAGAAAAACAAAAAATCTTATATATTTTTTTTAATTTCGAGGTTGAAATTTATTTTATTATTATGCGAATACAGAAAGAGCGGGCAGCCGAGGTATTTATCTCTAAACGAGCGAAGTAGCCTTATTTGTTCGTTCATTCAGTCGAAAGCTAAGATAGAATTGAAGAATTGCCAAATTCATTTTGCAGCTAATATTTAATCAAGCTCTAAGCAGAGGGTTCATCAAATTAGGATCACTTGCCTTCTACAGCTGTGTATTTGCACCATACATAGATATTCATTTCAAAAATACATATATTTATCCATATTAATTATATGTTCGTACAAAGTGAAACAGTTGCGTGTAATCAGAGTAAAACAAAAAAACCGATGCTCGGTAGCTCGGTCACTCGGTCGTTCGCCCGAGGTGACGTGCGCATTTGCTTCGGGCAACCACGTCTACACAGACCAAACTGATTTGCACGGCAAAGGCCTTGCAAGGCTGCTTACTATATGTGTACCTAATTTCACTTAAAAGACCATCAGAACTGGTTTAGCTAATTAAAAATGCAAATACTCTACAATAATCATAAAAAATAATTATACAATGCGAAAAAATACGTTTGCATTAATTACTTATTTCTATATGTGTAAATTAATTATTATCCATGACTAGTCATATCACTCGACCTAAATTGCTCAGTAGCTATGTAAATATGCGTTACGTTATTAACATAACCTACCTCTATTAACAAGGATTCTATCACTACCTTGGAGCTAATTAACTTTTTATTTTTTAAACAGAATTTCTAAAGCCCTCAAGGTTTCCCCCTACCTCTTTGAAAAAACTGAATGGCACTTCTAACCGTTCTACAGTCTATGTTTGACAGTAATAAGCCACCGTCATACAGAGTTGGGCATCTGTTTCTATATATTGCAAATGATACCGCAGTGTAACATTTAGTTTGCGTCAATCCTTATTACCTTTTTATTCGCTTTAGTTAAGTGAGTGCTCTACTGATTTGTGTCTTGCTAAATTGGGAAGAGATTTGTGAATGTGATTATGTGTTCTGGATAATTTGGTATGTATTTTATTAAAAACACTGGATGATTTATATATTTATTTTTTCAATTTATTTTTAAGATATCAAATTTTAATTAAAATAAAAAAGATATTATAATTTAAATTTTATGATTTAAAACAATTACAAAATATTATCAACATAGATTATACTTCGCCGACCGCAGCCCACCCACAAAAAAAAAAAAACATACATTATACTTACATTATATATTAAAATAAATTCAATAATAATAAAAATTAATATTAATAATTATTGTTGCTGATTCACAAAAAAGAATTCGTTAAGGAGTACTGTGTTGTAATTAAAAATTTAAACTAAATATCACTTCGATGAACTTAAATTCATCTTCATCCTAGATTTTAATCAATTCAACTATAATTGAGTCAACAATTAAATTTAATTAGTTGCAATATAGTTTCATTGTGTCATGAAGTCATTATTGTATCTAACCCTGGACCTTAAAAAAAAGCAACAATTAAATTCTAATATTACTTAGTCTGTCACTCTTTTCTATCTTAATAAAGGCTTCAACATTAATTATGTTACAGTTTTTATTAAAAAAAATGCCTTTATATGTATATTAATTAAAGGAAACTGCGGAGCAAAACAAAATATACAGAAAAATAAGCACCCTACACTAAGTATTCTTTATACAGCGGAGATAAGTTCTCCGCTATTATTAAGATAAAATTAATTATAATTAAGAAAAAATTAATTAACAAAAACATTTAAATACAAGCCAATCATTCACGCAAAGAGTGTGTTCGTAGTAACCGAACCCAAAACACTAGCATAGAAGATCGATAGTTAAACCAACTACATTATTCGTACTATCAAATTATTAATTAATTATGCTATTTTGAATAATAATACTTTAAGTTGGTAATAAACATAATTGGCAATAATTAATTACTGCTATCATTATTATAATTACAATTAAGTACATTACAAAATAGTTGTCTGAATACTTAGAACTGAATGATCTAAACTGATTATCTAGTAACTAAATTTTAAAATTCTTAATACATTGCTGGTAGCCATTGCCTCGATGATGCCTCCGCCTGCTTCTACGACTCTTAGGCCATATTTAACTCGTCACCGCATCAATAAATAAATATATAAATCAATTGAAATCATAATTTAAATAGGTTTTCTTAACTACATTAATTGTAATAATAAACATCTGGTGAGCATATTGCATACAGGAAAGGCTTTCTCTCCAAACGTGAAAAGAATCATACAAAAGACATCAACGAGCTCGATCGTTCGAAAAATATGCATAATTGTAGCAATTCTCGTTATAAATTCATATTAAGAAAAACTTCATGATGTAATCATATGTTAAAATTTATATTAATATTACTGAAGTAGAATAGACAGTCTTATATATTTTACAGTCTCTTCGAAGACTTCTGTGTAAATATTCTACGTAACAATGAAATGTTAGTATATGCTGACTCTTACTGCAACTCTTATCTGATTTTAGCACCATTCATACATAAATTAAAATGACTGAAGAGTAAAATAATTACTCTTTAAGTACTTCTAGTATATGGTGGTAGATTAAAAATGTAATGATCACGATTAAATAGAAAAAGTAGGTCAGATCTCGTTCCACCGTAAAGCAAGCCCGTAAAAAAAGAGCATAAGTGTTTATTGAAGAAGATTTAAAAGTTTAATATGAGTTATAAACAATTAATATAATTTTATAATCATAAGTTAATAATTTAAAACACGCTTAGTCATGTTTAATGCATGTTATTATTGCTTTATTAACTCATTCAACTTTTAAGGACAAATTTCGGAATTCATATATTTCGCCACCGCGGCCAAGTAACTGTACATGGTCACATTAATCAGGTTTTTTTTTAATTCAACAATCTTTCTTTGTTTCTTCACAACCCTGATATACGTAATTATATTTATTACGGTTTCATCCCTAAATATGTATAGGGGTTACCGACATGGGACTGTACAAAATGTAAATAACCTAGTATATATAGAGCTTAAAGGCTCACACAAACTATATTTTATTGTCATACACAACACAGTTATAGAATGTCCGAGCTGTGGACCAAAAGCATGGAATTGTTATTCTACAACAATCCTTTTTTAAAAACTAAAGACTCATCTTACAAATTTTATAATTTCCAACCACTCTAAGAATTGGATTCCAAATAGACTGTACTATCACATACTATATATGCTGTACTTGGGAATCTAAGAGATTAAAAAATATACTCCCTATCTGAGCTTAATATTTTTATATTATGATAGAACCTTTGATTCATTTGAAACTGCAGTGCTATTAATACATTCAGACGTGCTAAATAGACTACGAATTCATTGTATCACTGGAGTGTCTACATAGAAATCTCACCGTATGCACCTTAAACTAAAACCTCTCTAGTCCAATAGGTGGGTAATATAATAAAGGTGTTTTGCAAGGAAATATCATATCTCCAAAAAATTTTCGCATTACTCAATAGGTTTTTAACTCTCCTAGAAAATTAATCACATCAACCGCAATTACCAAACTTCATACCAATCATGACAACTATGCCATCCCATACTCCTTCTTCATTGGTCGACTTACCCAGTAGTGAATAAAATGAAAGGGTACTCCTCAAGGGGTATACCGTCGGGCCGACCACTGACGACAAGTCACCCTGCACCGATGGTCGGCCCAACGACGAAGGCGACGTGTCATGGGTGGATTACGGGTGTGCATGCTTACTCTGTCGCCCTGGACGGAGCCGGGCGAGGAGTACGCCGACCGTAATAGACACAAAATAAATTTTTAAAATGTAGTAAATAAAATAATGGATGGATGGACATCCCCGAGTCGTCTATTACAAAACCCATGGAAATGGAAGAGGTGATGATATTTCATCATAATCATCGTCCTTAATCCAGGGGTGAATAATAAATTATATTAGTACTACGGCATCACACACAAAAATTACTATAAACTTTAGATATTGCTAAATATTTTTGATGTTCACTCAGATATTAAGACATCGTGTGCGTATTAGTAACTAATTAACACTTGTACAAGTTATGAAGAAATCCGAGGTCTTTTCTCGCCGTTGTGTGAAATCATTCAGACTGTAGTCGAACCTTGTCTTCCTATGAAAATAATTTACTTTTCAAATTAACCTAATGATATAGTGCACTTATATCGATTTTTGACTAAAATTTTTTACTTAATTACACAATACAAATATAATTCTCTAGTATTTCCTTTTCCTGGGTGTTGTATAGGCCATTAAATCATATAATCAGAACTGCAAGAAAAGAAAAACTTGAAATGAAACCCTTTTCGCTAACGCCATTATACTGTACTAGCAACCCGCCCCCTCTTCGCTTCGGTGTCAGCCGTCTTACCCACGTTGTTCCTATTCCCGTGGGAATACCGGCATAAAATATAGCCTATGTTACTCCCTGATATTATAGCTTTCAATTGGTGAAAGAATTTTTAAAATCGGTTCAGTTTAAGCGTGAAAGCATAACAAACAAACAAAAAAACTTACTTTCGCATTTATAATATTAGTAAGGATAATAGGCTAATCACTAATTACAGTAGATGGGATAGGACGTTGGGCACGATATGAAACTCTACTCTTGCGTCGGCCCGAGATGCTAGACATAAGAAAAATAACCAACTGAAAAAAAATGGTTAGCCTTATCTAAAGAAGGCCTCGGCCTGATAGTAAAATTTGTATTATCTGTCTGAATTTGTACTATCTATATAAAGTAATGTGAATCAATTTGCACTACTATAAAAGTTTACAATACTCAAAATCTGTCTATTATCATTCATGGTCTAAACTATAAATATACTAACCTTAGCTTACCCATCTAAATAAATTTTACGCAAGCCCATATCGCAATCAAAAATTGATAGAATGAACTGCATATGTTAGCTTAAATCCAAGGCCGTACCTGCCAGTTATGCTTCGCTATTCTGATCATGACCTTCTTGATTGCACAAATTTTGTATACTCTAATAACTTTTAACGTATTTCTGTTGTATTAATAAGTCAAGATTGTTATCAATGCTTAATTTACTCAGTTACTTCAGCATTATGTATATTTTTTTTAAATACAGGGCTAAAGTATTCATAAACATTGAAGGCAAGGACTCCATATCGGTAGTCAGCTCAATTAGTGATTGTTTTTTGTACCGGTTATGACCAGCACTCTACCCCATGATAGGAAGATTAAACCGTAAATTATAGGACCACATGCCATCCTGTCATATTTTCGTTCGATTGGACTCGGACTAGGTGTATCCTAATTACAGTAAAATACAATTAAATGGCCCAAATTACGACCAATTTCAGAATAATTATATTTGAATTGCATCAATAATTATCCTAAATAGGAAATAAACCTAATGTAATTGAATTTATTTAATAATTGAAACTGAAAAAATAAAAAAATAAACCACTACGTCACTAAGTGTAAACTAATCAAAAAGTTGTTATAATACATAAAATTTCAGCTTACTTATGGGTATATTAATGACTGCCTATCGTTAGGTTTTAGATTATAATCTTCATATAGCTTTCGTTTAGATATTTTTTGTCTCCAGCCTTTATATACGACTGAAATTTTAATCTTACAATGAACAATACTGTGTTTTATTCTTTTTTTTAGCTTAAATATGTATATGGGTCTTACACATCATACAATTAAGGGCTAATTTTGTAAAGTCTCGTGTCTTCATACACGTAGTTCCCATTCACGAGGGAATACGAAAATAAAATATTTATTTATTTGCTGATAATGTAGCTTGCTGTTGGGAAAATAATGTTTAAAATCGCTTAAATGGTTTAGGCATGAAATTTTAAGAAATAAACAAACTTACATTCACATTCATAATATTAGTTTTGATTAAGATTAATAATTTACTAAATAATACATTGTAAAGAAATCTATTTTTACGGATTTCATCGCGTTTTTATTTGATTTTTGATTTCCCAACGGTCATGACCATGAACGTTTTACAATATGGAATACTAATGTAAATATCAGAAATCAATAAATAGTGCTATTTAAAAAAACGACCATTGTCTGCCTAAAATGTACATTTTTAGGCAGACTATGGTCTTTTTTTTTTGGGGAGGGCTACGGAACCCACGCGTGGCACGTCGCCTTCATCGTTGGGCCGACCACCGGTGCAGAGTAACTTGTCTTCAGTGGTCCGCCCGATGGCATACCCCGATCGTGGGGTGCCCTCCTCCCACGACGTCCTCCCTCGGGGACGTCGGTCACCGTCGCGCTGTCGTCCTCTCAGCGGGTGATGGACTAAATCCCCACTCCAGTCACCCGCGGCCTAGGCAGGCTATATGTATCTGGACATAACGCGTCCGTTCCGTTTGACTATAATGGTAATCTATGTTATTAGCTGTCTAGAAAATTGTTTTCTCATTCTCTTGATAACTCCCCACTCTGTTTTTAAGTTTCTAAGAAGAGGTATCGCATTATGTTTTTACTTTACACAAATATTTTACAATATAAAATGATGATCATTTGCAGCAGTTACAATTGAATTTATTCTGTTTTTGCGCTATATGACGCCAGGCTATTCAAATTAATTCACAGATAATTTTGATTATCATTAAAGTATACATATACATACATCCTTGTCAATGTTATCATACTTTACATGACTCTGCAATATTCACATAAATTTATATCCGCAAATTAGTTGAGCAAACACTATTAAAGATGTAAGGAATTATTGTAGTGATTGATAACTGTTCCTTCCCTTTTTTGAACGTAGGCCGCTGCTATAACTCCGGTAGTCAAGTTGGTGATCGCAGTGACGTCTTATATTTCCCAGAAGAAAGCTAACTACTGCCAGTGAGACTCTTTTTTTTTATGGATGGTTTATGATAAGCGCACGCGCGGTCCAGTCCGTCCGGGGCGATGAAAGGACGGCGCGTGGGCCCATAACCCACCCGTACCTACGTCACCTCGTTGTTGGGCCGACCACCGGAGCAGATGTGACTTGTCGTCAGTGATCGGCCCGACGGAATACCCTTTCGGGTAACCTCACCTCTCGACGTCCTGGGACGTCGGTCGCCATCGCGCGGTTAGCCACACTGCC
Organism: Lymantria dispar; assembly: GCA_032191425.1. Classification (NCBI taxonomy): domain Eukaryota; kingdom Metazoa; phylum Arthropoda; class Insecta; order Lepidoptera; family Erebidae; genus Lymantria; species Lymantria dispar. Next base: position 28,632,233 of record CM063442.1, read on the forward strand.
AGTGAGACTTTTAACTGATTTTTACAACTCCCATGCACAAGTGAATGTGAAGTTTATATTCTTATCCTATCACCATGCGATGACACATAATTATGATAAGACAAAACTTAAAATATATGTTTATGCTTAGCAAGCAAAAATTTATGTTTCTAGAGAAAACAAAGAATAATACAGAAATTTTTTGTACCTTTACAATAATTTACTGATTTATAATTACTGCTTGCAATAGTTATCTTTTCAATATGGTCTCGGCTGGAGGTAGCGTCATACGGAATGCCCTAAGGTCTCTGTAACAGTGGATTTTAGATAGTTGAATATATTGTCATGCTAGTGTACCATAAGGCTCGGCGCACCCCCCGACGTCGTTTATCCTGCTTATTAACGACACGCTCTCCATAAAGAATATGCGGTGCTATGCCGATAACAACACGAATAACGAGCGATATACGGAGCAACAGAATATCCCTCGGATCATGATACAAGAAGGACGGATTCAACTTGTGTTTGAAGCGCTGTCTGGAGTGGGCCTCAAAATTGCGTGAATAGAACTTAATCCAGTTTATTCACACAAACAGACGAGCTTGCGCGTGTACTGCAAAAAAGAGTCCGTTTCTCATGACTTCTCAATTCCAAGGAGTAACTCTCTAAATTTCCAAGATGATTGGCATCCTCGGGGCCGAAATATTGAGCAAGGTCCAGTTTGAGAGTCATTTGGTGGACAAAAGTAAATTGACAAACAAAAAGCTGGGCATCCTGAACAGATCCAGGCACTTTAAAGCGAGACGGCATCTTATGCTGTTTAAAGAACAAGTTCGTCATCACGTGCAGGAACTTTACTGGTGATCCCTCAGTCCATTATAATGACTCGATGCAAAATATTTTCATATAGCGATGGAGCAAGAATACTAATCACTATCTCTTATCTTGCTCGTGGGTGTCATAAAAGATGACTGAGGCATATTTTATGCATATAAAATTTATGCTAGAGATGGAGGACTCGAGAAAAAAGCCCTACCCCTAATTCTACGAAAAGATGATAAATCGAAAATCAAAGGTAACTACGTAAAAATAGTTTTATTTCAAAAATAATCTTGTGGTGATAAAATAAATGTACACATATATATAGCTAAATAGCCTCATTTTAGCTTAGTTAAAGAACTAAAGAGTTCAACAAACCGGCCTTCATACCCCTTAAATTGTGTAATACTTAGCACTCTTATGTAAAAGGAGTCTTCTAGAATAAATGCTAATTCCTTACCCAACTAATCATAAGGCTTTACTGATATATATTTTGTTTATTATAATTATTATCGTATTGCAGCCAAAAATATATTATTTTATCACCCTTATTTGGAAATGACTGTGGAAATCGTAAAAACTGCCTAAGTATCAGCAAAAGAACAGTTGTCAGAATTCCTCTGGGAACCTTACAACACGGCGCTTGGCAACTTTAGCAGCCATTAACTGCACAGATGGCATAGTAGGTTAGATTGATATTTAACCTACTATGCCTATCTTTCAAGTACTGTTGGGTTCGATTCTCATATTGGACAATAGTTGGTGTATCCGTGTGTAATTTGTGTGTTAATCTTATGATTGCAAAATCCTGCGCAATACAAGGATTAGTTGGTTAATGTAATTACATGACACATAATTTGTTGACACTATTTACATCCCCTGCTAGGTGGTTGCTACTGACGACATTTGGTCGTACGAAGGCATTGGACGCAAGAGATCTATATCCATAATGGGCTGATGGATTCATAGTTGACTTACATCGGACAAAAATTTGTAGAAGAAAACTTAAAACATTGGATAAGGCTCATCAGCTAATCATTATCAAATTAAAATTTCTAATAATTTCTGATGTTTACGCGAGTAATACATATTTTAAATAAAACTACTTTACGGATTTTATTGCGTTTGTATTTGATTGTATTGCATCGTTATTGCAGAAAATTGGACGTGAGACATCTTAGTTCGCCCGTGACCATGAACGCTGCAAAGTGTTCGAAACGTCGGGCAATCAAATATCAAATACAAACGCGATAAAATCCGTAAATTGGTTTTATTTAAAATTTCTATATAAAACTTAGTCAAATATTTACACTTTGAAATTGTTTATTTTCAAAGTTTACAAAAAGAAAATGCGCTAAGGGAAAGAGGACCAATTAACAAATGAGATTAAATACCAATGTAATGACCATAGACAGCAATTATATTATAATATTATTAATAAAACGAAATTAACGTAACATAGGAAATAATTATTTGAAATAAATAAAGTAGAAAGCCCTAAAGGACTTCATACTTATTTAGGTCTATAACTTGACTCCCATTACAAAGTTCCAAACTGTATTGTTACTGTACATATATATTTCAAAGTATTAGGTATATGCTGATCCTATAATACTAACAAATTTTTTTTTTGGGTGGGTTGCGCTCGGCGCACCTCTCGCACCACTCCGTCCGGGGCGACAGAGGGCCGTAAGCACGCACACCCGCAACCCACTCGTGACACGTCGCCTTCATCGTTAGACCGACCACCGGAGCAGGGTGACTTGATGTCAGTGGTCGGCCCGACGGAATACCCCCTATTTAGGGGTACTCTCCTAATAATACTAACTACTAACCTATTTTTCGTGACCAGACATAATACGATGCAAAATTCCTTTCCGTTTTTTGTTCAACAATCACCGCTCTTAAAGCTTTGAAACTACTCAAGACATGTTCGTTCACTCATAGCAACCTCGTCATAAGCTTTTGAGAGTATTCAGTGAGTCGCAGCCGCAGATCTTTTAATATTAAAATACTTGCCACAATGTCAAATAGGGTCTACAAATCAGTCACTTCCACTATCAGGTTATATTCACAAGATATTAAAACACATTTTGATTCATCTAAAATGAATGTTCTCGACGTCTACTTGTAGAAAAACCGTTGCCGCAAAGTTGTATACCTAATATAAAACTTACTAAAATGTAATTTTTATTCATTAAAAATGTTTGTTATAAAAAGAAAAGGAAATGCTATTAGGGCCGAACTCGAAAATTATTGTTAATATTATTAACTCAATAATAAACTTTGCCGTTTTACAAACTTCCAAATAAAGATGTAGATTCTATTAACTTTATATAGTCAGAAAAAAATACGGTGGCATTTATTTAACCTCAAATTTCAAGGATATACTCGCTAAAGTGCTCCTTAAAATCAAATAGTAAATATTAGTACAATAATCGCAGTATTGGCAGGCTTCACACTCCAAAAACCAGATATATTACTTTAAAGGTTTTTTTTTTACATTTAAATCTCAATTATCACGGGAATATACAAAATTACTTGCTCAATATTATGACAAAGGAAAACAGTCCACGGGAACTATAAATTGCTCAATATTACAGCAAGAAATATGAAATAGTTTACGGGAAAATTTCAATTTTAATGCTTAACATTACAGCATATATCCAACCACGGTACCGTCATCCGAAGGTTTCTACCGGTCGGAACACCAGTTAGTTATTCGCTGAAGTCCTTGAATGATTGTCGGTTGCAATATCCTGCTGATTGCGTGCACATAACCACTGGTGCGGACCCATTGCACAATAGTTAACGTGTAATGTATGTATTATACACGGACACGAGTATACGTTTTTAGGATTTATAACCATAAATATTTGTGATAAATTAAGGTAATAATAATTTTAATGATTACGAATTGCGTATTTTTATTATAATTTCAGTTATTTACGCGTATGTTTACATATATTTATTAAAAACATTTATACTGATAACGTTACGATTCAATTTTCTATTGTTTTTGCTGAAAGAAGTTTCGGAAACCGCATCCATCTTCGAGGAAGAACTGAGGTATTTATATATATATGATTGAAATTAATTCACTCTATTTTAATTTATGGATTACTGCACATGTGGTATAGTGGTTAAAATGTCAATCTACACTGCGAAGAGTCGCAGGATCACAAAAAAATATTTTTTTTTAGTGTAAGGTATTTTCTTTAACCAACGACGTAAAAAGAGGGGTGTTATAAGTTTGACGCTGATATCTGTCTGTCTGTATGTGTGTGTATGTGTATCTGTCTATCTGTGGCATCGTAGCTCTCAAACGGATGAACCGATTTCGATGCGATTTTTTTCCATTTGAAAGCCAGTTTCATTGCGGTAGTTCTTAGCTATGCTTACTTGATATCGGTCCAGCAGTTTAAGAATCAGCTCTTTTCCAAAATAACGTCCAAAATGATTACTCGATTAAGTGCTTCACGCATGACATCGCATCGTTAAATGACAATTAATTGATAACTCCTGTTGAAGAGAACGTAACACTCTTTTTTTTAATATTTTAGTGTGGGTCGGAGGTTATTCAAATTTTCAATTTTACGTATGTTAAATTTGTAACAGTTTCTGCATGGTAACAGCTACAAATAATACAAACCCTCACAATGGTGGGTGTCGTAAAAGAGGACTAAGAGCTTTGTGAAACCATTTGTTCAAAAATTATATTGCCAAAGACTGTTGAGGTTAGTTAGGTGGCAATAACATAATGATTATATGTTATTGCTCAAACCTTTTGCTGCATGTATAATATAAAGGTAGTACATATTGCAAGGTCCCCAAGTAATTAGAATGCGATCAGGATGATAATAAATTTGTAACAGTGCAATTATTTTTAAGTAATTACAACTTATCAAATATTTTAAGTGTGGCTATGTCGTCATCATAGGTTGAGAATACGTCATTATCATTATTCAGCCTATTGATGTCCACTGCTGGAGGTAGACATGTTTCGCCACAAAGTGCGGTCCTGTATCGTCTGCATTCAACAACGTCCAGCATCTTTCACCAGATCATCGTTCCACCTAGAGGGAGCGTCCCTAGCGTTGTCTGATACGTGATCGCCACTCGAGAACATTTCTTCCCCAGCGGTTGTCGGTTCGTCGAACGATTTGGCCTCCCCATTGCCACTTTAGCATTTTTGTAATTCTTACTATATCGATTCCACCCGTTCTTCTATGAAATTCCTTATTTAGGATACTATCTCGCAGAGTAATCCCGAGCATAGCCTGCTCTATATCACGCTGAACGACTTTGAGCATATATCACCATTGCTTATTTAAAACCGGTAGGAGATCAAGAGAACGGGTAATAACCTATTTTTAGAAAAAAATATAAGTCCAACATGGAGAATTTCAATTAATAGGGAACGTTGTTAAATAGATGGAATTACCACGTGGTTTTAATATATATTAATCTTATTATGATTATGAAGGCGATGAATTTGTTTAGTTATACGCGATAATATCAGGAACTACTGGTTCGATATGAAAAATAATTTAAGTGTTGGACAGCCCATTAATTGAAGAAGATTATATAAAGTCACGCTACGATTAATAGGTGCGGAGTATCAATGAAAAATGTTATGTGGGGTAAATTTATTCCGTTTGAAAGATTCCGTTTCTTTTTTGGTTGTGTTGCGATCAGCACACACACCATATCTTCCGTCCAGGGTGAAGAAAGGACGGCGCGTGGCACCGTAACCCACCGCCACCCCTTCGCCATTGGGCCGACTATTGGTACCAAGTTCCTTGTCGTCCGTGGCTTGTCCGGTGAGATACCCTTTCGGGTATCGCCCCATCTCGACGTCCCATCTGGTTCGTCGCCCTCACACGGTCAGTCTCTTTGCGGGTGACGGTCTATTCCCTGATTCAGTCACCCGCGGCCTTGCCTAAAGCGCCATCAGACACAGGTAAGCGGTACAGGCCTAAGACCCACTCCCTTTAATTCTTTTCGTCTTATGTGTTGCACGGGTTAGCTAGTTCAATACTGTTAATTTTAATATATCATCATCATCACAGCTGATATACGTCCCACTATTGGGCTCTAGCTTCCTCCATAATAAGAGAGAAATTGACCTACTATACCACGCTGGTCAGACGTGTTGGTATAGGGTTTTATTTTGAGTTTGCCTACTCTTGCAAAGATGTTGTATGCATATTATATACGTTAGTCGTCTTTTACAACACCCAGGGGCAAGAGAGATGGTGCTGAATTGTATTCTTACTCCGTCACCATACAGATTATAATTTTACAAACTCTTTGAGCGAAAATTTCATATACTGTTTAATATAAAAGACCAGCTGATCTAACAGACATTGTTCTGTTCAAATTAAATAAAAGGAATTCGTCTTGAAATCGACAGCAGCGCCACCTACCGGGTTTAATTGTGATTTTTTTTGTTGCCAACAACTTGGTCCTGCCGCACATGGACCTTTGCAATACCAGGGGCACAGCCAGGCCATTGCCTACCGTGAAGAAAATACTCTTCTTAAATCTCGTTTAAAGAAGGACATGTCATAGCGCTCGGGAAACACAGCAGCAGGTAGTTCATTCCAGAGCTTGCACATACGTGGGAGAAATGATCGCTGGAAACTAAACTATTCTCAAATCCGCTTGAACACACATAAAAATTTTCATGAACATCGGTCCAGCCGTTTAGGAGGAGTTCAGTGACATACACACGTAGACAAAAAAAAAAAATATATATATATATATATATATATATATATATATATATATATATATATATATATATATAAAGATAATAGTGTCTCAATAGGCTGTTTATGGCTAACCACATAGTTTGAACTTTCTTGATCTCTTTTGACCCTTTTGAACCCTTACTTAGGTCTATATTATGAATTTTCGTAAGAGGTAGTGGTATTTATCAAGTGACAGTTGACGAATTGCCGAATACGTGTTGAAGGAGAGAGATGGTTATGAAATTTATGGTTAAATAACAATTTGAAGAAATCGTGTATTAAAATTAAATTGTAATATGATGGTATACCAGCGACTTGACAAATGAACAAACAAATGTTTGTTTTAGATTAGAGAATAATGCTGTAGATTTTTCTGTCGCTTAACAAATAAACGTTTAAACGCCTTAAAAATTTATACGATTATTCTAAATTGCCGAATATTGTGAGAAATATAGAAAAAATATATATTTTATCTTCCATCTAGGATAAATGTGATGTAATTAAGATTAGCTTATCACAAGGCATAAAAAAGTTATATAATTTTATTCTGTTTCATTTTTTTACATATAAAAATCATCGTAATACTGGAATAGAAGCAATCGAGGCATATTAAGAAGTTATTATCAAAATCAGTTAATTAAATTAATTTCGTAATAAAAATAATTTCGTAGATTATCATAAACGAACATTGTGACAGGTGCCTTATTTATAAAGATTAATTTACTGATGTAATTCAATTCAATTTGCCTTACGCCTTAAATGCGTTTATGACTTATTAATATCTGGTAAACCGGTATAATTTTTTATTTCGTAAATGGTATTTTTGTTGAACTTATTTAGATATACATATATTAATAAAAAATAAAAACTATGAAGTAATGAAAAAAGTATAAAAATTACAAAAACAAAATAATAATAACACCGAGATTCGATCTCACGCTGTTTGAATACGACTGGCCAACTTCCCAACTGAGCTATTGTCATTCTTGGTGGCGACAGCTAAATTTAAATTCCTATTCTATTAAAATTTTATGTCATTGTATTGATTAGCTAAAAACACCGACAAAATAACATTTTCTATAAATAAAACCTAGCTAGATCGATTTGTTTACCCGAAACCTCTAGTATGCTAAATTTCATTAAAATCGTTGGAGCCGTTTCTGAGATTGCCACGCTTTGCAAGCTTAGTAATGGCACCACGTATAAGTTTTAGAGATAAGCGATTCTCTCCAGGGTCAGTCAGATAGATTTTTTTACAAGAAACAGCGTAGTTAAGACCTGACAGCATCAAAATTTAATGCTTTTATCCCTTCTACTTGGGGTTGACTCAAAATGTAATCCGATTCCATCGTACATATTACAAAGGTTTTGGAAATAGATATATGAACAGCCGCCTCCCTGACGTCAACCTTCGGCATATTGACTAGATATCATCAGATTGATTTAAGCCCATCGATATATAACTTTAAGTCATCTTTATGCCACCCATAAGTAATGTAAGGGTTGGTAGTATTCGTCACCGCTATCACACAGCACAAGAGCTGACAGCTTATTATTTTCATGATTCATCACCACGTACATAAAATATACATATATAATACTAGCTGACCCAATAGACGTTGTTTTGTTCAAATAAAATAAAAGCAGCGTCACCTACCGGGACCGAACGAATGCCCTTGAACGGCTGGACCGATGTTGATGAAATTGTTTGTGTGTGTTCAACGGGATTCGAGAATGGTCTACATTCACAATTGGACCCGGTAGGTGGCGCTGCTGTCGATTTCAAGGAGAATTTCTTTTATTTTATTTGAACAGAACAACGTCTGTTGGGTCAACTAACATAATATACTATGTTTATTTCTTTGATAATAATGTTTTAAAGAGTGCTATAAAGTAGTTGGTGAAATAATAAAACTCGTGTTACAAAAGCGATTGGGTAACACGGCCTTACTTAGACCGGTCTACCTCGATGTCCCTAGATTATAACCATATAGGCTTTTATGTTTTTAAATTATATTCAAGACATATTTCGAGAAATTATGCAATACACTTGGGTGATTTTAATAGTCTACGGGATAAATAACCTAAAGTGATATACGAAAACGTGGTAATCGTAAAAATCAGCAACTGCTGTGTCAGATTCTCTCAAATCAAGATCCTGTATTAGAATTCTAATCTAATGTATTAAAATTCTAATGTATTAAAATCTTGTATTAGGTTCGAGCAAAAACCTATATTTGGTTTTCTAAATATGGTTCTAATTTGGAATAATATCATAATTCATAAACAACAAGTTTAGTCTTTTTAGGGTTCCGTACTCAAAGGGTAAAAACGGGACCCTATTACTAAGACTTCGCTGTCTGTCCGTGCGTCTATCTATCACCAGGCATCTCAAAAACCGCGATAGCTATACAGTTGAAATCTTTACAAATTATGTATATCTGTTGCCGCTATAACAACAAATACTAAATACAAAATAAAATAGATATTTAAAGGGGCCCATACATCAAACGGGTCTTTTATAGATAATGGTACGGAACCGTGCGCCACGTGCGCCACTCCGACTCGAACTTAGCCAGTTTTTTATAGGTTTAAAGAAGTAACACGGAATAATATGAAAACAATATGTCAATAATTAGAAAATAAAAGAGGAGAAGACGGTGTAATTGGTTAGCTGTGAGTTCTCCCTTTTTTGGGCGGGCTATGTACGCGTGTTGTCCGTTCCGTCCAGGATGACAAAAAAACAGAGCGCAGGCCATAACCATAGTCCCCCCTTCGTCATTGAGCCAACCACTAGTAACAGAACATTCTTTGTGTGATATGCATAGATTTATTTAAAGTTTAGGTGTTATTTGTGTCTATTAATTGCATGTGGTCTTCGCGAAGCAAGTAAGGTAGGCTAGGCTAATAGTAATTTCAAAAATGTATTTTTTTTTGGCAGATATAGATATATATATATATATATATATATATACATACTAGTAACCCGCGCTTTACCCGCGTAGCTCCCATTCCGTGGGAATACCAGGATCAAATATAGCCTATGTTACTTCCCGATATTATAGCTTTCTATCGGTGAAAGAATTGTTGAAATCAGTTCCGTCGTTTAAGCGTGAAAGCGTAACAAACAAACAAACTTTCGCATTTATAATATAAGGATCTATCTGGTCAAATGATATATATGTATACGTACATATATCGTTAAAATGATATATGTTCAAATTAATTTCAAATATATAAAACAATTTATGAATTGCAAAATTGCAATTTAAATACACGTAAGGCCAATTAATGTAACTATTTTGACACAGTATCATGCTATATAATTGTGAAATTAAGTGTTTTATATTTTTGTACTCTGTTCATTATGATTATTCTAAAAATAGTATTGCCTCGTCATAATTATTCTAGTAAAATATACTCTACCTTAAGGAATAAGAAAAACGAAAAACCCTGTTCTAACGGGATAAGGATACAATTGCCTTTACCCCTTACTTACGCGTGGGATTCGTATGAATCGCCTAAGATTCTCACTAGCAGAGTAATCCACAGCTATCTCCTGGAAAGCTTATAACACCTAATATGATCGCCAACTCGAATGCCAATCGTGTCAATTATGGCATTATTTCTCCCAAAACATATGGATTCAAAAGAAGTAACGCAACCCCTAGTCAGCAGTTCCAACGTTCTGGTCTCATCTTGGCGGCGAGCCCGTTGATGACGGGGATGTCCATTTTCTTTGATCTTCTTTTTAACCTTCTGCCGTCATGTCTACTCTTGCAGTAATTGCAAAAGAGAACTTTTCTTAACGTAAAAAGATAATCTTCGAGCCGGCATATGTATTCGGATACCTTTCGAGTATCTTCCACAATGAAGCGCTCTTGCGCGTTTACCTTGCAGGCGGTGAGTTTGAATTAATATTTTACGCAATCTTAGCTAGTGTGATATCAGACTTCGACATTTGCGTTGCTGTGATACAGGTAAGAGTGGATGTTCTTCTCCCATCCGCTTCGCCATATCCTTTTGTGAGGAAACTGCGTCGCAGCAAGGCGAAATATCTTAATAACAATATTCCTATTTAAACATGTTCAACCACTAACCTAAAACAACCTTAATTTTAATTGTAATAGTATACAGGCTTTGTGTAAACATATCTAAGTAGATTCTATGCATCGAACCATTGCATTCACAATGGAATATTTCACAAGAACGCTTGCAGCCTTAGATATTATCTTTGTTAATTTATTGTAGGCGTGATTCTACAATTTATACCCCTTATAAATAATTCTTACCTTACTTTTACTATTTTTCTTTCATTTTTATTTAGATACATTCATCCAAACAAATTCGTCAAACTTTATTGTATTTGTGTGTTTGTGCGTTGGCGTACACACGTGCGTTAATGCCTGCGTATGAGTGAATGTTTGTGAAAGGGTGTTCGTGTGTGTGTGTGTGTGTGTGTGTCTGTATGCTACTGAAATGCATTATACGGCTACCTCCTACTTTCACGTAGGATTAATAAGAACAAAGAGATTATTAGAAGTAAAAAGAAGATCACTTCAGCCTGTTAAAAGTAACTGAAGATCTGTTTATAATTTATTCATTATTTTAGCGTAACAGATGTTATTTATTCAATATTTTCAACAATCTCCTAATCATTGAGATCAAGGTAAGAGGATTATCTCAGCAACAGCGATCTATTGCAATAGATAATACACAATTTCTCGAAAGGCGCAAAAGTTTATAAACAGTCATGTACGCACTCTCTATCCCTACTAATAATGCGATGAAATAAAAATGCTAACCGATCTGAGAAAGATCTAATACAAGCCCAACGATTTTTAATGCCATTCAAAACACTTAAAATCTGATTCATATGCTGAAAATCAAACTGAATATAGGTCTCGATTTTAGCAATAAATTAATATGATGATTAAATTCGTTCTCCTTGTGTGATGGCGGCTACGAATATTACCAACACATTCATTGCTCTCAGGTGTCGCAAAGACTTACTAAGAACTTTATATTGACCTTGGCTAACTGGTGCCATCTGGTGAACAATTACATTCCCAGGGAGGGTTGACGTCAGGCAGTTGGCCGTACATATTGTATCCACCATTACTTAGTAATTGAAAGAAGCGCTGGATAATTATGATGATAATGACTCATTCCCCATCAGCTAATCGATATTTACTGCTGGACGTAAACCTCCTCAGTGGAAAATAATGCTAGTATCGCCACACTTAGCAAACGTACTAGCGGTCATACTTACTATTATCGGGCGGCGCAGGCGCGAGTACATGCGCCTGATGCCGCCCTAGCCGAGGCCGTAGGTGACGTGACCGGCGATTTAGTCCGTCAACCACGGCGAGGCTGACCGCGCAACAGCGACCGACGTCTCCAAGGAGGGACGTTGTGAGAAGAGGGTACTTCCTCGGGGTATTTCGTCAGGTTGACCACTGAAAACAAGGAACTGGGCTCCGGTGGTCGGCCCAACGACGAAGGCGACGTGTTATGGGTGGGTTACGGGGCCGCGCGCCGCTCCTCTGTCACTCCGGACGGAGCCGGGCTGCGGGTGCGCTGTCTGTAACCCATCCCAAAAAATTGTTACTATTATAAATGTCCCACGATAATACTGTTGCCTTTTCTCCTAATGAGTCCATATAGAGATTGAATATCTCCCACGAAAATATAAGAAAATCTTGTACTCTTAACCGGTCACGACACGGGGATATTCGTTATATTAACAAGACCTATGTAGACACATCTAACGAATATTATAAATGCGAAAGTGAGTTTGTTTACTTGTTTCTAAATCACTGAAATAATTTTAAAAGTTGTTTCACCAATGACAAGCTACATTACCAGTGAATAACGTAGGCTATATTTTATGGCCATTTTCATACGGCAACTGAAACTACGCGAGTGAAGTTCATTAATTATTTTATAAAGAAACGCAGAAATTTACTAATTATTTTATAAAGAAATTATTATTAAATGACGCATTTTCTTATGAAAATGACGAAATCTACAAACACTTGAATATCAAATTGTTTAATTCTAGGTAACTAGGCGAAGGTTGCATAGGAAATGTGATTATTACGTTTTTTTTAGGAGGTCCAAGTAAAACCAACAATTTCTTCATCGGTAACGTTTGAACAGAAATGTTATTGACCTTGGTGTACAATGGCGATAAAAATATTTGCTATATGATGCGTAACCCCGCATTTTAGCGAGTTTTGTCTTTCCATTATTAAATGCTGTCTGCATTTTGTCTGTTAAGATGGTATTTTATAAAGTTTATATTTGACAATATAATAGTAAATACCCGTTTTCAACTACGTAGTTAACGTTCCTGTGGGAATACCGGTATAAAAAGCCTATAAAAAGGTATAAAAAGCCTTATACGCTGATAATGTAGACGGGACTTATAAATGATATCTATACCAATAAATAAAATTGGAGTGTCTGTTTGTAATGTCAAAATAATAGACTTTTTTCATGCTCACACCTACCAATGGTGAAAGAATTTTTCAAAGCGATTTATTTGCTTACACATAAGAGCCTTAAAAAGTAGGACTACAGTGTCGACAGTCGTCGTCTGTCTACGGTTGCGGGACCGTTCGTCCAGGATAGTAACACACTCGCAGAAAATCGACGTCTTAATAGCAGGAATTTGTCACTGTACTTCGTTTGGAGAACAAGAGTATGAAGAAAGTGAAGGGACTGTGATTGCGTGCAAAGAGGTTTGTTGATAGTAGACGTTACTAAAACACATCACACGCAAACACCCTCAGAAAATAGGGCTTCTGACTCTTTCGCTTACTGAATGAAGAGTAATAACAAATTCCTACTACCATATTTTTATCTATTATTCTTATAAAATAGATAAATGGTATATCCATAAGGACATCCCTTTGTTCTGTAGTAAATAAAATATTACCAATTACAACGATTAATATAAGATGTGCGCTGAATAATGACCAACTTGCCTATATAATAAAATATATTGCCAACTATTATAATTATCACATATTGTATTCTTATCAAGTCTACAACAAGAAATATATTTGAACGACTACCTCTTTTTTTTTTTGGAGCAGGCTACGTTCAGCGCTCTCACCGCCCGGCTCCGTCCGGGGCGACAGAGGGGCGACGCAGGGCCCCGTGACCCACCCAATAGCATGTCGCCTTTGTCGTTGGGTCGACTACCGGTGCAGAGTTCCTTGTCTTCGGTGGTTGGCCCGACGGAATTCCCTGAGGGGGTCCCCTCTTCCATTGACGTCCCCTTTCCGGGACGTCGGATTTTAACGACTACCAACGAATAATTAAATTCACGAAACCATATTTTATTTTCTAATTCATTATCTTAGACGTCCCACTGTTAGTCTTCTACTGTTGGCCTCGGATCTCGTCCACAATAAGAGGGCAATTGACCTACTATACCGCGCTTCTCAGATATTAGCATAGGGTATTATGTTTTCTTCTGTTCCATGGTTTAGTCGTCTTTTAAGACACCCACGGACAAGAGAGGAGGTGGTGAATTGTATTCTTACTCCGTCACTACAAGGATGATTCGGATGATACAGATTTGTCATGTAATATGAACTTATTACTGTTAATCAGACATATAATCAAATTTCAAGATTTGAAGATTTCAAGATTTTGCTGGGTATTATGGCACAGATGGCCAAGAGATTTGAGCACCGATCTCTCCTTCCAAGTGTCATGAAGTTTCCACGCAGTATAGTTCATTGCGCTGCACTCCACAAATGATTGGTCTGAATATAAGTATTATTTGTCTCTGTTAATTATATAATTGTGAAATCCACTTTATTCTGTAATGCGGGATATTGTTATTTAAAAAATAATTTAATAGAATTACTGGAAAAACCTCGAAAATTGCAATAATATCCTCGAAATATACAAAGAAAACCTAATAACACTTTTTGGCCAACCTTAAAAAATGTTATTAGGGTTTTTAACCAAGCATCGTTTCCAATGGACTGCTAGGAATAGCAGTCCATTGGACAGCAGGAACAGCAACTTGGTCAAGAATTTGAACCCATGCCCTCAAAATCATAATAACACTTAAACAAAGAATCCATTTCACCACTCAACGAACCAACGAAGGCGTCATACTAGATATACATATTATAAAAACCATTTCGTAAGTTGGCTTCTCCATTTCATAATAAACTAAATTAAATAAAATAACGTAAAGAATGCACATTATATGATCCTTGACCTCATAACCTTTATCATAATATAATGAAATATGATCATAACTATGAATAAATCATTTTATTTTATTATGTGGAAGGAAATTAATATATAATTTGATTGTTAAATGTGGAAATTAAGCAATGAATAAACGATCAAGAAATCATTTTTGAATTATTGCGTTGTATGATGTTATAAGTTTCAAATTGGATCGAAATATTAAAAATCATATTATACGGGTGACTGAACCGGGAAATTGTCTGTCACCCGCAGAGAGGCTGACCGTATGAGGGCGTCGGGGATGGAGTATACCCGAAGGGTTATTCTACCAGGATAGCTATGGAGGGCAAGAATTCGATATCAGTGGTGGGCTAATAACGGGTTATGGGGTCGCGCACTCTCTTCTTACGTCGAACGGGATGCATAGCTTCTAACCGCACCATAAAATAAAGAATAGTACATTAAATATATCTTTAAGAATTTACCACTTCTTTCTTTTTAGCAAATGTCATCAATAACATCGGATAACATTTTTTTTATTTATTTATTTAAGACAACACCCTGCACTAAGGAAATAATCCTTGTATTGCGGGGGACTTTACAAACATATAATTAACGGACACAAATTACATCCAGACTCAGAACAACAATTTGTGGATCGCACAAAGTGTTGTCCCGCGTGGGATTCGAACCCCCTGACACTGGCGCTGTAGGTCGCTATCTTAACCACTACGCCATCTGTGCAGTCAAGAGAAGAAAAGCCTGTAATAAAATTATATACTAATTCGTTTCCTTTCCACTATGGAAGCAGCTAATGCCTAATAGTGCGACGTATATTGATTCTTGAGTAAGATATTTTAAACTTAAGTAGTTCTAAATACATTAAATACTCATTCGCTACCCCGTAAGTAAATCAGAAGTCGCCGATATCCCTTCAATTTGTCACAATCGCAATCATTGCGTTGGTCACAGTTCTTCGAGAACTTCTACACATTATTATACAGTAATATATCTTGGTTGTACACGCCATAAAGTTACAGTAATGGCCTACTAACATCTTCGCATACTAACGAATACTAACAAACTTAACATTTCTTGTGTTTTTCTTTTTTTTTTTAATGCCGTTTGTGGCAAACGAGCTGTGAGTGCTGTGTGGTAGCGGCTTCGAATACTACCAACCCTTGCTTTGCTTGTGGGTGTCGTAAAAGGGGACTAAGAGCCCTAGATTGACCCGGACCAACTCCATCTGGTACCATTTGGGTCAACGATTACATTCCCAAGGAGGGTTGACGTCAGGAAGGCGACCGGTCATAAAAGTCGTTGCCGAAACTTTTTGCAATATGTCAAAAAAAAAAGACATAATGCGTCGATGCGTCGACCCCAAGTAATTGGGATAAGAGCAAGCTGATGATGATGGTGGCAAACGAACAAGCAGCACACCTGATGGTAAGTGACGCTGCCGCACATGGACCTTTGCAATACCAGGGGCACAGCCAGGCCGTTGCCTACCGTGAAGAAGAAGCTCTTCTTAAACCCCGTTGAAAGAAGGACATGTCATAGCGCTCGGGAAACAGCAGCAGTAGGTAGTTCATTCCAGAGCCTGCACGTACGTGGGAGAAATGATCGCTGGAAACGTACGTGTTTTAAACGATAACTATTATCTTATTTATTAAGGATTACATTTGCTAGAAGTAAATACATATTTCATCATCATCATCATCACAGCTCACATACGTCCCACTATTGGGCTTGAGCCTCTTCCACAATAAGAAGGAAATTTACCTACTACACCACGCTGGCCAGACGTATTGGCATAGGGTTTTATAATAGTTTTCCTTCTCTTGCATAGATATTATATGCATGTTATATCCGTTAGTCGTCTTTTATGTCGTCGTCTTTTTCATGGGCAAGATAGGGAGTGGTGAATTGTATTCTTACTCCGTCACCATGGAATAAATACGGTTATTATTACATTCACCCATAAGGAACTTCTATAGAGTATAGAGCGATTAAATGCAGCCAGCATCTAACAGTTGCTTATGACTTTATAATGTAAAAACTTAAAAACAACACTATCCGCGTTAAGGAAAACCGTTAGAGTCTGATTTTAATTTATGCCCAATAATTACATATTGGTGAAGTATAAACATTCAATTACTAAACCCAAATTACACCAGAATTTGTGTTCCTCCCACACATTATACCGAATCGTTAGAATAATAACGTATAGAAGGTAAGTTTGCGCACAAAAAATAAATATTTTAAATTGGAGCCTAACGGAGCTTACATCGGACCGTTCCGTAGTGTACAAAGTCACTGTACTGCGCGTACATATGCAACTATTAAAAAATAAATAGGTAATTACGACGGTTTGTGCATTCAAATTTTGTCACAACACATTTGAAAAACATAAAAACCCTTTTTATGTTTTTCAATTTATTAACATTACATTACATTAACATTATTTTTAAAAGTATTTCGACGATTTATATAAATAAAAACAAAATTTGATTTCATAATTTTTATAGTGGTGTGCGTGTTTTTTTTTTATTGCAAACGGTGGCAATCGAGCAAACAGTACACCTGGTGGTAAGTGTTGCTACCGCTCATGGACCTTTACAAGGCCGTTGCCTACCGCGAAGAAAGCGAAGGGAGTGTGAATGCGTGCATTGAGGCTCGGTGATACCAAGGGCACCACCAAAACCCTCCACACGCAATCACCCTCAGAAAGTTGGGCTTCCGGCTCTCTCGCTCACCGAACGAAGCGCAGTAACAAATTGCTACTACTCAGACGTCGTGTGTATGTGTATAATCGCCTGCGCGCATGTAGTAATTTTGGCTTCATGTTTTTGATCGCTAAGTACCGACACTATCCTTCTATACGTTATTATTCTAAGACTGAACCGTTATATTCTTACATCATATGAAATAATCGCAGCTTATAAGGAATAAAACCATAATATGAATTCATCATCAACTCAGATCATTTACGTCCCACTGCTCGGCTCAAACGTCGTCCGATTATCATTAATATCGATTGAAAATATAATTGCCGCGTCGTGACGGATTTAAAATAATATAATTCACGATTCCCTATCCTGCTCGTGGGTATCGCGATAGTTATCTGTCTACAGCCGCGGGCCGGTCCGTCCGTGCTTGTACCACACTCTAGCAGAAAATCCACGTCCGAGTAGTAGCAATTTGTTACCGCGCTTCTTTCGGTGAGCGATAGAGCCGGAAGCCCAACCTTCTGAGGGTGTTTGCGTGTGATGGGTTTTATTAATGTCTTTATTATCACTAAAACTCAGTACACTCATTCACACTCCATTCATTTTCTTCGCGGTAGGCAACGGCCTTACAAAGGTTCATGAGCGGCAGCAATACTTACCATCGGGTGTACTGTTTGCTCGTCTGCCACCGTTTACTATAAAAAAATATCTATCCAAGAGAAAATTAAAATATAAAGCCCTATGCCAAGACGTCTGACCAGCGTGGTATAGTAGGTCAATTTCCCTGAGACCTGAGGCGAATATTGAGACTTATATGGGCCGATGAAAACAAAATAATTACGCAAATAATCGCATGTATATATAAAATCAATAAAACTCTTCAAGCGCAAATCCGATGAGTACAAGTTTGTAATATGCAAGGGAAATAAGAAACAAATAATTGCTGTTTTTAAGTCAAGATCGCAATGATACATGTAAGTACATTACAATAAGCACGCATGTACCAAAATGTAATAAATTAACAAATTAATAACACGCGATGTTGTATCGACTTATGTGAATGCACGTAATGATGATTTGTAATTCTGTAATCGAGACTATACGATTTCGGCTTGTCTGTTGATAAAATGAAATGCAGTTCCCTCTTGAAAATTGTGGTTTAATTTGCTTCTGAATACAATAAGTTTTATCTAATTTTGGCGGTAACGAACATCCACGAACTCCTTGATCTATCAAGGAGTCCGAACGGTATAGGGTTTTCCATAGTATTAATGTACTCAATAATAAACCCAGATCTTAGTTCTCTTTTCTGCCACTGGCTGCGCTAGAATTTAGGACGTACCGATGCCATTATTACACGTAAACACGCGTTGACTCGCGAATATTAATTTATTTACTTAAAATTAATAGTAATAAAAAGAAATGGGAAGAATATTCTTTTCCAGAGCTGTCAATAGCAAAAAAACTTCCCACGTAAGGATTTAAACGAGTACTTCTTGAAAAGTGGCGCGCTCTACCGGAAAAATTTCTGTCCCCTAAATGGAGATCATTCGTTCAACATTACGTTTGGACTCTTTGTATCTATACTTCGTGCGAACATTGAAGAAGAAGAAAAAATTAGAACAAAACACAGAGTAGATAAAATTTCACAGAGTAATGTCCAACGCACTTGATTGATCACAAAGTATGAATCGAGTTGAGATTAGTATTGGGCTAGCGTCAACACGCCTATTTATTTTCATCATATGAACGTCTAATACATACATCTCACTTATAAGCTGGGGTCTCATCAAGAATAGGAGCAAAATTAACTTATACAATGATTCATCGTCATCACAGCCCACATACGTCCCACTGTTGGGCTTAGCCCACCTCCACGATAGGAGAGAATTTAATCTACTATACCATGCTGGACATACATGTTGATATAGGGTTTCATGCCGAGTTTTCCTACTCTTACACAGATTTTATGTGCATATTATATCCCATAGTCGTCTTTTACGACATCCACGGGCAAGATAGGGAGTAATAAATTGTATTCCTACTCCGTCACCACACGGCATGATTAAAAGAGTTAATACAAGGTTATAAGGCAACTGAAACCGAAGCGAAGGCGGGCTGCTAGTATTAAATAAATGGATCGAATAGTCAAAAATCATGGAATAAACTACTGACATCTTCGTTGCGTAAACATTATCATCAGCATCATCATCTTATCTACGCTCATACAGCCCACAGCTGAACTCGAGCTGCCTCCGTAATATCTCTCATCTTATTATCTAATGTACCACGTTGGACAGACCGATTGGTGTAAGGTTTTATTTAGAGTATTACTTCTTTTGCGCAGATATGATACGCATATTATTTCCCATAATAGCCCATTATTGCACTCACTAACAAGATAGTGAGTGTAAGGGTGGATAAATGCATTCTTACTCCGTCAACATACTGAATATAAACGCTCAATTTAACCTTAATAAAGCACTTTCCTACACATACATACATACGTGGACACCTCTTTCCCATAGGGGTAGGCAGAGACCACTTCCCTCCACTTGCTACGATCTTGACATACCACTTTCGCCTCCTCCACATTCATTAATCTCCTCTTGCATGTTCTTCAGTTTAGATTACTTTTAACCTTGCCTTTCTTAAGAACGTCCCTGATTTGATCGTGGAATGTCCGCCTTGGTTTTCCCTTCCAACACTTCCGTCTACATTCTCCCTATAAATTCTTCTTGTCAATCTCCTTTCATTCATTCTCTCTATTTGATTTTCCTACATTTAACTAAATATATTAGATTATTAGGCTTATAGGCGTGAACATATGAAACACTAAATAATAGTTACCAGCCAAAATTCAAATTTTATATAATAAAAAAATTATTTGTTAACTATACGTTGATACAATTTAATACTATGTATTACTATAAAATATGCCTTGAAATGTGCATTACCTAATTTGAATTTAGGCCATTTTCTACAATATTGTTTTTTAAATTGTAATTTAAATGTTATTTAATATATAAGTGATAATTTTGACGAGAAAAATTGAAAATAATTTAAAGCTCCTTACAAATGTATCGTATTATTGTTAGGAATTAACATACATGGTTCGGAAGTATGCCTTGTTGCATGGGCGTCGAAGAGGACGGTATCCGAAAGGGTACCTACAAGGCCGACCACGGATGTCAAGAAATCGGTATTAGTGGTCGGCCCCCTAATGGCGATGGCGAGGTAATATGCTAGGGTATAGGACCGTACACCGTCTATCCGTCGGCCCGGATAGATTGGGCAGGGTGTGCCCAGACCATTGCCTGCAAAGAAAAAGAATTGACATACATATGATATCAATATAAAATATCTGGTTGACTGAGCTTCGCTCGGAATATTTTTGTTGTATTTTTGTCGAATTTATTTAGATATATATTAATCATCATTGCAGCCCACATACGTCCCACTGTTGGGCTCGGGCCTCCTCCACAATGGGAGGGAATTTGACCTACTATACCATGCTGGTCAGACATGTTGGTATAGGGTTTCATTTCGAGTTTTCCTTCTCTTGCACAGATGTTATGTGCATATTATATCCCATAGTCGTCTTATACGACATCCACGGGCAAGATAGGGAGTGGTGAATTGTATTCTTACTCCGTCACCACACGGATATATATTATATAGATATATATTAATAAAAAATAAAAATTAAATAATGAATAAAATATAAAAATTTACAAAAAGAGAATAATAATAACACCGAGATTCGATCCGACGCTATTTGAATGCCAAAACAAAACAAAAAGAAAACTGAACAACTTCCCAACTGAGCTATCGCAACTCTTGACGTTGACAACGAAATTTGAATTCATATTCTTGTAAAATTTAATGTCATTATATTGTTTTGCTAAAAACACCGACAAAACAATATTATCTATAAATAAAACCTAGCTAGATCGATTTTTTGGATCCGAAACCTCTAGTATTCCAAGTTTCATCAAAATCGTTGGAGCCTAGATCCTGAAAAAAAAATATATATATATATTTTTTTTTCAGGAGATTGTGGTTCCTATTTTACACCTTCAGGTAAGAATATGTCGTTTAAAGGGTTGATGATTATGTTTTTTTTTTTTTTTTTTTAAGGCTAGAAGGTTATGAAATAGGAACCACAATTGAGTAAGAAACCATCGTAAGGTAACTAATGTCTAAGGGTTCTACGAAACCTCTGAAGTCAAGGAACTCTGCACCGGTGGTCGACCAAACGACGAAGGCGACGTGCTAATTGCTATATGGGTGGGTTACGGGTGTGCGTGCTTACGCCCCTCTGTCGCCCCGGACGGAGTGGTGCGAGGAGCGCGCCGAACATAACCCCCCAAAAAAATAAAACGGTTGTACAAAAATGTTCTTGAAGACGTGTAAAATGCGTGTTTTTAATAGCATATTCAGTAATTGTTCTTGGCTATCTTGAACAGCTATTGCTTTTAATATAAAAGGTATTATACCCTCATATAAACTGCTTGTGAAATTCAAATGATAAACGCCATAAAAAAAAATATAACGCACCATGGAAGTACGATATTCTGCCTATAACCTAAATCTGATCTTATTGGTAATAATATAGATTTTTTAACGTTTTCAATAAACTCGGTGCTGTGTGGTAGCGGCTTCGAATACTACCAACCCTTGCTTTGCTCGTGGGTGTCGTAAAAGACGACTAAGAGCCCTAGATTGACCCGGACCAACTCCATCTGGTACCATTTGGGTCAACGATTACATTCCCAAGGAGGGTTGACGTCAGGCAGGCGGCCGGTCATAAAAGTCATTGCCGAAACTTTTTGCAATATGTCAAAACAGATGACATATTGCGTCGACCCAAGTAATTGGGATAAGAGCAAGATGATGATGATGATGAATAAACTCGGTACTAAAATTTCAACTAATCATCCTCATCAACCTAATTTCCGGCTATCGCCGTCCACTGCTGGACGATTCTGAAAAAAAAATATATATATATATTTTTTTTTCAGGAGGATACAAGAATTGCTCGTTTAAAGATATAAGATATCAGATCATATTAAATAAACTTATTACAATTTTTCTATATAAAGTAGATGTAAGTAGATAATAAATGGCGTACATACTCTCCGTGTGGTGACGGATTAAGAATACAATTCACCACTCCCTATCTTACCCATGGATGTCGTAAAAGACGACTAAGGGCTATAATACGCATATAACATCTATGTAAGAGAAGGAAAACTCGAAATAAAATCCTGTATCAACCTGTCTGACCAGCATGGTATAGTAAGGTCAATTTTCCTCCTATTATGGAGGAGGCTCGAGCCCAACAATTTTTTTTTTTATTTTTTTTTATTTTAGGACAACACCCTGCACTAAGGAAATAATCCTTGTATTGCAGGGGACTTTACAAACATATAATTAACGGACACAAATTACATCCAGACTCAGAACAACAATTTGTGGATCGCACAAAGTGTTGTCCCGCGTGGGATTCGAACCCCCGACACTGGCGCTGTAAGTCGCTATCTTAACCACTACGCCATCTGTGCAGTCAATGGGACGTATATGAGCTGAAATGATGATAATAATGACATAATAATAAATAGAGAAAGATATATGTAATTCTAATACTTTCAACTCATATATACACCATAGCTGGCCTTGAACTACTATAGAAGAAAAATTTACCTAATACACATGCTGTAAGACGGGTTGGTACAGGGTTTTATTTCTAGTCTGCCTTCTATGGCTTATTATTTCTCCTTAACAACATATTATAAAAAATAGGGTGGTGAACTAAATTCTTCCTACGCAGAGAAATGTAATTTGATGAAAATTCTATTGGAAAGGTTATTTCAACAAATATTTCTATCGTGCCTGATAACATGCTGATTATTATAATGTATGTATTGTATATAAATATTTTTATTTTATGTACCGTAACCGTCAAAGTTCAGTGTAGTAATGATTATTATATTCATAATCAGATTAACATACGTCCACCTTTAGGACATAGGCTGTCCCACAAGGGTCCGGTTATATCTCGTCCGACTTCAATAGCCTGGGCACCATCGTACGGTGAGTTTAGCGACAAATGGCTAAACCCCCGCCCAGCCACATGAAACTGGCCAAAGACATCGGCATTTTCTATTATTTTTGTTTCGATGTTTTCTTCTATTGCCATACCATATCAGCTTACATTTCTTGCTCGTCTTTTACAATAACTATGACAAAGCAAGAGGTGATGCTTCGTCACCAAACAAAGTAATTAAACCAAATAAAACATTCCAAACTAGCTCAAAGCCTACCATTAATATCTGCTACGCTGTACATTTTCTATTACAAAACGCAAGCAAATGACATTGACTGTGAGAAAAAGTGTTACAAGTTCACGCAAATGAGTATAGTTGTGGTGAAAGCGACTTGTGTCGCCCTCTAGTTGTGTTTAGTGGAAGTGGCCGCTAATATACATGAGATAGGAATGTACGAGATTAGAAAATAAAATAAATATTTATTTTATTTTACTAAATAATTATTTAATAATGTCGGGTGTTTATCCGTGTAATATTTTACAGTTTTCTTCATAATAATTTTCAACACTTTTGAAGCCTCCCGTAATTATGTATGTAAAAATAAACACAAATGAAATAAAATGCGTAAAATAATCATTTATTGGTTATTTTATTATTACACAACTTAATACGCATTTAAAGTTACATAAAAATAGAATATAAAATATACAACAAAAATCAAAATTTATGTTTTCGAATGGCCATGACTGATACATATTCATGAAATTGTTAATTCAACAAAATTTAAAATTGCCGTTTTTAAATGCCAAGCATTTAATAATAATAATAATGCATTGAAAAGTCATTATGTTATATATAACAATGAATGTAAAAACGATATTCACAATAATTATTAATTTGTTAAATAAAAAATATATTAAATGTGTAATAAATAATATAAATTGCGATTTATTCAGAATTATATTTTTATAGAGCCGTAGTTGTTGTTGTGATATTTCATAAACATTTTAATATCAATAACTGATCAAGATTTTTTGATTGAACTGTTGCAGTAAAACTACTTTTTAAAGAACGTATAATTTAGGTAATCATACATTCTTTACTTATCTACCTAATTACTATAATCACAATAAAATATTTTATGTCTACATTAAATAAATTTAAAAGTACTGGAGTGCTATTTGGAAAGATTTAATTTCGCATGTGACTATAAGTTAGGACTGTTTTATTTATCCAATAAAGTACACTTAGAATTAAAACAGAGTTTTAAAGAGAGAATTTAAAGAGAAAAAAATTATTGAAATAAATTTTAAAGTGGTGATCCTTGAATTCTCCATGTAAAATAGTGAGAATACAATTCATCACTGCCTCTCCCTACCCTAACCCCTAAAGAAACCCTACTTCAACACGTCGGACCAGCGTGGTATTGTAGGTCAATTGCTTTCCTAAAATGAGAAGGCCCGAGTCCAATAATGGGCAGTGTACAGGCTGAGATGATTCTTGAATATTTGATACAAGTTTACCATAATTTTTTACATTTATATTTTAAGATATAAAATAGAATTCATGAAGTTAAAAGACATAAATTGAGTATACGCGCGTACAGTGAAAGTAAAGCGCGTCATAATGTTTGGTTAACGATCTTAAATATATCGTCTTTTTTTTAATATGACTATCGGCTACTTGGTATGTCAGTATTGAGTATTTTTTGTTTAATATTGATACAGGCAATACTATATTTGTCTTATTTGTATTTAAAAATGGTCTTATTTTGCAAACCGTATTTTAAAAATTTTTATGTGTGGTGACAAAGTAAGAATAAAATTCACCATTGCCTTTTTATATCATTACTTATATCCCTTAGTTGACAACTAAGGGATATAATATACGTATAATATATAATAACATACTCGTATAACATAACATCTATAGAATTGAGCAGTAGAACCGGTGTTAACCGGGATGATTATGATTTTATATATTACAGTATATTCTTAAATTAATAGTGCCATAGTTTTTATAATCACAACATATTTCAACACAAAAGTATAATAAAAAAAAAATACCTGCAAACCCTTTGAGAGGATATCAATACTACCAAACTTGGAATACCCATTTCTGATAATAGCCTTTGTATCTTTCCTTTATATTTTGCATAAACTATTTAATTTTGGCAAAACAATACTTGTTGTTATTTCAATTTAATAATAATATAATATCTAGAGATTTCCAGTCAGACTTTGTCCCTCTATTAAGACAATGAAGTAAACAGTTCAATAATATAATTATTTCAATGACGTTATACGGTATTTCTTAAGAATATTCAATGAACATGATAATTATGGAAGCGATTGTTTACGTTTTTAGCAATTGAATAACAACACGAAAAACAAATTTTTGCAATATAAAATTTAATCATCCGAATTCCTAAAAAATATGATTTTAAAATAGGTAATATAATTGGTAATGA
This sequence comes from Lymantria dispar, assembly GCA_032191425.1. NCBI lineage: Eukaryota > Metazoa > Arthropoda > Insecta > Lepidoptera > Erebidae > Lymantria > Lymantria dispar. Next base: position 28,658,259 of record CM063442.1, read on the forward strand.
TTTCTCACATTTTTACGAGTACACCTACAATATAAAACTTTTTTTAAGGATTTTATTACGTTTTATAATGTTTGGAATACTTCTAAATAAATAGAGTTCAGTTTTGCAGTGACCTGAAAATTGAATAATGTTCACCATACCAGGAAAGAAAAAAATCAAATACAATCAGTAATCATACGCGATAAAATTAGTAAAGTTGTTTTTTTTTAAACTACAACAAGTTACGGACATTAGTCTCTACCATTAAATAATAAATTAACTCGACGCAGCTTAATCATTGTGTGAAATTTTGACTCTCTTGCACCCGCGTCTTGCTTGCAAGTTATAATTTGGTCAAAATGAACACTGATACAGTATATTAAGCTATGTCACGCATTAGAACCTTTTTTATTCATTAAAAATCAAAAACTTAAAATAGCACCAACATAGATGGCGTGGTGGTTTTGATATTGATCTACTGTGACAAGTGCCACGACTTCCATTCCAAAGCAGGACAAAACTTTACGAGATCCAAAAAATGTTATTCTGTCTGTAGTTTATTTGTTAAATCTCGACAATAGAGGGATTATTTCTTTAGTCCAATGTGTTGCCTTAAAAAAAATACTATCATTTGATGAATACGATCAAAACTATTTCGTACTCAGACATTTTTATACAAGGCCTCCTAATCACAATAACGGTCTACATTATTGTAACTGGCAAACATTACAAATATATACGAAGGTCAGCCGGTCCGAAGATATATTGCTAAATCGCAATCTCTTGTGCGTCCACAAGCGCATTGCACAATATTTGACGTTCGAAGCGAAGCGAGCGTAAATTTATGACAGATTAGTTCTTTTTAATTTTAAACTTCTATGGCCGTGTGGATGTGTTAATTATGTACTACGCGTAACACAACACGTTTAGTGTAGACTTGCCAATCACTTCCAAAATATATGCCAATTGAAGTGATAATATAACTCATTGGTTAAATCTATACCAATAAATAAAATTGGAGCGTCTGTTTGTAATGTCAAAATAATAGGCCTTTTTCATGTTCACATAGTTATTTGCACTATACGTATGCCTAAAAATCACTTTATATTTTTTTTGTCTGTCTGTTTGTTCCGAGTAATCTTCAAAACAGCTGGACCGATTTCAAAAATTCTTTCACCAATGGAAAGCTATAATATCAGGGAGTAAACTAGGCTATATTTTAGCTCGATATTCCCACGGGAAAGGGAACTACGGGGATAAGGTGACAGAAATCGAAGCGAGGGCGGGTTGCTAGTTAGAGATAAAAGTATTTTAAGAATTTTATATATTAACACTTTACAGCGTTCATGGTGACGCGCGACGGATAGGACGTCGTTCGTTGTTCGAAACGTTGGGCAATCAAAAATCAAATATAAACGCGATAAAATCTATAAAATAGTTTCATTTACAATGTGTAATACTCGCGTAAATGTCAGAAATCATTAAATTAGAGATTTTATCAAATTAAAAAGTAAATTTTCAGAAAACAAATCATCACCCCTTTTTGGACACAAGTATCGTAAACTATAACTATATCGTTCTACGATATAATAATTATCATATTAATAATTAAGAAGATAATTATTATCTTAATAATTAAGATAATTATCTTAATACTAGAACTAATAAAGAGGTAGAACTACGTTGCTGACAGTTTTCTGTCTGCAGCCATTAATAGCCAGCAGTTACCATTTACCGTCAATTAAGCTGCCTGTTTATCCGCCAAGGCAATAAAAGAAAAATAGAGTATGATATGCTGATGGTAGGGGAGAGACGGCACCTGAAAGGGTGTCGCGCCGAGCTGACCACGGACGTCAAGGAAATTGGTACCAGTGGTCGAACCAATGGCGAATGGAAAGGCAAACGATGGGTTATGGGGCCGCGCGCCACCCTTTCGTCACCCTTGATGGAACAAACGGCGTAGGTCCAAATCATAATCCGCCCAAAAAAAAGCGTATCATATGATATTGAAACATCAATGCAAGAAAAAGAAAACTCGATATAAATCCCATGGTAATTCCTCTAACCAGCATGGCATAGTTAGTTAATTTGTTTTTTTTTTGTAATGAAGCCCGAGCATTATAGTGAGAAAAGCGGGTACCTTGATACAATAGAAAAAAAGTTTTTATTCAAAACTCGAGTCGAGAAAAAATTCTACTGTATGAATATCAAGAAATTGTCAATAATAAACTATACCAAAATTTTCAAAAAATATTATTTTGTCAACGGTGACGGTAAATAATAGAATTCAGCACCCCTCCTCTCTTATCCGAGGATATCGCAAAAGACGACTAAGGGATATAATTTGCATATATAATCAACTAGCAATCCGCCTTCGCTTCGCTTCGGTTATAGGTTATAGTCATTTTACCCGCGTAGTTCCTGTTCCCGTGGGAATACCGGGATAAAATATAGCCTAGTTTACGCCCTGATATTATAGCTTTCCATTGGTGAAAGAATTTTTGAAATCAGTCCAGCCGTTTTGAAGATTACCCGGAACAAACAGACAGACAGACAGACAAAAATTTTTTAATTACTATTTTAGGCATAGGTGTCGTGCAAATAACCGTGTGAGCATGAAAAAAGCCTATTATTTTGACATTACAAACAGACACTCCAATTTTATTTATTGGTATAGATGTAAGACAAGGAAAACTTGAGACAAAACCAACGCCAACTCGTGTGACCAGCATGGTATAGTAGGTCAATTTTTTTTTCCACAGTGGCGGAGGCCTAAGCCCAATAGTGGGACGTATATGGTCTGAGATGATGCGATGGCTAAGAGGATTGCCACCAGCACTCTCCCAGGAAACTTATACTAACAATTTTAACTATTAGCTCGCTAAATTTGGTAATTATTATATTTCCTTCTCTTGCATAGGTGTTATATGCATATTATATCCCTTGGTCGTCTTTTACGACATCCACGAGCAAGATACGGAGTGGTGAACTGTATCCTTACTCTGTCACCACACGGAATGTAAAATAGGAAGATAGAATTTATAAAGTGGTGGTAATAGATTTATTTAATTTTTTTTAATACAAATTCCCTGCACTAAAGAAATAATGTTTGAATTGCGGGGGACTTTACAAACATATAATTAACGAACACAAATTGCATTTAGACTCAAAACAACAATTTTTGGATCGTTCAAAGTGTTGTCCTGTGTGAGACTTGAACTCAAAACACTGACTCGATTAGTCGGTATCTCATCCACTGGCGTAGTGTCTATACATATATTTTATTTTTATTATCACGTTAAGCAAGTATAGATATAGGGCCATGGTCATTTTCCTTACAAACCTTAAATTCCCACGTTTTTACTTGATATTTTATCTAATTAACCCAGTATTTGAAGGTTATGGCTTAGCATTATTATTCTCATCTCCTATTCCCATCATTTATGGTTTGTACATTACTACCTTTGACATCAAATCTTTATGGTAATAAAATTCCCTTCAAAAGATCTCTTCTCCGTATTTTGTTCTTGAATGTCGTGAAAGACGATAAAGGGATATACTCATAAAACACCTATAAAAAGACGGAAAACCAACATGTCTGCCCAGCATGGTTTAGATATTTTTTTTGAATCGGGGAGGAGGCTCGAGCCCAGCAACTGAGGCGACAAACAAAATGTAAAATTGCCAAAATGTAAGTACCATTATGGGTACATTAAAAATGTCTTGATCATGGTCACATTTATTGACTAGTGGTTTGATAATTAGTTAATCATCATCATCACAGCTCATACACGTCCCTTTTTTTAACTCGAGCCTCCTCCAAAATAGGAGGGAAATTGATCTTACTATACCATTCTGGTCAGACAAGTTGGTATAGGCTTTATTTCGAGTCCTTCTCTTGCCTTGATGTTATATGCGTATTATATCCCTTAGTCGACTTTTACGACATCCAAGGGCAATATGGGGACTGGTGAAAAATCGACAACAATGGCTCGTCCTAAGGCATGACCTTAGTCGTCTTTTACAACACCCACGGGTAAGAAAGAGTGTGGTGAATTGTATTTTTACTCCGTCACCGTTAGTTAATACGATCTGGAAAACATAAACAAATATGTATTAAGAGTTTACAATTATAATTGACATTAAAAGTATCCTTAGTCCCAGGGGAAGGAAGGGATGGTTGATACATTTTATTCTTCACCCGTTAACCCACGTGAAGAGGATCGACTACACAGATGGTGTAGTAGTTAAAATCCCACCTACCATGCCAATGCCATAGGTTCGAATCTCACGCAAAACAATTATGCGATCCACAAACTTATTCTGAGTCTGGATGTTAATTATGTGCGGTAATTGTATTTTTCTTTTCGTGAGCTGACGGAGTAAGAATAAAATTCACCACCCCATTTCTTGCCCTTAGATGTCGTAAAAGATTATAGGTCTATAGGACTATAGGTTTATAGGTATATAGGTCTATAGATTAAGGGTTTATGATATGCAGATAATATTTACATCAGTGCAAAAAAGAATAACTCTAAATGAAACCCAATACCAACGCATCTGACCAGCGTGGTGTAGAAGGTCATTTTCCCTCCCATTATGGAGGAGACTCGTGCCCAGTAGTGGGACATATGTGAATTGTGGTAATGACGACGATAAAATATGGTTGCACTATCCTCTGTAATATAATATTTTTCCATTAATTCAATTTCTTAGTCAGTGTTCACTTTTTCTAAATAACAGCCTTTATTCGGACATCATCAAAAATAACTTAACGAACTTATCACCTGTATACCTATATTAAGTAAAAATTAATTCATTATTAAAATTATTTTTAAATCCATTTGTTTTTTTAACAAATTCGAAAATTTTGTAAAGAATGCACTATTTTAGAATACTTTTATGGCCCATCTGTCCAAAAGACTGAACAAATTTTCATGTATTTTCCAAACATTATCAAAAATAACTTAACGAACTTATCACTTATATACCTATATTAAGTAACAGACTCAATAATACTACTATGTCAATAATAACCTATAAATTAATTGGGACTTTACGAGCAAGTCAACATACTTATTTAATTAAGTCCGATCAAGGAGGCAATCACAAATTAATTTACAACTATAAAAATCTTAATATATATAAATCTCCTGTCACGATGTTTGTCCGCGATGGACTCCTAAACTACTTAACCGATTTTAATCAAATTTGCACACCGTGTGCAGTTTGCTCCAACTTGAAACATAGGATAACTTAGATCTTTAATTATAGTCGCAATTTTATTTTATTACAAATTATTTGTCTATAATTAATTGACAGTCACAATTATCTGTTAACTCCAAAAGATTCTAACAGATGGCGATATCTGTTGACTGGATTTAAGTTATTTAAGTAATTTGTGTGTGCTCAATGAGATTCGAGAATGGTTTAGATTCACAATTGGACCCGGTAGGTGGCGCTTTATTTGAACAGAACAACGTCTGTTGGGTCAGCTAGTTAGAATATAAATTAAAACATTTTTTTAAATAAAAAATTGCAGTTATAATACATAACTATAATCCAAAAAAATACATTACAATCTCATTTTTTATCTATTAGCATAATAGACATAAAGAAAAATAACAGTAATTATTTTAATAATAAATCCAACGTTTTGTTTAAAATATTAATGTTTATATTTACTTGACGTAGTCGTGTGACATACGTCCTTGTCGCTGCGTGGGAGTGTGAAGGCAAACGATTGGTGGAGTAAGCGCGGGCTATTCAATTGTGGTTCAGATACCGGGCAATGCGCACTTTCGCAAAACTTAACAGTTAAGTTTTCGCTTTCATCCGCTAAGATGAGAAGCGCACGTGTTTCGTGTTATGGTCATAAAATATTATTATATCAAAGAAAAATCACATTAAATAAATAGGAACGCACATAATGTTATTTTTAAATAAAAAACAAACATATTTAAACATTATTATTATCAAAAGTATTCTAATAAAAAATACAAATTTATATAAACTTTTTAATGTATTTTTTAGGTAAGATCGTTTCGTAGCTTAATAGTATTTGGGTGCACATTTATTTTGAAAATAAATTTATGAATTAAATAATAAAAACTTCATATTAAATTATTGACGCACTTAATATAGTTTGATATATAATAATTCCATCAAATAATAATAAATATATTATTAATAAAATATATATAAAAAGTTCTGACAGATCAAAATATTAAAAATAAGTCGTAAATTCATTTTATTTTATTTTCTAAATGTTCTTTTTATATAATCACACGAAACGAATTATATTTTATTTTGTTTATGTATTTAAAATTAATTCAAATTTTATTTTATCTATACAAATTAATTAGATTTTTATCTTCTTTTCAGGTGACAACTTGCTTTGGGCAAATTGTTACCAGGACTGTTAACGAGTTAAAGAAGACATTGTGTAAAGTGACTGTGCAAGTGACAAGTGTATACTAAACTATTTTAAAGTTCAGTGACAATAGAAAAATAGTAAAAATGTCCGGGTTTGTGAAAATCGCCATTGACGATATTTACTCTGACAGCAATTGGACAACGATCATCAACAAATATTGGATGCTAGCTGAGAGAGTTTCGGGTAACGTATTTATTTTTATTTATTTGTTGAATCTTTTAAGATCTATCAATCTATTAGCTGATCGATTTATACAGCCTATGAAGGGTATAATGTCATAATTATTAAACCATAACGACATTCAGGATTTAACTTATATAAATAAAAATGTTAATGATCATCAGAACTCGGTCTATGGAAAAATCAATGATCAGCCGAGTCTATTTAGACTTGCCAGTCGACTCAAATACTTGGGCTTATGACATATTAATTTTATAAAAAAAAACTAATTAAAGCAAATATAATAAGTTTTTTTAATATAATAAGTTTTTTTTCTAACGTTTTCACAGTTTGACTTATTCGTGTTCTCGATATTTAATACGATATTAATATCTAGCTGAAAAATGAAGGCGAAAAGCATGTATATGTCATTAAAAAATAATATATATTTTTTGTATATATATATGTCATTATAATATATTTTTAAATTCAAACGCCAAACCTATCTATCCTTATCCTTACTAATATTATAAATGCGAAAGTAACTCTGTCTGTCTGTCTGTCTGTCTGCTACGCTTTCACGTCTAAACCACTAGACCGATTTTGATGAAATTTGGTACAGAGATGGACTAAAGCTTGAGAAAGGACATAGGCTATTTTTTATCGCGAAAAAATGGGTATAAGGGGTTGAAATAGGGGATGTCATTTTGTATGGAAATTCGTCATTTTCGATGATAGAACCACGAATCTTTGTATTGAGGCACCTAATAATAAATAAATAAATATTTGTTCAAGCGTTTTGGAAATTTCATTTACATGGGGATGAAATTCAACCCCTAAAATAACAAAAAGCATACAGCCGAAACCACTGGGCCTAGAAACGTATTTTTTTTACACCATCGTATTTCTTGTGGTGCACGAGCACTAGCAAAGGATTTTTGGAAATTCACCCCCTTAAGGGGGTGAAAAACATATAGTCTTTCACGTCTAAACCGATTTTGATGAAATTTGGTACAGAGATGGACTAAAGCTTGAGAAAGGATATGGGCTACTTTTTATCGCAAAAAAATGTGTATAAGGGGTTGAAATAGGGGATGACATTTTGTATGGAAATTCGTCATTTTCGATGATCGAACCACGAATCTTTGTATTGAGGCACCTAATAATAAATAAATAAATATTCGCTCAAGCGTTTTGGAAATTCCATTTACATGGGGATGAAATTCAACCCCTAAAATACCAAAAAGCATACAGCCGAAACCACTGGACCTAGAAATGTATTTTTTTTACACCATCGTATTTCTTGTGGTGCACGAGCACTAGCAAAGGATTTTTGGAAATTCACCCCCTTAAAGGGGTGAAAAACATATAGTCTTTCACGTCTAAACCGATTTTGATGAAATTTGGTACAGAGATGGACTAAAGCTTGAAAAAGGATATAGGCTACTTTTTATTGCGAAAAAATGGGTATAAGGGGTTGAAATAGGGGATGATATTTTGTGTGAAAATTCGTCATTTTTGATGATAGAACCGTGAATCTTTGTATTAAGGCACCTGATAATAAATAAATAAATATTCGTTCTAGCGTTTTGGTAGTTTCACTTACATAGGGATGAAATTCAACCCCTAAAATACCAAAAAGCATACAGCCGAAACCACTGGGCCTAGAAACGTATTTTTTTACACCATCGTATTTCTTGTGGTGCACGAGCACTAGCAAAGGATTTTTGGGCATTCAACCCCTTAAGGGGGTGAAAAACATATAGTCTTTCACGTCCAAACCGATTTTGATGAAATTTGGTACAGAGATGGACTAAAGCTTGAGAAAGGATATAGGCTACTTTTTATCGCAAAAAATGGATATAAGGGGTTGAAATAGGGGATGACATTTTGTATGGAAATTCGTCATTTTCGATGATAGAACCACGAATCTTTGTATTGAGGCACCTAATAATAAATAAATAAATATTTGTTCAAGCGTTTTGGAAATTCCATTTACATGGGGAGGAAATTCAACCCCTAAAATACCAAAAAGCATACAGCCGAAACCACTGGGCCTAGAAACGTATTTTTTTTTACACCATCTTATTTCTTGGGGTGCCCGGACGGAGTGGTGCGAGGAGCGCGCCAACCGCAGCCCAACCCAAAAAAAGGGGGTTGAAAAGCATATAGCCTTTCACGTCGAAACCACTTAACCGATTTTGATGAAATTTGGTACAGAGATGAACTAAAGCTTGAGAAAGGATATAAGGCTACTTTTTATCGCGAAAAAATAGGTATAAGGGGTTGAAATAGGGGAAAGTATTTTCTTTTTACGTCGTCTTATTTCTTGGGGTACACGAGCACTAGCAAAGGATTTTTGGAAAATCACCCCCTGAAGTGGGTGAAAAGCGTATAGACGAAACTCTTGGAGCTAGGAACGTAAAACTTTCTATGCAATTCTCTTTCTTTTGTTGTAAGTGAGCTCTAAGAAATTATTTTATTAAAATCAACTCCTAAAGGGGTGCAAAATATATAGCCGAAACCATTAGGCCTAGAAACATGGAATTTTATATGAAGTTTCCTTTCTTGGGGAAAGAGAGATTTTTGCAATTTTAGCCCTAAGGGGGTGAAAAGTGTTTAACCGAAATCACTGAGCCTAGGAAGGATCATTTTAGTACATGGTCGGCTTTCTTGGATTACCCCCAGATTTTCTTAGTGCTCACTTACCAAGCACTATGAAAAAATTTTTGGCAAGGATAAGCGAGCTCTAACAAAGAATTTTTGGAAATTCAACCCCTAAGAGGGTGAAAGTGTATAGCCAAAGATACCGGGCCTAAGAATGTGAAATTTTGTATACCAATCGGTTATTTGGGTAAGCACTCACTAAGAAACAATTTTGGGCTGCCCCAAAAGGATAAAACACATATAGTCGAAGACACCCAGCCAATGATATATCATCATTATCTTGCTCTTATCCTAATTACTTTGGATCGACGCGATATGTAGGTACTCTTCTGCCATCGTAGATATATTGCAAAGGTTCTAGCAACATTTTATGACCTGGCGCACGACATTGTTGGCCAGACGGCATCACCGGTCCAGGTCGATGTAAATCTTTGTCTTAGTAGTATTTTGCGATACCCACGAACAATGAAAGCGTGGTAATATTTCTAGCAGCTACCAGACAGTAAGTTACAATCAAGATATTATTCCAATTTTCTATCTCTACAAATAAATAAATTTGAAGCGTCTGTTTGTCTATCAAAATAATAGGTTTTATTTATGCTCACACAATACGGTCCAAATTTTTTTGTCTGTCTGTCTATTCGTTACAGGTAATCTTCAAAATGGCTGGACCGATATTGATTATATTTTACCATCAGGTCTACCAGTCGTACATAAGGAATAACTTAGACTATATTTTATCCCAGGTTATATTTTATCCCAGTGTGGCTGAATTAAGTCGATTTTAAAATTATTTCACTAATGGAAAGCTATTTTTAAGCGAGTAACATATTTAAGCTATTTTTATCCCGATATTCCTACGGGATCGGGTATAATGTCGGTGAAATCACGGGCATTTAATGGTTTTAAAAATTAATTCACTAATGAAAAGCTATATTATCAGTGAAAGGCTATTTTCATCCCGGTATTTGCCCAGGAACGAGAACTATACCGGGGGATGTCGAGCAATTTTTAAAATTCTTTCACCAATGGAAAGCTACCTATGTTGTCAGCGAGTAACATAGGCAATTTATATCTCTGATATTTCTGGGATTTATATTATTTTTTTTTTTGGTATGTGTGTAAATTTATAATATCAGCGAGTAACATAGGCATTTTTTATCTCGGTATTGACATGGGCATTTCTACGTGAATGAAACTGCGGATGTTTGATTGATATAATTTTATTTTCACCAATGGAAAAGTACGTTATCATACTAAAGAAAGGCATATTTATCATCGTATTTGCACGGCAATCTGAACTACAAGGCTGGAAGTAATATCCAAATGTGAAAGTTTGTGAAGATATTTGGATGTTTGATACTCAATCACGCTTAAACTGTTGAGCAGATTTGGATGAAAATTGACACGTAGATAGAGTATTTCTTAAATTAAGAAATGTAATACTCTTTATGCCGATAATATTCTTTGCGATAATAGTTCAATATGCAAGTAAATTTTTACGCGGGCGAAGCCGCGGGCAAAAGCTAGTTATTAATAAAGTTCTTTCTGAGTCGGTTCCGGCAACATACGTTAGAATTTTAAATTCTAATTGGAATATGTATTTACTTTGCCTAAAAATTATGATAAAATAAAAACATCTTAAGTGTTAAATTATATCTAGTTTTAATTGTAAAGTATACAAAATTAATTAAAGATCGTAAGATGCGTCTTAACAAACCTACAACTAGGTTCATAACATGTAGATAAAACTGGTTCAAGAATTCATTTTCGTCCAATTTCGTAAGATAAGGTGCGGGAAATGCCTGTTTTTCATTGCCTACAATCACATGAATATCCACCTAAAGTATTTTTCAATAGAAAAACATGAAGTTAGGCTATATTAGTTCGGTTTTTTTATGTTACGGTTGTAAAATTAGTAACTGATTATTTATATATCATCAAAATCACAGCTTATATACGTCCCACTGCTGAACCCAAGTATCCTCTACAATGAGAGGGGAATTAATCTATGCTATTCGTCTGGCCAACGTAGATTAATTCGGGTTGGTATATACTTCTATTACAAGTTTCCCTTTTCTTGTAATAATTCTTGCAATTGTACAGCGTAATGTGTTTTGTCTAATTTAGGTTTTGGTCTTTTTAACATTTTTCCTATAGTTCGTAATTTATGGGTTGGTCATGCTCACTGAATAAGGTTCTGCCTCCAGCAAAGACGTGGAGCGGGTCGCTCCCTTCCCTCCAATGTGGTCAAGGGGAGTGATGCCTCTTCTAGTAGTAACTCGTGATCGGATGTTGCTTGTAGGATCTGGTCCAGCCATATTTATTTTCTGTTTTTTTTTTTTTATATATGTATTTGATGTTAAAGAAGTAATATTATGAAAGCCATCACACTGGAGCTAATACTATATCTTGTATACATACAATTATACAATTTCATTTAAAAGAAATTATATAAACATAACAACCCGCTGAGTTTTTTACCGGATCTTTTCAGCTGTTGGCCGCGTTCCGATCCGGTAGTAGATTATTGGAATGTTTTAAATGATTTATAAATTAGACATATGTAAACGCTTTTATAATCCCTTAGTCATTTTAACAACACTCTCAGAGAAGAAAGGGGGTGATGAATTGTATTCTTACTCCGTCACTATACGCAAATATTTATATATAGACCTTAACAATTATGTCAAAAAGTTTTTTAACTGGAATGCTATTGTAAGTATATAGATACATACAATATAATTAATCGAACCTGTTTTACTTCGTTAAAATGAATAATAATATCTATTAAATATAAATTTGCATCAGCCGCCATAGATACTGTTGTAAGTTTGTTTTTGTTATATATCCGGGTTTCGGTAGAGTCCTTTTTTTTATTGCCAACGGTGGTAAACGAGCAAGCAGCACACCTGATGGTAAGTGGTACTGCCGCACATGGGCCTTTGCAATACCAGGGGCACAGCCAGGCCGTTGCCCACCGTGAAGAAAATACTCTTCTTAAACCTTGTTTAAAGAAGGATATGTCACAGCGCTCGGGAAACACAGCAGCAGGTATTTCATTCCAGAGCTTGCACGTACGTGGGAGAAATGATCGCTGGAAACGTCCAGTTGAAGACTATAACGTTGTCTCACCACCCATTCAGTGATTTCTTTTTATCTTTTGAGTAGACCGTTACGTGTTTGTGAATACACGTCGTCTATTATTTGGGGTATACACCCATACTAACGGGTTTCTTAGGTGTTTATATCTTTATACTAGTAACCCGCTCTCGCTTAAATTTGGTTTCTGTCGTCTTACCCACGTAGTTCCCGTTCCCATGGGACTACCGGAATAAAATGTAGCCCACGTTACTCCTTGATATTATAGCTTTCCATTGGTGAAAGATGTTTTGAAATTGGTTTGGTGGTTTAAGCATGAAAGCGTAACAAACAAACAAACTTACTTTCGCATTTATAATATTAGTAAGGATATCTTTATATGCCCTAACTAGATTTTAAAACTCCTCAGCATCTTTGTGACTAAATTATTCTTGTTATTATCATTATTATGGCCACATATGCTACTTCTGGGCTCGTGCTGGTTGTACAATGGAAGGTAAATTGACCTACTGTACCACGCTAGTCAGACTGGTAGGTATAAGGTTTTATTTGAAGTTTTACTACACTTGCACAGATGTTATATGCATATTAAAATTCTTTAGTCGCCTTGTACGACACCTATATGTTAGAAAGAGGATGGTGAATTCTATTCTTCCTCCGTCACCACATGGATATAATATACGGCAGTTATGACATGGTTTTCCGTGTGATGACGGAGTTAGAATACAATTCACCACTCTATATTTTTTTTTTTTTATTGCAAACGAGCATACAGTACACCTGATGGTAAGTGTTGCTGCCGCTCATGGACCTTTACAAGGCCGTTGCCTACCGCGAAGAAAGCGAAGGGAGTGTGAATGCGTGCATTGAGGCTCGGTGATACCAAGGGCACCACCAAAACCCTCCACACGCAATCACCCTCAGAAAGTTGGGCTTCCGGCTCTCTCGCTCACCGAACGAAGCGCAGTAACAAATTGCTACTACTCAGACGTCGATTTTCTGCGAGAGCATGGTACTGCCCCGGACGGACCGGCCCGCGGCTGTAGACAGATAGCTGTCGACAGTGTGGTCCTACCACTCCTAAACTATCTTGCCCATGGATGTTGTACGAGACGAATAAGGGATATAATATGCACATAACATCTGTGCAAGAGAAGGAAAACTCGAAATGAAACCCTGTACCAACATGTCTGACCAGCATGGTATTGTAGGTCAAATTCCCTCCCATTGTGGGGGAGGCCCGAGTCCAACAGTGGGACGTATGTGGGCTGCGATGATGATGACATGGTTACGCCATTTTTTTTTAGTTTTAACGACTGCCTGCACTAAGGAGATAATCCTTGTATTGCGAGGGACTTTACAAACACATAACTAACGGACACAAATTATATCCAGAATTAGAACAAACATTTGTGGATCGCAGTAAATGTTATCCTGCATGGAATTCAAACCCACGAAACTGACTGATCGGTATCTTTACCACTACGCCATCTGTCAATCTGTAATCAATTTGAAATCATTCAATTATTTGACCAACTTTTTAATATCTTAATTGGATTGAAGAAGTATGGAATTAATTCTATTTGACTCTTTAATTTATCTTTAAAGAAAACCATCGACTAGTTACAGCGATAACCTTTTAAATAAATAAAAGTATGTTAAACGACACCAGTAAAAGTTGTGCGAAGAGGAATGTCAACTACGCTTGACGTTAATATTTTTATTATTTTATTTTTTAAGTCGATGACATAAGCTGCGTTTTATTTTGTTACGTTAAATAATTCTGAACAAGATATCGCTAGCTTAAAATAGCTCTACCAGTTTATTTAATTTGTGAATTAATATGTGATTTTTTTTTAATAGCAACCTTGTTATAATAGCATAGTATTAGTAGATATTATCATAGTATTAGTAAGATAGATAACTGGATTATAAATTAAAGGAAATTAGTGCGTTTTCACTCGCGTAGTTTCTATAGGATTTCGGCGAAAAAATATAGCGTATGTTAATCGATGATAATGTAAAAATTGGTTTACCAGTTTAGCTGCGAAAGCGTAACAAACGAACAAACTTGCTTTCGCATTTATAATATTAGTTAGGATAATATTCGTTCCCAACGAAATTAGTCAGATCAACTACTACAAGTAGTTTTGAAAAATATTATTTGCTGATAATCTAGCTTTCTATTGGTGAAAGAATTTTTAAAATAAATTTACCTATTTCATTTTTACAATATTAGTTAAGGCTAGGATTACCCAAAGCCAGGATCCTCAAAAGCCAAACTCTCAAAGTGCATCTATCAAACTTGACGCTTATTATTGAGATTTTTTAGCTGAACTACCAAAGAACACATTTCCTGGACCAAAATTAGGAACTATGACTCCACCATCAGTGGTCGAATGTACATATATGCGGAGCTTAATTCAGTCTAAAAATGTCTGTTCGTAAATAGTTATTTTCTTAAGGCAAGCATTTAACATTTGTTTGAAAGATTTTTCTATTTGAAATATTGTATAAACTTAGGAGAGAAATTTAAACAAATTATTTGTTTAAATATATATTTTCTTGGATATCATTATCATCAGCATTCTGCTCTTAATTGGGGTCGACATGATATATACTCCCCTTCCGTCGTATATATATATATATATATATATATATATTATATATATATATATATATATATATATATATATATATATATATATATTTATATATATTAAACCAGTGCCGAAGCCTTCAAAAACGATGAAAAGTGAAAAAAAAATAATAGTAGGATGAAACCCATTAGAAAAGGAGGGGAATATGATAAAAATGAAAGGAAAAATAAATTACGGGCGATCCGAGTTCGGCAAGTGGGAGGGGGTGAATTAGTAGTGAGTGAGAATACAATGCACTGCCTCTTATCTTGGCCGTGGGTATATCTATGTACGTAACATTTATGCAAGAGAAGGAAAATTCGAAATAAAATCCTATACCAACCCGTCTTACCTGTGTGATTTCATCATCTCAGCCCACATACGTCCCACTGCTGGGCTCGGGCCTCCTCCATAATGGAAGGGTAATTGACCTACTATACCACGCTGGTCATACGTGTTGGTATAGGGTTATATTTCGAGTTTTCCTTCTCTCGCATAGATGTTATATGCGTTTTATATCCCTTAGTCGTCTCGTACGATCACTCACGGGTAAGATAGGGGGTGGTGAATTGTATTCTTACTCCGTCACCACACGGAAATGTGTGATTTGTGTGATTTAGGAGATCAATTTCTCTTCTATTGTGGAGGAGGTGCAGGCCCAGCAGTGAGACGTAAATGACTTAAAATGACAGTTAAATGATATTATACGCATGTATTTCTAGAAGAGCACTCTTGTCCATTCTCCTATTGATCCCTTAGCCGATTTTACGACATCAGCGGAGAAGTAGAGAGTAACAACTGTACTTAAGTGAGAGGACCACAATTTCGACATTCATCTGTCTATAGCCTCGGGTCATCCGTCCAGGGTAGTACCAGACTCTTTCAGAAAATCGACATCCGAGTAGTAACAAGGGTGAATGTGGTAGGTTTTTATGATGTCTTTAGTATCACTGAACCTCATTGCACGCATTCATACTCCCTTTACTTACTTCCCGGTAGGCAGCGACCTAGCAAAGTTCCATCAATGGCACCATTACTTCACATCAGGTGTGCTGTTTGCTCGTTTGCCACTAATAGTGTTTCGAGCGGACAAATATCCAATTACTGGCTAGTTAAATATTTGGCTATTTAACCGGTAAAATATATTTTGCCGGTTAAATAGCCAAATAATGCAAAAAATTCGATCTCGGAAATTGGAGTTATGAAACTCCTGATTTATTGATGTTGCTAAAGTAAGTATTAGGAATATTGACAGAATTATACACATAAGCTGGGTATTTGAAGAGCTTCATAATTAATTATTATCAATATTAATTAACATAATAATTAATTTTTAATAATTATATATAATTTATAACTTTTTATTTGTTAATTAATATATTTATAGTGTAAATAAGATAAATTCTTATTAGCCTGTACTATACATATTCTCAATCACGTATCAACCCCACTATGATACCCACTATGTACTTTGGTTAATTATCCGGTAAATTACCGACTGCACGTTGGTAAAATAAGTAAAATGTGTATTTTACCGGTAAATTCTCTTCTCTAGCCACTAACTACAATAAAAAAGGGGAGCCGTCGCTCAGGGTGCCTGGTAGTTGCGAAGCATCGAAATTATTCTGTACAATATGCATAAAAGAACAGATTACGACAGCAACTGATATCGCATAAAGTATTAATGAAATATTACCTTTTCCTTTTTTTTTCGGAAAATGATGATTTTTATTCAATTAACATTTATTTTTATTAGTATACACTATGGTATGTGTTTAGGTTAATAATTTATTTTGATCTCACTAGATGGTGTTGTACAAAATTCTAAAACAGGTTATGGTTTCGTTGCATGAATCACAAATCCAAGCGTGGCGTTAACGCCATGCCAACGATCAGGTTCACCTTCGCCTATAGATGTTTCACATCGAAAAAATTATTCGATCGTTGCACGGTAATTTTTATGAATAGTTGAGATAATTATTATTAGATAATAAACGTAATTACACGGCAGTTAATATTTTAAACGATTCGTGCTTATATTGAATGCATTTTGAAATGACGAATGATGAACTTTTTTATCAAATAAAAACTATATTATGAAATCATTTTTTATATTGAGCTAAATCTGCCAACGTTAAGACTTATTTATCTTGATGTAGCGTATTTTATTAAACAGCTAACATACTGTGTGACGACGGACTAATAACACAATTCACTACACTCTCTCTTGCCCGTGGGCGTCGTTAAAGATGACTAAGAGATATAAAATGCTAGTAACATCTGACCAGCGTGGTATAGTTGGCCACTTTCCTTCTCATTGTGGAGGAGGCTCGAGTTGGAGGAGGCCAACGGTGGGACCTATAAAATAGAAGCGTGTTATAAATTTGACCTGTGTCTGTGGCATCATTGTTTATAAACGATTAGATCGATTATGATTCGGTTTTCTGTTTGATAGCTGATGTAATCGAGATAATACCTATCTACGATTCATGAAAATCTGTTCAAACGTTCCAAGCGTGCTTTCAGATACTGAGATATATACTAATAAATTATTGACGAACACAAATTACACAAAACCCAGAATAATCAATTGCGGATCGCACTATCATTTCCTAAATAATTTCCTAATTTATATACTTTAAAATGGAAGGGAGTAGAGAGACCTGCCACTTTCCATGATTAATCATTATATATCACCTTCCTTTTATTGCATTTAAAATAATAATAGATTGTCATGTATCGCCTAATTCAATCAATTATCTAAAATAATATAGTAACGATACGTAAAGGTTATCATATAATTGTATTTGAAAGTACAAATCACTGTCAATCAATGTAAAAATCTCTATTGAAATCATATTGACACTAAACGCATCGCATATTTTCACTATTGTAACTTTAATATACCATAGTCTATAATGATTTTTATAGATATATTTTTTGTTGGCCGGTTAGGGCCTAAACGTATCCATTAAGGCAATCCAGCCCACAAAAGTGACCGCAGGGTGATGGAAATATACCGACGTCCCGGGATAGGAACGTTGAGAGGTGAGGGTATCCGAAAAGGTATTAAGTCGGGCCGGTCACTGCGGACAAGAAACGCGGCACTGGTAAAAAAAATCGTTGATAGAAACATAGAAAAAGATATAAGATACATTTATTAAAATAAAGTAATGCTTCTGATGCTTGCACGAGTATTAAATATTATGAATAAAACTATTTGTACATATTTTATCGCGTTTGTATTTAATTTTTGACATCCCGCCGTTTCGAACATTTTTCAGCGTTCATGGTCACGGGAAGCCTTTTTTTTCGGATGGGCGATGGTCAGCGCCATCCGTTCCATCCAGGGTGACGCAAGAGCAGCGCGCGGCCCAAAACCCACCGTATTCATATATATTTTATATTCCTCCTCAAAACATGCTAACTTTGCCAAGAAAATACTGCTGCCCGGATCCCTCAATGGATTTTCACGACGCCTATCCCAACTAATATTATAAATGCGAAAGTAAGGTTGTTTGTTTGTTTATTTGTTACGCTTTCACGCTTGAACCACGGAACCGATTTCAAAATTTTTCACCAATGGAAAGCTATAACATCAGGGAGAAACACGGGCTATATTTTATCCCGGTATTCCCACGGGAACGGGAACTACGCGGTTAAAGCGACTCAAACCGATGCGAAGCGAGGACGGGTTGCCAGTAAAGAAATAAAATATAGTGGACATATATATTCCATCAATATACGTCCACTATTAGTCCATTAATATACAAGAAATTTTGGACATAAGTATTTAAATAAAAAAGGAGACTATAAAAATGCTTGTGGTATTTTTGTGATTACTTTTTTGTTCACGTCATTTCACGGTAACAATTAACATGTTGTGATCTTTATTAATAACTTAACCACGAATATATTTCTATGTAACAACCAACATCATATTTAATTCATTCCTAGACAACTGGTTTTGCTATAATTTTATCGATAATTATGTATATATTATGATACTACGGTAACAAAAACATAGTTATCTATAAAGCTTTTTTTCAACTCATCATTTCGGCTCATAGTCGTCCCACTGCTGGGCGTGAGCCTCCTCTACAATAGGAGAAAAATTGATTAACAGAACCCTATAATATGTATAGCAATTGTTTCGAGTTTTCCTTGTCTTACATAGATGTTATATGGTTATTAAATCCCCGATTCGTCTTTTACGATATGCACGGGCAAAATAGGGAGTTTTTTTTACTGATAATCAATCAATATGGGGAATATTATATGTATATAGTTTAGGTAATATCTCGTCAACATTAAATCGTAACAAATTAATACAACACATATGTTGCCGTGACCATGACTGCCAAACATTATTTGATTCGGAACAAACGTTTCGAGTAGTTTTAGTAAAAATAAAATTAAAAAAATTATTTCTGATGTTTACTCGAGTATTTACACATTGGAAATTAAAGTATTTACCATCCGCTCGTGATCATAAACACTGTAAAATATTTGAAATGCCAGGCAATCAAAAATCAAATACAAATGCAGTAAAATCCGTAAAAAATTGTTTTTTGTTATGTAATACTCTCGGCCGTAGTATATGATACAGACAACATGTGACAGAAGGAAAACTGAAAATAAGATCTCGTCTGATTATAACTATACTATGTTGGTATAGTTATAATAGGTAAATTTCCCTTATATTGCGGCGAAGGCTCGAACTCAGCAGTAGAACGTATAAGAGCTGGGATGAACATTACTTCGAAATATTACTTAGAACTCAAAATTAGGAAAATCCACTCATAATATCGCGGTTGCATCTATTAGGGATTGTTTTAAATGAAATAATATTATGGGAAATAGACTCATTAGGGTTCCGTACCCAAATAAATAAAATGATAAAAGAAAAAAAATATATTTTATTTAAATGCTGCTTGTCACGATTATTCAAACGAGTCCGAACTCGACGGTTTTATCTCGTTTAATTTAGGAGTTCCTATGGCCATCTTTCGACGCCATCTAGAGACCAGCTTCATGGTACCATATTATTGCATTGTCACCGAAGTTACGCAAGTAAACCAAATTTCAACCTAATCTAACGACAGGAAGTGGTTCTAATTTAACTCGCAAGATTTGTCCCATACTAACATACTGATAGGACAAGTTTTTTTTTTTTTTATTGCAAACGAGCAAACAGTACACCTGATGGTAAGTGTTGCTGCCGCTCATGGACCTTTATAAGGCCGTTGCCTACCGCGAAGAAAGCGAAGGGAGTGTGAATGCGTGCATTGAGGCTCGGTGATACCAAGGGCACCACCAAAACCCTCCCACACGCAATCACCCTCAGAAAGTTGGGCTTCCGGCTCTCTCGCTCACCGAACGAAGCGCAGTAACAAATTGCTACTACTCAGACGTCGATCTTCTGCGAGAGCATGGTACTGCCCCGGACGGACCGGCCCGCGGCTGTAGACAGATAACTGTCGACAGTGTGGTCCTACCACTCCTAAAAGTTAAATAAAAGCTTTTAAAAACGGGACCCTATTACTAAGACTTCGCTGTCTGTCCGTCCATCTATCTGTAATCAGGCTGTAACTCAAGAACCGTGATAGCTGGACGGTTGAAATTTTTGCAAATCTGGGGGCACAGCAGTGCCCCCGCCAAGTCGAGCGAAAAAAAAGTCGGGCAAAAGACAACACTGCTGTAACACACGTTTCTCGAAGCAATTCAGGCTATTTTCGACCCCCTATAACTTCGTTGTGAATAAAACTAGACGCCTGAATTTCTAGTAACCCAGCAGGCATTGTATACACTTTGTGTATTTCAAATTTCATTCAATTTGAACCAATAGTTTAAGAATTATAACTAGTCAAAATTTCGTAATTTTGTCACTCACTGACTGACTAACCGATCATCAATATTAAAGAGGCACTTCTAGCAGACACAGAAGCTTCAAATTTAGAATACAATTAGTGTTTAGTGTATAAATGAACATTTGCTGTTAAAGAAATGTAACTTTCTAAAAAAATTAGAATACATTTGTCGCCATCATTGCTTCCCTATGGGAATCGTAAAAACCGGCTAAAGACTGCACAGATAGCGTAGTGGTTAAGATACCAACGTACCGTGCCAGTGTCGCGGGTTCGAATCCCATGCAAGACAACATCTTGTACGATCCACAAATTGTTGTTCTGAGTCTGAATGTAATTTGTGTCGGTTAATTATATGTTCTTTCCGTATGGTGACGAAGTAATGAATGGAAATACATTGGAGATACAAAATGAAATTGTAACATGTCGTTCATTCAAACTTACTTCGTTGGTTTCGTTGACATCTGTCACAGAGATCAAGCTATATTTTATGGGCTATAGGTTAGCTATTTACGTAATAACTGAAGAAGAAAGGTCCCTTAAGCAGGGACTGAATGAGTTAACCGACTTGTGTTGTGACTTGTGTTATGTTATACACATGGATCTCACAACTTTTTATGGTAGAAGAACTCAGTTGTGAGGCTTGGCTTTTTTTAAAGTTGTTTTTGATGGTATTATGTATTTCTGTGGCCGCTTTAACAACAAATATCAAAAATAAATATTTAAGGGGAGTTCCCATAAAACAAACGTGATTTTTATAGACAATATCACGCAACCCTACGTGCGCGACACCGACTCGTACTTAGCCGGTTTTTCCTCAATAGTTTAGTTTTATGATTTCTTAATAGGACATGAATAATCGTAATATTTCATGCAGCGATGGAGTCAGAATACAATTCAGCACCCCCTATCTGGCCCTTGACTATCGTAAATGGCGACGAAGGGATAAAATACTCAAATAAGGGATAAAATACTCAAATACTCAAATATACAAGAGCAAAAAAAACGCGAAATAAAACCCGTTTGACCAGTGTGATATAGTGTGTCAGTTTTCTGTCCAAGAGGAGGTTCGGCCCCAGTAGTGGGACATTTATGACCTGAAATGATGATGATGAATTATCCTTACTAATATGTACTATAAATGCGAAAGTAATTTTGTTTGTTTGTTACGCTTTCACGCTTAAACCACCGAACCGATTTCAAAAATTCTTTCACCAATCGAAAGCTATAATATCAGGGAGTAACAAGGCTATATTTTATCACGGTGTTCCTTCGGGAACGGGCACTACGCGGGTAAGACGACTGGAACCAAAGCGAAGCGAGGGCGGGTTGCTAGTAGGTATATAAAATCCCTAGCGACACAAAGTTTTTTTTCTTAGCACAGTGTATTGTCTTATACAGAAAAATAAACGTGAAATGCGTTCCGAATAAAAAAATCCCAATTATCAAGAAAGATTTTTAAAAACATCGCACTAGTATTTTACATAAAAAATAAAACATTTCTTTGAAATAATTAAAGTTTTATGAGATATTGTAACGGTAAACGCGTTAATATGTATGTATGTATGTATATATGTTAAAAAAAGTTATGATGTGCGAAAATCTACATTACTTGTGAGTTAATTATCTAAAAACAAACCTAGTATAACTTTACTTCCAAATTATCATTATAATTTTTTTGTACTTTCACAATTTAACTATTCAAATAATCGTGAAGAAACTAATGAATGAATGATAAAAATGTATGAAACATATTTGATAAGGTTTCCGTGTAGTGACGGAGTAAGAATACAATTCACCGGCCATTCTGTTGTCCGTGGGTGTCGTAAAAGACTAAGGGATATAATAATAAGCATGTAACATCTATATAAGAGAAGTAAAACTCAAAACAAAACCCTAAACCAACCTGTCTCTGGGACGCGGTCGCTGCCTTCTGTGAGGCCGTCATCTCACAGAAGGGTCGACCACTGAGAACAAAGAACTCGGCTCTGGTGGTCGGCCCAACGACAAAGGCGACGTTAACGGGTGGGTTATGGGCCCGCGCGCCGTCCTGTCGTCGCCCAGGACGGAATAGACCGCGTGTGCGCTTACCATAGCCCACCCGTAAAAAAAGGCATAGTAATAAAAAACCTAGTATTTTGACACTACAGACACGTCAATTTTATTTAATTGTCATATTTAATATTAATTTGATATATTTAAATATTTTTCTTTCTTCAGTTAAAGCGTATCCAAGCCATGTATCTGTCAAAATTAAATAAATATTTATAATAATACTAGCTGACCCAACAGACGTTGTTCTGTTCAATAAATCCAGTCAACAGATATCGCCATCTGTTAGAATCTTTTGGAGTTAACAGATAATTGTGACTGTCAATTAATTATAGACAAATAATTTGTAATAAAATAAAATTGCGACTATAATTAAAGATCTAAGTTATCCTATGTTTCAAGTTGGAGCAAACTGCACACGGTGTGCAAATTTGATTAAAATCGGTTAAGTAGTTTAGGAGTCCATCGCGGACAAACATCGCGACAGGAGATTTATATATATTAAGATTAAAAAAAATCGGCCAAGTGCGAGTCGGACTCGCACACAAAGGGTTCCGTACCATTGACTAGGTAAACAAGTGCCTCCCTATTGTCATTATCGATATTGAGCAAAAAAGGGCAAAAAATCGCGTTTGTTGCATGGGAGCCCCCCTTAAATATTTACTTTATTTTGTTTTTAGTATTTGTTGTTATAGCGGCAACAGAAATACATAATTTGGAAAAATTTCAACTGTTTAGTTATCGCGGTTCTTGAGATACAGCCTGGTGACAGACAGACGGACGGACAGATAGCGAAGTCTTAGCAATAGGGTCCCGTTTTTACTCTTTGGGTACGGAACCCTGAATATGATGCTAAGCACAAATCTCGATAACAGCTGAACTGACTTCGCTAATTCTTTTTTTAGAATATTCCTTACATAACAAGGATGGTTCTAACAAGAGAAAATTTAAAAAGTTGCCTAAAAAGGTCTAAAACCTACACTTTTCTATACAAACGATTTGTAATAATACTTAAAAGTCAATTTGAACTTTAATACGAGACCATAAAGTTCAAGTGTTAGTGGAGAGGTTTCGGTACTACGCGGGTAAGTCGACTCCAACCGAAGCGAGGGCCGGGTTCTTAGTATCATTATAAAAGTAATTATTGTTAATAATTTGTCTCATTCCTAATCAATAAACAGATAAAAGTCTAGACTAGCAGTTAATTATTATGATCATAATGAGAAAAATTGATTTGTGTCTGGAGAAAGTGTGCTTTTGTTATACTTTGACAATGACTTAATAGGTAGACAATCCTTTCTCTTTTTTCTAATCACCACCTGGCTAATGGCCTTTTTCTTTTTTTTTTGGGGGGGAGCTGGGTTACGGTCGGCGCACTCCTCACTCAACGTCGTCAGGGGCGACAGCGGAGCGCAAGCACGCACACTCGTAACCAACCCGTGACACGTTGCCTTCGTCGTTGGGCCGACCATCGGACCAGGGTGACTTGTCGTCAGTGGTCGGCCCGATAGGCCTGGATAATGGCCTAAGAGTAAGCATTACTAACGCAATGTAACTGCAGAATTAGCGTATTGAGATATCGCCCTACCATGGCAGTATCGTGGGTTCGAATCCTACAAGGACAAAACTTTTCGGGTGACTGAACCAGGGAACTAGTCCGTCACTCGCCGAGAGGCTGACCGCGCGATGGTGACCGACGTCCCCGAGGGGGGACGTCGTGACGGGAGGGTACCCCGCAACCGGAGTATTCGGCCGACCATTGAAGACAAGGAACTCTGCACCGGTGGTCGGTCCAACGACGAAGGCGTCGTGCCACGGGTAGGTCATGGGGTCGCGCGCCGCCCCTCCGTCGCCCCGGACGAATCCAGACGGCGAATTCGAGTTTTCCTAATGTTATATGCATATTATATCTCTTAGTCGTCTTTTACAACATCCACGAACGAGATAGGGAATGGTGAATCGTATTCTTACTCCGTTACCATCACATCATAATTAAATTATGTTTATATTTAATTTATTATGTATTTTCCACAGATCCGCGAGTCCAAGGATGGTTCCTCTTCGATACTCCACTAGCTACCCTGGCGATGGTGCTCATCTACCTCAGCTTCGTGGTAGTTGCAGGTCCACTTTGGATGGCGAACCGCAAACCATTCCAAATAACAAATACTTTAGTGGCATATAACGCAGCGCAGGTTCTACTTTCAAGTTATATGTTTTATGAGGTGAGTTCTCTCTTTCTGTCTTCTTCTCTTTTGAAATACAAGGTTGTAAGCATAAAAATGTATCTTTAGTAAGCAATACTTATTCCCCGTGTGGCGATGGAATAAGAATACAATTGTCGCCACCTCATGCTTGCCTTGCAGTCGTAAGAATCGGCTAAGGGTTCACTGGGAGAGCGGGCAGCAGCTCTTGCCGGGGAAATGTATATCACTACGATCGCCAACGCTCCTGCCAATTATTATTACGGCATTATCATGACGTCATAACAATGAAGGAGGCCAAGTCCAGCAGTGGACGGCGATAGGCTGAAATGATGAAGCAATACTCATTATCATCAGCTTTCTGACTCTTATCCCATTCTACGTATTGCAAAAAATTGGTAATAGTTTTATGATGTCTTTCATGACACCCACAAGGAATGGTAAGAATTATGGTATTCGCAGACCACATAACGAGATGGGAAAGAATATCTATACCAATAAATAAAATTGGAGTGTCTGTTTGTAATGACAAAATAAAAGGCTTTTTTCATGCTCACACGGTTATTTGCACTATACATATGCCTAAAATACACTTTATATTTTTTTGTCTGTCTGTCTGTTAGTTCCGGGTAATCTTCAAAAGGGCTGGACCGATTTTAAAAATTCTTTCACCAATGGAAAGCTATAATATCAGGGAGTAAACTAAGCTATATTTTATCCTGGTATTCCCACGAGAACGGGAACTACGCAGGAAAAACTGAAACCGAAGCGAAGCGAGGGCGGGTTGCTAGTTTTAAATAAAACTAAGTTATGGATTTTATCGCGTTCGTATTTGTTTTTTAATTGCCCGACGTTTCGAATACTTTCCAGCATTAATGGTCACGGGCGGACTAAGGTGTCTCACATCCAACAAGTCATCGTTATTACAGATATTTATAATTATCTATTCGATACAGAAAATTAGTTATTAAATTTTGACCCACATTTTAGTACAAATTTATTGCCAGTATAAGAAGAAAATGATTCTGACATAATGCTAGATTAATATTATAATATTAATTTAGCATAATGTCCCCTGAGTTTTCGTGCCGGATCTTTTTCAGAGTGGCCGCGTTCCGATCCGGTGGTAGTATACTAGATTTGTTAGGTTTTTGAAATTAATAAATAGTCGTAATAATTGCTACAAATTTAATAATTAATAATTACTAACCATAAACAATATATTTTTTTTTTCAAATAGAATCATTTTCTTCTTATACTGGCAATAAATTTATACTAAAATGTGGGGTCAAAATTGAATAAATTTAATAACTAATTTTCTGTATCGGGTAGATAATTATAAATGTCTGTAATAACGATGACTTGTTGGACGTGAGACACCTTAGTCCGCTCGTGACCATGAACTGCAAAGTGTTCGAAACGTCGGGCAATCAAAAATCAAATACAAAAGCCATAAAATCCGTAAAGTTGTTTTATTCAAAATGTGTAATACTCATGTAAACATCAGAAATCATTGGGAAAGAATAGTATACATCATCATCCCAGCCCATATAAGTTCCATTGCTGGTCTTCGGTCTCCTCCACAATGGAAGAAATATTAAAGAGAGATTATATAGAGACTATACCAAGCTCATCAGACGTGTTGGCATAATGTTTCATGTCGAGTTTTCCTTCTCTGTCATCGATGTTATTTGAATTTTATATCTTCAGTCATCTTTTACGAAGCCTACGGGTAAGAGACGGGTGAATTATATTCCTAATTCGTCACCACACAGAAACTTTATACATATTTGTATTTTATCCCATCCTCTTGTAGCCTCAATTCTTTATCTATACAAATAAATAAAATTAGTGTCTATTTGTAATGTCAAAATAGTAGATTATTTGCACGATACTTATGCCTAAAAGCTAGTTTATGTTTTTTTCTGTTTATCTATTGGTTGCGAGTAACCTTAAAGCGACTGAACCGATTTTGAAAATATTTTTTTACCCTTCATCATTTCAGCCTACCACCGTCCACTGCTGGACGTAGGCCTCCCTCATGTTACGCCACAAAGTGCGGCCTATGCCACGTGCATCGATGCCACGACGCCCAGCAACTTTCACCAGGTCGTCGGTCCACCTGGTGGGGGGGCGTCTTACACTGCATCGTCCGATACATGGTCGCCACTCGAGAACCTTTCTTCCCCAGCAGTTGTCGGTTCGTCGAGCGATGTGGCCTGCCCATTGCCACTTCAGCGTGCTAATTCGTCGTGCTATGTCGGTTACACCTGTTCTTCTGCAGATTTCCGTATTTCGGATTCTATCTCGCAAAAAAATCCCGAGCATAGCCCGTTCCATAGCACGCTGAGCAACTTTGAGCCTTGGCCTATATTTAGGGACCACGTTTCTGTGCCAAAAGTCATCACTGGTAACACACACTGGTCAAAGACCTGTGTTTTGAGACACTGAGGTATGTTGGACGAGAAGATCCTGTTAAGTTACCCGAACGCTGCTCAACCGAGTTGGATTCGTCGGCTGATCTATTTCTCGAGATTGGATCTACCTAACTGGACTATTTGTCCTAGGTAAACATAATGATTGACAACTGCGAGAATCGCATTGCCAACTAGGACCGGTACAGGAATGACATGGGCATTTGACATGACTTTCGTCTTGTCCATGTCCATTCGTAAACACACTAGTTGGGATACCCTGCTGAGATCATTGAGCATGGTGCCAACGTCCTCCATGGATTCTGCCATAACGACGATATCGTCTGCAAATCGAAGGTGAGTGAAGTATTCGCCGTTGATGTTGATGCCGAGTCCGCTCCAGTCTAAGAGCTTGAAGACATCTTCCAGTGCAGTGGTGAACAGTTTCCGAGAGATGACGTCTCCCTGTCTCACGCCTTTCTGCAACTGGATCGGTTTCGTACTCTTATCCCGGATACGGACTGACATTGTGGCGTTCCTATACAAACACTTCAGCACTTCGATATAACGATGGTCGATTTGGCACCGCTGAAGGGACTGCAGCACCGCCCAAGTTTCGACTGAATCAAAGGCTTTCTCATAGTCCACAAACGCTAAACACAGGGGCCAATTATACTCCTCGGTCTTTTGTATAATCTGCCTAAGCGTGAGGATATGGTCTATGGTGCTATAGCCTTTTCGGAAGCCGGCTTGTTCGGGCGGCTGGAAGTCATCGAGCTTGCACGTGAGTCGATTGGTAATGACCCTCGAAAACAACTTGTAAACGTGGTTCAGGAGTGAGATAAAGATAAAGATAAAGATAAAACTGTTTTATTAACACTTAGCTTAAATTTAGATATTACAGTAAGTCGAATGAAATATAAAGGTTTTATAAGAAAATTAAAATAATAGCTAAACTTAACTGTAAATACAACACAAAGAAGAAAAACAAAATATGATAAGTGTCAATGAGGTTCCCATTCAGCAATAATGCTACAGTGCAATATGCTACACTGCAACGCTGATTTTCAATGGGTACCTTAATGACGTACGAATTAATCAAACGAACAAAAAGCCTAAGCGACAAGATAGCAATTACATAAATATACAGATACATAATAAGAATTTAAAAAAGAATTTTAAAAGAGATGAGTCTGTAATTCTTTAGAAGAGCTTTGTCACCCTTCTTGAAGAACAGCACCACCACACTCATGATCCACGACTCTGGAACGTCGTTCCCGAGGATAACGGAATTGAATAGCTTTTGAAGGGCTTTTAAGACCGGCTGGCCGCCTGTCTTCAGAAGCTCTGCCGTAATTCCGTCATCTCTCGGTGCCTTACCGTTACGTAGTTGTTTTAGAGCCATTCTGATCTCGTAGAAGCTGAAGTCCGGGATTTCTTCGGTATAGTGCCGTAGTTTTCCCCTTAGTATACATATATAAAGTAACTTGGGCTTCGGTACGAAACTGGAACCTGCGGCCATATCTCGCTAATGCTTTTTCTCAGTATCCATTTTTAATTGTGTCAATTTCTTATAACAACTACTCTAAAAAGCAAAGATGCAGTGTAACCCGAATTAATACGAAGTCGCGTTCAAAATACAGGGCATGATTAATTCGACAGTTTATTAGAAAATATCTGGTTGACCGAGCTTCGCACGGAATATTTTTGTTGTATTTTTGTCGAATTTATCTAGATATAATATATTAATGAAAATAAAATTTAAATAATGAAAAAAATATAAAAATTACAAAAAGAGAATAATAATAACACCGAGATTCGATCCGACGCTGTTTGAATGCCAAAACAAAACTAAAAGAAAACTGGACAACTTCCCAACTGATCTATCGTAACTCATGACGTTGACGACGAAATTTGAATTCACATTCTGTTAAAATTTAATGTCATTGTATTGTTTTGTTAAAAACACCGACTCAACAACATTTTTTATAAATAAAACCTAGCTATATCGATTTTTTGGCCTCGAAACCTCTAGTATGCCAAGTTTCATCAAAATCGTTGGAGCCGTTGCCGAGATCCTGAATATATATATATATATATATATATATATATATATATATACAAGAATTCTTCGTTAAAAGATATAAGATAAGATGAGCGAATTACACGGATTGCGGTGTCGGCCTGCCAGCCAAATGATGATCGAGGTCATAAAGCAAAAAAATTACAAGTACAAAGTCCATTCGTAACATCTATTTGCAGATAATAATTACATCTTTCAAAGCCAAGTAATTTAGTGATGAGTACATAATGGGCATTCATAATAAAATTATTAATTTTTTAGACGGATTTTTAATGGTAACGAAGTAAGGACATAATTTAACATTCCCTATCCGTGGGATAATAGACTACTAAGGGATTATAATATGTATGTAGGGCCGGTTTAATCCTTGAGGGTGTTTGTGTGTGGAGGGTTTTGGTGGTGCCCTTGGTATCACCGAGCCTCAATGCACGCATTCACACTCCCTTCACTTTCTTCGCGGTAGGCAGCGAACTTGTAAAGGTCCATGAGCGGCAGCAACACTTACCACCAGGTGTACTGTTTGCTCGTTTGCCACCGTTTACTATAAAAAAATATCTATCCAAGAGAAAATTAAAATATAAAGCCCTATGTCAAGACGTCTGACCAGCGCGGTATAGAAGGTCAATTTCCCTCCCGTTATAGAGGGGGCTCGATCCCAACAAGGAAATGTTTAAAAGCTGGAGTGAAAAGATGACGTAACTCCCACATTTGTCCGGTACACAAATTGTAATACCCAGTCTGAACGTAATTTTAATCTGTTAATACAATAAAATTTTTAACGTTTGTAGTAAAAAGATTACTTTCTCCTGTTTTAGTCCAACGTCGGCACTCGTACCTATTCGAAAACTACTCTGAAATAAAGGAGGAGTACATATTGAATTGAACCCCTAGTAATTAGGATAAGAGTCGAGTGATAATGATGGTAGTATGAACACGGATTGTATTTAACCGTGTTAACAATTATGATTTAGTATATACCAATTTCTTTCCAATTGTGGAGGAGTTTCAAGACCAGCAGTAGTACCTATATAAGCTAAAATGCCTGTAATGATGAATAGACAATTAATAATAGTACCTGAAAGACCAAGCAAGCGTGGCTCAGCGTTTTATTTCTGCGTGTAAAAACGCATTTTACTTCACATCTATGTAATTAACCTTGTCAAAATCTAATTTTTTTATTCAAATCACTACAATCGCTTCCATTTCATTTTTTTGTCTTTGTGTCAATCAAATTATGTGCTAAATGGAAACGGCTATGAATACAACCAGCACTTACATTGTGGGTGTCGTAAAAGCCGACTAAGAGGTTTGCATCAACCTGGGTAAATTCTATTCTGGGTCTATTCTATCTGATGCCATTTAGAAAAAAATTCATTACCGAGGAGACAAGACGTCAGGCAGGCGGCCGGTCATAAAATTGATAGCTGTTCTAGTGCTGCCTATTACCCTATGATCTTTTAGACAATTTATACGACTCCACTGGGAAATTAAGTTGTGTGACACATTATATCCTAAACCCGCGACACAGGGAACTTAATGGACTTTTATATTCATCGTTTCAGCCACACTAATTAGATTGCTATAGAATTTTATTTAGAATTCTCCTTTTTATTGCATAGATATTATTTAAATATAATCCTTTAATCATCTTTTACGATACCCACAGACAAGAAAAGGAGTTATTATCGTCGTCTAAGCTTATAATAGCCCACTGCTGAACTCGAGCTTCGTCCCAAAAGGAAGGGAGTTAACCTATTATATTATGCTAGTCAGATTTGTTGGTATAGGGTGTTTTATTTCTCTTGTACAGGTATAATATGCATATTATATCCCATAGTCGTCTTTATGACACCCACGGGCAAGAAAGGCAGTGGCAAATTATATTCATACGGCGTCACCACACGGAAAATCCTCTTCCGTTTTGAGATACTTGAGGGCGTTTATCTCAGCATTATAACATACACTGTTAGACAGTCTCAGATATTTTTTATTCCAGTACGGTCAAGGTGTGTGAATTAATAATCGATAAATAACTATCGGATAATTACAATCGATTTTATTGTGTTGCGCTCTGTTATTGAATTTTATATCGATTATTTGACGGTCTTGGCATTTCAGTTGATGTTGAATTTCTATGAATAGAATTCACAATTGTTATAATTGAAATTTTAACTACAATTATAAATGTCATTTTGTTTGTTTGTTGCGCTTTCAATCTTTAACCGTTCTATTAAAACATCGTAAACACGATATAAGGGATACAGCAAAGACTACCTTTTCATTTAAGAAGACAACTTTTACCGGGAGAAAACGGAGTAATTGACGAAATTTACAGTAAAGCAAGCTAAATCAGGCTGGCCACGGAGGACTCGGTGACGGTGTCAATAGCAGCGAAGGGTAGGTAATAGGGTGGGTTATGGGGCCATGCGCCGTCCTTTTGCCTCCCCGGATGGAAGGGACGGCGTGCGTGTAGACCATAGACGGGGCCAAAAAATATCAAAATAAGCTTAACCATGAGCATAGCTTATACATATATAATATGATTTGTTCTCACTTTTAAAAATCGATTTCATAGTCGTTTTAAAGGTCCGTTATTGATTTAAACGCGTTCATTGCCATTTGGTTCAAGCAACTTTTTTAACGTTTAACTTCCTCTATATTTGAAATGGGTGACAACTTCCTATTAAAATATTAATTGTATCATATTTTGTACGTTATTGTCGTAGTAACCTATATAATATCCTATAACGATTTTCGTGCATTCGATTCCTAGTTCGGACTAATTACCGGGTACCACAACAGTTAATCCAAGTCTAAAAGTCTACTATTTATATAGGCCTTTCCAAAATGAGGATATTGCTGAAATCACCACGCTTAGCATATGAGTTTTCGGCCTCAAATGTTGTTAAGTTTCCTAATACCTAGAATAAGCTTAGCTCGTTATTTTTTTTTTTAAGTTTATATTTTCTTTGCAACATATATTTAATAGCTTTTCTCGCAGATTAAAAACAAATATAAAGAGGGAAAATCGAGGCTATCCGAATTAAGCGGTTCAATTTTCTAACTTAGCTATATTCAGTCTCGATGACTGGCTAAATTTATCCTCATGTTCTCATAATACTATTAACGTCTCCGAAACCCCTTGCATATCAACTAAATTGCATAGAATTTATTATAGCTGTTGCCGAGACTGTGAATAGTTTAGAAATGTACAAGTATTGCTCGTTTTCTCAGGATAGATCTCAATATCGATAAAATATTGCATAATATATGGGCCGACCACTAACAACAAGGAACTCAGCACCGGTGGTCGGCCCAACAACAAAGGCGACGTAGTATCGGGTGGGTTATGGGGCCGCGCGTCAAACCACTGTCTGTCGCCCTGGACGGAGTCGTAGGGCTGGGGCGCTATCATCATCATCATCATCTCAGCCCATATTCATCCCACTGTTGGGCTCGGGCCTCCTCCATAATGGAAGGATAATTGACCTACTATACCACGCTGGTCAGACGTGTTGGTATAGGGTTTTATTTCGAGATTTCCTTCTCTCGCATAGATGTTATATGCGTTTTATATCCCTTAGTCGTCTCGTACGATCACCCACGGGTAAGAATGTGAATTGTATTCTTACTCCGTCACCACACGAAAAAATCGGGAGCGCGATACTCTTTAATAAACATCATTATCCTGATCTGGACTACTTGGGGTCAACGCAATATGTACTCTTCTACCATCGTCATCATTATTCATTATATCAGTTCATACACGTCCCACTAATGGACTTAAGCCTCTTCCACAATAGGAAGGCAATTGACTTCCCTATACCATCAAATTTTTATTCTCTTGCATAGATGTAATATGAATATTTAGTCGTCTTTTACGACACCCACAAGCGAAAAAGGAGATGGTGAATTGTATTCTTATTCCGTCACCACACGGAAAGAGACTATAAACAAAAAAAAAGTTAATAAAAAAAATATAACATAATGTTTGTTTGTTTACAGCACTTAGCGGCAGGGTGGTGGGGTGATTACAGCTTATCCTGCCAGCCGGTGGACTACAGCGACAGTGATAAGGCACAACGGGTAAGTCTAAACTATACTTTAGTCTGTATTTAAAATATTAAGATTTTATGATGCCTGACATCAAACCTCCTTTGGCATATAATTGTTGATCGACTGCTACGACACCTACCAGCTATGTAAGAGTTGGAAGTATCCGTAACTGAGTAAAAAATTCAGTAACAATTTAATAATTATTTCTTATGTTTACGCGAGTATTACGCATTGTAATTAAAACTTTTTTACGGCTTTCCTCACAACACTCACTCCTCGACCATGCACTATGCCCTGCCTTTTTTTTTTTTGGTATCACCAAACTCCGTTATACACATTCACACTCCCTTCCTCCTCTTCTTAAATTAAAAATCATGGCCAAGAATGTTAAAAAGAGACGATTTTCTACGGCGGTCCCCTTATCCACATTTGATGTGGATTTTTGCAATATCAGGGGTTTACATAGCAATCTCGACGCCGTCCACCATCACCTCGAGACGGCGCGGCCTGCCTTACTCTTTTTAACGGAGACGCAGATAGGTGCTCCGGATGACATTTCGTACCTAAATTACCCCGGCTACGAGTTGGAGCATACCTTCCGTCGTAAAGTCGGAGTGTGCGTATTCATCCGAGGTGATATCTGCTGTCGCCGCCTTCGGGCCCTCGAACATGGTGACTTGTCAATCCTGTGGCTACGCGTAGACTATGGAGGGCTTACCCGCATCTACGCATGCCTCTACAGGTCCCATGGCAGTGATCCGGGGTCAATTCAATTATTTGAGAACGTCCAATCGGGGATTGACGAAATATTGGAGCAGTGTCCATCAGCGGAGGTGGTGGTTCTTGGAGACTTCAACGCTCATCATAAAGAGTGGCTGGGGTCCCGAACCACTGACCTCCAGGGTCGACATCTCTTCAATATGGTCTCGGCCTATGGTCTCTCACAACTGGTGACACAGCCCACCCGTATCCCAGATATTGAGAGCCATGAGTCTTCTTTACTGGATCTTCTGCTGACTACACACCAGCACGGATATCAGGTAGTGGTTGAAGCGCCTCTTGGATCTTCTGACCACTGCTTGGT
This sequence comes from Lymantria dispar, assembly GCA_032191425.1. NCBI lineage: Eukaryota > Metazoa > Arthropoda > Insecta > Lepidoptera > Erebidae > Lymantria > Lymantria dispar. The sequence goes on from CM063442.1 coordinate 28,693,001, forward strand.
CCGTAGCAGTGCCCCTGTTGTAAGGCCTAGTCGTTCTAAGGCGACTGGGACTCGCAGAGTCTGGCAATATAAGTCAGCAGATTGGGATGGACTGCGCGAGTTTTACGCATCCTACCCATGGAAGCGGCTTTGCTTCGCCTCTGGGGACCCTGGCGTCTGTGCGGACTGCGTTACCGAAACGGTTATTACGGGGATGGAATTATTCATCCCCAACACCAAAATACCCGTCGGTGGCCGCAGCCGACCCTGGTTTAACAAAACCTGCAGGACGGCTGCATGCCAGAAACAGTCCGCATATCGGGCCTGGAATAGGGCCAAAAAATGCCAGGACCCGAACGCCAAAGAGGTGAAGCGGAAATTTAACGCCGCTTCTAGATCTAGTAAGAAGGCTATTGCCAGAGCCAAGGCGGAACATGTTGCCAGAATTGGCGAGCGATTGCAAAGCTATCCCGCTGGGAGTCGTGCATTCTGGTCGCTCGCCAAGGCTGCACAAGTCAACTTCTGCCAGCCCAATCTCCCACCACTGCAGAAACACGATGGTAGTCTGGCCCACAGCGCAAAGGAGAAGGCCGATCTTCTAGGTCAATTCTTTGCCTGTAACTCGACTTTGGATGCCGGAGCTGCCACACCACCTACCATCCCACGGTGTGAAAGCTCACTGCCCGAAATCCGCATCACGCAGCGAGCGGTTAGGCGGGAGCTGCGGCTTTTAGACGTCCATAAGTCGAGTGGACCGGATGGCATCCCTGCAGTGGTACTAAAGACGTGCGCCCCTGAATTGACTCCCATCCTCACGTGCCTATACCGACTTTCCTACGCTACTAATAGGGTTCCGTCTTCGTGGAAGGTAGCCCATGTCCACCCGATCCCTAAAAAGGGAGACCGGTCTGACCCATCGAATTACAGGCCAATTGCGATAACATCCTTGCTCTCCAAGATAATGGAGAAGGTTATAAACCGCCAGCTTCTGCAGTACCTTGAGGATCGCCAGCTTATCAGTGATCGCCAATACGGCTTTCGTCATGGTCGGTCGGCTGGTGATCTTCTTGTGTACCTCACACACCGTTGGGCAGAGGCCTTGGAGGGCAAGGGTGAGGCGCTGGCGTTCAGCCTAGATATCGCAAAGGCGTTCGATAGGGTCTGGCACAGGGCACTTCTATCGAAGCTACCATCATACGGAATCCCCGAGGGACTCTGTAATTGGATTGCCAGCTTTTTGGATGGTCGGAGTATAAAAGTCGTCGTAGATGGCTCCTGCTCCGATACCATGACCATTAATGCTGGTGTACCACAAGGCTCGGTGCTCTCCCCGACGTTGTTTATCCTGCATATCAATGACATGCTCTCTATCGAGAATATGCGTTGCTATGCGGATGACAGTACGGGTGATGAGCGGTACACTGAGCAACGGAATATCCCTCGGAGTATTCAGGAAAGAAGGGTTCAACTTGTGTCTGAAGTCGAGCGCTCTCTGGGGCGGGCCTCGGAATGGGGTGAACGGAACCTAGTCCAGTTCAACCCCACAAAGACACAAGTTTGCGCGTTCACTGCAAAGAAGGACCCATTTGTCATGGCGCCTCAGTTCCAAGGAGTAACTCTTCCAATTTCTGAGAGTATTGGGATTCTCGGCGTCAAAATATCGAGCAAATTCCAGTTTGGGAGTCATTTGGAGGACAAAGCCAAATTGGCAAGCAAAAAGTTGGGCGTCCTGAACAGAGCCAGGCGGTACTTCACACCGAGACAGCGTCTTGTGCTATACAAAGCACAAGTTCGTCCTCATGTGGAGTACTGCTCACATCTCTGGGCAGGTGCGCCCAAATATCAGCTAGACCCACTTGACTCCCTGCAAAGACGGGCTGTTCGAATCGTCGGGGATCCCAATCTTACGGACAGATTGGAGTCGCTGGAGCAGCGGAGAGACTTTGGGTCACTCTGTGTACTCTACCGACTCTTTCACGGGGAGTGCTCCGAGGAACTGTTTGACTTGGTACCACCGTCACCATTCTACCAACGTACCACTCGACATCGCAGCAGGGTTCATCCATTTCACCTGGAAACGTTATGGTCTTCAACTGTACGTTTCCAGCGATCATTTCTCCCACGTACGTGCAAGCTCTGGAATGAACTACCTGCTGCTGTGTTTCCCGAGCGCTATGACATGTCCTTCTTTAAACGAGGTTTAAGAAGAGTATTTCCTTCACGGTAGGCAGCGGCCTGGCTGTGCCCCTGGTATTGCAATGGTCCATGTGCAGCAGTTTCACTTACCATCAGGTGTGCTGCTTGCTCGTTTGCCGCCGTTGGCAATAAAAAAAAAAAAAAAAAAAATTTTATCGCGTTTGTATTTGATTTTTTACTGGCCGACGTTTCGTACTTTATAGCTTTCATTATCACGGGCGGGCTGACTGATCAAATAAAAACGCGTTAAAATCCGTAAAATAGTTTTATTTACAACAATTTGATATTTTAATGGTAGTCAATATCTCTATTTTAAATAGCACTTGAAAGTTATTTTCTTTGCAATGTTACATAAATTACTAAGCTAATTGACGACAAACAAATTGATAGTTTTGAAGTAATGCTAGTTTCGTAATCGGTTAAATTCCAATCTATTGTTGAATATTTCAACGTAATAAAAAGGGACTTTCTACCCGCACTCGTAAAAAGTATCCAAGTAATAAATGCGATATAAACGACGTATTACTAAATAATAGAAAGTATAAACATAATGTAAGGTAATATAAGGTAGAATGTATGAATATACGATTATAAAGAATAGATTACAGATACCCATAATAAAGCATTTTTAATTGTCTAATTTGAAATTTTGAACAAATGGTTTTTTGAAAGTAATGGTTACATATGTATGCACGTATATGTTACGAATGATGCTTTTCGAAAAATATTTCGAAAAATATATAAATTTTTCTAAATTAGTTTTGTTGTTAATAATTGCTTTCTAGACAGTTATTTATAATATATATTAAGTGTAAGAAAGCGTAAAGTTACAATTTATGAAATCTGTGACGCGCCTGAAATTAATTTTCTTTTTTGCTTTTAGAGTATTAGAGATTAATTAGTAAGGACTGATTGAAATTAAATCTAACATTTGAAACAATATACACACTTTCCACCATTGACTCTTCTATAATCGATGGCAAATATGCTATAATTCCAAGATAACAAACATTTTGGCTATGCTAAACCATAGTTTAGCTATGCTAATCCAAATCCTATTTGTCTGGTTTCATGTTGCGCGTCTATTTTTATTTTATTTGATATTTTTAAAAAGACTCCTGCACTAAGGAAATATTCTTTGTATTGCGAGAGACTTTACAAAGATATAATTAACGAAGACAAATTACATCCAGACTCAGAACAACAATTTGTGGATCGCACAAAATGTTGCCTGTTTTTTTTTTACGGTCGGCGCACTCCTCGCTCCACTCCGTCCAGGGCGACAGAGGTACATAAATACGCACACCCGTAACCTACCCGTGTCACGTCGCCTTCGTCGTTGGGCCGACTACCGGAGCAGGGTGACTTGTCATCAGCGGTCGGCCCGACGGAATACCCCCTAAGGAGTACCCTCTCCTCGACCGACGCCCCCCCTCGGGGAGGACATCGGTCTTTCGTCACGCGGTCGGCCTCTCGGCGGGTAACGGACTAATTCCACGGTCCAGTCACTCGCGGCCTCGACTAGGACAAAATGTTGTCCTGCGTGGGATTCGAACCCACGACACTGGCATGGTAGATCAGTATCTTAACCACTACGCCCTCTGTGCAATTAAACAGTTACAGTAGGTAACCGCGTGAAAATATTTTTACACATTTTAATATTAATTAAAGTAACATTTTATAACGTATTATGCTATTATATTTCAAAGTTCAATAGATTTAGAAAAAAACTAGACATACTAGTAAATATACAAACTAATAAACCCTGTCGAAATCGAATAGACATACGATAAGATGAAACTTTTGTATTACAATGATTTTTGTAACTATTCATTAAGAGGGCACCGAGAAAATCACCCAAAAAATGCGTTCGTTTGATCCCTTACTTCCAACGCTTTAGTTGTGTAATTCTTATATAAGATATTTAAGGATTGACTCTATATATTATACATCTTAAAAAAAAGATCACTTGTAATTTCCTCGATAGAAAAAAAATCCAAAGTTACCTCTAAATGAAAAAATAAACCCATAATACGGCATGAATACTACACAAAAACTTATAAAATTTTGAAAATTAATAAAACTTCATGTTTCCTATAACTTATACATTTTACATTTTTAAAATGTATATTTGTTTTAATAATATGAAGGAAATACCTAAATTTATCCGCGCTACGTCCACTTTAGTTAGAGCCGCTACGCTTCCCGCCTATCAGTGTTGCCAACTTAGGGGTTTTCCCCCCAAATTTAGGGGGTAAATAAGTGGTATGGGGTTTTTTAGGGGCGTTCTATTTTTAGGGACATTTTTAGGGATTTTTTTGAATAAAAAAATAAAAATACCAGCGTAGCGACATCTAGTATCCATCAGCGCGATATCAGGATTATTCGCAAGAATAGTCCTGTCCGTGGTGATAGACCGGTCCCAGTAGAGCTTGGAGCTTACCTAATTATTATTATTATTGTTTATTAAGTAACTATGTCTCATAAATGTCACATATATTAGGCATATTTCTTTTTTGCCCGGATATATATTTATTTTCAGTATGGGTACTAATTTATTATTTATTCTTATTTTAATGAAATCATTTTTAGGGAGATTTTCATGTAATTGTTGCAATTTTAGGGGTTTTAACTATGATTTAGGGATAAATATTTTAGAGAGTTGGTAACACTGCCACCTATCCGCTTTAGTACTGCTTCGGCTATCGGACAGGGAGGTTGTGTTGCTTGCGCATACGCACAATTTTATAAGAATAGGAAAATGTAAAAAAAAAACTGTAAATAGCTTCGATAAAAGTATTTTAAATTGCTTGTGTTATTACATTTTGTAAAAATCAGCAGCATCTCGCTAGTTGATCGGCGCACGGTTGCGGTAACCTGCTCTTGTCGGTGCTCCTCACGCACACTACACAAAACGCATAAAATACCTAAAATCGGTCAGTGACAAAAGCTCTATGCCACCTTAATAACTTTTATTATAACATGAGCTGTATTTATCTCTCACTCTTCTTCGATAATCGAAGGCTACCAAAACACAGCCATTACACGGTGCTTACCTACAGCACTTTTCGTCACATCAGAGTTTCAAAACCTTACCATAAAAAAACACTACAATATAAATTCTAGAAACACTGCAAAGTAAACGATACTAGAACATTTGTAGTTCTGAGCTGAGGCTCTTCGTATTACTCGTGGTGTGTTAAGAAAGCGTTATTTTTTTGTTAATTTGTATTCTACTATATTTAAATCATATGAGAGACATGAATTATGATCTAAGAAATAGAATAACCGTTTTAATCCTTATATATTGCCTAAGTGAAGTGATTGGTAGTTATTTGTATGTTCTATATAATTAATTATGAACTGTAAGAGATATTTTTTCACATACTAGTCAAGTTTTGATAATTATATTTATAATGTACTAGCAACCCGCCCTCGCTTCGGTTTCAGTGGGAATACCGGGATAAAATATAGCCTAAATTACTCCCTGATATTATAGATTTCCATTGGTGAAAGATTTTTTGAAATCGGTCCAGCCGTTTTGAAGATTACCCGGAACAAACAGACAGACAAAAAAATATAAAATTATTTTTACGCATATGTATAATGCAAATAACCGTGTGAGCATGAAAAAGTCTATTATTTTGACATTACAAACAGACACTCCAATTTTATTTATTGGTATAGATATATCAGGTATTGACATAATACCAGCGCTGTTTCTTAAAAATGAAGTAAAACGAGCTAGGCCAATTGTCTTTTTTGTTCCTCGTTAAAATTAGATTATTTTATATAAGAAGTTATTTTCTTTGGTCGTTTGATTTTTTACTAGATTTACGCATATGTGTCCCAATATTGGTCAAGTCTCCTCTACAATGTCAGGGAAATAGACCTATTATACCACGCAGGTCAGACGGGTTGGTATAGAGTTTTGTTTCGAGTTTTTCTTCTCTTACATAGAAGTTATATACAAAGTAAATCCCTTAGTCGTCTTTTACGACACCCACGGGGAAAGGGGTGGTGAATTGTATTCTTACTCCAACACCACACCTTCACTACACGGAAAAAGTTTTTGAGAAAGTATAAACAAATATTTTCTAATATTGTGACAGGTAAAAAGTGCCGAAGTCTTAACACATCGTAATAGTTAATAATATTTATGACTCTATGCTTAGAGCGATCAATACCGACCAACGGTACCGACTTCTCGACATACATAGCTTTCAAGTATTATACTCATATAGAAAAAGTGAAATTTTATAGTTTCATATTTATATAGTTAGTTTAAACCGCCATGTGAAGTATGAATAGTTTGGATTATTTGAAGTGTCATTCCACTTTATGCGCATATTTAGGCCTATAGATTATGAATGCGAAAGTTTGTCAGTTTATTTGTATTCGTTTATATTCGTTCACGCAAAAAAACTGTGTAAAGAAATTTTATTTAAGTGCAGATTAATATAGGTCAAAATAATATGTTGGTAATCTTAACTGTTATTATAAATGCGAATGTGAATTTGATTGTTTGTTATGATTGCATGCCTAAAACACTAAGCCGATTAAAAAAAATGGTTTCATTGGAATCTACATCCAAGAGATACATAGGCTATATTTTATCGTATTCCAATAGGAACGGGCAGATAAATTACATTAAAATTACTAGTAATTATTACAATTATTTACCATGTGGTGACGGGGTAAGAATACAATCCACCACCCCTCTACCTTGTCCGTTGGTGTCGTAAAAGACGACTAAGGGATTATAGTATGCACACAACATCTATGCAAGAGAAGGAAAACTCTATAAATAAAATCCTGTACCAAATCTTCTGACCAACTGGTATACTAATTCTATTTCTCTCACATTGGGGAGAAGTCTCGAGCCCAAAGTAGGACATATATGAGCTCTGATGATGATGATGATTATAATTATTATAAAATTATTACAATTACTTGTCTACACTAATATTATAAAGGGGAAGGCTTTGTTTATATTGAATAGGCTCCGAGACTACTGGACCGATTTCAAAAATTCTTTCATCAATTGAAAGCTATAAAATCAGGGAGTAACATAGGCTATATTTTATGCCGATATTCCGGAACTATGCGGGTAAGGCGACAGAAACCGAAGTGAAGCGAGGGCGGATTGTTAGTTATAAGGAGATGGAAAAATCGTAATAAAACCATAACACCAAACCGTCTCAAAAGTGTGGTACAGTGAGTAAATTTTTCTCTTATTATAACGGAGACTGGAGCCAAACAGTTATATATACATGATTTGAAATGATGAAAGAGATCTTGTACGTTATTTTGAAATTTAAAAAACCTGCTTAGGGATCTTAACAATAGATTATTCCATCTATCCATCAGCCTACAGACGTCCATTGCTGGACATAGGCCTCCTTACGAGAATGTCACTCAGAACGGTCCTGCGCCACTTGCATCCAATGGTTCCCTGCGATTTGAGAATATCGTCAGTCTACCTAGTGGGTGGTTGTCCTACGCTGCGTCTTCCGATTCGTAGCCACCACTCAAGAACCTTAGATTATTAGATTAATATATATATTATGTATTTTTAACAAATAATTCGATTAATTTCAAAGTAAATGTATAATTGATATGCAAGTGCCCTTATAAGACTTATATATAATAAATAATATAATTTGTATTAAGTCAATATTTCCCAAGAACGCGCTGAAAGGTATGCTAAACGGTATCATTACGGCAAACATTACAAGTGAAGTTATCTATAGGTTACATAAATAACAAGTTTTCTTCAATAATTTAATAACTAGTTTGCTTCATATTCCTGTACATCAATGCCACGGTCATAATTATTGGAGACGCCAGTATTTTATAATTTTTTGAGCCTTCGATAGGTCAGTGGGTTTTAGACAATGGCTGTCGCATGCAAATAATTGTGTGATACTCACCCTGATTTTTTGTACCTTCTTCTTTGGGCGCCAAACTACTCAGCAACTACAACCAGCAGGACGTCTCCTTTCTGGGTGTTCAGGGCTCACACGACTCTATGTGGTACCAGGTGGTAATACATCTCAAAGAATTCCGGGAGAATAAAATAGTGGGTGATATAAATTGCGGTAGTAAAAATGATGTGATTACTTTCGTTTTTTAAGTGCAAGAGTCCTTTTTTTGGTCCTTCGAGCCGGATTCAAATATAATGTACCACCAGCCAACTTAATTAATTTTATACTGGCGCGTCCAATTATATTTCATTATCATTCATACATTTCGGCTCATATATGTCCCACTGGACTGGCGTTTTCCATATTACAAAAATGTTTTCCAACTGTACTTGGACTAGATAAGTCGGTTTTTTTTAATTTCTTTTTTTATATTACAATTATATTTTGCCTACATTCATTAGTAGTTTCTTACGAGACCAATAGGATATGAAACGATGTGACGTAATGTATTCCTAAACCCTCATATTCGTCTTCTTATCAGTATCGTTTATATCACTTTATTACTAGCTTCCTTTATAATAAAATAGAAATGATCTATCACTCCAATCATTATCATCCTCCTGCCCTTATCTCAATTACTTGGGATCAACTAAATGCTGCCACTAAATACTATGATCATGATGTTGATTTAAATCTTATAGCTATTTTCTATATCTCTAAAGTTAATTTATTCCAATAAAAAAAAATCCAATTTCCAGGGAACACAAAGCTGTGCATTCAGAACAGGTTTTTTCTATTATGTTGTTAGTGAAACTTTTTTCCATTTGATCCATTAAGTCCAGAGACGACTCTTTGGTTATCATTATATTCTAAATTCTAAGAATATGCGTGTAGACGCAAGCCGTCCATTCGATTCCGGGTGACGAAAGGACTCGTACTCTTTCGTAGTATATATTGTAAAAGTTATCAGCAATAGTTTTATGGCTTGCCTGCTTCAACCCTTCTTAAGGTTCATCTCCGTGCATCGCGGCCGATCGCGGCCGCGTGCGGTTGATTGCTACGGGGTGTCCTGCTTGAACGACGAATACGACGCGACACGACACGACGTAGTATGGCGCGATGCTACAAGCGACAAGTGTCCTATGTGATTTTGGTCATTACTTCTCGAGTCATGGACAAGTACACTACAATTTTGTTAGAAAGTTCCAGAAAGAAAGCAAATATAATCGCTTCTAAATCAACCATTCTGTAGTTCGTGATGCCGCATCAGTTCGCTCTCAAAACCGGCACGCTTGACGTCGCGTCTCGTCGCACACTGTTAAATAGGCCGCAAGCAGGCATGTCATTGAGTTGATCGCGTTCGTCGTGTTCGCAGCGTCGCGTCGTATTCGTCGCTCACGCAGGACACCGCCTTACGAATGTCGCGCGCGGCCGACGCGACAATAGTCAAAGTATGAAAATTAGTGGCGCCATCTCCGAGGTACGCGACAGCCGCGCGCGGCTAACGACAGAAACGCCATACATTTTGATACTTTGACTATTATCGCATCAGCCGCGCGAGACAGTCGTAAGCGATCGATCGCGCGCGGTCGCTATCGGCCGCGATGCACGGAAATGAACCTTTACAAATGTAATTGTTGACTAGACAGTATACGAATGGAATGGTCCAAGTCGATATAGAACTCTCAGTCGTCTTTTATGACACCCACGGGGAATATAACGGTTAGCAGTATTTGTAGCTGACAGCATTTTACCGCTTTGATGAAACGAATTACTCATCTCATCACAGCTTACTGCTAGGCTCGAGCCTCCTCGAAAATAGCAATAAAAACTACTGACTTGCATACTACTCTATTCAAACGTGTTGGTATAGGCATCACTAAAACCCACCACACGCAAACACCCTCAGAAAGTTGGGCTTCCAGTTCTCTCGCTCACCGAACGAAGCGCAGTAACAAATTGTTACTATTTTAAATAAAACTACTTTACGGATTTTATCGCGTTTGTATTTGATTTTTGATTACCCGACGTTTCGAACACTTTAAAGTGTTCGAAACGTCGGGTAATCAAAAATCAGTTTTATTTAAAATGTATTATTTTATTATTTTAAAGTAGTTTTATTTAAAATGTATAATACTCGTGTAAACATCAGAAATCATTAAATTGTTACTACTCGGACATCGATTTTCTGCGAGAGTGTGGTCCTACCCCGGACGGACCGACCCGCGGCTGTAGACAGACAACTATCAACAATGTGGTCCACCCGGAAAACATATTACTATAGAATTTTATTAGTAGCTGCAGTGATATCAATGGAATTCTCCATCGATAATTATTTTGTCGCCGGGGTTTTTAATTATATACAGCAACTAGCTGTAGAACCAGTTGCTTCGATTGCATCAATTACTTACATATTTAATATATAAAAAAATATTCACGTCAAGTCGCAGTATTAATAATATCTATAATACATCAATCACCATTTTTGTTATCTTAACAGTTATTATGACAAAAGTGACTGTCCAAAACGATGCGGAATGACCCATTTTAATAAAATTTAATTTATTTTTTAAAAGACCGTCTGTGGTTAACCCTCCTTAGGAATATAATTGTTAGCCAGATAGTTATCAGATAGAGTTGGCTGAGGTCGAATTAAAGCTTTCAGTTCTTCTTACATCCACGAGCTACGAAACTAGTTATCAATACATAAAATAAAATATAGAGATCTTTATAAGAGTGACAGAAAAAAATAATACAAAGCAGCAATCATGAGGACCGCCGACGAAGTGAAAACTTAAAACTATGAACAAACGGAAGTTAAATATGTACAGGTTGGATCAGGTTATGGGGCAACTGGTCAAACAGTAGTTAGGCAATGGTGGTAGACACAATGAAAAAAATTAAATAAAAATATCAATTCGCTAATGAATTAAAGGCATGTAAAGTTTTTAATTTCAAAGAATTTTCTCAAAATAATAAATGTCTGTACAATCAAAACAAGCAAAGCAGCGGGCACAACTAGTGTACAACACAGTCGTACTTGACCGTACCAGTGAACTTGCTTCTGCGTTGCAGTGAAAGCCCGTATTACGTCACAGCCGGGCCATGCGAAAGTGAAACTGACATTGCCGCTTGAACTCGTTACTTATAATAATTTATTAATAAACGATTTAAACTTTAAATATCTTTTTCTTCACTAAGGAAATTACGCCTGTGGTGACGGAGTAAAAATACAATTCATTATACCTACTATTGCTACCGTGAGCGTCATAAAAGACGACTAAGGGATTATAAACTGCAAATACATTTATGAAAGAGAAAGAAACCTCGAAATGAAACCCTATACCAACATGTCTGACCGTGGTAGGTCAATTTCCTGCCTACTATGGAGGAGGCTCGAGCTCAACAGTGGAACGTATATGAGCTGCAATGATGATGAGGAAAATGAAAATTGTAAAGAAAATTTTTACTCGACACTGACAACAATGGATTCGTTTTAGTAGCTGATTTCTAACATTTACACAAATTACAGATGCAAGACAGCTTGTGAATCGCACAAAGTAATGTCCTGCTCGAGTTTTGAACCTCAAACCTTGATTAGGTACATTGACACAGTACCTTAATCACTACGCCATCACTGAATTCCCTATATCACTTGAGTTAACTATTAATATCTGTATTATATTTATACATCCATCTCATCTTCATCTCCATGGATCTCAACCGTTTTTGCAGACTTTAATAGGATAACCATCATTCAACATTTCACCATCCACTGCTAGACGTAGATCTCCGCGGAAAGCCACATAGCTTGGTCATATATTGGAGGAATTATTGGCATAATTGCCGCGCTTTATTGCAATAACAAGTTTAAGAGACGATTGCTGACCATTTCATACCTTTTTGTTCCTCGTTAAAATTTGATTATCTTGTGTCAGAAATTATTTTCTTTAGATATGTTTATTTTTTATTAGCTTTTAAAAACAGCAGAATACATAGAGTGGTAGGACCACGCTGCTAATAGTTATCTGTCTACCGCGGCGGGCCAGTCCATCCGCGGTACTACCACACTTTGTTACTGCGCTTCATTCAGTGAACGAGAGAGTCGGAAGCCCAATTTTCTGAGGGTGTTTGCCTGTAATGGGTTTTGGTGATGCCTTTAGTATCACTGAACCTCATTCCACAAATCCACACTCCCTTCACTTTCGTCACGGTAGGCAGCGGCCTAGCAAAGGTCCATGAGCGTTACCTACCAGCATTATTTACCATCAGGTGTACTCTTGGCTCGTTTGCTACCGTAAGCAATAAAAATAGATAATTATTTTTGATTTATCTTCGTTTTTTTCCTTATTTGTTTTATACTCTGGTGATCTCATTCTGAAGTAAGGCAATAGGATAATGCATGAATAATCTCTTCAATCAAGCGTTCAATTTTTATTTTCTATTCATCATCATCATTTCGGCCCACATACTTCCACTGCTGGACTCGAGCCTCCTCCACTATAGGAGTTACCTCCTAGGGAAATAAACCTTACAATATCATGCTGGTCAGACAGGTTGATATAGGGTTTTGTTTCAAGTTTTCCTTTTTTTGCATAGATGTCATATGCGTAGTATATCCCTTAGTTGTCTTTTACGACGCCCACGGGTAAGAGAAGGGGTGGTGAATTGTATTCTTACTTCATCACCACACGGAATGTACCTATACTTTCCTACAAAAAGTGGAAATCTATCCATCCAATTAAAAATCTGTCAACACCACTGTTAAAGTGTCTTCCCATAAAGGGCGGATCAATAATCGCCATGCTTAGGTAGGTTAGCAAAAAATAGATATTATAGGTTTTTGACTGGAGCGCCGTTGCCTAACTTATAGCGATTCAATAGCCTTTTATTATGAGTCTTACTATTAAAATTTTCCAACATATCTTCTTAACCCGTCACTACATAGGAATGAAAAAGAAAAAACAAGAATATAAATCATCATCATCGCCTTAGCTCAACATCCTTTTTCTGGGCTCAATTGACCTTCTATACTACGTTGGTCAAACGCGTGCAAGGCCATTACGAGTTTTTCTTCTCTTGAGGAAATGTTATATGTATTTCATCAAATGTTATGTTTTCGATTTTCGTCGTAAATGTTTACTTCGTGTTAAGAACATGGCGATGAATCAATGCAAATAATTGTCCTGTATTTGCTCTTACGTAATTTTTGAGAAAATATCTTAACGACACGTTTGACAGTGTTACCCACTTCCGTCCTATAATAAAACAAAGAGATGTTTTCTCGGTAAAGGTTATCTCAGTATGTTTGCAAGGAAACTAAATACGGATATTGTTTTTAAATGGACAATATTTTTTATATATATTCTTTTCCGTGTGGTGACGGAGTAAGAATACAATTCACCACCCCCTCTCCTTGCCCATGGGTGTCGTAAGAGACGACTAAGGGATATATTACGCGTATAACATCTACAGACTGTCAGACAATCGACAGATATTCAATGATGTCTCAGTGATCAGCAGGATTAAAACTGGGAGCGATCACCGGATGGTACGAGCCACATTGAATATCCACACAAAAGTCGAGCGGTCACGCTTGATGAAGTCTACACTCCGACCTACATCTGTCCAATACCAGAACCTCGAAGGCTTTCAACTCGAATTACACAATCGCTTCCAATGTCTGGATGAATGCGAATCTCCGAACGATATGAACAACAGGTTCGTGGAAACTGTCCACGCGGTTGGGTCGAAATTTTTCAAGGCTCACCACGTTAATAGACCTAAAAAACTTTCTGACCAGACTCTCGAGCTCATGGGGCGGAGAAAAGAAATGACGGTGCAGTCTTCAGCCGATTGGTCCAAACATAGGCAGATAAATAGGCAGATCTCTAGGTCTGTGCGTCGCAATATTCGCCGATTTAATACACTCCGTATTAAAGAAGCGATAGAGCGGAATCGTGGCTCAAAAGTGTTCGCACAAGATCTGTCTATTGGGCAAAGTCAAATGACTAAGCTGAAGACCGACGATGCCACTGTCATTTCATCCCAAAGTGAGATCTTGGGAGAGGTCGAAAGGTTCTATGGACAGTTATACAAATCATCCCGAAATCCCGTTGTCGGCTTGGTCCAAGATCCCAGATCCAAGCTAACTCGACACTATACCGAAGAAATCCCGGACATTAGCTTGTTCGAGATCAGAATGGCTCTCAAACAACTACGTAAGGGTAAGGCACCGGGAGATGACGGAATTACGGCAGAGCTACTGAAGGCGGGTGGCAAGCCAGTCTTAATAGCCCTTCAAAAGCTATTTAATTCCGTTATCCTCGGGGGCGACGTTCCAGAGTCGTCGACCAGGAGTGTGGTGGTGCTGTTCTTCAAGAAGGGTGACAAAGCTCTTTTAAAGAACTACAGACCCATCTCACTCCTGAGCCATATTTATAAGTTGTTCTCGAGGGTCATTACCAATCGACTCTCGCGCAAGCTCGATGACTTCCAGCCGCCCGAACAAGCCGGCTTCCGAAAAGGCTATAGCACCATAGACCATATCCTCACGCTTCGGCAGATTATACAAAAGACCGAGGAGTATAATCGGCCCCTGTGCTTAGCGTTTGTGGACTATGAGAAAGCCTTTGATTCAGTCGAAACTTGGGCGGTGCTGCAGTCCCTTCAGCGGTGCCAAATCGACTATCGCTATATCGAAGTGCTGAAGTGTTTGTATAGGAACGCCACAATGTCAGTCCGTATCCGGGATAAGAGTACGAAACTGATCCAGTTGCAGAAAGGCGTGAGACAGGGAGATGTTATCTCTCCGAAACTGTTCACCACTGCACTGGAAGATGTCTTCAAGCTCTTAGACTGGACTGGACTCGGCATCAACATTAACGGCGAATACATCACTCACCTTCGATTTGCGGACGATATAATCGTTATGGCAGAATCCATGGAGGACCTTGGCACAATGCTCAATGATCTCAGCAGGGTATCCCAACTAGTGGGTTTACGAATGAACATGGACAAGACGAAAGTCATGTCAAATGCCCATGTCATTCCTGTACCGGTCCTAGTTGGCAATGCGATTCTTGAAGTTGTCGATCACTATGTTTACCTAGGACAAACAGTCCAGTTAGGTAGATCCAATTTCGAGAAAGAGATCAGCCGACGAATCCAACTCGGTTGGGCAGCGTTCGGGAAACTTAAGAGGATCTTTTCGCCCAACATACCTCAGTGTCTGAAAACACAGGTCTTTGACCAGTGTGTGTTACCATTGATGACTTACGGCACGGAAACGTGGTCCCTAAATGTAGGCCTCATATCAAGGCTCAAAGTCGCTCAGCGTGCTATGGAGTGGACTATGCTCGGGATTTCTCTGCGTGATAGAATCCGGAATACGGAAATCCGCAGAAGAACGGGTGTAACCGACATAGCACCAAGAATTAGCACGCTGAAGTGGCAATGGGCAGGCCACATCGCTCGACGAACCGACAACCGCTGGGGAAGAAAGGTTCTCGAGTGGCGACCACGTATCGGACGACGCAGTGTAGGACGCCCCCCCACTAGGTGGACCGATGACCTAGTGAAAGTAGCTGGGCGTCGTTGGATGCAGGCGGCACAGGACCGCTCATTGTGGCGCAACATGAGGGAGGCCTACGTCCAGCAGTGGACGGCGATAGGCTGAAATGATGATGATGATGATGATAACATCTATGCAAAAGATGGAAAACTCGAAACAAAACTACACCAACCTGGCTGACCAGCATGGTATAGTAAAGTCTATTTCCCTCCTATTATGGAGGAGGCACGAGCCTAACAGTGGGACGTATATGAGATGAAATGATGATGATTCTTTTCCGTACTGCTGGAGTACGAATACAATCCACCACTCCGTGGATCAATCTTTCAATCTTGTCCGTGAATGTTGCAAAAGATGACTAAGGGTTATAATATCTACATAACATCCATGAAGAGAAGCAAATCTCGAAATAAAACTCTATGATGATGTGATATAGTTGGTTAATTACCCTTCTATTTTGAGGAAGACCGAAACCCGCAGTTGGATTTATATCCAGCTGAGAATCTGGGCTCCCAGTGCTGGGCTCGAGCCTCCTCCCCAATAGGAGGGAAATTGACCTTATTCTACCATGCTCGTTTTGATATAGGGTTGTTTACCTTTTCTTGCATAGATTTTATGTCCCTTAGTCGCCTTCGAACACACACGTTCAAGATGGCGAGTAGTGAGTATAGTTTTACTCCAACACCACACAGACAACCTTGCAGCCGCTAAAACTGAAATAAGTAATATTGATAACATGTGGCGTTTTAGAGTAACAGGCTTTTCAAAAGCCATTTTGAAAATCTTTTATTAAGAAGTCTTCGCTTGGAAATCACCGGTCAAAGAACTTTGTTTTTTGTTATTACTTTATATGAAAATTACACCTGTAATTCTCACATAAAAATGAGAAATATTTATTGCAAATGTTTTTCTGTAAAATCATCTCTATAGATCATTTTAATATCTGTAGTTATTATGTTTTGATTCGCAAAAAAAATACTGTTAATAAATCGTAACTAGCTTAAATTGCATATAATTGATCATTTTAATTACTGATTAAGGTATAAATATGTAACATAAGCTGCAATTTGGTATATTCACATAGCATAAATTGAAAAGCATAATTGTTTTAAAATTCACACAGTTATTTTTGAAGAATCATAACATAAAAAGTATCTAAGTATATGTAATTTTGTGTTATGTAACAAAATTTTAATGTGAATTTGATTGGAATATTAACAGTATTATTTACGTCACGAATATTTCTTGTCATATTTTCTACAAATACTACCACTCTGAACCATCATCATCGTTCTTATCCCAATTAATTGAGGTCGACGCAATATATACTCTTCTTCCTTCGTACATTTTACAAAAGTTTTATGACCGACCGACTGGCTTATATCAACCCTCCTTGGGAATGTAATTGTTGACCAGAAGCCATCAGATAGAATTAGCCCACGTTGATGTAGAACTCTTATTCATCTTTTACGACACCCATTAACAATGTAAAGGTTGTTAGGATTCAGAGCCGCTACCACAAAGAAATATTATATTTAATTAAATACCACAGAATAAAATGTTCAATCTAATGAATTTAAGACTAGCAGCTGGTCTTAAAAGATATCCAAATCATATGCAAAATATTTTCCATCTATATTAAAGGAAAAAAATATGTTTTTTTTTTTTATATAAATCATGCAATTTACGTCCCGAACCACCTTATGTCGCCGAGGACTTTACAAACATGGAATTTAAAAACACATATTACATCTAGACTGAAAACAGTTATGGATCGCAGAAGGAGGTGTCCTGCATTGGATTGAACTCACGTCACCCGGCGTAAAAGTTCGATCAAAGATCGTACCGATCATATATACATTGGAATAGTACATGCGCAGCGTTGATCTTCCAATAAGAAAATAATCACAAAATATTAATTTATGTATGACTTTTGACCATGTTAATCGTAAAAATCGGCAAAGGGTCGACAGAGAGTGGACAGTAACCCTCACCTGAAACTAGAATCACGCACTTGGATCGCCAGGCTGCCTGCCAAGCGTGGTGTTAAGGCACTATCCTTTTTTGTCGCATTGGCCTGCATCCAAAAGTATAGGCTAAAGACTAAATGATGATGAATAATGTTTATTAGGAAACTAAAGGGTAAAAATTTCACTTTTAGATATTCGGCTCTAACTATCTGAGGGATCACCTTATATCTAATAAGATCTTAAAATATTTTTTTAATTTTTGTCTTTTTCTTCTTAGATGCTCCATTTGTGCTGGGTGTACTACTTCTCGAAGCTCTCTGAATTCGCTGACACTGTATTCTTCGTGCTACGGAAGAAAAAAAGCCAGATCACCTGGCTACACCTATATCATCATTCGTTGACTCCGTTCGAGGCGTGGCTCCTTGTGAAATTCATTGCTGGTGAGGCATTTTATTTTCTAGTCCAAGTACATCCCATTGATCGGCTTCAGCCTCCTGCAACGTAGGAATGAAAGTGCCGACTGTACCACGCTGGTCAGATGGGCTTATTTCAAATTTTCCTTATTTTGCATAAATGTTATATTCCTTAGTCGTCTTTTACGACACCCACGGCTAAGACAATGAATCTTACTGTAACTACACTCACTGTAACTACATGGAAAATGGCCACAGTAGAATAGAGCAATGTTCTTCTTATTTTTGTTTCTGTTATTGACTTATTGATCTATATTTGGACGAGCTAAGGCCTGAATACACGCCTTCCGTTCTGTCTGGGGCGACAAAAAAGCGATTCTTATTCCCTCCTTTACGCTATTGAGCTGGTCACTGATAATAAATCCTTGAAGTTCGTGGCCAGCCTGAACCATAGATCCTGTAAAGAAAGTATGATTGAAGCATCAGCCCACGGCTAAATCTTTTGAATTTTAACACAAATGCTTGTTTGACACTTTACTCAATAATCATGATATTAAAGTTTATATATAAATAAAGACACATCTTCTATTTATATATAAATAAAGATTTATCTTGTGCTGCATCATAGACATGCAAAGTGCTTGTAATATGCAATTACTTTTACATCAACAACTTTCAGACAATTACCGTTCCACGGAGAATTATCTCAAAATTCACAGTGGAAAGCGAATCAGGAAAATAACTCTAGAGAGTGGTGGCTTCAGTAATCGCTGTACCACGATAGCGCGTCGTTCGACCACAGGGGTATAAATATTATATAAAATCTTGTTTGCACGAGTGAAATATATGCCAGATATGGCGCTCAAGCCCATATTGAAAATCCATTACAATCGTCCTACCAATTAGTCAAGCATGGGCTTACGTATTACAACCAAATTTTCACTCGTATACGAAAAAACATTACATAGATTTAATACTCTAATATTTCAGTTACAATTATATTTAAATATAATCCCATGTGGAACGCTTCCCGTAAAGACGACAATACGAGCGAGGATTTGGTTGTTATACGTAAACCCACGCTCGTCTAGTTGGGACCACGATGGAAACGGATTTGTATGGGTTAAAATCTCAGTAAATTTTTGCTTCTATAAACAAGATTTTATAAAGAACCTAGTATGTTAAATGCCAAATTTTATTCATTTACATAGATATTCTTTTAAACTTGAAGTTATTTCTATTCATCAGCCTAATGAAAGTGGTCTCCTCAATGAGGGATAGTACGTGTGTTGATGGAGTAAGAGCTCAATTCACTACCGCCTATCTTACCCGTGGGTATCATAAAAGACGACAAAATGCCAAAAAATAAATGCCATCACACTTATCTATTTATATATAGAATGTCTAATTTCTTTTGTTTATTACCTTCTATAGTAGGCAGGCAAGCAGCCCACCTGTTGGTAAATGGTAACTGCTGTTCATGGACCTCTGCAGTACTAGACACAAAATCTACCTAATTATCGTAATGTAGGACATACCTGCTATAGTAAATTGCTAGACGTGCATTCTCTTTGGGATCCTGCTGTTTGCAGACAGAAAACTGTGAGTAGCATGGCCCAATCACTAGAAAAGAAGACGTAGCAATAAATTGTGAGACCTTTTTAGTCTATTTCAAAGACATTCAAAGAATAATAATGTTTTTTTTAATGAACTCTTCCTCATTTTAGGCGGACATGGAACTTTCTCCAACATTGTAAACAACCTGGTTCACGTCATCATGTATAGTTATTATATGGTAGCGGCGATGGGACCCCAGTACCAGAAGTATTTGTGGTGGAAGAAGCACCTCACCACTTTACAACTAGTAAGTATCGTTTGTTTTTTTAGGGACAATTTTACTGTATATCCTTAACTGTTGTAATTTGTTATGTCCCAGTCTAAGTTCATACAAAGTAATCACCTAAAGTGCTAACTACCTCTTTTTGGGGTGGGCTAGGGCCAACACAAACACCGTCCACTCTGCCTGGGGCGACGTAAAGTCGGCGCGCGGGCGCATAGATACGCTGATCACTAATACCGAGTCCCTTGACGTCCATGGCCAGCCTGGCTGGAAAGTGCTAGCTACTTGCCATCAAACATAACAATATAAAGGTTGCTGTGTTGTGAGAATTAGATGCTTATTATCAGAACGTGGTATCTTTCAGAAAGGACGAGGACTCACCACTTTCAACTTACAATCATTATACAACTCACGAAAGGATACAAAATAGGATTGAGGTGGAATAAGATATAAAGATTCCGTGTGGTGACGGAGTAAAAATGCAATTCACTATTTCCTTTCTTACCCGTGGGTATCGTAAAAAGCCACTAAGGGAAATCTTGTGCATATGTATAACAACTATGCTAGAGAAAGAAAACTCGTAATAGTACCTTGTACCAACCCGCCTGACCAGTGTGGTATAGTAGATCGATTACCCTCCCACTGGTGAGGAGGCTCATGCACCGTATACAAATATGTGTTGTGATGGTAATAATGATAAGGATATAAGGAAAACTTCTTACTCCTATATGATAAGCAACTTCTACAACTTAAATGATGCCGTAAAACTTCCAATAGTAATTCGAAACATGTTTCGGCTCCGAACGGAACGTCTTCGGCACGGTTCGGCCTTAAGTGCATCAAATGGCCTCTTAACAACGTTCCAAGAATTGGATTTGCTGATTCAGAATAATAATAACTTTATTCAAGAGCGCATATTATATAAATCATTTAAAGTATTATCATAAATATTACTGACAACGACTTATTATAGAGTCGCGTTAAATAAGCATTTTATATGCAGAATGTGTATCTAAAGTAGTAACTGAACTATTTAAATGGAGTAACTTAGTTTAGCAACGCCAATAGTAGCAATAAAATGGTCGTTTGTTTGTGAAAATATTGGTGTAATAAAGTATACTGAAACTGAAATGGCAATTAGTAGTGAAAACGTTTTCAAGAAAATAATACGGTTACAAAGATCCTTATTTATTAATTCTGCATTTTTTCGTCCGCTGCTGGACGTAAGTCTCTTCCATATAATGCCACACGACGCGATCGTTCTTTGGTGGTGTTATTTTGTAATCGCCACGCTTATGAAGCGAGTTTGCGATCGCAGTAACGTAGATAACTTTCAAAGTAGAGTATAGCTGCCCATTCGCCTAGTCTTTGCTCAGTTTTACGATTCCTATTGCAAAGTAAGGGTTAGTGATAATTATATTCTTATTTCGTCGCCACGCGGAGAAAGATTTTTATGCCAAGTCTTTATCACTGAGAACATTATTGTATCACACAAAGTATTCACCTACATCGATTTCGGTAATACACGAATTGACAACACTCGATACGATTACAAATTACAACCAAACTAAAAAATTGGCCATGTGCGAGTCGCAATCGCGCGCGAAGGGTTCCCTATCATTGAGCAAAAAAGGGCCACAAAATCGCGTTTGTTCTATGGGAGCCCCCCTTAAATATTTATTTTGTATCAACTGTCACAGAAATACATAATTTGTAAAAAGGTCAATTGCTGTCAATGCTTTCGCGGTTCTTGAGATACAGCCTGGTGACAGACAGACGGACGGATAGACAGCGAAGTCTTAGTAATAGGGTCCCGTTTTTACCGTTTGAGTACGGAACTCTAAAAAAGCAATTTGTATAGACTACATAAACTGTATTCCTACATGGCAGGTCTTTGTCTTAACAGCTACGCGATTCATATCGTTCTTCATATCCTGAAAAGAAATAAAGAGAAAAGGATATTGATTTTAATTTCGTCGGTGCTTTTTGGTACGTTATTTTTTAATTTTCCAGTTTTATTTTATCTTATGTAGTAAATAGAATCAATTTACCTTATTAGAGATGCAAATTGTCTAACCTAGTAAACAACACATGTTCTTCAACATAATATTCTAGTTAGTATACTCTGTGCAATCGACAAATTGTTGTTATGAGTTTGGGTGTAATTTGTGACCGTTATTTATATGTTTGTAAAGTCCCCCACAATACAAGGATTATTGCCTTAGAATCTTTAATCATTGCAAACGATCGTAAAGCTGTCGTTACAAACGCTTGTTTTTGAAAAATTTCGCACACCGCAGATTTAATAGTTTTATTGTAATTAGACCATGCAAAGCGGTCTAGTTTGTTTAATTAACTGACTCTTTATTTTACCCGACAGTAAATTTATGGAAATAAAAAATATAAACTACACATATACAAAATATAAACTACACATATACACTCAGTAGAAAACTCTATACATTTAACTAATTTATCGAAAATGTTTAGAACACTATGGAATCAGTCATTAAATATTGACCCACATTTTATGATATGCATGATACTTAATTATTATCGATTTTTGAAAGACGCCTTACTTACTATACTATTTTTTTCCTTATGAAACAATCTTTGACTAGTGTATCAAATCTATACCATAAGTGCTTACGGCCACTTGCAATCTTGTGTTGGTCTTATTGGTTTTATTTTTAATTATGTTTATAATAGATAACCGTGACCTTGAACGCTGAAAGGTATTTGAAACGTCAAGAAATCAAATATCAAATACAAACGCGATAAAATTCATATAAATGAATTTAATTAAAAATTCAGTGCAATTGAGAAACAATCTAGATGATATAACGGCGTCCGAGCTCGTTGAAAACACTGTCACGCTAAGTTTAGTTCGACTGGCCTAATCCCTTTCAAAAAAACGCCTAACTGTCTTCATTAAAAGCAATTAAAATTTCACGCATAGCTCACTTAGAAATTAATTGTTTTATTTTGTAATAAATTGAACTGTTTTCAAATTGAAGAGCTAGAGGGATGAATAAATAATGTGAAATATTATAATTAATATATTTTAGTTTCATTTTATATACATTTATGAGTGCACGAAGGTCGTCTGGAGTAAAAATCAAAAACATGTGAAAATATTAATTACTAGCAACCCTCCCTCGCTTCGCTTCGGTTTCAGTCGATTTTCCAGCGTAGTTCCCGTTGCCGTGGAAATACCGAAATAAAATATAGACTATGTATTATACCTTAACATTGGTGAAAGAATTTTGAGATCGGTTCGGTTGTTTAAGCGTGAAAGCATACCTAACAAACGGATTATAATTATCTTTTATACAGCTGTAGCCTTTTCTGTTTAGAACATCTGTGTGATCTGTTTATAAATCGTCCAAATCGACCTGGATGGCGGAAGGGCAGCTTAATAGCCCTATGACTTGTCATATTACTGGGAGTAACATCACTTCATGAATTAAAAATATCTAACTACGTAACACAAAGTCCCTCAATGGTGATTAATATTTTCATTCGACGCTTTTGTAATTTAGTCTCGGCTGTAATAAAAAAGTATTATAAATGAGATTTTATTGATCCAATGACAGATGTAACTACTTATTCTTGGGAGCCTCCATGTCGTGACGGATTAGGAATACAATTCACCACTCCCTATCCTGCCTGTGAATGTCGTAAAAGACCACTAAGGTATAACATGCGATATAACATAACATTGGAGGCGGAGATGCTCGCCGACATTTATCGGCGGGTGTCGGAGACGCGCGCCCGCGGCGGCATGGTCTCCATCAAAGAGATCACCGCCTGGCGGGTCGACGCCCGCCGAGAAGTCATTGCCCGTTGGGCAGTCCGGCTGGAGAGTCCTCGGTACGGTGTCAGGACCATCGAGGCTCTCCGGCCGGTGCTGATGGAGTGGTTGGAGCGGACGCACGGGGTGCTTTCCTTCCGACTGGTGCAGGTGCTGACGGGGCACGGTTGCTTCGGGAAGTACCTGCACAAGATTGTCAGGAGGGAGAGCACACCGTCCTGCCACCACTGCCGTTGCGACGAGGACACGGCGCAGCACACGCTCGAGGAGTGTGCTGCATGGGAGGGGGATCGCCGTGAACTCGTCGCAATTATCGGTGCCGACCTGGCGCTGCCGACCATCGCCAGGGAGATGCTCGTCAGCGTCAGGAACTGGGACGCGGTCGCCGCCTTCTGTGAGGCCGTTATCTCACGGAAGGAGGCGGCGGATCGTGTGCGAGTAGAGCTCCTATTCGGCGACACGTTCCGCCGCCGGCGACTCGGGCGGCGCAGGCGCGAATATCTGCGCCTAATGCCGCCCTAGCCGAGGCCGCGGGTGATCGGACCGGGGAATTGTCCGTCACCCGCAGGGAGGCTGACCGCGCGATGGCGACCGACGTCCCAGTACGTCGAGAGGTGAGAGGTTACCCGAAAGGGTATTCCGTCGGGCCGACCACTGATGACAAGTCACATCTGCTCCGGTGGTCGGCCCAACAACGAGGTGACGTGGGTACGGGTGGGTTATGGGCCCGCGCGCCGTCCTTTCATCGCCCCGGAAGGACAGGACCGCGCGTGCGCTTACCATAGCCCACCCATAAAAAAAAAAAAACAAAAAAAAAAAAAAAAAAGGTATAACATGCATACAATAACTATGCAAGAGAAGGCAAACTCGAAACAAAACCCTATACCAACACGTCAGACCAGCTTGGTGTAGTAGGTTAATTGCTCTCCCATAGCGGAAGAGGCTCGAGCCCAACAGTGGGAGATGTATGAGCTGAGATGATGATGATGATGATTCTTGGGATAGTCTGCGGTCGAGACAAACCTCGCTTAATCCGTCCAGGGCGACAGAAGGGCGATGTACGATACCATAACCTACCACTCTTCATTGCCATTGCGCTGGACATTGGTGCCAATTCCTTGATCACGGTGGGTTGCTCGGCAGATTATCCTTCCGATACCATTTCTGTTGACACGAAAATAGTCCTTTTTTATGTGGGTTATGGTCAGCACACATGCCGTCCATGCCGTCCAGGGCAACGCAAGAGCGGCTTGCGACTCCATAACCCACCATATTCCCTACCTTTCGTCATTGGGCCGTACACTGGTACCGAATCCTGGGCGTCCGTAGCCAGCCCGGCGAGATGGCCTTTTGGGTACCTTCCCTAACAACAGTCACGTAGTCGACCTCTTTCCGGGTGTAAGCCTAATCCCTGGTCCGTCCATCTGCGATTTCGGTTAGCGGCGTCATTCGTAGATATATATGTAACTACTACCCATAATGTTAAATTTTCAATGCCTAATCCGTATCTATACCAATAAATAAAATTGGAGTGTCTGTTTGTAATGTCAAAATAATAGGCTTTTTTCATGCTCACACGGTTATTTGCACGACACCTATGCCTAAAATAGCAATTAAAAATTTTTTGTCTGTCTGTCTGTCTGTCTGTTTGTTTGTTCCGGGTAATCTTCAAAACGGCTAGACCGATTTCAAAAATTTTTTCACCAATGGAAAGCTATAATATCAGGGCGTAAACTAGGCTATATTTTATCCCGGTATTCCCACGGGAACGGGAACTACGCGGGTAAAACGACTATAACCTATAACCAAAGCGAAGCGAGGGCGGGTTGCTAGTTATATATAAGAATTTGTTAACATGAGGTAAAGTCTTAAAACTGAATTCACTTCGGCCTCTCTTGTGGCAGAGTAAAACCTTCTCTAGGGTAGCATTAGGCGCATGTTCACGGAGTACTGCCCAACGACACATGCGCTCACGCTAAATATTCTTCAGTTTATAAGTACAGTAATACCAAAATTCACTGTATGAAATATTTTTTTTAATATTACATCATTATCTTGGAAATTATTTTGTAGAAAATATACACAGCATTTGTTTTTATATTCTGTTATTTTTCTCTTAACACTCCTCCTCATTCATTTGTTTTTCGATGAATTTTTTAAATGTATGAACATGTACAGTTTATATTATTGATGTGAAACATCTATAGGCGAGGGTGACCGTGATCGTCGCGTGGCGTTTAACGCCACGCTTCGCGGTCCCCTAATAATTAATTATCAAATTTTTTTTTTTTTTTTTTTTGTGTGACTTAGTTGTTAGCCTCAGATGGCTGTGACAACTTTACCCGGACTGGGACAATTATCAAATAAATATTTGGATGCATATACCTACATTTTTGTAACGAAACCATAGTGCGATTTAAAATTTTGTACTACGCCATCTAGTGAACTCAAAGTAAATTGTTACTTATAATGTATATTAATGAAAATAAATGTTTATAGAATAAAAATCATCATTTTTTGGAAAAAAATCGCGATATTTTATTAATACTTTATGCCTTAGTTTTATCGTATTAGTTCCTGTCGTAATCTAATGTTCTTTTATGCATAAATACTTGTTTTATAAATTAATGTAAAATTCTCTAACTTAGTAATATAAATATACCAGTAGGTATGGTATTTAGTTTACTTTCAGCTACGAAAACTGGAGAACCGTTTTTTTATAGGCTTTTATTAGTTTCAGGTGTATATATATTTATTTCTTTGTATATTACCAACTTCATAGGAATTGGATTTTGACTCACTTTAAACAGTCAAATTTCATTTAAAAGTTGAAAATTTAAGTAGGACCAATGACGTTAAAATTATTTAGATAGCTTGTCTTATTATCATTACAGGATTAAAAATTTCTTTATTAAATATATTGAAGCTGAGAGTTGGTCGTTAGCTCGATAAATGCCGTCATTTCTGTTTCCTAAATCACACTCTTCGTGCGGAAAGAATGTCTGTGAACGGATGAAAGCATTTTATTTTTTATAGACTTTTATTAGTTTCAGCTGTGTATTTATTTGTTTGTATGTCACTAACTCCTTAAGAATTGGATTTTGACTCACTTTAAACAGCTTGTCTTATTATCATTACAGGATTAGAGATTTCTTTATAAAATATATTGTAGCTTAGAGTTGGTCGTTTGCTCGATAGATGTCGCTATTTCTGGTTTATAAATCGCAAATTATTTCAAGTTTCGTTTTAGAAGGTTCATTTCGTTTGTACTAAATGACGTTACCATAAATATGAGTCGTAAAGTCATTTTTAAAATGGATAATTTATTCGATACGATACCTACCAAAAAGTAGTTATTGACTAAAATATCCAATACAAAAGTATCGGTATCGAAATAAAAGTACTCGATATCTAAAGATAAAGTAAATAAAAGTACTTGATACTTTAAACAGTACGTTACTTATCTTTCGATACAATTCATGAGTTCAGTATCGATACCGTGTCTCTACTCGTACAAAATAGTTTCGATGTTTCACATCTGTCAGGCGTCCTGAGCGACGGCTCACTTTTTTATATGTATTTCTCAATTTCACGGCTATCTTCCAAGGGAAGATACCCGGTCCTTTGAAAGGCTTACATGGGGATATGGATCCAACACGCAGAGGCCTTTGGAGAAATTTAATGTAAAAATGGGATGGGACGTCTACCGATGACATTCCACGTCTGCACATAACACACGTGGACTGCCAACGGTAGGTGTAAAACTATTGTGTGATGATGGTATCCAATAACTGTTTATGGGGTTGGAGGTTTGATGGACTGGCTAAACTAAAAACTATTGATTGAAAAACTGTCGTCTGCCTTCAATACCTTTATCGTCTTGAACTTTGGCAGACGGTGACTCGCCAACTCACTGAATGGGCCCCCCAAAACGGTCGCCACAGACACACAGGCCATACGGGTAACAGGGGAGCAACATTGGTGCAAGTGGCTTGGGGTGTCGAGCGGTGCGGCGCCGGTTTCACCATCACAGTGGTTTCCCCGTAGTTATGCCCTTGAAAATGACACTTCCACCCCCGAGCATATAGCTCTGGCGACCCCTCTCTGACCAGCCGTTCAAGGCAAGCCAGAGTTGAGAATCCTGCGGGCACTCTTCGGTTTCCACTCCAGCCAGCCAATAAAGGCCAGCTGGATTATATGGCCGACTCTCTGGGGCACTCAGGACCGCAGTGTCGCCACTCACATTCAGCATTTCACAAGCTGCCCTGCGGTTTATTGGCTTTTCTATAAATCTTGTGATACATTTTTTCTTTTATATCAAAAGAATTTAGGGAGCCATATAATGTTCCTCCGAGGTTTGCGTTAGTCTCATGGTGAGAAAACGGCTGGCCCAGAGGTTTTATTTATATTATTATTATTTATATTATTACATATGTACAGTTTATATCATTTATTTACATAATTTTACTGTCGGGTAATTCAAAGAGTCAGTTAATTAAACAAAGTAGACCAGTTTGCATGGTCTAATTACAATAATATTATTAAATTTGCGATGTGCGAAATTTTTCATAAATAAGTGTTTTTAACGACAGCTTTACGATAGTTTGCAATGTTTTTTTCTAAATACAATACTAAGAAAATACTCTTTATATTGCGGGAGACTTTACAAATATACATGTGTATATACAGACAAAAATTATACCTAAACTCATAATAACAATTTGTCGATCGCACAGTGTATTATAAGCTGTGTTGTGGATACGAACATTACTAGCCCTTACATTGTTCGTGGGTGTCGTAAAAGATGACTAAGAATTTTTCATGAGAAACTCCCATTCCATCTAATACCGTCAGGTTTTCAATTATATTCTCAAGGCAGGCAAGCGACCGGTTATAAAACTATAGCCTATAACTTTTACAAAATGTATTATAAAAGAAGGGTAGGTACATATTGCCTCGACCCCAAAAGCAGGGTGATGATTACGATAACTGAGTATTGTCATTATCATCATCATTTCAGCTCATTTACGTCCCACTGTTGGGCTCGAGCCTCCTCTATAATAGAAAGGCAATTAACCTTACTATACCATGCTAGTCAAACAGGCCCTATAGGCTTTTATTTCGAGTTTACCTTCTCTTGCATAAGTGTTATATGCATATTATATCCCTTGGTCGTTTTTTACGATATTCATAGGCAAGATAGCGAGTGGTAAATTGTATTCTTACTTCGTCACCACACGGATAATATATGAGAATTGAACCTGTTACACAAGCACAGTAAGTCTGCCTGCCACAGATTTTAACCATTACGCCATCTGCGCAATATACAATATCATTCATGTACGTGTCCTTTATTACCACACGACTTAAAAGTTCAGTGTGATAGTCCTCACCTTACTCTTGGAACTCCTAAAAAGACTCCTGAACAATCTATTGCAATCTAGTCTATGCAAATATAATACTTATAACATTAGTTACAGTGTGGCGGTCATGCATACGTGGCGGAGCGATCTTTTTTTTTTTTTTTTATTGCTAACGGTGGCAAGCGAGCAAACAGTAGACCTTTACAAGGCCGTTGCCTACCGCGAAGAAAGCGAAGGGAGTGTGAATGCGTGCATTGATGCTCGGTGATACCAAGGGCACCACCAAAACCCTCCACACACAATCACCCTCAGAAAGTTGGGCTTCCGGCTCTCACGCTCACCGAACGAAGCGCAGTAACAAATTGCTACTACTCAGACGTCGATTTTCTGCGAGAGCATGGTACTGCCCCGGACGGACCGGCCCGCGGCTGTAGACAGATAACTGTCGACAGTGTGGTCCTACCACTCCTAAATATTGGATCTATATTCCAACTTCTAGTACCGAGTAGCGTAAGCTCAATTGCCGTGTGGGAATATTTTTGTGTGCTGCAGAAATCTCCGCGACACCCACAGTACAGTATACACGTCCTACTCCTGGGCTCTAGCCTCCACCATAATAGGAATTGACATATTATATCACACTGGTCAAATGGGTTCGTATAGAGTTTTATTTCGAGTTTTCTTTCTCTTGCACAGATTTTATATGCATATTGTATCCCTTAGTCATATTTTACGACACCCACGGGTATGAGAAGGGGTAGAGAAATAATTAATATGGGATGATGTGTTTAAGAGAAACAATAACTATTCCGCTTCGTTAGGTCTACGTCCTTCATAGCCATGAGTGACAAACTTTACAAGAAATAGGTAAACGCAAATTTACTTATTACAAATTTTCTCTATTGGACCATACATCCTTGGAACAAAACAAAAATGTATTTTTAATGTAGAAATATACCTATTTCATCATTTTACCACTCAAAGCCTATGCCGCACAATAGCAAGCTAGCTGTAAGCTCGCTGTTGAAAATTTTCTTAGACAATCTTAGAAATCACGGAGACCACTTTTTACGCCTGATTCAGGATTCGAACACTTACATTATCAAATGTTATTTAATAAGGTATTAAAGTTTCACTAATATACTTAACAAGTTTTTGCTTCCGTAATAGCCCTGACAAAATGGAACTGACTAATAAGGATTGCACCGCGCCTAGAATTCCATACTACAGAGTACAGAGACGCTTACGCAAGCCGTTCGGATATACGATACACGGTCGAACTATACTGCGATATTTTTTTTAGTATACAGTATCTATTAAAAAAATTATAATATTTATATCCACCTATTAGCCCTGATGTGTGGTGACGGAGTAAGAATACAATTCACCACACTCCCTGTCTTCTCCGTGGATGTCATAAAAGACGACTAAGGGATATAATAATTGTATAACATCTGTGCAAGAGAAGGAAAACTCGAAATAAAACCCTATTGCAACACGTCTAACTAGCGTGGAATAGTAGGTGAATTCCCATCCCAATATGGAAGAGGCCTGAGGCCAACAGTGGGACGTATATAGGCTGAGATGATAATGATTAGCCCCGGGCTATGATCCTGGATACACGCCGTCCGTTCCGGGGTATGAACGCACGACCCCATAATCTCATATTCTCTCTCCTTCACCATTAGGCCGACAACTGGTACTGAGTCTTTGATGTCCGTCGCCAGCCTGGCATTCTACCACCAAATAAAAAGTTACAACAAGCATTTACAAATGGCACAAGAAAAGAACTTAGATATCAAACATGAAAAAATCGCTCCTTAGACCACCAAGTCATTTGTACATTAAAATAGAGAATCATCATCATCTCAGCACGTAATCGTCCACTGCTGGTTTCGACCCCCCAAAAGGAGTGATTTTTACTACTACGCTGATAAAACGGATAGCTATAGAAATTTGATAGGAATTTTCCTTCTCTGGCAAAAATGTTATCTACGTATCCCTTACTCGACTTTTGCGACACCTCGGTGAAGTAAGGGGGTGAACGTAATGTTGCATCGTCACCGCTCGGAGCAAACATATCCTCAATTGTATAAGACTATATATAAGATATGAAAACGGCGATAAATCAACCTTCAGTCACGAATTGCAACATAAAACAGTATAAATATACCGTTCACGGTAACATTTATACAGCGATTTCAACACAACTGAACACCACGCCATATCCTTTCTCCTTATTGCACGTTCCGCTAAATGTTTTACATTAAACTTTACTCAACTAGCAATTTAATAGAATATTTAATTTATTTTTTATTCATAGAGTGACTGATTAAGAATACCTACAATATAATGTATTATATTAATACACTTTAATTTCCGTATGCCTCACCAATAGTTGACCATGTACCAGTAGTTAACTACTAACGCACACACTTGAAAAAGAATGTGATCAGAGTTCCATTAACTCATGTCCTTATTGAAAACCCCATAAAAATAAAATAGAAAATCTCCATTAGTTATAAAATTATACTAATTGTGTAATAGTTTTAAGAAAAGTAATTTATTAGTAAAAGTTTTGTATATTTTTTTTTAATATTTAAACAATAAATTAAGTATACTTCGGTAAAATAAGAAATTACGGCCTGTTTTTAAACTAATTCTGTATAAAATAATCGATGCTGTTATCTAGTCATCGAATCGTGCATACTAAACATCCTCTAATTTTTTTAATATTCCAAATGTACTCCAATTGTTTTTCAAGTGAAGCACTATGGTGCTTTTTCTTAAAATTTTTTAAGGATTGTATAATTATACTGTGAAAAATATTAATAACTAGCAATCCGCCCTCGCTTCGCTTCGGTTATAGGTTATAGTCGTTTTACCCGCGTAGTTCCCATTCCCGTGGGAATACCGGGATAAAATATAGCCTAGTTTACGCCCTGATATTATAGCTTTCCATTGGTGAAAGAATTTTTGAAATCGGTCCAGCCGTTTTGAAGATTACCCGGAACAAACAGACAGACAGACAGACAGACAAAAATTTTTTAATTGCTATTTTAGGCATAGGTGTCGTGCAAATAACCGTGTGAGCATGAAAAAAGCCTATTATTTTGACGTTACAAACAGACTCTCCAATTTTATTTATTGGTATAGATTTTCTGGTAAATGTTTTTCTTTTTTTTATTTCTTTGAGGTTAATTAAGGTAACGTTGTACGTGAAATATGAAAAAGAAAATTTACAAAGTCAATATTTAAGGTGGTCAACTATTGATTCTCAAGTTGTAGATTTTATTTTTTTAATTTTAATCCATTATTGTACAAGCAAAACTACTAGTTTAATGTCGTTGAAAAACTTCCACAGAGCGCAGAAAAAGAGACATTAATTGAATTCGGGTAAAAATTAAGGCTGAGCAATAAAATAGGAATTTTTATGTTCTTAAGTGGTCAACTAATGATGCTGGTACCTTATATAAACTCATACACGTGGACACTGCTCGGCTAGAGCCTCCTCCATAATAAGAAGATAATTGACTGACTTTACCACGCTGGTCAGGGATTTATTTCGAGTTATTTGTCCCTTGCATATATGGTTTCTGCATATCATATCCCTTACTCAGGTTAGAAAAGAATTAGTGAATTGTATTTTCACTCCATCACCGCACTTACTTAATGTACAAGAAATCATTTTAAAACAGGCATTACTGAATAACAATAGAACTAATGAATTCTGATATTTACGCGAATATTACACATTGTAAATAAAACTACTTTACGGATTTTATCGTGTTTGTATTTGATTTTTGATTAAATGAAGTTTCGAACATCTTACAATGGTTCTGGTCACAAGCGGACTAATATGTCTGACGTCCAACAAGTCATCTTTATTACTGATATTTATAATTGCTACAGAAATTAGTTATTTGTATTTACAACAATATTACTATATAAAAATCGTGTCTATTGCAACATGTCAACATAATACATTGACTTATTAGTCTAGAATATCCAACATTTGATCATATCAAAAAATATCGTTACAACCTTGGTTACAAAGGTCAAATGGTCAAAATAAAAGTAATACGCCTTTTGAACTTAAGAATTATTCTGAATACATAATCGGTTGCCGACAAAATAACACGTAAATTAAAATTTATTTCTCAGTGAATGCCTCCAACAACTTTCTCTTCTAATTAAAACCCTACTGTATATTTTTGAAATCTAATTCAGCAATTAATATAATGGCGGACTCCCATATTGCGGTATCAAAAAAAGAAAAAAAAGAAAGCGTGACGATATTTATTTAGTTTATTATTCTAACAACTTCAAATAATACGAGATAATTGTTGGCAAAAAACCGACTAAGTGCGTGCCGGAATCGCGCACGACGGGTTCCGTACCATTCTTTTTTATCTATAAAAATAGACAAAATATGGCGTTTTTGTATGTGAGCCCCCCATAAATATTATTTTATTTTATTTTTAGTATTTGTTGTTATAGTGACAATAGAAATTCATAATTTGTAAAAATTTCAACTGTCTAGCTATCGCGGTTCTTGAGATAGAGCCTGGTGACAGACAGACGGACGGACAGACAGCGAAGTCTTAATAATAGGGTCCCGTTTTTACCCTTTGGCTACGGCACCCTAAAAATGGTGTGTTAATTTTAATAGAATTTAACAAACCTGTATTTACCAAAAGTAAAATACACTAATTATCATCATAGTTTCCTTTACCATGTCCTTTTTAGGGTTCGGTACCCAAAGGGTAAAAACAGGACCCTTTTACTAAGACTTCGCTGTCTGTCTGTCACCAGGCAGGTAGATTTAAAGCTGAAGGCGACTAAGAGCAAAGGGCGAACTTCTTAAGGGCATAAAGAAAATATTACTTCGTGATAGAATGAAAAGAGACTATACCAACTTGCCCACGCAGCGAGATATAACGAATTTTAATTTCATTGTTAAAGGGATTTTGTGATTAATGGTAGGTAATTTTATAGAGGTTGTAAATAGGAGGAATCTTCTTTAACTTCTTTGTTTTCTTTTTTTCTTCTTCTAAAAAAGTTCTTGTGTTGCGGAAAACTTTACAAACATATAATTCATCATCATATACGTCGTTTCGCCGTCGCTTTCAAGAGTGACAATAGCTTAGTTGAAAAGTTGTCTCGTCGCATTCAAACAGCTTGAGATTGAATCTCGATGTTATTATTATTCTCTTTTTGTATTTTTTGATATGTTTTTCATTATTTCATCATTTTATTTATTATTAATCTACATCTAAATAAGTTCGTTAAAAATACAAATTACCGAAAAAAAAAACAAATTATACCGAGCAAAGCTCGGTCAACCAGATATTTCAGAATACTAATACGCTGTCGCCCTTGCCCTGTATTATTGGAAATAAATAACCATATTACGTTTATGATTTCAGGTCCAATTCTTTATGGTGCTATTCCATTCGATAAGCGCCTTGGTGTACGACTGTGGATATCCAAAGTAAGTAATAAATCGAAATTAATTGTTTTTATAATAAGGCGTATAATAAGGCACCCGTCACAGGACTGATGCCCTGCAAGTCAACAAACAAAATACTCACCATGTGCTGAATGTTCCTATGAACAGATTGCAGAAGAAAAAAAAATTGTTTTTGTATCGGTCGACGCAGCGTAGGACCTTAGGTGAAATGGGGAAATTATGAAAGTCGCAGAAAATCATTGTATGCGATTGGCACAGCATCATTCTGAGTGGCATTCTTGTGGGGAGACCTATGTCCAATAATGTATGTCTACGGGCTGATAAATGGACAGATTTTTATAACGACTTACAGAGTTAAAAACAACAATAGAAAATAGTTATCAACTTTATTTATTACTAGCAACCCGTCCTCGCTTCGCTTCGGTTTCAATCGCTTTACCCGTGTAGTTCCCGTTCCCGTGGGAATACCGGGATAAAATATAGCCTATGTTACTCTCTGATATTGCAGTTTTCCATTGGTGAAAGAATTTTTGAAATCGGTTCGGTGATTTAAGCGTGAAAGTGTAACAAACAGACAAACAAACAAACTTACTTTCACATTTATAATATTAGTAAGAACTTTTTTTTGTGTGGGCTGCGGTCAGCGCACTCCTCGCACCACTCCTTCCGGGGCGACAGAGGGGCGTAAGCACGCACACCCGCAGCCCACCCGAACACCACGTCGCCTTCGTCGTTGGACCGACCACCGGAGCAGCGTTATTTATAGTCAGTGGTCGGCCCGACGGAATACCCCTTAGTGGGGTACCCTCCCATATATTAGTAAGGACTAGCAACCCGCCCTCACCTCGCTTCGGGTGCAGTCGCCTTACCGCGTAGTTCTCGTTCCCGTGGGTAAACCAGGATAAAATATAGCCTATGTTACTCCCTGATATTGCAGCTTTCCATTGGTGAAAGAATTTTTGAAATCCGTTCGGTGCATTAAATGAGAAAGTGTAACAAACAAATAAACTCACTTTCGCATTTATAATATTAGTAAGGATTTGTAGATTGTTAATGACCGCAATTTTATTCCTGATATATAAAAAATCTTCTCTTTCAGGATCATCGCCGCTGGTCTAATCCTTCACTCGACAATTTTCATCGTCCTGTTCACGAACTTCTATATACAAGCTTATAACAAAAGCAAACCTAGAATGAAGGTGACTGTTGTGGCTGCTAACCGTAATGAGGAAAACCATACCAGCAATGGTGTAGTCAAGAGTGAAACAAATGGGCGCATTACCACTGGAGTTTTGAAGAATGAAAATGGACATGTAAAAAATGGTGTGATTCAGAGTGACATGAACGGAAATATCACAAACAATTTAGCAAAAAGTGAATCAAATGGACATATTAAGAATGCAGATGTTAACGGACATTTGACAAATGGCAATGTAAATGGATGTATAAGTAATGGTTACTTGAAACACGAATCAAATTGTCCCAATGGATTCACAAATTTTAATGGTCATCTACGTAATGGATATACGAACGGTCACGTAATACAAGACACTACAGAGAAAGAAAAAATCCAATAGCCCATATAATAATATTAGATTGGAATATGTAGTTTTATTAATTTTTATTTGGAGTATTCGAGGTACTTCTAGTTCTGTCTGATAAGAATTCATTGTCATTGAATACAATTTCTAGTCTAACCGAATTTTATTGTACTTTAAATTTTACATAAAATAACAATTTCGGCTCCTAAAACGCTGGCATATATACCTCAGTCATACCAGTTTACCAGTATTTAAAATGAAGCCTAGTTTAGTACCAACTGTGGTTAACAAGACAATGCGTGCATGGGCTCTATTGAGCCCTACTTGTGCTAAAAAAAAATAAAATGCTTAGAGAAAGTAACTTTTCAATTGAATCCAATCACGCTTTTTTAAGATAACGAATCAAGCAACAAGTTTTAAGGGACCAAAAAGTCACTGCTTATAACATTGTTGAGAAAATTATTTCAATTGACGTGCCTATAGTTTTATTTGAATTCAATTTAACATGGAGAGTTATATAGGTATCTATTATGCAAGATTTATTCAGTAAAATCGTGGACTATTTAAAATTAATAAACAAAGTACCTCTTAAACTCCGATATAAATATGTACAGTTATTATTAAGGACCAATGTAAAAACTATTATTCTATGTGAGCTATCTTCGAAGAATAACTCACTTGTCTCGTCGCAATTACAATATTCACTACAACGAAAATATTGTTTCTTTCGTCTTCCTAAATTCGGCACTTTTTGGTG
This sequence comes from Lymantria dispar, assembly GCA_032191425.1. Taxonomy (NCBI): domain Eukaryota; kingdom Metazoa; phylum Arthropoda; class Insecta; order Lepidoptera; family Erebidae; genus Lymantria; species Lymantria dispar. The sequence goes on from CM063442.1 coordinate 28,729,847, forward strand.
AGCCGATAATCGAATTATTTTTAATTTATATCGAAATTTACCAGCACTAGAGTCATAAACAATACTTACAGATGAATTTATTGTTCTTTACAGTTTTATATAAAAAAACTACCTCATGAATAAATGTATTCATATTATTTTAAGCATCCCTTGCCCAAACTAAAATTTAATATTGGATTCTGAACTAAGTATATAATGGACCTGGTCAGTTTTTTTATTTTATTTTTTTTTGCTCACTAAAATACTAAAAGACTTGCCAATAGGCATTAATTTCGTTTCCATCCATACTAAGCTTTATTTAGTTATAAGTTACGGTAACTGTAAATAAAGTAGTAAATTATTTTTTTTTATCAAAGTACAAGTATAAATATGTATTATACGTACATGTACTTTTGCAATACCACACAGTATACATAATGAAAAATGATGCGTTATCTCATTTTTTAATTTTGTTTTAGTTCATATTACCTATGTCAAAATGAAATACAATTTGAGGGTCGAAATCAAAATTAATACGAAATAGTTAGCAATTACTTACAGCAAGCGATTGCATTCACTGATTAAATCCTTTTCTTATTGTTAGCCGTTGCATTAGTTAAGTAGCAATTTGGATCTGAAAATTGACGTGTATATTTCGATTATGTAGTAAATTGTGTAACAGCATATTTTCTGGCGAGTCAGGCTTCAATATTGTCAACAAAAACTATAAAAATAACTATGAAATTTAGGTAATAGCAATAATGTATTTGAATCGCCAAAAAATTGTTCTTAATAATTGACAGCTTTGCAAGTCATATTCTCAAACAATGATTGACGATACTTGCCAATTTGGTCATCTTATTCGCTACTTAATTACATGATAACCATTTTTAACGACTCTATACCGGCAGTATACAATGAGAAAATAAATTCTGATACAGTGAATATTATAATAAGTATTATTAAATAATGTAAATGTAATTAATAAAAGGTTGAGAGTAATTACAATATACGTATTGAGGGTGATTTGAATGTTTACAAAATAATTATAATTTAATTATAAAATATATAACCTTTGTATAAAAATAAAAATTGTATATTTTATATAATATTATGGGTCAAATGGATTATAAGACCGAAAATTTTGTATAAATGCTATAAACTAAGGGAACCAGTCAGTTTTAGCGAAATTATAATTATATTTGATATATAAGTGATTTATACATAAACATAGTTTTTATATACGTGATATAGTAAAACTTATATACCCTCTTATAAATAAGTTTCAAAATTAAATATTTGGAATTAAATTACATGTTTTATTTTATGATTATTCCTTGTGATGGCGGAGCAAGAATACAATACAACACTCTCTTACCCGTGGGTGTCTTAAAAGACGACTAAGAGATGTAAAATGCAGATAACATCAATGCAAAAGAAGAAATGCAAAACTCGAAATAAAACCCCGTACGTCCCAACACGCCTGTTGAGCGTGGTATAGTCAAATACACTCTCTGAATAAGGGGGCCTGAGCACACTAGTGGAACGTATATGGGCTAAGATGATTTAATGCCAGAATCATCCAGCTCTTAACATCTTACATATTTTACTATACCTTGGAACGAGTAATTCTTGTATATATTTACCTATATATATACTAGCAGACCCGGCCACGCGTTGCTGAGGCTAATGTTTTTGTTATATTACATTTTATTAAACTATTTAAGTGGACCTGTAGGAGAACATCTGTCACGGAGATCGTCATATTTTTTTACAAAGGGCATCTATGTAAAAAAGGCAAGTTAAAATCGTATATGACACGTTTGTATTAATTAATTACTCAATCCAGTCAACAGATATCGCCATCTTTTAAAATCGTTTGGAGTTAACAGATAATTGTGAATGTCAAATAATAGACTAATAATATTGCGACTATAAATTAAGATGTAAGCTATCCTATATTTCAAGTTGGATCAAACTGCACACGGTGTGCAAATTTGATTAAAATTGGTTAAGTAATTTAGGAGTCCATCGCGGACAAACAACGTGACACGTAATGTATATATATTAAAATAAATATATATATATATATATATATATATTATTTCAGCCCAGTAGTGGGACGTAAATGAGCTGTGATGATGGGGTTGTCCGCCGTCCCTATACCGCCCCGAACGGTTAGAATAAGAGTGTTCACTCCATGATCTGTCATAAAAAAATCCTCAAGCTAAATTATAGACGTTGTATTGCGCCAACTCAGGATGCTTGCTAAACATAGTTCATATTGTGTTCTAAGCAATTAATCCACAGTGTTATCACCGGGATTTATTTGAGCATAATTCCTAAGGATGAATACATTAATTTATAATCTTATATCTTTAAACGAGCAATTCTTGTATATATATATATATATATATATACGTATATATATATATATATATATATATATATATATATATATATATATATATATATATATATACGTATATATATATATATATATACAAGAATTGCTTGCTGAAAAAAAAAAAAAAAAAATATATATATATATATATATATATATATATTTTTTTTTTTTTTTTTTTTTCATGATATCGGAAACGGCTACAACGATTTTGATGAAATTTGGCATCCTAGAGGTTTTGGGGCCAAAAAATCGATCTAGCTAGGTTTTATTTATAGAAAATGTTGTTTTGTCGGTGTTTTTAGCTAATCAATACAATGACATAAAATGTCAATAGAATGAGAATTCAAATTTCGCCGTCGCCCTACAAAAGAATATACCAGAACAACCAGATATTAATTACTTATGGTCGACGCCTATTTACCTAATCATCTTTCAAAGTTTTGACAATAATTTTATGATCTGCCAGTCTGACGTCAACTAAACTCGGGAATGTAGTTGTTGACTAGATGCCATCAGATCGAGGTAGCACATTCAAGATTTTATTGGTCTTTTATAACACCAATGGTCAATGTAAGAGAAGGTAGTATTCGTAGTTTTTTTATGTTAAAATGAAGATCCATGTTGGACGGATGGGACTTATACGAGGAAATATATTTCCTACTAGCAACCCGCCTTCGCTTCACTTCGTATTCAGTCGCCTTGCCCGCATAGTTCCTGTTCCCGTGGGAATACCGGCATAAAATTCTGGAGAGGAAAAAATAGCCTAAGTTACTCCTTATATAGACAGCTACCTGGTAGTAAAATATTATCAAAATCGGTCCGGACGTTTTCAAGATTACCTCAATCAGACAGACAAAAAAAATGGTAACTATATTTTATTCATAGGTGGCGTGCCAATAACCGTGTGAGCATAAAAAAAGCCCAGTATTTTGAAGTTACAAACAGACACTCCAATCTGGGGGCACGGCAGTGCCCTCGCCAAGTCGAGCAAAAAAAAAGTCGGGCAAAACGCAATACTGCCGTAACATACTTTTCTCGAAGCCATTCAGGCCAGTTTGACCCCAAGTCATTCTGTTTATTTAAGACATAAAAGGTCTTTAATATCGATATAGTCACTATAATAAGTTGTTAGGTTAGCTATTTACGTAATAACTTAAGTAGAAAGGTCCCTTAAGCAGGGATTCAATGAGTTAACCGACTTGGAATAACATGGATCTCACAAGTTTTTATGGTAGAAGAACTCAGTTGCGAGGCTTGGCTTCTTTTTACAAGTCTTGTTTTTGATGGTATTTTATTTACTTGTATAGATGATGCCTACAGTTCCATGCAGGGCAAATAGATAAAAAATGTTCATCATTTTCATTATTTTGCATTAAAATTACCATTGCATTAATTGTCTTTAACAACATTTATGATCAATAAAGCAGCTAAATTCCAATATTTTTGTTAGATATATATACTAATTAAATTGGAAATACATGCTAGACATGTCATCTCTATAGAATAAACCACACTGTCGACTGTCCGTCTACAGATGCCGTCCACACACTCGCAGATAATTGACGATGTCGTATAAATATATGCTTTATCGTCTCTTTTGAGGAGCTTTTTGACTTGGTACCAACGTACTTCTTTCTAAATTCAAATCCTTTATTATGTATAAACCCCGCGGGGGCACTTACATATGGTCACTTTTTTTTTACATTTTCTCTCACCGTATCATTCGATATGCCACGATAGTGCATGGAAACTGAAAATGGACTATAGGTTTTCAACGTTAATTTCTGCTCAATACGTACATGATCTGAAATAGACTACCTTTTTTTATGGGTGGGCTCGGGTTCGGGGCGATGAAAGGACGGCGCGCGGGCCCATAACCCACCCGTACCCACGTCACCTCGTTGTTCGGCCGACCACCGGAGCAGATGTGACTTGTCGTCAGTGGTCAGCCCGACGGAATACCCTTTCGGGTACCCTCACCTCTCGACGTCCTGGGACGTCGGTCGCCATCGCGCGGTTGGAACAGACTATCTGCTGCGGAGTTCGTCTAGCGCATCGACATGGTCATCTTCAAACGAGGCTTAAGATGAGCTCGTCTCTCGCGCCAGTCAACGACTTGTACCCTTTGTATTGCTGTGATCCATGAGCGGCACCATCTGGTCGGCTCCTTTCTCGTCTGTCACCAAAAGGCAATGAAAAAATACAAAAAGAACTGCATTAACACAGCACTCGACTGATATTTTTCAGCTCTTTAAATATGTTCCGTGTGGTGACGGAGTAAGAATATAAATCACCACTGCCTATCTTACCCGTGGATGTCGTAAAAGACGACTAAAAGATATAATACGCATATAATATCTATGCAAGAGAAGGGAAACTCGAAATAAAGTTCTATGCCAACCTGTCTAATCAGCATGGTATGGTAAGGTCAATTACCATCTTATTGTGAAGCTCGAGCCTAACAGTGGGACGTTTATGAGCTGAAATGATGGTGATGAAATATTATTAAATTAAAAGACATCATTTTAAGTTCATCAGTTTAAGTATTAATGAGTACGCCTTGAAATTTTGATCCGCAATCTTTTTTTACAATGAAAAGTTTGTATGGCGATGTGGTATTGTAAAAAATGACTAAGAGTTTACATCAAACTCGGCCAACATGATCTAATGCTGATCAACAATTGCATTCCCAAGGCGGGTGAAAGTCAGGCGCCGGCTGGTTATAAAAATACTAACTGCTGCCCGCAATTTCGTCCGCGTGGAATAGTTACTTCGGGCTAACGCTAACTTTAAACCGCGAATTTGTTTACGTAGAAGATGAAAATATTTATAAATAATACGATTCTGTCATATATGATAATATTTGCGAAACTAACCGTTTACATAGAGCACGAAGCGGCGGCTCTCACAAGTAAAGAAACGTCGATTTTTAAAAATTCCTTATTTCTGCTCAGCTGCTGTTGATCTTAGCGTGATGATATAGCCTATAGCCTGCCATGATAAATGGGTTATCTAACATTGAAAGAATTATTCAAATCGGACCAATAGTTTTAAATAAAACTACTTTACGGATTTTATCACGTCAATCAAATACAAAATTTGATTTTTGATTACCCGACATTTCGAACACTTTACAGCGTTCATAGTCACGGGTGGACTAAGATGTCTCACGTCCAACAAGTCATCGTTACTGGACATCGGACCAATAATTCCTGAGATTAGCGTGTTCAAACAAACAAACTCTTCAGCTTTATACAGGATGTATCAGGTTATGGGGCAACTGGTCAAAAGGGGGCTAGGCAATGGTGGTAGGAACCCATAAAAAAAATTTGAACGAAAAATATTGATTCGTTAAGAAATTAGAGACATGTAAAGTATTCAATTTTGTCATCGCTTATTCGTGTAAATCTGATTGAAATGTATAAAGTCAGTGATACTTAATACGCAACATATTCATACTTTGTTAAATATTCATTAGAAATTGAAGAAATCAATAATTACGTTCACATAAGCAAAACAAACTTCGCTTTAAAACAGCTGATCGGCCTATGAGCGTTGACCGCTTGCCGTTGTACCTACAAGTCATTGAAGCGTTTGCGCAATTCTAGGTATAAATGAATGAAATTATACTGTCGAAGTTTTACATGCCTACATGTATTCTGTCTGTACATGTCTACATAATACGTAGCATTTAAGGCATAGACTCTTAGACACATTTTTTTAAAATTACTATAATTTTTATGTTATATTGTTTTTTGTGTAATGTACATTCTAATTACGATCTATGACCGTTAAACTACAACATACTCAAACAGTTGTCCCATAACCTGATACATTCTGTATATTAGTATAGAGCAGAGATAGCCAACCGGTCGATCGCGACTATTAGTCCAGTCGATCGTCGTAAAGCAAAAAATATAAATACATAGAATAGACTGCGCATCGTAATCATCAACTCGTGCAAGCATCAATTGCAATTGTGAAGATTTCATGAAGTATGTTATTGGTAGATCGCCCCGTGTTTCGTCAGTAAGCACTAGATCTTAGATCTAACGAAGTCGGTCACCCCTGGTATAGAAATATAGATTCCAAATCATATTTGCGACTAGCAACCCGCCCTCGCTTCGCTTCGGTTTAAGTCGTTTTTCCCGTATAGATCCCGTTTCCGTGGGAATACCGGGATAAAATATAGCCTAGTTTACGCCCTGATACTATAGCTTTCCATTGGTGAAAGAATTTTTGAAATCGGTCCAGCCGTTTTGAAGATTACCCGGAACAAACAGACAGACAGACTAAATTTTTTTAATCGCTATTTTAGGCATAGGTGTCGTGCAAATAACCGTGTGAGCATGAAAAAAGCCTATTATTTTGCCATTACAAACAGACACTCCAATTTTATTTATTGGTATAGATAAGTATATAAGATGTAGGAGAGTATATATTGCATCGATACTAAATATATAATTACGGTAAGACCAGCAGGATGATAATGATGAATAGTTTATATGATAAAAATTGTTATATCGCGTACTTAACTTACATGTATTCCTCAGACGCTTTAAAGAAAAAAGTATTAGTTGAATTCGTGTAAGTAGGTGCCTACGTAACAATCGCTTAATTTCTTTTTTTTCGAGAAATTTTGCAATAACAGAGGTAAAGCCGAGTTGCTGGCTACCGTCAATACATGTTTTAAGGATTTGAAATGAGGAACAGGAATAGAGGCAATTTTATAGCTCCGGCTCGCCCACTTACTGAAAAAGGGGCATCAAATGGCTTACGGAATGACCAGGGCCGGCGAAAAAAAAAAGCGAACTAGGCAACTGTCTAGGGGCCCCACACCAACTAGAGGCCTCGAGCATGCACCAAGAAAAACTTTTCATCGAACAAATTTTTTGGAAAATTTGTATACTCCTCCAATATTATTTCTTTTTTTACTGCTGTTGGTGGCAAAAGCGAAAATAGCACATCTGATCGTAAGTAATACTTCTGCGCATGGACCTTGGACCATGGATCCAAGAACTGCATTACTTAGGGGCCCTAATAGAGTTAATCCGGCCCTATTTTTTTGGGGGTGGTTTACGGTCGGCGCACTCCTCGCACCACTCCGTCCAGGGCGACAGAGGGGCGTAAGCACGCACACCCGTACCCCACCCACATGACACGTCGCCTTCGTCGTTGAACCGACCACCGGTGCAAGGTGACTTGACGTCAGTGGTCGAGTTAATCTGGCCCTGGGAGTGATTGGTGAGTATCGCGTGAACTGACGCATTTATGGTTGCAAGCAACTGTCACCATCTTGATTTGCAATAAAAAAATGTACAGTACCTAATATATAGGTATGTAAAAGATATTTAATTACCATTCGATACTACTTCAAATTAGGACTGTTGATAAAATATCGATATATCGATATTAATATTTAGAAATATCGATACTTATTACTAATATTTTTTTTTGGACAATATATCGTGTTCGATACTAAAAAGTTAATATCGAGGGTGCAAATTTATTTTAATTTTGTTGTTTTATCTTTTCTTATAAATTATTTATTCTACAAAATCAGTCTCAACTTAATCTACTGTAAAAATGCTGGCAAGAAATTGAAGATAAATTATCACTCACTCCTAGAATAAAGCTAAAAAAAACTCATCACGGGAACCCCGCGACGAAGTTACAAAGTGGAAAAATATCTAAGTAAGTAGGTACATATATACCGAAATATCATTTTTTTTAACTCCTATATTGATATATTGAAAAACATAGGAAAATCTAAAAGACGATATTTTAAAAAATATCAACAGACCTACTTGAAATACACATTAAACGGGTAAAATGAGTATGCTGATGGATAATATGTTGATATAAGTTGTTAATCAGTGCCATCTAGCGGATACATAAAAAAACTAATGAAACTTCGAGCAGTCTCATAACTAGATTCTGTGACCACAGCTTTATAATTTTATTCAACCAACGAACTTATAGTTTCAGTAAGTTATAATAGATGTCGCTAAAACATACACTAACCATAAATTTGTTTTAAAACTATAACACTTATTGTTAGACTGTTAAAGAATATGCAAATAATTAAATAAGCAATTATAGTAAATTCATAAAGAAATATAGAGTAGAAATTCTCTATTTTCTGAATAACTTTAACTTTTACTTAGAACTAGCTGCTATCCGCGACTTCGTCCTACCTACTTTGGGCTAACACTAACTTTAAGCAGTGACTTGGTTTACCTGAAAGGTGAAAATATTTTTAAATAATACGATGCTGTCACACATGGTTTTTGCAAAAATTTAAACGTTTACGCAGCGGAAGCTCTCAAAAGGAAAAAAATATGATTTTGAAACATTCTTCATTGGTACACCGCTCTTATTCGTCCTAGCGTGATGATATATAGCCTATAACCTTCCTCGATAAACGGGTTCTCTAATACTAATTTTTTTTAAAATCTGACCGGTTCAGTTTCTGAGATTAGCGCGTTCAAACAATGAAACTCTTCGGCTTTATATATTAGTATAGACGTAGAAGTGGAATCTCTCTTTCCAACTCCTCCTCTTTCATCATCTCATCATCATCTCAGCCCATATACGTCTCACTGTTGGGCTCGGGCCTCCTCCATAATGGAAGGGTAATTGACCTACTATACTACGCTGGTCAGACGTGTTGGTATAGGGTTTTATTTCGAGTTTTCCTTCTCTCGCATAGATGTTATATGCGTTTTATATCCCTTAGTCGTCTCGTACGATCCTCCTCTTTAATCTTTTCTAATTAAATTTGTTGCGGGTCCCAAGACAATTAAAATCATATCCCGGGACTGCCTGAGGGTCAAACCTCGGTGTCATTTATGGAGACCATTGTGGATCCTGGCTTATAGGAGTTACAATGGTGGGAATGTGTGGTGGGATTAATCCCATAAAAAAAAAATATTAGTATAGATTATAAATTAATCTTTGATTATATACACGAAATTAATGTATCCATCCTTAGGAATTACGCTGAAATAAATCTCGGTGATAACACTGTGTATCAATAGCTTAGAACACAATATAAACTATGTTTAGCAAGCATCCTGAATTGATGCAATACAACGTCTATAATTAGCTTGATGATTTTTATGACAGATCATGGGGTGAACACAATTACTCTAACAGTTCGGGGTGGTATAGGGACGGCGTACAACCATGGGGTTGTATGATGATGGCATCACAGCTCATATAAGTCCCACTACTGGCCTGTAGCCTTCTCTATATTAAGAGGAATATAGAGTAACTTAACCACGCTGGTCAGGCGGATTGGTATAGGCTTTTGTTTCGAATGTACCTTCTCTTTCATAGATATTATATGCATATTATATCCCTAAATCGTCTTTTACGACAGCCATGGGCAAGAGAGGGGGATGGTAGATTGTATGTTTACTCCGTCACCACACGGAAATACACCGCATATAATTTTTTATTGCGACCGGATATAGAACTAGAAATATCTGAATGAAAGTACTAATCGTCGTTTTACGCTACGAAGTTTTGATATTTTTATTTCAATAAAAAGTGGAAATGTAAAATATGCTGGGTCATCGAAGTCAATCAATCGATAACCCTTTGGAGACGTCGGTCGACGGGAGGGTACTCCTCAAGGGGTATTCCGTCGGGCCGACCACTGACGACAAGTCACCGTGCTCCAGTGGTCGGTCCAACGATGGAGGCGACGTGTCACGGGTGGGTTATGGGTGTGCGTGCTTACGCCCATCTGTCACCCCGGACCGAGTGGTGCGAGGAGTGAGCCGACCGTAAACCACCCCAAAAAAAACAAACCCTCTACATTTGCGGTTAAAGTCAATAAGACAAGTTATAGGGCTGTTAAGCTGCATATAACATGCACAAGTTATCCCTTAGTCGCCTTTTACGACACCCACGGGCAGCAGAGAGGGTGGTGAAATGTATTCTTACTCCGTCACGACATAGAATGCGGCTCCATAAGCGATTTGGATTTTCTTTCCAAATGTCAATTATCTTGCTCACCAACGGAGTTTTTGACATTGGTGGCTAGATTAAACATTCGCTAAATTTATGTAAATTTGATTTCCACGTAATAATTTTGTATTATGAAATAATTAAATAAAAAATAAATATTTACACGCTCAAATATCTGTATGAATAAATTATAAAGAAAATGTAACTTTTAAAAATGTAATGGTTTGCCGATAACGACGGAACCCTCGCTAAACCTTAATTATAGCCCTGCAAAATGTCAATAAACCTGACATTCGAACATTTTTTCTTCCCCTTTCTAATTTGTTAGCCCTAAAATCGCAACCCTACATAAAAACCATTTTAACATGCTCTGTGACTCAGTCAAATTTTTTTCGGAAAGAGTAATTCAGAGGGATCACTTTATTTTGGAATATTGAACGTGTATTGAGAAGGGTAGATACAGGGTTGGAACACGCGCTACTCTGTCACCTTTTGTAAATGATTGCTGAGAGAGATGGCAATAGCGCCGTTCTTGTTAATAACGTTCCTTTTCACGTAAAGGCTGGATATATTTGACGTTTTGTGTCAGTAACTTTAAGAAAGGAGAATAATGCGAATCTTATAGTAATATTTTGTTTATAAAATAGAAGATTTGTGCACATAGAATATACAATTATTACTAATGTGCGACTAGTAACAAGGTATTTTCAATTACCTTCTCTATACATGACCTATATAAGTATATTATAGTGATATCGTCCAAAATGAGTACAACACTGAAAAAAAATTACGTGTGTACCAATTATCTACTTATTAGAACACTACTGCTCACGAGTGATTGTTGAAATAAAAGGAAAAACATACTAAACCACACTATATTAAAAATATTGGTACTTAATATAAGTTATACACATTATTCACGAGATAGTGCGTTTCGTTGTAAATTAAACGTATTATCTCTCGTGAATATTGTGTATAATAATATGTAATAACACAGCAACAGTACCCATCAGCAATATGATTATAGTAAAGTTAAAAGAGAAATTATGCCTTCTAGTAGAGAATATCTGTTACAAATTAATTGTGACCATCTGACTTTTATATTCAAGGTACGGAATATGATGGTTTGGGTTACTTACAAATGTTTTAGTCTGTGTCTGTACAATTAATCAATTGTCAATACTGAATTTATACGAGTTAAATATGCTCCTCTTTGATAATTACATATTCGTTTTATAAATGAGAACCAACGAATTTTTTTTTAATTGTTACTCGTATCATAAACCGTTTTTATTCTTAATTATAGTATGGTGCTTGTCAGTTGTCAGTTTACATCGATTTGATCCTGCTACAAATTCATAATTTCAGTAACAAACGCTACACTGACTATCGCAAATCAAAAGGACAACTAATTTCGCAGGTGATACCTATCAGACGTCACAATATTTGAGAATATTGTCTCAGCATACCGACTGTCATAAATGTTCATGGTAAGCGGAACAGATGGCATAACATACTCTTCATAATTTTGATATCCGACATCACTATTAAAAACCAGCGATTTTTAACAATCTAAGCTTTTAAATTCTTTACAACTATTTCAAAACAGCTTAAGAGCAAACAAATTTGAAACCGTAACAAATATTACAATCAATACAGGCCGTATAACGGAACGTGACTTCGCCGGCCGGGACTAAAACCCTAGCCGGGGATCGTAACTCAGTTGAGTGCGCGTTGCAGTCGCGCATGTATGTGTATCGTGTTCAGTTTCGTTGTAAAATCCATAACAAAAAGCTATAAATTCTTACCAATCAACTTAACGTGAATAACATCAGTGCTATAGTGCATCAATAACCAATAATTATTAGCTACTTTAGTGATAATACAAGTGACATAGTGTCGATTACAGAACAACAGCGTCCAAGCATAATGATATAAAACATTTTGTATGATAAACAGCTTGTTACAGTGTTTTAATAGGTAATGTGCTATCTGTGAGAATATTCTTGGTAAATATAATTTAAAATTACATTACAACCCGCAGTCAAAGTGCGAAGTCTATGGAATATGCTAATAAGTTGGTTTCTTTTAAGCCGCACACAAAAAGCTCTGCACTAGATACTGCAGTGTGATTTGTGTTGCAAATTTATCAGAATTTATGCCCTCTCCATATTCGTGTACTATTTTATATACTTTCATTAATAATGTGAGTTGCTTTTGTGTTTATTTTTTGTTAACGCGTTTGATGTTTGTTTTATTGAGATTTGTCAAATAGATTAGTATTAACAATCAGTGTTAATATAGTACTAATATCTAACAAAGTTGAAGCATTTATGATTAAATTATACGCTGCAGTTACATTTTCACTTCATTATAGGAGCGACTGCTGTCATTTCCTTTGTGCTAATAGTCTCTTTGCTGTCATTTCCTGCTTTCTCAGTTATTAAATTGACTAGATAATATCTGTCTCGTTATTCGATTACCCAATTAGGTATCTAAACAATCGATTGTTTCAAAATTGAATTACATAGCTAATTGATTTGTATTAGGTCTTTGTAGTTGAGCATTGTTAATCAAACAAAAAGGGGTACTACGTACCTAATTGGTTACAAAGATCTATCTCTTATAGCTTCAACTTTACATTAAATCTTGATAGAGAATGTATCAAAAACAGCCGCAACTGCTTTTGAAATACCTAATTACTTATTTACTTGATACTAAGGTATTTTAAAGCATAATAAAATTATTAATATTATTCTGCTAAAACTAATTTGGATTTCTAATATTACTGCGACTATGTCTAATAAAATTTCTACGAAAGAACAAACTATGGATATAGATAGCAACCTATCTCTTTTTCTTGTTGTTTATGTTGTCAATCTAAGATTAGAACTATATTTAAGAACCTAGATAAATACTTATAGGATTTATGTTGGGAATAAGCTGAAAATAGATGACATTATAGATGCATGCTCAAAAGAGTTAGGCTACGTATTTTGGACTGCATTACATTACGATGTTCAGATGTCGATGCTTGATTGGAGGTCTGAGTTAAATAAACGTTAATACCTGTCCTCATTCGGCTTTTGCTGCCCACTAATGGACGTAAGCATCCTTCATTTAAAGCCACAAAGTGCAGTTCTGTGTAGACCGCATCCAAAAACTCCTTGCCAAATTAGGTGCATATAGTTGGTAAGCATCCTACAATGCGCCACTCGAGAACTTTTCTTCCCTAGTTCTCGTTCTTCGAACGGTGGGGCCGACCCATTATCTTTTCAGCATGCGTTATCGTGCTATGTCAGTTAAACCCTTTTTCTATGGATTTCCATATTTGAAATTCTGTATTACAATGAAATTCCTAGCATAGTCCTCTCCATAGCACGTTGAGCGACTCTAGTTTAGAAGTTATAAAGCCACTTAGGGATCCTTTAGCTGTGTAATTAGGTATTAAAAATATATTATCTGTAATAAACTACCAACAATCTCCTTAAGAAATAGAACGCTGTCATCTATCAAGAATTCTTCCAAAAGCTATTTATTATTACGATATTAATAGTTTTTGTTATAGTCGTCTATTTGTTCAATAAAGAGGCTACTAACTCGTAATTTCGTTATTCGATTCCAAAGATAAATCATTGGACAATGAGAACATTTTTTAAACATTTTCCTCACACTTGGGTATGTCATCGTGATCATCACCTGCCTGGGTTTGAGAGAGAGGGCTCCCTAATGGGAGGGATCTATGAGACGCTGGTAAGACGTGTTGGTATAGGATTTTATATCGAGTTTTCTTTTTCTTGCTTGTTATCTACATATTATAATCCCTTAGTCGTCTTTTACGACTTCCAGGGAAAAGAAAGGGGGTGATAAATTGTGTTCTCACTGTTCTTACTCCGTCACCAAGTGGAAATGAGTAAATATTGAACTAAATTCTTACACAATTTTCACCGCGTGAAATACACCGAGATGGATTGATCGATCATGGATTTTCATTTTGCATTTACATGTATTATATTAAATATTTGTTTGCTTTAGTTAAAATATCTGGTTGACCGAGCTTCGCTTGGAATATTTTTATAGAATTTATTTAGATATATTAATAAAAACTAAAAATTATATAAAAAAATTACAAAAAGAGAATAATAATAACACCGAGATTGGAACCGACGCTGTTTGGATGCTACAAAACTCAAAATTAAAACCGGCCGTCCCCCAAATGAGCTACCGGAACTCTTGACATTTACAACGAAATTTGAATTCATATTCTTTTAAAATTTAATGTCATTTATTGTTATGCTAAAAACACCGACAAAAGAACATTTTCTATAAATAAAACCTAGCTAGATCGATTTTTTGGACCCGAATCCTCTAGTATGCCAAGTTTCAACAAAATCGTTGGAGCCGTTTCCGAGATCCTGAATATATATATATATATATATATTCAGGATCTCGGAAACGGCTCCAACGATTTTGATATATATATATATATATATATATATATATATATATATATATATATATATATATATATATATATATATATATACAAGAATTGCTCGTTTAAAGATATAAGATAATAAGATAATTTCTAATATTTTTATTATTACCGTAAAATAATATTATTAATAATAAATCACCAAAAATAGTATCAATTTTACATAGCATCGTTTTATTTTTACTGACATTAAATCATTATTACAGAAACGTGGTCCCTAAATATAGGCCTCATAACAAGGCTCAAAGTCGCTCAGTGTGCTATGGAACGGGCTATGCTCGGGATTTCTCTGCGGGATAGTATCCGAAATACGGAAATTCGCAGAAGAACGGGTGTAATCGACATAGCACGAAGAATTAGCACGCTGAAGTGGCACTGGGCAGGCCACATCGCTCGACGAACCGACAACCGCTGGGTAAGAAAGGGTCTCGGGTGGCGACCACGTATTGAACGACGCAATGTAGGACGCCCCGCCACTAGGTGGACCGACGACCTGTTGAAAGTTGCTGGGCGTCGTTGGATGCAGGCGGCACAGGACCGCACTTTGTGGCGTAACATGATGGAGGCCTACGTCCAGTAGTGGATGGCGATAGGCTGAAATGATGATGATGAAATCATTATCCTGCTACTGGTATACCAATAAGTTAATTTGTGTCTGTTAATTATATGTTTGTAAAATCCCCTGCAATACAAGTATTGTTTCCTTAGATCCAGGGTCTGTTATAAAAAAATATTTGACGCATAAACTTCAGCAAACACAATTTCATATTTTAAGTAATAATAATAAGGACGTAAGGAAATGTGCGTGTCGATTATCTTAATTTGCTCAAGCTATTGCTAAACTTACTGAATCGTGGCTTGAAACCTCAATATACACTTTAAACCTGCTCACTGCCTTTGAGGTGATGTATAATAAATTCCTTATAGAAGATTTGTGTTACAAAAGGATAAATATATAGTTTTGTCGCCTATAGTGTTAGATTCTTCCGTGTGGTGACCGAATAAGAGTACTATTCACCACGCCTTCTTTTGCCCACTGGTATCTCAAAAGACGACTAGACTAGGGGAAAGACTATGGGATATGATATATACATAACATCTATGCAAGAGAAGGGTAACGTGTTCGAAATGTCGGGCAATCAAAAATCGCATACAAACTGATAAAATCCGTAAAATAATTTTATTTACAATGAGAGGAGAATCTTCTGTGTGGTGACGGAGTAAGAGTACAATTCACCGTTCCCTCTCTTGCCCGTGGATATCGTAACAGACGACTAGGGGATATAATATGCACATAACATCTATACAAGAGAAGGAAAACTAGAAAAGAAACCCTATACCAACATGTCTGACCAGCATGGTATAGTAGGTCAATTTCCCTCCTATTGTGAAGGAGGCCCGAGCCCAACAGTGCGACGTATGTGGGCTGCGATGATAAGAAGAGAATACATAAAATAAGTAATGACCATGTTAAAGAAAATTTTGAAATTGTATGAGTGACGAAAAAATTAAGGACTGAACGCTTGGTGTGGTATGGCCATATAATAAAATGGGATCACAGTAAAAAGGCGAGAATCATTTTAACTATGGACGTTGATGACTAGGATATGAAAAAAGCGAAATAATATGGCTGGACTGCGTGAAGAGTGATATGGATAGACTGGAAGTGATTACAGAGACTTCTGATAGAGCTGTATCGGAAGAATATATTGTGTCCACTGCAAATAATGGGACAAAAGTAGGATGATCATCATCCAACAAATGTCCTGATGACAATAAAAAAACAAATGTCCTCTACAAATAAGTCGCAATAGATCATGCGCGGTAACTGCCCAGCATTTTGAGAAGTTCAGTAGCCAAAGCGTCCAGGTGCAGCGAATACTGGAAATGCACTATCCTGGGGTGTATGTGGTCTAGGTGAAATGAAGGGATCCTATTACGGCCTTTATAGACATATCACAATAGTATCCTCTTAAAAGGTTTCTCGGAGAACATGACAAGGAAAAGTCGATAGAACATATAGAGTTAAAAAGTTTCGCCGCTAGTCCGTAGACTTCATCTAATCCGTCCGAGTTATATAGAGCTATAGTTAGTTGAAGTTAGGATTGCTTACCTATGAACTTAATATGAACATCACTTTTTTAAACATCTTCAAAAAAGGGCTTACAAGAAAGTTTAAGCGAGTTCTTTAAATTTACACAAAAAAACAGACAATACAGATGGGATTTCTTACGGATGGATTGGAGTCACTGGAACGGCAGAGAGACTTTGGGTCACTCTGTGCACTCTACCGGCTCCCCATGAACGGGCAGTGCTCTGAGAAACTGACGTGGCCGCCGTCACCGTTTTAACAACGTACTACTCGATACCGCAGCAGGGTTTATCCATTTTACCTGGAAACGTTATAGTCTTCAACTGTACGTTTGCAGCGATCATTTGTCCCACGTACGTGCAGGCAAAGGAAAGAACTACCTGCTGCTGTGTTTACCGAGTGCTATGACATTTCCTTCATTAAACAAGGTTAAAGAAGAGCATTTTCTTCAAGGTAGGCAACGGCCTAGCTGTGCCCCTGGTATAGTAGATGTATCACTTACCATCAGGTGTGCTGCTTGCTCGTTTGCCGCCATCTGAATTAAAAAAAAACATTTACCATAATAAGATAGAGTAGCAATTGTTAAATGAGTTGGTAGGTACTAAATAACAAAAATTCTATATGTATTATTATTCTAATATTGTTTGACTACCAAATGGAATAATTAACTTATTTATTTACTTGGCTATCGTTGATTTATATTTCTTCTTAAACTTGCTGTTGAATTTATTTAATTTAATCAATAATTCAATTTTGCTTGTAATGGCTGAGGCTAGAGATATTCATTAAACATCGATATATAGAATTTATTCGATATTTGCCATGCGATATACCGGATTAATACGTTGTTTTGACAAACATTCATTCTAATCGATATATCGATATTTTTATTTATTGAAACATCGAGTATTTTTCTCGAAAAAAAAGCTCATCATAAAGAATCTCGCCCGAAACGTATCCGATAAACTCTATGAAAAATACTCATCACAGACAGCAAATTTTCTGCGTGTGATTAAAGAAAGGTACCTAATATCAAAATTTTGTGGGAAGTATTCGATGTCAAAAAAACATCGATGTTTTCATACGATATATCGATGAAATATCGATGCTGGGATACGATTTTTCTAATCGAATATAAATGTCGATGAATTTTTTAAGTGGACACCCCTAGCTGTGGCTACGAATCATTGATCCTTCATCTAGTTAACAGGCAGCACACCGCCCTTGCATCGATCATACGGTAAGAAAAAATGGAGCAGAAGGCAAATTACTACTTTTCTGGTGCACAACTTTTTGCAACTTCCTGGAAAGTAATTGATAGCTACACTTTGTATTTTTATCGCAACAAAACGAAAAAAAAATGTATGAGTGTACGTACGCAAGAAGTTATATACTTTTTTACGTAACAAGATAAAAATCATTCTAAACATTTTATCCTTTGCGTCATTCTACGTTTGTAGAAAAAAAAACGACACTAATAATAGAATAAAAGGTATTAAATACATTGAAAGTTTTTTTATAACGCATTATCTAGTGGACATTTAGACGGCATGTGCGCGTATCGTTAAAAATACTGACTGGCTAACTTCAGGGTTTTTCGTGACGGTGTGCGCGCGCATTTTAAAAAATACTCTCATAATTTTTCCCTAATGCGCCAAAAGACATAACTACAAAAAAGATCTCTTCTATGCGTTTTTTTTTCACTAAATTATTGTTGTTTAAAAGTGTGACGAATTCGTATAAGTAGACTATATAAAAGTCCCTTAAGCTTCTCGATAACTTTTCATTAAACAAAAGGCTGTGAATTAAATTTAAAAACACTGCCATAAAAAGTCACTTTAAAAACTCAACACATCCAATAAAATAATGACTAATCTGACGTCAAAAGTATAACTCATTTCAACAATTGAATTAAGACTATCGATCAGTCTGACTTCTATAATAGTTACAAGCTTTTTCGCCTACACCAAGACACGCACATCGGTTAAATGTATTACAGTTCTGGCGAGACCTTTAGTCTCGCGTCCTTGGCCTTTTTCTCCCTTCTAACTACAATATTCAGTTAAAGCCACGTCAATCTGAAGTTAACGAAAATGTTGTTAAGTTATTTTCATCATGTACTTTCAAAAAATACTTATTTTTAGTCTATGGTGGCACACCTGATAGTAAGCGATACTGAGGCACATGAATCTGAGTAATACTAGATGCTTAGTCAAACCGCTACCTACAGAAATTGTTTCTCTTAAACCTCGTTTGAAGAACGATGTGTCATTGCGCTCGGGACACACTACATTACTTTCGTCCGTGTAGTCTGGTAACTACGAACCCCCATTTTTTATGCTTGAATGATTGTAAGGGATGCCTAAAGAATAGAATCGGAAAACATCACTGCAAGTGAAAGAAAATTTGAAATAAAACCTTATATCTACTGGTCTGTGAGGGTACCCGAAAGGGTATTGCGTCGGACCGACCACTGACGGCAAGTCACTCTACTCCGGTGGTCGGCCCAACGACAAAGATGACGTGGGTACGGGTGGGTTATGGGCCCGCGCGCCGTCCTTTCGTCGCCCCGGACGGAATGGACCGCGTGCGCGCTTACCATAGCCCACCCATAAAAATAAATAAAAAAAAATATCTACTGGTCTGACCAGCGTTGTATAGTGGATCAATTCAATAATGGAAATGAATAAAGTTTAAATACAGAAATGTGAATGTTCAAGCCGATCTACAAAAATCGGGATTAAATAATACCTTAATAGCAGTCTTCTATTCTTCTACAGTCTGCTTGGCCTTGTCTAAATTAGTTTGCTTGTTAAAATATGCAAACCATTTTATATATTTCGCTAGTCGAATAAAGCCTGAGGACATGACTACGATTTATATTGTCGCATTGAACGAAAGACTGACGTAATACTTCACATTCAATGACCTAGAACTTGAACTAAATCGATATGCAAAATATTAAACGCTTTTCGAAACGTGTGAATCGAATGGTTTTTATTAAGTTAACCGTGTGAGGAAATAACTGAATAAATATGATCTATAAAAATTCTCTTCGAAAAATCAAGGAAAATATTATCTAATTTTCCGTGTAGTGACAGAATAAGAATACAATTTACCAAAACTTACCTTGCCCGTCTTGGGTACTTGCTCTACCTTGTGTGTCGTAAAGGACAACAAAGGCATTAGATGTACATATGACTTCTATGCAAGAGAAAAAAAAAACATAAAATGAATATGGAAACTTTAAAAAATTATATCTCGTAAACCGTGTTATTCCGCAACTTGAAAATTTGTACAAAGCCTTCTATTTATGAGCACTATCTACAAAAAAAAATTAATATCGAAATCAATGGCCCATAATGGAAATTTTAGCCTAAAAGACGACTAAGAGAAACAATACGCATATAACATCTATGCAAGAGAAGAAAAACTCGAAATAAGACTACCAACATGTCTTACCAGCGTGGTATAGTTGGTCAAGTTCCCTTCTATTGTGAAGGAGACTCGAGCCCAACGGTGGGATGTATATGATCCGACACCATCCCTTGCTCTCACCCCAATTTTTGGAGTCAAAATGTGTAATCCTCCTCCATTGTACCTACGGCAAAAGTTATAAAAGTTAAAGGGATAGTTTTATAATCGGCCGCCTTCCTGACGTCAACCCTCCTTGGGAATGTAATTGTTGAACCGACACCATCAGATGGAATTAACTCTGATTAATATAAAGCTCTTAGTCGTCTTTTACGACACCCACGACAGATATAAAGGTTGTTAGTATTCGTGGCCGCTACCACGCACGGCATGACGATTAATATAATTAATTATGATTTGTTATTTATGGTTATTATGATTACAATTCCTTAACGGTTTTTACTACACCCACGGGCAGGAAGGGGATGGTTACTGGATCACCACACGGAAAAAAAAGAGTTCAAAGTTATGTTTTAATAATTGCAAGTTTTTAATTATAGCGCACTTTAATGGTGAAATAATCTTGAGGAAACCTGCGTGTAATATAACACCACCCCTTTTTCTCCGTAGGAATGGTGAAACCCGGATGAGGACTCATAAGAGTAGAGATCACTCTTCTGAGAGACTTATAGCAACAACTGATACACAAATAGATACGCTTGAAAAGCCTAGTAATTATGACACTATCCTTATTTGAGGAAGCATTTGTTTAGCAGTTCAAGATGGATGAATGAGATCATTTGTAAAAAAAAAAAAAAAAAAAAATATTTAATAGTTAATGAAGAGTGAGCCGCGAAGCGTGGCGTTAAACGTCACGCGACGATCGGGTTCACCCTCGCCTATAGATGTTTCACATCAATAAATCCTTTCACAGAGTATGGAAATAAACCTCGCTCTTGCATCTATTTCACTACTCTGTAACAAGCACTCAATAATGTGTTAAACGCGTTTGTTTTTGTTTTGATAAGCAGGCTTAATGTAAACAAATATAGTTTACGATTTGTTGACTGATATGGGCACTCATAATCTTCGTTCTCATTAAGAATGTTTACATTCAAATATTATGTGAGTGCCTACTTTAAAATAACTCGCCTCACTTAGAGATAATTACGCTGTTTATTTGTTTTAACCGAATAAATGTTTATTTATAGTCTGGTGAGATTTATGCATATGAGTTTAAATTGAAACAATAATAACATTAAAAAGCTTTTTTCCTATTTCAATTTTTTTTAGTCTCACTTTTGTCAAATGACAGCGGTCAAATGATTACGGCATCGGTACATGTAGCCCAATCAACAGGTGGAGTATACTTAAGGCAGGTAATGATGAGCCATGTCACTCTTCTGTCATCTCTGACGCCTTCTTTTCGCGGGCTATGGTCAAAATACACGTTGTCCATTTGGTCCGGGGCCGTACCGTTTTCCCTCTGCTACGCCATAGAACGGAACACTGGTACCGAGTTCCATGACCTCCGTGGCCAGCCAGGCCGGTTACTCTTTCGGGTATTGTTGCTCCTCAACGCGTCGCTCTCACGTGTCTCAAACATCTGCATTTCCTGTCATTCAATTCCTGATACATTAAATAATATAGAGAGATGGCATGGTTTTCCAAGTAATGTCCATCTGTGATTGTCTTAGACTCGTTTCATTACCACCCCAGCGTTTTTGTTAAGGGAAAAATGATTTTTATAGTAGGACAGTTCCACCTACAGTTCTAAATATGGCGCATTCACGGCACCACATTTCCGTGTGAAAATAAAGTAGTAAACTTCTTTTCGTTCGATAAGAGAGAGATTCGGCAATCATTTACATAGCATAGCAATGTGGCAATGCCCATATAATTTCAGAGGTCCTTAATACTTGTAATAATTACTTACTATGGGGTGGACTGCTAGTACGTTGACAGCTGAAGAATAAAAAAAATACTGCTCCTCATAGCTAACATACATACCTATTGTGAAATTTTATCTCAAACATCTATGTTAACAGGAAAACAGAACAATAGTGGGTTATCCCGGTACGCTACCCTTTGGACGGCGCAAGTTATTGTCAAGTTTGGAACCCGGTCCCTTCGCCTACATGAATGCTGTCCCTATGTCCAGCCGGAGACTAAGCCGTCCGATTGTTAAGATTTTGCATTGAATGCATTGTTGTGGCCGGGATTGTAGGGTTTCAATCATACCAACATATTGAATTGTTAGAATTGGCAAGTCAATATTCTTTTTTTGTAATCAATTTCTACATAAACATGGATTTATTTCACCTCCATACGAGGAGGACAATTGACTTATTATATATATATATATATATATATATATATATATATATATATATATATATATATACATGCTGGCCAGGCAGATTGGTAAAAAGTCTTATTTCATATTTTCTTTCTCTTGCATAGATATTATTCTATTATTAAATCCCTTATAGATGTCTTTTACTACATCCCTGTGCACGCTAGGGAATGGCGGAGTGGTGAATTTGGGGTAAGAATATATCCTGTCTATGTCAAGCCTATGGCAAGTCTATAAATAAAAAAATAATGGGTCTTTATGTCAATAATCATCTTAAACCAACAGCCCATCGTGACATGTTTCTTTAGAAATGTCAATAATGTATTGACGATGCATAAGTTTGCTACCGAGAATTTTAACTCTTATTGACAAATTACTGGTTCTTGAGAATATGTCACGTCAATCATTATATTTGCTTTCTTTTCGTTATTTTTTTTTAAAGACGCTCATGTCTGTCTTCATCAAAAATACCCTAAAGTTTACATAAGGATATCTGATGTTTACGCAAGTACACATTGTAAATAAAACTATTTTACGGGTTTGGTTAAACCTAACAAATCTAATATACTACCACCGAATCGGAACGCGGCCATGCTGAGGAAGATCTGGCAAGAAAGATCCGGCAAGAAAGCTCAGAGGGCATAATGCTAAATTATTATAAATTTTTAATAGGTGGCTTACGTAATCTTACTAAAAAGTAATTAATTAAGATTTACTTTAAAGGTTTTTTGATTTATAAATAATCTTTTACTATTATTGTGGTCAAATCTATACAGTAAATTCTCACGGTGTCTTGCAGTCCTGTGGTGGTCTTATTGCTTTTATTTTTAATTATATTTATAACAGGATCCCAGCTGGATACAACACCCAGCCATGTTAATCATTGAATTTTTTTTAATTGGCTATTTTGATAGAAAGCTTTATAACCCGTCTACGTATTGATGCCAGCGAAATACAGCAATTTTGTCATGTATGCAAGCCATAAGTGTACATACATGTATGCTTGGTAATTGGTACCGGATTTTATTTAAGCGTCTCTGTTAAAGTTATTGACATGATAATTTGTGATGGCTGTTACGAATAATACTAATTTTTACATTACTCGTAGGTATCGTAAAATCTAACTAAGAGCTGTACATAGATCTATGTCAGTTCCATCTGATGCCGTGTGGTCAACAATTACATTCCCGATGAGGGTTGACGTCAGACAAACGGCCGGTCATAAAACTATTGCCAATAATTTTTGCACATATACTATGAAAAAAGCGAATTGTATTCTTACTCAGTCACCACATGGAAATTATAAATATGTGTAAAGTAATCGATGTTTTTGAAGTGAAATTTCTTTGCGCGCATGAGGGTAATTTTTTTACGGATGAAACGCAATTTAGCGTCACGAAGATGTGCAGCATTTTTGTCGAAGAAGAGGGAGAGAACGATTGAGACCGATTGAGAGAGAGTGAGAAAGGGCGAACATAGCATGAAGCATAGCCATGGGACGAGAGTAGGAAGCAAGTGAGTGAGAAAAATGGAGAGATTTTTTTTAATACTGATAAAAAACACATGGAACCAAAGAAGTTTCACTTCTGACATGCGTACTTAGTACTCACGCTATTTTTTTTTTTTTTGCGGTGGTCTACGGTCAGCGCACCCGCCGTCCAGCTCCGTCCGGGGCAACAGAGAGGCGACGCGCGGCCCCGTAACCCACCCAGGTAGTACGTCGCCTTCGTCGTTGGGCCGACCACCGGCGCAGAGTTCCTTGACTTCAGTGGCCGACCCGACTAAGTAATCGATGTAACAGATGCTTCAGCTCTTTTTATCGTAAAATTTTCGTCACACAAAAAAAAAACGCTGCGATTCAGAAATTCCAACCCAATAAAAAATATCACTTCGAAAAAAACACAAAGCAGTGAAGAGGACAGCCGACAAAAGTGAAAACTTAAAAGTATGAACAGATGCTATTTTTGGGTCTACAATTAAAATTACCGATTGATTGATCAATCAATCAAATGGCTGACTCTCTTCAGTCATGTGCTCTCAAAGATGCTAAAAACGTTTATCTATTAAGTTGTGATCCACAAAAAATAGCCACGGAGGTATATCTATTGACACGGTATATAAGGAAGCAGTGACGATGACTCTTTTTGTTCACCAAACGATGACGCGAGTTCCATGATTTTTGTTTACACAAAAAAGTGCTCAACGCCACTAAAGAAGTTTTTACTTCAAAAAAATCTTAATCCGTTACTCCGCGTATACATTCTATAGACCATTTGATTGCATCACAAAACTTGATTCACGATAAATATAACACTAATAAAATAAAAACAACATAAAACCCATTCGATATCTAGTGGCGTCTCATTGTACACAACTGAACCGGTTAACACCTTCCGGTGCAATGAGAGAGTTATTTTTATTAACTATACTAGTTATACACACCGCTTTTCTTGTGTTGTTTATCATCATTATTTCGTATACGTCCCAATACTGCACAGATGGTGTAGTGGCTAAAACTTACAGTGCCATTGTCGTGTGTTCGTATCCTACGCAGGACAACAAGTTGTGAATCGCACATTCTCAACTTGTTCCGAGTCTGGATGTAATTTGTGTTCGTTAATTATATGTTTGTAAAGCAACACAAGGATTATTTTCTGAGTGCGTAGTCTTTTATATCTATACTCTATACTAATAAATAAAATTGAAGTCTGTTTATAATGTCAAAATAATAGACTTTTTTCATGTTCACGCGGTTATTTGCACGACACCTATGCCTAAAATAGCAATTAAAAAATTTTTGTCTGTCTGTCTGTTTGTGCCGGGTAATCTTCAAAACGGCTGGACTGATTTCAAAAATTCTTTCACCAATGGAAAGCTATAATATCAGGGCGTAAACTAGGCTATACTTTATTCCGGTATTCCCACGGGAATGGGAACTACGCGGGTAAAACGACTATAACCTATAACCGAAGCGAAGCGAGGGCGGGTTGCTAGTTAAAAAATAAAATACTGTGCTCCAGCGTCCATAATAGGAAGGAAATTGACCTACTATATCACGCTGGTCAGATGGATTTTTTCGAGCCAACCATCTCTTGCAAAGATATGCATAGTCCCTTTAAAGCACGCACAGGTAAGAGAGGGGACGGTGAATTGTATTCCTACTCCGTCACCACATGAAAACCCCTTTTTAGGCCAGATGCTACCCCGTTTTTAGTTAGACCTTTAACAATATTTCAGTGCTAGCTGCATTAAAATTCATGTAGTAATTTTAGCATGTTACGTCTAGAAACGAACAGGTCGATAAAAATTGGTAGTGCCTCATATAAACCACTACTTAGTAGAGTAATTTATATGATCTTCTAATTTTTGTACCACTTAAAAAGGTTTTTGCTTTATTAACCGACTTCAAATAAGGAGGCGGTTCTCAATCCGACTGTATTTTCTTATTTTTATGTTTGTTACCTCAGTACTTTCGACTGGGTGAACTGAAACTGGTGCTTCCTGTGTGGTCCGATTTCAATTTAGTCCAGTTTTGACAAGGACATCCATGAAATAACGGTTGATGTCGTTTTTTTTGGCCAGTATTTATTGTTCTTTGGTGTTTTTTGAAGACAGTTTTCTATTTCAAGTATTTAAAATGTATTTTTTTTGCATTTCAGTGATACCTAGATCCCATTATCAGATCCTGACCTAATCATCATGGAATAATTCCCTATCGAACAAAAGAAATCCAAATCGATCCAAGCGTCTTCGAGAGAATATAAAATAAATAAAATAAAAGCACCTCCTTTTCTGAAACCGGTTAAAATTTCTAAGGATTTTTGTTAATCCAACAAAAACCTCCGATATTTTTTTTCCAATATCTATAATGTACAGACATCGGCCTGTTACATTATTTTTATATATAGATATCCTAACTAGGTATTCATGATGTTCTATTTTTTATGTTACGTTGATGAGTTTCGTTGGCATGCTTTATTTATCAAGAGCTTGTGATTTGTTTTATGACTTTTGATGACGTAATTTTTTATCGTCATCATCATCTTGACTCATATACATCCCACTGCTGGGCACCAGCCTCCTCCACGATAGGAGAAAAATTGACGTTACTAAACCATACTGGTCAGACAGATAGAGTTTTGTTTCGAGTTTACCTTCTCTTGCATAGATGTTATATGCTTATTATATCCCTTAGTCATGTTTTACGACATCCACGGGCAAGATATGGGATGGTGAATTGTCCTTATTCTTATTCCGTTACCACATAGATTTTTTTTAATATATCAGAATTTTTACGCTGCCGGCAAGGTAGCTACCGTACCATAGTTCCTAACGCTTTCAAACAACGCTCTTGACTATAACCAGCATTAAAAAGCAATTGTCTATGTTGCTTCCTCAAGGCTAAACAGACGTTGAGAGGGTTCTTCGCCGTCTCCTCATTATCAGTCACCATACACCTTGACTCTGCATCAGTAATGCAACCAGTGTTTCCAAGTCTTTGAAAGAACATCTTGAATTTTTGAAGTTATGCTTCTTTAGCGCGTTAAGGAATGGTGAGAGTAATTTTTTACGATGCGCGCACACCGTCACGAAAAACCGACTTCCTGAAGTTAATCAATATTTTTTACGATGCGCGCACACCGTCACGAAAAACCGACTCCCTGAAGTTAGTCAATATTTTTACGATGCGCGCACACTGTCACGAAAAACCGACTCCCTGAAGTTAAGTCAATATTTTTTACGATGCGCGCACACCGTCACGAAAAACAGACTCCCTGAAGTTAGTCAATATTTTTACGATGCGCGCACACCGTCACGAAAAACCGACTCCCTTAAGTTAGTCCATATTTTTTACGATGCGCGCGCGCACACATCGTCACAAATATCAACTAGATAATGCATTCTAATAAAACTTTCAATGTATAAAATACATTTTTTTTCTATTATTAGTGTTATTTTTTTTTTCTACAAACTTAAATAACACGAAGGATAAAATTTTCAGAAAGATGTTTATCTTGTTACGCCAAAAAAGTATAATTTCTTACGTGCATATTAAAGTAAACATTAACACACACACACACTTTTATTTACAAATTATTTACTTAAAACAATAATTCAGCGATCGCACAAGGTATTGTTGTGTTGGAATCGAACACGTTATACTTGGTACAGTAAGTACCATAATAAGCAATATCTTAACCGTAAAATTTCAATTAATTTTTTTTTGTTAGTGTAGGTGTAGTCTAAATACGAAACAGACAAACGTACTGCCCCCCATGTAACTCATGAACACCGACCCTAATCAATCATTCATAGCCAAATATTTAACCCTACAAAAACTCGATCATGCGAAAAAATAACGTCTGGCTGTCATTTTCTTACTAAGCGTTTAATAACATACGAATATTACATAAACGACTTTATTTGTACAAAAATAGAGTCTATCTTTGAAATCACTCAAGTATAAGGTTGGGTTCACATGGCACGTGTCAAGCAAGCTAGCTAAAGTTAGAATATAAAAAGTGAGTAAACGACGCGTGTAACTTCGTATTCAATTAGTAACGTCATGTAGATTATAAATATGATGGAGAAGTTTTTTTTTGTAGACTTTGGCAAAGGGACTGGCCGCCTAATGATAAATGGTAACCCTTGATGTAGATCAGCGCCTGCCCGAAGTAAATTTTAGAATGGAGCGAGATCCAATTATGGCGCCTCTCCCGTTTGCTTCTAATAATATATACCTATACCAATTGTGAGTGTAAAGTAAGTTTGGAACCATTTAGGCGCCCCCTAGGATTTGGCGCCTGGAGCAACTGCTCTGTTCGCCGTATGGGCGGACCGGCCCTTATGTAGACCTTTGGAATAATAAGGGGCACTGAATACTGTAATGTGAGATTTGAGACTCCAACTGTCACGGAAAGAAGCACAGTAGGAAATGGCTACGAATCAGACGTCATTTTTCTTCGTGGAGAAATTAAATATCCTTTCTGCGTACACTCTCAAAAATATCTAAGTATATAATACGCGTATAACATCTATGCATGAGAAGGTAAACTCGAAATATAATCCTATACCAACCTGTCTGACCAGCATGGCACAGTAAGGTCAATTTCCCTCCTATTGTGGAGGAGATTCTAGCTCAAAAGTGGGACAAATATAAGCTGAAACGATATAATATAAATATGTTAAACAAAATTCGTACTAAAAGAATACTTTCCTTGTGTTGACAGAGTAAGAATACAATTCTCTACCTCTATCTTTCCCGTGGGTATCGTAAAAGACGATTAAGAGATTAAATATGTACATAATATATATGCAAGAAAAGTTCAAAATAATGTCTTTACAGCGTGGTGTAGAAGATCAATTTCCCTCCTATTGTGGAGGAAGCTCGAGTCCAACAGTCGACCGTATATAAGCTGAAATGGTGATGATGAAGATATGGCATTACGATCGAATTCAAGGAATTTTATTATTTTTTTTAATTTGTACAAAGCTAATCGACTTAATAGATGCTCTATTAAGTCTGTTAGTATCCAATAATAATTATTTTTTGCAAAAAAGAAACCGCCTTCAATAATGTAGACAATGTCGATAAATTTTTAGATTTTTGTTTATTTTTCTAAAACAGCTTGTCCGATTTCGATAAAATTTTCATGGGATCATTTGAAAAATATACCTTTGCCAACGAAATAAAATCGGTTCATAAATGATGAAGTTATCCGCGAACAAACATAAAAAAGTATATATACGGACGAATTGAGAAACGTCCTTCTTTTTGAAGACGGTTATAAATATCGTATGACATTCTAATATGCACCTCCAATCTCCAAGACGATGGCAACATTGACCGAGAGATTAATAGTAGAATGAATGCAGGATGGATGAAGTGGCGGCAGGTCTCGGGGACAATTTGTGACACCCGGTTGCCTCTCAAACTTAAGGGGAAAATATACAAGAGTGTCATCAGACCTGTTGCTATGTATGGATCTGAATGTTGGGCATTGAAAAAGACGGATGAGAGAAGAGTGCATGCTACAGAGATGCGAATGCTAAGATGGATGTGTGGGGTTACAAGGTTAGATAAAGTAAGAAATGAGTATATTAGGGGAAGTCTAAAAGTGGCACCAGTGATAGAGAAGATTAGGAGCGCGAGATTGTCATGGTATGCACATGTGATGAGGAGGGATGAAAGGCATGTGACAAGGAGGGTTGTCAATATGATTGTGGATGGACGAAAAAAGCGTGGGAGACCCAAAAAGAGATGGATGGACTGCGTGAATGAAGATATGCGTATGAAAGGAGTGAGTGCACATATGACGGCTGATAGGAGGCTATGGAAGGTAAAAACATGTTGTGCCGACCCCACTTAGCGTGGGAAGAGGGCAGGAAAATGATGATGATTCTAATATGCACCTGCGTATAAAGTTCTGTAGCTAATTTGAACCAAATCGTGGTGTCTAATTAATTCTTTACACCGGTTCATTACTTTCGTAACTAACTCTGATTTATATTTTTCACTTTACATAGCAAAGTATTTTTTTAAATTACTAATATTTATGACTGTAATATAAATAAATTGTACAATAAAATCATTCGAGACTAAATTCCCATGATAATTATATGGGTTATTACAGTTACGATAAAAATTTATAACACCATAGCACTCCATGGGATAACGTTCCATAATAAATATCGGGGCCAATATCACTATATCATGGCTGCCTTTAATGTAATAAACTGAAAAATTTAATCTTAAAAGTATTTATAGCTATATAGATCAAATATGGACGATTTTCCGTGTGGTGACGGAGTAAGAATACAATCCACCACCCTCTCTCAAACCCGTGGGTGTCGTGAAATACAACTAAGGGATTATATTACGCATTAGCAACCCGCCCTCGGTTCGCTTCGGTTATAGGTTATAGTCATTTTACCCGCGTAGTTCCCATTCCCGTGGGAATACTGGGATAAAATATAGCCTAGTTTACGCCCTGATATTAAAGCTTTCCATCGGTGAAAGAATTTTTGAAATCGGTCCAGCCGTTTTGAAGATTACCCGGAACAAACAGACAGACAGACAAAAAAAATTCTAATTGCTATTTTAGGCATAGGTGTCGTGCAAATAACCGTGTGAGCATGAAAAAAGCCTATTATTTTGACATTACAAACAGACACTCCAATTTTATTTATTGGTATAGATATATATATGCAAGAGATGGCAAACTCGAAACAAAACCCTATCTAAACCAACTTCTCTGACCAGCATTTTACAGTGGTAGGAACGCACATTTGACAGTTGTCTGCCTACAGCCGCGGGTCGGTCCGTCCGGGTTAGTACCACACTCACGCAGTAAATAGACGTCCGAGAGAGCCGGAAGCCTAACTTTCTGAGGGTGTTTGAGTTTAGTGGATTTTAGTAATGCCTTTAGTATCACCGAACTTCAATGCACGCATTCATACTCTCTTCATTTTCTTCGCGGTAGGCAGCGGCCTTGCAACCAAGGTCCATGAGCGGCTGCAACACTTACCATCAGGTGTACTGTTTACTCGTTGGCCACTGCTTACAATAGAAAAAAGGAGAGGACTCGCGGCGTAGATGCGAGTACCTGCACCTAATGCTGCCCTAGTCGCGGTTGGATGGACCACGATTAGTTCGATACCTGCAGAGAGGTCGACCGCGCCCTTAAGCACTTTGTTGCCAGGGCGTCGAAGAGGTCGGTTCCCGGAAAAGTAATTACCTACAATTATTCTTCTTATATATAAACGGTGTCAGAAAAATATACCTATGTAAGTTATTTATATAAATGTGATATCGTAAAACCCTCTTAAAGTATATAAATTATGTAGCTACCTCATGCACTTAACACGAATTAATTCCAACTAAAACCTCTTTGCTCACTACCCACCATGAATGTAAGAGGCTATTTAGAGGTAATAAAATCGAACATTCACAGAAGTCCCTCAGACAAATAATGGCACAAACGAAATAAGGATTAACTTACACGTAACGCGTTAATATATTTTTTTTTTGCGTTCACTTCAAAACAGTTTACATTTTAGGTTTAAGCTATAATAGTGAAAATTGTTTTTCTTATAAAAGAAGAATATTTTTCTCAAATAAAAAGGACCTTGAAACCCAAGGATCGAACTGGGGCTGCCTGGATTAAAGGACTACCAACTAAGTTATTTTTATTCTCGATGAAAGTGGCTAAATTAACTTAATATAATTACTTTTTTTATTGTTTGTATACGTTCTAAAACTGATAAAAAGGTTCAGTGTTCAAAAAGTTTTCTCAATAATTATAGACAACGTTTATTCTTTTAATTTAATTCGCGTAAAGACTTATAGTCTTCATCTAGCGACCGCGCTTTGTCCTTCAATCAATATCTTCTAAGATATAAAGCCGAGTTAGAGTTCCGGACCAGGCAAAATTTTGTAGGGGTTTTTAGAGGAGAAATAGCCTAAGTTAGGGTTTTATTTCTAGTTTTACTTCTCTTACATAGATGTTATATTCATAATAAAATGACTTAGTCGTCTTTTACGACACCCACAGGCAAGAAAGAGGATAGTGAATTGTATTCTTACTTCGTCACCACACGGACCATGATTAGTTATCATTACTTAATAAATAATTTGATAATAAATATTATAATTGTTGATGATATAATCTGACCGATAGGTACAATTACTCTTCCGTCCCTACGGTCTGGTCGTGTGATTGACGTCCGGATGGCGGCCCCAGTTGCGTCTTAGTTGATGGCTGTCACCGTCACGTGGCGACATAACGCCGTAGCCCCTTACTACTAAAATGTGCTATTCATTTTCTAAAATTAAACTCGTTTACCCGACATTCATATATTTTTCTGCTCTAGTAAACTATTTTTGTATAACTTAGCATGTTGTAGTCATTTTAGGATGTAGGGAGTTTTGGTGGGAATATGGAAATGACATCTGTAGTTCTTTGTGGTGTTTATTGAGGAAATTTAAAAGTATTTTATTTTATGCAAAATAATACACCAGCTTCTTTCTTGCTCGTAGGTGTCGTAAAAGACGACTAATGAAGATATTATCACTATAATAGAAGGAACATTCGAAATTAAGTCTCTTACCAACCCGATTGACTAGCGTGGTATAGTAAGTCAATTTCTCGTCCATTGTGGAGGCAGCTGGGATCGCCCAGCAGTGAATGGGATGATGAAACGCGAGAAGGTGCTTAAAAATCTTGACAAAAGTCATTCGCCACAGCACAGTACCTAGATGGGTTGGCGATCACAATGTTATAAAACAAGAAAGTGCTGCTATTCATTATTCTGGAGATCACTCGACCACATTTTTCCGTTCTCACGAAGAGGTAAACAGTGGTGACATTTGGTTTTAAATTAATAAATTGTCATAATAATTACTACAAATTTAATGTTTAATAAAATTACTAACCGGGAACTAGTTCGGGCAACTTAAGAGGATCTTCTCATCCAACATACCTCAGTGTCTAAAAACACAGGTCTGCGACCAGTGTGCTTCACCAATGATGACTTACGGCACGGAAACGTGGTCCCTAAATGTAGGCCTCATAACAAGGCTCAAAGTCGCTCAGCGTGCTATGGAGCGGACTATGCTCGGGATTTCTCTGCGAGATAGAATTCGGAATACGGAAATCCGCAGAAGAACGGGTGTAACCGACATAGCACGAAGAATTGCCACGCTGAAGTGGCAATGGGCAGGCCACATCGCTCGACGAACCGACAACCAATGGGGAAGAAAAGTCCTCGAGTGGCAACCACGTATCGGACGACGCAGTGTAGGATGCCCCCCAACTAGGTGGACCGACGACCTGATGAAAGTTTCTGGGCGTGGTTGGATGCAGGCGGCACAGAACCGCACTTTGTGGCGTAAAATGAGGAAGGACGTATAATGCTGAACGTATCCAGCAGTGGACGGCGATAGGCTGAAATGATGAATGATGATGATGAATTACTAACCATAAACAATAAAAAAAATTCATATGGAATCATTTTCTTCTTATACTGCCAATAAATTTGTACTAAATGTGGGTAAAAATTTAATAAATAATTATTATCTGTATAGGGTAGATAATAAATATCTGTAATAACGATGACTTGTTGGACGTGAGCCATTTTAGTCTGCTCGTGACCACGAATGCCGCAAAGTGTTCGAAACTTCGGGAAATCAAATACAAATGCGATAAAATCCGTAAAGTAGTTTTATTTAAAATGTGTAATACTCGTGTAAACATCAGAAATTATTACACACTGAAAATCCTCTATAACAACCTTATTTAAAATAGCCATCAATTTTATTGTCAACAATTCAGGATTCAATATTATACAATTTCATTGCATTCCTCTTCATATTGACGTGAAGTGTTCGGAACAAATCGATTTGTATATGACTACTTGGTTTCGACATTCGTTTCCAACTGTGACAAATCAACAAATGGTTATTTACGAGAGCAGATGTTTTGTTGTCGAAATAAAATTACTTTCTTCATAGTTATTTTAGGTTGGGTTTAATAATATTTTACGTGTGTTGTAGGATTTTATAATACAGTTCTCTATCCTGAGCTGAAATAATTATTTCAACCCATATACGTTCTACTGTTGGGCTCGGGCCTCCTCCATTATGGAAGGCAAATTGACTTACTATACTACGTTGGCCAGTCGTATTGACATAGGGTTTTATTTCGAATTTTCCTTTTTTTTTGTTTAGATGTTATAAACAATATCTGGTTGACCGAGCTTCGCTCGGCATATTTTTATCGAATTTATTTAGATATATATTACTAAAAAATAAAAATAAATAATGAAAAATATGTAAAAATTTTACAAAAAGAGAATAATAATAACACCGAGATTCGAACCGAGGCTGTTTGATTGAAAAAATACCAAAATTAAAAACTGTCACCTTCCCATCTGAGCTATCGTAACTCATGACGTTGCCATCGAAATTTGAATTCATATTCTTTTAAAATTTAATGTCATTGTTTATTTTGCTAAAAACACGGACAAAACAACATTTTCTATAAATAAAACCTAACTAGATCGATTTTTTGGACCCGAATCCTCTAGTATGCCAAGTTTCAAGAAAATCGTTGGAGCCGTTTCCGAGATCATGAATATATATATATATATATATATATATATATATATATATATATATATATATATATATATATATATATACAAGAATTGCTCGTTTAAAGATATAAGATATTCCCTTGGTAGTCTTTTACGACACCCAGATGTAGAGGATAGTGAATTGTATTCTTACTCCGTGACCACACAAACGACATGACAAACATTCACATCACAAATAATAAGAATATTATGTCTTACAGAGAAGCAATTCATATTTTATACTTATCTTAAACCCTTTGACCTATAGGTTCAATTATTACTATTGATACTTATTGATTGATAAGAATATATGTTAACTCACACCAGAAGTATAATAATAATAAAAAAAAAAATAAACTCCTCTGGGCCAGTCGTTATCTCACCATGAGACTAACGCAAACCTCGGAGGAACATTATATGGCTCTCTAAGTTCTTTTGATATAAAAGAAAAAATGTATCACAAGATTTATAGGAAAGCCAATAAACCGCAGGGAAGCTTGTGGCGTGCTGAATGTGAGTGGCGACACTGCGGTCCTGAATCGATTTAATTGTAAGCTAATAATAATAATAATGATATATAATTGTTATGTGCAAACGTGGAGTGTCATCGGTAGACGTCCCATCCCATTTTAACATTAAATTTCTCCAAAGGCCTCTGCGTGTTGGATCCATATCCCCATGTAAGCCTTTCAAAGGACCGGGTATCTTCCCTTTTTTTTAAAACAATATGTAAGATAGCCGTGAAACTGGGAGACATAATAATAATAATAATTTATTTCACCACAATAATAATAGTAAGTTACAAAATGAATGCCCCAGAGAGTCGGCCAGGGCCTCGTATCCAGCTCGCCTTGTCTTGCTGGCTGGAGCGGAAACCGAAGAGTGCCCGCAGAATTCTCAACTCTGGCTTGCCTTAAACGCCCAATCAGAGAGGGGTCACCAGAGCTATATGTTCGGGGGTGGAAGTGTCATTTTCAACGGCATAACTACGGGGAAACCACTGCGATGGTGAAACCGGCGCCGCACCGCTCGACACCCCAAGTCACTTGCACCAATGTTGCCCCCCTGTTGCCCGTATGGCCTGCGTGTCTGTGGCGACCGTTTGGGGGAGCCCATTCAGTGAATTGGCGAGTCACCGTCTGCCAAAGTTCAAGACGATAAAGGTATTGAAGGCAGACGACAGTTTTAAATCAATAGTTTACCATTAATCCAGTCCATCTAACCTTCAACCCCATAATCATGTATTAGATGCCATCAACACACAATAGTTTTACACCTACCGTTGGCAGTCCACGTGTGTTATGTGCAGACGTGGAGTGTCATCGGTAGATGTCATCCCATTTTTAGATTAAATTTTTCCAAAGGCCTCTGCGTGTTGGATCCATATCCCCATGTAAGCCTTTCAAAGGACCGGGTATCTTCCCTTGGAAGATATCCGTGAATCAGGGAGATACATAATAATAATAAATGCAAAGGATATATCATCGTCTCGGCTTATATACGTTCTACTACGGGGCGTCCCTCCTCCACGATAGGAGGGAAATTGACCTACAACTAAAACGCTTTTTTTTGTTCACGCTGTGGAAATGCATTTACGCATTATTCCCCCGCCGGTGATAAACGGAGGAGTGTGTGTGGGACTCGCCGGTCATATAAGCGACTGGAATACCCACTAAAACCATATCGGCCCCTTCCGTGCCGGAGAGATCGTTTGATGAGATTCTAGCCCCGAAACCCGAACACTTAGCCGTCTGGCCACATCTTGTCATCATTCAGGGTGGAGCGAGTCAGCTGACGCAAGCGCCTCGTGTGCCTGCTGTGCGATCTACTTCCTTGTCATGATAACCTCACAAAAGGAGGCCATCGACGACCAGCAGCTGTCGCTATCGAGCATCTCGGAGATGATAGTCGGCAACGACAGGTCTGTTGTTCCAATTTCGGTAGTCAGGACGTGGCGCTGAGGCCCTCAGGCGGGGCATACTTCCAGTGTGATTAAGTACTACCACGCTGGTCAGACTGGTTGTTATAGAGTTTTGTTATGAGAATTTATAGACACCGTTTCAATGCCACAAGTCATCGCTGATAACACAATGATTACAAACCTTTGTTCTCCAAGCAAGGATACTGCAGTCTAACAGAACTATTGATTGTCATTGAATTTCTATGAATCACATCCGCCATCAGTATTTTTATTCTATACGCTATTGAATAATGAATAATAATGACATAAATCTAGTCAACGATGTTTCACTGCCGTTTGTGGTCTAAGCAATAAATTAATAGCTTTGTTTGCCTGTATATGTATACATGTATATTTGAATTAGAATTGGCACGGTTCCATTAAATATACAGTTTTGGGAAGCGAGTTTTATTATTATACTTTGATATCCGTTAATTTCTGTATAGCGAGTAGCGACGGAGTAAGAATAGGATCCTTCACTATCTTGCTTGTGGGTGCCGTAAAAGACTACTAAGATATGTAATATGCATATAACATGAATGTAAAAGAAGAAAAACTCAAAACAAAACTCTACCCTGTCATTTTTTTTTATTGCCTTTGGTGCAAACCGGGCAAACAGCACACCTAATAGTAAAGTGTTTTTATTCAATAAACATTTATTTTCATTAGTATACACTATAGGTATGTGTTTAGGTTAATAATTTATTTTGAGCTCAGATGGCATTGTATAAAATTCTAAAACAGGTTATGGTTTCGTTACACAAATGTTCACATCCAAGCGTGGCGTTAACGCCATGCCAACGCTCAGGTTCACCCTCGCCTATATAAAGTGTAGTGTATAGGTACTCCGTTTCCCTAATACATATTGCAAATAGTTTTGGCAATTGTTTAATGACTGGCCGCTTAGCTGACGTTAACCATCCTTGGGCATGTAAATGATGACCAGGCGGCATCAGATGGAGCTGGCCCACATCAATCTAAAAGCTCTTAATCGTCTTTTACACGACACCGACGAGCCAGTAAGGGTTGGTAGTATTTGTAACGGGTACCATAAAACTACACAATCATTATCATCATCACAACTCATATATGTCCCACTGGTGGGCTCGAGCCTCCTCCACAATGAAAGGGAGATTGACCTACTAGTATAGTAGGTCAATCTCCCTTACGTAGTAGTACGCTGGTCAGACTGGTTTTGTTTCGAGTTCGCCTTCTCTTGCATACATGTTGTATACATATTATAATTCCTTAGTCGTCTTTTACGACACCCACAGGCAAGAAAGGGTATTGTGAATTGTATTACTTCGTCACCACACGAATAACTACATAATATATAATATTTAAATACTTAATAGATTATAAGAACCCTTAGTTCATGTTTAATAAAGACGAAACAATACTTTCATCTCTTTCTATCAACAAAGCCGCTCTAGAAAAGGCCAATAAAGAAATTCATTACAAGGAAAAAAGGCAGCTTTTATTGCACATCGAGTGCATTGGGGGTCTCAATCCGTTTGGAAATAAGTCGGTCAGACGCGAGGGGTGGACGCATCGATAACTATTGTGGCTAATGGAGATGTGTGAGAATGGGTTGATAATAGTATCAATAATAATGGATGGTATTAAGTTTGTGTATTTTGTATAAACTAGCTCTTCTTTTAAAATCTAGCGCCTTTTTATACACTAGCGCTGTGTTTTTAAATACTAGCCTTTTTGTTTTATATACAGTGGACCCGCCGTATTCCGGCCCCTGTTTAGTCCGGCACCCCTTGTAATCCGACATGTCTAATATTATTGAATATTTTTTCGTCAACTTTTGCTAATGTAAGTTATGCATGATTGAACAGGTTACAACTTGTACGTGGAGCACTACTATTATTGTGCTTTTGTTTTGAACTTTGATTCTGATTGTTTAGTTTGAAATATCTGGTTGACTGAGCTTCGCTCGGAATATTTATAGTCGAATTTATTTAGATATATATTAATAAAAAATAAAAAGTAAATAATGAAAATTATATAAAAAATTACAAAAAGAGAATAATAATAACACCGAGATTCGAACCGACGCTGTTTAAATGTAACATAATCCAAAATTAAAACCGGCCGTCTCCCTAACTGAGCTATCGTAACTCATGACGTTGACAACGAAATTTGAATTCATATTCTTTTAAAATTTAATGTCATTATATTGTTTTACTAAAAACACGGACAAAACAACATTTTCTATAAATAAAATCTAGCTAGATCGATTTTTTGGACCCGAAACCTCTAGTATGCCAAGTTTCAACAAAATCGTTGGAGCCGTTTCCGAGATCCTGAATATATATATATAGGTATATATATATATATACAAGAATTGCTCGTTTAAAGATATAAGATTTGACTACATGTAATAACGGTACGGCCTAACGTGCGTTCATAGTTTAATATTTCATTGTATATTACGTATACGTACCTGTCGGATTACAAGGCACTCTTTTGTAAAAAAAGCCGGACTATAAGGGGTTCTTAGGCAGTTACTCTATAATCCGACAAATTCGATAGTCCGACACCGCAGTGCAAAACGTTTGTCGGATTACCGGGGGTCTACTGTACTAGCGCTTTTTTATATACTTGCTCTTTTATATATGCCATAGTTTCTTTTTTTATAACTATACTCACCCGCAGTTCCTCCTCCCGTGGGAATATCAGGATAAGTTATAGCCTACTTGTTTCTATTCGGATATTTAAGCTATATTATTGTGAAGTTTTATAAAGATCCATTCAGTAGTTTTTGCGTGAAAGAGCAAAAAACATTTTCACATACTCACAAACTTTCGTGTTTTTAATATTAGTAAGGACATCGAATCTTAACTAATTCTGAAACAAACACATTATATTATCAAGTTCATCATATATTTCAAATGTAATTGTTTTTATTAAACAAAGAAGTCTATTTACCAACCATCTTACAGTATTCATGCATGAGAAAGTTTCAAAGCACAAAACCGCATTCTCAAATACTTCACAATAGATGATCGTTAATGTCCAAAAAATCGAAAAGTAAAACACCGTCAGTCGACCGAAAACCAAAACACCTGCCCGCTGCAGACTAATGCTTTATGAGCTCTAACTAGGGTTGGCGATCTCATGACGATTTCATTTCTAGCGTGATAACGTCTTATAAATCGATGAACGCCACCTGCACGCATGAAAAAGACTGACTCATTGTCACGTTCCGTCTGAGCTGAACGCAAGATCAGCCTAAGCGTTCGGCTTATTCCGTATCTATCTCTAATTTAAGTAAAAAAATATTTGAATTAACGAGTGCAAATAGATGAAGATATTTTATCGAAAAAAGTGTAATTTTCAATTAACTCCTTCTTTGTCATCATCATCATCTTGCTCTTATCCCAATTACTTGGGGTCGACGCAATATGTCATCTGTTTTGACATATTGCAAAAAGTTTCGGCAATGACTTTTATGACCGGCCGCCTGCCTGACGTTAACCCTCCTTGGGCATGTAATCGTTGACCCAAATAGTACCAGATGGAGTTGGTCCGAGTCAATCTAGGGCTCTTAGTCGTCTTTTACGACATCCACGAGCAAAGCAAGGGTTGGTAGTATTCGAAGCCGCTACCACACAGCATAACTCATAACTCCTTCTTTGTATTATACAAAAATATCTGGTTGACCGAGCTTCGCTCCGCATATTTTTATCGTATTTATTTAGATATATATTACTTAAAAAATATAAAAAAAAAATGAAAAATATATAAAAAAATACAAAAAGAGAATAATAATAACACCGAGATTCGAACCGACGCTGTTTGATTGAAAAAATACCAAAATTAAAACCTGTCACCTTCCCATCTGAGCTATCGTAACTCATGTCGTTGCCATCGAAATTTGAATTCATATTCTTTTAAAATTTAATGTCATTGTTTATTTTGCTAAAAGCACTGACAAAACAACATTTTCTATAAATAAAACCTAGCTAGATCGATTTTTTGGCCTCGAAACCTCTAGTATGCCAAGTTTCAACAAAATCGTTCGAGCCGTTTCCGAGATCCTGAATATATATATATTTACAAGAATTGCTCGTTTAAAGATATAAGATAATGATAATTCAATGATAATAATCCAATTCATAAAAGTATCCAATTTTTTATCAATTTTTTTTAAATGACATTTCCGGTAAAAATTCCGTCCGTGAACTAACGTTACAGACAACATGATTTCTTCTTCTAAAGAATATTCTACACTAGTCAATACATACTCGTTTTGCGTAGGATTTTATAAATATACATTTCATCATATTCATCATCATTTCGGATCATATAGGTCCCACTGTTATGCTCGAGTTGTTTTTTTTTATTATTACAAACGGTGGCAAACGAGCAAACAGTATACCCGACGGTAAGTGTTGCTGCCGCTCATGGACCTTTACAAGGCCGCTGCCTACCGCGAAGAAAGTGAAGGGAATGTGAATGCGTGCAATGAGGTTCGGTGATATTAAAACTCACCACATTCAAACACCCTCAGTGAGATGGGCCTCCGGCCCTCTCGCTCACCGATCGAAGTGCAGTAACAAATTACCACTGCTCGGACGTCTATTTTCTGCCAGAGTGTGCACAGCTACACACACAACAAAAAAAAAAAAAACCTCTTGTACATAAATACTATCTAAATCTTAAATCCTTTTCGTCTTTTACAATATTCTCGGGGAAATCTCCGCCACTCCGTTACGTAACTCCATCACCGCACTTTTACAATTCAAGTTAAAAGACAATAACGAAGTGAAAACAGTAAAATTTTCATTATTATAATTCTTCTCCACATTAAGTGTTTATTTGTTTAATATAACATATGGCACTAAGGAGCAATTGCATCGCAGGCGACTTCACAAACATACAAGAGAAATACAAAAGTTACACCCAAACTCAAAATCAATATTTGCGATTGGCACAAAGAATTATCCTGCACGGGAACTGAACCTAAGACCCTCACATGGGACGTTGGTTCTTAAACCTGCTACCTATATAGTCGAATTATAATAAATTTATAATTTATTAACAAAATTTATTTGTTTTGTCTTGTAACAACCCTGATCTGAACTAAAGGTGTATTTCAACCGGTTCGATATGAATCAAAAGGATTAGTAAGCAGGCGGCTTTATTGTTTATTCATGCATATATTATATTTATGAACTGTCTAAATAACTTGTAAGCTTATTTGGTATAAAATACATCTGTTCGATGCATCTAATTTTATGTAATTTAAAACATTACTTATTAAACTTGTGGGAATATTTTTGTAAATCTATAAAATTGATCATAACTTAGATATTATTTTAGATCATAACATATTATTTTAAATTTATGATATAAATGTTTAACGAACTTTGCATTTGGGTAATACTACTTATATGAAACGGCAAAATTTTTAAATTATAAGATGTTTTTTATTAATGAAGCCACAATAATTTACACTTCTATACTCTTTAGTCCAGTCGAATAAGATCGGACATCAAAATATTTTGGACATTGCATTTTTGATATAAGGTAATTTTAATTATATAAAAGCACTGTGTAGGAGTTTTTGTGTCTGCAACCCCTGGCAGGAATTGATTTTTTTTTGTAATCGGTTTTCAACCTTAAAAGTTAAACAAAATGGTTTGAATGAAAGTATGTTTCTTTAAAATTTTACATAAAAATGTCCACTTTTGGCCTTCATGACCTTCTTTTCCTTCAAAAAATAACCGAGTTAGGGAACTTTTAAGTTTAAGGGATGAAATTAATTTTTAAAAATCTTATTTAGTAAAATAAATGTATTTTTATTGCTTAAACAAATCCAATTTAAACCACAGTAAAAGAAATCTAAGCTTACAATTTCGAAAAAAAAAAAGGAAATATCGGAGGCAAAGTTGTATATCTATGTACAAAAGCGAAAAAATACGTAAAAGTAAATTTAGTATATTTTACGAAACTATAGTAATCCTAACCACGATAATACATGACACGGTATTCTCAGTGGACCATACCCTATTGAATAGCACAATATGATCTCCAAGCGAATGATTTTGACACAGTCCCTAAGGAAAAGACCTTCCTTCAGCTGTTGATAATAATAGTCCATACACTATTTTGGTAAAAGGTAAAAATGTGGCTTTTGTGCTATTGTATTTTTAAAGACTACAGGGATAAGGAGTTTAATTTTTGAAGTGAAAACTTCTGTAAGCACCTTTGGATGGGGTTACTCCCCATGAAAGTACTCACGAGGTTGTCACGGTATGTGTTGATGCTAACACTATATCTGTAGCTATGTCAATGTCACTATATCTATGCCGATAGTTGTTAAATATAAAAAGTTTTAGTTTAAGATCAATTAAATACCATCAAAAACAAAACTTGTTAAAAAAAGCCAAGCCTCGCATCTGAGTTCTTCTACCATAAAAAGTTGTGAGATTTATGTTACACCAAGTCGGTTAACTCATTCAGTCCCTGCTTAAGGGACCTTTCTTCTTAAGTTATTAAGTAAATAGCAAACCTAACAACTTCTTATAGTGACTATATCAATATTAAAGATCTTTTATGTTTTAAATAAACAGAATGACTTGGCAATCGCATGAAAACACAATGTACCTCACAAGTAGTACATATTATATTCAATTGTACTAAACATAGTGCGATCTCTCTCTGAAAAATGAGACATTTCTCCTTTCCGTTTGAATCACTTCTACCTAAACTAAGCGGAGAGATGTGGAAATAAAGAAATATGATTGGTTTTTTGAAACACGTCTCCTCTAGTCTCCTCTCCGCTTTGATGGCAATCGAGCCTAATGATGGCGTTCTTTCTTTCAGGTAAATTTCAGGCAATTTAGTTTGCCCAATACTTTGGGAGATTTTGGTACAATTTCATAAGACATGTGTGCTTTTTCATTAAGTTGATTGACCATTTTACAAGTTATCATTGAACATAATTATATCTAGGTATCTGTCCACACCTATTATGCCAATCATCATTTAGCCTATCGCCGTCCACTGCAGAATATAGACCCCCTCCCTCATGCTTCACCATAAAGTGCGGTATTGTGGGACCTGCATCCAACGACGCTCAAGGGTAACAGAGCTGCCATGGTTAGAGCTCATTTTTCTTCGCCATATGAGGAATAATAACGTAGTCGCCACGTTTGGTAGGCGGGTTGGTTTCGCAGTGAAATATCATACATTTCCCCGGCAAGAGCTGCTGCCCACTCTCCTTCCTGTTGAATCTTTTTTTTAAATGACAACGCCTTGCACTAAGGGAATAATAATGCTTATATTGTGGGGGCATTAAGAACATATAATTCGTCATCGCATCATCGTCATAGCCTACATATGTCCCACTGTTGGTCTCGGGCCTCCTCCACAATGGGAGAGAATTTGACCCACTATACCATACTGGCCAGACATGTTGATATAGGGTTTCATTTCGAGTTTTCCTTCTCTTGCACAGATAGTATGTGCATATTATATCCCATAGTCGTCTTATACGACATCCAAGATGGGGCAACGAGAGTGGTGAATTGTATTCTTACTTCGTCACCATACGGAAAGAATATACAATTAACTGACACAAATTACATTCAGACTCAGAACAACAATTTGTGGATCGTACAAGGTGTTGTCTTGCATGGGATTCGAACCCGCGATACTAGCA
This sequence comes from Lymantria dispar, assembly GCA_032191425.1. Classification (NCBI taxonomy): domain Eukaryota; kingdom Metazoa; phylum Arthropoda; class Insecta; order Lepidoptera; family Erebidae; genus Lymantria; species Lymantria dispar. The sequence continues at coordinate 28,774,343 of CM063442.1, forward strand.
CGGTACGATGGTATCTTAACCACTACGCCATCTGAGCAGTCTTTAGCCGGTTTTTACGATTCTCATAGGGCAATAATGATGGTGACAAATATATTCTTATTTTTTACAAAGTTACATTTCATTAACTGCAAATGTAACTTTGTAATCCTATATATTTATATAAGTTAACAAAATTATTTATGCAGTTAGTGTATCTCGGAAACTGGATGAAAATTACAAAGTTTAATAATTTTTCCTTCATTTATACACTAAACACTAATTGTATTCTAAATTTGAAGCTTCTATGTTTGCTAGAAGTGCTACTTTAATATTGATGATCGGTCAGTCAGTCAGTGAGTGACAAAATTACGTAATTTTGACTAGTTATAATTCTTAAACTATTGGTTCAAATTGAATGAAATTTGAAATACACAATATGCATACAATGCCTGCTAGGTTACTAATAATTCAGGCTTCTAGTTTTATTAACAACGAATTTATAGGGGGTCGAAAATGACCTGAATGGCTTCGAGAAAAGTATGTTACGGCAGTGTTGCGTTTTGCCCGACTTTTTTTTTAGCTCGGCTTGGCGGGGGCACTGCCGTGCCCACAGTTTGAATATGCAATAATTTAAGCAACATTAAAAATTTTAAATAACCCCCGACACAAGCAACACAAACAAAAAAAAAAGTATCACGTTGTCTTCATAACATAGCTAAGAGCCACCGCCAGGAAACTGGCTTTCAAATAAAAAAAAACCGCATCGTAATCCGTCCATCCGTTTCAGAGCTACGATGCCACAGACAGACACACACACAGACAGAAATCGACGTCAAACTTATAACACCCCTCTTTTTCCGTCGAGGGTAAAAATAATAACTGTTTATTTATAGTTTTAAGCTTTCACTTCTGTCGGCCATGGGCAAAAAAGACCACAAAACAGTCATGAGACTGCAGTCAAGGCAATACTGCACTAAGACAAACAGATAATTTTAACAGACACAAATTACACCTAGGCTTGAAACAACTATTTGGAGATCGCACAATGTATTATCCTGCATAGAATTCCTCTACAAAGGGAGGGCAATTGACCTACTATACTACGCTGGTCAGACGGGTTGGTATAGGGTTTTATTTCAAGTTTTCCTTCTTTTGCATAATATGTATTATATCTCTTGTCGCCTTATACGATACTCATGGGCAAGATAGAGGGATGAATTGCATTCTTGCTCCATCCCCACCACGCTGGCTATTAAGCTGCCCAATTATATTTTCCGCCATCATTATTGCATTTCTACTTTCTGTTTCATTTTAGTTTATTCCTTATCTTGTTCACTTACGATTAACAATATAAAATAGACCATACGAACACCATACTAAAAATTCCATTAAACATTAAAACACTCGATCAATGCGACATTCCAGACAATAGCAACACTATAATTCACCATACCAACTTTTTCCATAAACTTACATCTTCGTGCCATACAAGTTTTAACCTTAAAATTGTATGATAAGGTTAAAGGTTCGCTGCAAATCGATACCAAAGATTATGTCCCCGTCACGCGATCGCCTGATTGGAGGCACAAAAATAACATTATTAGACATCGAACTAAGTTGGAAATTACGATCACAATGTGTTCAATCATATTACTATTAAGGCAATAAATTTTAGGGCGTGCGTGCGTTTGTAGGTCATTCGGAAACGTATGATTCCGCTCCTTTGGGAGCTCTCGTGATCGCTTTATGTGAAAATGTGGCGTGGAATGACACGGAGACTTGTTATTGTATGGTTTTTATAGTCTTCTGGAAAATATAATTTTATAAATTGACATAAATATCTTTTTAAAGATAAATACATGCATTATAAAAAATCTAGGCCCTAAGAACCGGTTAAGGGACCAATTAAGTCCGTCGGGCCGACCACTAACGTCAAGTCATTTTGCTACGGTGGTCGGCCCAACGACGAAGGCGACGTGTCGCGCGGGTGGATTACGGGTGTGCGTGTTTACGCCCCTCTGTTGCCCCGGACGGAGTGGTGCGAGGAGTGCGCCGACCATAAAGTTATGTTAGGTAAGGTTATGGTCCATAACACACCGCCAAAAAAAAAGCGACCTATTAAGTAAGCAGCCAGCATTCCTATAGAAGAATATATGCATCAACAAATGCAAAAGCCAATTATGGCAATATCTCTTCTTGGGTGGCCCGACGGTGAATGGGGAATGACAGACTATTAGAATGGAGACTTTATAGTTTTATTCTCTGAATGAGTAAAGTTCCTGTGTAATGACTAGCAGACGTAATCCAATAACGTAACTGTGAGAAAGAGTAAATTCGACGCCAATAGTGTTAGTATGAACCATAATGAGAAGTCCGAGTAACGTAAATGGCAAATCTTTGTCGCGCTACCATAACATGTAGAATGCGAGAAGTTGTCGATCATAAATTATTCCCGCCCTTTAAAACTACACAATTTTATTACGTGTAATGAAATATTATGGTTATGTTGTATGCTCTTTATTATAAAAGGGAGTAACATAGTGTCGAAAAAGAAGCGATATAGCGAGGAATTATGTCGCACTAATTTTACTTGCTAAACCTGGAAATTCGCATAACTTATTATTTTACTTGCTAAACCTGGAAATTCGCATAACTTATTATTTCAAAATTATCCTCGCACGACACCTGTGGGAATGAAACGGATGGTAACACATTGTAATCTCATTTGATCACCAAACGGAAAATTGAACGTAATTTACAATGATATGAAACAATTGTGAAACTTAAAGACAACAGTTGCAGAAATATATTGTAAACTATAATTAAGACTGCAATTTAGTTAATTACGAAAACGACAACTACCTTGGAAACCTCAATATACAAAAATTGAAAGAGATACTAGTATGTCATTATAAGAATTACAAAAAAAATGTAGCGACGATGATTTGCCGCCGTCTGCAGTCTTGTTAAACAAATTATATGTTGAAGCAATTATGTGGCAGCTGATTTGTACCTTCGTTAGCACGTTATGCTAAGTAATGCGCGACAAGCAAGTAGTCTAGTAAACTGAAATAACTCGTTTTTATCGCGCTAACTTAGCATGTAAAGTAAGGTTGTCGATCTAATCCATTAGAACACCTATAACACTTGCGAGAAACATGGTGTACTTATTACGTCGACACATGGTACTTATTCCCCTCATTATTTATCCACCATTACTTGTGGGTCTAGTTAACTAGAAAAAGAAATACTGACATAAATATGATTTAAATTAATGACCTTTTAGGAATCCATTTCAACCGCCTTCACTTATTAAGCTACCGTGTTTTAATGAAATTACGTTTCATTTTTATGCCTAAAGGAGATGTTTTTTGAAATTATTTTGTTATTATTTTAAAATTCTTATGCCTTTATTCTGGAAGGGATAATCAGAGGTTATCCGTGTGGTGACAGAGAAAAATACAATTGACCATCTCCATTCTTGCCCGTGATCATCATCATCCTATACCTATTACCTATCCCAATTACTAGGGTTCAACTAAATATGTACTCTTTATTTCAGAATACAAATTGCAAAAGCTTTGGTTATAATTTTATGACTGGCCGTCTGTCTGCCGTCAATCCTCTTCATCTATGGTTAATAGTTCCGTGTGGTGCCGGAGTAAGACTACAATTCACCACTCCCTTTCTTACCCGTGGGTATCATAAAAGACGACTAAGGGATTAATTATGCATATAACATGTATGTAAAAGAATGAAAACTTGATATAAAACTCTATACCAAAATGGCTGACCAGTGTGGTATAGTAGATCAATTTCGCTCCTATTGTGGAGGAGGCTCGAGCCCAACAGTGGGACGTATAATGAGCTGAAATGATAATGATTAATATCTAAAAACAATCAAAATATAATTTCAAACTTAATTCTTTTTACTTAAGCTTACTTAAATCAACATTCAGAAAATTAATAAAAGTATTATACAAACAAGAACCAATTTTTTCCTTTATCCAATATTTTATGGTTCGGAACTTGGATAAGAATCGGAAGGTGATGTCTTAAAAGGCCTCTTATCTGCAGATCTGTTTTAGCTTTTTGATTTATTAAGGTCGGTAATACGATATAGCACGTCCGTTTACTTATAGTGAAATGCTTACTGAGATTTAAGTCATGGCTATTAAGAATGCCTTATCGAATAAATTTCGTAACAAGCTATTACAATTTTGTCAATAACCTTCATAATATACGTCCCACTGTTGGGCTTAGGGCTCCTTCATTGTGAGAGGGAATTTGACATATTATATCACGCCGGTCAGACATGTTGGCATAGGGTTTCGTTACGAGTTTTCCTTCTCTTGCATCGATATTATTTGAATATTATTCCATTAGTCGTCTTTTATGACACCCACGGATAAAAGAGGGGATGGTGAACTGTATTCTCTCTGTATTCTACTCCGTCACCTCACGGAAACCTGATTTAGTGAAAATATATATAGACAACGCTTAAAGATTTATCTGTCTACAGCCGCGGGCCGGTCCGTCCGGGGTAGTATCACGCTCTCGCAGAAAATCGACGATGAGTAGTAGCAATTTGTTACTGCGCTTCGTTCGGTGAGTGAGAGAGCCGGAAGCCCAACTTTCTGAGGGTGTTTGCGTGTGGAGGGTTTTGGTATCACCGAGCCTTAATGCACGCATTCATACTCCCTTCACTTTCTTCGCGGTAGGCAGCGGCCTTGTAAAAGTCTATGAGCGGCAGCAACACTTACCATCAGGTGTACTGTCTGCTCGTTTGCCACCGTTTGCAATAAAAAAAAAAAGTTAGTTAAAAACATGATTCATAACTGTGTGTGTATGTTTATAAACTTAGTCGTGATATAATTATGTTTATTTTTGATATTTTTACTCTTTTTTTAATTTCATGTAATTTACTCTTTTCATAAAGTCATCATAACGACTTAGCGGAAGATCAGGGCAGATTTTTTAATGCAGCATACCCAGTTTGAGCTTTGTAACGTGCAGCTTATATATACTAGCTGCCCCAACAGGCGTTGTTCTGTTCAAATAAAAGGAACTTTCCTTGAAATCGACAGCAGCGCCACCTACCGGGTCCAATTGTGAATCAAACTATTTTCGAATCCCCTTGAATACACACAAAAAATTTCATCAACATCGGTCCAACCGTTTAGGAGGAGTTCAGTGACAGACACACGTACACAAGAAATATATATAAATAAAGAATATATATATATAGTTTTATAATTGTCAGCTAGCTTTTTTTTTATTAGGGGTGGACTATGGTCAGCGTATCCGCCGCCCGGCTCCGTCCGGGGCGACAGGGGGTGGCGCGCGGCCCCATGACCCACTCATGGCACGTCGCCTTCGTCGTTGGGCTGAACAGCAGTGCAGGATAACTTGTCTTCAGTGGTCAGCCCGATGGAATACCCCAGTCGCGGGGTACTCTCTCCTCTCGACGTTCCCCCTCGAGAACGTCGGTCACCGTCGCGCGGTCAGTCTCTCTGGGGGTGACGGACTAAATCCCCGGTCCAGTCACCCGCGGCCTCGGCTAGGGTGGCATTAGGTGCAGATACTCGCGCCTGCGCCGCCCGAGTCGCCGGCGGCGGATTGCGTCGTGGTGGAGGCGTTCCTCACGTACGCGCTCCGCCGCCTCCTTCCGCGAGATGACTGCCTCGCAGAAGGCGCCGACCGCGTCCGAGTTCCTGATGCTGCCGAGCATCACCTAGCGATGGTCGGCAGCGTCAGGTCAGCACCGATGATTGCGACGAGATCACGGCGCTGCTCAGCCACCGTCAGCCAGCTTGACCCTCCTTGGAAATGTAATTTTTGAGTTGGCCTCTGTCGATGTAGCTCTTAGTCGTCTTTTAGGACACCCACGAAAAATGGAAGCGTTGGTTGCATTCGTAGCACCACACAGCGTATTATAAAATAATAAAATATACATAAATGCTAAAATATACTAAAATCAGATTAATACGATTTCGTTACCCCATTTACGTATTCCAGATTTCATAGATACAAAATCCGTAGGGTATTTGTGTTACCCTAATCCTGTACAAACAGTTATAATCTGCTGTGTGTTCGCTGTGATAGCATAGATGCAAATATTTCTTGATAATACGCTACGTACGTAATAATAATCCTAAGTAATATTATAATTTTGAATGTTAGATTGTTTGTGTACGATATTTAGCCTTAACCACTAGCCCGGTTTTAAAAATTGTTTCCGTAAAGGAAAGCCACTTTCTCAGGTAATCTAATAACACAGTTAATTGGGTTTATGCATAAAAATATTTATTTTTTATTAAATAAAATTTATTCCTAAACATGGATAAATCTTAACAAGCTGAATAAAACCAAATTTTATACAATTTTCTTCACAATAAGTAGCATATTTATTATACTAATTCATCAGTAAGTCATTACCATTGATTACAACCAAATCAATGATTCCTAAAAGGACTGGCGGATCATGAAAATACACGTAAATCACTATTATACCATATTCACTATACTTCAGTGATTGCACTGTATTATATTACATAAAATACCAGCCAGATTATTTAATCTAACGTTATAAAAAATTAAAATAATAAAATTTAAGAATGTAAAATGACATTTTCACATTCCCGCTAAAACTATCAATAAATGATTAGTTATGAAAGTATTGCCACTTAAATAAAATATCAACTAGATCCACTTGACTCTAGGCACACTTGGTGTGACGACAACTATATTCTTATTCTATCACCACAAGGGGACCACTATTTCCGTGTGGTAACAAAGTAAGAATACAATTCACCACTCCCCTTCCTACCCGTGGATTTCGTAAGAGACAACTAAGAGATACAATATGCATATAACGTCTATGTAAGAGAAAGAAAACTCTAAATAAAACTCTATACTAACCCGTCTAACCAGCGTGGTACAGTAGGTAAATAGCCCTCCTATTACAGAGGAGGCTCGAGCCCAGCAGTGGGACGTATATGAGCCGAAATGATGAAGGGGACCACGAAGGGACTATGATTGCCCTGCTTAGCGGTTTTATAAAATTAGCTTAGCAGTTGCCTCCTCTGCTGGAATATGAGATTTCATATTGGCTATTTCCATCCGCAGGTATAATATGTGAACGGATCAATGGTATCTCAGTCATCATGGCGGCACCGCGGGCGGAACCCACGGTCAGGCATTTCCACAACCAGCCCGAGCTGCGCAGAGGACTCATGCTGAGATGGATTCTGTTCGTGTGGTTTGCGAGTTGCGGCCCGCTAGGCAACACCGTCAAGCAAGATGGTGAGTAGTTTTTTTTTTATAATCATCTGCCAATATAATGACCGGTTCATCAAACACAAGGAATCCGCATCGGTGTTATGCGGTAAAGAACTACAATACAGCACGCTATAGGTGTACATGCAATCTCTTCCATCGTCCTGGATGATTTGGGCAGAGTGTAACCTTTTTTGTTCATGCTTTGGAAATGATTTTAAGCACTATCCCCCGCTGGTTATAACCGAGGTTTGCGGTACTTACCGGCCACCTCGTGCATCATAACTCCTACTAAAACCATTCCGCACTTTTTCAGCTACCGGAGATGTCACCTCATGATATTCAATCCCCGGCAACCCAAGATCGGGTTGTGCGTTGATCATATCCTGTCAAAACAGTAAGTGTGGGGAAGGGTTAAGTGTAAAAAAAGTGTCACCATCTTTTCGTCTGACGGATAAAAATATTTGGCCCTACCCTTACCCATGCATATCGCAATGACGGCAAATAGATATATCACTGCCCTACAGAAATAAAATAAAAAAATTTGAGTAATCCTCAATATGAACGAATAAAAACTAATAAGTACGCATCACATCCTAGTCACCAGGCGAAATGAATAGAACTAGTCAAGACGAATCCAATTACCTCCAACTTGATGGGGTTATTAAAAGGCAATCCAGGATTTCGTCATCTATCCTTGAGTTACACCATCATGCATAGGTGCTTCAAATGTTACATAAGCAAATTAGATTGCGTCATAATGCGTCTAAGATACCTAAGCCAGCTGACAAGAACAGCTGATAACCTTGAAACTCCTGAGTAGATATTCACAAATTGTAACTAAGAATCATCTCGGTTACGTCAGTCTTCAAACAAATAGAAACTGCATCATAATCGGTCTACTCATTTAGGAACTACGTTACCATAGACACACAAGTACACAGGCACGTCAATCTTATACCCCTCTTTCTGCGACGTGATTTAAAACCTTCGAATGAAACTCTATACCTTATTTTCTTTCAGCAGAATATACCATAATGGCCACGCTTCGTAGGCTTGGTGTTCTATATTAGTATTATGAGTTTCCCAGGTTAAAATAGCTGCTTCCTTATATGATGGGCCCTTGGTCGATTTTACGACTCCTATTGGGAAGAGAAGATTGGTAATGCTTCTTTTTAGTCTTGTGTACATCCCACTGCACGTGCCTCTATGATGGGAACCTTAGCGACCAAGTATGTCAGACGGCTTGTTATAGTGTTGTTTCGATTTTTTCTCCTCTTGCATATAATCGTCATCATTCAGCCTTTTTCGGTCCACAGCTGGACAAAAGCCTCTCTCTTATCCCGCACTGAGGGCAGTCCTGTGGCGCATCCAATGACTTCTTTCACCAGGTTGTCGGACCAACTGATAGGAACTAGCGTCCTACATATACAGATTTGTTATTTATATATCCCGTTAGTCGTCTTTTACGACACCCAAGGGCGTAGTAAATTGTATTCTTACCCCGTCACCATAGGGAAAATATACTAGAAATATCGATCAATCAAAACTTTGGTTTATGTAACTTTAATGAAGTTTTATGCAGACTATTCGCTAACGCGATTCTCATGTTAATTGTCAAACAATTCCATCTCTCTCGCATCCCGTTAACAATTGTCAAGTTGTGACAGAAAAGCTTTTTGACTGTCATTTTACAAATGCAGTTTGTGAAATGTTCGGGATTTAACGCTTGTAGTCTTTAGTTTATACGAAAATAGCTTACATTTCATATTGATGTTTGAGTTATTTTAGCGACTTTGTGTAGAGCAACCTTAGAAATTGGTGGCAAAGGCACCCGAAGATTTGTTGCTAAATTTTTAAAGTTTCGGATCTACAATCATCGTTTAAAAACCTGCTACTAATTCACTTCAATTACAATGCGTCGTCTCGGATGCGTAGTTTACTATACAAAAGGACGCCGTAAACTAATGTGTTAAATCATAAATAATAATCATCATATACGCCTATATAAATCCCACTGTTGGGCTCAAGCTTCTCCATGATGGAAAAGAAATTAACCTAACTCAAAAGTCGCTCAACGTACTATAGAGCGGGCTGTGCTCGGGATTTCTCTGCGGAATAGAATCCGAAATATGGCAATCCGTAGAAGAACGGGTGTAACCGACGTAGCACTAAGATTTAGCACGTTGAAGCAGCTATGGGCAGGCCACATCGCTCGACGAACAAAGAACCGCTGGGGAAGAAAGGTACTTGAATGACGACCACGTGTAGGATCCCTTCCTATTAGATGAACTGTGGTAAAACATAAGGAAGGCCGACGACCATCAGTGAACGGCGATAGGCTGAGTGATGATGATAAAAGCCTTCTGCGCTCCTCACTTGCCCGTCTAAGGATGTAATAGCCATATAGCCATATAGGAAAACAATTAACTGCAAAAAAACACATTTACAAGTTACATTCGTCGTGTGTACTACGAATTAGTTGGTGTTGCGTTAGCTAATACTTAATATACGATTAACCGTATTGTTTTACACGTGATACGTGCTAATACGTGTGAAAAGTGATAATTGTATTTAGAATATAATTCTCATATAATGATTTCTGATGTTTACGCGAGCATTACAATGTAAATAAAACTACGGATTTTATCGCGTTTGTATTTGATTTTTGACGCGTTTATTGTCACGGGCGAACCATGAACCCGCTCGAAACGTCGGGCAATCAAAAATCAAAAACAAACGCGATAAAATTCGTAAAGTAGATTTATTTACAATTATTCCAATACATTATGTGGTGACTACGAACACTACCAACACCTCGCTCTACGTAGATCTTTTTTTGTCGTAGTCTATGGTCTGGAAACACCTCGCCCATTCTGTCCAGGGCGGCGGATGGGCAGCGTGCAACCTCATAATTACCTATCGCGATTGCGCCGACCATTGATACTGATTACTTAACATCCTCGGCCGGCGCGAGCTTTACATAAACCTGGACCAACTACAACAAAAGTTCAACAGTGGACAGTACGTAGTGGACATGGCCATAAATGGTCCCGCTGAAAATCAACTTCTAGCAATTTGTTACTACACTTTGTTCTAAACAGCCTTCCTTTCTGTTCTCATTCCATTTGCAGCAATCCTTCACATAGGTGACACATAGGGTACAAGCAAATTCTTGCTTACAATAACATAGGTTATTGTAAGCAAGAATTTGCTCGTACCCTTGGTAGAACAGAATCCCATGAGCAACAACTCCCGCTTACCATTATCCACGTGCTCATTTGCTGTAATAAACTAAAACGATTACAACATTAAATAAATATTCATGATGGTTTCCAAAGAGAGTACGGTAGGTACTCGAAGGAATAAAGCGCCGGGCGGACTAGCGAAGTTCCGAAATTCAATGTCCAATTTAGCGCTAAGCGGTAACAGGGACCGATTTTGGGACCCCAAACTGCTATACCCCAGACGGCTTGAGCAGTGTGACCAGTTTATTTTTATTCCATCATTCATTCAAGAGGCTATCGAGGTCGACTTTTGGACATAGTCAATAAAGGTATAATAAGGGCGCGCTGCTATGTCCTCCACTATTAAAGGTCGAAATCAATAATAAGTAGAAAAGCCTAGTTATTACTGTTATTTATTTACATTATATAAATAACTAAATATATATATCAACAGCAATCAATAATGAAAAATACGTTCACTATAATTCCAAAGACAATTAATAAAAAAAAACTCGAATGTATGTATGTATACAACCTATTATTTAAAAATCAGAAGGCCATTTATTTTTAAAGAAAAACAATATTTAAAATAAGAACACGTATCTTGCGCCATCATTGTGCCTGAAAAATAATCGCGTAATAAAATAACGTTTAACGTTAACGTAGCGCTATAAAAGCACTGAAGACAACTTGACATTTATTGGACAATCCTGTTGTGTAGGAAAATGGTATTACTGCGCACTTTTAATTGCAGATATCATAAATATCTGCATATATTGTGGTCAATTGCATAATACTATATATTATTGTCTTTTTTATGTTATCTCTTACATGAAATTCGACTGAACATCTACAAACTTTGTCGACGCTACTCGACGGCTTCAATCTCAATGCAGAACAATAATTTCTCATATCATTACTATTAAGGCATATCTCGTTTATAAAACGTAAGTAATGCATTTTTTCAACCCTAATTCAAGGAATTTGTAGTCTGTAGTTACAGTAACGGTCAATCGCGATGTACTCGTAACAGAATAATAATTCGGCTTCTAGGAAACGGGGTGTTATTAGATGCGCACAAACCATGTCAAAAAACTTTTTTAATTACGTTTAAATGAGGCACTAAACCGGACATGCTTGTGTGTTGGTCTAATTAACATTTTTATATTACGGTTGCTGGCAACATTGTGGTTTTTTCAACATGTTTTGAATAATTTTGATGGTTTTATAGATATTTTTGACGGCGTGTTAATATACATTATAAAATATATCATATTGACCGTTTAATATATATTTTTTTTAAATCAAATTTGGGGGCTTGCCCGGCAGATTACTCTTTCGGATAATGCTTCTCATTGATATTTCGGCAACAAAGAGACATTGCCTCTACTGCGGTCGACCTACGGCAGATCATCATTGCGGCTCATATGCATTCCACTATGGGGCTCGAACCTCTTCCGCAATAGGAGGCTAATTGACTTACTATACCACGCGAGTTTTCTTTCTCTTGCATAAATGTTATAAACATGTTATATCCCGTAGTCGTCTTTTACGACATCCATGGATAAGATTGGAGGTGGTGTAGTATATTCTTATCCCATCACTATCCCGAGGTATTTAAGAAGATATTTATAACCGACAAAAATTACACCCAAACTGAAAAAAAAAGGAAACAAATGCTAGTCCCAAACAATTGTCCTGTATTGGAAATGAACTAGAGCACATGGAATGGCAGATCGCCTACTTATTAATGTCAAGCAAAACTGTTTCGTATGCAATAAGATGGACAAAAGGTATTGAAGAGTAATTTTACTTCAAAACTTTTGTTACGGTAACCCATCATTACGTATACATACAAATTAATTCTATACTCTTGGATTTACCCAATATTTTATTGAAGTAAAAAATATAAAAACCGTTTCCTATATAAATTATTATATATTATATAATATATAAAATACGGTCCCACGACGTGACCCAGAAACCGAACCCAGCATTTATGCGCCGCAATCTCTGCAATAAACTTAAATAATAAACAAGCCCCAAGCGTTTCCTTTCAGTTGTATCGGAATAATTTCCTTAACAAGTCTAATAATATACGTAAAATATATTCGAATGGAAACTCTCATTTGAATTATTTTTTGTTTCTATCTATATATCAACAAAGGCACTGTTGGTCATAAGCAGTCTCAAGTAGGATGATGGCTTATTTGCCACGCTTGACAAACGAATTGCCGGTCACATTTGGTGTAATAAGTTTCTTAAAAGAACGCTGATGCCCATTTTCCTTGTCACACAGTCGGTTTTCACGACTCCGACGGCATAGTATTCATAGGATTATGAAATATTATATCTAAACCCTTATTTATACAGGATTATTTTTCTGTTTACTTACAATATTATGATTATCAGTTGACCATTCCTGGATTTGATAACAAAACGTAGTGTCTTTCGCTAATGCGTAATTGCTTATAACACGATATAAGGCAATAGATTTAAAGAGAGCATTTTCTTCGCGGTAGGCAAGGACTTAGCTGTGACCCTATTATTACAAAGGTCCAGTTCATGTCCGTGCGGTAGATTTACTTACCAAAAGCAGTACATGCTTGCTCGTTTGTCACAGTCGGCAATGAGAAAAGGTTTTATTTTCTAATTGTACTAATTGACTTTGAATTCCAATCATTATTCATAAACCCCACCAGGGCATATCGGCACTTGTGGTCGGCCCAACGACGAAAGCGACGTGGGTACGGGTGGATTATGGGCCCGCGCGCCGTCCTTCCGTCGCCCCGGACGGAATGGACGGCGTGTGCGCTTACCATAACCCACCCAACAAAAAAAGGTCATTCTGTCAATTTTAACAATATTAAATTAAGTGGTGTCCCTTACCTCCTTTCCTTTTAGTATCTGCAACCGTGGGCGCGTCGTTCCCTCCAAATAATTTATTTAATTTATGTAAGGCTGAGTCCGCACTACGGTGAAACCGCGGCGGTTTTTAACCGCGTGAGTTTGTGGAACAGGAAAACGAATGCAAGCGGCCGGATCTACGGTTTTTATTCGCGACTGATTTAAAAACCACGAAATGTTACAAAATTATTGCGGTAAAAAACCACAGCAAAATTTGTAATCTATAGAACTACATGGGCGCACACGCATTATGCGTTAACCGTGGGCGGTTTTTTGGCTAGTATTCGGCCTACCGCCGCGAAGAATAGTTGTGTTGTCATTTCGTTGCAATTGAATTAATTATATTTTGTATCTATGAAGGTGATGTATGAACGCACATTATGCAATTTATTTATGGAAGCTGGCTACTGTCCGAATTCGATAGTAGTTGAAAAATTTCTCTAAATATTCTCTTAAAATTTTATTTTTTTCTGAAAAAGAGACCTTTCTGAGATCTACGGCTAGTGAATGAATGGACCCAATATCTTCGATTTTTTTGTTGACGTTTTTCGTTCTATTTCTTAGTATCCGACGAGCGACAATACATACTGCTCGTTTGAAATCCATCTTTAAACTGTGCAAATCGTGGGCGGTTTTGCGGTTTAAAATCGTAGTGCGTGCGTCTCGAGTGGTTTCGCGGTTACAGCGGTTAACCGCTCGCGGATAAAAACCGTAGTGGGGCCTTACCTTATAGTGTCATTATAAAAATGCTTATTTAAACATCTTAATTATTTATGTCCATTACTTCAAAAATTGTGTATTTACCACATTTTTTCTTGTTTTTATTATGATTATTTCAGGTTTTTATTATGATTATTATTTCCATATACGTTCCACTATTGGTGTCCGGCCTTCTTCATTATGGGAGAGAAATTTACGTACTACGCTGGTCAGACGTGTTGATTTTGCTTCGAGTTTTCCTTCGCTTGAATAGATGTTATGTGCATATTCTATAACTTAGTCGTCTTTTACAACACCCACAGGCAAGAGAGGAGATGGTGAAATGTATTCTTACTTCGTCACGACACAGTTTTTTTGTTTTATTCTATTTGCATGTTTTATTCTATGCATTTTCTCTATTGGTGACAGGGTGTGTGGGATTCACTAATAACCTGCCCGACCGGAATATCTTATGAAACCATAGCATCCTCATCCCCGTCCTTCTTTTACCTATGGACAAGATAGCGATTGATGAATTGTATTCTTACTCCGCCACCAGGCAGAGAAGTAGTGTGCTATAGTATCCACTAAATTTGCTTCCCACTGTGAAGAAGGTTCGAAGCCCACATAAGCCCCACTGTTGAGCTCGGGCCTCCTCCACAATAGGAGGGAATTTGACCTACTAAACCATGCTGGTCAGACATGTTGGTATAGGGTTTCATTTCGAGTTTTCCTTCTCTTGCACAGATGTTATGTGCATTTTATATTCCTTAGTCGTCTTTTACGACATCCACGGGCAAGATAGGGAGTGGTGAATTGTATTCTTACTCCGTCACTACACGGAAATGAATAGCCCAGTAGTGGGACGTATTGATGATGATTATGGACAGACACGAAGACATGTTTTTTTCTGTGTTTTCTTCTTTTGCAAAGATATTATATCGTCTTCATGGAAAAGAATTAACTTGATACATTATATGCCTCCTATTTCACTATATAAAATTACCTCTATATATCATATAATAAAATAGAAATACCAGAAATCAGCCTATACATGAAACCAGTATTACCAATCTGACAGTAGCAAGAAGGTTGTAAATTTCTCTTGTAAGTCGTAAACACGTCGCCCACAATCGTAGCCGCCGTTGTCAAACTGAGAGACGCACGGGATGTGGATCAAAGTATTTACTCGACTATTTTGAATCATGAATCTCCAAATAAACTACTAGTGGTAAGGCTTAGATGGATTGATAGGAAATCTTGAAACGATTTAAGTGGTGTGAAGATTTTTACATTCCGTGTACTTTTTTCTGTATTTCGGGTTTCGTTGAATCATTTTTTGGCTTATATTATCTATCGGTCAATATCTTTATATATAAACTAGCAACCCGCCCTCGCTTCGCTTCGGTTATAGGTTATAGTCGTTTTACCCGCCTAGTTCCCGTTCCCGTGGGAATACCGGAATAAAATATAGCCTAGTTTACGCCCTGATATTATACGAGTAGCTTCTCATTGGTGAAAGAATTTTTGAAATCGGTCGAGCCGTTTTGAAGATTACCCGGAACAAACAGACAGACAGACAGACAAAAATTGTTTTAATTGCTATTTTAGGCATAGGTGTCGTGCAAATAACAGTGTGAGCATGAAAAAAGCCTATTATTTTGACATTACAAACAGACACTCCAATTTTATTTATTGGTATAGAATATAGAATAGATTTCTTGTGTACGTGTGTATGTCACTAAACTGCTCCTAAACGGCTGGATCGATGTTGATGAAATTTTTTGTGTGTTCAAGTGGATTCGAGAATGGTTTAGATTCACAATTGGATCCGGTAGGTGGTGCTGCGATCGAGTTCAAAGAGAATTCCTTTTATTTTATTTGAACAGAACAACGTCTATTGGGCCAGCTAGTTATATATATAATCGTTTATATGTAAATGTACATCATCTTTTTATGTAAATTAATAATAAATCAGCATAACAAAATCTGCATGTTATATGTAATTGGAAATGTATCCTTGTATTATATAATAGTGTATTTAAGGGGATAATCTGATCTAGAAGCTTAAATCTTAGGCATTTGTCAGAGCAGGATAAAAAAAAACTGAAAGACATTTTTAGTATGGATTTTTTTATATGATTTTTATTGACATTTTAAGAATATAAAAACAAAATTTAAATTTAAAAGAATCAAAAAAATAGTTTAAATTCAGGCCGGTGAAGTGGGGGCTGCAAAAAAAACGGCGCTTCCTGGTTGTCATGATGTCAACCCTTGTAGTGATCCAAATCAAACAAATTAAGAAAATTCTTCATTAGTAAAGATGTCGCTATGACCTTGACCTCTCTCTCTCACGGAAGGAGGCGGCGGATCGTGTGCGAGTAGAGCTCCTATTCGGCGACACGTTCCGCCGCCGGCGACTCGGGCGGCGCAGGCGCGAGTATCTGCGCCTGATGCCGCCCTAGCCGAGGCCGCGGGTGATCGGACCGGGGAATTGTCCGTCATCCGCGGAGAGGCTGACCGCGCGACGGCGACCGGCGTCCCAGTACGTCGAGAGGTGAGGATACCCGAAAGGGTATTCCGTCGGGCCGACCACTGACGACAAGTAACATCTGCTCCGGTGGTCGGCCCAACAACGAGGTGACGTGGGTACGGGTGGGTTATGGGCCCGCGCGCCGTCCTTTCATCGCCCCGGACGGATTGGACCGCGCGTGCGCTTACCATAGCCCACCCATAAAAAAAAAAAAAAAAAAATGACCTTGACCTCTGCTAAAGAAAAAAAAAGAAAATTCACAAAATGGTGTCATAGACAGATATATAAAGAAGATATATATAAAATTTCAAAGGAATCAGTCATGTAGAACTTGAGATATCATGTCAACCACCTCGAATAAAGTAGGTTTGAAAAAAAACGCGTTTAAAGTTTAAGAAACGATTACCGTAGAATAACTCAGATAATAACATTTATTACTTTTTACACTTTGGATTAATCGGCGATTCCAGATCCGATAGCAAAAATGTTTTTTATTTCTTTTTTATCTTTGTTTGAAAAAGGCCTAAAACTTAGGCTGTCTAGACCAGAATACCCCCTTAATATCTATGTGGTGACGGACCATTCACCACCCCCTCTCTTGCCCGTGGGAGTCGTAAAAGACGACTAAGGGATACAGTATGCATATAACATCTATGCAAGAGAAGAAAAGCTTGAAATAAAACCCTATACCAACACGTCTAACGTAGTCGGTCAATTTCCCTCCTATTATGGAGGAGGTTCGAGCCCAGCAGTGGGATGTAAATGAGCCGACATGATTATATAACAGAATTGCTAGAACAACAATAAGTTGTCAATAAAGTTATATTATCATAATTCATATAACCGCATACCATTCACTTATATATTAACTAGCCCGTTATAATCACGTTATAATATGGAATAAGCTATTGGCGTTATAAAATAATACGATTATTCTGCTATAAAATCTCACCCCTACCCCTTTTTAAAATAACAGTTGAATTTTGCCCTTACTATCGTTTATATTGATAATAATTGCATTAGTTAACTATGGTTTAATTGTTACTATATGCAATTTATGAGAGGGTACACCGACCACTGACGTCAAGTCACCCTGCTCCGGTGGTCGGCCAAACGACGAACGCAACGTATCACGGATGGGTTACGAGTGTGCGTGCTTACGCTCCTCTGTCGCCCCGGACGGCGTGGTGCGAGGAGCGCGCCGACCGTAACCCACCCCCAAAAAAAAAAACTGTATGCAATCTAAATCATTACTATATGCTCATGAAATTATTTTATTGCTTAGGGTGGTAGACGAACAAATAGTACGCCTGATAATAAGTAATACTGCTGCTCAGGGACTTTTAAATTAGGGGTACGGCCCGAAGAGAGAGCTAGAGAAGAGCCTACTCTTCTCTAGCGTGCCGGCCACTGAGAACAAGGAATTCGGCAGTGGTGGTCGGCCCAACGGCGAAGGGGACGTGGGTACAGGTGGGTTATGGGTCCGCGCGCTGTTCTTTCGTCGCCCCGGACGGAATGGACGGCGTGTGCGCTTACCATAACCCACTCATAAAAAAAGGCTCTTCTCTAGCGTGAAGAAAGCGCTCTTATTAACTTCATTTAAAGAAGGGCCTGTCATAGCATTAGAAAAACACAGAAGCAGGTGGTCCATCTCTAATTTCGCATGAATGCATCCTGCCATTGTGTCGAGTGGTAATGTGGGCGTTACTGTAAAAAGGGTGACGGTGCGGTGGTACCAATTTAAACAATTCTTCAAAGCACGTTTCTGCCAAACTGCCATTTTGTCAACATTTTCATAGAATAAGAATATAATAATCGTGCCTGAAACTACCTAGTTGGGCTGATGGAATAAGTAGTCGTCTAATAGTAGACTGCGATTGTTAAATCCTGAACATAAATCTTAAGATAGCTAAAAGAATTTTGTTAGCGTTTTTTGCAGGACTTCTCAATTTTTGTGTAATTTCTGCGGAATGACCTGCAATTTCGATTGGCATTATACTCAGTTATAGTGAAAGCCTCGCTCCTCAATCCGTATAAAAAAGAGGGATTGCTCTATAAAAAAAAAGAAATTATTTTCATATAAGTGTCGTTCTTAAGCATTATGTGGTTTTGTAAGTTAGTTTTGACTGCTACTTACTCAAAGATGGTTCATAGTATCAAGTATGACATTAAAAACAAGATTAATAAAATGAAAATACAGCAATCATTTTATTCATATGACATTAAACATATTTAAACAATATTACCTTATACATATCTAAACAATTCCCCTAAGTGAGTGAATTCGGCAAGGTACTTATCCACTTATTAAAGATAGGTTCTTAAATGATGCAAGCTGCATAAAGTCTACATTAAGTTTAGGTATAAAACCTATAATTTTTTCCCTTCAAAATTAAGCTCAAAATAGAAATTAAAACATCAAAAGTAACGTATTTCACATATTACCCTCGGTAATAAAAAAAAAATATTGATCAACCCAAATTTTTCAACGCACCAAGGTTGTCTCCGGACCGTAACGGAGGGTTCCGTACGTACAATAGTTATAAAAAAAATACGAACCTTTTGTCTCGCCCCTCACTCTGACAGCAATTAATGTTTTATTTCACCTTTGTACACTGCCAACCAACGGTATCTACCTATCGTGGTTTAATAGAAAGAGGACGTTTTCGTATCAAGAAGCAATTAAATTCAATAAAGATTCCCTTGTACTTTTTCTATGGCCATTGTAAGCTATGCGAAGGACAAATTTTATTAGCCTTTTATTCAATATAGAGTGTTCACTTCCGGATGTATTGTATACTATGAGAAAGCACTTGGCAATTTAATGTGTTTTAACTTAAACTACTTAACAGAAAGGGTACTCATAGTACTTATCGTAGGTATGTGTTTTAATGGTTGCATAGTATAAATATTCAGTACTAGTAGTCAAACTTGTAATCAGTGGGCTTAGCATGTATATTGGCGTAAAAGTTTTCCCATCTCGACGAACCGACAACCGCTGTGGAAGAAAGGTTCTCGAGTGGTGACCACGTATCGGACGACACAGGGTTGTATATGAAACTTGAGTTAAATAAATACATTTTTGTATTTAGGAAAACAATGAGATATTACGTTTTAAAATTTCTTAAGAATGTTATAGGTAGATCTGATAAACAAATTTAAGAATTGTCTACACAATTTGGCATCCATTTACATCTGAAATCTTATGACGTTGACAAGAACACTATAATCATTATTATTATAATGAATATGGCTCCCATTTTCACATTTCTGTTTTGATGGGATTCTATTAGAGAAAATGTTTTTTTCCCGCTCCCTATCTGGCCTGTGGGTGTTGTAAGTATAAGGAAACTTCGAAATAAACCCTATACCAACCCGTCTGACCAGCGAGGTGTACATCAATACCCCTCCTATCATGGAATAGACTCAAGCTTAGCAATGGGATGAATATGAATCTGAGATGATGAAATTTGTTTCAATTTAATTCTCAAACATTTTGGTTGGAATTGTATAGAGCGATGGCATTACTCAATCGTCTAAACAGTTACTTAGATTTGACATGCTAGGCTTTGTTCTTATAGATTTCTTATATATATATATATAAGTTTGAGTTCCATGTATGCTGATCAATTTCTTTTTTTTTATAAACGAAGCTCTTCTCACTCGATATAATACAGTTAATGAACTAACTCACTTGATCATATATACGGCTTAGAGGAATTGAGAGTAATTAATACCTCCTAATCTCGAATTAAGACTGCGTATATAACGCATCTAATCTCGGATACAGGGAGCCAATTAATTTTACTTATTGGGGGAGAACAACAAATAGGAACGACAAACATCTCTGTACACTGAAAACCGATTCAATATATCTAGTTTAGAAACTACTTATTAGTTAGAGGCATATATTTTTCGAGTATTTATAGAGTTACTAAATATCGTTGAAAATGTGGAATTTGATGAAGGATATATGTATTTTTTCAATGATGAATCGATTTTGATTAAAATTACACAATAATTTGGCTTATATATCAAATTGACATATATGTTATGACCAACTATCCGTGTGGTGACGGATTAAGAATACAATTCACCACTATCTATATATCCTATCTATATATCTATCCTATCCTATCTTGCACGTGAATGTCTTAAAGACTAAGGGATATACGCATATAACATATGCAAGAGAAGAAAAGCTCGAAACCAAACCCTACCTGTCTGATCAGCATGGTATAGTAAGGGTCCCTCCTATTATGAAGGAGGCTCGAGCCCAACAGTGGGACGTATATGAGCTGAAATGATGATTGTACATTAATTATGTTTAATTAAATTCAAGAGTAATAAGATGTTTTTTTTTTGACATGACAACGTCTTATAATTCGATGGAACCGGCTGCACGCACGAAAAAAAACATGACTCATGCGGCGTTATCTCGCTCTGAGGCGTTCCATTTAAGGCTTGAAGTGCAAGCGAGAGCGCGGTACGAGCGACAAAGAGGCACAATCGGCCTCCGCGTTCAGCAGCGTTCGACATCTGTCTCTCTCCTACTTGAGTAAGCGATGCGTCCGCGTGGACAGCTGCTATACAATAATACATTTACATGTTTTCATCAAGTATGAAGTGCAATGAAAAGTGAATATGGTGTCAATTGTTTATAGCAACGATAATTGCGGCGATAAAGGTAATGATTCTTTCGATATTAAATATTTGTTCAGTGATATATTGTCGAATATTCGACGACGTTGACGTTGTCACATTCAACTATCGTCAGTAAACCGACTTTACAGACAACCGATTTTTCTTTATTATGCCATTCCGTTTTATCTTAAGATATATCCGTAATTTGTCTAAAACATGTCTTAAATAAATTGCAATCTTTTGAAAACGTAAAAATATCCATTAAGATGATGTCTCTACGTTTACTCTATTTTCTGTTGTTCTGTATACAGACTTGATCTACATTATATAATTATACAATACTGTTTTATATCGCGTTTTCCTTCTCTTCCGTGTTATATGCGTATTATATCCCTTAGTAGTCTTTTATGACAACCACGGGTAAGATAGGGAGTGGTGAATTGTATTCTTACTCCATCACCACACGGACAATATGCGAAGTAAATGGTGCCCAAATTAAATTGTTTTCCGTGTGGTGACGGAGTAAGAATATAATTCCCCACCCCCACTCTTGCCCGTGGGTATCATAAAAACTACTGAAAAACTAAATATCCCTTAGTAGTTTTTTATATACATATATCATCATCATCGCAGCCCACATACGTCCCACTGTTGGGCTCGGGCCTCCTCCACAATGGCAGGGATTTTGACCTACTATACCATGCTGGTCAGACATGTTGGTATAGTGTTACATTTCAAGTTTTCCTTTTCTTGCACAGATGTTATGTGCATATTATATTAATGATATCTGATGTTTACGCGAGCACTACACATTGTAAATAAAACTACTTTTACGGATTATATCGCGTTTGTATTTGATTTATGATTGCCCGACGTTTCGAACACTTTGCAGCATTCATGGTCACGGGCGGACTAAGGTGTCTCACGTCCAACAAGTAATTGTAAATGTCTGTAATAACGATTACTTGTTGGACGTGAGACACCTTAGTCCGCCCGTGACCATGAATGCTGCAAAGTGTTCGAAACGTCGGGCAATCATAAATCAAATACAAACGCGATATAATCCGTAAAAGTAGTTTTATTTACAATGCATATTATATTCCTTAGTTGTCTTTTACGACATCCACAGGGAAGAGAGGGAGTGGTGAATTGCATTCTTACCCCGTCACCACACATATGTGCATATATAAATATATGCCCAATGGTAAAAAAACTACTAAAGGGATTAAATATCTATGCAAGAGAAGGAAAACTTAAAATGAAACCCCTATAGCAACACGTCTGACCTCGGTACGATATTTGGACTATCAAGGCCTTCCGGCCGATGGTGATGGAGTGGCTGGGTCTGCGGTATGGGATGCTTTCCTTCCGACTGGTGCAAGTATTAACGGGGTGCGGTAGCTTCGCCAAGTACTTGCACATAATCGTGAGGAGAGAACGCATACCGTCCTGCAACCACTGCGATATCGTCGCAATCATCGGTTCCGACCTGACGCTGCCGACCATTACTAGGACGACGCTCGACAGCATTAGGGACTGGGACGCGGTCGCCGCTTTCTTAAGGCAGTTATCTCACGGAAGGAGGCAGCGGGTTGTGCGTGGATGGAATTTCTCTACGAAGACACGATCCAACGATGGTAACTTAGATGGCCCAGGCGTGAGTATCTGCACTTGATGCCGCCCTAGCCGAGACCGCGGGTGATGGACGAGGGGCAATACCCGAAATGGTATCCCGCAGAACTGGTGACGGACGTCAAGGTCCTCGGTATCAGTGGTCGGCCTAATGAGGAAGGGGTGGGAAAACGGTGGGTTGTCTAAATAAAATATTTATATTATATAAGAAACTTAAACGAAGCCGCTGTTACAGCAAATATTAAGATAAAAAAATGGCGTTATTAAAAAAAACGGATCTATCTTATTACTCTTGAATATAATTAAAAATCTTTAATACACGATACACAAAGTAAAACGAATTTTAAGTGTAACAGGAAGTTGCTTAATTAAATTTCATATAAACTTAATTAAAGAAGCATGTTTTTATTTGACATTCAATCTGATGGGATATAGCAATATTGTTCAAAAGACTATTCACTACTTCTAGGTTTATATTTCACGTAATTATCATAGCGATTTATTTACCGAAAATATGGATGCATAAAAAGAAATGGTCCCCAGTAACGGTAATTCCACCTTTCCACGGGCTCATCTTGGTAGCGAACCCTTTGATAGCGAGGCAGGTGGCGCTAAGATACTTTTGGCAAGCATCTAAGACCCGTTGATTGAAATCGTTGAAAAAACGTTGATTAACACAAATCAAGTCCCAGCGAGACGATTACTACGCAATGAATCTTTCTCCAATTACAATAGTTCCTATCCAGTCATCATTATCATCATCATTTTAGATCGTATACGTCCCACTGTTGGGCTCGAGCTTTCTACACAATACGAAGAAAATTGACCTTATTATACCATACTGGTCAGGCACGTTGATATAGGGTTTTATTTCGAGTTTGCCTTCTCCTAATCCACTAAGTTATATTAACTATAATATTAACTATAATATTCACTATCTTTATTAGATTACTAGCAACCCACCTTCGCTTCTCTTTTTGTCGCCTTATCCCCGTAGTTCCCGTTCCCGTGGGAATACCGGGATAAAATATAGCCCAGTTTACTCCCTGATATTATAGCTTTCCATTGGTGAAAGAATTTTTTAAATCGGTCCAGCCGTTTTGAAGATTACATGGAACAAACAGACAGACAGACAAAAAAATATAAAGCGATTTTTATGCATAGTTATAGTGCAAATAACCGTGTGAACATGAAAAAAGCCTATTATTTTGACATTACAAACAGACACTCCAATTTTATTTATTGGTATAGATTACGTCTGATTAGCTGTGTGATGTAAATTGCTTTAATATTATTATACTGCTGTTGCTCTTCTAATTAAAAATAAGCAAGAAATAAATTTAAATGAAATATGTATTTTATTGTATTTACTTTAGGGGTAGTATCAGCTACTAATTGTTGTCCGCAACTGTACCCCTTAATATAGATACAACAACCCTACCTGTCACATAGCGAACCCCTAAAATGTGTTCCTTCGTTTACTGTATATAAATGAACCAAATACATATTTAGTTATCCCACATGTTGTATCATTATTCTATCATCATTAATGATATTTATGTAATAACTAGCTGATCGGAGTTTTTGGCGGGAATCTGAAGTGTCATGTGGTGTTCTTGTATTATATTCAATATCTTAGTGTTTTAACATGTTATATTAAATAATTTTGATGGCATTTTATGTAATATATAGTGGCAAAACTGCTGAGGTGTAGTGAATATGATATAAAATTGCTATACATACCTTTTTGTTTCCACCAAAATTCTCAGAAGATACCCTTAACAGTGGCCATTACACTGTTGAGGCCGACACTTTGACTTACTGACAGACCATTACTGACATTAAGAAACTGAGAACTTGAAAAGATAATTATAACTCGACACTGGCAAAAAATGGCTCGTATTTGTAGCTGATTGCCAAGAAAAAAGAAGAAGAAGAACTAGCTGATCCAATACGTTATTCCGTTCAAATCTAAAAAAATAGTAAAAGGAATTCGCCTTGAAAGCGATCGCAACGTTACCGGTTCCAATTATTAACCTAAACCATTCTCATATCAGCCACAAAAAAATCATCAAAATCTGTCCCGTCGTTTCGGATTTTAATTACAAACACACGAATAGAAGATTTATCTATACCAATAAATAAAATTGGAGTGTCTGTTTGTAATGTCAAAATAATAGGCTTTTTTCATGCTCACACGGTTATTTGCACAACATCAATCCCTAAAATACAGATTAAAAAATTTTTGTCTGTCTGTCTGTCTGTTTGGTCCGGGTAATCTTCAAAACGGCTGGACCGATTTCAAAAATTCTTTCACCAATGGAAAGCTATAATATCAGAGAGTAAACTAGGCTATATTTTATCTCGCTATTCTCACAGGAACGGGAACTACGCGGGTAAAACGACTAAAACCGAAGCGAAGCGAGGGCGGGTTGCTAGTCAGTAATATACGTCCAATTTTAGGCAGGGGTCTCACTCAGAGAAGGGTAATTAGCCTACTATACCACACTGTCCAGATCGGCGATCTTTTATGATTTCCTGATGGATTCTTGCCTCACTGCAATGATGGGTACTACATTTATGGACTAAAGTTATTACAATTTCGCGTGTTTCATCATCATCTCAGAACATACAAGTTCCACTGTTGGGTCTGGACCTCCTCTATGTGTTGACATTATGACCAGTTTTATTTTTCTTGCATAGCTGTTATCGGCATATCTCTCTTAATATATCTCTATCTATCATATATTCTCTTAATCGTCTTTTACGATAACCACTGGTAAAAGAGGGCAGCGGTTTTTTAAGTTTGTTTACATGACGTTACGTTGTAATATTGATGACTTGGAGTTAACCTTTTACGTGAAACACCTTAGTCCTTTCGTGATCATGAACGCTGGAAAATGTTCGAAACGTCAGGCAATTAAAAATAATATCAAATAAGCGATAAAATTCGTTAAAATAGTTTTATACATCGTTTCTCTTTCTAATCAAATGATCAGCGTGTAGTTTTGTGTACTCGTGTCATCTAAAAACTTTCCTTCTCTGAAGAATGCGTGCGGAGCCTTGGGTTAAATCTAGTTATAAACTAGAATCCTAGAAATTGAACAAATAGAGTCAATTTTAAATAAAACTACTTTACGGATTTTATCGCGTTTGTATTTAATTGTTGATTGCCCGACGTTTCGAACACTTTGCAGCGTTCATGGTCACGAGCGGACTAGACTGGATTAATCCGTAGTTTTATTTAGAATGTGTAATACTCGCGTAAACATCAGAAATCATTATAGAATCAATTTCTGAGGCGGCGGATCGCCTGCGCGAGGAGCGCAGCCTCGATGAGGAGATCCGCCGCCGGCGACTGGGGCGGCGTAGGCGCAAATATCTAAGCCTCATGCCGCCCTAGCATAGCCCTAGCCTCCACCTCCTTTCTTTCCCGTGCGTGATCGTAAATGACGACTAAAGAAAGAAAGCACAGCATCACTGAAAGAGAAAGAAAACGTGAAATAAGATTTTATGCCGACTGTACTAAAGTGATTTAATTTCCTACCCACTACCGAGAAGGCTCGTGCCCAGCAGTGGGACTTATGCAAGATGAAATGTTGATTGTGTTTTATTCCAAAGTAATATGTAAATATAAATTCAAACATTGAAGAGAAAAGTTAATAAAAACGGACTCTACAACTTAAAGAAGCCTTTAAAAGTAACTCTTTATTTCTGTTGCTCTTACGAAATAAAACTTAGTCTATTTTTATATAAGCCTTCTTTGGGTTCCGTTTATAAGTAATACTGACAATTATTAACATTTCAGGTTTGTTCTTTCTTTCTTTGTATACCGTATACGTTCCCCATAGAGGGTTATGGGCAATCGGTCGATGAATCGTAGGATGACGTTGTTGACACTTCACAGCCGCGGGCCGGGCCGTATGGGATAGTAGTATCACACTCACAGAAAATCAATGCCCAATCAATGTTCGGTGAGCGAGAGAGCCAGAAACCCACGTTTTTGAGGGTGTTTGTGAGTGGTGGGGTTTGGTGGTGGGGTTTGGTGGTGGGGTTTGCCTTTAGTATCACCGAACCTCATTGCACGCATTCAGTTCCTTCACTTTCTTCACGGTAAGTAGCGGCCTTGTAAAGGTCCATGAGCAGCAGTAACACTTACCATCAGGTGTGGTGATTGCTCGTTTGCCACTGTTTGCAATAAAAAAAAATGTACATACAGGTTCAAAGGATTTTGCTTCGAGTTTTACTTTCCTTACACTGACCTATTACCTACCCATCCTATTTTTGCGTTTGGTGAGTAAGAAAGAATACAATCGACCATGTATCTTGCCCGTGGGTGTCGTAAAAGACGACTAACGGATTAAATATGCATATAACATCTATGCTAGAGAAAGAAAACTCGAAATAAAACCCTATACCAACACTTCTGACCATCGTGGTGTAGTAAGTCAATTTCCCTGCCACAGTGCAGGAGGCTCGAGCCCAATAGTGGGACGTATGTGGGCTGCGATGATGATAACGAAAGACTTGTAATATTAGGTATAGGGTTTTGTTTCTCTTGCATAGATATGCAAAACCCTATACCAACACGTCTGTGGTAGGTCAATTTATTTCCCACAGTGAAGGAGGCTCGAGCCCAACACTGGGACGTATATGAGTTGAAATTTTGATAATAATGATAGGTATTTTATTACTATTTAGAATTTAAATAGTAAAAGTTCTTTTCAATTACGGCACCCTTGCGTGATACAACACTGCTTCTTTTGTTAGACCAAGTTCATCTAAAGGAACCTATCAAAGTTAAGAGTTGGGCAAGATTTTGTCTGAGCGAATACGGTCTAAGAATAAAAAACTTTACCATCCCATTCCAATCTAAAGATCTTCTAAAAAGCGATTAGATTAAGTTCGACGTTCATATATTAAAATTAAACAAAAGAAAGTCTAGCACATTAAATAAAAGAGATTTAATTTTATTTGCCACTAGCAATCCGACCTCGCTTCGCTTCGGTTTCACTCGCCTTTCCAGCGTAGTTCCCGTTGCCGTGGGAATACCGAAATAAAATATAGACTATGTATTATACCTTAACATTGGTGAAAGAATTTTGAGATCGGTTCGGTGGTTTAAGCGTCAAAGCGTACCTAACAAACGGATTATAATTATCTTTTATACAGCTTTAGCCTTTTCAAAAATAGTTACCTCGTTATATAGACAGGTAGCTTGGTAGTAAAATATTGTTAAAATCGGTCCAGCCCTTTGTAAGATTACCTGCAACAAACAGACAGACAGACAAAAAAAATATATTTTTAAGCATAGGTATCGTGTAAATCGCGCGCGGTGGCCGACTTCCCCGAGCGGGGATGTCGTGAGGGGAGGGTATCCCGCGAACGGGCATTCGTCAGACTACTGAAGACAAGAAACTCTGCATCGATGCAGCGGTGGTCGGTCCAACGACGCAGGCGACGTGTCACGGGTGGGTCATGGGGCCGCGCGGCGCCCCTCTGTTGCCCCGAACATAGTGGACCATGGTCCACCCCCAAAACTAAAAGGTGTCGAGTAAATAACCGTGTGAGCATGAAAAAGCCTATAATTTTGATGTTACAAACAAACATTTAAATTTTATTTATTTGTATAAATGTAGGTAGCTTCTTTTTTACCAACTGGTGAGGTGAGCTTGGGTCTCCGGCTTCCTTGCTCATTGAAGGAAGCGGAGTAGCAGATTACTGCTACTCGTCATCATCAACTCAGCTCATATATATACCACTATTGGACTCGAGCCTCCTTCACGATAGGAGGCAAATTGACGTACTGGTCAGACAAGTTGGTATAGAGCAGTGGTTCTCAAACTTTTTAAATGACGGAACCCTTTTGGGAAGCAAAATACTTGAACCCTACAATAAAACAATTATTTTTATAAGTGTATTCTATATTAATCAGCATAATAAAAGTACAATGTATCAGTTACTAATTATTATTTACTTCACCACTTGGTAAGTACAATAATAGAAAACATTAAAAAAGAAAAAATCTAACTAGTGGGAGGTATGAAACTGTTTTTTATTTTTCATCAATTGCTTGATATCAGGTTTGATGGAAGAAAGTTGGAGTCTCATATCAGCTTCGGCGTCCAGTCTATTGCGATATTTTGTTTTCGTGGCTGCGTAGGTAGAGAATCCTGTTTCGCACAAATATGTAGTTGGGAACGGGAGAAGAATATCCAGAGCCATTTGGCCAAGCATTGCATATTCATCTTGGATTCTGCACCAAAAATCATTAAGAGGCGTCGTTTTGAACAATGACTCCATACTTGTGTCTGATGACATTTCTAAAAGAGATTCATATATCTCATTTGACATGTTTTCAGGCTTTTCCAAGTTGGGTAAAAAAGGATTATGAATCCAGGAGTTCACTTTAATTTTTGTATTGTGTTCTTCGGGAAAATACTTTTCAAAAGATGCGCGCATCGAACTGAGATATTGGACCAATTCTTCAAACA
Organism: Lymantria dispar; assembly: GCA_032191425.1. Classification (NCBI taxonomy): domain Eukaryota; kingdom Metazoa; phylum Arthropoda; class Insecta; order Lepidoptera; family Erebidae; genus Lymantria; species Lymantria dispar. The sequence goes on from CM063442.1 coordinate 28,803,736, forward strand.
CATTATCTTCAAACATTTCTGAGTCGTTTTCGCTAACAAACTCACTGAGTAACGTAAAACTTTCTATTTCTTTCTTACCAATGCAAATGATCCAAAAATCTAATTTTCTTTTAAAAGCAGTTATTTTATTATAGGCCTGAAACACTGTTGTCTGTTTACCTTGCAACGATAAATTTAATTCGTTAAGTTTTTGAAAGATATCCGCCATAAAAGACAATCGGAACAACCAAGTTTTATCATACAAACGGTCCTTCAAATTAAAAGAAGTATCTGCTGAAAGAAACATTTGTAACTCGGCTCTAAGTTCAAATAGCCTTGTTAAAGTTTTTCCCCGAGACAGCCATCGCACTTCTGTATGGAGCAGCAGTGTTTTATGTTTGCTGCCATAATCTTCACACAATAATGAGAACAATCGGGATTGTAGTGGTCGTGATTTGATAAAATTAATTATTTTTACCGCTTCATCCATAACTAATTTTAGATTAGACGGCATTTGCTTCATCGCAAGTGCTTGTCTATGCAGAATACAATGACTGGAACTACAATTAGGCGCTTTATTTTTCATTCGTGACACTGCTCCTGCTGTTTTACCTGTCATCGCCTTGGCCCCATCTGTACAAATGTCAATGCAATTGTTCCAACTGAGATTATGTTCTTCAAAAAATATATTTATTTTATTAAAAATTTCTTCCCCGGTAGTGTTTGTAAGCAGCGATGAACACATAAGCATGTCTTCTTCAAAAGAACTTTTATATGGATATCTCACAATAACCAGCAGGATAGCCAAACCAGCGACATCAGTCGACTCGTCCATTTGCAAAGCGAATCGTGTATTTTGTAGACGTGTAACTAGTTCTTGTTTGACGTAGCTTGCCAGATCATGGATTCGTCGTGAAACAGTATCGTTTGATAGCGGAACAGTAGAAAGATGCTTTGCAGATTTTTCATCAAGCATACATTTTGTTATGTCTAATACACATGGTTTTATTAATTTCTCAGCGATAGTGTGCGCTTCACCTGCTTGTGCAATGCGATAGCTAACTAAGTATGATGCCTCCGTGGCCTTTTCGTTGGTAGTTTGTGTTACATGCATCATATTTTTTTGACTTTCTAATAACTGATCTTTTTTGCGAACAAAAAATTCTTTATTCTTGTCTTTAGTCTCGGGGTGTACGGTTTCTAAATGTCGACGCAATTTGGCAGGTGCCATGGAACTATTAGGAAGTAGTTTACTACAGAGCATGCAGAGAGGTGAGCCGTTGGAATCAACAAATCCGAAACTGATATAAGATTCATCATACTTCCTTTTTTTCGTCTTTGAAACCGTCGAGCTTGACGTCGTGGCACTCGTGGCATCATCTTCTGGATCGGTGATTGCTAAATTCTCCGCGCGCATTGCTTTTGAACATTCAGCGTCATTAGAAGATGTTGTTGGAACACGTTTAACACCTTTAAGCCAACGTTCCATTCTTCTTTATTTATAATGTTACAAGTCAGGATAGTGGGGTTTAAATAATGCACAATCGTTACTGCGTATAAGAGACTAAATTTAGAACCTACAGGGAAGAAATGTATAAAACTGAGACAACAGAATACAGCAGGCAGTAAAACAATGAACACTAGTTTCTCGCTAGCGAGCTTGTAAGTAGGTAGTAACTTATCGCTCCGAACGCTAATCATCAACTGACGACGCCAACGCGCGATCGCCGCTTTTATACTTAGTCCTAGACTCGATCTCAAATATTCTCGAAAATACTCGAGTCGGCACCTTTGATAAACAAAAAGCAAAAATAAAAACAGAAATTTCAAAATAGCGTTGTAAACAATATCGACTTTATCCTTTGAAGTTAGAGACGAAAGTCGCTAGTTGACAACTATAGCGTCTAATTCAGAGGCGGCTTTTATCAAAGAGACTGAGCGCTTACAAGTATACTACCCGCTCGTTTTAAGTTTGCCGCTGGCGATAGGTATGAGTGTATGACGTTCGAAATTTTTTATTTAATTGTAACAATAAAAATTGTGTACGTTAGATATTTGGGTAAAACTATGACACATTATAAGTTTTGTTGTCACGTGGGGGAGGGTACGCGCATTCCACAGACCGGCAAACTTAGAGCGAACGCGTTGTACAAGTATAAAATTGTTGAGACCAAACTTATGAGATATTGTACCAGCTAATGTAACACAAGCTTATACAAATACAAATAAATAAATAAATAACATTCATAGCGTTTTGTCTCCGCGCGGCCGCGGAGTCCGCACAGCCGCGGAGCGACCAGAGAGAGGTGTTTTGATTTTTTATTTCTAAATTCTTGCGGAACCCCGACAGAGGTATCACGGAACCCTAGGGTTCCGCGGAACACACTTAGAGTATAGCTGGTATAGAGATTTATTTCCAGTTTTCCTTCTTTAGCATAAATGATTAAAGTAGAATGTTTCGTCTAATGGTTATAGTAATTTTTTTTATATTGCAAACGGTGGCAAACGAGCAAACAGTACACCTGATGGTATGTGTTGCTGCCACTCATGGACCTTTACAAGGCCGCTACCTACCGCGAAGAAATTGAAGGGAGTGTGAATACGTGCATTGAGGCTCGGTGATACCAAGGGCACCACCAAAACCCTCCACACGCAACACCCTCAGAAAGTTGGGCTTCCGGCTCTCTCGCTCACCGAACGAAGCGCAGTAACAAATTGCTACTACTCAGACGTAGATTTTCTGCGAGAGCGTGGTACTGCCCCGGACGGACCGGCCCGCGGCTGTAGACAGATAACTGTCGACAGTGTGGTCCTACTACTCTGAGTGAGTGAGAGTGCCGCGCATAGATTGTTATAGTATGCCTTTTATATCTCTTAATCGTCTTCATGACAGTCACGGGCATGTCAGGGGTTTGTGTATTCTTAATCCGTCACCACACGGACAACTGCTACTCAGATGTAAATTATCTGCAAGAGTGGTACTACTATGAACGAATTGACTCATTTATCTTTGTAAAAAAAATTCTGTCAGCCGCGTGACCACACCCTGATACTTGCTTGTCTATAACTAGTATCAGTCATGTATTTGAGGAATTAATAAACCATTACCGTCAAGACATCTCAGCACATACCTAACAAAAAAATTTGTGCGGGACAACACTTTGTGCGATCCACAAATTGTTGTTCTGAGTCTGGATGTAATTTGTGTCCGTTAATTATATGTTTGTAAAGTCCCCCGCAATACAAGGATTATTTCCTTAGTGCAGGGTGTTGTCTAATAAAAATAAAAAGAAAATATATATATAAGAGATAAATAACTCGAAATAAAACTCTATGCCACACAGAGAGCGTAATGATTAATTAATTAAAAAAATTGCAATATACAGTTTTTAACTGGAACTTAATCTCATGAATCAAAATGTACCGTGAGAATATTTATGAAATTAAACACGTTTAGAACAGATAAGCTATTTACAAAGTACTTTGAATTCACAGAGATTGCGTAGTGCTGTGATTGGCGACCTTCCATGACTCCCCAGGCAGGACTTTGTAAGTTTCAAAAACGTCCACTATTGGTCAATCACTGTCATCGTGTTTGTATTTGAGTTTTACTTTCAATGAACCTGTATCTAAAACGTAAACCTCTAGATAATCTGTAATAACAATCACGCTTAATCCTGTGTTCGAAACGTCGGCAATCTATACCAATAAATAAAATTGGAGTGTCTGTTTGTAATGTCAAAATAATAGGCTTTTTTCATGCTCACACGGTTATTTGCACGACACCTATGCCTAAAATAGCAATTAAAAAATTTTTGTCTGTCTGTCTGTCTGTTTGTTCCGGGTAATCTTCAAAACGGCTGGACCGATTTCAAAAATTCTTTCACCAATGAAAAGCTATAATATCAGGGCGTAAACTAGGCTATATTTTATCCCGGTATTCCCACGGGAACGGGAAATACGCGGGTAAAACGACTATAACCTATAATCGAAGCGAAGCGAGGGCGGATTGCTAGTATAAATATAAAATACTAGCAACCCGCCCTCGCTTCGGTCTCAGTCGCCTTACCCGCGTAGTTCTCGTTCCCGTGGGAATACCGGAATAAAATATAGAAAATAGTTTCTTTCATTCTCCAGGTGTGTTTTGCTACTCGCGTTGCCCTAGCTGGGGTCAGATCTATCAAGGTGGACGGATCTGGAAGGTTTTGGGGCGACACCCCGGGTCGTGGAAAGGGACGGTTCCCGAAAGGGGTAATCTGCCGAACCGGCCACGAATGACAAGGAATCGGTCCCAGTAGTCGGTGCAATTGCAATGTGAAGGGCACACGGTAGATTATGGAGCCGCAGGTCGCCTGTCCATCGGCCTGGATAAATTGGGTGACGTGCGTCCTGATTGTCTAAAACAAAAAAATAACGTGGTCTGCTGCGCCTTCTCCTTAACCACTATTTTCACTCCCATACGAAATTATTAAGGAATGATTAACCAGTCATTGTAGAAAATCATTTAAAAATAATTTAAAACTAATCCGTAATAATTAAAATCTGTGACTTTCGACAAAATGGAGAAACATAGTTTAAATCAAAACGACGTTTTAAATGTCGACTCATAAAGTTGATGAAAGACTTAACAACATCGTTTCAGGGAATCACATTGTAAGAGCACCTAGCCTACTCTTTTTATACGATCTAGTCGAAAATACTCGAGTATTTTATGAGAAAAGATAATAAAGTTCTGTAACTAGAACAAATAGCTGACCATTTTTCATTGAAATGAATATTTCATTAAATTCTTACAAAGTAGAATGGAATGATATTGCAATGGATTTATGAAAAAGCTTTTTGTTGGCAGGCAGGCTGTTTTTAGACTTGATTCCTTAGTATGTTGTTAAATCCTACAAGTGAAATACTATGTAATATCTATCCATCTATAGCGTCATCAACGTCTTCTCCAAGTGATGATAACGCCATAAACACCACGCCTACCAACTGTCAACCCGTTTGACCAGCATGGTATAAGTAAGTCAATTACCCTCCTGTTATAGAACAAGCTAGAGCTCAGTAGTGGGGCACATATGAGCTCTCGTAAGATGTATGTGCAAAATTTCACGTTCTTTGTGCCAGTAATATATTGATAGATTAGTGAAATTATAGATAAATCGCCTTTCTTCTCCCTGTTGTTGTACAAGAAACGACATTTTTTGCGAAACTCATGGCCAAGTAAACGATAGTTATCTAAACTTGGCAGTTAATAAAATCGCGAGTTAGTAATGTGCAGTGCAATTTATTAAGATACCTTTTAGTCAACATATCAGTTGTTACCTGAACATATTAAGATTTTTAAGTTGAATCACTCATAACTAATGTATTTAATCTAATTTAGTACAGTAGGACAGTATTAAAGTCGTAAAAGTTAACCGTGACAAGTCATAAACCTCGACGCATTCTTTGCTAATAGAAGCAGTTACAAGCTAGGAGGGTCAAATGTCAAAAGAGAAATTTCTTGTCCTTAATACGTTAGGTATAACAATTAAGGTTGACTTGTTAATACATAGATGGCCTTGTTTCTTGACAGAATGTAAGTACTACATCTTTAAAATGTTGGCGGTATTAGCTCCATCAGCGGATTCGCTCACGTAGATTATAATTTGTCCGTGTGGTGACGGAGTAAGAATACAATTCCCCACTTCCTATCTTGCCCGTGGTTGTCGTAAAGGACGACTATGGAATATAATATCCACATAACATCTGTGCAAAAGAAGGAAAACCGGAAATGAAACCCTATACCAACATGTATAACCAGCATAGAATAGTAGGTCTAGTCCCCTCCCATTGCGGAGGAGGCCCGAGCCCAACTGTGGGACGTATGTGGGATGCGATGATGATGATGATGATGAGATTATAATCTAAGTAATTATTTACGCTTTTAATGCAATTATTTTATTTGATGTCTTACATATTCCCACAATATTGTAATATTATTAATATCCGTAATATTTAGTATCATCTACATAGATGAATACTTATATTACAGGCAAGAGGACATCTGCGAGGAGTCAGCTGAAAGAGACATTCTTAGAAACAACCATTGTCTGCCTGTATAATGCGTTCTATCCCTGTGGAAATTGCGCTTTCTTCTATACTTTAGTATAAAATAATAAGCAGTTGTTGAGCGACTTTTACCATAATGTAGTAAAATTAAAGGCGTTTGCAATTTTGGAGACTATCCGTAAAGTTAAAAGTCACCAAAATCAAGGTAGCAGTAGCTTTTGTCCGCACAACAAACAGAGGGAGTCACGGACGACTGGGTAGGTGAGGCCGGAGTATTGCTATATATAATTTCGAGGGATGTTAGTCATTAGTTCGGCTATTGGAAAATCATCCTGCAATATCTTACTACAATTAAAAACCTACTTACCTAGGGTTGAGATTTTGCAACAACTTTCTTTTCTCATGTTTTCTTTTTCTTTTCTAATTAAATTTATTGCGAGTCCTAAAACTAATAATACGTCAGCTATATAGCTACAGACATACTGCTATAAGCATGTCGGTGAAGCGAACACACAACATCTTACCCATACAAAAAGTGTCTAAGGCGCACAGCACACTCATGAGCGTGTCAATGACGCGAACCCATAAGATTTCCCATAGCAAAAAGTGCCCAGCGCGGCTAAAGATATTGTCACTTCAAAAAAGCGTTTCTTAAATTTCCTGAGGGTTAAATCCCCGTATAATTTATGGAGAAATTGTGGATTCCTTTGCTTACAGAAGTTAGAATCACTTCTCTGCTCGCATCATGTAGCATTCTATGGCAGAGGTCTACATTCATAAATGGAAGGTGAAGCGCTGAACGATGAGACTGATAATCCATATTTCATATACGTATACGTGTTTATATATATTTTTTTTTATTCTAAATATATATGTAATGTACAGTATTCCGTATTTCGAGCTGAAATCCCGAAACAGATTTATTTACAGCCATCATATTTCTACAATATATTGTATACAAGACACATCGGGGATTTCATGCCTGCCCTGACTCATAGCGAACCTCAATGATATTTCCAAGTATGCCTCTATTCCCGAGGGTACCATTCATTGATATTAGCAGTCGAAACTTCGTATATCATAACTCTATTCTGTTACACAAGTTTGAACACATATTTACTAGTATTTGCTATGATGTTAATACACATTCAGTGGTAAATTACTTATATCGTATTTTTAGTTTTCTTCATCTTGTGGTAGTGGAGTGGATTTGAATATTCTTCTTGTTATTACCGTGTAATGTAGAAAGAATACAATTCATCGCTCTTTTTCTGCCCGTGAGTGTCGTAATAGACGACTAAGAGATCATAGTATGCAGATAACATCTGTATAAGAGAAGATAAACTGGAAATAAAGTCTGACCAACCCGGCTGACCAGTAGTATAGTAGCAGTGTAGTATAGTAGGTAAATTTTCATTCTATTGCGGAGGAAGCTCGAGTCCAGCAGTGGGACGTATATGAGCTGTAATTATGATGAAGATGATAAATGATAGTGAAGTTTACAAAATATTAAACTTTATTAAATAAGGTCTTTTTTTGGGGGGGGTGGGTTACGGTCGGCGCGCTCCTCGCACCACTCCGTCCGGGGCGACAGAGAGGCGTAACCACGCACACCCGTAAACCACCCGTATAGCACGTCGCCTTCGTCGTTAGGTCGACCACCGGTGCAGAGTTCCTTGACTTCAGTGGTCTTAAATAAGGCCTACAGAAAAAGTCGGCAAGGTTTTTTTTTTTTTACCTTGGCCGGGACTCCCTCGTGGGACCTGGAGGCGGAGATGCTCGTCGGACTATATCGGCGGGTGACGGGGGTGCCAGCGGAGGGCGGTGTGATCTCGTTAAGGGATCTCACTGCCTGGCGCGTCGACGCCCGCCGAGACGTCATTGCCCGTTGGGCAGTCCGGCTGGAGAGGCCTCGGTTCGGGGTGCGAACCGTGGAGGCCTTCCGGCCGGTGCTGATGCAGTGGTTGGAAAGGCGGCACGGGGTGCTCTCCTTCCGACTGGTGCAGGTTTTGACGGGGCATGGGTGCTTCGCCAAATACCTGCACAAGGTCGTTAGGAGGGAGAGTACACCGTCCTGCCACCACTGCGATTGCGACGAGGACACGGCGCGCCATACGCTCGAGGCCTGCGGGGCTTGGGCAGTGCAGCGCTGTAAACTCGTCGCAATCATCGGTACGGACCTGACGCTGCCGGCTATCGCTAGGGTGATGGTCGACAGCGTCGGGAATTGGGACGCGGTCGCAGCCTTCTGCGAGACAGTGATCTCGCGGAAGGAGGCGGCGGATCGCCTGCGCGAGGAGCGCAGCCTCGATGAGGAGATCCGCCGCCGGCGACTGGGGCGGCGTAGGCGCAACTATCTGCGCCTCATGCCGCCCTAGCCGAGGCCGCGGGTGACGTGACCGGGGATTAGTCCGTCACCCGCCGAGAGACCGACCGCGTGAGGAAAGACCGACGTCCTCCCGAGGGTCGGTCGATGGGAGGGTACCCCAATTAGGGGTATTCCGTCGGGCCGACCACTGACGACAAGTTAACGCTGCTCCAGTGGTCGGCCCAACGATGAAGGCGACGTGGTTTTTGGGTGGATCGCGGGAGTTGCGTGCTTAAGCCCCTCTGTCGCCCCGGACGGAGTGGTGCGGAGGCGCGCCGACCGCGACCCACCCACAAAAAAAAAAAATGTTTTTTTTTTACCGCGGAAGGAGGCGATCTCGCGGAAGGAGGCGATCTCGCGGAAGGAGGCGATCTCGCGGAAGGAGGCGGATCTCGCGGAAGGAGGCGGCGAATCGCCTGCGTGAGGAGCGCAGCCTCGATGAGGCGATCCGCCGCCGACGACTGGGGCAGCGTAGATGCGAGTACCTGCGCCTCATGCCGCCCTAGCCGAGGCCGTGGGTGACGTGACCGGGGAATTAGTCCGTCACCCGCCGAGAGGCCGACCGCGTGAGGAAAGACCGACGTCCTCCCCGAGGGGGGGACGTCGGTCGATGGGAGGGTACCCCGAATAGGAGATATGCCGTCGGCCCGACCACTGATGACAAGTAACTCTGCTCCGGTGGTCGACCCAACAACGAAGGCGACGTGCATCGTGGGTGGGTTGCGGGTGTGCGTGCTTACGCTCCTCTGTCGCCCCGGACAGAGTGGTGTGAGGAGCGCACCGACTGCAAACCCGGTTGGGTTTGGGTTCCAAAAAAAAAAGGTTTTTTTACAAGCATATCGCAGACTGCCCATATAGTTTAGTGTGCTTAATAGCTACTTCCTGCTCAAAGTGTTATGGGTTTAATTACCGTGCATTGGATACATAATTATTTGTATCGAGGCTGGGTGTGAGATTACTGATGTTTAAGCATGTATTACATATTAAATAATACTTTTTTACTGATTTTATTTAATAACTAGCAATCCGCCCTCGCTTCGCTTCGGTTATAGGTTATAGTCGTTTTACCCGCGTAGTTCCCGTTCCCGTGGGAATACAGGGATAAAATATAGCCTAGTTTACGCCCTGATATTATAGCTTTCCATTGGTGAAAGAATTTTTGAAATCGGTCCAGCCATTTTGAAGATTACCCGGAACAAACAGACAGACAGACAAAAATTTTTTAATTGCTATTTTAGGCATAGGTGTCGTGCAAATAACCGTGTGAGCATGAAAAAAGCCTATTATTTTGACATTACAAACAGACACTCCAATTTTATTTATTGGTATAGATTGATTGCTCGATTTTTTTTGTTTCGAGATTGGGTGTGATTTGTGTGGTCAAAATTTCAGCTCATATATGTAATGATGGACTTGAGCCTCCTCTGCAATAGGGAAAAAAATAACCCTCTATAAATACCACGCTAGTCACCATTCACTCATTTGCCTTTCACTGTTCATATTTCGCCACAAACTGCGTCCCTGTGCCACCTGCATCCAACGACTGGCAGTAAGTTTCACTCGATCAAGTCATCTGACAACCTGGTGAAAGTTGGATGCAGGCGGCATAGGGCCACACTTTGTGACCTAACATAAGAAATACCTACGTCCAACAATCGATCGTCTTACTGATAATGAATGATGAATTATTTGAAACTCCCCAAACGATTATTATAAAGTGAAAACAAATTCATTAATATTAATCGCGAAGTTGTATTAGACCCGCTGATATTAACTAGCGAACCGTTTATAACGGAACCTTTTCATCAAATCAACATTCGTGAAATATTATGAGACATAAAATTGACATTAAAATAAACAGAAATAACTCGAATAAAATTATATTAAACTCATTTGGGTATTCAATTCAAAAGCTTCAGACCCTCGGGGTAACCTTTGCGGTTTGTATACTCGCCCTATTGTGATTATGCTGAACTTAAAAAGATCATTTTTACGGAAGCATTTGTATTATTAAAATCGTTCAAGATCTGTATTTTTTCATATGAGATAGCAATAACCTCTTGGGAAACTTATAATATGAACTGTGGCAGTTATGATAGTCACTCTTAAAGAGTGAAATATTCCGTGTGAATTCCGTGACGGAATAAAAATACAATTCAACACTCCCTATCTTGCCCGTGGATGGCGTAAAAGACGATTAAGGGATATAATACGCACATAAGATCAGTACAACAGAAGGAAAACTCGAAACGAAACACTATACCAAGATGTCTGACCAGCACGGTAATGTAGGTTAAATTACCTCCTATTGTAGGCCTCATAACAAGGCTCAAAGTCGCTCAGCGTGCTATGGAGCGGGCTATGCTCGGGATTTCTCTGCGAGATAGAATCCGGAATACGGCAATCCGCAGAAGAACGGGTGTAACCGACATAGCACGAAGAATTAGTACGTTGAAGTGGCAATGGGCAGGCCACATCGCTCGACGAACCGACAACCGCTGGGGAAGAAAGGTTCTCGAGTGGTGACCACGTATCGGACTACGCAGTGTAGGACGAACCAGGTGGACCGACGACCTGGTGAAAGTTGCTGGGCGTCGTTAGATGCAGGCGGCGCAGGACCGCGTAACCGCGTTTGTGGCGTAACATGAGGGAGGCCTACGTCCAGCAGTGGACAGCAATAGGCTGAAATGATGATGATGATGGCATATAAGGGGATGATGAATTATATTCTTACTCCATCACTATATCCTTACATAGATACAAGTCATAAGTTATCGAATAAATTCTAATTTTCATATGCATTAACTAAAAGCCTTCAAAGTTAGTGAATAAATAACAATATCGGTTGCTCGTCTTAAACAGCTACATAAAATATATACAATAAAGTATAAAGTGATTAATGATGTCGTCTATCAATTACCAATGTCAGGTGCAACTCGGTTTTTGTCGCAAACTTTCCGGAGGGGGCTCCTAATGGTACCAGACTGTACAGGGGAACTATTGCGTGCTTTATCTAAGAGGTACCTTAAGATGAATTGATATGGAAGCACACTCTGTTATTGTAAGAGTAAATAATTATAATATCTGGTTGACCGAGCTTTGATCGGTATAATTCTTTTTTTCGTAAATTGTATTTTTGACGAACTTATTGATGATGAAAATATATCAAAAATTACATAAACAGAATTATAATAACACCGAAGTTCGATCTCACGCTATTTAAATGCGACTGAACAACTTCCCAACTGAGCTATTGTCACTCTTGACAGTGACGGCCAAATTCGAATTCTTATTCAAAGAATGTCAATAACATTTTATGTCATTGTATTGATTAGCTAAAAACACCGACAAAACAACATTTTCTTTAAATAATACCTAGCTAGATCGATTTTTTGGCCCCGAAACCTCTAGTATGCCAAATTTCACCAAAATCATTGGAGCCGATATCTGGTTGACCAAGCTTCGCTCGGATTATTTTTGTCGAATTTATTTAGATATATATTAATAAAAAATAAATAATGAAAATTGTATAAAAAATTGCAAAAAGAGAATAAAAATAACACCGAGATTCGAACCGACGCTGTTTGAAAGCCAACAAAATCAAAATTAGAACCTGTCAACTTCCCATCTGAGCTATCGTAACTCATGACGTTGGCAACGAAATTTGAATTCATATTCTTTTAAATTTTAATGGCATTGTTTGTTTTGCTAAAAACACTGACAAAACAACATTTTCTATAAATAAAACTTAGCTAGATCGATTTTTTGGACCCGAATCCTCTAGTATGCCAAGTTTCAACAAAATCGTTGGAGCCGTTTCCGAGATCCTGAATATATATTAAAGATATAAGATATATATAATATATATATATATATATATGTATATATATATATATATATATATATATTATATATATCCGGCCGACCACCGGAGCAGATGTGACTTGTCGTCAGTGGTCGGCCCGATGGAATACCCTTTCGGGTACCCTCACCTCTCGACATCCTGGGACGTCGGTCGCCGTCGCGCGGTTAGAAGAGCACCCCTGTGTACGAACATGGACTTGGAGCGTTTTTGAAAATAATATGGAATCTTCCACGTTTGCTGAATTTATTCTTACGACACGGTTTTGCATCTTGACGGCGAGGATTGAACCATAGATTTTTATACCGTGCAAGAAGTGAGCTGTATCCTTATCTGTCTACCTATTAACGTCCACTATTCGACGTAGATCCATCTACGAAGACAGTATATTCTATAGCCACCATGCTTGGTGAACGCAACGCTGCTGCTCACTCGCTTGATGTTTCTTTAACAATAGTTTTATCGCTTCCCACAGGAAAATAATGGGTGATAACATATTGTATTCTTAAATCCCTTCTTGGTATAATACGTTGTATAAAGGTTTACTCTTTAGATTTACTCTTAAGATTTTTATAAACTTGATAAAAATCTTAAGAGTAAATTATACCTTCCATTTATATTTAGCAAGGACTGAAAATTCGTTATAAAGAGGATATGGCTACACAATTCGTAATGTAAAGGTATAGGATGAAGATACTGTGTACAGGTCTTTTGGACAGTTGAATATGAATTCGTAAAATTCGTTAAATTAAAGAAATTTTTGTATTGAGGTTCAATTTCAATTTCAAACTTTATTGCACTCCATAATGTATAAAAGATCTTAACAACAAAACATGTAACAATTATGGACTCTGTAGGGCACGGCAACAGTAGGAGAGAGGAACATTTTTATGAATTTTCCTAATTTTATGATACATACTTTTACATATATTTACTAGAATTATTATTATGCGATTTTTGTTATTATTAAAATTTTTATTATGGTTATTTTTAAAATTTACTAGAATTATTTTAGAATTTTTATTATTATTAAAATTTATTATTAATTTACTTAATTTAATAGAATTATTATTATTTGATTCATCATCATCATCATCATTTCAGCCTATTGCCGTCCACTGCTGGACGTAGGCCTCCCTCATATTGCGCCACAATGTGCGGTCCTGTGCCGCCTGCATCCAACGACGCCCAGCAACTTTCACTAGGTCGTCGGTCCACCTAGTGGGGGGGCGTCCTACACTGCGTCGTCCGATGCGTGGTCGCCACTCGAGAACCTTTCTTCCCCAGCGGTTGTCGGTTCGTCGAGCGATGTGGCCTGCCCATTGCCACTTCAGCGTGCTAATTCTTCGTGCTATGTCGGTTACACCCGTTCTTCTGCGGATTTCTGTATTCCGGATTCTATCTCGCAGAGAAATCCCGAGCATAGCCCGTTCCATAGCACGCTGAGCGACTTTGAGCCTTGATATGAGGCCTACATTTAGGGACCACGTTTCCGTGCCGTAAGTCATCACTGGTAACACACACTGGTCGTAGACCTGTGTTTTCAGACACTGAGGTATGTTGGACGAGAAGATCCTCTTAAGTTTCCCGAACGCTGCCCAACCGAGTTGGATTCGTCGGCTGATCTCTTTCTCGAAATTGGATCTACCTAACTGGACTGTTTGTCCTAGGTAAACATAGTGATTGACAACTTCGAGAATCGCATTGCCAACTAGGACCGGTACAGGAATGACATGGGTATTTGACATGACTTTCGTCTTGTCCATGTTCATTCGTAGACCCACTAGTTGGGATACCCTGCTGAGATCATTGAGCATAGTGCCAAGGTCCTCCATGGATTCTGCCATAACGACGATATCGTCTGCGAATCGAAGGTGAGTGATGTATTCGCCGTTAATGTTGATGCCGAGTCCAGTCCAGTCTAAGAGCTTGAAGACATCTTCCAGTGCAGTGGTGAACAGTTTCGGAGAGATGATTATTTGATTATTAGAATTAATTATTAATTTACTAGAATTATTTTTGAATTATTGTTATTATTAAAATTAATTATTAATTTACGGTTTTGTTAAATTAAGGTTTATTAAATTAAGGTTACATTGTATTACTACCAAAATATATAGTTTCTGGTGTTGAACCAACTAACTCTGTTCTCTGCAAATCTAAGAAAAAAATCATTAATTCGATTGCATCGCTATTGACAGGCTCAAATTGTGAATCTTAATAAAACTGAATACGAAAAAATTTCATCAAAATTAGTCCAGCCATTTAAGAAGAGTTCAGTCAATCAATCAGTCAAATCAATCACAAGTACAGTTTTAAATATACAAGGAACTCATCGTCGCGATTAGTTATTGAATTGCATTTACTATTGTTAATCTTCAAACATAGCGTTATCCGTTTTGACATTACCTGCAAGTAATCATTTATATCCATATATTTGATGAAAATATATTCAATTGAAACTAGGTTTACAAATTTGTAGTTATTCCACTTACCTATATCAGCTAAGTGGAATAACTACATATATGAAATAAAGTCTAGCGTAGAAAATTCTAACAGCTGAAAAGCGTGAGCAAACAAAGTTAACCCAAGTGTTAAATGCTTACAGAACCTAAGTTACCGTCTGAAAGTTCGATAAATTAGGTTAACAACGTTTTGAGGTACCCCACTTTGGGTGAAAATAGTTCTTGGGAACACGCCTTATTTTTACATTGTATAGTGTAGCTTCAGACTTGCTGAAAGAAAATGTGGCTTTAATAGACTTATAAAATTTAGTAGTTTATGCAAATTTATGTCTTTTTGGAGTTAGCATTAATATTCTTTTAATGTGAAACATCTATAAGCGAGCGTGAACCTGATCGTTGGCGTGGTGTTAACGCCACGCTCGGATATGTACATTTGTGCAACGAAATTATAACCTGTTTTAGAATTGCTTACAACGCCATCTAGTGAGCTCAAAATAAATTATTAATTTAAACACACCTATAATGTATACTAATGAAAATAAATGTTTATTGAATAAAAATCATCGTTTTATGGAAAAAAGATCATAATATTTTATTAATACTTTGTGCCATATTAGATCTTGTCGTACTCTCTTCTTTTATACATATACACAATTCGAAATTATTTGTACAAAATAATTTCGATGTTTCACATCTGTCAGGCGTACTAAGCGACGACTCCCTTTTTATTTTTAACTTTTATCATTGAAGAGTTCATAGCTAGTGCCTCTCATAGCTATCCAAGCGAAGAAACTCGTCCCGGTGGTCTGTCTAATTTACGGAAAGGGATAACACGGTTTTAGATTCCCACAATGCCCCTTTGTCGCCTTTTGTTTGGTTGGGGTGTGGCTAAAACATAAGCTATTAAAATGAAGCATAGATCACGCTTTTCATAATCGTGTGTATCTTAAATAATGAGAAACAAATGAGAAAATGAAAATTTCTTGTACAGACATTATGAAATGTATCTAAATTAGCTAAATTGGTAACTAAACACCCCGCTAAGAATAATAATGGGCCAGTTTACCGCAAAGTGCTTTGCTATGTCACCATTCATCATCCGACCTAACAACTACATTAATATTAAGACGGATCGCGTTTTGTTCACTCCACTTCCACCTACCGCTTTCCTTTTCTCTTATTATCAGTTTGACAGCTTCTCAGAGATGAGATATCGCTACATTTTAATGGACTATTTTTTGGTGGATTATTAATAGAGAATCAGGTTGTTGATTTCTTTTTATTTACGTTAGACTCAGTTAAGATGACGCGGTTAAGCTGTGAGGTATTATGTAGATGCGATGCATAATCATGATTTAATGTTCATCTGAGGAGATTAATTTATAGAATAAGCTTTTCAGCTTGATGAGTATAATTATGGTAGATTACACTCAGCGACATGATTTTTTTTTTAATTCTTAAAATTCCAATTCTTTAATCTACAAAGTTTTAATGCCTGTCTGTACGGTTTTAGTGGCTGTTATTGATGATAGAAAAAAATATAAACTTACTTTAAGACCTAAAATTATCTCCCTGGGTTAAGACATTGGAAAATTTTACAAAAGCGTTGTATTTAATATTATCTATGCCGCTTATATAGATTACATGTTAATTTAATGTTATATTTTAATTAAATAATCAAACACTATTCTCGTTATCCCAAAAGTTTCTATGACAACTTCGATTGTAAGGAACCCTTGATGCGCAATATAGCATTATAAGCAACATTTGCCCGATTTGTTAATATTTGCAGTCCTTGCGTTGCTATTTTTCTTTACATAATGTATTTATATCTTTTAATCAGTCCTAATAATCAGACTATCTTTGAATGTGAATTGTATTCCTACTCCGTTACCACACAAAAAATCCAAATAATACTTCCTGAGATTTAAACTGGTTAGTTTTAATAGACTGTTCACTTTATCTTTTAATAGTTAATATACATAAGCAATGAAATAATCTTGATGCTTGCAAATAAAATTCTTGTTAAATATACGTTTACATCAAAGTAACATTACCTATCAAATGTCTATTACAACACCCCGAACTTTTGCTAAAGTAACATCGTACAAAGACAATTCCCAGTTTAACTTGAACCAATTTCTGCTCATTAACTGAGCGTCCTTGTTTAAGATACGACCATGTCTGTATCAAAAGTGTGGCATTGTTAATTTTGTGCGAAGAACTTCACCCATTATAGAACTCGCGAAATGTTTACGTCACACATTAGATATTCTGACATTAACTTGAAAATTATTTTGTCGCTGAAATAAACGAATCTTGAGTAAAGGTCGTGTAACTAGAGTGTTGTATCGAGTGTTCGCATTAGTATTCGAGCCCCGGGTCGAATGTGGCACAAGATTGTTATCGCCTGCTGTGCTCCGCTTTGGTGCTTTGAATAACACTGCCGAATAGATGGTGTGTATTGATTACATCGTGTTCGACTGTACTCTGTGGATTTTGGTTGCGATGATAGCTTGATATTTAGACTATAGGGCATGAGGGAGCTTCTAAATAATTAGCAGTATATAGATATACTGCATTATTTTAACGATACTATTTAGATAATAATCTATGATGTTTACGCGAGTATTACACGTTGTAAATAAAACAATTTTTACAGATTTTATCACGTTTGCATTTGATTTACTATACTTTATAGCGTCCGCCTGTGACCATTAACGTTGTTAAGTATTCGAAACGTTAGGCAATTAAATACTAAATATAAACGTGATATTACTTAGGTTCTGTAGTTTAATCATTACAACATGCTTGTGATGAGCATTCTATTCCAAAACAAGTTGCTTTCTAAAGGATTTTTTAACATAGTTCTCAGTGGTTTACATTTTAAAAGGTTTTTTTAGGCGAATATAGGTGTCAAAACTATTTTATTTTTCAATCCATATAAGATTTGACATGAGACTCTGTAAGGTATAAATAGCCTAGTAGTTAACTTGTGATCGGGCTTCCCGAATCTGGTCCAACGATAATAATCGTTCGAATTATATTTGTTAATTATATTAGATATTTCATGGTTCGAAGGGCATCACACTGGGGCTAATACTTACTAAACATGTTATATAAAATTCTTTATAAATGAATTATTAAAAAAATTATTATTTAAATAATAGACAATCTATTGAGTTACGTGCAGGATACTCTCAGTAGCAATCGCGTTCCAACCCGGTGGTAGATTATTGGATTAATTTAAGTTATAATTGACAATATGTAGCCACCCTCACGTGGTTTATTCATGATAAAATGATTTTGGCCTATTATGCTATGCCAATCAGATTACTAAGGTTTTAGTTCAGATTTTTCTTCTTTTACAATTATTTAATCGCCTCATATTCCTTAAGTCTTTTTTGTGATACGAATGGAGCGAGTTGTAACCCATTAAATTATTATTCATTCATCGCACAAATATATTTATTGTTTAGATAATAACGTTACAAACTACTATATACATACAAAGAGCCAATACATACAAGAGGAACTAACAATTTAGAAGTCGTAATCAAAACGCTTTTAATCAAAGCCTTCACTGTTTCTACGTCTATATTAAACAAAGCAATCAATCTTTTCAAAGTTTCATTTATGTAAATCCCGCGATCAATTTCTATTAAATCCCACAAAGGGCGTATACAAAAGTTGTAAGCGGAAAACACATTGTTTCCCCTCCCTCGTTAGCAAACTCTACGGTACTTTTTTGACGTCTGCTCTAGGGCGTCTCTGGCGGTTCGAGTGTTTACACATACAAACATACATTTTACACCTACAAAACAGTGGTCTTCGTATATAACGCTTTGACAATAGGGAACAAAATTGCACGAATTCTCAGTACGCCAATTCCAACACAATATTTGACATTGCAAATTTATATTCGCAGATTGGTTTTCAACATTAACCTTTAAAATCATATGATGTAAAGCTCAGAATCGACTGATTGCACTGCAACAATACTTGTACCTATGATTTGTGTATAACGTTTTGTTCGTACATTCTTTCTTACCTAACTCTTGAAACGAGTATCTGAATCCTTCTTGAATATTTTTTTATGAATTCATTGAAATAGACCTTAGTATATTGAAAAGCTTTTGATGTTAAAAATACACATTGTTGATATAGTGCTATATTAAAATAGATTTAATAAGGGCATTTTTTTTTTGGGGTGGTCCGCGGTCGGCGCGCTCCTCGCACCACTCCGTCCGGGGCGATAGAAGGGCGTAAGCACGCAACACCCGCAACCCACCCGAAAACCACGTCGCCTTCGTCGTTGGGCCGACCACCGGAGCAGGGTTACTTGTACATCAGTGGTCGGCCTGACGGAATACCCCCTACGTGGGGTACCCTCCCATCGACCGACGGCCCCCCTTGGGGAGGACGTCGGTCTTTCCTCACGCGGTCGGCCTCTCGGCGGGTGACGGACTAATCCCCAGTCACGTCACCCGCGGCCTCAGCTAGAGCGGCATGAGGCGCAATTTAATAAGGGCATGAACTTTACGTGAATCTCGTTATGTAAATATTATAAATAAAATTCTATTTACGACTTTTTTGTACATATTTGTATTTGATTTTTGATTTGCCGACCTTTCGGACACGCGTCACGTGGTCACGGGTGGTCTAAGATGTCTCACGTCCAACAAGTTATAATTATTAAAGAGATTTTTATCTACCCGCTACGGAATTAGTTATAAAATGTTAACCCACATTTTAATACAAACTTATTACTTATATAAAAAAATCTATATGAATTTTTTATTGATGTGCCAATAGTTATGAAACATTAAATTAGTAATAATATTATGAATTAAACCAAATGAATCTAATATCACCCGGTCGGGATACGGCCACATTGAGCAAGATCCGCTAAGGAAACAGAAAACTCAACGTGCCTGATACCAAATTCATAAAAAATACAGTGTGCTGTCGTGGGACTTATTATTATTAAAGTGAAACCTCTTTCCGTGTGATTATGGAGCAAAAATATTATTTACCATCATCTTTTCTACCCGTAAGTGTCGTAAGACTAAAGGGCGTATGCCTTAGTCTGGATGCATATAATATTGCGTATAATATATGTGCCGGAGAAGGAAAACTCGAAGTAAAACTCTGTAACAAGCTATCTGACTAGCAAGTCAATTTGCCCACCTATTGTGGAGGGGGCTTGAACCAAGCAGTGTGACAAGTGTACTCATGTAAGAGCTGAGATGATGATGATAATGAATCTTCTTATGCCAGATTCGGAAATTCTAATCTGCAGATCAGAAATTGAAACCCTTTCATTCAAAACTGTTTTTGTGCGGTGAAAATTTTGCTAGCAAATTAGCTTAAGCGATTGTAATTTTTTTTTGTTCTTGGTGACAAACATCTCTATCATGTGATAAACATCAATATATCATCAGTTCCAGGTGCTTGAAACCGCACTAGGTACTGAGAAAAGTTCTCTAATAGTATATTGTAAACCTAGACCCAGATTTGCCGTATATTTGCGGAGTAAGAATACAATTCGGCACCGCCTCTTTTGGCTATAGGTGTCGTAAAAGACGACAAAGTTTGTTACAAAGGAAGAAAAACTCAAAAGGAAACTCTATGCACTTTTGACCAGCGTGGTATAGTAGATCAGATTCCTTCCCATAATGGAGGCCGAGCCCGACAGTGGGATATATATGGGCTGAGATGATAAGATCAAGATCCAGACATCTTATGACTAACATTCTTGTACTATTACGAGTTCTCTGATCGCTTAAAGTCCTTTACGTAGACTTCCTTATTCTTTCCTTTATCGGCTGTAACAGTTTGTACTCATTTCAAACCGCAAGTTAAATTTTATTAGATAAATTCCTAAATGTTATAATTGTAGCCGGAAGTTAATGAAATAACAGGTATTTGCACTTCATGACAACGCGATTATCTGTCAATTAGATTGATGGCTACTCGCACTTTTCGTACTACGGTGTGTAGTATAGTGCTAAAAAATCATATAATTCTGTTTATTCGAGACTGTCGCACTTTGTATTTCACTTATCTACTGCCGCTTCAGGATTTCCCCTACCAAATAGTAACATTATCTGGAATCTCACCGCGATCCTTTGGCAACGACTACACACTATATAAAAACAACGGAACTGACTAAGATCGCACTCGTGCCAAATTTTCAAAGGGCAAATATGATTCACTTGTCTCTGCAATTTCTCCGAAGATCATTTTATTGTTAGATTCAATATTCCTGGTGCGAGCTTCGATTTATATTTTTCTCTGTCCCTTCTCAGTATTCCTTTACCATAATCTTGTATTTGATCTTCTTTGATATTATGTTTACCATATTATAATGATTTTTAGATTAAAGAATTGACATTATTATTTAAAATAAGGATCTTTTTTATATTTACGATTAAACTAATATCTTTAGTATGTTATAATTAGGATTTGGCGGACACTCATTTCGGTGATGGAGTAAGAATACAATTCTTCAACCCCTGTTTTGCGTGTGGGTGTCGTAAAAGACGACTAAGGGATTATTATAGGCAAATAGTATCTATGCATGTGAAGGAGAACTCGAAATAAAACTCTATACTAACAAGTCTTACCAGCGCGATATATTACGTCAATTTCCCTCCCATTGCGGAAGAGCCACGTGCCCAGCAGTGGAACGTATATGCTGTGATGATAATGACGATGAATATGACTGTTTTAAAATCTAATATCCTAATTTAAATTTAGCTGAATATTAAAAATGTCTGTGTTTCCCTGTGGTGACGGAGTTAGAATAAAATTCACCACTCCTTATCTTGTCCGTGGATGTCGTAAAAGACGACTATGGGATATAATATGCACATAAGATCTATGCAAGAGAAGTAAAACTTGAAATGAAACCCTATACCAACATGTCTGACCAGCATGGTATAGTAGGTCAAACGCCCTCCTATTGTGTAGAAGGCCCGAGCCCAACAGTGGGACGTATGTGGGTTGCAATAATGACGATGATGATTAAAAATGTCGTATAAAATATGTTTAGGAATATTGTCGCGTTTTAATTTCATTCCCATATCTGTATTCTTACGCTGTAAAATATCCGAAACGTCAGAACAAATATAAAAAGAATCCAATCCAACATCCCCTGTAGCACTTATAGCAAAAGATTCCCATCTTACCCTTTCAAAAAAACCAAAAGTCATCCTATAATTCTCTATACCGGTGAGAACAATGAAAGCTTAAAAATAGGGACAACGAGCCGATGGTAACACCTGCTTATATCCGTTTCGCCCGTGGGCAGGACCGTTATTTTTGCAATAAATTAGAGACCGCATCATTCATATACATTTGTACCTGTCGGACTGAGACCTTAACAATTACTAGGGTTCGTGTCCGTTATTCTTAAGAATTATCAAATTTTGTAGGACCTTGCAATGGATGAAGTTTGAGTTTTATGTTTTGGATAATTAATGACTTTTTATAATAGTATTGAGATATATGTACACTCTTTTCTTGGCTATCTTCAATATTCCATTTTTATAATCCCAAGAAAGCACATTCTGACATGACCGCAAATAGATCAGGATCTTGACTTGTGGTGACAAGATGAAAGATTTGAGATAGTAATTAATAAGAAAAATACCGATTTATTTATTTTGTAGAACTTGAATCGAATCTCTTGCATATTTTGTTATTTTTGCAAATTATTTGACTTCTGATTAACTTAACTATTTCTGATGTTTACGCGATTCAAATGTGTGGTTTTGAAATTTGGTCCCGGGAGCAATCAGTTCTTCAGTGACCATGAACGTTGTAAAATCTTCGAAACATCGGGAAAAATTTTAGAAAATCCATTTTTCTTTTATTTTATAGTTTTATTTAAAAAAAATAGTTCTTATTAAACGTTTCTTATTTTAAACTACTGTAGAGTCAATCTGCTCATTTAACTAAAATTATCGCAGAGCATTAAAAAAATCTGTCTGCTGTAATTGGACTCAGTTCACTTTTCAGATAGAGCATTCTTTCACAGCTAAATCTATAATTAGAAGTTGGAATCGTAGAATCTTATTAAGCTTATATCTTTTACAGTTTTATCGTACCAAAATACGTTATCAATATTTATAGTTTCATGTCTTTATGCATAAAGGTATAGCTTGCGCCAGCATTGCCCACATAATTTTATTGTTAACGGACTTAAGGAGGCGGTCTAGGAAGGGCTAACGGCTTAACCATTGTTTAATTGCCTTACGCGGCATATGGACAAGCAGCTCACCTGATGGTAAATGGTAACTGCTACTCATGGACTTATGTTAGTGC
The DNA here is from genome assembly GCA_032191425.1 of Lymantria dispar. Lineage (NCBI taxonomy): Eukaryota > Metazoa > Arthropoda > Insecta > Lepidoptera > Erebidae > Lymantria > Lymantria dispar. The sequence goes on from CM063442.1 coordinate 28,826,789, forward strand.
GAAAGCCAAGTCGCTGTGTGCTGTAAGTTGGGAGTTAGACCCTCCAGAAATATGGCTTACTGAACGAAGCACAGTAATAAATTACTACTATTTAGACGTCGATTCGTGTGGTGACGGAGTAAGAATACAAATCACCACTCCCTATCTTGCCCTTGGATGTTATAAAAGACGACTAAGAGATATAATAGGCCTATATCATCTGTGCAAGAGAAGGAAAACTAAAAAAAAAAAAGCGTGCAATAGTAGATCTATTCCTCTCCCAATATGGAGGAGGCCTGAGCCTAACAGTGGGACATATATATACACTTTGAAGGTAATTATAAAAAAAAGATTAAAGTATTTCGTTAGATACGTTATAAGCTAATATCATCATCATCATCATCATCTTGCTCTTATCCCAATTACTTGGGGTCGACGCAATATGTCATCTGTTTTGACATATTGCAAAAAGTTTCGGCAATGACTTTTATGACCGGCCGCCTGCCTGACGTCAACCCTCCTTGGGAATGTAATCGTTGACCCAAATGGTACCAGATAGAGTTGGTCCGGGTCAATCTAGGGCTCTTAGTCGTCTTTTACGACACCCACGAGCAAAGCAAGAGTTGGTAGTATTCGAAGCCGCTACCACACAGCATATATAATATAAATATATTAAATACAGTTTCATGTGGTAACGGAGTACTTCACTTCACCACCCCCTCTCTTGCCTGTGGGTGTCATAAAAGACGATTAGGGGAAATCTTGTGCATATAACAACTATGCGAGAGACGGAAAACTCGAAATATAACCCTATACCAACCCGCATTACCAGCGTGGTATAGTAGCATTTTTCTTCCACTATGGAGGAGGCTCGAGCCCAGCAGTGGGACGTATACGAGCTGAGATGTATATTTTATTATCATTATAGTTCGGTAATGCGTGGCCATTTTCGAATAACTCTGGCGTTAACTAAAAGAAGGTTATATTCCGTAAGATACATTAAAAGCCAAACCAATCAAATATTTTAAATATAACTGCTTTACGGATTTTATCGCGTTTGTATATTATTTTTGATTGCCTGACGTTTCGAACACTTTGCAGCATTCATGGTCACGGGTGGACTAAGATGTCTCACGTTCAACAATTCATCGTTATTACTGACATAGCAGTACTTTTATTTCAAATGTGTAATCAGAAAACTAATAAAATATTTTAAATACTGAATAAGCTATAGTATATAAAAGATAAAAAGATAAAACTGTTTTATTGACACTTAGCTTAAATTTAAATATTACAGTAAGTCGAATGAAATATAAAGGTTTTATAAGAAAATTAAAATAATAGCTAAACTTAACTGTAAATACAACACAAAGAATAAAAACAAAATATGATAAGTGTCAATGAGGTTCCCATTCAGCAATAATGCTACAGTGCAATATGCTACACTGCAACGTTGATTTTCAATGGGTACCTTAATGACGTACGAATTAATCAAACGAACAAAAAGCCTAAGCGACAAGATAGCAGTTACATATATATACAGATACATAATAAGAATTTAATAAATAAGAAGTATATTTTAATAACAATTTAATACAAAAGAAGAATGTAATTATAAGAATTAGGTATATTGATTAGTTTTAGCCATAGTAATCTATGTTGAACATCATTCATAGTTATGATATAGCATTTAGTTAATCACCGAGTCCCGAACATAAGTCCAAACGTGTAGCCACAATTTTATAAATATATGTCACATGTTTTGCTGCTTTTTAAGAAGATATCTTTATAAATAATTTAGTAAAAGATTGTTGCTCTACTGTTAAGGTACCAAATTGTCAATCGAAATTGCCGTGACAAATTGATTGGTTTAATCGCGTTCAATACTGACTAACGGAGTGAACCCGGTGATAATTAAACCAGGAGTCTGTTTTAGACGTGTCTCGACTCACACTGGTTACCAATAAACAGTCTGATTGACCGTCTGTGAAATTGAATTTCACTTTTCCTTAACACTAAGAAGCGCAAAATAGGTAAATTGAAAACGTACTTACTCCGTTCGTTTGTAAAGAATGTTTTTTTTTTATTTCTAGACGATTTTATTTTGAGGGTTCTTTTGGTTTTTATTTGATAAGGAATTTGTTTTTTTCTCGTAATACTCTCAGTGTTAATAGTCTGTGTACCTAGTTGTACTATGAAGATTTTTAAGATTCATTTATTGGTTTAAAATTATGAACTAAAAAAATTTTAATTTATTTTCAATTACATAGATAGTGAACTGATCTAAGTAGCGACTTCCTAAGTCGAATATCGTGCGTTCGATACCCACGCAGGATAATTTCTCTTTAAATTATCTATTAAGTTCTAAGTCGTTTGTAAATTCTTCCACAATATGAAGTTTTAGGTTTGCAAGCTTTTTTATGTGGCGGCAGAGTAAAAATATAATTCATTACACCCTTTCTTAACTGTGGTTGTCGTAAAGATAACTAAGACTGATTCAAAACCATGTATTGAAGCCTCCTCCACAATTCACAAGTAGGTCAAATTCCCTCCTATTGTGGAGGAGGCTCGAGCCCTGCATCGGGACGTATATGAGCTGTAATGTTGATGAAATAATCGCCTAACAATGCTGGGCAGAGTAAAAATTGTTTGAGTAGGATCAAGGGAATGGTGACTTAGATTAACAATTAGAACCAGAGGGCGATGTGATCGAGTACTAGGAGTTTTATTGTTTAAGATTTGTATATAAAACATCTGTTGGATAAGTATTTTATAAAAAAGTATTTGTTTAAACGCATTAACATCTGGCGATATCTCTCGCATTTGAATAAAGCTTATTAACGTTGTATAGTCTGTTGGAGTCCTTAATAAAAAAGTTGTAGGCTATAAAAAGACTTCCATGAATAAATTAAAAACAATGATTATATTACATCAATGCTTGCCAATTTTCAAATAGATTCAGAAATAGAAGATCGACGGTACCGCCAGAGGTCAATAAACGTGCAAAGGGCAGGGGCACAGATCGTTACTCCATCTAGATCTATTATGTTTTATTTAATAATACCTCATGATATATAAGTTCTTTGTATACAACTTGAAGAATGAATACAAATTTCGTTGAAATCTCATATCAATTTGTAACAAATTGCAAACATATTTGCTCTTTATTATACCAATTGCTGGTCCAATCATTTTGAATTCTTCTATATCTCTCCTTTTTTTATGCTTCAATTTTTCCTGTTTCGCGTGCCTAGATGTGGGTCACTACGAAATATTTTTACTTTTTTTCCCTTTTTACCCTCGAAACGGGTAAATGTTGTCATGATACGCCTTTCATATACGCTCGAATGATCAAACACATCATTATTATGGAATATTTTCTCTAATATTTGTAGTGAATGTGATTTTCTGGAATTTCAACAATTAACTAGCAATTTTTATTTACATCTATGTACAATTGCTTGAATGAGACGATACATGGGGTAATCCATTAATTTTATAAAAAACCGGCAAAGGGGGAAACCCACCATTTTTCTATAGTTAATCAATATACCACACGTTGAAAAAAAGGAAGGAATATGAGATAGTATCAAAGTGGAATAGGTTATAAAAGAGAGACAGCGAGAAGGATAAAGGAGATTTTACACCTATGTGATTAGCAACCTCCAGAACTTCAACTTGAAATTTGCCGCAGAACTTTGAATATAGATCCGACACCGTGTTTCGCTTTATTTTTTTTTTATTACTATTGGTGGCAAACGAGCGAGGAGCACACCTGATGTGAAGTGATACTGCCACACATCGACCTTTGTAATACCAGGGGCATAGAAAGAAAGAAAGAAAATCTGTTTATTGTGATTAACATATTTTGAAGTTGGTCAAAGTATAAGAATAGCGTAATTAATGAAATTGTTGCTCATCACAAAACGTCTCCATCTCAGCATATTGCAGGTAAAAGAACCTGCACTGATCTTCCGTGGAGGCGCTTTAATGACGTCATGGATGCCAACTAGCTATTAGCCATTGCCTACCATAAAGAAAATCCTCAAAAAATTCAATATCAAAATTTGAACTATTTTGTCCAAATTAAATTAAACAAAAAACTAAAACAAAAACACTGCTAACTCGTTTGGTCAGTGTGCCATAGTAGACTTATTATACTTCTATGTTAACCCACAAATGTCCCACTGTTGGGACCAAGTCTTCTCCATAATGGGGGAAAATTTAATTACTGCTCCAAGCTTTTCAATTATATACCATCTTATTTCTATCTTTTCTTATCTTGTAATGATGTTACCTACGTATATAAATTTCCTAAAAATTAAATGAAGTTAGACAAAATAATAGAAAATTATAGTTTTTAAAACTAAAAAACATGCTTACAACCTGACAGCCGGAATCATAGAAGTTTCGAATTTCGCACATGCGTAACTCGCACACTAGCTTTATCTCTCTTACTCTTATGCAAAGAATACGATAAAAATATTCTAAATCCTGGTGAATCCAATCAGGATATTTGGCTGTTTTGATCGAATTATTGCGTTGTCATCATTGTCATGGACCTTTGACGAGTGTGCAAAGTTTAAATAAAATTTGTTCGTTCAAAGTGGGGCAAAATGACGTTCCAAGATGCCGTTACATATATACATACAGGTGAAATTAATAAAAGCGTGTTAAAAATAGGAACGATTTTAAATACAATATACATCAAAATATCTATAAGTCACAAATATATACGCTAAAGTCACAAATAAAACCAGTTTTTTTTTTTAATATAACCTTTCGTTGCAAGGGAAACACGAAGATATTTCAATCCCAAGATATGGATTACAAACAAATGTTCTCTTTCCTTAATTCCACTCATCAATAACGGTAACCTCGCCATTTTTATCATTCGCTTTCTATATTTCGTGGTTTTTTTTTGTATATACTTTACATATAAGTTATATTTTTATCGCGGAAATGAAATGGAAATATTGTCGTATATTATTTTATAAAAAAAGAGACAGTTTATTGTGTATTTGAAAATTGTATCTATATCTTTATACATAAATTTCTTGTGTAATGTCACTGAACTCCTCCTAAATGGCTGGACCGATGATGTTGTGTATATCCAAGGGGATTCGAGAATGGTTTAGATTCACAATTGGATACGGTAGGTGGCGCTGCTGTGTTATTTGCCAAGAACAACGTCTGTTGGGTCAGCTAGTATATATATAAAAATAAATATTCGTCTGTATGTCTTTGATAGAATCGTAAATTATGTATTTGATCATGTGATGATCTTCAGCAAAGTGTTGTGCATGAGTCCATAAAGGTTTCTGAGTTGGTATGACCCGATCTGATGGAACCGACAGGTGGTGTGGTGATCGATTTCAAGGCCAATTCCTTTTAACATTTTTTTTTATTGAAAAGAACAACTTCTGTCGGGTCAGCTAGTAGGCTATAAATTATATGATTAGCAGAGATTATAAACGTTAGCAAATTGAAAAAAATATATGTATATTCGCGTAGTGACGGAGTAAGAATACAATTCAACACCTTCTTTGGGTTTCGTCTTTCTCTGTGGGTTTCGTTAAAGACGACTAAACGATATAATAGGCATATATCATCTAAAGGAAAGTAGTAAAACTGGAAATGAAACCCTTTACCAACACGTCTGACCAGCATGGTATAGTAGGTTTATTTTCCTCTCATAGTGGACGGGGCTCGAGCCCAATAATGGGACGTATATGGATTGAGATTATGATATTTTTATTATAACTGTGAGAAATTGTTAACGTCTTAACGATGATTGCCTACTGCTGTTGTCATAACAACTAATAGTATAACAGCAGATGTTCATTATAATGGAAATATACATGGACCGGCTGGTCTGATATCGCACTCCCGCAGCAAATCGACACCTGAATAGCAATTTTCCAATTCCATTTTTTTCAATTAACTTGTTTGATGCGAGTCGGAGGCCCAAGCTACCTTATGGCATACATCTACCTAATTGTGCCTTGGTATTGCAGAAATCATCCGCATGGTGACGGATTATGAATACAATTCATCACCCCCTCTCTTGCCCGTGGGTGTCGTAAGAGACGACTAAGGGATTAAATAGACATATAATATCTATGTAAGAGAAGGAAAAGTCGAAACAAAACCCTATACCAACACGTCTGACCAGAGTGGTATGGTAGGCCAATTTCCCTCCCATAGCGGAGGAGGCCTGGGCCCAACAGTGGGAGGTATATGGGCTGAGATGACGATGACAATTGCAGATGTCAATTACCGTCAGCTACCACCATCAAGAAGCCTTCTCGCTCCTTTACCACTGAAGTCTATAAACATATGATACTCCTCTACTTACCAGTACAAGAATAAAGTCGAGAGAGAATGTGCCATGGAACGAAGAAAATTGCTAGAATTTGCCATTAACATTCGATTTACATTCGCTCCATAATTAAAATCATCATCATCACAGTTCGTATATGTCCCACTGCTGGGCTCTATATGTCCCACTACGAGAGATAATTTGACCTGTTGTGCCACGCTGGTCAGACAGGTTGGTTCGAGGCTTTCTTCTCTTGCAAAGATGTTATATGCGTATTATTTCCCTTAGTCATCTTTTACGACATCAACGAGCAAGATAGGGAGTGGTGAATTGTATTCTTACTCCGTCACCACACGGAAAGTTGACGGAAAGACGGGTTGGTTATAAAGTTTTATTTCGGGGTTTCCTTCTTTTGCTTTGGTTATCTGGAATAATCCGTTAATCGTCTTTTACGACATCCACAGATTGTATTCTTACTCCGTCACCACACAGTAAATTAATAAAAATGGGTAAATATAATACAAATATTTCTATAACCAAAGAACCCTCATAACATGTTACACAGTATTACAGTTGCTGAGCAATGCATTTATTACTAAAGCTACCCTGGACACAACTGATGCGATAAAAACCCTTGGATTAAGTTATCGTTACTGCCCAGCCCATGCGTACCAATACATACAACATGATGACAAGTACCGTCATATATTTCTATACGTTAGATTGAGAGTTCTAATTTTTGTGGTAAAACTTTCTAGGAAGTGATTTGATAATCGTTAAGCAAACAAAAATTGTGAGTAAAATTTTGAGAACACTTGAGCTGTTCTTAGTATTTATCAAAGTTGCAATTGCTAAGTTATAGATGTAAAGCGATGCAAGAATAAACTCTGTAATAAATAATAAGCAAAATTGAAAATTTTGAATAACACCCGACACAAAAGTAAACAAACAAAAATAATAAAAAAAAAGTATTACGTTCTCTTTAACAGGAATTATTAATTAATTGTCATTTAACGATAACGACGATCATACCATTACGTAAATTTTGGAAAAGAGCTGATACTCTTACACTGCAGGACCGATATTAACCAAACATAGCGAAGAACCACCGCAAGGAAATTGGCTTTTAAATGAAAAAAATCGCATCGAAATCGGTCCACCCGTTTGAGAACTACGATGCCACAGACACACACATACACACACGGACAGCCATCGACGTCAAACATATAAAACCCCTCTTTTTGCGTCGGGGGTTAAAAAGAGTTATAAGAATTGTATACTTACTCCGCCATGACATGGAGAGTTATTTAAGTTATAATATTAACATTAAGTTTACACGTGAAATTTTCATATAACTCGTTAGAAAAGCAATAACAATGTACACGGCAGTTCAAGACAATATTTGAAGAGTCCGATACCCCAAGCTTACAAGTAATTGTACGTTTCCATTATACTTGTTATCGCGGGAATTTTGTTAAGAAAATTTGTTTGCTCGTCAGTTTCTCATTAACGCTAATATAATTAAAATGTATATCTTAGTGATTTCTGTATTTACGCAAATATTTTTAAATCTATACCAGTAATTAAAATTAGAGTGTCTGTTTGTAATGTCAAAATAATAGGCTTTTTTCATGCTCACACGGTTATTTGCACGACACCTATGCCTAAAATACAGATTAAAAAATTTTTGTCTGTCTGTCTGTTTGTTCTGGGTAATCTTAAAAACGGCTGGACCGATTTCAAAAATTCTTTCACCAATGGAAAGCTATAATATCAGGGAGTAAACTAGGCTATATTTTATCCCGGTATTCCCACGGGAACGGGAACTACGCAGTAAAGACTGAAACCGAAGCGAAGCGAGGGCGGATTGCTAGTTAGAAATATAAATAATTTATAAGAAATGTATCGTGTTAATATTTGTTTTTATTGCTGTTAGTGCTGGCAAGTGATACTGTCGCGCATAGACCTTTGCTACCCACTGCCTACCGTGAAGAAAATGAAAGGAGTGTGAATGCGTGCACTGAGTTTCGGTAATCCTAAAGGCATCACCAAAACCCACCACAGGCAAACAGTTTCAGAAAATTAAGCTTCCAACTCTCGCTCACGAACTAAATGCAGTAACAAATTGCTACTACTCAGACGTTGATTTTCTGCGTGATTGTGGTACTAACTCGGACGGACCAGCTCGCGGCTGTAGACAGACGACTGTCTGTTGCTGTCCTTTCAGATCAAGCCAATTTTATCATTCTATCGTTTGGAAACTTTACAGTACATATTATTATTTCAGATCTAAAGAATTTCATATCTGTTGGACAGGATCATCATTATTATAGCTTTTAGGTATATACTACGGTACTTTTTATACAATACTACCATTTTAACAGCTCCAGGGGCAACTCTAACATTAGTCGTAGGTATCGAAAATCACCAATACTTCACAATGTGTACAACGGTAGAAGAATACGTATTGCGTTGACCCCAAGTAATAAATAATTGGGATAAGAGCAGGATGTAGATGAATAGCCATATCATCGGCTTTGCCTTTTTGCCATTAGATTTATATGTGCATCGAAAATACTTATTTCATTGCTGAAAGGCATCCTATAGGATTAACTCTATATCGTAGACAACGTCTTTTCAGAATTTGAAGACGATCGGTTGAGCAATTTAGGCGTGGAGGCATCACAAATCACAAACTTATATTCATACTAGCTGACCCAACAGACGTTGTTCTGATCAAATAAAGCGCCACCTACCGGGTCCAATTGTGAATCTAAACCATTCTTGAATCCCCTTGAGTACACATAAATTACTTACTCAATCCAGTCAACAGATATCGCCATCTGTTAAAATCGTTTAGAGTTAACAGATAATTGTGAATGTCAAATAATAGACAAATAATTTGCAATAAAATAATATTGCGACTATAAATTAAGATGTAAGCTATCATATCTTTCAAGTTGGATCAAACTGCACACGGTGTGCAAATTTGATTAAAATCGGTTAAGTAGTTTAGGAGCCCATCGCGGACAAACAACGTGACACGTAATTTATATATATTAAGATTTGTAATATTAGTTAGAATCAATTAACAAAAGAGTGGTAGGACCACACTGTCGACAGTTATCTGTCTACAGCCGCGGGCCGGTCCATCCGGGGTAGTACCACGCTCTCGCAGAAAATCTACGTCTGAGTAGTAGCAATTTGTTACTGCGCTTCGTTCGGTGTGCGAGAGAGCCGGAAGCCCAACTTTCTGAGGGTGTTTGTGTGTGGAGGTTTTTGGTGGTGCCCTTGGTATCATCGAGCCTCAGTGCACGCATTCACACTCCCTTCACTTTCTTCGCGGTAGGCAGCGACCCTGTAAAGGTCCATGAGCGGCAGCAACACTTACCACCAAGTGTACTGTTTGCTCGTTTGCCACCGTTTGCAATAAAAAAAAAAACCCTAATGATTCTCTGTAAACAATATTATTTTTGATTGAATTATTATTAATAAATATTGCCAATTTCACATTCTATCCGAGTCTTTCAATGGATCAGAACGCGGCCGCAAGCTGAGATATTCGGCAAGAAATTCAGCTGATTTGTTGTATCTCGTTTTATGTTATATTGCATACGTTTAATGAGTAGGAATTAGCGCCAGTGTAATGTCCTTCAAATAAGAATAAATTTTAAAAATTTGCTTATATTGGACAGTTAATGAAGAAACTAGGTAATTGACCAAATCGTACAAGTACATCAAGGACCTAATGAAGAATAAACTACTAAAGCAACCGTCATTTAAATCAATTCATATAAACACTACAATTCATATGCTCAGGCTTAGAATAATAACTCATAGAAGGTAACTCCGCGCACAAAAATGAAGCATTTAAATTGGAGCCAGATGGCTCCCTACGCCGGACCGTTCCGTAGTGTACAAGGTCCCTGCGTACGCATGCCAACTTTACGGTATAGTGGGTTGCGTGCGTATGTGTGTAATCACTTGCACATTTGTAGTATTTTTGGCTTCACGTTTTTGATTGCTTAAGTATTGACACTATCCTTCTATACGTTATTATTCTAAGGGCACAGGTTACTCTTTACTCAGACGGTATAAACTATTAATTTAAATCTAAGCACAATATTTCACAGAAATATTTCCGTCAAACTATCGTATCAAATGTCATTAAACTTTTAAAGTGTAGGCACAAAGTTTATCAACTGAACTACTAAAGAAAACAATTATAATTCTAAACTAGTTCATAATTGTTGACTGTGGTATAGTAAATTCTGAAACGGATGCTGTGAATCTATTAGTCACCTCAGACGGCCCTCCGGGGAAATTATAGTGTTGACGTAGGGAAGATTTGCCAGGTGTTATGCGTTAAACTTTCAAACATCCAACTAGCTTGTGAAAAGCTAGATGCGTTACTAATTTGCTTAATACTTATAACGTGCAGCCGTTATATCTATATTACTTTTACTTGTACGTTTGTGTGAATCTTATCATTATCAAATCAAATCATTTATTCTGCATAAGCCTTTTAAGGGCGCTTACATATTCTTCTTGTCATCATTTCAGCCTATCGCCGTCCACTGCTGGACGTAGGCCTCCCTCATGTTGCGCCACAATGAGCGGTCCTGTGCCGCCTGCATCCAACGACGCCCAGCCACCTTCACTAGGTCATCGGTCCACCTAGTGGGGGGGCGTCCTACACTGCGTCGTCCGATACATGGTCGCCACTCGAGAACCTTTCTTCCCCAGCGGTTGTCGGTTCGTCGAGCGATGTGGCCTGCCCATTGCCACTTCAGCGTGCTAATTCTTCGTGCTATGTCGGTTACACCCGTTCTTCTGCGGATTTCCGTATGCCGCATTCTATCTCGCAGAGAAATCCTGAGCATAGCCCGCTCCATAGCACGCTGAGCGACTTTGAGCCTTGATATGAGGCCTACATTTAGGGACCACGTTTCCGTGCCGTAAGTCATCACTGGTAACACACACTGGTCAAAGACCTGTGTTTTCAGACACTGAGGTATTCTTCTTGTACTGCCAATAAATTTATATTAAAATGTGGGTCAAAATTTAATAACTATGTAGCGGGTAGATATAAATCTGTGTAATAACGATGAGTTGATGGACGTAAGTAAGACATCTTAGTCCACCCGTAACCATTAACGTTGTAAGTGTTAGAAATGTCGGTCAATCGAAAATCAAATACAAACGTATACCTATATTAAATCCGTAAATAATTAACATACAAATTTCAGTTCAGTACAAAGTTCAGTTCCAATACCCATTAAATAATTAGATAAAATATGCTGGTTTATTGAGATATAAGTATAAGTTTAATAATAATGTCTTGGGCTTTAAAAATAAGAAGACAGTCCTTAGCCATGTCAAGACAGTCGCACGTTATGTTCATAATAATAAATGCAATTGAAACATACCTACATATGAACACTTACTATATTCAATCTACTAATTAATTATTTTGAATGTCGGTTTAAGTCTTAACCCAGGTTCAGGTTATTATCTATACTAATATTATAAAGCTGAAGAGTTTGTTTGTTTGTTTGAACGCGCTAATCTCAGGAACTTGCTGGTCCGATTTGAAAAATTCTTTCAGTGTTGGATAGTCCATTTATCGAGGAAAGCTATAGGCTATATTATATTTTCAAAATTAGGGATCCGTAAGACAGTTTTATTTAAAACATATTTTCAAATTTACATATCGTTTAAAACAATCCAATAATCTACCACCGGATTGGAACGCGACCGTAAGCTGAAAAGATCCGGCAAGAAACTCAGCGGGCAGTCTTTTTTGTTTAAATCTTTTCAATTAAATTGTATACTTTACTACTAAGTGCTCCAGTGTGATGCGAAATAAAATACATGTATAACTAAATTTTCTAAATTTAGTAGAAATGAATAAAAGAAAGAAAATATGGCTGGACCAGATACCACAAGCGGCACCCGATTACGAGTTAACTACTAGAGCAGTCATCACACCCCTTAACTACATTGAAGGCAATGGAGCAACCCACCCCACGTAATCATTCATCATCTCAGTTCATATGGGACCCACTGTTGGATGTGAGTCTCTTCCACAATAGGAGCGAAATTGACCTTATTATGCCATGCTCAAATAGGTTGGTATAGGTTTTTATTTTGAGTTTTCTCTCTCTTACATGGATTTTAAATGCGTATTTTATTCCCTTAGTCGTCTTTTACGACATCCCCAGTCAAGACAGATATTTTCAATGTAATTTCGTATATTTATGTATTGCGGATATGGTATATTTATTACGTCCATAATATTACGTTCAAAAGATCCACCTTTTTGAGGCATGCAAATCTTTATTTGTGTAATTCTTCTGTCCCTGTGACTGAACTCCTCCTAAACGGCTGGAGCGGTTTTGATGATTTTTGCGGGTGTTTCAATAGATTGGAGAATGATTTAAATGATTGCGATCTCTCTCCGCCCCAATCACAGCCAAAAACTTTGCTTTAATTTTGTTTTTAAATAATATTTGTTTTAAAATTGCTAACCGGGTGTGTTCGACCGAATATCCAGCCATCCGGTTTCAAGAATGGCCAGATATTTGGTATCCGGTATCCGGCGAAGCATCTATCCGTGTTGGTATAGGCTTCTCGAGTTTTCCTTCTCTTCCATAGATATTACAGGCATATTATATCTCTTAGTTGCCCTTTACGACACCCGAGAGCCAGAGTGTAATGGTGAATTGTATTTTGACTCCGTCACCATGATTGTTTTCTTTATATCGATTGATTATATTTTTTAATGATTTTATTTAAAAAAATCGTATTACAAGGAGCACGTGCAATGTCATAGCCAGGCGTGGGCGTCTTGACTCATACCAGCTTGGGGACCGACCGGTTCCACAGATATCGAGTATCCCCACGGATCACATTTATTTGTCACAGATGGTGTAGTGTCTTAAGCAGCGACCAGCCAACAAATATTGTGGTTTCGGTCCCATTCACGACAGTTCTTTGTACGATCACAGAATTGAGTTTACTTTTGTTTGTTAATTGTATGTCTGTAAAATCAATGACGATATAACGATATTGTCTTTAATAAAACTACTAATTACGTCGACTAATTACGAACGTTAATTACGAAATTTTCCATATTAATATTATAAAGCGTTTGTTTGGTAGAACGCGCTGTAGATCCTGGAAGATTGACAATATATGCACACTTGAAGCGATTGGAGTATGTTAGTGTGGTGTGAAGACTAAAAGTAAAACTACATTTTACATACTTTTAAGTCAAAAATAAAACCGCTGCCAAAAACACCAAGGAAATTAAAAAACAAAAAATTTTGTGGTCGGAGCCTCATATAAACTACCACCTATCGATAACGAACTAGCAAAGGCACCGAATCCAAAAGGTATTATTTTATGATTTTTAGTTCCTTGGTGTTTTATAACCCCCGATGCAAAAAGAGGGGGTTAGGGTCTGTGGCATCGTAACTCACAAACACATAGAAAGATTTAGATGCGGTTTTTTTATTTGAAAGCCAGTTTACTTACACTGTAAGAGTATTAGCTCTAAAATTATGTAATGCCGTGATTACTCGTTTAAATGATTCATGTGTGCCAGTATAATCGTTAAATGGGAATCAACTAATAATTCCTGTTGAAGATAACGTAACTTTTTTTATTATTTTAGTTTGTGTCGGTGTCGGGGGTTATTCAAAATTTTCAATTTTATTTATAGAAGGTGATTTTCTTTTTTATTTAAAAATAATTTAAACTCACTAGTCATTTAGGACATCTACGGCCAATAAACACGATGAACTGTATTCTTAATTCGTCACCACATGTAAATTCAAGGCTAACGTTAAACGACTTTACTTAGATTTACTGGCGGAGTCAACTCATCTGTGACGGCTCACATTCTTTTTTAAGTATGTATGCATGTATATGTATGTATGCATGTATGTGTATGTATATATATACATATGTATGTATTCATATTTGTATCATTTGGTAATTATACACCTGCTTTGTATTATTTCTGCTCGACTCTAGGTCGACTGGTAGAGAATGCCTAAGGCATTAAGTCCGTCTTGTACCTTTGTTTGTGCAAAAGTTTTGAAATAAATAAATAAATTATTTACTCTTAGAAAATATCCATCCATCAGCCCCTAGACGTTCACTGTTGGTCATAGGCCTCGCCACGAGAATGCCACTAGGAACAGTCCTGTGTCATTTGCATCCAACGCGACATCCTGATGTCATCAGTCCACCTAGTAGGGGGTCGCCCTAGCCATGTGGCCTGCGCATTGTCATTTCAACGTGCTAATACTGCGTTCTATGTCGGTTACCCCTTCTTGTACGGATTTTCGTATTTCGTATTTTATGACGTAGAAAATAACCCTCTCCACAGTACGTTGAGCGACTTTGAGCCTTTTTATGAGGCCGACACTTAAAGACCACGTTTGAGTTCCGTCATAGAAAATAGAAATAGAATTTGGCTTTTTATTAGAAAATATGTATAAGCCAAATTCTGGACATAAGAATTATATAGTAGATTTACAGCTGGCATTAGGAAAGTGGAGCAGCCGACCATACTTAGCTACATCCCTTAATCCCTACCCTAAAGTAAATTCGTCTGGTACTAAAACAATATACGCTAACGTAATCTGTGCGACAAAATTTGTTGAGGGTTTTGTGTTATGTATGTGAAAAGTGTTTTGTTTGTTCTTCGGGCTAGTCATTATTATAAAATAATTATTAATTAACTTCTTATTTTTATGAGCAATTATTTTAAATGCCAATATCTACAAAACCTAAATAAAGCATGCTGTACTATTTAAGAGCATGTTGAAATGCAAAAGCGACGGATGAGAGACGGCTGCATGTAGCGGAGATATGAATGTTGAGATGGACGAACGATGTAAAGAGAATGGACAAAATAGGAAATTACTGCATTAGAAGTTTGAAAGATGTACCACTGATAGTTCTAGGCAAAGTTTTAAGTTCGAATGTTGAAGACCTTAAGAGGTAAATTAAAAGCAAAGAGAAGTTAAGTAGACAGCATGGAGAATGAATGGATAGACAGCGAGTGAACACAGAGAAGAAGTCTGAGTCTGATAGGCTGAAAGGAGAAGACATATTACATCGACATCAAGTAATTTGGATAAGCACAAAATGATGTTAGCTCTATTTTTGGTGTTGTTATTTTAAACAAAAATATTAGCTATACAGTTACATTTACTTCGTGTACTGTTGTTAGCTGTAGGTACAATCCACTTACATTGTGTACTTGAAAGTCAACATTCGACGGTCCATGAAAGTTCTATGTGGTGAGGAAGTAAAAGAATGGATTCTATAAGTGTGTGATAGTAAGAAACGACTACAGGCCTCAAGAATATTACATGACTGTAAAAACATGAAATAAAACCCTTTAACAACTCGTCCAGCGTGTTTTAATGAGGCAAATGCTCTCCAACTGCAAAAAACTCAAACCTGGGTTCAAGTCAAATGTAGATGAGCTGAAATGACCATGGTGATGAATAATGGAATTGGAAGTTATTGTGTTATCTTATTAATCGATAAAATTTATTACAAGCCAAACCAATACATTATACGGAACTCGTAGTGAAAGCGCCATGCGTTCAGGTGTATTTCTGCCATACCTGCATCACACATCATATAAACGCCCCCTAAGCTCTGTCATATTTGTTGGGCCGACCACTGATGACAGGTAACCCTGCTCCGGTGGTCAGTCCAACGACGAAGGCGAGATGGTGTTCGGGTGGATCGCGGGTGTGCGTGCTTACGCCCCTCTGTCGCCCCAGACGAAGTGGTGCGAGGAGTGCGCCGACCGCGACCCAACCCAAGCATAGTATAAGTCATATTTGGGGTGTTTTACTGTGCTTCTTGTAGCTGTACATCTTCTTATTATCTTTTTATCATCATTGTCATGCCATGGGTCAACCCAGGTAAGTTCTACTATTAGACTCGAACTTTCTCCACAACAAGAGGGAAATTGACCTGCTATACTGGGCGGGTCAGACGTTTTGGCATAGGATTGTTTATCGAGTTTTTTTTCAATTGTTATCTGCATATCAAATTCATTAGTCGTCTTCTATAACGCTAACGGGCAAAAGAAGGAGTTGTTAATTGTATTCTTACTTATCAACACACGAGGATTATATTTTTTCTTGTGTTATTGGTTAATTTTATATTTCATGTCTTCTGCATGAAGGAAATGAAGTTTTCAACTTCTGGTACCTATATCCAATTAAATTTGTTACGCATCACAAGACAATTAAAATCTTATTTCGATTTTTCCTGAAGATCCAACTGCGATATCATTTATGGAAACCACCCTGGTGATTATAGGACTAGTCCCAATGAAAACAAAAGCCATAAGTAAATATCAATAGTTTAGTCATTTAGTAGTGAGAGACTACGCAACATCGGTTACAATTACTAAAGTCCGATTGCTATTGACAGTTCACATCTGCATAATAGAATCTGTACAATCTATATTACACTGTGACATAGGGGAGAGGCTGGTGTATTGGACCGACAACTAAATTGGACTACCCTCTTAATTTAAAAGCAGTTTTTTAATTTCAATATAGATAACACCAAATGATTTGCCGTTAACAACATTTTCAATATTGGATTTCGTAGTTACATTAAGCGTACGTTTTATTTTGAAAACTGAGAAATGCCATAACAGTGAAATAACAGCATAATTAATTGCTCGTAAATCTTCATAATTACATCTCCATAAATACGTATAGCTTACTAACTTAACCTTTCTTTACATTTAGCTACTTCATCTTTTATCAGTGATGACAACCGAATGCCGAAAGTCTATATCATGCGCATCATCGTTTTACCCAAGTATAATACAGGTCTAATGTAACAACCCCTTGTTATAAATCATCGTCGCATCTCACATTTTATTGATTTTTCAGAAACCTATAAAATTATGTTACTTAACACTACGCTAACCAAATACCCTATACTAACACGTCTGATCAGCATGGTAGATAAATTTCATTCCCTATTTAGGAGGCGTTTCAAGCCCAGTAGTGGGACGTATATTATCTGAAATGAATAATACACAGTCCAAATTACCAAACTTTCCCCTAAAGCCCTTACCATGCTTGTGTAAGTCACCCTAATAACTCAAAACGATTTACTATTTTCGATATCGAGTGAATCTCTATCCTGTTCCGACCACTGACGACAAGTTAACTCTGCTCCGGTGGTCGGCCCAACGACGAAGGCGACGTGGTTTTCGGGTGGGTTGCGGGAGTTGCGTGCTTAAGCCCCTCTGTCGCCCGGACGGAGTGGTGCAGAGGCGCGTCGACCGCAGCCCACTCACAAAAAAAAAAAGATCCTGTTAATAATTACTTATGTGTTAGTGGGCAAATTGAAATGTAACTAACTAGGTGTAATTTGTATACGTTAATTGTATTACAAACGTAAAGTCACCGATCATCGTCATCATCATCATTTCACCTAATACTAGGTTCGAATCTCCTGCACAATGGGAGGGAAATTCACTACTACCTATACCAACACGGGTTAGTGTAGAGTTTCGTTTCGGGTTTTTCTTCTCTTGCAGTAATGTTATCTGCTTGCTTGCCTTAGTTTTCTCTTAGGATTGTCCACGGACAAGAAAAAGGGCGGTGAGTTGTATTCGTACTCCGTCACTACACGGAAAAACAAATTTATCTATCATCAATACATACAAATTTTGTCTGTCTGTATAGATGTCGTTGTCGTTGATATCGACATACTCTGCCAATGTCAAGGGAAAATAAATATATAATACTTTGCGTTCCACAAATTATTGTTGTTAGTCTGCTTGTAATCTGTGTTCATTAAATATCCACATAGATATATAGATATTATAGGTATAAAATATTGATATAGAGTTATAATATGTATATTTGTCTACTAACACTAGCTTTTAAGATTATTGTTACTAACACTATGGGCGTTCGTCTGTAATAAACGATTATTATTATTAAATATATATTTGTAAAGTCGCCTACAATACAAGGATCATTCTCTTAATGCCACACTTAATCACTACGAATTTTCAACCTGCCCGCAATAGTGAGTGACAAAACTATGACGTTCATTCGAGATCATATAGTAAGAGTTCTATTATGCAGGAGTGTAGTGAATACTGTAATATCAATACCCAGCTGACCTTCATCATGCATTTGCATTTTATCAGCTTTGTATCGGAATACAATCGGACCTGAGGTTATACGTTCTACTTCTGTCAAAGCCTCGTTTATATAACCGAGCTAAAGAACTGAATCTTCGCTATCAAATAATAAAATATTGTACATTTGAAACATAATAAACTTGAGGTATATACTTATTAACTTACTTTATGCGCAGTATACATATAAGGGGCAAATGTACGCGTTTTTCTCTTATCCCAATTACCTTGTGTCGATACAACATATAGTTGCCTTCCACCATACATATTGTAAAAGTTTTGGTAATATTAATGACAGCCCGTTTGTCTGTCCTCAAGCCGCACTTTTTTTTTTCTTTTTTTTTTTCTGGGTGAGGTATGGTCAGCGCACACGCTGCCCGTTCCATCCCGGATGACCTGACGAAGGGACAGCGTGCGGACGCGATCCAGTCTCTAAGGAGACTGGAGGGTTAAAACCCTCCCTGGGAATGCAATTGTTGATGAGATGGCATCCAATGTAGTTAATACAGATCTATGTAAAGTTAAAGACCATTAAATTTTACAAGGGTAACCTATATTTACATTGGAACATGTATGAGGTACCTTACCTTAAATCTCGAAATATGTCTAACAGAAGGGCTAACTTCCAACTATGAACTAACAGTCGTTATTTTGCGATATTCATATGTTTCTTTGATTTTAAATCAAAATTTGTAAATTAAATCTTTTGTATTTATCTAGTTTTTACATCAAGCGGCGCAGATGTAGTGATATTGACCAAGCTACAGATATAGGATTAGCATTGACACGTCATGTGACCATGTTGATAACAACTTACATGAATTTACTCCCCCAATCCGTCTATTTCACTTCAAAAAAAAATTTTAAAAATTTAAGTAAGCCAACAAAAGTCGCAACTAATAAGAAATCGATAGTAAGTCGAGTTCGAACTGTGGTCCGTGGGTCCGTTGAAGTTTGGTTAATCCCCGCGAGATGAAAAAGTACAAAGGACCAGAATAAAAGCCGCTGGCGGATGGCATCGATCCCGGATGAAACTCGAATACCAACTGTGCTGTTTGTGGTCGATGTGATCGGTGTCAGCGATCAATTATTTGAACAAAGGCTTTTGCAGATCTTTTCAATCCCAGACTATTTTGCATTTATGAACAACCACTGTCTCACTTTGTCTTCATTTGCAATCAGTATTTTGTTTCGTTAAATGTTTTGAAAATTAACTTGATATTTCGTTGTTTGTTAAAAACTATAAACCTATCTATACATCTATACAAATAAATAAAATTAAGATGTCTGTTTATAATGTCAAAATAATAGGCATTTTTCATGCTGATACGGTTAATTGCACGATAACGTTTTGAAAATTAACTTGATATTTCGTTGTTTGTTAAAAACAATAAACCTATCTATACATCTACACAAATAAATAAAATTAAGATGTCTGTTTGTAATGTCAAAATAATAGGCATTTTTCATGCTGATACGGTTAATTGCACGAGGCATAGGTATGCCTAAAAACCAGTTTAAAAATGTTTGTCTCTTTGTTTTAGCTATTCTTCAAAACGGTTTGCCCAATTTTGATAATATTTTACTACTAGTTAGCTTTATATATAAGAAGTAACTTAGGCCTTATTTTATCCCGGTATGTCCACGGGAACGTGAACTACTCGGGTAAGGCGATGGAAAGCGAAGCGGTTTGCTAGTAAATAACAAAATGGTTTCTGGTGTTTACGCAAGTGTTACATATGAAATAAAACAATTTTTACTGATTTAGTCTTTCGCCCGTAATAAATATGCTGAAATTGTTCGAAAGTCATGGGAAGTGAAAATCAAAGAGAAACACGATAAAACCCGTAAAAGTAGTTTTATATAATCGTATTATATTTATAGAAAAATACACCCTCAACCATCTTAGCCCGAGGTCATAAAAGACGACTAATGAATTTAATATGCATATAACATTCATGCATGAGAGGGAAAGCTTGACATAAAACACTTTACCACACGTTCAAAACATCAGTAAATCAAAAATCAATTACAAACGCTATAAAATCCGTAAAAATAGTTTTATTTTTAATGTGTAATACTCGCGTAAACATCAGAAATCGTAAATCATTATTTTCTTTTGATGTTTTCTCTTGTTTTTGAAAGAATTACGCATTTATCCCGGATAATGTATGTAACACATTGTACATAGAGCAAAACATAATACTGCGAAACACGTTTTTAAAGCCACGGAGCAGACTGTAAAAATCACAAGAATCACCCTAAAATGTATATTAGATAGCGTATTACTTAAAATATTGATTCGTTTCCCATGCAGGATAACTCTATTTGATTCACAAAAGTTTTTCTTTTAAAGTGAAACTTTTATTACATCACCTCAAACTTTTTCGTCCATCGATTGCATGTCGCGTGACGGTCGGCCGCGGAGTAGAGGTAAAGTGAAAGGCGCTCGACGGAGCACCCGAGGCCAATATGGCGGGGTCTATGGTTCGCATCAGCTGACCGTGTAGTGTATAGACTATTACTCATTTGTGCCAGTGATCCACGCTATTTGTTTGTTTTTATCAGTGTTTAATGTAAATAGTTTATAGTTTTATATAATTATTTTTATCATATGTATATATACCAGACAGGGAGATGTCATCTCTCCGAAACTGTTCACCACTGCACTGGAAGATGTCTTCAAGCTCTTAGACTGGACTGGACTCGTCATCAACATTAACGGCGAATACATCACTCACCTTCGATTCGCAGACGATATCGTCGTTATGGCAGAATCCATGGAGGACCTTGGCACTATGCTCAATGATCTCAGCAGGGTATCCCAACTAGTGGGTCTACGAATGAACATGGACAAGACGAAAGTCATGTCAAATACCCATGTCATTCCTGTACCGGTCCTAGTTGGCAATGCGATTCTCGAAGTTGTCAATCACTATGTTTACCTAGGACAAACAGTCCAGTTAGGTAGATCCAATTTTGAGAAAGAGATCGAATCCAACTCGGTTGGGCAGCGTTCGGGAAACTTAAGAGGATCTTCTCGTCCAACATACTTCAGTGTCTGAAAACACAGGTCTACGACCAGTGTGTGTTACCAGTGATGACTTACGGCACGGAAACGTGGTCCCTAAATGTAGGCCTCATATCAAGGCTCAAAGTCGCTCAGCGTGCTATGGAACGGGCTATGCTCGGGATTTCTCTGCGAGATAGAATCCGGAATACAGAAATCCGCAGAAGAACGGGTGTAACCGACATAGCACGAAGAATTAGCACGCTGAAGTGGCAATGGGCAGGCCACATCGCTCGACGAACCGACAACCGCTGGGGAAGAAAGGTTCTCGAGTGGCGACCACGCATCGGACGACGCAGTGTAGGACGCTCCCCCACTAGGTGGACCGACGACCTAGTGAAAGTTGCTGGGCGTCGTTGGATGCAGGCGGCACAGGACTGCACATTGTGGCGCAATATGAGGGAGGCCTACGTCCAGCAGTGGACGGCAATAGGCTGAAATGATGATGATGATATATACCAGGTATTGGCAGAATACCAGCGCTATTTCTCTAAGTAGAAGTAGCACGAGCTGAGCCAATAGCCCTTTTTGTTCCTCGTTTAAATTATTTAAATTTATGTAAGAAGCTCTTTTTATTTGTGTTTTTATAAGATCCAACGAGAACAAAATATATGTTTTTCTTTCTTTCTTTTTAAATGTTGTTATTTTTTGTAATGCGAAAAAAGATTCAATTTTACCGTAGTTTCATAAAACCACACAATCAATTTTCTAAACTGGGTATGATTTGTGTCCGTTAACTGTATGTTTATTCCGTGCCGTGACGGAGTAAAAATTATATTCATCCTTGTACGTGGATGTCATAAAAAACATCCAAGGGTTATAAATACGCAAATAAAATCTATGCAAGACAAGTAAAACTCGAAATAAAACTTAAGAGCAAGCCATCTGACCAACGTAGTAAGGTTAATTTCTTTCTTTATTGCAAACGGAGATATACAAGCAAACAGTATACCTGATGTTAAGTGTTGCTGCCGCTCATGGAGTTTAGCAAGGCCGCTGCCTACCGTAAAGAAGGTGAAGGGAGTGTGAATGCGTGCAATGAGGCTCGGTGATATCAAACGCACCACCAAAACCCTCCACATGCAAACACCCTCAGAAAGTTGGGCTTCCGGCTCTCTCGCTCACCGAACGAAGCGCAGTAACAAATTGCTACTACTCGGACATCTATTTTTTTGCAAGAGTATGGTATTACCCCGGATGGACCGCCCGCGGCTGTAGGCAGAACTGTGGCAGTAGAACAGTGTGGTCCTACTACAACAAAAATTTCTCTGCTGGAGAAGGTTCAAGCCCAGCTATGGTACATATACCTATTGCCATGCGATAAAAGAATCTATTTCGTAATAGTGTTTATCTAACAAATGTAACAATAGCACATATAAAACTTTCAGAAACTAAAAGTTTAATTAAAAAACATTGTGAACAAAACGTGTTTGGACTAAACAAAACAAATATTTACTTGAACTTCATTTAATTATTGTAACATCACTTGAATTGATAATTAGGCTCACATCGTCTCCCTATTTAATTAATTTAATAGAATGAAACGAAATAGTTATAAATTTTACGATCGCTTTGTGAGGCCTTTCGGTCATAATATTTTTTTAAGTATTTTTAATAGTAATTAATGTTAACGTAATAGCTTTTTACGAAGGCCAAAAAGAGGGTTACGTATTTGAGCTGTATGTATGTCTGTTTCTATGTCCACTTGTAATAAGTCAAGGGATGAACCGATTGTATTAAATTTAGCATTTATCTTGCTGGTGCAATAATCACGGGCTTTTTTTTTTTGGGGGTGGTTGCGGTCGGCGCGCTCCTCGAACCACTCCGTCCGGGGTGACAGAGGGGCGTAAGCACGCACACCCGCAACCCACCCACGATGCACGTCGCCTTCGTCGTTGGGCCGACCACCGGAGCAGGGTTACTTGTCATCAGTAGTCGGCCCGACGGAATACCCCCTATCTGGGGTACACTCCCATCGACTGAAGTCCCCCCCTCGGAGAGGACGTCGGTCTTTCCTCACGCGGTCGGCCTCTCGGCGGGTGACGGACTAATTCCCCGGTCACGTCACCCGCGGCCTAATAATCACGGGATAACATTCAAAGGATAGATATTATGTGCATGTGTATTTTTGATATTAATGCGAATTAATGAAATGATAAGTAGTTATATTCATTTTTATTTTTAGATATATTATTGTCGTAAAAGGCGACTAAGGTATTTAATATGCATATAACATCTATGCAAGAGAAGGAAAACTCTAAATAAAACTCTATACCAACACGTCTGATCAGCGTGATTATAGTAAGGCAATTTCCCTCCTATTATGGAGGAGACCCGAGCCCAATCGTAGGATTTATGTAGGCTGAGATAATGATGAAGACCTTCAAATAAGTTATTAAAATAAAGGGATTTAAAACGTGAATATATTTTTTTTACAATCTACATGGTTTCTGCACCGCAGTAGATTTTTTTATTGAGAAATTCAGATCACAAAGACCAATGTTTATTCATCATTCATTAAACATTAAAATCTTATATCTTTAATCGAGCAATTCTTGTATATATATATTCAGGATCTCGGAAACAGCTCCAATGATTTTGTTGAAACTTGGCATACTAGAGGATTCGGGCCCAAAAAATTGACCTAGCTAGGTTTTATATATAGAAAATGTTGTTTTGTCAGTGTTTTTGGCAGACAATATAATGACATTAAATTTTAAAAGAATATGAATTCAAATTTTGCCATCAATGTCATGAGTTACGATAGCTCAGTGGCGAAGTAGTCAGGTTTCATTTTATTTTTGACATCGGCGACAAACGGCGTCGGATCGAATCTCGGTGTTATTATTATTCTCTTTTTGTAATTTTTTATATAATTTTCATTATTAATTTTTTTTTTTTTATTAATCTGAATAAATGCTACAAAAATACTCCGAGCGAAGCTCGGTCAACCTGATATTACGATTTTAAACATCCATCCTCTATCGATAGCCACTATCAGACATAGATCTACTCAAGAGGGTATACTGTCAGCATCGCCATGACTGACGAACCTGTGGCCGCGCAAGTAATTCAGATGTTATGTTTGTCGAGTGAGTTGGTGCTCACTTTTCTGTTAACCACGCAACCATTTTTACGACTCCGACTGGTAATTAATGTGTGGTAACACATTGTACTGTTTTGCCACAGGTATAATACAGTAAGTTGTTTATAAATATCCATACCAATAAATAAAATTGGAGTGTCTGTTTGTAATGTCAAAATAATAGGCTTTTTTCATGTTCACACGGTTATTTGCACTATACACATGCCTAAAAATCATTTTATATTTTATCTGTCTGTTTGTTACGGGTAATTTTCAAAACGGCTAGACCGATTTCAAAAATTCTTTCACCAATATAAAGCTATAATATCAGCGCGTAAACTAGGCTATATTTTAACCCGGTATTCCCACGGGAACTACGCGGGTAAAACGACTAAAACCGAAGCGAAGCGAGGGCGGGTTACTATCCAATTTGCGGGTGAGTGGACCGGGGATTTCATCCGTCACCTGCAGGGAGGCGTCGCGCGGTCGACGGCGACCGAAGTCCCCGAAGGGGAACGTTGAGAGGAGAGGGTACCCCGCGAGCAGGATATTCCGTCGGACCGACCACTGATGTCAAGGAACTCTGCACTGGTGGTCGCCCCAACGATGAAGGCAACATGCCACGGGTCATGCGGCCGCGCACCACCCCTCCTTCGCCCCAGACGGAGCGGGGCGGTGGGTGTGTTGACCATGCCTACTCCTAAAAAAAGTAATATCCAATTTGAATAAATCTCCTAATAGTCCTAGAATATTCTATAGTTTCGTATCTAAAATAAAAACTGTCTAAACTTACGTACTAACTGCTTCTCTGTGATATATGGTACCACTCAACTGGGCCTCTCTAGGCTTAGTTCGAAAACTATTTAACCTTCGTAGACGAGACGCATAAGCTTACATAAACTTGTAGCTGTAACAGCATTAAATTATTAGTGTCTACACCAGTTTATGGAACGCCAAATGTTTCCCTTCTCGTTTCTCCTTTATTACACTATGCATCGATTGACCGGCATAATTAATTCACATATGTTTCACATTACTCTATCACAAAACTATCACTCTGTGATACATATATTCTACTACCTTCTGCTCGCTACTTCGTTCGCGTGGTATAGATACTTTGGACTAACACTAACTTTAACCTAACACTTAGTTTACGTAAGTGAAAATATTTTTTAATAATTAAAATTAATTAACATATCGTATGATATGTCACACATGAAAAAAAAACCGATTTTGTAACATTCTTCATTGTTGCTCCGCTCCTGATGGTCTTAGCGTGATGATATATAGCCTATAGGCTTCCTCGTTAAATGGGCTATCTAAAACTAAAAGCATTTTTCAAATCGGACTAGTAGTTCCTGAGATTAGCGCGTTCAAACAAACAAATCATCATATCGGCCCCTATACGTCCCACTGTCGGGCTCGGGCCTCCTCCCCTATGGGAGGGAAATTGACTTACTATACCACGCTGGGCAGACGTGTTTGTATAGGGTTTTATTTCGAGTTTTCCTTCTCTTGCATGGATGTTGTATGCATATTATGCCTTAGTCGTCTTTTACAACACCCACGGGCTAGAGAGGGGGTGGTGAATTGTATTCTTTCTCCGTCACCACACGGT
Source organism: Lymantria dispar (assembly GCA_032191425.1). NCBI lineage: Eukaryota > Metazoa > Arthropoda > Insecta > Lepidoptera > Erebidae > Lymantria > Lymantria dispar. Next base: position 28,853,077 of record CM063442.1, read on the forward strand.
ATACAACAAACAAACAAATACTACAGCTCTATATATTAGTATAGATTTTCTAAATTCTTTTCTTTAATATAAAGGTATTATAATGTTCTCATCTCAGCTTACATACGTCTCACTGCTAGGTTTGTGCCTCCTCCACAAAAAAGAGTAAAATTTAATACCAGGCCGGGTAATTTCCTTCCTATTAGTGGAGGAGGCCCGAGCCCAACAGTGGGACGTGTACGGGCTGTGATGAGATAACAATTAATATGATAAATGTAACTACTATATATTCCGGATATTCTCGATATCTCAGACAATCTAGGTCAATATTAGAATTCCAAATATGCCAAGCATTATTAAGGGTCGCAGACTACATCCAAGCGCTATATGAAATATTGGCATGTTTTTCTACAATAAATATTTCAATGTTAGTTCATACTTAATATTATTATGGAATATTGTCCGCTGGGCGTAATTTAGGATTTCGTAATTGTTGTTTTTCTAGGTTGACTAAAGCTGATCGATTTCTAATGCAAAATTCGAAGCCTAAACAAATTTCTCTCTTTATAAATTTCTGATTAATAGTAGGACATGTGAAGAAAGACAACGTCTTAGATCAATTTCATCATAATCATCATCACGGCTCACATACGTCCCACTGCTGGGCTCGAGCCTTCTCCACAAAGGGGGATAATTTGACTTTATTATACCATGCTGGTCATACAAGTTGGTATAGGGTTTTATTTTGAGTTCTGTGTTACATGCGTATTATATTCCTTAATCGTCTTTTATGACATCTACGGGCAAGATAGGGAGTGGTGAATTGTATTCTTAATCCGTCACCACACGGAAAGATGCCAAATTTGGTATAGGTTCGTTGAACCATCCATATATTAATAGTTGCCCATTTCTAATTATCATCATCATTCCTATGATTCCTTATAAGCTAAATACGTCACACTGTTGGGCTCGAGCCTCTTCCACAATAGGAGAGAAATTGATCTACTAACCCACACTGGTCAGATAAGGTGAATGGAGTGATATTTTATTTCATGTTTGCCGTCTCTTGCATAGATGTTGTCCGCTTCAATTTTTTTTTATGACACGCACAAGAAAAGGAGTTAGTCAGAAGACTACTAAATTCTTACTTCCCCATCACACGCCTTTATAATAGTATCAAAATTTATGGATAATAACGACTTCTTGGGTTAGGTATTTTTAGATTTATACTAGCTGACCCGGCAAACGTTGTTTTGCCATGTAAATAATTTCTAGGGAATTTCTAGTGTAGAAAGAAAATAACTTACTTATTGGAAGTGTGTAAGGATGTGGTACATGATTCAAAAAGGCATGGAGCGCTGTGAACAATGAGGGAATATAAAAATAACAAAACACCAAACATTATTTTTTTTAATTTATTTTAAGTAATAATTATTTATATCATTAATTCATTACATAATATTAATATCTTTATGCTACAGCGTGAACAATATTTTTTGTTAGCCCGTCTTTAGCTAATACCTACAAACTTGATGGTTTACCCACTCGAGAGCATGCAACGACATAATTGTCCGTGTGAAAAACATGGTGTGCTCAAATCTAAGGCACAAACAGACATTGTTAGGCTTTGGGATTTATTAATAGTCATTATAGATGCAAATCTAATCGGCAATTGAATTGGCACATCTGTGGATATAATAGGTATTCGTGGTATTAATAAATTTTCACCTCGAAACTTGTCATTTAAAATGGTGGCTTCGCGAAAACTGTAGAGGGAGTTAGAGAAGGCTTATTGTTTGAGAGAAATAGGAGACTATCTTCATTGACATCCCTACTCCGTGTCGTGTAAATTGGGCTGGACACCCCTTATCACTTAGGGGTTTGAAAAATAGATCGTAGCCGATTCTCAGACTTACTGAATATGCATAAATAATTTCATAAAAATCGGTCAAGCCGTTTCGGAGGAGTATGGGAACGAACATTGTGACACGAGATTTTTATATATTAGATGAGATCATTACCATGTTACTATAACAAATAACTATTTATTTTTGTCTAATATATAACTAAGTACTAATCAATAGGTATACCACTAAGATAAAAAAAATCTACTAATTATTACTCCTAAAAATAATACCTCTACAAAACTTATTTCATGCTAACTATCAACCTTGCTGCTTAACGCTAATGCTAGAAAAGAAAGTCTTAAACAACCACAACGTAATAGCAGTCCATTACTATGAAACCCCCATTATACCAAAACTTACCCATTCTAAAACAAACTACCTCCTTATTACCTAACCACATTTATCCTCACTCATTTATTCACAGAAAGACGGTACAAAATACTACCCAATTTATCAAGCGCAACTTATAAAGGCCCCTACTGCCGAGAACTATTTAGCACAAATTACACGTTGGGGATGCTAGCTCAATAATTTCGCGTAGCACATCTATCAATTAACTCGTAGAGCAATTAAAATGAGTTAAGTTAGTTCAGGGGGTGAGATGATGTTAGAGGGTAGATCTTACAGGTATTGAAAAGGTATACTAGGGTTGCTTGAAGAATATTTTTCTTCATGTGAAACATATAAATTGATTAGTATTAAAATCGTATGTAAGTCATGCCGTTACGGTGAACGGCGTGACGCTGTATTGTGCCTTCATAGGGGCATTTACTTCACTATTAATTAAGCCACCTCCTTGATGGGAGGAAAATTGACTTAATATACTACGCTGGTCCGACGGATACAAGGTACAAGGTTTTATTTCGAGTTTACTATCTCTCGCATAGATTTTGTATGCATATTATAATCTCTTAATAATAATGCCGTGTGGTAGCGGCTTCGAATACTACCAACCCTTGCTTTGCTCGTGGGTGTCGTAAAAGACCACTAAGAGCCCTAGATTGAACCGGACCAACTCCATCTGGTACCATTTGGGTCAACGAATACATTCCCAAGGAGGGTTGACGTCAGGCAGGCGGCCGGTCATAAAAGTCATTGCCGAAACTTTTTGCAATATGTCAAAACAGATGACATATTGCGTCGACCCCAAGTAATTGGGATAAGAGCAAGATGATGATGATTATAATCTCTTAGTCGTCTTTTACGACACGCGTGGGCATGAAATAAGCTGGTGCATTGTATCTACGTTATTACTTTTCCATTTATAAATATTCAAATTATGTAATTGTCTTAAAATTAATGATAGGGCAACGTTGCTGACAGTTTTCCAGCCAGCACGTCCAAATCTGGAAATTGCTAAGGGATACTAGAAAAGATATCACAATCAACGTTGAACCAATTTTACGCTGTCATATTCCATTAATTATCTAGCTTGTAAATATACTCTGTTGGATATAGACTTCTCCAATATTAAAATAATCATCATCATTTTCATTTCAGCGCTTACACATCCCATTAAGCTCGAGCCTCCTTCACAATAAAAGGGAAATTAACCTACTATACCACGCTGGTCGGGCGTGTTTTTATAAGGTTTCGTTTCAAGTTTTCCTTCTCTTGCATAGATGTTACATGCATATTTAATCCCTTAGTCATCTTATACGACACCCACGGGCAGGAGAGGTGGTGAATTGTATTATTCCTCTGTTAAAAAAGGCCTTAAAACATTTTTTTTGGGTAGGCTATAGTCTGCCCATACCCAAATCTGTCCTGGGCAACGAATGAACGGTGTGCGACCCCTTAACCTACCGTATTCCCTCCCTAACAGCCTTGGGCCTGCCACTGGTATCAACCGAACCTTTGACTGCCGCGACCGGCCCAGAACCCCTTAAAAACCTACCAAATGTTCAATATTCCTTGTATTTTCTTACTCTTTTAAACTATATGATTAATGATAAGCTAACGATTCAGCGAGGTCGAAATCTACGTGACCTCATAAGATGTTCCTGAACGAAAAATTAAACGGTGTAAGCTAAGCGTTAAATCCGTCCCGGTCCCAAGAACGTAGAAAAATCCAGGGATTGTCGCTGAAAATATATTTTTATTAAATAACTTCACCCACAGATGGGCGAGGCACGGCAGTAACTTTTTAAATCGATTTGCCATTGGGTTTGTTATCATTCAGCCTTGTTTCAAGCGGTTTATTACCATATTGTTTTTTTTTTTAATGGATGGAGTTGTGAGGATGAGTGCTGTTTTGTAAAAGTTTGAAATTGCGCAATTTTATTTCGTATTTTCAATGCTAATTGAATTCGTTTTCATGGTCTTTTCCAAGGTTATTCGGGGCGTTAAGTGGGCGTATGTCAATTTCTTCTTATGTGAGGGAGACTTGGGACTGACAGTGGCCATTACCGCGTATCTACCTGTCCTTATCCTAATTTACATATGTGAGATTTGCAGGATCATATCTTCGTTGAACACGATTAAAAAAAGCAAAATATGCTGCATATATTTGGCTATATTTTCCATCGCACATCTAAGTTCAAACCTTTGGGAAAGCCTTTACTGATCACACATAATTTGATGTACTCGTAATTGCCACATTTCTTAGATTCAATAGCCGTCTTTTACAAAATCCACTATCAATGTAAGTATAGTTAGCGTATATTACAAAGGAAGAAAAGGTAAAAATAAGTGAAGGATTCTCTTTCTATAATCAATGATCGAAGCATGGTCTTCAACAGTTAAATGTCTTGGACATGATCAAGGACAAAAATACTCTCTCTTAGTCGAGTAGTAGGGCTGTTAATATTTTTTAAAACGTCCTATTTTCGATATATCGATATTTTTGTCCATAACCACTTTTTTTTTTTTTTTTTTGGGACGCAGTCGCAGCCTTGTGCGAGACGGTGATCTCGTGGAAGGAGGCGGCGGATCACCTGCGCGAGGAGCGCAGCCTCGATGAGGAGATCCGCCGCCGGCGACTGGGGCGGCGCAGGCGCAACTATCTGCGCCTCATGCCGCCCTAGCCGAGGCCGCGGGTGACGTGACCGAGGATTAGTCTGTCACCCGCTGAGAGGCCGACCGCGTGAGGAAAGACCGACGTCCTCCCCAAGGGGAGGACGTCGGTCGATGGGAGGGTACCCCGATTAGGGGTATTCCGTCGGGCCGACCACTGACGATAAGTTAACGCTGCTCCAGTGGTCGGCCCAACGACGAAGGCGACGTGGTTTTCGGGTGGGTCAAAGGAGTTGCGTGCTTAAGCCCCTCTGTCGCCCCCGGACGGAGTGGTGCGGAGGCACGCCGACCGCGACCCACCCACAAAAAAAAAAATAACCACTATTTTTACTTCGTTATTAGAATTAGGCAATAAATGGCGGAAATCCATTATTATTTTAAAATGCTAAGAAGCAAGGTTAATTAAAATGCTGCATACCTCGAAAAAAGAAGAATATGATCAAGGTAGAAGCGGTTATAAGGAAGTCTTCTTACTCCTATGTGATGAGCTGTCTCTGTTCTAGAGACAGCTAATCGCATAGGAAGGTGCGATAAGGTCTGGTATTCCTTCGGTATAACTTCGTTACATTTTTATTTATATCCAGTGTCACAGTAATAGTTCACTATTTCGTTTAAAAATAAAAACATGTATATACTTTTTAAGTGAAAACTTCGATATATAGGTTTGGATGGTGAATGAATTAAGTCGTCATCGACATGGTCACGTAACGTGTTAACGTTAATTGTTTCTAATTTAGTTGCGATTAATCAAACACCAAAAAAAATCGCCCCAAATCGCATTATTATAGTGGCCAGTTGACATCTGAATTTCATCAGATGATTTGGCCTGGAAATGATCGGTGCAAGAAATTGATTGTATTATTCATTTGATCGGGATTGTGACAGATAACGCCGTCCTGCAGAAACCACATGTCGTCTATATCCATAGCATTCAATTAAGGCTGCAAGAACTCTATTTACATGTTCCTGAAACAAATGCCTTTCACAGTCATTATGAATGCAAAATCCTGATTAGAAATTTCTCGTTATGGATACAATTGTTTCTCAGGTATGACGTACGGTATTTTTAATCCGCAAATACGATAATTTCAGTTTATTCACAAAGATGGACAAGCGCTTCAGAACCCAACATTCAAATGGAAATGCACTTTATCGGTCAATATCACCTTTTTGTTCATAAAATTACCGACGCTTTGCATGATCAATTGATTTGAGCTCCTTAGTAAGCTGAATCTTGGACGGATCAAGGTCATTTGTGAAAATTCAATGCGCAATGCTTCGTGAAATTCAACGTTGTTGAGCAGGATGGCGAAATGATGTTTCCGGCCACACTTTTGTTTACAGAACCAATGTTTCTAAGATACATATATACCAGTATCTCGACACATCCGGGGCCGGCCACGGATGCCAAAAAATCGGTACCAATGGTTGGCTCAATGGCTATGCGGGGGCATATGGTAGGTTATAGGGGCATAGGTAGGCATATGTAGGGGTCGTACGCCGCTTATCTGTCGCCCCAGACGGGGTGTGCCCTAACCATAGCCTACAAAAAAAATATCTCGACACATAGGAGTCTTACTGTCTACAAACGACCGATATATTCAAGGCGCCTTTATTTTAATACAAACATAAAATTAAGTTATTTTTCATACATATGTATGTGACGATGTAATAAAAATACATTTATCTCCCTTTAGTCTTAATCTCACTCAAGTGGCTCGCCAGATGAGTAGACTGCTGTCGACTCATTTGGCTAAGACTAAGCAGTTCTTTCCTGGAAAATGTATAACAACTCACTGCGAACGTCAACCTGCTTTTTTTTGGGGTAGGTTACGGTCGGCGCACTCCTCGCACCACTCCGTCCGGGGCGACAAAGGGGCGTAAGCACGCAAACCCGTAACCCACTCGCGACACGTCGCCTTCGTCGTTGGACCGACCACCAAAGCAGGGTGACTCGTCGTCAGTGGTCGGCCCGACGGAATAACCCCTAAGGAGTACCCTCTCCTCGACCGACGTCCCCCCCTCGGGGAGGACGTCGGTCTTTCATCGCGTAGTCGGCCTCTCGGCGTGTGACAGGCTAATTCATCGTCAACCTGCCTGCCAAATGGCTAATTAACTATGTACAACAGTAGACATCGAACGGTTACATTATGATGTATTTATTTGTTTTTCTTTTCAAAAGACACATCCTGCTGGCATTAGTGTTTGTGTCATAATTCTTGTATTGCGACTTTACAAACACAATTAAAAGATTCAGAACAATTTCTGGCTCGTACAAAGCATTGCCCTTGGAATCGAACCCATGCAAGGGGACTGTAGATCGGTATCTTAACAATTACGCCATCAATGTAATCAAATATGTGAATTATGGACCACTTTAAATCCAATTTACGTTCATAATTAACATTTGTCTATGACCCCAGAATGGTATAACGGTAGTAATATGTTAATTAATGTTGGTCATAATTAAATGCATTTATCTGTGTACGGCATTAAAATGATACAATTTAAAATGGCCGCCACTGATTATGGACTAATATAACAGTTAATTAAGTTATTTTTGAACTATATTTATATTTACAGAGCTTGTTATTTAAATATTAACATATGTAAATAGTTCAGATATTTTATTTTTATGATTCCGTATGCTAGTTATACTGTACACTGTCCATCCGCTTTGAAAGACGATATATCGATCGAAAGGCGATACATCTAATGAACCGTATTATGTGATGGCTCCTCTAATGGTTAACTCGTGATCGGGTGCCGTTTGTGAGATCTAGTCCGGTCATAATCATTTGCATTTTACTTGTCGTTCGAAGTGCATTGCACTGGACATATTGCTAGATATATTGTATATAGCCGAGGTCGCGGGTGACGAGACCGGGGAGTTAGTCCGTCAGGATGTCCTTAAGAAAGGCCAAGTTATAAGTACTCTAAACCGAAGAAGATGTGTGAGGAAATTAATGAATGTGGACGAGGTGAAAGTGCTATGTCAAGATCGTAGCAAGTGGAGGCAAGTGGTCTCTGCCTACCTCTATGGGAAAGAGGCGTGAATATATGTGTATCGCACACATTAGTTCAGTCTCTAAACCGTATAACCAATACAGCAATTGCGGCTTATTCTCCGTTAGTTATTTGAAGAGTTCCATTGCTCCAAAGATTTCATGAGATTCTATTAAATCTGCAAAATTTATACACAAACTTCATTAAAAACTAAATATTTAGCGAAAAAGATATGACACATAAGGCTACTTTTTGACGAGAAAAATATCTAATAATTTTATAGTTATTTACAAAAATAGATGCAAATTGTCATTCAAAGATACTTACCACTACAAACACAACTTTAAGAACGAATCTGTTGACGTAATTATTATAAAAATCGGTTTAGCAAAGCCTCACAAGGAACATATATGTATATCATCTCGGCTCATATACGTCCCACTGTTGGGCTCGAGCCGCCTCCACAATAAGAGGAAAACTGACCTTTCTATACCAAGCTGGTCAGACAGATTAGCGTAGGGTTTTATTTTGGGTTTACCTTTTCTTTCATAGATGTTATATACGTATTATATCCGTTAGTCGTCTTTTACGACATCCACAGGCAAGACAGGGAGTGGTGAATTGTATTCTTACTTCATCACCACACAAGAGATATGATACGTATATATAAACAAATAAAAACATTTTTCTGCTTTGCACTGCAGTTAATTTAAAAAAAAATGCTGGTTTACCAACTGCGTTTCCAAGTATAGATATTCTCAGCGTCCGTTAACAATAATTATGTTTGTGAAGACCCCAGGAATTATGTCGCGTGACATAATTTCGTTGTGAGTGGAAGCATAACCTCGGGGTACATTATTCCCTGAAATATCAAGGTCAAACAGGTTATTTTAAATGGAGGGCCGTCCCAGAAATTATATGAAAGCGTGAAATTGCAGACTGAAATAATTTGGCAACACAGCGCTTATATACCACACAATATCGTATTAAATTAATTAGAAATATTGGTGTGGTGACAAAGTGAGATAATATTAATCAATACTCCAAATAAGGGACTTAAGCTCGCTAAACCATTGTCCATATGGTGACAGAGTAAGAATACGATTCACCGCCATCTTCACTGGGACAGAATAGTTAGAAGTAGAGCTGTCGATAAAATATCGATATGTCGAAATAACAATTGTATTATTTAAAAATATCGATACTTATCACCGATACTTTTTAGACGATATATCGATAGTTCGATACTAAAAAGTAAGTATCGAGGGTCGATATTTATTTGAATAAATTTGTTGTTTTATTGGTGTTTGTAAAGCTACATACTTTCTACAACATCACCGACAAACTTAATTTACTGTAAAAAATGCCGGTATAAAATTGATGATAAGTTATAACCTACGCCTAGAATTTAGTTAAAAAAAAGACGAAGCTCATCACGGTAACCCTGCTAAGAAGGAAGCTAAAAAGTGGTCATGCGAAAAAACATCGACATATCGAAATATCGATATTTTTTTCGATATATCGAACTCCGATGTTGATATTTTTAAAAATAACGACATATCAAAAAAACTATATTTTTAAGAATATCAACTGTCCTAGTTAGAAGGCGTATATTATCCTTACTCTGTCCGTTGATTAAAACACAAGTGCCCTTGAGCACTTGCGTTACAGCAGCTATAAAACAATTCGACTAATCAGGTGTCAATAAATAATATTGATGTAAGAGTAACCAGTACCTTGCCCATGGATGTCATAAAAGACGACTAAGGTATATATTACGCATATAACATCTATGCAAGAGAAGTAACACTGGAAATGTGGGCGGAGACGTTGATAGTAAAAGCTGACTAAAAATTATACATCATCTCATGTCGGCTCATATACGTACTGGGCTCGGACTTCCTCCATAATAGGAGGGAAATTGATGTAACTAAATCTTGTATAGGGCTATGTTTTGACTTTTACTTCTCTTGATGTTATATGCGTATTATACCCCTTAGTCGTTTTCTACGACATGCACGGGCAAGACATTCATGAATAATATTCTTATTCCGTGACCTCACCTACAGAAAATTCTATATCAAACTGTGACAGTTTCAAATTGGTTAACGATTATTTTCCTGAGAAAGATTAATACCATCAAAAACAAAACTTGTAAAAAAGCCAAGCCTCGCAACTGAGTTCTTCTACCATAAAAAGTTGTGAGATCCATGTTATACCAAGTCGGTTAACTCATTCAGTCCCTGCTTAATGGACCTTTCTTCTTAAGTTATTACGTAAATAGCTAACCTAACAACTTCTTATAGTGACTGTATCAATGTTAAAGATCTTTGATGTTTTAAATAAACAGAATGACTTGGCAATCGCATGAAAACACAATGTACCTCACAAGTAATACATATTATATTAAATTGTACTAAACATAGTGCGATTGCCAAGTCAATCTATTTATTTAAAACATAAAAGATCTTTAACATTGATATAGTCACTATAAGAAGTTGTTAGGTTAGCCATTTACGTAATAACTTAAGAAGAAATGTCCGTTAAGCAGGGACTGAATGAGTTAACCGACTTGGTATATAACATGGATCTCACAACTTTTTATGGTAGAAGGACTCAGTTGCGAGGCTTGGCTTTTTTTACAAGTTTTGTTTTTGATGGTATCTCATTTCTTTTTGTAGATATACCTACTCATTTTCCTTTCCGGTACCTTCTACTTCTTGAATACTAATAACGGATTTTCTTAGAGCCCACTCTCTGAAAAATGACACATCTCTCCTTTCCGCTTGAGTCATTTCTTCCTAAACTAAGCGGAGAGATGTGGAAACAAAGAAATTTGATTGGTTTTTTGAAACACATAATGATGGCGTTCTTTCTTTCAGGTACATTTCAGGCAATTTAGTTTGCTTAATACTTTGGGAGATTTTGGTACAATTTCATAAGACATGTCCCACTCTTGCTTTTTCATTCCGTTGATTGACCATTTTACAACTTATTTTTGAACATAATTATATCTAGGTATCTGTCTACACCTATTATGCCAATCATCATTCAGCCTATCGCCGTCCACTGCAGAACATAGACCCCCTTCATGCTTCACCATAAAGTGCGGTACTATGGCACCTGCATCCAACGACGCTCAAGGGTAACAGAGTTGCCATGACTAGGGCTCATTTTTCTTCGCCATATAAGGAATAATACCATATTCGCCACGTTTGGTAGGCGGGTTGGTTTCGCAGTGAGATAACATACATTTCCCCGGCAAGAGCTGCTGCCCACTCTCCTGTTGAATCTTTTTTTTTAATGACGACGCCTTGCACTAAGGGAATAATAATCCTTATATTGTGGGGGGACTTTACAAATATATAATTCATCATCGCATCATCATCGCAGCCCTCATACATTGGGCTCGGGCCTCCTCCACAATGGGAGGCAATTTCACCCACTATACCATGCTGGTCAGACATGTTGATATAGGATTTCATTTCGAGTTTTCCTTCTCTTCCACAAATGGTATGTGCATATTATATCCCATAGTCGTCTTAAACGACATCCACGGGCAAGATAGAGAGTGGTGAATTGTATTCTTACTTCGTCATCATACGGAAAGAACATAATTAACCGACACAAATTACATTCAGACTCAGAACAACAATTTGTGGATCGTACAAGGTGTTCTTTTTTTTGGGGTGGGCTGCGGTCGGCGCACTCCTCGCATCACTCCGTCCGGGGCGACAGAAAGGCGTAAGCACGCACACCCGCAACCCACCCGAACACCACGTCGCCTTCGTCGTTGGGCCGACCACCAGAGCAGGGTTACTTGTCATCAGTAGTCGGCCCGACGGAATACCCCCTATTTGGGGTACCCTCTCATCGACCGACGTCCCCCCCCCTCGGGGAGGACGTCGGTCTTTCCTTACGCGGTCGGCCTCTTGGCGGGTGACGTCACCGGGGAATTAGTCCGTCACCCGCGGCCTCGGCTAGGGCGGCATGACGCGCAGGTAATCGTGCCTGCGCCGCCCCAGTCGCCAGCGGCGGGTCGCTTCGTCGAAGCTGCGCTCCTCGCGCGCGCGACCCGACAAGGTGTTGTCTTGCATGGGATTCGAACCTGCGACACTGTCATGGTACGTTGGTACCTTAACCACTACGCCATCTGCGCAGTCTTTAGCCGGTTTTTATGATTCCCCTAGGGAAGCAATGATGCCGACAAATGTATTCTTATTTTTTACAAAGATACACTTCATTAACTGCAAATGTAACTTTGTAATCCTATATATTTATGTGGGCTTACAAAATTATTTATGCAGTTAGTATATCTCGGCAACTGGACCAAAATTACAATGTTTCATAATTTTTCCTTTATTTATACACTAAACACTAATTGTATTCTAAATTTGAAGCGTCTATGTCTGCTAGAAGTGCCTCTTTAATATTGATGATCGGTCAGTCAGTCAGTGAGTGACAAAATTACGAAATTTTGACTAGTTATATATAATTCTTAAACTATTGGTTCAAATTGAATGAAATTTGAAATACATTATGTACATACAATGCCTGCTGGGTTACTATAAATTCAGGCTTCTAATTTTATTCATAACGAAGTTATAGGGAGTTGAAAATGGCCTGAATGGCTTCGAGAAAAGTATGTTACGACAGTGTTGCGTTTTGCCCGATTTTATTTTTTGCTCGACTTGGCGGGGGCACTGCCGTGTCCCCAGATAACAATCCATAATTGCTATTAAAAAGAACACGGAACTCTAAATATTCGAACGTGATTACCCACTTGTCCTTTCACAAATAGCAAATAATAAGCAGTTATTAAGTAACCCTAAGTGGGGAAAGTCTTCAATCTCATAAAACTCGTTTATCGGTCATCAAAAATACGTTGCACCGCTTTAGAAGTAAAATAAAACTGACAAGCTGTTTATAAAGCAATATATTTTCATGTGCCGAAATTGTTTAACACAGCTATAATAAACCTTATTGCTATTGATATAAAGTTTGAAAATTGCTTTTCATATCTTGTATATTAAGATTGCCTCATTAGCTAGCGACATTTCTTGGTTTTGATCGGGTGACCGATAGATCAACGCCTTAATGTTTTTTTACAACTTCCGATGTGATGAGAACTGCACGATGTATAAATATTGCTGATATTATTATATGTCTTGATAATATATGTCCATTATTGGGCATAGTCATTTCCGTGTGGTGACGGAGTAAGAATACAATTCACCACTCCCTATCTTGCCCGTGGACGTCCTAAAAGACGACTAAGGGATATAATATGCATATAAGATTTGTGCAAGAGAACGAAAACTCGAAATAAAACTCTATATCAACATGTCTGACCATCCCATGCTCGCCTAGCTAATATACCATTATAGTGGGTAAATTTCTCTTCTATTAGAGAGGAAGCTCGAGCCCAGCAGTGGGATTTGTATGAGCTGAGACGAAATTGGGCATAGTCCTTCTCCTCGCTTGGTTTTGAGAAAAGATTGCCTTACGACACCCAACAAGAAATGGAGTGGTGAACTCTATTCTTACTCTGTCGCCACACGGAAAAGTTATGGTTATGGGGTTTTATATGGGGTTATGAAAGGAACGATGTGCAGTCCTTATAACCTACTATATTTTACCTGTCTTACTATTTTAGGAGTAACCACATGTATGGAATCTTCATATACGTGACCTGTAGATATGAGCCGTAAGTTGTTGCTAACGTAAAACTTTAAGTGTAGTTCGTTTTCAATATGTTGTTTCACGGATATTATGTAATAAAATAGTCTTGAATGAGCTATACCAGCATGTAGCAACTTTCGATGGTGATGAAAAGTTTTTAACAGTTTACTTCGGAGATATTTGAAAACGTGAAAACCTTTCCTCCTTAATAGGAATAGAGAAAAACCAATTTATTTTTAAATGAAACTCGTTACACGATTCGTTGGGAAATGTAAAAAGTTTAATGGAACTCGATAATTACTATAATAAAATAAATATTACTGCCGAATATCGTTATGGTGTATCCATTAGAATTACGCGGAGTTAGGCATATTCGCTGCTTGTGAAACTGACTAATATTAATAATATTCTACCGGCGTATATATAATTTTTAACTGAGAATAAACATTTTTCCGTGTGGCGACGAAGTAAGAATACATTTCTCCACCCCCTCTCTTGTCCGTAGGTGTCGTAAAAGATGACGAAGGGATTAAATTTGCGTGGTATAGTAGGCCAATTTCCCTCCCATATTGGAGGAGACTGGAGTCCAACAATTATTCGTATATGGGTTGACATGAAAAAGGAATGAAAAACATTTTTGCGCTCTGTGGTAGCGGCTACAAATGCCAAAGCTTACATTGCAACTAAGAGCCTTACCACCTGGCCCAACTCCTTTTGATGCAGTTTGGTCAAAAATTATATTTTCAAGGAGGGCTGACGTCAGGCAGACAGCCAGTCTCAAAACTTTTTGCAACATGTACGGAGCCAAAGTACGTCGAACCTAAGTAACTGGGATAATTGCAGGATACCATTGTGGAGAAGATCCAAGCCAAACAGTGGGACGAATGTGGGCTGCGATGATGATAGATGGTCTAGTCATTCCTCACCCCAACCCCGTAGCTTCATAATGTACTGTATTGTACCTTTATATCACCAATTGAGCTGACCACCGATATAGCGTCCTTGTCCTCGGTGAAAAAAAAAAAAGAAAAAACGATGTTCTTAAGCAATAGATAATGTGTCTAGAGATTTTATACCGTCATTAATGGCCGTAGAAGGGACCATTCTATCACGCGCCCGCCGTTACAGTCAGCTCGCTGACAATAACAAGGGCTAAGTATTACACCCACAAATTTATTGTTATTACTTGTCTAAACACACCTTTTGCGTGTCTGCCTATTTTTGACATGTATTTGTCCTAGTTCGTTTATTTACAGACCATTTAATATTCTATGTGAAAAATTTGTTTTCGTAAATTATTGAGGGTGTTAAAGTACGATTTCTTTGGATTATCTTTGGATTTATCTTCTGATAATATAAAAAATTTCCGAGTGAATATTAGTATATTTTTAATAGAATATTTGTAGCAGTTTCTTTTATAATATCAGCTCATATACGTCCCACCGTTGGGCTTGGGCCTCCTTTAAATTTGTAGGGCAATCGATCTACTTATCACGCTACTTAGATGTACTAGTATGGGATATTATAATTTAATTTGCCCTTTGCCTTAGGATGATGTTATTGCATCCCTCAATATTTTTTTAGGATCACCCACGAATAAGGAATAGCTGGTGACTCCTCAATGAAAATAAAATCCACCTATCACACCACGCTGGTCAGATGGGTTGGTATAGTTGGTATTTTGAGTATGCCTTCTCTTACATGGGTTTTATCTGCATACTATATTCTTTAGTCGACTTTTAAGATACTCGCAGGCAAGAAGAGGGGTAGTTTCATCTAGAATAAATTATTAGGCACATAAAATAAATCTTGTTACCGTATTATAAGATAATAATTTCAAAATTTCATATGATCTATGCTGATTTTAATTGGTATCCTCCGGTCTTTAACGTTATTAAAAACAAACATCAAAACAAACTTTCGTCGCTATAATAGCAGTTATTTAAATTCACCGACCTAAGCCACGAGAATCCTTCACAAACTGAACTGTAAATTATTTCCAAAATTAATTAATGACTTCTTATAACAAATTTCCGAGTGGCACTGAATGAGTAAAATCATAAATATACTTGTGATACACTGAACAGACTTATAAATGTAATTAAAAGCATTAGTACACGTCATTTTGAACCTAATATCGTAAATAATAAAATGCACATTCAACCATCATAGTATGATGCAAATAGCTTCAGGCCCCCAAGCCTAATAGCTTTTAATTTTCAAATTGGAAAAACGCCCAATTAACAGTGCTTGGCAAAACATCCAAAAATGTGGAGGAAAAAGGCAGCGAGGGTCCTTGATTATGTAGACAAAACGATTCAGAATTAATAAGTATCAAGCTCGTTAACGAACCAAAGCCAGCTGACAGTTAAAAACACAACTATTTTACAAGCAGGCTATAGACAATATTCTTTTTTTTTTAAGCGACCAGTCTTGGCGCAGACAATTATGTGGATTAAGTTTTTTTATAAAGGTATTTAGTGTAAAAGAAAATGCAAAAATGTATTATTATTATCATTTAACCTTTTGCCTGCCTTCTGTAAGTCTCCCTCATTCTTCATTATAAAGTGCGATTCTATGCCGCCCACATCCAAAAACGATGTGGTCTGCCCATTGCCACTTCAGCGTACAAATTAGTGCTATGTCGGTTACATCCCTTCTGTGAATTATATGTATTCCAGAGTCGTATCTCACAGACAAATCCCAAGCATAGCCTGCTCCATAGCCCGCTGAGTGACTTTGATATTATGAGGTCCTTCTTTTAGGGTCCAACCTTATACGGATGCAAATAACCAGTGTGCAATAGTAAACTAAACTCATTTGCAAAAAAAACGGGCGGTTTTGATTTTCATTCATATTTAAAAAGATACAATACCAAAAAGGTTTCAATCGTTTGTACACGTTACTGGCCGGTTTTAAAAATGCTGTGGTATTTAAAAAAAAACGTTCTAAATTCAATTTTTCATTTGATGTTCATTTTTACAGAAAACCCCTTTTTATCCTACATTTTTGGCGCGAAGTTCCAGAAGTTAACATCGACTTTCACAACTTTTATTCAATTTTTATCGATTAATTTCATATCCTTGACTGTCAAAGCTTTATTTAATGCTGTTTGGCTGTATCAAAAATGGTAGATAAAGTGGTAAAAGCTACCAAAATTATCGCGCTGCTTGAAGAGGGTTGCAGCCAATGTTTCGTGGCTAGGAGGCTAAATGTTAGTCGCTCGACAGTCCAAAGGACCTGGCAGCGATATCAGGAGACTGGTTCCATCGAGAGAAGGCCTGGTTCTGGAAAAAAACCATGTACCCAACCACGGGATGATCGTTTTCTTGTGAGTCGCGCATTGAGAAATCGCAAATCTTCGTATGTGGATCTTAAGAACAACCTCCAAGAAGTAAGAAATGTGCATATTAGTCTATGGACGGTCAGGAGGAGGCTTCTCGCTGCCAATATACGCAGTCACCGCCCGGCCCGCGGCCCCAAATTACTCCGTGAGCACAGAGTTCACAGGCTTAGGTTCGCTAGAAATTGTGAATCATGGACTCAAGACGATTGGAATAGGGTTTTGTTCTCTGATGAAGCCAGGATATCTCTGTTCGGTGAAGATCGACGTCGGCGAGTGCTAAGAAGACAAGGAGAACGCTTTGCAGAGGCATGTTTCGAAGAAATCACACCTTATGGTGGGGGCTCTGTTATGTTTTGGGCAGGAATAAATTCAATGGATCGTACAGAGTTAGTCTTCATTGAAAACGGCTCACTGACTGGGCATCGATACATAACGGAAGTTCTAATTTCTCATGCACAACCCGCATTGGCCGCTCTAGGTGAAGACTCGATTTTTATGGACGACAATGCTCGCGCCCACCGATCCCGCGATGTTAATGCGTATGTGCAAGAGGTCGGCATTCGTCGTTTGGATTGGCCAGCTCGAAGTCCCGACCTCAATCCCATAGAGCATGTCTGGGACGTTCTGAAACGGCGTGTGAGATCAGTACACCCGGCTCCGCAGACCATCAGAGAGCTGAAGAATGTGATTACTGCGGAGTGGGAACGTATTCCGCAAGCAAGTATCCGGGATATACTCGCTAGCATGCCCAGACGAATTCAAGCTGTGATTTTAGCTAGAGGGGGTCACACTCGATACTAAACATTTATCTGCTTTTACTTTATTAAAGAAAAACAAACAAAAAAACTTTTTTATTTTTACTTCATGAGCATATGCACTACTAGCGAATATACACTACTAGCGAGGTTTAGCATTATTTCCCATAAATTGTATCTAAATTTTATGAAATACTGATGAAAACGATTATTTTCTTATTAATTTAGCAAATTGTGTGGATAAAACTACCTATAATTATCAAACAAAGAAATATTAACATTTGAAATGGTTCATTGCTTAGGTGCCCGTTTTTTTTGCAAATGAGTGTATTTACCCTCCCAATATGGAGAATGCCCGTATCCAATAATGAGACACAGGTCTACGAAGCAAAACACAGTTCTACGATCAGTGTGTGTTACTATTAATGAATTACGGCACGGCAATGTGGTCCCTAAATGTGGGCCTCGTGGCCAAGCTCAAGTCGCTCAGCGTTTTACGGAGCGAGCTATGCTCGGCATTTATCGACGAGATAGAATCCCAAATACGAAAAACCGTAGAAAAACGGGTGTAACCGACATAGAACGTAAAATTAGCATGCTGAAGTGGCAATGGTCAGACGGCATCACTCGACGAAACGACAACCCCTGGAAAGAAAGGTTCTCGAGTGGCGATCGCGTATCGGACGACACAGTGTAGGACATCGAACAAAGTGGACCGACGACCTGGTAAAAGTCGCTGGATGTCGTTGGATGCAGGCGGCACAGGACAGGCAAGTGCGGACTTTGTGGCAAAATATGAGGGAGGCCTACGTCCAGCAGTGGACGGCGATAGGCTGAATAATGATGAAAAATAAGACGCATATCGGCTGAAGAAGAAGAATACAAGATACATATATTATATGAACGTATATACTGAATTCCGTATCTAATCTTATTTTAACAACCCCGCATTCAATATCTGCATTCGGTTTATGAACCAAATGACATAAGCCTGGTTTGAACGTGCCAGCCTGTTATCAAATTGCCTAAGCTTAGATCTTCCAGGTCAGTGGCTCAACGTATGTTGAATTTCCCTCGAACCTGTGATATAACTATGAAAGTATTTTGTTTTAACCTGGGAAGTGTTGTATTTGTACAAGTTGTAATTATTTTCTGTTTGTCTCTTTCTCTTTGTCGAAGTCTTGTTGGTAATGTCAACTTTGGATTTTTGGATTATTAACTATGCCTACAACGATAGCTTACTAATTTATTATTGTAAAACTTTATTGCCAATTATTTTCTTTTATTTTCAAATAATATAAACACCTGAATGTAGACTTTACAACCATTGTTATAATAAATTATTGTAATAGCAATATTTGCCTTTGTTTTTATTGAAGGTCGACGGAAATTTTGTGTACTTAAGTTATTTGACTATATTAAGAACTAGCGAACCGCCCTCGCTTCACTTCAGTTCCAGCCGCTTTTCCCTCGCATTTATATCTCTAAGATCTCATAAGAAATAACCTCGGGTTTGAGTCCTGGACCGAACAAAAATTAATAGTGTTTTTCTGAAAATAAAAATTGTTTAAGTTACTCCTTACATAGACAGCTAACTGCTAATAAAATATCATCCAACTGTTTTGAAGTTTACCTGGCATAAATAGACAGACAGACAAAGAAACTGGTTTTTAGACGTAGGTATCGGGCAAATAACCGTATGAGCATAAAATAAACCTCATCATCATCGCAGCCCACATACGTCCCACTGTTGGGCTCGGGCCTCCTCCACAATGGAAGAGAAATTGACCTACTATACCATGCTGATCAGACATGTTGGTATAGGATTTCGAATTTTCCTTCTCTTGCACAGATGTTATGTGCATATTATATACCATAATCGTCTTTTACGACATCCACGGCCAAGATAGGAGTGGTGAATTGTATTCTTACTCTATCACCATACGGAAAAAAAAATCCTATTAAAAAACATATTATAAAAAAAATAAAACTATTTTACGGATAAAAAATAGTTTTACGGATTCTTTGTGTGGTGACGGACTAAGAACGTGAACGGACTACTATTCACCACCTCCTATCTTACCCGTGGGTGATCGTACGAGACGACTAAGGGATATAAAACGCATATAACATCTACGCGAGAGAAGGAAAATTCGAAATAAAACCCTATACCAACACGTCTGACCAGCGTGGTATAGTAGGTCAATTACCCTTCCATTATGGAGGAGGCCCGAGCCCAACAGTGGGACGTATATGGGCTGAGATGATGAATTTGTATAATTTTTGATTGCCCAACGTTTCGAACTCTTTGCAACGGTTCTGACTATACAGTGGAACGTATATGAGCCGAGATGAAATGTCTTGAGAACTAGTTGCCAGTGATACTTGTTATGAGTAGATTTATCTTAAATCCTTGCAAAATATATTTAATTTGTCTTTAAATAAAAGCTTCCAAATATTTTATTAGTAAAAAACAAAACAGATATAAGGTACAATCGTGTCAAGCAGGATTTAAAAAAAAATTTTGATTGAAAGAAAGGAGAAACCCTTTATACAATTGATAAGGAATAACTTAGTAAATTGCTAAAATTGTCCGAAAAGTATCAGAATTCTCGGTCGCTGACTTTAAAATATTCTATAATATAATTTTTGTTATATTGACAAATCATGAATACGCATATAACCACCACTTTCTTTCTAGTGTCATATAAAATGTCTGATGGAAGCAGATAAAGAGAAAGAAACTAGAACTAAAAGTCTACGGCAACTCGTCAAAGTTATTTATAGACATAACACTAAATAAAGACAGGTTAATGAATAAAATAGTTCAATTACTTTACCTGTGTATTCAATTTCCTTCGATTATTTGAAGAACTTTTATCAGATAATTGAAATTCCCTTTTAAGCCGTTTGACTTGAAATTCTTGTAAAGTGAATAATATCTTTTTTTTAACAAGCTATGATTTGGACAATTTGTCAGAGGTGGCCTCGTAATATACCGTATTCCCTTCTCATCGCTATTGAACTGACTACTGGTACGGTTTATTTGACCTAGGTTGTCAAACCGACGGGTTACCTTGTTGACGCCCCAACGTTGATATAGTATAAACACTAATACACCACGTTATCATCTCGATGACGACTTACATGACTTTACTCTCCATTCAAACCTACCCGCTGATTGTCTTGCCAGATCTTCTGAGTTCATCTTCAAATATTCTCAGTCGCACTACCATCTAGTGCGCAGTTTATTAATTTAAAATGGTAAACTTGACAATATGTTAAGTGTTCCCACGAGATACACAATAAATTAATTTGAATTGTAAGTGTATAATTATTTTTTAAATATACGTTTTTTTTTTGTTTCAGGTATGACCCATTTTAATTTATTATTATATATACACGGAACCTGCAAAATAATTAAGTCATCACAAGTAAGTACGACGCCAAACATTCGCATCGTTCCTTGCGAATGCGAATGCGATTGCGAATGTCAAAAACATATGCGAATATTCGCGATGCGAATGCGAACATTCGTTACATCACTAATAGCTACATATACTACCAACACCTACATTGTTCGTAGGTGTCGTACAAGGCGATTAAGAGCTTTACATAGACTTGGGCGAACACGATCTAGTGCTGTCTGGTCAACAATTACATTCCCAATGAGACTTATTGTCAGGCCGGTCACAAAACTATTCGGCCACGTGAACGTCACATGGCCCGGTGAACCGACAACCGCTGGGGAAGAAAGGTTCTCGAGTGGTGACCAAGTATAGGACGACGTAGAGTAGGACGCCCCAACTAGGTGGACCGAATATCTAGTGAAAGTTGCTGGGCGTCGTTGGACGCAGGCGGCACAAGACAGCACTCTGTGGCGTAACATGTGGGAGGCCTACGTCCAGCAGTGATCGGCGATAGGCTGAAATGATGATGATGAATCACGATTGAATAAAACTAATTTTGAAAGATTTTTCATTATCACTGTAAGAACAATAACCTAAAGATGTATTATGATATTTTTAACTTCAATTATACGATTACTTCTGATAAAAATGCTTTCAAAGATTCAGAAATATATTTAAAACATAATAATAAAATTAAACTCAATATAAAAAGTCTTATTGTGACATAAGTGCAATTGCAAAAGCCTGTATCATAAGTACCAAAAAAGGCTCAACGAAATACGGTTTTGTGAAGAGTACCTATTCATGAAATAATTTTTCGTTGGGCCTTTTGTGCGTTTTATGATTTCTTTCACAAATATGAACATAATATAAGGTTGTATGAATGGTGGTATATTTTCGGCGTTTATTTGACGATTTTTACAGTTTAATGCGTTCTGTATTTATTATCTGTATATTAAATCTATAAAACTCGTGTGAAATATTGTTCACGCCCTTTAAAACTTTTTAATATTTAATTTATTCGTGACAAATGATTGGACGGAAGGTTAAGATACCGATCTATCATGCCAGTGTTGTAGGTTTGAATTCTGCATCGTTACGTCTGGCCAGCGTAATATAGTAGTAGCTCAATCTCCTTCCTATTGTGGAACAAGAAAATGATGATGCTGTAGATTTTGAATAGATAGAGGTCTTCTCCACAACGGCAAAGAAATGTCATACAATCTTAAACTATCCAGGCAAGTTAATATGAGATTCTGTTTTAAATTTTCTTCTCTTACGCCTGATTCTTCTTACATCTTTTAATCGTCTTATAAGACATCCGTGAGCAAGATAAGGGGTCTTGAATTGTTTTATGAATAACATCTTAAATTCCATTTTTCCATGATATTCGCAGCCCGCTTATACCCAACTCTCAGCATCAGGCCTACTCCATAATAAGAGCATTATTGACTTAGTTTATTGCACTGGTCTGACGGGTTGGCATAGGGCTTTATATGAAGCTTTTCTTGCATTCATATTAACTGCTTACCATAGTGTTATCTTTTAAATGGTGACGGAGTAAGAACACAATTCACCACACCATATCTTGCCCGTGGTTATCGTAAAAGACTACTAAGGGATATATAGGGCATATAATAACTATGCAAGTGTTACAAAACTCCAAATAAAAGCCTATACTAACTCGTCTGACCAGCGTGGTATAGTAGGTCAATCTACCTCACGTAGAGGAGGCCCAAGCCCAACAGTGGAGCGTGTACGTCTTGAGATGATCTTCTATGTGGGACGGATTAAGAATACAATTCACAAACCTCGTATCTTGTCCGTATGTATCGTAAAAGACGATTATAGGATATATGACTACATACAACAACTATGCAAAAATAAGAAAACTCCAAATAAAGTCCTATACTAACTAGTCTGACCAGCGTGGTATAGTTGATTAATTTCACTCCCATTGTGGGAAAGGTTTGGGCTCAGGAGTGGAACGTAAATGCGCTGTGCTGATGATGATAGCATTATTATCATATGCAGATACCTTTCCGTGTGGTGACGGAGTAAGAATACAATTCCCCACCCCCTATCTTACCCGTGGGTGATCGTACGAGACGACTAAGGGATATAAAACGCATATAACATCTATGCGAGAGAAGGAAAACTCAAAATAAAACCCTATACCAACACGTCTGACCAGCGTGGTATAGTAGGTCAATTACCCTTCCATTGTGGAGGAGGCCCGAGCCCAATAGTATATGGGTTGAGATGATACCTTATTTGTCTCTCACGATACCCACATTCAGAAAAGTGTGTATACCCTCCCCATAGGCTTCGTTCCCTATTATATACAACTAAAACACGTACCGCAAACTTTCATTTTTTTTTTAAATAAACAAAAACACTATTTCAACAAAGCACAGTATATACACATTAATCTTTTCACTAAATCCTGATTGGATTTCATTTTCACTTGAAAGTTGTATACTGCACTATATGTTAGTTTCCATCCGACGTCCTTGTCATGTCCTCGACGAAGAGGACGACGCAATCACACTCGCTCAACGTAGAGCCTACACGGCCCGCGAGGTCTTAACACGTAAATACCCGTGGTTCCGCCCGCGTCGTCGAGGTGCGAAATCGCGCCGCGCAAAAGTCACGTACCAATACGTGGGCACGGCTACATTGCTTCCAGCAGCGCCCCAAGCCGAGGTCAATTCCCCACAGGGATCGCTTAAGATACTTTCTCCGGGTTGAGAGCCCTCAGCGCTCACCCATAGTCCGCGTCAAGCTGTCAAAGCCATCTGCGGCTAACAGCTGTACACACGTAAAAAAAAAAGAAAAGAAAACAACGTCAGCTGTATAGCAGATATATTGCTAGCTGTATATACAGATATATTGCTGTAAGCATGTCAGTGATGCGAACCCATAACGTTTTCCCCCTACCAAAATATGCCCAACGCGGCTAAAGTAGGTTTCACTTTAAAAAATATAGTAAAATATAGGTGTGCACCTGCACCTATCCTACCCCTTAAGTAAAGACGCGAGTATATAAAAAACAATTTTTCTTTATAATAATAGTGTGGCGGAAGGCTCTCGCACAGCGCCTTTGGGATTCGCCGTAAAAGCCAAACAACATCTAATAAAAGGCGTCATATCAAGGTGGGACGTTTTACCTTGTGGTACAATACATAGGAGCCGCGGTACACTGTATTCTTTCCATGACCTTCCACCTCTGCGTTTCGATTGGAGTCTACAGAAGATAAGCAATGTAGTGGTAACGCTCCTGATAATTTTCTGCCTACAGACATAAATGGTTCAGCTCGTCCGGGTTATTACATATCGTTCGCTGAATTAGAGAGCTGATGTGTGCGTGTGTGTGTTTGCCTGTGCGTACGTGCATGCGTGCGTGTGTGTGTGTAAGGTAGTCACCGTACCCATGGCAATAAGGGTATAAAATACAGCCTATGTTACTCGTTGATAGTGTAGCTTTTCATTAGTAGGCTTTCTACGTAGGATTTTATTTCAAGCTTTCCTTCTCTTGCATAATTATTATATGCGTATTATATCCCTTGGTCGTCTTTTACGACGTCCACGGGTAAGATGTAATGAACGAAAAAATAGTGTTGAATTGTATTCTTATTCCGTCACCACAAGGATATATAGCCCATATATAGATGAATATATTTTACTATGCGATATATCCGCTCAAGCTTAACTCTGACACTCTAATATTGCTTTGTTTAAGTTCAATTCTATTGACATGCCCTGCCCGTTGTCTGGCTGTCATTCACAATATCAGCGAAACTCATCGTACGCTATGGGGGAAGAGATGTTTGACGATACACAGTTTATATTTATATCGCGATGAAAACACCGTAATATATTTTTTACTCTAATGAAATTAAGAATGAATATTTTGCCCGTGTGGTGAGAGATTAATAAAATTAATCCATCACCCCTATTTTATCCGTGGGTGTTGTAAAAGTCAGTTAGGTGATATGATGCTAATAATTGTCCGGGTCACTTCGACCGGGGATAGTCCGTCACCCGCTGAGAGGCCAACCGCGTGAGGAAAGACCGACGTCCTCCCCGAGGGGGGGACGTCGGTCTATGGGAGGGTACCCCAAATAAGAAGTATTCCGTCGGGCCGACCACTGATGACAAGTAACCCTGCTCCGGTGGTCGGCCCAACGACGAAGGCGACGTGCATCGTGGGTGGGTTGTGGGTGTGCGTGCTTACGCCCCTCTATCGCCCCGGACGGAGTGGTGCGAGGAGCGCGCCGACCGCATCACACCTCCAAAAAAAAATTATGCTAATAATATCTATGCAGGAGAAGGAATACTCGAAATAAAACCTTATACCAACTAGTCCAATCAGAGAGGTATAATGAGTCAATTTTTACTCTCGTAGTGGAAGAGGCTTGAGCCCAGACGCCGACCGCAGCCCACCCCAAAAAAAAAAAAAAGAGACAAAGAGGCTCGAGCCCAGTAGTGGGATATATGAGCCGATGATGATTTGTAAAAAAATCTTAAATATTATTAATATCTTTTTAAAACAACTTCTAGCTCTAACGAAATAATCCTTCCACTACGTGGGGCTTTACAAAAATAAAGTACAGCTTCTGTCCTCAATGGGAATCGAACCCATGGCACGTTACGGCAGTATTTTAACCACTACGCCATCGGTGCGGTAATAACTATAACCGGTGTGCTACTTGTTATAAACACTTCGGCAAGGACCTGAGCACCGTTGTGGCAAGGGGTCTGGTTCCGTGCTGTCGTCACTATGATTATGACACCTTGTGACACCTCTACTGGAACTAAGCTAATAGGAAATAGTCAACAGACATAAAAGGAGCTACTTATTACTTGAAACTAAAAAATTACATTTAGGAATGTTGATACCCTTTACTTTGACAGGCTATTAATTTGGCGCAAACTCTCTTGGCTTTCCAGATCTTTCTTTTTTCAAATGAGGGTATCCTATAAAAATCTATAGTGTAAAAATTATTATGGATGTTTATAAATTTCTTCTAAAAGGATATGTCGATCGGGTATCTTTTTTCCACTACATCGTTTTACCTATGCTGCCTAAAAAGATCTTACAAAAGTAGGCCCAGAAAACCTTACAAAAGCAGGTCACTCTTTATTAAGAAACAATCATTACTTGCTTAACAACAGTGTTTATTTAAAACAAACAAACGTAAACAATGTTGATACAGCCAATTATTATCGAATCTTTAACTACGTGTTCAATTCTAAAGTCAACACGAAACCCCTAATATGAACAAGGTTCGTAACTAGTGATGTTATGCAGCTCCGTAAACGTAACCGAAACTATCGTATATCCGAAACCAATATTAAAATTTCGGATACAATCGATTTCTGTACGTGACACGCAATTTAATTCAACCATTTCCAATTCTCGAGAAACCGTAACTAAAATTGTCCAAAAAAGTAATCGTATCCGAAAGCGGTATGTTACTCTAATATCCGAATCCTGATCCGAAACATTTACAACACCCCTAGTTCGTACAAATTATATTTGTTTATGTTGTATCAAAAAGTTGTACTGCCATTATCCTCGCATTAACACACACAAACTACAGTTGCCCACAGAACTTTGTCTATCGATTCCAAAATTACTGTAATTATTTAGTTGTTAATCTATGTTCTTGAACATTCATTATTCATATAATCTAGTTTGCTTGACATACAACAGGGGCGGACTTAGATCTTCGTATGACAGTTCTAGTCTAAGATATAATTTATTATACATTATTATATCGGGCAGACTGAAGAATAAGATGGATGGACTGCGTGAAGTATGATATGGATAGACAGGGAGTGACCACAGTGATGACGTCATTTACTGTTGTATGGAATGGAAACAGAAGACATATTGCGTCGACCACAAGTAATTAAGATGAAAGCAGGATGATGACGATTACTGTTATTATATTGTAAATCCGTGTGGTGACGGAGTAAGATTCACACAAATTTATTTTATTGTGTGTATGTGTATGTTTGTAATGAACAAACTCAAAAACTACTGTGCCGAATTCAAAAATTCTTTCACCATTGGAAAGCTACATTATTCCTGAGTAATGTAGGCTATATTTTATCTCGGTATTCCTACGGGAACGGGAACTACGCGGGTAAAGTCACTGTAAACGGAGCGAAGCTAGGGCGGGTTGCTATAAATTTATATAATTATAATTTAAGTATTAACATGTTGAAATGGCACATATTGATCGTCCAAACCAACAACCATGGGGAAAAGGTTCTCAAGTGGCGATCAAGAATCGAACAACGCAGCGTAGGATTAGTCCTACGCTGTGTTGTTCGATTCTTAGTAGGGGTTAGCCCCTACTAAGTGGACTGACGACATCTTGAAATTAGCAGAAAACCGTTGGATGCAAGTGGCACAGGACCGTGCCGAGTGTTATTCTCGTGGCGAGGCCTACATATGTACAACTGTAGTCGTTGGATGGATGATACTTGCCGAATGTTCTAGCTTCAATTCTCATTCTGAACAAAAATATTAAAATTATAACCACATTCATATTTGTATACGAGAAGATAGAAATAATTAAAATTTTCAATCTTCGTAATTAAATCCGCTCCTGTACTCAGAATCGTATTTTAGAAGCTTGATTAGCGATCCCGGCTTTCAGTTTTGTTCCTATTGCATTATCTTTTTGTTTCCTTTGCCATTTCGTTCTCTTTCGCTTCTGTTAAAAAGAATACGTGCGCTGTTGAAATGTTAGAATTTTTTATCTGTTTTACGAAGCTGTTTTATGAGTTTTTTTACATTTTGAACAAAGAAAAGTTTGATATAGATTTCAATGTGATTGAAAACACCTTTCGATAAACAAAGTTCAAATGCCTCGAAGAATAGTTGTAGAATATCTTATTTCACTACGTAGATGCTAACAATTTTTTTAATTTTCTCCACATAAGATTTAATTCTAGTATAATTTATAATTCTTATGCGAGTATTACACATTGTAAATCAAACTATTTTTACGGATTTTATCGCTTCAACGCCGCACCTGTGATCATGAACATTATAAAATTTTCAAAACGTCGAGAAATTAAATATAAACTTTTTAAAATCTGTAAAAATAGTTAAATACCACTTTTAACTTAAAACTTTCCTATATAAATTTTGCAAATATTTCTATTATAAAAGCATCACTTTTATCGTCTCGATGAGAAAACAGTATTTCATAGACTACACCGTTCAATCAAAATCTAACAGTAATCTTTATCGCGTTTAAGTAAACCGACCAACAGCACTTACCATGCAAATCTGGGTTACGATAACCTCCCACATCGATCAACCTGCCTCACCCTTTTGGCGGTTAAAGATAGAACATCGTATCAAGAGAAAAATAGTATCTCATAGTCCCTTAAGTGCTACGTTATCAAATAAATCGACACTTGAGCTCGGTCTGTAATAATGAAAACTACCCTTTCATTTACCGTCATTTAGATATACTAAAAAAGAATTGCACAATACGTCTTTCCTCATCATCATCATCTTGCTCTTATTTCAATCACTGGGGTCCGCATAATATGTACTTTTCTTGCATCGTACATATCGCAAAAGTTATTGGCAATAGTTTTATAACTAGGGATGCAAACGTTACATCGATGTTTCTAAAACACATCGATGTTCATTATTGCGAAACATCGATGTGTCGATGTCATTTTCTACGATGTTTTAACATCGATGTTTTGCCTGACATCTATTTGAAATGTATAGTCATTTAAGCAAAACTTACGTGACCGTTTATTTACCAGAGTAAATAACTTACGTATGTACGTTTTCGTAAATACTGTTATTTTTAAACTCTGTTTCTAAATAGATAACTTGCTGCAGTTAAGCTTGTAATAACTTTATTGAATAGAGAAATATATGTTATTATAAATATAACTTTATTTCCTCAACTATACATCTCTCTTGTTCTAAAGACTCACCTATTCAATGATAATATTGTTACAAATAATAAATATAACTTGCATTTTAAAATTAAAGTTGTTTGCATGATCGTTAAAAAAACATCGATGTTTCGATACATCGATGTTTTTGGTTTCGATATTTGCAACCCTATTTATAACCGGCCATCTCATCATCATCATTGCAGCCCACATACGTTCCACTGTTGGGCTCGGGCCTCCTCCACAATAGGAGGGAATTTGACCTACTATACCTACCAGCAACATGTTGGTATAGGGTTTTATTTAAAGTTTTCCTTCTCTTACGTGCATATTATATCGCTTAGTAGTCTTTTACGACATCTACGGGCAAGATAGGGAGTGGTGAATTGTATTCTTAGTCCGTCATCACACGGAAATCACCGGCCATCTGCCTGACGTTAATTCTTCTAGAGAATGTACTTGTTCACCAGATGGTGTCAGATTAAGTCGGCCCAAGCTTCTTAGTCGTCTTTTAAGATGAGTAATATGAGGGTTGATTTCGTAGTCACTAAAACACATCACTAAGAAGATATATATTTAGGGTGTTTCATATGAAATCCACCGAATAATATCTGTTTATAAAGACAAAAGGGAAAATACATTTTATTATTAGATTTATGATAATAAAGAACATTTGTATGTTGATGGTGAGCCCGCTTTTCATTCTCTTGTTTGAAATTTTTTGGTATGATTTCAAAGCAAAAACTCTTAACAGTACTCTCGGCAAATAAACATTTGTTATGGAAAAGTGGAGAAATGATATGCAATGTGCGTAAATTCATCTTAATGGTATAGTAGAAGGCTTCATTGTCTTTCTTATAAGAGCAAAAAGTATCAATATTAGTTTTATAAGAAAATCAGTTTACATTATTACAAATTGAATTGGTATAGCTGAGGTTGACTGTGAATGGGAGATAACTTACGCAGTTTCTTTTGAAAATTTCAAATTTTTTATTAAGAAATATGTGCGTGCGGTAACGGAGTAAGAATACCATTCACCACTGCTATCTTGCCCGTGGGTGTCGTAAAAGACGACTAAGGGATATAATAATAATCTATGCAAGAGAAGGAAAACCTAAAATAAAAACCTATACCAACCTGTCTGACCATAAGCATGGAGAGAGTAAAGTTAATTTCCCTCCTATTGTCGAGGAGCCTTGAGTCCAACAGTGGGACGTATATGAGCCGAAATGAATGATGAATTGAACTCCTAAACAGCTAGAACAATTTTGAGGATTTTTGTGGCTATTCCAATGAATATAAGAATGGTTTTGATTAATAACTGAAACCGGTGGTTGGCGCTGCGATTGCCTTCAAGGAGAATTCCCTTAATATTTTGTTTTAGATTTGCACAGAACAACGTCTGTTAGGTCTAGTATGCGTATTATAGTGGTGGTCGTTGAATAAACGAACAGTTTTTTTCGACTGTTTCTTTGCCGTGAACTAATAAACCAGTTTATAGTTGACTGATAAACATGTTTATGTATGAACGGCTTCGCAAATCGGTCGCCGGATCAACGAATGAAACGAACGCGTCGACGACGACTTGCGAGTATTCGAAAGCGCCCGAATCGGCCCGAACTTGGACGACGCGATGCGCGCGCGCTCTCATGGCTCGCTACGCTCTTTACCCGCCCCGCAAACCTCACCGCCCGTAGGCGCGAGTCGAGCCGAAATCATAACGCATAGATAGATTGATTGCAATTCATTGAACTCTGCTATCATGTGATGGGACTATCATTAGATATTGAAGCGTCAATGTATACTGTACAATTAAACTGTTGTCTAATAAAATTCGTTGAAGTTTCGTTGTCCTTTACCAATGGACGATCAACGTACGTCATAATATAAACTAAACGTCTCGTCTTGTCTAAGCGTCGACGACGTAAACTAGTTGAAAATTAGACTGTTTTTTCAACTAGTTTATCATCGACGATAAACGGTCTCGTTGCGTCGACTGTAAAATCGTCGACGACTCACTACTAGCGTATTATAATATCCAAGAGAAGGAAAGCTCGAAATAATAACACTATTTTTTTTTTTTTTTTTTGTGGGTGGGCCGCGGTCGGCGCGCCTCCGCACCACTCCGTCCGGGGCGACAGAGGGGCTTAAGCACGCAACGCCCGCGACCCACCCGAAAACCACGTCGCCTTCGTCGTTGGGCCGACCACTGGAGCAGCGTTAACTTGTCGTCAGTGGTCGGCCCGACGGAATACCCCCTATTGGGGTACCCTCCCATCGACCGACGTCCCCCCCTCGGGGAGGACGTCGGTCTTACCTCACGCGGTCGGCCTCTCGGCGGGTGACGGACTAATCCCCGGTCACGTCACCCGCGGCCTCGGCTAGGGCGGCATGAGGCGCAGATAGTTGCGCCTGCGCCGCCCCAGTCGCCGGCGGCGGATCTCCTCATCGAGGCTGCGCTCCTCACGCAGGCGATCCGCCGCCTCCTTCCGCGAGATCACTGTCTCGCAGAAGACTGCGACCGCGTCCCAATTCCCGACGCTGTCGACCATCGCCCTAGCGATAGCCGGCAGCGTCAGGTCCGTACCGATGATTGCGACGAGTTCACAGCGCTGCACTGCCCAAGCCCCGCAGGCTTCGAGCGTATGGCGCGCCGTGTCCTCGTCGCAATCGCAGTGGTGGCAGGACGGTGTACTCTCCCTCCTAACGACCTTGTGCAGGTATTTGGCGAAGCACCCATGCCCCGTCAAAACCTGCACCAGTCGGAAGGAGAGCACCCCGTGCCGCCTCTCCAACCACTGCATCAGCACCGGCCGGAAGGCCTCCACGGTTCGCACCCCGAACCGAGGCCTCTCCAGCCGGACTGCCCAACGGGCGATGACGTCTCGGCGGGCGTCGACGCGCCAGGCGGTGAGATCCCTTAACGAGACCACACCGCCCTCCGCTCGCACCCCCGTCACCCGCCGATATAGTTCGGCGAGCATCTCCGCCTCCAGGTCCCACGGGGGAGTCCCGGCCAATAGGCACGCTGCCTCCGTCGCCACCGTGCGGTATCCGCGGATGGCCCTGACCGCCGTGACCCTCTGTGGTCGCCACAGAAGGGCCCTAAGTCGGGCGGTCATGGACCCCACCTACACCGGTGCGCCGTACAGGGCCATCGACCGGATGACCCCCGCGTACAGCCGTCGGCACGCAGCGCTCGGTCCGCCCACGTTCGGCATAAGCCACGATAGGGCGGACACCGCGCCGACGAGCCGCGGAGCGAGCCTACGGAAATGCTCCCGGAACCACCTTCGCCCGTCGAGCACCAGGCCCAAGTACCTCATATGGGCCCGGATGCTGATGTCGACCGAGTGGACGGTGATCGAGACGCCGATGGGAGGGCTCATAGTGCGCCCATGGAACAAGAGGGCCTACGTCTTGTCCAGGGCGACCCTCAACCCCAGCGCCTCGATCCGTCTGACGACCTCCTCGGTACCCGAGGTCGCCAGGCTTACCGCCTCTTCTAGCGTCCCACCGCGGGCTGTGACGAGCGTGTCGTCGGCGTAACAAATCACGCCCAGCCCGGGCGGGAGGCTCCCCCTCAACGCCCAGTCGTAGCCGATGTTCCACAGGGTGGGTCCGAGGACCGACCCCTGCGGGACACCGCACGTCATGGGCGTTCGCACGACGTCCCCTGCTCGGTCGGTGCAGAGGACGCTGCGCCCCTCCAAATAGTCTGCCACTAGCCGCCTCAGGTAAACTGGCACCCCGTGATACCGGAGCGCCTCCCTGATGCAGCTGAATGGCAGACTATTGAATGCGTTGGCGATGTCTAGGGACACCACCAACAGCACTCCCCCGCCGGTGACGGCCTCAGTCGCCACGGCCCTCAGGCACAACAGAGCCGCGATCGTCGAACGACCCCAAATAATAACCCTATGCCACGCCCTTCGTAGAAGTCTTAGTGTATAGTGGGTCAATTGCCCGCTCATTATGGAGGAGGCTCGAGCCCAACAGTGGGACGCTCACAAGCCGTGATGGTAATGTAGCCCACACAACACAGCACAAAGATCAGATAATATAATAATTTGTATTTATACCAATAAATAAAATTGGAGTGTCTGTTTGTAATGTCAAAATAATAGGCTTTTTCATGCTCACACGGTTATTTGCACGACACTTATGCCTAAAATACAGATTTAAAATTTTTTGTCTGTCTGTCTGTTTGTTCCGGGTAATCTTCAAAATGGCTGCACCGATTTCAAAAATTCTTTCACCAATGGAAAGCTATAATATCAGGGCGTAAACTAGGCTATATTTTATCTCGGTATTCCCACGGGAACGGGAACTACGCGGGTAAAACGACTAAAACCGAATCGAAGCGAGGGCGGGTTGCTAGTTATAAAATAAAGCATTCATGTTGGTTATATCGTTAAGTCAAATTTTGTTTTTAAATTAAAATGAAAACCGGCCGCATTACGCCGAATCGTTAGTCTTAATTTGAGTCGGTTGGAGTCAGTTGATGGATGAGGACCGTGGCACACGTTACGCGATAACATATCTTTACTAATTATGCTGTCATTTCGTTAATAAACTAAGCATTTTGTGTGCTGGTAATTACTTAAATATTATTTTTTTTTATGATTTTAAGGACATATGAAGGTTAACCTTCAACTAGACATGGTTAAGTCAACCCATTATTTTAAAAGCTTTTAGTAACTTGCCCAGTTAGTATGTTAGTACGGGACAAATCTTGCGAGTTAAATTAGAACCACTTCCTGTCGTTAGATTAGGTTGAAATTTAGTTTGCTTACGTTACTTCGGTGACAATGCAATAATATGGTACCGTGAAGTTGGTCTCGAGATGGCGTCGGAAGGTGGCTATAGAAACTCCTAAGCAACATAAAACCGTCGAGTTTGGACTCGTTTGAATAGTCTTGACAAACATTCTTGTGCTACATGACAGCCAGGGTCCCAAGATGGTTTTCTTCGTTTTAGAGCATTTAAATGAAAGCTTGTTTTTAAATTTATTTTTTAATTAATATTTTATTTCACTTTTGTTTAATTCATATTAACTATCGTAGTTCATATTAAAAACTATTATTTACATATTTGTCATTGTGGTGACGGAATAAGAATACAATTCACCACTCCCTATTTTACCTGTGAATATTGTAAAGGACGTTTAATGGATATAATATGCATATGACATATATACGAGGAAGAAAAACTCGAAGCAAAACGGTTTACTAACCTCTCTGACTAGCATGGTATAATAATAAAGTTAAATTTCCCTCCTGTTATGGAAGAGTCTCGAGCCCAGCAGTGGGACGCATATATGCCGAGATGATATGATTTATATATTCTATTTATATATATAACTAGCAATCCGCCCTCGCTTCGCTTCGGTTATAGGTTATAGTCATTTTACCCGCGTAGTTCCCGTTCCCGTGGGAATACCGGGATAAAATATAGCCTAGTTTACGCCCTGATATTGTAGCTTTCCATTGGTGAAAGAATTTTTGAAATCGGTCCAGCCGTTTTGAAGATTACCCGGAACAAACAGACAGACAGACAGACAAAAATTTTTTAATTGCTATTTTAGGCATAGGTGTCGTGCAAATAACCGTGTGAGCATGAAAAAAACCTATTATTTTGACATTACAAACAGACACTCCAATTTTATTTATTGGTATAAATATTGAAAATGAAAAAGGTACGTAAACCTAAGAACTATAAATAGGAAATCTATTCCCCTTAAATGACATTGAGAGCAGTAAGAATAATACTATTTTTTACGGATTTCATCGTATTTTATTTGATTTATGATTTCCCGATGGTTTTAATACTTTTCAACCATCATGGTTACGTTATCTATATATTAATCATCATCATCTTGCTCTTATCCCAATTACTTGGGGTCGACGCAATATGCCATCTGTTTTGACATATTGCAAAAAGTTTCGGCAATGACTTTTATGACCGGCCGCCTGCCTGACGTCAACCCTCCTTGGGAATGTAATCGTTGACCCAAATGTTACCAGATGGAGTTGGTCCGGGTCAATCTAGGGCTCTTAGTCGTCTTTTACGACACCCACGAGCAAAGCAAGGGTTGGTAGTATTCGAAGCCGCTACCACACAGCAAAGTTATCTATATATTAATACGTGAAGCAAAAACTTTGTACCTCTTTTTACGAAAATTACGTGGCTGGATAAGTATAAAATTTGGCACAGTTGAAGTATATAATGAGGAGAAGTGCATAAAACCGAAATTTCATATAATAATGGATTAGAAATACATTAAATTCATTTAAAAATGCATTACGCACACTAGCATGCCATCGCTACATACACACACACACACACACTTATACACTTTTATTTACGGTTAAAACCCCTGGTCGAACTGAATGTCAAATAATCATAATTATGATGACAATGTCTAGACATTTGTACTTATATATTAGTTACTAGCAACCCGCCCCCGCTTCGCTTCGGTTTCAGTCGCTTTATCCGCGGCGTAGTTCCCGTTCCTGTAGGAATACCGGGATAAAATATAGCCTATGTTACTCCCTGATATTATAGCTTTCCATTGGTGAAAGAATTCTTGAAATCAGTTCGGTGGTTTAAGCGTGAAAGCGTAACAAACAAACAAACATCCTTACTTTCGCATTTATAATATTAGTATGGATTAGTGAAATACAACTTGCTCAATAAACAATTATACATAAATAAAATAAAAATAAATTTGTGTAGACGAAAATTAATTGTGGTCGAATTTCGACCACTCGGCGACCACTAGTATACATAATAGGGATGTTATGGAGCTCCGTAACCGTAACCGAAACTATCGGATATCCGAAATAAATATATATCCGTAACCGTAACCGATTCAAAAGTTTCGGATAATTTCGAATAAGGGTGGAGTCTAAATAAAAGATGTTTCGACAGGTTTTGTTTCGCCGCGCTTGCACTCCCTGTGAATCTTGTAGTAGGGACGATCGATATTAGAAAAACGTTGATGTTTATATGGATGTCAACATCGAATCCAAAGCATCAATGCACGACATATATCGATTGCAAAACATCGATGTATTAAAAACATCGATATTTTGGTAACAAAATAAATAGAACTGTCTAATTTTCTACTGAAGTGTGGTTTTATTTATTTTTATATGAAATAAAAGAAATGTTTGATGTTTTGGTAACAAATAGATAAACACACCAATTTCTTTAGGAAATGAGTGTTTGTATATTTATTTATTTTATTGCCAACGATGACAAACGAGCAAGCAGCACACCTGATGGTAAGTGATTCTGCCGCACATAAACCTTTGACTGTGCCCTTGGTATTTACCAGGGGCACAGTCAGGCCGTTACCTACCGTGGAGAAAATACTCTTCTTAAACCTCCTTTAAAGAAGGACATGTCATAGCGCTCGGGAAATACAGCAGCAGGTAGTTCATTCCAGAGCTTGCACGTATGTGGCAGAAATGATCGCTGGAAACGTACAGTTGAAGACCATAACGTTTTCAGGTGAAATGGATGAACCCTGCTACGATGTCGAGTGGTACGTTGGTAGAATGACGGTGGCGGGTGGTACCAAGTCAAACAGTTCCTCGGAGCACTCTCCGTGAAAGAGTCGGTGGAGTACACAAAGTCACCCAAAGTGCCTCCGCTGCTCCAGTGGCTCCAATCCGTCCATAAGATTGGGATCCCCGACGATTCGAACAGCACGCCTTTGCAGGGAGTCAGTGGGTCGAGCTGATATTTGGGCGCACCTGCCCAGAGATATGAGCAGTACTCTACATGAGGACGAACTTGTGCTTTGTATAGCTTGTATAGCTATATACAAGACGCTGTCTCGGTGTGAAGTACCGCCTGGCTCTGCTCAGGACGCCCGCCTTTTTACTTGCCAATTTGGCTTTGTCCTTCAAATGACTCCTAAACTAGTCTCTGCTCGATATTTCGACGGCGAGAATCCCAATACTCTCAGAAATTGGAAGAGTTACTCCTTGGAACTGAAGCGCCATGCCAAATGGGTCTTTCTTTGCAGTGAATGCGCAAACTTGTATCTTTGTGGGATTGAACTTACGTTTACCCCATTCCGAGGCCCACCCCAGAGAGCGCTCGTCTTCAGACATAAGTTGAACCCTTCTTGCCTGTTTACTCCCAGGGATATTCCGTTGCTCGGTGTACCGCTCGTCACCCGTGCTGTCATCCGCATTGCAACGCATACTCTCGATAGAGAGCATGTCGTTGATATGCAGGATAAACAACGTCGAGGAGAGCAGCGAGCCTTGTAGTATACTAGTATTAATGGTCATGGTATCGGAGCAGGAGCCATCTACGACGACTTTTATAGGTATGTAACATAAGTAAATATTGACATATTTGGTAACCGACAAATAAAACAATCAAAATATTTTTATGAAATGTGGTTTTATTTGTGTTTTGAAACAAAAGTAAACATCAATATTTTTGATAACATACAGATAAAACTGTCTAAAATTTGTATCATTTATAAAATGGAGTTTTACTTATTTTTACACGAAACAAAAGAAAACATCGATCTTTTTGGTAACAATCAAATGAAAGTTTAATGTTTTTTTTATGAAATGTGTTTCTATTCATAAAAATAAAAATGTTTGAAATAAAAATAAAGGGGAAAATCAGCAGTCTTAGTGTCGTTTAGGCACACTGTAAAAAATTAATTTCAACAGGTGTTTCTTTTTGTTTTTTTTTTCGATGTATATGTTATCGGAGTTAAAACACCGATATTTTTAGCTAATGTATATCGGTCATCCCTATTTTGTAGTTTGTTTATTATATGTTATACTAAATAAAACCAAATTATTTCATAGTAATTTTGTTTATATTTTACTTCAATTTAATATCCGTAACCGAAACTATCCGAAACTAACGAATAATCCAAAATAATTACATATCCGTAACCGTAACCGTAACCGATATAATTCTATTCCTATATCCGTATCCGTAACCGAAATATCATATCCATAACATCCCTGATACATAATAATCAACCTGTCTTATCAGCGTAGTAGGTATAGGCGATCAATTTCTCTCCCATTATGGAGAAGTCTCGAGCCCAACAGCGTATATAAGCCGATATGACGATGATAATGAGACCCAGTCAGATAACTAGTTTTCTATAAATTTACAGAGCCA
This sequence comes from Lymantria dispar, assembly GCA_032191425.1. NCBI lineage: Eukaryota > Metazoa > Arthropoda > Insecta > Lepidoptera > Erebidae > Lymantria > Lymantria dispar. The sequence continues at coordinate 28,891,292 of CM063442.1, forward strand.
ATATAAGCGTTAAACATCTGTCGAGTGTGCGCTTGCTTAAAATTGAAATGCACAGTCAGCCCGCGCGTGATTGACGAGCGGCAGCGGTAAGCAAATACGTTAAGTGCATTTACACCGTACGTCTATTGAATGTATCAACTATGTACAAACATATGATTCGGAACGTTATGCCAGTTGAAAACTACATAACCATTCCCATCATTTGGAATAAAATCATTTTTACACCTTCCAGATCATGAACGCTTAAAAGTATTCGAAACGTCGCCACACATCAGATACAAATATGCGTATGGTTTAATTCCGAATTCCAGAAATACTCGTTTAAACATTCGAAATCATGGACTGGTCTCAGTTTACATACGTCTCACTGCTCGGTTCGATCTCCTCCACAACAGAAAAGAAATTGACCTCTTATATCGCGCTGGTCTGACGGGTTGGTATAGGGTTTCATTCCACTGTGGTGGCGGCTGGTGTCCCACATTAAGTATAAGGCCCCAAAGAGGAATTAATGGTAACGGGTGCTACCGGAGATGGTAAGGAGACGAACCAGTACCGTCTCGAGGTGAATCCGCGAGCAGCGGATATGTCGGTCCGGCGGAGTTGTGGTGCATGTGAAAACGGGTCCACGACTTCGCCGTAGCCGAGGGACAGGAACAGCGTGTGGTTTTTAGCTGGTAGTGGCGCTGATAACAAATCAACGTTAAGCCCGGCATACCCCATCTATCACAGGTGGGCGTCATGCGTAAATCTTATCCCTTTGTTCTCTTTAACGATTACCCATAAGTGTAAAGGGAATGGTGAATTGTATTCTTACTCCGTCACCACACGAAAAGTTAATATTAATCTTAAAATATTCGGGTTTCCATCCACATAAAACACACATATATATAGATACATAAAAAGACATAAATAATATTACTCTTCTCCAACGTCACTACCTTCGCAACAGAATGTTACATGATAAATGATAGCTGAAACCGCAAACATATTCTAATTTCCATCTCGTTCACGTGTCGTGGCCGTTTGTAATAAATCTAAGCCGTCGAAGGCGGAGTTATTAAATTTGCACACGCGTCGTAATTATCGGTCGAACACAGACATCCGCCTATTTATCTGATGCTGTAAGCTTACATTGTTTGTTACGCCAATTTATTAAATGGTTGAGGTTAGCGGTATTGTGCTTACTTGATTTACAAATATCAGATAATAATGATTATAAATCTAATTATGTAATATCAAAAATGGATAAAACAAAATATGAAAATAAGGATACATAGAAATGATATGTTAATGTCGAACTAAATATAAAATATTTAATAAAATACGTATTTATATAATCATCATCATTACAGCTCATAAATGTCCCACTACTAGGCTAGAGCTTCCTCCATATTGGGAGGGAAATTGACCTTACTATACCACGCTAGTCAGTCAGGTTAGTAACCGTTTTTGCTTCGAGTTTTTCTGCTCTTGTATAGATATCATATGCATTAGACCACGCTGATCAGCCGGTTCCGTACAGAGTTTTATTTCGAGTTTTACTTCTCTTGCAAAGTTGTTATTTGCTCAAAATATCTCTCAGTCGCCTATTACGACAACCATGAGCAAGATACCACAACACCACACGAAATTTAAATATATTAAAAGATTAAAAATATTCATAGACTATCTACCCTAGGGACGTGCAGTGTTGATCTTAGACGTATCCAAGAATATTGCTAATTATTATATTGCTACCCTGTCATTATAGCAACTGGTTAAGGATTCAATATGTCACAACCTCTTATTTTCTACAGCCTTATTGGACTTGTAAACACCAGATATAAGGGATGATGGCCTTTGGGGAGTCGTAAAAACCGTCTAAGAGACGGCATCATGGTAATCAAACCAGTTACAAAGCGTGACCGTTATGGTATTATTCCCATTGAGGAAAACTGTGTTCAACAGGCGACATCAATAAATAGATGTATGGATATCTTCTTCCACGTTTATTAGATATAGAATGTGATTAAGACCCTAAAGAATTTAGAATAAAAGGCTCTATGAAGATGAATTAGTGCTTTATTTGCTAAAATAGAAATTGATTTATGTTAGCCTCTATAGTAAGGCTGTGTATCATCATTCATCATCATCATTTCACCTCATACATGTCCCACTGTTGGGCGTGGGCCTCCGCCACCTTCCTTTTGAAGGAAATTGACCTATTATACCACGCTAGTCAGACGGATTGATATAGGGTTTTATTTCAAGTTTTCCTTCTCTTGCATAGACGTTATAAGCATATTTAATCCCTTAGTCGTCTTTTACGACATCCACGGGCAAGATACGGAATGATGAATTATATTCTTACTCCGTCACCACACAGAAAAATACCAAAAATACTTAGATTTACAGGCGTTAAGAAGATGATTTTTTTGCTTTGTTTGCTAAAATAGAAATTGATTTATGTTTCTAGGCAAAGCTGTGTAACATGTCAATGTTACCCTCAATACTCTGCGTTTATATTGCACGCTCATATGATGTTATCACGGTGAGACCATTACCTATGTTACTACGAAATACATGGCATATACGTCATAAAGCATTTACATCCCCTACGTGGATCAGTTGGACCCTACAACTGTTTACGACCACTTTACACCACAAATCCGAAAAGGTACGCAAATAAAACTATCAAAACACTGGTAGGAACCCATTTTATTCTATGACCTAAGTCCCTATTTCCATATGCATGAATGGCAGACGAACAAGCCGACCCGTTATTTATATTTCCATGCTCATAGAATATATTGCACTTTATATCATTGGCATAAGGTGGTTTATTCAACGGGTGTATTCTCGAGAGTCCATTTGACTAGCACACATTAGTAAAAGTTCCCCGGGCTCCGGGCGTGCGGTGGCCATGAGTGAGAGATTTGAAGGACTCTCCGAGTTTGTTGGCAATGAAATATTGTTGTAACTACGTGAAGCTTTTAGTTTATTAAACAAGCAAGTAATATTATAAACGGTGAACTTTGTGTTATTCGTATACTGTTTTTCGTTACCAATGATACAATAAATCATCATAAAATATAGTTAATAACGTCATTTTTCGGGAATTATAATATGTTCATTACTACCTAAATGTTTATATAATTGTCCTTGTGATGACGGTTTTTATTGCTGTTGTTGGCAAACGAGCAAACAGCACACCTGATGGTAGGTGATATTGTCGCTTCTGGTCACTGAAAATGAGTTTGAATGAGTGTAATGAGGTTCCGTGATACTAAAGGCATCACCAAATCCCACCACACGCAAATACCCTGAAAAAGTTGGGTTGCCAACTTTCTCGTTCACTGGACGAAGTGCAGTAACAAATTGCTACTACTTAAGAAGTCGATTTTCTGCGAGAGTGTGATGTGATACTACCACGAACCTGCCCGTTGCTGTATACACACGACTGTCGACATATTAACCTGTCTAGCATGGCTTGGCAGATCAATTTTCTCCGTGAGGAGTATATGAGCTGAGATACTAAGTGAATTTAATAAACGACATATTAAATATTAATAAAATGCTATTTTGTAATAAACTAAACAACATTAAAATTATTCACTCATTTTAATTTAATCTACAAGTGAAAAGTTATAACTCTATACCTCTGTTCGATTTTACTTAATACAAAAGTTAAACGTACTTATTTTTATTTACCCTTTTCAACTTATAAAGGAAATACGAAACAAAACTTAAAGTGAGACATAAAATCCAAGATCAACTCGCGAAGGTTGAACAATAAAAAATTCTATTACCTCCACTCCTGGCCACCCTACTTCTCACTATTCGAAATAAAATATTTATAGAACTGAGAGCACTTTTTCTCTTTGATTCAGTGGTTTTATTGGCTTGGCTGTTTCGCAGTAATAAATGCGTAGGGGTGCCGGACCATAAATAAAATTAGTCACAATGAATGATTCCTTTAAGTTGATTCGACCGTCATATTACTGATATCGGTATGGTGCTACGTTGCTTTTATCGCCAAGGATAATATAGATAATTTTTATTGGGAATATCTGTGTACACCCCCGATTTATGGTCACTTTAATCCGGTATAGTTTGTGATAAGCTATTGTGTGGCTACATTGGTGGTAATAAAGACGAAATAAAAGATGATTTTAGATATTACTATGAAACTTTTTTTGCTTGAGTACTCTAAAATATTAAAGGTACTTAAGGCGAAGTTGTATATCAAAATCTGCCTGTGCTTGCACGTGATTATTATTAAAAATGGTAAATATTTTTGAAAATGTAATTATAGAGCTATTTAAAAAAATCTCATTACTACAGAAAAAAACAGGATTATAAAATTAAAAGAGTAACATATTTTTAATTTGAGGTAATAACTAATTACCTCAATTTTTTTAATTTGTGCTGTCAAATTATAGCTAGTTTTGACCAAGTGTATTTGTATAGATCAGTAGTTGTAGTTAGTAGTTGGGAGTTGTATGTAGAAAGAATGAATGGAGACTAACAAGTGGAATTTATAGGGCGAATGTTTCCACCTTTTTCTATGATATTACATGACGAGAACACATGGCGCTTTCACATGCCCGCCAAAATAATCACGGTCGCAATTAATATAATGAATGGAGCGACAAATAATAGCAGTAAAGAAGTATTCATTAAAAAATAAGAAACTAAACTTCATTCAATTCCAATAGATAACCTATTTAAACTATTTCGGTAGCAGTTAATGTCAATTGAGAAGAATTTATATATTCCCATTCAATGCTGGCACGCGGTGACGTGTCTAAAACTACACGTGTATTCTATTTATTATTAACATGAGATTCAATACATGGTTTCCTTCTTTTTTATTTGTTAACTAGCAACCCGCCCTCGCTTCGCTTCGGTTATAGGTTATAGTCGTTTTACCCGCGTAGTTCCCGTTCCCGTGGGAATACCGGGATAAAATATAACCTAGTTTACGCCCTGATATTGTAGCTTTCCATTGGTGAAAGAATTTTTGAAATCAGTCCAGCCGTTTTGAAGATTACCCGGAACAAACAGACAGACAGACAAAAATTTTTTAATTGCTATTTTAGGCATAGGTGTCGTGCAAATAACCGTGTGAGCATGAAAAAAGCCTATTATTTTGACGTTACAAACAGACACTCCAATTTTATTTATTGGTATAGATTGAACGCATCCTTAAATAATATATTTTAGTCCACATGGTGAATGAGAAGATGTTACTCATAATATAACAACAGGATGGATGAAATGGAGACAGCTTACAGGCGTAGTATGTGATAGAAATATTTCTCCTAGTCTTAAAGAGCATCTGTATAAGACGGTTATTAGACCTGCTATTATGTATGGTTCAGAATGTTAGGCAACAAATAAATATGAACAAACTACACTCCACAGAAATGCGCATGTTACGCTGGTCAGCGGGTATCGCGCTGTTGGACAAAATTCAAAATGAGTATATACGAGGAAGTTTCAAAGTTGCCCCCATAACGCATAAAATCAAAGAAAAGTGGAGTGGTAGGACCACACTGTCGACAGTTATCTGTCTACAGCCGCGGGCCGGTCCGTCCGGGGTAGTACCACGCTCTCGCAGAAAATCGACGTCTGAGTAGTAGCAATTTGTTACTGCGCTTCGTTCGGTGAGCGAGAGAGCCGGAAGCCCAACTTTCTGATGTTTGCGTGTGAAGGGTTTTGATGGTGCCTTTAGTATCACCGAGCCTCAATGCACACATTCACACTCCCTTCACTTTCTTCGCGGTAGGCAGCGGCCTTGTAAAGGTCCGTGAGCGGCAGCAACACTTATCATCAGGTGTACTGTTTGCTCGTCTGCCACTGCTTGCAATAAAAAAAAAAGAAAAGCATTTGCGATAGTATGGCCACATAAAAAGACGCCCCGACGACCAAATGGTGAAGCTTGCCCTGGATTTGCCTACGACGAAGCGCAGGCGTGGAAGACGACGCGCCACATGGCAGAACGATTCTGGATTAAACGCTGACGAAGCACAAGATCGTACTAAATGTAAGATAAGGACAAGGAAGGCCGACCCCAAAAAATGAGACAAGGTCTAGCCAGAAGAAGAAGGTGAATGAGTGGTACATACATATATAGCGGGCTATCGGATCGCGCGCCATCCCTTCTGTCGCGGATCGGACGGGATGTGATTATACCATAGCCTGTCACCTAAAAGAAATCCAAAACGGTAATGGTAAATCAAGATATCGACCTGCCGCACCAGTGTCGTGGGTTCGAATCCCTTTGTGCGATCCACAAGTTGTAGTTCTGAGTCTGTTTGAGTTCTGATGTAATTTGTGTCCGTTAATTATATGGTTGTAAAATCCCTCGGAGTACAAGGATTATTTCCTTAGTGCAGGATGTTGTCTTATAAAAATAAATATGTTAACAGATGTTTTTAAAAGATATTTTAAATCATTATTAACCCCAGACCCAAAAGCAATAGTTAATACCCATTACAAAAAATTAATTACACCACTTACACATTAAAAAACTATTGTAACAACCCTTTAAAGTAACATCACTATTATTTTAGTTTTTTCCCCTTGAGATTATAATATGAATAATAGCCATTTTGCTTTTAACTACATCTGTTCATGGTTGCACTCGCGTTTAATTTTAATATTATAATATAGTTTCGTGTGGTGACGGAGTAAGAATACAATTCACCACTCCCTATCTTGCCCGGGGATGTCGTAAAAGACGATTAAGGGATATAATACGCATAGAACATCTAAGCCAGAGAAGGAAAATTTGAAATAAAATCCTATACCAACCTGTCTGACCAGCATGGTATCATCATCATCGCAGCCCACATACGTCCCATTGTTGGGCTCGGGCCTCTTCCACAATGACAGGGAATTTGACCTACTATATCATTCTGGTCAGACATGTTGATATAGGGTTTTATTTCGAGTTTTCCTTCTCTTGCACAGATGTTATGTGCATATTATATCCCATAGTCGTCTTTTACGACATCCACAGGCAAGATAGGGAGTGGTGAATAGTATTTTTACTCCGTCACCACACGGAAAGGTAGGTACAGTAAGGTCAATTTCGCTCCTATTATGGAGGCGAGCCCAGCAGTGGGACGTATATGAGCTGAAAATGAATGCAATGAAATTATAGTTCTTAGCTTAGATTAACTACTTGTTATTATAGTCCATTTCGTCTTTAATTCCTTTATCTTCTTCTATTCCTTCTATATACACGCTATTGCTGTACACAAGTCTCTTCCAAAAAGAGAAAATAATCCTATGTATCATAATCCTTATACTTTACAAGGATTTATGTTAGGTTTTCTCTTCTTTCAAACAACAGGCTATCGATCTTCGTTCTTATGCCCTACCACTCTGTTTTTTTGTCTGTATAGCGTGTGATGGGCTTTGATGATGCCTTTAGTATCACCGATCCGCAAAGCATGCATTCACACTCCTATCACTTTCTTCACGGTCCATGAGTGACAGTATTACTTATCATTAAGAGTAATGTTTGACTGCACAGATGGCGTAGTGCTTAAGATAGCGACCTACAGCGCCAGTGTCGGGGGTTCGAATCCCACGCGGGACAACACTTTGTACGATCCACAAATTGTTGTTCTGAGTCTGGATGTAATTTGTGTCCGTTAATTGTATGTTTGTAAAGTCTCCGCAATACAAGGATTATTTCCTTAGTGCAGGGTATTGTCTTAAATAAATAAAAAAAAAAAATATTTGAACTTGCTTTTGGGCCAGATCTAAAACTTAGCGAGAACTATACTTTCAGCTTTTCGATGTCTAATTTCATTGTCTATTAAAAAAAAATGTTTGCTAAAACAACTATAATAACCACTCTTGGCAAACTTGGCGATGGCATTCGATGGCTCTTCTTTGTTAAGCAGTACTGCTTATTCACATGGTGAGTTTGGGCCCAATATTTACCACTACCAAGGAAGGTGGTGAAACATTTTGTTCTTAACTTATCATCAAATAGGTTCCTCATCCTTCACTGATGTTATTTATACCTTAGTCATCTGAGGTGACAAGTACAAAAAAGTAATGTGGCCCTGACATTTTATCATTGTATGTTTACTTCTTCACCACACGAATATTATAACTTGGCTCTGTAATGCAAGTTTTAATTCGGTTGTATAGTTTTTTAGTACGTTTCAATAAGCTGTATAATAAAAGTAGGCTATAATCACAGTTTCCCTTATTGTACGCTTAATATCACGTAGATAGTCTCACTTCATCACGATTGATATTTATGGTCATTACTCGGTCTTTACAGGCTATAGAAATATCTATACTCTATACTAATATATAAAGCTGAAGAGTTTGTTTGAACGCGCTAATCTCAGGAACTACCAATCCAATTTGAAAAATTCTTTTAGTGTTAGATAGCCCATTTATCGAGGAAGGCTATAAGCTATATATCATCACGCTAAGACTAACAGAAACGGAGCACCAATGAAAAATGTTTCAAAATCGGGGTATTTTTCCTTTTACACGTAAACGGCTAAATTTTCTCAAAAATCATGTGTGACAGAATCGTATTAAAGTTTGCCTTAGCCCAAAGTATCTATTCGATGAGGAGATCCGCCGCCGGCGAATGGGGCGGCGCAGGCGCAACTACCTGCGCCTCATGCCGCCCTAGCCGAGGCTGCAGGTGACGTGACCGGGGATTAGCCCGTCACCCGCCGAGAGGCCGACCGCGTGAGGAAAGACCGACGTCTTCCCCGAGCAGGGGACGTCGGTCGATGGGAGGGTACCCCACGTAGGGGGTATTCCGTCGGGCCGACCACTGACGACTAGCTAACTCTGCTCCGGTGGTCGGCCCAACGACGACGGCGAGGTGGTTTTCGGGTGGGTTGCGGGAGTTGCGTGCTTAAGCCCCCGTGTCGTCCCGGACGGAGTGGTGCGGAGGCGCGCCGACCGCAGCCCACCCACAAAAAAAAAAAAAAAGCCCAAAGTATCTATACCACGCACATGAAGTCGCGAGCAGAAGCTAGTACTTTATAACAGTTCTCTATAATCAGGAAATGTGAGGCAAATTAATGTTTCAAATTGGAGTGATATTTTCTAAGATTTGTGCATTCAAAAAACCAAACTAACAAACTGATGGGTAACCAAGTTTAAATCTTTATAAACGGCTAGACATTTCAGACATATGTAAATAACAATTGAAAATATACCATATAGTTACAGAATTAGAGTAGCTTTCATAAAATCAGTTAGTGTTCACGGGAAATAAAAAGGATTATGGATAATGGGCACGGTGCTTAAAGCTTTGGGATCAACTAACACATGTTTATAGTTTTGTATTTACGGAAGTCTATATTTGTGGACATGTGGCTTTTAGAATAGCAGTTACAGTGACATTGAGAAGTTATTTGATTTTGATAATAACATTCAAAATTTTACTTTTAATAGGACATGTATACGTATCTATACCAATAAATAAAATTGGAGTGTCTGTTTGTAATGTCAAAATAATAGGCTTTTTTCATGCTCACACGGTTATTTGCACGACACCTATGCCTAAAATAGCAATTAAAAAATTTTTGTCTGTCTGTCTGTTTGTTCCGGGTAATCTTCAAAACGGCTGGACCGATTTCAAAAATTCTTTCACCAATGGAAAGCTATAATATCAGGGCGTAAACTAGGCTATATTTTATCCCGGTATTCCCACGGGAACGGGAACTACGCGGGTAAAACGACTATAACCTATAACCGAAGCGAAGCGAGGGCGGGTGCTAGTCCCCAATATAAAGTCAACCGCCGCGATTATTCATTGAACGAAAAATAAATAATAAACACATTTAATTCTATCTCAGAGTAATAAATTCATACAGATCCTTACTTAATATTATAATTGCGAAAGTAAGTTTGTTTGTTACGCTTTCACGCTTACACCACCGAACCGGTTTCAAAAATTCTTTCACCAATGGAAAGTTATCAGGGAGTAACATAGGCTATATTTTATCCCGGTGTTCCCACGGGAACGCCAACTACGCGAGTAAATGAAACCGAAGCGAAGCAAGGGAGGGTTGCTAGTCTATACCAATAAATAAAATTGAAGTGCCTGTTTGTAATGTCAAAATAATAGGCTTTTTTCATGCTCACACGGTTATTTGCACGACACCTATGCCTAAAATAGCGATTAAAAAATTTTTGTCTGTCTGTCTGTTTGTTCCGGGTAATCTTCAAAACGGCTGGACCGATTTCAAAAATTCTTTCACCAATGGAAAGCTATAATATCAGGGCGTAAACTAGGCTATATTTTATCCCGGTATTCCCACGAGAACGAGAACTACGCGGGTAAAACGATTATGACCTATAACCGAAGCGAAGCGAGGGCGGGTTGCTAGTACTAAATAAAATGGTTTACAACTTAAACTACTACGTTAAGACTGACTTACTGAAACTACATTAAGCTAAGATGAACGTTAATAAATATAAGTTAAATCATAAAGCACTAGATTCATCAGCATCGTTCAACCTTTCGCCGTCTTGTGCCGCTTGCACCCAACGCCTAACAACTTTCACCACTAGTTACGTCCTAAACTGCGTAGTCCAATATGTAGTCCGCGCTCGAAAACCTTTCTTCCCTAGCGGTTATCAGTTCGTCGAATAATGTGGCCTCTCTTTTCACCTTTTCACCGTGCTAATTCTTCGTGCTATGTCGTACACGTTCTTCAGCTGATTTCCATATTTCGAATTTTATTTGGCAAAGAAATCCAGAGCAAAGACTTTAAGTTTACTTACCATTTATAGACCACGTTTTCGTACCATAACTCCTCACTGGTAACACACTCTGGTTGTAAACCTGTGCTTTTAGACACTGAGTTACGTTGAATAAAAATCCGAAATATTATTGGATAGTGTGGAGACGGAGTAAGAATACAATTCACCACTCCCTTTCACACCCGTGAATGTCGTAAAAGACGACTAAGGGATACGCATACAAGTTTTACGCAAGAGACCTCAAAATAAAACCCTATACCAACTCGTCTGACCTGCGTGGTATAGTAGGTCAATATCCCTCCTATTCAGGAGGAGGCTGGAGCCCAGCAGTGGGACGTATATCAGCCGAAATGATGAATAATTGTTGGATAGTAAATAAAGATATAACAGATATCAGGAATTAGACGAAATACAGATATAAGTATCAAAGAGTCAACCATAGTTTGTTTATAATTCACAATTATTCATTAATCTGTAGTGTTTTTTTTTAAATGTAAAATTGTAGAACAACTTATATCACTAATACATTATCTTTTTAATATAAATTAATAAGTAGACATCGGATTATATGCACTATCAAAATGCCAAAATATGCATGCAAATATGCACGAAAAAAGCGCGAAATATGCATAAAATATGCACAGTCAAAATACATTTACAATTAGAATTTGCGTTTATTATTAACACATAATTAATTGTTCATATTTATTAGTTATTGTTATTAGTATACTGTAATATTTAATAAACTATAAATTATTATAATGTAAATAATAAGCTTTTGAGAGTAAACAACAATATTTTTCCAGGTTTTCTGCAACAAACTTGTGACGTTTGTCACTTAATATTAATTCATAGGTTGAAAATGAACTTTCAACATCAACTGACGTTACCGGACTGAACCTAAAATTTGGCGCTATTTCTGCAGTGACCTCTCTTCAGGCAGATTCTATCTGGTGCCATTGATAAACGCGTCAATTTTCTTTATGCCTTCAAAACCAGGATTTTTTACACAAATCTGCACTAATTTACCACGAACTTTTGCCATAGTGAACTCGGAAGGGTGTTACTCTGTCCAATAATTTTTTCTATTATTTTTAAGGACTGGCACAGAGGAAAGTTTTAGTTTCTAATTTCTCAATTGCATCGGGTATATTGCTGAAATGTGTTGCAATAATAGCATTTTTTTTTATTAAAGCCTCAAATTTTAGGCAGAAATGCCGACGGACGTGTCGACTACATAATACAATGTGCCAAACATTTATATCTAACTAATGAAATAAGCACTATCAGTGAAAATGTACCAAAATATGCAATAACGCTATAAAAGTAGAATTATATGCATTTGCATATGCAAACATGCAAATGCATATAATCCGATTTCTATTGACAAAGTTATGGAATACCATACCTGTGAGATTAAAAATAAGAAAAAATGATTGCACCGAGAAGTCAGTCTTCAAACCGGTCTCCGTGTGCTCGTTACAGTTTTTATTTATATCGACTATGATTACTGTTAGGTACTTATTAAGGAACGCTAACTGGTTTTAACGTACATTCAAAAAGATATATTGCGATCCATATAATAATAGGAATGTTAACGTGATCTTAATCTTTCGACCGTTACTAGGTATAGAATAACTGCATTTATTTATAACTAGCAACCCGCCCTCGCTTCGCTTCGGTTATAGGTTATAATCGTTTTACCTGCGTAGTTCCCGTTCCCGTGGGAATACCGGGATAAAATATAGCCTAGTTTACGCCCTGATATTATAGCTTCCCATTGGTGAAAGAATTTTTGAAATCGGTCCAGCCGTTTTGAAGATTACCCGGAACAAACAGACAGACAGACAGACAAAAATTTTTTAATTGCTATTTTAGGCATAGGTGTAGTGCAAATAACCGTGTGAGCATGAAAAAAGCCTATTATTTTGACATTACAAACAGACACTCCAATTTTATTTATTGGTATAGACAAAACCACAAGTATATCACAGTAATTTTAATTATTATATAGTTAAAGTTGACAATGGGGAAATGCTCAGAATGTCTCGTGCCGTACTGGATAGAAACTAGGCAGGCCTGGTTTTCGGAGTGATTGAAAGAAATAAAGAAAACACTTAATCTGTTCTCGTTAAATCTAATAAAAACACAAACGGAACTAAATAAAAGAGCTTCTTACATAAAATATAAAATTAATTTTAGGAAGGAACTAAAAAGGCTAGTAACTCAGCTCGTGCTACTTCATAAATAAATAGCGCTAGTATTTTGCCAACAACTGGAATATTCAAAAAATAAATAGAGTTTATCTCTATTTATTTTCTCTGATGATGTGTATAGTTGATAACAAAACAAAAACAAATTTTGTGTCAATATAGCCAAATGTTGAATCCATCTGAACAGACAAAAAAAATATCATCGTCTGTGTTCAGAAAGTTTAATCATATACACGTATTGAAGAATTATGTAATATATTCCTGATGTTTACGCGTTTGTATTTGATTTTTGATTGCCTGACGTCCGCCCGTGACCAGAGCGCTGTAAAGTGTTCGAAACATCGGCAATTAAAAATCATATACAAACGCGATAAAATCCGTAAAGTAGTTTTATTTATAATAGTATAAAGATTTATAATGAACCAAATGAATTTAAAATTGGGTGAAAAGTTTTTTTTTTCAGAATTAAACGATGCTATCGAAAAGAAAGATAGTAATGACGTAGATAATGTACTAAAAGCTATCTAATAATAAGTAGCTCCTATCAACCATCGCAATCTCTTTAAATTTTTTTGTTTTTGGGACTGTGGTTCAGGCACATCACCGAGCCGCCTGGGGTGGCAAGAGGGAAGTCAGGCATCAAGGGACATCAAGTTTCTTCTTCGGTGACTCCTCATCAATCTAGATCATTGTTCTCACTCAAAAGTAAAATCGTAGATCATAGTAGGTACTAGGTATAAACTAAAAGTGTGGTTTAGATTCTTGCTAACTAGCTAATTTACTTTTAAATATAGATTTTCAGAAATCAAGTATATAGTATAGCGGTTTTTTTGCCTCGCTTCTGCTGCTCTCAATTAGTTAATAGAACGTTTGCGTTTTTACAATCAACCGTCCTAGCAATGAAAATTAAAGCAACTTCAGCCTCCCTCGCGACATAATTATCGCCCAAATTATCTCTCGCTTATAGACAGAACACATCAACAAAATTTAATTCCACTATAGTAAAACATACGATAGCATCAGCATAAGTCTGAGATTGACAGCCTCTCGTGCTTTACATGTTACAAAGACCTGTCATATCGTTATGCGACACTGTCGTGTGTCATTTTGTTCCTATATATTTTGAGATATTCGTTAAGCAGCGACCTAGTATAATATTTCTTGCTACTGCTTACAGTTTATTTCAAAATTGAGAGTTTATAATAATATTGAAAAAGTTTGCATATATAAAATATCATCTCATTTCAGCTCAAATAAGTCCCAATGTAGGGCTTAAGCCTCGTCCCCAGTGGAAGGAAAATCGACCTCCTATAACACGCTGATGGTTGACGGTTGATTATCGACGGGTTGTTCATCGACATTACCTTGCTTTTATCCCATTTACTTGGGGTCTACTAAATATGTTCTCTTATTTTATATTTTCATATTATACAGGTTGTATCAGATTATGGGGCAACTGTTTGAGTACCTATGTTGTAGTTTAATGGTCATAGTTTGTTATATTACACGAAAAACAATATAACATAAAAGTTATAGTGTTTTCAAAAATGTGTATCTAAGAGTCTATGCCTTAAATGTTACGTATTATGTAGGCATGTACAGAGAGAATACATGTAGGCATGTAAAGCTTCGACAGTATAAATAGTTATGAATTGCGCAAACGCTTCAATGGTAGCGTAGGCACAAAGGTGCCTCGTCAACGGTCATCGACCTGGTAGCGTAGGCACAAAGGTGCCTCGTCAACCCGACGTCAACCGACCGATCAGCTGATTTAAAGCGAAGTTTATCTTGCTTATGCGAACGCAATCATTGATTTATTCAATTTCTAATGAACATTTAACAAAGTACGAATATGTTGCAGATTAAGTATCACTAACTTTATACATTTCAATCAGATTTACACGAAAAAGCGATAACAAAATTGAAAACTTTACATGTCTCTTATTAATTAACGAATTGATATTTTTCCTTCAATTTTTTTTCATGGGTTCTACCACCATTGCCTAACTCCATTTGACCAGTTGCCCCATAACCTGATACACCCTGTATATTACAAAACTTATTGGCAATAGTATTATGACCAGCCTGACGTCAACCCTCGTTGGTTATATGCAGTTTATCAGTCGTACCTTGCGACAACCGCGGGAAATACATGGAATGGTGCATTGTATTTTTATTCCGCCACCAAACCTAATAATATACACGCAAGTTTCTATTTTCTGCCGTAAATACATATATTGATATTGAAAGTTATAAATCTTTCTTTCAACGATGGTTCAGCGACTGTTATGGCCTACATAACACCAGTACTATGTTAAATTCGTTATGCTGTTATAAAATGCAGTTGTCTTTTTACGACTTCCTTTACGTACAAAATATGCAAATTATATGGTATATTATACAACCATATCATTTTAATCAAGTAACATCATCAAGTATTCATTGGTTTTTGTGTAATATTGTTTCATGTCCGTGACTTCTCTCACATTGATTCAGTTATATTTTTAATATTTTCCGCTCAACTCATAGGTATGCCTATGGTTTTTTTGGCGGCAGACCATGATGCGTTTCTCACCGTCCGGTCCATCCAGGGGCAACGAGAGGGGGTGGCGAACGAGCCCATAGCGCGACGGGCGACCTTCAAGCGCCAAGTAGGCGGGCCACCGGTATCCGGCCTTGTCATCAGTGGCCCATCCAGGCGGGTTACCGTTTCCAGTTGACGCCACTGTAAGCACCGTTGAGGCGTCACCCTCACGTAATCGGTCTCTCCGCGGATGATCAGACTACTCCCAAAAATGCACACACCTTTGCATTTAATGTTCTCTTGGTATAACTTTTATTTAACCCTTATATCACCCGAAGAATTAGCATGTTTAAATGGCAACAAGCAAGCCACATTGCTCGTCGAATCAGCAACCGCCGATGAAGAGAGGTTCTCAAAGCGAACAAGGCAGCGTAGGATGACCCCCTTTTTTGGGCGGCTTTGATCTGGACATAGGTCGTCCGTTCCATCGCGGGTGACAAAAGGGCGACATACGACCCCATTACCCACCTTATTCCCTCTCCATAAACATTGGGTCCACCAATGTGTCTAATCCTTGACGTCCGTGGCCAGCCCGCCAGGATATCCTTTTTGCCCCATTAATACATTTTGTATTACAAAATATATTCCAACCTGGGTAATTAACGTAGTTATGAATTAGAATCTAAAATAACATAAATTTACAAACAGAGACGTTAAGTTTCATAACATGTATATGTTTAAATACTAGTTATATCCACGGAATCACGCGTGCATAATTTTTCATTGGTCTCTGGTATTCAGCATTGATATGTCTAGTCCTTTGTTCGTCTACACATTGTTCGCTTTTTTGATATTCATTTTACTTTGTATTGCCGATGCTGCGAGCTTTATGTTTTTCAGCCTGCCTTATCCGACATGAAGTTATTATTGTTGCCAACATCCAATTGAAATGGATAACTTCACAGCAATCTAAAATAGTTTACTTTTTAAATTACAGATAATTTAATTCATTATTTATTTGAATAGTAATTTTTTTTATTATTAGATTATCTTTGGAGGTAGGCGGCTCAGGATTACCCTTTGTGGCAAAATACGAGGTAGGCTTACGTATGGAACGGGTTAAATAATGATGAAGATTTTTTTTATTTGCGAATGATAAAAGCTTCTTGAAATAACCATGTGAGCATGAAAAAAGTCCACTATATTGAACTTAGAAACAGACACTTCAATTTTATTTATATTTATAGATAAGTGTTTGAGATAATTATAAATTTAAAAAACATCCTAATCTCTTACTAACTGAATCACCAAATAGTATTACGGTATCTTTATACGTAAGGTTCCCCTTACAGGCAATAGATCCGTATGTATGTTATATAAACACTAAAGTCCCACGGTTAATTTCTCTCGTCAAGTGATTTGTTTCGTTCTAAGTGCATTTCAAGTCAAATGTGTACTTTGAAATAGGGTTGTCTTCGATTATGAATTAAATAATTTAAAGTACTATTTTTAAAGCCTTCTTTTTCATCAACCATGCTACATTGCTGAGACGAGAAACTTGAAATAATTTATCCTCAACCTCCTAGTATGCGCACTGTAAAAAAAAAAAAAGTTTGCGCACTGTAATGGACTACTTTCTGTGTGGTGACGGAGTAAGAACATAATTCACCACTCCCTTTCTTGCCCGTAGAAACCGTAAAAGACGACATATAATACGCATATATCATCTATGCAAGAGAAGGAAAACTCGAAATAAAACCCTATACCAACCTGTCTGACCAGCATGGCTTAGTAAGGTCAATTTTCTTCCTATTGTGAGTCTCGAGCCCAGCAGTGGGACGTTTATGATCTGAAATGATGAATAGACTACTTATCTCTTATTTTTAGAGGAAGCTTATTTTCAACATTGCGATGCGTCCGACCTGTAAAATGTCAAGGATAAACTCTTATACTAACCCTGATTCTAAACGTACAAAATGTTTATATATGGATGTTTTGTTTTTACGTTTTTGAAGTAGATTTTGTTCAGAAATAAAGTTCCATTTATTAGGATTCAATTAATTCTGATAGCTACTTTTTATATTGCTGGTGTTAAAAATCTTATGCAGACAGCTCTGTCGGAATCAAGATTTGTTTATTAAGAACGGCGATTCTAAAACTTTTAATTAAAAAATGTTAATCAGATTATTTCTTAAAAGCTTTTTATTACATTAATTTGTTTAATATTAATAAAGAAATTTGCCGCATTCATTTATAATCATATGCCTCTAAGTATAATATAAATTCCTAGACCAATAATAATACAATTGTTTCATAATAAATGAAGTGAATAAATGAATGAAATCGGCCAAGTGCGAGTCGGACTCGAGCACGAAGGGTTCCGTACCATTGATAAAGTAAACAACAGTAGGTATATATACCGTAATACATTATAAATATTTCAAGTGCCTACCTGTTACCATTTACTGATATCGAGCAAAAATAAGCAGAAAATGGCGTTTATTGATGAACGTCGTCTTTTACGGCACTAACGGGCAGTAAATAGAGTACCGCATTGTTTTCTTACTCCTTCGCCACACGGAAAATGTCATTATATACTTGAATTATTCTATTTTAAACTAGTAGATTCACCATTTTGTCAATGTTCGACCTCAAACTCTGATTTTGAACAAACAGCTCATCACATCCTTTGAGAGTGTATTCTCTGGCGTAATGAGCGGGACCTCATGTTAGACAATCTGCCTGTCACATCTTTTTTTTTTTAAAAAAAAAAATTTTTTTAATTTTTTTTTTTTTTTTATGGGTGGGCTATGGTAAGCGGACGCGCGGTCCAGTCCGTCCAGGGCGATAAAAGGACAGCGCGCGGGCCCATAACCCACCCGTACCCACGTCACCTCGTTGTTGGGCCGACCACCGGAGCAGATGTGACTTGTCGTCAGTGGTCGGCCCGACGGAATACCCTTTCGGGTACCCTCACCTCTCGACGTCCTAGGACGTCGGTCGCCGTCGCACGGTTAGCCTCTCCGCGGGTGACGGACAATTCCCCGGTCCGATCACCCGCGGCCTCGGCTAGGGCGGCATTAGGCGCAGATACTCGCGCTTGCGCCGCCCGAGTCGCCGGCGGCGGAACGTGTCGCCGAATAGGATCTCTACTCGCACACGATCCGCCGCCTCCTTCCGTGAGATGCCTGTCACATCTGGGGTAATATTCTATTCGGACCTTATAGCAACTCGAGAAAATTTCCGTGCGTTCAGGCGTTTACTATTGTAACCAAACCTAAAGCTCACAAATAGGTCCATTAAGCTCTGTTCAATCCGTGGTGCTGTACCGCTGCGTTTCACGTAGTTGTACAAATTCTTATTTACTGACTTATTAGCCAACTTTGCTTCATGTCTCCCGCTTGCATAGTAGGGAAGTGGAATCTTTCCAACTCCTGCTTTTCTTTTCTAATCAAATTTGTTGCGGGTCCCAAGACAATTAAAAGCGTTTCCCGGGACTTCCTGAGGGAACGGGGAGGATACGGGGACTATTGTGGATCCTGGCTTACAGGAGTTACAGTGGTGGGAATGTGTGGTGGGATTAGTCCCAAAAAAAGTTATATACTTGAATGCAACACATAATTCTAGGAGTATAGATAAATTTGGCAAAATACACTTCGTGTATTATTATATTCTCAAACCACACTGAATAGTTTTTATATACTAAACTAACTAAACCGCGTTACAGTTTATAAATTAAAAATAAACCAACATATAATTGCATCGTAAATGCTTCGAAAAAGAGAAAAAATTAACTCGGTTATCTGTTTGTTTTAAAAAATATAAATCCCAATATGCTTTATGAGAAAATGTTCATAAAATATTTTCCTGCTTGAGTGACATATGAAATGTGATTCAATGAATGGTTAGGACGTTTCTGGTATGATGGAAAAACAAAACGTAATTTTTTTGTACTTTCCATCTTTATTTGACAACGGTTTTAAACGTTGAAGATTATGAAATTGGGTTTTCACTTTTATAGGTCAGATAAAATTAAACAAAAACATATCGTATTTATAATTCAACCCCTACGTCTGTTTATGCTTTAGGAGTTATCCATTAATCCATTAGCCCCATTCATCGTCCACTGTTGAACATAGGATTAACAACGAAGAGTAAATAGTAATATCCTAACTGATTACGCCAAAAGGCTATTGTGACTAATTTATTGTTTAATTTTATCATCATTTCAGCCTATCACCGTCCACTGCTGGACGTAGGCCTCCCTCATGTTACTGTGCCGCCTGCATCCAACGACGCTCAGCAACTTTCACCAGGTCGTTGGTCCACCTAGTGTAGGACACACTGCGTCGTCTGATACGTGGTCGCCACTCGAGAATCTTTCTTCCCCAGCTGTTTTCGGTTCGTCAAGTAATGTGGCCTGCCCATTGCCACTTCTGCGTGTTAATTATTTTTCTTTACTTTCTAATATACTAACTATCAAATAATATTTAATTAACAAAGAAATCCGAGTGGTGACGGTGTGAGAATACTGTTCATCACCCAATTTCTTGCTCGCAGGAGTCGTACAAGTGGACTAAAGGATACTTACTATATGTAGATAACATATGGAAGAGAAGGAAAACTCGAAATAGAACTTTATACTAACCCGTCTGTCTGACCGACGCTGTAGGTCAGTTTCTCTTCCATTGTGAAGAAGGATCGATTTCCGAGATCCTGAATATGTAGAAATATAAAAATTCGTGTTGAAAAATATTATATAGATTTATCATTTCATACTCACATCTCTGATTTATATATAAATCGTGTGTTTGTAATTAAACTCCTTCTAAACGGCTGGGCCGATTTTGACGTTTTTTTTTGTAGCTGTTCCGATGGATATGAGAATGCTTTAGATTAATAATTGAAACTGGTAGGTGGCGCTGCTAGGGATTGAGCCCTATTACTGTTATTATTATTATTTGCTGTGTGGTAGCGGCTTCGAATACTACCAACCCTTGCTTTGCTCGTGGGTGTCGTAAAAGACGACTAAGAGCCCTAGATTGACCCGGACCAACTCCATCTGGTACCATTTGGGTCAACGATTACATTCCCAAGGAGGGTTGACGTCAGGCAGGCGGCCGGTCATAAAAGTCATTGCCGAAACTTTTTGCAATATGTCAAAACAGATGACATATTGCGTCGACCCCAAGTAATTGGGATAAGAGCAAGATGATGATGACTGTTATTATTATTATTCCTTAGTAAATTTTCCTACAAAAAAAAAACATAAGCAATACCAACGTAATAAAACTCACATAAGTGTTCAGTAAATACGCGAGCCGCAATCGTCGCTTCTTCGATGATTCGCCCGATAGTCCGGGTCGATGCAACCGCACTACAAACGGGTTAAAATGTTTTCCGTGTTCGCGTCATGGTTGTCACCTGGACGAAAACCCCGTTAACGTAAACTATTGCCAATTTTGCGGTGACCGGCCAGACCAATGTCCTTTGAAAAGCGGTAATGCATCTATTGTTATGTGTATTTGTAGCTCAAGTGTTTGTTAAGTTGGTTGTAAATAATACAGGATTTTGATTTGAATTTCAAATATAAATGTATGTCTGTAACTCAGAAACGAAACTAACTAGTACACGAATATAATTAAATAAACTGTGGGCAATTTTTTAATTGAGAAACATTCCTCCTACAAATATGATGTTTTTGGAATGAAAACTTTTTAGGCGCGTTGAGCACTTTTTGGGTGAACAAAAATCATGGAACTCGCGTCATCGTCACCGAACGCCTGTCTCAGGAAATGATAAACAGAGCATGTGGATTTTTTTTTGTGTGTGTGTAGCTGTTGGTCGCAAATGACCTTGACAGCTTAACGCGGGCAATGGGTGAACGCGGATGACTCTCAACCCGATATCAGAACATGTGGACTCCTCTTTGCTTTCATATCCACAAACATCAAGCGCTAAATTTAAAATGTTATTCAACTTTTGTTTAAAATATTGCACTACACATTTTCTAATAAATTATTTACCTGCCATAACCTATTAATTTAAATTATTATATTCAAAATATTTTTGATTTATTATATGTTTATGATCAATAATCATTAACACTTCTTTACAAACCAAAAATAATTCAAAATTTAAATAAAAATAATCTAATAGCTCGACGATACAATTCACAAGGTATCTAGTTTTCACTTCCATCGGTAGTCCCTAAAGGCTGACTGACACGCATTTTTTTTTTATTTTAGTTTATTCATAAATCGGGTGAGAAAAGTATTTCTATATTAAATACCTGTTTCGGGTGATGCTTGTGGGACCTGGTCCAACTACATCTTTTGCATTATAATTGAGAATTATCTTATATCATGGTTCGAGGGAGATTACACTGAAGCTAATACATAATAAACATTTTTCAAATCAAATCGACTGATTTCGGAGTTGAACGCTCAAACAAAAAAACTCTTCAGGTTTATAATATTATTGATGCCCTTGCCTTCATACAGTTCCTCATTTCCGCTCATATACATCCCACTGCTGGGCTCGAGCCTGCTCCGTAATAGGAGGGATATTGACCACGCTGTTCAAACAGGTTTGTATAGGGTTTTATTTCGAGTTGTCCTTGTCTTGCATATATGTTATATGCCTATTATAACCCTTAGTCGTCTTTTACGACGCTTACGGGGAGGATATGGAGAGGTGAATTGTATTCTTACTTCGTCACCACACGTATACATAACATAATTATTTTGTATTGGAATTTAATTTAAATACATTAACCCTTTCATAATGGAAGAGACCCGAGCCCAACAGTGGGATGTATATGAGCTGAGATGATTTATTAGTCATACAACTTAATGCTTAGAGGAAGCTAGATTCCTAGCACATAAAACCATTAGAACTGCTTTACATTCTGGTGTGAAAGACCGCTATCTGACTGCAGAGTCGAAAATATTAATATTGTATGACCGGCCAGGATTGCCACTTGAAGTTTAAAAGCCTTTTGCAGTAAACATTTTTAAGGACGAGACTGAGGCAGAATCTAAACTTTTTAATAGTCACTTGCTTTTATATCTGGAATAGTAAGAGATACAGTTTATCAATATTACACCCATTGTCCAACATCATCGTCATCATTTCAGCCCTTATACGTACTACTACTGAAGTCGAACCTTCCTTGTAATAGAAGGGGTATTCATCCATCCATCCATCAGCCTACAGACGTCCACTGCTGGACCTAGGCCTCCCCACGAGAATGCCACTCGGGACGGTCCTGCGCCACTTGCATCCAACGGTTCACTGCGACGTTGAGAATGTCGTCAGTCCACCTAGTGCCATGTCGTCCTACGCTGCGCCGACCGGTTCGTGGTCGCCACTCAAGAACCTTTCTTCCCCAACGGTTGTCGGTTCGACGAGCGATGTGGCCTACCCATTGCCATTTGAACGTTCTAATTCTGCGGCCTATGTGGGTTACACCCGTTCTTCTGCGGATTTCCGTGTTTCGGATTTTATCACGTAGAAAAATACCGAGCATAGCCCTCTCCATAGCACGTTGAGTGACTTTGAGCTTTTTTATGACGCCGACGTTTCAGTGCCGTAAGTCATCGCTGGTAACATACACTGGAGGGAGGGATAGAGACCTACTATATCGCGCTGGTCAGACGGTTAGTATAGCTTTTGATTTCAGGTTTTCCTTCTCTTGCAATTATAGCTCTTAGTCGTGTTTTATGATAACCCGCTGGCATCCTACACTGCGTCATGCGAATTGGTATGTTTTTGATATTATTACTGACATACTCCTCTTTTTACGCAAAGAATAACTGTTAGGCGTACTCAAGTGGACGAAGGGGTTATGCTGGCGTCCCAGTGCAAATCGCCAAACAAGAACCTACTACATATAACCTCATGGTCTAACTACTTCCTCTAGCTTTTTCGAATGTTGCGGTCAACAGATCTTGACCGCCGTACCCCGCAGCCCCATCTTCGTTGCAGGGCTTTGCCTTCACTCAAAAGTAGACACCCGTGGAAAGCTATAGGTCTAAGAGATAATATTGAATTCTCTCATTCATTACAGCTCGTATACGCCCCACTGCCGGGCATGAAGAAGTTCATGAAAATTTTTCTTTAAGATATTTAAAGAATATTATTAGATGTAATATTAGACTCAATCTGCAATGCATTTATTATTGTGTTTATAAATGCCCTAGTTACAAGATAGATTGTTTGGAAAAATATTTAAATTATGCCATTTTTTCGGTTCATAGACGTTGTGACCTACTGTTGGGCTCAAACCTCCTACACAATAGGATCAAAATTCTATCTAATCTACTGCACCACACTGGTCAGACGGTGTGGCAGACCAGTATGATCAGAGGGATTGGGATAGGGTTTTATTGGAACGAAGTTCCTTACGGCAGGCTTGGAGAAGATAAGGAATTTGCTACGCGACCGAACTGAAAAAAATGTGATAGTAAAACCGTAAGAATAAAACCGTAAGAAAAAGTGCGTGGAATAAAACCGTTAAATAAAAGAGACGAAATTGTTTTGACCGCCGTATCTCAAAAACTATAAGTGCTAGACCATTTTTGATAGAAATTTTGCCCCCCCTCGTACCCTACATTGCCGCCCGGACTACCCCTACTCCCCATTAGAAACTTCCCTCCCCCCCTTCTTTTGATGTGAAACATTGTTCAACCTACAATTGTTTTGACCGCCGTATCTCACTTTACTCCCCCCCCCCTTTCTTTTGATGTGAAACATCGTTCAACCTACAATTGTTTTGACCGCCGTATCTCAAAAACTAAGTGCTAGACCATTTTTGATAGAAATTTTGCCCCCCCTTGCACTCTACATTGCCGCCCAGACTACCCCTACCCCCCATTAGAAACTTCCCGCCCCCCTTCTTTTGATGTGAAACATCGTTCAACCTACAATTGTTTTGACCGCCGTATCTCACTTCCAACCCCCCCCCCCCCCTTCTTTTGATGTAAAACATCGTTCGACCTACAATTGTTTTGATCGCCGTATCTCACTTCTCTCCCCCCCCTTCTTTTGATGTGAAACATCGTTCAATCTGCAATTGTTTTGACCGCCGTATCTGAAAAACTATAAGTGCTAGACCATTTTTGATAGAAATTTTGACCCCCCCTTGCACTCCACATTGCCGCCCGGACTACCCCTACCCCCCCATTAGAAACTTCCCTCTCCCCCTTTTTTGATGTGAAACATCGTTCAAACCCGAAACTGCCATAAATCAGTCATCTTTGACCGCAGGAACTCCGGATTTTTGACAAACCTCATAGAATTTCCAGTAGAACCGATTTAATACTAAAAACCTGAATTTCAAGAGCCTACACCCAATAGTTTAGTCACAATAAATTTTATAATTAGAAACTAACAATGTCCGAACATTGTTAGTTTCAAGGACACCAACTAAAAGAGCCCTGAATTTTGATTTTTTTTGCAAATTGTGTCGATTCTACATTAACCGAAGAAACTTCGTTCCTACCTGATGTCCCACGACACCACATTTCTCTTTTAGACTTTTCCATCTCTTGCACAGTTCTTATATGCGTGTTGTATTAAAAATAAAGACTAATTTCTCTTATTAATTGGTGCATTGGTGCCAGAATTCACCCATTACGTAAAAGCTGTTAATTTTCTGCACAATAGATAAGAAATTAATATTGTAATTTTGATACTCATCACAGAATACGAACTCTTTTTTAATACACAAAAGTTTATAGATCCTTTTTTTGTCAGAAATCAATCAATTAAATACTCAAATAGCCCACTACAAAATTGCAGGGGACTATTAAGTGGTACACCATCAAATCAGTCTAGACTGCCTTGGGGTAAAACCGTGGAATAAACTGTTCCAAATATAAGTGCGCAAAATAAGATGGCATCTTGAATTACAATAATAAAGTATCCTAATCAATTAATCAAATAATAGCTCCTACAAATACTATTACTTGTAAAGTTGCTCAAAGGTGTTCTAAAAGCAGATAGACAACCCATAACTTGTGTCGATTCTAACAAGTGCCATAGTACATTTCCAACTATAGACGAAGTTAGGAAGGGTCAGTCAAAATACTCAGAAGCTCCTCCACGGACAAGATAGGGGGTGGTATATTATATTCTTTTTTCATCACCACACGGAAATATAAATAAAAACTCGACGAGATTTATCTGGAAGAGCAGACGCATACACCAATGGACCGATTTGATGATATTGGTAACTTTATATTTTGTTCACTTACATTCAGAACAAAACCACATCGCTTTTTAAAGGTTAAATATATGTTACAAGAAATTTATACCCTCAACGTTGGTGGTATTCTTTGAAAATATTAAACACACTTGAATTTAAAAAGCTGTGTTTTAATTTGAAATTATGTTGTCTCGATCAAATTATGGGCTCGAATAAATTATTGAGAGATTTATATGCTCGTATTTGATTTCAAAAATATGCTTGGCATTAGAAATTTCTAATAACAGTATCTTGATTTTAAAATTACACTGTTGATCCATATGGTGACGGAGTAGGAATACAATTCACCACCCTCTCTCTTGCCCATGGAGGCGACTAAGGATATAATATGCATATAATATCTATGCAAGAAAAGGTACACTCGAAACAAAACCCTGTACCAACATGTTCGACCAGCGCGGTATACTAGGTCATTTTCTCTTCCGTAGTGGTGGAGACCCGAGCCCAACAGTGGGACGTGTATGGGCTGAGATGATGATGATGACTGTTTATCATATAGATTTGTTATATGGCTGTGTAGTGACCGCTACGAATACTACCAACTCTTACTACTCGTCGTAAAAAAACGACTAAGACCTTAACCGACTTCATCTGATGCCGTTTGGTCAACAATTATATACCCAAGGAGGATTGACGTCAGGCCGTAGTCTGTTCATTAAACTGTTTTCAATATATACAGTGGTAGAAGATTACATGTTGCGTTGACCCCCCAAGTAATTGGGATAAGAGCAGGATAATGATGAAAATGATGCGTATCCATTTTTGATGGTCAACATCTATAGGCGAGGGTGAATCTGATCATTGACGTGGCGTTAACGCCACGCTTGAATATGTACATTTGTGTAATGAAACCATAACCTGTTGTAGAATATTGTACAACGCCATCTAGTGCATTCAAAATAAATTTTTAATCTAAACACATACCTATAGTGTATACTAATGAAAATAAATGTTTATTGAATAAAAATCATCACTTTGTAGAAAAATTGACATATTTTATTAATACTTTATGCCATTTTAGTTCCTGACGTAATCTGTTCTTTTATTCATATGTACTTGTATAAAATAATTTAAATATTTCACATTTGCCAGGCGTCCTAGGCGACGGCTCCCTTTTTTTAAATTTGCTTTTTTTTAGTATGACCTCTCATAAATTCTTTCACATTTCAGGGCTTCATAAACATATAATTAATTGGAACCTAGGTCACATTCAAACTCAGAACAACTCATTTGTTGCTTCTTTGCAAAAGGAACACTTTGATGTTAAAGTCTAGCTTTAACATCAAAGTGTTCTTTTTGTAGTAGTATAGTATTTCTATGCATAAAAAAAGTGAGGCGTCGCTTAGGACGCCTGGCAGATGTGAAACATCGAAATTATTATGTACAAGTATATATGCATAAAATAATAGATTACGACAGGTATTAATATATGTAGTATAAAGTATTAATAAAAATGATATTACGATTTGTTTTCCAGAAAATGATGATTTTTATTCATTAAACATTTATTCTCATTAGTATACATTATAGGTAACAATTTACTTTGAGCTCACTAGATGGCGTTGTACAAAATTTTAAATCGCACTATGGTTTCGTTACAATGTAAATATATGTGTCTAAATATTTATTTAATATTTAGTTAGGAGGTAACCGCAAAGTGTGGAGTTAGACGCTACTCAACGATCGGTTTCGCCTATAGATGTTTCACATCGGGATCAGTGTGGTATGTGTAATAATATATGGTGTCACATTGATTCAGTGTATACACTAAAAGCGTTGGAGCATTTTCATAAAATTTTCAGGAAATCTTTAGATTAACCTAAAGAGTAATTCTATGATAGCTATCAGATCAATAGAACTTCTTTTTATTTATTTCTGTTCATTAGTTGTAAAAATAACATTCCCGAGGTGTAAAACATTAATTCACAATATCTAAATTTATGCAAGCGAAACCACAAGTATAGCCTTTATTATGAATATATCGTCAAAGGCTTTTATTGTATTTATTTGTACAGAATAGTACAAAAAAGAGTAGAATTCCTTGAAATAGACCTCGTAAATCCACATGAACACACGAATCTCATCAAAATCGGTCGAGCTAGTTACAAATAACATTATAGTTATAACTATAAAAATACGCTCGGAGTCAGGAAAACAAAAAATCGCTAATCCTGATTATCCTAGTAAGGATAACGCGTCAAACTGTTAAAAATATTGAATTGTCATCGGTCCTTAATAAGTATACCAAATTTCGAGATAAGCCGACGTTTTGAAGGGGGTCAAAATCATGTTCAAAGATTCCGTTACATACTAACATAGATCTGGGTGCCTACTCTTGAATCTCGATTCCAACCCTAAATCCAATCGCAGCTCGAATTTGAGCAAATTTGGTACTCTTGAAAGCGAAACCAGCGCACGATTGGAATCAAATTCGGTAGAATAATTTTGAACTAAATGAATTCGACTCTCGTCGATAAAATCAAATATTTGCTACTCCCGACGCGATTTTGACGTAGTTTAAAATCGTTAATGTTGCACAATTGCAAGAAAGCGTCTTTGTAGTAATCGAGTTCGATAACGTTATTAAATCAAATACAAATGCGATATAATCCGTAAAAGTAGTTTTATTTACAACGTTATTAATTTAAAATAAGAAAATATGACACATTTGGTGAAAATAACAACGCCAAACGCGAAGAATTCATTCTCGATTTTGTTCAAGAGTACCAAATATAACTGGTGAGATTGGAATTGAATCGGATTCTAAATTAGAATGGATTTCCAGAGTAGGCACACTAAACGTCTGAAGCTAATAAAAGCGTATTAAAAAGCAGCAAACCATTTTCAATACCTTACCATATGTTTAACTGACACTTTTTAAACGAATACTATGTGTAAATCATATTTCCCGTAAAGTGTAAGTACATATACACGCTTAATGCGAGTCGATTTTTTATGAACACCTACTGAATATATCAAGTGATCCCCGACATCTTGGTGTATGTGTGACAAATATCAAGTAATACACGCAAAGTTGTAAATGTGTGCGTGAAATATTGCTACACTTTAAAGTGCGTTAAGATAACGCTCTTGATGATGGAAGTGTGTTTCTATGTGATTTTTTTTTTTATTTACTCTGTTATGTTGACTGAAGATTACAGAGGAAGAAAGGCTAGGAAATTGAAGCTGATGATATCCATGGAATTATCTAAATTGGAGAACTTTCATGAGTTACAGTGCTGGGGGTGTATGGTGGGATTCATTTCAGCTCATATACATCATACTGGTGGACTCCAGCCTCTTCATCGTTATCATCATAGCCCACATACGTCCCACTATTGGGCTCGGGCCTCCTCCACAATGGGAGGGAATCTGACTATACCATGCTGATCAGACATGTTGGTATATGGTTTCATTTCGAGTTTTCCTTCTCTTGCTCAGATCTTATGTGCATATTATATCCCTTAGTCGTCTTTTACGACATCCACGGGCAAGATAGGGAGTGGTGAATTGTATTCTTACTCCGTCATTACACGGAAATTCAATTCAATTCCAATATGTGAATTCAATTGTCCAATTCAATTCCACAATTGACATTACCTCTTCGGTAGGAGTGAAATTGACTTACTATACCACGCTGGTTAGACGGGTTGGTATAGGGTTTTATTTCGAGCTTTCCTTCACTTACATAGATGTCATACGCGTGTTATATCCCTTAGTCGACTTTTACGACATTCCAAGGATAATATATGGGGGTGGTGAATGTGGTATTCTTACTCCGTCACCACATGGAAATGGAGGAGACCGAGTACGTACTATTCATAGATTTTTTGGGACTAATACCGTAATGGTGAGGTTAGTCCCAAAAAAAACCACACAGTTACTGCCGAGAACAGTCACCATGACCCATGATCCATTGTTAAACATCAGAGCTATGAAGTTATTTTACACACAATTCATTAATGTGTTATATACACATGCTTGGAAAGGTTCTGTCTTATATTTAATGAATGAAACAGAAGCTTGGAAAGCTCTTCTTCTCCTGCGAGTGTCTTGAAAGACGACGAGAAGAAGAGAACAGAAGCTGGTAACGAAAGCTTACATTAACTCCTTTAGACCCACAGGACACGAAGAATTATTGGAAACTTGCCCTGCAATTATGAAATAGGCCGTGCCCAATAATACCACATCTATGGGCATAAAAATCACAGATATAATATAACTTTTATGTGACAATTATTTTATTACACGGAACGTCTATCGTCACAGTTTATAAAAAACAAAAAGGCATTAGTAGCGAATGTCGTAAACCACTTGAATGGCGTCTATAAAAAAAAATAGAAAGAAAATGGCGCCCCACTTTCGCAAAGTCAGGTGGTCCCGGGCAGCCATCATTAATTTCCATTCAGTGTCGAATAGCCGGTATATATCGCGGATCGCTGCCGACCTACCGATGTAAGAACGCACTTAGTCCTGAGTAGGCCCTCGTTCTTTATTTTAAGTTGGCAATTGATTTTCGGTTGGTACATACTGCTATTGAATGAATTTTTTCTTGAAGTTTCGGTATCTAATACTATCTAATATGATTTCTGGTGATTACACGAGTATTACATTACAAATCCTTACTAATAATATAAATGCGAAAATAAGTTTGTTTGTTTGTTACGCTTTCACGCTTAAATCACCGAACCGATTTCAAAAATTCTTTCACCAATGAAAAGCTATAATATCAGGGCCTATATTTATAATTCAGGGGCAACATAGGCTATATTTTATCACGGTATTCCCACGGGAACGGGAACTACGTGGATAAGGCGACTGAAACCGTAGCGAAGCGAGGGCGGGTTGCTAGACTTGCTAGTTACAAATAAAAGAATTTTTATGAATTTTTATGCGTTTGTTTTTGATTTTTATTGCCTGACGTTTCATACACCATTCAGCGTCCCTGGTCAAAGGCGGACTAAGATGTCTCTCGTCCAACAATTCATCGTTATTATAAAGATTTATATTTACCCGGTATAGAATTAGTTATTAAATTTTGACCTACATTTGATCCGTGGCCATGAATTATGAGTTAGGTCTTTAGCTAGAAAACTTTCCTCACCTTATGGTAATGGAATTAGAATATAATTCGCCACCATTTCATCGTACGACCACTGTCATATAGGTTTCCCAAGTGACGTTGTCATACTCTCCACAATTTATGTGATGGCGATCGAAATTGATGGTTAAATTTGCCAGAAAAGCGTCATTACTCAATCACCTAGTCATCTATTGTTCTTCATCTACATGCCATACTTTTCATTAGTAAGCAATAGTCTTCTCCACAATAGGAGTCCAATTGGCTTACTACTGGCTTACTTAGTCGACTGGTAGATGTGATGTTTTGTTTCGAGTTTTCCTTCACTTCCACCACTGTTATCTAATTACTGGACTTTTACGACACCCGCAGGTAATCTAATATCACATAATTGAAGTTTTAATCTGACTTTATTGGCGGTGGAATATTAAAGAAATAAATTTTATGATGTTGGCCAAATTGATCAAAATTTCGCATAAAAACCGCGATCAAATAAAATTATTCATAATAGAATCTTAAAATAAAACAACTTTCCTTATTATTTACGAGGAAATTAAAAATCCGTTAGGTCAAGGGTAAACAGGTCGAAATTAAAAATAAACTCAATAACATTAAGGCTTCTTATTGATTATTTTAATGGAGAAGCTGCTGTTCCCACCTCTTAATTTACTGGTGGGAGTCGTAAAAGTCGGCCGTCCGGGGCGACGAAAGGACGGCGCGTGGGCCCATAACCCACCCGTACCCACATCATCTTCGTCGTTGGGCCGACGATGGAATACCCTTTCGGGTACCTCTCGACGTCCCCGTCCTGGGACGTCGGTCGCCGTCGCTCGGTCACCCTCTCTGCGGGTGACGGACTAAATTCCCCGGTCCAGTCACCCGCGGCCTCGGCTAGGGCGGCATCAGGCGCAGGTACTCGTGCCTGCGCCATCCGAGTCGCCGGCGGCGGAACGTGTCGCCGAAGAGGAGCTCCTCTCGCGCACGATCCGCCGCCTCCTTCCGTGAGATAACGGCCTCACAGAAGGCGGTGACCGCGTCTCAGTTCAGCAGCTCTCTCCTGGGATGGTAACTTGCTTGCCAAGCATAGCGATTACGGTGCGTCATTAATGGGAAAGACTTACATCCAGTTATGGTGAGCGAAAAGCTGCACGACGTTGATTGACCATCGATTTCATAATTGGTAGGAGCACAATATCGACAGTCGTCTGTCTACAGCTGTGGGCCGCTCCGTCCAGGGTAGTGCCACACTCGCAGAAAATCGACGTCTGAGTAATAACATTTGTTACTGCACATCGTCATTGAGCAACAGAGCCGGCATGCCATCTTACCGAGGGAGTTTGCGTGTGGTGGATTTTGGTGATGTCTTTATTATTGACGAACCTCATTGCTCGCGTACACACTCATCACACTTCACGGTCGTCAGCATTCCAGCTGACCGCGCGAGGGTGACCGACGCCCCGGAAGGGGTGTTAGGGAGGAAGAGTACCCAAAAGGATATTCCGCCGGAATGGACACGGACGACAAGGAACTCGGTTTCGGTGGTCGGCCCAATGGCAAAAGGAGGGAATACCGTAGGTTATGGGATCGCGCTCCGCCCTTTCGCTTTGACGTCCAGCTCTGTCCGTGGCAACGAAGGGGCGGCACGTTGCCGTATAACCCACCTTAGTTGCTCTCCTTTGCCGCTAGGCCGACCACCGGAACAAAGTTCCTTGTCCTCCGTAGCTGTCCAAATCAGATGCCACAGACACATGAAAGTTACACTTACAACATCCCCCTTTAATGAGTCTTTGGTTAAAAAATACAAAAGCAAATACAATTCGTTACATAAATATGAAGGTTTTTCATGCTTTCTAAATATATTGTTGTTATACGTTATTGAACATTTGCGTAAAAG
Source organism: Lymantria dispar (assembly GCA_032191425.1). Lineage (NCBI taxonomy): Eukaryota > Metazoa > Arthropoda > Insecta > Lepidoptera > Erebidae > Lymantria > Lymantria dispar. The sequence goes on from CM063442.1 coordinate 28,924,019, forward strand.
AAAGGTATATGTACACCATTAATCATTGTGAAGACAAGTTGTCAAGACTTGTAAAACGGATCCAATTTCTCCTACGCGCGCCGAAACTTCGCACCTTGAACAAAGGGATTTTGTGTTACGATGTTTGATATAATCGTTGGATTCTGATAAAATTGCTGATTATATTATACATATACCGTTAATACGTTTACATTTTCTGTGTGATGACGGAATAATAACAAAATTCACCATCAAGACTAAGGGATATAATATTCAGATAACTCGATGCAAAAAGAAGAAAACTGGAAATAAAACCCTATAGCAACACGTCTGACCAGTGTAAGTCAATGTCTCTCCTATTATGGAGAAAAGGCTGGAGTCCAACAGTGGGACATATAAGAGCTGAAAGGATGATGACGGTTATATGATTTGTTTCCTTGATGTCCTTTTGCCATTATAAATGTATTCTATTGTATTCTCATTCACTGCCAATACCAATCTATCTCACCAATGTGGTATTGTAAGTCAATTGCCCTCCTATTGTGGCGGAGGTCCGAGCCTAGCAATGGAAAGTATAAAAGCTAAAATGGCAATTATATAATTTTAAATAATTTGCATGCAACCTTTGTTCTTCTGTCAAGAACAAACCTGAGCGTTTCTCGTAACTGACTGTTCTCTCACTTTCTTGTTCACTTCTATAGTTAATCGATAAACCAATAAAATATGAACATTAAAATCAATCAAATAAAACATTTGTTGAACGCTCAAAGATGTTACAAATATTAACATTATTACTATTATGTTCACAAGCGACCAACAAAATGTTGCGTCTTAGTCTTGATTTAAACAAATTAAGCTCAAGGCGGTGAGTTTGATAGATTTTTAGAGCTCACGACACGATTACGATACGAGATTTTTAACAGATTTTATGTTATTGAATTATTGTCTTTTATGAAAGTTTAAATTTCGAATGTGTCAGAACCTATTACTTTCCCGTGGAAGTCGTAGAAATTCGCTTAGATTTCTACAGAAGAATTTACAGTTGTTTTCTATTAGTTATCTTAGTCATATCAGCAACTGTTAAGATCTTATTTCTCTATTCCTTGGAATCTTAATGATTGGACTTTTGGTAGGGATGTCTAAGCCTCATGTGTTAGTCTTTTATTATATTCTATGCGTTGGTGTTTCGTCTTATCATATTAAATAATTTGATGGTATTTTAAATAGTGACGTAGAGGAACTGCTGGGATGAAATGAATATGAGACAAAAGTGCTTAATGAATTTTTAAGATTTCCACCCAAATTCTCATGACTACTGTGTAGCTATACACTGTTGATGATTTTTTTGTACTGGCCAGTAATTTGTATCAAAATGTGGACCATAACTCAATAACTAAATCTGTAGCAGGTAGATATAAATCACTGTAATAACGATGGCTTGTTGACGTATGACCAGCGTGGTGTAGTAGGTCAATACCCCTTCTATTATGGAGGACGACGAGTCCAACAGTGGGACATATTTGAGCTGAGATGATGATGATAAACACTATCCCAACCACCACGCCATCTATATGTCTGTGCAATCTAAAATAGTATTTTATTTACAGAAAATCCGTATAGTTAATCTTACAATATAAATACCATCAAATCGTAACCTCTTCATGAGAAATTAGTTAAGTTCCCGGGTGTCGGGGCAATTTCGTCGGTACTGGCTTGTTGCGTGCTATATTGATGTAGCCTTATTATCTACAGTAACCTTGTGTAGAGGTATTACGTGGTACTCGAGCGGTGATTTACCGCATAACAACGTTATATGACGGTTTCTTTCACATTTTACACGAAGGGATAATGCGATGCCTATATATTATCGTCCGTAGTTTAAATTCATTGTTGTTAAATATTTATTGACTTAGTTTATATTATGTGAGCACACATACTCACGCCACTTTCCTATAGGGGTAGACAGTGACCACTTCTCTCTACTTGCTACAATCTAGACATACCACCTTCGCTGCCTCCACATTCGGTTTAGGTTACTTCTAACCTGGCCTTCCTTAAGAACGTAGCCGATTTTAACATGGAAAGTCCTCCTTGATCTTCGCTTTCCAAAACTTCAGTTCACTTTCGCCCTATAATATCTATTTGTTAGTCTCCTTTGATTCTCTCTATTATGTGAACTATTTTAAATATCTGAATGTAATTTGTTTTGTCATTGAATCAACCTGCTCAATAAGAACCTGAGAAACTTATAAAGTTAACTGCAATTAACTATCCATCGGTTAAGAACGGAATTTATAACATATCTAGACTTTCGTCATTCACTGCTAGATAGGCCTCCCCTATGAATAAGAGGGTAGTGCTGTAATCGTAACGATTAATGGGTAAACTACCCACACAATGCGATCACAATGATATGTTACTAGGGATGCAAATATCGAAACCAAAAACATCGATGTATCTATACATCGATGTTTCAGAACGAACATCGATGTACAAAAAACATCGGCCTAAAAACATCGAAACATCGATGATTTTTTAAAGATCGTCCAAACAATTTTAGTTTTAAAATGCAAGCGAGATTTATTATCTGTAACAACATTATAATTGAATAGGTGAGTCTTTAGAATAAGGGAGATGTAGAATTGAGGACATAAAGTTATATTTAATATATGTTTCTTTATTCAGTAAAGTTATGACAAGCTTAACTGAGCAAGTTACCTATTTAGAAACAGAATTTAAAAATAACAGTTTTTACGAAAAGTATATACGTAAGTCATTTACTCTGGTAAATAAACTGTCACGCAAGTTATGCTTAAATGACCATACATTTCAAACAGATTTCAGGCAAAACATCGATGTTAAAACATAGTAGAAAATAACATCGATACATCGATGTTTCGCGATAATGAACATCGATGCTTCAGAAATATCGATGTATCGTTTGCATTCCATTGCTTCCCAAAGAAAGAGTTGCTGCAATCTACTTACCACAATTGTCTTGTCTGGCATCTATTCTTATCAATACATATTATCTATATGTACCCATTATTATATTAATTTTAATTTCATAAAGTAGTTTCCATTGAATTCAATTATTAATTCATTGACTTGATATTGAATTGCTAACTTTTCATGGAATACGATTGAGTAACTGTCGCTATTAGTTTAAAGAGTATCAACGTGTATGAGAGATACCAAAGTTACCAAGGTTGTCCGTGTAGAGACGAACTAAGAATACAACACTTGTCACCCCTCTTCCTTCTCCCTAGCCGAGGTCGTGGGTGACTGGACGGGGGATTTCAATCCGTCACCCGCAGAGAGGCTGACCGCGCTGACGACGGCCGATGTCCCCGGACAGGGACGTCGAGAAGAAAGGGTACCCGAACGGGTATTCCGTCGGGCCGACCACTGAGGACAAGGAACTCTGCACTGGTGGTCGGCCCAACGACGAAGGTGACGTGGTTACGGGTGGGTTATAGGCCCACGTGCCGTCGCCCCGGACGGAATGGACGGCATGTGTGCTGACCATAGCCCACCCGTAAAAAAAGAATCCTCCCTTCCCGTGGGTATAAATATAACATTAATCTAGTAAAATACATATACCATTCGTTACTCGTATATCTCCACAATTACATACTCATAAATACACACTTAGTAACATAACCTTGCATAACTGCACTTGCAATATCCAACTACATACTATACTTTCTCCTTGCTTCTGCTGACTCCGAACTATGCGTGACCACTGATGTCCTCTACTCGTTCGAGACCGTCTATTTATACCCGTTTTTCGCTATTAAACCATTCAAGTGTAAGGGCGCCTTCAAATTTGCCGCAAAGTGCCGCGCGGCTGCAGCGCTGCGGCCGCGCTACTTTATAAATCTATATAAATAAACAACGCGCGGTTGCAGCGTTGCACCCGCGCTGTGGCCACGCATCAGTTCATCGATCGACTAGTGATGCGCGCACGTATTTTTTTATACAAGTAGAGCAGAGTTTCTTCGTCAGAGTCCACAGTGAAACTATTAACTATGTATTACACTATGATTCTCAAACCTAGCGACAGCAGCGCGGCTGCAGCGCTGCAGACACGCTTCCGTCGCGCGACACTTTGCGGCAAATTTGAAGGCGCCTTAAGGATTCGCAGCTACGAATGTTAACTTTGAGTTACCACATTCCCATGGCCGATAACATGGATGATTCTAAAATACTAATTAAAGACGTAAGAGAAGGTATTTTCTTCATCACTGCAAGAAGGTATACTTGAAATAAAACTTATCAAACCATCCGACCGGCGTGGTATATAAATTTGCTGCCTAATGTAGATGAGCTTGAACCCAATAATGGTACGTATTATCATCATCACAGATCATATAATGCTGGGCTCGACCCTCCTCCACAATGGAAGAGCAATTGACTTACTTACCACGCTCTTGGTTTGGGGGTTGGGAGGGTTTGGGGTTGGTATAGAGTTTTATATAGAGTTTTCCTTCTATTACATAGATGTTATCTGCATATAATAATGCCTTAGTCATCTTTTATGACACCCACGGGCAAGTAAAGCGGTGGTGAATTTTATTCTTACTCCGTCACCTCACGGAAACGTGGGACGTACTGAGAATAAATTTTATTCATATATTTCTATTTCCATGTGGTGACGAAATAAGAATACAATTCACCACTCCCTATCTTGCCCGTAGATGTCGTAAAAGATGACCAAGGGATATAATACGTATATAACATCTATGCAAGAAAAGAAAAAGTCGAAATAGAATCCTATATCAACCTGTCTGACCAGCGTGGTAGTAAGATCAATTTCCCTCATATTGCAGAGGAAGCTTGTACTCAACACTGGAACGTATATGAGCTGAAATAATAATGAAATATTTCAAAGTTGCATCATTCATCATCATTGCAGCTCACATACGTCCCACTGTTGGGCTCGGGCCTCCTCCACAATGGGAGGGAATTTGACCTACTATGCCATGCTGGTCAGACATGTTGGTATAGGGTTTCATTTCGAGGTTTCCTTTTCTTGCACAGATGTTATGTGCATATTATATCCCTTCTTTTACGACATCCACGGGCAAGATAGGGAGTGGTGAATTGTATTCTTACTCCGCCACCACATGGACAAGTTGCATATCTAATCTAAACAATAATATACTCTTATAAATATTTGAGATAGCCAAACAAAACTTGCATTAACTATTCAATGTTCTATTAAATCACTGATAACTGTACCCACTTTCATAATTCAGTCTGCTGGCTGGCATCTCATTCTGTATGCATTTTTAGTAAATTTGGCAAGCCACACAAACAAATTAAGTTGTTAGTGTTACCAGCGACTGGTATCTCTATAATAATAAATGACTCATTGTGAAACAGGACGTCATATTTTTTGGATGGCAATATTTCTGTCAGTACAATTGACGAAACCATTTGACTTGCATATTAAGTTGTTATTAAAAATAAAATAGTGAATATTTTTTTGGTTTGCATATTGTGAATAAGTATTTGGATATTTTATATGTCTCTTCAGTTTCCTGTTGAGATCCGGACCGCCAGATTCTTCCTGAGGATGACGTAAGTTAAGGACGAGTACCTACCCGAAGTTTTGGAAGCTCTTTAAAAATATGAGTTCGCTCCCTATGCCAGCTTCGCTTGCATTACATATTATATAGTACTTTAATTTTGTTTGAATACGTTGACCTTTTATTAAACGAAAGCTTAAATAGCTTTTAATAATAAATATCTGCTTGACCGAGCTTCGCTCGGAATATTTCTATCGAATTTATTTAGATATATATTATTAAAAAATAAAAAATAAATAATGAAAAATATATAAAAAATTACAAAAAGAGAATAATAATAACACCGAGATTCGAACCGACGCTGTTTGAATGTCAACAAAATCAAAATTAGAACCTGTCAACTTCCCATCTGAGCTATCGTAACTCATGACGTTGATAACGAAATTTGAATTCATATTCTTTTAAAATTTAATGTCATTGTTTGTTTTGCCAAAAACACGGACAAAACAACATTTTCTATAAATAAAACCATTTTTTGGACCCGAAACCTCTAGTATGCCTAGTTTCAACAAAATCGTGGGAGCCGTTTCCGAGATCCTGAATATATATACAAGAATTGCTCGTTTAAAAATATAAGATAAAAGTAATATTTCCGTGTGGTGACGGAGTAAGAATACAATTCACCACTCCCTATCTTGTCCGTGAATGTCTTGAAAGACGATTAAGGGACATAATATGCACATAATATCTGTCCAAGAGAAAGAAAACTCGAAATTAAACCCTATATCAACATGTCTGTCCAGCATGGTATAGTAGGTCAAATTCCCTCCCATTGTGGAAGAGGCTCGAACTCAAGAATGGGATGTATGTGGGCAGCGATGATGATGATGATGATGCCAGTTAATAAGATCAGGATTTTTTAAATTGACTAACTGTGGCCAAGATTCGCAAAGGCTAAATAAAAAAATGTGTTACTCCTGCACCTTCTCTGCAAGGCTACAGTACGGCCACAGGAACTTTTGGGACGACGTAGGCCGGTCCGGCAGTTTACTCTTTGGATACATCTATTTTTTATTTTTATTGGCTATCGTCTGACCATGCTCTATTCAACCATCTAAAGTGACGAAGAATATCGTTAGCTTGAGGCTCCTTTATTTTTCCCTCGTCTTTAGAGTGGATTACCAGGTCTGATTCCTTAATTTCATCTCCTCAAAACATTTTTAAAGAAACTAATAAGTAATTATAATAACTTTAAAATAATTCATTAGAATCGGTTGAATGGTTGAAGAAGGCATAAAGAGCAAACATTATACAGAAAATTTACTGCTGACGAAGCACTAATTTGGACTAAATAATTACATATATTACGCATAAACTAATTCACGAGGGTGTTGAAGTAATAATATCGGAAACAAAAAAATTATGTTATAAGTTACAATAAATATACGTAATAAATTGATAGCATCCATCTTGGCCCTTTAATTTTTATTATTACTAACAAAAATTATAGTACCACGCCTGCAAAATCACAAACAATTTAATACCCCATAATTCACACTAGCCGTTATATTGTAAAGTAAAAGCAATATCGCTAGAATGGTGTGTACAAACGCGATCGTATGCTCCTTAACTGCAACCCAACCAATTTGAAAAGCTCTCTCATAGCAGGCATATGTAAACAGTTCGCAACATATTAAATTTCGCCGGGTAAAGTTAATTACTTAATTACGGTTAAGGGGCATTTCGCATTTGATTTATTAACATAATTCAGTAATTAAGTACGCATGACATCAGGCTGGTTGATCTAGATAGTAACATGTAAATGTACAAGAGTGCCTTAACGTTGTATTATCTTTTAAATTAGATATTTCTCCATTATTTTTAATAGTATTTAATTATAAATGTGTGACAATTACTATGCTTACTACTCTCTCACACATATTCTGTCTCTTACAATTTTTATATTCCTTACATATTTACACATATTTGCTACGAGTTATAATGTTAACAATAATGTTAATATTTGCAAACGTTATTAGCAATAGTGTTATGAACGGTCGTTTGCCTGACGTCAGTCCTTCTTGGGAATAAAATTGTTGACGAGAAGTCGTTAGATGGAGTTGGCTCGGTCTATGTAAATAACTTAGCTATCTTTTACGTCACCTACACGAAATTTGAGAATTGGTGTTATTCCTAGTCGCTAACACACAGCTTCATTAACAGCGCCGCCGCGCCGCCTACTAGATCTAATTGTCAACCTAAACCATTATAAAATCCACCTGAATATACACAACAAAATTTATTAAAATTGTTTCAGTCGTTTAGATATTTAATCCCATATGTGTATATGCAAAGGAATTATGCATACAAAGGGAATGCGTGAGTGTCGTGGAACGCTCGATTGAAACGAATTTCCTTTCGTTGTATATTATTATTGATAAACGTATTATATCATTGATTTACAAATACAAGTAAATGAATTACTACTGCCTGACAGCATATAAATGAAAAGCAGAAATAACTAATCAATTGAAAGAATGGTAGGAAATTTCGTAATTAATATGTTTTTTCGAGGTGTGAAAATAAACATTTTATTGTACATCATTCAATATATTTAATCTATACCAATAAATAAAATTGGAGTGTCTGTTTGTAATGTCAAAATAATAGGCTTTTTTCATGCTCACACGGTTATTTGCACGACACCTATGCCTAAAATAGCAATTAAAAAATTTTTGTCTGTCTGTCTGTTTGTTCCGGGTAATCTTCAAAACGGCTGGACCGATTTCAAAAATTCTTTCACCAATGGAAAGCTATAATAACAGGGCGTAAACTAGGCTATATTTTATCTCTGTATTCCTACGGGAACGGGAACTACGCGAGTAAAACGACGTGAAGCGAGGGCGGGTTGCTAGTTCATTATAAACTTCATCAGTATATTCTCTAGCGAAATTATTGTCACCTATGACTGCTAGCATAAGAGCTATGGATAACTACACAATACTACACAATAGAATATTAGCAGTGTAGTATTCTACACAATAGAATTGGTCGTGAAGGAAAAACCTTACACTTTTTTCGCTTACCCTCCGTTTCAATAAATGGTAACAAAAAGTTCATAAAGTTACCACAAGCCAACGATAAACGAATGACTTGTTAAGGTCCATTGTGATCATATTACTGGCATTACTGGTAATGAAAGCAATAATCCAAAGATTACAATACAATAGTTGATGTCGACGTACCCACGCTTATACGAATTGGTTAGATACAATTGTGTACAGTGTAAAGGATGCAGTTTTCTTGTATTGGACTTGAATACTTTGGGTTGATTGGATGTTGGTTTTGTCTCACAGCTTTACTTACGTTTACATTGTGGCAATGTAGCTGGATAAAGATCTACTATGTTTGACAGTTACCGTAAATGATAAAATTAAATTTTGACATCATCTCTGCTCTTATATTTCCATATAGCCTCTTATAGTTCAAACCTCCTTCGGAATAAGAGGAACATTGACCTACTACACCACGTTGATCGAAGGTGTGGGCATAGGGATTCTATTAGTCTTAGTTGTATTTTGCGTCCGTGATTAGACAGGCGGGAAAGCGGTCGGTGAATTGTATTCTTACTCCGTCATCACACGTCAAAAATTTTATTTATTTAATTTACAGTGTATTATCTCTCTCTCTCTCTCTCTCTCTCTCTCTCCCTCTCTCTCTCTCTCTCTCTCCCTCTCTCTCCCTCTCTATCTATTGGCTACTAATTTCCTCTTAATAGGAGGATAGGCCACAGCAACCTTTTAGGAATCTTATAACATCAACAGCCATGGTCGACTCGCTGGCCAAGCGTGGTTTTTATATTATTATCGTTAATCGAGCAGCTGTGAATATGAGGTATCAAAAAATAAATTCTTGTTGCATTTTGTACCGCTTTTTATTTTTAAAACACAATGCTAAACATAAAACAACTATCACGATTACAAAGCGCCTGAAAGGGAATCTTTGTGCACGACTGACTTAAGCAGTTTGGTTGGCTCCATTCTTCGTGCAGTGATTCTGTATCTAATGAATACTTGATCAAATACAGCGAAGGTATTTGTATCTACAATTTATTTTACTGCTATTGGTGGCGAATGAGCAAACAAAATACCTGATGGTAAATGAGACTGCCACTCATAGACCTTTGCTAAGCTCCTGTCTGTGTGAATAAAATGAATGGAGTACGAAAGCGAGGTTCGGTACTATACCGCACGCAAACACCGCCAAAAATAAGCTTCTAGCTCTCTCGCTCAACAAACGAAGTGCAGTAACAAATTGCTAATCAGATGTCGATTTTCTGGAGAGTATAGTACTACCAGCCAGCGGCTGAAGACAGACGACTGTCGACATTGTGGCCCTACCACATAATTTTTTACTTATGCGTCCGTTGGACTTGAACCTCATTTAAAGTTGGAGGAGAAAACCTACGCTAATCAAAAGTTTTCTTTCTGTTGTATCGATATTATCTGTTAGTCGTCTTTTAAATCACCCACGGGCAAGAAAGGAATCGTAGAATTGTACTTTTCATCATCATCACACCTCATAAAGTTCCACTGCTGAGTAAAAAACGATTACTTAGAATATTGATAATTTTTTTATTTTATATTACAAGTTGTTACCTGTACGGGTGCAGCCGATATAGCACGAAGAATTAGAACGCTGAAGTGGCAATGAGTACGCCACATCGTTTGACGAACCGACATCCGTTGGGGAAGAAAGGTTCTCGAGTGACGAACACGTATTAGATGACGCAGTGTAGGACGCCCCCCCACTAGGTGGACCGACGACCTAATGAAAGTTGCTAGGCGTTGCACTCTGTGTTGGAACATGAGGGAGCCCTACGTTCAGCAGTAAACGGCGATAGGTGGCAATGATGATAGCGATGATGTTACAAGCTTCTCAAAATAAGTTCTTTATCTTTTCAGTCCAAATGCGGTAAAGGCAACTATAGTCGATCAAGATTAAAACTACACTCAATTTATATAAACATTATAAATAATACATTTAATTCTACGCTATGTGAAGTGCCGGGAATGTTGCTAATACTGCTTGCAAACGTTTCCATGCATACGAAATTATAGCTGGCCGGCATTTAGATCCATTATATTATTGTTTCTATCTGCAGTCACGTAGGGTACTTCAAGGTAACCGCAGATGCGTTTCGCGTTTGATCTTATCGGGAATTGCGCTTCAACTATAAACTACGAATATTTCATTTATAACTGATCTGATGTACTGAATAACAATTGCTTTGTTACGTAGGTATCATCTTGACTTATATATATTCTTCTGTTGGCCTGGAACCTTCTCTGCAATAGGAGGAAATTGACCTACTATCATAGAATAATAACTCATTTAACTCCGCGCACAAAAAATGAAGCATTTAAATTGAATAGGCTCCAATTTAAATGCTGGACCGTTCCGTAGTGTACAAGGTCATGGCGTACGCAAGGCAACTCTATTGTATAGTGGTGTGCGTGTGTAGGTACGTGTGTAATCGCTTGCACGCATGTAGTATTTTTGGCTTCATGTTTTTTATCGCTTAAGTACCGACACTATCCTTCTATACGTTATTATTCTAAGCCTACTATGCTGTGACAGACAGGCTGGTATAGAGTTTTATTTCATGTTTGTCCTCTCTCGCATAGAAGTTTTCTGCATATTATATCCGTTAGTCGTCTTTTAGGGCAACCACGGACAAGAAACAGGAGGTGGAAACGAGGAGGGAGTGCTACAGAAAGAATTATATTCTTACTCAGTCACCACAGGGATCTATAATGTTAGCTATTTTTTTACAAATCTTATTTATGGGTATTTCGATTTTATCATTAACCAGCAATCCGCCCTCGCTTCGCTTCGGTTATAGGTTATAGTCGTTTTACCCGCGTAGTTCCCGTTCCCATGGGAATACCGGGATGAAATATAGCCTAGTTTACGCCCTGATATTATAGCTTTCCATTGGTGAAAGAATTTTTGAAATCGGTCCAGCCGTTTTGAAGATTACCCGGAACAAACAGACAGACAGACAGACAAAAATTTTTTAATTGCTATTTTAGGCATAGGTGTCGTGCAAATAACCGTTTGAGCATGAAAAAACCTATTATTTTGACATTACAAACAGACACTCCAATTTTATTTATTGGTATAGATAGAATAGGTATAAATATAATATTTATTTAGCTGTGTATATTTTGAAGTTACACATTGATAGGCTAATAAGTCTAAACTTTTTCTAGACTTTAACTAGGGTCATCTTTTTTTTCTGGGTGTGCCATGGTCGGCGCACCCGCCGCGCGGCTCCGTCCGGGACGATAGAGGGGCGGCGTGCGGCCCCATGACCCGTAGCACGTCGCCTTCGTCGTTGGGTCGACCACCGATGCAGAGCTCCTTGTCGTCAGTAGTCGGCCCGACCCACCTCCTCTCGACGTACCCCCTCGAAGACGTCGGTCGCCATCACGCCGTCAGTCTCTCTGCGGGTGTCGGACTAATACCCGGCCCGTCCACCCGCGGAACTGGACGCACCTAGCGAAGCAATAACCAGCAAATGAAATATTATTTTTATTATGTTCTCACTCCACGGTAAATTATCTACAACTGTATAAATTTCTGAAAAACTTTATATTTAGACGAAATGTGAGCAATAGTTATTCAAGTCAAGAATTATTGCCACCGTGAAAAAAATCCTACCCTAAAATTATATTTGTTTTGGGGTATATTTTCGGGCTTTTATGTGCGGATAATCCTGAAAATATTTAGATAGGTACTACGGTAGGATTACGATAGGTATTATTAAATACTTATACAATTTCTGTCCGAATGTGACTCCTTATAAATCTATGTCATGAAGTTGACGCCAATCTTCGTTGGTAAATCTTCTTTAATGATAATGACTGCCTACAATCCGTCTTTTAAATACTATTCTGACTACTACAGGCGAATTTATATTATTATAATATTTCTGATGAGTTTGTTTATTTGAAAGCGATCTTTTTTTTATTTAGAATTAGCCTGTTTATTGAAAATGCTTTTAGAGTGTGAAGGACAACGTTACAATATAGAGGAGCTTAACAGAACAACATAGAGACAAGAGAGGAGACTTAACGCCTCGTAAAATTGTTGTCACAACAACCGTTGTAATAACAAACCCATATGAGTTATTATGTACAGATCATCATCATCACACTGCTCTAATCGCAACCTTAAGAGTATAATTGTTGGCGATAATTGTAGTTGTTATTTTGTAATAGTTGGCATTAGAGTAGGCCCAGGTCTAGGGAAACTCTTAGACGTCTTTTATGACAGCCACGAGTACCTAATTTACGAATTGGTAATATTCGTAGCCGCTACCACACAAAATGCAAGTATAGTGTACGGATTTTAGAATAATATCTCATAGAAGGTAACTCCGCGCATAAAATTTGAAGCATTTAAATTGGAGTCTCATGGCTCCCTACGCCGGATTGTCCCGTAGTGTAGAAGGTCACTGCGTACAAGGCAACTCTATTGTACAGTGGTGTGCGTATGTAAGAGCGTAATCGCTTGCACGCATGTAGTATTTTTGGCTTCACGTTTTTAATCGCTTAAGTACCGACCCTATGCTTCTATACGTAATTATTCTAACGTATATTACTTTAAAATAAGTATTATTAAATAATAAAAACGCGAGTACACAAAACGACAATAAATTGCTAAGTAATCTACGATACTGAAGCTGCGAGAAGAGCTAGATATTCATAATACCCACGCGCCGTCAAGATTTATCAAATATCATCTTTATATTACATTTATCGATCTAGAAAGCAATCAATCCTACGGTGTGACATCACACCACCCTTATAAACGACAACTCATTACTAAACATTATTTCTGGCCTTTCAATTACTATTATTACCTAAGAAAAATACTTTATCTATATTGTTATAAAAATTGAAAATTCCTATACCTATTGGAAGGGGACTAAATTCATGTAAGTCTCCATCGTCATGGTCACGTGACATGTTAATGATAACGCTATATCTGTAAACTATGTCAAAATCACTATGTCTGTACCGATAGATGTCAAACTTAAATAAATATAAAAAGTTAATTACAAAATTAATTTTAGGATCAAATAATTTCTTTGTTAATGGGGGTGGCGGTGGCCGATGGGGATGCTGGTGGCGCGTATGCGCATAAAATTCACCGTCCCTAGGTCCGACGATGTGCCAAACTATATGCAGCCGTGGTTCTCGAACATCTGAGACCACGCCTCAGGGGATCCTTCGACGCTTGTTTGGCGTCCGGGCAGTTCCCCAGACGATGCAGGTAAGCTGCTGGAAAGAATCCTGGCTGCCCGCATCGGGCGGTACCTCGTCGGGATCGGGTCCGATCTCTCGGAAGTATTCTTGAAGTCCCCCGATATACAAGGCTTATTTCCTTAGTGTAAGGTATTGTTTTATTAAAAAAAAAAACAGTTGCCGATTTAAAATTTTGAATTTATTTTGTCAACAGGATGTGCCTTCCCGTCCCGGTGGCACGGCCGCTGGTTCCAGTCGGGAGTGATCCAGCCAATTCTTATAGAAGGAGATAGACTCTCGAACAAGGGAAGGTGCTTGTCTTCAGAAGGCGATAAATTTCTTATAGTAGATGAGTAAGTAATTCAACAATATTATTTTCTACCTGAATAACATATTTTTAGACACTTAATATTAGAAATAAAACAATTTTTATGGATTTTATCGCGTTTGTTCGCCCTACGTTTTGATCGTTCACAACGCGGCAACATTGAGAAAGATCCGGCGGGAAAACTCAGAGGCCATGCTAAATCATTATGGATTTTAAAAAGGCGGCTCACTTTATCTTTCTCTGAGCTTTTTAATGAATGTGGAGGAGGCAAAAGTGGTATGTCAAGATCGTAGCAAGTGGAGTGGGGTGGAGGGAAGTGGTTTCTGCTTAAAGAGGAAGGAGACGTGAATCTATGTATGTAAGCTTTTTTCAACCGTTTTGAAGATTACCCGAACCAAACAGACAGACAAAAATAATTAAAACTGATTTTAGGCATAGGTATCGTGTAAATAACTATGTGAGCATGAAAAAAACCTACTATTTTGAAATTACAAATAGACACTTCAATTTAATTTATTTTCATAGATAAATGTACCATAATCGTGGGTAGTTACAATAAATCAAACAATATACCGGCATTATTAGTAAGGAAGCCATATTGTCAATAGAAACATTGTAATCTCTAGACAATCAAAGGCTCTACCATCAAAATAATTATGGGAAATCTATGAGTGTTAATGGTCTCAAAGTTTACCGTTCTTTTTATTTTCTCCCCTACATTATTGCAATTATCGCACATATGAAAGGGGAAGGTGACGAAGATATGTTATCTTATACTTATACAGCATAATCGCTGAGGACTAATTGGGTGTTTTTATATAAAATTCAGTTTTTATATGTTGGTAGCTTTATTTATTGTCTTGGTGGCAGACGAGCACAGTCAAGCCTACATGATGGTATGTAGTAAGTGCCACTCATGGACCTTAGCAATGCCAGGAGCCAACTCGCTTTCTACTGTGAAGTTGGGTTAGACTTTTGACTATCTCGCTTTACGGCTGTAGTCAAGAAACTATCGCCAACAAGGCTTACTAATAGTTTTGTTTTTGATAGATATAACCGTTGATCAAGATCGCGGCTGCCTGCCGCCTGGGTAAGGCAAAATAAATAAATGTTAACCGGGCTGGCTACTGACGTCAAGGATCCGGTACCAGTGGTTGGCCCAATGGCGATGCGGAAGGAATACAATGGGTTATGAGGCTACGCATCGCGTGTACTGACTATAACTCGCTGTAAAATATTAATATAATTCTGTAATTAATCCTTAAGTTATCGATCGTCGATCAATTTCCCAGGATAATGTTGATATAACCCCAAGATAATGCTGCTGATCATTCTCCTAATGATTCATAGTCAGCGTTGCGATTCCCACGTGTAAAGTTATTGAAACTCTTTATTCTACAAACTTAAGAATACATTGTTGCGTTCCACCTCAACTCACCTCAGCCCATATAAGTCCCGCTGTTCGGATATTATCTCCTCCACAATGAAAAGGAAATTGACCTACTATACCGCGCTGGGTAAACATATCGCCATAGGGTTTTGTGTCGAGTTTTCCTTCTCTAATATAAACATTATCTGCATATCATATCACTTAGTTGTCTTTTACGACATCCACTGGTGAACTGTATTCTTACTTCGATACCACACGGAAAATGTTGTCTTTAATACGATAATTTTAAAAAAGTATGTACAAAATCTTATATTTTATAATGTTACGGAATCACAGTAAGTTCGATCGCACTTGACCAGTTTTTACTCCTATAAGAACTCCTGTTGAATCCGACTTGCAAAACATTTAATAAAACTTAACGTGTGTGTTATCAGTTCACATCGCGTTCGTTTTCCTCTCTCGGAGGGATATCCTTGTTTCCATTCCGTTTATTCCCGCCTCGCAAATAATCTGCTGATCTGTATACTTCTTATCGATAAACCTTAGCGTAAGGCATTTGATAAGAATGGTTGTCAAATAGTTGTAAGGCTCAGGCGTTTACATATTTTAGCCTTAATATATTAAAATTATGATTATTTTTTGAAGTGAAACTTCTTTAGAATCGTTGTGATTTCAAACTCGTTGAAACGAAAAAGCGAGTCCATAGAGACGTAAACACGTAAATGTATAGGATTCAGCCGGCGAGAGAATGAGATAGAGGATAAAAGATAAAGAAGTTTCACTACTGCCATGCGTACTTTGTACACTCGCTGTTTTTTTTTTAAGACCACAAGCATTAAGAAATAATCTTCGTATTTTGGGGGACTTTACAAACATTTATATAACTAAGGGACACAAATTACATTTAGATTCGGAACAATTTGGGTTGTCCTACGCGTTAAAATACCGCGTGAAAATATGAAACCTAATGTAATTTTTTCATCAGTATTACCATTATAGATTAATTATAATTAATTTCTACGTTACATAGTAAAAATATATATATACCCTATCGTAAGCATTTAATGCGACAAAAATAGGAAGACATTTAACTTATTGGTCTATAAATATTATTGTAATAGTGAAAAGTTACATATATTTTTTTATTTTGCAGAAAAGGGTGTTATCGTTGCGTGGTGATGCATGAAAAACATAAAAACGTATTACAATACAAAGAAAGTAAGTATATAAAATAAATTAATTTCTGTAAACGAACTACATGTTTTAATCGCTCTTCTCCGGGCGATTTCAGTGTCTTGTATAAATAAAAATCAAAAAGGTTGCGTATCAAAATTTCAAAGCCATCCTATAAAACGTTTTACTTCAATAAATCGTTCGAAAATATTAAGAAATCTAGTGTTTTCTACATCTCTTTACAAATCAAACGAATACTGAAATAGGGCACGGGTTGTTACAACTAGGGCATGTCGGTCTCGCTTTCCTTATGCATGTGCATAAAGAATAAACATGGAACCCAGCAAGCGCGTTTATAAATTATTGAATGTGAAAACCTAAAGTGTACAGACACCCGTTTTCAATAATCAGTCGTTATAACTAAAGATATAGAATAACATTATCTATTAGTTATACGTAAATATAAATAAAATCGGTCAATTGCGAGTCGGACTCGCGCACGAAGGGTTCCGTACCATTGACTAGGTAAACAAATGCCTCCCTATTGCCATTATCGATATTGAGCAAAAAAAATCAAATTTGTTGTATGGGAGCCTCCCTTAAATATTTATTTTATTTTTAGTATTTGTTGTTATAGCGGCACTAGAAATACATCATTTATGAAAATTTCAACTGTCTAGCTATCACCGTTCTTGAGATACAGCCTGGTGACAGACGGACGGACGGACAGCGAAGTCTTAGTAATAGGGTCCCGTTTTTACCCTTTGGGTACGGAACCCTAAAAATCAATCCGTACGATGACGGAGTAAGAATACAATTCACTACCCTCTATCTTGTAGGTATCGTAAAAGACGGCTAAGGGATATAATATGCATATAACATCTGTGCAAAACAAAAAAAATCTCGAAATAAAATCCTATACCAACCCGTCAGACCAGCGTTGTATAATAGGTCAATTTTCCTCCCATTGCGGAGGAGGCTCAAGCCCAAAATTGGGAGGTATATGACACAATGAAGACTATATTCCTCCTGCAAGACGGTCGGACAAACTGGCATGGTATTCTTTCGAGTCGGTTCGTATGTTATGATTCAAGATTGACTTCTGTAGCTAGTTATCAGTCTGACGGGTTTATATTGGATTTTATGTCGAGTTATCGATTTCTTGTACAGTGTTGGTATTGTGTTTTATTAAGAATTTTTCTTCTCTTGTATAGATGTTATACAGTGTAAACTCTATATAACGACACGACTGTGAATTTTTTGACGTTATAGGGAGTTGTCGTTAATTGGAGTGAAAAAAAATTGATATTATTTTACTATTCTAATATTTATTTACTAATATAGTGCAAATTTTACAAACGTAAAAACAACTATGATTAAGATAACGTTGAACAGCCTAACGACAGCCCAGTGGCCGAAATTCAGTTGAGGTAAACACGTGCTTGATAAAATAACAAAACAACAAAGCAAAGAACGTACACAGCTACAGTTCTTCTAATTTTGCCAATTCGAGAAAGTACTGCTCAATGCTAAATAATGTCGTATTATCGTCGTTATTTCGAGTGAACGTGATATTATATAGAGTGTATCATGGATGAATTAACCAACCAAAATCCAGTTATTTCGATGTTTTAAGGAGTTTGTCGTTAAATCGAGCGACGTTATAAAGAGTTTACACTGTATATTTTAATCATCCCACGAGCAAGAATGGAAGTGGTGAATTGTATTCTTACTCCGTCACCACATGGCACATAACCAGTAATATATATAGCCTTAATGTTATAGATGACGTTAATACTCAACAGTGGAAGGAATATAGACTGATAACAAGAAACAAATAAATTATTTGCCTTCACAATACATAAATATCTAATAATATAATATTATAAAGAGGAAAGATTTGTTTATTTGTATTGAATAGGCTGCAAAACTACTGGACCGAATTCAAAAATTCTTTCACCAATGAAAAAATATAATATCAGGGAGTAACATATAGGGCTATATTTTATCCCGATATTCCCACGGAAACAGGAACTACGCGGGTAAGGTGACTAAAACCGAAGCGAAGCGATGGCGGATTGCTAGTATCTAATATATATATATATACTTCATCATCGTCATCATCATCGCAGCCCACATACGTCCCACTGTTGGGCTCGGGCCTCCTCCACAATGGGAGAGAATTTGACCTACTATACCATGCTGGTCAGACATGTTGGTATAGGGTTTCATTTCGAGTTCTCCTTCTCTTGCACAGATGTTATGTGCACATTATATCCCATAGTCGTCTTATACGACATCCACGGGCAAGATAGGGAGTGGTGAATTGTATTCTTACTCCGTCACTACACGGAAAATATATACTTGGGACTTTAAAATGATATTATTTCCAGCATTTTGTCATAGAAGAGACGCATTACCGCACCTGTGTTCCTTGATCACTGGTGACGCATTACTATATTCGATGTTCAGAGAGAATGCTGATCCTGTGGATTGTCCGCTTAAAGGTCCCTTCTCATTTACATATAACAGGTAAGCCTACTATATTGATAATTTAATTATTAATACCCAATGATTGCCGATGTTTACGCGAGTATTAGTACTAGTATACACATTATTAAAAAAAAACATGCGTGCAAAGTACACATGTCAGAAGTGAAACTTCTTTATCCTTTATCCTTCATCCTTTAATCCGTCAATTATAGACGGATTTAAAAATAAAATAGTATATATATATTTGTCTCATTCTTTGCCGGCTTCATCCTACACATTTTTGTATTTGTGTCTCTTACCTGTCGTTTTTTCCGTTGCATCCGGTTTGAAATCACAACGATTCTAAAGAAGTTTCACTTCAAAAAATATATTTTACGGATTCTATTGCGTTTGTATTTGATTTTTGACTGCGCGACGTTTTGGACACTTTACAGCGTTTATGGTCACGGTCGGACAAACACAAACGCGTATGGACAAATAAATCTTAGATCTTTAGTGTGTCGTAGTCAATTATAACGTACTGAGCACGCAACGGAATCTTGCAAAAGGTTTTTTTTATCCAGCTTTGCAATATTTTTCATTGATGCTCTGATTCTGTTAATCGTAGCATGATATTAGGTTATAGCCTTCCTCAATTAATGAGCTATCCAATTGTAAAAGATTTTTCTATTCCAACCATGAGATTATCGCGTTCAACCAAACTTAAATTTTGTAATATTTGTATAGTTAATAAACCCTTAAAATGTTAATGATTATTCAG
The DNA here is from genome assembly GCA_032191425.1 of Lymantria dispar. NCBI lineage: Eukaryota > Metazoa > Arthropoda > Insecta > Lepidoptera > Erebidae > Lymantria > Lymantria dispar. The sequence continues at coordinate 28,943,991 of CM063442.1, forward strand.
CGCTTTTCAATTACAGACCATATACGACAATCTGTCATCCGTCACTTCTTAATTAACCGTCACTATGGCCGTCGTATGTCGGCGTCAAATTACAGTATATTTGATAGCGAGAAAACGTATGTTTTATATAAAACTTATATAGCAGAAACGTAATCCTGCATAGAGAATCAACGATTAATCAAATAAGCTCTTCTACTTAGCCATGTGGTATTAGAGATACGAGTTATATCCGCTGTCTTGACTTTACGGGGCATTATGTGTGTATTGGATATTAAATATCTTAGATTTATGTATGTTTACTGTAAATGTTCCTTTATTATGTTGCTTATTGAACCCAATTTTATTTTATTTCAATGTTTTAAACTAAACTAGAATTTAAATTGCTAAGTTATTTATAGAACTTGAAGTGTGAAAAATGTTTGCCGCACGTAGGACTCGAATCTTATTATAAATCATTTGCAATCGTCCTAGGAACTAGACTAGCGTGGGCTAACGTGTGACAACCAAATTCTCACTCGTATTCTCGTCTTTATAGCAGACCTGCCAAACATCTATTGAAAACACGTTATCTATTGAAAACGCTCCGATTTAATAATTGAACCTTTTTAAGGCGCATGGAATGTCTCTTGTAAAGACAATAAGAGTGAGAATTTGGTTGTCATACGGCAAACCACGCTCCTCTAGTTACCAAGACGATTGCAGCGCAAGTAGTTTGCTCGTAATTAAGCTTTTATAGCCTAGAATTTAATATTACCCCTTCCATAGCTAAGTATTTTGGTACGTATGGTATCAAATACATTATTCCATCTTTATCGCTCTCTCACGGGTGCCGTAAGTGTAGTGTTATGATGAAAGCAAAGTTTATCATTAGATTAATAAATTAACATTATCTAATTCTCATTTGTGACTTTTTAATGATATAATAAGATTTTTATTAAACTGTTATTAATTATTTTCAGAGGTCATGGTGACTGTAAGAGTCCGGTCTCATCTATTGAGAGCTGTACAGAAGATTCGCGGCTACTTCTCAATTATCAGGCTTGCCCTGATGTACATGGATCCGAAAGTACCGGTATGATTCCACATATTAACTTATTAGAATCACTATTTTTATTTTAAAAAGACAATGCCCGATATTAACCAAACAATCATACCGTGTGGTAACAGCTGTCCAAGAAAAAGAAAACCCGAAATGAAACCCTATACCAACACGTTTGACCAGCGAGGTATAGGTCATTTTCCCTCCCACAGTGGAGGAGATCAGAGGCCATAGTAGGACGTATATGGCCTGAGATGATGATAAAGTAAATAATCATTGTATTGGGGTTAGTTTTACACATATACAATTAATTACCGAACCCAGAATCTCATCACGTTGCTCTTATCCCGGTTACTTGAAATCAACGCAATATGTACTCTCTCTAAGCTTTACAAAAGAATGTATTAGGCTATGCGGCGTCTCCTCATGTGACGACGGGATAGAACACAATTGTCGTCACTCCTTACTTACTCGAGTCTTAAGAATCGGATAACGATCTCACCAGGAGAGTAGACAGCAGCTATCTCCTGGAAAAAATTATATCACCTACTGCGATCGCAAACTCATCCAAGCTTGGCGATTATGACATTATTCCTCCCAAAATTAGATAGGATTGGCACAGGACCGTTCTAGTGGGGAGGACTATGTCCAACAGTGGGCATCTATTGGGATGATAGGTGGATGGATGAGTGAATATTGCGTCGACTTCTTTAATTGGGATAAGAGTAGCATAATGATGATAATTTTCGTTAATAATTCTAAATTGCATTTAAAATAAAAATTAGTAAATTTCAAACTACAGTTTTGTCATTTGTCAGGAAACGAGCGTCTGTACTAAGATTGCGCCATGAATTCCTTTTGAAATCGTAAAAGACATCTGCTAGACATTTTTTATTAGAATCTGCAACAACATTCTTTCATTTCCTTCATCTTGTGCTCATTTCTTATTGATCGAACCATTCTAATTTTATAAAACTTGGCCTAATTGTAGAGGATCACCAGTAAGATTGACCTTAACCCATCTACTTATCAAATCTATACCAATAAATAAAATTGGAGTGTCTGTTTGTAATGTCAAAGTAATAGGCTTTTTTTATGCTCACACGGTTATTTGCACGACATCTGTGCCTAAAATAGCGATTAAAAAATTTTTGTCTGTCTGTCTGTTTGTTCCGGGTAATCTTCAAAACGGCTGGACCGATTTCAAAAATTCTTTCACCAATGGAAAGCTATAATATGAGGGAGTAAACTAGGCTATATTTTATCCCGGTATTCCTACGGGAACGAGAACTACAGGGATAAGGAGACAAAAACCGAAGCGAAGCTAGGGCGGGTTGCTAGTAAAAAATATATTTTATCTAACGAAACATGAAAAACATACGGCCAGCTCTATTGGGATATATATAAAAAATATATTATTTATATGCCAAAAAAAGAATATTATATATACATTGCTGAGCCCGAGCCTCTTCCATAAAAGAAGGGATATTGACTCACTATACCATGCTGGTCCCGGACGATAAGAAACAGTACCGGTGGTCGACCTCCCCGAGGGGGGGGAAGTCGGTCGATGGGAGGGTACCTCAAATAGGGGGTATTCCGTCCGGCCGACCACTGATGACAAGTAACCCTGCTCCTGTGGTCGGCCCAACGACGAAGGCGACGTGCATCGTGGGTGCGTTGTGGGTGTGCGTGCTTACGTCCCTCTGTCGCACCGGACGGAGTGGTGCGAGGAGCGCGCCACTCCGTCCGGTACGGCCTATTTTCCTTCTATTGTAGAAGAGGCTCGAGCCCAGCAGTGGGATGTATATGAGACCGGATGATGATAATTTACTTGAATGATTATGCCACTTCAAATAGGATTCATTAAATTTTTTATAAGAATACGATACGTCTAACAAATAAAATGAATGTTAGAAATGCTAAAACAATTTGTATATATAAAATGTTCCTCGTTAGACATCGGTTACAAATGGATCGGGCAGGGTTCCAGCTATGGTGTCACCATTGTTTGGATTTAGTGCAGTTTCAAAATAAACCACATGTTAAGGAGTATTAGAAATATATTTTACTTTAGATATTAAGATATAAATAAGATTTTTATAGGTTTTGAAGCTGAATGTTCAATTATTAGGTGTTAGTTGAGATGTAATAAAGCGCTTGATTTATGAAATAACATAAAACTCTAAAATTTACGGCGTAAAAAAGAAAAAAATAAAACTGGTAAAGATAAAATAGTTTATTTTTTAAATATTAGTCTTTTGAATATCGTTATATCATCATCATTTTACATATACGTCCCACTGTTGGGCTCGGGCCCTTTCTACAATAGGAAACAAGTTGATCTATTATATCATGCTGGTCAGACACGTTGGTATTTTTTTTATGGGTGGGCTATGGTAAGCGCACACACGGTCCATTCCGTTCGGGGCGACGGAAGGGCGGTGCGCGGGCCCATAGCCCATCCGTACCCACGTCGCCTTCGTCGTTGAGCCGACCACCGGAGCAGGGTGACTCGTCATCGGTGGTCGGCCTGACGGAATACCCTTACCTCTCGACGCCTGTCCCGGGACGTCGGTCGCCGTCGCGCGGTCAGCCCCTCTGCGGATGACGGACTAAATTCCCCGGTCCGGTTACTCGCGGCCTCGGCTAGGGAGACGGGTTTCATTGCAAATCTTCGTTCTCTTGCATAGATGTAATTTGCGTATTTAACCCTTTCAATGTCTTTTGCGATACCCACGGGTTAGAGACGGGGGTGGTAAGTTGTATTCTTACTCCATCACCACACGATCTTGAATATATTGTGGACAAAATATTTTCTATTTAATACAGGAGCTAATTTAATTTGTCCAAAGTGAAAAGTAATATAACAAGTACACTGTGAAACAGAAATATAAAAACACAAAACAGACTCGAGACTCTTTATTTGAAATAAAAAGTAGAAACACTCAAGAAAAAAATAACGGTACTGTATAAAGATGAATATTTGAGTATTTCCGAGCAATTCCCATAGTACTTCCCCTTTAGGCCGGCGGCAGTAGCTATGTATATAAAACTTTATTTGTGTAGTCGTCTGTCGCGATTGTCTCCGTCAACGTGCCCGCCCGACTATTCTTGGAAGTAAATCTCCAAGTTCGACTTAGTACCGCTACTACTGTCGTTGTACATGTTAAATTTGATATAAAATTAATTTCTTTGGTAAATATTACGATTGATATGGTTAAAAAGTATATTATTAATTGATATTATAAGTAAACTGTCATAAAACTTGATATAATACTAATTATGCTACCCGAGCAAAAAAAACTCCAAAGGGGGCGTTCATAAAATACGTGAGATGTTTAAGCGGGGGAGGGGATCGAGTCAAATCTCATCTAATCTTACGTTGGAGAGAGGGGGGTCTTGGCAAATAACACCCAATTTTTTTCTAATTGAAACAAAAAAAATTGTTAAATTTTTATTACACTTATAATTAAACTCTCAGCAATATTGATTACTAGTCTTAACTAGTAGTAAATAAAAGCACGAAGCAATTTTTTTTTTCTTTTTACAATAACAATCCAACGCGTTTACGTAAGAAATCCACATTTTGAAAAATCTCACGTGAGATTGGAGGATGGGGGAGGGGGTTGAATAAAATCTCACGACATCTCACCAGGGGGGGAGGGAGACACAGAAAATTTAAAAAAACACCTCACGTAATTTATGGACGCCCCCAAATTAAAGTAGGCCGCCCGTGACTATGACCGTTAAATATAGTTCGAAATCAAAAATCAAATACAAAAGCTATAAAATCCGTAAAAATATGTGGTCTTACAAATTTTCTGTACGTGTGTCGGTGTGTTTGTAATTGAACTCCTTCTAAACGGCTGGACCGATTTTGATGATCTTTTTGTGTTGTGATGATGATATGAGAATGCTTTAGATTAATTATTGGAACCGGTAGGTGGCGCTGCGATCAATTTCAAGGAGAATACCTATTACAATTTTTTTTGATTTGAACGTCTGTTGGGTCAGCTAGTTTTATTCATAAAATAAAGTAGATACAAGAAGGATGTTGCTAAAAACCATTACTGCAATGCTTGTTATAGCAATACAGCTAGTGCCTATACAAAGCAGTTTCATTTTGGCAGTTCGTGCAATGCTCGTGGTATTTTTAGCTTAGAATATATTTTTTCAATTTTGATGTTATCTTGCAAGCTTCTCAAAATAAATTCTATCTTTCATAATAGGCTCATATTTTAATGTCGCTTGCTTTCTTTAATTTTATTTAACGAGTAATAATAATATTCAAAATAAATTAAACCGCATCATTATCGATCATTTATGGAATGCTGCGACGCATATATATTTGGGATTCGATGCCCGCGTTCTCACCAACGACATCCAAATTCTAAGTAACACCTAAAGCAATATAAATGCCATAGATCACTGATGTTATTAGTTCTATTTGATGTTCAATGATGTTAAATATCTTCATAATTTTAAGTAACGCTTAATGCACAATATAACATTGACTTGGGTGATACCAACAATTTATGTCATCATCATGATCACAGCTCATAAACGTCCGACTATTCGGCTCGAGCCTCCTCCATAATGGGAGGGAAATTGACCTACTGTACCACGCTAGTCAGGCGTGTTGGTACAGGGTTTTATTTCGAGTTTACCTTCTCTTGCATATATGTTGTATGCATATTATAATCTCTGAGTCGTCTTTTACAACATCCACGGGCATAAAAGGGGGTGGTAAATTGTATTCTTACTCCGTCACCACAAGGAAAGTGTACGTATTTATCATGTGGCAAATATGAAGAAATATTCTAAACTAGCAACCCGCCCTCGCTTCGCTTCGGTTATAGATTATAGTCGTTTTACCCGCGTAGTTCCCGTTCCCGTGGTAATACCGGGATAAAATATAGCCTAGTTTACGCCCTGATATTATAGCTTTCCATTGGTGAAAGAATTTTTGAAATCGGTCCAGCCGTTTTGAAGATTACCCGGAACAAACAGACAGATAGACAGACAAAAATTTTGTAATTGCTATTTTAGGCATAGGTGTCGTGCAAATAACCGTGTGAACATGCAAAAAGCCTATTATTTTGACATTACAAACAGACACTCCAATTTTATTTATTGGTATAGATAAAAATATTTTACGGATTTTATCGCGTTTGTATCTGATCTTTGACTGCCCGACATTTCGAACACTTTACAGCGTTCATGGTCATGAGCACCACACACACACACACACACACACAGTCATGAGAAATCCGCCCATGATCAGCCAGTAACCAGTCAAACGCGATAAAATCCTCAAAATAGTTTTATTTATAACTAGCAACCCGCCCTCGCTTCGGTTCGGTTTCAGTCGTCTTACCCGCATAGTTTCCGTTCCCGTGGGAATACCGGGATAAAATATAGCCTATATTACTCCCTGATAGTATAGCTTTCCATTGGTGAAAGAATTGTTGAAATCGATCCAGTAGCTTCAGAGTCTATTTAATACAAACAAACCAACAAATCTTTATAATATTACTAACTGACCCAACAGACGTTGTTCTGTTCAAATAAAAGTAATTCTCCTTGAAATGGATAGCAGCGCCCCCTACCGGGCCCAATTGTGAATCTAAACCATTCTTGAATACCCTCAAACACACAAAAAGAAATTTCACCAACATCGGTCCAGCCGTTTAGGAGGAGTTCAGTGACATACACACGTACACAAGAAATTTATATATAAAGATAGATGTGTAATACTCGCGTAAACATCAGCAATCGTTATGAAGAAATTCATTATTTGTTTCAGTGGAAGAATTAGAGTGCCTAGCGACGTGGAAGGAAGGCAGCCTTCGTTTCCTCGTTGGAAAGCTACATCACAATCATGCGACTAGTAATGAAGATCGGTATAGATGCTTCGTTTATGAAAAGACAAACGGTAAGTTTTGTTCTCAGCTCATGTTCGTCTCAGATATTGCGAAGGTAATCGACCTTAGCCGAGGCCGCGGGTGACGTGACCGGGGATTAGTCCGTCACCCGCCGAGAGGCCGACCGCGTGAGGAAAGACCGACGTCCTCCCCGAGGGGGGGGGGGGACGTCGGTCGATGGTCGGGTGTTGCGTGCTTACGCCCCTCTGTCGCCCCGGACGGAGTGGTGCGAGGAGCGCGCCGACCGCAGCACACCCCAAAAAAAAAAGAAGGTAATCGACCTTCACTCGCTTCTTCCTATAAAGCCTTTCTTTTCGAAATTTCTATTTATGTGTGTGGTGACTTAGTAAGAATACAATTCACCACTCCCTATCTTGCCCGTGGGTGTCGTAAAAGGCGACTAAGGGTCATAATACGCATCTATGCAAGAGAAGGCAAACTCGAAATTAAATCCTATATTAACCTGTCTGACCTGCATAATATAAGATCAATTTCCTTCCTATTGTGGAGGAGGCTAGAGCCCAACAGTAGGTGATAGTCAACAATAACGTATAAGAGCTGAAATGATGATGATTTATAAAGTCTTTAAGATCTGTCTTGTAACCGAAATGTTATCTATCACACATACATAGTGTTTATGTGCGCACCACAGCTCATGCACGTCCCACTGCTGGGCTGGAACCTCCATCATCATCATCATTCAGCCTATTGCCATCTGTTGGACGTAGGCCTCCCTCATGTTTCGCCACAAAGTGCGGTCCTTTTTTATTTGTTTTTTTTTTTGCGTGGGAAAATGCAATTTTTACGCATGCCTTACTACCTTAGAGAGATGGGGTATGCTGGGCTCAACGTCGATTTATTGTCAGCGCCACTACCAGCTAAAAACCACATGCTGTTCCTGACCCTCGGTTACGGCGAAGTTATGGGACTGTTTTCACATGCACCACAACTCCGCCGGGCAAAGTGCGGTCCTGCACCAACTGCATCCAACAACGCCCAGCAACATATACCAGGTTATCGCTCCACCTAGTAGATGGGCGTCCTACATTGCGTCGTCTGATGCGTGGTCGCCACGTGAGAACCTTTCTTCCACAACAGTTGTCGATTCGTCGAGCGTACTGTACTACCCACTGCCACTTCAGTGTGCTAATTCTTGGTCCTGTGTCGGTTACACGGCAATTCGTAGAAGAACGTGGGATAGATCATAGAACGTGGGATAGATCATAGAACGTGGGATAGATCATAAAACGTGGGATAGATCGTAGAACGTGGGATAGATCGTAGAACTTGGGATAAATCGTAGAACGTGGGATATATCCCACAAAGAAATCCCGAGCATAGGTAACTCGCTTCATAGCCCTCTGAGCGGCTTTGATTGAGCTTGGTTATGGAGCCCACATACCTAAACTTCCTCCATAATAGGAGGTTAGGGGGCGTCCATAAATTACGTGAGATGTTTTTTAAATTTTCTGTACCTCCCTCCCCCCCTGATGAGATGTCGTGAGATTTTATTTAACCCCCTCCCCCATCCCCCAATCTCACGTGAGAATTTTCAAAATGTGGGTTTCTTATGTAAACGCGTTGGATTGTTATTGTAAAAAAAAAAAGAAATATTTTCTTTCGAACGAATTAGTGAATGATCTTAATCGTATTACGATTACGCTTAAGATTAAATCTTAGGCGTGTACAATCTGGATTAAATGGGCTAAAATAGTATAATATTTTTTTGTTTCAATCAGAAAAAAAATTGCGTGATATTTGCCGAGACCCCCCCTCTCTCCAACGTAAGATTAGATGAGATTTGACTCGACCCCCTCCCCCCCTTAAACATCTCACGTATTTTATGAACGCCCCCTTAATTGACCTACTTATACCACGCCAAAACCATGGTCAAACAAATTGGTATAGAGTTTTATTTTAAGTTTTCCTTCTCTTATATAGATTTTATATGCATATTGTATTACTTAATCGTCTTTTATTATATCCATGAGCAAGAGATGGAGTGGTGAATTGTATTCTTACTCCGTCACCACACAGAAAAATATATACATCATCATCATCATCATCATCATCTCAGTCCATACACGTCCCACTATTGGGCTCGGGCTAGGGATGTGATTTGGAGGGAAATAATAGATTAATTAAATAATCGAATCTTTGCTCTAAAAAAAATCGATTATAAAATAATCGATTAACTAAAAATAAATATTCGATTATAAAATAATCTATTTTTACTCCCCACAGGATTATGATTACTTTTTTTTAGGAAATATGAACTTTATTTTTTAATATAGTATGAAACACTGCACGCAGTATCGTGATGACCTTTTTTTAGGAGATCTGGTAGTGAAATAATCTATTAATTTTAATATAAAAATCATCTATTATAATCGATTTTTTTTTCTATTTTGATAATCGAATATAAAAATCGATTATTACAAAAAAATAATCGATTATTATAAAAATCTATTATTTTTTCACATCCCTAGTTCGGGCCTCCTCCACTATGGGAGAGAAATTGACCTATTATACCTCGCTGGTCAGACGTGTTGGTGTAGCGTTTTATTACCAGTTTTCTTCTCTTGCATAGATATTATATATATATGCATAATATATTATATCCCTTAGTCGTCTTTTACGATATCCACGAGCAAAAAAGGGGGTGGTGAATTGTATTCTTACTCCGACACCACACTGCTTATCAAAGATATACGTTAAAGATATTCTTTTATTAAGGTTTACGCCAAGTTTGATAATATAAACCGCTTGATTTATTCTATCTAGAGACACGGGGAGTATTATAATGAAAATTGTTGGCCGTAAAATGTAGTTAAGGTTAATTATGACGGACTTTTTAATGGTTAAATTAGCTTTTACATTATATATTTTATGAAAGGCTAATTTTACTATAGCGACGGTGAAATTATTATCAATCTTTATATTTTAGCAATCTTAATTTTAGTTTTATTTTACGGAAAGTATATAAAATCTAGGGATGTTATGAAACTTCGTAACCGAAATTAACTGTAAACCATAACGAATACAGAGTACTGTTCGAGGCATTACTTTATTTTTAATTATGTTTGACTAGCTTCAGCCCGCGGCGTCGTCGCGTACTACCATTCCCAAGTAGAGTTTTCATTCAAATCTTATCAACAGAGGCTAACGCTAAATTTAACCTAAAGCTTTGTTTACGTAGCAGGTGACAACGTTTTTTAATAATATGATTCTGTCACACATGATTTTTGCGAAAATTTAGCCGTTTACGCAGCGGAAGCTCCCAAAAGGAAAAAAAATCCGATTTTGAAACATTCTTCACTGGTGCTCCACTCCTGTTGGTCTTAGCGAGATGATATAGTATAGCTTATAACCTTCCTCGATAAATGGGCTATCTAACACTTTTTTTTTGGGGTGGGATGTGGTCGGCGCGCCTCCCCACCACTCTGTCCGGGGCGACAGAGGGGCTTAAGCACGCAACACCCGCAACCCACCCGAACACCACGTCGCCTTCGTCGTTGGACCGACCACCGGAGCAGGGTGTGTCATCAGTGGTCAGGGTGTGTCATATTAGTATAGAGTTATGCTTGATTGAAACAAAATCGAATTATTCTTTGTGGTGACGGAGAAAGAATATAATTCACCGCCTCCTCCTCTATTGTTTTGGGGTATAATCTAAACACCCGGCCAATCTGTCCAGGGCGACGGGTGCATGGCGTGCGGTCGAATAACCTACCGTATTTCTTCCCCATCGCCATTGGGCCGACAACTGGTACCGTTTCCTTGACATCCGTGGCCGGCCCGGTGGATTACCCTTTTTTTGCCAACGGTGACAAACTAGCAAGCAGCACACCTGATTGTAAGTGATACTGCCGCACATGGACCTTTGCAATAACAGGGGCACAGCCAGACCGTTGCCTACCGTGAAAAAAATACTCTTCTTAAACCTCGTTTAAAGAAGAACATGTCATAGTTTGGGTATCGTTCCGGAAACATTTACATTTCAATTTATTTCAACTGTTTACTTATGAGTTTTTAATATGCTGTGTGGTAGCGGCTTCGAATACTACCGACCCTTGCTTTGCTCGTGGGTGTCGTAAAAGACGACTAAGAGCCCTAGATTGACCCGGACCAACTCCATCTGGTACCATTTGGGTCAACGATTACATTCCCAAGGAGGGTTGACGTCAGGCAGGCGGCCGGTCATAAAAGTCATTGCCGAAACTTTTTGCAATATGTCAAAACAGATGACATATTGCGTCGACCCCAAGTAATTGGGATAAGAGCAAAATGATGATGACTTATGAGTTTTTAAATTTTTTTCGATATTTATGTTACAGCTACTGGAACAATGAAAGAACTACCAGTTCCTCCAAGTGGTATTGAATACAGAGTGGCGCAGTCTGGTGATGCCACTTGCAATGGACTGTTCAGTGCTACTGAGGGTTCAAGGACCATGGCTTTGAAGAGAGGTAAATGCTTTTGAAGTGAAATTTATGTTGTGGCGATTCGATAAATGAGTGAAAACTACAATTTTAACTCCAAGGTAGTGGCCGTGCTGTGGGTTTGATGACTCCCATTAATCGACCATTTTATCTATATTTATTATTGAGAATTTCCTGGTAAAAAAAAAACGATTTCCCTTGATGTGTGCGGATTCTCTTCTCATGATCGCCAGTCATGTGTTTACGGAATTAGATTTACTAGACAATCGAAATAGCTAACTATATATGTATTTGTTTTAGTCCATATATTGCATCTGAAAATCTTGAAAATAACTTTGAAGAGAGAGTTGAGTAGGTACGTGAAACTGTTATAGGGTGAATTTTCGAAATTCGAAAGATATGATTATTTTTTGTGGTTTTGTATATCCATTCGAACAGGCAAAGAGGGCAAAGCTCATATAGCCAAGTCTTATACAATTTTTATATTGAGTAGCTCATCAACTGTCATTGTCCGTCAGTAAGTCAAGTCGTTACCATTAATTGGATGCTGAAAACCAAATAAATGATTACTCAAATAATTTCGGTAGAATATGAAAATACACGTAAACCACTATTATATCATATTCACCACACTTCAGCACCTTAACTATGTTATATTACATAAAATATCAGCAAAATTATTCAATATAACACTATAAAAATGAATATAATTCAAGAGCGTGACATGATTCTTCCATATTCCCGCCGAAACTCAAAAGAAATCCTATAATAATAATATTGCTAACGTTAAAGACTAAGTTCTACTGAGTGCAGACTACGGTTTAAAAGTCAATAATTTAGAGCAACGATTGCATTAACACAAAATAGTTTGTCACCTATCGTTAGTACTTCATATTGCAAACAATGCAGCCACTTTTGGATTAGATTTAATTTCTCCAGAAGGAAACAAATGCCTGTGTGTTACACCCATATCTTCATCTAAGCTTACTAAGTAACCGGTTTGTTATTCGTTTGTAGATTAAAAAAAATTGAAGTGCATAATAATATTACTTAAATCACATTGAATATCTTCTAGGAATCTTTCCCTTGGAAGTCGTAAAGTCGTTTGCAAGTTTTTAAAGACAACACTAACGACACTCAGAATAATCATTAACCCCACGACACTTGGCACGTTAGTCGGTATCTTAACTATAAACGTTCTATCCATTCATTATAATATTAGGATATATGTTTATAATTTCAGTAAGTGTCCGGTTCAATTGTCAATTCCCGACTTGGATGACGTTTTCTCACACGTGGCATACTTTGGACTTCACAAGTAACTACACTTTCTATCAACGCAATGCTACTCTAAGGATTACGAATCAAACTGGCGCTGATATCAAGGTGTACTGCGTGAACGTTAAAGCCAGCTCGCCTAGTGGCAACTCTGTAGCATTGGTTGCTCATTGGCAACACCATTGGTTAGTATGATATTTTTTAAAGAGACACCTATCGTCGCCATGATTTCAGCTCATACACGTTCTACTATTTGGCTCGAGCCTCCTTCACAATAAGAAGGAAATTGACTTACTATACCACGCTGGTCAGATATGTTCGTATAGCGTTTAAAATTTTCCTTCTCTTGCATGTTATATACATATTTAATCTTCTAATCGTGTTTTACGACACCCATGGGCAGGTGAGGTTGAGTTCTTACTCCGTCACCGGGGGGCAAGAAAATTAAGTACTAAAATTAAAAAAAATGAAACTATACCAAAAAAACTTGTTTTAAGAGTGAAAAATTATTGTCACACGTAGAATTACCCACCGCGAAACACCGACGTTTATTGGTAATGCGTTCAAATAGACTTATCAATGAGATGAGCGTGGACTGTAACAACCAAATCATTGCCTGTACAGTGTACATATATTAAATTATTGCCTGTATATTGGACGGTGGCGGCTACTAATACTACCAACCTTAGAATAATAACGTATAGACTTCGAACTTTAAAAATTTGAATCTAAAAATACTAATGGCGGGCAGACGATTACACACGTACACACGGAAACCACTATACAAATTATGAAATCAAATTTTGTTTTTATTAACATAAATCGTCGAAGTACTTTTAAAAGTAATGTTAAAAACCTTTTTATGTTTTTCAAATGTGTTGTGACTCCATTTGAATGCACAAGCCGTCATAATTACCTATTTATTTTTTAAGAGTTGCGTACGTTCGTGCAGTGCAATGACTTGTACATTACGGGACTGTTCCGGCGTAGGCTCCATTAGGCTCCAATTGAAATGCCTCACTTTTTGTGCGTGGACTTACCTTCTATATGTTATTATTCTAAGACTACCAACACTTATATTGCTCGAGGGTGTCGTTTAAGACGACTAAGAGCATTACATAGGCCTTAGCCAACTCCTTCTATTGCAGCCTGGTCAACAATTGCATTTCTAAAGAGGGTTAACTTCAAGTAAGTAGGCCGATCATACAGCTATTGGCAATAGCTTTTTCAATATATACTTTGAAAGAAGAGTACATATTCAGTCAACCCCAAGTAAGTGAGATATATCCAAGTTGATGATGATGATGTCGTCATTACGAGCGACTTTCCACACGCCATCTGTCGGATATAAATTGCACATTGTTTAATAATCTTACTTTAGAATTGTATTAAGCGATAAAAAAACCCACCAACATCACCATCTCGGCTCATATACATCTCACTGTTGGGCTCGAGATTCCTTCACAATAGGAGGGAAATTGACGTTACTAGTCAGATAGGTTAGTATTTTTTTTTTATGGGTGGGCTATGGTAAGCGCACGCGCGGTCCAGTCCGTCCGGGGCGATGAAAGGACGGCGCGCGGGCCCATAACCCACCCGTACCTACGTCACCTCGTTGTTGGGCCGACCACCGGAGCAGATGTGACTTGTCGTCAGTGGTCATATAGGTTAGTATAGAGCTTTATTTCGAGCTTTCCTTCTCTTGTATAATTATGCATATTTTATTCCTTAGTCGTATTTTACTCTTATAGAGAGTGAATTGTATTCTTACACCGTCAGTATTTTGAAATTATATTATACTTTGTCCCTGATCCAAACACTGTAGGAGTGGTGAATTGTATTCTTACTCCGTCACCACACGGAAAATTCTCGCAGAATAATACTTAACATACATTTAAACTAATATGATATAAAGATCTCTCTGATAAAGAAGTAACAGTACAATATACCACGCATTTTCTCACACTAAGAGACAAGAAATAATGTCACTGCAAGAGAAGAGAAACACGAAACAAAATCAATTAAATAAACTCGTCTAGTCAGCGTCAATTAGCAGTCCATTTTTCTCTCATTGTGGAGAATGCCTGTGCCGATTAAAAATGAGCTATATAAGCTGGAGAAGAAGAGGACAACTATGATAATAACTAGTGGTACAACAAATTTCTTTTGGTCCCCCAACTGTGCCAGTTCTGCAGATTTTTTGACGTCTATTTCTGTTTCTTTTTGAAGTGAAACTTCTTTGCGGTAAATTTTTTACGGATGAAACGCAATTTAGTGACACGAAAATATGGGACGTTTTTGTCCAAGAAGAGGGAGAGAGTGATTGAGACCAATTGAGAGAGAGTGAGAAAGGGCGAACATAGCAAGGCAGGCTGTGCTTTGGCACAGCCATGGAGGAGCTAGAAAAACGAGTGAGAAAGATCGAGAAAGAGAGAGAGTACAATATTTTATTTTTTTTATATTGACAATAAACACGTTGCAGCAAAAAAGTTTCACTCCTGACATGCGTACTTTGTACGCACGCTCTTTTTTTAACGGAACCATAAGATATTAAAAAAAAGGGCAGAATTAAATTCAACATATCTCATCATAGATAATGTTTTAATCATTGAAAGTATTAGAATTTATCATCAAGACTGTTACGTATAAATGTGGCCAAACTACATTTCACCACTCCAAAATTTTGAATATTCATTTCAATAGAATTGCATTTTTAAAAATTTACCATCCGTTTACGTTAAAAATTCAACCTGTATCCGTTATGACACTTCCGTTGCATCATTAATAAAAATAAATTTAAATGTTTTCAGTGTATCTCGCTATGTTTGCGTAGTATTGTACAGACGTGATACGTACATAGCTGAATTACAACGCGGCTCGCCCACCTCGCGGCCGGACGATGCTTGCTCCCCACATCATTTCAATGCTGTTACCGCGCCTTACATTACTTTAGTGGGTGAGTTACTTTTCATTCAGATATTGGTTCCAAATTACCTAAGATCAAATTTATATTTTTTTAATTTTATAAGTTCCTGTGCGAAGAACTAAAGCAGTGGTGGGCAAACATTTTTAATGGCGGGCCACAAAGTTTAAGAAATTCTAGAGAAGGGCTAAGCTATAGAAAAAATGCATTTTGTATTAAAGCTTTTTATAAACAAAATACCTTTTACTTTTACGCCTTGTTAGGCGTGTGAGACATATGGAATTATTTTTGATTTTCCATAATAGTTTAGCTTCACCGATAGGTGAATAGAATGGAATTTTTCAATAAATAAACTAACACCTGTGACAGACTGCCGAGATGATTATAATTATGGCAAGTTAATTATGAGATAATGAAAGCTTTTCAATTATAAACGTCACATTTTATTTTTCGCGCCAAAATGCTGACTAGAATATTTAGGATGAATGGACTCTCGGCGGGCCAGATTAAATACTTTAGCGAGCCGGAGTTGGCCCACGGGTCGTACTTTGCCCATCACTGGACTAAAGCATTGTGTGCTTTACTTTACAAATATATAACTATTCTAAAAGAAAATTAACAATCTGAGTTTGGCGCACATAAATTAAACGTCAAAAAACGTTTCAAAAAATAGCGGACATGTTTATTCTTCATTGTTAGCTTTGAGTAACAAAAAAGGCACTATAGCAGATCCTTGAAATATGATAATTGTATTGTTTTTAATTTTTATTTGTAAATGTGTTCTAGATTCGATTTTTTATATATTTATTGCATTATGTCTATTGAGTGAGATTCAAATTAATAATCTAAATACTTTATTTGCTTGGCTGTTCGTTATGGTGTAAATTCTAAAGAAAATATGAGCACATATTGATCGAAGATTTTAACCCAGTACATGCATTAATTTTATTAAATTTACTTGCACACTTTTTGATTATGTAATTTAGTACCAATAAGTTTCTAGCCCCATGGCTTAAAAAGCAAATTCTGCCTAACAAAATTTCTATATATTTTTTTTACTTTAGCATTTTTCTAAATAATGTTAAATTTATTTTACAGCAAGTAATCCAGAATCTAAAGAATGCCCATATGCCGGCAAATATGAAATAGAGAGCCGGCGGAAAAGAGACACAAGTTATTTTCTTCATAGGATTAAGAGAGATAACGCAACGACACAACATAATCGTAGAGTTAACGGAAGTAGGCTGTTTAATTTTAGTGTAGGCAATATGTCAAGTGCTCCTATGTTAAGGAGTAGAAGAGAGGCAGAAACAGAAATATCTTGTATGGACAGTACCTATAATAGATTAGAAGTTGGTTGTAATTCAGTTAAGAATATGGAGTTTTATTCAACATGTGGGAATAGAGAAGTAATGACAGGTGAGTTTCTCTTTTGAAGATCTTTATCTTTATATATATATACATTTCTTATGTACGTGTGTATGTCACTGAACTCGTCCTAAACGGCTGGACCGATGTTGATTAAATTTTTGTGTATTCAAGGGGACTCGAGAATGGTTTAGATTCACAATTGGACCCGGTAGGTGGCGCTTATTTGAACAGAACAACATCTGTTAGATTAGCTAGTATTATTTTAATTTAGTGTTTTGTTATTTAAAGTGTCGTGTTTTTAAACAGTTCTGATATTGTTATCTTGGTCGGTCTATAGATGCGTCGGCTATTTTGTTATTTCCATCCATCCATATACATACATAGGCCTCCCCATAAGAATGACACTCGGAACAGTCCTATGCCACTTGCATCCAACGGTTCCCTGCGACTTTGAAAATATCGTCAATCCACCTAGTGGGGGATCGTCCTACGCTGCGTCGTCCGATTCGTGGTCGCCACTCAAGAACCTTTCTTCTCCAGCGGTTGTCAGTTCGACGAGCGATGTGGCCTGTGGTTATTTACTTATTCTCATTCTTAGGTATTTCAGGCTGTTGTACGAACTAAGAGTTTTGGAGAAATTGGATATGGCAGGAACTGAAAATTATAGCATTAAGAAATGGTTTGTCGTTATCCGCTCCTGTTTTGACAGATGTCTTGACCACCCCGCGCATACAGATCGAGGCGATGAAGAAGCAGTGATACGCAGCAAGAAACCTCATATCTTGGCGTATTACAACTCTTCAGCAATCCTCCCTCTATTAAAAATTTAGGTTAAGAATTAGGAATAAAAATTTAAAAATTACGACCTACTATAACCATAAAAAAAATTATCATTCTCCAAGGAAAGTGTTATAATCACTTATTCTTCTTGCGGTAGCTGCGAGGAGTGGGTCCCTAGGTCCCATACCTTCCCTCTTTTGAGAGGAGTGATGGCTGGTCTAGTGGTTAACTGGTGATCGGGTGCCGCTTATGGGATCTGGTCCAGCTATAATCTTATACATTATATTTGAGAATTATATTATACACAGGTTCGAAAGGCATCACATTGGAGCTACTACTAGACATGTTGTATGCAATTTAATTAAAAAACGTATAAATACCGCGGGATTTATACATAATAAATGATTTGATTGAATTCAAAGTTCACAAGCTTATTAGATTATATTATTTGCCCGCGCAGTAAGGCCTTGTCCATCTGATATGATAATGAAGATAATATACATACGTTACAGCATATACGTGTCATGGTGGCTGGTACGAGAACGGCGCCTCATTTGTGGTGACTACACCTTTAACGCGAGACAGTACAGCAGCACGGCGCTATTGCTTCATGTCGCGTGACGAACGCCGTGGTACGCTCGCCATCAAGCACTCCGCCACAAACTGTGAACGTGATGATCTACAACCTGACCTACTGTTCCATGCAACCGCTACCGGTAAATATAATCTTTAAATATATCCAATAGATCACGTATCGTGACGGAGTAAGAAAGAAAGAAAATAATTTTATTTTGCAACCTCACATTTTCTTAAAGCAACAAATTTGTGTATAAAATTAATAATGTGCACATACGTGAGGCCAGAATATGGTATCTATCTCAGCTGTTGCTGAGGCAATATGGTTCCCTAGCGCTGATATTCTGACAGATCCATTAGTGAAGTCACTTATGCCAAATAAAGTGTTAACTGTAATAATAAAGGCGTATACGTATAATGAGACATTATTTATTACATACAAGATATATATAGAAAGAAAAAACGAAATAAAATTAACAACTCTGAACAGGGTGGTATATTAAGTCAATATCGCTCCTATTATGTAGGAGGCTCGAGCCCAACAGTGGGATGTATATCAGCTAAGATAATGATAAAATATAAAAAGCAAACAAGAGCTAAATCTTTAGGCTAATTCTCTCTGATCAGAATACCCGAAGATATCAGATATACCTATCTGTTATCTGGTATAGGTTAGGATAAATAGCTATTAAAGGTACCCGAAAGAGTATCTTGCTGGGCTCGCCACGGACAACAAGGAACTCGGTACCGGTGGTCGGCCCAATGGCGAAGGAGAGGGAATAGTGGTAGGATCACACTGTCGACAGTTATCTGTCTACAGCCGCGGGCCGGTCCGTCCGGGGTAGTACCACGCTCTCGCAGAAAATCGACGTCTGAGTAGTAGCGATTTGTTACTACGCTTCGTTCGGTGAGCGAGAGAGCCGGCAGCCCAACTTTCTGAGGGTGTTTGCGTGTGGAGTTTTGGTTTTGGTGGTGCCTTTGGTATCACCGAGCCTCAATGCACGCATTCACACTTTCTTCACGGTAGGCAACGGCCTTGTAAAGGTCCATGAGCGGCAGCAACACTTACCATCAAGTGTACTGTTTGCTCGTATGCCACTGCTTGCAATAAAAAAGAAATATACGATGGGGTTATGGAACCGCGCGCCACTCTTTCGTCACCCCGGACAGAGTGCACGGCGTGTGCACTTTGTCCGGCCCACAAAAAAAGAGTGCGTGTACAAAGTACGGATATTAGGAGTGAAACAGCTTTATCCATTATCCTTTATTCTCTATCTCATTCTCTCACCGGCTGTATCCTATTACGTGTTTGTGTCTCTATGGACTCGCTTTTTCGTTTCATCTAGTTTGAAATCACACCGATTCTAAAGAAGTTTCACTTCAAAAAAGTATAAATAGCTATTATGTAGGCACCGTAATAGTAGAGGATTCCTTTAAGAGCGATTAAAATTAATTCGATTATATTTTTTTACAGGTGAATGTCAAGATCAAACGAATCACCAACCAGCACCTCGAATATCGTTTCACATTCTATTATGTCTCCCTATTATATATTACGTGATACCTAGATGATTCATAATTAACGCCTAGTTAAGTCATTACGGACCCCTAAACCTTTGTAATTATAGTTGCAACAAATAGACGGCCTTGGTTGTTATTTAAATTATAATATCAGTTTTTGAAACACGTTTTTTTAACTTCAAAACTGTCTTTTTATACGTTTTTTTTTTGTTTATTTACATTAATATTGTAAATGCGAAAGTTTGTGTGTATATTTGTTATATCTATACCTTCTAACGTGTAAAGGATTTGAAGGAAATTTCAAATGGGGTTAGATTTTAATACTAAAAATTGTCTTTCGTTCGATACTGCGGGTACAACTAGTAAGGACTAATATAATTAATTTCATAAAACTTATAATACATAAAAAACGTAGACAGAATGTGTCATAAAGCCACATAATAGGAGTGAAACTTTTTATTTATTTTCCAACAATCATTTTAAATAGCATATGGTCCGTGAACTTCTGGAATCTCCTATTTGACTATACACAAACTTTACAGAAAAACAATACCGGAATTTATACGTGTGGTGAAGGAGTAAGAATGCAATTCACCAGCCCCTCTCTTGCTCGTGGGTATCGTAAAGGACAACTAAAGGATATAATATGCATATAACATATGCAAGAGAAAGAAAACTCGAAATAAAACCCTTTACCAACACGTCTGATCAACGTGGTATTGTAGGTCAATTCCCATTGTGGAGGAGGCTCGAACCCAGCAGTGGGATGTATATGGGCTGCGATGATGATGATGATGATGAACATTAATAATAAAAACTTGCATTATTAATTTTGCAAAACAGATATTAGTTTGAGTTTTACTTTACAGAAGATTCTTATTCTAACGCAAATATAGCGCGATCGAATTTAAGAGATATTTCGCCGTTAAAATATCAACCCCATTAATGAATATTTAATTTAAGAGGTTAATAAATTCGATTGATTCTCCGCGTCATCAAATGATACGGTAAAAATGTTTTTTACTCGTATTGGTAAAAATGTTAGATAGTCTATGCCGGAAGCTCACGAACGATTATTATTTATTTATTTATATAAAATTGTGAAAGTGAGAAGAAGTAACTGACTCTTCTTCGATGTCCGAAGACAAGCGAGACACTACTCCCACTTTACCCAACACAATATTTACCACCATCACTATTCGTCTCATAAAAAGCTTGCGGAATAGAATTACAAATCTCTTCTACAAAAAGTTTCACTTCTATTAATAAATTCTTACGTGAATAGCCACATATGCTTCTCACTATTGCTACATTTAAATAGATTAATAACATAAATATAAACTGTTATTTCTTTACAAAATATATATTTTTATGTGCGTAGTTTTAATATATCAATTTTTGTCTTCTTATTTGCACAAATTATACACATTAATTGACAGTAAGTTCGACGGTATATCTTTATTTTATAAGTAGTTTTTTTTTTTACTTATTTGTGTCTCCAAGTATTTACTTTTCTTTGTAAGTTTTATTGTAAGTTTATGCAAATATTACACATTTGAAATAAATTAAAGTATTCGTACTGATTTACAGTTTGATATGTTTTTGGACTGCCCAATTTTTAGTACATACAGTTTTAAACGTTCAGTCGTCGCGTGACCATGAACCAGTAAAAATAGTTTTATTTATTTCAAATTGTAAGTTATTGCTGCTATTACATGGTTACGAGATATAGTGTCTAATCAATTTCATATTCATGTACTTTGAGAAAATGCACATACCTATTAAAAGTTTTTATACAATCTGAAAAAAGGTTTAAGAGAAATAAAAAAATATGAGGTCGAATTCGATCCAAGGCCTTAAATTAAATTTAAAGCATCACTTTTCAAATTGTATTAATAATTTATCACCTTATTAGCCCATAGATAAGGAAAATATAACCGCGCAGGCCAGACAAGTTGGCACAAATATTTTTTTTGTGCAATTTACTGCAAATAACTACTACTTTATTAAAAATTCAAAGAATAAATATTATCTCGGATATACATAAGTGAATATTTGGAGATGCATTCTGAAGATTAAGTATATTTGTATTATCCACCTTTATTAATAATCAAGATGGAATTAAAAAGTGTCATCTAAGAGAAACTACTATATTAATAAACTAAATTTGGCGCGATCTTTAAATACATTTCTATTTTTGTAACTAACATTATTTTACGATTTCGAGGCATCTCATACATAAACTTTGATTACATTACAATAAAGAGAGCCCTTAATTAGTCTTATTACAAATAGCATTCAGCGCAAAAATTGGCCAAAATAATATCGAAACACTAATAAATTAATTACTGAGACAGCCCATCTTCTTCTATAGCCTGAAGGGATCTAGGCACTAGCATATTGTCGTCTGACTAGTAGTAATTTGCTACTGTGCTAAGTTTGATGAGCGAGAAAGCCGGAGGGCCAAATCACACCTTTACATTAGGCAGCACCTGGCTATGCGCCTGGTATTGCAAATATCTATAAGCGACAGCTACCACTTACCATTAGATGAACTACTTGCTCGTTGCCACCACAGGCAATAAAGAAAGACTAAAACTGTGATATCCACAGATAGTTTAGGGCACGCTTGAGTATTCTACCTTTGTACCAAACCATCTTTTTTGTCCGAGAAATGCCACCAAAAATGTCGGCGCCGTCACTGCAGTTCCATACTTAATCAACCATTGGTGCCAGGATTTAACAAACCAACGGTACCAAGCTTACACAAACTAATTGTGCCAGGCTTAAATAAACATTTGCTAAGCTTAATCAAACCACCGGTACCATGCTTGAACAAACCACTGGTGCCAAATTTAAACAAACCAGGTCTAAACAAATATTTTTTGCCAGACGTAATTAAACCACTGGTGCCATCTTTAAACAAACCACTGGCGCCAAATTTGAACAAACCATGACGGCAGGCTTGAACAAATATTTTTTGCCAGGCGTATTCAAACCACTGGTGCTAGCCTTAAACAGACCACGCCGCCATATATTGTTTGGCATGAATGGCCATAGTTTCACTACTGTAGATGTCATACAGATTATTTACCTACTTAGGAGTGGTGACACTTTTTATTCTTTGTATTTCATTAATAGTAAACGTGAACTATGTATGTATAGCTGTAATATTTATTTGACAACAATGTTTGATAGAATTGATGAGAATGGTTGTGAAATAACACTTGTTGCGACAGTTTTATATGAAAAACTTTCCCAATATATTGTATGTTTAATAAATAATAATATTAGAATTTATCATATTTTAGCATTTATATATGTATAATATTTTGTTTAAAAAATACTACCGTTTAGAAATTACATTATTTGACACGTTGTTGAGGCTAATTAATTTTATTTAATTGCTATAATTAATTTTCTTTCTTCAATTAAATTAACTTAGGACTTATTTAAACTAGAAATTGTTTATATATTCATTTAGTTATAGGCAATTATTGCACGGTAATTTGATTAAAATTATACAGTAATGCAAGTTATTAAAACCCCTAAATAATAGAGATAATACAATTTTATATAAAAAATACAAATTAGTTCATTTACTACAAAATGAAGCTTCGAATTATGTACAAAATTATTATAAAATTTTACTGAAGTAGCTAGAATAATTTTACAATAATAATATTACGTTATTTCAATTCAATACTTCTTAATTTAAATTCTGTATATTTTGATTTAATGTATTTAATTATCTATATACTAAGTATCCTAGTTGTTAAACAATAAGTCACATTTTTCTTAGGGCCCCATTTTTTATCAAATTAACATTTCTTTTATGAGTTTTACAATATTTCGAATTGTAATAATGAGACTCAAAATATTCTATTATAATATATAACATATTGTTATCTTTATTAATATTAAAAGCTATAATTACAAAAATATTCTTTATAAAATTTATAAGTTGTCATAGATATTTTGGTTGACAGACCTATTAGTTTTTCTATTAGTAACAATTTCATTTTTATACAATTAAAAAGTTTGCTTATAAACAAGGACACACTTTTCATAATAATATTAATTAAATTATGAAATTATTTTCTAGTTAAGAAAATATTTCCTTACGCTATGTAATTTCCCAAAATAAATCACATTAGACTGCTCGCATTAATTAATCTTAAAATTAACGTGTCTTATTCTAACTTTTTACAAATTTTTAAGAGAAAAATAAAACGTTTTATCATTGTATTTAATCAGAAGTGCTGTTATACCTTCCAGATTAATGCTCAAAGTTTTCTAGACTAGCAAATTATTTTCTAAATGGATGGGGTCTAAATGATTGTTACAATGCACCATAAAATGGTCGCTTCACTATCTTTGTACTATTGTATTTGTTACAACATTTTTTCACGAGAAGACAATGTTTTCTCAAAATAAGCAATACTATTATAGGTAAGATTAGATAAGACTAAATGTAGATAATTAAAAAAACGAATACTCATTTTGAGATTAATGTAAAATTTAATTAAGGTAATTAGATAATAAAATCGCAACAGCAATAATATATTTATAGCTATTGAGCGTTAAATTTTTAATAGTTAGTAGACAGTTGTGAATAATGAAGCTAGTGTTGTTGTTTTATAAACTGACAGAGAGATTATTTCTTTGTGGAAACAGACTCGGAAGAAAATTAGTCTAATTCATCAATATAGATTTAAACTAATTTTCTTAAAAATTATCACCGATAAGTTTCCATTGTGTGATAAAGTACATTGAAATTAAATTAAGTATATAGTCAGCATGAATTACAATAAACAGCGAAATGGATTTTTGTGTAGTTTTATTTAAGAATTCCTTTACCCTAGATTTTGTTAAGCCTAGTTGTGCACCTTGGTGCTAAGTAAGAAGCCAAATAATATTGGTATTTACCGAGTGAGTGAGTAATGAAATCTACACTTTTGGACCCATATAATTGGATAAGTTGAAACATTTTGATGAAATTTTGGATTGGGCAAACTGCTTTAAACATAGAATTATAATGCAATGTTTTTTGAGTATCAAATTGATTGAGGTAGTCGTCTACTACATCGCTAATATTGTGGAGGGAGTAAAAAACTAGACAAGGCTGCCGTCTACTTTTCAGGTTCGATTATACCAATTAATTGAAAGGGCAGTCATTCCATATGAAATCATCGAAAAATAACAAAAATTGTTGCGGCTCCAATTTAGATTTAACTTTAACTTTGAGGAACTCTTATCCAAAATGGTGGTATTTTTTAGTGGAAACCTTAGAATAATAACGTATAGAAGAATAGTGTCATATGTAAGCCATCAAAAATATGAAGCAAACAATACTACATGCGTGCAAGCGATTACACTCGTACACGCACACCACTATACATCATCATCATCTTGCTCTTATCCCAATTACTTGGGGTCGACGCAATATGTCATCTGTTTTGACATATTGCAAAAAGTTTCGGCAATGACTTTTATGACCGGCCGCCTGCCTGACGTCAACCCTCCTTGGGAATGTAATCGTTGACCCAAATGGTACCAGATGGAGTTGGTCCAGGTCAATCTAGGGCTCTTAGTCGCCTTTTACGACACCCACGAGCAAAGCAAGGGTTGGTAGTATTCGAAGCCGCTACCACACAGCAAATTACCACTATACAAATTTTGAAATCAAATTTTGTTTTTATTAACATAAATCGCCGAAATACCTTTAAAAGTAATGTTAAAAACTATGTTTTTCAAATGTGTGTGACACCATTTGAATGCACAAACCGTCATAATTAGCTATTTATTTTTAAGAGTTGCGTACGTACGTGCAGTACAGTGACCTTGTATAATATAACGGAACGGTTCCGCCGTAGGTAAGCTCCATTAAAATGCTTCACTTTTTGTGCGCGAACTTACCTTCTATATGTTATTATTCTAAGGTGGAAACATAAAAAAATTGCTCAGTCAATTTTTGATGAATTAATGACAGTTGGTTAAAAATACGTCTTCTTTTCGTTACTACCATACTGTATTTTGGGATTTTTTGAGCGACTTCAGCGTCTTGACTGTTAAGTAGCTTACCGATAAGCATCTTATCTTAGAATAATAACATATAGAAGGTAAGTTCGCACACAAAAAATGAAGCATTTAAATTGGAGCTTAACGGAGCTTACGCTGGACAGTTCCGCTCTTAAAAAATAAATAGGTAATTATGACGCAAACCGTCTTTTCAAATGGTGTCACAACACATTTGAAAAACATAAAAAGGTTTTTAACATTACTTTTAAAGGTATTTCGGCGATTTATGTTAATAAAAACAAAATTTGATTTCATAATTTGTATAGTGGTGTGCGTGTGTACGTGTGTGCCTCGGTAACAACGCAGTGTTGCCAACCAGGCCGTCACAGTCCCAGTTTCTGAAAGTTACAATCAAAAATTGGCTGGCTTCTTCTACTAGACAATATCATATGGAAAATGCAATGATGATTATAGCTGGTAAATGATAATAAATCTAAAGCCTCCCATCAGCGATATCTACTGCGATGTATGTTTACAAGGTTAAGGAATTATTTCTATAAATGATGTAAGGAATAATAACCTCCCATAACTTCTCATCCTAAGAACTTCACCCAATTATTTTTCCATCAGCCCATATAGAACCCATTGTTGGATGCAAATTTTCTTCACAATAAGAGTACGAAGGTTAACTAACTTTCTATCACCCCTCATGGATTTCCCTGTGGTCGATTAGTACGACAACAATGAAAAAAGAAATAACCCGATGACAACGAACTAATTATAGTTATTTTACACAAACTGCCTATTATAGAACGTCTAGGATTCCAAAAAAGAAATGTCCTTTTTATATGAAACTTACTTAGGTCACTCTTTTAACTTGATTAAATTTACTGTACCTACATTAATTTACAATATACCAAAGGTCAAAATTATTGCTAAATCATTAAGCAAATTATTTATATTTTGAAACAGATATGGCATGCCAGAATCATTAAACCCTCATCATGCAAAGGATCCATAACAGAAGTGTAATTTTACAAAGCACAAGTTCACCCTCATGTGGAGTACTGCTCATATCTCTGAGTAGGCGCGCCTTAATATCAGATAGACCCACTTAATTGCCACTAAAGACGTACTGTAATCGTTGGTGATTCGAATCGCACGGACAGATTCGAGTCGCTGGAGCGGCGGAGACTTCGGGTCCACCTGTGTATTCTACCGGCTGTTTCATAGACAGTGCTCTGAGAAACTGTTTGACTTTGGACCACCGCCAGCGTTTTACTATCGTATCTCTCGCTGTCATAGCAGGGTTTATCCATTTCATATGAAAACGTCATTAATAGTTTAACAGTTTCTTCCACGTACGTGTAGTATCTAGAATAAACTACCTGATAATGTGTTTCTCGAGCGCTATGACGTGTAATTCTGTAAACGAGATTTAGGAAGAGCTCTTGCCTAGTTGTGCCCCTGGTACAAAGATCCATGCGGTGCAGTATCACTTACTATCAGGGCAAGAGCGCCTCAGTACTACTTGTTGCCTAGTGTACAACATAGTGTTCGGACTTTCCTGTTCTGCCGTCGGTTGCTGTTTCGGTGTCTGTGTTGGCCGAGCACCGCCGCGACGAATACGCCGCCTACCATTGGCGCTACGCAGCCATCCCAGACGCAGCCGAAGCCGAAGTATCCTCCCCTTTTGGTCGAGAACCTGCGCAACTGGCCTTACCACCTAGGGGAGGTCAAAAAATTACTCGGGCGTACCGCGAATGCTCGTCCATTCAGGAAGGGCATTCGCTTTACGCCGAGCGAAGAAGATGAATACCGTACTGTTCAACAGTACCTCACCGACCTGGAGATTAGGAAGTAGGTCTCCTGGTTTTCTTACGCGCCGCCAGAAAAAACCGAATTCAAAGTTGTTACCCGGGGACTCCCACACGACGCCCCCCGGATTTAATGAAGTCTGAATTCGCCCAACTCGGCTTTGCGGCCGATTCAGTGGACACCGAGGGCTGCTCGGCGGCCCCCGCCCTCGGTGTCCGCCGAACCTCAGGCGCCTAACCTAATGGTACCAGCGAACCCCGCTACACAACGTGCGAAGCCAGGTAAAAAAAAGAGGTCGAAAAAGAAAAAATGCGCCGCCCATAGCAAGCGTCGCGAAAAAGACGCCCATAGCAAGCGTCGCGACGCGCAATGTCGCCGCCGCCGAGCCCGCTGCGCCCGCCGTGACGTCATCAGCCGCAGTCAGCAAGAGGAACCGTCGGTGCGCAATCATCCCGCCTAAACCAAAACACATCCGCATATTTGTATAAGTATGCGGCTGCTGTTGGTGTCCGCGGGGCGGCGCCACCGGCGGTTTACAAATACCAGAGTTCAACAAAACTACTTATATTCATCACATCACACCAGCGTAAGGGCGGTGGTCGACATGTTAGTCACCTCACGGGTCGCTGGTCGTTCGGAGCGGGGCCTCCTCCGGGGTCGCTGGAGGTCTCACCCTGCTCGTTCTGACCGCCCCTGGGGTGTGAAGATCGATCACTGCCCTTGAAAACTATGCAATGGCCAACCGGCCAGTTAGAAGGAGCTCTCGAAGTCCAACCCCAATGACTCGCTGATGTTATGACGCGAAGATTGCAGCCGTGGTCAGGGGCCTTCGGCCCGATACCACCTCCGTCGTCTCGGATTCGAGTTCGCCGCTCACCCTAAGACGTTGACGAGGACGGGAACACTTACTATCAGGTGTGCTGCTCGCTCGTTTGCCGCCATCAGCAATAAGAAAAATATTACTCCATATAGATTAAATCCCAAACACATTTAAATCGAAATTTATCATCAAGGTAGATCATTAGTCATAATAATAAAAACTAAAACCGAAATATATTTTATTATTTTTAATTTTTATTAGGCTAAACGATAATTCATGACTTTACTAACAGATGGTTTAGTATTGAAATAAGGCACGCTTACATCGTTTTACAGATCCTATAGAGGCAATGAAATAACTGGTTTTATTTGCAAATGTTCAGCAATAGATGGCATTATACTCTGATGTATAATTGAATTTTGGCGATAGAAAGAAAACTTAGATATATAACTTATATATTATAACTTAAGTGAAAAGATGTTTGTTTTAGAAATGGAGATAAATAATATTAAAACTCAAAAATATCTTATAACGTTTTTCATGTTGTTATTGAAAAAGTTTAAGAAAAGTCATAATAGATGGCACTAAAACTTGTTAGCACAATATCAATATTTCTATCGTAATTATGGGTATTTGTAATTTATTTCTTTGATATATGGTTTGCATATCTTTATTCATATTCAAATAACCCAAATTACAGTAAAACAGTAACATAATGTTGCAAGAGCATTTACTAATAATATAACAACGAACGCAACTAAATTACAGAACTACCAACCATACATAATAAACAACTGAGACAAGGCTATCAGCATTCTAACAATTCATGTCATGTGTTGGTGTTGCTTGGCTTGCTTGCTTTCAGCTTTCTTTACTTTGCTTGTACGCGCGTCGTCAGTTAAATAGACTGTTTATGTGTAGAAACATTTAACACATAAATAATAAACCATAATAATAATATCGGGCGTTAATAATAAATAATAAGAAACCTTGTACAGTGCCAATAAACCGAGGATATTTGGGAAATATGTGAAAGTGACAGTACTAATATCGACATAGTTTTCTGTGATAAAATGTTATTTCGTATATTTTTGAGTACCGTCAATTAGTGCATCGTAGTACACGCTATAAAATGTTGCATGTGAGGCAGCGTTCGGGTATAGCGGAGGACACTTGATCGGGAACACTATGTTCGAAGCAGGATAAGCGTACTCGTCTATAGCACGATCAGATATAATGCAACACGACTGTAAGCAGGAGGGTGGCAGGAGCAGGTACGAGAGGCGGAAGCCAAGCAAGGTGCTGAAGATAGCCGAAAGTTTCACTAATTTGGACGAGACGGCCAAGTTGGGCCGCTACGTAAGGGGTCCACATTCGAAGGTGGGCCGTAGGTACCGCGATGGCGATAGCGGGAATCGGACTAAACGTGCCGTGTGTTGTGATGATGATTGTGATAAGGAGTCAGGTGTCAGTGAGGATAGTGAGAGACTCGGTGACCGCAGGGTGACGGGCTCGTCCTGCACGGCGCTCAGGACAGCTGTGGCTGCTCTGTACCCATTTGACGACTTCATATTGGAGAAAATCGGTACTGGATTCTTCTCTGAAGTTTTCAAAGTAAGTGCTGCTTTTATTTAAATCTGAAGAAATTTATCTCATTGTTGATTCTATTTGTTAGAATATAATTAGCAGTGATTTACACCATAATATTTTTGAGATAGTCTAGTTTTACACTAAGGTGTTACAGAAATGCTCTTGTAACTATAAAGTTATAATCTGACATCACAAACTTTTATAAAGTATTAAACTGGAACCTTTTTATGTAACAATAACAATATTAGAAATATAAGTAATCACCAACTATTGTAATTAATAGTAAAACTAATTAAATACAAACTCTGCTGCATGATTTAGTTTGTTACTCATAGGCCTGTTGACAGGTCTTATAAATATAGCCTATTAAAGTATAATACTACTATACTAAAAAAAATATAGGACCTGTAAACATAGACAATCTGGCCTTTATTTTTAATATAAAAAAAAAAGTTAAAAGGCATTCTAAATGACAAATTCTGTAATGTGGCAATTACTTATCTAGTAATTTTATATGAAATGTTAGTATTTTTGCTACTATGAAATTATACATTTCTTGTAAATAAATTCCATTCCAACATACTCTGGTATCTTTGTCACAATTTTACAAACACTTGGGTTGATGCCATTTTAATAAGTGTTTGAGGTAATTTGTGTACCTTAATGCTCTGTCAGTTGTAATGAAGATTGACTAAGTTTTGATGCTGTTGAGTAAAATCTGTAGTGCCTGTTTTTAATGTGCGATATTTTCCCTAATATTTATAGAAATATTTGGATTGGTAATAAACTGTGTATGGACATTTGCGAATGGCAAGAAACGCTATGAACTAATTCTTATTACGATGCCTATTTAAAAAGTTTCTTAAATAACCCTCACCGGTCAAATGTCGCTCAATGGAAATTATTGGTAATTCGATTCGAATTTATCTTGGTGAGAATTAAGTAGCGTCTTTCATACTAGAACTATATTTTTCGTTTATGCTCTTACTAAGTAAGTAATCTTATTTTTATTATAAACACATCAGGTTTTCTTATATATAGAAACTTACAAAAGTGATAAAATGTGGACAGTTTTATTTGTTTTGATATATTTCACATCTATACCAATAAATAAAATTGGAGTGTCTGTTTGTAATGTCAAAATAATAGGCTTTTTTCATGCTCACACGGTTATTTGCACGACACCTATGCCTAAAATAGCAATTAAAAAATTTTTGTCTGTCTGTTTGTTCCGGGTAATCTTCAAAACGGCTGGACCGATTTCAAAAATTCTCCACCAATGGAAAGCTATAATATCAGGGCGTAAACTAGGCTATATTTCATCCCGGTATTCCCCCGGGAACGGGAACTACGCGGGTAAAACGACTATAACCTATAACTGAAGCGAAGCGAGGGCGGGTTGCTAGTAACTAATATAAATAGCAATAATCTTTGTAAGCAATTTACCAATATTACAAATTAAATAAATAACATTTCTTGTATAATATTTCTTGTACAGGGTTAGAAATCTAATGTGATTACCATTCCATTTTTCTGGAAACTGGAATCGTGGGCAGTAGGAGGAAAATTACTTGATCATACATTATTAGTCCTTTGGACTTGAAAATATGAAAAGGGTTTGTAAGCTCATAAAATAGGTTTTCAATTTAAAGCATCACTATGTTGTTCTTCCAAAAGGAAGAACAACATAAAAGGTGACGGAGTAAGTATACCATTCATCCACTCCCTATCTTGCCCGTAGATGTCATAAAAACGACTAAGGGATATAAAATGCACATATGATCTTTGCAAGAGAAGGAAAACTCGAAATGAAACCCTATACCAACATGTCTGACCAGCAAGGTATACTAGGTCAAATTCCCTCCCATTGTGGGGGATACCAGAGTCCAACTGTAGGCTGTGATGATGATGATTTTGTTCTTATTCCAATTACTTAGGCTCGATTTAATATGTAGAGTACATACCACCACACATTTTGTAAAAGATTTTAGGCAATTTTTAGGGATTATAAGTATTGATCAGATGACAGCAGATGTAATTGGATCATATGCATTCAAAAAACTAATAAGAAATTAATAAATAACAATAATTGTTTAAAATTATTAAAAGTCCTTATCTTTAAATACCCACATTGAATGTTAAATATCAACTTAGAGCTATAAAAATTCCAAACAATAGGTCAGCTACACTATCAAAATCATGGCCGCATTGCTATTCAATAAATGATTTAAATACATGTGACCTGAATCTAATTATAAATTTGTCCTGTACTTATCAGGTGGTACAAGGTCAGGTCTTGATCTTGACCTTCATAATTCATTTGCAAGTAAACAAACTTGCAATCCTCTGCCTGAGGAAGTACATTCAGATTATTTAAATTATTTTTGAGATTTTGGTAAGGAAACTATAATACTATATTTGGGTATCAATGTAAATAGATTTTAGCAATATTGAAGGAAATCTGTACCACCCAAACATGGTTTATTGGTTCATGTTAAGTGAATATAAAACGCAATGAATGACTGTAATTTTCTAGTTGATGGAAGAAAAGTAACTCATTAAAGAAAACACTCTTGAGCTTAAATTAATATTTTAAGACAGTTTTAACATAGTTGTATCTTACCCGTGGGTGTCGTAAAAGATCACTAAGGAATACATTATTGCATATAACAACTATGCAAGAGAAGTAAAACTCGAAATAAAACTCTATACCAATCCCTCTGACCAGTATTGTATAGTAGGTTAATTTCTCATCCATTGTGGAGTAGGTCCGGGCCCAAACGTGGGTTGTATATGAGCTGAAATGATGATTACTAGGGTGATCTGATTGGGGATCATGCTGCCGTTAGCATTAAGTTTGACCATGTAGAGCACTGATACTCCAGCACTTTATTAAAACATCATAACCCAATGTGCAGCCTACCTCAGTCAAGACATGTGCTATTGTTGGCCCAATTAATATTTGGAGTGACAATATACTAGAATTCACAGGCTCACACTTCATCCTTCTTTCCCTCCAGGCAGCTAGACGGGATGAAGCTAAAGCGAATTATAGCTGGTCTGAAAAGGAAGAGCTTTTGCAAAGATTATAGATTGTAACTAATTTAACAATGCTGGTAGTATCAGCAAATGTTAACAATTTTATTTTTAGTGTTAATCTGTTTTATTTAAGGATATTTTTTATAAATTTCATGTTATTATGTTCTTAAACTTGTGAAAGTGTAGTAAGGAAACCTTCATTTTTAAGATGCAAAGGAAAACAATCCCTATATGTGCTCTGTTTAGTTTCAAATAAAAGATAAGTAGAAAGCTGAAAAAAAATTATGTTTTTTTCTCTGATTTAACTAAAAAGTAAGGCCTCACACTCGTCAATCATCTCAGCCAATATACGCCCACTGTTGTGTTTGGGCCTCCTCCACAATGGGAGGGAAATTGACCTACTATACCAAGCTGATCAGACATGTTAATATAGATATTATATGCATATTATACCCCTTAGTCGTCTTTTACGACATCCACGAGCAAGAGAGGAGGTGGTGAATTGTATTCTTACTAGGGATGTGACCTGGAGGGAAAATAATCGATTTTTTGTTTTTTAAAATAAATCGATTTTAAAATAATCGATTTTTCTCTCAACAAGGATTGTGATGACCTTTTTTTTTTTAGGAAATGTGAGCTTTTTTTTCTAATATACTATGAAACAATCGTGATGACTTTTTTTTCAGCAAATCTGGCCGTGAGTAATCGATTAAATTCGAATAGTAAAAAATCGATTAATAATCGGTTTTTATTATTTTGATAATCGATTGTAAAAATCGATTATTACAAAAAGACAATCGATTAATAATCGATTTTTTTTAAAATCGATAATTTTTCACATCCCTAATTCCTACTCTGTCACCACATGGAAAAACACCCATCAATGATTAAACTAAATTCCCTTCATCACTTTTATCACTAATCCATCACTGATTCCATTATGATATAGTTCATTATTCTGACAGTTAATGTGAAGGGTTCAACAACGTTCATTATTAAAAAAAATCATACAATGTATTTTATTGTATTGTAGCTCTTTGTCCAAGGAGGTATATATATACATATATGTTTTATTATTTGTACAAGTGTAAATCGTACATACTTGTAGTACTGACATCATTTGTTAATTAACTCTTGGGTTGTTGCATGGCATTCCATATTAGGCACTACGAAAATAATAATTTACATATGAGTAAGTACTTTGATATGCGATAATATACACATAGGTATAGGTCATCAACATTTCAGATCATAAACATCCCACTGTTAGGCTCGAGCTTCCTCCACAATAGGAAGGAAATTGACTAACTATACCACGCTGGTCAGAAGTGTTTGTATAGTGTTTCATTTCAAGTTCTTTCTTTTTTTGTGTGTATATAGCTGTTGGCCGCAGATGGCCTTGACAACTTGACGCGGACTATGGGTGAGCGCTGAGGGCTCTCAACCCGGTGTCAAGTTTTCCCTCTCTTGCATAGATGTTATATGCACATTTAATCTCTTAATCGTCTTTTACGAAACCTATGGGCATGGGAAGGGGTGGTGAATAGTAATCTTACTCAATCTCCACACGGATTAAGTATAGTCAAAGAAAAAAAAGAATGTGTACAAAGTACGCATATCAGAAGTGAAACTCCTTTATCTTTTATCTCATTCTCTCGCCGGCTGAAACCTATACATTTTCGTGTTTGTGTCTCTATGGTCTCGCTTTTTCGTTTCATCGAATTTGAAATCACAACGATTCTAAAGAAGTTTCACTTCAAAAAAGCAGATAAAGGTTTTTCAGTGACTCGTCTCTCATCTGAAACTTGAGAAAGGACATATAGGGAGCGTTTGCCTTTGCATGTTAAAAATGAAGGATGAACACTTTACATACGGAAAATAGGTATAGGTACATAAGTTACTTTACAAGAGACAAAATCCATTCATATCTTGAGTATCAAATACCTAATAGTTATTATATAGTTGTTTACTGGGGCAGAACAAAGTACTATTGTTTTAGTATTAAAACGGATAGAAATAACTTTTCATCGGTCTGTTGCGTGTGCTTACGATTATAATTATCATCGTATAGTTATTAGAACTACAAGATGATGTATTTTTTCAATAAATGGTCACGGAAAATTGTCGCAAATTTTATTTAACAGAAGCAGGCATTTTTTTGGTGGGCTATATAATCCGACCTCATCCCTTCCAACCGTTTGAAACAACTAAAAGACAACTTGGGGTATCATAATACGCGGTGTTTTCTCTCACCAGCTATGGAGCAGACCACCGGGACCGAAGCCTTAACTTCCGCTCAGTAGGCTATTGTTACGGGTAGATATATGTATATAACCCTGTAACAAATTGAAAAAGATGTCAAACTTGTCTTAAATTTATAAGTAGATATTCTGATACTACCACATATGGACGTTTGCTAGTCCACTGCCTACCTTATTGAAAGTGAAGGGAGTGTGAATGCTGCACGTATTAAGGTTCACTGATACTAAAGGCATCAATAAAACCCACCACATACAAACACTCTTAGAAAGTCGCGCTTCCGGCTCTTTCGCTCATCGAACGAAGTGCACCCTGGACTGATCGGCGGCCGGCTGTAGACAGACGATTGCAGACAGTGTAGTCCTACCACCTAATCGTTTCTAAAACTATTCCTCCGGTAGATACATCGTTAAGTCTATGAATAAATTGCCTTAAAGGGAGAATGTGATCAAAGATCATCGTCAAAAATACCACATAGATACAGATCCCGCGAAGCCGGTTCAGGCTACTCTTTGACGATTAAAACAGGAACGCGTTTCATTCATAAACGAGGCAATCTTTTTAATGGCGTTCATTAAAATTTCTAGTGGATATATTGTTATCATAAACATCTGCTTATATCGTAATTATAGTCTTTAACATAAAAAATCATATCAAAACTTGAATGTCGTTTATATTTCCTGCGTTTGAGTACTTCAAATCGAAAACGTTTACGGCGAAGGAAATGTCGTCGTCAGGAAACTGTCTAGTATATCTTGGGGCTATTGTGAACTCAAGGTTGATAGCATTGGGTTGGTCCCATGATGGGTCGATTTTTATACGCATGTGTGCTTTCTATATTTCTTATCGTGACGAAGTTATATATCGTGTTTAATTCGTATATGTTTGTATTCTTCAAATCTTATGTATCCGGTATCGAATGAGCAACTATTGCTCAAGAGGTAGGTACTAAACTCCACCATCTGTGATGTAATTCTACGTATATACGTCTGATAGCAACAATCCGACCCAGTATTGCGGCAATGAAAGTATAAAATGGTGTCATAAAAACGTAGAAATTTAAATTCGCTGTCTGCTGTCTATCCACCCATCAATATCCACGGTTGTTGGATACCTTAAGGAAAATAATGCCATGCCTGTCACACTTGAGAGGCGGAATAGTGATCGCTATTTTTTCGTTATAAGTTTGCATTAAATATTAATTAGTGATCTTCTAGCGATTTCTGAACCAGTTTTTACAAATAGAAAATGCTCATTTCCAAAAATCACCGACTTATTTCTAAAAATGGGTACATAGTCTATTACATGTTAGAAATACCACACAAATTGATAAAAAAGCTAAATTGAAAAAAATGTTTTCGTAATATTTTTATTTGCTTATTATACGTTGTTTTTATTTAAAAAAATCGGCTAAGTGCGAGTCGGTCTCTCGCACGAAGGGTTCCGTACCATTGACTAGGTAAACAAGTGCCTCCCTATTGCCATTATCGATATTGAGCAAAAAATCGCGTTTGTTGTATGGGAGCTCCCCCTTAAATATTTACTTTATTTTTGGTATTTGTTGTTATAGCGGCCACAGAAATACATAATTTGTAAAAATTTCAACTA
Organism: Lymantria dispar; assembly: GCA_032191425.1. Lineage (NCBI taxonomy): Eukaryota > Metazoa > Arthropoda > Insecta > Lepidoptera > Erebidae > Lymantria > Lymantria dispar. Next base: position 28,981,003 of record CM063442.1, read on the forward strand.
TCTAGCTATCGCGGTTCTTGAGATACAGCCTGGTGACAGGCAGACGGACGGACAGACAGCGGAGTCTTAGTAATAGAGTCCCATTTTTACCCTTTGGGTACGTAACCCTAAAAAAAGAAATCGTTTTACATGAAAAATTTAAAACTTTTCTGGTATATCCCTCAGATATTGTTAGTTCCTTATTAAATACGCTTTGAGAATACACGAACGTATGTATAAATTCTATTTTCTATCTTCAAGAGTTTAATTTATTATTCACCACGATTGACCACGCTTTGTAAAGCGAAAATGGAATACGATAAATCTTAAGCATTCCGTTTGATAACACGAAATTGCTATGTTTATTTGGGTTTGTTGACAAATCGTTGAATGTATGAAATGAGTAGTGTCACGCAATCCTTGCTTCTATATAAATATCATAATATTTAGAGACACAAAAAATACACGTAAACTATATTTCATTGGATTTATTTAACCATTGTTGTCAAGAACGTAAGAGCTAATATTTCTTTGACATTATTTCAGTTCTGACATCATTTATCCGTGTGGTAACTGAGTAGGAATACAATTCTCTTGCCCGTGGAAGTCGTAAAAACGACTGAGGAATATAATATGCATATAACATCTATCCAAGAGAAGGAAAACCTGAAATAAAACCTATAGCAACCTGTCTGACCAACAAGGTATCATCATCTCAGCCCATACACGTCGCACTGTTGGACTCGGGCCTTCTCCACTCTGGGAGAGAAATTAATTGACCTACCATACCACGCTGGTCAGACGTGTCCGTATAGGGTTTTATTTCGAATTTTCCTTCTCCTGCATAGATATTATATGTATATAATATCCCTTAATCGTCTTTTACGACACCGATGGGCAAGATAGGGAGGGGGTGGTGAATTGTATTCTTACTCTGTCACCACACGGAAGACTACGTATAGTAGATCAATATCTCTCCTATTATGGAGGAGGCTCGAGCTCAACAGTGGGACATATGTATATGAGTCGAGATAATGAATAAGGGCGCCTTCAAATTTGCCGCAAAGTGCCGCGCGGTGGCAGCGCGTCTGCAGCGCTGCGGCCGCGCTACTTTGTAAATCTATATAAATAAATAACGCGCGGTTGCAGCGCTGCAACTTACTTACTGGGTTGAGAGCCATCAGCGCTCACCCATTGCCCGCGTTAAGCTTTCAAGGTCATCTGCGACCAACAGCTATACACACAAAAAAAAAGGTTGCAGCGCTGCACCCGCGCTGCGGCCAAGCATCAGTTCATCGATCGACTAGTGATGCGCGCACGTATTTTTTTGTACAAGTAGAGCAGAGTTTCTTCGTCAGAGTCCATCGTGAAACTATGTACTACACTACGATTCTCAAACTTAGCGACAGCAGTGCGGCTGCAGCACTGCAGACGCGCTGCCGCCGCGCGGCACTTTGCGGCAAATTTGAAGGTGCCCTAAGAGTTAAGCCTATAGTCGTTCATAGGGGAAACATTAAACTCAGCGCACCTATTGAAACCTATCTACACATGACACTGAAGCCTTTTTTTATCTGTATACAATTTTAGGAGTATATATCGACCTTTTTTTTTAAATCTCGTTAAGTAGAATCGAGCAAGGACATATATAAATTTTATGTCAAAATTTACACAACCAGTTCTGTTAAATTGGACCACTATCGATTTGAATACTTACCTTTCGGGTTGCTCGCAAAAGTTGGCCATAGTAAAATTTATTAAATAATAATATTATTTGCATAAAATTATAGTTAAAATTGATTATAGTTGTTACTACATTTTTAATTGCATTTCAAAATGCATCTTGGTGATTCTTAATAAAATATTATAAATGTGAAAATTTGTACGTTTGTTACTCGGTCAATTACAATCAACTAAACAAATTTTAATGAAATTTGACACAAACCATTATACCCAATACTGGGCTCGAATCTCCTCCAAAATAGAGGGCAATTGACCTACTATTGGGTTTTATTTAGAGTTTTTCTTCTCTTGCATATTATATTCCTTAAAGAGACTACCTTTTAAGACACCTACGGACAAGAAAGTACATTGGATACTTACACGTAAAAATACATCAATAACTTAATTGACAAAGACAAATAAATAACTTGGAGTAACATATAAGGGACTTTTATACAGGCAAGTAACATTAGCTTAAGGTTTGTTATCGAATCTTTAAGAGACCTTCTAAAGATCATTATTTAAGATCGTAAAAGAAAGTTATATTTTAATAAAATTATTGTATATATCTGTTATATATTAAATTGTGCTGTGTGGTAGCGGCTTCGAATACTACCAACCCTTGCTTTGCTCGTGGGTGTCGTAAAAGACGACTAAGAGCCCTAGATTGACCCGGACCAACTCCATCTGGTACCATTTGGGTCAACGATTACATTTCCAAGGAGGGTTGACGTCAGGCAGGCGGCCGGTCATAAAAGTCTTTGCCGAAACTTTTTGCAATATGTCAAAACAGATTACATATTGCGTCGACCCCAAGTAATTGGGATAAGAGCAAGATGATGATGATGATATATTAAATCGTATCAGCTGATATACGCCCCACTGTTGGGCTCTAGCCTACTTCCGCAGTAGGAGGGCAATTGACCTACTACACCACGCTGGTCAGACGGCCTGGTATAAAGTTTTGTTTGGAATTTTCCTTCTCTTGCATAGATGTTATATGCATACTATCTCCCTTAGTCATCTTTTACCACATCCATGGGCAAGATAGGGAGTGGTGAATTGTATTCTTACTTTTTCACTATACGGAAAGGTATAAATAGGTCCAATAAATAGAATAGTATTGTGTTTATTGGATAATAACATTGACAAATTAAGTATCGAAGAGGTCAATACGTTTCAGATATTCCCAAATTAAACGTTTTGTAATGATTGAAGTGTAATTGAGTTTCTTCACAATAGTACTATTAAAGTAGCAAGGAAGCGCTGATTCATTTTAAGTCAGGATGTAACCTTGTGCGCCTGAGCAAGGTCCACGACTCCGCATGAGTTTATAAAATCACATAATTATAAAACCACGTGTTTTCTAACTGGCTCAGTGGTTGTTTTTTTTTTCGTAATGGAACTGCAAACATTTTGCTACTTTTACTTAGTTTTTTGTTTGACATTTTGCATGACCCGTATTATTTGGAGCTTGAAATTTGTGTGTGGTATTTTGTTTATTATTTACAGCATATAACTACTAATACGAGTTCTTGTGTTACTTAGTCAGCAACACAGGCTTTATTCCTCAAGTATTTGCTGTGTGGTGAAGGGAATACAAAGTGTCACTTCAGCTAACGAATAATAAAATCAACATTAAAAACATCCACAATCCAGTTACCGTTTAAGTTATCTCAACAGCTGTCATGACAATGGTGTTTGCGCAGAATGATCGAGTCCTGATTTGCTATTGTTACCAAATTATGTCTGATTTGCTAACATTTATAGACATTGGCTCGCTGATTGCCTCTATTTATCGTATCGCTGTAAAACTAAGATTTTTTGGAATCCAAGTCTGACAATAATGTCTACAAATAAACAAACGTAGTCTGCGGCTATATGACTATATAGATATATCTCGATGAAAATTTTGCGTATCATTCGAGGTCGACCGTTCGATATGCTTGCCACACTTTAAAAAATACGAGTGAATTTCGAAATTTCTCTCAAGCAATAAATTTCTCCTAATGAGTAATCAAATTCCTTGCATGCACATAGTAAATACTGGTTTATTCAAATAGAAGCGCCTTGTAATTAGTTTAGTCGATTACAAGAGCGCAATATACTTCTTATTATGCAATTTAACCACATAATTGCCCATGTTTTTTTCTTACTGATATCATTTAGAGTGTGTAAGTAAATATGTGTGTGCTAATCTGTGCAACTTACTTCTTTATGGTGAGGGTATGTTGGTGTGTAATTTAACGTAAATTATTTCTGACTATTTGAACCAAATTTACAAATTAGCATTCTGCTTAAGGTGGAATTTAGTTGAATATACATAGCGTCCACGTACCTAGTAATTGCATGCTTTTTGTGACATGGCAGTTTTCTGCTCAATATACTTAGTGGCTTAGAATAATAACGTATAGAAGGTAAGTTCGAGCACAAAAAGTGAAGCATTTCAATTGGAGCCTAATGGAGCTTACGCCGGAACCGTTCCGTAATGTACAAGTCATTGTACTGCACGTACGTACGCAACTCTTAAAAAATAAATAGGTAATTATGACGGTTTGTGCATTCAAATGGTGTCATAACACATTTGAAAAACTTAAAAAGGTTTTTAATATTACTTTTGAAATTATTTCGACGATTTATGTTAATAAAAACAAAATTTGATTTCATAATTTGTATAGTGGTGTGCGTGTGTACGTGTGTAATCGTCTGCGCGCCATTAGTATTTTGAGATTCATGTTTCGAACATTCGAAGCAGTGACACTATCCTTCTATACGTTATTATTCTGAGCTTAGTGGTATAAGCATCTGATAATAGTCAGATCCCGACTTTAATACCTCGCGATTAGAATAAGGTCAACGCCTCATCATGTTTTACTGTCAAATAACTAGAGCATTGTCCGCGTGGTGACAGAGTATGAATACAATTAAATACCCCCGCCGCCTGTCTTGCCCATGGGTGTCGTAAAACACGAGTAAGGAATATAATATCTGTGCAAGAGGTGGCAAATTCGAAATTAAATTCTTAACCAACACGTCTGACCAGCCTGGTTACTATACCACAATAATTACCCTCTTACGGCGGCTGAACCTTCTCCACAGAAGGTTCAGCCGTCAAGCGTAGTGCGACTTAAATGAGCTTAATGACCGAGATCAATCTATATCAGGTCAGCTCAATGGAGATGGGGAGGAAATAGTACCCTATTTCCTGAAAGGGTAACGTGCGGCCCCATAGTCTACCGACTATGGGGCCGCATGTTACCCTTTCCTGCTGTCCTGTTGCCCTGGACAGATTGGGCGAGGTATGCTCCGAACATAGCTTGCCAAAAAAGGTGTGATTAACTTTTGTTGAACCTTTTAGATCGCTGTGAATTTGTGAATGTAATATCCTGTGTGTGGAAATTGTAGACATTAGAATAAGTATCTTGAAAAAATAGATTGGGTTTTTTACAAAAATGCAACAAACGTAAGAAATTTATTACATCAACTTCTAAAAGTGTAAAATTATTTCGTTTTCTGTGTACATGCATTTATTTTCTTATCTCACGAGTAGTTTTTATGAGAATTTAGCAAACATTGAATGTAATTGGAAGCGCAAAAAAACTTTAATTACCTCCATCTAATTTCCGGGTACGCACTTACCTAGTGTTAATATTGAGTACAATAATATTGCTTTTATGAAAATATATAATTAAGTACGGTTTGATGTGACAGATTGGGGTTATGTTGCTTTTTCATCATTCTGTGTAAGCTTTAGTGGGTAATTGTCTTGGATACTTCGAAGCGCTTATAGTTGGTCCTATTCGTGTGATCCGATCGTATTTTCTTATTTTATAGTCTTTATTAACCGTGTGGTGACGCAGCAAGAATACAATTCCCTAACAGCTTTTTTACCAGTGCCCTCGTATAAGACGACTATGGGATAAAATACGCATATAACATCTATGCATTATATATTTAGGTCAATTTGCCTCCTATTAGAGAGGAGGCTCGAGCCCAGCAGTGGGACGCGTATGAGCTGAGATGACGAATCCATACTTTCGAACTCGAAGTATGCTAGTATAATACACTCTGTATTGTTCTCTTTCTTTTAAAAAATCTCAAGTGATTCTTAAATACTTATGTAATAGGATCACACTCGATAGTGTTCTGTCTACAGCTGCGAGTCAATCTGTCTGGGGTAGTACCACTGTCTCCCAGAAAATTGCCGTCTGAGTAGTAACAATTTGTTACGACACTTCGTACGATGGGTGAGACAGCCGGAAGCCCAAGTTTTTGAGGATGTTTACGTGTGGTGTGTTTTGGTGATGTCTGTAGTATTCCTGAACCTTATTGCACGCATTTACACTCCCTTCACTTTCTTCACGGTAGGTAGCGGTCTAGCAAAGGTCCATGAGCGGCAGTATAACTTACCATCAGGTGTGCTGTTTGCTCGTTTGCCACCAAAAATAATACGTCCATGCGATACATTTTAATTTAATAAAATATTTGTTTGTACTATAAGCACTACTATAAAAGATACATATACGCAGAAGTAGATTGTAAGTTAAAACGGGTTTTAGAAATAGCCTCAAAAATGAACAGTTTATTTTACCTAAGTATGTATTATATTTAAAATATAATGCCACAATTATGCAAATAAATAATTTACTTAGAAAGCTTATTTATCACGCCTACATAAATTTTGCATACGAATTTAAATGTCGCTGCATTGGCGCCATTTATTCTTTTGCTATATGAACACAGTTAATACAACTAGAAACCAAAATCTGAAAAATATTAACGCTTGAACAAAATTGGGTTTTTTTGCTGAATACTTCGAGTAGTCACTAAAATAATGGGAGAGAGTTATAAAATGGTATATTACGTTTTGGTAGTATGTTTCTTAACTACCCTGTGTAGTGTCGAGTCGAGTGAACCTGGTCTAGGGAGATAAATACTCACGGACCACTATTTCATCTGTGGAGTGCAATAATCATCATCCTGCTCTTATCTCAACTACTTGGAGTCGCCGCGACGTTATAATAAAACTTTCAGTGTATTAAATAGCTTCTTTTTTTCTATTATCAGTGTCGTTTTTTCTGCAAAGGTAGGATATCGCGAATGATAAAATTTCTCTTTCAAACCATACATAATTAATGGACGGCCCCAATGTTTTGAAAATATAGATAAATTCAAATAGATATTGGCTAAAATAAAAGACTATGGTATAATTTTAGAAGATTTTAATTTAAATTGAGGGCTGTATTAACAAAAAGTCGATTACCTCGGCAACTTGTCAAAAATAACACAACTTCGAAACAATGCTTAACACGAAGCCTAAGATTTCCTAAAACGGTTTCTTGCAGGTTTCCTCTAAGCTTATACCAAAGATAATATTATTAATCCAAAGACTACAAAGCCTAAACTGCAATCGAGCAATAGTTCTTGACGATAATGTCAACATAATTCTGAAGAAAAAAAAAAGAAAATGCGTTATTCCGTATATAGCAAAACTACTTTTGATTTCGCTGATAAATATTTCATAAACTCTGCGAAGAAAAGTGGTAACGATTGCAGCTACCAATTTTACAGAACCCTTTCACCGCGTATCGAAATGACCGGTTCCGTCATATTTGGCGTAATGTTTTTTTTGTCAGTCAATATCATGTGACAACCTTGCATTGAAGGTTACACCACAGCGTCGCAGTTACGGTAACCTGGTCTAGGATAATGACCCATATATATGTTACCTTGTCAAATTAGTTGTTGACTACCGTTGATGTTTATCTAAGGTTAGCCGCACCTTACTACAAACCTAATGTGACCATATTTTTAAATGGAAAACTTCTATAGGTAGATTTGAATGGAGAGTAAATTCATATGCATCATTATCGACATGGTCACGTGACATACTAACGCTAACACTATTTGTAGCTATGTCAATGTCACTATGATAGATGTGAAAACCAGATGAATCTAAAACGTAGTTATTTACAAATTTTAATATAAGATCAAACAATTCGAATATGCTAAAGTAGGAACTGTTTGTTTATAATTTCAAGTTTTGACTTCTATCTGCAGTCCTCGTGACTGTTTTTAGGGTTCCGTACCCAAAAGGTAAAAACGGGACCCTATTACTGATCCGATATTACTGATACTGGTCCGTCTGTCACAAGGCTGTATCTCAAAAACGGTGATAGCTAGACAGTTGAAATTTTCACAGATGATGTATTTCTATTGCCGCTATAACAACTAAAAATAAAATAAATATTTAAGAGGAGCTCCCATACAACAAACTTGATTTTTTTGCTCAATATCGATAATGGCAATAGGGAGGCACTTGTTTACCTAGTCAATGGCACGAAACCTTTCGTGCGCGAGTCCGACTCGCACTTGGCCGATTTTTTATGTCAAAACGAGGCATTGGAGTTACGTTTCGCGTCAGAATGGGACACTTGCAAAAATGAATAAAAGTGTGGAATAAGATAGATAAGAAAGAAAACATGCGTGAAAAGGTAGTGGTTAGATATGCCTTAGATATCTATATAATAGGTAAAATTATGAATTCAAAACAAATTATCATTTATGTTCTGTTCACAAAAATGGGACATTTTTGAACGGCTGGGGGACAACGGGACAGACAACCTAAAAACGAAACTGTCGCGTTCAAAATAGGATACATGGTCACGTTATACAAATCGCCTCAAACGTAAATGTTAATTGTCAATACAGTTCTAAATTTAAATGAAATACATATCTATATAAAAAAAATATAATAAAAAGTTATCGATTGTCTGTCTTCTTTTTTTATTCTAGCTGGCCAGACCGGTATCGAGTGTCAAGTGTTTCTGTTTTTTTGAATGAACTCAATTTGCATTTGGTGCATGTCAACGTGTCCAATACAGTTATAATATTCTCTAAATTTACTCAAGTTACTGTTATTTTATATGAATAAACATTATATTTGTGACGTTTTTATGTTGAATTATATTAATAGATATTAATGACATATTGAAAGTAATTGAACGGGGAATGATGGCTTCTTTAGTTGTTGACTTGTGATCGGAGTGCCACTAGTGGCATCTAGTTCAAGTAGCTTTTTTTTTTAAACTGTTATATTTTGAGAAAAATAAATGTGTCCTAGTTAGAAGTGCATCGCACTGGAGCTAATACTACATGTTGCCTATATATAATTTCATTTAAAATAATTTATTATAAAAAAATAATGAACCCGCAGTTTCTTGCCAAAACTTCTCAGCTTGTGGACGCGTTGACATCCAGTGCAAATACTTTCAAACGAAATGTAAAATTGACAATAAGTAACCCTCATTGGACCTACACAAATTAAATGTTGGATTTGGACAATTATGTAATGAAAAAGAAATGTGTTTTAAGACAGGTTTATGGGTAGGATATTAAGGCACTGTCTTTTTAGAGTCCACGTTACTTACATTAGGTACTTGTTCTTAAACTTTATTACTTTTTTAAAAGCCATAAAGATGTACTACAAACTTTTTAAATGTTGTTCGTGCATATTTTTAATGCTTTTTCTTTTTAGTTCCTTTTGTTATTCAAGTACTAAAACAGTTCTCCGTGTGATGAATGAAGCAAGAATACAATTCATCACTCTCTTTCATACCCGCTCCGCTAGTGTCGTAAAAAATGATTAACAGGTTGCAGGAGAAGAAAACTAGAAATAAAACCATATATCAACCAGTATGGTAAATTATGGTAGATCAAATTTCTTACTAATATGGAGGATGATTGAAACCAACAATACGACATCATCATCGTCATCCTGGTCTTATCCCAAATACGTGGGGTATACGTAATATGTACTCCTTTTCCACATATTGCAAAAGTTATCAACAATAATTTTATGACCGGTCGCCTGGCTGACGTCAACCCTCTTTGGAAATCTAATAGTTGACCAGACGGCATCAGATGGAGTGGGCTAGCGTGGGGCCCACGAGCAATGTAAGGGTTGCTCGTATTCATAGCCGCTACCACATAGCACCAATTAGTGCAACATGTGAGAATCAAAATGTTGATGAGTAAGACTCAGCTTGTGTAAGTCGCTAGTCGGAACAAATTTTACACAGTGCTATATATGTTCAACATTCACAAAGTATGGAAAAAACCAATCAGATAGGTGGTCAAAAAATAAGTTGTAGAATAATTATGATTTTGTTTTATCTTTGTATGTCATAAACTATCACACAGATTTCACGTTTGCAGAATGTAGTGATAGAATAATTGAAAATTCAGACAAACTTTAATTGAATATATATTAAGACACAAAAGGGAATAAAATCTCGGAGTCGAGAGCGTCTAGACAGTTATACTAAAATACACCACAGCTCATTAAAACTTTACCTGTACACATATTAGTTTGTGAATAATTCAAACAGTTCTAAATATATATGAAATATAATATATGTATCGTAATGGCTGATGCCATATCATGAACGAGACAGGATTTAGTGGTAGCTCTTGAACAGATATAGCGCCGGCTGGCGTCATGAATCACGCGCAAATCTAATCATTAATCATTGCAACCATAAATAGTTTATTGTTAATCTAGGCGTCTGGAATAGGGATGTCGCGGATATGTAGTATCGGATTTGGATTCGGATACAGGTATTCTAATATTGTACCGGTTTCAGAATATCGTATTAATCCCTTTTAGAGAGGCTTAGACGATTAGGCTGTCAATTCGGCTGTTTTATAAAACCTATTGTGTCGTGTCTCAGCCATCCATCCATCAGTCCATAGAGGCCCACTGTAAGACATAGGCCTCCCCAGGGAATTGCCACTCATAAGGTCCTGTGCTATTTGCATCCAGTGGTTTCCTACGACTTTCAAGATGTTGTCAGTTCATTTAGTAGAGTGTCGACTTGCTCTGCGTCGTCCGATTCGTGGTCGCCACTCGAGAACCTTTCGTCTCCAATGGTTTGACGAGTGATGTGGCCTGGCTATTGCCATTTTAATGTGCTAATTCTGCGGGCTATGTCAGTTACGTTCGTTATTATACGGATTTTGTGTCTCTTAGAGGTATTAATACTAATCGAAATTAATCAAATATTGGTTTCGGTTATATTTTCATTTCCGATATCCAAAAGTACGGTCAAAAATCTCCGTAATATCCCTATTCTGCAATATATTGAAGGTGATTAGGACTCTATGAAGGGAACGAAAATATTTGTCCTTTATTGTTTATGCGTTACTTTATACAAATATTGGAATTTTGAGAATATATCACATTCTTTCCTTGTGGTTGGCAGTCCAGCTAGACTCTTAACCCTAGGTTATTAAAATCTGACTTCGCTCATGTCGCTCAACAAAAATGAGTTTTCATTGTAAAACCTAATCTTTAATTGACCTACTGCTTCACATTACTTACATCAAGATTATGAAACGCCTGAAAAGGATTAATTGTAAAGAACCATCTCGATCGCGTCAGATTTTACACAAAAGAAAACATCATAATCAATCCATTCGTTTAGGAGCTACGATGCCACAGACAGACGCATAGACACGTTAAACTTATAACAAACCCGTTTTTCTTTTTGCGTCTTAGGTTAAAATGTTAAGCTTTAAGCCCATAGGAAGTTGTGTGACAATGTTCGTAATTATTCATAATATAATACACGAACTTCTACCCTTATGCAAGTATCCCTTAAAATTACCGATGCTTCACACAAAACATAATAAGGATACAGTTATTTTAAATTATATAATAATGAATCACACGACAGGGTGACTCTATAGAGGAAGGACACACGTATGACATTAGCATATTTAAACACTGAGTTTTGGATACAATTCGTCTACACATTGAGTCACGTGGGTTATAATGGGATTCATCGCATTAAATTTATAACTGGCCAACTTCCACTTGGCGTGTTTAAAATGACATAAAGTACACCTTGTTTACGCTTTAACCAGTTAGTGGTATGGTTTGATGCCAAATTCGTAATTATTATAGTCAGGATATGTACAGATGGTTTTCATTTTCTTTTGATCTAAAAAAACTTAGGAGGTATCGCATTCCATTTGATGGTTGTTAACAATACTGTGATAATGTTAATATTATAGAAAAGTATATGTCGCGCCACTAAAGACGCCCAGGGTCTTCATGACATATAATAATTATCAGTATCACTCTTTTTATTTTACCTGATTTATTTTATTGTTCAGTTATGAATTATTTTATGTGATGACGGAGTAACAATACAATTCACCACCCCCTTTCTTGCCCGTGGGTGTCGTGACGACTAAGAGTTTATAATGCTATTCCACATCTGAGAAGGAAAATTAGAAATGAAACCCTATACCAACACATCTAACTAGCGTGGTATAAGTAGGTATTTTTTTCTTATTGTGGAGGAGACTCGAGCCCAACAGTGAGACGTATTTGTGCTGAAATGATGAAATATTGAAGACAATCGGTGATTTCTTCTCTAAATAGGTAATCGTTAATCTTTCATATTCAAAGTAACGCTTACACATCCCTTATGAATCTTTATTAAAATGTAAAATTGTCGAGATTGCATTGTTATGAGCGTTTTCTACATTTAGTTACGTTATGTTTGTGTTATTGTACAAGAATATTTAACAAGTAATTACACTAATACTTGAATATTCTTGCTACATCTAAATTATTTCTGTTTCTCGAGGATTTTTTATTTTGTGTAACAATCCAATCATTCATTCATTTCAGCTCATATACATACATCCCGCTGTTTGCCACGAGCCTCCGGCTCGATATGAGTGGAATTGATCGACTATAACACCCTGGTCAGACGCGTTGGTAATGGTATAGGGTTTTACTTCAACTTTTCCTTCTCATGCTTATACGACACCCAACGGGCCAGATAAAGGGTTGTGAATATGTAGTATTCTTGCTCCGTTATCATACGGCAAAGTTAGTGACTTCATTTAATTTTTAATAAAGTTTCTCCATTAGTCTTCGTCTCGGATTGAGAGCCCTCAGCGCACAGAGAACACCCCGGGTAAAATTGTCACAGCAATCTGGGGGTCACAACTATTTTCACACAAAAAAAGACCACTCACGCTAAAAGTATTAGTTTAGGAGTCTACTTCGAGTTTCCCTTACTGTGAATAAATGTTACCTGTGGGTTTAGCACGAATATTTGTGCCGAAGTATTCGTATCGGCGTCTCTATCTGACGATAACAGTTTGATCCAAATCCCATACATTTGGCGATAACGTTACAAATACTTTGAAGTAAATATACATGCTAACTTCATTGATCACCTTTCTTACTCTTTACTCGTCTTATACGGCATCAACAGAATGTCAGGTGGTAATAAATTGTTAATTAATATTTCAACATACAAAATTGAGTAATTATGTTGTAATGTTTATGACTCCTCGTTGTGACGGGGATTCCTTGTGGTAACGGGTAATGAATTTAATGTTGCATCACCTCCTTAACTTAGATCAGGCGTCGTAAAAACCGATTCATCACCAGTAGAGAACACCAATTGCGATGGCTATCCCTTGGTAAGGATCTGTTTGACCTCGTAATAGTGGACGTTGATAGACTGTGACGGAAGTATGGTTTACTAGTCTATACTATCTATACTAATATCTATACTAATATTATAAAGAGGTAAAATTTGTAAGTTTGTATGCAGGGGGTAATCTCTGGAACTCATAATCTAATTCTAATTTTATTTTAACTGGCAGAAAGCTACATTATTCCTGAGTGCTATAGGCTATAAATTGTTTCTATAACATGTATATTAACCGAGCTATCACAACTTTTGTCTGGCAAGTCGGAAAAAAATACCTCGTAAAACAGAATTATTTGCGTGCGCTGCCTAAACAGTTGCTTAAAATTAAAAAGAATGTATGGCTACCTGGTTCATCTTAATTATTTCTACAAAAAAGTCAGCGATACCATATCTCTATCTTTTATATTTTATCTTTTATACTTCTATTATTGCATTAAAAAATTTTTTTTTCGGCATTGTTACGTTTGGTTGATTATTTGAGCAACAAAATATTAATTCTTATGACAATAAATTATTTCAGTATCACAGGAACATCATACAGATAAGATTTGCCATTTACAGTATATCAATTGGTCATACAGTTTCGGAGATAATATAAAATTACTAAAACGCAAAATGACCCTAGCATAACTTTCATTGTGCAGACGTTTTACCTATTTGCCCATAGATGGCGTTCTGCAATGACGTCATTTTTCTGAATCGCGGTGTTAAGACTTTCCGTGGATTGATGACCCTCTCGAATTATTATGCCCACGTTGTCGTTAGTTGGAGTTCTAAAAATTACATGTCAGTTGGTTATTGGTTTCGGTTGTTTCGTTCGCATGGTTGTTGTTGTTGATAGATACCTCATAATCGAAAATATCGTAATTTCGTTGTACGTTTGTTTTGTATGTTCGTAGTTTCGTACTTCGTTCTATCGTAATAATCGACACGAGTTATTCGATATTACGATTGTTTTGTTTTGTAAAGGCGGACGGTGTTCGAGTCGCTCTCCCTTTGTTCATAATTGTTTTCAAGTCTGTGCGTGGTTTGTTGAGAGCATGCCTAAAAGGAAATCTCAACTGTCTCGGCAGACATCACAGACAAGAGCCGATCGAGTACGCCGTACGGAAGAATCTGCCCCTGAAAATGAGCAACGCCTCTCGAGAAATAGAGAATATATTTCGCAAGCACGCGCTAGAGAATCTAGCTCCGAGCGCTCACAGCGCCTCGCAAGCCAAAATGTGAGGACGACGCGGGCCCGTGCTCGAGAAACTAGCGCTGAACGTGCGCACCGTCTATCTGAGTTAAGGCAGCATGTCTGTGAGACAAGGGATAGGGAGACTAGCACTGAGCGCTCGCAGCGCCTAGCAACAGAAAGACAGCGAGCAGCTACAGTCAGAGCGCGTAATCGGAATATAGCCCAAGGAAATAGATCAGCCTTCAATTACGATGCCAATATAGATTATGCTCAGCAAAACACTGTGAAAATAGGCGAAATGAATAAAACATGTCCTAAGTGTTTTGCAAATAAATGGAGCGATGAACCAAATGGTATGTGTTGTGCTGCAGGAAAAGTGGTTCTTCCTGATATCCAGGCACCACCACAACCAATAAAAGATCTATTACTGGGCAATCATCTATTATCTGCGCATTTTTTAAAAAACATACGAAAGTATAATACACTCTTCCAAATGACGTCATTCGGTGCTAAAGAAATTCGCGAAGGAAACTTTATGCCTACATTTAAAGTAGAAGGGCAAGTTTATCACTTAATTGGTAGTCTACTCCCTTCGCCAGGGCAAAGCCCGCAGTTTCTACAAATTTATTTCATTTCTGATGCCGACCAACTTTCGTTGCGGTCTAATATTGCTCCTAACCTAAATATCGATTTAATCAATGATTTACAGACGTCGTTAAATAGTCATAACATTTATATTCGCAGTTTCAAATACAATTTAGAACATAACTCTTCATCTGAAAACTTAAAATTAATCATTCACGCTGACCGCACTCCACAAAATCAACATCGTGGAAGATACAATTCACCTACAGCAAACGAAGTTGCAGTATTATTGGTGGACGAAGATAAGGGACCTAGAGATATAGTCCTTCATTGCAAAGATGGTCAACTGAAAAGAGTTTCTGAATTACACAGAGCTTACGATCCCTTACAATACCCTTTGATGTTTGTTAACGGTGAAGATGGTTATTATTTGACTATCCCTCTACAAAATTCAGCGCGAAATAAAACAGTTTCGTGTATGCAATTTTATATGTATAGATTGATGACCAGGGCCAACAGTTTTAATCCCCTTCATTATTATCGGGATTTGTTTAGTCAATACTGTGTTGACATGATGGCTAAAATGATAACAGAGAGACTAAGTTACATAAGTCGCAATCAACAACAACTGAGAGCTGATGACTATATCCATTTAAGAGACGCTATAAATCAGGATGCTAATGTCAACGCTGCAAATATTGGCCAACATGTCATCTTGCCTTCATCTTTCACCGGCTCTCCGCGTTACATGCATGAAAAAACCCAAGATGCAATGACGTATGTACGCAACTATGGAAGACCCGATTTATTTGTGACGTTCACTTGCAATCCGGAGTGGCCAGAAATTAAGAAAGAGCTATTTGCTGGCCAACGTTCTTTCGACCGTCATGACATTATTGCTAGGGTTTTTCATTTAAAGATGAAGAAAATGATCAAGTCGTTCACTAAAGACGAGGTATTCGGCAAAGTCAAATGCCATATGCTTAGTGTTGAATGGCAAAAACGCGGACTACCACACTGTCATATGCTGTTTTGGTTTGCACAAAAAATACAACCAGATGAAATAGACAGTATAATAGTTGCTGAACTACCAAACAAAGATGATGACCCAATATTATTCGATATTATCACCAAAAACATGATCCATGGACCTTGTGGGGAGCACAATTTATCATCACCGTGTATGAAGAACGGTATATGTTCAAAGAAATATCCTCGGCGATTCGTCACCGATACTCAGACAGGCGAGGATGGTTATCCTGTATATCGTCGTCGTAATGCTGAAAATGGTGGTCAAGTCGCAGTTGTAAACATCAGAGGGAGGCCGATTACAATAGATAACAGATGGATTGTACCATACTCTCCAATGTTGTGCAGGTCATTTAACGCCCACATTAACGTCGAATACTGCCATTCAGTTCAGGCTATAAAATATATATGTAAATATATAAATAAAGGTTCCGATCAAGCCACGTTCAGCGTTAGAAATCCGCATGATGAGGTGGAAAATTATTTAAATGGGCGATATATAAGTACATCGGAAGCCGTCTGGCGAATACTCGAATTTCCGATCCACGACCGACATCCCACGGTCGTGCATTTGGCCGTGCACTTAGAAAACGGGCAAAGGGTGTTTTTCACACCAGGAACTGCGCGACAAGTTGCCCAAAATCCGCGCAAAACCACTCTATTAGCGTTTTTTGAACTCTGCAATACCGACGAATTTGCAAAAACGCTGTTGTACCACGAAGTTCCACACTATTATACGTGGGCTAATAACAAATTTTCAAGACGAAGGCGCGGTCAAGACGTCGATGGGCATCCAGAAATAAAAAGAGATGAAGCTTTGGGAAGAGTGTACGGTGTACATCCGTCACAATCAGAATGCTTTTATCTAAGAATTTTATTGCACCACGTACGCGGTCCCACATCATTCAAAGATTTGAAAACTATAAATGGAGTGGTCAAGGAGACGTATCAAGCGGCTTGCCGGGACAGAGGTTTGCTGGAAAATGATGATCACTGGGAGAAGACATTAAGAGAAGCTTCGATGTCGGAATGTTCATTGAAACTTAGGGAGTTATTTGTGGTGATACTGCTATTTTGTCAGCCATCTGAACCGTTAAAACTATGGGATATCTTCAAGGACAATTTTTGTGAAGATATCAGACATAGAAATCGACAACAAAATCAGGACTTTACCATGCCTTTTAATGATGTTATGTACAATGAAGGTTTAATACAAATTGAAAACAAACTTTTAGCATTGAATGATAAAACATTGAGTGACTTTGGATTACCGTCTCCAGTTCGCCCTGTAAATGATGCAATAGATACAATGTTGGTACATCCGCACAACATCAGTGAATTAGCTACTTTTGTAAATGAAAATTTGCCTAAATTAGTCACAGACCAAAAACAGGCTTTTGATGAAATTATTGATAGCGTAACGAATAATAAAGGAAAAATTTTTTTTTTAGACGCCCCAGGAGGCACAGGGAAAACATTCCTCGCTAATTTAATATTAGCACATGTTAGGCAATCCGGAAAAATAGCTTTGGCAGTGGCTTCTTCTGGGATTGCGGCTACTTTATTGAGTGACGGTAAAACTGCTCACTCTACCTTCAAACTCCCATTGACAGTTTCATTGGAGCAACAGTCGGTATGTTCGATACGCAAAAATGGGCCCATTGGTCAATTGTTACAGAATACGTCGTTGATAATGTGGGACGAATGTACCATGAGTCATAGAGCTCATGTTGAAGCAGTGGATCGAACACTTAAGGACTTGAGAAACTCAGTCGCTGTCATGGGTGGTGTCACTTTTGTGTTTGCAGGTGACTTTCGTCAGACACTTCCCGTCGTCACAAGAGGTACACGTGCGGATATCATAAAGGCATGTCTAAAATCATCGCCCCTATGGAGTATAGTCCAAACTTTGAATTTACGTACGAACATGAGAGTCCACGTTATTGGAAATATGGATAACGATTTTCCACAACAGCTGCTCAAAATTGGAGAAGGGTCTTTTTCTTCTCGAACCTTGGACTCTAACTCTGCGGAAATCGTTATAAATGAGACTCTGGGTCGTATAGTTCACAGTCTACAGCATCTTATAGATGCAGTATATCCTGACCTCGAATATTTACTAGATAGAGACATTCATTGGCATTGTTCAAGGGCTATCGTCTCACCAAGGAACGATACAGTCAATGAAATCAATAATCTAATTTTACAAAAAGTTCCCGGCCATGGTAAAATCTACAAGTCAATTGATACAGTGTGTAATATCGAGGATGCAGTCCACTATCCGCAGGAATTTTTAAATTCCCTTAAACCATCTGGTCTGCCACCTCACGAACTGCTGTTGAAATCCGGGACACCTATCATGCTTTTAAGAAATTTAAGCCCACCTAACCTGTGCAATGGCACAAGGCTACTAATAAAAGATTTAAAAGACAACCTAATTGTGGCGACCATTCTCATCGGCCCAGGAGCTGGCCAGTTGGCGCACATCCCAAGAATTCCAATGATTCCGACGGACCTACCCATACCGTTTAAACGACTCCAGTTTCCAATAAAAACATCATTTGCCCTGACTATTAATAAGTCCCAGGGACAAACATTCTCTTTGGTTGGCATTGACCTACGAAAAGAATGTTTTTCCCATGGGCAATTATATGTTGGTCTATCAAGAGTGGGATCATCCGAAAGGCAGATTATTCTGTTACCGGAAAATAAAACAACCTCAAACATTGTATATAGAGAAGCTTTAAATTAAATAGATACCTAACTTAAACAAATAAATAAAATAAGTAAAAGGCAACTAAGGGTTAAGTTACCTTGAGCAGAAAATAGAACTTCGGTAATCTTTTAAGTTACTGATCTGATTCCAAAAAATATTTTACTAATAAAATTAAATACAGTAATATCAATCGAGTGTAATCTTATGTTAAAACAAGAAATTTTCCGCGGACGAAGTCGCGGGCAGAAGCTAGTTCGTTAATAAAGTCACGCTGTTCTCATTTACCTAAACCGAAATAAATGTGTTACGTATTGTTTTTTAATGCCGACGCTTAGAGAAGACCTAGAAAAATCAAACGGTATTTTGTGCGACCCAGGCTTCTAAAATTTCCTGATCGCATTAGTATATTTGTGTCACTGGACTAACAAGGCAATATCTTTTTGTAATTATGGATTCGTAGATACCGCGATTGTTATATTATGATAATTCTAAACCAGGTTGTTTCCGTAGGATCAGTTTAAATTCAAAGGCGTTCGAGTTTATTTTGTGCTATTCAAAATATTAGGTATTTTCACACAAGTAATAAGTTTATTAGGATGAGAACTGTATTACATTATATCTCACTCTAGATGAGGAAGAGAAATACATTTTTTTTTAATCTTTTTATACTATCATCATTTTTAATCTGTTGAATAGATCATTGCAAAGTTCTGTGGTAATTAGTTGAGGGTCATTAAAATTTTATGGAAGAACAGTCCGTTGATTACATTGTGTGATAATTGTTACGTAAATTTAAGATAATTATTTGATAATTATACTTTCTGATGTTTACGCGTTATTTTTTAATTTTCTTGATGTTTTATCTTAGGTTTAGTTCTCTATGCAAATGAAAGAAATTTGTAATAAAGGCCTATCTATATCGACGCACGTTATCAGTATAGCAGTTTGTTTTCCTTCTGTTGTGGAGGTTTTCGTGTGATGATGGAATAAAAATAGGAATAACAAACTTGTTTACTTTATCCATCCGTATACCGATTGCCACTGCTGAACATAGTGTAGGAGGATAGTGCCATAATCGCCAACCGCGCTGGTGCTCCGTTAGCAAATTTTTACAACGCCTATGTGACATTACACCGGTATACGCGAGCGATGCCCCATCCCATATAGGCAATTTTAATATCCCAATCATAATCCTAGAATTATCGGGTTCAAATTCATAATTAAATCTAGTTTAAAATTAATTCTTACTGACTGGTGGCTGAGTGGCCTAAGAAATAACTTCCTATGGCGAGTGTCGTGGACTCGATTCCTACATAGGACACTGTTTTTTGTACGATCCATAAATATTTGTTTTTTGCCTTTAGGTCCTTTTAATTGTATCTTTGTAACGCGATACAAGGATTCATTCCTCCGGGGTGTTAAAAACGTGTAGGTATTATATGAAAAATATCTAGTTGACCGAGCTTCGCTCGGAATATTTATGTTGTATTTTTTTCGAATTTATTTATATATATATATATATATATATATATATATAACAAGAATTGCTCGTTTTAAGATATAAGATAAGATAAAACTTTTTAGAGATCGCGTTTGTATTTCACTTTTATATGCCCGATAGTTGGCAAACTTTTTAGAGTTTTGACCTTTTTCACCGAGGAAAGTCCATAAAAATAGTTTTATTTCAAATGTGTAACACTCGCGTAAACATCAGACATCATTTCGCTTTACTATTAAAGTGCCTCTTATATGTAGATGGTACTTATTAACAGAACGCTACTTAAATTGACCTGCTTGCTAGTAATGCAGTAATATCATCAATGACGAGTCGATTCTTTATTGATTGCATGATCATATTTATACTTTCAAATAACTACCTATATAAACCGCGTAACAAATTTACAAACGTAATGTACGTACATATGTTACAGGTCAAAATTATGATGTGGATATGTCAATTAGGGTTGTTTGATACGAATAAATATTTATTAATACCTTCCTTAATGTACAGATGGCATAGTGGCTAAGATACCGACCTGGCGTTCTAGTGTCGCGGGTTCGAATCCCACGCAAAATTTTGTCATCATCATCATCTTGCTCTTATCCCAATTATTTGGGGTCGACGCAATATGTCATCTGTTTTGTGATATTGCAAAAAGTTTCGGCAATGACTTTTATGACCGGCCGCCTGCCTGACGTCAACCCTCCTTGGGAATGTAATCGTTGACCCAAATGGTACCAGATGGAGTTGGTCCGGGTCAATCTAGGGCTCTTAGTCGTCTTTTACGACACCCACGAGCAAAGCAAGGGTTGGTAGTATTCGAAGCCGCTACCACACAGCACCCCACGCAAAATTTTGTGCGATCCACAAATCGTTGTTCTAATGTAATTTGTGCCGTTATTTATTACATTATATTACGTATTCAATCTAAACAATAGTAATAGTTGGTATTACATAGAGCGAGTAATTATATCAACCTGTAGTAACTTGTAATAAAATACTTCATAACGTTATAAAATGTGTTTTCTTTTGACTGTTTGCTCACATTGTGTGTAGTAACCACACAAGTTTTTGTGAGAACCGTAACGTTTATTCGGATCTGTCAATAGACGTACCGACATCCTCCCCGAGGGGGGGGACGTCGGTCGATGGAAGTGTTCCCCTCAAGGGGGTATCCCATCGGGCCGACCCCTGACGTCAAGTCACCCTGCTCTGGTGGTCGGCCCAAGGACGAAGGCGACGTGTCGCGGGTGGGTTACAGATGTGCGTGGTTACCCCGTGCCCGTGCCCCTCTGTCGCTCCGAATGGAGTGGTGCGAGGAGGGCGTCGACCGTAAAAAAAAAAATAGATGGCGACATTTATTTTGTCTGAAATTAATTTTTTATTTAATATCATCGGCTATAGTTAAAGTTATCAGATTTAAACTATATTTTTAATATTTTTTTTTTTTTTTTTTTTTTTTATTGCCAACGGTGGCAAACGAGCAAGCAGCACACCTGATGGTAAGTGAAACTGCTGCACATGGACCATTGCAATACCAGGGGCACAGCCAGGCCGCTGCCTACCGTGAAGGAAATACTCTTCTTAAACCTCGTTTAAAGAAGGACATGTCATAGCGCTCGGGAAACACAGCAGCAGGTAGTTCATTCCAGAGCTTGCACGTACGTGGGAGAAATGATCGCTGAAAACGTACAGTTGAAGACCATAACGTTTCCAGGTGAAATGGATGAACCCTGCTGCGATGTCGAGTGGTACGTTGGTAGAATGGTGACGGTGGTACCAAGTCAAACAGTTCCTCGGAGCACTCCCCGTGAAAGAGTCGGTAGAGTACACAGAGTGACCCAAAGTCTCTCCGCTGCTCCAGCGACTCCAATCTGTCCGTAAGATTGGGATCCCCGACGATTCGAACAGCCCGTCTTTGCAGGGAGTCAAGTGGGTCTAGCTGATATTTGGGCGCACCTGCCCAGAGATGTGAGCAGTACTCCACATGAGGACGAACTTGTGCTTTGTATAGCACAAGACGCTGTCTCGGTGTGAAGTACCGCCTGGCTCTGTTCAGGACGCCCAACTTTTTGCTTGCCAATTTGGCTTTGTCCTCCAAATGACTCCCAAACTGGACTTTGCTCGATATTTTGACGCCGAGAATCCCAATACTCTCAGAAATTGGAAGAGTTACTCCTTGGAACTGAGGCGCCATGACAAATGGGTCCTTCTTTGCAGTGAACGCGCAAACTTGTGTCTTTGTGGGGTTGAACTGGACTAGGTTCCGTTCACCCCATTCCGAGGCCCGCCCCAGAGAGCGCTCGACTTCAGACACAAGTTGAACCCTTCTTTCCTGAATACTCCGAGGGATATTCCGTTGCTCAGTGTACCGCTCATCACCCGTACTGTCATCCGCATAGCAACGCATACTCTCGATAGAGAGCATGTCATTGATATGCAGGATAAACAACGTCGGGGAGAGCACCGAGCCTTGTGGTACACCAGCATTAATGGTCATGGTATCGGAGCAGGAGCCATCTACGACGACTTTTATACTCCGACCATCCAAAAAGCTGGCAATCCAATTACAGAGTCCCTCGGGGATTCCATATGATGGTAGCTTCGATAGAAGTGCCCTGTGCCAGACCCTATCGAACGCCTTTGCGATATCTAGGCTGAACGCCAGCGCCTCACCCTTGCCCTCCAGGGCCTCAGCCCAACGGTGTGTGAGGTACACAAGAAGATCACCAGCCGACCGACCATGACGAAAGCCGTATTGGCGATCACTGATAAGCTGGCGATCCTCAAGGTACTGCAGAAGCTGACGGTTTATAACCTTCTCCATTATCTTGGAGAGCAAGGATGTTATCGCAATTGGCCTGTAATTCGATGGGTCAGACCGGTCTCCCTTTTTAGGGATCGGGTGGACATGGGCTACCTTCCACGAAGACGGAACCCTATTAGTAGCGTAGGAAAGTCGGTATAGGCGCGTGAGGATGGGAGTCAATTCAGGGGCGCACGTCTTTAGTACCACTGCAGGGATGCCATCCGGTCCACTCGACTTATGGACGTCTAAAAGCCGCAGCTCCCGCCTAACCGCTCGCTGCGTGATGCGGATTTCGGGCAGTGAGCTTTCACACCGTGGGATGGTAGGTGGTGTGGCAGCTCCGGCATCCAAAGTCGAGTTACAGGCAAAGAATTGACCTAGAAGATCGGCCTTCTCCTTTGCGCTGTGGGCCAGACTACCATCGTGTTTCTGCAGTGGTGGGAGATTGGGCTGGCAGAAGTTGCCTTGTGCAGCCTTGGCGAGCGACCAGAATGCACGACTCCCAGCGGGATAGCTTTGCAATCGCTCGCCAATTCTGGCAACATGCTCCGCCTTGGCTCTGGCAATAGCCTTCTTACTAGATCTAGAAGCGGCGTTAAATTTCCGCTTCACCTCTTTGGCGTTCGGGTCCTGGCATTTTTTGGCCCTATTCCAGGCCCGATATGCGGACTGTTTCTGGCATGCAGCCGTCCTGCAGGTTTTGTTAAACCAGGGTCGGCTGCGGCCACCGACGGGTATTTTGGTGTTGGGGATGAATAATTCCATCCCCGTAATAACCGTTTCGGTAACGCAGTCCGCACAGACACCAGGGTCCCCAGAGGCGAAGCAAAGCCGTTTCCATGGGTAGGATGCGTAAAACTCGCGCAGTCCATCCCAATCTGCTGACTTATATTGCCAGACTCTGCGAGTCCCAGTCGCCTTAGAACGACTAGGCCTTACAACAGGGGCACTGCTACGGACCAAGCAGTGGTCAGAAGACCCAAGAGGCGCTTCAACCACTACCTGATATCCGTGCTGGTGTGTAGTCAGCAGAAGATCCAGTAAAGAAGACTCATGGCTCTCAATATCTGGGATACGGGTGGGCTGTGTCACCAGTTGTGAGAGACCATAGGCCGAGACCATATTGAAGAGATGTCGACCCTGGAGGTCAGTGGTTCGGGACCCCAGCCACTCTTTATGATGAGCGTTGAAGTCTCCAAGAACCACCACCTCCGCTGATGGACACTGCTCCAATATTTCGTCAATCCCCCATTGGACGTTCTCAAATAATTGAATTGACCCCGGATCACTGCCATGGGACCTGTAGAGGCATGCGTAGATGCGGGTAAGCCCTCCATAGTCTACGCGTAGCCACAGGATTGACAAGTCACCATGTTCGAGGGCCCGAAGGCGGCGACAGCAGATATCACTTCGGATGAATACGCACACCCCGGCTTTACGACGGAAGGTATGCTCCAACTCGTAGCCGGGGTAATTTAGGTACGAAATGTCATCCGGAGCACCTATCTGCGTCTCCGTTAAAAAGAGTAAGGCAGGCCGCGCCGTCTCGAGGTGATGGTGGACGGCGTCGAGATTGCTATGTAAACCCCTGATATTGCAAAAATCCACATCAAATGTGGATAAGGGGACCGCCGTAGAAAATCGTCTCTTTTTAATTTTCTTGGCCATGATTTTTAATTTAAGAAGAGGAGGAAGGGAGTGTGAATGTGTATAACGGAGTTTGGTGATACCAAAAAAAAAAGGTAGGGCATAGTGCATGGTCGAGGAGTGAGTGTTGTGAGGAGCTGACACGAAGCACGGAAGGGCCCCCGATGCCCCCCCGTGTGTAGCCGCCGAGGTCCACTCCGGTTTCCCACACCGGCACGACGACTACCCAACGGGATTTTCGCCGGTTGGTGGGACAGCCTCCCAGGGAGGATGATCCTGGGTTCGGGTCCCCTGCTGACCGGCAGGTGGCCGGCGGTGACCATTCCCATCGGGTCTCCCTGTACACCATGCCAGCCCCTCACGCTCAATACCCCGACCAAGACCTCACCACCGCTGGTTTCAGGCCTCACCAAAACCCGCCACACACAAACACACCCAGAAAGTTGGGCTCCCGGCTCTCTCGCTCACCGAACGAAGTGCAGCAGCAAATTGCTACTACTCAAACGTCGATCTTCTGCGAGAGTGTGGTACTGCCCCGGACGGACCGGCCCGCGACTGCAGACAAAAGACTGTCTACAGTGTGGTCCTACCACCAATAGTATATATATATTTTTATATTTGCTTCGTAACTGGAGGGGAATATAAAATTACGTATCAAATATTAGTTTTATTGCAATATTATGAGAAGGGGACGTTCTTAAGAAAGGCCAGGTTGGGAGTACTCTGAACCGAAGAACATGTATGAGGAGATTAATGAATGTAGAGGAGGCGAAAGTGGTATGTCAAGATCGTAGCAAGTGGAAGGAAGTGGTCTCTGCCTACCCCTATGGGAAAGAGGCGTGAATATATGTATGTATTATGAGAAAATTTCATAAACTGAAAATACACCCATGTCAAATAATGTATATTGATATTGTGTATATTAAATTTATACAGAATACAAATATTTAGACAAGCCATGTAAAAGTGTTATGAGGTACACGTAATTGTGTTTGTAATGTTCTCGACTTGTCCTCCTTGCCTTTCATAGCACTGACAAGTTACCGTACGCCTTTTTGGTTTATTAAAATTGTATTTTGTCCGTTTATTCTTTCTTCATGCCACGTTACTTTCAACCATTGGATCTGCTTGCTCTTTTGTCATTATATATTACTAGCAGCGCTCTGCGGTTTTACCCGCATAGTTCTCCTTCCCGTGGGAATATCGGGACCAATTAAAGCCTATCCATTATTCTGATATGTAAGCTGTATTATTGTGAAATTTCATCAAAATCCATTCATTACTTTTTGCGTAACAGCAACAAACATCCTCACATACTCTCGCGTTTATAATATTAGTAGGATTTTTGTCTGCACATCCACAAATTAGTTCTGAATCTGAGTCTTTATCCTTTCCCTTTATGGTGCATAATATGCGCCTTATAGTGCCTGATAATTGTTATAATAATAGTCTTAAAATTTTCGCTTCAAGAGATTTTAGTAATCAATTAAATCATTCTGTCATTTTAATTTACGTAACCAGAAAAAAAAATAGATGCATACATTCAACGGATAATATTGTGTGTGTATCTGTGTTCTATCTCATTTTCTTGCAGGCTAAATCCTTTACTGCTTTTTCGTTTCATCAAGCTTCAAATCACAACGCTGCTAGTATTCAATTCGATAAGTTGTGCCAACCCTAATAACATTACGTATGCTTTCATAAGATTTCTGAACATGCAATATCCAAGTTAAAAGAGACAAACAAGTCATAAAAACTTTCCCGGTGTTAACCATGATTGTGCATGACTTGAGCTCTACAGTTTTAGTCCGGAGTGTCATACGCACATATATATTGGAAAGTTGGCAGCATTGATGGCAAACTTACTAGTGAAAGTCCTACTTTTTCTCATAGTAGGGTCAATCAACCTAGTCTCAAAGTCAATCAGATACAGACTAGCTTTTTAATTAACTAAATTTTAATGACTGCCTCTTCTGTTGGCTTTTCTGCTACTAAAGCTATTTAAAAGATGGCTATATTTGTATTAAAAGTATGGCTACGCATATTTTGACTGACTTTGCCAACCTTGCTTTTTTTAGCTTAGGATTGGATTAGATTAATTAAACACAGGTTTTGTTATTTTTTAATTGAATACATAGGCACGTACATGAGTGTTATATGAGGGTTATGGGGTGATAAGCTTTCTCTCCCACCTGACAATAACCTGTCCTAAAAAAGGATTAGATTAGTGAAATACGGGATTCTTTTGGAAGGTAACAATTATGATCCTATTCTTATTCCCAATATATGTTCCATTTATTCCACCTGAATATAAAGGTTCGACACATCTTCTGCTTTTAGCAGGTTGAAAATGAGTCAAAAAATATTACGTAAGTTTTTGACTTAATTTTCTTACCAGCCAACAGTCTCGAAGCTAATTATCTTTGCGAACGCTAGCGTAGACCACAAAATACTGTAGCAGAAATGGCATAGGTCAGTGTATAAAATTTCGTCGACTTTTACGGCACTTTCGAGCAATAATAAAGTTAGTGGTATTTGTGGTCGCTTCCACGCGTCATTCAATCCAATTATTGCAACAAATAAAAATATTACAGTGAAAGTATCAGGATATTGAACATAATTATTAACTTAAGTGGGTGTTGTTCGTGTGTGATATGCGGAAACTGCAACGGCTATGGACTAGATAAGGCTGTGTTATCTGTAACGTTGAGTAACCTAAGATGCTTTACGATTGCTACTTGAAGCGTTACATTTAGGACGTGATTGGGTAATATTTGTGTAGTTTGTGTGGTATTTGAAATGTCTCGTCCTGTGCACTTCTCATATCATCATCATCATCGCAGCCCACATAACTCCCACTGTTGGGCTCGGGCCTCCTACACAATGGGAGGGAAATTGACCTTCTAGATCATGCTGGTATAAGGTTACATTTCGAGTATTCCTTCTCTTACAGACGTTATATGCATATTATATCCCATTAGGGAACGGTGAATTGTATTCTTACTCCGTCACCACACGGAGAGGCGGTTCTCATATACCCAAACATAACCATTTTCCGTGTGGTGACGGAGTAGTATACGGTGGGTTATGGAGCCACGGTCCGCCCTTTCCCCCGGACGGAATGAACGGCGTGTGCGCTCACCACAGTCCACCTTAAAAAAAAGTTATTATCCCCGTGGCTATTAAATACATGCACCACATTTTATTATATCTCACGCGCGAAAAGTACTTCAATAGACGCCATGCCTCACCCACGCTCAGCATAATAGATGTATTACGTCCTTGTGTTATTTAATTGTACATAATACTACAAATTGCATTAAATATTACATAACCAAATGTAATCGTAGGAATAGCTTAATTTGTAGTTATTAAATCACAATTATACTGGAAATTATTTGAGATCAATCGTCCATTAAAACTAGTTACTTCTCGAGTGTATCATATCTGTCGGATATTAACAAGTAAGTATATAAACGGCCTCGGCCTGTTTGACCAGTTGATAGGAAATTTGACGAAAAATATTTCGAAACAAGAGTATTAATATTATATCATATATTATATTCTACGTGTTGTTATGAATTAGATATTTTTTAGTGGTAGGACACTTTTTAGTGTCTATAGCCGCAGTCTGGTAGTACTACATTCTCATAGAAAATCAACGTCTGAGTAATAGCAAATTGTTACTGCACCTCGTTCGATGAACGAGTGTACCGGCATTCTAAACTGAGGGTGTTTATGTGTGGTGGGTTTTGGTGATGCCTTTTGTATCACCAAACTTCATTGCACGCATTCACACTCCCTTCACTTCTTCTTCATGGTACAGCCAAATTCTATGAGCGGTAGTTTCCATTAAGTGTTCTGTTTGGCTCGTTTGCCACCAATAGCAACATTGCTTGCCCGTGGTTACTGTGAAAGGCGATTAAGGTATATGATGTGCTAATAACATCGATCCAAGTGGAGAAGGTGAAATTTCGACATAAAACCTTTGCCGTCACGTCTGACCAAGGAAATTGCTAAATCGGTAATAATTAAATCGTTATCTGCCCATGGCGATTCACATTGGTAATACAACCTCTCATGGCATCTAGAAATACATGGTAAAACCTAACAGTTTACATGAATTTTTAGACAATACATAATAAATTTTAAATTAAAAAAAAACTAATTAGCAGCTACAAGAGTTGAAAATCTCCATAATTATCTTTTATTGAATGGTTCCGAGTTAATGAGAAGTTGTTTCGTCTGTTCGTGTTTCTAACTCGACTTAGTAATAATTTGTAATTAATGTTTAGAATTCCTATTAAACTTCATTCTCGACGACTTTGAAGTTCCCATTTAATTATTAAGACCCCCTTTTGAAGGTTAGCATCTAGAAGAATGTTGGGCGTTCTTTCAATATCCTCGCAGTCGCTAAACTTGAAAAGGATTTTCGTAAATTGTTTTGACGAAGTACAATAGCCTATATCTGCGTTAATACTTCAGACAATAAATCGTAAGATTGAATTTGGCCGTTCCATCGCTGAATACTTATTCTATTATATAGGTATACTATAATAGCTATATAATGAATATTGAACAATAAGGCTCGACCGAGATCTCGGTCTCGGCATTCTCGGCCACAAATCCAACCGAGAAATTTGTCTCGGTTCTCGGCTAATTATAGCCGAAATTCTCGGTAATGACCGAGATTGTAACTTTGTTCGGATCGGCATTCAAATTTTGCTGCGCGTGGCCATGCGCCGCAGCGCGTAGTCGATTGGTGTAAGTGCGTGAGAGAGCTGAATTGTGAATCAGATTCTCATGAGGCCACATGGGCATCTTCAACTAACTCGTCAAACATGGCTACAACAAATCAATTCAACTTATGGGCAGCTCATGATTCGATAGAGTTGGAAGACGAGCCAATGACAAATGACGAATACAGTTCAAGCTCTGTGATCGAAATAGCGCTAGAAAGCTTCCTTAGAGAGCCAAGACTGCAAAGAAATGCTTATAATTTTGAGTATTGGTTTTCGTCACCTTATAAGGTGCGTAAGCCTGCAGCAAATAAGTTTTTATCTGCGCCGCTACTAGCGTAGCAAGTGAACAACTGTTTAGTGAAGCTGAACAATTGTATGACGAGAGGCGACACTCTTTGAAGGGCGAAAATGCCGAAAAATTGCCTTTTGTAATGTTATAATATGATTTTATTTAGCTTTGATTATTAAAACAATTAATTTTGTTAAACAATTAGTAGTGTATTAAAAAGTTAACAGTTTTAAAATTTTTTCTTCACGCTTTGTCTATTCTCGGTCTCGGCTCTCGGTCTCGGCCGAGATATTATTTTATTCTCGGTCTCGGCCGAGAACGAAAAACCCATCTCGGTCGAGCCTTATTGAACAATAATTATAATATCAAATATAATAATCTGTTGATAACCTTACGTCCACGGATTAGAAATATAATTTGTCATAAGCAGAAAGTAGCACTGTAAAACAAGGAAGACTCGAAACAAAACTTAGGTCGAACCTTCGTGCCACCATATATTTACTGTACCTATACATATAAACGAAGTATTCTTGTGCCCATATGCGATGGCTTGACACCCATGGTAATTCAATTTCAGAGATATATTTAGGGGGAAGAAGCTGCCCCCGAGAGAAAATTTCAAATTTTTGGATTATGAAATAAAATTAAATACTTTTACGCATTTTCAGCATCCATGATCATGAACTTACCACAGGGAGACGAACTATATCCAGTCTTACCCAACTCCCAAAGGACAGGTAGCACTATAACTCATTACCCCTTAGTGAATGAGGAAACCAGTATAATATTTAAAACTCTTAATAACTTTTATTTGCAAGCACTACCCAAAACAAATATTTGCCCACAAAATTGCCTTTTCTTTACCGACAGAAAAAAAAGCAATCCCTGTCCCCGACAGTGCCACATTCAATTACTTAAATTGATGTGTGCACTGAACACAGATTCCGTTAAAGGGTGCGAGGGCCCTTCGTCAGTTTAATTCAATCAGTTCGTCTAGGTATGTTCAATTCGTGCAACTATTTACATTTCAATTGACTAGATAGACTGCTTCTTAAATAATTATTTTTGAATTCTTTAGCCTTTTTATGTACATAGTATTAAATTTAAGAAAAAAATTGAAAATATATGTATGTAATTAAAGAAGGTACAAACTTTTGAAATTTTTGAAAGGCACTTTCTATACCTGTCTCATTGATGTAACAATTTGTTACAGCAATGACCTGTCTCGTACAATTATGTTCGTTTAGGGCAAATACTGAATAGGGACATTGCGACTTTGACGTCACATCGTTTGTATTGCTCTCTCTGTCTAATTAATATAATTGTAATATTTGTAATTAGCTCAATATAAAAATAAACGTTATGTTATTTTTACAAATCGATGTAGTTTTTAAAGTTTTACTTCTTTTGGCGCGTTCAGGAAAAATGTGAGTAAATTTTTACGATGCGGGCGCACATCGTCATAAATATTTAAGACAATGCGTTATACTTAGAATAATAACGTATAGAAGGATAGTGTCGGTACTTCGAGCGATTGAAAACATGAAGCCAAAAATATTACATGCGCGCAGGCGATTACACACGTACACACGCACACTGCTATACAAATTATGAAATCAAATTTTGTTTTATTAACAAAAATCGTCGAAATATGTTCTTTTAAAAGTAATGTTAAAAACCTTTTTATGTTTTCAAAAATATTACGTTATGTTAATAAAAACAAAATTTGATTTCATAATTTGTATAATGGTTTGCGTGTGTATGTGTGTAATCGTCTGTGCGCCATTAGTATTTTGAGATTCATATTTCGAACGTTCGAAGTATTGACACTATCCTTCTATACGTTATTATTCTAAGCGTAAGCCATATAAAAGTAGTCAGATCCTAATTAGATCGCGTTCATAAAATCGGAACGAGAAGAGTCTTATTACGTCGTGGAGTCACGCCGCTACCGCTATAAAACATGTAGCATTTCGCTGTGTTATCCGTGAGAACAATTCAACAATAGAGCTCATTAATACCAACTAATTGCTGTTTAAAATGACAAGTTGAAATTAACAGTTTTTGTCGTCCTCTTCGTCGACGTCGCCATCTTGGTTTTAATTCCAATTTTGAATATCTTCTAGATTTTTTGTAGCGGCTTACGTAATTCCTTTGTTTTAAATTTCGAAGTGTAAAGTCGAAGTTTTTGTCAGTTTAATTGTTGAATGTAAATTATTATTTAATTTTTAATGTATCTCTCTTAATTGTTAAATTCTGTGAATATTTTCGACGATATACGATTATTTTATTATAATTGGTTTTTAAAATATAAATCTGTCTCCTATGACTTGACGGCAGTTTTGAGCATCTATAAAAAAATTGTAGTAAATTTTTTATACAACTATATACATAGTTGTGCCAGCAATTTCGTTTGCATGATATTCAATACTATACATATATTAGAAAATCAATGTCGCCGTGCGATATTAGTAACAATCAATACATCAAAGACAATCTTTGTTATCTCGGCAGTTATCATGACAACGGCGACTCCGCAGAACGATTGACAGCCATTGTTTACTGTATTTTGCAGACTTGTAAACATTCAAAGACACTCTCTCATTTGTTGTAGAAATATGCATTATAACGTATAATGCTTCTTGATAAATAAGTTATAAAATAAGATTTTTTGGAAACATAAGATACTAGCAACCCGCCCTCGCTTCGCTTCGGTTTCAGTCGCCTTACCCGCAAAGTTCCTGTTCGCGTTGGAATACCGGGATAAAATATAGCCTATGTTACTCCCTGATATTTATAGTTTTCCAATGGTGAAAGAATTTTTAAAATTGGTCCAGTACTTTTTGAGCCAATTCGTTACAAATATACATACAAATCTTTCCTCTTTATAATATTAGTACCTATTGATTTGAATTCAAATTTATCGAAACACGATTTTCACTTTTGTCTTAATAGTTAGGCCAGCGTGGGTAGATACGACAACTTAGAATTTTTCTTTCTTTAGCTTTGAATTTACAATAGAAGTTGGTACAAAATATATGTATGATAATCATTTGCTCGCAAGTAAGTTTTTTATAAACTCTTTATTATACGAGTGTTCTTGACATTTTAGCTACTATATAATTAAGTTTAAATATCAAGAGAGACGATAATGCCTAGGGCGGACGAATTCATCGATTAGATCAACAATGGAGTCAAATGTGTCGATGCTACAGGCGTTTTTTAATGGACGATATGCGCTTGGATATTTTGCACTCTACTCCGACGTGGCTTAGTTGTTAAGTCTAATAGTAATATCAAGTATTGCGAATTCGATTCCCTCTCTCAGTACCTTTTGCGATCAGCAAATTGTTGTCCCTAGCTTAGCTTTGATTTGTATCCATGAATTTTGTGTTTGGAAAGTCACTCGCAATACATGGATTAGTTCGTTAGTGCATGAAGCGTGTAAGCCGGACTAGTCATCGAAATAAAGTCTTCGGTGGTCAACCCAAAGTACAATAAGGTAGATACTACAAAAAAAGTTTATAGACCCACGCTTGCCTTTCGAAACTCCGTACGGGTTTGGCGGGATTTGTCTAAAGAAAAGAAGATATCTGATATCATCATCACAACTCATATACGTTCCACTGTTCGGCTCGAGCCTCCTCCATAAGAGGAGAGAAATTGACCTACTATATCGCAACGGTCAGACGAATTAGTTTTATTTTGAATTTTCTTTCTCTCTCTATATGTTATAATAATTATGTATATGCATAGTTATATCCCTTAAACGTCTTTCAAGATACTTTCAAGGAGGTGCGTATTTACTCCGTCACCACGCGGTAAATACCTAATATATTTGACTATAATAATTATGTTAAATATTTCAAAAGTTTAAAAAAATATTTTACAGTCTAATACGGTCATGTGAAATATTTGTTCATACCTGTCTTTGTGCAATCAACCTTCGGTTGCAACAACACGCGTACCTAACATATATGTACTATACATTAATATCTCAACTTCAATTTGTTATACTATTATTAAAGTGCCAAGCGTCAAACGAAAGTGATATTACTCTTATCATGAATAAGATCGAAAGTCTTGATAGTCTAACTGCCAAATAAAATAGAATCGAAGACACGCCTTAGAAATTCTTTTTTGATTCATTTGCACACATTCAATGTCTGTGTGAGGACGGAGTACGAATATAATTCACAAACACCTTCTCTTATACCTGGGTATCGTAAAAGTCGATTAGGGGATATAATATGCAGATGATATCTATCAAACAGAAGTAAAATATGACATAAAACCCTACGCCAACACATCTTGCGCCTGATCTAGCTGAGGCCGTGGGTGTCCGGACCACGGACTTAAGTCTGGCACCTCCAGAGACGCGACGGCGACCAACGTTCGGGGACAGGAACGTCGAGAGGTGACGGTACCCGAAAAGGTATTCCGTCGGGCCGACCACTGAGGACACGGAACTCGGCACTGGTGGTCGGCCCAACTACGAAGGTGACGTGGGTACGGGTGGGTTATGGACCCGCGCGCCGTCTTTTCGTCGCCCCGGATGGAAATAACGCCAACACATCTAACAGGCACGGTATACTAGGTCAACATCTCTTCCTTTGTGAAGGAGGCTTGAGCTCAACAGTAGGAATTATATCGGCTGAGAACGAACGCTGCGTCGTCGGATACGTGGTCGCCACTCGAGAACCTTTCTTCCCCAGCGGTTGTCGGTTCGTCGAGCGATGTGACCTGCCCATTGCCACTTCTGTGTTCTAATTTTTCGTGCTATGTCAGTACCGTTTTTCTACGAATTTTTGTATTTGAAATTCTCGCAGAGAAAGCCCGAGCATAGTCCGCTCCATAGCACGCTGAGCGACTTTGATCTTGGTTATGTATGAGGCCTACATTTAGAGATCACTCCTTTCCGTTTCCTTGGAGTAAATTATAACTGGTAACACACTGATGGAAAACTCAAGGACACTAAGATATGCTGAATTCTGCCCAACCCAGTTGGATACCTCTGCTGACCTCTTTCTTGAAATTCAACCGACCGATTGGCCGGATTCAATAGTTTGACCATAGCCTTTAAGAGAGGTCTTCAGATGGTATTGCAATAATTAAATTACTCATATCTGTATTGACGGAAGACGTTCATGCACCCGCATATGCAAATGTTAAATATTTGGCAGCTCTGTATTATAACATAATTGATTTAGTTCTTGAATAAACGTCAACGATGTTAAGTGGTAGAAATGAATTTAACATAGAGACTTGGTCACAATGTTACTATCTAGGTCATTATAGTCCATAAAATTTAGGATGATCTCTGTGACAGTTGTCCCTAGTGCTGTCACGCTTACGATAAAGTCCGTATTTTTTTATCGATAAAACTCTTTATTATTATAATTGTGATTTTCTATTATAATTAATATACAATCAATAAACATTTTTTTGAATTTATTTCAAACAAAAACTGTTTTTTGACTGTTTTAATTTTTCAAAAGGAGTACGATCAAGGTCTAGGTCACTATTATTGTCCTCACTGGAGCGTTCCTGATAGAACATTTATCATTTTTGGCCAAAATATGGACAGTCGTTAGATCAATCGATCAATTACGACTGTTTTATAAATAAATATGTCTAGTTTATTGACAATAATGCGTACATAATATTATCATTTACTCTGAGACGAAAAGATTTTTTTTAATGCTTAATTAATTCAATTTATGTATTTTATAATGTAACTGTCTGTTTTAATTGTAAAAAATATGTTGAAAGTTTTATATAGGTACTTTGTTGGGTTTATTTCTTTTATGAATAATTTAATAAAGATTGGTTATCGATTTACGTATATCGACTGTCACATCTCTTTTTTAGTTTCAGTCCAGTATGACTTTGTACATGGGCAAGCGTCATTTATGTATAAAATGTTTACTAGGCATTTCAGCACTTACGCGGTACATCTTAGACATGAATATTAATATTTTTATATTTATAATATATTGCAATTTAGTTGCAATAAAACTGGCACGAAGAGAATGAAAATACATTTGATAAGAAATGAAATTGTAAATATGTTGCTTGTTCAAATTTACTTCGTTGGTTTCGTTGACATCTGTCACAGAGATCAAGCTATATTTTATGGACTATAGGTAACCTAAACCGTAGGTTTGTTTTAAAATGTTCATTAGACAATTATAATTTACTAGCTGGCCCAACAGACGTTGTTCTGTTCAAATAAAATAAAATTTCTCCTTAAAATCGACAGCAACGCCACCTAACGGGTCCAATTGTGAATCTGAACCATTCTCGAATCCCCTTGAACACATAAAAAATTCATCAACATCGGACCAGCCGTTTAGGAGGAGTTCAGTGACATACACACGTACGCTAGAAATTTATATATAAGATACGCACTGCTCAACTGGTGACAGAATAAGAATACAAAATTCACCACTCGCTTTCTTGTTTGTTTCTTGGGTGTATTTGATATGCAGAACAGCAAGAGAAAACTCGAATAAAGTTAGACTGGTGGGTCATTTGCCGCCTTCCTATTGTGGGGTAGACTCGGGACTAGTAGTGGGACTTAAATGTCCATAGTTGAGAAAATTACATTTTTGTAAAATCTCCGCAATATAAGCGGTCCTTATGGTTCATTTCATCATCATTCAAAATCTTATTGCAACACGTCAGACCAGTGTGGAATAGTAGGTTAATTCCCCTCCCATTGTGGAGGCGGTCTAAGCTCAATAGTAAGACATATGCAGGCTGAGATGAATTAATTAATGAATACGCAGTATTTCCTTATTGTAGATTTTAATAAAAATGTTGAATAAGTTTTAATAAGCGAATTTATTTTACAATATAAGATTTCGTCACCCCCTTACAATTAGTACAACACGTTACTTGTTTAATAAAACAAATATAGAATAGGTATATATCATTAAAAAAATATAAAAGTAACTTAATGATATAATATTTTACAGAACGTTGCTTCCGTGAGAAAAAGTTACTTCCGTCAGAAAATTTATTGGCTTTGGTAAAAATATTTGAGTTACCTTTCATATTGCAGTTAAATAACTTTGATTAAAATCAAACTTCTCTCGTTGAACTTTCTATAATAATATAGTCTCTTGCCCAAAAGCCAAACTGCTCATGCCTGCCTATATATGTCCCACTGTGGACGTAGCTAGGGTCTCCATCATTAGAGAAAATTTCACCTACCATACCACGATGGTCGGACGTGTTGGCAAGGCTTTTATTTCGAGTTTTCCTTCTCTTGCATTGATGTTATCTGCATATTACATCCCGTAGTCTTTTACGATACCCACGGGCAAGGGAGAGGGTGGTGAAACGTATTTTTATTCTGTCACCACACAAAAAAATCTTAATTGCTTAGTTTAAAAATCGCTAAAATGTTTAATGTCCCATATTCACTCGATTTTTCTGTCCAATTTTCACAGTCGAATGTTCATAATGTCTAAAATAATTACAGCACATACAATTGTGTCTTCGTTAAATTTTATACAGTTATGTGTCACAAAAGATTATCTTTATTATAATCTTCATATCAAAATGAATGCGCATATCAAACTACAGCGGCCTTATAAATGCGATAATATTTATAAGACAAGTTCATTCTCAACTAAATAGCCTTTCGTTACAGAAAATAACATACTTGATAATTATAATTGAAGAAATTGTCAAGTAAAATCAATTACAAGGAAACACAAGAATGAAAGATTCTTCAAAGAAATTAACGCAAAAAACTTACTACACGTTCATCATTAAATAATAGTTGCATAACATCAACAGTTGCAAACAACAGTTTCATATAAACAAAAATTACGACATCCTAATAACGTTACATAAAAAAAATATTCACAATACACGTGGGATCCGTCGTGTGTACGAAACTTTCACGCGACACTCTCGTTGAGACTTTCGCCTGTAATTAAACTTGCCACTAGAACAATAGTAACTGCAAGAAGCAGATCTCTAACGTACAGCCGATGCTACTATTAATTGTATATCGAATCACCCACGCTTTCTAACACCGTACCGATGTATGTAAACTCGCAACGTTTTCACCATACATGATTATAAACTCGATACTAATATCTCGATACCGATTAAATCGGTGTAAACGAGACAAGCAGTCGATAGTTACGTTGCAGGTGTAAAAAATCAAGTGAATGAATATATGTATGTAACAATGGAAATATTTTTTGTCCAAGGTTCGTTGGTAGAAAGTGTTTGAATGGCTTCAAGATTTAAAGCTTATGGTATTTCGTTTGATAACAATGACCAATTTAGCTGATGATTTGTGTTTTTCAATTAATTTTATTGTTTTGAGTGCCAATTTCAAGGAAACGTTAATTACATCGAACATTAGGACTGCATACCAATGTACGAATGTTTGAATGATTGTTCTAAACAAAATAAAATTAGATAGCAAACAGTGGAATCTTATCTCGCATACAAAGAATGCGTTATCTTATCAATAGAATGCGTGATTAAAACAACTCGAGTCTATATTAATTTGTATTCGTTTCCCACATTTGATGAACAGTCTCGTTTCCATTCCATTGAGCTAGTATCTGATATCAGAAACAACAGAGCCGATATAGTCGTTATAGTGAAACGGCTTAATAAATCATCTTGCCATTGGAGATTATAGTTAGTTGACACATAGCATGAATATTCATGTGTCAATGCTTTGAATAATATATAAATTATCTCTTGATCTGCACCTAAATATTTGGCTATTGATTAATATTTTAACTTTATTTCCGTAGAAGTGATGAAAGGGATTGCGGTTAGCACTGACGAAATGTTTCCACACAGAATTTTGTTAAGTAAATTACGTAGCATTTGAACTTCTGATTAACATAGTATAAAACGCCCTGAGGAATACTTAAAGCAATAACTTGCGGTGTAACACCTACATTTCACTAAGTTTTATTATTATTTTTAATGGCAAGCGAGCAAGTAGTTAACCTAATTGTAAGTGATAACTGCCACAAACGGACCTCTACAATGCCAGGAACTCGATCAAGTCGCTGTTTAGTTTCTTTTTGGGCGGACTATGGTCTGGATGCATATCCGTTCCGTCCGGGTTGACGGAAGGGCCGTACAGGAATTCGCGTCGCTGTGTACCGAATCCAGCGGGTTTGAACCGGTATTTTACTATACCACTAAACCATTTAGACAGAAATTGTTGCTCGTGTAGATATGTAGTCCCTTATCTGTAGTTACTGTTTACCTATAGTAAAAAAAAAATTGATTTAAGTGCCATTATTAATGTGTGTCTTAATTTGTTATAAGGACTTGTATTTATTCATTCGTCAATATTCTTATATTATTTAGATATTAATTTTACATTTATTATTTTGTATACAAAGATTTCCATTAGAAATCGCCCTTATTAATGTTTGTAATCATCGTAGCCCACATACGTCCCACTGTTGGGCTCGGGCCTCCTCCACACTGGGAGGGAATTTGACCTACTTTACCGTGCTGGTCAGACACGTTGATACAGGATTTCATTTCGAGTTTTCATTCTCTTGCACAGACGTTGTGCCCATAGTCGTCTTTTACAACATCCACGGGCAAGATAGAGTGGTGTAAATATTTTTGTAATAGCTACGTTTATTACTAAACATTAAAATATTTGATATTAATGTAATAAATTATCGACGCCGTTGTAATTTTTTGCCAAATTGGACTGATAAATTGAGCATGAAATTTATACAATGCTAATAGGCTACTGTATCAAATAAATGCCTTTTATAAATCAATCAAAATTATACTGAACGTTCTCACGTGTTACTGCCGTTCAGGAATAAAACAGTTCCAATTAATGTTATGATATCATAAATTTTGTGTTCAAATGACGGTTTTAAAAAAACGACATTATTTTTTTCGAACTTGAAAAATATTCACACATACTTCCATCATGCCGTGGACATCCACTTTTGGACATAGCTCTCCTCACGAGAATGCCGCCCAGTACGGTTCTATGCCACTTGCATCCAACAGCTTCCTGCAACTTTCAAGATGTTGAGGACATCGAAGTAGACTTAGATGTCTACCTAGTTTCGTGGGTCATCTTACACTGCATCGTCCGATTTGTGATATCAAATAAATATTATAGATATAACTAGCAACCCGCCCTCGCTACGCTTCGGTTTCAATAGCCTTACCCGCATAGTTCCCGTTGTCGTCGGAATACCGGGATAAAATATAGCCTAAGTTATTGCTTATATAAACAGCTACCTGGTAGTAAGATATTATCAAAATCGGTCCAACCGTTTTGAGGATTACGCCAAACAAACAAAGACAAAATTTTTTTGACGTGACAACGTCTTATAATTCGATGGAGCCGGCTGCACACACGAAAAAACATGACGTATGCGGCGTTACCTCGCTCTGAGGCGTTCCATTTAAGGCTTGATCCATACAAAATATCTATCAAACAAATAAAATTAAAATTTTCTTTTGAAAAATGAAACCATTCCATCAGTATTTTCTTATGACGTTGTCACGTTCAACTACCGTCAGTAAACCGACTTTACAGACAACCGATTTTTTTTTAAATTTATTATATCATATATTTTTTTACCGGTTTTTAGGCATAGGTTTTGACACCTACGCTTAAAAACCAGTTAAAAAAATTCACACTTCAATTTTATTTATTTGTATAGACTTCTCTTTGTGGTAACGGAGTGAGAATATAATTTACCAGCCCTCTTTATCTATGGGTGTCGTAAAAGACGACTAAAGCATATGATATTCATATAACTGCCATGCAAGAATATACTATATTATTACTATATATATATATATTTTATAATATATATATATATATATTTTATAATATATATATTATATTATATTATATTATTATCTATAGTGTAATGAAGTAGTGTTATATCGACATTGTAAATAGTTAATTAAAGATATAATTACCCTTAGAATCACTACCGATCTTAATCTATGGAGACATTATTTGATAACGATTATAATGCTAATCAATATTCTCTTTGTATTTATTTATTTGATTTATTAAGAACTAAGTTCTATAAAATTTCCTGAAATATAGAATATTTTAATCAAGCAATGTTGTGTATATATTAAAAAAATAAAAATAGAATTCCTTGAAACCGATCGCAGCCCTACATATCGTGTCCTGATTCTTTCTTTTAGTAGTTTAAAATCAGTTTCCGTCGGACCGACCACTGACGACAAGTCACCCTGCACCGGTGGTCGGCCCACGACGAAGGCGACGTGTCACGGGTGGGTTATGGGTGTGCGTGCTTACGCCCCACTGTCGTCCTGGACTGAGTCGGGCGACGGATGCGCCGACCGTAGCCAAAAAAAGGTACATCGGTTGAATGGTCTTAAAGTCTATAATCGACACAGAAATATATATTTTGTGTTTTATGTACGTAGGTATATACATACAGATATCAAGATAAAAACGACATCTATACCAATAAATAAAATTTGAGTGTCTGTTTGTAATATCAAAATAATAGGCTTTTTTCATGCTCACACGGTTATTTGCACTATACATATGTCTAAAATACACTTTATATTTTTTTTGTCTATCTGTCTGTTTGTTCCGGGTAATCTTCAAAACGGCTGGACCGATTTCAAAAATTCTTTCACCAATGGAAAGCTATAATGTCAGGGAGTAAACTAGGCTATATTTTATTCCGGTATTCCCACGAGAACGGGAACTATGCAGGAAAGACTGAAACCGAAGCGAAGCGAGGGCGGGTTGTTAGTACATAAATTAAAGATTGTGATAACGCATAAATTTATTTAGCTTTTATGTTTATTAGCAAACATTCTAATTAAATCTAAACAAAAATTCTATTCGCTATTAATTATGCTAGTTTCGTTTGCATGGATTACTTATATGTTTAATGCTACTATTCTATTCAACATCATATCATTCTGTGATAGTACTAATAATATAAACATAAATAATATATACCAATAAAATTTTCTTATCTTAACAGTTGTAGTGACAACAGGCACGGCACAGACTGCTTGACGCCCCTGTGACGGCCATTTAAAGACACTCTTTCGCTACTCTTTGCTGTAGGGTTAAAAATGGTCTGTTTGATATATTTTTTAACCGACTTCTAAAAAAGGAGGAGGTTCTCAGTTCGGATGTTTATATTTTGGAAAAAATAACCGACTTCAAAACGCAATGCAGAGTAAACGAAAAGATCGTTAATGTAGACAAAGTAGATAAATTTTTAGATATTTGTTGATTTTTCAAAAACCGTTTGTCCGATTTCAATAAAATTGTCGTGAGACCATTTGGGAAGTACTTATACCCTATCCAACAAAAAAGATTTTTCAAATCGGTTGGCAAGCGACGGAGATATGCGCGAACAAACGTAAAAAAACGTCTAAAAAGCCATTTAAAGACGCGCTTTCGTTACTCTTTGTTGTAGGGTTAAAATGGTCTGTGTGATATTTTTTTTTATTTAACGGGTAGTTGCCGAGATAAACGCTTTTAGACAAACTCCTCAGCTTTATGAAGCCATCATCATCACAGCTCATATACATTCCACTGCTGAGCTCGAACCTTCTCCACAATGGGATGGTAATTGGCTTACTACACCACGCTGGTCAAGCGGATTTGTATAGTTTTATTTCGAGATTTCCGTCTCTTGCATAATTACTATATGTACATAATATATTCCTTAGTCGTCTTTTACGACACCAACGGGCAAGAAACAGGGGTGTTGAATTGTATTCTTACTCGTTCACCACACGGAAATTTCGTATACAGCAACCATTAATAAAATGGTTGACATGAATCAAGTAATAAACGTAGAAAATAAAAGACATCCTACCTTACGTGAGCGGTAAAAACTGAGACATAGGAAGTTATTGCCTGTATTACACCAACAGTCGGTTTTTAATACTAAAACTCGTTAAATAACTTTTTTGTTGCTAAGCGAGAATTGTGTTAACGGACTACTTACTTTTAG
Organism: Lymantria dispar; assembly: GCA_032191425.1. NCBI lineage: Eukaryota > Metazoa > Arthropoda > Insecta > Lepidoptera > Erebidae > Lymantria > Lymantria dispar. The sequence continues at coordinate 29,023,731 of CM063442.1, forward strand.
AGAAAAACCTGAATTTTGTGAAGCGTATATTTGTGCATTTTACTTTATTTTCATGTTTTTTTTTAGCGAAAACTTCATTATAGTATCATGTGTGATACTTGATCTAAATTTAAAGAAATCGTTTTTATCTTTTAAGCTTTTTGAATATTTTCTATTTTTATAAATAACCGACGAAATTATTTCACGCTGTTTAAATAATAACCGTCCTCCTAAATTTTATTACGCCTAATTGTAACGGTCAACTTTCTAGATTAATAAAATTCAGTATAATTTTTTCATGAAACGACTGTCATCTGAATTTCTATCATTATTTTCTTTCTGTCTTTGGATTAGCGCAAAGCTGACTCTCCCATACACCTGTCTGATCAACATGATTCTCGTCTAAGTAGATTATACTTTATTTAACGATGAATACATTCAAAATCATTCATCATTCGTTTGGTGATCCCTTTGCCGGTTTTTATGGCTCCCACAGGAAAAAAAGGGGTGGTATTATAAACACAATATTTCAAATAAAACAATAAATTGCCAAATGCATTGACCAGCCACTTGACCTAGGATGATATAAATAAGTTACATGCAATGCACAATGAAAACATAGCACATTTAAATCATAATAAATTGACGCGGGGAGATAACCTTTGAGAGTGTTAATTATTTGTGTATAGTTCTTATTAGCGCTTTGCCGGCGACTTCGTTCGCGTTGTGTTTCTTCTATAATCTATAGAAGTTTTCTACGTGACATAGGCCTCACTACATGAGAGGAGAATAGATCGCCACGTCTGGCTTATGATTGCAGCTTATTATACCTATGTTGCTCTGTGGCATTCGCGTTCGGTTCCGATGGTATTTTATTGAACAGATTCCAAAGGTAGTTTAATGTAATTTAAAAAAAAACAAAACGACAATATGTAAGCATCCCTCGAAGGATTTGTGTGTCTATAAATGATTTTGAATTAGGTTTTTATTTTTCTTGGGCTAATCAGATTAGGGATTCCAAAAAAGGGGGACGGTCTACGTTTTTCTAATAACTCAAAACTATTGGTGCTAAAAGAATCTAAAACTCGAGTTACTTAAGTTAAAACTACGAGAGCAGCCATCGTTTCGTACAACCACCCTGGAGGGAAAAGAGAGTCCGTCTCCACGTGTCCATATAAAGTATTCTGTATAATAAAATAATTCTAAGTACGCAACGCGAAATGTCATATAACTATGCCTACTTTCTATTCCTGTATGTTCTCTTAACACGGGCGTTCTTTGTCCGAACAACCGGTCCGAGCTCTGGAAGCACCTGATATTATGTAATTGTATAAACACGCGTATAGGTACTTACTATTTATAAGATTCTTGTTTTTGTTGGGTTTTATTCGATATTGATTCTACGCTATCTAGTGACGAATAATAATTCTTACATTACTTGTGGATGTCACAAAAGATGACTATGAAACTGATATTGACTTGGGTCAAGCTCACCTGATGCCGTCATGTTAACGGTTATTTTCTAAAGGAGTTTAAGGTCAGGTAGTCGGTCATAAAACTATTGTCAAAACCTTCACAATATATGCTATGGAAGAAGAGTACTCATTTCCTCGAGCCTAAGTGCAATAAGAGTAGGATGATGATGGCTATTCAATATTCTGCCCGGAACTTCTCTATTTTGCTAAAGAAATTGGTGAAATGTGGTCGTACTCGTCGGACGGGTTGGCTTGAGGTTTTCATTTTGAGTTTACCCTTTGTTATAATGACGTTATCTGCTTATATTCTTTCGTTGTATTTTGAGACAGAGTAAGTAATGTCCTTCGTTTTCGTGACTATATAGTTTTTCACCGTCACCACACCGAGAGCCATGTGACCTATAACTTATCCTCTAACGGTTAATAAGTGTATTTTGACGCGTCATAAATGGCAGATTGATTTTGATGAGGATTTTTATAAGTAACTAAAACGTGGGAATACCGGGATAAAATATAGCCTATATTACTCCCTGGTATTATAGCTTTCCATTGGTGAAAGAATGTTTAAAATCGGCACTGTAGTTTCTAAGTTTATTCATTACAAACATACACACATACAAACTTTTCCTCTTTATAATATTAGTATAGATGGAGCGATTTTGTGGATGATTTTGCTTCCTAATTGAACCCTGTAGGTGGCGCTACGAGCTAGTGTTATAGTAATTATATTTTTGGTTTTACCTTTTTTGGTTAACTAATCCAATATAATAATAATCTTATGTACTTCTTTTACTGCTAATATAATTTTATTTTATTAAAAGACTTATAAAAGACTTGGCAAAAAGGCCAATCAATTTTTTTTACTAAAACTACAACAATTTAGAAAATACAGTCCTTGTTTTTTTTAGTTTGGTTATGTAAGTAACGAAGTACCTACACTGTTAGTCATTTTGATCTGGCCTTGAAAAACATCGGCTTATAGACAATGGCTGCGCCGGCGCTTAGCCCGAGTTCGTTGACCTGTACACAGGTCGAACCGCGAGACGCGAGTTTTCTTAAAGCGAGCCTAATAAATATAATATCACTGAACCTTTTCTATATATTAATCTATACCTATCTATCTGTATCTGTTGTAAAGCTGAAGAGTTTTTTTTTTGAACGCCCTGATCTAAGAAACTACGCATAGCATTCTAAAAAATCCTATTGTAATAACCTGTTTGTAGAAATAGATTATGGTATATAATCCTGGCTATAATACATTCGTTAATCATCATCATCTCAGACCACAGAAGTTCCTGGCTCGAGCATCCTCAACAATAAGAAATAAATTGACTTACTATACCGCCCTGGTCAGACGTGTTGGCATAGGGTTTTATGTCGAGTTTGCCTTCACTCAGATACATATTATATCCATTAGTCATCTTTTATGACACCCACTGGCAATATAGAAGGTGTTGTATTGTATTCCTACTCCATCACCACACGGATACATGCGCTAAAAAAATTGTCGTCAAGCGTTTCACACAATCGCCGTTTTCATAGCAACTGTTGTGATAATAAAAATTTTGATTGATTGATTTAGAAAGGATGGCGAACCTTTAGCACGCGTGCCATTTTTGGCACACGCCAAAATGCTTTGGGCACGCATGCGAACACAAGGTGTGTTATTTACTAAGAAAATATCTAAAATTCTTCTATTCAGAATTTAATCGTCAACAACCAAAGTCATATCATGTAACATTATTTATTAAGACTACAACGCGTAGTATAACTAAGATGTTGAGTTCTTTTTTGTACAAATTACTTTTAATATAAAATAATTTTGCCCGATAATTATGGAATTAAAGTTATTGCCGGCACGTCTATGACTTTCATAATGACCTTATATATTTCTTTATAAAAAATGGCTCGTTAATACATAAAGGTTCGCCATTCCTGATTTAGGATATTATTGAATTTGATATAATTATTAATGTTGTAACACAAGCGGAATTATTTTTATATTTGTCAATACCAAGCCGTCTGGCCAACGTGGTATAGTCGACTAATTTAATTCCCAATGTGAGCGAGACTTGTTCAACAGGACTTGATTGGGCAGCGAAAAAGTTGAATGAATTTATATATAACTATTAATATTTATCTGATGTCGTAAATAAAAAAATAAATGATATTAATTCAAGAATCTTGTCTTGATTATAAAACAGTTTTCAATGTCAACGATCGAGCGATATTACTCATTGATTTTTTTTACGATATCCCGAAGAAATAAATTAGTTGAATAAATATACTTGTGGAGGTATAATTTAGTTTTTCAACTCGTATACCGGTTCATTTTATTTGTTTATTTTGTGTTTAACTATTGTTACGGAATTACGAGATTTTTAATTGATTTCGGATACATCTGGGGCGTCTTGTAATAAATGGCAGATTTCCTTTGCTGCGACAGGTCACAGATACTCTTTGAAGCGCTAATTTATCTTTTTTTAATCGATGAATTATGGTCTGTTTACAACCTGCCCAATTCGCCCGGCTAAAGGAAGGGTGGTATGTTACCTCATAATCTGTATTACTGGAACCGATTTCTTAACATTGGTGATGGTTGGCGATTACCATTTTCGTTACCTACCACTACTACACTATTTCAGCAACTAGATATGGACGTCGCTCTCACTTGTTCAGACCTTGTTGCCACCGAAGTATGCGTTACATACCTGTGAATATTCTTAGTTCTCTTTAATTTTCAACTCATAAACCTGCGTATGTTGGTGAAGTAAGAATATAATGATCGGAACTCCTTTCTTTCCCGTATGTATTTTTGAATCGAGGAGAAGCAGAAATTCGCCACAATTGGCACGAACCTCCTATTAAATCATCATAAATATGATAATTATTATTTACTTTTACATGTTTTCAAGGTTCCACAACAGATAATAAATCCCAATGTTTCTGGCGACTACAATGTCCAATTATTAATTTTTTGTGGCAATCGAATCCATAGCACTCAGCACTGCCAGTCACCATTTAACCTTTATGCTATTTAGTATTACTCCAGCCAGGGTAGAAACGTGTTTTACACTTACCAAGCGTATCGAAATAGCGCTATCGTGTCTGACTTTACTAACCCAAAGCCTATCAACGCGGGTTATCGGTAACCCTGCAATGACTACGCTTGTCAAATCATTTGTGTTTTGGTTTTTTACTTTTCCGTATGTATATGACCAAAAACCCTCAATATTGATACATTAATATTGTATGATTTAAATTACTAATTAAAAAAAAAATTAAAATAATAGACAAGCCCGCTGAGTTTCTTGCCGGATCTCCTCAGTAGCGGTCGCGTTCCGATCCGGTGGTAGTTTATTTTTATTGGATAATTTAATTTAATTTTGTAAAATTGACAATATGTAAGTGCCCTCTCGGGTTTATGCATAATAAATTATTTGAATTTGAATAATATTTATCATTTTATATGCTAGGCTATTTATAAAACTTATTTGTGAGCGAAAAATTATTAATATAAGCAGGACTTGAGCTCACAACCATTCCAATCATGTTGCCAATTAGGCTAATGTGGGTGCGTTCGTTAACCAAATTGTGGCTTGCATTATCATCTTTATAGGTGATGCTCATCCTGTTATCGCATAATACAATTCTAACTGAAACGTTAAAGTATTAAACCAGAACAATGTGTAAACATATTTTAATAGATGTCATGTCGTAAGTAATAACTAAAGGTCATAACACATTACCGTCATGCAAGAAAAGGAACGCCCGAAGTGAAACCATATTACAAACAGATCTGGCAAACTATATTAAAACCACTTACCATTATCGAAGTATGGTTCCATAAGAAAATTAATGAGGAAAGTACAATGTTTTCACTAGCCATTGAACATTGCGCTGTTACATTCGGAACACAGCATAATTGTAGAGTAAGCGGCTATCAAATAAGTCAGAACTTAAATTGAATCACGTAACAAATGTTTAAAGGTCGAATTGTTTTCAAGAGCAGCTTTGTAACGCTCTATTTGTGTCAATGAACTCCATAATAGTACAGCAATAGACGTGTATTTTATTACACCAATGGAAATGGTATACATATTACTGTCCAGACTTGAATGGAAGCAATTGACCGCCTGAGTCTTATTGGAAGGAATAGGCGAGGCTAAATCCTTCCGAAGAGATTTTAAAAGTGTATCTCGTGAACATAATTAAGTAAACGATCATTGCTATATCACCTTCGTATAGTAAATTAATTTTATTTTTAAGTAAAATGTCGTTGGATGTACGCGGCATACGACCGCACTTTATGGCTAAACATGAGGGAGGCCCACATCCAGCTGTGGATGCTGATGGGCTGAATAATGATGATGAATGATGAAAATGTTATTCACTTTCCTTGTGGGGATGGAGTAAAAATACAATTCACCACCCCATTCTTGCACGTGGGTGTCGTAAAAGACGACTAAGGAATTATAATCTATACCTATACTATATATCTAGAATTATAATTTGGCACTACCAAATTGGTGGGACCACATGTCGACAGTTGTCTGTCTGCAGCCGTGGGCCGGTCCGTCCGGGGTAGTACCACGCTCTCGTAGAAGATCGACGTCTGAGTAGTAGCAATTTGTTACTGCGCTTCGTTCGGTGAGCGAGAGAACCGGCAGCCCAACTTTCTGAAGGTGTTTGCGTGTGGAGGATTTTGGTGGTGCCTTTGGTATCAGCGAGCCTCAATGCACGCATTCACACTCCTTTCACTTTCTTCGCGGTAGGCAGCGGCCTTGTAAAGGTCCATGAGCGGCAGCAACACTTACCATCAGGTGTACTCGTGTTTGCTCGTTTGCCACTGCTTGCAATAAAAAAAATAAAAAAAAACCAAATAAAATTGGAGTGTCTTTTTGTAATGTCAAAATAATAGGCTTTTTTCATGCTCACACGGTTATTTGCACTACACAATATGCCTAAAAATCACTTCATATTTTTTTGTGTGTCTGTCTGTTTGTTCCGGGTAATCTTCAAAACGGCTGGACCGATTTAAAAAAGTCTTTCACCAATGGAAAGCTATAATATCAGGGAGTAAACTAGGCTATATTTTATCCCGGTATTCCCACAGGAACAGGAACTACGGGAATAAGGCGACAGAAACCGACGCGAAGCGAGGGCGGGTTGCTAGCATACAAATAACATCTATGCAAGAAAAGGTATCCTCGAAATACTAGTAAAACTTGCCAATCCGCCTGACCAACGTGGTACAGTAGACCTTTATGAAGTGTGATGATGATGTTGTATTTATCAGGTAAAAATGTGTTGTTATTCTCTTTAAATACTATTTTTAATAACATAATCGGAAATAGAACTATTTATTTTTATAACTAAATTCTTGCTGCTCCCACGCGGTCTTTGATGTTTTTGGACTATCCTACGGCGATCTAGACGTCGCTTTGTTTGGTATGAAATCGTAAATATAAATTTTAATCTCGTATGAAACAATTTTTATTTTATCATAATCGATTTTGATGTGATAAATATATGTGGATTTTTAATATTAATAGGGCGCATACAGAATATATAAAATACTAGCTGACCCAACAGACGTTGTTCTGTTCAAATAAAAAAAAATAGTACAAGGAATTCTCCTTCAAATCGCTCGCAGTGCCACCTACCAGGTCTAAATATTAATCTAAACTATTCTCGAACCCACTTGAACACACACAAATAGTTCATCAAAATCGGTCCAGCCGTTTAGAAGGAGTTGAATTACAAACACGAACAAAAGATTTATATCTATAAAAATAGGTTCCTATTCATTTTCGAATAAAGGTAAAGAGAATTCATGTAAAATTTTAGTGTTACACTGTTGTAAGGTTGGAAAATTCAAACAAATACCTCAATATAACATTCAAATCCTTATTTATTCTAGGGTAACGATGTGATTCTCAAATACTAAAGTAAGCTAAAAATTATAGAAAGTATGCCTCTCTGGTGTACCATAAATGATAACCATAGCAGCAAACGTTCTATAATCGATGTCATGCCATTTCTCCACGCTCCTTCGTTGTGTCCATTGTGCCTAATCCAGATGGAGAGGTCTGTGACCCCGGCGATGTTCAGTGCACCTCGTAGCTGGTAATTTACTGCGCCAGGACTTGAGTATCGTCGTTATTGGCGATGTGAATACATTTTCCAACAATAGTTGTTCTTTATTAAGTAAATAAAATTAACTTATCACAATAGAACTATCTAAAGATTAGATTACATTGCAATTAAATAGAATAAAAATGATAATTGGTGTCAATGTTCAAATAATGCTATTCTATATTGACTTACCTAATTACCAGTTGGATTGAAATGACAACGGCTCATGCACAGAGCGGTGTCAGGCCATGCTGGACACCTTAAAAATCTCATTGCAAAAAGAGAAAGACGCTTGTAGTTTTCGAACTTGTTGTCTAGGAACCAAGCTGTGTAACTTCTTCTTATAGAATTTGTTTACCGTTACCATTCACGAAATATATGGACACTTTCAAACATTGTAATGACATAAGAACAATGGGCAACGCGTTTAAGTCGACAGGTTAAAGCGGTGTGCGTCCCAACAAGTTTGTGGCACAACCCACGCGTTTAAATTAATACGTTGGCATTCGACTATACAATTTGGTTTGTTATGGAATAAAAACTTAAGGATTGTATCGCGTTTACGTAGAATTTTTACGACAAAATTAAATGACACTGAAAATAATTCTCGATGAAATTAAAAAAGAGCATGTGTACAAAGTACACATGGCAGAAGTGAAACTTCTTTATCCTCTATCTCATTCTCTCGCCGACTGAATCCTATACATTTACGTGTTTATGTCTCTATGGACTCGCTTTTTCGTTTCATCGAGTTTGAAATCACAACGATTCTAAAGAAGTTTCACTTCAAAAATCAAAGTGTAAACTCGATAAATTTCGTGAAAATACTTTTAATGTATTTCATACGTAATATTTCCGTTTACCTCAAAGATTATTAGGTTTGTTGTTGTTGGATATTAATTCTAAAAACACAAATGACATAGCGCTTCAATTAGGAATTTAAGTGAATTTTATTAATGCTAGGTATACACAATAATTTTTTATTAGACATTTCTTTTCTTTCTTTCTTTCTTTTTTCTTTCTATACCAACTCGTCTGATCAGTGTGATCTATTCCCTCCCCATGGCCATTGTGCCGACCGATTCCTTGATATCTGTGGGCCGACCCAAACCTCAAATACCTAGGGACTTACGCTCCTCAAGCGAGGCTCCTGACATAGCTAAATAATATACATAATACATTTCTGCTAGCAACGAATCTATTGTAAGTAGAAATATTGTTACAGTTATTCTGTTAGATTACGAAGATATTCTTTCACTGCGTAAAGAGAGATTACGCGCACGCACCGTACGAAGGAGGTGCGAAATCGTAAGGCTACAGACATGGCGGTGCGTATTGCGAAATGATCTGCGGTGCGGAACGCGCGCTCGCCGCGTACAATATAGTTGTGACATACTACTTGCAAAAAGAAAAACGTTAAAAATTAAGTATAGATATACAACAAGTACTTATTCTAGAGCGATGCCTCATTTTAGACATTATATAGTGTTGTTTATTTATACTACAGTTCGCTTTTGTTGATTCAACTTACATATTCCAATTCTCATTTCGTATTCTCAATTTCGTATTAAACTTAGGTATTCTAAGTAATGATGAGTTCGATATATCAAAACGCAACTTATATCGGATATGTGTTAGATATCATACCATATCGATATCTATATCAATGTAGCCGATATCACAAAAACCGTATCGAAAAACCTATAACGATATGAACACGTACGAACAAAACGTAAACTTCACAAACGATATTGAGATATGAACCATATGCGTTCCTCTCGTTCTAAGTATATATTCTTTTATTAGTATAAAAGAGATGAAGAGAATATGAAATAACTAGCCATGTTTGCGTGGTTAATATATCTTACTGTATTAGCAGTAAGGTTTAGTTTCCATTGTATAGTTATAGTTATGATAACGTTTCTGGCGGCTACTCGATATTAATGAGCCACTTATTCTACAAAGTGGAACTAAATTTCGAAGTTATAAGGTTGAATTTGAGTTATTACAATATGGACACAGGTCTGTAATAATAATAATTGTTGTTGTTTCGTGACATATTTTGATTTGAAAAACAAATTTTGTATTGTTTGTGATAGTTTTTAATTGCACTATATTTAATCATTGTAAATATGTCAATTTTTAAATGCGTCAGAGAAGTAATACCAGTTCACAAAAAAAAAAATTAACATTTACTAGTCAAAAACTTTTCTGCTAGTCCTAAGCCTAGTAAAGCATGAAGGGAAATCGCCGTAGTTACAGTTAGCTAATTGTTAAATAACTTTAGGTAAATACCTATACCTAAGACCTGCATCGATGTGCCGCTGACAGCTTAACTGTAAATGTGAGAGTTTGTGTTAGTTCGCATTCGTAGGTAGTTTGCTCATTTTAATATCAATGTTAACGTTTGAAAACTGTACTACTGATATCGATATGAGAAAACCGTTTTCGATATCAATATGCAAACTGTATATCGGATACATAACCGTTTGTGGCACAAACAGAAAACGCCCATATCTAATTCTAAGTCATTTTCCCTCCTGTTGATGGAGACCCGAGTCTTATACCATTTCCTTATCTCAAAATTGAATATGCCACGAATGATATAGTCGTTGATCGCTTGTCGCTACCGCAAGCCGTAATGCGTAGCGCCGCCGACTTTAGCCGGTCATTAAGATGCGTGAGCTTTATGCGGCATTGATGACTTGCTATTTAATACATAGCGACCATGTAGGCAATTATAAGAAATGTAAAAACGAAAATATTTTATGCGTGATAAACCAACGGGCCATTTTAAGCAGGTTCTATGTAGACGACCGTATGGTCAATCTAGTCCCTTAATCGGAGCAATAATAAATTCTGTTTTAAATTTTTAGCATAATTATGTACTTTCATACAAAAATTTATGCAATGTGTATAGTATATGTACCTATTAGCTTCACTGTGATGTCCTTCGAAATTTAATGCTAAAAATTATTCCTGAATCAGATTCTACAAGCGCCGCCCTATCATTAGTTAACTACTAGAGCGTCCATGACTGCCCTCAATAACATTGAAAGGAAGAAAATGGAGAGTAAAAAGGTATATTTACTTCGCCCATCATTCTTCACTCACTTTTATTCATCATCTCGGCTTATAGTTACCCCACTGCTGGGCTCGTGCCTCTTCCATAATAAGAGGAATATTGATCTACTATACCACGCTAGTCAGACAGGTTGCTGTAGGGTTTTGTTTCGAATTTCCCTTCTCTAACATAGACGTTATGCATGTTATGTCCCTCAGTCCTCTTTTACGACATCTATTGGCAAAGTAAGGAGTGGTGAATTGTATTCTTACTCCATCACCACACGGATAACATGTCATCATCATACTTTTATTACATGTCTTAATAATCGCGACATACTGTTTTCGTTTTTCCGTGTGGTGACGGAGTAAGAATACAGTTCACCACTCCCTATCTTGCCCGTGGATGTCGTACAAGACGACTAAGGGATATAATATGCACATAAAATCTGTGCAAGAGAAGGAAAACTCGAAATGAAGCACTATACCAACATGTCTGACCAGCATGGTATAGTAGGTCAAATTCCCTCCCATTGTGGAGGAGGCCCGAGCCCAACAGTGGGACGTATGTGGGCTGCAATGATGATGAATGATGATGACTGTTTTCGATATTCATCATTTTTAGGATTCCGTATCCAAAGGGTAAAAACGGGACCCTATTACTGAGACTTCGCTGTTCGTCCGTCCGTCCGTCTGTCTGTCTGTCACCAGCCTGTATCCCAAGAACGGTGATAGCTAGACAGTTGAAATTTTCACAGATGATGTATTTCTATTGCCGCTATAACAACAAATACTAAAAATAAAATAAATTGTAAATAAAACTACTTTTACGGATTATATCGCGTTTGTATTTGATTTATGATTGCCCGACGTTTCGAACACTTTGCAGCATTCATGGTCACGGGCGGACTAAGGTGTCTCACGTCCAACAAGTAATCGTTATTACGATTAATAATAATATTAATAATAATTAATTTAATAATAATAATAGTAGATATAGATTAATAATAATAATAATATTAGTAATAACGATTACTGTTGGACGTGAGACACCTTAGTCCGCCCGTGACCATGAATGCTGCAACGTGTTCGAAACGTCGGGCAATCATAAATCAAATACAAACGCGATATAATCCGTAAAAGTAGTTTTATTTACAATGTGTAGTGCTCGCGTAAACATCAGATATCTTTAATGAAATAAATATTTAAGGGGGGCTCCCATACAACAAACTTGATTTTCTTACCGTTTTTTTATAATGGTACGGAACCCTTTCTGCGCGACTTCGACTCGCACTTGGCCGGTTTTTACTTCTCACGTGTTTTACTTTTTCATTCATTCCACAGTGCCTTTCTGATTGAATAAATAATGTCCATATATGTAGTTTTTTTTTTTCAAACACGAGAAAACAAACCTACGCAGCAAATATTTTATTAATCTTTTCACAACTTCTCGCCCCCCACTTGTTAATAATAATTCGCCCCTCTAGATTCGCGGTTGACCCTTGTTGTTGTACTCCAAGGGGACAACAGGAGGGGGACGGAGGTACCCTATTTTGAGCATCAGCGCTCTATTAACTTAAGTAGGATTCAAGAGCATATTTCGGCTCCCGGGCAGGATGAAGAGTAATTCGTAATGAAATATAGGTACTTAGGTAGGCATAGCGTTTTGGTTGCCTGATTGATAATTTGAATAAATGTTTGCTTGTAATATCTGGCTCGTTGTTCTATTACTGGTTTCTTGGGAGGTTTTGCAAGTAGCACTACAAATATTATATGCTCGTCATACAAGCAAGACATTTATTTATATATAGTACTAGCAACCCGCCCTCGCTTCGCTTCGGTTATAGGTTATAGTCGTTTCATCCGCGTAGTTCCCGTTCCCGTGGGAATACCGGGATAAAATATAGCCTAGTTTACGCCATGATATTATAGCTTTCCATTGGTGAAAGAATTTTTGAAATCGGTCCAGCCGTTTTGAAGATTACCCGGAACAAACAGACAGACAGACAAAAATTTTTTAATTGCTATTTTAGGCATAGGTATTGTGCAATTAACCGTGTGAGCATGAAAAAAACCTATTATTTTGACATTACAAACAGACACTCCAATTTTATTTATTGTTATAAATGACTACACCATTGAGAGTTGTCTTCTACAGCTGCGGGTCGGTCCGTCCGGGATAGTACCACAATCTTGCAGAAAATTGACTTTGAGTCGTCGACTAGTAATTTGTTATTACACTTCTATGATGTGCGAGAGGCCGAAGCCCAACTTTCTAAGGGTGTTTACGTGTGTGGAATCATCAGAGCCGACAGATGGGCACCGTGCCGGCCAGTAACCTGTTTTATTACCCTTCACCTACATCTGAGTGGGCTACTAGTACAGATTCTGCTGGCGGTGTTATCCTCTCCTCGGACTATAGCCCGGGCCCCAGCCACGTGTCTAGTTTCATACTGAAAATAATATACATAACAAATATGTATCCATACATAAGACATAGTATTTGTTAAATTTTAAGTAGGTACACACTTTTTCTTTTTTTTTCTTTTGGGGTAGGCTGCGGTCGTCGCGCTTCCGCACCACTCCGTCCGGGGCGACAGAGGGGCTTAAGCACGCAACACCCGCAACCCACCCGAACACCACGTCGCCTTCGTCGTTGGGCCGACCACTGGAGCAGGGTTACTTGTCATCAGTGGTCGGCCCGACGGAATACCCCCTACCCGGGGAGAACGTCGGTCTTTCCTCACGCGGTCGGCCTCTCGGCAGGTGACGGACTAATCCCCGGTCACGTCACCCGCGGCCTCGGCTAGGGCGGCATTGCACGCAGGTACTCTCGCCTGCGCCGCCCCAGTCGCCGGCAGCGGGTCGCATCATCGAGGCTGTGCTCCTCGCGCTCGCGCCCCGCCGCCTCCTTCTGCGAGAAGTAGGTACACACTTACACATACAATAGTACATCATCATCATTTCAGCTCATTATGCATCCCACTGTTGGGCTCGAGCGTCCTCTATAATAGGAGGAATGTGGACCTACTATACCACGCTGGTCAGACGTGTTAATATAGGAATTCATTTCCAGTTTTCTTTTGCATAGATGTATGCATATTTAATCCCTTAGTCGTCTTTTACGACATCCACGGGGTGGTGAATTGTATTCTTAGTCTATAATCACACGAAAAGAGACAACACACTACATAGAAAATAATACATGTAACGAAATCCTTACTAATATTATAAATCTGAAAGTATGTTTGTTTATTTGTTTGTTACGCTTTCACGCTTAAACCACTTAACCGATTTTAAAAATTCTTTCTTCGATGTAAAGCTATAATATCAGGCACTAACATTGGCTATATTTTATCCCGGTATTAACTACTACGCGGGTAAGGCGCCTGAAACCGAAGCGAAGCGAGGGCGCGTTGCTAGTATATTATAAACGTTAATTTTATAAAGCGTGTACAAAAATAATACTTGCCCAATACTTAATACTAATTATGTATTACTAAAGTTCACGTAAGACGAGATTCTTATCTCGATCGTTGGTATTTTAAAAGAACCAATGTTACTTTGCTATTATATAATATCGATACATTACCGACCGTACAAGTACCAATTATTTTGTGTTATATTTATTCTCTGTTATAAGGTTGACCCATTACTTGCATCGGTTGAAACGTGCGGTCTAAGTTAATAGCGATACGAACAGTAAACATTTTGCCTTTCCACCTGAAACAATAGGTAGAGTTTTAACAAATTCATAAACGTCTCAGCTCATATGTCTCTGCTTTAGACTGCACAGATGGCGTAATAGTGAAAATACCGACCCACCGTGCCGGTGTCGTGGGTTCGAATCCTACACGGGTCAACACTATGTGCGATTCACAAATTGGTATTTTGAGTCTGTATTTAATTTGTGTCCGAAATCCTAGATTAGACTGCATATATAGCGTAATAGTTAAGATACCGACATACCGTGCCAATGTCAAGGGTTCGATTTAAACACGTGTGCGATCCACAAATTGTTGTACTGAAACTAAATTTAATTTGTGTCTGTTTAATTATGTTTGTAAAATCTCTTGTAATACAAGGATTGTAATCCTTAGTACAGAGTGTTGTCTTTTAGAGAAAAAAAAAACAAAAAGTGCCACTATTACGCGAGTTTTCTCTAGAAAAAGAGAAAATTGATCTACTACACCACGCTGATACAACTCTTTCCGATAGGGTTATATATTGAGTTTTCCTTCTTTCCTTACAGTTGTGTTATTTTACTGGCGTTCCTTAGTAGTATTTTACGAACATGCTCGCACAAGGAAGGGGTGGTGACATATTTTATTGTAACTCCATCCATCGTCCCATGCGGCGAAAATAAATCTATATTAATATTATAAAACTGACGAGTTTGTCTGATAGAACGCACTAATCTACGCAACTGCTGGTTTGATTTTGAAAATCCTTTTAGTTTACGTCTAATAGGAGCGTAGCATCAATAAAAATAAATTGCATAAATCGGACAAATCAATTTTGAAAACTTCTGCTGCTTCTGCTGCGCATTACATATGGCTATGACCCTCTCTCTAATCTCTCTTCGGACATTTAGAACGATATTTTGTTAGTCGCTTAAATTTTCACCGGGTTGAGAGCCCTCAGCGCTCACCCATAACCCAGACTAAGCTGTGAAACCCATCTGCGGCTAACATCTATAGGTACACACAAAAAAAAAAGATATTTTGTTGATATCGCAAAATTATCCGGCGAGGGACTTGATCCTAGGACAATGAGCATGACATATGGCTATTTAAACTACAAGGTCATATACAGTTAATATATAAATGATATGTGCATATGATATCACTGATAATAGTAATACACACTGCATGTCGCAGTATTAACATGTTGCATGCATGTTGAGAAAGTTTCCTTTGCCTTGGTTGACCTTGTGCCAAAATAATAGTTTGATAAGTCAACCTCCTTTGAATGTTTTGTTTTAATGCAATGTATACATATGTTGTAATGCTGAAAATATTACATTAAATAGCTAATCATTTTGCGTTTATTTATTTTTTATTCTTCTATGTTTTAACGAAGTAAGAATACAATTCACCACCCCCCTCTCTTGCCAGGTGCCTCTCTTGCACCTGGGTGTTTTAAAATACGACTAAAAGATATAAGATGCATATAACAAGAGAATGAAAACTCGAAATGAAACCCTTTCTTTTTTTGGGGTCGGCGACGGTCAGCGCACTCACCGCTCGGCTCCATCCGGGACGACTGAGGGGCGGCGTGTGGCCCCGTAACCCACCCGATAGACAGCATGTCGCCTTCGTCGTTGGGTCGACCACTGGTGCGCAGTTCCTTGACTTTCGTGGTCGACTCGACGGAATACCGCGAGGGAGTACCCTCTCCTATCGACGTCCCCTTCCCGGGATGTCGGTCACCGTCGCGAGGTCAGCCTGTCTCCGCAGTTGACGGAAAATAAAACCCTATACCAATACGTCTGACTAGCGTGATATAGTAGGTCAATTTCCTTCTTATAACTGAGTAGGCCCAGACCCAACAGTTGGACGTATATGGGCTGAGATGATGATGATGAATTTTTTGTTATATTTATTTAATAACAATATGGAGAAAATGAAGAATGCTGTGTGATGGCGCGAATATTATCAACTCTTCATATTGCTAGTAGTTATCGTAAGAGGCGACAAAGAGGTTTACATAGACCTAGACCAACTCTTCCGTGTGGTGACGGAGTAAGAATACAATTCACCACCCCCTCTCTTACCCGTGGGTGTCGTAAGAGACGACTCAGGGATATATTACGCATATGACATCTATGCAAGAGATGGAAAACTCGAAACAAAACCCTATACCAACCTGCCTGACCAGCATGGTATAGTAAGGTTAATTTCCCTCCTACTATGGAGGAGGCTCGAGCCCAGCAGTGGGACGTATATGAGCCGAAATGATGAATGATGAGACCAACTCTATCTTATGCAATTTGGTCAACAATTACGTTCCCAAGTAGGGTCGACATCAGGCCGAACATAATACTATTGTCAAAACTTTTTCAATATGTAAGTGATAATCTGTAAAAATCTGAGCTAATCTGCTATAAATCTAAAATAATAAAAGTAGAAAGCCTTGAAATCGATTGCAGTGCCACCTACATGTTTATTCCGACCATTCAATCAGTTTTATTCCGAGCCCATTCCGACTTTTTAATAAATACCTGCACATAGAAATAAGTCCTTGTATAGTAGACTTTAGAATTGCGCAACCAATGGACGCAAAGTAACTCAGTGTTAGAACATTTCTTTGTTGGTCCAATAGAGTATAATCCAGCCGCATACTATCAGGTGAAGTCTATAACGTCCAACTATGAGCTAATCGACATCTACTGATGGATATTGCCGAATTAAGGGATGTTATGTTTCGCATCCGCCTTACACTTGGATCGCAAGATCACAGCGGGCAGGTAACACGGGTTGAGCCGGTCGGCGACATTCCAACGAGACGAAATCGAGAGTCGACTTGTCGCAATCGTTATCGACTCGGATTACCGGAATATAACGCGTTGGCGAACAAACTTACCTTCGGCCTCTTGTATATTGTTTGAATTATTTACGGACGTTTTCAATTACTTCAATTAAATATGCATCGTTATCGTTTTACGATTTATGAGTTTGAAGAAATTGTCTATATAGTTATAACTGTTGTCTTATTCGACTAAAACTGAAATAGAATATAGTGTCTGCATCAATCATCATTATGATTGTCGTAAAAGAGGACTAAGGCTTTGAATAGGAATGTTTGAATTGAGACCGTATACCAACCGAGTCGATCACCAAAATATCAGCAACTAGAGATGTTACGGAGCTCAGTAACGGTATGCGAAACTTTGGGGGTATGCAAAATTAAAATATGTATGTATATTCAAAACAGTAACCGAATCTAGTATAAAAATTTCGAATAATTTCGTATGAGGTCTGAAAGATCTGTATGAGACTCGTTTTGACTGGTTCTCTATCAACCAGCCGAAATGATAGACTAAGCATCACTTGGCATTTCTCTTTTACAATTCCGTAAACATCCGATATCCTTAGCTGAAACTATTGGATGATCCGACATAATTTCATACTACAGGTATCTGGCACCGGTATATTCTAATATCTGTACCCAGATCCGAAATTTTACATCCTCAAACGTATGTAGCCTGAAGGTCTAAATTCAAGCAATATATCTTGTGGCTCCGATAGTAGGCAAAAGTATTTCATCTCGTGAATATTCGATTAAACACGAGTCACTCACTCCTACAGGTCCGGCTTGACTAGTCATTTCATCAACACTTTCGTAAACACCTATTTCAAAAGTTACAATTACAAACATCTAGCCGACGTAGCTTTCCAGTCTTGATTTGTTTTTGTATTCCTGAAGAAGTAAAAGCCAGAATGTTTTTTGCTGTTTTCAGGTTAAGCTAATCAGATGTTTCAAAGTACTTTTGAGGTAAAAACGAAGTAAGAAGTTGAAATTGCCTATCTACTTCACATCTATATTATACGATAAAGTCGCTTTTACATATCTTACAGAAGTACTAAGTTACTTTTGTAAGCTTTTTGAAATATTGCTTCAAGTTCCGTAACTTCGTAACATATCGGTTAACAGAGTTTCGAGATATTTTGGTTTCTATTTTATAAATTAGAGAAACTTTTATTTTTTAAACGTTCGAATGATAGCTTGCAATGTCTTGTTCATATTTAAATACATAATCTTTACATCGCTTATCCGTGTTCACTGTTGCACGTCGTTTTCCTGAAAGATAATTACCACCCTTTGCAAACTTGTACGTTTTCCAGGAGAGTGCTGCTACTCCCACGGGAAAATAATGGGTGATGAGACATTGTATTCCTATTCGCAACTACTCAAACTAGAAACATAAAATTTACACAGTAGTTTCTTTGTATGACGTAGAGATTTACTAAGAAAGGATTTTACTAACCCCCCAAAGGAGTAAACGCTATGGCAAAAAATGTATCGAAAGAAAAAAACTCTTCATTGTTTTCAAATTGAACAGAAATACTCTTTAACAAAGATAAAAGTATACGTCTTCCAGAATTTGCCAATTTTCAAACGTGTAAAATAGTTTATTATAAATGTGGGTGACACTTTTACTTGATTACTTACTATGTATATTAAAAATTAGCACGAATAAGTACCAGACAGCTTTTGTGATGTAGACTCGCTAAAAATTCGCTCTTTTACAATATAATATTTGGGTGTGAATTTTGCTTTGATATTTTTCACCCTATAACAAAAACAATGAAAATCATATTTAACGGCACGCATTATTTCTACACCGTCTGTCAAGTCGCTGGCTAAATCTAATAAAAGTAATAAACAATATGTATATTTAAATATGCTGCAAAGCTCTTAAATACTATTTAACACTTAGCTTATCACAAGAAGGAATTTAAAATCGGAATGTTGTCATATCTGAGCTAGTTATAGAGTGGTTTTTACGAGCGATACACAGCTTCTGAATTATAGATACAAAAGTGGATGATGTACCGTTAGTTTGACGGAAGCACCCGTCAGCATTCTATGTCATGTGCGTGTATCACAGAGTATAAATGTCAGTAATAATATATTAAACAGACAAATAATTTTTAACGACTTAACTGTCCGCTAGCAATGTGACATTCATGTGTTATCTAAATATGAATAAACACTAAATTTTTAATTTAATTAAAATATTATTTCCGCACTAATAAATAAATGACTTTGTAGCTTATTAAATATTCAGTTCAAAATACCTGTACCTACTTATTAAATCGCCTCAGGGGGCTGTTCGTCGCGTGTTTAGCGTCCGGACGGTTCCCTGGGTGCTGGAAGGAGGGAAGGCTGGTGCTCCTGCCGAAGCCGGAACGGTCTCCGGGGTCGCCTTCGACCTACAGGCCTATCGTGCTGCTCGATGACACGGGCAAGCTACTAAAGAGGGTGGTAGCTGCCCGCATCGAGCGGCACCTCGTCGGCACGGGGCCCGATCTGTCGGACGCCCAGTTTGGGTTTAGGAGGGGTCGTTCGACGATCGCGGCTCTGTTGCGCCTGAGGGCCATGGCGACTGATGCCGTCACCGGCGGGGGAGTGCTGTTGGTGGTGTCCCTAGACATCGCCAACGCATTCAATAGTCTGCCATTCAGCTGCAACAGGGAGGCGCTCCGGTATCACGGGGTGCCAGCTTACCTGAGGCGGCTAGTGGCAGACTATTTGGAGGGGCGCAGCGTCCTCTGCACCAACCGAGCAGGGGACGTTGTGCGAACGCCATTGACGTGCGGGGTCCCACAGGGGTCGGTCCTCGGACCCACCCTGTGGAACATCGGCTACGACTGGGCGTTGCGGGGGAGCCTCCCGTACGGGCTGGGCGTGATTTGTTACGCCGACGACACGCTCGTCACAGCCCGCGGTGGGACGCTAGAAGAGGCGGTAAGCCTGGCGACCTCAGGCACCGAAGAGGTCGTCAGGCGGATCGAGGCGCTGGGGTTGAGGGTCGCCCTGAACAAGACGGAGGCCCTCTTGTTCCATGGGCGCCGTATGAGACCTCCCATCGGCGTCTCGATCACCGTCCATTCGGTCGAGATCAGCATCCGGGCCCATATGAAGTATTTGGGCCTGGTGCTCGACGGGCAATGGTGGTTCCGGGAGCATTACCGCAGGCTCGCTCCACGGCTCGTCGGCGCGGCGTCCGCCCTATCGTGGCTTATGCCGAACGTGGGCAGACCGAGCGCTGCGTGCCGGCAGCTGTACGCGGGGGTCATCCGGTCGATGGCCCTGTACGACGCACCGGTGTGGGCGGGGTCCATAACCGTCCGACTTAGGGCCCTTCTGTGGCGACCACAGAGGGTCATGGCGGTCAGGGCCATCCGCGGATACCGCACGGTGGCGAAGGCAGCGTGCCTGTTGGCCGGGACTCCCCCGTGGGACCTGGAGGCGGAAATGCTTGCCGGATTGTATCGGCGGGTGACGGGGGTGCGAGCGGAGGGCGGTGTGGTCTCGTTAAGAGAGGTTACCGCCTGGCGCGTCAGCGCCCGCCGAGACGTCATTGCCACAGTAATCATTAAATTCCAGGACCATTACCTTCTTTCTCGTGGGTATCATAAAACATGATGAATAGACGTATGGAAAAATATTACTGCTACAAAGAAAAATCAAGAAGAAATCGATATAAACTAGATGAACTTTTCTCAGCCAATGTAGGTCCTATTAATTTGGCAAATTAACCTTATCTATATATGACTGCAGGCTTTTTACGTAAATTATTCTTAAATGTCTTTCTGTATGGTGACGGAATAAGAATACAGTTCACCGACCCCTCTCTTATCCATAGGTGTCGTATAAAACGACTAAGGGATATGATATGCTGATAATATCTATGCACGAGAAAGAAAACTCGATATAAAACCCTATGCCAACCTGTTTGATCTGCATGGTATATAGTAGATCAATTTCCCTTCCATTGTGAAGGTGGCACAAGCCCAACAGTGGGACTTACGTGGATTTAGATGATTATTAAATGTAAAAGAAGCATAAGGCGTGGGTACAATAATTAAAAGAAAACAATTTTCAGTTTTTTTTAAACCCAATATAATCAAATACTCTGGGTGAAAGTAATACTGTCATTGTGCGATTTAATCGCCAAAAATTTTACGTGCAATTGTATCTTACTCATGATAGTGACAAAATGCAATAACAATACGATCAATTTTGTTTGTTTATTATAATAACGAAGAAAAAATATCATGCATTCAAAAAAAAGAAAGTCATACTATTGTATAATTCGTTATACATTTTTCAACATCTTATACAATTAATACAATGGGTGTTAATTGCGTGGTTGTTAAAACAAACAGTTGAATGGGACGTTTTCATTTTGGTAACCAGGTTTAAGTTTTCACGCTCGTTAATTGAATGTATACGATTTTTTGATAAACGTTTTGATGTCATCTGCTCTTTGTTATTTGCGTGTGGTGACGGAGTAAGAATACAATTCACCTCATAAAAAACGGTTGTGGGACACAATATGCATATGTATCTTACATAAGTGTTTTATATAAGAGACTAGCAACCCGCCCTCGCTTCGGTTTCAGTCTTTCCTTCGTAGTTCCCGTTCCCGTAGGAATACCGGGATAAAATATAGCCTAGTTTACTCCCTGATATTATAGCTTTCTATTGGTGAAAGATTTTTTGAAATCGGTCCAGCCGTTTTGAAGATTACCCGGAACAAACAGACAGACAAATTTTTTTTTAATATGTATTTTAGGCATAGGTGTCGTGCAAATAGCCGTGTGAGCATGAAAAAAGCCTATTATTTTGACATTACAAACAGACACTCCAATTTTATTTATTGGTATAGATGAATAACTCGAAATAAAAGCCCTTATTGGCCCGTCTGACTAGCGTAATATAGTAAATCAAGTTAGCTCCTATTGTGGCTCGAGCCCAACCGTGGGACGTACATGAACAGCGATGAAAAGAATTCAATTCACTACTCCCTATCTCGCCCGTGGGCATTGTATAATACGACTGTATGATATAATATGCGTGACTTCCGTGCGGTGACGGAGTAAAAATACAATTCACCACTCCATATCTTGCCCGTGGATGTCGTGAGAGACGACTCAGGGATACAATATGCACATAGCATCTGTGCAAGAGAAGGAAAACTCGAAATGAAACCCTATACCAACATTTCTGATCAGCATGGTATAGTAGGTCAAATTCACTCCTACTGTGGATGAGGCCCGAGCCCAATAGTGGGACGTATGTAGGCTGCGATGATGATGATATAATATACATATTGCGTTTATGTAAGAGGAGAAAAACTTTAAATAAAACTTTATTAACCCGTCTTAGTAGTAATAGTAATTCAAATTCTCTTCTCGAGCCAAATCTACAATACAGGTAGCTCGAGACCACTAGGGATCGTATATGAGCTGATGATTCCGTTTTGCTTATAAAACTCTTCGTTTGCTTCACTGGCGTAGTGGTATAAGCAAGGTAAAGCCATGAAACACGTATTGTTGAATCAGGTTTATTCCACACTGAGGCCTCATTTATGGAGACGCGGGGCGTCGCGCGTCGCGTGTCGCGTGATGTCTCGCGGCGCGTCGGACTATTTTATTGTTTACGTAGCGGCGGCGCGTGAAGCGCTACGTATCATCGCACGCGTAAACATAGACTTATAGCAATATACGATGTTGTTTATAGAGACGCGAGGCGGGAAGAGTGGCGATGCCCGCTGCTGCGCCCGCATCGTATTCTCATTTTCGAGGCGGGCGTCGCTACAGCGCACGCGAGTTCTCAGTTAAACCGACCCAAACTCCTCACGTTCCGCTGCTGTAAACACCGGGCCACTCCTTACATTAAATAAATCACTTTTTAACATGCAATTTTCTTCTAAAAAAAGTCGATTATATCATACTCCATTGCGACGGTGACTACGTCTGTGTTGCACGATTACCAAATGGGACTGGTAGAAGGTGCCGCCACAGGCATCGCTTCATCGAGAATGGCCACTGCGTGCGCCGCCGCGATAAACGCCGCGTGGACGGGACGATGCCATCCGCGGGCTCGGCCGTAAAACACGCTCCATTTCAAGCAAACGCGTGTAAAATCGCTTCTCCGTAAACGCACTCATCCAATGCCCTACATTTGAATTTAATGCGGACCGCGCAGCCTATCGCGACGCGCGACGCGCCGCGTCTACGTAAATGAGGCCTGAGTGTGTCCGTGCGACGAATAACACTTAAAAGAGTAGGTATTCTGCCGAGTGATCACTGATAAGGCCAATGGAGGATGCACTATGGATTATCTAGCCTAGGGCTTCCAATCCCGCAGCTTGTATTCAATCTCGGTATTTGCGGGATTACGAATTTTCAAACCCGCGGGATCTCGGTATTGGCGGGATCCCGCATATCAAAAATATTCACATTTATATAAAGCAAAGAAACCAATGAATTACTCATCTGCACATTTATTTACGTACATATTACTATTAAAACGAGATCAATCAAATTATTTGTAACAAAAAGAAAGAATTAATCGACTAACTACACATTTATTAAAGTATTACTATTAGTATGAAATCAATGCAATTACTTCGTTTATTTATCACAAAAACCTTATGAATTATCAACTAACTCCATATTTATTGAAGATTACCACTAATATGAGATCAATCAAATTACATCATTCTTTTTTCTTCACAAAAAACAGTAACATACACTGAATTAAAAACAAATCAAAACAAAATAAATCTACTTCAAAAAATACACATTAAATTAAAAAAATCAACCAAAAAAAATACATTTAAAATGTAAATTTATATAGGATATGTTACTGTTTGTGTTTGAGAGTTTATTAAGTTTGAGGTTGCATGCACGCTTTCTTTCAGTCCCGCAAATTCCGCGGATCCCGCGCCCGTAATCCCGCATCATGCGGGATTGGAAAATGGCGCGGGATCCCACAATACCGGGATCCTGGTATTGCGGGATTGGAAGCCCTAATCTAGCCTCACGGCCACTAGTTTCGCTTTGGACGTTTCTCACAGACTCTTCGACATCACGAGGACCTGTTTCTCAATGTCGTAATAATGTTCTAAATAAGCTATTTGCAATTTATTTGTTACATTAATACATAATTGCTTTTCGCAAACCCAATATAGGACTAACGGCGAACAACATGAGTATACTAGATAGAAGATTTATATCAATTAATTAAAAATTTAAAATCCTTGTTAATTATTTAATACATGGGTCAGCTAGTACTTATATATATTTAATGAATTTATTTGAAAAATTTAATTAAATTTAGTTCATTAATAACTAATGAAGTAATGAGCTGCTTTTAAGTTTATATATTTTGAAATATCATCCTAATTATCGTTTTAACCGTTTGCCTTCTAATGCTGGCTGGGTAAGCTTGGCTGCCAAAGGAAAAAGAGGATAGTAGGTTTAAAACATTGCCTTTTCGGTTTCTTCTTTACGCATTGTCACTCCTATGCCCCGTTTTGCGATCCGCAAGGCCCGGACAGGGGCTCGAATACTCGAGTTCCCTGGGGCCGAGGGCGCGAAGACGGCCGATAGTTTGGCCACGATGCTGAGGGGGCTGTTCGGGCCAGAGGATGGAGTCCGAATCGCCAGGCCCGTCAAGTGCGCAGATATGCGCCTCACGGGTCTGGACGACTCCGTGGCGGTGGAGGACATCCGGGAGGCCATTATGGCGCGTACCGGGTGTGCCTCGGACACCGTCCGGATTGGCACCATCCGCCCTGGTCCGGGCGGCGTCGGTGCTGTCTGGGTGCAGTGCCCAGTGGAGTCGGTCAAGCAATTGGCTGACTCAGGCAGGCTCCTCGTGGGCTGGAGTTCGGCGCGGGTAACCGTGCTGGAGCCCCGGCCTGCGAGGTGTTATAAATGCATGGCGGTCGGGCATACCCGACCGACATGCAGAAACTGCTTTGACTGCAGCGGGCTATGTTTCCGTTGCGGTCAGGCTGGACACCAGGCGGCATCGTGCTCTGCGGTACCCCACTGCCCCGCGTGTGCGGCGGGCAATAGGCCTGCCAAACACCGCATGGGCTCTGGGGACTGCAGACCCCCGGCATCGGCCCCGAAGGGGCGGGGCGGCCCATCGACCGGGCCAGCCCCCGCTCCGAGCGCGGCCCAATCGCCCGTTAGCGCGGAGGAGGTGACGATGGATACGGACCGTTAATGGACCCCGTATCCATTCGTCTCCTCCAGGCCAATCTCAACCACTCCACCGGTGCCCAGGACGTGTTCCTGCAAGCCATGGCGGAGTGGTTGATAGGAGTAGCCGTAGTCGCGGAGCCGTACGTGGTGCCTGACCGGATTAACTGGTTGGGTAGCACCGATGGCACCGTGGCAATCGTCGCCTCCACGTCGTGGCCTTCATCGTCTCTGACCCTTAGGGACAGGGGCGTCGGATACGTCGCGGCGGACTGGGGGGAGATTACGTTCTTCGGAGTTTATCTCTCCCCTAACTGGAGTGTGACCGATTTCGAGGCCTTCCTCACCATCATGGAGGCCTCGTTACGGCGACTGGCATCGCGCCAGGTCTTCGTCCTGGGGGACTTTAACGCCAAGTCCGTGGCGTGGGGGTCCCCTAGGACGGATGACCGAGGACGGGCGATCGAGGAGTGGGCGGCGGCACTGGGCCTCTGTTTGCTGAACAGGGGCTCGGTGCATACGTGCGTGCGACAACGGGGCGGGTCGATAGTGGACCTTTCGTTCGCTAGCCCCGAGGTCGCCGCACGCGTGGGGAGCTGGCGCGTCGTGGAGGAGGTGGAGACCTTGTCGGACCACCGGTATATCCGGATGGAGGTCTCCCCTGCAATCCCGACGCCCAGCAGGGGTCACGGGGCGGATGGGCGTCCTGCGTTCCCGCGATGGGCTGTGGGTCGCTTAGACCGGGACCAGCTGGCGGAGACAGCCATCGTATACTCGTGGCTGTCTTCTGCCCACCAGTCGGACGGGGTGGACGCCGAGGCTGGCCGCATCCGCAGTGCGTTGACGCAGATCTGCGATGCGGCCATGGTACGGCCCGGGTACGGCGTCTGCCCCCGAGGAGGGGTGTCCACTTGTGGTCTCGGGAGCTGGCGGATCTCCGGGCTGCGTGTATCCGCGCCCGGAGGGCCTACACCCGCAGCCGGCGGCGCCATCGCGACGCGGAGCGGGAGGCCGTGCTTTACGAGGGCTACCGCAATGCGCGGTCGGCCTTCAGGCTGGCCGTCCGCTCCGCCAAGGACGTCAGTCGGCAGGAGATGCTGGACGGTCTCGACCGTGACCCCTGGGGACGCCCCTATCGCACGGTGCTGAATAGGCTACGCGCGCGGGGCCCTCCCCTCACCGAGACTCTCCAGCCCGGCCTTCTCACCCGGGTCATCGAGGACCTGTTCCCGCGGCGGGCGGAACACACGCCCCCGGTCATGGCTCCGCCAGACACTGACCGGGAGGCCGACGACGAAAGTGTTCCGCCCATCACGGAACCCGAGATGGGGGTGGCGGTGACGCGCATGTGCGCAAAGTCTACCGCCCCCGGGCCCGACGGTGTTCCTAACCGCGTGCTGGCCCTGGTCCTCGAACACCTGGGACCCCGCCTCAGGGAGCTGTTCGACGCGTGTTTAGCGTCCGGACGGTTCCCTGGGTGCTGGAAGGAGGGAAGGCTGGTGCTCCTGCCGAAGCCGGGACGGTCTCCGGAGTCGCCTTCGGCCTACAGGCCTATCGTGCTGCTCGATGACACGGGCAAGCTACTGGAGAGGGTGGTAGCTGCCCGCATCGAGCGGCACCTCGTCGGCACGGGGCCCGATCTGTCGGACGCCCAGTTTGGGTTTAGGAGGGGTCGTTCGACGATCGCGGCTCTGTTGCGCCTGAGGGCCGTGGCGACTGAGGCCGTCACCGACGGGGGAGTGCTGTTGGTGGTGTCCCTAGACATCGCCAACGCATTCAATAGTCTGCCATTCAGCTGCATCAGGGAGGCGCTCCGGTATCACGGGGTGCCAGTTTACCTGAGGCGGCTAGTGGCAGACTATTTGGAGGGGCGCAGCGTCCTCTGCACCGACCGAGCAGGGGACGTTGTGCGGACGCCCATGACGTGCGGACGCCCATGACGTGCGGTGTCCCACAGGGGTCGGTCCTCGGACCCACCCTGTGGAACATCGGCTACGACTGGGCGTTGAGGGGGAGCCTCCCGCCCGGGCTGGGCGTGATTTGTTACGCCGACGACACGCTCGTCACAGCCGGCGGTGGGACGCTAGAAGAGGCGGTAAGCCTGGCGACCTCGGGTACCGAGGAGGTCGTCAGACGGATCGAGGCGCTGGGGTTGAGGGTCGCCCTGGACAAGACGGAGGCCCTCTTGTTCCATGGGCGCACTATGAGCCCTCCCATCGGCGTCTCGATCACCATCCACTCGGTTGACATCAGCATCCGGGCCCATATGAGGTACTTGGGCCTGGTGCTGATGCAGTGGTTGGAGAGGCGGCACGGGGTGCTCTCCTTCCGACTGGTGCAGGTTTTGACGGGGCATGGGTGCTTCGCCAAATACCTGCACAAGGTCGTTAGGAGGGAGAGTACACCGTCCTGCCACCACTGCGATTGCGACGAGGACATGGGACACGCGCCATACGCTCGAGGCCTGCGGGGCTTGGGCAGTGCAGCGCTGTGAACTCGTCGCAATCATCGGTACGGACCTGACGCTGCCGGCTATCGCTAGGGCGATGGTCGACAGCGTCGGGAATTGGGACGCGGTCGCAGCCTTCTGCGAGACAGTGATCTCGCGGAAGGAGGCGGCGGATCGCCTGCGTGAGGAGCGCAGCCTCGATGAGGAGATCCGCCGCCGGCGACTGGGGCGGCGCAGGCGCAACTATCTGCGCCTCATGCCCCCTTAGCCGAGGCCACGGGTGACGTGACCGGGGATTAGTCCGTCACCCGCCGAGAGGCCGGACCGCGTGAGGAAAGACCGACGTCCTACCCGAGGGGGGGACGTCGGTCGATGGGAGGGTACCCCAATAGGGGGTATTCCGTCGGGCCGACCACTGACGACAAGTTAACGCTGCTCCAGTGGTCGGCCCAACGACGAAGGTGACGTGGTTTTCGGGTGGGTCGCGGGAGTTGCGTGCTTAAGCCCCTCTGTCGCCCCGGACGGAGTGGTGCGGAGGCGCGCCGACCGCGGCCCACCCACAAAAAAAAAAAAAATGCCCCGTTTTGCGATTCTGCCATAGTTCGCGCGATATTTATAGCCCGTTCTTATATTTAATTAAATATATTAAAATATTTTCTGGACGAGTATCTTTTCACATCAAACATAGATATCGCGTCTTTTTTTTTTTTTCTTTTAATTTTTGTTAATTTATTTGTTTAAGACAACACCCTGCACTAAGATAATAATCCTTGTATTGCGGGGGACTTTACAAACATATAATTAACGGACATAAATTACATCCAGACTCAGTACAACAATTTATGGATCGCACATCGTCTTTTAACGGGACTGCCAAAATGTAATACGGCGCTTTAACATTTTATTCATTATTTTAATGTTTTACAGTTTATATTAAACTAGCTGACTCAACAGACGTTGTTCTATTCAAATAAGCGCCACCTACCGGATCCAATTGTGAATCTAAACCATTCTCGAATCCTCTTGAACATGCACAAACGTTTCATCAACATCGATCTAGCCGTTTAGGAGGAGTTCAGTGACATACACACGTAGACAAAAAATTTATATATAAAGATATTAAATAATTTTGCTGGTATTTTATGTATTTTAATGCAAAGGAAATGATGGATGGCATTTGATATAAATGGGAATTGCGTGAATTTTCATGTTCTACCAAAATCCCAGAGGAATAATTGATTTGGTTGCCAGCTCTCTATCAATGGTAACAACTACGACTAATATGAAGACTAAACACGTGAAAAAGCTAATAATTTGTGAAGAAAATGAAACTCGACACTGGTATTCTAGCTCATATTTGTAGCTAATCAGCTAGGCAATTGCCTATACAAAAGAAGAAGAAGTACAAACATACATATCATACCGTAGCTGCTTTAATAATTATCTCAACTTGATTATTACTAATTTGATGTCCGTTAAAGAATCACGATAGGTTGGTGGAAGTAACAGTATCCCTTTAGCCATTAGAATTAAATCCTTATCCTTAATAATATTATAAACGCAAAAGTTTGTCAGGATGTGAAGGTGTTTGTTGCTCTTTCACGCAAAAACTACTGAATGGATTTTGATGAAACTTCACAATAATATGGCTTACATATCAGAATAACACATAGGCTATAATTTATCCCGATATTCCCACGGGAAGAGGAACTGCGGGTGTAACCGCAGGGCGCTGCTAGTGCGCTATAAATATTCACTCACAAAAAGATTTCGTTTCCTCAGTCACTCAGTCCTCAATCACATCCGACCAACTAAAAGGATTTAGATAAAAGGTTGATAAATCGTCGGCATTTGTCAAGGATTAGTGTTGAATTTTTCTCTGTATCAAATAGCTGCCACTGAATGTATTTTGGACGAATGCAGCAAATTTTTCACTCCATTTGTCTAAGAAAACCAGTAACTGACTACATAAAACCAATTATAAGTGTTCACATATAATGTAATAATTCAATTACCCTATCATTATGCAAGATTTCCGTGTGGTGACGTAGGAAGAATACAATTTAATCTTGCCCATGGTTGTCATAAAAGACAGCTAAGGAATATAATATGTATATATAATATTTTCTGGATTATATTATTATGATGTGCATGTTATATCACTTAGTCTTCTAAGGGCAATTGCAGGCAAGAAATGAAGTGAGAATATTTTTTTTTTACAATTAATACTCTGTCATCACACAGAAAATACCAATGCGGAATTATTACGGTTATCCAGCAAGATACTAATATATGTATGTTATAATGTAAAAGATATAATTGTGGTTACAAACAAGATCGGTATTGCGGTCCTGACGACACCTCGGTAAAGTTTTGTGTATCTCCCATTTGACTTCAATTTAAAAATTACCTCTTTAAAAATATATTTACCCTGGTGACGAAGTAAGAATATAGTTTATCACCCCCTAACATGGGTATTCCTATAAGAGTTGTAATATGCATATAAAATTTATGCTAGGGCCTTCCATAGGGGATACGGTGGGTTATGGGGCCACGCTCCGTCCTTTCGTTACCCCGGATGGAACGGATGGCGTATGCGTTGACCATAGCCAACCCAATAAAAAATATTATCTTGAAATTAAAAGCTTTATCAACCCGCCTGACTTTGCAGAAGTATTGAACCCAGAAATTTTGATAATGTGGGTTTATCGAAATGTGTATAAGCTTGCCGTTGCTAAGTTACAGTTATATACGTAACTAGCAACCCACCCTCGCTTCGCTTCGGTTATAGGTTATAGTCGTTTTACCCGCGTAGTTCTCGTTCCCGTGGGAATACCGGGATAAAATATAGCCTAGTTTACGCCCTGATATTATAGCTTTCCATTGGTGAAAGAATTTTTGAAATCGGTCCAGCTGTTTTGAAGATTACCCGGAACAAACAGACAGACAGACAAAAATTTTTTAATTGCTATTTTAGGCATAGGTGTCGTGCAAATAACCGTGTGAGCATGAAAAAAGCCTATTATTTTGACATTACAAACAGACACTCCAATTTTATTTATTGGTATAGATAAATCCTCAACTAATGGTGCCAATTATTATCACGGGTCTTCTAATTTTTATCTATATAGAATAAATACAACCAACATTCAGAAGACATAGTGAAAATCGAGTATTAAATTTGACATGAAAGTAACCACTTACATAAGACATACGTGCTACCATGAGATTCTTTAGTAATAGGTGGTTAAGATAACATTATATATGGTAAGGCAAGAAATGTCAGGAAATTAGAATTGAAATATCATCGTGGACTCGTGGCACACATGTTGTAACTCTTATATGGAACCGAGTCAGTAGTAACAGTCAAAGTTAAAGATACGGAAGTATGCATTGTAAATACTGTTCCTTGCGAGTGTAATTTATATAAACGTCATTAGGTCGGTATTATTAAAGTTTGTATACAAGTGATTACAGTTTATAAGCTTTCGCAATATTGTTATGCCGACACGAATCATATTTGATATTACAATAGGTGCTGTGTGATTATTACGACAGAGGTTTTTTTTTTATTAAATAATTAGTTCTCGTACCGATTTATCAGTTGAGACATCTTTGAGGAAATAATTAAATTATTGTATATTTTTTTTTATATTGTGATTTAAGAACGCCGTCAACCTGCCTAACGAGATTTCCTTTGAATAATTTACCCAGATAAAAATAATTTTAAAATATATTTTGCGCTTAATAATTTCCGTGTGATGATGGAGTAAGAATACAATTCACTTGCCTTAGGGTGTCGTAAAAAGAGGACTAAGACTAAACGAATACATATGTAAATACATGCAAGAGAAAGAAAACTAGAAATAAAACCCAAAAAACCCAACCCTTTCCTAGTGGTATGACTACACTATTGACAGTTGTCTGTCTACAGCCGCGGGCCATACCGTCCAGGGCCAGTACAGTACCACTTTCTCGCAGAAAATCGACGTCCGAGTAGTAGCAATTTGTTACTGCGCTTCGTTCGGTGAGCGGGCAGCCCAACTTTCTGGGTTTGCGTGTGGTGGATTTTGGTGATGCCCTTAGTTTCACCAAACAGCGGCCTAGCAAAGGTCCATGAGCGGCAGCAACACTTACCATCAGATGTACTGTTTGCTCGTTTGCCACCAATGGCAATAAAAAAACCAATACGCCTGACCAGCGTGGTATAGTCAATTTCCTTCGTATTGTGTAGGAGGCTTGAGATCAACATCAGCACATATGAGCTTAGATCAGTGGTGGACAAACTTTTTTAATGGCGGGCCACAAAGTTTAAGAAATTCTAGAGGAGGACCAGAATTATAGAAAATGCATTTTGTATTAAAGCTTTTTAATAAACAAAATACCTTTTACTTTTACACCTTATTAGGCGTGTGCAACATATGGAAATATTTTTGATTTTCCATAATACTTTCGAAAGCAGGTTTCATCTGTGACAGACTGCCGAGATAATTATAATTATGGCAAGTTAATTATGAGATAATGAACGCTCAAAACACCCCTTGGCGAATTGGAGCTATCATTAAAAATTCGGCGATTTTCAATTATAAACGTCAGATTTTATTTTTCGCGCCAGAATGCTGACTAGAATTTTTAGGATTTTTTTTTGTGTGACTTAGTTGTTAGCCGCAGATGGCTGTGACAACTTTACCCGCACTGGTGGGTGAGCGCTGAGGGCTCTCAACCCGTATTTTTAGGATCCGACGGGCCGGATTAAATACTTTCGCGAGCCGTACTTTGCCCATCACTGGTTTAGATGATGATAATTGGGTTGTCTCTTTCTTGTGGCATATTAAAATAAACTTAAACCTATATCGATTTTTGAAAACATCATTTATTTTAATGTCGAGTTAATTACAAGCATTTAATATTTAAAGAAAGAGAGAGAGAGAGAGAGAGAGAACAATACAAACAATATGACGTCAATGACGCAATCTTCATACTAAACTGCGTTCGCCTTAAACATTATTTTTGCGTGAATGGGATAAATATATGACAATCAGCTAATAACTTCTAAAGCTAACTTTGATAACTGTGTATTTATGCTGAAGTCTTATCGTTACGTTAGTGTTTACATTCCCACTGCTGGGCTCGAGCCCCCTCCACAATAGGAGGGAAATTGATCTTACTATAACATGATGGTCAGACAGGTTGGTATAGGGTTTTGTTTCGAGTTTTTCTTCTCAGTCACAGATATCACGTGCGTTTTATATACCTTAGTCGTCTTCGTCCTCAAGACGGAGTGGTGAATCGTATTCTTACTTCGTCACCACGCGGGAATTTATTTATTTTTTTTTAATTAAGTTCAGGCTTTTCACAATGTTCTGAACATTCTTTACAACTTGCTTTAATCATGAAACTTTAATACTTTGAAAGTAGTCATTCACAAGCACATTATTTACAATACTAGAACTAGTTGTATAAATCATTTTTCTCTGATTTATGTCTTGCCCGACGACTGCAGATACGCGCTTTCTTTAAACATAATTTCTATATTGATTTCTATTTTCATGATTTCTGAGCAAAAAGTACATATTAATGTGAAACTCAACTCCATAAAAGGTCTTCTGTGACAAATCTTTATGTTAATGACCGTTTACGTTCTAACTATAGAAACACTAAATAATGATTAAAACTTATTTCTATCTTTATCTTGCTTGCTTGTCTATATGCCAAGTAATCATAACCGTCATAACCACTATGCTATCAAATAGCATAATATTATACTAGCAACCCACCCTCGCTTAGCTTCCGTTACAGTCGCCTTACCCGCGTAGTTCCCGTTTCCGTGAGAATACCGGGATAAAATATAGCCTATATTACTCTCTGATATTATAGCTTCCCATTGGTGAAAGAAATTGTGAAATCGGTTCGGTGGTTTAAGCGTGAAAGCCTAACAAACAAACTTACTTTCACATTTATAATGTTAAGTAAGGATGGAATAAACTATTTTTTTTAACACTCTGCAGGTGTTGTCCTTAAAGAAATATTTCGTCGTATAAAAAGACAACATCCAACTAAGGAAATAATTCTTGTGTTATGGGGGACTTTACAAACATATAATTAACGGACATAAATTACATTCATACTCAGAACAACAATTTATGGATCGCACAAAGTGCTCTCCCGCGTGGGATTCAAACCCCTGACACTGGCACGGTAGGTCGGTATCTTAACCACTGCGCCATCTGTGTAGCCAAAGTTTCGAAGAATTTTAAATCACGTGAAACATCGATTTTCTTATAGTTCAATATGACGTTCTAGGACACGTGTACCTGTACTTAGCATCAACTTAATTAAATTGTTTAGGATGACTTTGTAACACGTGATACCTAAGTAAAACCTCACGATAAAGAACACGTTTTAATTCAACGAGATACTAATATAATAACTTCATATTTCTTATTAGATAGTTTATTTCATACTCACTTTTTTTTTAAAGTAATTTTATTTTTGCTAATTTGCTTTTAAAAGACTGTTTGTTATAAAAAATACAGTATAATGTTTATACATAGATTTACTAATTTGAACAGTTTTGGGTTTTTACAGATTCGTATTATTATAACTCGTAGGTTCATTATCATAATTGAAATTTATAATTAATTGTTTGAATAATTTTTATTCATTTCACCGAGTTATTTTATTTTGAAAAGATTGTAAGGGGGCGTCCATAAATTACGTGAGGTGTTTTTTTATATTTTCTGTCCCTCCCTCACCCCCTGGTGAGATGTCGTGAGATTTTATTCAACCCCCCTCCCCCATCCCCCATCACACGTGAGATTCTTCAAAATGTGGGTGTCTTACATAAACGCGTTGGATTGTTATTGTAAAAAGAAAAAAAAAATTGCTTTGCTATTGTTTCTATTATATATACATAATAATATATATATTTCGTTTTACTATTGTTTCGCTATTATTGAAAATAACGCCATCTTTCGAAGCAAGTACTCAGATTACAAATTTAAAACCTCAGTTGCTTCTATCTATCTATCTTATTTTATAGTGAATTATCTATGGTATAACGTCGAAGTATAAATGAAATTATTTTCTTTCGAACGAATTAGTAAATGATCTTAATCGTATTACGATTACGCTTAAGTTTAAATCTTAAGTATGTACAATCTGGATTAAATGGATCAAAATAGTATATTTTTTTTTGTTTCAATCAGAAAAAATATTGTGTGATATTTGCCGAGACCAGAAATCTCTCCAACGTAAGATTACATGAGATTTGACTCGACCCTCTCCCCCCTTAAACTCTCACGTATTTTATGAACGCCCCCTAAGAATTTCTTAAGCAGTTTGAGTAAATATAGTTATAGTATGTAATTTTTCCTTCAATTGTTGAGGAGGAGAACAGTGCTCAATAGTAAACCAGGGTGGATCATCTGGGCTGAGTATAATGTCTGTAAAAGACCTATAAAATACTTTTGTTTTTCATTAGAATAATTATTATAATCGAATTGGAGCGTGCCATGACAAGGCAATATGAATATTTAACCCGCTCCCCTCTGATTTTAAGTTGGATCCGCCTTGATAATAAGACTCAATATGGGCTGACGAAGAGCAATATAAAATATGTAATTGCACAATAACTTAAGAAAAGCTCATTTCAGAACAACTTTCTAGTGGCTGAGCATATATTCGTCCTTTGAACTGTTTAAATGATCAGTGAAAAGTACATTATGACAATCATGATTCAGCGTATTGTGGAAATTGTTTAAAATATCGAACTAACCACACAGTTGGCAATGCTATATTTAAGTTTTGAGATGTGATTAGTTTTATTTGACGTTCGACATTTGCTACGCGGTATCACTCACGGGGCCAGGCAGTTAAAAATTGTAATAAAACGTTCCCTTACCATAAAATTAAATATTGACAATATAGTAAAATTGCTTTCTTGATTTAAATAACTACACGAATTTTGTTCAATTAATACCAGACCCGCTGTATATAGACTTATGCGTGGCAGACAACGGTATCATAAACTATGATTCGTTTGTGACAAAGATCATAAGCATTAGCGACCGGAAAATATCCATTATGCAGTCGAGACGACCACCCCCGTTGATACAATACACTGTCTACGGAGAGCTTATTGCCAGTGAAATGGTAATAGCAGTATATTCTTTTTGAAGGGCAATTCGTCCCGTGAAGAAAAGTGTTCGATATTTTAGGAAAGTAAAAACAAATACAGACGCAATAAAAAATTGTTTTATTTCTTTTTACCAAATTCCTGCGGTTTCGCCCGCATAGTTTTGTGTTCCCGTGGGTATACGGACATATAATATAAGCCTAGCCTACCAAAAAAATGCTACTTTCTGATAGTGTATCATTGCATTGGTGAAAGAATTTTTAAAATAGGTCAAATTTCCCACGTGTGAAACCACGCGTAGTTTCCGTTCCCGTGAGAATTCGGGGATAAATTATAACCTACTTTAGTCGCTGATAATATAGCTTTAGATTGGTGAAAGAATTTTCAAATCTTGTTTAATTGTTTAAGCGTGAAATCGTAATAGACAAACAAGCTCATATTCACTCTTATAATAAAATAAAATGTAATAAAACTCGCGTTTTGTTCGATTTTATCGCGTCTGTATTTATTTTCTTCGTGGTGCCGGAGTAGTCCAGTAGAATAGGCGGGAAGTTGATCTACTGCACCATACTGGTCACACAGATTAGCATATGTTATCATATCGAGTTTTCCTCTGCTGTATAAATATTATATGCATATTTTATCACTTAATCGTCTTTAACGACATCCACAGGCAAGTTGATGGTGAATTATATTTTCATTCCGTTGCCACATGTCGAATTGAATCTTATATTTACTAAAGTGATGTCGTATCACTAGACGTTAATATAATTCGAGTACGACGTTAGTTGGAGACTGTGTCTGATAGTGTTTATTTATTTGCCCATTAAAGCCCCACTTATTTCAGTATTTATGGTATGCTATAATCTAAATTTGCGATAAGGGCCACAGTATGATGATTTTCCATTAAAAAAGTTACTCTTAATTACCCCCATTGTAGCATATCAATATATTTCTCAAAGGTTTTTTTTTTATAGAAATTGATACAACTTACGGATTTTATCGCGTTTGTATTTGTTTATTACGTTCACGACTTTTCGAATACTTCGACGTTCATGGTCATAGGACGACTAAGATGTTTCATCATCCAATAAGTCATCGTTTTCTGGTGTTTACGCGAGTATTTACACATTGTCTATAAACCTATTTTATGGATTTTATCGCGTTTATATTTGATTTTTGATTGCCAGACATTTCGAACATTTTACAGCGTTCATGATCAAGGGTGTCTAAGATGTTTCACGTCCAGCAAGTCATCGTCATTACAGAGATTTAATAACTACCCGCTACAGAAATTAGTTTTAAATTATTACCTACATTTTGGTACAAATTTATTGCCGCTACTCATACCACTACGCTATCTGTTTATTCTCTAATGTGGATGTAAATCCAATATGCTAACCATCAGATTGAGAGACTCGGCCATATATTTTGTATTTGTTTCATAAAGAACCTTGTTTTAATTATTAAGACATTGTCTGACCACAGTCGGACTAATCTTCCAGAGCGACACCAGCGCGGTACGATACCCTTAACCTATTATATGACATTTCTCTGCCCGTTTAGACGGTGGTGATTTGGCACAATCGTAAGGATTCGTATTGGGGGATCTGTGCTGTCCTATGTCCAGGAATGGACAGATGGATGGATGGACAATCGTAAGAATCCTTAAATTTCATCATTTCAGCTCATATACGTCCCACTTCTGGGCTCGAGCTTCCTCCACAATAGGAGGGCCATTGACCTCCTATACTACGCTGGTCACACGGGTTGGTATAGGGTTTTATTTCGAGTTTTCGTTCTCTTATATATACGTAATATGCACATCCTTAGTCGTCTTTTACGACATCCACGGATAAGAAAGGGAGTGGTTTTTTTTTTGTTTTTTTTTGCTTGGGTTACGCTCGGCGCACTCCTCGCACCACTCCGTCCGGGGCGACAGAGGGGAGTAAGCACGCACACCCGTAACCCACCCGCGATTGTATCGGCGGGTGACGGGAGTGCGAACGGGGGGCGGTGTGGTCTCATTGAGGGAGCTCACCGCCTGGCGCCTCGACGCTCGCCGAGACATCATTGCCCGTTGGGCAGTCCGGCTGGAGAGGCCT
The DNA here is from genome assembly GCA_032191425.1 of Lymantria dispar. Classification (NCBI taxonomy): domain Eukaryota; kingdom Metazoa; phylum Arthropoda; class Insecta; order Lepidoptera; family Erebidae; genus Lymantria; species Lymantria dispar. The sequence goes on from CM063442.1 coordinate 29,061,809, forward strand.
AGGCTCGGTGTGAGGACCGTCGAGGCCTTCCGGCTGGTGCTGATGTGGCTGGAACTGCAGCACGGGGTGCTTTCCTTCCGACTGGTGCAGGTGTTGACGGGGCATGGATGCTTCGCCAAATACCTGCACACGGTCGTGAGGAGAGCTTACCGTCCTGCCACCACTGCGATTGTGACGAGGACACGAAGCAGCACACACTCGAGGTATGTGCCACGTGGGCGGGGGAGCGCCGTGAACTCGTCGCGATCAAGAAAGGAAGTGGTGAATTATATTCTTATTCTATCATCATACGGAGTAATTCTTATACATAAACTCAATTTGATCCAAATCGTTGGAGCTATTATTGAGACCCGCGAAATGAATATACCCACAAGAATTTCTCATTTAAATATTTACTTAAAACTGTTACTTTATGTAAGAATTGTGAATATTCGTCAAATTACATCACGAGTCCCTTCACTAAAACTCAAATAATAACCGGCGAGACATTTTAATTAAACATTGTCGTAAAATGAAAGTTTGCTGCGTTAAAAAGATTTAATATAAAATTATTGACCTCGAAGTGAAAGTGAAAATGATTTGAAATTTTTAATAATTCTTAAACATTTTTTCGTCCCGACTATGATTTTGCTACAACTTCGCCAACTACACACTGCCGTTCTGTTGACCCAGATTATTTGAACGAGGTATGACCAGGACATAGACTATCTAAAAAAAGGGGGGTGGAACATATTTATATACATAATGTACCTATTACCTAACATATTTATGTATATACATAACTAGCAACCCGCCCTCGCTTCGCTTCGGTTTCAGTCGTTTTACCCGCGGCGTAGTTCCCGTTCCTGTGGGAATACCGGGATAAAATATAGCCTATGTTACTCCCTGATATTGTAGCTTTCCATTGGTGAAAGAATTTTTGAAATCGGTTCGGTGGTTTAAGCGTGAAAGCGTTACAAACAAACAAACATCCTTACTTTCGCATTTATAATATTAGTATGGATTATGCATAAGTACGTTCCTATTTATTTTATTTACTATTTATGTATGCAATGGAATTGTGACAAAATTAACATCCTCAACGTTTGTAATTATATTATTATGCAATCTGATAAACCTAAAAGACTTCTTTACAAATTAAAAAAAAATCAAGTATCCACTTGGACAGTCACGAAATCATCACAGCTCATATACGTCCCACTGTTGGGCTTAAACCTCCTCAATAATGGGAAGGAAATAAAACCCCTTTACCAATCCAAACTAGCGTGGTATAGTAAAGTCGATTTCCCTCCCACTGTAGAGAAAGCTCGAGTCTAGGGACGTATATAAGCGGAGATGACGATAGAAAGATCATACAGTAAACATATGGCTTACTAGCAACCCGCCCTCGCTTCGCTTCGGCTTTAGTCGTTTTACCCGCGTACTTCCCGATCCCGTGGGAATAACAGGATAAAATATAGCCTAGTTTACGCGCTGATATTATAGCTTTCCATTGGTGAAAGAATTTTTGAAATCGGTCCAGCCGTTTTGAAGATTACCCGGAACAAACAGACAGACAGTGAAATTTATTTAATCTGTATTTTAGGCATAGGTATCGTGCAAATAACCGTGTGAGCATGAAAAAAGCCTATTATTTTGACATTAAAAACAGATACTCCAATTTTATTTATTGGTATAGATAACACATGCGTTATAAGCTAAATTACATGTAATTAATTTAAATGCTTTATGTGCACATGTAACGACATAAATGGCAAATAATCGCAATAGACACTGCGTCTATCAATTATAAACAACAAATGATCTAGACCGATAGTCACAACATCTTAACAAAACAACGCCGGCTGAGGCTTGCACGAGTTAAAATATTCACAACACTGCGGTGTGTCTTAATGACTCACAATCTTTTGTGAATCATGCATTTAGGTACTATTGGTAACACGTTTGATACAGCCTTCTGAACGTATTTCTATTTCGAAACACGGTAAATAGATATTCAATGTGTCACCGTCCCTTAGTTTTTGGCGGCTGCAATAATTTGAGGAGACAAGCTTTGCAGGAAGGGAAAAATCGGTAGTAATTCTTATTGAAAATAATTTGGGATGACCAACAGAGCATTGCAGGACAAAAAAACTTGAAAATTAATCCCTATTGGAATCCGTTTGGCTAATTGTTATAATAGTCCAATTTCTCATTTAGCTTCCTTTATATTATCCGTGTGGTGACGGACTAAGAACGACTAAGGGATATAATATGCACATAACAAGTGCAAAAGAAGCAAAACTCAAAATGAAACCCTATACCAATATCAGCATGGTATAGTAGGTCAAATTCCTTCCCATCGTGGAGGAGGCCCGAGCCCAACAGTGGGTCGTATGTAGACTGTGATGATGATAATGATGAAGAGGAGGCTCGAGCCCAGTAGTGGGACGTGTATGAGCTGAGATGACGACGAGGATCTTCTTCTATATAGAAGAATCTTTGATAAGAACAGTATTCAGAAATTCGAAGCAGGAGCATTGAGAAACAGTGGGATAGCGAAGTTTAAACAAAATGCTGCTGACTTTTTCCGCATCTTAAGAATTATTACGAATGAGATCAGCAATCGATTTCTCATTTACTTAATTTTATTTAAACATCGGGCCGAATTAAGTTGTGTAATAATTATATTTCCGATTTTGTGTAAACTAACGCAATTTTCACTATAGTTTATTGTATAAACAGATACATAAATTATAGTAATTATTTTGATAACTGTAGCAGGAAATAGAAAGGAATAAGGAAGTTTATTTAAAGTGTCTCAATTATTTACATAAGATTTAAATAAAAATTTGCCAAGTGTAGAATTGGGAGCGTGAAGTAATGATTCTAAGAAAATAAGCGACAGTTTGCTTAACTATACTGCTTTAGAGGATTGAAATTCGAAATCAAAACAGCTTCGACATTATTACATATGTTACTATCGCTAGTCATACATATTCATGTGAACAAAATTTAACAAGCTTTTTTTTCGACAAGTTACGGGTTGATTGAACGCGGCCCGGTTATACAAAATGACAAGGAATTACATAACTCATTTCCTTTTCTTGTTCATTATCATCATGATTACAGATCATATATGTCTCGCTGCTGGGCTCGAGCTAGGGACATGAAAAAAATAATCGATTTTTATAATAATCGGTTATTTTTTTGTAATAATCGATTATTCAAATAATATCAAAATAATGAAAAATCGATTATTTCACTGCCAGATTTCCTAAAAAAAAGGTCATGGTACTGCGTGCGTGTTTCATACTATTTTAGAAAATAAAGCTCACAAAAAAAAGGTCGTCATAACCCTCTTGGGAGAAAATATCGATTATTTATTTTTAATTAATCAAATATTTTATAATCGATTATTTTTAAAGAACAAATAATCGATTATTTTCCCTCCAAGTCCCATCCCTAGATCGAGCCTCCTCCATAATAGAATCGAACTTGACCTACTTACACCACGCTGGTTACACAGATTGGTATACGATTTTATTTAGAGTTTTCCTTGTCTTGCATAGAAGTTATCTGAATATTATATCCCTTAGTCGTCTTGTACGACACCCACGGGTAAGAAAGAGGGTGATGAATTGTATTCTTACTCTGTCACCAAAAAGATTTTATTAAATTAAAAATATTCATGTTACCCATGACGGTTTACAATGTGTCACCACTTCTACTTACTCACGGTCGTCAAATCTGACCAAATTTTAAGAAGAATATGCATTAATACTCCTGGGAAGCTTTTAATACGGAATGCGATTACCAGCCAAAAATAGTTATAACAATATTATTCTTTCTCATAAGGGTCTACTTCGATAGACTAATGATAGATTCGTGTAACCAGTCCTCGGTAGCTTATTTCAGGAGAGGTCTTCTGGAATCTCCTGGTGTCGAAATCTAGACACTTGCCTGTTCCTTATTCTAGAAACGTCTTCGGAAGTAAAAAGTCATAATGATTCAGTGAATTCAGATCTTTTCCTTCAGAGCAAATAACAGTTGAGGAGGATACAGTAATGTTTTTGTTATTTGTTATTACCTTCAAAAATTTATTTTTATTGTTTTCATTTAGACATGGTAATATTATAAAAAAAATCTTTCGTTCGCGACCAAGGCCGTTACAATGAATTAATAGTTAAACGGCCGAATATTGTCGGAAGTTACGTGTAGAAAGTGCAAGTTAAATTTACGGGCCGTACACTATATGTTAATTGAAAGCACCCATTACTAGTAATTACCCGACTTTCTACTATAGAATATCCCCATATGGTTATATGTTGGGGACACGCTATGATATTGTATGAACATTTGTATTGCGTGCGGTTTTGAGTCATTTAAGATATTTTTATAGTTGTACTAGCAACCCACCTTCTCTTCGTTTACAGTCGCCTTACCCGCGTAGTTCCCGTAGGAATATCGGGCTAAAATATAGCCTATGTTACTCCCTGATATTATAGCTCTCCATTGGTGAAAGAATTTTTGAAATCGCTTCGGTGGTTTAAGCGTGAAAGCGTAATAAACAAACTTACTTTCGCATTTATAATAGTAAGGATTACCTGCGTCTGATGCCACCCTAGCCGATACTGCGGGTGACTGGATCGGGAAAGAGTCCGTCACCTAGAGGCTGACCGCGTGTGAGCAACCGACGTCTCAGGTGGGACGGTACCCGAAAGAGTATCCCGCCGGGCTGGTCACGGACGACAAAGAACTCGGTATATATATAAGTACTCGGTGGTCGACCTAACGGCGAAGGGGAGGGAATACAGTGGGTATGAGAATGGAGCGGGCGCCGTGTGTGCAGACCATAGCTGACAAAAAAAAAATAGTCCAAAGTATTTATACCCGAAGTGATAGTACACATTTCACTTATTTCCTTGTCCGTGAGCGTTATAGAAGAAGGCTGTTCCTCCAGCAGAATGATTAACAGCATTCTCTTGTAAAATTAATTACAGCAACTGTAATCATATGATAAAATATGTATTTTTTCTATTATAATATGCTTATGTAAATATCAAGTATTTTATTACCTTCTAATATTTACTAATTTTATTCATTAAACCAGAACCACCTATTTCAATAAAACCAGAGATACTATTCGTTTGCATCAGTGTTTTATCATTTGCGTTTAGTGTTAATTGCTATTCAAATTAAGACCTTATTGGGAATTAGCGAAGCGCCTTTTTTTTTAGGGGTGGGCCATGGTCATCGCACCCGCCGCCCGGGTCCGTCCAGGGCGACAGAGCGGCGGCACGGTCCCATGACCCACCCGTGACACGTCGCCTTCGTCGTTGGGCTGACCACCGTTGCAAGGTAACTTTTCTTCAGTGGTTGGTGCAACGGAATACCTCGGTCGTGGGGTACCCTCTCCTCTCGACATTTCCCCTCGGGGACGTCGGTCACCGTCGCGCGGTTAGCCTCTCTGCAGGTGACGGACTAAGTCCCCGGTCCAGTCACCCGCGGCCTCAGCTAGGGCGGCATTAGGCGCAGATACTACTACCGGCGGCGGATTGCGTCGTCGTGGAGGTGTTCCTCCCGCGCGCGTCCCGCCGCCTTTTTCCGCGAGACGACTGCCTCGCAGTAGGCGGCGACCGCGTCCCAGTTCCTGACATTGTCGAGCATCTCCCTTCCTTGTGCTGCTGCTCTGTTAAATTTTAGATAAATGGAAAACTATCTTCGCAAATAAGATATCATTTATACGTAAAATGGTTACAATATTTTATTACTTACAAAAATGAAAAACTTTATCAAAATTGATTGCGTGGTTTAAAAGTAGGCGGGAAAACAGATGGGCGGGATTTTTTAATATTTAAATAAAATATTTATATTAATTAAAATCGCACTCAGCCCATATAAGTCCCACTGTTGTGCTCGGGCCCCACAATGGAAGAGAAGTATACCTATTATACCGCGCTGGTCAGACGTGTTGTCATAGGATTTTATTTCGAGTTTTCCTTCTCTGGCATAGATATTATCTGATTATTATATTCCTTATCAGTCTTTTAACGAAAATCACGGGTAAGAGAGGGGGTGGTGAACTATATTCTTACCATATGAAAAAAAATTATACAAATTTTAATTAAACATTTTAATTAATGCAAATAAATTCAAATATTAATAATAATAAATTCATATATGTGTATTAATCGCATTCATGTCTTGTTTATTAACTAGCAACCTGCCCTCGCTTCGTTTCGGTTTCAGTCCGTACCCACGTAGTTCCCAATCCCGTGGGAATACCGCGATAAAATATAGCCTATGTTACTCCTTGATATTATAGCATTCCATTGGTAAAGAATTTTTAAAATCGGTCCAGTAGTATCGGAGCGTATTCAATACAAATATACAAACGAATATTTCCTCTTTATAATATTAGTGTAGATGATTTTCTTTTCCATATAATTATTGTTTCCGTCAATGAACCCCGATGGCTTTTTAATGTTGGTTCCTTATCTAACAAATAGACTCGTATAGATTAAGTTCTCAATGAGTGGTGCGATTACAATTAATAGTTATGGCAACTAAAAGTCTATTAACTTAACTATTGTTAATGGTTAGGAGTTTATCCGATGTATTAAGCTCTTTATAGGGGGGTAATTCTCTAAAGTAACAATGAACTAGTTTATGAAATTAACTGTTAATTACGTATGATGACGGAGTAAGAATACAATTCACCACCTACGGAGCCTATGACTGTCGTATAAGCTGACTAAAGAATATATAACGGTAACGCCGGTGCAAGAGATGAAAAATCTATATACCAATAAATAAAATTGAAGTGTCTGTAATGTCAAAATAATAGGCTTTTTTCATGCTCACACGGTTATTTGCACGACACCTATGCCTAAAATAGCAATTAAAAATTTTTGTCTGTCGGTCTGTTTGTTTGTTCCGGGTAATCTTCAAAACGGCTGGACCGATTTCAAAAATTCTTCCACCAATGGAAAGCTATAATATCAGGGCGTAAACTAGGGTATATTTAATCCCGGTATTCCCACGGGAACGGGAACTACGCGGGTAAAACGACTATAACCTATAACCGAAGCGAAGCGAGGGCAGGTTACTAGTTCAAAATAAAACTATAGCATTCCGTCTGACCAGCGTGGTGTGTAGGAGGCTTAAGCCCAACAGTGGGACATATATGAAATTTAGTGGTGTCTAATCTTGCTCTTATCTCCTGTGGTGTATACAATTCACCACTTTCTTGCCGGTGGGTATCGTAAAAGATGAATAAGGGTTTAAAAGTGCATATAACATCTATGTAAGCCATGAAAAAAATGAAATAAAACGTATATGACGTTTGCGTGACCAGCGTGGTTACCCTCCTATTGTGAAGGAGGTTCGAGCCCAACACTAGGGCGTATATGACCTGCGAGTATGATGATGTATGTTAAGTAATCGCCACCTCTGTGTTCTATTTTAACAATTATACAAGCAACTATTGAACGTTCCGTTTACTCAGTACTATGAAACATATAATCCAAAAAAAAATATCTTTTATTACAATCGTAAAACGAAGTAACAATTTACGATCCTAATCTCGAACTGCTAAATTATCTAATGCCATAAACATTAAAGAGAAAAAAAAAAACAAAATTGGCGTTCCAAATACGAATGGAGGTGTGAAACGTTATTTCAAAATTACCAAATACCTAGAATGGATAAATATCTTATACTTGGTATATATATCGTATCGGGTGGCGTAAGAGCGGAATATTAACTGGGGCTGGCGCAGACGTAATGTCACAGTCGGCCGCGTCCGACCCACTTGTGAACACAGGACTTGTGTGATAAGATTTATGAAGAAACACCCGGCTAATATTATTGTCTTGTTTCTATACTTACTAAAGAGACTGGTTAAGAATTGCTGGAGCATTTAAAAGAGCAACGATTTAAATAAGTGTAGATCGTTTATCTTCCGTGTGGTGACGGAATAAGAAGAAAAACTCGAAATGAAACCCTATACCAACATGTCTGACCAGCATGGTATAGTAGGTCAAGTTCCCTCCCATTGTGGATGAGGCCCGAGCCCAACAGTGGGACGTATGCGAGCTGTCATGATGATGATGATGAAATCCTTTATCGTTAAAGAGAAGAGCTTCTAAATTGAATACAATTTAAACATTTACAATATACATATAGCGGTTTCTTTTCTTAAACTAAATACATTATTTTCGTAAGATCTTACACCACAGCACATGATAATTAATTAAAACAATAACTTATAAAAATTATATCCTGCATGCATTTCTCCGTGTGGTGATGGAGAATCTGTTCAAGAGAAGGAAAACTCGAAATAAAACCCTATACTAACACGTCTGACCAGAATGGTAAATCAACGTCTGAGTAGTAGCAATTTGTTACTGCGCTTCGTTCGGTGAGCGAGAGAGCCGGAAGCCCAACTTTCTTAAGGTGTTTTTCGTGTGGAGGGTTTTGGTGGTACCTTTGGTATCACCGAGCCTCAATGCACACATTCACACTCCCTTCACTTTCTTCGCGGTAGGCAGCGGCCTTGTAAAGGTCCATGAGCGGCAGCAACACTTACCATCAGGTGTACTGTTTGCTCGTTTGCCACTACTTGCAATAAAAAAAAAGGAAGCTCAATTTCCCTCCTATTGGGGAGGGGGCTAAACAGAATTTCATACTCGTATGAGAGAGTCTTTAGATCTATACGCCACAAATATACAAGTGATGAATGCATCAGGCATTCAACATTCAATACTTCGATATCGTAATAACATTTAATAATATCTTGCTCTCGATTTTAAAATCGAAAGGAAAAGCTTTTAAATATATCGCACAACGACACTTTCTCACTTAAAATCGTTTAAAATATCCCCAAAGGATATATAACTTCATTGTAATAAAAACATCAAAAGTATAACACTTTCTTATCTGAACAAAAACATTCGAAACACGAGTGCTGAGAGAACACAAAAAGTGCAGATCAATCGAATTAAACAGCACGTCTATTCATAGAAATCATTGAAAAAAACCGTTCCGAATCACGACATGACCGACGTTTTAAATTTAACGGTCAACGAATTATATAAAAAAAAATATCCAATTTCCGGTTGTAGTCGCGTGCGAGGTGTACAGATGTGCCGTGCGCTTGCGCAACTCGTTCGGAAACGCATCGCAAGACGCGTCGGGAACTCAACGCAGGTGCGGTCTTTATCATAAACGGCTTGCATGCAATACTTCCTATGATTTTTTTATTTATTTCTTCGAATATATGAGGCGAAGTATATTTCATCATTTCGGCTCTGATACCTCCCACTGCTGGGCACCTCACCTCCTCCATAGTAGGACGGACATTGGTCTGTCATACTGCGTCGGTCAGACGAGTTGGTATAGGGTTTTATTTTGAGTTTGTCGTCTCTTACATGATTCTTATATACATATTATCCTCCACTTAAGACTATTTGCTCGCGGTGATAAGCAGAGTATAACGCATACTCACATCTTGCTGTATAATATGTATTCCTTCGAACAGGGACAGCTACAATTCTGGACTCCAAGCTTTTATGAATGCCTTAAGAAAATTACAGGTGGAATTTACATTTATTGAGAATTTTCGAATTTACATTTATTGAAAATTTTCGAAAAAGTTTCGAATACTTTCGCAATGTCGCTTCGGGCTTATAAATTGCAGCTTTTATATTATAAATGCGTGGAATGTCAAATGTTTAATATCAAAAAATACATTAGTCAATGATTCCAGTTATCTCTTCTTCGTTTGTCTAAAGACGGTCACTATTGGACCCTTACGGGGCAGTAATACCATTAAAGCCATCCATGCTAGATGGGTGAATGGTCGATCGTAGTTAGTGTTTAATTTATCACGCTTTTGCTGCTCCTGGTGACACTTTAGCTGGTTTTCATAACTGCCACGGCAAAGTAGGGAGTGGCGATACATTGCATTCTCAATCTGCCACTACACGGAAAGAAATTCCAGTTACAAAATCGGTTATTCAAATTGCAATAATATGCAAATATGTCGGACATATGGTGTAGTAAAAACTACACTTGTAAAGAGCTTTTATGTGTAGAATTTTGAACGTAACCTTTTTCCATTGCACGTAATATCGAGTAATAATATTGCACAACGAGATTCCCTTATGATCCATCCATACGTATGCCATGCGACTTCTTACACTTTCATTTCCGAAACAACTACAACAAATGATCGATTAATAATGCTATTTACATGCGTTTACATAATATGATTATTGATGACGTATAAAATATTTAAATTCTGTTTATTTATGGACATTTAGTCCAAATATAAATTATCTGATTACTTCATACATTCTTGAGTATTGACGAAATGGATAGCTTCATTCGAGAATTATATGTAACATAAATATTATGTCGTAATTTGTTATAAAGGCGTCTTATTAAAAATTTATATACATACTCGTAGCTCATCGGTGAAAGCACTTAAGATCAATTTGCAAATTTATTTCATATTGAACAGATTTTTGTATGTGGGGCGCTCACTTATATATATATATATATATATATATATATAATTTCTGATGTTTACGCGAGTATTACGTATTTGAAATAAACATATATTTATGGACTTTTTTACTTTTCGTGTTTTATTCGACTTTAAATTTCAGGACTATCCGAATACTTTTTAGTTTTCATGGTCATGGCCTTATGGGAGGACTAATTTCTTGTAGTTATGAGAATTACTGTCTGCAAATTCTTAAATGTATCCTTTACTTATCTTATATTTTTTGGTATAACTAGTAACTGTGAATATCAAAATATGTAAATTGTATTTGTCGCCTAAAAATTATCATATTTTGATAATGTTTTTCTTTCGATCTTAAAGCGATCAAATTTAAATATCCGATCAGATAGGAAGTATTAATATCGGTACAAAATTTCAAAATTATTCTGTCTGACTTTGAAACCGTCCAACCGATGTGCCCCAACTCGGTCTCATTAGAAAGGCGATTCGAATATAGTTATAGAGTGTATTTATGTAGATTATAGACTTTTCGTATGGCCGAGTAAAAACACAGTCCACCACCCCTCTTTTACCTATGGGTGGCGTAAAATACGACTAAGGGATACGATATGCAGATTATATCTCTACAAGAGACGTAAAACTCGACATAAAACCATATGCCAACACACCTTATCAACGCGGTATATTAGGTCAATTTCCCTTCCATTGTGAAGGAGGCCCAACGGTGGGACTGATAGGGGTTGAGATGATGATAATTATAGAGCACTAAGTCAATGCATTAGGACAGGATAAGTGCAGCTGCGATCGATTCCAAGGCATTTCTATTTTTTATTTGTATAAAAAGCGTTTGTTGTGTTAGTTAGCTTTCTAAATCACATTTCGATTTTAATCATTCATACATTTATCAAACAATTTATTGGCTTCGTGATAATCGTTTTATTTAAGGGATATATATTATAATTCACATAAAATGATATTTTTGTGATGCAAAATTAGATATTTTCAATGCTTCGGTATGTATTATTGAAATTACAAACTTATCATATCTTGACGACGTTGAGACTTAATATTTCACACGCTTTTGAAATGTTGGTGAACTTTGAAACGCTTGGGGCAATGTGATATGCATTAATTACAATTAAGTTTAATGAAGTTCAAATCAAGTAACCAAGATATGTTGTATAATGAATTGTTTGTTTTAATTGTCAATAATTTAACTTTTTTTTTTCTATAATTTAACTTAGTTTTAATATTTGCTGTGTGATGGCAGCTGCTACCACGTACCCGAAGGGATATCTCACCGAGCTAGTCATGGCAGCCAAAGATTCGGTACCAGTGGTCAGCTCAATACGCCGCTATGAACTCCTCCTCCCACCGCCCTGAATGACGACAGGACGTGGCCAGACGGCCAAGCGTTGGAGTGTCGGGGATAGAATGTCGTCAGACGATCTCTCCGGCACCTCGTAAAAGCGCGGAAAGGGCCGCTGTGGTTTAAGTGAGTATTCGGTCACTTCTGTGGCCTAGCCTACTGAGAAGTTTAGGTAAAATATACGAACGATTAGTACTCAGTAGGCTACGATCATATGCAGAGTTCAACAAACTCATACCGGACGCGCAATTTGGCTTTCGCGCTAAACACAGCTGTGTTCAGCAAGTACATAGACTAGTAGAATACACCAGTAGTCAGTTCATCAGGGGACGGTACACTGGTGTATTATTTCTAGATGTAGCGAAAGCTTTCGATAAAGTTTGGCATGAGGGCTTAATTTACAAATTATATTTATTAAAAATCCCCGAATATTTAATTCTAATAATACATGACTATTTGAGTCATCGCAGCTTTCGCTATAGGGTGGAAGGGACGTTGTCGACCTCCCATCCTCTCAAGGCCGGTGTTCCACAGGGCTCGGTCCTCGCCCCATTTTTGTTTACACTGTATACAAGTGATTTACCCAAGTTCACTCGTGTGCACACGGCGCTTTACGCCGACGATACCGCACTCTATTGTGCAGGTATGTCCCCGACAACCGTAGTCAATACACTCCAAAAAGCGGTTACCGCCCTTGCCAATTGGTATAGGAAATGGAGAATAGAAATTAATCCCGAGAAGAGCCAAGCGGTCATGTTCACTAAACGAACTGCCCGTCTGTGCTCTCCGGACAGCATCCCTCCTCTCACTCTCTTCGGCCGACCTGTCTCATGGAGCAGAGAGGCCAAGTACTTAGGTGTGACCCTTGATAGCCGACTCACTTTCCTGTCCCACTTGAAGCGGGTCCGCGCGCGCGCCGCCTTCGTGATGGGACGCCTTCACTGCCTATTAAACGCAAAATCAAAACTATCACTTAAAAATAAAGTCCGATTATACACTACCTGCATACGGCCGATCATGACGTATGCCAGTGTAGTGTTCGCGCACGTTAGGCCAAACAGGATCCACAGGTTACAAACACTACAAAATAGATTCATGCGACGGGCAACGGGTGCACCGTGGTTCGTTCGTAATGTCGATTTACACATCGACCTCGAATTGCCGACCATCAGGCAGTATATGAAGCGTTGCTCCCAGCGCTATTTTGACTCTGCCACGACTCACCCCAATCCACTAGTGGTTGGGGCGGTAAACTACGTCCCATCAAAAATATCCGCGGTCCGACGACCCCGTCATCTCCTTGAAGAAGGGGATGATGCCATCACGATCGCCCAAGAAAGGGCCTACACAGCTCGCGCAGCGATAACACATAAAACTGCGCGGTATCGGCCTCGCCGACGAGGTCGAAAACCGCGCCGCGTAAAAATCATTAATCTAAACGTGGCCACGCCCACTTTGCTTTCAGCGACGCCCCGAGCCGAGGTCCGTTCCCCACAGGGGGAGCCCTCGGGCGATGTTCGCTTAACTTACTTACCGGGTTGAGAGCCTTCAGCTCGCCCATTGCCCGCGTTAAGCTGTCAAGGTCATCTGCGACCAACAGCTAAATACACACAAAAAAAAAAAAAAAAAAAAAAACTTCTGTGGCCGGCGAGTCCCACACACACTCCCCCGTTTATGACCGGCGGGGGATAGTGCGTAAATGCATTTACACAGTGTGGGAAAAAAAAGTGGTCAACCCAATGGTCCGAAGGAGAGGAAATACGGCGGATTATGGGGTCGCGCGTCGCCCCCTCGTCACACCGGAGGGGACAAAAAATAATTGAAGAGACGCTATTATTTTTACATTTAGATTACCAACTTGATTTTTGACTATCGTAGTCGCATTTAATGCCGTTAGAAATTAAAAATTCATCTTCTATCTTCATAAGACTATCAATTAGTTGTTTTAATAATAAAACGTACATACTAATCACTCTTTAAAACTATTTGCATAAACACCAATGTCCCCAATTGCTAGTTTGTTAAATTCTTGTTTAAAATTTTCAACGACTAATCAGCTCTTGTGATGTTAGTTAATTCGTTGTGTTGGTGCGTGAATGTGGGTTAACGTGTACCTAAAATAGATCGTCACTACCGTCCGGTCGGTACAACGAGCTGTGAAGATGTGTACGCGGCTGTTAGCACGATTATTATAATGGACACTTCGTTCTTCTATAAAAGATCAGTATACAGAAGACTTCAGTGAAAGTCTACATCAGCGCACCTATCACATTTTTATTATTATAAGCTATAATAGCTTGTTTTAGCATATAGCTTGTTTTAATGGTGAAGGAAACGCTTTTACAGTCTAAGAATTCCACATTTTCTTGAACGTATAAGAAAGCCTTTCCGTGTGGTGACAGAGTAAGGATGAAACACCCTATTTTGGCCGTGGGTGTCATAAAAGATGACTAAGGGATGTAATACGCAAGAGAAAAAAATTATTAATATCGTACACCAACCCGTCTGTACAGCGTGATAGTTTAATTGTAGTCCTCCAGGAGAGTGGTGGAGTCCAGCATTAGTACGTATATAAGCTGAAATAATAAAACCGTCGAGTCCCAACCATCATGAATAACTATATTAACTACTAGCAACCCGCCCTCGCTTCGCTTCGGTTTTAGTCGTTTTACCCGCGTAGTCCCCGTTCCCGTGGGAACAACGAGATAAAATATAGCTTAGTTTACTCCCTGATATTATAGCTTTCCATTGGTGAAAGAATTTTTGAAATCGATCCAGCCGTTTTGAAGATTACTCGGAACAAACAGACAGACAAAATTTTTTTAATTTGTATTTTAGGCGTAGGTGTCGTACAAATAACCGTGTGAGCATGAAAAAAGCCTATTATTTTGATATTACAAACAGACACTCCAATTTTATTTATTGGTATAGATGTACAATAGTCGATATAAAATAGTGCGATTCGATGCTGTGTGCATCAATCGGCTCTCTGTGCCTTTTATTACCTCGTCACTTTCATCACTCCAACTGTTAGCAGCAGGAGAACCAATTTCTCGAATAGTTATCGGTTCGTCGAACAATGTGACCTGGCAATGGAGTGCCAATGGCAAATTAAACAACAAGTCTTTATTTCGATGCCTAAATCCTTTGAAAATATTTGTGTATATGATCTTTGAAATACCTGCATAAATTTTGATGGGAAATCTAAAATATAGATATTATATATTCCTATAGAATTTGTAGTTTTAATGGATAGAAATATAATTTATCTTTTAATCAAATATATATAATTTTGTACACGTTTTGCGTGAAGTGACAAAATCAGATTGTTGTCTCGATGAATTATGGAGAAAAGTGATTGGCTTCGCTCTAATGTCAATGCACGCACTTGTCTATTATTTCATCAACACTTTCCATTGATAAATTACGATTATCATCAATAACACCGTCAGTCCAATTGTCATCGACAAAAAGATCTCATTTCCAATGACTTGCCTACAATTTTCCTGCCTGATAACGGGTTAACAAAACAATTGCCTCCATAATAGAAAGGGAATGGACCTACTATATCACGCTGGTCAGATGAGTTAGTAGGTACAGGATTTTATTTCGAGTTTACCTTCTTTTGCACAAATGTTATATACATATTTCATCCTTTAGTCGTCTTTTACGACGCCCGCGGGCAAGAAATGCGGTGGTGAATGATGTAATGATGAATGTATAAACATTATTATTATTAAAAAGATCACTTGTTGAAGAGATCAACAGGAATAATCAATTAATTGTCATTTAACGATTATAGTGGAACGCATACGCCACTATATCATTTTGGCAAATAGCTGATATTCTTACACTGCTGGACCGATATTAACCAAACATATCTAAGAACCATCGCAAGGAAACTGGCTTTCAAATGAAAAGAACAATGCACGGTTTTTTTATTATTTTTTTTTTTATTGGGTGGGCTACAGTCAGCACATCCGCCGCCTAGCTCCGTCCGGGGCGACAGAGGGGCGGAGCGCGGCTCCGTAACCCGCATAAAGCACGTCGTCTTCGTCGTTGAGCCGACCACCGGTGCAGAGTTCCTTGACTTCAGTGGAAATTTTACTACGGTGCTAAGTGTGTAGATGCACTATTCTTCTAGTTTTACAATATAAACAACATATAAAATAAACAGTTCATTCATCTTTTATTTGCAATCATTGGAGCTCATCCAAGTTAGTATAAAGAAAAAGTTTTGCATATCATTTTACATTCACTCTGGCTCATGTAAATTATATATTCGTAACGTTATTTTTTTTTCTACTTCTGTAATGACCGCGGCGTTTTAATGTTTTTAAATAACTTATTGTAAAGTGAGAGCTTTCTAATGTTATCTTTGATCTTAGTAATATGGTTACATTTCTTTTTGTGTGATTGGGTAATATGAAAGTTTGTTGCGGTGTTTGTGATGTCATGACCTGCAACGTTATGAAGTAGTGTCATTTTTGATGTTATAAGTGTATTTAATTGTGAACTGATTGATTGCATAGATGGTGGAATGAAGTTTGGACCTCCAGTGGTAGGGTTCGATTACTATGCAGGAAAATTTTTTTTGAGCTCCACAATCGGGTATGGTAAGTGGCTATGTGTAACTGACTGCACAGATGGTTTAGTGTTTACGATGCCGATCTACAGTGCCAGTGTCGCGGGTTCGAATCCCACGCAGGAGAACACACTGAGATCCACAAATTGTTTTCCTGAGTCTAAATGTAATTTGAGTACGTAATTTGTTTACGTGTGGAGACGTAAGAATACAACTCGCCACTCCCTGTCATGCCCGTGGATGTCGTGAAAGACGACTAAGGGATATAATACGCATATGCAAGAGAAAGAAAACTTAAAATAAAACCCTATACCTTTCTGACCAGCATGGTATAGTAAGGTCAAATTCCCTCCTATTGTCGAAGAGGCTCGAGCCGAACAGTGGGACGTATTTGACCTGAAATGATGATGATGATGAATTATATGTTTGTAAAGTCTCCCGCAATACAAAGATTATTTCCTTAGTGCTTGGTTGTATTTAAAAAATTCTGTTAAAAAGTGGCTAAAAAAGTTGCCCCCGATACAAGGATGTATGCTTTATTGTAAGAGGACTAAGGGGGTGTCATCACCCCCTCTAATATTCTTACTCCGTTACCCCAACGTAGTGTATGACTCTAATATGAAAGGAAAGGGCGGTGACGCTATGCTTCTAGTCCGTCGTTACAACGTTCTTACTAAAGGCCTTCAATCCGTGGTAACTAGTTTATTAAACCGAATACAGTTTATACGTACGAATAAACATAATAAACGTTCGCTCACAATCGTAATATTTAACAATGTTACACAACTATTATTGCTGGACGTTTGTAAACTACGAGAGGTCAATGGTTTGCTTAGTTGTGTGTGTGTGTGTGTGTGTGTGTGTGTGTCAACACGCGACTCGGCGAGCTTCCGTCAGACAAAATACTTAGTGTTGTGTCATACATATAATTTATCAAATATATTTAATACTAGCAACCCGCCCTCGCTTCGCTTCGGTTATAGGTTATAGTTGTTTTACCCGCGTAGTTCCCGTTCCCGTGGGAATACCGGGATAAAATATAGCCTATGTTACTCTCTGATATTATAGCTATCTACTGGTGTAAGAATTTTGGAAATCATTGCAGTAGTTTCGGAGCCTATGCAATACAAACAAACAGACAAAACTTTCCTCTTTATGATTTTAGTATAGACTAGCAACCCGCCCTCGCTTTGCTGCGGTTTCAGTCGGAATGCCGGGATAAAATATAGCTCTATATAGACAACTACCTGATAGTAAAATATTATGAAACTCAGTCCAACCTTTTGAAAATTACCTAAAATAAACAAACAGACAGACAAAAAATTTAAAACTGTATTTTAGGAGTCGTTCAAATAACCGTGTGAGCATGAAAAAAGCCCAGTATTTTGACATTACAAACGGACACTTCAATTTTATTTATTTGTGTATAGATTGTACCCAGAAGGTGTCTGAAATAATTACATTTAGAATCGTCATTATCACAGCTCATATACGTTCCACTGCTGGGCTCGAGCCTCCTCCACAAAGGAGGGAAATTGATCTAGTATATCATCCTGGTTAGGCGGATTAGTATAGATTTCTATTTCGAGTTTTCTTTCTCTTTCATCGCGGTTATTTGTATATTATAATTCTAAGTCGCCTTTTACGACACCCACCGGCAAGAAAAGGGGTAGGGAATTGTATTCTTACCCTGTCACCATACGAAAAAATAAATATATTAAATACTAATAATAATATATAAGTTATATACATATATTATTCTGATTTGGTCGCGCTGTTAGGCAAATTGGTATAGATTTCGGTTTCGAGTTTTCCTTCTCTTACGTAGATTTTAATTGCAATAATCCCATAGACGTCTTTCTCGACACCCACGGGTCATCTATACCAATAAATAAAATTGGCGTGTCTGTTTGTAATGTCAAAATAATAGGCTTTTTTCATGCTCACACGGTTATTTGCACGACACCTATGCCTAAAATAGCAATTAAAAAATTTTTGTCTGTCTGTCTGTTTGTTTCGGGTAATCTTCAAAACGGCTGGACCGATTTCAAAAATTCTTTCACCAATGGAAAGCTATAATATCAGGGCGTAAACTAGGCTATATTTTATCCCGGTATTCCCACGGGAACGGGAACTACGCGGGTATAACGACTATAACCGAAGCGAAGCGAGGGCGGATTGCTAGTGTATTATATGTATATTAACGGGGATTAATTTTTTTAAACAAACCAACCACGTTTTCTTCACAAAACGTGTTGCCATTAGGAAAAAAATGAAAAGAGCTTCTTAAAACTACCTAATTATTTATTATAAACATATGGTGCAATCCCACTCGCCCGATTGCGTATTTATTTCCCTGAATTGCATACAACTGGCATAGTTTTACATTCCATATTATATGTAATATAGCGTAATATTAACTATTATATTAATTATTGTTGCTCAATGTAATCAAAACTATGTTGCCGAATTGTGTGAATTATGCGATTCGTCTCTTGTAACAGAAAGTTTGACCGAATTGTGAAATATATTTGATCGGATATGTGTTGTAAAGTTTTTCGAATACATTTGTATAAATTAATAATTATTATATAGGGAAGTAGGCTTTTGATTCGAAAACTTGTTTCTTACTCGCCCTTGTTGTTATGATTCATGATTTTATAATAATTTCTTCTAGTATCGATGTTTATTATGTTTATTTTTTTGTAATGGAACTCGCGGTATTTGATCACAAGCTTATTTAGGTCAACGCTTTGACGAATTAGGAATCTCAACTATGTGAAGTTGACTTGTTAAATTTTGATTTTGGCTTTTCAAATTGTTGTTAATATTGGTTTATCCTTTAAAACTACTGTTGCAAATGACTACTGCAGATTAATTTTATATATACATGCTAATACATTCTGCTAATATCCCCAGAGGAATAATTAATTTGGTTTTCCGAACTCAATTGGTGGCTGAAATAGTAACGACTTGACTTACTGAGGGACAGTTATTCATTATGATGAACTCTAAAATACAAGACTTGTGTATTTTGTAATTTGGTTCACTCGATGGCTCCGTTGCCAATTTTGTAAAATAAAAATGAATTATGTATTCTACTAATATATGAAAACGAATTGTAAACATAAGGGAAAAGAATTAATATTGGATGGATATGGATTGAACACAGCAGGGAGAATAAAATATTATTATAAGAGAAAATGTTATTTTGCAACATTTAAAGCAAATGGAGTTAGTCGAGACTCCATCCAGACTACACTCACAAAATTAACGATCCTTAGCCGTGTAAGGCAACTCGATCACCGTCAATTCGGTTGGGATCAGCATCCAGGCCCATATGAAGTACTTGGGCCTGGTGCTCGACGGGCGATGGTGGTTTCGGGAGCATTTCCGCAGGCTCGTCCCGCGGCTCGTCGGCGTGGCGTCCGCCCTACAATGGCTGATGCCGAATGTGGGCGGACCGAGCGCGGCATGTCGACAGCTGTACGCGGGGGTCATCCGGTCG
Source organism: Lymantria dispar (assembly GCA_032191425.1). Lineage (NCBI taxonomy): Eukaryota > Metazoa > Arthropoda > Insecta > Lepidoptera > Erebidae > Lymantria > Lymantria dispar. Next base: position 29,081,784 of record CM063442.1, read on the forward strand.
ATGGCCCTGTACGGCGCACCGGTGTGGGCGGGATCCATGACCGCTCGACTTAGGGCCCTTCTGTGGCGTCCACAGAAGGTCATGGCGGTCAGGATCATCCGCGGGTACCGCACGGTGGCGACGGAGGCGGCGGCTCCCCCGTGGGACCTGGAGGCGGAAATGCTCGCCGACTTGTATCGGCGGGTGTCGGGGGTGCGCGGGGGGGGGGGGGCGGTGTTGTTTCCCTGAGGGAACTCACCGCCTGGCGCGTCGACGCCCGCCGAGACGTCATCGCCCGTTGGGCAGACCGGCTGGAGAGGCCTCGATACGATGTTTGGACCGTGGAGGCCTTCCGGCCGGTGCTGATGCAGTGGTTGGAAAGGCGGCACGGGGTGCTCTCCTTCCGACTCGTACAGGTCTTGACGGGGCATGGATGCTTCGGCAAGTACCTGTACAGGGTCGCTAGGAGGGAGAGAACTCCGTCCTGTCACCACTGCGATTGCGACGAGGACACGGCGCAGCATACGCTCGAGGTCTGTGCCGCTTGGGCAGAGCCGCGTCGTGAACTCGTCGCAATCATCGGTGCCGACCTGACGCTGCCGATCATCGCTAGGGAGATGCTCGGCAGCATCAGGAATTCTGCGAGGCAGTTATCTCGCAGAAGGAGGCGGCGGGTCGTGAGCGCGAGGAGCACAGCCTCGATGATGCGACCCGCTGCCGGCGACTGGGGCGGCGCAGGCGGGATTACCTGCGTGCAATGCCGCCCTAGCCGAGGCCGCGGGTGACGTGACCGGGGATTAGTCCGTCACCCGCCGAGAGGCCGACCGCGTGAGGAAAGACCGACGTCCTCCCCGAGGGGGGGACGTTCGTCGATGGGAGGGTACCCCTCTGTCGCCCCGGACGGAGTGGTGCGGAGGCGCGCCGACCGCAGACCAACCAAAAAAAAAATCCGTGTAAGGCAAGTATAGTTAAAGTCTGAGACAGCAAACAATAGACGTAGCTCTATTGATTTCATCTTTGAATATGCAAAATTTACGTGTTTTTATAATAACTTCACTCACATAAACAGCGTTGTTACTTGCTAATTGCCGCGTTATTATTGACATTACGCCTTATTTTCATATTTTAATGCGTTGTAAATACATATATGTCGTTAATAATTACATTAGACAATTTACAATAGCTTGAATATTTAGAGCGAAACTACATTTCGTAGCTGTCTTTTAACACTTAAATCAACCCAAATGTATCATAAGTATTGCAAATGTGTCTTGATTTGTCAATCATATTGTCTAATTAAACAATATGATATAAGTTACGTTAATTAAAACAAAACAGCGTGTGTTACCAGCGATGACATACGGCACTGAAACGTGGTCTCTCAATGCCGGCCTCATAAAAAGGCTCAAAGTCGCTTAACTTACTATGGAGAGGGCTATGCTCGGTATTTTCTATGTGATGAATGCGAAATACCGAAATGCGAAGAAAAATAGGTATAACCGACATAGCCCGCAGAATTAGCACGTTGAAATGCCAATGGGCAAGTCACATCAGTCGTTGAACCGACAATCGTTGGGGAAGAAAAGTTCTCCAGTGATAACCACGAATCGGACAATGCCGCCTAGGACGAACCCTACTAGATGGACTGATGACATCTTGAAAGTCGTAAGGACGGATGCAAGTGTCAAAGTGGCATTCTCGTGGGGAGACCTGTGTCCAGCAGTGGACGTCTACGGGCTGACGTATGAATGGAACAAAAGACGATTATGCTCAAAACCGCACCGTGTGATATGGAAAGAACTTGTCAGTTTTCTAAGACATATAATAAGGAATGGGTGTAACATGTGTTTTGTATAAAGACTTAGCATACTTAAGAAATTAACAAGAAACATCACTCGATTATGCGATAGAAGAAAGGTGTCTGAGAGTTACCACTAATGTAACTTAAGGATGACCTCTCTTTTAGTGGATACGATTACTTAAAAAGACACTACATTTAGCTAAATATGACATAAAACTGATAAAAATCCTGTTCGCATTAGTTTTTCTTTTTTTCTGCCCATATACGTCCCACTGTTGGGCATGGGCCTCCTTCGCAATTAGAGAAAAATTTACCTACTACCGTACCGGTCAGACATGTTTTTGACATTTTTATTCCGTTACCACTCGACAAAATAGACATATCAGTTAGACAAATAAAAAAGTATTATTGGCTAAATAATTTTTCAAAGATGTATTAAATTTCAATAAAGCAATTACTACCGCTAGATATATTGTGTAAAGCACATGAAAAAAATAACATTTACCATAAATCTTTATAATATCATTGCAATATCGTACAGCGCCAGCAATTGAGCCTCAGCAATTATACGCTCTCTTCGTTTTTTCTATTACTAGGTAACTTATTCTCTTTGCGATCATGAAATAAGAATACAATTCAACAATTTATAGATATGATATGCAGATAACATCAATGCAATAAACGGAGAGAGAGACAGAGAGAGCCGAAAGCCCAACTTTCTCAGGTAGTTTACGTGTGGTGGGTTTTTGTGACGCCTTTAGTATTAACGAACCTTTTTGCACACATTCGCACTTTTTTCACGGTAGACAGCGTTCTAGCAAAGGTCTATAAGCGGCAGCATCACTTACCATCAGGTGTACTCTTTGCCCGTTTGCAATTGAAAAAAGTAAACTCGACATAATACTCTATATTATATTCCATAAAATATAGCTTGATCTCTGTGACAGATGTCTACGAAACCAACGAAGTAAGTTTGAACGAGCGACATGTTTACAATTTCATTTTGTATCAAACATATTTTCATTCTTTTCATGCCAGTTTTATTGCAACTGAATTGCAATATATTATAAATATAAAAATATTAATATTCATGCCTAAAATGTACCTCGTAAGTACTGAAATACCTAGTAAATATTGTATACATAAATGACGCTTACGCATGTACAAAGTCATAATGGACTGAAAATAAAAAAGAGATGGGACAGTCGACATACGTAAATCGATAACCGATCTTTATTATATTATTCATAAAACAAATAAACCCCAATACAGTACCTATATAAAACTTTCAACATATTTTTACAATTAAAACAGACAGTTACATTATAAAATACATAAATTGATTTAATTAAACATTAAATAGCTAGTTTTTGTTTTAGAGTAATAGATAATATTATGTACACATTATTGTTAATAAACTGGACATATTTAATTATAAAACAGTCGTAATTGATCGATTGATCTAACGGTTGTCCCTATTTTGGCAAAAAATCATAAATGTTATAGCAGGAACGCTCCAGTGATGATGATAATAGTGACCTAGACCTTGATGGTCTTCACCTTTTGAATAAATAAAACAGTCACAAAACAGTTTTGCTTGAAATAAACTCAAAAAGATTTTCATTAATTGTATTTTAATTATAATAGAAAATCACAATTATTAAAATAAAGAGTTTCATCGATAAAAAACTAAGGATTTTATCGTAAGCGTGACAGCACTAGGGACAACTGTCACAGAGATCATCCTATATTTTATGGACTATAACACGGTTGATCACTAGGGTATGATCTTTAATATACAAACTAAGTAACAAAAACCATATGCGTTCTCAACATGAAAATTCTCACCTAACGTTGAATATATTATATGTGTTTCGAGGTCGAGACACAGACGAAGGCGGTCGCCAACGAACCGTGGACATCATATGTTACAAGCAGGTGGGCCGAGGTGCGCCTCTCCCCGCTTAACGTCTATCTACCTCGCTTTATAGAGAAACCGTTTAGATACTTTTGTTGTTAAATTTAACTTCGTTATTTTACTTTATTTGTAACAAAAAAAATATTCCGACGAATTGAAAAGCTCCTCTTCGTTTGAAGTCGGTTAATAACCTTTAAATAATTATCATCTAAGGCCCTTTAGGTACGTCGCACTAATGGGCTCGTTGCTCTTCCATATTGGGAGAGAATTTATCCTGCTATACCAAGCTGGTCAGACTAGTGGACATAGGCTTTTATTTCGAGTTTTTCTTCTCCTACATTGATGGTACCTGCATATATCCCTTAGTCGTCTCTTACTACATCCACGGGCAAATTATATTCTAACCCCGTCACCATACGGAAAGTCAATTTTACCTAATGGTAAACGTTATAGACGTTATAAATCCTTGTGATGACAGAATAAGAATACCACTCCCTATCGTGCCCTCCCTATAGATGTCGTAAAAGACGAGTAAAGGATATAATATCTATGTAAGAGAAGGAAAACTCAAAATAAAACCTTATGCCTAGCAACCTGTCTGACCAACACGGTATAGTTAGGTCAGTTTCCGTCAAATCATGTAGGAGGCTCGAGCCAAGAAGAATACATAGTGTCGACCCCAAAAAAATTGGGATCCCGCCGAGCCGGCTCCAGATGTCAAGGATTCTATATCAGTGCTCGGCCCAATGGCGAATGGGGGGAAATATGGTGGGCTGTGGGATCGCACGGCACCCTTTTATTGTCCTAGACGGAACGGACCGCGTGCGCGCAGATAAGAAAAAAGTATTTGGGGTTAAGAGCAGAGTGATCATGATCAAATACAACAATAAAATACAAACGCAATGAAATTCGTAAAAATTGTTTTATTGATAATTGAATACCCTACTACTGTATGTACTATTATATATATATGTATATCGTCCCGTATTTGTAGTTAGCATTTATATTAACAGTTTACAGCGCTTATACGCCGCAAACGACAAGGGGTGATGACTCATTGTATTTTGACTCCATCACCACTCAGGAGGAAGAATGAGATTCTTAGTTTTTTATTGAAAAATAATAAATATAATTCTCAACAATTAGTAGTAATTTGTTGAAACATAATAGACTATAGGTCTCACTCGGACATGACCCAAAAATTAATCTTTGCATATTCGAATTTCGCGAAACTGTGCCGCCAATTTACTAATTAAAATTTTTCACAAAAAAATCTATATACACGGTTCAATAATGCTCTTTCTTAATTAAACGAACCGGTCTGTTAGTTTTTTTTTAACTTTCTAGGTTTTGCGTAGCGAAGCGACCGCATTCTCAATGTCGGCGAGCCGCCTTGCCCTGCGAAACCTATGGCGCGAAGGTCAATAGTAGTGTAAGAAATGATTATGGGTTCTCTGTGTACACGGTTCATGGCGTGTCTTTTTTATTAGAATGAATATTGACTCTTTTATGTATCATTGTATTCTTACCGTAATTTTAATAGCTTTACTATGGATAGTATGACTGTATTATATATTTATATGCCCCCGTTTGGAGATGATATTATATTGTTATATATTACTAATCTTCTTACAACCAATTTATAGAAGGAATAGATTATTGTCCTCGTGTAAGTTATGAGAAACATCCACTGCTGTACGTATTTCCAGTGAAATCTTGCCATTAAATTATGTGTATTATTTTCTAAGATTCGTCTTTAATGAAAAAAGATGGTAATACACATTAAAATTTTAATTTAACACGTTATAATAATTATCCAACTTAGCGTGGAGTTTTAATCACAAAGTTACGTTGCCACTCTTTGGCTGAAAATCTCTAACTTAACCTACATTTTCTTCATCTTCTCAGCTCTATGTACGTCCCACTGTTGAGTACCAGTCTGCTCCACACTCGATAGGTATTTGATCTACTGCATACATTGATCACGCGAATGGTATAGGGTTTCATGTCAAAATTTATTCTCTGAGATAGATGTCAGCTGCATATAAATATCCCTTAATCGTCTTTTAAAATAAGGGTTGGTAAATTTTCTGCGTGGTGACGGAATAAGAATACCATTCACCACTCCCTATCTTGCCCGTGGATGTCGTAAAATATGACTAAGGGACTACATACACATTACACTAATACGCGTATCAAACCAAACCCTATACCTGGTCAGACAGGTTCTGACCAGTATGGTATAGTAAGGTCAATTTCCCTCCTATTTTGAAGAAGGCTCGAGCCCAGCAGTGGGACGTATATGAGCCGACATGAGGAAATTATATTCTTACTCCGTCACCACAATAGACAAGTAAGCTACTGATTTAAATTTAGTTGCGAGTCTTTATTTCTAGCACATGTATTCGTATTTAGATTACTATCTATTCTCGCGTGACCTACTATCTGAACCTCACATAACTGTTTCCATTCCTTCGGAATTCCTATAGTCTTTGTTATTTTCAATCGATGTCGTATTTACTTTTACTTGTTGAAAACCGAATTTAGTTATCTATTTTCTGTTTGATTTGGATATTTGAGGATACGCGAAAGTTTTAAATGCCGTTAGGCAACGGGATATTAAATTTAAAATTAATCTCGGTATGGATTGTTTAACATACAATTAAGGAGAATCTGATATTGGATATTTTAACAACTCAGTTGCGATTATATTATCTATATTTGAAGCTCCAGGCGATAAATACGTACCGTAAAGGATAAACTCTCTAATGGATGATCAAAGTGTAGTTACATAGAATACATGCATGCATTTTTTATGTGATAACGTCTTATAAATCGATGAACTGTTGCACGAATGAAAAAGCATGACTCATTGTCACGTTCCGTCTACGCCGCGTGTGCAAGCGAGAACACGGAACAAGCGATGGAGACGGACGATCGGCCTAAGCGTTCGGCTTGTGACGCGTACATATATCACTCATGTATATAAATTGTAAATATTTGTATGCTGTGCTAGCTTTATAGAAAAGGAAGTATTATAATAAAAATATTATAAATATCAACTTTATTTAAATTTTAAATAATAATACACTTGATGTGCTAGCTTTGTATTAGATGGGCGGCGTAGGCGCGGATTACCTACGCCTCATGCCGTCCTAGCCGAAACCGCGGATGACGTGACCGGGGAATTAGCCCGTCACCCGCCGAGAGGCCAACCGCGTGAGGAAAGACCGACGTCCTCCCCAAGGGGGTAGGTACGTCGGTCGATTGTATTCCGACGGGCTGACCACTGATGACAAATAACCCTGCTCCGGTGGTCGGTCCAACGACGCAGGCGACGTGGTGTTCGGGTGGGTTGCGTGTGTGCATGCTTACGCCCCTCTGTCGCCCCAGACGGAGTGGTGCGAAGAGTGCACCGACCGCAACCCACCCCAAAAATTAAAAAAAAAGCTTTGTATTAGAGATTCGTACGATTTATGTGAAGTATTTACGCTTAAATTTTTGTTGTAGTTCATCAATGTGCATGTTTTTACGACTGTAATTTATAAATTAGATTTTAATTTCTAATTCTTCTACTGTACGATATATATGTATAGTACTAGCAACGTGCAACTTCGTCAAGTAACGTCACGGTTAAAAATAGTGCGTCGTAGATACTTATAACCCGTAACGAACGCAGGGGAAACTATTAAGAGGAATAAGTTTTCCATATTTTTACAACGCGGCGTTAGAATTATATAACCTTCATCAAAGGATGAGCTATCCATCTCTTAAAAAATTCTTCAATTCAAACCAGCTCGAGTTCCAGTAGATAATGGATGTTGTATTTAAAATTCGAGCTTACGATAGCAAACAATGGAACAAAAGACCCAAAAATTCGTATAGCTACTCAGCAGCTAGGCCCGCCTGAAGGTAAAATATAATAAAAGCAAAAATAGCATATTTCAATATTATGTTAAACAGATCTTCAGTACTCGGAATTCATATTATTTCTGCAAATAAAAACGTATACAAACGCTACTAAGTACTGTATGTGCCCTATAAGCCCTTGACATTCAGCACTTGGGGGACTTCACGTTTGAATATAGCTATCTGTCGTCCATCAAGTTCATCGGGCAACTAGCTTGAACTGAACTCACCTATTTTAGCTGAAGATCGACGATACTCACTTTAATTGGGTACGGCCCTATAACCTCGACCTTGATAGACATGTTTTGGTGTGTTCCTGCATATGCTTTTCTTTTTATTAAAATTCATTTGCGAAATAAAAAATGATTACATCCGTGATTTGGATTCAGATTAATGCTTATGTTAATAAACCTGCCTCATTTCATCATCATTATTTCAGCCAATATACGTCTCATTATTGAGCTCGGCCTTCCTCCACTTGGGGAGGGTATGTCACCTTGGCATAGGGTTTCATTTCGAGTTTTCCTTCTCTTGCATCCATATTATCAGCGTGCTAGTCGTCTTATACGATACCTACGGGCGAGATAATTATTAATAAATTATTATTATTACTCGTACTTGTCGCAAGTATATAAGTTATTATTAAGTAGTAATAAGCGTAGGCAAATTGAAATAAGATTATACAAAAAATTGCAGGACTTCTAAAAGCGAATATCGGCCTTCTATTTTATTTTTTTAACAAATTGATACTGTGTTCTTAGAAAATATCTTATCTATCTAATAATAATACTTTCCCACGCCTTTACTAATTAAGCTAATGTGGTAGTTACGCATAGTAACCTATTTCACTTTCACAATACGGCAGGTCTTTTTACTATGCAATCTTTAGAGATTTAACAAAACATGACAAATGCTAAATCAACAAAAGTTCATCATCAAAGCTCATACATCCCACTGCTCTGCCTGATCCTTCTCCATAATGAGACAGACATTAATCTATGCCACGCTGGTTGGACAGTTTTGTATAGAGTTTTATTTCGAGTTTTCCTTTTCTTACATAGATGTTATCTGCATAATATATTCTTTTACTCGTCTTTTACGACACCCACGGGCAATACAGGGGGTGGTGGATTGTATTCGTACTCCGTCAACAAATGGAAAACACATGCAACAAAAAGTAATCAATAACTTTTCTAAGAGATTAATAAACTCTGTTCTTTAATTCATAACATTAAATGCGATCGGCTATGGTCCAACAGTGAACAAGGATTGATAAGAAGCGTCCAAGACATAATTAGTGCTTTATGTTAATTTAGCTAGTCTATTCTCATACTACCTTCGCAAGTAAGTAGCGGCGGTGGTGGTTTCTTAACGCGACAGATGGCACGATCGCCCACACGGCGCCAACGACTCGCGTCGTGTACTTATTATATGACACTGCGTGTGGTCTCACTGCGAGCGATACTTAATGTCTTAATTCTTTATGAATAACAGCGTATTATGGTATTCATGCTTGCCGTTACACGGTTAGTTTCATATAAGATCCGACAATAAACCATCGTGCCTTTTTGTCAGATTCTATACTAGTACTTGTAATTATGTCAGTGCATTCGAATTCATTATCACTGTGTGTCTTTGGTTCTGAAAGCAAAGTATTCTATGATGAAATTTATCGATTTTGACAACGAACTGAATCTTCATACAACTATTTACATAAGCAATTCTGAAGATTTGACTTGAGTGTTGGAAGACAGTTATTACATGTTTATGTTATCGTATCCTAAACGGTAAGCAACCGAAAAAGATCAGTTGCTCCAAAAGCCATCCTTAATTTTATGATTTAGTAAATTGAATAGTATGACAGCGCGAATTCAGCGCTTTTCTTTATTATTATGCGATGTAATTGTTTATATTTATCTCTGCCTAGCAGGTGAAAGATTTATGCGTGATATGTTCCTGTTATAACCCTGTGATGGTCCTTCTAACTACCTATAGCTAGGGATAAATTTTTGCTACCCTAAGTTCGCTTCCCAGGCAAGCCTTTGTTCAGGGTGAGGCAAACAAATACTGAAGCAATTATTATACGAATTGCTACATACAATCGCTCGCATCAACACTCCATCCGAACAGCACGATCGAGGACGAGTTTTAACACCGGGTGTCAGTTTCACGCGTGTAGGCTGTTTAAGTATATGCCTACATGAAACATCATTTGGTCGTGTACAGTGACACTCGACCGGACCATATGTGATTACTTAATACAAGCAATTAATTGATATTCATAGGCGTTTATGATAACAGGATTGAATTATGTAATTTATATAAGATTTATATGTGATCGATATATGCAAAGATGGCCTTGTGATATTAATTGAATAAAATGCAAAGTTATTCACAGCCCACGGTGCCTCTATACCTCTCAACTTTTCGAAGTTTGGATCGCATACGGCTGCCGTACTTGAGTCGTAAGATCGAACCTTAGTAAATGTATCCAGTCTAAACAATAAAGATAAATAACATTGAATAATCCCAAACCATTTTATTTGGTCGTCCATTGCTTTTGTTGAAAGCATTAATCATTTTGTAAAGAATTTGAATGAAAGATGAAGGCTCAATTGCCATAATAAATTGCTAAGAAAATTCTATACAAATAATTCTATTATATTTTTTGAAGTCAAACAATAGACTTCAAATTGTGTTTAATGGAATATTTATCTTCTATTATTTGTGGCCATTAATCTTAAATTTGTTTTTAGATAGTTAATATCTATCAAGAAAGTATTTTTTGTGCGATCTAAGATTTGTAATGTAATAAATATCTCGGTTAAGATATTACAAGGAGAATCGTTATAGGTATGTTCTGGAAAATTTTAACACCCCAATGGCCATATTGTCTGACATTATGGCATTCTCCCCCTTGTGACGAGGCTTATGCATATAGGTAAGTACAATCTCTATAGGCTGGCCGCATCTGATGGTTATTGTTCCTAAGTCACAGTTATATATTTTTAAACTTTTCCTGATAAGCGTAAAATATTATTTCATGTTTTTAATGGCAATGAAATATTTTCTAAGATTAGCGGTTCAAACAGGTTCTGGTCGGTATTATAATCTGTATTACTATTATAAAACTGAAGATTATTTTATGTTTGGACGCTCTAATCTCGGTAAATTCCAATTATGTTTAAAATTGTTATTGTATTATTAATTGTTTATTTTTTATTAAACTGTTTATCTAGAAAGGCTATTAATAGCTAAATTAAAGGAGTGTCTAATAATAGCATTAAACATGTAAGTAATCCATGCAAACGTAATTGCTAGCACAGCTAGTCTTAGATATTGATAATAAACAGGACTGTACCTTTAAACGTTTTAAACAATTTCTTGTAATCTTCATATTTGGAAAACGTAACAGCTCTTGTTATCATTAAGAGATAGTCGCATTCTATGCATCTGTTTATTTTTCCTATCGTTGTTACGTCACACTAAATCAAACATACGAATTCTTTAACTCGCTGTATTTCATAACACAAAAAGCACTTGCATTTATAATGATTTCTTAACGTTTGCTTTTAGTGTGCTTATTAAGGTAATTGTATACTAGATGGCGCTTAGATATATAAATATTATGACGATTCAGCATTGCAGGTTCATAAGTTCAGAATGTTTCTTAAACATGTGATAAGGTAGGATTCATATTGACACGGTTCCGCTCATTTTCAAATTACATAATTATGTAATTTATAGAAAACAAAAAACTGTAATTTCTGTGCAGAGGTCTCCTGTTCGATTTCCATCCCACATACAATACAAAAGTCATAGTTTTTCGTATTTATATGTGTATTACGACCACATGTTTTAGTGAATTGAAACTGCATTATATATGAAGTTGTTTTCAGTTATAAAAAAATATTAAATTCTCGAATATGTAATTGTTGACCGACCGTCTTTAAATGGAATTGGCCTATGTCTATGTAAAGCTTTTAGTGGACTTTTGACGAGATCCATGATAAAATTGGTGGTATTTGTAGCCGCCGGCACACTGCATTTTCACCAGCTTACAAAGTTACGATTAAGTATAAACAACTTATCGACTGGTGACATTAAGTTGTATGACAAAAGATATATAGACACGCAGCTTAACAGATCCCAAGTTCATTGCTTCCTGTAAATAATTCTATGGATGTAATTTAACGTAATATTTTTAAATAACAAACATTTTCATTGCGTAATAAGAAACAAGAAATCGTGTTTTACATGTACTCAAGAATGTTTATATATTTTTTTTAATAAATAAATATCAGGATTATCTACAGAACTTGGCACCCATTTAAATCTCAAGTCTTTTGTAGATGAAGTCGGCAACCACATCGTAATTATCATAATATTAAACTTGCCTTCCGTTTTCAAATTTCCTTTTTTATGTCTACTAGCTATGTAGTTAAAACTAAATTAAGATGAGAGATTAATATCTGGGCATAACGGAAACCTTTGTTCATTTTTTAACCAACTTCACGTTTGCCTATATCAAGGTATTGACCTTTACCTTCAAACAAAGGTGTCGGCACTCCCAGCAAATCACAATAGAAAGTAGATAGTACTCCAATTACGTTTCACTAATCATTTTATACTACTTTTGAAAGATCACCCATTGTATACCTGCCACTGTATTATTAATTCATCGAGTAGAAAATGTACGAAGTGTTACTCTATAATTATTTTTGCCGCTGTGTAATTTTAACTTAAGTTGTGCATATTCAAATGAGTTTTTATAATATGTTGAATTTTTTGTTCCATATTTTTTTAATCTTTATCTTGGACACGCAAAAGTTTTTATACAACACAAAATTCGTAATTATTTAGAGGTTTTTTTTAACGGATGCAACTTGAGGAATTGCATGTTGAAAGACAGTACCAAAGTACATTGCTAATCCAGAAACTGTTAATAATATCACAGGTGACTTCTATCTAAATAACTCTGATTAGATGAAGATGATTTTAATTCCGTAATGAATAACATATATGGTCAAAATAATATTTTTATTGCCTATTGTGGCAGGCTAATTAGCGATACGCGTAATATTGGGATTGTTGTTCGTCTTAGCAATACCAGAGTGCTCTTCGTTTAAAGAGGAATATACCAATAAGCTCTAAAAACACAGCTGCAGGTATTTCGCGCCTGACGTTCATAGGTGATGTGAATGCTAAAAATACAGTTTAGAATGAACTCGTTTCCAAGTCATCTGCATGAAATATTAAATAGGAGATACGGAAGTATGTAGTAATAGTGGCTATGATGCATTCCTTAAATATAGAAGAAAAAGGTATCCGTACCCGTATATGTATGATCAAGATAGCTGTAAAAAAAATCTTAGTCCAATATGAGGAATTTGTACTTTAGTCCGATATTAGGGGTCTTCCAATTTTTTTTAATTCATGTACGAAGCATAAGTAATCTCTTAGTTTTTCAATGTCCTTCAGAAAAATCCCGCACTAAATATAATAAAGTCTGACAAATAGCTATAATAATTAAGTATTTGTCGGTCTGTATTTAGGTCTGTAACAGCAAATTCTATGATGATGTCACACAATGCTGTAACTTGGATAACTCCTGGCCTAGATTACAAATTGATTTGACAAGTATCGTTTACATTTGTTAAGCGGTTTTACATGTTACATAGCAATATCTATTAGTATGGTGAACAGAATCTATTAGTAAATAGTTTTTTCTTTTTAATTTGCCTTTAGTTGCTGCAAAAACGAGTGATCGTATGATCCTGAATTCAAATTCTCGATCGTGTAAGTGAAGAAATGGTGGGGTTTTAAGTAGATTGGTACAATTTCTACACAAACTCTCTATAGTAATGTCGTTTTGCTTTGTTATCTTAAATAAATAAAATAGTTCGCTAAAATTTGCATGGCAAAATGTAAATATTTCACGTACGTAAAAAAAACGCAAATATAGCATCATATTGTCAACAAATTTATTTTGTGTGTAGCTATAGTCCGGCCTTAACTCTCCCAGTTGTCCAGGATGACAAAAAGGTGACGTGGACCAAATAATTTGTCATATTTCTCCTCTGCGAATATTCAGCGCACCATCTTTGCCTTTTATTTGACTTCGGTGGCGAGATATTTTCAACCTTAGAATCACATTCTAACATTGTTTTACCTCCCAAAATTGTTTTGGGAAAGCAAAGTAGGTCAATCTGTCACCACCTTTCGTGTAGGGAGCGTAGTAATTGACTCCATGAAAATAAGCAGTAGCGCACCTGGGAATCTAAAAACAACTGTGATCACCAAACCGCCTGCCAAACATGGCCATTATGGTATATTCTATGTCTAAGAATAGACATCATCAGACTTATATAGATAAATAGCAGCAAATAAACTGCTAATCTGTCACTGTTATTCATTAAAGTGGCTTAATGAAATTTATATTCAGTGACATAACATTTTAATATTCTTAAATCTAAGAGAACCTAATTCCCCAAAGCGGAAACGAAAAATTTCTTTTGGCTAACAATCGCCTACCGCTTTCGGACGTTCATAATGGGAGACAAAATTGAATTTTTATACCGCAGTATATCAATTATGATGCGATATAAACCATTAAGTACGAGAAGATTCATGTGACTGGTTTTATTATACACATTATTTGAGGTCGTATAAAGACAACAATGAAATCTAAGTAGTTGTATATGAAATGTATACGAAATGTTTGCTGATTATTTTATTTGTCGCGTTTATTGTTTTTTACTACCCTGATGTTTCAAATATAGTAAATAAAGAGGTTATTTGAAACCAAAGTATTTAAAGACAAAAATTTAATAGCTTTTACAGACGTTTAATCGGCATTTTCTTTTCACCAAATTTTAGAATATTGAAAATTCTTGCTGTGCCTTTGGTACTGCTAAGGTTCACGAGCGGCAGTATAATTTACCGTCAGTTGCGTTTCTTGCTCGTTTGCCACCAACCAATTAAAAAATTATATATATGTATATACTACATACGTTACACTCCATTGGAATGTTGTAGATAGAACTCGGTAATAAAAATTTTCATCACCCAAAAGTTGAAAAGGAAGCCACAAGCATTTTCTTCCATTTCAGCTTTTGAGTGATAATAAGGGTTTCGTAGTAGATGTAGTTAAAATCTTTTTATATAAGTGTTTTATCGCTGAATAATGTCATAGATGTTTTAGCGACTTTGACATTTCTCCTCGTCCGACTTGATCAATTGAAATATACGGTCTGCTGTAACTTATCTATACCAGTTTTTAGAAACATAAGCACCAGTAGTTCTTCCAAAATCAGAGGCTTTTAGAATATAATATACCAATTGCTCGTATGCAGATTGGTAGAGTTCGTGCGCCTTTGAAATAACCTCTCGAGTATGTAGGTTCTTTCACAATATTTATCTTCGCCTTTAAAAGCAAACGATATTTTAAAAATAAACTCGCACGTACCTTCATAAAGTCAAAAAAGACACTTCATGAAATAACCTTGAATGGAGTCCATGTTAGTCTTTTTATCAATATTTTGTTTTTGATAAAGCTTCACAAATACATATCCTTATGTGACACTCCGTGTGGTAACGGAGTAGGAATACGATTCGCCACCTCCTCTCTTGTGAGTGGGTGTCGTAAAATGCGACTAATAGAGATAAGAGAATACAATTCCCCACACCCTTTCTGCCTTCATGGGTATCGAAAAAGAGGACTGGGAGATTATAATATGTAGATAACATATATGAAAGATAAGGAAAACTCGAAATAAAACCCTATACCAACCTGTCTAACCGACGTGGTCTAGTGGGTCAATTTTCCTCCTATTGGGGAGGAAGAGATCTTTTCTGCCTGCTGGGGAAGAAAGGTTGAGTGGCAACGCAGTGCCTACGTCCAGCAGTGGACGGCGATAGGCTGAAATGATTATGATGATGATGTGGAGGAGGCTCGAGCCCAACAGTGGGACGTATATGAGCTGAGATAATGATGATAAAAGCAAGTAAAGTTTATAATTAAATAACAGTATAATTTGTTATATAATTTTTATTTCTTCTGGTCTTGTTTTCTTTGAAAAGCCCTGATATTATGCTTATCTACATAAAAGTTTCCCTTTTTACATGCAAATTGGAGCACGGAAGTCGTTGGGTAGTCTACGCTTCGTTAGTTTTGAAGACGGACCAAATTATAATTTGCCGTTATTACTTCGTTACATTTCTTTCATTTTATTTTCCTTGAAATAAATCTTGACAAACCTTATAATAAAATATTAATGTGAATAAATAAACTTCCAATTACGAAGCGATTACCTTTCATAATAAATCTTACACGAAACAGTATTACATTTTTTCGGTACGCGTAATATCTCGAGTTATGTATTTTAGATGGCCAGTTTACAAGCATGCGTCAGACCAATCCATCAAAATATTAGCGCAGTGAACTGACTGGTCATAAGGTTACGCTTATACTGAACATAGTTCTAATATGCGTAGATTCAACATATAAAATGTTTATGTAATTTTTAAATAGTAGGTTGAGTATATGTAAGATTTTCACGATGGTAAGGGCGTCTTTTATTTAAAAACTTTATTTTAGATGAGGTTACTAGTGAAGTGATAGGTATAGTATAGTATACCACTGCTGGACTGGAGCTTCCTCCACAATAGAAGGACAAACTCGTAAGAAACTCCTCTTACGAGGTTTCCCTTCTCTTGCACAAATGTTATCTGTATATTATAATTCCTTTGCCTTCTTTTACGACACCCACTGGCAAGAAAGGGGGCGGTGAATTATATTCTTCCGTCATTCGTCACCACCGTAAATGCCTTAGTAGAAATTTCTGAATTACTCTCTTTCTGTACAGCAGTTCTAAGGCTCTTCATAACAGCTTGAAAGTTTTCGTAATACACTACTTTTCTGGGCAATAACATCAGCTTACATACATTATTCGTATGTAAAAACCGCGTCATTAAAAGTGTAGCAATATTATGTATCAACTTGATATTTTCGTTCTTACCACTGATTATTCATTCCTATAGCGAAGTTCTTACATTGTCTCCACGTAACTAGACATCTCCATTGCCGGTATCATAATGCAGCCGACGATAACAATTACGTAATATGATCTTTGATCAGATGTGTGCCTGATACGAAGATGTGCATAATCTTTACTGTACTCTGTTTGAATTTAAAGTGATTGAACATACGCAGATGGATATATAGAATAACTTATTTTAATTAAATTGAAATATCTGGTTGACCGAGCTTCGCTCGGAATATTTTTGGTTGTATTTTTGTCGAATTTATTTAGATTATATATTAATAAAAAATAAAAGTTAAATAAAGAAAAAATATAAAAAAAACCAAAAAGAGAATAATAATAACACCGAGATTCGATCCGACGCCGTTTGAATGCCAAAACAATACTAAAAGGAAACTGCACTACTTCCCAACTGACCTATCGTAACTCATGACGTTGACGCCAAAATTTGAATTCATATTCTTTTAAAATTTAATGTCATTGTATTGTTTTGCTAAAAACACTAACAAAACAACATTTTCTATAAATAAAACCTAGCTAGATCGATTTTTTGGCCTCGAAACCTCTAGTATGCCAAGTTTCATCAAAATCGTTGGTGCCGTTTCCGAGATCCTGAACATATATATATATATATATATATATATACAAGAATTGCTCGTTTAAAGATATAAGATATCCGTTCTCATTTTACCGTATAGTAACGGAGTATAAATAAAATTCATCGCTCTTGTCTGTGGGTATCCGTAAAAATAACTAGGAGATTATAATATGCAAATTACATCCATGTAAGAGACGGAAATCTCGAAATAAAATCCTATACAAACCTCTCTGACGTGGTTTAGTAGGTCTAATGACCTCCCGTTGTGGAGCTCGAGTCCAGCAGTGGGACTTACAATTACGTCATCTATTAATTACGCACATGTTGAGTGCGCGTTGTACCTTACAACTGATAACCGATAAACAAGTACTATGACCTAACATGACGGACAAGCGTATCTTTTACATTACAGTCGAAACTTTATGGTTTGTCACTACTAAAAGTGTCTCATGAATATTTATCTTGAGAATTAGATATGGATGACGCTTCAGTGTGTTATGATTTTAAAGGCGTCTGTAGCTCATAATCATAGAATATCTGGTTGACCGAGCTTCACTCGGAATATTTTTGTCGAATTTATTTAGATATACATATATTAATAAAAAATAAATAATGAAAATTATATAAAAAATTACAGAATAATAATAACACCGAGATTCGATCCGACGCCGTTTGTCGCCGATGTCAAAAGTAAAATGAAACCTGACTACTTCGCCACTGAGCTATCGTAACTCATGACATTGATGTCAAAATTTGAATTCATATACTTTTAAAATTTAATGTCATTATATTGTCTGCCAAAAACACTGACAAAACAACATTTTCTATACATAAAACCTAGCTAGATCGATTTTTTGGGCCCGAATCCTCTAGTATGCTAAGTTTCAACAAAATCGTTGGAGCCGTTTCCGAGATCCTGAATATATATATATACAAGAATTGCTCATTTAAAGATATAAGATGGTACAACGATGTATAATAAATATCTATCACAATAAATAATTATTCGTGTGGTTATTCAGTAATAATACATTTAATCACCCCTTAACTTGACCATGGATTGAGATATATGTGTAGGTAACATCGATACAAGGAAGGAAAATTCGATATAAAATCTTATTCTGAAACATTTGACTAGCCAATTATCTCCAATGGCCTTGCCATTGTCGAGTCTCCTCCACCCAGCTCATCAACTCATCTGATCAGCATGGTATTATGGGTAAATTTTCCTCCTATTACAGAGAAGGCTTGCCAGCCAGTGGAACGTATATGAGCTGATGTATGCCAACAAGGTGGGACTATTTCCTAACACATTTAAGAAAAGGTGAACAAAGGGGAAACATTTATATATGCATAAAAGAACAGATTACAACAGGAACTAATATGGCATAAAATATTACGATGTTTTTCCAGAAAATGGTGATTTTTATTCAATAACTAAACATTTATTTTCATTAGTATACACTATAGATATGTGTTTAGGTTAATAGTTTTTTTGAGCTCACTAGATGGCGTTCTACAAAATTATCTAAAACAGGTTATGATTTCGTTACACAAATGTACATATCAAAGCGTGGCGTTAACGCCACGTCAACGATCAGGTTCATATGCAGGGCTTATAGGTTTCTCACATCAAAAACATAGCCAAGGTCAGTAATAAATTACCGAAACCAAGGAATCTTTACGGGTGACTCTTTCCTTGGGCGGAAGGTGGAAATACGACGGGTTATGGGAACTCATCCCTGGACTTTAGAACTGGGTGTGACCCATAAAAAAAGACCAACAATGGAACAATAAAACGTCGACTAAGCAGATGGCGTCAGTATAACCTTAACCTTCAAGGTAATACATTAATTTATTACAGTAGTGAAACAATACGTCGTTACATAGGCAATGAATACAAATCAATTCTCGTAATAAACGTCTATGTGTTCTTAGTAAACTGTGTGTAGGCTCGAAGTCACGCACCACAGCTCCCCGATCAGTGTCACATTGACACTTCAAGCAAGGACCGTATGAGTCATTTGCACGTCTGATAACATTGATAAGTGATAAGCGTATAAAGATCAATTCTTCTGTCATTTATTTTTACTTTTTGATGTGAAAACTTCTTTAGCATCGTTGACGTGAGGAGAGGATACTGCTCAGGGGGTATTCTGTCGGGCCGACCACTGATGTCAAGTCACCCTGACTCCAGTGGTCGGCCCAACGACGAAGGCGACGTGTGTTTACCAAGACATAGTGGGAGTTTGCTTGGGCCTCAGCGACTTGTATCAAAGCTTATATAACATTTTTGAAGGTTTAACTTCTACCACATGTGAATTGCACACGTTTTCGTATTTTTTTTAAAGATAATACGGTAAGGGCTTATGTCGAGAGAGAGAGAGAGAGAGAGAATAGCCAATACCATAATCGCTACGCATGACAATTTTTTGGGTGCTTGGTATAGGATAGAGTTGCTGCCTCCTCACTTGTTGAAACTCATAGGCAGTTTTCACGACTCCCGCGGGCTACTAAGAGATAGTGACACTAATATTCTTCTCCGTCGTCACATGAGTACCACTCGACACCGTAGCAGGGTTCATCCATTTCACCTGGAAATGTTATGGTCATTAACTGTACTTTTCCAGCGATCATTTCTCCCACGTGCGTGGCTTTGGAATGAACTACCTGCTGCTGTGTTTTCCAAGCGCTATGGCATGTCCTTCTCAAAACGAGGTTTAAGAGCATTTTTATCACGATAGACATCGGTCTAGCTCTCCCTGTAGTATTGCAAAATTTCATGTTCGGCAGAGTCACTTACCATCAGGTATGCTGCTTGCTCGTGTGCTATCATCGCCAATAAAAAATGAGAATTGATAACTTAAATATGTCACAATAATAAAGACATTATATGGTGCCTGGCAAGACTTTATTAACAACGATGACGCTATTTTATTCACAACACAACTAATTGGGACAGAATTTACGTTCTTTTTAAGTGACCTCTAAGGACGTATCAATGTTCATAATTAACTGCTTTGTTTTCGTATGAAATATTGTGTAGTATAATTGTATTATACACGGTCCATATGATTTTGTTGAGGTGAATTTAAAGAAATAGACGAAGATCTTTGTCTAGAGTTCGTATCAGCGTCAATCTTATATAATTCTTCTGTCCGTGTGTATGACTGAACTCCTTCTAAACAGATCGACCAAATTTGATAATTTTAAGGGTGTTCCAGTGGATTCGAGAATGGTTTAGATTAATAACTGGACCCGACATATGGAGCTGCGATCGAATTCAAGAAGAATTCCTTTTATTTTTTTAGACTTGAACAGAACAGCGACTATTAGGTCAGCTATTATTATTATACTAGCTGACCCGGCGAACTTCGTAACGCCATAATTTTTTTTTCGTAAATACATTTTCTAAATTTCCGAATATATATTCTCTAATGGAGGAACTATTACGGCTTTGTCGGGAAAGATTCGATCGTCCTGGTCTCGCCATTGTTAAATTTGATTCAAAGAGAATACAAATTACTGATGATTGATTTCTGAGAAAATTATAATTATCAAATTTTAAACCATACTTGACTATAAACAAAATTACGTTTAGCTGTCTGCTGCCTGAAAATGCGTTTTTGTTATCCTACGTTTCATAGTGGCTTGTATTCTCTTTGACATGAGTTTCGGTGCGAATATGGAAATGTCATGTTTAGCTCTTGTATCTATTATATTCATTTTTTTAGTATTTTATAGTGTTACATTGAATAATTTTGCTAATATTTTATGTAATATAATACAGTTAAGGTATGTAAGGAATGTGATATAAGAGTGGTTTACGTGTATTTTCATATTCTACCGTAATTCCCAGAGAAATCAAATAATTAGGTTTAGAGCGGCTAATTAATGGCAACAACTTGACTTACTGATGGACATGACTATAAATAAGCTATTCTATATAAAGAAATGTTAAATAATATGAAGAAAATTGTATCAGACTTGGCTGTATGGTTTTTGATTCCTTTGCCCGTCCGAATGGACAAACGGAAACAAAATAAAATCTATTTGACATTTTATGCCATGTCACACGGGATCGCGATCCAACGGGATAAAAAGTAGCTCATTGCCATT
Organism: Lymantria dispar; assembly: GCA_032191425.1. NCBI lineage: Eukaryota > Metazoa > Arthropoda > Insecta > Lepidoptera > Erebidae > Lymantria > Lymantria dispar. Next base: position 29,103,152 of record CM063442.1, read on the forward strand.
AAGAAGAAGAAGAAGAACAGGATAAAAAGTATCCTATGTACGTCTCCTGATTCTAAGTGGGGAGGTACCCCACCAATTTTCAGCCAAATCTGTACAGCCGTTCTTGAATTATAAATATAGTAACTAACACGACTTTCTTTTATATGTATATGTAGATAACTGCCCAAGGTATCGTATTGGTTACGATGTTGACCTACATGGATTCGATTCTCACTCAATATAGTATTCTTTACTTAGGTACTTACTCTACTCAACTCCCCCTCTCTTGCCCGTCGGTGTCCTTATATGTTTTGAAAGTCCTTGGTACATAATGAAATGTTGAGTCTTTAAAGAAAATGCCTATTTTAAATGTACGTCCTAAACAGAGTTATACAAGTCACGGTCGCCAGTTGAATAACTTTCCGCCTAAACAGCTGTTGTTGAGTCGAGCTAATTTCCATTGGCCATCCAGAGAAAACTAATACTAAATATAACTCTTCATAACGTTCCTTCATTATTTTAAATATCTGGATGACAGTTTAACCCGATATTTATTTTTCGTATTAATTCATAAAATTATAAAAGATATAATCAAAACATAAAAAAGTGAAAATTAAGAATCGGAATCGGGTTGTCTGTATTAAGAGAAAGCTGGGTTGCCCAATTGAGCCCCCTTTTTTCTTGATGGCACTGGCTAAATTTGCCTTCGTATTTGAATTGTATTTTTTTTTCTTTCGTTAAAAACACTGAATAATATATAGAATTACAAAAGAATTGGTCGTTTCAAATACGCCTTGTTGCCTCGAAGTACATTTAATAACAAACATACGTATTTATAATTTAAATATATGTATTTAATATAGAACAGTCGAACATATATTACGGTATACCACATACATGTTATGCCATGATTATTTCACTCACTTGCTAACATTAAAAAGTGAAAGTCCCGTATACGTACAACATGTATTTGAATGAAACGCACGAAAACATAACAATTATGAAAATATGTTAGTTGTCTTGATATTTGTTAGTATGCATATATCATACGTTATTGTTTTCCATTCAAAGAAACCGACGGTTTTAATGTTGAATAATTAAAATAGAAAATTTTGAATAACCCCCGATGCAAACTAAAATTTAAAAAAATATTACGTTGTCTTCAACAGGAATAATCATTATAATTGTCATTTAACCATTATACTGGCACGCGTGAAGCACTTAATCGAGTAATCATACGCTATTGGCAAATAGCGGACACTCTTATCTGCTAGACCGATATTAACCAAACATAGCTTAGCTAGCTGGCTTTCAAATGAAAAAAACCGCATCGAAATCGGTCCTTCCGTTTGAGAGCTACGATGCCACACACACACACACACAGTCAGACATCGACGTCAAACTTACATCCTTTATTTTGCGTCGGGAGTTAAAAAGATTAATATATAGAATAAATTTCTGTCCATATAGATTTATTTCGTGACCATGATATGAACGGTTTGTGAAGGCACTATTCTGCTAAACGTCGGATTAATTTGAAACATTGCACACTTATTAAGGACCGATGACAACGCAATCATTTTAATGGTTAGTTTTTTTTTTTTTGGGTGGGCTGCGGTCGGCGCGCTCCTCGCACCACTCCGTCCGGGGCGACAGAGGGGCGTAAGCACGCAACACCCGCAACCCACCCGAAAACCATGTCGCCTTCGTCATTGGGCCGACCACCAGAGCAGGGTTACTTGTTATCAGTGGTCGGCCCGACAGAATACCCCCCCCTTGGGGTACCCTCCCATCGACCGACGTCCCCCCATCGGGGAGGACGTCGGTCTTTCCTCACGCGGTCGGCCTCTCGGCGGGTGACGGACTAATTCCCCGGTCACGTCACCCGCGACCTCGGCTAGGGCGGCATGAGGCGCAGGTGTTCGCGCCTACGCCGCCCCAGTCGCGGGCGACGGATCGCCTCATCGAGGCTGCGCTCCTCGCGCAGGCGATCCGCCGCCTCAATGGTTGGTTAAGAGTTTAGCTATAATTTGACCCATTAGCCTTTCAGAACAGGCGATATTTTTATCCCCGTGGTTGAAGTTTGGCGTGACACGATAGATATTGCTAAAACGGGCAAATTCCCGTTAAAATAAAAAAAATATTTAGGTTCATTTTAACTTTTATTTTTTTATTATTTCTATTCCATACATCTGTAATTATGTTTAATTATTATCTTATTGCATAGGCTGTAACCAAATTAATTGAATGAATAAATGAAAAAAGAATTTATGTTTTTAAATTAGCATCAACGAGTTGCCTTTTTCACAGGTCTTATTCCTATATTTTGACTGTTGTACATTTTATATGGGAAAAATTCTAAAGTAGCTAATATAAATCAGAAAGAAACCGTAAAAGTGGCAGATAGTAATAGAACTATAGAATACCAATTACTATAAACAAAATTCTAAATTATCCTCCATACTCCTCATCATCATTTTGTCCTTATTCCAAACTAGCAACCCGCCCACGCTTGTCTTCGGTTTCAGTGGCCTTACCCGCGTGGTTCTCAGTGGGAATACCGAGATATATTACTCCCTGATATATAGCTTTCCCTTGGTGAAAGAATTTTTAAAATCGGTCCAGCCGTTTTGAAGATTACCCGGATCAAACAAACAGACGGACAAAAAAAATATAAAGTGATTTTCAGGCATACGTATAGTGCAAGTAACCGTGTGATCATGAAAAATGCCTATTATTTTGACATTACAAACAAACACTCCAATTTTATTTATTGATATAGATACTTGGGATTAACGCAGTACCTACTTCTTCCATTGTACATATTGTAAATGTTTTGGAAATAGTTTGATTGCCGACCGCCTGTTTGCCGCCAACCCTCCTAGAAATGTAATTGTAGACGGTATCAAATGAAGTTCGCTCAAGAGGAGAGAGTTCGCGAGGTAACTTCTTACTCATCTCTTACGACACTCTTCGAGCAATGTAAGGATAGCTAGTATTTTTAGCCATCACCACAAAGCCACTATCACATACACACACCTACTTTGTTGTATATAAATCAATGGTTTATTTATGCATATAGTATTATATAAGATGAAAGATAAATCCCAAATTACAATCATTCACCTATGTCGGCCGACGCCTTGAAAATCGACAAATTAATTCGATTGTACCAAAAACCTCTCGTTTTAACTTATTACCAATTTATTATGCACATTAAACGAAGGCATAAATGTTAAATTCTTAGTTATTTTCATGATTGTCAGCCAATCAGCAACGGATTTTGCAATGCCAATTAGAAATGTTAGCCTACTTAGTTTACGAGGTAACAGAATGCTCTGAATTTTTTTCCAAGTCTTCATCAAACACTCCACTTACTGATTTTTATATATTTTAATCATCATTATTTTGTATATTTTATTGTTCATTTCAAATGTTCATTGATCAACCTAGGTTGATGAGGCCATTCAGATCATCGAAAGACCTTAAAGCAAGGCTTAACGTTGAAAGCATTTTGGCGTACACCGTCCAGAGGACGTTTGTTCTTCACCTGCAGATCACTAATTGTTTATCAATTGTAAATTTACCTATATGACATTCAAATTATATTTATTTTTTAATAAGTACGATCCACTTGCGATCTTCTCTGAAAAGCTTTTTAATTAAAGTGCAAATTTATCCGCTGAGCAACCAGGGTTTAATTTGTAGATTATCAAAAGACAAATTTGACCTATATTTTTAATGTAATTAACCAAGTTGTTTACCTCAACGATTTTTAAACACTTCATCAGGCATTGTCCTAACGAGCTAAACCAGATTAAATACGTTAAACAAACACGTGATACTCGATTCAAACAAAATAAAGCCGATGCCTTTGACCCAGTCACACGCAGCGCTGTTAAGGTTTCACAATACTCGTAATCCGATTGAAAGAGATTTACTATCGTTTTATTTTATATATTTTTAAAAGATATTGCATTAAAATAACTTTTCCGTATGGTAGCGGAATAAGAACACAATTCAGCACCACCTCTCTTGATAGTGGGTGTCATAAAAGACAACTAAGGGATATATTGTGCCTATAACATCGATGAAAGAGCAGGAAAACTCTATACAAAACCCTAAACCAGTGTCCAATAGCAGATCAATTCTGAGCACAGCAGTTGGACTTATATAGGCTGAAATAATGATGATGAAATGTCTCGTGCTGTTTATTTGTATTGGTTTTCGTAACATCATCATCATTACCCTGGCCTTATCCCAATTAGTTGGTGATCTCAAATACTTTACAGTACATATTGTAAAAGTTATTCGCAATAGTTTTATAGCCAGTCGCCTGCTTGACATCAAACATCCTTGGGAATGTAGTTGGCCTGATGGCTTCGTGTCGTCTTTTACGACACCCACGAGCAATGCAAGATAGTATGGGGTACTAATTGATAGTATGGGGCTACCTCACAGCTTTATATGTACATCGACTGAAAATTGGATTCAGAAGATTTAACTAAAACTTCGAACGATCTTCAACATTTACGATGTTGTTTTTACGACGTATCTTAACGTTTTGTTTTCCTCTGAGTTTTTTTCATTCGACAATAACAATAAAGGATTCACTTCCTGTATTTTTCTCACGTACTTTTCCTCAAGTCGCAACATTTTCAAAGCACGTCCATTTCACAGTTCCGAGGTCTCGTAAACTATGATCTTTCGCGGCATTTCTTGCATACAAACTTGATTTATTAAGGAAACTTTTCTATTATTCCTTTGGCATTGATAGTCACAATGTCGGGCGTTATTTGCGTAGTCATACGACTACGTAAGAACAATTGAGGCAAATGTCTTTATATATCTTGTTTTTGGAAAACAGTATCTTGCTTGACTTTTTGAGGTATTTATGAGCTTCTTAATGGTGCTTTTACTTTAACACCAAGATAGCCACAAATTTTACTGATCTCAGAATGCCAAGGTCTCTATTATATGTGACTGTAATCACATCCAAATCTTATTATCACTTATTTCGTATATTAAAATAACATAGGGAAAATATGAAAAGCGATACGCCTGACTTCAAAGACGCCTTATCTCTTTTCTACAAAGAAAGGTTGATATTTCACTTTCGTAGTTAAGATCTAGATAACAAGCAAACAGTATGACGGATGGGCGAGCCAAGAGGCGCGTGATTATATAAAACGTGAAAGTATTATTCCACCCAATTGAAGAGATCACGATTTAAATACGCACTTACCTATCGCCGCTGTGAATATGATCTGGTCAGGTGTCAATAGAATTGTTTACAACATTTATTATATTACACGCGGCCGTGATAGTGCGTTGCGAATTAATTTTACGCTAAAATTCTTTGTGATGTTAGTAATTTTAAAGAAAAAGAGTTCACGGAAGCGGCTGTTTGCCAAACGTAAATCTTTTGAAGAAGTCAGATTAATTGGTTGAGATGTGTATTTATACACAAAGGCTGGTTATAAATAACAGGAACATCCTCAATACTGTTGCTAATTCATCTATGGATGTAGGAAGTTATTATTGATCATAAACTTGTTTTAAATTCGTACCTACTAGCTCGCATTTTCGTTCACGATTTAGGTATATTTGATTAGTAATTTTTTCTATCCTTCGGGATAGTACATTTACGCTAAATATAAACCCAAATTTTATGTTTTAACGAACGGTTCAATAGTTAAGGTTTACTAGTAGCGAAACGAAGCAAATACACTCACATTTGCGTTTATTAGAATGTTTTCTTTACATTACTTTTCTTTATTTATTATAACAGGTCACAGCTTTAAATTTGACTGCATAGTCGGCGTAATGGTTAAGATTCGATCTACAATGCCATAGTCGCGGGTTCAAATCTCACGCAAAACAACATTTTGTATGATTCACAAATTGTTGTTCTGAGTCTGGATGTAATTTGTATCCGTTAGTTATATGTTTGTAAAGTACTCGCAATATAAGGATTATGTCCTTTGTTCAGAGTCTTATTAGAAAAATCTCAAGACCTTGTTATGGAGACGCTTCTTAGAAAATTGAGGAAATCTATAAAGAAATCAAACAATATATTTTTCATAATAGCTTCCTTTATTGTGTTTGCCATGTTTGTATATGTAGTATGACCTTTCTAATTATTACAATGGACTACCATATGATGTATTACACTTGAATAGGTACATCGTTAGAGGGCACCACGTTCAAGCACCAGTTGTTAACATTGAGTCTAAGGTAACGCCTTAATTTGGTCATGTTTACTAATTGTAAAAGGTACAATTGTAAAAAAAACTTCCATTGAATTTTTCTTTCTATATGCTATGGGTAATAAATATATATTAGGTCAGTGGCTGCATACATATTGAATATAACTCATGGTTACATCCTCCTTAATTTTTTTAAGGAGGACTGTAAAATATCGACTTTGCGTCTAGCAATAATTCCATGTTTGTTCAGGGATGACCGTCTAACCAAGGTCGCGGGTGGATAGACCGGGGATTAGTCCACCACCGCGTGGGATCTGCGTCCTGGCAACACTACTTATGTGGCCGGGGCGTCGAAAAAGTCAGTATCCAAACCGAAAGGGTATTCCGCTGGACCGGCCACTGATGTCAAGGAAACTGTGTATCCAGGCCCAAGCCTATCTAAAAAAATACTGGGAAAAATATGCGCTTATAAAAATAGATCACAAATGATATTCTAAAAGTTAAATTTTTCTCTCTATTTAGTACACAATATACAAATACTAAATAACATTATAAAAGTTTGTTTGTTACGCTTTCGTACATAAAACAACTAAAGCGATTTTAAAACTTCTTTCACGCTGCACTAGCTGCACTATCAGCGAGTATATGTAACTCGCTAACATAACTATCTTGTTATTCCCACGGGCACTATGTGGATGAAACTGCAGTAATTTGCTAATAATGAAACTAAGCTTCAAAAATTGAAAAATGATAAGTGGCGGTTTTTGAGATAACGATCACTCGAATGCAAATTAATTTCACTCAAAATCATTAGATATATGAATTTAGATCGAAAACTATCCCGCAGAAAACGAGAATTGAGCTCTATACATCTTGATTTATTAACGCGAAAAGCCTCATTTTGCATTTCTTTTTCGATTTCGCAATCTGTTTCTATGAAAGTTGTCTCTATGGATTTAGCTTGAAATTATTTATTGTCAGCTGAAACTTTAAAATTACCTCAGACATATTCTTTTTACTTTTATTCTAAGTTTGTCTATATAATATTGTGTTATGCGTCTACTTGTTGTTAGGCCGTTTGTTTTACTTGTTACTGTATCGCCTTTCAAATAAAACACCGATTGCACCAAATTTACATTTGACATTGACTCTTTAAATAACTAATGAATGTAATTTAAAACTGCAAACGTTTACTTGTTTATTAAAATCTGCAGGCGTTGTAACGTTATTCACATGTCGTTATCCTAATTTATATTTTATCAGCTTAATATGTCCTCTTTCTTTAGTTACGAGAAGATTGCGAGAATATTCTCTGCTTGATGTGAGTATAAATAAAAATAGAGATAGGCAGACAAATATCTAGAAAGTGTTGACTTTGCAGTCGTTCTAATAAAAACTTAATTTTCTTTAATAATGAACAAATAATTTTTTTTGGGTGTACTGACGGAATATTAATGCAATTCAGCAATTCTGCCGCTATGTCTGGCCTGAAAATGTCTTAACAAATATGGGATATTATATGCATATAATAATATCTGTGCCAAAGAAAGATAACTCGTAATAAAACCCTATCTGAAACGTGGTGTAGTAGGTCAGTTTCCTCCGTATTGCAGGAGGCTCCAGCTCAGCAATGGGACGTACATGAGTTGAGCTGATGATCATCATGATGGTGATGATCGAATAGTTTTCGTAAATAGTTTTTAACAAAATGCTCAGTGAAACTAATGCAATCAATTATACAAAAGTTGCGCGAAGCATGTCGTCTTAATTTTCCAACGTTGCCTTGAGCAATGCCTATACATTTATTTATATGGACTTACCAACTGCCTAGTAAACAGCGATAAATTCGCCTTCGATGTATACCTTCATGGGTCGAAATGCTGGCGTAAAACTATTTGAAAACCTTTAAAACTTACTGCCAACCGTTGCGGTAAAATTCTAGAACATACATTGACGTTTTAAAATTTGTGTGGAAAGTGGATTCTTGAAGAAAAACAGTAATGTATGTAAGGTATGTTCAAGTAATCGGTGTTGTTTATATGACATGGTACAGTGACGGCCTCGGGCTCGCATTGTGGAACTAATCGCGTACTCTACGGAATCTGTAACGAACTAACGTTAAGTGTATCGTTATTGATATGTGTTTTTATTTTATATATATCTACTTAAATAAGACATACCTTTTTTTTTCTAATGCTCATACACTTCTGCCATAACAGGGGCAGAGCCAGGACGCTAAAAGAAGCTTACAATATGCATACAGCATCTGTGCAAGAGAAAAGTTGAAATAAAACCCTGCAGGAACTCGTCTGACCATCGTGGTCTAGGTGCGAAGTCAATTTTCATCCCATTATGGAGGCGACTCGATCCCAACAGTGGAACGTATATGAACTGATGATGTTGATTTTATATAGTTTTATTATATACCTTCTCTACCCCATTTTGAACGATAATGTCCACAATATCGTGCAGTGGGCAATTAACCGTGAACTCGTCGCAATCATCGGTGCCGACCTGACGTCAGGAATTGGGACGCGGTCACAGCCTTCTGCGAGACAGTGATCTCGCAGAAGGAGGCGACGGATCGTCTGCGCGAGGAGCGCAGCCTCGATGAGGCGATCCGCCGCCGGCGACTGGGGCGGCGCGGCGTAGGCGCGAATCCCTGCGCCTACGCCTAATCATGCCGCCCTAGCCGAGGCCGGAGGTGACGTGACCGGGGAATTAGTCCGTCACCTGCCGAGAGGCCGACCGCGTGAGGAAAGACCTACGTCCTCCCCGAGGGGGGGGACGTCGATCGATGGAAGGGTACCCCAAATAGGGGGGTATTCCGTCGGGCCGACCACTGACGTCAAGTAACTCTGTTCCGGTGGTCGGCCCAACGACGAAGGCGACGTGCATCGTGGGTGGGTTGCGGGTGTGCGTGCTTACGCCCCTCTGTCGCCCCGGACGGAGTGATGCGAGGAGCGCACCGACCGCAACCCAACCCAAAAAAAAAAGTGGGCAATTAATAATATCACGTCTAGACTTAATTTGCACATTAAATCTGTTATTTGCTTCGTGTTATTACTTGAATTTAAAAAAATCAACGGAACAAACATTTTAAAATAACACTATGAAGTAAGCACGGAATTGACAAAGGCGGATAAGCGCAATTATATAGTTTTTATCGACAAATTGCAATAATTCACTCGATCATTCCTTACGAGGGCAGCACGGCTCATTTGTACGCAAAACATGCAAAAAAAATATGCAAATTCGTATACTATGTGTAATAAAAATTATATTATTTTTGCAAAAAAATATGACAATAAATCATCTTTTGTAATTTCGTATAATAGGAAGCAACTGAGATTTAAATTGCCATGGCATTAAAAAATTAAATGTCAATATGGTTATTAAATACATTTGTTTAATTAAAAAAAAACAAAGCATAAAGATGACTTCTAACAATAAAATAATAAACCTTGGCTGAGGACGCGGTTAGTCGGACTGGGAATACCTCCAGTGATCCTACACTTCGCTCCCCAGATGTTGACATGAGGAGGTACCCGAAAATGTAAACCGAGCACGACACAGAAGTCAAAGAATCGGTGCCCGTGGCATTCACTAGATAATTAAAGAAATATGACAGTTCATGAAGACCCACGTTTCCCTTTCTTAAAGCCGGCCCAAAAAAAGGAGTAAAATAATAATTCGATATTCGAATCTTTCCATGTGGTGACGGAGTAAGAATACAATTAACCACCGCCTATGTAACCGCGGATGTCGTAAAAGACGACTAAAGGTTTATAGTATGCAGATAACGTATCGATGTTATGTTGCATCGGCATGATAAGGAAACCTTCAAGTGAAATCCTATGCCAACATGTTTGACCAGCGTGGTATAGTAGGTCAAATTCTCTCCCAAAGTGGAGGCCCGAGCCAAACAGTGGGCCGTATATAGGCTGAGATGATGATTATGATTAGATTATCTTACAATTAAGGGATGACTTAAGACAATAGATAGGATTATTTTTTTTAAGCATTAGAATTGAAACGAAACTGCGACGATTCAATCATTCGAAACAATGCAGCTGTAAAAAATATAAACAAACAATATTACTTCATAATATCTATTATCAAACATTCAACGACCTTGCCACAGTTTGGCCCAACACCAAGTGCCGATGACTTCTCTGGCACTTTCTATTAGTTTTTATTACTTCTTGTACAATCGTATGTCTGCCCGCGATATTACCACTTATTTATTAGTACATTGACAACTTTGTACTACATTTTGTCAATAGCATTACCGTATATACCGAGCAATGAATATTGACACAATTTTTTTTTTATTTATATTTATCGTGGTATTTATTATTAATGGTTTTCATTATCAGTTTTCATACAGTTCATAATATTCCTCGATAATCTTCATGGATTTTCTCGGCATATAGTAGATTTAGGTATCTTTATAGCGCGATACATTTTAGGCATGGAACCCAGTAATTTTTATATAAGTAGTTGCCAGTTTGTTTCTACTTATCTTCCAATGGTGGAAAATTTTTAAAATCGCCATAGATATTTCGGCGATTACGAACGCCCAATTCATGACTGGTATAAAAGATAGCAATAATTTGCACGCGTATAGTGCTTACAATATTCTCAGATTTACTATTAATATAAATTAAGATCTATATTTCTTCAATCGTTTTGTTCAAGCATGGAATTATTTTTCAGTAATGTTCATATCTTGTGTAAAAATACTTAACTGGCTGAAAACCCGCATCCACGCTGAACGTTTATGGAATATTTTCGAATTCTAAACTAAAACATCTAATTTAAATGCCCCTGCTCACCTGCCATTTTTTTATAGTTTTAGCTTTAGCATATTTGTATTAACATTAGCATATTATGGTGTTTCCAAAAAATAATCATTCATCTTTTTATAACACGATCAATCTCGGCGCCTTTAATAATAATTGTATTTAATTGATTTTTGTTTTGAACTAATTTAGTTCTGCTCATACATTGTGTAACACAAGTCTACTTCAGAATGATGCAGGTAAATATGGTCTTACCTAATTTACGGCCTACTGTCTTACCATCCAGGGTGATAACAAGGTATCGTGGATCCTCAAAAACTATAGTAACACCTACTAAACTGTCTACATACATGCGTAAGGATTTTTAAGGTTAAAATGAAAACAAAGTAAAATATGTATCCAAATATTTTATTTCTTAAGTCTGTTTGCTATCACTTATTTTTATTATTTCCAATGCCGCCATATGATGGAAATTTACAAATCCCATCTGTTGGCGTAGGACCTTGGATACTTAGGTAAATATTTAGCAGTGTTATAGTTTTTTTTTTTCATTTTATGTAAATGATTAAAATATGTCAGTGCACGGTGTATATATTAAGAATGTAGTGTTATCACCATCTTAATTCGCGCAGAGGTGTCTTAAGAAATGACTTATGGACACAATGAGAACAGGCAAATTCGAGCTTAAATTTTTTTACCAACATGTATGTCCAGCGTAGTATGAGATTCCAATTTAATTTCTATTTATTGTAAAGTACGCTTGGACTCATAGGAGGCGAATAACTTGCCTGAAGTAAAGGCATGCCGGCATAATTTGGAAAATTAATATTTGCTGCATTAATTAAATCAAAATTAATTGAAAGTGCTTCATTATGTAACGACTTATCCTAAAAAAAGCAAACCTGAATAAGTAATTAAACTTTAGTTCAGTTCCTGAATGGATCAGGAGGATTGGAACGGATTTCCAATAGGTTTGAGTGCGAATCTCGCGTGTGGCATTTATTTTTACTAAATTTAGATTGTTTTTTTACTTGTTATTGCTGAGATATATCTAATATCATCATCATCTCAGCCCATATACGTCCCACTGTTGGGCTCGGGCCTCCTCCATAATGGAAGGGTCATTGACCTACTATACCACGCTGGTCAGACGTGTTGGTATAGGGTTTTATTTCGAGTTTTCCTTCTCTCGCATAGATGTTATATGCGTTTTATATCCCTTAGTCGTCTCGTACGATCACCCACGGGTAAGTTATGGGGTGGTGAATTGTATTCTTACTCCGTCACCACACGGAATATATCTAATATAGTCAAGTTAAAATAACAAGTGAAACATGGGTATGAGATGAATAGTGTTAGAACCACGCTGTTGTCAGTTGTTTGTCTACAGCCGGTGGCCAGTCCGTCCGGGGCAGTACCACACTCTCGTAGAAAATCGACGTCCGAGTAGTAGCAATTTGTTATTGTACTTCGTTCGGTGAGCGAGAGAGCCGGAAGCCCAACTTTCTAAGGGTGTTTGCGTGTGGTGAGTTTTAGTGATGCCTTTAATATCACCGAATCACACTCCCTTCACTTTCTTCGCGGTAGGCAGCGGCCTTGCAAAGATCCATGAGCGGCAGCAACACTTACCATCAGTTGTATTGTCTGGTCGTTTGCCATAAAAAAAGCCTATTATGCCTCAAGTTCAAAACCAAAAACTCGCCCGACATATTGCCGGCTATAAATTGACGTTATTAATAAAATTATTATTATCATATATTAATAAGTATGCATACGGTGATGTCTTGTTTCCTAAACTAATATGGAAGTAGACATATCACGGTGCCATGTTATTACGAAAACATTCACCATTCTATACATAGCCAAGTGCCATAATATCCGTCCTACATCGTATTATTTCATAATTACATGTCCGTGCCAGATAGTGAAGAGAAATGGCCGTGTTTATCTTTGGACACAGTTATGGCAACATGACAATATTAAATAGGTGCTATCGTTTTTTTTAATCATACTCGCAGACACAGGGGTGTTGTTGCCCGTTTGCTGCGACGTAGCTCACAAATTATTGAGCCGATTCTCATGCGATTTTTTTATTTAAAAGGTTGATTCGTCGAGAGCGTTCTTATTCTTAGTTGCCAACAATAGGAAGTATATAGGCTGAGATGATGTTGGTGATGATTTTGTGTATTAGATATTACTATAAGGTCCGTTTGTCAGAGTATCTAAGATGCTAATAAAAAATCATTGTCGGTGGCCCTTTCCCGTGCAAAAAAAAGCAATTAAGTTTTATAATACTTATTTTCTTGCAAAAAGTGTTTTTTTCTGTAAACTTAGACCTTTGAATGAAAAATAAACCGATATAGGCATATATCATGTTAAAGTACTTGATTTCTAATATTATCGGTAAACGGGTTTTATTTATGGACAAAGAGGAGATACATATTAATAAAAAGTCCCTGTTCCAATAAAGTATATTTTTATGCTAATAGCCTTTATAGAAAACTTGTAAGAATGTTTATATCTCAACAATATTACCTTCCAATAAACGTATATTCAAGAGCAACTGTTTTAGTCGTAAATTTTTATCTACGATTACATTATTTCTCTGCTTTATAATAACTGTTTGACTTTTATGTAATGGCTAATGAGTCTGGTGCTTTTAAATTTTATAAATCACGTTAATTACTGTACGGTTTGTTACGTAATATTACAATTTTATTTTAATATAAACTTTTGATAACTTTTTTAGATTTTTTAGCGAAATGCTCATTTCTTTATTTTTGATTTCGGTGGCGTTAGTGGCATTTGTGGAATTCAATACCGCAGATCCTATTCTCCTGCTCACAAATATTTAGGCAAATCACTAGAATCAGCCCTTTTTCATGAAGCGGATTTCCGTATTCCGGATTCTATCTCGCAGAGAAATCCCGAGCATAGCCCGCTCCATAGCACGCTGAGCGACTTTGAGCCTTGATATGAGGCCTACATTTAGGGACCACGTTTCCGTGCCGTAAGTCATCACTGGTAACACACATATATATACTATTTTATATTATTTTTAAATCCGTCTATAATTATCGGATTAAAGGATAAAGGATGAGGGATAAAGGATACAGATAAAGGGTAAAGGATAAAGAAGTTTCACTTCTGACATGCGTACTTTGCACGCACGCTTTTTGTCTGTATATTTGTTTTGGGTAATCTTCAAAACGGCCGGACGGATTTTGATAATATTTTACTACCAAGTAATTGTCTATATAAGGAGTAACTTAGGCTATATTTTATCCCGGTATTCCCACGGGAACGGGAAATACGCGGGGAAGGCCACCGAAGCGAAGCGAGAGCGGTTTGCTAGTTTATGTTAAAGTTAAGATCTACTCTTTGCGCTTCGCTTCAGGCACATTCTATAATGACATGGTGAATGTCTTCAAGGATATTATATACATTGCAATTCGGCGATATAATTTTTCGCATCATGTAACTTAATCTAATACAATAAAATTACAAACTATATACCTATTGTAAAAATTAAATCGTAAATTTAGAGAGGCTGCGCAATATAACATTGACACAAAATAGGCCAATTATTTTTAATTCTCACCTCATAAAAGCAACGATTAGCAACCAATTATCTTATTACAAGACCAAAACACAGTCGCTGCATCATTTGTATCGGTTTCATAATATTCATTGCTGTAAATTGTCTTGAGAATTATCACACGGACTAGTTGAGATTTAGCTCATCACAATTCTTCAGTTTGTGAGAAGCGTTGGCTTCAGTAATTGGGTATTGTAACACTTGACCATATGCAACAATCAACGTATTAGCTCAAAAAACTTGAGCTTTCAGTTTTTTTTTCGTTCCCGTAACGCTTAATAAAACTTTTTTTATGAGTAGTTATCCCTATGCTGATATGGAGAGACTGTTACTAAAATGTGTCTCGTGACTTTAACCTGGCGACAAAGACCCGAGCTCATTTCAAACAGCAATATATGGAATTTAGAGTACTCTTTGCTTTCGAGCATTCCAGTAGACCTTGGTGCGACACCGTCTATGCGGGCAGATATATATATGCATCAATCATCATCAATCGATGAATCAATTATCAGCCGACAATATAGATTAAATAAGAATTATGTAATGTATATACGAAGGAAGTGATCTAATTTTTTATCTGTCACCGTTAGTAATTACGATTCGCAATAATATCATCGCTTCTAGTATACAGTAATCGTTCAGGATGTACTATCGCTGCATTTCCTCATTTTTATTTTCCTTGTTACTTAAGACTGCTAAAGAATTCACCATCAAAATTATCTCACGTTATACTAAATCTTCAATAGGAAAAGCCTGAAAGTGAAGTATGGACATGTGATGAGGAGAGATGAAAGGCACGTGACTGGGAGGGTTATCAATATGATTGTGGATGTAAGAAGCGTGGGTGACCCAAAAAGAGATGATTGGATTTTGTGAATGAGGATATGCGTATGAAAGCAGTGAGTGCAGATATGACGGCTGATGGAAGATAAGGACATGCTGTGCCGACCCCACGTGCGTCATATACACTTATAAAATATATTTTCTCACTGCTGCACGAGAATCGTCCTCATAATGATGATGAATGCATCATCATCATTTCAGCTCATATACGTCCCACTGTTAGGCTCGAGCCTCCTCCACAATAAGAGAGAAATTAACCTTACTATTCCATGCTGGTCAGACAGGATGATATAGGGTTTTATTTCGAGTTTTCCTTTTCTTTCACATGTATTATATGCCTATTATATCCCATAGTCGTCTTTTACAACATCCACGGGTAAGATAGGGAGTGGTGAATTGTATTCTTAATCCGTCACCACACGGACATTTCGTCCTCAATAGGAAGGAAATTTATCCACTACATCAAGCTTGCCGTACGGTGATGGACTAAGATATATTCCATACTAGCAGACCTGGCCACGCGTTGCTGTGACTAAGGTTTTTGTTATATTACATTTTAGTAAACTATTTATGCTATTGAATTGTAGCTTATATGACACCTTTGTAGGTTTGACATAGCAGCGCCATCTATTAATTAATTACTCAATCCAGTCAACAGATATCGCCATCTGTTAAAATCGTTTGGAGCTAACAGATAATTGTGAATGTCAAATAATAGGTATATATAGGTAATACAAATAATTTGCAATAAAATAATATTGCGACTATAAATTAAGATGTAAGCTATCCTATCTTTCAAATTGGATCAAACTGCACACGGTGTGCAAATTTGATTAAAATCGGTTAAGTAATTTAGGAGTCCATCGCGGACAAACAACCTGACACGTAGTTTATATAGTATATTAAGATTTTACCCGTGAGTATCGTGAATGACGACTAAAGCATATGAAACGCAGAAACCATCTATGCAAAGAGAAGGAAAATTCAAAATAAAAACTTATGCCAATACGTTTTACTATTGTGGTATAGTAGATCAATTTCCCTCACATTTGAGGGAGATTCGAGCCCAACATTGGGATGTGTATGAGCTGAAATTAATGTTATAATGCTCGATAGACGTGTTGAATTTTATTTAGAGTTGTCGAAATCTTTTCAATGGCAGGGGTCTAGAGTGACAGAGTGTTAATTGTGAATTAAATTTAGAAATTATTGATCAAAATGCATTCATTTGAGTGAATATTATTTAGTTTTTCTGTGAGCATGTGTGATTTTTTTGTTATTTTATTTTTACTACGTCGAAATAGATCCTTTCTTTACTATTTATATTACATGTAAATAGCAAATGTATTTTACGTAAATGTGTGCAAATACAGCATTATATGGTAACATACTTATTATGCCATGTACGCTTCATATGTTACAACTGTTCTGTCGCAAACGTGGCCGGAATAACGCGAACATATCAATGCAGACTTGAAAACATTAAGAAATTTGAATGCATAGATATTGAATCGAGAGTGTTCAGAGTAGGTAATATTTCCTACTAGCAAATGCCAGAGATTTCACCCGCCTATTGCATGTATACCGGGATAAGAAATAGCCTAAGTTACTCCTTATATTGGGTCTAACCGTTTTGAAAATCGCATCAATCGCGAATCGTGCATATAAATTTTTCTCGTCTACGTCAAAGCGAAAAAATGCAAAGTATCGACCGTATTTTATTAAATCAATATGAGACAAGCCATTGTTATATCCTACTAGCAAATTCCTGCAGTTTTACCCGCATAGTTCCCGTTTCCGTGGTAATACTAAAATTGATGCTTCACCGGATACCGAATATCCGGGCAAACTTAAACCGTGTATCCATATATCCACCTGCAATTATTAGATTAGCAATCTATACCAATAAATAAAATTGGAGTGTCTGTTTGTAATGTCAAAATAATAGAATTTTTTCATGCTCTCACGGTTATTTGCACGACACCTATGCCTAAAATAGTGATTAAAAATTTTTTGTCTGTCTGTTTGTTCCGGGTAATCTTCAAAACGGCTGAACCAATTTAAAAAATTCTTTCACCAATAGAAAGCTATAATATCAGGGCGTAAATTAGGCTAATTTTATCCCGGTATTCCCACGGGAACGAGAACTACGCGGGTAAAACGACTATAACCGAAGCGAAGCGAGGGCGGGTTGCTAGTTAATAACTATATGTGAAAACTAGCAACTCGCCCTCGCTTCGGTTTCTACTACTCACCGAACGCCTTTGGTATCACCGAGCCTCAATGCACGCATTCACACTCCCTTCACTTTCTTCGCGGTAGGCAGCGGCCTTGTAAAGGTCCATAAGCGGCAGCAACACTTACCATCAGGTGTACTGTTTGCTCGTTTGCCACTGGTTGCAATACAAAAAAAAATACACTATAAGCATAACAATTTTTTTCAATATTTTTGTGATATACAAATAAATATGTTGAAATTAATTGATATATGCTCGAAATGTATAATTACGCTATAAATTTGTCACTTCTACCTACACCACAGTAGCAATAAACGGTCAAAACCGTTGCAATGTATTCTTTACGAAGTAGGCGCGGAGGAAGTTGTATCAGAGAGAACCTAAACAGCCCACGTTCGTCCTACTTCTGTTATAATCACTATTGCCCTTTTAATGTTTTTTTTTTGCTGCTGCTTGCGACCGCGATAGCAATAATTGCAGTTCATTCACACTATGACCATGAATTATTGGTTTAACCACCTGTTAGCTCTATGTTCTCTGTCTATGCCTTCCCTCCAATGTGACTGAGAGGAGTGATGGCTGCTCTAGTGGTTAGAATAATCAATTGATTGGCAAATGGAATTCACAGGTCAAAAGTGGTTAACTCGTAATCGGATGCCGCTTATTTAATATAACATCTATGCAGGAGAAGGAGTACTCGAAATAAAACCCAAAAAACCATTGACCAGCGCGGTATAGTAGGTCGATATCCTTCCTATTATGCAGGCAGCCCAACAGTGGCATCTATGTGTCCTGAAATAATGATGAGAGACTCGTATTTCAAAAAATCCTATCCAAGACCAGAATTAATTACCGGTCAGCACAAATGTCTATGGGAAGTCATGTGACAGGTTTATAGGTATGCCATATACCGCCCGTCTTTCGCCTCGGACGGCTCATAATGTATGAAACCATAGCTTGTTAAAATAACGGTCGACCGCTTAAAGACGATGTCTCGGCGTTTAGTTGCCGATACATCGCCTGGGGTAGATAGCCGAGATAATAACACGAATATAATAGCTATGTCATCTTCGTGGTGGCGAAGTAAGAATACAACTCACCAACCCCTCTCGCGTGAAAGAGGACTAAGGGATATGATATGCAGATATTATATGTATAGGGTGTATCAGGTTATGGGGCAACTGGTCAAAAGGGAGCTAGGCAATAGTGGTAGGAACCCATGAAAAAAATTTGACCGAAAAATATCGATTCGTTAAGGAATTAGAGACATGTAAAGTTTTCAATTTTGTCATCGCTTTTTTGTGTAAATTCGATTGAAACGTATAAAGTCAATGATACTTAATACAGAACATATTCATACTTTGTTAAATGTTCATTAGAAATTGAATAAATCAATTATTACGTTCGCATAAGCAAGACAAACTTAGCTTTAAAACAGCTGATCGGCTGATGACCGTTGACGGCTCGCCGTTGTTACCTACGCTCATTGAAGCGTTTGCGCAATTCTAGGTATAAATGAATGAAATTATACTGTCGAAGCTTTACATGCCTACATGTATTCTGTCTGTACATGCTTACATAATACGTAACATTTAAGGCATAGACTCTTAGACACATTTTTTTGAAATCACTATAACTTTTATGTTATATTATTTTTTGTGTAATGTACATTCTAATTACGATCTATGACCGTTAAACTACAACATACTCGAACTGTTGTCCCATAACCTGATACACGGAAAAGTCGACATAAAACTCTATACCAATAAATCTGACCAGCGTGGTATTAGTAGGCTAATTTCCCTCCCATTGTGAAGGAGGCCCGAGCCCAACAGTGTGATTTATGTGGGCTGGGATGATGATCAGATGAATAGCTGCTCAAATCGCCCCAAATAATTTTGGCGGGTTATAATCAAACTGTCAAAAAATGTTCGTAAAAAACTTGCTACAGCGTTGAAAAGCTATATTAGAAATCGTTAGGCCTTCTCAATAATTGACACTAGGTCGACGTCTAACCACAGACCGCTTAAGCCGATCATCCCGCATCAAACTTAATTTGCATTTCCTTCAACTTCAATTGGAAATTAAATGGAATATTTTTTTTCTCTTACGTTACATCAGCCCCTATTGTTCTTTGAGTTATTGTTCTTAAAAACCCATTTGAGATGTGTGTGCCGTTTATGAATGGCAAAATAAACTGCGTCGCTGTTGACTTACGTAATGGTGCCCGATTCTGAATCGATTTTGTTATGATTCGTCAACAATGTACTAATGTTTTTGATTTTTCTTTGTTACAGGTAAGTGGATATTAATTCGAGAAGTTGTAATATATTATGAGTAAGTTATTTTATTATATTTTAAGGTGCGCTTCGGCAGAATAGGAGCCGTGTGTTCCGCTAGTGTGATGGCTACGGAACTAGATGAAATTTCTGAGTGAGGAAGCGTTCCGATCCAGTAGCAGTATATTAGATTTGTTGGTTTTAAAAAATAAATTGTCATAATATATAATAATTACCACAGGCTTAATGTTTAATAATTACTGACCAAAAACCATATATTTTTTCATATTTTCTTATTGTACAAATATGTATCAGAATTGTGTGTCAAAATTTAATAACTAATTCTGTAGCGGGTAGATATAAAATACATAATAACGATTGACTTGTTGGATGTGAGACACATTAGATCTCCCGTGATCATGAACGCTGAAAAATGTTCGAAACGTCAGGCAATCAAACATCCTTACTAATATTATAAATGCGAAAGTAAGTTTGTATGTTTGTTACGCTTTCACGCTTAAACCACCGCACCGATTTCAAAATTCTTTGACCAATAGAAAGCTATAATATCAGGGAGTAACATAGGCTATATTTTATCTCGGTATTCCCACTGGAACGGGAACTACAAGGGTAAAGCGACTGCAACCAAAGCGAAGCGAGGACGGGTTACTAGTCAAATATAAATGCGATAAAATCCTTAAAAATTGTTCTATTTAAAATAACGAATACTCACGTTAACATCAGAAATTATTATAGCTAAATGAGCTAACTAGCCAAGCAGTCACTATTCGGTACAAATTATAAAATAATCAGACTGTTTTGGACACCTGTAATATTATAAATGAATACTTAAGATCATCGCTTAAATTCCTTTACTGACATATTCGGCTACATCATGTCAGGTCTAATTATATCTGTCAGTTTTAAAGAGCGAAGGACGGAGAAGGACTCACCGAATGCGCCGGCGCACCATTCAATTTGTTCCACTTCACACGCCCGGCGCTTCGGTTATGCGCGCCATCTTATAAATAACATAAACCCTTTGGTATTTCGACTAGATTTGTTAGGACAGAGCGTATAGTTTGTGACAAATTATTTGTCTCATTTTAAATAGCTAAACCACTGCGTCATATGTTATTTTTGTCCTCATTATTGTTGTCCACAGGAATAGACAGCCGCACACGTACCGTATTATTATACACGTAAAGATAGATTTTCCGTGTGGTGACGGAGTAAGAATACAATTCACCACACCCTCTTTTGCCTGCGAGTGTCGCAGAAGATCGCTAAGGGATGAAATATGCATATAACATCTATGCATAGAGAAGGTAAACATGAAATGAAAGCCTTATACTAAAACAACTGATCAGCGTGGTATAGTAGGCCAATTTGCCTCCTATTATGGAGGAGGCTCGAGCCGATCAGTCGGATATGCATGAGCTGAAATGATGAATAATGATGATAAAGATCATATTGAATTAAAGTTCAAACTAGACATCGCTTTATAGTCACACTATTTGCCCACTAAACCATTTCTGTTTGTATAATATACTAGCAACCCGCCCTCGCGTTGCTTCGGTTTCAGTCGCCTTACCCGTGTAGTTTCCATTCCCGTTGGAATACTTGGATAAAATATAGCCTATGTTACTCCCTGATGTTATAGCTTTCCATTGGTGAAAGAATTTTTGGAATCGGTTCGGTAGTTTAAGCGTGAAAGCGTAACAAACAAACAACCTTATTTTCGCATTTATAATATTAGTAAGGATGTATTTTATCGGCAAATAACATCGCTACGCAATCACTATCTGTCAGTCACATACGGTTTGCATAATGTGTGTCACATATCGCACGTTTGAAAATCCTTTGGTATTTAGACTGTGAGCGAAATTCATTTGGCACTCGATTATATTTATTTCGGTACTTACATTTCTAGTGCATATTAACAGTTTAAATTGCATATTCAGCTCGTGTGCATTTCTTGTATTAAAAAAATCTTTTAGATTTAAGATATTTGAGATTGTGGAAAGTTAGTTGATGTGAAAGGAATGATTTAGAATAAATAATATGGGAAATATTGACTGCACAGATGGCGTAGTGGTTAAGAGTTAAGTGCCAGTGTCATGGGTTCGAATCCCACGCAGGACAACACTGTGCGGTCCACAAATTGTTGTTCTGAGTCTGGATGTAATTTGTGTCCGTTAGTTATATGTTTGTAAAGTCCCCCGCAACTTAATGGTTATTTCCTTAGTGATGGCTGAAGTCTTTTATAAAAAAAAAAATCGTGACTTCCTCTTCAGCCCATTCCTGTAAATATCCTTTGCAACACCGCGTTGGCCACGAAGTTTTCTATAAGGTTTTATTAGGAAAATTTCGTCTTGGATAAGGATTTCCATCTTTTTACATATAGATCCCATTAGTTAACGCGTGCTTCCTCCATTGTTGGAGAGAAGTTGACCTACTATATCAAGCTAGTCAGTCGTGTTGACATAGGGTTTTATGTCGAGTTTTGTTTCTCATGCATATCTTGTATATCATATCCGTTATTTGTATTTTATGACATCCACAGGCAAGAGAACTCCAATTATATTCTTACTCCGTCACCACAAGGAGGGATAGGGATTTTATTTGCTTACAATTCATAATCACCATTTACGATAACCGCAAAAAATTAAAAGTACAATGAATTGTATTCTTACTCCGACACTTAACAGAAAACTGCTGTATTACTGTATGATCAATCCAATAAGACAAAATTTAAAAAGGATAAGTGGAGAAGGAGCTTTTAGGACCAGCTCTTATCTCCGTCATAGTATATTTTAAGATCCAATCAATAAACTTGAATGTGACGCAGTTACGTGGTAACGTCAATCTTATCATCTGATCCCCTAATGAGGTATATTATCAAGTTGTTACTGAGTTAGTTCAGAGAACAAGAATATACGCGTGAGAGTCAATAAGAACGTAGTTCTTTTTAAACATAACATATGGTTTTAATACGTAAGATGAATTAATCTGCTTAAAATCAGAGTTCAATTTTATTAAATTTCTACTATAGAAGATAAAAGAATCCAACATCAAACGTTTGACTTAATTCATTTAAGTTTCAATAATTAACTTCGCTTCATATTCTCCAAATTCTGTTCGACAAATGGACCTCTCAAACTATTGGGCCTCAGCGTCACCTAAATTGATTCAGTTGTACGGACACTAATACAATTCAGTTGGCGCTTAACGAACTTGTTTGTTTCAATACGTCCAACGCTCAGATATTTTCCCACGTTTTTTTGGATTAATTATTTCATTGTAAGACAATGATTAGCAACATATTTACATATAAACGCTGCACAAACAACATTAGAATATTATCCAAATTATCCAACCTCAAGATTTCCATTAAAATTTTAAGATAGACTTATAATGTAATTGATATTTCTTGTTTTGATTTAACAACTATATGCTGTAAAGCATATACCTAGTTGTTAATAATTTACAGCATGTAAAGCTGAATAACGCTCTAAAGATAACTAAACGTTCATCATCATCGTCATCGCAGCCCCCATACGTCCCACTGTTGGGCTCGAGCCTCCTCCATAATAGGAGAGAAATTGGCCTTACTATACCATACTGGTCAGACATGTTGGTATTTTTTCTTTTTTATTTTTTTTTATGGGTGGGCTATGGTAAGCGCACGCGCGGTCCAGTCCGTCTGGGGCGATGAAAGGACGGGGAATTGTCCGTCACCCGCAGACATGTTGGTATAGGGTTTCATTTCGAGTGTTCCTTCTCTTACACAGTTGTTATGTGCATATCCCGTAGTCGTCCTTTACGACATCCATGGACAAGATAAGGAGTGGTGAATTGTATTCTTACTCCGTCACCACACAGAAATCTAGCTAAACATTAACTAGGTAATAATAATATTAATACCAAAAAGGTCACCAGTTCAAATTTTAATTTATAATCACGGCACTGTTAGTCTTATAATGTAATTCAATTTCTCGGATGTCTCCCACGGTAAATAACAAATAAACTATTGATTTGAGCGGTTACGTATAGTCGGTGTTGTGACGGGTTAGGAATACAATTCACCACCCTTATCTGGGCGCGTGTGGCTGTTGTATCAGACGGCTAAGGCATATGACACAAATATGCCTGCCTGAGACTGAAAAACTTGACATAAAATCCTATACCAACAGGTCCGACCTGCGCGATATAGTAGGTCAATTTCCCTCCCATTGTGGAGGAGACCCGAGTCCAATAGTAGGACTCACGTGGACTGAGATAAAGATAATGATTACGTAAAATAATTCGCGTCATTTCGCGGAACTTCTTACGCAATATCATCATCATCATCATCGCAGCCCACACACGTCCCACTGTTGGGCTCGGGCCTCGTCCACAATGGTAGGGAATTGAACCTACTATACCGTGCTGGTAAGACATGTTGGTATAAGGTTTTATTTCGAGTTTTCCTTCTCTTACACAGATCTTATGTGTATATTATATCCCTTAGTCGTCTTTTACGACATCCACGGGCAAGATAGGGAGTGATGAATTGTATTCTTAATCCGTCACCACACGGATTTTACGCAACAAACCTTTAGGTATAGAAATAACGATCATCATCATCATTTCATTTTGAGCAAGTCATATCCCAAACTAATGTTATCAAGTATGTCAATACAAATATTGTTTGCAAGCATTGTTTATAATAGTTTTTAATAAATAATACGATTATATTTACATCTACTTGGAAACAAGACGTTTTGTTAAAGGATTGTATAGAATGATTGGTGCAATAGTAAAAGTAGTGATCTCATAAAATTCTTATAATAATAGAATGTCTGTCGTATCGTGAACGTTATTTCTTATGTTAAGTGATGAGAATAGTGTAACCAAATTTTTTACGACGAAAGGGACGCTTACATTGCATGACCATCATTGATTTCTGAAGTTTACGCGAGTATTTACACATTATAAACAAAACTATTTTTACTGATTTTATATCCAATATGTATTTGAAATGTGTTCGAATCGTCGGGAAATTAGAAATTAAATACAAACGCGATAAAATCCCTAAAAATAGTTTTATTTATAATAGCAAACTGCAGTCGCTTCGCTTCGGTTTCAGTCGTCTTACCCGCGTAGTTCCCGTTTCCGTGGAAATACCGGGATAAAATATATCCTATGTTATTCCCTGATATTATATTTCCATTGGTGAAAGAATTTTTAAAATCAATCCAGTAGTTTCGGAGCCTATTCAATACAAACAAACAAATCTTTCCTCTTTATAATATTAGTATAGATCAACATTATTTTCCGTGTGAGAAATAAGCAGTGTCAATTGAGAAACTAAAAATATAAACGCAAAACTTAAAAAAAATATTACGTCTGTTAGGAAAATCGGGACATTTTTGTTGCAACTCTCGAGTCAACCAGATAGACAGCCTAAAAACTTGACTGTCCCGTTGAGAACCGAACGTATGGTCACGTTAGTGATGAATGATCGAAGAACGATCTTTCTAGTTTCATCCGAGGTATTTTATTTGACTTTCATCAGCGCAGGCTCAACTTGCTTTGAGCCGTACATTTAAAATTCAATCAATCTCTTTACATACAAGTATTACTTAGCCTTGAATACAAGTTCAATACTTTATTTATGAGATTTTCAATTATTCAATCTTAGTCATTATGTACATATATTTAGTCAATAGTCATCACAGCTCATATACGTCCCACTATTGGTCTCGAGCCTTCTCTACAATTGGTGGCAAATTTGATTTACTATACCACACTGGTCAGACGTTTTGGTATAACGTTCAAGTTTACCTTCCCTTGCATAGATGTTATATGTATATTTAATCCTTTGGTCGTCTTTTACGACACCCAAGGCAAGATAGGGGATGGTGAATACTCTTAATCCGTAGTACTCTTATTCCGTCACCACACGGAGAAATACTTGCTTTGCCTCCACGCTTGTCAAACGAGTTTATATAGGGTTTTATTTTGAGTTTTCTTTCTCTTGCATAGATGTTGTCTGCTTATTATTATCCCTTAATCGTCTTATACGACATCAACTGGCAAGAAAGTGGTTAGTAGATATGTATATACAGAGTGTATCAGGTTATGGGGCGACTGTTCGAGTATGTTGTAGTTTACCGGTCATAGACCGTAATTAAAATGTATATTACACAAAAAACAATATAAGGTAAAAGTTATAGTGATTTAAAAAATGTGTGTTAAACAGTCTATGCCTTAAATGTGTCTATGTAGGCATGTCTACACAGGATACATGTAGGCATGTCTACACAGGATACATGTAGGTATGTAAAGCTTCGACAGTATGAATAGGTAGGAATTGCGCAAACGCTTCAATGGTAGCGTAGATATAAACGCAACTTGACGACGGTGATCGGCCGATCAGCTGATTTAAATCGAAGTTTGTTTTGCTTATGCGAACGTAATCATTGATTTTTTTTTCAATTTCTAATGAACATTTAACAAAGTACAAATATATTGCAGATTAAGTATCACTGACTTTATACATTTCAATCAGATTTACACGAAAAAGCGATGACAACATTGAAAACTTTACAGGTCTCTGATTCATTCACGAATCGATATTTTTTCTTCAAAATTTTTTTTTATGGGTTCCTGCCACCATTGCCTATCTCCCGTTTGACCAGTTGCCCCATAACCTGATACACCCTGTATGTTCATGCCTATACTGAGTACATTCTACTACTGAGTCTGTATGTGTGTGTGTATGTCTAACAAATATTTCAAGAATCTCCTGTCGTCTATTTGTCATTGTTAACCCACTTTCGATAGTTGTAGTTTTAAAGCCGTCTGACATGCTTAATGACTTGAAATGTCATGACACTTTTCGTGACTTTTGTTGCCAAAAATGTGTTCAGATCATTAAGGCGCTTGTAAACTTTCTCATGTTACGTTCTAATGCTCCCACGAGAACGGTATCGTCTCTTCGATATGTATATTTGTTTTAATTACGCGATCAACATGTGTTACCGTTTCAAAAGTAATACGCGCAAATATGTTGCAATATTGCCGTGTGCTGACACCCCGTCTCTTGCCCGTGATTGTCGTAAAAGACTACTAAGGGATATAATATGCATTTAACATCTATGCCAGGGATCATCTATCAGCTGTGTGGTAGCAGCTTCGAATACTACCAACCCTTGCTTTGCTCGTGGGTGTCGTAAAAGACGACTAAGAGCCCTAGATTGACCAGGACCAACTCCATCTGGTACCATTTGGGTCAACGATTACATTCCCAAGGAGGGTTGACGTCAGGCAGGCGGCCGGTCATAAAAGTTATTGCCGAAACTTTTTGCAATATGTCAAAACAGATGACATATTGCGTCGACCCCAAGTAATTGGGATAAGAGCAAGATGATGATGATCTATGCAAGGGAAGGAAATCTTGAAATAAAACCCTGTATCTACTCGTCTGATCAGCGTATATAGTATAGTACGTTACCCGTATCTGGAATCCGATAATCCGAAATAATTTCAGAACCGTATCTGAAATCGGATATCCGATGATGGAACAAGAATACAATTCACCACTCCTCTCTCCTGACCGTAGGTGTTGTAAAAGGTGCCTAAGGGATATAACAATGATGCAGGAGCAGGCAAACTCTACATACTACAACCCAATGCGAATACATGTGACCAGCGTGTAAATTAATTTCCCTCCCGCAGTGGAGGAGGCTTGACGCCAACATTGGGACGCACATGGGCTGAGATGATAAATATCCAGATCGAAAACTATAACCGGCACATCCCCAGTAAAGCTATAATCGCCAGGCTTACTAACGGGTCAGCGATAGTAAATGGAGTCATAAATTTTACAGGACAATGATGTCCATTTTCCTGGTTATCCCTTTCCTGGTTTTACGATTCCCAAGCAAAAGTAATTACTGAAACACATTGTGATCCTAATCCTTCAACATTCGGAGCGTGAAATGAAAGTCAATTACTTAAAACTGTGTAATATTTATTTTATTTAGTTATTTTTATATATAGCTTGTCTAGGTTCTTATTTAAATAATAATGTTTAGTCTTTATATATATACTAGCAACTCGCCTTCGCTTCGGTTATAGGTTATAGTCGTTTTACCCGCGTAGTTCCCGTGGGAATACCGGGATAAATTATAGCCTAGTTTACGCCCTGATATTATAGCTTTCCATTGGTGAAAGAATTTTTGAAATCGGTCCAGCCGTTTTGAAGATTACCCGGAACAAACAGACAGACAGACAGACAAAAATTTTTAATTGCTATTTTAGGCATAGGTGTCGTGCAAATAACCATGTGAGCATTAAAAAAGGCTATTATTTTGACATTACAAACAGACACTCCAATTTTATTTATTGGTATAGATTGCTTGTGTACGTGTGTATGTAACTGAATTTCTCCTAAACGGCTGGTCAGATGTTGAATGAAATTTTTTTTTTATGTTCAAGGGGATTCGAGAATGGTTTATGTAGATTCACAATTGGACCCACTAGGTGGCGCTGCTGTCAATTTCAAGGAGGAATCCTTTTATTTTATTTGAACAGAGCAATGTATGTTGGGACAGCTAGTATTATATGAAAATACAATTTACCATCCACTTGTTGCATGTGGATGTCGTAAAAGACGACTAAGGGATATGATAGGCAGATAATATATAACAGAAGGAAAGTTCGAAATATAACCCTATATCGACATATCTTTGCGTGTGGTGACGGAGTAAGAATACAATTCACCACTCCCTATCTTGGCCGTGGATGTCGTATAAGACGATTAAGGGATATAATTGTGTAAGAGAAGGAAAACTCGAAATGAAACCCTATACCAACATGTTTGACCAAAATGGTACAGTAGGTCAAATTCCCTCCCATTGTGGAGGAGGCCCGAGCCCAACAAGTGGGACGTCTGTGGGCTGCGATGATGATGGTGATGATCAACATATCTGACCAGCGTGGTGTATTAAATCAATTTCTCTCTCATCGTGAAGAAGGCTCAAGCCCTGACCTATGAGCTGAGATGATGATGAAATCTTGTACCAGAACTATTCTTGAGCGAACCCAATTCCCATCTTTTTTTTTGTGGGTGGGTTGCGGTCGCCTCCGCACCACTTCGTTCGGGGCGACAGAGGGGCTTAAGCACGCAACTTCCGCAACCCACCCGAAAACCACATCGCCTTCGTTGTTGGGCCGACCACCGGAGCAGGGTTAACTTGTCGTCAGTGGTCAACCCAATTCCCATCTAGCGGGTTATTTTCCAACGTCAATGTTATACTAACAACCCGCCCTCGCTTCGCTTCGGTTTCAATCGCCTGACCCGCGTAGTGCCCGTGCCAGAGGGAATACCGGGATAGAATATAGCCTATGTTACTCCCTGATATTATAGCTTTCCATTGGTGAAAGCATTTTTGAAATCAGATCTGTGGTTTAAGCGTGAAAGCGTAACAAACAAACTTACTTTTGCATTTATAATATTAGTAAACGGTAGTTGAAATGAATGCCTACGTATGCGAATATATATCGACGTTTATCTGAAAACGGTCGGCCTTGGTACAAATACCGGGACAGTTAGTGTTACCGCACGGTCTCTTTAAACTGTCTTGTTACTGTTTCTGCTGAAATTAACCTCGCGGATCGACGCCACTAACGGACTATGGATTTATGTCGTATGAACTAGGGATGTTACCCAACGCTGTACCTGGTCTTATTAAAATATTTCAAATATATTTTATACTAGTTTAATAGCTGTGATATTAGCTTGGACTGCACAGATTATTTATATTTTTGATGAGGTAGTCCGTATGGTGATCAGTAAGTACAGGACATTTCACCACCCCCTTTCCAGTGGGTGTCGTAAAAGACGACTAAGGGATTAAAGATGCATATAACATCTATGCAAGAGATGGAAAACTGAAATTGAAACCCTATATGTACTACCACCCCGGGTGATCGGACCGGGGGATTGTCCGTCACCCGCAGAGAGGCTGACCGCGCGACGGCGACCGACGTCCCAGGACGTCGAGAGGTGAGGTTACCTGAAAGGGTATTCCGTCAGGCCGACCACTAACGACAAGTCACATCTGCTCCGGTGGTCGGCCCAACAACGAGGTGACGTGGGTACGGGTGGGTTATGGGCCCGCGCGCCGTCCTTTCATCGCCCCGAATGGACTGGACCGCGCGTGCGCTTACCATAGCCCACCTATAAAAAAAAAAAATGTACTACCACCCCCTTTCCAGTGGGTGTCGTAAAACACGACTAAGGGATTAATGATGCACATAATATCCGTGCAAGTAATGGAAAACTGGAATTAAAACTCTATACTACCACGTCTGACCAGAGGGCTATATATAGCAGATTAATTTTACTCCCATTGTGGCGAGCCCAGCAGTGGGACGTAATGAGCTGTGATGATGATGATTATGTCACAATACCCACGAATACCCACGTTGCTAATAGTAGTAATAATGATATTCACAGCACACTCTTTATTATCTCATCAGTTGTTATGACAACGGCGTCTAACTAAAACGCTAGACGCTTAATTGCTACTAGCAACCCGCCCTCGCTTCGCTTCGGTTATAGGTTATAGTCGTTTTACCCGCGTAGTTCCCGTTCCCGTGGGAATACCGGGATAAAATATAGCCTAGTTTACGCCCTGATATTATAGCTTTCCATTGGTGAAAGAATTTTTGAAATCGGTCCAGCCGTTTTGAAAATTACCCGGAACAAACAGACAGACAGACAAAAATTTTTTAAGCTGTATTTTAGGCATAGGTGTCGTGCAAATAACCCTGTGAGCCTGAAAAAAGCCTATTATTTTGACATTACAAACAGACACTCCAATTTTATTTATTGGTATAGATTATTTAAAGCACTGCATGGCTTTCTACATATTAAATGCAATACAAGTATTTAGTGTAGCGTGTATAAAATATGAATAAATAAAAAGTTATCGATATCTAATTGCTTTTTCAGTACGTTACATCACTAATACTTATAGTGTGAAAGAGCTTAGCTTTTCTCGATTCATGTTATCGATACAGCGGCTCGCCGCGTTGTAAATAACTGCAATAATTGCAGTAACGCATCATTGAACTGTAAATCGAATTGATCAATACTTTTAAAATTACTACACGTATACGCAACGGCGTCTTTGTAAGCAATATTATTTATATCAATATATTATACCTATATTGTTCGGATATAATTAAAAAAATCCCCCCTTTTTTTTTTTTTGTGGGTGGGTCGCGGTCGGCGCGCCTCCGCACCACTCCGTCCGGGGCGACAGAGGGGCTTAAGCACGCAACTCCTGCGACCCACCCAAAAACCACGTCGCCTTCGTCGTTGGGCCGACCACTGGAGCAGCGTTAACTTGTCGTCAGTGGTCGGCCCGACGGAATACCCCTAATTGGGGTACCCTCCCATCGACCGACGTCCCCCCCTCGGGGAGGACGTCGGTCTTTCCTCATGCGGTCGGCCTCTCGGCGGTTAACGGACTAATCCCCGGTCACGTCACCCGCGGCCTCGGCTAGGGCGGCATGAGGCGCAGATAGTTGCGCCTACGCCGCCCCAGTCGCCGGCGGCGGATCTCCTCATCGAGGCTGCGCTCCTCGCGCAGGCGATCCGCCGCCTCCTTCCGCGAGATCACTGTCTCGCAGAAGGCTGCGACCGCGTCCCAGTTCCCGACGCTGTCGACAAATAAATCCCCCCTTGGGGAGGACGTCGGTCTTTCCTCATGCGGTCGGCCTCTCGGCGGGTGACGGACTAATTCCCCGGTCATGTCATCTGCGGCCTCGGCTAGGACGGCATGAGGCGCAGGTAATCGCGCCTACGCCGCCCCAGTCGCCGGCGGCGGATCGCTTTGTCGAGGCTGCGTTCTTCAGCACGCGCTCCGCCGCTTCCTTCCGCGTGACTACTCCCTCGCAGAAGGCTGTGACCGCGTCCCATTTCCCGACGCTGTCGAGCATCGCCCTGGCGATGATCGGTTTTTTTTTTTTTGGTAGCTTATAGTCTGAACGCCCGCCGTCCGTTACATACGGGGTGACGAAAGAGCGACGCGCGGCCCCATAACGCACCGAATTCCCTCCCATTCGCCTTTGGGCTAACCATTGATACCGGGTTCCTTGATGTCAACATCAATCCTCCATGGGAATGCAATTGTTGACTTCAGATGCAGTTGACCTAGATATAGATCTGGGTCAACTTAGGCTCTTAGCCGTCTTTTACAATGAGCCATATAAGGGCTGGTGGTAGTATTCACAGCTACGAAAACAACAACATCAACAAACATCATAATAATTCACTCCTACTCGTAAATGTAAATGTCTTATTCGAGTTCACTGCGTCAATTACTTTTATGTTCCACTAGCAACTCGCCCTCGCTTCGCTTCGGTTATAGGTTATAGTCGTTTCACCCGCGTAGTTTCTGTTCCCGTGGGAATACCGGGATAAAATATAGCCTAGTTTACGCCCTGATATTATAGCTTTCCATTGGTGAAAGAATTTTTGAAATCAGTCCAGCCGTTTTGAAGATTACCCGGAACAAACAGACAGACAGACAGACAAAAATTTTTAATTGCTATTTTAGGCATAGGTGTCGTGCAAATAACCGTGTGAGCATGAAAAAAGCCTAATATTTTGACATTACAAACAGACACTCCAATTTTATTTATTGGTATAGATAAACCCTTTATGGCATTGCGTTCTCAGGAATGCTAGTCGACAGAGTCGGTACTTAGAACTTGAGTGATTGTTAAATTTTAGGCTGAAGTTACGAATGTAATAGATAACACTATGTGCACCTGTTAGCATATACTAGCAAATTCATGGAGTTTTAGGGGCAATACCGGGATAAAATATAGTTCATGTTACTCGCTAATAATGTAGCTTTCCTTTAATGAAAGAATTTTTAAAATCGATTTAGAGTTTTATAATATTAGTTTACCTATATATTTCTTATAAAGGAAAGGCAGGGATATTTCTTCCGTAGTTCTACCTGCGTTCAATGCCGCTCTAGCCGAAGCTGCGGGTTGTCGGACCAGTAAGAAAATTAATCCGGATGGCAACGAGGTCGTCTTAATAGACGTCTTTTAGGACATCCACGAGCAAGAAAGCGCGTCGTAAAGTGTGTTCTTACTTCGTCACCACACTGTAAAGTAACCAAGATGTACGATATATATGTATTTTATCGTAAAAAAACACCATTGTAAATAATAATTAAAATTTATAAAAATAATAATATAGTCTTTGCATACAGAGCTCCGGGCACATTTAACACGTTACATTATTGCAAAATATAAGGTGAGCCATGGCCAGACATGATAAAAAGTACCCGAATTAAATACAGTGGATTTCATTAATAACGACCTCAGTTGTAACTACTTTTCGGTTATAGCGACGTCGAACTTGGGTCTCTAGAATTTAAAGCGTACTTTCGTAGGAAATTCATTCCGTAATAGCGACTCCGGATATAACGCCTAATTCGGGTATACCGACTTGTTTTCATGAACTATTTGGGACAGATTCCTAGAAATTCCTTGCGGATGTTGCGACTGAATCGCCAAAGGCACAAAGTCTCATTCATAAGCTTTAACTATTAACCTTTCTTATCCTTTGTTTACATTTGCAGATGGTCAAATGCTTTGTTTGTACGTAGCGTTACTTAGCATGTGCGCGAAGTTAAAATTATGAATCAATTACGTAGCTATTTCCAATGAGTGAACAGTGTTTCTTAAACTTGTGAAAATGGCCCCTAGACGTACATTTACTGTTAAAGAAAAACTGATTTCGGATATAGTGACCTCCGGATATAGCGACGACATTTAAGTGGTCCCTCCGCCGTCGTTATAACCGAAATACACTGTATTCCACTATGTATAAATCACGACACTCCCTACTAATTGTCTCATTTTTGTCCCGGCATAAATAGTAGCTTAGTTCGGAAAAAGAAAAATTCTTTCAAGTTCCAGTTCAGTGGTTCACTATTCTCTATATGTTCAAAAAGAGAGTTCAGAAGCTCTTTTCTTCGGTAACATAGAAAAATAAAAGCTTAATTGATCTATTCGCGTTCATTTATGTAATGGTATTTACGTATTTATATATGTATGGTATACGCATATATAATTAATATATTAAATTTTCTGTGTATAATTATGTTTATTTTTTTTAATTAATATTTATTCATTGTTACGTAATTATAATTAAATGTAATTTAAATTTTCTTAGTCACGGTATGCACATTCTCAATTGATTTCTCTGCAGCGCTCTGTGTTGAACGTTAGAAAATTCCTCATGGCATTACGTCCGCCTATGTGTATAAATTGTGCCTAAAGCTATTTTGATCAAGTCCATAGATACCTATATATATTCTTCGCTCCTACGCTAAAATAGATATCCTAAACTAGGTCCAAAAATTACCTTCATTAATTCTATTTTAGGAAAATAAAATTTCTTCATAGCTTGCGCAGGTAAATTGTGTAAAATATTTTTCTATGTGATTTATATAGAAAAATCAAGTTTGATGATGAGCCTTTAAAAAATTTATTTTTAAGCTTGCCTTTAAAACAGGACATTATTTTTTGGACTATTATTTTTGGGCGCAAAGCGAAGAAAAATAAACATCATTTCTTTTGCACACCTTAAAATAGGTATATAAGTGTATAATCCCTAATCATTTCTCATTATATTTGTAACAATATTCACTCGGTCATCACTTATAACGTTTAACACCATAAATATTTCAACGTTATCCACTTAATCATTCCTCACACAATCCCCTTCTTCCGGGTTGAAGAGCGTTCTATTAGAGCCGAAAACATATAATACTGAAATGGCATGAATTCCGTTGTGTGATATGTGACGTTCATATAATCGTGTTCACTTGCGTTTATAGTCGAAGGGTCGATTCACACTTTAAAAGCAGGCATACGGATAGTATATGGTGTTTGTTATTTTGAGTATTTTCGTTTCAGCAACTTTTTAAACTTATATAGTACTAGCAACCCGCCCTCGCTTCGCTTCGGTTTCAGTGGCCTTACTCGCGTGGTTCCCAATCCCGTGGGAATACCGGGATAAAATATAGCCTAAGTTACTCCCTGATATTATAGCTTTCCATTGGTGAGAGAATTTTTAAAATCGGTCCAGCTGTTTTGAAGATTACCTGGAACAAACAGACAGACAAAAAAATATAAAATGATTTTCAGGCATGTATAGTGCAAATAACCGTGTGAGCATGAAAAAAGTCTATTATTTTGACATTACAAACAGACACTCCAATTATATTTATTGGTATAGATTACTTTACAAAATAAGATTGAAAATTATAATAAAGTCTTTAAACAAAGAATTTTCTTCAACTTGTTACGTGTTGATTAGTTGACATTTATTAAAGAGCTCGTGGTATGTCTTCTACAATCATTGATTTTGCGGCAAAGGCGAAGAACATAGATGACTGATTGTGAGTTCCTACGCTTGTCACACCAGAAAATCGGACGAGGTTCAATCGATTCAACAACAAGCGAAAAAATAGTAGGTGACAGATAACACTAATAAGTTTTCCCTAGAAGAGCATAAGTTTTATACCAGCCCAATGTTAGCTTACCGATAAAACGTTTCAGTGTGAATCGACCCTTAAAAATAAATATTTACACAACAACTGCGGTACTCAAACGGTAATGCTAAGATGAATAGGATTACGTGTGATAAATATATTATGTACATCCTGTTTATCTAAGAATTACCAGCTTCTATTAATTTGTGATACATCATAATCTTTGTACACTATCACGCCTATATTATCAAGCACAAGAATAACACACATTTCACTTTGTATATACATATTCGGGAGCGGCGGAATGAATGCGATGAATAATCGTAGACTGCGACAATATCTAGTTTAAAGAAACTGCGGTGCTTTAACGAGTATTTTTTTATTTCTTTTGGTGGCAAACGAGCAAAAAAGCACACCTGATGGTAGTGCCGCTCATAGACCTTTGCTAGACCACTGCCAACCGTGTAGAAAGTGAAGGCAATGTAAATGCATGCAATGAGGTTGGATAACATTGAAGACATCATCAAATCACACAAAGTTGGGCTTGTGTCTCTCTCGCTCACCGAAATAAGTGCAGAAACAAGTTGCTACTACTCAGACGTCGTTTTTCTGCTCAGTGTGGTACTACCCTGGACGGACCGTCCCGTGGATGTAGACAGACAATTGTCTACAGTATGCTACTACCACATAACAGGTTCGTGTCTTAACCACCACACCATCTGTCCAATCAATCTATACCAATAAATAAAATTGGAGTGTCTATTTGTAATGTCAAAATAATAGGCTTTTTTCATGCTCACACGGTTATTTGCACGACACCTATGCCTAAAATACAGCTTAAAAAATTTTTGTCTGTCTGTTTGTTCCGGGTAATCTTCAAAACGGCTGAACCGATTTCAAAAATTCTTTCACCAATGGAAAGCTATAATATCAGGGCGTAAACTAGGCTATATTTTATCCCGGTATTCCCACGGGAACGGAAACTACGCGGGTAAGACGACTATAACCTATAACCGAAGCGAAGCTAGGGCGGGTTGCTAGTTTTATAATATAACTAGCTGACCCAACAGACGTTGTTCTATTCAAATAAGCGCCACCTACCGGGTCCAATTGTGAATCTAAACCATTCTCGAATCCCCTTGAATGTGTTCAAGGGTGTGCCCAAAAATTTTCTAAAGACTAGCTGACCCAACAGACGCTGTTCTGTTCAAATAAAATAAAAGTAATTCTCCTTGAAATCGATAGCAGCGCCACCTACCGAGTCCAATTGTGAATCTAAACCATTCTCGAATCCTCTTGAACACACATAAAAAATTTCGTCAACATCGGTCCAGTCTTTTAGGAGTTCAGTAACATACACACGTACGAAAGAAATTTATACATAAAGACCAGCAACCCGCCCTCGCTTCGGTTTTAGTTGTTTTACCCGCGTAGTTCCCGTTCCCGTGGGAATATCGGGATAAAATATAGCCTAGTTTACGCCCTGATATTATAGCTTTCCATTGGTTAAAGAATTTTTAAAATCGGTCCAGCCGTTTTGAAGATTACCCGGAACAAACAGACAGACAAAAATTTTTTGATCTGTATTTTAGGCATAGGTGTCGTGCAAATAACCGTGTGAGCATGAAAAAAGCCTATTACTTTGACATTACCAACAGACACTCCAATTTTATTTATTGGTATAGATATGCGCATGTCTAGTTCTCAAATCAGCATATAGGTGTTTTGTATCTCGTATTGCGTCTGCCGTTTGATCGTCGCGTGCCATCTGAATTGTGATCGTACAACGGTACCTCACAACTATTCTCCAATACGGTATTACACCATTAAAGTAAAATTGGTGTCGGCTGTATGCAACGATTTAAAACGAATTGTAACGTTTGTAGTCCAAATTAACTTTTGATGAACGTAGATACATAAGAGGTAACAGACTGCACAGATGGCGCAGTGGTTAACATACCGACCTACCATGCCAGTGTCGCGGGTTCGAATCCCACGCAGGCAGTGGTGTAGCAAGGGGGGGGGGGGGGAGAGGCGGACCGCCCCGGGCGCCACTATTAGAAGGGCGGCAAAATTGGAAGAAAAATATTTTGTGCGGACACTTTTTTTTTTAGGGCTGGGTTACGGTTGGCGCACTCCTCGCACCACTCCGTTCAGGGCGCCATAGGGGCGTAAGCACGCACACCCGTAACCCATGACCGTGACGGACTAAATCCCCGGTCCAGTCACCCGCGGCCTCGGCTAGGGCGGCATTAGGCGCAGGTAGTCGCGCCTACACCACCCCAGTCACCGGCGGCGGTTCGCGTCGTCGAGGAGACGCTCCACGCGCACGAGCTCCGCCGCCCCCTTCCGCGAGACTACTGCCTCGTAGAAGGCTGCGTCTCAGTTCACCCAGCACCGAACACAAACTCACAAATCTCAAGCGTATGCTGCGCCGTGTCCTCGTCGCAATCGCAGTGGTGGCATGACGGTATACTCTCCCTCCTAACGACCGTGTATTTGGCGAAGCATCCATGCCCCGTCAAAGCCTACACCAGTCGGAAGGAGAGCACCCCGTGCCGCCGTTTTAACCACTGTATCAGCACTGGCCGGAAGGCCTCCATGGTCCGCACACCGAACCGAGGCCTCCAGCCGGACTGCCCAACGCGTAATGACGTCTCAGCCGGCGTCGACGCGCCAGACGCTGAGCTCCCTCAAAGAGATCACACCGCCCTCCGCTCGCCACCCCCGACACCCGCCGATACAAACCGGCAAGCATTTCCGCCTCCAGGTCCCACGGGGGAGTCCCTGCCAACAGGCACGCTGCCTCCGTCGACACCGTGCGGTATCCGCGTATGGCCCTGACCGCCACGGCCCTCTGTGATCGCCACAGTAGAGCCCTGAGTCGGATGATCAGGGACCCCGCCCACACCGGCGCGCCATACAGGGCCATCGACCAGATGACCCTTGCGTACAGCCGTCGACACGTAGTGCTCGGTCCGCCCACGTTCAGCACATGCCACGATAGGGCGGACGCCGCGCCGATGAGTCGTGGAACAAGTCTGCGAAAATGCTCCCGGAACCACCAATGCCCGTCGAGCACCAGGCCCAAATACTTCATATGGGCCCGGATGCTGATATCAACCGAATTGACGGTGATCGACACGTCGATGGGAGGGCCCATGCGGGGCCTGTGGAACAGGACGGCCTCCATCTTGTCCAGGGCTACCCTCAACCCCAACGCCCCGATCCGCCTGACGATCTCTTTGGTGCCTAGAGTCGTCAGGCTTGCCGCCTCCTCTAGCGTCCCACCGCGGGCTGTGACGAGCGTGTCGTCGGCGTACTAAATCACGCCCAACCCGGGCGGGAGGCTCCCCCTCCAACGCCCAGTCGTAGCCGATGTTCCACAGGATGAGTCCAAGGACCGAATAAATGATTTCGCTGCGCGTAAGTCGCGAAAAGTAGAATTTTAGACTGTTTAGAGTTTTCTAAACATTATTTTTATAGTGTAAATTATTAATGTTTTAACACAGTCATGTTACTTACACCTGTACGTACATAGTTTAGAAATAAATATTTTTCTCTCAATTCTTTCATTTCATCACGTTTTTTCTTACCAACACCAACAATTATTATTTTTACGATGTCAAAAGGGCGGCAAATTATAACTCCGCCCCGGGCGACAGTGACACACGCTACGCCACTGCACGCAGGACAACACTTCGTGCGATCCACAAATTGTTGTTCTGAGTCTAGATCTAATACGTGTCCGTCAATTATATGTTTAAGTGATATGTTTGTGAAGTCCCCCGCAATACAAGGATATATTTCCTTAGTACAGGGCGTTATCTTATAAAAAAAAGAACAAAAGGTACATATAATGTAACAGCCGATTACCATCGGACTATCAATTTCCACTGTTGTTAAAAAATATATTTAAAACTACGCTTAAACAAATTGGCCGTATACTATGAGTGGTAAGATGTTTTTAATAAAATTACGTTCCCTAATATATTTTTAAGTAGCAACCCGCCCTCGCTTCGCTTCGGTTTTAGTCGTTTTACCAGCGTCTCCCGTTTTATTTATTACTATATTATATTATTCTGATTTTATGTACTGGTACAGACTAGCAACCGTTATAGTCGTTTTACCCACGTCTCCCGTTTTATCCCCGTAGTTCCCGTGGGAATACCGGGATAAAATATAGCCTAGTTTACTCCCTGATATTATGAAAGTATTTTTGAAATCGGTCCAGCCGTTTTGAAGATTAACCGGTACAAACAGACAGACAGACAAAAAAAATATAAAGTGGTTTTTAGGCATAGGTATCGTCCAAATAACCGTGTGAGCATGAAAAAAGGCTATTATTTTGACATTACAAACAGACACTCAAATTTTATTGATTGGTATAGATTCTATAACGAGACTTAAAATGTGCGCTTTAGGGATATCGGAGATATGAAATTTCAAATCTGGATATACGGATAATAGAGCAACATTCTACCGATTTCGGATACGGTTCATCATCATCATCATTTCAGCTCACATACGTCCCACTGTTGAGCTCGAGTCTCCTCCGCAACAGGAGTGAAATTGGCTTTACCATGCTGGTCAGACAGGTTGGTATAGGGTTTTATTTCGAAGTTTCATTCTCTTGCATATACCATAACCTAACCTGCCATAGTGGAGGAGGCCCAAGCCCAGCAGTGGGACGTATATGGGCTTAGATGATGATGATGAAACCTATCCAAAAATAGACCAAGAACCTATCCATTATTTTTGATTCATAAATCATTATACATTATTTTTGATCTATAGATTTATTCAAACGATTTTTTTATATCACATTCGATTATGCAGCTCCATAATATCTTTATTATGCAGTCTTTGAAAAGAAAATATATGTTGTCAGTTGTCTCGAAATTTGTAGGCGTTCGTTTAATCGATATACGATGCAAATTAAATTGCAGTCATAAAAGATAGTAACATGAATGCGAAATTTATTATAGTTACTTAACATTTTATGGACAAGTATATATACTACTAGCAATCCGCCCTCGCTTCGCTTCGGTTATAGGTTATAGTCGTTTTACCCGCGTAGTTCCCGTTCCCGTGGGAATACCGGGATAAAATATAGCCTAGTTTACGCCCTGATATTATAGCTTTCCATTGGTGAAAGAATTTTTGAAATCGGTCCAGCCGTTTTGAAGATTACCCGGAACAAACAGACAGACAGACAAAAATTTTTTAATTGCTATTTTAGGCATAGGTGTCGTGCAAATAACCGTGTGAGCATGAAAAAAGCCTATTATTTTGACATTACAAACAGACACTCCAATTTTATTTATTGGTATAGATAACTGCTATTTGCAGCATCACAGAGCCCGTGAGGATATTTCTCACTATAACATAAAATAGCGATTAGAACACATACTTTACAAAAATATCGCTAATCCTATGGGGATTGACTTCACAGATACGTTGTTCTGAATCTGGATGTAATTTCATCATCGTCATCGAAGCCCACACACGTCCCACCGCTTAGCCGATGCCTCCTCCACAATGGGAGGGAATTTAACCTACTATACCACGCTGGTCAGACATGTTGGTATAGGGTTTCATTTCGAGCCTTCCTTCTTTTGCACAGATCTTATGTGCATATTAGTCGTCTTTTATGACATCCACGGGCATGATAGGGACTGGTGAATTGTATTGTTACTCCGTCACTACACAGAAAGAAGGAAATTACGGACGGATGTAATTTACGTCCGTTAATTATATGTTTGTCCTTCCTTAGTGCAGGGCGTTCTATCTCTATAATATATTTTTATAAATTTAATTATTATTTTGCGTTTATTTTTTAAGGAATCTGCAGTTTATTAATATTCTTCCTTTAAGACTATCACGGTATTTACCTCCTAGGATATGCATTATGCAGAGAGTTTCATAAGTCTTCTGTACCAGTGCAACAGATGGTCAACTTGTTGCTCAATCGTCACCTTTTACAACGCCCACTACATGCATACTATCAGATAGCCTATTTGTTTGTATTACACAAACAAATTGACACTGACAAAATTGTTAGTGGTAAAATTAAGCAGTTGCCGGTCATGATTTGCTTAGTTCAAATCTTAAATCGAGTCGGAAACATTATATACGATATTTGCGTTTGCAAAGTCACTCGTAACATTAGGGGGCGTTCATAAAATACGTGAGATGTTTAAGGGGGGGAGGGGGTCGAGTCAAATCTCATCTAATCTTACGTTGGAGAGAGGGGGGGTCTCAGCAAATATCACGCAATTTTTTTTCTGATTGAAACAAAAAAATATTATACTATTTTGGGCCCATTTAATCCAGATTGTACATGCCTAAGATTTAATCTTAAGCGTAATCGTAATACGATTAAGATCATTCACTAATTCGTTCGAAAGAAAATATTTCTATTTTTTTTTTACAATAACAATCCAACGCGTTTACATAAGAAACCCACATTTTGAAAATTCTCACGTGAGATTGGGGGATGGGGGAGGGGGTTGAATAAAATCTCATGACATCTCACCAGGGGGGGGTGGAGGTACAGAAAATTTAAAAAAACACCTCACGTAATTTATGGACGCCCCCTTTACGACTAATACATATGCACTGAGTACATGGTGTTGTCTTTGAAAAAAAAAATATTACATGTTATTTAAGTGTTACCTGCAATTTAGGTGTCGTTAGTAAAAACGGTAATAAGACACACCGACCTAATCCAATTTACCTGATGACCTGATATAAAAAAAATATGACATATGCTTCCTCTTCTTCTCCTAGTGCAATAGGACAAGAAGAAATAATCATACCTATTAAAAAATACGGCAAATAATTAGTAGGGATGTTGCGCATATTCAAGTAGTTTCGGATTTTGTTACGTGTACGGATGTTAATTTAATATTATTATTATAAAACCGGTTACCTATATGAAATTATTTTAGACTAGCAGCGCCCTGCGGTTTTCCCCGCAGTTCCTCTCCCCGTGGGAATATCGGGATAAATTATAGCCTATGTGTTTTTCTGATATTTGAGCTATATTATTGTGAAGTTTCATCAAAATCAATTCAGTAATTTTTGCGTGAAAGAGCTACGAACATCTTCACACCCTCACGTACTCACAAACTTTCGCGTTTGTAATATTAGTAAGGATAAGGATTATCCGACAATTTCGGATAGTTTCAGATATGGATTTTGAATTTTTAGAGAATTTGAAAGGAAAATGTTATTTTTTTTTTTTATTGCAAACGGTGGCAAACGAGCAAACAGTACACCTGATGGTAAGTGTTGCTGCCGCTCATGGAGCTTTACAAGGCCGTTGCCTACCGCGAAGAAAGCGAAGGGAGTGTGAATGCGTGCATTGATGCTCGGTGATACCAAGGGCACCACCAAAACCCTCCACACGCAATCACCCTCAGAAAGTTGGGCTTCCGGCTCTCTCGCTCACCGAACGAAGCGCAGTAACAAATTACTACTACTCAGACGTC
The DNA here is from genome assembly GCA_032191425.1 of Lymantria dispar. Classification (NCBI taxonomy): domain Eukaryota; kingdom Metazoa; phylum Arthropoda; class Insecta; order Lepidoptera; family Erebidae; genus Lymantria; species Lymantria dispar. The sequence goes on from CM063442.1 coordinate 29,146,179, forward strand.
GATTTTCTGCGAGAGCATGGTACTGCCCCGGACGCACCGGCCCGCGGCTGTAGACAGATAACTGTCGACAGTGTGGTCCTACCACTCCTAAACGTGTTAAACGTGGTTATTATAGTATTCCAATTTTGAGAGGCTTACGTTTCGGCAATCAACTTGACCGATTGAAGGACAACCTGTTCTAATTTGTCTCATATAAAGCCCGAACCTATCTGAAATTATCCGAATCTTTTTTCCGATTGCGGTTTCGGATATCTGATAATTTCGGTTGTGGATCTCCGTAGCACCTCTAGTAAACAATTATAATGACTTACTGTATTATTTTGACTTTTATGTATGCAAAAATTTTACTAAGCATCTTTCACTTTTATGTAATGTATATTGATTGCGTAACACATGCACCATTGAATTATTGATCGATTTAGAAACGTTTGTTATTTTTTATATTTATATAAATACACAATAATTTTTTACGTGCGTTTGTTTGTCATCGATCTAAATAACTGCACACATTTTAATGACTTTAATTTCTTGGGTATAAATAATTGATTATATCATGGTTTAAATTGGCAATTTATCTCATCTTCATCTCATCCCATACACGTCCCACTGTTGGGCTCGGACCTCCTCCATTATGGGGCGGAATGACCTACTATTCCACACTGGTCAGACGTATTGGTATAGGGTTTTGTTTGGAGTTTCCCTTCTCTTGCACAGATAGTATATCCATACTAACCATTTTTTTTTTGGGTGGGCTGCGGTCGGCGCGCTCCTCGCACCACTCCGTCCGGGGCGACAGAGAGGCGTAAGCACGCAACACCCGCAACCCACCCGAACACCACGTCGCCTTCGTCGTTGGGCCGACCACATCCATACTAACCATAGCCCTTAGTCGTCTTTTACGACATCCACGGGCAAGATTGTGAATTGTATTCTTACTCCGTCACCACAAGAAAATTGGCAATTGGTTGCGATAAATAGTCTATTATTTTTGATTCGTTTCTTTTGTATTTTGAGAACTTCAAAAACCAATTTTACATGTTAATACTATAAGAAGCGAAAAGGATCTCTAGACAGATCAACTATTTTGGAAAATCGTGGCTCAAATCGGGTTGTCCGGATTCAGTGATGGCTTGATTTCGCAACTGATTTATGTTTGTTTTTGATCACTGTGGCTAAATTTACTCATGTTTTAATTTTATGTTTTTAATTGCCTGAAAATACTGAAAAAGCAAGATTTTCCATAGATGAAACTTATCGATCAATTTTCTCCCCTGAAACTTCCTAAATTTTATGAAAAGCGTTGTAGTGGTTGCAGTGATGAATATATGAAAATATACAAGAGTTGATCCTTTATATAAATATGTGGTAAGAGTCAATTTCATTAACTATATACATAAATAATGTAAAATATATTATAAACGATATAATGCTTTAATAGTATCTGAACATACTCGTGTTCGGTTGCAACATTTATCTGTCTTAGGTAAATTTATTGCATCATAAAGCACATCATTCAAATAAAATATATGTATTTAATATCTTGTAATATCTTATATACAAATACTGTAGCTATTTAAAAGATATATAAAATTTTAAGTGTCTCTTTGTAAATTTAAAATTAAAATCTTACCAAATTTTGAATTTTGATGGTGTTGAAAGAAGATTGTTAGTAATAGAGTGAATGGTGTACGCCTTTATGAGGAGCAGGAATGTGTTCAAAAAGGCACGTCTAACATAGGGATGTGAAAAATTATCGATTTTTATAATAATCGATTATTACAAAAAAATAATCGATTAATAATCGATTATCAAAATAATAAAAATCGATTTTTTATTATTCTAAATTCGATCGAAATTAATCGATTATTCACTGCCAGATTTCCTAAAAAAAAGGTCATTTTATACTATATTAGAAAATAAAGCTCACATTTCCTAAAAAAAAAGATCATCATAATCCTGTTGGGAGAAAAATCGGTTATTTTATAATCGATTATTTATTTTGAATTAATCGATTGTTTTATAATCGATTATTTATTTTGAATTAATCGATTATTCCATAATCGATATATTTTAAAGAACAAAAAATCGATTATTTTCCCTCAAGTCACATCCCTAGTCTAACAGTACATAGGGGAGTACCTTAATGTCCACCCTCATGTACGGCGGTGACAGTTTGATTGTAAGGGAAAACATAAAAAAGTAGAATAAATTCTGCAGATATGTGTAGTGGTGTAAGGCTGAAAGATAAAATTAGAAATAGAGTGATAAGATAGCGCTGTGTTGTGAATGAAGAAGTAGTGACAAACATAAAAAAGGTATGTTGAGGTGGTTTGGACAAGTAGAAAGAATGAGTGAAGAAAGGTTAACGAAGCAAGAATACAAAGCAAATGTGAGTGGAACGATTACAAGAGGAAGATCATGCCGTGTGTTTCTGAATCAAATTGGGGACATGCTGGTGAAAGGTCATATTAAGAGTAAGTACGCGTAAATGTAAAGTATACATATTTATGTATACTTTACATTTACGCGTACTTACTCTTAGTATTTACTAATGAGTGTGAACGAAGTTATGGAGGTATACCAAGATCGTAGCTTTTGGCAGTCCGTAATTTCTGTTTTCTCATTTTTCTTTATTTTTCTATCTGATCTAGTTAATAATGGTTAAAACGATTATGATGGTATTTTCATTTTCAAAAAACTGATGTATTCCTTACTAATATTATAAATGCGAAAGTAAGTTTGTTTGTTTGTTACGCTTTCACGCTTAAACCACCGAACCGATTGCAAAAATTCTTTCACCAATGGAAAGCTATAATATCAGGGAGTAACATAGGCTATATTTTATCCCGGTATTCCCACGGGAACGGCAACTACGCTGGTATGGCGACTGAAATCGAAGCGAAGCGAGGGCGAGTTGCTAGTAAGGAATAACTTTCAACTGCTTTTATTTCAGACAGTGATTTGAGGCTCCCCGAAAAAAAAATTAAATAGTTTCCATTTAAATAGATACGATAGTTCGCGCCTCGAGAGCGATTGTCCGATTGCAGTGAAGATACTGTGATAATGTATGTATGAAGAGGTTCTCTGATATAAAATATACTTGCTTACATTAGCATATCAATCACAGGGCAAGTTAAACAACTTTCAGATAATAATGACGTCACATATATGTAATCAGATTGTATTGAGTAAGAACCATTTACCATCTCCTTTCTTGCATATAGATATCGTAAAATTCTACTAAGGAATATGATGCAAGTAGCATCGATGCAAGAGAAGGTAAAGACGACATAATACTCTATGCCAACACATCTGTTGCATAAGTTTATAATTTTCATTGATACTAAAGGCATTAGCAAAACCCACCACAAACACCCTGAGTCTCTCTTGCTCACCGAAAGAAGTGTAGTAACAAATTGCTCTTATCAGACGTCGATTTCTGCGAGAGTGTGATACTACCCGAGATGGACCAGCCCTTAGCTGTAGAGAAACGACTAATCCCACCACTGTAACTCCTGTAAGCCAGGATCCACAATGGTCTCCATATAAGACACTGAGGTTTGTCCCTCAGGAAGTCCCGGGGATCGCTTTTAATTGCCTTGGGACCCGCAACAAATTTAATTAGAAAAGAAAAACAGGAGCTGTTGGAAAGATTCCACTTGTAGAGAAACGACTGTCGATAATGTGATCCTAGCACATTGAAATTCAGGTGATAATCGTATAATTTACCTTTCGCGTGGCCTATGTTTAGGTTCTGTCCGAAATAATCCGAAACTTTTATATCCGTTTTGATTACGGTTTCAGATATATTTTCATTTTTGATAACCGATAATTACGTTTACGGTTATGCGCTATAACTTCCATAGCTTGAACATACCAATGTGAACTAAGAACAAAAAACCGGTACCAATAAATATAAGGAAGAGGCTGTAGAAGCATTTTTCACTTTCCTAACAGTAGGTCACCTTCCTAGATTATTATGTAGACACAACTATGTACAAATTAATTAACTCTAATATCACGAATCGGCTATCTAGCGCTTGTTCCTCCAAATTGTAGGTCACACTCGAACAGCATTGCAAATTTTTAAATACTCCATTGTAGGAATGTATGCCGTTTAAGCTAAGGTTGACCAACTTTGGAATTAAAATATTTTTTCTTATACAATATTGATATTAACGAAATTAACTAATTACATATATATAAACAGGTCAGGATAAAAATACAATAGTCGCCACCATTCCCTGGCCGTGGGAGTCGTAAAATTCGGCTATGAGATCTTTAAGAGAATGGACAGCAGCTATTTCCTGGAAAACGTTTAAAAACTTACTACAATCGCCACCAGCCTGCTCAATCGTGGCGGTTGTGGCATTAATCACTGCCTTATGTGGTCGTGTATGGATGAGGCTTACGTCCAGCAGTGGCTGGCGAAAGACGGCGTGATGATTATGATGTTGAGAGGTATAAGTTGCAATTTTTTTAGTAAATTGTTTTCAAAGGTGACCTACTTTCACGCTTCTGATGAGTTAACTATCTGCAACAATTTAAGTTGCAACGTCCAGGGTAGTAGACCACACACTTAGGAAATTGATGTCAAAGTAGTAGTACTACTACTACGAGAGAGCCGAAGGGCCATCCCCACCTCAAGGTAGACCTGGATATTGGGTATGTTAGTGGTAATTTTGAGATCGAGGAGCGGTAGTTGCTATGTATTATTAGGTGGGCTACTTGCCTGCCACCGACACAGATGGCGTGGTAGTTAAGATGTCGAACTATTTACTATAATGTTAGAGGTTGGATTACCACGCAGGACATTACTTTTCACGATTCGAATATTGATGTACTGGCTATAATTTGTCTACGTTAATTATATGGTTGTAAAATCCCTCGCAATACAAAAATTATTTCTCTAATGCATAGTGTATTATTTTGAAATGAAATAGGGGAAAAAGACAATCAAAATGCCCTTTTTTCTAATTGTATAATCATCATTTCAGCTCATATAATGTCCCACTGTTGGCTAACCTCCTTCACAATAGAAAAAAAAATATGTAATATACATATATCACGCTAATCAGACGTGTTGGTATAGGGTTTTATTTTGCGTTTTCCTTTGCATAGATATTATATGCATTTCTAATCCCTTAGTCATCTTTTACGACTCCCATGGGAAAGAAAGAGAGATGGTGAATTGTATTCTTACTCCGTCACCACACGGAAAATTGTGTGTATAAATCGACGAGAATTTTTGAATATCGTAACTATAGTATTGTTTAATATTATATACCAAACAATCGATTTGCTTAAAAAAAATACTTAAATATATTAATGGAATCTGTGATTTTGTCAACCCTATTTTGCACCGAAGCCTATAGCCAATAAGTTTCGTAATACATACATATTAGTGTTGGCAGAAGAAAAACCTTAGATACGGCACGAATTCAATAGCGATATGTAAACTGAAGTGTGTTTACGAGTCGATGAAGGTCTGAGAACGATATACGGGTGAGCAATGCATTGTCAAACACTTGAATTGATATATAAAATAGGTAATGTTATATTTTACAATGTAGCCGCATTACGATCCCATTTCGTCCATCGCTGACGTCGATATAGTTGACGCTTAGGATGCGTTCACACTACATTAGTATTTTAGTGAAATTTGCCGCTGATATATAAATCTATACAAATAGATTTTCCGTGCGGTGACGGAGTAAGAATACAATTCACCACTCCCTCTCTTGCCCGTGAGTGTCGACGACTAAGGGATATATATGCATGTAATATCCATGCAAAAGAAAGAAATCTCGGCACAAAACCAACACGTCTGACCAAAGTGGTAGATCAATTTCCCTCTCTTTGTGGAGGAGGCCCGAGCCCAGCCGTGGGACGCGTATGAGCCGAGATGACGATGAAGAAGACAAATAAATAAAAAATATCTGGTAGACCGAGCTTCGCTTGGAATATTTCTGTTGTATTTTTGTCGAATTTATTTAGATATATAATAATAAAAAATAAACGTTAAATAATGAAAAAAATATCAAAACTTACAAAAAGAGAATAATAATTACATCGAGATCGGATCTCACGCTGTTTGAATGCCAAAACAAAACAATAAAACTGGATGACTTCTCAACTGAGCTACTCGCAACTCTTGACGTTGACAGCGAAATTTGAATCCATATTCTATTGACATTTTATGTCATTGTATTGATTAGCTAAAAACACCAACAAAACAACATTTTCAATAAATAAAACCTAGCTAGATCGATTTTTTGGCCCCGAAACCTCTAGTATGCCAAATTTCATCAAAATCGTTGGGGCCGTTTCCGAGATCCTGAATATATATATACAAGAATTGCTCGTTTAAAGATATACGATTGAAGTGTCTGTTTTTAATGTTAAAATAATATAATTTTTTCATGCTTATCGTTTAACTAACGGTGGGACCGTTAGTTACACGATAAACCCAGTTTATTTTTTTTTGTCTGGATGTTTGTTTGTTACGGGTAATCTTCAAAACAGCTGCTTGGTAGCTGTCTATATAAGGAGTAACATGGGTTATATTTTATCCCGGTATCCCTATGGAAATGGGCACAACGCAGGTGAAACAGCGGGTATTCGCATACAATAATTGTACTTGAATACAATAAAATACACACAATTTTTTTATATCGGTTATAAACTTAAATTATCCAAGCGATGTATCCTAAACTGGTTTCATTAAAAATGCGAAGATAATTTTAGTCCGCGATAACAATTCATTTGCCAAATGTGTCGTAAAAATGACTAAAGGATTATAATAGCCAGATATTATCTGTATCTCTTCTCTTTCATAGATGTTAAAATCTATGAAAGAGAAGGAATATTCGAAATAAAACTCCATTAAGTCAACTATGCAAGAGGCGGTGAATTGTATTCTTACTCCGTCACCACGTGAATAATAATCTCGCAATTTGGTAATTATTGTTTTCATTTAAATGTAAATATATTTTAATAGTTTTGTTTAAAATAAACCTTCTTACCAAACTGACAGCCGTGCATTTATCACGTCAAGGGAGAACGTAAACTTAATTTTAGTAATCAATTCAGACACTGGGGTGTATGTTTATTGTATGTATTTTCGCTTCAAGACCTGACATTTTCATACTGACTAAACATCTATTCACAAGAAGGTACATATTACAAAGTCACGTTTTGTTGTTTTTTTTTTAGAATAAAAAAAAACAAACTAGATACAGTGCTGAGAAATAAATTCTTACGTTCTTAATAACATTTAACAACTCAATTTACTTGTCTGAAGTAAATATAATTAATAATCGACTAGTCATCATAATCATGATTTCAGCCTATCGCCGTCCACTGTTAGACTTAGGCCTCCATCATGTTACGCTACAGAGTCCGGTACTGTACCGCCTGCATCCAACAACGCCCAGCTACATTCACCAGGTCGTCGAGTCACCTATTGCGTCCTACACTGCTTCGTCCGATACGTGGTCGCCACTCGAGAACCTTTCTTCCGCGGCGGTTGTCGGTTGGTCGAGCGATGTGGCCTGCCCATTGCCATTTCAGCGTGCTAATTCTTCGTGACCTATTATTAAATTCGTTTAATCTGTGTGGTTGATAGTATAAGAATATCTACTATCAACCATTTCCTTTTTTATCCGTGAGTGTCGTAAAAGACAGCTAAAGTATACATATTATTATTAACTTAGTTCTCAAGAATGGCAACGAGTCTGTAATCTTTATACTTTGCGGATGCAAATATGTTTGGTTAGCAATACTACAATACACTTTTAGGTAATGTTTAGTATTTTTTGCCTTTCTATTTCGTAAAAAAGAACATCTCTTGCCATAGTTAGTAAATCTACTAGGGATGTTGCGTATATGAAGTTTCGGATCTTGATACGGATATTAGAATAATATTCTGTCGGTTACGGATATCAAATTATTTCGGATTATCCGATAGCTTCGCATAGTTTCATGTACAAATATTGGTTTTTTAGCAAATTGCAAAATGTAAATGCTGAGTGTAGTGCTTCTCGTATTATTCCCCGTTGGAGAGGCTTATGTTTAGGCTGTTAGTTCAGCTGATGGAAAGAAAACTTACTGTAACCTGTCTCATAAAGGTAATAAAAAAAAAAAAACAAAAAAATATATATAAATTACACCCCGATTCAGAACAACAATTTATAGATCGCTCAAAGTATTGTCCTGCGTTGGATTCGAACCCTTAGCACTTGCCACTGTACGCCATCTCACGGATTAAACACACCAATAACTACACGTTGTTTGGCAAGGTGCATAAAAACTGCATTTTCTTATGCGCTAACACATCGTTGTGTTATTTTTAACTGGCCATAAATAAATGTGTGCCGTTGGACGCTCATGGAGCTACCTTCAACATCACGACGGAAGGGTACCGCACTTAAAATAAAAACGGGAAGGGAATTTATATTCACAGTTTATGTTGCCGCGAAGATTTTTATGTCGCCCAGTATAGTTTTTCCTCGTTTATTTTGTATAGAGATATCTGGAAGCTTTAAGAATCTAAAATGGCGGCTTAAAAGTTTTTATAATAGGTAACGAATAAATTCAAATACATGTAATATGTTACCAGCGATTGTAACATTCCCCAATACTGGGTACCGATTCTTAAGAAATTGGTAATAATTGGAGTTCGCATCTGATGTTCCCGTGTGATGATGGAGCAGTATAATTCACCACAACATTTTTGCCCGTGGTTGTAAAAGACCACTAAAGCATATAATATTTAGATAACGTCTGTCTAAGAGAAGAAAATCTTGGTAATAATATCCTATACTCACTTGCCTGAACAGCGTAGGGCCGTAAATGAAATGAGAAGAATTACAAGGAAGAAATTAATAGCATAACCGTAGTACACCCGTAGTGATATTAAAAGTGATCTTTAGTAGCAAGTCTGCAATTACCAACGGCGAAGTCTTGGATTGAATATATCCTCATATCACAATTACTTTTACCATTGGGTTGTTTGGATATAGATCCAAACAACCCAATTAGATGTCATCTCTGTGTTTACTGCTTCCATGTCATATTTCACGCAATCCATCCATCTTTCCTTTCTTCAACTCTTAAAGTCCTCAACATTCATATTTAAAACTTTCCTCACGATATTACTTTTATCCTATCACATCACGCCAGGCGTTTATCCATATAATTACGAAAAATTAAAGATTGTTGGTTGGTAGCATGTTTATGCGACTTCCTAGTTAAATGATTACTTACTACTATTTATCATACTTCCTTGAAAAGTTTGCATAGAAATATTTCTGAGAAGATTGTGTATATGTAGTACTATCGGCATGAAAATATATGGTAAAGATTCAGGCGGGGCAAAGCAGATTCATCTACGGCCATATACGGAGCCGACATGTCGGCTATTGCTAGGGACGGGCACGTCTGTTATGCATAAGCGATTTTAAACCCCAAATTACCATTTGTCAAATAGTTTGCTGCTTATTTTATGCTGGGTAATGTTAAACCATTACCTCTATTTCCATTGTTGACGATTTTGTTACTTGTAAATATTATTAAACTAGCAGCCCGCACTTGCTTCGGTTTCAGTCGCCTTACCCAATCGGTTTGGTAGTTTAAGCGTAAAAGCGTAACAAACAAACAAACTTACTTTCGCATTTATAATATTAATAAGGATTATAGCAAAGTATTAATTTCACGTCCATGACCATGAACGCTGTAAAATGTTTAAAGGACGGGCAATAAAAACAAATACAAATGCGATATAAGCCGCTAAAATTAGTCTTATTTCAAATGTATGTATAATACTTGCGCAAACATAAGAAGTCATTAAGATATATAATATTTTACAACAGAATGAAAAAGGGCACTTACTAGTTTATCACGATTGCAAATATTACGCATCTCATAGAAAATAACACGAAATAAGTCAAAATAGGTTAATGCAAACAACTTAACTATATGGTGATGCCGTAAAAATACCATTGTTATCGATCCTTACTTGGACGTAGGACTAGGGAACTTAAGCACTTATAAATTCAGGAGAAGGTAAATTCGAAATGCAAACCCCTCTAACCAGCGTGGTGTAGTAATCAATTTCCTTCCCACTGTGGAGGAAGCTTGCTCGGCAATGGGACGAATACGAGTTTGAGGTTTTGTAAAAAGTCAGCCGATTACGATTTTTATTCGCATTAACCAGTCTCTAGTCGTTTCACTGCTTGCAGGCATTAAGAAGACCAAGCAAAAGTATCAAATATTAACTTGAATACTGCCGCAGCTATGACCTGGATGTCTTTAAATATATGAGTATTCATTACCTTCTTGTGGAACTTTATCTCTTCCCTACCAATGTTGCGAATAAAGGTATATTACATGGGTTTAAGGAAATAAAATTACAAGATAGTTCCACACCGCAATAAAAATTCAAAGATATACATACGATTGTTGGCAACAATAGCTGAGAGCGTCGAAACAAGGCAACTGTCATGGCGTCGTCAGTCACGACTCACTAGAAACGTGTCTCATTAATCATTAACAAGCCATACCAGACCAATGCAGGGTTAACGGCAGTTAAAATTATAAAGAGACCATCCTGGACATATAAATTATTTTTTATGTAATGATAAATTATACCTGTTTATTGGCCCTCATTAGACGAAATATATACCATTTTTTGTCTAATGGGACCTGAAGCCTAGTGGTGTCATCAAGGTAAAATTATTAAGGTATAAAAATTACTCTATTAAGCATCCTTACTAATATTATAAATGCGAAAGATTGTTTGTTACGCTTTCACGTTTAAACCACCGAACCAATTTCAAAAATTCTTTCATCAATGGTAAGCTATAATATCAGGGAGTAACATAGGCTATATTTTATGCTCGTATTCCCACGGGAACGGAAACTACACGGTTAAGGCTGAAACGGAAGCGAAGCGAGGGCGGGTTGCTAGTATTAAATAAAACTGTCTAGAGCAGCTATACTCTAAGTGTGTTCCGCGGAACCCTAGGGTTCCGTGATACCTCTGTCGGGGTTCCGCAAGAATTTAGAAATAAAAAAATCAAAACACCTCTCTCTGGTCGCTCCGCGGCTGTGCGGACTCCGCGGCCGCGCGGAGACAAAACGCTATGAATGTTATTTATTTATTTATTTGTATTTGTATAAGCTTGTGTTACATTAGCTGGTACAATATCTCATAAGTTTGGTCTCAACAATTTTATACTTGTACAACGCGTTCGCTCTAAGTTTGCCGGTCTGTGGAATGCGCGTACCCTCCCCCACGTGACAACAAAACTTATAATGTGTCATAGTTTTACCCAAATATCTAACGTACACAATTTTTATTGTTACAATTAAATAAAAAATTTCGAACGTCATACACTCATACCTATCGCCAGCGGCAAACTTAAAACGAGCGGGTAGTATACTTGTAAGCGCTCAGTCTCTTTGATAAAAGCCGCCTCTGAATTAGACGCTATAGTTGTCAACTAGCGACTTTCGTCTCTAACTTCAAAGGATAAAGTCGATATTGTTTACAACGCTATTTTTAAATTTCTGTTTTTATTTTTGCTTTTTGTTTATCAAAGGTGCCGACTCGAGTATTTTCGAGAATATTTGAGATCGAGTCTAGGACTAAGTATAAAAGCGGCGATCGCGCGTTGGCGTCGTCTCCATCCGACGTCCTCGTCACGTCCTCGACGAAGAGGACGACATTATCACACTCGCTCAACAAAGAGCCTACACGGCCCGCGAGGCCTTAACAAATAAATATCCGCGGTTCCGCCCTCGCCGTCGAGGTGCGAAACCGCGCCGCGCAAAAGTCACTACCAAAAACGTGGGCACGCCCACTTTGCCTCCAGCGACGCCCCAAGCCGAGGTCCGTTCCCCACAGGGGGAGCCCTTGGGCGATGTCGCTTAGCATACTTTTCTCCGGGTTGAGAGCCCTCAGCGCTCACCCATAGTCCGCGTCAAGCTGTCAAGGCCATCTGCGGCCAACAGCTGTACACAAGCTGTACACACACAAAAAAAAAAAAAAAAAAAAAAAAAAAAAAGTTGGCGTCGTCAGTTGATGATTAGCGTTCGGAGCGATAAGTTACTACCTACTTACAAGCTCGCTAGCGAGAAACTAGTGTTCATTGTTTTACTGCCTGCTGTATTCTGTTGTCTCAGTTTTATACATTTCTTCCCTGTAGGTTCTAAATTTAGTCTCTTATACGCAGTAACGATTGTGCATTATTTAAACCCCACTATCCTGACTTGTAACATTATAAATAAAGAAGAATGGAACGTTGGCTTAAAGGTGTTAAACGTGTTCCAACAACATCTTCTAATGACGCTGAATGTTCAAAAGCAATGCGCGCGGAGAATTTAGCAATCACCGATCCAGAAGATGATGCCACGACGTCAAGCTCGACGGTTTCAAAGACGAAAAAAAGGAAGTATGATGAATCTTATATCAGTTTCGGATTTGTTGATTCCAACGGCTCACCTCTCTGCATGCTCTGTAGTAAACTGCTTCCTAATAGTTCCATGGCACCTGCCAAATTGCGTCGACATTTAGAAACCGTACACCCCGAGACTAAAGACAAGAATAAAGAATTTTTTGTTCGCAAAAAAGATCAGTTATTAGAAAGTCAAAAAAATATGATGCATGTAACACAAACTACCAACGAAAAGGCCACGGAGGCATCATACTTAGTTAGCTATCGCATTGCACAAGCAGGTGAAGCGCACACTATCGCTGAGAAATTAATAAAACCATGTGTATTAGACATAACAAAATGTATGCTTGATGAAAAATCTGCAAAGCATCTTTCTACTGTTCCGCTATCAAACGATACTGTTTCACGACGAATCCATGATCTGGCAAGCTACGTCAAACAAGAACTAGTTACACGTCTACAAAATACACGATTCGCTTTGCAAATGGACGAGTCGACTGATGTCGCTGGTTTGGCTATCCTGCTGGTTATTGTGAGATATCCATATAAAAGTTCTTTTGAAGAAGACATGCTTATGTGTTCATCGCTGCTTACAAACACTACCGGGGAAGAAATTTTTAATAAAATAAATATATTTTTTGAAGAACTTAATCTCAGTTGGAACAATTGCATTGACATTTGTACAGATGGGGCCAAGGCGATGACAGGTAAAACAGCAGGAGCAGTGTCACGAATGAAAAATAAAGCGCCTAATTGTAGTTCCAGTCATTGTATTCTGCATAGACAAGCACTTGCGATGAAGCAAATGCCGTCTAATCTAAAATTAGTTATGGATGAAGCGGTAAAAATAATTAATTTTATCAAATCACGACCACTACAATCCCGATTGTTCTCATTATTGTGTGAAGATTATGGCAGCAAATATAAAACACTGCTGCTCCATACAGAAGTGCGATGGCTGTCTCGGGGAAAAACTTTAACAAGGCTATTTGAACTTAGAGCCGAGTTACAAATGTTTCTTTCAGCAGATACTTCTTTTAATTTGAAGGACCGTTTGTATGATAAAACTTGGTTGTTCCGATTGTCTTTTATGGCGGATATCTTTCAAAAACTTAACGAATTAAATTTATCGTTGCAAGGTAAACAGACAACAGTGTTTCAGGCCTATAATAAAATAACTGCTTTTAAAAGAAAATTAGATTTTTGGATCATTTGCATTGGTAAGAAAGAAATAGAAAGTTTTACGTTACTCAGTGAGTTTGTTAGCGAAAACGACTCAGAAATGTTTGAAGATAATGTGTTTGAAGAATTGGTCCAATATCTCAGTTCGATGCGCGCATCTTTTGAAAAGTATTTTCCCGAAGAACACAATACAAAAATTAAAGTGAACTCCTGGATTCATAATCCTTTTTTACCCAACTTGGAAAAGCCTGAAAACATGTCAAATGAGATATATGAATCTCTTTTAGAAATGTCATCAGACACAACTATGGAGTCATTGTTCAAAACGACGCCTCTTAATGATTTTTGGTGCAGAATCCAAGATGAATATGCAATGCTTGGCCAAATGGCTCTGGATATTCTTCTCCCGTTCCCAACTACATATTTGTGCGAAACAGGATTCTCTACCTACGCAGCCACGAAAACAAAATATCGCAATAGACTGGACGCCGAAGCTGATATGAGACTCCAACTTTCTTCCATCAAACCTGATATCAAGCAATTGATGAAAAATAAAAAACAGTTTCATACCTCCCACTAGTTAGATTTTTTCTATTATTGTCCTTACCAAGTGGTGAAGTAAATAATAATTAGTAACTGATACATTGTACTTTTATTATGCTGATTAATATAGAATACACTTATAAAAATAATTGTTTTATTGTAGGGTTCCATCAAGTATTTTGCTTCCCAAAAGGGTTCCGTCATTTAAAAAGTTTGAGAACCACTGGTCTAGAGAATGTTCACCCGTAACTATGAACACTGTATTTTTTTTTTATTTCAGGCAAGTACAAATGCTAAAATATGAAAAGATATTAATAAAACTATTTTTACGGATTTTATCGCGTTGGCATTTGTTTTACGATTGCCCGACGTTTGGAAAACTTTTCTGTGTTCATGACTACAGGCGGACCATGGACGCTGAAAAGACAATACATTGAAATGAAATAGATTGATGTACAAACGCGATAAAATCCGTAAAAATGTTACGGATGTAAAACACATTATAAATAAAACTATTTTTACGGGTTTGCGTAAACATTAGAAATCATTTTTAAGAATAGTTTTATTGAATAATGTGGTTTATATAGAATGAGAAGACGGTATCTTTCCAAGTTGAGTACCTAATAATAACTCAACGCTGTACTTAAATTTACGGGCATTTTAATAATTCTAATCACTTAATCTGCAACGGATTGTATTACGAGATCGTGAATCCATTTTCTCCGTTCAATATAATAACGTCACCTTCATGCTAGTATACTGTATGTGTTCTCATAACATTGAATATATAACATATTAACATGTGCATAAGCATTTTATCTTACAATTTCAATACACATATTACAGTAGGCACATATCCAATTTGTGGACTTCTCAAATTGCAGTAGTAAGGCCGTGCTAGATTCTCGACCGTGCGAAACTTGTGATAAAATCTCTATTGTCCATATTTGTGCTGGGCAGAGCCAGTTTGGGTCAAAGTGAACCCTTATTATATGCAATACTAGCTTGTTGCTCGGCAGCGACAATTATGGAGATTTCCTCTGAAACGTGGCTAGATTAAATGTGCATTTCGATGCAGTGGCTTCGTAATAATTGGAATTTTTATTCGTAGTTCAGTACACTAAGTCGCTAAGTGCTTACAGTTACTAGTAAATAAGCTCTGTATGGTCGAACTATACTTAAATGTATCGCTCTAATGTTCAATGTTAAAATTAAAATATTTAAGAGATATTTTCTTGTGCATGTATTTTATATTAGACTAGATTTTGGCCGCGACTTTGTCAGTATAAAAATAATCTGTGATGTGATAAATTCCATTTTCATTATTTGTGTTGTTGGATGCAACATATCGAGGCTAAATTCATCTCCTATTTTTACACCCTTCGAAAGAAATATATCGTCTGACAGTTTGATTTTCAGGATATTCCTTTCTATTAGTTTTACATTGCAAAAGTAAACTCTTTAGTAAATACTTATTTGTGCTAATTTTTCATTCAATCAAGAAGTCAGACAAAAATGCCAGCGTGACATTTCACTGTTGTGAAATAACTAGATTTCATACACATATAACATCTATGTAAAGAAAAGAAAAAAAGAAGGAAAACTCGAAATAAAACCCTATACCAATCTATCTGACCTGCATGGTATAATAATGTCAATTTCCCCCCTATCGTGGATGATACTCGAGATCAGCAGTGGGACGCAAATAAGCTGAAATGATGATGACGAAAAATCGTAAAGACCTCAACAGTCCCTTCTTATGTATTTTCTCATTTATAGGGGTTTTCCCAAATGTATGGTATTTTTTATCAAATTGCAAAATCTGTATATATTATAACATTTGTAAGTAGATTTACGTAACAAGCACTAATTAATTGAGAGCACAATGGCAACAATTTTCGTGACTAAAATACCAATCTTAAAGTCGTATCAAGTGTAATACAAACGTATAAATTTTCTTGTAAATAAACCGGTACTATCTGCAATTGTAGATTCGGTATTCGAATTAACGGAATCTAACTGGAACACGCGTCTGTATATTTATTGGCTCCAAACCGTACTACCTGCTATAAAGTGCAGTAAGTGGAATGTTGCCAATTCAAAGTTGCATATAGAAATTATAGGCTTCGCCAATTAAACTGACAACCGCTACTGATTCCCTGACTTCGGTGGCCAATACAGTGATGACTAACGTACGATTCATTTACCTAATTCATCATCTTAATTCATATAAGTTCCAGTGCTGGGCTCAAGCCTCTTTCTCCCAAGCCAAGGTCCGTTCCCCACAGGGCGATCACCTTGGGCGATGTCGCTTAGCTTACTAGTATTGGGTTGAGAGCCCTCAGCGCTCACCCATAGTCCGGGTTAAGCTGTCAAAGCCAGCTGCGGCTAAAAGCTATAGTCACACAACAAAAAAAAATCGAGCCTCTTAAAGGGGAATTATTATTTGTATCTAAACGTCGGTCAAGTAAAAACCAAATGCAAACGCAATAAAATCCGTAAAAGTAGTTTTATTTATTTTTTTATTTCATTTATCAGAAGAATTTATTTGCACATCAAAGTCCAAATGTTTCAAAAGCTTAACTTCTTCTTTTTAAAAAACAAACTTTAAATTACAAAGTAAAACATACTCGCGCACAAGTTACATGTAAAAATTCCAAACCCTTTTAAGGTACTGGAATGTGTAAACATTGCTAAGAAACTATTGTTTACCTTCCCAGTCTGTAACTGTTGAGGCTCCTTTGATTTTATATAAATATCTCGGGAGTATATAATGTAGATTTTAGTGGGTCAACGTTTTTGATGTTACATCTGTACCATACGTGACTATGAAGAATGCTGCGCTTTGATTATTATATTCACAACTAGCAACCCGCCCTCGCTTCGCTTCGGTTATAGGTTATAGTCGCTTTACCCGCGTAGTTCCCGTTCCCGTGGGAATACCGGGATAAAATATAGCCTAGTTTACGCCCTGATATTATAGCTTTCCATTGGTGAAAGAATTTTTGAAATCGGTCCAGGCGTTTTGAAGATTACCCGGAACAAACAGACAGACAAAAATTTTTTAATTGCTATTTTAGGTATAGGTGTCGTGCAAATAACCGTGTGAGCATGAAAAAAGCCTATTATTTTGACATTACAAACAGACACTCCAATTTTATTTATTGGTATAGATATAGATAGCAGTTAGTTATAACGTTTTTATGCTATAAAATTTTGTCAGTTTTATGTGTAAGAGTGTTCTATGTGACTTTGTAACAAAGTGAGAAAGAAAATATTCATTTTGTTCTTGTAGAATTACAGAGGTTAAAAATCTTTTGCTAATGGAGGCTATTATTATCAGCGAATAACCACAGGCTTTAAGAGTGGTAGGACCACACTGTCGACAGTTATCTGTCTACAGCCGCGGGCCGGTCCGTCCGGGGCAGTACCACGCTCTCGCAGAAAATCGACGTCTGAGTAGTAGCAATTTGTTACTGCGCTTCGTTCGGTGAGCGAGAGAGCCGGCAGCCCAACTTTCTGAGGGTGTTTGCGTGTGGAGGGTTTTGGTGGTGCCCTGGGTATCGACAAGCCTCAATTCACGCATTCACACTCCCTTCATTTTTTCGCGGTAGGCAGCGGCCTTGTAAAGGTCCATGAGCGGCAGCAACACTTACCATCAGGTGTACTGTTTGCTCGTTTGCCACCGTTGGCAATAAAAAAAAAAAAAAAAAAAAAAGGCTATATTTTATACACATTTCCCACGCGGAAACGGGAACTGAGCGCAGTGAAAAGCCAGGAATTAGCTAGTAGTATATATTTTGCCAAAAATAAATCACTATCAAAATATTATGAACGCAAATAGTTGATATAGATGATTAAGACAAGGAATACTCGAAATAAAAGCCTGTACAACCTTATCCGTGTGGTGACGGAGTAAGAATACAATTCATCACTCCCTATCTTGCCCGTGGATGTCGTAAAAGACGACTAAGGGATATAATATGCACATAACATCGGTGCAAGAGAAGGTAAACTCGAAATGAAACCCTATACCAACGCGTCTGACCAGCATGGTATAGTAGGTCAAATTCCCTCCCATTTTAAGGAGGCTCGAGCCCAACAGTGGGACGTATGTGGGCTGCAATGCTGATGATGACAACCTTGTACCAACATGTTTGACCAGCATGCTACATTAGGTCAATTTCCCTCCTATTGGGGAGGAGGCTCGAGCCCAGCAGTGGGACGTTTATGGGTTGAGACAACGAGACGAAATATTTGATAGTATCCTAGTATGAAAATTTTAGTTGATCCGGCATCCCAAAGACTTCACATGTCTTTATTATCTTGTACTTTTCCTAAATGCGATAAGCGAACGGAGTTCAATAACTTATTGCTTTGACTAATGATAGCATATTGATAGGTCCTCCCATCTCGAGCGATAAGGTTATTTTTAACGCCCATACCTCATGCCGTTTGACGTGCATTGCTGAATTTATCTTATCGCATTTTGTCTGCTAATATTATCATTTGACACAACACCGCATTGCAGGCAACTAACTGCATTGCTATAAAAAGACAATTATTTTCAAATTAAAACTTCTTTAGAAACGCTCTGCGCTTTATTTTGTGCATATTGTACTTGTATGAGACTGCGCCGTCACGCTCGGATATGTAACGCTTTTAAATTCTTCAGCCACTCCTAAAATTTTGAGGTATCTGAACATTTTTCGTGTTTTAATTCGCCACTGAGATATCAAACGCATAGAATTCTTAGTAATTCTGAACATTTTTTAACCCCCGATGCAAAATGAGGAATATGTTTGACGTCGATGTCTGTCTGTGTGTGTCTGGCTGTGGTATTGTAGCTCTCAAACAGATGGACCGATTTCGATGCGCTTTTTTTTCATTTGAGAGCCAATTTCCTTGCGATGGTTTTAAGCTATGTTTGGTTAATATTGGTACAGCAGTATAAGAGTATCAGCTCTTTTGCAAAATGATTTAATAGCATATGGTTACTGTACTACATTACAATAATTAAATGACAATTAATTGATCATTCCTGTTGAAGATAACGCAATACTTTCTTTTTATTATTTTAGTTTGTGTCGAGGGATATTATTTTTTTTTTTTATTTTTGACTTCTGTCTTGTATAGTTCTCTCAATAGTAAGATAGTATGGTGTTCAATTTGCCGTGAATCCCGCTAACCATCCAATATAACTGCCACAATAACTTTATTTTTATAACCGGCTTTACGATGCGCATGCCTTTGCCACTTTTTAGTTTTTTTTCACCGCATGTTCTTACTTGCGCAACGGGCGTGTTCCATGAAGAATTTTCAACATTATTGCGTGCCAGGATTACCTTCGGTATTATCTGTATGCAACGTAATAAACACGAGATTTCTTTATTTGTGCTTTTTTTTTAATGGTCATTATCACAGAGTAACTTTATGCTTTTATGTAATCTTTTTAATGTAATCGGACGCATTGATTATAATTGTTGTGTTGTGGTTTTAAATCTATTTTTATATTCTTCTTCCGTCTTTCTTTCAGCTCACATAAGTCCCACTGTTCAGATCGGGCCTCCGCCAGTGGGAGGACAATTCACCTTCTATATCATGCTGGTGAGACGGGATTTCCTTCTCTTGCATAGATGTTATATGCATTATCGTATCCTTTAGTTATCTTTTACGACGCCCTATAGGCATGGCAGGGATTGATGAACTGTATTCTTACTCCGTCACCAAACCCATTTTTTAATATTATCACCCTATTATTCCTAAAACGTTAGATAGAAATGTGAGGAAAATTTTAATCGACTTCATCCTGTACTTATTCCACTTACTTGCAAAAAGTTTTAGCAAATCATCTATCTTGTATATTGCAAAAACTTTCGGCAAATAGTTTTATGCCTCATACGGCATCGGATGGCTCTTTAAAAAAAATGTTAGTATATTATGGGTATTCTATTTTCGCTCTTTATTCTTTATTTAAAAGTAAAACGTTTGGTTTTAGACCTCAAGCGCTTCCCCTACTCCTCGTTTCTTTTCTATCCTCATTCCGTTCTCTCTAATCTGACATATTCCCTATTAAGGTAGACTTAGACTTGTGCCCGATATTGCTGAAGGCCATAAGCGACCGCTACTTACCAATTGATATTAAGTAGGCTACTTGTTTGTCTTCCACCAAAGTCAATAAAATGAGAATATTATTTTTTATCATCATCATCATCATCTTGCTCTTATCCCAATTACTTGGGGTCGACGCAATATGTCATCTGTTTTGACATATTGCAAAAAGTTTCGGCAATGACTTTTATGACCGGCCGCCTGCCTGACGTCAACCCTCCTTGGGAATGTAATCGTTGACCCAAATAGTACCAGATGGAGTTGGTCCGGGTCAATCTAGGGCTCTTAGTCGTCTTTTACGACACCCACGAGCAAAGCAAGGGTTGGTAGTATTCGAAGCCGCTACCACACAGCAATATTAATTTTTATAATAACCTAATAAATTCTATTGTTAAATCAACACTGGAAACAAAATTTTTATAATTAAATTTAACTATTTTTATAATTTATTTATAATACGAAATCCATTGTGAAATTTTTTACTCTATGCAATAGCATGAAATATGATCATTAAAATTGATTATACCGTTCTAAAACTGTATCCATTATATTAAGTGTCGTTTTAGTTGTCTATGCGCGATTGCATTAATCTGTGGTCTTTACATTATTGTCTATGATGTTATGCGAGTCTTCGTTAATCAATTCTAATAGTTATAAGTGTTTTTGAGCTAATGTTTATTGAAACAGTTCCATTATATTCAACATCAGTTTCCTTTCGTTTTCATTAACGACACCTAAATTGTAGGTAGCACCTATGGCAATATACTATATGTAATATATGTATAATAAATAATTGATGTAATGTACCGTTCAAGATGGAACATTAATGTTTAAGCTACCTTAGGGTCTGCTGTATCCGACGTTCCCTCACGTCGGTCGAGGAGAGGGTACGCCTCGGGGGTATTCCGTCGAGTCGACCACAGACGACAAGTCACCCTGCACCAAAAAAAGGTGGTCTGTTCTATGGTGACGACAAATACTACAAACCCTTACATAGCACGTGGGTGTCGTAAAAGACGACTAAGAGCTTTTCATTGACCTTGACCAACTGCTTCTGGTGCCATTTGGTCAATAATTACATTTCCAAGCAGATTCATAAAACCATGGCCAATACTATTTACAATATGTACAATTAAATTAGGATACATATTGTGTCGACCATAAGTAATTGGGATAAGAGCAAGAGGATGATGAGGTGACTACCTAAAATTTAGGTGTCTTTGGTAATAACGGGCATCAGATCACTTATCTAACGGTATTGTACTGTGAGAATTGTAGAAGATAGATTTTGTGCAAGTCTGTTTGCATCGTAGCTGCCTTATAGGAAATTATTTTTCATTAATCACCCTATCGAAGTCCACTGTTGGCCATAAGGCTACCCAAGAAAGTCTGATAATACAATAATTACCAATCTTCACTATCCCGTGGGAGTAGTAAAAACCGTCTTGAGGATTCCCCAGGTGAAAGGGCAGCAGCACTACTGCGAATCTTATAATATTGGCTACACAGATGGCGTAGTGGTTAAGGTACCGACGTACCGCCCCAGTGTCGCGGGTTCGATTCCAACACAGGACAATACTTAGTGCAATCTACAAATTGTTATACTGAATCTAGGTGTAATTTGTCTGTTAAATATATGTCACCTCACGGACAATTCAGTTAAATATTTGTATTATTTGGCGATGGTTTTTACTTTCATGTGGTGAATTGTTTTTATGTGGTAGAACCACACTGTTGACAGTCGTCTATCTACAGCCGTGGGCCGGTTCGTCCGGGACAGAGAGTATAGTAGCACTTTGTTCGGTGAGTGAGAGAACCGGGATCCCAAATTTCTGAGGGTGTTTGCGTGTGGTGGGTTTTGGTGATATCTTTATTATCACCAAAACTCGTTTCATATATGCTCCCATCACTTTCGTCACGGTAGGCAGCGGCTTAGTAAAGGTTTATGAGCGGCAGTATCCCTTACCATCAGGTATATAAAAAAAATATATAATATTAACAGTGACATTCAACCAAAATTAAGGTGACATATGCAATCAATAATGTCTCGTCAGTGTAGCAAAGAAATCATTAAATTCTAGACACGATTTCTGTAAGCTGAGGGGTTACCCGGTAACCGATATTATAATTATAATAACTATTACAAATCATTTTACTTTCGAATCTTTTAAAAACTTACGTTCAAGTATAATACTCCAGTTATCCCCTCAAAGCTGTACACTACTAGAGGCTCATCATCAGTTCGTTAGCACAGCCGTGTCAAGTGGCTCAACCATCCGACCGGCGATCTATCAAATACAGAACAAATTTAAACCTTACGTTGACGCTAATAAGGCTTGAACTGCAATAATTTTGTCTAAGTTGCTGACTGGTTACGTGTCTATACCCAATAGGGTTACCATCTGTAACAATCTTTTACATAGCTTCGACAAAGTTTTCTAAATTTAAACAATTTAAAAAATATTTAGAGGTGTTTAACTTGGACGTGTTATCTATAGAAATTATTCAGAAACGGCATACAATTTGAGGTTTCGATTATACGTTGGAAAATAAAACTTTTTTTAAAAATCTGAAAAACGGTTGACCTTGCAACCCTGGCACTTTTCGCTATGCTCAAATTTATAACCTTAATGCTATAAACATTGCAAATTTCGAGTTTACTATACATTCTTAAGCTTTACGAGTACAAAACTATTTCTTATATTTCTTCCTTTTTTATATCTCACGAACGTAACACCCGATTTTGAATCAGTTTGCGTCAATCGACGTTCGTCGTTTGTTGATTAGAAAAGCTGATTAGATTGTAGAAATGATCGATAGAATAGTTTCCAAATCTAAATAAACCACTTTATAAACTCGAATTTTTGAGTTTTCTATAAAATATATCGTGTCGATTACCTGTGTATGGAGTCGGATAGAGGTTTTGGCATAAATGAGAGATTTATGCGACACTTTTCTAAAGCCAATTCCTTAGATTAAAAGAGACATGTCTACTTTAGTCATGACAAATACCGACATAAGTGAAAACTTAAATTTATGAACAAACAGTTATTATTTGATATTTAAATTGTTTGATCTTAAATTAAAACTTTTTACATCTATCAGCATTCAGCACAAATATAGTCATTGACATACTTACAGGTATAGTGTTAGCGTTAACCCGTCACGTGACCATGTCGATGACGACTTCCGTGAATTTACTCCCTATTCAAACATCTCTATAGAAGTTTTTACTTCAATAAAAAAGTTACTTCACCCTGCACTTTTATGTAATCATCTTAAATTGTCGTATAAATGTTACAGCTTACGTTTATGTTATTTATGAAATTATTATTTGATCTTCAGAATTAATAATTACCTTATTTTGTTAGTCAAGTTGACAACCCTAACACTTAAGTGTAGGCGTCAAGTACGGTTACTGGCACTCGGGGATAAAAAAACTGTTTATGCATTTTATTAGACAGGTATTTGCTTTGGTTTATGGTGTCCGTGGGAGTCGAGATGTGGACCCTCGAAATCATTCGATTTTATTGACGCGCGATCTTTTCTACGGAGATATTACGAAATAACATATCCCATATAGAAATTTGCTGTATATGATGACTGCTACCAAAGTATTAACACATTCGATTCCCAGGTCTGATATTTATTCGGGTAACTGGACCGGGGAATTAGCCCGTCACTCGCCGCGAGGCCGACCGCGTGAGGAAAGACCGATGTCCTCTCCAAGGGGGGACGTCGGTCGAGGAGAGGGTACTCCTCAGGGGGTGTTCCGTCGGATCGACCACTGACGTCAAGTCACCCTGCTCCGGTGGTCGGTCCAACGACGAAGGCGACGTGTCACAGGTGGGTTACGGGTGTGCGTGCTTACGCCCCTCTGTCGCCCCGTACGAAATCTGATATTTATTTGTCTATCCTTTCCATAATATCTTAAATCATTTTTTACGATATAGGTGGTGATCATTGTTTTTTACGGCGTTATCATACTTATAGTCCTATCTTGTTTACATATAGTGACTTTAGTTATGAAAAAAAATAAGATACACCACCCCAATCACTTGGCTTTCATCCATATACCTAAAAAGCTTCCTGCTGTCGATGTTGATTCAAGAGAACCAGGAAGTACCTGGTAGCTTCACCGAGATTCCAGTCTGTATACCAGAATGATAGCAAATGTCACTCACCGTCATTCTTCTCTAATGACGGTGAGTTTCTCTTGATATTTGACCTCTCTTAAATCCTTGGTATCACTGAGCCTCAATGCACGCATTCACACTCCCTTCGCTTTCTTCGCGGTAGGCAACGGCCTTATGAGGGTCCATGAGCGGCAGCAACACTTACCATCAGGTGTACTGCTTGCTCGTTTGCCACCGTTTGCAATAAAAAAGAAGTTTGAAAGAAAAGGAATGAAAATTAATGTAAAGAAGACGAAAGTTATGGTATTTGAAAGGGAAGAAGCTATGACGGAATGCAAGATACGTATAGAAGAGGAAATATTAGAACAAGTGCAAGAGTTTGTATATCTGGGATCTACATTTGCGAGAGATGGTAAATGTGAAAGTGATATTGAAAGGAGAGTGTTTAAGGGAAATATGGTGAATGGTGCTTTGCGCACCTTTATGGGCAGCCAAAGCCTGTCTAAGAAGGCTCGCTTGGCTGTGCATAGGGGAGTGCTTGTACCAACTCTAATGTATGGAAGTGAGAGCTGGGTATGGCAGAAGAAGCACAAAAGTAGAATAAATGCTGTGGAAATGAGAGCGCTGAGGAGCATGATTGGTGTGAAATTGAGTGATAGAATTAAAAACAGAGTAATTAGGGAACGTTGTGAAATGAATGTAGATGTAGTGACAAGGATTGAGAAAGGTATGTTAAGTTGGTTCGGCCATGTAGAGAGAATGAATGAAAGGAGACTAACAAGGAGAATTTATAAGGCGAATGTGAACGGAAGTGTTGGAAGGGGAAGACCGAGGCGGACGTTCCACAATCAAATCGGGGACGTTCTTAAGAAAGGCCAGGTTAGGAGTACCCTGAACCGAAGAACATGTATGAGGAGATTAATGAATGTGGACGAGGCGAAAGTGGTATGTCAAGATCGTAGCAAGTGGAAGGAAGTGGTCTCTGCCTACCCCTATGGGAAAGAGGCGTGATTATATGTATGTATGCATGTATGCAATAAAAAAAAAATCTAGAGGTAAAGATGCGCTACTCTTTATGTGGGGCACCACTGCACCTGAGACACTATTCAGACCTTCTACAACATGCGTCGCCAAGAGTTGTCATCATCATCTCAGCACATACATACAGTCGCACTGCCGGGTTTGATAGTCCTTCATAAGGAGGGCAACTTACCTTCTATATTACGCTGGTCAGACGAGTTGGTATTGTATGCATACCTATAACATCATCATCTCTTGCGTAGATGTTATATGCCTATTATTATAGCCCTTAGTCATCTTTTACGACACCCATGCGTTAAAAATGGGGTTATGAAATGTGTTCCACACGAAAAATCTAAATGTATTTTCCAATAAAACACATCATCATTCATCATTACTGCTCATATACGTCCCACTGCTGGGCTCGAGCCCCCTCCACACTTGAGGGTCATTGACCTACTATACTACACTGGTCAGACGTGTTGGTGTAGGGTTTTATTTGGAGTTTTCATTATCTCGCAGTGATCTGCATATCATATACCTTAGTCGTCTTTCACGACATCCAACAAGAGAAGGGGAGGTGAATACTTATTCCATCGCCACTTGAAATATTTAAAATATTATGTGTATAATAGAGATAACAAATTTTTAACAACAAAAAAAACCGACTTCCAACAGTGAACTAAAAAGCAAAAACCTTTACGAAGTATAAGAAAAACGTTAAAATTGCCTATAAAATTTTAAGAATTCCACCAATTTCTCAAGGATACCATCATCAGATCCTGACTAATGACTATGGGATCACCTGGGAAGTATACCCTATCAAACAAAAAAAGAATTTTGCAAATCGGTCCAGGCGTCTTTGAGTAATCGATGAACATACATAAAAAAAATATGCCGACGAATTGAGAACCTCCTCCTTTTTTTGAAGTCGGTTAATAAATAAAATCTCGGCTCAGTGCTCCGAGTACGAATTTTTAAACAAGTAGGTACAAAATAAAAGTCTCTGCAGCTAATGTTGTAACTATACTTTGTATTTGACGCGTAGGCAATAAATGGTTATTTAATGTGTTACCGACTACCCCTTGTCATGATCATTGGAGGGGAACTAAACGATTGTGCGGTTTCTGCTGACGTGGAATTACACTTCTTACCCACCCCTCATTCCTTAAGAAATTATCTTTAGAAGCTTTTTAGACGTCATTTAATATTATGTCGTCAATATTAGCAATAAAGCTGACGCGTATAATCTTTAACATTAGTATCAACACCATATTTTGTCACGTAATTAAATTCTTATGGAAGAGCCCTGATATATTTTTTAAAGTGAACCTTTCAGGGGGAGATTTGGATGAAGAGTAAATTCATACAAGTCATCATCGACATGGTCAAGTAACGTATTAACGCTAACATTATACCTGTTGCTATGTCAATTTCACTATATCCGTGCTAAAAAAATAAAAAGTTTTAATTTAAAATCGAACAATGTATTTACATATCCAAAAGTACCAACTATTTGTTCATAGTTTTAAGTTTTCACTTTTGTCGGCACTCCTGAAGAAACTGGGTTGTATTTTTGTTTGTAAAAGAACATAATCAAAATTAAATTAGTACATTTACGTATGAGTTTTTGTTTTTCTATAAAAGCCGTAAAAATAATTTAATTTTTGAAATAGTTTCATTTTACATATGAAACTACCTTACTAAGAATTAAATTTTCATTGATAAAGAACTTTAGAAACGTACATTTGAGGGTTAAATTACACCCGCATACAGGATAATAATTTATGAATTATTTAGAATAATTGTAGAACCCACGACTGACCCGATCCTTACCTGAAGACAGTCTCAGTCAGTCCCAAGGTATTTAGCCAGCCAGACAGATAAACACAAATCATTGTTTCAAGATTTTCTCCTTGTACTGTAATTTTATATAAACGGTGACATTATCACGTTCTGCTGACTGCAATAATTACAGCTGTGTAAAACTACAGCGTGTTTTAAGATTTCCTGGGACAGATTGTTCGCTTATTAACCTACGGTGTCATTGTTTTGGTATAGATATGTAGGTTTACAAGGTAACTGTGATTTATGTTAGGGGTTCCTAAACTTTAAAGATAACGAACAGAACAGCAACCAAATACCTTTCATTTTGTGAGACTCCATGTCCCCATTATCGTTATCTCAAACCATTTAAGTCCCACTGTTGTGCTCGGGCCCCCTCCAACAAGGGAAGGGAAATTAACCTACTATACCACGCTTGCTCAGGCGTGTTGGTATAGAGTATAGATATTATTTATTTTTATTGCAAACGGTGGCAAACGAGCAAACAGTACACCTGATGGTAAGTGTTGCTGCCGCTCATGGTCCTTTGCTAGGCCTATCGTGAAGGGAGTGTGTATCCGTGCAATGAGTTTCGGTGATACTTAAGGAATCACTAAAACCGACCACACGGAAACATCCTCAGAAAGTTGGGTTACCTGCTCTCTCGCTAACCGAACGAAGCGCAATAACAAATTGCTACTGCTTCGACGTCCATTTTCTGCAAGAGTGTGGTTCTACCCCGGACCGACCGGTCCGCTGCTGTAGACTGTATGTAATGATACCAGACAACCGGTAATGTGTGTCCACCCGACTTGATAGATATATTTAAAATAGATTTTTTTGTTGAAAATGTTTCTATAATTCAATTTCAATACCAATTAGTGTGACCTAAAAAAACACTCTTCCAATGTCTGACAGGATTTTAATGTACAATCTTTAGGTATAACCTTTATAACTTGAATGTGATTGTTAGCCGTCCTTGACACTATCGACTTCTCATTAATTATCAATTTAGATTTAGAGCAGTATGATTTCATTGTTAAAAATGCGGATGATGATCTTTAATTTGATATGTAAATATCATCTTAATTAATTGACTATGACGTTGACCGTCAGACCTGAATATGTCATAAGGTGCATCTCGCACTGCGCATGATATTATAATTAATATTTTAACTTTTCCTAATGTATCGTTTTTTTTTAATTTAATGTTATTTGGCAGTCTAATATTCAAGTTTGGATGACGACAGGTTGATGAATGCCTAAATTAAATATTATCGCCTTATTCCCATGGGAGTGGAGGACAATATAACCTACGCGGGTGAAAACATAATAAACGAACTCATATTAGCATCCATACTAATATTATAAATGCGAAAGTAAGGATGTTTGTTTGTTTGTAACGCTTTCACGCTTAAACCACCGAACAGATTTCAAAAATTCTTTCACCAATGGAAAGCTATTATATCAGGGAGTAACATAGGCTATATTTTATCCCGGTATTCCCACAGGAACGGGAACTACGCGGGTTTAAGGGACTGAAACCGAAGCGAAGCGAGGGCGGGTTGCTAGTAAATAATAAATTATTATGTATGTATATATGCATGTATGTATTATGTATTGTTTGCTTGTATTAGGTATAAGATTATATAGATTTGCCACATTTATATAACCAAATTTCAGAAATTATTGCTCACATTGCATTGCACCTGCCTAATTTATTTCTGCTCCACCCTAGGTCGACTGGCAGAAAATGCCTAAGGCATTAAGTCCGCCTTGTACGTTTTTTGTGTGCAAAAGTTTTAAATAAATAAATAATATTAGTTAAAATACATAAAGTTTGCGTAGCTGATACACAAACTATTAGTTAGTGTATCCGATATGTCTACTAAAGTAGAATTATAAAATTCATTATCATCATCTCAGCACATATGCGTCCCACGGCTAGACTCGGATCCCCTCAACAATAGTAGTGAAGTTGATCTTGACTTTACCACTTTGGTCAGAGGGGTTGGTATTATGGCTTCAGTCCTAATTTTCTATTTTTCCATGATAATAGTATTATCTCTTACAATCATTCATCTACCTTCAACAGTGGATGTTGAAGGTAGATGGTAGATGCATGGACTAAATATCCATATTTTTTTGTTTTGTTTTAATTGTTCTTTTCTTTAAGAATATATTCCTTTTATTGCAAGGGACTTTAAAAAACATAA
Source organism: Lymantria dispar (assembly GCA_032191425.1). Taxonomy (NCBI): domain Eukaryota; kingdom Metazoa; phylum Arthropoda; class Insecta; order Lepidoptera; family Erebidae; genus Lymantria; species Lymantria dispar. Next base: position 29,175,669 of record CM063442.1, read on the forward strand.
AAATAGGGGATTTCGTCGGTGTAAGTATAATACCTACACCGACAAATCAGAACAAGCAATTGTTTTGCGTGGGAATCAAACCCTCGATAGAAGGTACTCACTTAACGGTTACGTACTCAACGGTATCTTAAGCTTAACACTATCCATTCTGTTCTGTTCGGACGAACGAAAGTGTTAGAAGGGGAAGATCGAGGCGGAAATTCCACGTCCAAATCGAAGACGTCCTTGAGAAGCACCCTAAACCGAAGAAGATGCATCAGTATATTAATAACTGTGAAGGAGGCGAAAATTGTATGTCAAGATCGTAGCAAGTGGAGGGAAGTGATCTTTGCCTATCCCTATGTGAAAAAAGGCGTGAATATATGTATACAACACTATTCATCAGGGCTATCATGGCAGTCACGTCTGTCATATGTTTGACGCAGTGTGCGATTACCTTTATATGTGAAGATCTAGGTCATAACTTTAACTATTAAATGCTAAATATAAATAGGTAAATTCGCATACTGAAAATTTGTTAGAACAGCGATTATGTCTCCTTGAATTGTACGATCTTGGATAGTGCAAGCGACCAATATTGACATACATATTTATTATCTTGATTGCAAGTAGCTTATACAGAAATAACATTAAAAACATCCTTACTAATATTATAAATGCGAAAGTAAGTTTGTTTGTTACGCTTTCACCGATTTCAAAACTTCTTTCACCAATGTAAAGCTATAATATCAGGTAGTAACATAGGCTATATTTTATCCCGGTATTCCCACGGCAACGGCAACTACGCGGGTAAGGCGACTGAAACCGAAGCGAAGCGAAGGCGGGTTGCTAGCTGAACAATAAAACTATCATCGTTAACCGTAAAGCGGATCTCTCCCTTCCCTCGAAGGTGTTCGAATGATGGCTGCTCTAGTAGTTAACTTGTGAACTGGTGCTTGTGGGATCTCGACCAGCCATAATCTTTTGCATGATATTAAATTATAGAGGACGGACAGAGAGTTACGCACCCGTAACATGCTGGGTGTCTAGCTCTCTCTAGCGCCAAGTGGGCGGGACACCGGTACTTGACCTTCTGATCCAAAGCCGAAGGGCATCAAACTGGAGCTAATGCTTACTAAATATGTTCCTTACGTCATCGTCATCCTCTTCTTGCTGTTACCCCATACGCTTGGAGCTGACACGACATGTACTCCTCGCCCGTCGTTCATATTGGAATAAGTTGTTGGCAACAGTTTTACGATCGGCCGCCTGGCTGACGTTAACTCTACTTGGGAATGTAATTATTAACAGGCGGCCATAAAACCACTGTCATAACTTTTGCAATGTATACAGTGGAAGAAGAGTAAATATTGCATCGATCACAAATGATTGGAATAAGAGCAGGATGATAATCTACTGTCAGTATTTCGTCATCATCATCATTTCAGCTCATATACGTCCCACTGTTGGGCTCGAGCGTCCTCAAATTGGAGGGCAATTTACCTTACTATACCATGCTGGTCAGGCAGGTTGGTTCAGGGTTTTATTTTTAGTGTTCCTTCTCTTGCATAGATGTTATATGCATATTTTATCCCTTAGTCGTCTTTTACGACATCCGCGGCCAAGATAGGGAGTGGCGAATTATATTCTTACTCCGTCCAATATTTGCATACGAATTAAATCAAAAAAGATTAATTTAAATCTTAATCTCAAATCGTCAATCATTGTACAGTGTTGTGGCCCAAAAATGTCTTCAAACACCACTTTATACGGTTAATTCCAACGGCTGTCTCTAGAGCTAAACTAATCTATTAGCCTGTAACTTTTAGCCTACATTACGTACGTAGATGCAAACACTTGCATTGTTTACAATTTCACGACACAAACTCGTGGTGTTTCCATGCGTTATACATTTTTAGGATATTTTTTTAATTTATATAGTAATCACTGACCCACGTAACCGGCGTTACCAACTCTACTGTTTTAACAGTAGATTTTTTTTTTGATTCCCCTATTTTCTGTTCCACTCCTAATTTTTACTGTTTTTTAATTAGTGACAGCGTCACCTATTACGCTATGTAAATATTTTTTGAATCTATCCTCTCTTATCAAATTCGTATTGATGATCCCGCATGCACCCTTCAGAAAAGTAAGCCAAATAAAAATATGAGGTTTCCTTCAAGAATACATGAATTTGTCATATAATATTTTATGTGTTATCTTGCTTTCAATACCATTTTAAATTGAGTCATATCGCAAAGCGAAAGGGTCAGCGTGCAACCTACCTTATAACTAGCGACACTGAACCTTTCTACCAGTTGAATGAGCCACCGGTACCGAAGCCTCGTCTTTGCTGATCCGCCCGGCAATTTGATTACCTTACTTGAAGTCTAGTTTGAGGTTATTGATTGCATCGTTATGACGCTCTGAAGTGAAACATTATAGTTATTATTATCTGGTTAGATGAGAAGTAACTGTTACAGATGCATTTTAATAATGTATGAATACGGAAAATTTAAAAAAGTTGAAACATACAAAGTTAAAGCAGGTACTTATAAAACTGTAACTTCTTTACTTTGATGCTCTTTCTAATCTATATTCATCATCATCGTCATCGGGTATCGTGAAAAACGACTAAGAGGCCCGTCCTAGGCCATTTCGTCTGACATCTGGTAAACATTTACATTGCCGAGGATTGTGACTCTACCGCCCGCATCCAATGACGAGTTAGATACTAGAGGCAGTCGAAACTAAATTAGTGCCTTTGTCTTCAGGTAACTAACAAAACGTCCGGCAAGGTGATGGTGCTCAAGATGAACCAGCAGCGTGCGAACAGGCCCAACATGTTACGTGAAGTGCAGCTTATGAACAAACTGAAACATCCCAACATACTTGGGTAAGTTTTTTGAAATGTAACTTCTTATAGGAGAGCTCAGAAATTATGATCGAAATTTTTTATGTGCGATGAAAAGTTTGAGCGCAAAAGAGCTTAAGCTACTTCTATGTTATGTAATTACATGTATATGTCACACATTTTTAAGTGATAAGTATGCGACGAATACGCTTAAGTACGCGATATATACTAATTGAAGAAAATAAATAATAGTCGCTTTAGGTCTTTTTCTCGCGAACTTGAGAAAAGTGAGCCACACGCTCGTCCATTCTCGTTTTCATAATTTTACAAGCCTTTATTTAACTTGCAATGTATGTTTGGAGTAAATCTTGCATCTGAATTTTAAAGTAGCTGTCTTCAATCCATTAAACCGAAGTTTTACATACACATTTAGTTTAGACTAGCAACCCGCCCTCGCTTCGCTTCAGTTTTAGTCGTTTTACCCGCGTAGTTCCCGTTGCCGTTGGAATACCGGGATAAAATATAGCCTAGTTTACGCCCTGATATTATAGCTTTCCATTGGTGAAAGAATTTTTGAAATCGCCCCAGCCGTTTTGAAGATTACCCGGAACAAACAGACAGACAGACAAAAAAAAATATAAAGTGATTTTTAGGCATGTGTATAGTGCAAATAACCGTGTGAGCATGAAAAAGCCTATTATTTTGACATTACAAACAGACACTCCAATTTTATTTATTGGTATAGATGATGAACACATGGCGAGTTAAGTAATGTCTTGTAAATCTAATATGGCGGACGGTCTATGAAGGCGGATTTCCTATTTTATGCACTGCACTCGCACAGTATAGGTATCAAATAAAGAAGAATCATCATCTTCATCATCTCAGCCCATATATGTCCCACTGTTGAGCTTGGGGCTCCTCCACTGTGGGAGGGAAATTGACCTACTATACCACGCTGGTCAGACGTGTTGGCATAGGTTTTTGTTTTGAGTTTTCTTTCTCTTGCATAGATGTTGTATGCATTTTATAATCCCGTAGAGAGGGAGTGGTGAATTATATTCTTACTCCGTCACCACACGGTAAGAAGAATATGAAAACTTAAATGATTTTCTTATTTTCAGAGCATTTAAAGACATATTTTAAAAAAATGTGTTTACTATTAATTTATTATGTAAATAACTAAATTATAAATACAAACATTCCGTGTGGTCATAAGAATACATTTGACCACCCCCTATCGTGCCCATGGATGTCATAAAAGACGACTAAGGGAGGTAAATATTCATTTATCTGTGCAAGAGAAGGAATGCTCCAAATTAAACCCTATACCAACCCATCTGACCAGCGTGGTATAGCATGTCAATTTCCCTCCTATTATGAAGGATATATGTCATAAAACATTAATTTTAAAAGTTATGCTCAACCATTAGAGTACGAAATTTATAGCTTATCAAACATTAATATTGATGCGAATAATATAAAAAATACAGAGATGTCTAAAAAGAAATTTCTTGATATAAAGTATCAAAAAACATTTTGTATCCGGTTAGAAGTTCCCGAGATCAACTTATACAAAAAAAAACACTTCGTCTTTTTTATATTATTAATTCTCACAGTGACAAGAATGTCAAGGTTATCCTGTTATCTTTATCAAACATTTATCAAAAAGCGAAATGATCTTGATTTAAATTATATGTTAATGGTGGCAAATAGCTTTGACTTGTGGCATTTAAACTGACACTGATTTATGGATATATCATGAGTTTTATTAGAAAGGTGATTATTAAGATATTAAATACATCTATTATCTGTCACTCTATGGAACATAGGGTCCTAGGTCCTTCCCAAGCGGGTATAATGCCATAATTGCCTTGCTTGACAGGCGTGTTGAGTAGAGATTGCAACCCGGTATGTTTCTCAACCCGGCCAGGCCCGGTTGCAATTGTCGCTAATCCGGCCGAGTTGTATTAGCGATGAAACCTTTAAAGTATTTTATGAAAATTTTCTATATATGAATAGAAAAAGACAATGATTCAAGGTTAATACTTATTACAAACTGGCTTATGAACAGTTATCATAATAAATAAAACTACTTTACGGATTTTATCGCGTTTGTATTTGATTTTTGATTACCCGACGTTTCGAACACTTTACAGCGTTCATGATCACGGGTGGACTAAGATGTCTCACGTCCAACAAGTCATCGTTACTGCAGAAAATTTTATAATTATCTACCCGATACAGAAATGAGTTATTAAATATTGACCCACATTTTGATACAAAATTTATTGCCAGTGTAAGAAGAAAATGATTCTATATGAAAAAATTATATTGTTTATGGTTAGTAATAATTAAACATTAAAATTAATAGTAATTATATTTAAAAACTAACTAATAATCTAGTATACTACCACCGGATCGGAACACGGTTACACTGAGAAAGATCCGGCAAGAAAACTCAGGTAACATGATGCTAAATTAAAGTTAATTTTGAAGGCGGCTTACTTTATGTTACTAAAAAGGTTTTAATTTATAAAATTATCTTTAGTTATTATTATTGTGGGTCAAATCTATACAATATGAGCTCACGGTGTCTTGCAGTCTTGTGGTGGTCTTTTTGGATTTCTTTTTAATAATATTTATAACAGGATCCTAGCTTGATGGTAACACCCAGCCATCCTCTCTATTGAAATTTTTGTGTTTTTTAATCTCAATAGCCTCGCGTACCATTCTAGGCAGGTATCGGTGTTCTTTTGCGAGGATTTGTGGTTTATCAAACCTGATGTTATGGTGGGCGCGGTCCTGACTATGTTCACAGACTGCAGACCTAGTGTCCCGGCGGTGCTTCACATCGGCTATGTGTTCTTTGATCCGAGTTCTTATGGATCTCTTTGTTTGTCCAATGTAAGAGAGACCACAGTCACAGTCAAGTTTATATACTCCTGCATCTTGTAAAGGGATCTGGCACTTGACAGGTGGTAAGAATTGGCTAATCCTCTTCAGTGGCTTAAAATAAGTTTTAATGGAAGAGCGTTTCAGGATGTAGCCAAACTTGTCAGTGACTCCTTTGACATAAGGTAGTATTGCAGGAAGGCGCTCAACTGTGGGTGGTTTCACTCGGTCTCTGCGACGGGGGCGAGGAACTGGCAGCTTGTTTGCACGTAGCACCTGCTTGACATGTTGCAGCTCCCCAGCCAGGTGTTCATCGTCACAGATTCCTCGTGCTCTCTGCAACAAAGATTTACACACGGTAGCTAACTGTGAAGGGGGATGATGAGAATCACCGTTCAAGTATCTGTCTGTATGTGTTGCTTTACGATACACTGTATGACTCAAGGTGTTATTAGGGTTACGTATAACCAAAATGTCTAAGAAGGCTAAAGAGTTATTTGACTCCAGTTCCATAGTGAATTGAATTTTTGGATTAATGGAGTTAAGATGGTTTAGGAATATGGTTATTTTGTCTGTGGGTAATATTGTGAAAGTGTCATCTACGTACCGCTTGTAGAACCTGGGTGTGACAGGTGAGCTTGATAAGGCCGTCTCCTCGAAGTCCTCCATGAATATATCGGCAACGACAGGGGAGACCGGCGAGCCCATAGCCACTCCATCTACTTGCTTGTAGAAGTCATCATTCCACATTAAATAGCCAGTTGTTAGGCATTGACGTAACAGTTCCGCATATCCCAATGGCATATTATTGTCAGATAGCTTCTTAGATATGGTTTTGATGCAATCCTCCACAGGTAGAGAGGTGAAGAATGATGTGACATCAAAACTGACCATAGTTTCATTGTCAGCGAGATGTAGATCTTTAATTTCACTGACAAAATGGTAAGTCTTTCACAAATGCACTAGTGTGTCCCCGGAGTTGGGAGAGGACTTTCGCAACCTTCTGTGCTAATTTATAAGTCGGCGTGTCGATCTGACTTACTATTGGTCGCAGTGGTGCATTTGATTTGTGTATCTTGGGCAACCCATATAATTTAGGTGGTTTGACGCATGGTGGTATTAGATTTTTCACGTCTAGATGTAATGTATCGGAGTACTTTATTATTAGTTTCTTTGTGTTCTTTAGAACGACATTGTTGGGGTCTGCTTTGACCTTCTTGTACGTTGTTTCATCCGACAAAAGTTGGTTAATTTTATCATTATAATCCGACGTATTCATAACCACGGTCGCGTTTCCTTTGTCTGCGCGCAGGATGACGATATCTGATTTATTCCGTAGGTTTTTTAAGGCTAAATATTGTTGTTTTGGAAGATTATTTTTGGGTAGACCGCTACGACGCAATAAGGACGAGACATCCTGCCGAATAGCCTCCATATCTTCCTTTGGCACGGTATTTTTAATCAGAACATCTTACCATCAAGTTGGGATCCTGTTATAAACATTATTAAAAAGAAATCCAAAAAGACCACCACAAGACTGCAAGACACCGTGAGCTCATATTGTATAGATTTGACCCACAATAATAATAACTAAAGATAATTTTATAAATTAAAACCTTTTTAGTAACATAAAGTAAGCCGCCTTCAAAATTAACTTTAATTTAGCATCATGTTACCTGAGTTTTCTTGCCGGATCTTTCTCAGTGTAACCGTGTTCCGATCCGGTGGTAGTATACTAGATTATTAGTTAGTTTTTAAATATAATTACTATTAATTTTAATGTTTAATTATTACTAACCATAAACAATATAATTTTTTCATATAGAATCATTTTCTTCTTACACGGACAATAAATTTTGTATCAAAATGTGGGTCAATATTTAATAACTAATTTCTGTATCGGGTAGATAATTATAAAATTTTCTGCAGTAACGATGACTTGTTGGACGTGAGACAACTTAGTCCACCCGTGATCATGAACGCTGTAAAGTGTTCGAAACGTCGGGTAATCAAAAATCAAATACAAACGCGATAAAATCCGTAAAGTAGTTTTATTTAAAATGTATAATACTCGCGTAAACATCAGAAATCAGTTATCATAATAGTCTCACTCAAGTCTCAAAATCCCATTTAATACGTAATTGATTACTTTTACTTATGGACGGAAAAGTAACATTAGTATTAATAATTATTCATTTTTATTAGTTTAAACAAGCAGGCCTTTCTCTTTACTCCTTATAGTGTCTATTTAAAAACATAGTATTAAAATAAGAATTATCTGCTAAAAGTAAAGTATTATGTTTTTTCTTAAACTTTGGTTATTAAGACTAGTGAGTGTTACTATTACTAATTGATCAAATAGCGAAATCTTATAGGCTAGACTGTATTGTAACTGTAAACAACCAAACTTGTATAGTCTTAACGAACAAAATGTAACGTAAAATTGCTTACGTTACGTAGGCTTTATATTATAACAAAACAAAAAGTAAGTATATTCTAACTTGCAAAAGGCAAAACAATTATTCTTCAGTCTGAAAGAATGATCTTAAAAGGCCGCGCCCGGTGGGTGCCTAACAGAGCACCGGGCCCGGGGGGGCCGGGCCGGCCGAGCCCGGTTTGCAATCTCTAGTGTTGACGAACAAAGGTGGTGTAATAATTTTGTCAGAAAATTTCTTCTGTTATATTATAGTTGTCAGCACACGGTTTTTTTAATGAAATAATCCTTGTATTGTGAGGGACTTTAAGACATATAATTAACGGACACAAATTACATCCAGACTTAGAACAACAATTTGTGAATCGCACAAAGTATTGTCCTGCGTGGGATTCGAACCAATGACACTGGCACGGCAGGTACGCCATCTGTGCAGTTGAATGGGATCCAGTCATATTTTTTGATCTTGCATTATATTTTGAAATAAAAAGGCAGCTAATACTAATAATGTTTTGTACAATTTTATTTAAAATCTCTTAAAAAATTACAATTCCACTAAGTTTCATTTCGAATATTCCCAACTCGCGGCCGCGTGCCGATCCTGTTGTAAAGTATTGAATTAATTTCCAGCAAGATGTAAAATTGAAAATATGTAAGTGCTAAGTGCCCTTATAAGGCTTATACATCATCATCGCAGCTTCCATGTATCTCACTACTGGGCACGAGCCTCCTCCACATTGGGAGGGAAATTGACCTACTATACCACGCTGGTCAGGCGGTTTGCTGGGTCTAATAGTAGGTCCCAATGAATACTGAACTCTAGCACACCGATTGCCGGGCTGGCCCCGGACGGTCGGGCGGGCCACGACAAGGAATTCGGTACCGGTGGTCGCCCCATGGGGAAGGAGAGGGAATACGGTGAGTTATAGGGCCGCGCGCTGCCCTTTCGTCACCCCGGACGGAATGGACGGCGTGTGCGATGACCATAGCCCACCCAAAAAAAAGCACACCGATTTAGTAAATTAATTACTGATACAAATTTAACACCAAAATGAATCCTTGACTAACATAAGCCCTGTGTATGACGTAGGAACAAATAAGAGATTTCATTGTGACTAATTATAATTGCCTGCTCTGACGTCAACAGATCATATGTCTGACTACACTACTGGAGTGTTGAGATGCGGATAGGGTTGTCGACCGATCAAATTTTTTTACCTTTACATATTCAAATTTATGTAATATTTATAAACCCTTCGAATGTCATTAATTTTATATTTTAACGTAAATTAATCGTATACTCTGACACCGGAACAACGCATTCTCCAATGAAAAGATTCGACAAAAATTCAACGTGCTTATCTTAATTTTCATTTTCTAATTCAAGAACTTGATTTTTATAAAGGCATCATGTTCAGTGAGTACTACATTTGCTTCTATCCGTGTGGTGGCGGAGTAAAAAAACAATTCACCGCGCCAATCTTGACCGGGGGCGTCGTAAAACCCTACTATGTATGCAAACACGCGTATAATATCCATGCAAGAGAAGGCTAACTCGAAATAAAACCTTACACCAACCTGTCTGACCAGCGTGGTATAGTAGATCATATACGTCCCACTGCTGAGCCCGAGCCTCCGCCAGAATAGGAAGGAAATTGACCTTACTATACCACGCTAGTCAGACGCGTTGATGTAGGGTTTTATTTCGAGTTTTCCATCTCTTGCATAGATATTATATGCATATTATATCCTTTAGTCATCTTTTATGTTATCCACGAAGAAGATGGAGTGGTGAATTGTATTCTTACCCTGTCACCAATCGAAGGATTGTCAATTTATCGATGATAAAATCTTGACGTATTCAAATCTTCTATGTCTGTAATTGAACTCCTCTAAGCGGCTGGAACTATTTTGATGATTTTGTTGTGACTGTGCCGATGGATATGAGAATGGTTTAGATTAAAAATGGGAACCGGTAGGTAACGCTGCGATCAATTTCAAGGAGAATTCCTTTTCCTATTTTTTAGATTTTAACAGAACGTTTGTTGGGTCAGCAGCTAGTATGAATATATTTATAAATAAACGTTAAAAATATTTTATATAATAGTGTTCGATAACCCTGAATGTGGTTACATACTCGTATATCGACGAATATATATTATTCTTTGTGCATGATATCTCAAGTTTGTAATTTTATTTTACTTTTGGCTAGGAGATACAATATCAGGAAGATTCGCACCTTCCGTGTAATGGAAACGTCAAGCATTAAGATAAAGCGATAAAACGTTACATGGTCATTAATTTCAACACAGAAATGTAAGACGTAAGTAACGTATAATAATATCTTAATACGTACATTCCGTGTGGTGACTAAATAAAAATGATATTCACCAAACCGCCCTCGGGCAAGAGCCCGTGGAAGCTTTAAAAAATATTGGTTGCCTGTAAAGTCGGTATACGGGCGAAAGTTTTACGTGACAACGACTTTGAGTGGTAAAATAATTTTAATGTGAATATTCATGATGGAAGAAGGATGAAATAATAGTAACAATTTAAAACATTTATTTATACAAAGAATTATATTTAAAACATTAATTTATACAAAGAATCTCGCACTGAATTTCATATTAACAAAATTTTATTTTTACCTTTACACATACATACGTATTTATATACAAATATACAATTTTTATGTCTGTCTCTCTCGCTCTTAGGCGGGCAAACCATGCCCGAGTGGAAGGGACGCGTGCCTCTCACTCGCTCTCATTGTGAGCGCATAACGTGAGCGGAGCGTAACGCAGTTTCTTGAAGTGTCACCCGGCAAACCAATTTATAAGACGTTGTCACGTCAAAAACGACCAAAGTTCCCTGTGGTGACGGAGTAAGAATACCACTCTCCACTCCTTTTCTTGCCTGTGAGTACCTATCTTAAAAGGCGACAAAAAAATTATAATATGCATACAATAGCTATGCAAGAGAAGGAATCCGAAATAAAACCCTATACCAACACGTCTGACCAGCGTGGTATAATAGGTCAATTTCTCTGCCATTGTAGAGCAGGCTCGAGTTTAACAATGGGACGTTTCAGCTGAAATGATAAATACCTTCCTACCATTTGACAGACGAAAGCAATTGTTATTTGACAGATCATTTCTAAGGTCATGGTAAGGGGCCTGATAGGGACGAGATAATATTCTGGGAATAAACTTCGCTATATTATTCTTCATTGTAGAAATAATCTAAAATTTTCGATGACTTGGAAACCTCAAAACGGAAACTTAGGCCTGATAAAAAACATGTTATGTTACGTTTTGGACCAATAATTTTTGAGATTAGCGCAATCAAATGAAAAAGCAAAGCTCTCTTCTTTATGACATTGATATAGATTTAAAAACCGCTGAGCCATTACCATTGTTTACGTTTATTACCGACATGATCGCGGATACGCGTAGCGGTACCGGTTACTTTGTTGTTGCAGTTTTATGGCGTACTCCTTCGACCGACGCAAAAATAACAAAAAAAAAATTAGCTTAATATTACGGAAATTCGGGATTCCAATTGATTGGTTTGTTATACAAATACATATTTAATATGCTTTATTTATCCAATGGATTAAGCATACGGCAATGTATTGTATTATTAGTTCGTCGTTCTACGATATCTTAGTACAAGCAGCCTAATTAAACAATTTTTTAATAAGCAATCTGCTTTCCGTTTTCTGACGGAGTTAGAGTACAATTCATCACCCGAGGGGTCTTGATCATAAGTGTCGTAAAAGGCGACTAAGATGTGTCTTGTGCATATAACAACTATAAAAGAGAAGAAAAACTCGAACTATAACCCTATATTAAACCCGTCTGACCAGATCAATTTGCCTCCCAATGTGAAGGAAGCTCGAGACGAGATATGATGTTCTTCTTTTTCTTTGGTTTTTTTTTTGACAACGCTCTGTAAGACAATAATCCTTATATTGCAGAGTATTTTACAAACATATAATTAACGGACACAAATAACATCCAGACTCAGAAAAACAATTTATGGATCGCACAGTGTTGGGATCATCAGCATTTGATTTTAATATACAGTTGCCTCTAATGATTTAGCACATCGGATGGCTGACTGGCTTGTTTGTTTGCACTACGTCTGTATCGGTTGCAAATTTACTGATCCCCGACCCCTTAGCGGTAATGTTTGCGTTGAGGAAACAACTGAGGGCCGGCTAAAACATTGTTCTCTGTTGCGTCACGTCAGAAGTCAACCTCAAGTTAAAACGTGTTTACTGTAACAATACAAGCAACCGTTTTGTTTATGAAAGAAATTGAAATCATTTTATGATTTAATACAAAAAATAAATAAATATTACAAATAATACTATTTTTACGTAATTTATCGCGTTAGTATTAGTAATTTTTATTGCCCGATATTTCGAACACTTTTCAGCGCCCGTGATGTCGAACGCTGTAAAGTGTTCGAAAAGTCAGGAAACCAAATACAAACGCTATAAAATTCGTAAAAATAGTTTTACTCATAAGGCGGGTTTCAGACTACGCTATAATATTATTATATTATAACATATAGTATATAGCTCATAGCACAACAATATCGCGCACCATACATTGTTACGGACACTTTCACACTGTACTATATATTATTGGCTTACTATACGCTATAAATTGGTGCGATGTGCTGAGGTTATGCTGAGATATATCACGCGCCGCCCTCTTCCTCCCTCACCCCCGGCCGTCCCGCAAGCTCTTCAGAGATCGCCGTCAACTGGGCTTGCTATATACTATAATTGCTTGCGATAATATCGCGTAATGTGAACGCCATGCTATAATAGTGTAGCATTAGGTCCTTCTTTGCTATACTATATAGCACAATAGTATAGCGTAGTCTGAAACCTCCTTAATGTGTGATACTCGCGTAAATACCATATCAGGGATCATTAAGAAAATGTATGTATTAATATCATCATCTCAACTCGTATGCGTCCCTCTCTGCTGCGCTGGAGTCTCCATAATAGGACGAAAATTGATCTACTACCACCCTTTTTTTGGTTAGGCTATGGACAGCGTATATGCCGTCTATTCTGTCCGGGGTGACGTATGGAGGAAGCGCAGCTCCATTACACTTGCAAGAAATAATACCCAGTGAATTGTATTTTTAGTCCGCCACCTTACAAAAAGCAAATAAACTACACAAAGACAGAGATGGCTTAGTGGTTTACATGCCGACCTACCGTGGCAAATGTCGAGGTTTCGATTCACATGCAGCACAATAATTTGTGCGGTCCACAAATTGTTGTATTGAGTCTGGGTGTAATTTGTTTTCGTTAATTGTTTGTAAAGTCGCCTTCAATATTAGTTCCTTAGTGCAGGGTATGTTTTTTCTTTTCCCCGCCAGGCCGGCTACGAAATTCAAGGAATCGGAACCAGTGGTCGGCCCAATGGCGTTGGGGAGGGTATGGGGTCGCATGCCGTCCAACCGTCGCCCCGGGCGGATTGGGCAGGGTGTGTCCAGACCATAGCCTACCAAAAAATAAACTGCTATAATAATGTCTTCATCATAATTATCATTTCAGCTCGCATAAGTCCCACTGTTAGGCTCGGGCCTCCTCCGCAATGAAAGGGAAATTGACCTATTATACGCTTGTTAGTCGTGTTGGTATTGGGTTTTATGTTGAGTTTTCCTTCTATTGCATAGATGTTATCTGCATATCATATCCTTTAGTCGTATTTTTTAGTCGACACCCACGAAAAAGAATACGGAAGATGTTTTAATATGAGGGTAACAACAATAGCATGATTACGAAATCTAAAGGAACCCACTTTCAAGTAAAGTGTACACAAAGTTATTAGATAATGAAAATAAATTCAGTTCCCACCGTATTATGTGTATACTATGCATACACAACATACTTCTTCATAATATTGACATACGTACTTTCCGTGTGGTGACGGAGTAAGAATACAATTTACCACCCCCTATCTTACCCGTGGATGTCATAAGAAACGGCTAAGGGATACCTATGTTATGCAAAACAGAGCTTTGCAAGAGAAGGAAAACTCGACTTTTTACCATATACCACCTTTATGTGGTACAACACTGTCTACAGCCGGGCCGGTCCGTCCGCCGTAGTACCACATCCTCGCAGAAAATCTTCCTAAACTGCCTGCTGTCATAACAAATTCGAATAAATATATCCAAAAGTATTATTATTAATCTATTATTGTTATATAATTTATTTCTTAGGAACTTAAATACACAAGTAATAAATGGTCTAAAACTCAAAATAGGAGACAAATACTTATTCAAATAAACCGCTGCCAATAGTTAACGTGCCCAGAATGCTGGCAGCATTGCCACGTTGGATGGCAATGCTTAACCTCTGTGCCAAGTAAAGCCCAGCATTCCGGTTACGTGTCGCTTCATTAAGGCGTTTACTTAAATCTTTAAATATATTATGGGCGCCAGGCCCCCCACGGTCCCAAAGTTTCTACGCCAAAAGGCTCAAATATGTATACACTGTCTAGAGTACAGTATTTGCGCCTTTTGAGGTTCTCTGCTGATTCAGCCGCCGCTCCAGCCTCAATTTCAGTTCCGGGAAGATGTGACGGCGCTAGGGTATCAACACAAGTTGCATCCCATACCAAAGGTCGACCCATCTTCCACAGAATTAATGTCATACCATCGGGCCTCTTACCATCAGCGCGAACTAGGCCGCAAGGTTCTAAAACAGCGGCACAGTTCGCGCTGGTAAAAGCCCGACGGAGGATGTCATTGAGACTGGCATGGCGAGGAATTCTACCTGCACTCTTTAAGCAGGAGAGGCCGTGGTTGTTGTTTTGTTGTTGTTGTTGTTGTGGTTGTTTGTTTGTGTGTGTTTGTGGTTGATGCAATCCAAAAGTTGAATTACGTACGTCCCATCACCGAAGGGGGAAAGAAGTGATTGCAATTGGCTTGAAGGAAGATATACAAGATATACCTCACAGGCAAGATAGCCGCCTAAATGCATTTGCCACAGCAAAATAAAATAAACTATTAATTGTTTTCATCGTTTTAAAACGATCCATCTTATTTTAGTATACATACTCTACATTATAATTTTGTTTACGTAATATATTACAGAATGTTAAACGATGAATTGAACAATGGGGACCCACTGTCCCCCATTTCGTTTGTTTCCTGTTCGCATATCTTCCAAAATAAAAACAAAGACGCTGTTTCGATTGTTTGTCTTATATATTTTTTCTTATTCATCGAACACAACTATTTTATTGTTTAAGTCAGTGACGAGAAATTCTATGCCCATTATTTAAGCTTATGTTAGGATTTCTTCTGGTTATTTCATATCATGATCACAGCTCATATACGTCCCACTGCTGTGCTCGAGGCTCCGCTACAATGAGAACGAAATTGACCTACTACACCACGCCGGTTAGACGAGTTGAATATGAGTTTCAGGGTTTAATTTTGAATTTTCCTTCTCCTGTACCTATAGGTGTTATATGCATATTTAATCCCCTAGTCATACGAGACCCACGGACAAGACAGGGGATGGTGAATTGTATTCTTATTCTATCATCACACGGAAAATCATTTATTTACATTGCGTATAACTAAACAATGTATGCGTTCAGCTTAGTTTCACGTGATTATTCAAAATACAGGTGGAAAATTGGCAAAACATTTTACCATATAAATGAATCATTAAAACTCTTACGATAATTTTTAAAATTTATGTAAATTTTTAAAAAGGCAAGATATAATGATGGCACGCAAACTCTAAATTAAAAATTATCAATTGTAATTCAACGAATGTCTTTGTTGATACACACCAAGTACCCAAATGTTTTTGCCTTCTTTGCTACTACTATGACTTTTTTAAGTTTATCTTTGTTTAAATTTATTATGACTAAAAGAAGTAAAAGGCAAATAATAATAACATTCTGTTGAACCTACATTAGAAGTATCCATTATAGCTTAATGATTGCTTTTTTTGCGTGTTCATACACACTAGATCCTAAGAATAAGGTTTGCTTTAACAGCCACAGTTACTTTTATAAATGTATATTTTTATACATTTATTATTAAAGCCTCAGTAATGAAAACCTCTTTTATACTTGTACAGTGTATAACCATCTCTTTAATTGGCAATTTACATTGATTATAAGATGATTACGGTTAGCCTTGGCATCTGTCTCATTGCATGATCAATAAGCCAACATTGTATTATTGCAATCACAACGGTTTATATTTTGGTTACCCAATAATTGTTTATTTCACTGAGGCTATATTGCTCTGTCGAAATTAACAAAGAAAGAAGATTGTCGAGTAACTTCATACACGAAGAGCGTGTTCATGCATTTTGATTAGTATTTTTGTCACTAAACATATCACCGACGGTCACGTCACTCTGTTAATGTAACACACATACAGCATTAATAATGACTTGTTTAGCCGGAGACAAATTAGTTCTGGTTAGTCGTGCTCATGAATATGTTTCAATATTTCAAGTTCAAGAGTCTCTTCAATAGTGTCTACCATATTTGTCAGTACAAAATCAAATGTGATCAAATCTGTCTGTTCTACCGTTGACTGAATGACAGATTTATCTCTGGCTTTAATAATTTCATCTATTGCAACCACATCATCATTTTTGTATCTCGATTCTTTAACCAATTACTTACAATCCATATTTGTATGCCTCGCTTTCAGTTTATTTTAATAATCGTATTTAGGTTTATCAATAGCTTTAATAATTTCGCCTTCGCCTATTGTGACTACATCGCTGTTATAGTATCTACGTTCTTTACCCAATTACTTACCGTCCATACTTGTTTGCCTCGCTTTCATCAAAATTTATTATAATAATCGTATTTCCAACCATTCCATTCATTGGCCTTGATATTTCGTGTTGTTGAATATCAATCCAGTGCATCTGCTTTTTCGATTACAAAATTAGAACTAGATTACCAAGAGTCAAAGGCAAGTCATGCATTAATTGGAAGGCCTTGAATGGACCGGTATAATTAATGTAACAACATTTTCAGTGCAAAAGATGTAATGTTGCAATTAATAGCCGATGATGCCGAACATAATAGATATTTATTTTCTCACTTGAGTATGTTACATGCACTTTCCACGTGTTTTCATGGCCCATAAGCTTTTTATGTTAGAATGGATCGGTTCACTTTCCCCGAGTGAATGTAGTTTTCACATGGAGCAATTATTACGGGCCATATTTTTCTGTGAGCAATAACAGTGAAACTTGGTTACCCAAGACGAATTGTTAATTTGTCGGTAACATACAGAAATTGTATGTTGACATCGCGTACTATCTGGAAAATAGATGATGAAAAAAAGGAAATAAATGTTTTGTTTATGTGGTAGGTGTATTGTATATAGGAGTGTGCTGCGTGGGAGGGGGAGCGCCGTGAACTCGTCACGATTATCGGTGCCGACCTGGCGCTGCCGACCATCGCCAGGGAGATGCTTGTCAGCGTCAGGAACTGGGACGCGGTCGCCGCCTTCTGTGAGGCCGTTATCTCACGGAAGGAGGCGGCGCATCGTGTGCGAGTAGAGATCCTATTCGGCGACACGTTCCGCCGCCGGCGATTCGGGCGGCGCAGGCGCGAGTATCTGCGCCTAATGCCGCCCTAGCCGAGGCCGCGGGTGATCGGACCGGGGATTTGTCCGTCACCCGCAGAGAGGCTGACCGGGCAATGGCGACCGATGTCCCAGTACGTCGAGAGGTGAAAGGTTACCCGAAAGGGTATTCCGTCGGGCCGACCACTGATGACAAGTCACATCTGCTCCGGTGGTCGGCCCAACAAGGAGGCGACGTGGGTACGGGTGGGTTATGGGAAAAGAATTCACCGTCTCTTGCCTGCTTACTCACAGGCAAGAGACGGTGACCACTAAGAAACTTGTCATAAAACCCTATACCAACAACATGTCTGACCAACGCGATAGGTAGTAAGGACGATTTCCTTCGAATTGTGGAGGAGGCCCGAGCCCAACAGTAGAACTTATGTGAGCCGAGATGATAATGATAATAATATTTTATACATATGCAAATATAAAACTATATTTTATTTATTTCTGCACAATATAATGCTATGTCATAATGCATATTTAAGATAATCATGACGCAAGATAATTAAAATATTAGTTGCCTTTCATATTTTCACGTTAATATACGATTCTCTTTGTGGTAATCTGTTTGCGCTCGCGTATTTATAACCTTTTGAACTTATTGCAACAATGATTTTCAATGTTGATGCTGCGTTAAAGTTATTTTTATTTCTTATCGTGTTATAAACATGTTATTAAGTATGGACATATCACTGTTAGATATTTTTAGCGCCTTTGGCGACAGACGACAATTATCACTTATGATGGTAAATGGTAGGGATTTTATCGGAATCGGAGTTTTTACATTTGAGTTGTTGTAATCGGATTCGGAGACAGAAGCAGATGAATGATGTTTTAAGGGTAGGTCTAATAAAACAAAATAATATTATTACAAACATTATACTATTTGCGCTGTAGCATGGTGCGGGTGACACATGTCAATACCAGGTGACTAGGGATGTGACGATTCGCAATTAAATTTTTATCACTAATTATACTCGTAGCATAAATAAATGTTGTTCTGTTTATTATTGTCACGAAAATTATATATAGGAAAAAATATATTCATACAAATTATTCAATTAATTTAATAGTTCAAAAATTTTAAAAAGTTTCGTAAACGCATTCAAAACAACTGGTATTTCATATTTTTTCGTGGCATATTTTTATTGATTGGGATCGTGACGTCCATATTGATAACATAATTGAGACATCTTTAATAATATCCGTCACAGATACGGATGATGAAAGTGACAATTCCGATGTTCCTGACTCTGATATGAGTTTAGAAGAGGATTAAAATTGAATGAAAAATTGAAGTAAATATGTAATAATTGTATACTTTTTAACAATACAAAATTGAGCGCACAAATTGTTTTTTATTTATTTTTTAATCGACAATTCTTCGTAGTAGTACATCCCATCACTAAATACGTCTTTGGTGTTACGTTATACGCATACCACTTTGATTATTTTTTCTTTCAATTTCATTTGATTTGTAGGCTAGAACATTCTAGTTGGGTTTAATTTGGAAGGTATACCTTTATTACTACAGTTATTAATGATTTAATATATTACCGATATGGTACAGCTGAATTAATAGATCATAATTATAAATCGCGGCAACTTTCAAGAGTGAAACGAAACTCGCCATAACTGTCACCCGCACCATGCTACAGCGCAAATACTTTAGTCAGTCTCTTTAATTTAAAGTGTCATAAAGTAAAAGACTTGTATACTGAATCAAGTGCAATCGCAAAAAAAAAACAAAATACCCAGTACCATTACCAACCAATTTCCAAAGAAACAAGTAAAAAAGTAAGCTCAGAAAGTACATGAAGGAGGGTATCCCGCACAACAAACATAAACTTGTTTAAACATGGCCGCGGTCGTCCGTTTGCCCGCCGATGCCCGCTCTGCGCCTTATGCTTATTACCTTATCGGAGTTCTGATCCCTAGTAAGTGGTAACTGTTGCGGTGGTAACCTTTGCAATACAATGGCACAGAGTTACAATCAGCTCGCTACCAAGGTTTTCGGCTAAGGGTGACTAAAGGCTTATTGAACGAAACGTAGTAGCAAAATGCTGCTATTTTTTATGAATTCGGTATTTCTGAAGTTGGAATCCTAACCGATATTATAAGTATGAACCCGACTTTGCTTGTTTGTTTGTTACATAAACCATTTAAAATTTTTTTTGCACCGATTAATAGCTTTATAATCAGGACACCCTTGACATAGGCTATATTTTATCTCCACATTTCCACGGAAATAGTAACTTCGCGGGTGAAACCGCGGGTATTTGACTAATTTTAAATATCCTTTCACTAATGCATAGCTTACATTATAAGTGAGTAACATAGGCTATATTTTATACTCGTATATATACGGGTGACACTTTGGTTTGCTAGTTTTACTCTATATGAGTTTTACTTAATGAGAAAACTAAAGAAAACTAATCCAAAGTAGTTTATCTCTGTGTATATTGTATTTGCGAGAAAAGAATGTTATGCCTCAGAGGGTATATAAATTTGTCGGCAATGAACATGATGTATTGGCGTTCGGATTGCTTTGCTATCGCTTCGGATCGTGTGATTGAAGGAATGGGAACCACTTATGTTTTTAAACGCATACATAACTTATAAGCTACCGATATTTCCTTTATTCATATGTATAGACTTTCCAATTGAAATGATTTAATATTTTTTTTGTGTAGGATTTCTCTAAATACTTTATTTAGATTCAGAATTAAAACCATATATAACAATTGTTCGTATGGTGATGAAGAAAGAATACAATTCAATCAAATCATAATTGATAATTATTTGGAAATTAATCTACTATACCATGCTGATCAGACGTGTTGGAGTTAGGGATGCAAACGATACATCGATGTTTCAATAAAAAAACATCGATGTTCATTATTGTAAAACATCGATGTATCTATGTTATTTTATACGATGTTTTGACATCGATGTTTTGCCTACATGATATAAAATGTATGGTGGTGTAGCAGAGCCTGCGTAACAATTTTAGCAATTTAGGTACTTTGTTTCCAAATAACCAAAAAAAAGCTCATCGCATAGATTTCTAAAAAACATTTCGTTCGATATTTGTATCCTTAGTTGGTATAGGGTTTCTTGTCAAGTCCCTCTCTTGCAGTGGTCTTAATTGCATATTATATCCCTTAGTCGTAATGGACACACTGGCAAGATAGGGAGTGGTGAATTGTATTCTCACTCCGTCCCCATACGGAGAAGCAATCCATTCAACCACCGAAAATTGCCAGGCGAAGAAAGGTATTGATTTATCTTCGACCTTCCTCGTTCTGAGTGGTCGCCACCTAAATAATGAGGCAATAAAATATGGTAACCAATATTGGTTTCCTCGTGTTGTTTACATTTCAAAGTTTATGATTTCATTTAGCGACTGTTCTCTCCGTTGTGTGTATGTAATTTTGTTTTATTTTTAACTTGTCCTACTTTTTATTTCAGTTTCATGGGTGTATGCGTGCACGAAGGTCAACTCCACGCTTTGACTGAGTACATGGAAGGTGGTTCTCTTGAGCAGTTGATCCTGAGCCGGCCGCCTGAACCGCTACCGCAGCCCCTGAGGGTATCGCTAGCAGCTGACGTTGCCGAAGGCATGATGTACCTACACTCCCTCGGTGTCTTCCATAGGGATTTAACTACTAAGGTACTAATTTATCATCTAGGTAATGTTGACTGCGCAGATGGTAGAATACTAAAAACCAAACAGGTGCTCAGGGTTCATAGTTTTTAGTACTATCTAGGACAGTTGTATTGAGTCTGCATGTAATCTGTATTGTTGATTTGTCATTGTAATTTTTTTTGGGTGGTCTGTGGTCAGCGGTCAGCGCACATACCGACCCCTTCGTCCAGGGTAACGAACGGGCGGCGCGCGGCCCCATAACCCACTGTTTTCCCCGTCGCTATTGGGCCGACCACCAGTACCGAGTGTCTTGTCGTCCGTGACCAGCCCGACGGGATACCCTTTCGGGTACCCTGCCTTCCTAACGCCCCTCCCGAGACATCGGTCGCCCTCAAGAGGTTATTCTCCGCTCTGTGGGTGATTCCAGCTCCAGTCACCTGGGACTTCGCCTAGGGCGGCATCAGGGGCAGTCATTGTAAACCCTATGGTACTATATGGTAGCGCTTACTACCAACTCTTGTATTGGGCATGGGTGTCGTAAAAGATGACTAATAGCTTCACATCAATCTAGGCTCTACTCCATCTGATGCCGTTTGGTCAACAATTACATTACCAAAGAGGGTTGAAATCAGGCAGGCTGTCTTATAACTATTGCCAATAACTTTGCAAGATATACGATGGAAGAGGAGTACATATCACGCTGACCTCAAGTAATTGAAATAAGACCAGATTCCATCCATCCATCAGCCTACAGACGTCCACTGCTGAACATAGGTCTCCCCACGAGAATGCCACTCGGAACGGTCCTGCGCCACTTGCATCCAAGAGCAGAATGCTGATGCTTATTGTAAATTCTTTCGTGATCTAAGGATTCCTTTCCCAGGAGGTGATCGGACCACCGCCAAGAGATGTAAGATCTGCTGTTTATAATTTTTAACGATATTGAAGGGCGGTGGCATTTCTCTCAGCCGTGCCCTTGCGGCTTCTCATATATAACATCATCATCGTCATATCGGTTCCTATAACTCCCACTGCTGGGCTCGAGCGTCCTCCGCAATAGGAAGGAGACTTTAGAATACCATGTAGGTGAGATTGGTATAAGGTTTGATTTCAAGTTTTTCATTTCTTGCATAGATGTTATATGCATGTTATATCACTTAGTCGTCTTTTACGACATCCACGGGCAAGATAGGGAGTGGTGAATGGTTCTTATGCCGCCACCACACGAATCAATATAACAGCCAATAAAATATTATACATCACGTTGATGAAGTACCGAATGTAGGTACATAAGTTATCATTTCAATCAAGGATTTTCAAAGTGCAATAACCTGGTTCATCATTCCGTAACGCGGCGCTAACAGAATGTAAATATGACAATTGTTCATATATATTTTTTTTAATTTTCAGAATGTATTATTAAGAAAATATGGTGATGGCGACTACATGGCCGTGGTCGCAGACTTTGGTCTTGCAGCTAAAATACCTCATTCTGTGTAAGTTTATTATTTAATTGTCTTAGTCCATTTATCATTGTAGATCGTTGAATTTAGTCCTCTCCAAGAGGGATAATGTCATAATCACATATATAATGTATTCTTCGCCTCTCACGAAAGACGCAGCAGCTATTCACAGCGCAAATATAATTTGCAATTTTCTTTTTAAACACCTACACTAAGGAAAATAAACTTTGAATTACGGAGGACTTTACAAACATAATATATGGGACACGAATTATAACCAGACTCGGAATCAAAGTCAATACTTTGTGCGATCAGGACAATCGCTGCATGGGAAGTAAAGCCATGGCACTGCCATGGACGGTCGGTGCCTTAACCACTCGCCATCAGTTCTACGTAATAATTCTATGTTATATACTTTTATCAAATCAAGTTTATTATGTACTAGCAACCCGCCCTCGCTTCGGTTTCAGTCGCTTTACCCGCGGCGTAGTTCCCGTTCCTGTGGGAATACCGAAATAAAATATAGCCTATGTTACTCCCTGATATCATAGCTTTTCCATTGGTGAAAGAATTTTTGAAATCGGTTCGGTGGTTTAAGCGTGAAAGCGTTACAGACAAACAAACATCCTTACTTTCGCATTTATAATATTAGTACGGATAACCTTTGTGAGGGCAAAACCGTTACATATGATCGCGGACATAAACTGAAAAAATCCGTATGAAACTCTACGGGCTCGTCTCAATTTTTAACTTCCATTCATTCATCAGCCTATAGACATCGAGTGTTGGATATAGACATCCCCACGAGAATGCCACTCGGAACAGTCCTGTGCCACTTGCATCCAATGGTTCCCTGCGACTTTTAGGATGTCGTCAGTCCACCTAATAGGTGGTCGTCCTACGCCGCGTCGTCCCGATTCCTAGTCGCCGCTCGAGAACCTTTCTTCCCCAACGGATGTCGGTTCCACGTGCGATTTGGTTTATAACGTACTTCTTTTGTATTATAAAATGTGTATTTTCATTAATTAATTTCGCCTTCCCATACATTCTCTCACTCTCCACAATACGAGAGAAATTGATTTACTATAACCACGCTGGTCAGAAGTGTTGATATAAGGTTTTATTTCGATTTTTCCTTCTCTTCCTTCGATTCTATATGTTAATTTAATCCCTTAGTTGTTTTTTCTACAATAACCACGGATAAGAGTGGGGGGAGGTGCATATGCACATAACAACTCTGCAAGAGAATGAAATCTCGAAATAAAACCCTACACCAAAATGTCTGACCAGCATGGTATAGTAGGACAAATTCCCTCCCATTGTGGAGGAAGCTTAAGCCCAACAGTGGGACATATGTGGGCTGTGATGATGATGATAAAGAGAGGGGGTGGTGAATGGTATTCATATTCCGTCACCACACGGAAAAATGTAAATATAATATGTTTTATGACTATTAACTCCACTGTAATGCCCCGCTAACCAGGATATACTTATTTTTTCTTTTCCAAAATCATCGTTGTCATCATTTTCCTCTTACCCCAATTCCTTGGCGTCGACGCCATACGTACTCCTCATCTCTCTCAATCGTATATATTACAAAAAGTTTTGGCAATAATTTTAATACCGGTCGCCTGCCCGACTTCTTCTATACCAATAAATAAAATTGGAGTGTCAGTTTGTAATGTAAAAATAATAGGCTTTTTTCATGCTCACACGGTTATTTGCACTATACATATGCCTAAATTACACTTTATATATTTTTGTCTGTCTGTTTGTTCCGGATAATCTTCAAAACTACTGGACCGATTTCAAAAATTCTTTCACCAATGGAAAGCTATAATATCAGGATGTAAACTAGGCTATATTTTATCCCGGTATTCCCACGGGAACGGGAACTATTCAGGAAAGACGACTGTAACCGAAGCGAAGCGAGGGCGGGTTGCTAGTTGAGAATATAATTATTGACCAGATAGCATTAGCTGAAATGGGTCCAGGTTGATGTAAAACTCTTAGTCGTTTTTTAGGTTATCCAGCGATGTAAGAGGTATTCGCACAGTCACCACACAGCAAAAAATTTTGAATTAAATTATAACTAGACCAATGTGCCAACTCTTGAATCTCGGTTCCAATCTTAAATCAAATCGCAGCTCGAATTTGAGCAATTTGGTACTTTTGAAAGCGACACTAGCGCACGATTGGAATCAAATTCGGTGGATTTTTTTTTAAACTAAATAAATTCGACTCTCGTCGATTAAATCAAAAATATTTGCTACTCCCGACGTGATTTTGACGTAGTTTAAAATCGTTAATGTTGCATAATTTCAAGAAATCGTCTTTGTGGTGATCGAGTTCGGTAACGTTATTAATTTAAAGTTATAAAATACAGCACATTTGGTGAAAATAACAACGGCAAACGCGAAGAATTTGTTCTCGATTTTGTTTAAAAATAACTAAATATAAGTTTGGTGAGATTGAAATTGAATCGGATTCGAAATTAGAATTGATTTCAAGAGTAGGCCCACAGATCTAACAAGCATCCTATCTCGATTAAAGCAACTACTAGAGCAGTCATCACTCCCAATCAAATTGATCATGTAGTTTCGTGATGAAACCGATTTGTCTTTCATCTTTATTGTATATCTAACTGTAAGAAAGACGCACTAACGACATTGACCAGTGTTATTCATTCTTTTTGAATACGTGACCCCTTTACAAACTAAATACTTCTGGCAAATCCTAAAGTCTTAGAAAAATTAAACAAATTTAATAAAACTCTTTTAACGGAATTTATTGCGTTTGTATTTGATAGTGTCACTGAGGTAATTCTCCCGTAACCGTGAACGAAGTATTTGATACTTTGTACTCGCTTAAACATCAGGAATTAACAAAATTAGAGTAATATCTATAACTACATTTCTATTCTTTGTTTTTTTGCGAATTATATATTTAAAACAATCAATTAGATACCTACAGTCGACAAAAATCCGCTAGAACTCTGAAAATGAATACGATGTGTATTGTCCGAATACGATATTGTGGGTGGAAAATTATTTTATTGCCTATTTACATCTCTAAAATCGCATTAATCCATTTTTTTTAAATAAATATGCATGTCTTCTCACTTATTTTTTTATATTTTTTAATTTGGCAACACTCGCATTTTCTTTTTCTATGGAGACCCGTCGAGTCGCCCTTCTGGGGGTCGCGACTTAAAGTTTGAAAACCACTGCCGTAGATAATCGATTAGTTTGGGTTGTAAAATACAGTACGTTACGTGATTTCGGAATAAGTCAATTATAATACATAAAAACGGCAATATTGTACGATCAATCATGACTCCCGTTGACTGTTCTTATATACTAGTAACGCGGCCCGGCTTCACACGTATTGTAAACACTAATTGAATGGCCTCTGAGATATCTTAAATAAATAAATATTTCTTCTTGTGGACTTCTCGTTTAGCAATCTTTATAATTTTGAAGTTGTAATCCTAGTCAATATTATAAATACGAATGTGAGTTTGTGTGTTTCGTTTTTACCTCTAAACCAATTTGAAAAATTCTTTCGCTAATAAAAGCTACGTTATAATCATGCTCTAGTGCATATATATTATAGCTTATCATAAAAATTGATGTTTTGGCGATTTAAATATAAAACAAGAATATTTGTCGACTTATGTAAAAGTTCGTAAGTCCAAAATGCCAACAGTATGGGAGAGCATTTTAAAGTTTTGAAATTACTAAAATCAGTGTAAGACTTTTAATCCTCGAAATATTGACATGCATTTTGCACTTAAATTTAATTTTAATATTTCGAGGATGAAGGTGTATCTGTTCTGTACAGTTGGTATTTTGAACTTACGATATTTTACGTAGGAGAAGTCGCCTTTTTTTGACCGGGCTATGTTCAACGCACAGGCCGTTCGTTACGTTCGGGGTGAAGGGCGGCGCGCGGGCTTATAACCCACCATTTTCTCTCCCCTTCGCTAATGGTGCACTAATGAGGCGACCATTGATATTGAATTCCTTGACGTCCGCGTCCAGCTCGGTGAGTCACCCTTTTAGATACCGTCCCTATCCAACGCCCCCCTGGGGCGATGCCATCACGCGGCAGATCGACTTGAAGTTATATCTTTATATGTATATAAATTTCTTGTGTACGTGTGGAAGTCCCTGAATTCATTCTAAACGCCTGGACCAATGTTGACGAAATTTTTGTGTATATTCAAGAGGATTCGATGATGATTTAAATTCACAATTGGACCCAGTAGGTGGTGCTTTATTTGAACAGAACAACGTTTGTTTAATCAGCTAGTTTATAAATGAAAAGTGATTGAGTATGTTATGCTTTGGTTTACATAACAATATTGTTATATAAGTCTGCGAAAAAATGTAATTGTAATAAACACATTACACTTTAAAGGTCGTTGATTGCACACAATTAGATGTTTAGTTAAAAAAAAACTTATCTATAATTTATCTGTCGCTAGTATTGCGCGCGCGCTTAAGCGAATACCGGGCACGCAATTTGCCGTGCTAACGCCGTTCGCGATTCGTCACCGGCCAATAATCACACATTAATTTTAACGTTTTAATTGCTTCGAACTAAAATATATTCCATTGAATTTCTCATAAAATTAATGGTTGTTAGAAAATAACTGTAAAAGACCTGCTGTACTGTATGGATCAGCATGTTGGGCGACAAAAGCGACGGATGAGAGACGACTGCATGTAGCGGAGATGCGAATGTTGAGATGGATGTGTGGTGTGACAAGAATGGATAAAGTAAGAAATGAACACATTAGTAGAAGTTTGAAAGTTGCGCCAGTGACGGAAAAGTTAAGGAGTGAACGGCTGACATGGTATAGACATGTGATGAAACGGGATGAAAGTAATGTTGTGAGAAAAGTTTTGGGTATGAATGTTGAAGTCTTTAGGGGTAAAGGGAGACCGAGGAAGAGATGGATGGACTGCGTGAGGCATGACATGGATAGTCTGGGAGTAAATGCAGAGATGACGTGTGATAGGAACGTATGAATGAAGATGACATATTGCGTGGACCCTAAGTAATTGGGATAAGAGTAGGATGATGAGAAAATAACTGTTTTAAAGAATCATCTTACGCCCGTTTTCAGCAACGAGCCCTAAATTGTAGGTAACACGGCAATATAATATCATATAACGTTGATGTTTAACGTTGTCGACGGCACAGATGGCGTAGTGGTTACAAGATGACCGGGGATTAGTCCGTCACCCGCCGAGAGGCCGACCGCGTTAGGAAAGACCGACGTCCTCCCCGAGGGGGGGGACGTCGGTCGATGGGAGGGTACCCCGGGTAGGGGGTATTCCGTCGGGCCGACCACTGATGACAAGTAACCCTGCTCCAGTGGTCGGCCCAACGACGAAGGCGATGTGGTGTTCGGGTGGGTTGCGGGAGTTGCGTGCTTAAGCCCCTCTGTCGCCCCGGACGGAGTGGTGCGGAGGCGCGCGGACCGCAGCCCACCCCAAAAAAAAAAAAAAGAAAGTGGTTACAAGATCTACCGTGATGAGTGTCGTGGGTTCCATTTCCATGGGCGATCCACAAGTAGTTGTTCTGACACTGGTTATAATTTGCGTCCGTTAATTATGTTTGTAATATCCCCTGCAATACATTTTTGAGGCAAATATATTTTTTTCATGTTAATGAAATTAGGTAATTATATGAGAGATATTCGACATTCGATATTCCCAACGAGAGATATTCGACACATAATATTGATATTATGTGTAAATTACACATATTGCCTAGGTAGGTGTTATCTAAAATTTCGGGGTCGTGGTTGTAAATGGCCATTAGTCTTTTCTGGGGATAGCAGCACATACAGTAATAGTTTTTCGTGAGATTGCCAAATGATTGCATGCGAACATCCGGAGTTTTGTTCTAATTTGTTTTCTAATCGTATATAAGTAAAGGATCCCACGATTTTTTTAAGAATACATGCACAATATAGTAAAGCTATTTTTTTTCGGCAGGCTGTGGTCTGGCACACCCTGTCCCTTCTGTCAGAAGGGACGGAAGAGCAGCGTGCGGCCCCATAATTCACTGCGTTCCCTCCCCATCGCCATTGGGTCGACCGCTGGTGCCGATTCCTAGTCATTCGTGGCCAGCTCGGCATATTAAAACTAACCTTAGCTAGCTTTTTTATTCACCTCTCTCAGGAAAGATGCCATGCCATACGTAAAACAGCACGCTGTTCTTGTCTACTGGTGTTCCCCTTCGCCGGTAACCTTTAACATCATCATCTCAGCCCATATACGTCCCATTGTTTAACTCGGGCCTCCTCCATTGTGTAAGGAAATTTAACCTACTATACCACGCCAGTGAGACGAAGGTTTTTATGCTGTTATATCGATGTTATGTGCATGCTATTTATTATATCCTATACTTAAGATACCTACGGACAAGAGAGGGGGGTGTTGAATTGTATTCTCGCTATGTCATGACACAGCAAATCGTCGCCAGGAACCCCTAACCTAAAGCTAAAGGTTAGGTTAACCTTGTGTTTTCTTGTCATTTAATATGTATATGTTATTTCAGTAACGGATACAGATTGCCGAGTGTGGGCTCCCCGTGGTGGATGTCGCCCGAATGTCTCCGCGGACGGTGGTACGATAATCGCTCCGATATATTCTCGTACGGAATTATACTTTGCCAACTTATCGCCAGGGTGAGTACAACATTGTTAAACGCTTATCATATACCTTTTTTTAGGGTGGGCATTCCGTCCGGGGTGACGAAAGGGCAGCGCACGACCTTCGTAATCCACCGTATTTCTTCTTCTTCTCTTCTTCGCCATTGGGCCGACCACCGGTACTGAGTTTCATTCACTCACTTCATACACTCATTCATCATACACTTATTCTTCACTCTTAGAATGAAAATTTAAGGTTTTCATTTCAGTTGGGCCAGGGCGATGCGCGACAGCGTCAGGACTGGGACGCGACGTCCTCCCCGAGGGGGGGGGGGGTTACGTCGGTCGATGGGAGGGTACTCCTCAGGGGGTATGCCGTCGGGCCGACCACTGACGTCAAGTCACCCTGCCCCGGTGGTCGGTCCAACGACGAAGGCAACGTGTCACGGGTGGGTTACGGGTTTGCGTGCTTACGCCCCTCTGTCGCCCCGGACGGAATGTTGCGAGTGCGCCTGCAGCAACCCAGAAAAAAAGAAAAAGCGCCGCCTTCCCAGGTCCAATTGTTTATCTAAACCATTCTTCCATGTATATAAAATATTAGCCCCACGACCTTTCTTACAGGTTTTTTTTTGTTCCTTAGTACGTTATAAAATGTTAAATTTGCCGCATGGTTTGTGTTAAAGGTGGACGCCGATCCGGACGTGCTGCCGCGCACGGACAACTTCGGCCTCAACTACATGGCGTTTGTGGAACTGTGCGACGAGGATACTGTACCCGACTTCCTGAGGCTAGCCTTTAACTGTTGTATTGTAAGTAATGTCATCGTTTTGACTACTTTTACGGCACGACTATCCTACTGTGAACGTTAAAAAGTGTTCGAAACGGCGGGCAGTCAAAAATCAATTAGAAAATTCGATGAAATTTGTAAAAGTAGTTTTATTTATAATGTGTAATACTCGCGTAAAGATCAGAATTCATTTTGGCTACTTCTAAGCAAGCTATAAATTATTTCTGCTAGTCAAAAGCAAGGTTCTGTTACTGCGCTTCGTTCGATGTGCGAGAGAACCGGAAGCCCAACTTTCTGAGAATGTTTGCGTGTGGAGGGTTTTGGTGGTGCCCTTGGTATCACCGAGCCTCAATGCACGCATTCACACTCCCTTCACTTTCTTCGCGGGAGGCAGCGGCCTTGTAAAGGTCTATGAGCGGCAGCAACACTTACCATCAGGTGTACTGTTTGCTCGTTTGCCACCGTTTGCAATAAAAAAAAAAAAGGTTCGTACTGACGAGCCTACGTTATAAGGGAATGATTCCCTTTTATCGTATATATATCACTGCCCGGCTCGAGGGAAGGAAGGGAATTTGATACCACGCTTTTCCGTGTGATGACGGATTAAGAATACAATTCACCACTCCCTATCTTTGTTCCTACCCTTAAAATCAATTCTAATTTCGAATCCGATTCAATTCCAATCTCACCAAATTTATATTTGGTACTCTTAAACAAAATCGAGAATGAATTCTTCGCATTTGCTGTTGTTATTTTCACCCAACGTGCCGTATTTTATTACTTTAAATTAATAACGTTACCGAACTCGATCACCACAATGACGCTTTCTTGAAATTGTGCAAGATTAACGATTTTAAACTACGTCAAAATCACGTCGGGAGTAGCAAATACTTTACTTAATCGACAAGCGTCGAATTCGTTTGATTTAAAAAATTCCACCGAATTTGATTCCAATCGTGCGCTAGTGTCGCTTTCCAGAGTACCAAATTGCTCAAATATGAGCTGCGGTTGGATTTAGGATTGGCATCGAGATTCAAGAGTAGGCACATTTACCCCGTGAATGTCGTAAAAGACGACTAATGAATATAATATGCACATAAGATCTGTGCAAAAGAAGGAAAACTCGAAATGAAACCCCATACCAGCCCGTCTAACCAGCACGGTATAGTAGGTTGAATCCATCCTATCGTGGAGTAGGCCCGAACCCAACAATGGGACGTATAGCCCATATGATGATAATGATGATGATACCACACTGGTCAGACGTGTTGGTATAGGGTTTTATTTCCAGTTTTCCTTCTCCTGAACAGACCTTATCTGCATATTATATATATCCTTTAGTCGTCTTTTACGACACCCACGGGTCAGAGAGGGAATGGTGAATTATATTCTTACTTTCTATTTAACCAGCTGCAGCAGAATTTTAATAACCTTTTATTGTGAAACAAAACTTTGCTTTGCTGTATCTACCAGTACCAAAAACTTCACCCATTAAATTTGAAGATATTGCCGAAGTTGTTAAATACGATCTCAATTATTTATACAATTATTCTATCATCATCTATTTATAACAATAATTAACAAAATGCATTTTCTTATTTCAGTACGAGCCAAAAGCACGTCCACTATTCCCGGAAATAGTGAACAAATTGGCTGAAGTTAAAGAGAGCCTCGACGACGCGCCATGGGGCTCCCATAACGCTCTCAATAACCATGAGACGTGAGTTACTTTTTTTTTAAATCACCAACCTCATTATATCCTACAGTCTTTATGACTTATATTAATCCCGCAGGAGAGAAAGGGCTGCTGGAATATTCATTTAAATCAAATCCTATCAAATAGGAGGGAAATTGATCTGCTATACCATGCTGATCAGACCAACCAACCGTAGGAGTACCAACATTCATCATCATCATCATTTCGGCTCATATACATCCCACTGCTGGGCTCGAGCCTCCTCCACAACAGGAGGGAAATTGACCTAGTATACCACTCTGTTCAGGCGGGTTGGTATAGGGTTTTATTTCGAGTTTTACTTCTCTTGCATAGATGTTATACGCATATTATAACTCTTAGTCGTCTTTTACGACATCCACGGGTAAGATAGGGAGTGGCGAATTGTATTCTTTTTCCGTAACTAGCAACCCGCCCTCGCTTCGCTTCGGTTATAGGTTATAGTCGTTTTACCCGCGTAGTTCCCGTTCCCGTGGGAATACCGGGATAAAATATAGCCTAGTTTACGCCCTGATATTATAGCTTTCCATTGGTGAAAGAATTTTTGAAATCGGTCCAGCCGTTTTCAAGATTACCCGGAATAAAACAGATAGACAGACAAAAATTTTTTAATTGCTATTTTAGGCATAGGTGTCGTGCAAATAACCGTGTGAGCATAAAAAAAGCCTATTATTTTGACATTACAAACAGACACTTCAATTTTATTTATTGGTATAGACTATATTGACAATGCTTTTATGACCGGCCGCTCCTTGGGAATGTAATTGTTGAACAAGTAAACGTTACCACTGGTCAGATGTGTTGGTCGTAAGGTTTTGTTTCGAGTTTTACTTCTCTTGCACAGATGTTACATGCATATTATTCACTTATTCGTATTTTACGTCACCGATAGGTGAGAGAGGGGGTGGTGAAATGTATTCTTACTCCGTCACCACGCGTAATATTAAAGTTTTAATTTTTTTTCCAGTGAGGATGCAGATTCATCGGGGCCGCGTTCGTGTCCCGGATTATACGGTTGGCGCCGCCCGCAGCGATACAAGTCCGAGGGCGGTGTCAGACACCACGATCGTGACCAACGTTAGTATTTATTGGAAAATATTACTCAACAGACGCTTATCTGTTTAAATTAAAAAATAAATTAAAATAAATCTTGAAATAGATCGCAGCGCCACCTGCTGGCAATTATTAATCTAAACTATCATAACTAACCATCTACTTGAACGCACATAAAAATTCATCATAATCGATCCAGCTATTTAGGAGTTCAATCACAACATGACTTTACTATATGTTACAATTTTATCGATATATTTATGCGATTGTCTCAACAAAAATAATTTATACTATACTAGCTGACCCAACAGACGTTGTTCTGTTCAAATAAAATAAATCTTGCCTGAAATGGACAGCAGTAACAGAGACTGACCGACTGCAACGGCATCTGCCGAGCTAATTTGTGAATCTAAATTATTCAGGCCTCCACTTGAATGCATTCACAAAATTCATACAATCTCAATCATTCATATAATCTCAATCATTTGACATTACAAACATACACTCCAATTTTATTTATTGGTATAGATAATAGTTGGATTTAATTATTGATATTTTTCTTTTTAGGGTTCCGTAGCCAAAAGGTAAAAACGGGACCCTATTACTAAGACTTCGCTGGCTGTCCGTCCGTCTGTCTGTCACCAGGCTGTATCTCAAGAACCGCGATACTAGCTATCGCGGTTCTTGAGTTGTTGAAATTTTGAAAAGTTGAAATTTTTACAAATTATGCATTTCTGTTGCCTCTATAACAACAAATACTAAAAACAAAATAAAATAAATATTTAAGGGGGGCTCCCATACAACAAACGCGATTTTATAGATAATGGTACGGAACCCTTCGTGTGTGACAGCAACTCGCACTTAGCCGGTTTTATTTTTCTTCATGTGTAACACATTCCGTTTTATCTGCTTTAAAAACGTTGATAATGTTGACAGTTGACATCTGTGACGTCATTAAAGCACCTCCACGGAAGACCAGTTCTTATAACCTGCAATATGCTGAGATGGAGACGTTTTGTGATTAGCCTCAATTTCAATTGTTTTTTTTTCGTCTCAACTTATACACGTCCCATTGCTGGGCTCGAGCCTCCTGCCCAATAGGAGGGCAGTTGATCTACTATACCATGCTGGTCAGATATGTTGGTACATGAATTTATTTCGAGCTTTCCTTCTCTTGCGCAAACGTTATATGCATACTATATCCCTTAAGCGTCTTTTACAACATCCACGGGTAAGATAGGGAGTGATGAATTGTATGTTTAATCCCTCACCACACGGTCGATTATGAGGTTAGATTATGATAATAAATATCATATTTTTTGTTCGCACATATAAAGCAGTCTGATTGGAAACTAACCACATCGAAAGCTGCAAAACTGGCCTACAAAATTGGTCCACATCGCCATGCGGCTTACAATAAACGCCCGTATTTTTGTTTCCTCAGAATTTATTTTATGTTAACCGATTTTGACGATTCTATTTTATTTTGAAAGCCGTTGCTTTTAATGTGGCTCCATTTAAATTTTAACAAAATGTGTCTGGTAGTTTTTGAGTTATAGTCAGTAAATCATATTTTTTTTTTGTTAAAATTTTGTATTATTACATAAGTTTTCATATATGTTGACAGTGCAACACAGGCGATCTTTATCTGAGCTGGAGTGGAGTGCAACGGGGTGGGAGGGCCCAGCGGGACGTGGAGCGGCGCACCGGTCTGCGTGGGCGCTGGGCGCAGGCGCTCCAACTGGAGGGGCTCCACCGCGTCTCGCACGTCTACATCGTCTAGCACACATCATGTTACTAAGAGACGCGCACGCCGCACCAGCGCCAGCACGCCGTTCATTACATACCTTCCGCGGTGTCAAGAAAATCCTCGAACCAGGACCCGGTTCCGCGTCTTGCGCTGAACTTGCATCTCCACCTAGAGCCGCATCACGTGCACTCGACGCGCTCTCCGATGATGAACCTCGTGCCGCTTCTCTACCTTCCTCCCCCGCGCTATCACGCCGCGGCAGCCTGGACGCACGCCCACGCCGTCGCGGATCATGCGAGAGCGGCATCTTCTCAGTCGCCAACGAGGAACTGTGCGGTCTACGTGCCGGCGTCGGTCGTCCTTGTGCCGCCGTCTGTCCCTGCTCCCTCGTCGGCTGCCATCGATGCTGGTGGTGGCGTCGTGATGCATCGGAACGCTCCACCAGTGATGACACACCAGCTCCATGCGAAGCTCGAGCCACGCTATGCGCCGATTGCGTACGCGCATACGATCGAGCATTAGACGCCCGTGCACCACGCACCCGAACAAATCCAAATGACCGTAGCAGTATCGACGAATCCCGTGACGACGCATCACCCTTCCTGTGCGGACGACCGGATAACTCGCAACCGGATTCCGACGCTTCCGATTCTGCTGAATCGGTTGTATGCGAGTATCATATACTATCGCATTGCTGCTGTGTGGAGCGAGCGCGATGCCCGGACGCTGATGATGAAGTCAGCTCGACCCTGGCTCGACCCGCACCACATTTACTCTCGTCTTGCAAACGCACGTCGAGTGTATACACTGACAGCTCCGAGGACGTAGCGTCGCTGGCCGGCTCCGATAGTCTATACTGCGACGAACGTGTACCAAGACATGTGCGTTCTGCCCAGATCAGCAAGATCGTCGAGTACTTCGAGCGCAAGGGTGCCGACTTCACGTGTGAACGTTCCGCCCGAGGACACTCGCGATTCAGACTCAGCACGGCGGGCGAAGCTAGGCGCGCTCGGACAACAGAACCACCATTAGACGAGGCACCACGGAAATGTCCAGCACAACATCGGCTCATGATCTGCGAAGGCGCTGTACGCTCGAAGCTGCCTTTATTCGACAAGAAGTCATAGCGCTAGTGGGGCTACCATATCTTACCCACGCCTCCCGCTGACTACCATTCGTCTCCTCAGTGAGAACACGACCTCAACTTGTTAAATCCCAGTGAAGACTGTCTTATCAAGCAGACTAACCGACCCGAAACGAACCCCATGAGCAAATAAACCTTGGAGCGTCAGGAAATGCGTATATTAAAACATATATTGCGCCAAAATTATTAATCGCCAATTTTGTGCCATCGTTATGACGACGGTATTGTGATGATCGAAGTGACTTTATCCTATCGAAGTGTTATTTGACTTATGTAACTATATTAAAATTGAAATATAAATGAGTTAAAAGGTTAATACGGACTAGTAGTCAAAATTATCGTTGATCATAGTCCAATGTGTGGTTTAATAGTCCCTTTTAATGGTGGCCTACCCATATATTATGCGGGCCTTCAAGTCTTCGTTATGACAACGGTATTGTGTGATCGAAGTGACTTTATCCTATCGAAGTGTTATTTGACTTATATTACATTAAAATTTAAAATTAAATTAATTAAAAAGGTTGTAATTACGGACTAGTAGTCGAAATTATCGTTGATCATAGTCAAATGTGTGGTTGAATAGTCCCTTTTTTTTAATGGTGGCCTATCCGTATATTATGCGGGCCTTTAAGTCTTTCTAGTATAAATATAAAAGACGTTAACTGCGTTCCGAACTTTCATTTTCTTTCATCGAAATGTAAATAATTTCGATTGTATAATTTATTTTCTTTTTTTTGTAATTTAGTTTCCAGTATTAAATAATAACTTGCCAGTTTACAACTTAAAATGTAAGTGTGTAAATAATTAAGTTAATCGTTATAATTAAACTCATTTAAGTTGGATACGGTTAGAACTGAACTTATTTTTACGTTACTGAATAGTGATTTCGTTTATAATAATTATATTTTCATTAAAAAAGATTCAATCGATATATTTCGTTAAATTTCTACAAAGTCTTTCTATAATTATTTTTAAAAATAACATTATTTACTTTGAAGAAATCAGTTATATTTATAATACATAATTATATGTACTCATAATATACGGGCTTATGATGTCCAAAAAAAAAAGTATATAACTTGAATCGTGTGGCACATTCCTAGTCTCCTAAATGGTGCCACTTTAGAAAATCCGTCGTATCAACTAATTATGATAATCGAGCAACACCTTACACAATTAAAAAAATAAATATTTAGAATATAAATATTCCAAAAATAATATATTCAAAGAACTATTAATAAAAACCGAACGTTTTAAATTAAATTTATAAAAATAATCATTAAAATAAAACTTTAAATATCACTTAAAATGAAAACGATTCAAATCATAATAAGCAATATTTTGGTGAA
Source organism: Lymantria dispar (assembly GCA_032191425.1). NCBI lineage: Eukaryota > Metazoa > Arthropoda > Insecta > Lepidoptera > Erebidae > Lymantria > Lymantria dispar. The sequence continues at coordinate 29,213,088 of CM063442.1, forward strand.
TTGTAAATAAAGAAATGTGAACTGTGTAATTTTTTATTTGTAAATTGCTAAGTTAGGAAATGCACCACCTAATATCGAGTTAAGGGTACAATAGTCCTCATTATTTTCTCGTGGGAGTCGTGAAATCCGACTGTGTGATTAACAAGGGTATGAGCAGTAGCACCCACCTGTATAGAACGCCAACCCTACCTGTAATTGTGGCGTTAAGGGTGCATCACCATCATAAGTCAACTTTGGCAATTATTGAATTGTATCATTTTGTTCTAAAAGTATGTGTGTGTTCGAAAACATACATAGTTCGAATAAAATATGATACAATCGAATAACCAAATGTACGCACTCGATTGGATAATATTATTTTGAAAATTTTTGAATTGTATCGTTTTCATTCTAAAGGTGTAAGTGTATTCGAACACATAGTTCGAATAAAATACGATACAATCGAACAACCAATTGTATACACTCAATTAGATAATATTATTTTGAAAATTTATTAATTGTATCGTTTTCGTTCTAAAGATGTGTGTGTGTGTGTGTGTTCGCACACAAAGTTCGAATAAATTATGGTACATTCGAACATCCGAATGTACACACTCGATTGGATAATATTATTTTTTAATCAAGTCATTCGAGTGATATAGAAATATATTTCGAAATAATTTAAATTAAGAACGTTGACTACTATTTATAAATAGCTTTTTGGCGGGAATTTGAAATTGATGTTTCGCTGTTCATGTTCTTTTAGCCAATTCTTTGTTATTTATGTAAAAGTGATCAATCAAAATACATCACAGTAATTTCTTTATTGAACCCTCCAGTCACAGTTGTTCACATTTGTAAGATCTCCCTCCCCTAGTAAGGGGGCGTTCATAAAATACGTGAGATGTTTAAGGGCGGGAGGGGGTCGACTCAAATCTCATCTAATCTTACGTTGGAGGGAGGGGGGGTCTCGGCAAATATCATGCAATTTTTTTTCTGATTGAAACAAAAAAAAATGTTTAATTTTTATTACACTTAAAATTAAACTCTCAGCAATATTGATTACTAGTCTTAACTAGTCGTAAATAAAAGCGCGAAGCAAATTTTTTTTAACTTTTTACAATAACAATCCAACGCGTTTACGTTAAGAAACCCACATTTTGAAAAATCTCACGTGAGATTGGGGGATGGGGGAGGGGGTTGAATAAAATCTCACGACATCTCACCAGGGGGGGAGGGAGTTACAGAAAATTTAAAAAAACACCTCACGTAATTTATGGACGCCCCTAAGACGTTACATATTTTGCAATCTTACAAAATATAAATAATGCTATCAGGACGAATTGTGACGCGTGTGGCCGCATTTGTCAAAGAGCTGATGCTGATAATGCTGATTTTTAACTTTTCCGTTAATAGTTCAAAATTGGCATTTTAATACTTAAGATGTATAAGATATTGGAAAGTCACATCACTAAACTTAGGACTTCGCTCACCCTTTGTCACATAATGTCACACTTCGTTGACCTCTTAACATGTGACGTACTTTATGGTTGGTCCCCTATATGTGGTAAATATTCGAAACTTCTTATTTCGAGATCGTATAGAACAACTGTTCAGTGAAATATTTTTTTCAAAGAGTCCTATGTGATAGATGTTTAAGACTTGGCAGCTTAAAGGCCTTTGCAACCACGTCATAAAAAACCTATGATAGTAAGTTGCGTTTTTAATTTAAATTGATTTTTATCAATCATTTCTCAGGGCGCCTTCCTTGTATCATTTAATAGAATCATAATGTACAAATATGTGTCAAAAATCAGACCGAACTATAGAGAAAAATACATGTGTTGCCAGTCGCTTTGCATTTGACTAAAATAGTAGGTTTTGAGTTAAATGTTGCCAGAAATCACATTATTAAGTACTAGTACTATATAATTAAACGCAAAACCGATTGAAATATTAGCGTTTGAAACGACTGGTAGCACATAAGTATCTTATATTAATATAATATTTTTGTAAATACAGTATTAACGTGTATTTAAATAATATCATTGTCGTCATAGTATATTTTACTTTAAATCATGGTTATATTGTTAAAGTCAGGGTATAACGGTGTAAATATAAATAAAGTGTTGAATATGAAATTGTGAATTCCTGCCGCGGTCCCTTGCGGCTCATTTCTGTGCCAAAAAAGAAAGAAAATTCTCCACGAAACGAAATATTAATGCACCTTGTTGGATTGACTATGTCTTTTTGTGTTGCATGGCAAATTGACTTTTGCTACATTAAAAACAATAATTTTTAAAGGTAAAATTTTCGGCTGTTATTCATAATCGCTATTAAAAATGTAGTGTATTAATGACAAAAATATGTTGAGAGTTATATTTTTTTTATTAATAACAAACAAAAAGCTACTAATTTGGTAGTAAGTGGTAGCAACCAATCATTGACCTTTGCAACACCAGGCACATAAACAGATTTCACGGTAGATCACGGGTTAGGATATGCAGCAAAAGAAACGTTTTACTAGTAAAATGTCGTCAGACGTCGATTTTCTGCAAGAGTCTGGCATTATCCTGGACGATGTTTCCTAGTTATGTGCGACTAGAAAGTCATCAACAATGTGGTTCTAACAATAGAAAATTACCATAATGGAAATAAGAGATTTCACGTCGAAATTTTTATCGTTTGGATCGAACGAGGTTATATTCTATCCCTCCGAGCCATCATTATTATTCTTTATCCAAATTACTTGCGATCTACGAGGTATACTTCTCTTACATCATACATATTGCAAAAGTTATTGGTAATAGTTTTATGACCGGCCACCTGCCTGACATGGAAAACCAGGTAATGTAATTATTGACTAGACGGTAGACCAGATGCAGTTGGTCCAGATCAATGTAAACCTTTTAGTCGTCTTTTACGACACCCTCGAACAATGTTAGTGTTGAGGAGGACAATGTAAGGAGGAACGCCTCCACGACGACGTGAACCGCCGCCGGCGACTGGGGCGGCGCAGGCACGATTACCTGCGCCTGATGTCGCCCTTGCCGAGGCCGCGGGTGATTGGACCGGGGAGTTAGTCTGTCACCCGCCGAGAGGCCGATCACGCGACAAAGACCGATGAAAGTATTCCGTCGGGCCCACCACTGACGACAAGTCACCCTGCGCCGGTGGTCGGCCCAACGACGAAGGCGACGTGCCTCGGGTGGGTTACGGGGCCGCGCGCCGTCCCTCTGTCGCCCTGGACGGAGCCGGGCGACAGGTGCGCTGACCGTAGGCAACCCCAAAAAAAAAGGTTACAGATGTTTATATTCTACATAATAACTGCTTCCAATTCCTTAAACCAAGTTTATCTCAGGCATTTCGCAATGTGAGAGGCAGACTCTTATCGCATTGGAAACTCTTAGGTATATGATATTAGTTTAACAAACAAAAAGGCATAGTCAACTTCGACTTACCAAGTCGAATTAGTGTTGAAACTTATATTTATATAAAAGAGCAATTACGTGTCCGTCCATACGTATGTACGCGATGAAATGCTTTTTTTTTCGTAGTAGCTTTATCATCTAGCGAGTATTACACAATTTTATGCAGTATCCTCAAAGACGTGAGATGAAAATTGTGTCCACAGATGGTACGTTCTAATTTTACTATTTACTGATTGCCACACAACAGTTCAATTAGGTATTTGACTACTATTAAAACATTATTTCTAATACGTGGAATATTTCTATTGCATGAAAATTTAAGAAATAATAAGCAATAATCATTAAAATGATTATTATCGAAGTTACAAGTTTATATATATTATATTATCCCTATCTCGCACTAAGGTGTTTTGTTTAAAATAGACGCAGACTACGATGACGTCACGTTGTTTGTATTACTCTCTCTGTCTAATTAACAACATTAAAATATTTGTAACTAATTTAATATGAAAATAAATTATATGTTGTTTTCACAAACCGATAGAATTCTTCTAGAAAACTTCGTTGTTTGATAAAAGGTATTTTTATTGAGCTTTGGTTCAATTATTGAATATGATATGATATACGAAAATCGACGACAAGTCAAACCAACGAAAAGCTGTTCATGGAATCTTCATAAAACGCATTATCAGAATCATTTTTAACTTCTTTTTAATATTGATCTGAATAAATTCTTATATAAAAGCCGAATTTTCAAGTGCACTATTGTCGATAGTCCAAGTTTTTTCATTTCATTTGAATTAGCAAAATATTACAATGCGTCATTATTAGCAGACAACATACATACAAAGACTGATAGACAACTACTTTATAATCCTCTTCTAAGTTTGTAAAAAATAGTCCACTGCCAGTAGTCATAGCACGTAAAATAAGAGCGACATAATTGTACTCTCGCTTTTAGCACACAACCATTGATAGACTAAAAGGGAGCAATCTAAGATAGCTCCCAAATAGCGAGATGCAGACCCTAATTCTAAGGAGATCCGCAAATTGCGAGATGCAATTAATACAATAGCAAGATGAAATTTTTAAAATACAAACCGTCTGTAATCTATTCCCAAGCACAATCAGCTGATTATTTTGCGAGTTTTAAGGCTCTATATTTTGCGGTGATATAACATCATTCCAACAACAATGTTAATGATTGCCGTAAACATGAGGTGATGATATAAAAACCATGTTATCATCATCGTGCCATTCAAAGGCTTTTTCGTACATTTTCTACTTCATACAGACGAGATATGGTCCACTTAGTTCGCCACTAAAGAAAAGTAATATAATTTAATGAAGACCGGAAATTTTTATAAATAGCATAATTATTTGATAGTAACAAACGGACTACGTTGTTTTATAGTTGAATATGTTTAAATTTTGAGCCCAGGCCATAGCACAAACACTGTTCTTGCCAAACGACAAAATTTAAAATCATTTAAATTAGATAAAAATTATCGTTCGATTTTATCGACTTTGCAAGTCATTTTTATCGATTTTAAAGTAAACTACTTTATTATTATTAGCAAATTAGAAGAATTTATCGATGAGTAAGAATGGTATTTGTGTTGATAAATAGTTGAATTTTTTATAATCCATTTAGTGTGATACACTTAGCTATACCGACCTTTTTTTTTTAACGCTGTGGAAATGCAATTTACGCACTGCCCCCCCGCCAGTAACAGACGAGGGGGGTGTGTGGGGCTCGCCGGTCACCTATGCAACCGGAATACCCACTAAAACCAACAGCGGTCCCTTCCGCGCTTTTGCGGAGCGCCGGAGAGATCGTCTAGTGACATTAGATCCCCGGCACTCCTCCGCAAGGCCGTCGGGCCACGTCCTGTCGTCGTTCAAGGCGGTGGGAGGAGATGCGCGTATCGGCGCCTCCTTCTCCCTGGTCGCCGCCTACGGAGCGAGTTAGCGGACGCAAGTGCCTCGCGTTCCCACTCCGCGGCCTCCTTCCGAGCGATGACCTCCTCACAGAAAGAGGCCATCGACGACCAGCACCTGTCGCTGTAGAGCATATTTGATGTGATGCTCAGCAACGACAGGTCTGTTCCTATAACCGCCGACAGGTCGCGGCGCTGAGACCCCCAGGCGGGACATACCTCCAGGATGAGTTATACCGACCCTTGCCGCCAATATTAAATAATTTAGATAAACATGCTAGTAAATATACGATTAGTATATTTTATTCAGTGAATCCTATTTCTTTGTACATGTTATATATACAAAAATGTGGTGAAAATGTGTTATCGCTTATACATTTACGCAATATATATATCAATTTATGTAACGAAGGCAGCATTTACGACAGTAATCTCGTATTTGAATCCGATATTTGACTTAATACGAAGCAATATTTTTCTATCATCGCGAACCGTTTACGACTTAAGTATCGGCAAATTTTATCCATATCGTATTTATGTATATGACAAATTATATTGGAAAAAAATTTATACTAACCGTTTGCGAATCTGTAGAATTTCACTCGCGATTCACAAAGCGAAATTTTAATACAAACCGTTCAGGCTTTTCCGTCTATTTAATTTTGTCAATATATAAGGATAAATTTGTTTCACCATTAACATTTTTAGCGATGCAAAAAGAATCACTTTTGCATGGACGAAAGCTAAATGGACTAAATATGTCAGTTTAGTCCGTAAATATAACGAAATCATTCATAAAAATTCTAATCTAATCCCTAAATATAACGAAATCATTCATAAAATTCGTTTAGTCCCAAGACCACTTAGAAAATTATTTTTAAATCAACCCTTCCACATTAAGAAATAATTTATCAAATAATTTTGCAGAATATTTATGTTATTTACTTTTGTAATCATTGAAAAATTTTATACATTAAATTAAACAGTAGCAAATGGTGGACTTATCGTAGTAACTATGGTGTTTAGATATTGGGACTCGAAAATATTGAAATTTCGAATCGAAAATACTACGCGTTTGTTCATCTTGATTTTAAAAGATTGACGATAAATTTAAAAAAGTGTTTTAAAAGTCGATAAAACAGCGTTTATGAAAGATCAAGATCCTAATCTCGAACTATTATCGTTTAATTGCGACAATTAGCATTATATCTATGGCTAACCTAAGACGTGAAGCGTATTGCACGCATATAATGTGCCAATGTGTTTAGTTGCATTGTATTTTAGTTGTTGCTTCATGTGAAAAGGCTCTAATTAGGAAAATTAATATATAAATATATATGTAATTCGTATTAATGCTAAGTATTCGTCAATCGTTGTATTTAAAATGTGATTTGTGAATCCGTTCAAAAATCTTTTGTGAGAAAAAAAGATTAATTGAACAATTAAAAACTTCGTACGTTTAAATTTGAATCGTCGAAAAATAATTATGGCGCCAAATGAGAATGTCAACAGAAAGTAATGTCCTAAAATTCTATAGAAGAAATAGATTATTATTTTAGTATAAACTATAATTCTTCAGCATGTTTATTTATAGTAACATTTTTATCATACTTTGTAAAAATATATGTAACGAATTCAATATTTTATTAATTAATCTATTCCACTAGCATACATCGATAAACTGAAAACGTATTTACCACACTACAAGACAATATTATTATCATATTTTAAAAATAAAACCTTTGCTATTTTTTATGGCTCGATCTGTAATTTTATTTCAATTTATAGAGCACTTCCACGTCACAGGGCTATGGCAATAGTGACTAATATTCTTTATGTAAGTTTAAAAATATACATATTTGAGCACTAAGGCGAATCAGTCAGCCAGTTAATTAATTTATGACTTATGAAAAGCAATACAAGGGTTAAAGTTACGCCGCAATAAGCATATCAGTTTGAAATATAGGTAATGATTAGTTAATGTTATTAAATTTAAGTTATTTACGATAACGGGAGTGCGATCGATCAAAATACAAAAAAAAGTTAATACATAGTAATTTTCAATTAAGATGTAACGCATTCATCGTTATTGCAGGAATTTTTGTGATAAAATAATCACTACTGCAATAATTGGTTTGATTCTTCGCCATTCAATAAACTTAGTTAACACAGATAATTAATTCGATAACGCAGTCTACTCGAAATGTCAAATCGTTAGATTTGGTTCAATAATATGAATATTATGTTCAAGTTCAATTTATTACATGAAAAAAATAATGTAGGATCAATTGATTATAAATTTTGAATAAATAATGTTGAATGTAGCATTAGAACTGTTAATAATTCGTAGAATTTGACGATTTTACAAGTTCAAAAGACAAAGACATACTTTATTATGGATAAAAAGACAGAGATAACTTGTTTTTAAAATGGTATTGAATTATTCATATTTTCAATTGTTCTTTGTAGAGATAACAGCTCAAAATAATACGGATGTTACTATTGTTTTAAACAAACACCGCTTGTATCTTTTGACATCGTTATGTATTTTAATTACATACAATCTTTTGAATATGTTCTGCTCAGTCAGTACCTTATTAATTTTCTAATTGCGATAATGTTGGTATCTTATCTGAAGCATTATTGTCGTATTTTTATATCTGTCCGTCTCCCGGTTATTAAAGATAAGAAAAATCTAACTTATCACTTAAATTTCTTTTTACAAACCGCCGATTCATATTCATATATTCTATTCAATATATATATACCTATACATTGTCGAATAAGGATAGATATTGTATGAGTGATTTCGTGATAATAAACGACAGCGTCTTAACAATAATCTAGATAGATTATTGTAAATGTTCAAACATATGGGTAATAACCGAAGTAAGAATTTCATTTTACATATCCAATGATTTACTTGTTCTAAAGTTCTAGTATTTGTTCAGAATCTAACCGATGCTGAGAGACGAGAATGGCACTATAATATACTACTTTTTTAAGTTAAAAAGTCAGACATGCCCGAAATTTGAACTTTTTCAAGGAAACGAAGATTTGTAATTGGAAGGCATGCTAAATACATAAAAGGAAATAAGACGTCTAACTTTTTTTCGGATAGAGAGCCCTCAGCCCAACATCCCGGGTAAAACTATAGTCCCACAAAAAAACTAACATCTGCTATTATCAGTCAATTTATTTAACTATGCTATAATCGCATACTTATTATCAGTTTCATGATAATTGGATAATAAAGAAAGAAAGAAATATTGATAGAAACTTCATAATAAACCTAATGATCGTTCGCACATTCTAATCGTGTGTTTTGTGTACATAACTCCTAATGTTCCTTATTATTAAGGCACTAACGGTTTAAACTAGAATATGTTTTCTTATACGGTTGTGTCATTTAAGAACCCAGAATTATTATGGTTATAATTCAAGAGCCAACTAGGCAACTGGTGAACGTGAAACATTTGTAAAAATAAAACTCGTATTAAATATATTTTGTTTCAAAACTGTGTTTTAATTGCATCATTATCGCAGCCCATAATACTTCGCATCGATGGGATCTTGCCTCTTCCATAATGGGAGGGAAATTGACCTATATCATGCCGATCATACGTTTTAAAATAGGGTTTTATTTCGAATTTACTTTTTCTTGTATATATAATGTTCATCATCGTCATCATCATCGCAGCCCACATACGTCCCACTGTTGGGCTCGGGCCTCCTCCACAATGGGAGAGAATTTAACCTACCATACCGTGCTGGTCAGACATGTTGGTATAGGGTTTCATTTCGAGTTTTTCTTCTCTTGCACAGATGTTATGTGCATTTTATATTCCTTAGTCGTCTTTTACGACATCCACAGGCAAGATAGGGAGTGGTGAATTGTATTCTTACTCCGTCATCACACGGAGATTTTCTTTTATATAGTCGAGCATAAATCCTTTTTCATGATGATGATAGTTTTACCATTTTAGCTCATACACATCCCGCTGCTGGGCTCGAGCCTCTTCCATAATAGGAGAGAAATTGACCTTCTACCTATATCACGCTGGTCAGACGTGTTGGTATATTCAAGTTTTCCTTCTCTTGCATAGATGTTATAAGCATATTGAATCCCTTAGTCATCTTTTACGACACCCAGGTTGAACGAGCTGATGGATGGATGGTGAAAAAGGACCCCGGTCTTATTTGTGCTATGCATAATCAGCTATTCAGAATCCGAATGTAACTTCACCAAGTGTATTAATAAGCGATGAAATATATTCTGTAACGCTGCTCTGTTTAAAAGTTGTCTTTGAACATATCAAGGCAAATAACCGGGTTGAGAGCCTTCCGCTCGCCCATTGACCGCGTTAAGCTGTCAAGGTCATCTGCGACCAACAGCTACACACACACAACAAAAAAAAAATATCAAGGCAAATATACTCTATACTGTGAGAGCCCTACAGTAGCGAGTTTTGCGATTAACCGCCCCGGTTAAATAAAACCCGCGTATCAGAGTCCCGACTCCTCGAATATTATAATATTATTCCCATATTATGAATGCTCCCGGACCGGGCATTTTCGTCTGTCACCCGCAGAGAGGCTGACCGTGCGAAGGCGACCGACTTCCTGGACGTCGAGAGGAGAGGCACCTCGAAAGGTATTGCGTCGGGCCGACCACGGAGGACAAGAAACTCGGTTCCGGTGGTCAGCCCAACGATGAAGGCGACGTGCTACAGGTGGATTATGGGGCCGCGCTCCGCCCTTCTGTCGCCCCTAACGAAGACAGGCGGCGGGTGCGTTGACCATAGCCCAGCCAAAAAAAAAAAATTAATGCGTATCTAACTTAGTTTGTTACACTTAACTGCCTTAAGTACTCGCAAAATTTTGCATACCCTTTGCCAAGAGAACTGGAAAGGCACATGGTTATTCTTAAAAAAAACATGAGTAGCATAGCAACACGGGCAGTACCACACTCTCGCATGGAGTGGTAGGACCACACTGTCGACAGTTATCTGTCTACAGCCGCGGGCCGGTCCGTTCGGGGCAGTACCACACTCTCGCAGAAAATCGACGTCTGAGTAGTAGCGATTTGTTACTGCGCTTCGTTCGGTGAGCGAGAGAGCCGGAAGCCCAATTTTCTGATGGTGTTTGCGTGTGGAGGGTTTTGGTGGTGCCCTTGGTATCACCGAGCCTCAATGCACGCATTCACACTCCCTTCAATGTCTTCGCGGTAGGCAGCGGCCTTGTAGAGGTCCATGAGCGGCAGCAACACTTACCATCAGGTGTACTGTTTGCTCGTTTGCCACCGTTTGCAATATAAAAAAAAAACGAGTACAAGCAACACAAATATTAATTTATGATATCTACCTTAATACCAAAGCAGCCGAAGGCCTAACCCAACTACTAAATTATATAGCGATCAAAAGACTAAATATAAGGCATCTGCCTAATAAGAGGGTTTTCTTTTATAGATAATAAAAAAAAAGTTACGTTTGTTCCGCGCCAATTTGAAACTAGCTTTTTTATGAAGAAGGCTCCAACCCTACACCGAGACGTATATAGACTGAGAAGGAGCAAGCAAGAAGTGAAGCTCATCATCATTTTATTCAGGCTGCTGGACAGGCCACCTCCACAAATGATACCATATCGCCTTAATTACAACACTTGGCAAGCAAGTCGTGAGTCACAGTGTAGAGTTTCTCAAGAGAGAAGACGAGTTTCCCCATGAAACCCCTTAATCGATTTTTGCTACTCCCAGGGTTCAAATAAAGCGTGCCGTCGCCGCACGAGAAAAACTTTATTAATCTTAAAGAAATACAAAAATTAAATCAAGCAAGTACTATTTATTAATATTTGTTTCTTAATAAATCAATATGTTTATGGCATGAAAATGTCATTCGTCATCCTCGCATGTGCAGCAATCCGTACGCTCTTCTGTAACATATCTGTCTTCTGATACGACAGGTTTCGTTTCGGATATCGGCCATCTCTGAAAATAAATAAAACTTAAGTAGTGACGGAATAACACTACATGCGTCATCGCTTCTTATTTTTATGTGGTCATCGTAAGAACCAGCCGAGTAATCATCAGTAGGTGGAGTAATAACATTCTCCTGGAAAACTTACCACACCTGTCAATCGTGGCTCGTCATCATCATCATTATCCTGCTCTTATCCCATTTATTTGGAATCAACGCCATATGTGCTCTTTCTACCACAGTAGAATCCGTGGAGACTTCGTTCAGAAATGCTACGTCTACGGACACTAAGATAAATAAATTATGTCGCCGTGCCATAAAAATAATCAATAAGTAAAGATTGACTAGCCAAATAGGAAAGCAAATTATTGATGGAATAATTCCATCCACCGACTTCCACTGATGAAAATAGTCGTGTTCGTACTGAAGGCGGTAATGCCATAAAGAAATAAGACGCTGCTTAAGTGGGTTGACAAAGTATTTTGAATTTTTCTTTTCTTGTTATCTACTCAAAGTAATGTAATAAAATATTACTTAATAATATTTTACGACAAACACTGAATGTTATTCTGACTCTGTTAATACATGAAAAACTACGAAGAGACTTTTATTCGGAGAGGCATTATTGAAATTTAAAGTTACCCGTTTTGCAGGATTTATAGTTGGACAAGGAGGGCCGCAAAATTGCCTGCGCTTGTCTGCTATGAGCCATCCGAGGCCAAATAAGGTTAGGATTCTGCGGGTAGTTTTTCTATCGAGAGAGCTGAACAGCACAGCCACACATCCACAGAGCAATGCGGTTAGTCCAAGGATGAATCTCTTGCTATATTTGCTGGGTGGAGGAGAGCTGGCAGCTATTATGGCGTGTATGTCCGGCTCATTTACTTTCTGGCTGGCTTGCAGACGCAGCTTTCTTTGCCGCTCTGCTTCTTCAGCACTGAAAAATCATCATCATCATTCTGCTCTTCGCATCAAAAGTTATCGGTAATAGTTTCGTGAATGACCGCCTGCCTGACGTAAACCCTCCTTGGGAATGTAATTATTTACCAGACGGAATCAAATGAAATGGCCCAGGTCGATGTAAAAACTCTTAGTCATCTTTTACGACACCCACGAGCAAAGTAAGCGTTGATAATATTCATAGCCGCTACCACACAGTACTAGACCGTGAAGGAAGGATATTACCTAACCTGTGATATGAGAAGCGATCTATCTAATGATATAAATTACTTTTCAATAAATTAAAAACAACGGGTGTAATCGACATAGCCCGTAGAAATAGCACGTTGAAATGGCAATAGACACGCCACGTTACTCGTCGAACAGATATCCTTTGGGGAAGAAAAGTTCTCGAGTGGTGATCACGAATCGGACCACGCCGTGTAGGAAGGCCCGCCTACTAGATGGATTGACGACATATTGAAAATCCTATCGAGCCGTTGGATGCAGGTGGCAGAGGACCGTTATAAGTGGCATTCTTGTGGGGAGGCCTATGTCCAACAGTGCACTTTTACGGACTAACGGATGGATGGATGGCAAAGAACACCTAAGAAATAAAAAAAGCAAAAACTAATACGATTACTACCTAAACTTATAAACTTATAGGTTGACATGGGAGTTGTAAAAAGCGTTTGAGGGAAAACTTATGAACCACAAGACTACACAGATGGCACTCCCTATCTTGCCTGTGGATGTCGTAAAAGACGACTAAGGGATATAGTGTGCATATAACATCTATGCAAGAGAAGGAAAACTCGAAATAAAACCCTATACCAACCTGTCTGCCCAGAATGGTATAGTAAGGTCAATTTCTCTCCTATTGTGGAGGAGGCTCGAGCCCAATAGTGGGACGTATATGAGCTGAAATGATGATGATGATGAATATTATATGTAACGCCTAAGGCGACATTTATCATGTGTATTATCTTAGATGTGCCGTGTGGTGACGCAGTAAGAATGCAATTCACCACCTCCTCTCTTACTCGTGGGTGTCGTAAGAGACGACCAAGGGATTATAATATGCATACAACATCTATGCAAGAGAAGGAAAACTAACAAAACCCTATTTCAACAAGTCTGACCAGCGTAGTACAGTAAGTCAATTGCCCTACCATAGGGAGGGGCCCGAGCCCAACAGTGGGACATATATGGGCTGAGATGATGATGATGATTATCTTAGATGTTACCTAACCTTTAGGGATCGTTGGTGAAATAGGCATAAGTCATTCTAGAGGCAACCTATATATAAGATTTAGCTTACCAATCACACATTTTCAATGTCAATTATGCATTTCTTCGTAGTTGAATCACAGAACCAGATTGAAAATATAGAATAAATATTTTAGGGCAATCTTATTAACATGCTTGAGATTTGTAGATGTTTTTAATATTTTATGCCGCCAGTGACTGACAGAACTGACATTATATATTTTTCTTCTTCGTGATTCTGTTTAGGTGTTATACATATGTAGTTCGTAGCGTAACGTTATGGTTTATTATGCGGGCACTAGAAAACGGACGAAGAAATACTATAATATAAATATGTAAAAAAGTGTTTGTATTTTAATTTTATTTATTCATTTTTTATATTTTTCCATATACATATATTTTTTTTTTTCAGAGATATAAAAAGAAATATTAAAAAATAATATCATCATTATTATCATTTCAGCCTATCGCCGTCCACTGCTAGGCGTAAGCCTCCCTCATGTTACGCCACAAAGTGCGATTCTGTGCCGCTTGCATCCAACGACGCCCAGCAACTTTCACCAGGTCGTCAGTCCACCTAATGTGGGTCGTCCTACACTGCGTCGTCTGATACGTGGTCGCCACTCGAGAATCTTTCTTCCCCAGCAGTTGTCGGTTCGTCGAGCAATGTGGCCTGCCCATTGCATTCTTTTTATTTTACATTATTTCTTGTTTTAGTAGAAAATAAAGATTGAATTATTTTAGCCTTAAAGCATTCATTTCTCCTCGTAAAGTCGGTTTAAGAATACAGTTAGTCATCACCCCTTTCCCGTAGGAATCATGAAAACTGCCTCAGAAGTCATTAGAATCATCAGCATACTCTTGCGAAATATAGCAATCGCCAACACGTTTACCAAGGCATTGATTAAGATATTATATTCTACTTAGAGGGGCCTTGTCTTATACTGGACGTTAATACGCTTATGGATAGAAGTACATGAAGCATCATCATTATCGCAGCTATATAAGTCCCACTGCCGGGCTTCAGCCTCCTCCACAATAGGAGGGAAACTAACCTACTCGCTGATCAGACGGCTAACCCGTCTCACCGAGACCACACACAAATTATTTCGAGTTTTATTTCTAGTATCCCTTCTCTTGCATAGATGTTATATGCAAATTGTAATCCCTTAGTTGTTTTTTACGATACCCACGGGCAAGAAAGGAGGTGTTATATTGTATTTTTAATCCTTCACCACACGGAAATATATTCAAAAAGAAATTAAATATAAGGCCACTTTTCTTAGGCAACCTGAAATTATTAACGTCACACCAAGAAATTATCTAGTACTTGCTGACTCACGCAACTTCGTTTGCATCAGACAAGTCCTTTCATCAACTCGGACGGAATGGACATGGCGTGTGTACAGAGAGCGCAAAAAAATCTGTTGGGGCCGTAGCAGTTCCAGTCCTGCCTTTCTGAGAGTATGCTTCTTCCCTGCATAAAGTACGCAGCTCTTTCTTTATTACAATACACTCTCATTGTTGGTCTGAGGTTTCCGATTTAAAAAATCAGCACACTACGTCAGGTTGTCCAAACAGGTTGCTATAAAGGACTTAATAGAGTTTTCTTCTCTTGGCGCGATATTAGCTGTCTTATTTAATCCTCTCTTTTTTTCCATAGTCAGCTTTCTCGTCGCCCGGCTCCGTCCGCGGCAACAGAGAAACGCCGCGTGGCCCCATGACCCACCCGTGACACGTCGACTTCGTTGTTGGGCCGAATACCGGTGCAGAGTTGTCTTCAGTGGTCGGCCCGACGGAATACCCCGTCGTGGGGTTTCCTCTCCTCACGACGTCCCCCCTCGGCAACGTAGGTCACCGTCGCGCGATAGGCCTTTCGGCAGGTAACGGACTAAATCCCCGGTCCAGTCATCCACGGCCTCGGCTAGGGCGGCATTAGGTGCAGGTAATCGCGCCTGCGCCACCCCAGTCGCCGGCGGCGGCACGCGTCTTCGTGGAGGCATTCCTCCCGCGCGCGCTCCGCCGCCTCCTTCCGCGAGACTACTGCCTCGCGACCGCATTTAATCGTCTCCTAACGATACCTGTAGGAAATTAAGGGCTTGTAATATGACATTACCATTCATTAGTACTGGCCTGGGCATAGTCTTTTGTATTATATTTGAGAACTATAATATCTCCTGGTTTGAAGTGTGTTAGAGTCAATATTTAGTTAATAATAATATTGCATTATCAATAATTAACATGATGAAAAAGATGATTTGAAATCATTAATATTCGTAAATACTGGCAAACAATATTAATTTTGCAGCGCTGTAAAATCTTATCCAATGATTTAAATTGAAAACTTTGTAATGAAAATTATTCTTCAAAACCCCCTTTATAATAATGGTCTTCCATTTTTTTATCAGAAAAAATACGACCACCATCGAATTTATTTCTCAAATTTTCATCATAATTTTATTATTTTTGGTTCAACAACCAAAAATTACTTCATCAAAGTTATACAGAATTTTATTTTCAATAAAAAAAATCATAATTTTTATGAGACCTATAGTTTGTCAGATAAACCACAAAACTATTTTTCCAAGATGGCGGCCATGGGACGAGAGTTGCAATGCCACAAATTTGGATTTAACTTTTCACTAACTCCTTATAGTCCATAAAATATAGGATGATCTCTGTGACAGTTGTCACTAGTACTGTCACGCTTACGATAAAGTCAGTAGTTTTTTATCGACAAAACTCTTTATTTTTATAATTGTGATTTTCTATTATAATTAAAATACAATTAATGAAAATCATTTTGATTTTATTTCATACAAAAACTGTTTTTTGACTGTTTTAATTATTCAAAAAGAGTACAATCAAGGTCTAGGTCACTATTATCGTAATCACTGGAGCGTTCCTGCTGGAACATTTAACATTTTTTGCCAAAATAGTCACTAGATCAATCGCTCAATTAAGACTGTTTTATAAATAAATATATCTAGTTCATTGACAATAATGCGTACATAATATTATCATTTACTCTGAGACGAAAAGTAGTTTTTAATGTTTAATAAAGTTAAAATACATAATATTTTATAATGTAACTGTCATAATTGTAAAAAATATGTTGAAAGTTTTATATAGGTACTGTATCGGGTTTATTTCTTTTATGAATAATTTAATAAAGATCGGTTATCGATTTACGTATATCGACTGTCCCATCTCTTTTTTATTTTCAGTGCAGTATGACCTTGTACATGCGTAAGCGTCATTTATGTATAAAATGTTTACTAGGTATTTCAGTACTTACGAGGTATATTTTAGGCATGAATCATCAATCATCCGCAGGCTCGCTCCACGGCTCGTCGGCGCGGCGTCCGCCCTATCGTGGCTTATGCCGAACGTGGGCGGACCGAGCGCTACGTGCCGACGGCTGTATACGGGGGTCATCCGGTCGATGGCCCTGTACGGCGCACCGGTGTGGGCGGGGTCCATGACCGTCCAACTTAGGGCCCTTCTGTGGCGACCACAGAGGGTCATGGCGGTCAGGGCCATCCGCGGATACCGCACGGTGGCGACGGAGGCAGCGTGCCTATTGGCCGGGACTTCCCCGTGGGACCTGGAGGCGGAGATGCTCGCCGGATTGTATCGGCGGGTGACGGGGGTGCGAGCAGAGGGCGGTGAGAACTCGTTAAGGGAGCTCACCGCCTGGCGTGTCGACGCCCGCCGAGACGTCATCGCCCGTTGGGCAGTCCGGCTGGAGAGGCCTCGGTTCGGGGTGCGAACCGTGGAGGCCTTCCGGCTGGTGCTGATGCAGTGGTTGGAAAGGCGGCATGGGGTGCTCTCCTTCCGACTAGTGCAGGTGTTGACGGGGCATGGGAGCTTTCGCCAAAGACCTGCACAGGGTCGTAAGGAGGGAGAGTACACCGTCCTGCCACCACTGCGATTGCGACGAGGACACGGAGCGCCACACGCTCGAGGCCTGCGCGGCTTGGGCAGTGCAGCGCCGTGAACTCGTCGCAATCATCGGTGCCGACCTGACGCTGCCGGCCATCGCTAGGGCGATGGTCGACAGCGTCGGGAATTAGGACGCGGTCGCAGCCTTCTGCGAGACAGTGATCTCGCAGAAGGAGGCGGCGGATCGTCAGCGCGAGGAGCGCAGCCTCGATGAGGAGATCCGCCGCCGGCGACTGGGGCGGCGTAGGCGCAACTATCTGCGCCTCATGCCGCCCTAGCCGAGGCTGCGGGTGACGTGACCGGGGATTAGTCCGTCACCCGCCGAGAGGCCGACTGCGTGAGGAAAGACCGACGTCCTCCCCGAGGGGGGGACGTCGGTCGATGGGAGGGTACCCCACGCAGGGGGTATTCCGTCGGGCCGACCACTGACGACAAGTAAACCTGCTCCGGTGGTCGGCCCAACGACGAAGGCGAGGTGGTTTTCGGGTGGGTTGCGGGAGTTGCGTGCTTAAGCCCCTCTGTCGCCCCGGACGGAGTGGTGCGGAGGCGCGCCGACCGCAGCCCACCCACAAAAAAAAAGGCATGAATATTAATATTTTTATATTTGTAATATGTTGCAATTCAGTTGCAATAAAACTGGCACGAAAAGAACGAAAATATATTTGATACAAAATGAAATTGTAAACATGTCGCTCGTTCAAACTTAGTTGTTTGGTTTCGTTGACATCTGTCACAGAGATCACGCTATATTTTATGGACTATAATAAAGCTTATCTGTACTCCATACAAATAAATAAAATTAAAGTGTCTGTTTGTAATGTCAAAATACAGGCTTTTTCATGTTCACGATTATTTGCACGACACCTACCTATGCCTGAAATATAGTTTATATTTTTGTCTGTCTGTTTATTTGAGGTAATGTTCAAAACGCCTGGACCGATTTTGATAATATTTTACTACCAGGTGGCTGTCTATATAAGGAGTAACTTAGCCTATATTTTGTCCTGATTTTTCCACAGGAACGGGAACTATGCGGGTAAGGCGACTGAAACTGAAGGGAAGGCGGGCTGCTAGTCTTAAAAATAAAATTGCGTCATCTGACAAATGCGACCAAATGTAAATTTCCAATCAACTATTAAGGTAAAATGATAATGGACAATATGTAAGAGCCTATAAGGGAGCTTACATAGGTTAAATTAATTTGAATTTGAACCTAAGAACCAAGAAAACTACTAACAAATTGATAGTATTGATTATCATAAACTCACTAAATGTTCCAATCCAATTTTTCTACAAATGCACTTGAAAGGTGCTTTAGGTTTCGGGTCGTATCTGGTGGTGCTGGTCTTCCTTTTCTCCTGACCGCCAAACAAAAAGTACATCAAAGTCATAATCCCAGCACCAACAAAAACTCCAGCCACGAAAGGGACCTTAGAATCGTCGCCTCCCCGACCACTCATCCTAAGGTCCGTAAAAGTAATTTTTATTTATTTCTTATTTACATTATTCTTTAATTTTGTAATTATTACATAATTATAATGTCTAAAATTCTGTAAAATCCGGTTTCATTATGTCAAGAATAAAAATGTCATAATTACAGAGTATACAACCATAACGGAGAAAAAAAATACTGCACTCAAAGTGCCTTACTCTGTCTATAGTGTTCGTAGTACTAATCATGATTTACTTAATGCCTATCAAGGATTTACTCAGTCAGTCCTACGGTATGGAGTCATATTCTGGGTAAATAGTAGGTACCGATAATATTATAACACTCAAGGCTCAAAAGCTCTGTATAAGACCCATGTTTAACATAGAACATTGTAGGAACTGACAGTTGTTAACCATATTTTAAGTAGTAGGTACAATATCCTAACGCTGTCCTCGTTGTATACAGAGTGTAGCAGGTTACATAACCTGTCTACCTACACTACCTACTACCTACCTACGTGGTAGAGACCCATGAAAAAAAATTTGAATTAAAAATATCGACTCTCTAATGAATTAGAAACATGTAAAATTTCTAATTTTGTCATCGCTTTTTCGTGTAAATCTGATTGAAATGTATAAAGTCAGTGATACTCAATCTGTAACATATTCGTACTTTGTTAAATGTTCATTGGGAATTGAATAGATCAATGATTACGTTCACATAAGCAAGACAAACTTCGCTCTAGATCAGCTGATCGACCAATGACCGTTGACGAGGCGCCTTTGTACACGTTACCATTTAACCGTTTGCGCAATTCATACTTATTTATACCGTCGAATCTTTACATGCCTACATAATATGTAACATTTGAGGCATATACTTTTAGACACACATTTTTGAAATCACTATAACTTTTATGTTTTATTGTTTTTTTTTGTGTAATATACATTGTAATTACGATATAAGACCGTTAAACTACAACATACTCGAACATTACCCCATAACCTGTTACGTTCTGTATATATGAAACTGCTATGTTTATAAAATCAAACTAAAATTTATTTGCGCTAGTGGCAAACACTTATCCATGAATCAGGCGAGATAATAGTAAGCTTTGTTTACATGATGGATTCGTGTAAGCAAACAGCATTAATGACAAAAAGTATTTTCTATATGAGCTAAGTTGTCTATAATAAATTGCCAAAATCATGTAAAGAACTAAATAAAATAGCATTTGGTAGAAAACTTAGCAATTTTTAACTCAAAATATTTACTACTAGCAACCCGCGCTCGCTTCGCTTCGGTTATAGGTTATAGTCGTTTTACCCGCGTAGTTCCCGTTCCCGTGGGAATACCGAGATAAAATATAGCCTAGTTTACGCCCTGATATTATAGCTTTCCATTGGTGAAAGAATTTTTGAAAACGGTCCAGCCATTTTGAAGATTACCCGGAACAAACAGACAGACAGACAATAATTTTTAATTGCTATTTTAGGCATAGGTGTCGTACAAATAACTGTGTGAGCATGAAAAAGGCCTATTATTTTGACATTACAAACAGACACTCCAATTTTATTTATTGGTATAGATAATGTTACTCAGTTCTTATTAGATAAAGAAAAGAAATGTAAATACATAATATAAAATGATAATATTGTTCTATATCCGCATGACTAATCACTGTGTTTTTAATTTAATTTCTGTTTTTGACATCATTACAATGAACTTATAAGTATTGACACAATTTTGACTCAAATTAATCTACACTAATATATAAAGCTGAAGAGTTTGTTTGTTTGAACGCGCTAATCTCAGAAACTCCTGCTACGATTTGAAAAATTCTTTCAGTGTTAGATAGCCCATTTAACGGGGAAGGCTAGAGGCTATATCATCACGCTAAGACCAACACGAGCGAAGCACCAATGAAGAATGTTTTAAAATCTAGGTCTTTTTTTTCTTTTGAGAGCTTCCGCTGCATAAACGGCTAAATTTTCGCTAAAATAATGTGTGACACAATCGTATTATTAAACCATATTTTCACATTCTACGTAAACAAAGTCTTAGGTTAAAGTTAGCGTTAGCCCAAAGTATCTATACCACGCGGACAAAGTCGCGAGCAAGTGGTGTAGTATAATTATGATATGAGTTAGCGCTTCCACTCAAATTTGTACGCCTTAACATGATGCTGAACATGACAGGACTTATGTACAACTAGCAACCCGCCCTCGCTTCGCTTCGGTTATAGGTTATAGTCGTTTTACCCGCGTAGTTCCCGTTCCCGTGGGAATACCGGGATAAAACATAGCCTAGTTTACGCCCTGATATTATAGCTTTCCATTGGTGAAAGAATTTTTGAAATCGGTCCAGCCGTTTTGAAGGTTACCCGGAACAAATTATATTACCTTGCAGTTCGAAGGCCATCACACTGGAGCTAGGTCTTACAAAACATGTATACAAATTTATATCTAGTAAGAAGAAAAAAAAAATTAAAATAATAGACAAGCCCGCTGAGTTTCTTGCCGGATCTTCTCAGTAGCGGTCGCGTTCCGATCCGGTGGTAGTTTATTTTTATTGGATAATTTAATTTTATTTTGTAAAATTGACAATATGTAAGTGCCCTCTCGGGGTCTATGCATAATAAATGATTTGAATTTGAATCAAACAGACAGACAGACAAAAATTTTTTATTGCTATTTTAGGCATAGGTGTCGTGCAAATAACCGTGTGAGCATGAAAAAAGGCCTATTATTTATTATTAGGCCTATTATATATATTATTATTTTGACATTACAAACAGACACTCCAATTTTATTTATTGGTATAGATGTGTAACATGTTGTATTAATGTGTACCTACTATGTTCAAACAAATAAAATGTTATCTTATCGTTTTAACTACCATAGTCAAAGATTTGGTTTCAGTAGCCCTCACTAAGCGGAAAAAAAAATTCCGATGGTTATTGGCACCGTTTGCCGTGTATTGACGGAGTAAGAACACTATTCACCACTCTATTTCTTTCCCATGGGTGTCGTAAAGGACGACTAAGGGATTATAATATGCAGATAACATCTATGCAAGAGGAAAAAGTTGAAATAAAACCCTATAACAACACATTTGACCAGCGTGGTGTAGTAAGTTTCCCTTCTATAGTGGAGAGGGAGGGTTCAAATCTATACCAATAAATAAAATTGGAGTGTCTGTTTGTAATGTCAAAATAATAGGCTTTTTTCATGCTCACATGGTTATTTACACTATATGCCTAAAATACAATTTATATTTTTTTTGTCTGTCTGTTTGTTTGTTCCGGGTAATCTTCAAAACGGCTGGACCGATTTCAAAAATTCTTTCATCGATGGAAAGCTATAATATCAGGGAGTAAATTATGCTATATTTTATCCCGGTATTCCCACGGGAACGGAAACTACGTAGGAAAGACAACTAAAACCGAAGCGAAGCGAGGGCGGGTTGCTAGTAAAAAATAAACATTAAAATGTTTCACCCAATCGAAATTTTTGAGGTTAGAAACATAAAAAATACACATATAACACGTAAACACACATATAAAATACGAATTGAGAACCTCCTTCTCTTTTGATGTCGGCTAAAAAAATACTTATTGAAATCATGGCAGGGTAAGAAATTCACTAGCCGAGGCCGCGGGTGACTGGACCGGGGAATTAGTCCGTCAGCCGCCGAGAGACCGACCGCGCGAGGAAAGACCGACGTCCTTCCCGAGAGGGGGACGTCGGTCGAGGAGAGGGTACTCCTCAAGGGGTATTCCGTCGGGCTGACTATTGACGTCAAGTCACCCTGCTCCGGTGGTCAGCCCAACGATGAAGGCGACGTGTCACGGGTGGGTAACGGGTATGCGGACTTACGCCCATCTGTCGCCCCGGACGGAGTCGAGCGAGGAGTGCGCCGACCGCAACCCACCCACAAAAAAAAGGTTAAGAAAAACGTAAAGCTCTTTCAAAGTCAAATACTTCTAAAAGATCTCCAATATTCCTAATTTCACAGTTACAATATGTGAGTGTGATAGAATGAATCAAAATTAAAAGTCAAATGTACCTTTTATATATTTTTTACTCTATGCTTAAATTATGCTTTACATAATAGGTACTATACAACGGTAACTTTTTTTTTTTTGTGGGTGGGCCGCGGTCGGCGCGCCCCCGCACCACTCCGTCCGGGGCGACAGAGGGGCTTAAGCACGCAACTCCCGCAACCCACCCGAAAACCACGTCGCCTTCGTCGTTGGGCCGACCCCCTCGGGGAGGACGTCGGTCTTTCCTCACGCGGTCGGCCTCTCAGCGGGTGACGGATTAATCCCCGGTCACGTCACCCGCGGCCTCGGCTAGGGCGGCAATGGACAGGCCATATCGCTCGAAGAACCAACAGTCGCTGGGGAAGAAAGGTTCCCGAGTGACGACCACGTAACGGACGATGTAGTGTCACACCTCCCTACTAGGTGGCCCGACGACCTGGTGAAAGTTGCTGCGTCGTTGGATGCAGGCGGCACAGGACTGCACTTTGTGGCGTAACAAGAGAGGCTTACGTCCAGCAGTGGATGGCGATAGGCTAAAATGATGATGATGATGAATTTTAATAACGTAGATTTTGGAATCGAAGTTCGTAATCATGCTAAAAACGTATAAAGCATATTATCTAAAATAAATGCTTACTTAACTACGTATAAACATGTGGAGATGAGCTCATTGGGGACATTGTTAGGGGAATTTTTCATGTAATCATAAAAAAAATGTTGCCAGTATACTATCACACACAATGAATAAATCGAATAACTAGAAAAATTTGACTGATTAAAGGTGGCAAGTAGCTGCCTTTGAATTGAGATATTTTAGTCGACCATATTTATTACTAGCAACCCGCCCTCGCTTCGCTTCGGTTTCAGTCACTTAAACCCGCGTAGTTCCTGTTTCCGTGGGAATACCGGGATAAAATATAGCCTATGTTACTCCCTGATATTATAGCTTTCCATTGGTGAAAGAATTTTTGAAATCGGTTCTGTGGTTTAAGCGTGAAAGCGTTACAAATAAACAAACAAACAAACAAACCTCCTTACTTTCGCATTTATAGCTAGCAACCCGCCCTCGCTTCGCTTCGGTTTCAGTCACTTAAACCCGCGTGGTTCCTGTTTCCGTGGGAATACCGGGATAAAATGTAGCCTATGTTACTCCCTGATATTATAGCTTTCCATTGGTGAAAGAATTTTTGAAATCGGTTCGGTGGTTTAAGCGTGAAAGCGTTACAAACAAACAAACAAACAAACATCCTTACTTTCGCATTTATAATATTAGTATGGATTCTATACTATTGCTCCTGAACATATTTTATACTATTACGCTGAAGTGACAATGGGCAGCCCACATCACTCGACGAACCGACAACCGTTGGGGAAGAAAGGTTCTCGAGTGGCGACCATGTATCGGACGACGCGATGTAGGATGAACTAGGTACCACTGATGACAAGTAACCCTGCTCCAGTGGTCGGCCCAACGACGAAGGCGACGTGGTGTTCGGGTGGGTTGCGGGTGTTGCGTGCTTAAGCCCCTCTGTCGCCCCGGACGGAGTGGTGCGGAGGCACGCCGACCGCAGCGCACCCCAAAAAAAAAAAGGATGAACTAGGTGGACCGACGACCTGGTGAAGGTTGCTGGGCGTCGTTGGATGCAGGCGGCACAGGACTGCACTTTGTGGCGTAACATGAGGGAGGCCTACGTCCAGCAGTGGACGGCGATAGGCTGAAATGACGATGATGAATGATGACTATTGCATCTGTTGTTTATTTTGATTAATAAAAAATAGACAATTTATTATAATTAAATTAAATGAAGATAGTTCACTTTATAGGATGAGGCCCTGTTAAATATAACAGGTTTACGTATTCGGTTGACTGAAACTGGTGTTGTCTAGGCTTAACTATATATAAACTCATTTGCAAAAAAAACGGGCGGTTTTGATTTTCATTCATATTTAAAAAGATACAATACCAAAAAGGTTTCAATCGTTTGTACACGTTACTGGCCGGTTTTAAAAATGCTGTGGTATTTAAAAAAGTACGTTCTAAATTCAATTTTTCATTTGATGTTCATTTTTACAGAAAACCCCTTTTTATCCTACATTTTTGGCGCGAAGTTCCAGAAGTTAACATCGACTTTCATAACTTTTATTCAATTTTTATCGATTAATTTCATATCCTTGACTGTCAAAGCTTTATTTAATGCTGTTTGGCTGTATCAAAAATGGTAGATAAAGTGGTAAAAGCTACCAAAATTATCGCGCTGCTTGAAGAGGGTTGCAGCCAATGTTTCGTGGCTAGGAGGCTAAATGTTAGTCGCTCGACAGTCCAAAGGACCTGGCAGCGATATCAGGAGACTGGTTCCGTCGAGAGAAGGCCTGGTTCTGGAAGAAAACCATGTACCCAACCACGGGATGATCGTTTTCTTGTGAGTCGCGCATTGAGAAATCGCAAATCTTCGT
This sequence comes from Lymantria dispar, assembly GCA_032191425.1. Classification (NCBI taxonomy): domain Eukaryota; kingdom Metazoa; phylum Arthropoda; class Insecta; order Lepidoptera; family Erebidae; genus Lymantria; species Lymantria dispar. The sequence continues at coordinate 29,238,497 of CM063442.1, forward strand.
ATGTGGATCTTAAGAACAACCTCCAAGAAGTAAGAAATGTGCATATTAGTCTATGGACGGTCAGGAGGAGGCTTCTCGCTGCCAATATACGCAGTCACCGCCCGGCCCGCGGCCCCAAATTACTCCGTGAGCACAGAGTTCACAGGCTTAGGTTCGCTAGAAATTGTGAATCATGGACTCAAGACGATTGGAATAGGGTTTTGTTCTCTGATGAAGCCAGGATATCTCTGTTCGGTGAAGATCGACGTCGGCGAGTGCTAAGAAGACAAGGAGAACGCTTTGCAGAGGCATGTTTCGAAGAAATCACACCTTATGGTGGGGGCTCTGTTATGTTTTGGGCAGGAATAAATTCAATGGATCGTACAGAGTTAGTCTTCATTGAAAACGGCTCACTGACTGGGCATCGATACATAACGGAAGTTCTAATTTCTCATGCACAACCCGCATTGGCCGCTCTAGGTGAAGACTCGATTTTTATGGACGACAATGCTCGCGCCCACCGATCCCGCGATGTTAATGCGTATGTGCAAGAGGTCGGCATTCGTCGTTTGGATTGGCCAGCTCGAAGTCCCGACCTCAATCCCATAGAGCATGTCTGGGACGTTCTGAAACGGCGTGTGAGATCAGTACACCCGGCTCCGCAGACCATCAGAGAGCTGAAGAATGTGATTACTGCGGAGTGGGAACGTATTCCGCAAGCAAGTATCCGGGATATACTCGCTAGCATGCCCAGACGAATTCAAGCTGTGATTTTAGCTAGAGGGGGTCACACTCGATACTAAACATTTATCTGCTTTTACTTTATTAAAGAAAAACAAACAAAAAAACTTTTTTATTTTTACTTCATGAGCATATGCACTACTAGCGAATATACACTACTAGCGAGGTTTAGCATTATTTCCCATAAATTGTATCTAAATTTTATGAAATACTGATGAAAACGATTATTTTCTTATTAATTTAGCAAATTGTGTGGATAAAACTACCTATAATTATCAAACAAAGAAATATTAACATTTGAAATGGTTCATTGCTTAGGTGCCCGTTTTTTTTGCAAATGAGTGTATAAGATACTGTACTCCGTTCTAGGCTATTAGCTAAAATGCGGTAACTGGTACAACGTGTTCAAAATGCTTGTGCCAGATTTTGTTTTAATGTTCCTTTAAGATCACATGTCTCTCCATCTATACCAATAAATAAAATTGGAGTGTCTGTTTGTAATGTCAAAATAATAGGCATTTTTCATGCTCACATGGTTATTTGCACTATACATATGCCTAAAAATCACTTTATATTTTTTTTTGTCTGTCTGTTTGTTCCGGGTAATCTTCAAAACGGCTGGACCTATTTAAAAAATTCTTTCACCAATGGAAAGCTATAATATCAAGGAGTAAACTAGGCTATATTCTATCCAGATATGCCCACGGGAACGGGAACTACGGGGATATATAAGGCGACAGAAACCGAAGCGAAGCGAAGGCGGGTTGCTAGTCTATACCAATAAATAAAATTGGAGTGTCTGTTTGTAATGTCAAAATAATAGGCTATTTTCATGCTCATACGGTTATTTGCACGACACCTATGCCTAAAATAGCAATTAAAAAATTTTTGTCTGTCTGTCTGTCTGTCTGTTTGTTCCGGGTAATCTTCAAAACGGCTGGACCGATTTCAAAAATTCTTTCACCAATGGTAAGCTATAATATCAGGGCGTAAACTAGGCTATATTTTATCCCGATATTCCCACGGGAACGGGAACTACGTGGGTAAAACGACTCAGGACTAGGTATTACAAAACATGTACACAAATTTATATCTAGTAAAAAGAAAAAAAAAATTAAAATAATAGACAAACCCGCCGAGTTTCTTGCCGGATCTTCTCAGTAGCGGTCGCGTTCGGATCCGGTGGTAGTTTATTTTTATTGGATAATTTAATTTTATTTTGTAAAATTGACAATATGTAAGTGCCCTCTCGGGGCCTATGCATAATAAATGATTTGAATTTCTTTTGTTTTGTAGTGAAATTTCTGTTTTTAGTCTAGTATATAATTTATCTTCGATTTGCTATCATAAAAAGATAATCCGAGCAAAACTTCACTGCAGTTATCAATTTCATGTCAATGATATTATTGTATGTATTGAAATTGATTTTTTTTAATTCAACTTTTGATGTTTACGCGAGTCATTGTAAATAAAACTACCATAGGGATTTTATCTCGTTTGCAGCATTTTACAGCAGTTTACAGCATTCATGGTCACGGGTGATCTATTTTTATTCATTATCACGATTTTTCATTGCAAGGTATGTATGATTTGTTTATTTTACTTCACCAAATCAAATAATATTTTTGCTATATGTAATAATGCAACTATTTAAGGTAATCTGTTATGCTGTGTGTTGATAGGCCAGAGTCCAGAGGTTTCATTGTGACGGACTTTTACAAATATTTTGAAATATTTATTTATATGAATCTTCTGTTCGTGTGTTTGTAATTGAACCCCTTCTAAACAGCTGGACCGAATTTAATGATTCTTTTGTGGCTGTTGCGATGCATATGAGAATCGTATAGATAAATAATGGGAACCGGTGGCGCTGCGATCGATTTCAAAAATTCCATTTACAATTTTTAGATTTTAACAGAACGATGTCTGTTGAGTCAGCTAGTAGATGAGTAAAGAAATAATCCTTGTATTGCGGGGGACTTCGAAAATACAGGCAGTCCTCGCACTTACGGTATGTTAGGTTCTCGAAATACGCGACGTAAATCGAAACGACGTAAGCCGAGACATATTTTTTCATATGTGTACATGTAAAACTCAAGGGTTAGGATCCACACGGAATGAAACTTTAATATATTATGTAATCAAAATATATAATGAGAAATAATAAATTAAACTTTTGGCTTAAAGTAACTATCACCCCTACAACTACAATCCCACGGACATTGTCCTCGCAAAAAGTGAATTCTCCTATGCCGGAAATTGAAACAATTGACGTATGTTTGAAGAACAGTTTTAAAACATTGTTTGACGTAACTTGAAACGACTTAAGTCGTGGACTATATGTATATTATTTAATAGACACAAATTACACTCAAACAAATATGTATATATCTGAAAATATATTTTCCTTTCACAGCAATATGAATAACAGAACTAATAATAATAATGATGATAGAGAATCACAGTCCCACTCATGGTGGGGATGGGGGCTGGGAGCGGCTGCAGTAATTGGTGGAGCTGCTTACTTATTAAGCGGTAGCTCTAAAAAGAAAGAAGATGAACAGAGGACAGCGTATCAATATGATGATTCTGACAGCTCAGATGACTCTCCTTCTTTCTCTTATGGGGTACCTAGGTAAACTTTTTAATATATTTTTTTAAAACACCACCACTAACTAATTTGAAATGGACCTTCGTTAAGAAAATCGAAATACAGCTGGTCGGGTGGGTTAATAATGTGTTTCATTTCAAGGTTTCCTTCTCTTGCATATATATTGCTAGTAACCCGCCCTCGCTTCGCTTCGGTTTCAGTCGACTTACCCGCGTAGTTCCCGTGTGGGAATACCGGGATAAAATATAGATACAGACCTTTTTCTTTTTTTATTTTTGTGCACGCTATGGAAATGCATTTACGCACAGTCCCCCACCAGAGGGCGGGGGTTGTGTGGGACTCACCGGCCACGTCCGCAGCCGGAATACCCACTAAAACCACAGCGGCCCCTTCCGCGCTTTTACGGGGTTCCGGAGAGATCGTCTGATGACATTCAATCCCCGGCACCCCAACGCATGGCCGTCTGGCCACGTCCTGTCGTCATTATTTAGGGCAGTGGGAGTAGGTGCGCATATTGTCGCCTCCTCCTCCCGGGTCGCCGGCGACATAGCGAGTCAGCAGAGGCGCTTGCCTCGCGTTCCCGCTCCGCCGCTTCCTTCCTGGATATGACGGTCTTGCAAAATGAGGCCATCGACGACCAGCACCTGTCGCTGCCGAGCATCTTTGTGATAACGGTCGGCAGCGACAGGTCCGCTCCGAGAAACGCCGACAGGTCGTGGCGCTGATGCCCCCAGGCGGGGCATACTTCCAATGTGTGACGCGCATCAAATAGATACAGACCTGTGGTTTAAGCGTAACAAACAAAACAAGACAACTGAAAGCGAAGCGAGGGCGGGTTGCTAGCATTACATAAAATATAATATTAGCAAAATCTATACCAATAAATAAAATTGGAGTGTCTGTTTGTAATGTCAAAATAATAGGCTTTTTTCATGCTCACACGGTTATTTGCACGACACCTATGCCTAAAATAGCAATTAAAGAATTTTTGTCTGTCTGTCTGTCTGTTTGTTCCGGGTAATCTTGAAAACGGCTGGACCGATTTCAAAAATTCTTTCACCAATGGAAAGCTATAATATCAGGGCGTAAACTAGGCTATATTTTATCCCGGTATTCCCACGGGAACGGGAACTACGCGGCTAAAACGACTATAACCTATAACCGAAGCGAAGCGAGGGCGGATTGCTAGTTATTTAATATAGGTATTACACACACACTTTGCCTGTCGAATTTTGGTTTTGATCTTTTTTAGCATACCCGCTATAGTTCGTAGTTTATTTTATAGTATTAGTTTTTTATAGTATAGTAGTAGTTGTAGTTCGTTTTATATTTTTGTTTATGGTTTGGTCATGCTCACCGAATAACGTTCTGCTTGCGGTAGCTATGTGGGGCGGGTCGCACCCTTCCCTCTAATTTGGTTGAGGAGAGTGATGGCTGCTCTAGTAGTTAACTCGTGATCGGGTGCTGCTTGTGGGATCTAGTCCAGCCATATTTTCTTCCTTTCTTTAATTATTTTTTTTTGTATTGTACTAAATTTTGAAAATTTCTACATATATACAATTTCGAAGGGCGAATTATCGAGTGATAGGATGACGGTAGGCTACCTTAAAACAAACTGTCTGCTAGTATATATTGTCAACGCCTTAAAGTTCATCATCATCATCATCATTATTTCAGCTAACATACGTCCCACTACTGGGCTTGAGCCTCCTCCACAATAGGAGGGAATGGACCTACTACACCACGCTGACCAAACGGGTTCGCATAAGGTTTTATTTCGAGTTTTCTTCCTTTGCATAGCTGTTATATGCATATTTAATCCTTTTGTCGTCTTTTACGACACTCACAGGCAAGAGCTCGTAGCGGGAGCGGTGGTAGAGGGGAAAAGGGGGTGATGAATTGTATTCTTACTTCGTCACCACACGGATAAGCTCATATTTTAATAAAAAAATAGTTTTCTGTGTAGCAACTGTGAGTTTTAAGGTCGCAGCCGACTGACACATTTCATAAGTACATAACGTACTTATTTCATGTTCTTATCGGTCCAATACCTTTGTATTGGTTTAGTACTACGCTCTTTTGTTTGAATTATGGCTTAGATTTCAGCGTGGTGACGGAATATGATTTCAATTAACCATCCCTTTTTTGCTCATTGGGTGTCGTAAGTAAAAAATGACTATGGGATATAAGACGCAGAGAAAGAAGGTCTGTCTGACCAGCGTGGCATAGTAAATCAATTTCCCAACAGTGATACTTGCCTAAGAAAGAGGTGTCATAGTGTTCTAAGTAGTTATCTTTCAGTGTCACGTTCGATCTTATACAAGATAATTCTTCATGCATTCCGCTATTGTGTTGTCAAACTTGTCAAGGACTATGTTGAACCCAAGTGTTATTCGAGTTTGTTTTTTATTTATTTGCTAACTCTATAGCGTCACGGGTATTTATTCTTTGGTTCGGTCATTTGTCTTTAACAAAGCTAGACAGGGGGTACCGTAAAATGACATAATAAAAATAAAATGAATTACAGGGTAACATTATATTTATTCATAAATCACTTTTAATAGGAAAGCGAAAAAGCCCACATGTCATTCTTCTCCAGTTGGCTTAGCACGAATATTTGCGTCCAGTGGTCTCGAAAGTCAAAACGCAAAATCGGTAGAGCTGCCCTCAAAAATCGGTATATTTGTAACTAAAATCGGTAAATAAAAGTAACAATGTAGAATCAAATTTATTTTTACCTTAGGTTTAGGGATGAGCGATAATATCGATCAAAGAAAATGAGCGTTTTTTTTAGGACATATGTGGGGATGTATTAAAGATACAGCGGGACTGCCGACGACATAACATCCTCCGGACAAATTTTGATGTGTTTTTTTTTTCTTAGGACTTATGTCGGGATATATTATTAAGATACGTGGGGACTTACGACGAAATTAAATCTCTTTTGCCAGTTTAAAAGTATTAAATCGCCATTCGGTACAAAATCGAGCGATTTTACGTGTATTCTCGGAAATCGTTGAAAAATCGTTGCATTTCGGTATTTCGGTAGAGCACGGCCCCTATCGGTAGAAATACTGAAAAATCGGTAGGTTCGAGAACACTGTTTGCGTCAAAGTATGCGTAACGTTATAACGAGATTTAAATAGGGCTTCTATTGTCCGATAGCCCCGCCGCGCCGCACATGCCCACACTCGCACTCGTTCACACTCGTCGACACTGCGCCAATGTCGCTTTAACGTGTGTGTCTGCGTCGACACGTGAGAGCAAATGCTAATGAGGAGTTTGATATTTTTTTTTGTGTGTGTGTATAGCTGTTAGCCGCAGATTAGGGATGAGCGATCTTTCTGCAAAAGATCGATTCTTGAATCGATTCGAATTGTCGTCCAAAGAACCAGAAAAAAATTGAGGTCCGGAGGATCGATTCCCGATTAATCGATCTATCAATCTTTTCTTTTGGACGGGCTTTTGATGACATTTTTTTTAGTAGATTTTTAGTCAAACTGGAGGGTAAAATATGTAATGACCATTTTTTTAGGAAATTCGTAAATGTTATTAATCTGATGATATAGTATGAAACATAAAACATTAACATGAAAAAATCGAACGGCAATTCTCTAGGGTAAAATATCGATTCACTGAATCAATTCAGTGCTTCGTATCGATTTATAAAATCGATTTTTTGGGCATGAAATATCGATTCTTCGATTAATCGATCTCAGATCACCATCCCTACCGCAGATGGCTTTCACAGCTTACCCCGGACTATGGGTGAGCGCTGATGGCTCTCAACCCGGTGTGGAGTTTGGTACTGCGCCATAAATTTTAAATACTGCCACTCGCACACATCTCGTGACGGCCAATACAAGTGTGGGCATGTGCGGCGGGTTATAAAGGCGCTGCTCCAAATATCGTAATTAAAAATAATCTAATAGTCTCTATTAGAAGTTCGCGAGAGAAAGAGCTTAGGCGACTGCTATGTTGCGTACTTTTATATGTATTCATTTGAAAATAAAATTTGAATCCAGCACTGAAAACACACCGTCCGTCAGTCTCCAAACAAACCCGAGCGAATGTGACGTAATAATATTAATACCTACTCATTGCTTCGCTGTATTCTGCTGGGTACTGAAATTTTTGGAATAAACATTGATTATTTATTAAACAATTTCAAATGAAGTAGGACGCCCTCAATTCATCCGTATTGAAATGAAACGTCTAATGCAACCATGGAAGTAATAAGTACTACGTACAACGTAGTACTTACTACTTCCATGAATGCAACTGCCAACAAGGTTGCGTTAAACGTTTAACGCTACCATGGAGGGGGTATGAAAGCACTGTTGCGTTAAGAGAAAGAGACAGTGCGAGAGTGAATGCGTGACACTCGAACGCATGCTTGTAATTGTAGTATACCTGCCAGCGCGAGCGTTAGCAACGAATAGCGTCCAATATTTTTTAATATTGACAAAACGCACGTGGCGCCAAAGAAGTTTCACATCTAACATGCGGTACTTGGTACCCACGCATTTTTTTTTAGAATTACCTCAGAACTGCTTTATTTTTTCACTTGAAGGTTAGTTATTTCCATATGGTCCATTTATCAAGATATTTTTGAGTTATCAGTACTTTTTGAGTTGTCGCCAATCCTGAGTATTTGACCACTGAAGACAAGTCACTCTGTTCCGGTGGTCGGCTCAACGACGAAGGCGAAGTGCTATGGGTGGGCCGTGCGCCCCTCTCTGTCGCCCTGGACGGAGCCGGACGTCCTCGGGGACGTCGGTCGCCGTCGCGCGGTCAGCCTCTCTGCAGGTGATGAACTAAATCCTCGGTTCAGTCACTCGCGGCCTCTGCTAGGGCAAGAAGGCAAACCCTTCCCTTCCTGCGGGTATGTCACAATACGTGCTATATAAATACATTGCATGTATTTTATGTAAGCATGGAAGAAAAAAGAAACTTTAAATCAAATGCTACATCAAACTTGACCACAGGAAAGTGCAACATATATGTACTGAATATGGAAGATATATCCCCTAAACTAGGTTTTTAATTTACACATTTTTAATGGAAGGCATCAACTTTGCTAGAATCTAATTAAAAGATGATAATAAAATTTATTTCAGGGTTTCTATAGGCAACAATGTTACACCTTGTTCAAGTGAGTTTGCAGAACAAAATTCACAGTCTCTTAGCAATCCCGTTATCACCAATCTCAATTCCCTTCTAAGTGACATTTACGTTAGATTTTTACAATTGAAGGAGTTCGATATACATTATAAAGTTTTTGACACTGTATTTAACGATGTACACAATAAGATGAAACGGGTTGATGCCTACTACAGGAAGTATTCTAGCACGGTATGTTATATTTTTACTTATTAAAAGACAGAACGATAACACATTCATTTTGATCTCAGAATTATAAATCCGAACAGATTTTACATCATCTTCACATCATCTCAACCCATATACTCCCACTGTTGGGCTCGGACCTGTTCCATTGTGGGTGGTAAATTGACCTAATACACCACGCTGGTCAGACGTGTTGGCATCGAGTTTTCTCTCTAGTTTTCCTTCTCTTGCATCGATGTTATAAACTTTTTATATCCCTTAATCATCTTTTACGACACTCACGGGCAAGAGAGGGGACGGTGAATTGTATTCTTACTCCGTCACCACGCGGACTTTATATAAATTGTATATAAGTTAAAGACCATATTAAGATAATCACTTATTGATACAATATTACATAAAGAAACACCGAAAGAGGTCCTATCGCAACTTAGACTGCACCGAAACGGAACTGCCCTGGTTTCCAAACGTGAAAGTCAGATAGTCACAACAAAAAAATGAATCAGACCTGATTTTCAAACTAACTTAATTATAATAAAATAATTAATACCGATTGATGGGATGCTGTAAATTACGCAAAGAATATATTAGATAAATAAATATCGATATCAGGAGGTAAAACAGGTTACATAAGAGTCCTTAACAAGCTCATACCCATGGTTTATGTATAGCTCACCAAACAGAATCCAGTAATCAATTAAAACGTCAAAGATGAAGCCAGCTTCTTATAGAGTTAAAAAACGTTAATAAGCAGGGCAGTACTGTCACAAATCCTTTTTAGTATTTGTGCCTGTGTGTTTATAGCGGTTCACCCTAAACTACCGCTTCGATGAAAGTGGCAACCGTTTTCTAAACTTTCATTTACCACTTTGTAGATTTTTTTTGTTATTGCAAACGGTGGCAAACGAGCAAACAGTACACCTGATGGTAAGTGTTGCTGCCGCTCATGGACCTTTCTTTACAAGGGCGTTGCCTACCGCGAAGAAAGTAAAGGGAGTGTGAATACGTGCATTGAGGCTCGGTGATACCAAGGGCGCCACCAAAACCCTCCACACGCAAACACCCTCAGAAAGTTGGGCTTCCGGCTCTCTCGCTCACCGAACGAAGCGCAATGATAAACGTATTCTTTCATAGCTAGTAAAAAGCACTATGACAATGCCGTATATCATACACTATCCGTTACACGTATGCCTCCACAATTACATCTTTATAAATACACACTTAGTAACATAACATTAATAAGCACTTGTAATATCCAAATGTTATAGGTACTTCTTCCTTGCTTGCTTCTGTTGACTCTTCCATGTGTGACCACCGAATGTCTTCAACTCATTTTTTTTTTGTGTGTGACTTAGTTGTTAGCCTCAGATGGCTGTGACAACTTTACCCGGACTGGCGGGTGAGCGCTGAGGGCTCTCAACCCGTTTCTTCAACTCATTTGTGACCATCTATTTATAACCGTTGTTCGCTAGTAAACCACTCAAGCGTGACGATACGCAGCTACAAATTTTGTCAGAGCATACTTTGTGTTGCCACCCTTCGATTGGCGATGATAGCACTAGTTTTAATTATAAAAATTTTGTAGGTACAATTTGCTGGCAGTCACTACGATAAGCTTCGTATTAAAAAACCCGACGAATTCGATATGGACGTCGTTATTCGTCTGCCTCTAAATTCGAGATCAGATCCTTTAAACCCCCAGGAAAGTGATATAGTCCTGGAGCCTAAATTCGCTGGATTCGTTCAGCTTAAAATGGGCAAACAATTTCAACGGCTTCCCGTGAGAGACCTGGAAGAATGGCTGAACAATATAGCGGCTTATGAATGGAAAGACAATGCTAATTACTTACTAAGCTCCAAGTTTGCTGAGTGGTTTGATGGTGTGGTCACCAGAGCTTTAGATTTATATGAAGAAAGGAGTAATGGTCGGCCAGTAGTTTGTGTGGAGGGCACTCCTTACGTCATTAACGTATCTCGCGCTGGTCCCGCGAAAACGTTATTCATACGTGGTTTATTCAATAATTTCAAAATGGACATTGATTTGGTCCCAGCTCTCAGATTTCCGGAGGATCGATGGCCTATCAGTAAGTTATATCGTGCAATACCTCCTAAATGTCAAAAAGGATATTGGATGGTTGTCCCAAAACCGAATAAGGATACACAGATACCACAGGACGAGATACGCTCGTGGCGTATTGCTCTTCATAATCAAGAGAGAGAATTAATGTACAATTCTCACAATTTGAAAATGACTATAAAATTAGTAAGTGTGAATCTATATTCTATATCTTTGTATGTCTCGCAGACAATTAAAAAATATATAGGTGAAATGCAAATTTTACTTTCTAATTATTGCATAAATTTTACTTTAATATTTTACACATATTACAATAATTTAAAATTATACATAATAGTCTGCGAGTCATAAATGCAATCACTGTAATGTACACATTAGTAACTGAACGTATAGCTAACAGAGCTGTTATACGTCCGCTCACCTCAACAGATAACGCGCAAGTGCCCTGCGAGCCTGCGACGACTCTCTAACAAGCTCTTATATGTAGGTATTTACATACATATTTTCGGTATACCTACATTAATTTGCGCGCCAACCGCAGCCCACCCACAAAAAAAAAAATACCTACATTAATTTGCAATAGGATACATTACGTTACATACGCATTTACTTCATTTATTACAGAATGTGTAATAGCATTTTTGTGTTCAAGTTCTTATCAGAAATGAAGTTGTCGTAGATGTCTTTCAAGACGTTTAAGGCTTGGTTTTCATTTTTTTAATTTTTTATTTGAATTTCTTTAGACCCTGTATCATTGTATTCCTTTTTAGTACTAATATTATTTGCACACGTCCCATAGTCCTGTTCTGTCGTCACCCACGCGATTGAAAAGAAGCGTTGCATAGCATTCCCTTACCAATCCAGTTAAGCTTTATAAAAAAAATCTAATTTCCACTAGAAACCACGTTTTATACAATAAAGAGAAAATGCTATTTTTATTATAATTGCATGGCTTACTAATACTAAAAAAATACTTGACCATCATGAAAAATACCGGTGTCACGCTCTTCCAAACAACTCTTGTCGCCAACATCACATTTTTTAATGATTTCTGATCTTTACGCGAGTTTTACACATATTATTATGAATTAAACTATTTTACGGATTTTATCACGTTTGTATTTGTAACTAGGACGCGGTCGCAGCCTTCTGCGAGGCAGTAGTCTCGCGGAAAGAAGCAGCGCAGCTCGTGCGCGAGGAGCGTCTCCGCGACGACGCGAACCGCCGCCGTCGACTGGGGCGGCGCACGTGCGATTACCTGCGCTGCGCCTGATGCCGCCCTAGCCGAGGCTGCGGGTGACTGGACCGAGGAATTAGTCCGTCACCCGCCGAGAAGCGACCGCGTGAGGAAAGACCGACGTCCTCCCCGAGGAGGGACGTCGGTCGAGGAGAGCGTACCCCTCAGGGGGTATTCCGTCGGGCCGACCACTCACGTCAAATCACCCTGCTCCGGTGGTCGGCCCAACGACGAAGGCGAGTTGTCACGGGTGGATTACGGATGTGCGTGCTTACGCCCCTCTGTCGCCCCGGATGGAGCGGTGCGAGGAGTGCGCCGACCGTAGCCCACCCCAAAAGAAAAAAAGGCGTGTTATTAAGCGGTTCATACCCGTCGATACATTTATTTTGACTTTATTTATTTGTGGCATCATTTATTACAGATGAAGGCACTCAGAGACGCACTAGGTATGCGGAAAATAGCAAGCTACTATATCAAAACTTTATTCTTCTGGGAGATAATCGAAATAGAAGATGAAGATTATTGGCGTAATAGTCCAGCGATTTTATTTAAACGAATGGTGGCCATATTTCACCAAGCGTTGGTTGATCGAACAATTTCTTATTTCTGGAATAAAAATAATAATTTAATCGGTAATGTCCCCGAAAATACTCTGAATCAATACGCAAAGAAACTGGAGTCTCTCATGTTAATTTTAGATGACCCTTCACAATATAAATTAGTGGCTAAATATCTATTAACTCCAAGTGAATTTTATGAATATAACGAAAAATTTTTACACATATAATGTAAAATGCTTATTGTGTATATGTCTAACAATAACATAATAAAGAGGATATATATTTTCATGTATTAGTTGCTACACATTGCAACATTATTTTAACCAACGTCAAAAAAAAAAAGGAGGTGGTTTTCAATTCGTCGGAATATTATTTTTATGTATGTTCACCGATTACTCAAAGACGCCTGGACAGATTTGCAAAATTCTTTTTTTGTTTGATAGGGTATACTTCCCAAGTGGTCCCATAGTCATCAGGTCAAGATCTGATGATGGTATCCTTGAGAAATTGGTGGAATTCTTAAATTTTTATAGCCAATATTAACGTTTTTCTTCTACTTCGTAAAGTTTTTTGCTTTTTAGTTTACTGTTTGAAGTAGGTTTTTTTTTGTTAGAAATTAGTTATGTAGAACAACATTTATATTTTGTATTGTAGTCGGCACTGGCAATGGATATGGATACTGATAAGCGTGTATATTATCAGGCCGTGCTTGTTAGTTATACTAATAATAATAATTGAACACATTTTAGTGGGATTATATTAAGGCTCGACCGAGATCTCGGTCTCGGTCTCGGCATTCTTGGTCACAAATCCAACCGAGAAATTTGTCTCAGTTCTCGGCTAATTATAGCCGAGATTCGCCAGACCGAGATTGGAACTTTGTTCGGATCGGCATTCAAATTTTACTGCGCGTGGCCATGTGCCGCAGCGCGAAGTCGATTGGTGTAAGTGCGTGAGAGAGCTGAATTGTGAATCAGATTCTCATGAGACCACATGGGCATCTTCAACTAACTCGTCAAACATGGCTACAACAAATCAATTCAACTTATGGGCAGCTCATGATTCGATAGAGTTGGAAGACGAGCCAATGACGAATACAGTTTAAGCTCTGTGATCGAAATAGCGCTAGAAAGCTTCCTTAGAGAGCCAAGACTGCAAAGAAATGCTTATAATTTTGAGTATTGGTTTTCGTCACCTTATAAGGTGCGTAAGCCTGCAGCAAATAAGTTTATATCTGCGCCGCCACTAGCGTAGCAAGTGAACGACTGTTTAACGAAGCTGAACAATCGTATGACGAGAGGCGACACTCTTTGAAGGGCGAAAATGCCGAAAAATTGCTTTTTTTAATGTTATAATATGGTGTTATTTAGCTTTGATTATTAAAACAGTTAATTTTGTTAAACAATTAGTAGTGTATTAAAAAGTTAACAGTTTTAAATTTTTTTTTTCACGCTTTGTCTATTCTCGGTCTCGGCTCTCGGTCTCGGCCGAGAACGAAAAACCCATCTCGGTCGAGCCTTAGATTATATTATTAGCTGTAATACATATTGTTACTAATATTATGGTCTGTAATGTATAATAAAATCGTAGGTATATTTATCTACGTAGGTAACTATCTATGAAATAGATATCTACAGTATATTGAATTATAGTATTACTGGGTTATAACTTTGGTTTTAATTCCATTCATCCATCCATCAGCTTACAGACGTCTACTGCTGGATATAGGCCTCCCCCACGAGAATGCCACTCGGAACAGTCCTGTGCCACTTGCTACCAACGGTTGTGAAAAAGTTGTCAGTCCACCTCGTAGGGGGTCGTCCTACGCTGCATCGTCCGATTCGTGGTCGCCACTCGGTTCGACGAGCGATGTGGCCTACTCATTGCCATTTCAACGTGCTAATTCTGCGGGCTATGCTTTTAATTATATGAGTATAAATTAGAGATTGCAAACCGGGCCCGCCTGGGCAGGGTCCCTTTTAGGCACCCACCGGGCCCGGCCATTCTTACCGGGCCTGATCACCGGACCCGGTTAGTAAACCACGGCACGAGAGCGCCAACTCGTAGAGTGTGCGTTGGCATGACAACCGCTGCGAGCTGCGTCGTTGCCGTTCTGACGCGCCAACTGCCACTCGCCATTCTTCACGAGCATCCCCCTAGCACTCCTAGTCAAAGAGAAAGACCCGCTTGTCGCTAAAGTTTCACTTGGAAAAGTACTTTAGTAAGTCATACACGACTAGTAAGAGTGAAAGGCTATATGGATGTAATATAACAAGTTTTAATAGGATGTGTAATTTAATAAGTCTGGATGTAATTTGTGTCCGTTAATTATGTTTGAAAGTCCCACACAATACAAGGATTATTCCCTTAGTGCAAGGTGTTGTCTTTGAATAGGCACTGAAATATATTATCCTTACTAATATTATAAATGCGAAAGTAACTCTGTCTGTCTGTCTGTCTGCTACGCTTTCACGTCTAAACCTCTGAGCCGATTTTAATGAAATTTGGTACAGAGATGGAATAAAGCTTGTGAAAGGACATAGGCTACTTTTTATCGCGAAAAAATGGGTATAAGGGGTTGAAATAGGGGATGACATTTTGTATGGAAATTCGTGATTTTTGATGATAGAACCATGAATCTTTGTATTAACGCACTTTATAATAAATAAATAAATATTCGTTCTAGCGTTTTGGAAATTTCATTTATATGGGGATGAAATTCAACCCCTAAAAGACAAAAAGCATACAGCCGAAACCACTGGGCCTAGAAACGTAATTTTTTTACACCGTAGTATTTCTTGGGGTACACGAGCTCTAGCAAAGAAATCGCGAAAAAATGGGTAGACGAAACTATTGGAGCCAGGCACGTAAAACTTTGTTTGCGATTCACTTTCTTTTGTTGTATGTGAGCTCTAATTTTTTGAACCTCAACCCCTAAGGGGGTGAAAATATATAGCTGAAATCTTTAGGCCTAGAAACGTAAAATTTTGTATGAAGTTGTCTTTCTTGGGGAAAGTGCTCACTAAAAAAGAGTTTTTTGCAATTTTACCCCTAAGGGGGTGAAAAGTCACTAGTAAATACTACAGTCGCGGGTTCGCCGGCCGGCGCCTGCGGTGCAATCGCTGGCGCCGGCCGCGGCCCGGCCTTGGCGGGAGCCGGCGCCTTGTCGGCCTTCTTAGCCCCTTTGGGTACCGCCGCGGCCGCAGCGTAGCTCACCACACAGCCACCCTGACAGGGCAGCGGGGTGGGAGCCGACGCTTGCGGCCGCCTCGTCCTATCCGCGGCGAGCGGCGGTCGGAGGGGCGGCTCAGGCGGGAGCCTGGCCGCTACGGCCTCGATACGCGCATCCATCATTACCCCTACTCGGGCTAGGATGACGCATATCGCCGACTCCGACACGCCATGCACCTCGTCGGCCGGCGGCTCCTCCCCCTTCCAAGGTCTCCCGCGGCCACGAGCCGGCGGAGGGACCACGACGAGGGGAGACAGCGGCGAAGCCGCGACGGGCGCAGCCGGCGCTGCGGCCGCGACGGGCGCAGACGACGGGCCCGCCCTCACTGGCGCGGCCCGTTTCGGCGGCGGGGCCGGCGCCGGCAGCGCAGCCGGCACCAGGCGCTCGAATTAAGACCGCAGGTCAGCCATGTCTTTGGCCAACCCGCGGTTCTCTCTCCGCACCGCCTCCAACTCCGTCTCCAGCTTGCGGTTGCGTTCCCGCAAGCCAGAGACCTCCTTGCTGAGGCGGGCGTTCGCGGCCTGAAGGGCCACCACCCCTGGTCGGCTGGACCCGGCGTCGCCGGTCTTGCCGCCACCGTACCGCCCCGACCCCTACGCCCCCTGCGTGCGGTCGCAACCTTGGGGGGAGGCCTGATGGAATCGGTCCCCTCCGAGTCGGACGCGGAGCTGCCTTCCCTTTCCAGGGGGCGCTTCCTATCCCTCGGGGGGGAGCGGGCCCCCTCCCTCTCCCTTCCCTTGAAACTTAAAGCCGCCTTCAGAGCCCTCGCCGCAGGATGCGGCTCAGACTCCTCGGCAGCCTCTCTATCGGCGGGCGACCTGCCTCCACCGGACGACCTACCACCGCCGGACGACCTGCCCAGCACTCCGGACGACCCGCCCGTCGTTCCGGGCAACCTAACTAACACTACGGACGGCTCTGCGGCGAAATGACCACCCTCGTCCCTACTCCGGTCTTTACCCTCCTCGGCAGACGGCCCTGTGACACCGCCCTCGTCCGCCGACATCTCCGACCCCGAGCTAACACGGCCCCGACTGTCCTGCGGCACCGCCGCCCTCATCCTGCGACAGCTCTGCGGCTGTACCGCCCTCGTCGCTCGACAGCAAGATGTTGACGCTGTCACTCAATTGTGAGTCGCTCCGCTCTGAGCCGGAGTCGCTCCCTCCATCTTGCTTGGACGGTCCTGCGGCCCTGCCGCCCTCGTCCCGCGACGGTCCTGCGGCTGATCCGCCCTCGTTGCTCGACAGGCTCGAGCTGTCCCTCGTCTCCTTCGGCGCCCCGGCGATATCGCCGTTTCCGCCCCGCGACGGCTCTGCAGTAGTGCCGCCCCGCGACGGCTCTGCAGTAGGAAATTCAACCCCTAAGAGGGTGAAAAGTGCATAGCCAAAGATGTGTGAAATTTTGTACACCGATCTATTTTTTGGGCTAAGCGCTTTAAGGAATAATTTTAGGCAGCCCTAAAAGGGCGAAACGCATATAGTCGAAGACACCCAGCCTACATATCATCATTATCTTGCTCTTATCCTAATTACTTTGGAGCGACGCAATATGTAGGTACTCTTCTCACATCGTAAATATTTCGCAAAGGTTCTAGCAACATTTTATGACCGGCTGCCTGACGGACGACATTGCTGGCCAGACGGCATCATCAATTGGTCCAGATCGATGTAAATCTTTGTCTTAGTAGTATTTTGGGACACCCCACAAACAATGAAGCGTGGTAATATTCCTAGCCGCTACCAGACAGTAAGTCGAGATATTAAGTCAATTTTCTATCTCTACAAATAAATAAATTTGAAGCGTCTGTTTGTCTATCAAAATAATAGGTTTTATTTATGCTCACAATTATTTGCACGATACCTATAACTAAAAAACGGTTCAAATTTTTTTGTTTTTGTGTTGTGAGTCACATAGGCATTTTTTATCTCGGCATTCGCATGGGAATGAGGTTTACGTAGGTGAAACTGCGGGAATTTGATCGATATAATTTTTTTTTCACCAATGGAAAGCTACATTATCAGGGACTAAGGAAAGACATATTTATCATCGTATTTCCACGAGAATCTGAACTACAAGTCTGGAAGCAATATTCAAATGTGAAAGTTTGTGAAGATATTTGGATGTTTGTTATTCAATCACGCGTAAACTGTTGAGCAGATTTGGATGAAAATGGACACATAGATAGAGTATTTCTTAAATTAAGAAATAGAATACTTTTTATGCCGATAATATTCTTTGCGATAATAGTTCAATATGCAAGTTAATTTTAACGCGGGCGAAGCCGCGGGCAAAAGCTAGTGAGATATATATTTTAACTTTAGTACATAAGTACATCAATAGAGTTTATAAGTAAAAAAATTTAACTAACATTATTACATATATTGTTTTATTTATCCTGAATACTGTACCATACTATTGATTGATTGAATACCTTGCAATTGATGGCACTTCGTGTTCTAGTATTACGTATTATTGATGTGAAACATCTATAGGCGAACCCTCGCCTATAGATGTTCACCCGAACCTGATCGTTGGTGTGGCGTAAACAGCTCGTGGCGTTACGACGTCATGCTATATGACGGAATATACGAGGGTAAACATGACCTTTAATTGTACAACACCAATCATACGTAGTCTGTACGTAGCAATATACATACGTCGAAACGAAGCAGTGTGCGAATGAGTCTGAACGACGCGATGTTGTGCGCAAGCGTCTGTGCGCTATCTCTCTCGCCTAGACATGTGTAACACTGCGCTGCGCCGCGCAATTGCGCCAACTCAGTTCACTGCGCTGGAAGTATCAACTCACTTCTAGAAAATGTGTTAGCGCACGGCGCAATCGTCGCAGCGCCGGCGAATCTGAACCATTTTTTTATTTATGCGCCTATAAGGCAGGCTATAGTCGACCTTACTGCCTTGTCTTACGTAGCTTACACATAATTTTCTTTACATATAATTTATTATTAGCGTAAGAGATAAGTAACATCCATCAGTAAGTCGTTACCATTAATTGGGTGCTGAAAACCAAATACACTATTATACATAGTAACGTAAATCACTATTATGTGATATTCACAACACTTCAACTGTATTACATATTAAACTAGCTGACTCAATACAGATGTTGTTCTGTTCAAATAAAATAAAGGAATGCTCTTTGAAATCGACAGCAGCGCCACCTACCGAGTCCAGTTGTGAATCTAAACCATTCTCGTATTCCTTTGAACATACACAAAACATTTCATCAACATCGGTCCAGCCGTTTAAGAGGAGTTTCAGTGACACAACAAATATATATATAATGTAAATAAAGATAAAATATCAGCAAAATTATTTAAAATATAAAACTAAAAACAATAATTCATTCAAGAGCGTAACATGACACTCCCATATTCCCGCCGGAAAACTCAAGGTCGAACAACTCTGTAAAGTGTAAATAACTCTTTTAAAAATTGAGTTATACCTTGGTGCTCATTCGGTTGTTTCATGTGTTGCGCCATGACGCAATGAGTTAGAAATGGAGTTATGCCTGCAGTGGCGCAGATGGCGCACATTTCATTCGTAGCTCACTCGGTCGTGTTTACATTTTATTGCGCCATGGCGCAATTTTGAGTTAGCGCAATGAGCCGGCGCAGTCTAATGCGCCTGAGTTACTGAGTTAACGCAAGGATTATCGTTGAGTTACCCATGCCTACTCTCGCCACACTGAGCTCGCATACCTATAGTGTACTAGCAGCGCCCTGTGGTTTTACCCACATAGTTCCCCTTCCCGTGGGAATATCGGGATAAATTATAGCATATGTGTTATTCTGATATGTAAGCTATATTATTTATATATTTTATCGAAAACGTTTTAAATCAAAGGTTCTGGAGACGTTGGCGATTTTGAGATATTTGAGGACCTATACAGCTATGGGATTGCCTGCTTGTGAATGGCTTAATTGGAAACATTTTTTCTTAGTTTTATTTAGGTTAATTTATCATTCTAATCGATAAAAATCAGAAAAATAAATTATCCGAAAGGTATTGGAAAATACACATACAATGGCGATACATCGCGTTCGCACACCCATTCGCAAACAATGTTGAGGGAAGACTAGCCCCCCGCCTTTTTTTTTTTTGTGTGACTTAGTTGTTAGCCTCGGATGGCTGTGACAACTTTACCCGGACTGGTGGGTGAGCGCTGAGGGCTCTCAACCCGTTTAGCCCCCCGCCTCATCGCAGAATCACTTTAAAGGCGCGATGGAGCGCGCAAGGCCTGCTTATGTGTGACTACCCACAAATAACTACATTTGTGTCATTGCAAATGATTTTAATATTCTTACACAGGTAGGTACAATAAGTACATCACACAAAGTTTATGGTTGTCTGCCTAATGGACGCCATACACGGTAGGTTTTGCATGATGGTTTTGTCTGTGCATGCATAACCGACAGGCAAGCCCTAGCGTGTATGGCATTAAACTGTACAGTTATCGATGCATGTACATGCAACCGAGCGAATATGAAAATTGATATTTTACGCCGCTCGGTTATGTTCGCGCGCGAGCTTAACCTAGCGAGTGTGGCGTCCGACGAGCTTGCCTGTACAGTTTTCATACATTAGTAAATAATTGTTGTAATCTGTTGGTGTAAATCTTAATTCATTTATCAAATTTACGTGGGAGAATTACTTTCTTTTCAATAACCAGGCGTTTAGACGATTCAGTGCCATCTCTTTTTCTTGTTCTGTTCTGCAGAACAAATGTTAAGCCAAATACAGCTATTACATCGTCGTCATTCATTGTAGTTTGTTATTGGTGTCCTAAACACATCGTCATGTACTACGTAGACGTAGCTCCACTAAGAGAGGTAGGCGTCCTACACAAGCCGTCACGTAGCTCAACTGAGAGTTAATGGCAAAACTGTGCATGCAAACCCTAACGTGTATGTGCAATATGAAACTCGATTATGCATGCACAGGCAAAACCATCATGGAAAACCTAACGTGTATGGCGTCCATAACATTACAACTACAATAGTCATGGGTGATCTTCAGTTCGGTAGTCAAGTTAATTAGCCCTACAACCTGGCGTAGGTAAACATACAAAACAAGTCTAAGCGCACTCGGATTCATAGTATTGCAGGCCTTAACGCAAAGTATTGCGGGTGACTGGATCGGGGATCCTTCCCAAATGGGGGGACGTCGGTCGAGGAGAGGGTACTCCTCCGGGGGTATTCCGTCGGGCCGACCACTGACGTCAAGTCACCTTTTTTTTTTTTCTTTTTCGCTGTGGAAATGCAATTTACGCACTATCCCCCGCCGGTGTCAGACGAGGGGGAGTGTGGGACTCGCCGGTATGCTTCCGGAATACCCACTAAAACCACAGCGGTCCCTTCCACGCTTTTACGGGGTGCCGGAAAGGTCGTCTTATGACATTCGATCCCCGACACCCCTACGCAAGGCTGTCTGGCCACGTCCTGTCGTCAATCAAAGCGGAGGGAGGAGATGCGCATATCGGCGCCTCCTCCTCCCTACTCGCCGCCGGCGGAGCGAGTCAGCGGACGCAAGTGCTTCGCGTTCCCGCTCCGCGGCCTCCTTCCTTGTGATGACCTCCTCGCAGAAAGAGGCTATCGACATCCAGCACCTGTCGCTGTCCAGCATCTCTGAGATGATGGTCGACAGCGACAGGTCCATTCCTATGACCGCCGACAGGTCGTGGCGCTAAGGCCCCCAGGCGGGACATACTTCCAGTGTGTGGCGCGCATCTTCATTTGGTGCGCCACACTCATGGCATCCAGGGGCCTCTTCTCGTCCAATTCTGTGCAGGTACTTACCGAAGACCCCGTGTCCGGTAAGTACCTGCGTCATCCTGAAGGTCAGGTTGCCGTGCCTTCGGTTCATCCAGCGGTAAAGGTGGGGCGCAATCGCCTCGACAGTCCCCCGCCCTGCTACGGGGGACTCCAATACCTCCCTCCACCGCCGAATTACTGTCCTTTGGGCAGTTTCTCTTGCCCTTCTCATTCCCCTCGTGGCATTAGGTTCGCCACTGGCGCGCGCCACTGTGCGGAATCGGTAGACTGCCGCAAGCGCCCTAGCCTGAAGTGGCCAGGGTGGATCGCCCGCCAACAGTGTGGCTGCGGTCCAAGACACCGTACGATATGCTCTTATAGTTCTCACCGCCATGGCTTTTTGCGCCTTTCGCAGAAAAGCCTTATTGGAGGCGGTGAGAGAGTCCGCCCAGATGGGACGTCAAGTCACCTGCTCCGGTGGTCGGCCCAATGACGAAGGCGACGAGTCTTACGGGTGTGTGTGCTTACGTTCCTCTGTCGCCCCGGACGGAGCGGACGAGGAGGGCACCGACCGTTGCCCACCCCAAAAAAAAAAAATAAGAAAAAAAAAAAGCCCTAACGCAAAGTATACTCTATCTATAGAGTATGGTATCAAAGAATGGCTTGAGCTAAAAATACTATTTTATTCCTATTGCACTTATTGAATAATATGAATTTTATATTTAGAGTAACAAAAACTGATTGATAAGAAAATACCGTCGGCGTCCGGATGTCTGTATGAATGGACACACGATTACGCTTGTAAAACGATAATATATCGATACATTTTTTCATTAGCTTTAAAAATTTAATACCTACGCTGTTTCCTTACACCAATGCAATGGCGGGGTAATTCACACTGAATTACCCATTCCCCCATTACCCCATTTTTCCACAAAAATACATCGCTATAATAGATAAAAGTCACCGAGATATAAATAAATAAATAGTGCCGACCTACGACTAATTATTTATTTAGTTTTCGAGATATGAGCGATCAAAGTAAACACCATTTTTTTCACTAAAATGACCATAATTTTATTTAAAATACTTATAAAAAATCATCCGACCGCTCAATTTGAAGGTTTTGGCATTAGCTATCAAATGACATTGGATATTTTAATGTAAGATAAGTGCTTCTAAAACTGTGGGAACTTTCATGCGCATTGAAAATTTCGAATTTTTTTAGTCTTTAATTATTGATTAAAAAATAAATTCTTCATTTTTTGAAATCGACCATATCTTTTTTTGAAGGTTTTTGTTCGTAGATTAAGATCCCGTTGGAATTTTTGAGCTGCGATGAATCCTCTAGAAGATATAAAACTTTTAGCTCTGCACTATTTTGCTTAGGGATGGCAAAAGCATGTGGAGGGGAGTGTAAGTAATCAAAACTTACATAAGTAGTGGTTTTCAAATTTTTTTTGTGATTATTTGGAACCGAATTATGGTGAACTTTGCCAATTTTTATAAAAAAAAAAACTATTTGCCGTATCCACTCCGGTGTTTTACTCTAATACCCTGGAGGTATGTCCCACCTGGGGGCCCCAGCGCCGCGACCTGTCGGCGGTCATAGGAACAGACCTGTCATTGTTTACCATCATAACAAAGATGCTCGACAGCGACAGGTGCTGGTCGTCGATGGCCTCTTTCTGCGAGGAGGTCATCACATGAATATATAGGATAAATCCAGGTATTGTTAGGAATACCCTGGAGGTATGTCCCGCCTGGGGGCCCCAGCGCCGCGACCTGTCGGCGGTCATAGGAACAGACCTGTCATTGTTTACCATCATAACAAAGATGCTCGACAGCGACAGGTGCTGGTCGTCGATGGCCTCTTTCTGCGAGGAGGTCATCACATGAATATATAGGATAAATCCAGGTATTGTTAGGAATACCCTGGAAGTATGTCCCGCCTGGGGCCCCAGCGCCGCGACCTGTCGGCGGTCATAGGAACAGACCTGTCATTGTTTACCATCATAACAAAGATGCTCGACAGCGACAGGTGCTGGTCGTCGATGGCCTCTTTCTGCGAGGAGGTCATCACCCGGAAGGAGGCCGCGGAGCGGGAACGCGAGGCACTTGCGTCCGCTAACTCGCTCCGTAGGCGGCGACCAGGGAGGGGAGGCGCCGATATGCGCATTTCCTCCCACCGCCTTGAGTGGCGACGGGACGTGGCCCGACGGCCTTGCGTAGGAGTGTCGGGGATCGAATGTCATTAAACGATCTCTCCTGCACTCCGTAAAAGCGCGGAAGGGACCGCTGTTGGTTTTAGTGGGTATTCCGGTTGCATAGGCGACAGGCGACTCAAAAAAAAAAAAAGAAAGGTATTGTTAGGAATAATAAATAAAATTACGCGTTGCTTGTATAAATGTAAAAAGTATATTGAAAAATAATACAATGTAGCAGTCGCATAAAATATAAATTAAAGTCTATTCAGTAAATAATGATTTCTGATCACAGGCCATGAACGCCATAAAGTGAACGAAACGTCCAGCAATCAAACATCAAATATGAACGCCAAATCCGTAAAATAATTTTATTTACAACTAGCTAATCCAACAGACGCTGTTCTGTTCACATTTAAAAAAATAGTAAAAGTAATTCTCCTTGAAATCTATCACCACACCACCTTGATATCGATTCCACCAGGTCGGGTCGTAATTCTATAAAGAAATTACTGTTTCCGTGTGGTGACGGACTAAGAATACAATTCACCACTCCCTATCTTGCCCGTGGATGTCGTAAACGACAACTAAGGGATATAATATGCACATAACATCTGTGCAAGAGAAGGAAAACTCGAAATGAAACCCTATACCAACATGCCTGAACAGCATGGTATAGTAGGTCAAATTCACTCCCATTGTGAAGGAGGCCCAAGCCCAACCGTGGGACGTATGTGGCCTGCGATGATCAATGCGAAGGACATACAGACAAACATTCATTTTTATATATATAGAGACTCACTGAAAAAACTTTAAATAGATATTGTAATTAATTTTACATTCTTGGAATAATAATGAACAGAAGGACAGTGTCGGTACTTAAGCGATCAAAAACAGGAAGACAAAAATACTCCATGCGCGCAAGCGATTACACACATACACACGCACACCACTATACAAATTATGAAATCAAATTTTGTTTTAATTAACACAAATCGTCGAAATACTTTTAAAACTAATGTTAATACACTTTTTATGTTTTTCAAATGGTGTCACCATTTGAATGCACAAACCGTCATAATTACCTATTTATTTTTTAAATGTTGCGTACGTACGTGCAGTGACCTTGTACACTACGGAACGGTCCGGCGTAAGCTGCATTAGGCTCCAATTTAAAAGCTTCATTTTTTGTGCGCGGACTTACATTCTATACGTTATTATTCTAAGTTTACATTGTTATTAGATTGCATAATTTCATTATTTGCAATATGCGAGTACATATCACAATAGTAATTATGTAACTAAAATGTATATAGGTACTTACGATAATAACTCCGTAATCATCATCATCTCAATCCATATACATCCCACTAGTGGGCTCGAGCCTCTTCCACTATGAAAGGACAATTGACCTACTAAACTGTGGCTGTCGTAAAAGACGACTATGGGAAATAATATGCAGGTTACATCTGCGCATGAGAAAGAAAACTCGAAACAAAACCCTATACCAACACGTGGTATAGTAGGTCAACTTCCCTCCCATTTTGGAGGTGGCTCGAGCCCAGCAGTGGGACCTATATGAGCTGAAATGAATGAAATAATATTTAGCAAGATTAAAAATACACTGGATATATGTTACCGTAATCTAAGGAAAAGACTCTAAAGCTGTCTACAGACCTAAGTCGTCAGCCCAGCGGCTTTATTTGTAAACGATCTTGCCTAGTGTCTTCGCTCATTCAGTTGTCTGTATACTCTGCTCAACGCAAGCCAAATTCAAAAACAGCTACATATCTAGAAACATTGGCCAGAGAACACGCAGCCCTTATAGCAGCACTAACAATCTCCAATTATGAACAATAGATGCCGCCGGCAAAATTGTCAGACTCGCAACTTCTAAATAATCAGGAACCCGGTGTGCAGACAAACTGATTCCCATTCTTCGACCGGAATTCAATATAAAAATATTTCAGACTTACAAATAAAGTTTTGAAATAGGTAGTACATATTATGTTATCTATATAATCGTGTAATTAAAATCATAATCTAATAATACACACTGTAAATATTTAATTGATATAAAGCTTAAACCCTAAAATATAATATTATTAGTATCAATAGAAATTAATTCATAAAATATAACATATAATAAAGACATTTTACATTATATGTGTAAAAAATTTGCGTTATATTCATAAAATTCATTTGGAGTCAATAGATATTTAGCCACTAATTTATACTTTGAAGGATCTTCTAAAATCAACATAAGAGACTCCAATTTCTTTGCGTATTGTTTCAAAGTATTTTCGGGGACATTGCCGATTAAATTATTATTTTTATTCCAGAAATAAGGAATTTTTCCTTCCACCAAGGCTTGGTGAAATTTGGCCACCATTCGTTCAAACAAAATCGCTAGACTATTACGCCAATAGTTTTCATCGTCTTTTTCGATTATCTCCCAGAAGAATAAAGTCTTGATATAGTAGCTTGCTATTTTCCGCATACCTAGTGCATCTCTGAGTGCCTTCATCTGTAATAAATGATCCCACAAATAGATCAATTAGTCAAAATAAACGTGTTGACGCACATGAACCGCTTAATATCATGCCTTATCATTTTTAACAAGCTGTGCAATATTAGTATACTTTGGGGCAACGACTACAATCCTATGCCCTATCAGTCTTGAGCGAAATTAATAGAATTGGATGATAATGTCGTCTTCTGTGTGGTGACGGAGTAAGAATGCAATTCACATCTTACCCGTGGGTGATCGTACGAGACGACTAAGGGATATAAAACGCATATAACATCTATGCGAGAGAAGGAAAACTCGAAATAAAACCCTATACCAACACGTCTGACCAGCGTGGTATATTAGGTCAATTACCCTTCCATTGTGGAGGAGGCCCGAGGCCAACAGTGGGACGTATATGGGCTGAGATGATGATAATGTCGTCCAAATGCAAATCCTTTTTTTTTGGGTGCGCTATGGTCAGCGCACATGCCGTCAATGGCCAGCCCAGCAAATGCAATACCTAGACGGGTGGTAGTCTCACGTTTGGGCAAAACTATCGCATAGAGGGTTTGCTAATTGGCCAACAATAAAGAAAATATATTGTTAGCGAGAGCTTTTTTTTTTTTTTTTTGGAAGAGCATAAGGATTTTTTAAGGTTGTCAAGTATTTTTTTAATTAATAATAAATATTTCCGTGTAATGACGGCGTAAGATTACAAATCGCCACATTCTTGCCTGTAGATGTCTTAAAAAACGACTAAGGGATAAAATATAAAGATAACATCTGTGCAAGGGCAAGAAAAACTTGAAATCCTATACTAACACGTCTGAGTCTAGTGGTAGGAGGACGTTTATAAAAATATCTGACTCAGGTTGACTCCTCGTAGGCAGGAGCTCAACCGGAGTGACCGTACTGGAGCTTTGACCTACTGGGTATATAGTGCAACCAAACATATCCGGCCGACGTGCAATAACTTTTTTGATGTCATGCTCAGCTCGGACGTAAGACGACGTATTGCACTGTTGCTTGCCACCACATGCGTACGTTGCGGCTAATGAGCCTGTTAAGCATCGCGTAGAATGTGGACTGTGCATATCTCCAGCTTCGACTCTGAAGGGCTTGAGCGGCCCAGCGACCGCAGCCGCTCTCGCTCCTAGCGCGGCACAATCGCCCACCAGCGTGAAGGAAGTGACGGACACGACATATTAATGACTACAGAGTCCATTCGCGTCCTGCAGGCCAATATCGACCACTCCGCTAGTGCGCAGGATCTTCTCAAATCCATGATGGTAGTCGATTGGTTTGGCCGTAGCCACAAAGCCATACTGCGTACCTGGCCGCCCTAATTGGGTGGTCAGCCCGGACGTCTCCGTGACAATCGTCAGCTCCACGCTGTGGCATTCCCCGCTCTTGTGTCTCCAGGACAGAGGTGAAGGGTTTATTGCGGTGAACAGAAACGTAGCTGTTCTCGCCACCTGCCATGGATAGAGTAGACACTGAGGGTATCTGATCCGCAGTGCGTTAACAATGATCTGCGATGCGGCCATGTGAGTACGGCGGCTGCCACCGAGGCCTAGCGTAGACTTATAATCCCAGGATCTGGCGGGCTTTCGCGCGGCATGCGTTCGTGCCCGAAGGTACTACACCCGCAGCTGGCGGCATCACCGCGAAGATGAGCGGGAGGGCTTTCTGCACCAGGTTTACCGCAATGGGTGGTCTGCCACAGGCTGGCCATCTGTTGCGCCAAAGATGACAGTTGGCGACAAATGCAGAACCTTGACCATGATCCCTGGGAATCACGTGTCGCGCGACGCTGAATAAGTTCCACAGAGACCCTTCATTCTGAACTCCTAATCAGTGTGGTCGAGGACCTATTTTCGCAATTGCCGGAACGCACGACCCGAGTCATGGCTCCGGTAGAAGATGACCGGAGGCCGACCTGAGGCTGCCGGCCTACGTGAAAGCGATGGTCGATAACATTAGGAACTGGGCTGTAGTCTCTGGCTTTTACAACGCAGTCGTCTCATGAAATGAGGCGACGGAGCGTGCGCAATAGGCACTCCTCTACGCTCCGCCACCGGCGACTGGTGCAGCGTAGGCGCGAATAGCTACGCCTGATGTCGCTTGACCGGCGCGTGACTGGACGGGGATTAGTCCGGTCACCCGAGGAGACGCCAATCGCGTGAGGGTGAAATGACCAAAGGACGGCCTAGACGGACAACAGATGATAAGTTTCGGTGTTGGTTGCCCGCCCACTTGGCTTGGCACTAAAGAGATCTCTCTCTGAGTCACGCACCCGACGGGCTACGGACTCGTCCGCCGCCCTCTCCCGTCATCCCGGACGAATCGGACGGTGTATGACACACCAGGCCGCCAAAAGGGAAAAAGGCACTTGCGAGTTGTCTATTGGGACGAGCAGGCGTATAACAGCTAGCAGCTGCGAGCTATACGTTCAATCACTATAATGTACACAATAATCTTTGAAAGCATAGAATGTTTTATTGACAAAATTGTAAATAATACACCAAAATTTACCTACCTATATATCTTTTCCTTTATATCTTTTCTTTACCTACATATTTAATTATAATTATTTACGAAAAATACAAGGATATATATAAATATAGATTCACACTCACCAATTTTATAGTCGTTTTCAAATTGTGACATTTATACATTAACTGTCCCTCTTGATCATGAAGAGCAATACGCCAGGAGCGCATCTCGTCCTGTGGTATCTGTGTATCCTTATTCGGCTTTGGGACAACCATCCAATATCCTTTTCGACATTTAGGAGGTATTGCACGGTATGGCCTACAGATAGGCCAACGATCCTCCGGAAACCTGAGAGCTGGGACCAAATCGACGTCCATTTTGAAATTATTGGATAAACCACGTATGAATAACGTCTTCGCGGGTCCAGCGCGGGATACGTTGATTACATAAGGAATACCCTCCACATAAACCACTGGCCGACCACTGTTCCTTACTTCATATGAATCTAAAGCTCTGGTGACCACACTATCAAACCACTGAGTAAACTTGGAGCGTAGTAAGTAATTAGAATTATCTTTCCATTCATAAGCAGCTCTATTGATCAGCCATTGTTCCCCGTCTCTCATGTGAAGCCGTTGAAATTGTATTCCCATCTTAAGTTGAACGAAGCCAGCGAATTTAGGCTCCAAGACAATATCACTTTCAGCGGGGTTTAATGGATCTGTTCTCGAATTAAGAGGCAGACGAATAACCACATCCATATCGAATTCATCAGGTTTTTTAATGCGAAGCTTATCGCGGTGACTGCCAGCAAATTCTACCTAGAAATTTGTATTTTGTATTAAAACTTACTTATTAGCTTGCTTAATCGTTTATCCATAAAATGGTAAATTAAAGTTTAGAAAACAATCGTCACTCTCTAAAATTGTGATGTCATGAAATTCTCATTTCAGGTTAAGTCAAGTTAGGGTGGACGGCCTTTGTTCCCAGATGATTCACTGTAAATAGGGTGTCGCGAGCACAATTACGATTCCAACCAGGCGACACTGCAGATGGAAGGGCCACCTGGGGCAGGAGTGCCCCAGAGCTTCAAAATAAATATACACCACATATCAAACTTCTTAATTTAATGATTTCTGATGTTTACGCGAGTATTACACATTTTTAAATAAAACTACTTTACGGATTTTATCGCGTTTGTATTTGATTTTTGATTGCCCGACGTTTCGAACACTTTGCAGCGTTCATGGTCACGGGCGACCTAAGATGTCTTACGTCCAACAAG
The DNA here is from genome assembly GCA_032191425.1 of Lymantria dispar. Taxonomy (NCBI): domain Eukaryota; kingdom Metazoa; phylum Arthropoda; class Insecta; order Lepidoptera; family Erebidae; genus Lymantria; species Lymantria dispar. Next base: position 29,268,551 of record CM063442.1, read on the forward strand.
TCATCGTTATTGCAGAAAATTTATAATTATCTACCTGATACAGAAAATAGTTATTAAATATTGACCCACATTTTGATACAAATTTATTGCCAGTGTAAGAAGAAAATGATTCTATATGAAAAACTTAAATTGTTTATGGTTAGTAATTATTTAACATTAAAATTAATAGTAATTATATTTAAAAAACTAACAATCTAGTATACAATAATTTTTAGACATCTAAAAATCTTCTAAATTTAGTTAATTAAACTTTGTAAGTCTGACATCATAATAATAAAACCTGTTGTGGTAGAAATAATTGCAAAATCCATGCAATTACTGAAAATTTCCTAGTGAAAAAGCTAGTAACGACCGAGTTATGTCGTAATGAAATGTGTGTGAATCGTAATTTCTTGGTTAAATTTATTAATCCTTAATGTACTACTTCTAATATTTTCGTCCTAACAGCATCCATGCTCTCCTCAATCCTTTCTACCGGAGAGAGAAAGAGAGCAATACACACAATGTGACGTCGCAATTTCGCTCTAATTTGAGTTTTTCCTAAACATTGTTATGCAAGAAAAAGATAGAATATGACATATAGAGGATTAGGCACTCACATAATCCTTTTCAGATTAAATAGATTTTAATAAGTCTTAAATTACTTACATAATATGCGTGTTTGTTGATTCTTAATATTTTATTATATATCAACTACCTAGATTTTACTATAGACGTTTTCCAACTCTAGCACTTTATGAGAAACCGGCTCTGCTTTAATTGATTACTGTGCATCCTGTTTGGTGAACTACATATATTTAAACAACAGGCGTGACTGTTAATGAGGACTCCTTTCCACTTCCTGGTATCTAATATTTTTATGTATTTTATTTATATATTTTTACGCCATTTTATCAATCAGTGTTAATTATTATAACTTAATTTGAAAATCAGGTCCGATTTATATTTCTTGACTAGCAACCCGCCTTCGCTTCGGTTTTAGTCGTTTTACCCGCGAGTTCCCGTTCTCGTGGGAGTACTGGGATAAAATATAGCCTAGTTTACGCCCTGATATTATAGCGTTCCATTGGTGAAAGAATTTTTTAAATCGGTCCAGCCGTTTTGAAGATTACCCGGAACAAACAGACAGATAGACAGACAGACAAAATTATTTTAATCTGTATTTTAGGCATAGGTGTCGTGGAAATAACCGTGTGAGCATGAAAAAAGCCTATTATTTTGACATTACAAACAGACACTCCAATTTTATTTATTGGTATAGATGTAACTACCCGTGATTTTACGTTTGAAAACAAGCGCTGTTTCTCCTCGGTGCAGCCTAAACTGTGACAGGACCTCTTTCGGTTTTTCTCTATGTACTAAGGTGTTAGTTAAACTGGTGTCCTTTGTATTGTATCAAAGTGCTTACCTTAGTGTAGTGTATCTGTTATTATTCTGAGATCGAAATAAATGTATTATCATTCTTTCTTTCAATATGTTAAAGTATATTACAACATACCGTGCTAGAATATCTCCTGTAGTAGGCATCAACCTGTTTCATCTTATTGTGTAGATCGTTAAATACAGTGTCAAAAACTTTATAATGAATATCGAACTCCTTCAATTGTAAAAATCTAACGTAAATGTCACTTAGAAGGGAGTTAAGATTGGTGATAACGGGACTGCTCAAAGATCGTGAATTTTGTGCTGTAGACTCTCTTGAACAAGACGTACCATTGAATCTGCTGTCTAAAGTAATCCTGGAATAAATTTTATTATTATCACTTAATACATTCTAATTTCTGTGTAGTGGCGAAGTAAGAATATCACCCACTCCTTATCTTGCCCGATCATGTCGTAAAAGACGACTACGGGATATAATATGCACATAACATCCGATCAAGAGAAGGAAAACTCGAAATGAAAACCTATACCAACCAACAGGTAGGCTGCGTTGGTGATGATGAATACATTCTATTACGGACAAAGGCACAGCAAAGTCGATGCCTAAATACATACAATATACATTGTACGTATATTGACATACCCGCAGGAAAGAAACGGTTGGTAAATTTCATTGTTGCAACATCACCGCGCCACAAAAAATATTTTTGAAACATAAAACAGATTTTAAAACGATGTAGTCCACGGAGGTGAAGCAAATTCTCATGATTGACGATAACTCAAAAATTACTGGTCCAGATCTTGATGAAATTTATTTGAAACGACATGAGAAGTACCAGCCTTCAAATAAAAAATTAATTAGTTCTGGAGGTAACAGACAAAAACCCTGCTAAGTGCGAGTCAGAGTCGCGCACGAAAGGTTCTGTACTATTATCTATAACGAGCAAAAAAGGGCAAAATAATCGAGTTTGTTGTATGGGAGCCCTCTGTAAATATTTATTTTATTTCGTTTTTAGTATTTGTTGTTATAGCGACAACAGTGGGCCTACTCTTGAAATTAATTCTAATTTCGAATCGGATTCGACTTCAATCTCACCAAACTTATATTTGGTACTCTTGAACAAAATCGAGAATGAATTTTTCGCGTTCGTCGTTGTTATTTTCACCAAATGTGCCATGTTTTCTTACTTTAAATTAATAACGTTATCGAACTCGATCACCACAAAGACGCTTTCTTGAAATTGTGCAACATTAACTATTTTAAACTACGTCAAAATCACGTCGGGAGTAGCAAATATTTGACTTAATCGACGAGAGTCGAATTCATTTAGTTTAGAAACGTTCCACCTAATTTGATTCCAATCGGGCGCTAGTGTCGCTTTCAAGAGTACCAAATTTGCTCAAATTCGAGCTGCGATTGGATTTAGGATTGGAATCGAGATTCAAGAGTAGGCACACAGAAATACCTAATTTGTAAAAATTTTAACAGTTTAGCTATCACGGTTTTTGAGATACAGCCTGGTGACAGACAGACGGACGGACAGACAGCGAAGTCTTAGTAATAGGGTCTGGTTTTTACCCTTTGGGTACGGAAGCCTAAAAACCAGCCAAGTATAAGTAGGACTCGCGCACTGAGGGTTCCGTACAAAGCTGTAAAAATAAGAGATGGAACTAAAAATTTAAAGTTTTAGGAATTTTTACTTCATATGTGGTATAAAATATTGCCTCATACCAAAGTTCAAGATTCTAGGTCGACTGGAAGTACCCTGTAGGATTTGATTCCCTTGCGAGTGTCGAAAATTTGCGGCATATACGACTGTATCTTTGATTGCGTTGGCTCAGAGGTTTGATTTTTTCATCGCTTTAAGAGATAGTAGAATCGAGTATTTGATATATTCCCGAGAAATTCAGATGGATACCTCTACGCGTTCCTAAGAAAAGGGTTAAGCTACCTATACGTTGTGGTTAAGCTACCTAACCAACGTGTCAGTGTCATGGGTTAAATGGGTCAAAAATATATAATATATCGTATATGAATATGTTACGAAGCGGCTAAAACACATCAATTGTGCACTGACTGCACAGATGATGACTGCACAGATGGCGTAGTGGTTAAGACAGCGACCTACAGCGCCAGTGTCGGGGGTTCGAATCCCACGCGGGACAACACTTTGTGCAATCCACAAATTGTTGTTCTGAGTCTGGATGTAATTTGTGTTCGTTAATTATATGTTTGTAATGTCCCCCGCAATACAAGGACTATTTCCTTAGTGCAGGGTGTTGTCTAAAAAAAAAAAAAAAAAAAAAAAAAAAAAAAAAAAAAAAAAAAAAAAAAATTGTGTGCGGCCGCACAGCTGTAAGAATTGTAAAAGTGCAACAGCATGTATTGTTCATTTGTCACTGGCCCGGATTAGAACATGACCATTATCTGGTTACACGCGGTAGAAAAAAGATTGCGCTTTATAATAAAATATTTTTTATTTTTTTTTTATTTTGGGGCTAATCCCACCACACATTCCCACCATTGTAACTCCTGTAAGCCAGGATCCACAATGGTCTCCATAAATGACACCGAAGTTTGACCCTCAGGCAGTCCCGGGATATGATTTTAATTGTCTTGAGACCCGCAACAAATTTAATCAATTTTTTAATCAAAATTTAACAAAATTCATTTTATTATTAAAGGCATGTTCTCCAACGCGCGTAACACGAGATAATGGCGCGTAAAAAGATAATGGCAATGTTTATTTCTAACAACAGATGGTGTTGAACTAACAAAATGTTAAAAAAAACCATCTAAGTGCTTTTTGCCACAAACTGGAAGCAAAATCCAACACTAACCTGTTTGACTAACGTGGTCAATGTTTTTCCTATGACAAAGGAGTTTATGAGCTGAGAATTAAGAAGCAGAATAAGATTGAAAATCGATTTTCTTAAGAGCGTTATCGGTAATCGGCACTTCTCGCATTTTAGGTATTTTGCTACGGTCCGATATCGACGCACACTAATGCACTACACACACGCGAGTTCATAGAATGACCAGTCTTGAGCCTTGGCGCTTATAATCAATCTCTAATATATTCTTCGGAGAAGATTTTCAAAAATCAACATGATGTAAATTTTAAAATTTTTAATTAAAAACCAAATCTCATAACAGTAAAACGGTTAAAATTGTATTTTTAATATGCAAAGTACAGGAAATAGTAAAATATAGGCACAGAGTATAACTTACAAGGAGACCCTCAGACGTGTGGGTCGGGGATTTCCACGTAATTTGATTGACGCCTCACAGAAGGCGGTGACCGCGTTCCAGTTCTTGAGGCTGCTGAGCATCTCCCTAGTGATGGTCGGCAGGGTCCGGTCGGCACCGGTGATTGCAACGAGTTCACGGCGCTGCTCTGCCCACGAGGCACACACCTCGAGCCTGTGCTGCGCCGTGCTCACGTCGCAATCGCAGTGGTAGCAGGATGGTGGTGTGCTCTCCCTCCTAACGAGCTTGCGCAGGTACCTAGCTATCGTGACCCATCAATACCTACACCAGTCGGAAGGAATGTACCCCGTGCTGCCGACCCAACCACCCCATCAGCACCAGCTGAAAGGACTCGACGGTCCTGATACCGTATTGAGGCTTCTCCAGTCCGATTGCCCAACGAGCAATGGCGTCTCGGCGGGCGTCGACCCGCCAGGCGGCAATCACCTTGATTGAGGCTATATGTGGCTCGCGTCTTTGATACTCGCAGGTAAAGCTCGGCGAGTACCTCCGCCTGCAGGTCCCACCGGAGAGTTCCGGCCAAGAGGCACGCTGCCTCCGTGGCTGCCGTGCAGTAGTCGAATATGGCCCTAGTCCCCATGGCCATGGATGTCTAACAAGTCCAGTCAGAGATTTAAATCTACCCACTACAGAAATTAGTTATTAAATTTTGATCCACATTTTACTACATATTTATTGCTAGTACAAGAAGAAAATGATTCTCTATGAAAAAATTATATTGTGTATGGTTAGTATTATTAAACATTAAATTTGAGTTAGCTGATAATCTTCAGAAGATGAGGCTGCATAAGTGTTCCGTTCGGATTTTTGATGTGAAATATCTATAGGCAGGGTGAACCTGATCGTCGCGTGGCATTAAAAGCGGCGTTAACGCCACGCTTTGCGGTAACGACTTCAGAATAATTTTGATGTTTCACATCTGCCAGGCGTCCTGAGTGACGGCTCACTTCTCTTTTCGTTTACGCTTTTGAAACTATAAGTACCTTACAGTTTTGTCGTGTTCTCTTTTTCCTTGCCTTGTAACCGATTTTGTTTCCAAGATACAATCTGCTTTTTCGACCCATCACCTAAAACGTAAAAAGATTCTATATTATTCTTTATAGAGATCGCATGAAAGTAATTAAAAGAATTAGGTAGTAATAAATACTTACGAATCAAAACCGATCAGTCGCAGTATACGCTCAAGTTCGTATTGTCGTCTTTTACGCTATGAGCGGAGAGCTCGAGCGACGTGACCCTGCTCCGTTGAGCGCCAAGGCGCGACTGGCTTATGAACTCTTTTTGTGTGTACAGCTGTTGGCCGCAGATGGCCTTGACAGCTTGACGCGGACTATGGGTGAGCGCTGAGGGCTCTCAACCCGGAGAAAAGTATGCTAAGCGACATCGCCCAAGGGCTCCCCCTGTGGGGAACGGACCTCGGCTTGGGGCGTCGCTGGAGGCAAAGTGGGCGTGCCCATGTTTTTAGTAGTGACTTTTGCGCGGCGCGGTTTCGCACCTCGACGGCGAGGGCGGAACCGCGGATATTTATTTGTTAAGGCCTCGCGGGCCGTGTAGGCTCTTTGTTGAGCGAGTGTGATATTGTCGTCCTCTTCGTCGAGGACGTGACGAGGACGTCGGATGGAGGAGATTTTGGAGGGTCTATAGGAAGCCGCCCCAACCACTAGTTGGTTGGGGTGTGTCATGGCAGAGTCAAAGTAGCTCTGAGAGCACCGTTTCATAAACTGCTTGATGGTCGGCAGTTCGAGGTCGATGTGGAGATCGACGTTTCGTATGAACCACGGTGCTCCCGTAGCTCGGCGCATGAAACGATTTTGTAGTGTCTGTAGCCTGTGGATCCTGTGTGGCGGCTTATGAACAATTATGCCGTTCAATTTATAGTAATATTTAAAATTTAATTACGAGGGTGACTATTCGTATTTCAATTTGGTTTTTTTTTTACTGCTTCTACAATAGTCGAACAAATAGTGGATATTTTTTTAAATATTCCAACGTTAGTATTATTCACAAAATTAATTGTTTTACAGGAGCCATTTTCGTCAAATTAATCTTAAGGAAATATTTTTTTTTAGTTTTAAAAGGAAGAAATCTTGAATTTCATTTTATACATACCCAAGAACAGTAATTTTCCTAACATCTACAATTTTTTTCGAGCTGCCACGACTTATCGTTTATTCGTACCTGAACTTCAAAACTCAGCGTTTTCGTAAAATCTCATTAACTTAAGTTCAAAATACCCTTGCCTTTTAATAAAATAGTTACAATATTGAGTTATAATTCTGTACAAGCACAATATAAAGATGTGTTTAATGTAGTGGTTATATAAATTTTTAGTAAGCTATTATGATGAACGAGTAACCAGTCCTCAAAAAACCACATTTTTGGGTTTACGGCCACTTATTACCGATAACGCTCTTAAGGAGAGTTGATTTTGACTTTAGTGTGGATGTGTGTCTTTAAATAAAAAAAATATATTACACATTTTACCTAGACACCATATCAGAGAGATAAGAAGTATTTGAGCTTTCAGAATCGTTATCTTGATTTACTGTCCTCCGTTCTTCTTCTTTCTTTTTAAAGCTACCGCTTAATAAATAAGCAGCTCCACCAATTACTGCAGCCGCTCCTAACCCCCATCCCCACCGTGATTGGGACTGTGATTCTCGATTATTATTAGTGTTATTATTCATTTTCTGTGAAAAGAAAATTTTTATAAGCTAGCAAATTAAATCTATACCAATAAATAAAATTGGGAGTGTCTGTTTGTAATGTCAAAATAATAGGCTTTTTTCATGCTCACACAGTTATTTGCACTATACATATGCCTAAAATACACTTTAAATTTTTTTTGTTTGTCTGTCTGTTTGTTCCAGGTAACCTTCAAAACGGCTGGACCGATTTCAAAAATTCTTTCAGCAATGGAAAGCTATAATATCAGGGAGGCTAGGCTATATTTTATCCCGGTATTCCCACGGGAACTACGCAGGAAAGACTGAAACCGAAGCGAGGACGGGTTGCTAGTATACAATGTTTAGACAGTTTGTTGAATGAAATCTGCATGAAATGGAAATTTTCCAACTCCTGCTTTTACATTTTTAATTTTTGTTGTGGGTCCCAGACTATTGAAAGTGTCTCCCGGGTTTTCCTGAGGGTCATGGTGTCTTTTATGGAGACCATTATAGATCTTAACTTACAGGAGAAGTGGGAATGTATGGTGGGATTAATCCCAAAATAAATATAATGTTTAAAACTAGGGATGATATAGAGCTCCATAACCAAAAATATTGCACAATGCAAATGAAAATATATTTTAAAATGTAGCCAAAAGTGATATAAAAGTTTTATATTTAAACAGCTTCATTGTCTTTATGAGACATGTTACAACAGGTTTTCTATCGACCAGCCGAAATGACAGCCCAAACTAGGGATGTTATGAATCTGAAGTTACGGATCTGGATACGGTTACAGACATTAGGATAACATTATATTGGTTATGGATATGTAATTATTTCAGATTATTCAATAGTTACGGATACGGATATTGGCTTTTTAGGTCATTGTAATACGATTTAGGTAATTGTGGTATCATTATATTATTACCGTTTAGAGAGGTTTATGTTTAGGCTGTCAGGTCAGCTGGTAGATACAAAAACCTGTCACAACTTGTCTCATTCAGACATCGACCCTATCGGAAAATATTGTAAACTTTTTCTCTGTTTGTTTTAGATAATCTTCAAAACGGGTAGAGCGATTTTCATTTTACTACCAAGTAGCTGCCTATATAAGAACTTATTATCCCGGTATTACTACGGGAACTACACGGGTAAGGCAACTAAAACCAAAGTGAAGTCGTGTTGCTAGTAATATAATAAAAAGAATTTTTATTACTCCTACATGAGATATTTGTATGGTTTAATATCACGATAAAAAATTTTATTCATTAAGTACCTATCTGAAATTAAACAACCATAATTACAAATATTAATACGATAATTTTATTCCTATCGTAGAGGAAGCTTGTGCTTAGAAATGGCAGCTCAGGAGCAGAAAAGAAGTACTACTTTGACTGTATTCACTAATATATCAGAGTAATATTATTTAAGTCTGTATGGATTTTATTTGTATTGATTTTTTTATGCATCCCATCAATGTCCACTGTACAACATAGGTCTTCCCAAGACCCTAATACCATAATCGTGATGCTTAGCAGATCGGTAATTGCAATTGGTGTTAAAAGTTGCCCAGGAGGCTGCTGTGGCCATTCAACTTGTGATCTGTTATAAAATTTACTCGTCTATTGCAAAATGTATGTAAAAGATGATGTCACAAAAGACCCTTTAAGCATAACAACACACGAAATAATAAATTACTTGAAGCATCGTTTCACTATTTTTATAGAAGAAATATTATTTAGTTTGGTGAAATAATATAAATAAATCATACATACCTCGCAAAGAAAATTAGTGAGAATAAATCAATGTTATTTATATTCAAATTCAGTACACCAATACCACTGGCTTAATAATTTATAACTGTTCCTAATTTTTGCTTTGAATCTCTTTTTACGATGGAAAATGAAAGATTTTAGATACCTTATCAAAAACTGAAATTCTACTACGAAACTAATTAAAATAAATAAAAGTATTTTGAGACATTCCAAAAACTCTAAAATATTATTAAGTTAATCGACAGATGCAACAGTGTAGAATAATAGACCAAATATTCTCGACAGAAACAATTTCAAGCTGCTTGCTGGAAAGTTTTCATTTATATTCTACTATAATTTGTTCATCATGTGCGATTCATATACTGGCAATAGTTTTTAAATTAGATGCAAAATTCCCCTAACATTGTCACCATTCCAATTCTCCACATGGAGGGTAGGGGCAGTGTTGCCAACTTTATTTTTTCGAAGATCGTACCACGGACTAAAAAGGATAGTATTTTGCTAAGAATTGAAGAAATATACGCAATGAAATTTGCAAAAAATTACCGAAATTCTCTGGACAAATTTTGATGAGCTTTTTTTTTGCGTATCGTCGATGTTTAATAAACGATACATCGATGTTCATGAGCGATATATCGCTGTTACTAAGTAATAAAAATCCTCCAAGCAAATTCTGATGAGCTTTTTTTTTCGATTTTTGATGTCAACATCGATGTTCATGACTCCGAGCAATTTCTGATACATTTTAACTACAGCAGGATGGATATATTAAATATATGGTTCTACAACATTAAAAAAATCTAAATTATTTACTAAAAATAACACATATAAGATTTCATTCAAAAGGTCGTATGTTTTGCGTACGATTTCTATCACTCGATCGTACATCGTACAAGAACCAAAAAGATCGTATAAATACGATTTAAATCGTATGGTTGGCAACGCTGGGTAGAGGGAAGGAGCGCCGACTCAGTGTGTAAAATGTGTCGGTAAAACAGAGGCGAATAAAGGTGGCGAAAAAATTGTAAAGTTAGTATCAGTTTTAAAAAAAGCGCCAAAAGTTGTAAGAGAGCCCGCACACATATAGTGCGACATAAAAGAGTAGAAATTAAATATTTGAGAACTAAAATATTGTCTGCTCCTGGCAACACCCAAATTGGGTACTTAAGCTGTCAAACTGATTTATTTGTTACAACCTTCCTATAATAATTGTTCATATTTTCTTGTTTAGTCTATTTAAACGGATAAAGAAATAGATTATCATGAACAAAACTATTCGCGGTGGTGCCAGCAAGATAATTTATAAAGTTTTTATGCGGTGTTTAGCAGAATTTCAATCCGGACAGTTGTTGACCGATTTGGATTGTGTTTACAAACGTACAGCTGATTATACTGGTAAGTAATTGTTAATAAACATGCAAAACGTAATAAAAAGCTCTCACTATACGCTGGAAGATTATTTTCTCAATGATAATTGTAATTACTCTAGTTTTAGCTTGCATTTTAAGGTTAGGATTGTGTAAACAAAGACGATCGCGTGTATAGCGTAACTAAACCATTTTGAGACTTTATCTATTACATAATAAACAAGAAAATGCTAGACCTCTTATTTATTCTAGACAAATACAAGTACAGTAAGCGGAATGGCATGAATAGTCGTTATTTTTGTTGTTTTGAATATCGCTGAATATTGTGAATTATTTACTGAATACATAATATAGTAAAGAAATTATAGTAGTCGAAAATAAATTTACAACTCTCTTGTTTATGGAATTTTAAAAGCCCTAGGAATTTAAGTTATTTTAATTATATATATATATATATATAAATTATTTACTGTAATTATTTTTTGTTTATACGCTTTTTGTATTGTTATAGGTGTTTCTGAAAGCACAATACGGAGAATTGTTAAAGAAGGCAATTTAAAAGGTGGCAAATTTTCAACACCTGCTAGACATAGAAAGGGTCGCCCTTCAAAGATTTTAGATGATTTCGATACATGTGCAGTTTGACAGAAGGTTCATTACTTTTATACTGTAAAAAAAGAAGCACCAACTATTAGTAAATTACTAAAACAATTGCAGGAAGATATAGGCTATGATGGCAGTAGGGAGCATTTGCGAAAACTTTTAAAACGTATTGGATTTAGATTTAAAAAATGTAAGTCTAATAGACAGGCTTTTTGCTAGAAAAGCCTATCATAGCACATAAGAGAGAAATTTATTTAGAGACTATAATGCGGAACAGGAATTTGCCAGAAGAGCTGCAAAAAGATATTATTTATTTGGATGAAAGCTACTATTCACTCCAGTTATAAACTCAAAAAAATGCTGGCAATCTATTCATACTGAAGGTATAATTACGGATGTATCAAAAGGTAAACGATGGATCATTGTGCATGCCGGAAGCGAAAAAGGATTTGTAGCTAATGCACTCTTAATCTTTAGTGGTGCTAATAAACAGGAGGACTACCACTCCGAAATGAACAGATTGAATTTTAATAAATGGGTTATAGAAAAGTTGATCCCGAACATCACAGAGGCCTCAATAATAGTAATGGACAATGCGCCTTATCACAGTATAGTGAAAAATAAAGCTCTATCATCAGCATCTAAGGTTGGTGATATAAAGTCTTGGCTATCAGAGAATAATATTGATTTTGACCTTAACATGAGAAAACCAACATTGTTGGCTTTAGTAAAGCGGCATAAGCCCGAACCAGTGTATGAGATAGACGAGATTTTGGGTGAACATAGGCACACAGTGGTAAGATTACCACCTTACCACTGTGATTTGAATCCTATAGAATTAATTTGGGCCCTCGCAAAACAAAAGATTCTCTCACAAAATGTAGGCGCGAAAGACATAAACGAACTGGCTGAAGTAGCATTCAATTCTATTACGAATCAAGATTGGATGAATTGCTGTAATCATATAAAAAAAATTGAAAAGGAGTATTATGATCGTGGTAGAACATTGTATGATGACATAGATAGCTTAATTATCCAAGTTCGTGATGAAGACGATGACTCTAATATCGACAGTGATGATGATTTATTGTCAGAGGAAATGACTTCTGGCAATAGCTCAACACTCCTCTCCATGGATGATTCAAACCCTGATACGAGTGCTGGTACATCGCAACAAAATTATGATACTTTTACTGAAGGTGTAGAATATTTAGATATGGAGTTGTTAGAATAATATATTATAATATTTTACACTGAAATACCTACGTTGTTTTATTGCTTTATATGATCTACTCACCATAATTCTCCTAGGCTTATTCCCACAATCATGTTGGCTCCGCTTTTAGTGTACTAAGTTTAAGATAATACTATGAAGTCTGTTAAAAGCTTTCAAAGGTTAAAATCTATTACATTTATCTTCATAACTTTGTAAGCAATTCTTCATTAACTTCTGCTACGTTCTCTAAAACTAGCCTCTAAGCTACGAATACTATCCGCTCTTACTTTGCTTGTGGATGTCGATAATGATGACGCTCGTGGATAATGATTTTGTAAAATGTATGATAGCAGAGGAGTACATATTGTGTCGACCTCAAGTTAGGATAGGAACAAACCAATAATGATTTTGTAATGTATCAAAATCATTCTAGTCACATATGCTGTGTTGCTATATGAACGATAGTAGCGCCCTCATTTATTTTCTACTCTTTTATGTCGGACTATACAATTGTAAGTTGGACAACTATCGTACAACTAAATTGCGTACATTTACAATTTAGTTGGCCGACTTTATTTAATTGGTTACACGCCGCAGACTTAACCGATTTAGTCGGTGGAAGTATTGCCAGCGCGGTACGTGTGCGTGAAAATGGGGAAAAAACCTTTTAATTGATCTATTAATAAAAAGAAGACGAAAACAAAAGAGAACATTTTGGGTGCATCCCATATTAAGTAACAGATTACAATATGGGAAGCATCATATATTGCATTATAAACTCGGATATTACCCTGATAAATTGTTTCAAGTCTTTTTGTACAACGCTGTCCTTTTTTGAACTTCCTCTATGAGCTCTTCTACTTTTTCGTTTGCAACAAGTGATCAGGAGACAGACATCGTACCCGTCGATGAAGATGCGAGCGTGGGGAAATCACGCGCACGTGTGTGGTCACCTTGCATTTTGCCGTACAACTGTCCAACTAAGTTGGATAGTGTGCGAACTTGCATAGGATAACCATGCTAACAAGCAGTTGGCCGATAGTTGGACAACTTTTTAATCGGAAGGGAATCGTGATTCTGATACGATCGGTGTCCAATTAATTAGTTGGGTGATTTAGTTGGAGACGATGTGCGGGCTAGCATAAGTAACTACGCCTTATACACCTACTTGCGATTTAGTCGACCAACTTACAATTGTATGTCTGCGGCCGCTCTAAGAGTCGGATATCGAACTTTCATCGAGCTTTCTACGTTTTCTATACAAACATTTTAGGTTATATTTACTAAAAATTATTTTAGACTACGTGAGTAGTTTACGTTTTATTTACGGCGGTTTCATTAACTACTGTAGTTGCTCGAGATATTTAATATTTCTACTCAGCACACTTCACTTTGTCTACAACCGCTAAAACGCTTATTACACTACACGATATTCAGGGCCCTGAATCACTATTATATTGTATGTAATAATAATATTATATATATATATATATATATATATACATACATGCATTAAATAAATACATGCTTAAATATATTAGACGTGGGTCGTTACGTTATTTTTAAGAAACGTAACGAAACTAGTGACTTGATCGACGTCACGTGTTTCAAAACTAGTGATTTTTGTAACGACTTATTTGTATACAGCTACTTTGATTGTTTGCATATTGTATGAATAGCTGCACTGACTATATACAGTTACACGCGAAACGAAAATAAATTTGTAGCTATACAGTTAAATCAATAAATTAACTTCCTTTCATATTTTTTTCAGGCTGAGGACTGACTGCATTATATGTATTTACGATTTATTAGAGGTTATATTTAAACTATTCATCATCATCATCATCTCAGCCCACATACGTCCCACTGTTGGGCTCGGGCCTCCTTCATAATGGAAGGGTAATTGACCTACTATACCACGCTGGTCAGACGTGTTGGTATAGGGTTTTATTTCGAGTTTTCCTTCTCTCGCATAGATGTTATATGCGTTTTATATCCCTTAGTCGTCTCGTACGATCACCCACGGGTAAGATAGGGGGTGGTGAATTTAACTATTATTTTAATTAAATTTGTATTAATGCAGACGTATTTAAAAGTAAATTGATTGTATATACAATGATTATATTTACAGTTTATTTACACTTTTGATATATTTACAGTTTTTTTCACTGTTATATGCACTTTATAATGTATGATGTTTTTATTAGTAAAACAACAAACTAAAACAATAAGTAAATTAAATTCTTTACTTTCAATTCAAATTTCAAAGTAACACTCGTTTCGTTTCCCGCAACGTCAAGCCGTTAAAATTATTTATAAACAAAAATCACTCTATTTTATTATCAATAAATGCAATTTAACGTATGAAAATTAAAGGTATAAAATGTATTGTTACGCTGTTTGGTCTTTGTTGCATACCACGGCACTTGACTGTTCTGTATTTGGTCGGATTACTTCGAATAATTTCGTGTCATTCGATTAGCCATCTCGCTCGCTCGCACGGCCGCGATGCGAAAGAAATGTACTTAGCGTAATCAACCTTGTGCGGTCGGCTCTTTCTCGCTCGCTCGAATATAATACTGTTATCCCATATCTGTGAGTCGTGTTAAGTATAACGTAGTTACAAAAATCACCTCTTTTACTTGTCGACTCGTAAATAGTGATTGTTACATGTCGCGTAATGGGTTATTGTAACTAATGACGTGAAATAACGCTCATGTCTAAAATATATACATAAATCGGTCCTAAGCATGTAAAGCAGGAAGGATCGTTTTCATTTTAGGAACAAACACTGAAATCACTTCTAAAAATTATTCCTAAAGAATGGCATTTTTTCTCGTATTACAGCACAACAGGCTGTTATTTTGGAACAGTTTTCTGAAACTGTTATTTCGCTAAAACTGAAACAGGTGAAACAGGTCTCACAATTTAGCTGTTGTAGAGCACCCCTAGTGATTCAGGGCCCTGAATATCGTGTAGTATAATAAGCCTTTTAGTTCATATCGAATCCAAATCTACACAAGCGCCATTCTGGTCACTTTTTGAACTATTATTTGATGCTTTCAGCTGGACACTTTTTCAGTTTGGCCTCCATATGAGTCGGTTCTCCTTGTTGAGGTGCAATCTCTTTGTAGGTCGATGTAAATGCCTATAAGTAAAGCTGGCAGTAAAGAAAGGAAAATAAGAAAAGGAATATTTTTGAATATTGTATAAAAATATTATCGGTGTGTCAAGTCAATGTAAATTATTATTACCTTTGTACAAAAACGTATTAAACTATATTCTATATTTTTAATTGATTTATTTCTACACTGTTTCTGCAAGCGTTTACAAAATCTAAACGCTCTAACACTCCTTACCTCTACCCTCCATATTTTCCACGTACATTATAGTTAGTGTTGCAGAACCATCGATGATTTGGCTATCGATAGTTGAACTCGAAAACTATTCATAATATTTATTGATAGTATTATGGATAATATCGTTACATATTAATTTTATCGACACTATCGATAACTCTCCATGAGTAATACCATTAATAAAAGCAATACTCTGGATAGTAATGCATTCGATAGAATTGCTAAAACCATTAGCTTTACCTAAACCTAAAACTATCGATAGTATCGACTATTTTGGAGTGTCGTTTGCCAGAGATTTCTTAATTGTATTGCTATAAAAATATAAATAACGTGTGTAATATGTTGCTATTGCTTATGCTGTACTTTCAATGACTTTTGTGATTTCTTTTAGTGTGATTACTCTTAGTGTATTTAACTTGAGGTTATATTTGTCCGTGTGGTGACGGAGTAAGAATAAAGTTCACCACCTCTCTCTTTCCTGTGTGTGTAAAAGACGGCTAAGGGATTAAATATGTATGTAACATCTATGCGAGAGAAGGAAACCTCGAAATAAAATCCTATACTAACACTTCTGACCAGAGTGACATAGTAAGTCAATATTCCTCCTATTGTGGAGTAGGCTCGAGCCCAACAGTAGGAGTTATACAGTATGACTGGTAAAAGATTGTACATATTGAAGGAAACGATAGATAATGGCCACATGTAACTAATAAAAGTGTAAAAAGAAGATAATATTAATTAACTACATAGTAAACATCAACAATATTAGTGTTACAAGACTTCCAAAAATATTGTCACCCTACTGGCGATACACCGATACCGATATCGAGTAACAGTTTTGTTAGCACTGTTGTCAAGATTTTGGACATTTATTACTAGAATTACTAAAACTAGGTGTAGGAATAATGTCATAAAAAACACTAAAGTTAGTTGCAGATTCATAGCTCTTACCAATCCTGAGATAAAGTGATTTGTTTCCAATCAAAACAATAGGTTTGCCAGCATACGTTGACCTCTGTCTGCGGCCCGCGACGCAAAAAAATACCTATTGGGTCGAGTCGCATAGGTAGAATATTTACCTAAAATGTAACTAGTTCAATGTTACGCGAACTGTTTAGTACCTACAAGTGCTGACGTGCGTTGACCTATCCCATGTGTCCATAACTAAATATTTTTATAAGATAATTAGTTCAAAATTTAAGTACCAATTTTTTTTATATATTCGGTATCAGAATCGAGTACTGAATACCCTCCTTCAATATGTACAATCTTTTACCAGTCTTCCTGTATAAGCTGAAATGATTATGATGAATGAATGACCTGACTAAAATATATTTTTTTATTCTATAATGCTGCAAATTTAAATAAACTGATTTAATAGTAATAATATCTTACATACTACATAACTTTAGACAACAATACTATCGAAAAGTCACCGAATATCGATAGTATGAAACCATAGTACAACCATAGTACCAACAGTATCGATAGGTTTTAGAAAAACTGATGACTTTTTCAATACTATTAATGCTATCGACACTATGGATTGCGGTACTATCGGTAATTCATTCGATAATAAGGCTGTTATCAATAATGTTGCTCTTTATTTTTTTTAGCGGTGGAACATGGTCAGCGCACTCGCTGCGGTGGCATGTCGCCTCCGTCGTTGGGCCGACCACCAGGTGCAGAGTAAGTTGTCTTCAGTGGTCGGCTCGACGGAATACCCCGGTCGTCTCATATATACCCTCTCCTAATAATGTTGTTCTTAGAGAGTAATCAATAGTATTAAAGCATTACGATAAAATTGATAGAATATCGATACCGTTGCTTACAAGTAAACTATTGATAGACAATAGATAGTCTGTTGATATTCAACACTATAGTCCATAAAATATAGAACGATCTCTGTGACAGTTGTCCCTAGTGCTGTCCCGCTTACGATATAGTCCGTAGCTTTTTATCGATAAAGCTCTTTATTTTTGTAATTGTGATTTTCTATTATAATCAAAATACAAACAATGAAATCTTTTTAAGTTTATTTCAAAGAAAACTATTTTGAGACTGTTTAAATTATTTAAAAGGTCAAGACAATTAAGATCTAGGTCACTATTATCGTCATCACTGGAGCGTTCCTGCTAGAACATTTAACATTTTTTGCCACACTAGGGATAGTCGTTAAATCAATCGATCAAATACGATTGTTTTATAAATAAATATGTCTAGTTTATTGACAATAATGCGTACATAATATTATCATTTACGCTGAAACAAAAAGTAGTTTTTTAATGTTTAATTAATTAAATTTATGTATTTTATAATGTAACTGTCGGTTTTAATTGTAAAAAAATATGTTGAGTTTTATATAGGTACTGTATTGGGTTTATTTCTGTTATGAATAATTTAATAAAGATCGGTTATCGATTTACGTATATCGACTGTCCCATCTCTTTGTTATTTTCAGTCCAGTATGACCTTGTACGTGCGTAAGCGTCATTTATGCATAAAATGTTTACTAGGTATTTCAGTACTTACAAGGTACATTTTAGGCATGAATATTAATATTTCTATATTTATAACATATTGCAATTCAGTTGCAATAAAACTGGCACGAAAAGAATAAAAATATATTTGATACAAAATTAAATTGTGAACATGTCGCTCGTGCAAACTTACTTCGTTGTTTTAGTTGACATCTATCACAGAGATCGAGCTATATTTTATGGACTATAATTATAGCACTTTAGACGTGTTTTTGTATTCTTGTGAATTATGACTCCGAGTGCCTGCCGTGCCTAAGTAGGAAAAATGGGTTGCACTCCGAGAGTGCCAGCAGAAGGGGAAACTTAAATATTAATGTTGTGCCTTTTTGAATATTTTGGAATGGTTAGGGAATAATTTCGCACGAATTGCTTTATTTATCAACATAAAAGTACTATCATGTATGTGGCGCAATTCATTTATTTGCCTTATCGTACACAAACATGACAAAGTATATTAAATAAAAAAAACACACTTCAGAACTGTTACAATTATTTTACACTAGCAACCCGCCCTCGCTTCGCTTCGGTTTCAGTGCCCTTACCCGCGTGGTTCCCAATTCCGCAATTCCGTGGGAATACCGGGATAAAATATAGCCTAAGTTACTCCCTGATATTATAACATTCCATTGGTGAAAGAATTTTTGAAATCTGTTCAGCCGTTTTCAAGATTACCCGGAACAAACAGACAGACAAACAAAACCTATACCAATAAATAAAATTGGAGTGTCTGTTTGTAATGTTTGTAATAGGCTTTTTTCATGCTCACACGGTTATTTGCACGACACCTATGCCTAAAATAGCAATTAAAAAATTTTAGTCTGTCTGTCTGTTTGTTCCGGGTAATCTTCAAAACGGCTGGACCGATTTCAAAAATTCTTTCACCAATGGAAAGCTATAATATCAGGGCGTAAACTAAGCTATATTTTATCCCGGTATTCCCACGGGAACGGAAACTACGCGGGTAAAACGACTATAACCTATAACCGAAGCGAAGCGAGGGCGGATTGCTAGTAAACAATAAAATTATTTTTAGCCATGTGTATAGCTCAAATAAGCGTATGAGCATGAAAAAAGCCTATCATTTTGACATTACAAATAGACACTTGCCGTGTGGTGACGGAGTAAGAATACAATTCACCATTCCCTATCTTGCCCGTGGATGTCGTAAAGGACGACTATGGGATATAATATGCACATACTATCTGTGTAAGAGAAGGAAAACTCGAAATGAAACCCTGTACCAACATGTCTGACCAGCATGGTATAATAGGTCAAATTCCCTCCCATTGTGGAGGAGGTCCGAGCCCAACGTACGTTATATTTTTATTCTGAGCTGATCGATATGCATCATCACAGCTTATAATTATATGTTCCATTGCTCGGTTCGATCCTCCTCCACATTGGGAGGGAAATTAACGTACTACAACAAACTTGTCACACAGTTTAGCATAGGGTAGTATTGCACGATTTCCTTCTCTTTCATAGATGTTATCTGCATATTTAATCCCTTAGTCTTCTTTTACGACACCCATCGCCAGCAAGGGGTGGTGAATTGTATTCTTAGTTCGTCACTACACGGAAATGACATATTATGAAAGTAAAATTATATTGAACTTTTAAACAATTAGTTTTAAAATTTTAAAACGACTTGCTTAGTAATCCAAACGGGCTCGTCATGCTCTCTTCTAATTCTTAATACAATTATTGTATACAAAACGATAGTTGCAGCGATGTGACTATCGATGAAATAATAAATCTTTACAGCTTTATCACTTACTCAAAAATAGAAGAAGTTTTGTGTAATTTTGACAATAACTACTATAGGTAAGTTTGGATGGAGAGCAAATAAATGTAAGTCGTCATGGACGTGGTCACGTTCACGTGATGCATTAACGCTGACACTGGCTGACACTACGTATATTTATAACCATGTCAATGTCACTATACCTATGTCGATAAACGTAAAAGATAAGATAAATGTAAAAGTTTTAATTTAAGATCAAACAATAAATTTGAATAACCAAAATTAACAACTGTTTGTTTATAATTTTAAGGTTTCAATTCTGTCAGCAGACCTCATGACTGCTTTGTGTTTTTTTTTATTTGAAAGAATATACATTTGAAGTAGTCCAAGTCAATAGATTTCAAGTCAAAGATTGACTAAAAAAAAGCTCATCACAATCCCACCAGAAAAAGATCGATAGGTTAATCGGAAATCGATTCTACAGACCTCGATTTTCTTATGAATCGATTCTTTGGACGATGATTTAAATCGAGTCAAGAATCGATCTTTTTCAGACAGATCGCCTATCCCTAAAACTCAGACACATCTTAAGCCATTACTACACAATTATTATTATTGGTATACAAATACAATGAACATTCCACGCCCATCTACAGAAATATGAAAAGAAATTTTCTATTTTGTATTCAATGGGGTTGGCAACTGTCAAAGTGGCCCTAACATAGCTTGACCCAAAACTAATAATTTTTGTAGGAAATATTTGAAATAAAATCTTGTATATTAAGTACTGACATGACTAAAAAGCGTGAAGTCGCCTTTTTTAACGAACAAGGCGCACATCGATTGCCTAAAGCCAAAGAGATGATGAAAAAGTGGCTATAAGCTATAAGATCTACCTTTAAACCAGAAAGATTATGTCGTCTTAATTTTCTCTACTCAGATTATCAAGAAACATATTTTTGTACAGGTGTATTAGCTAATTTTACTTCTGTATTTTATTAATTAAATTAAGACGCAATAGACCAGATTTTAAAACAGCAATAATTCTTGTATGTAAGCAAAACAGCTGTGTTTAATATTAGATTTACATAGATTCACTTTGCATATGATTTATGATTGATATTTGGCCTAGTCGTGATTTGATGAATTATTATATGCCTCAGGTTTTTAAAAAGTAGAGTAGTAAGACCAGAGTTATTATAGATGGAACAGAAATTCCCATAACTAAGCCTAGCTACCCTATCTCACAGAAAGCCACATTTAGTACATATGAAAACAGAACAATAACTCCAGGTGGTTTAATTTCTTATAGTTTAAAAGCTTGTGGCTTTAATTACAAAATTGCAAAGAAGGACACAGTATTATGGCAGATAGAGCGTTTAATGTACAGGACTTGTCTGCTCCTAAAAAGTATTACTGTTGCTGTTCTAACCTTTCTGAAAGGTCGGTCACATTTGCCAGGATTTATATTAAATTGTGACCAGCAAGTTGCTAGTCAGAAAGTACATATAGAAAGACTAATTGAATTAAGAAAAACATATATGATACTTCGAACACCATTAATTTCATATTATGTTCCTTTTGCTTCACCACACAGCACCAATATTTAACATATATATTATGTTATGTAACTTTAGGGAAGGAATTGTGCATAAAAATATGTGACTCTGGCTTATTTTGTAAGGCCGGGGCAAACGTTTCTTTGCATTCTATATGAAAATACAAGACATTTTTTTTTTCAAATTTTATTTACATTTAATTACAATATGTAGTTTTGGCAGTCCTCTCGTGATGTTAACCTGATATTATCTAAAGAAGTCCGAAGAGACAGAAACAGGTGGAAATCTAAAATTTCAAGATCAGGGCTATATAGTGGATCCGTTTATTGAGGTACAAGCTCTTTACAGGTTGATGTAATACCTAGTATTGCTGTTGATATCCCAATAGCTATTAAAATCTGGCAGTTTCATAGCAGGTTCGTCATTATCAACACTGGTGCCCCCGAAATTAACATTTTATTATTCCAATCTGTAAACAAAATGAATTAATCATAGTCCTAGAATAAATTTTTATGATACATATTTCTGAGGATTATTTTCTTTTTATGCTATGTGTATTTATCTAAAATTGAAGGAATATTAAAGGCATAATAATTACATTAAAAAACTAAATATTTTAGGATTGGGAGCATGTTAAACTAAATTTAAGTTTATATCTTTAAACAAAGCCTGCCTTTCTTCCTTGTAAGGAAAGACCAAATTTTCTTAGCCCGGCCTTTAGCTCATTTATTTTTTATATCGAATACATACTTTTCGTATATTCCATTTTCGTAACACGCCAAAATTGTATAATTTTATAATCACAACAATAACAATCTGGCTTTGACAGGTTCAAGCTATACTAGTGACATTTGCGAAACATTTCCAGTGGCTACCCCATTATAGATATACAGCATCGTTACTTCATTGACTCTATGGTTAGAAAATCCCCATCATATCGCATGCAGTTCACAGAGCAAGCAGATTCATTTTAATCAGTCTGTGGTCTGTGATTGTGAGGTTTTTCGGCGCAAATTTGGAGATGTCATGTTAAGCTCTTGTAGGTATTATATTCATTTTTTTAGTGTTTTATAGTGTTATATTGAATAATTTTGCTGATATTTTATGTAATATAATATAATTAAGGTGTTTGAAGTGATATAAGAGTGGTTTATGTGTATTTTCATATTCAACTGGAATTCCCAGAGAAATCATCTAATTAGGTTTTCAGCGCCTAATTAATGATAACGACTTGACTTACTGACGGACAATGACTATAAATAAGTTATACAATATGAAGAAGTAAATAATATGTAAAGAAAAATTGTATCAGACTTGGCTGTATGGGCTTTGATCTCTTTGCCTGTCCGTACGGACAAACAAAACCAAAAAAAAAAAGGTCTGTGATTGTTATGTGATAGTGTTTTGGTGTTTGGTTTGTAAATTGGCCGATGCTATTTTTGTGATAGAAATTACTAAAAATAAAATATATATTCGCCGCTATAAAGGTACCGTAGACATAATCATACATTATATTTTCTTCTTTATGTTCCCAACAATATTTATTGCTCTATTTGCCAAATTTTATTCTCGAATCTGTGCAAGAACAAAAATTAGGGGCTCTATAACAGGTAGAGTAAAATTAGTTAGTCGAAAAGTTCTTTATTTAAAAATATATTTTCTCAAAGAAGTTCATACCTAAAATTAGGAACACCACATCATTCAACAAGTTACTGCAGTACCTAAATCATTCACCATAACTGCTATACGTTTATGAAATAAACTTTCAAAAGAAAAGAGGCAGACGAAAGCCATAATCTTCAAAAAAAAATGGTAGACACTATTTGGGATTGTAGGTAATATAAACATAATATTATATTTATGTTGCTGGCTGGAAAGTGTTTATGGTGGTTACATGTGCCAAAATTTTTCTCCGTCAAAATTGATTATTTTAATTTAATTTTGGTGGTATTATTGGTCGCAAATAGCTATTCATATTAGTATTTATTGTTGTATTATCTCTAGATATATATATTTATAGGAGGTAAGTCTTTGATTTATTTTAATTACGTGGGTAATGCAGGACGACCATGGAGACTGACGCTCGTCCCCCTGGCCGCCCTCCTGATCCCTATACTTGCGATGCATTCTCTTCTCCCATAAGTGCTTCTCTGGCTAGTTTCGAGGCCATAGAAGCGGCACACAATCGAAAACGTGGTTTTGACAGTGATGATAGTTTTGAACTTGCCTCTTCTTCCCCTAAGCAGCAACGACAATTAGCTCCACCTCGGTACAGCCGCGAAAGATATTCCGCTAGAGATGTGGCTCCATTTTTGGTCCATGTCTCCCGAAGTGATACTAACCCTGCTTCAAGTACTACACTCCATCCAATAAAATTCGGTCTTTTTGCTCTTCGTCTCAACATTAAAAATATTCTTCCTGATGGCATAAAGAAAATTGGGCGTAATAGAATATCGGTGGAATTCAAGACTCCACAAGACGCTAACTCTTTTCTTGGAAATAATGAACTGATGAGTAATGGATACACAGCTTTGATTCCTTCTTTTAATATTACCAGAATGGGAATTGTAAAGGGTGTCCCAAGCGATTGGACTGATGTTGAAGTATTGACTGTGGTGCGATACTTAAAATTAGACGTCTAAATCGCAGAGTTGTCAACGATGGATCATCAGAGTAGACGCCCAGCTCCACGGTAGTCTTAACATTTGATGGGCAGACTCTTCCGAAACGTGTATTTTGTTGCTTTAATTCCCTTCCAGTGGAAACTTATTACTTTCCTACTATACAGTGCTTTGGGTGCTGCAAATATGGTCATACCAAAACACTATCGGTCAAAACCTCGTTGCTATCGTTGCGGCGGTGAGCATTCGGGTGAAAGCTGTTCTGTGGAAGATCTTTCATGCTTTTATTGTTCTGGTTCACACTCTGCTAATAGTAAATGCTGTCCTGAATTTTTGAGACAGAAAAATATTAAAATTTCAATGGCAGAAAAAAATATATCTTACGCGGAAGCTGCAAAGGCATTTCCTACAGTGAGTAGGTCGTATGCCGATGTTTCTGCAACAACTCCTTTCTTACATTCTACTTCTCTCTCTCGGGAAACGATTCCTCATGTTACTAACACCTCTTACAGAAAAACAGTTATAGCCAAACCGAAACAACATGCACCTCTCTCGCTAGGCTACGATCGTAGAGCGCATAATGACATTATTAAGAGTTTTACTATTCCTGAATCTGCAAATGGATGTGCTTTGTATGAAAGCTCTTCATGCTCTGAAGATATCTCTTCCTCAGATTTTCAAACATTAATTGTATCATTATCGATAGTTCTTAATAAAATTAGAATACCTGACCACGTTGCCAGTAATATTATTAAATTAATTGTTTCCCATCATAATGAATCAAGTTCGGTTTCTGCAGTGGAATGCCAGAAGCGCTCTACCCAAGAAAATGAATTTATTCATTTAATAAACTTGCATAACCCAGCAGTTTTTGCTGTTAGTGAGACGTGGCTTTTGCCACATTTTCAGTTTCAATTTCGTGGGTATAGCACGTACCGCGATGACCGCAATGACGGTTATGGTGGTGCTGCTATACTTGTGAATAATTTAATCTGTGCTTCTCCCCTTTCCTTACCTTCACATGGAGATGAGATTAATGCTAGTGGGGTTCACCTTCTTGGTATTAATTTTATTTCTGTATATGTTCCGTCTCTCACTCCTACTTGCCTACAATTTCTTAAAAATGTGTGTAGGCTTTTTTCTCCTATCATTCTTCTCAGTGATTTTAATTCCCATCATTACATGTGGGGTTCAAACCATTGGTGACGCTTCGGGATTTGAGTTGGCTGATCTAATAGAGGAGTTTGGTCTTTGCGTTCTTAATGATGGGTCAGCTACAAGACTAGCAGTCCCAGGTCAATCTAAGAGCTGTGTTGATCTGACTGTATGCTCTCCATCTTTAGCCTCAGTGTTAGATTGGAGTTGTCTACAGTTAACGTATGGTAGTGACCATTACCCAATTTGCACCACCTTAATTAATAAAACACTTCCCACCAAAGTTGAGACTCCGTTATTAAAATATCACATTAGTGATGCCAGTTGGGATATTTATCGAATGGAACTAACAAGGAGAGTCCTTTCTATTCCGCCAATTACTCCTGTGAATTTTTTAAGCTGTTTAGCAGAGTTCTCAAATGCTATTTCAGAAGCCGCTAATGCTAGCATCCCCAAAAAAAAATCTGCATCAAGGAGGTTATCGTCGCCCCCTTGGTGGGACAGGGAATGCACTAATATAATCAAATCCAGAAAAGAAGCTGAATTAAATTATATTTCTAGTATGACTTTGGATAATTTACAGAAATATAGGCGTATTGTAGCTAAATCCAGGCGTTTGTTGAAGATAAAGAAGCGAAATGGGTGGAAAAAGGTTTGCTCTTCCCTTTCTCCATCATCCCCATCTTCATTAATTTGGCAAAATTTTAAGAAATTTAAACAAGGCAGTTCTGGTCAGAACTCCCCTAACATCTCTCAAAGTATAGCTTTCCAATTTATAAACAAGCTGGCCCCTCCGTATGTCCCTCTTGAAGATGAATGCCCCACCACGTGTAATGTTTCTTTCTCTAACGATCCTTTAGATAATCCATTTTCTCTAAATGAATTAGACTCTGTGCTGCGTTATGTCAAAGATTCAGCTCCTGGTTTGGATGGCTTTCCATATTCCTTTTTTAAAATGTCAGACCGTTATTGTCGTCAGTTTCTCCTTGATATATTTAATGTGTGTTTTAGCCATGGAATTATCCCTGACGACTGGAAATCGCAATTAATCATTCCTATTTTGAAACCGGGTAAATCTCCTGATAGCCCTGATCATTTCCGACCTATTGCTCTCTCTCCCGTTATTAGTAAAATATTTGAACATTTAATAAAAAACCGGTTAGAGTGGTATGTGGAGAATAAAGGTCTAATAGCCGAGTCTCAATTTGGTTTTCCTAAGGGTTTCGGTACCATAGATAACATTGGGTCCTTCGTAGCAGATACTCGTATAGCCTTTAGTTATAATCAATATGTTATAGCCTGCTTTTTGGATATCTCTTCTGCATACGACAACGTCTTGCTTTCTCTGCTCAAACGTAAACTGCGTGATCTTAATATTACGGTTAAGATGAGAACCAGCATTGGTAATCTTCTTTCTGGTCGTACTGTAAATCTACATGTTCCGGACGAGCAAAATAGGCTTTCCAGAAGGGTTTGGCGTGGCCTCCCTCAAGGCTCTGTTCTCAGTCCGTTACTGTATAATATTTACACAGCAGATATGCAAAAATCTCTTAACATTGACTGCAAAATTTTGCAATATGCGGATGACCTCTGTCTATATGCCATAAACTCATCCATAGAAAATGCTAGAGATTCTGCTCAAATATCTCTCAACTCCCTTAATCGCTGGTTGTCCTCGCATGGTCTCCATCTCTCAGCCTCCAAAAGCTCCATGGTGGTATTTTCGCGCAAAAGAACTATCCCTAATGTTAACCTTGAAATTGAAAATGTTCCTATTAAAACCGAAGCTAGCGTCAAATTTTTAGGTGTAATTCTCGATTCTAAATTATCTGGTGTCCCTCACTTCAATTATATCTCCAGTAAGTGTGAGAGGAACCTTAATATGCTGCGAGCCCTTACAGGTGTTTGGTGGGGTGCTCATCCGTTCACACTGAAACTCATCTACAACGCCACAATAAGGAGTTTATTGGATTATGGTACTTTTCTACTGGAACCATGTAACAAAGCCGCTTTGACAAAATTAGACATTATTCAATCAAAATCACTCCGTATTGTCTTAGGTTGTATGAAATCCACCCCTAGCAATGCTTTGCAAGTGGAGAGCGGAGACCCTCCTCTGGCTCTTCGGAGGCAGTATCTTGCGGACAGGTTTATATATAAGTCATATTTCTTAAAAAATCATATTCTTCTCTCAAAACTTTCCGTCTTAAACAGACTTTGTGAGTTGAATGATTATTGGAAACATAGAGCTCCCCCTTTAGTCCTTAATTCGTATCGCCATATTTGTATTGTTGAGTCAAATATTCCAATTCATCAATGCGTCAAATTCCCTTTATATGAATCTCCATTTGAGTGTACAAAATTTTTGCCTAATTACATTCCCTGTATTGGTTTAGATAAAGATTCTGATCAGACCAATTCGCAATTTCTAGATATTGTTTATCAAAATTGGCAGCATCATCATAAATTTTTCACAGATGCCTCTAAATTGGATGCGGTGGGCAAAACTGGCATATCTGTTTATTATCCCCTACTTTTCCAATGTCCTCCGGAAACATCTGTATTTACTGGCGAATGCATTGGGATTTTAGAGGCTTGTTTATTTATTGCTTCTCACAATATAAATAAAGCTGTTATTTTTTCAGACTCCAAAAGTGCCCTGGAGGCCATTATCAAGGATCCATTCAAAGATAAGCTCAGAAGTCCCATAATTGCCGAGATAAGAAACTGCTTATTCTCCTACTTCGTTAATAAAATTGAGGTGATATTGGTATGGATTCCGGGGCACTCTGGAATTTCGGGTAATGAGTGTGCCGATTCAATGGCTAAAGCGGCTATTTCCAGCAACCTATCAGATCGCAAATATTATTGTGTGCAAATATATGACCTGTTGCACTTTGCAAAGGTTAATTTGTTTAAATCGTGGCAGGCCCTGTGGACAGTGTCTAGTAAGTCTAAGGGTAGCCTTTATGCATTAATTCAGCCCAATATTCCTATAAAACCATGGTTTTTTAAATACAAAAATGCCTCAAAATTAGTGATATCTGTAATCTGCCGGGTTCGACTTGGCCATTGCTGTTCGCCTGTCTTCCTACATAAAATCAGGGTTAGGGACAGTTCTCTCTGTGAATGTGGTCTTGACGACGGTACGATTGACCACATCTTTCTTAATTGCAGTAGAAACAATGCGTTCAATTTTGACAGCATTCTCAATAAATTGAATCTGTCCCGCCCTGTTAATGTTCGTTATCTTCTTTCATTATTCTCAGAGTCTCGTATTGTTTCTACATTCATGAAATTCATTATTATTAATAAGATAAAGTTATAATATATTAGTTAGTTGAGATTAGTTGTGTTAGTTAAAATTCATCCATTCATTAATTTATACTTATGTATTTATTCCATTAGTAGTTATGTATTTATTAATTATGTATTATTTCATTACTCAATTATTTTAAGCTACATTAATACTTCCGCCTTTAATAATTTAGTCTTTCTGGCTGTCTTCTCTTGCATGCTCACATGTGCAGCCAGTACACGACACTGGCAAAAGTTGCTGATGGCTAATGTCGGCAGATTGCCATCAAAAAAAAAAAATATTTATGTTTAAAATACTTATATATTCAGTAAGAATACAATCCACTTCTCTGGCTCGTGAGTGTAGTAAAAGACGACTAAGGGATATAATATGCTGATAACATTTATGTAAGAGAAGAAAAACTAGACATTAAACCCTACGCCAACATGTCTGACCTGCGCCAACATGTCTGACCTGCGCGGCATAGCAGATCAATTTTACCCTCATTGCAGCGGAAGCCCGCACCCAACATTGTGTCTTATATGGACAGAGGTAATATTAATTAAGTAAATATATTGCTATATGTGTTAATGTATCTATGAAGTATACATGTATAACTATATTAATATTTTATATTGATGGAAGTTATTCAGCACTGTCAGAATTCTCAAATGTAAAAGAATTAAGTGGTAACCTTAATTGTCGAGTGTAACATTTGAAATTTCCCAGCATTTGAATTGCGTTGTACAAAAACCCTTGCCCTTCTTAATTATTTGTTTGTAAAGTCCCCAAAACCACAATTCATAATTTTTGTTGCTGTATTATAAAGTAAAAAAATGTAATTCAGCATTTAATGTTGGAATTGTGAAACCTGTGAGTATACAAAATTTATATTCAACCCCACTCAGGTTTATTTGAGCAGTGCATAAAAAGTGTTCAAATGAAAAGAGTTTTTTGAAAATTATTTCAAAAGCATTATATGATCATCATTTCAGCTCATACATGTCCTACTGTTGGCTCGAGCCTTCTCCACAATAAGAGGGAAATTGGCCTAATATATCACACTGGTCAGACATGTTGATATAGGGTTTCATTTCCAGTTTTGGAGTGGTAGGACCACACTGTCGACAGTTATCTGTCTACAGCCGCGGGCCGGTCCGTCCGGGGTAGTACCACATTCTCGCAGAAAATCGACGTCTGAGTAGTAGCAATTTGTTACTGCGCTTTGTTAGGTGAGTGAGAGAGCCGGAAGCCCAACTTTCTGTGGGTGTTTGCGTGTGGAGGGTTTTGGTATCACCGAGCCTCAATGCACGCATTCACACTCCCTTCACTTTCTTCGCGGTAGGCAGCGGCCTTGGAAAGGTCTATGAGCGGCAGCAACACTTACCACCAGGTGTACTGTTTGCTCGTTTACCACCGTTTGCAATAAAAAAAAAAGTTTTCCTTCTCTTGCATAGATGTTATATGCATATTGTATCCCTTATTCGTCTTTTATGACATCCACGCTCAAGATGGAGGGAGTGGTGAATTGTATTCTCAATCCTTCACATATAACATGCATATTTAATTCCTTAGTTATCTTTTACGACACCCACGGGCAAGGAGAGGGGTTGGTGAATTGTAAATGCAAAAATTATTTATAAAAGGTAATTAACCTTCTTGTAACAGACTTGTCTGAGTTTATATTTTTATTGCCAGTTTTTCTTCATTAGAAGTGTAGTTATTGACATATTTAGTCATATGGTTGACATTTGCCTTTTTTTTGTGGCAGGCGTGTGGGGACACATCCTGTCCGGACCATCCTAGGTGAAAGAAGGGTGCCCTACAACCTACTGTGTCATTTCCTCATCATTTAATTAAAAAGGAATATTAATAAGCGATAACTATGATTATAATAAGCAAGAGAGTAATAGACTATGACCATGCTCACAACTTCGTCATCGTCATCATTATCGCAGCCCTCATATGTCCCACTGTTGGGCTCAGGCCTCCTCCATAATGGGAGAGAATTTGACCTACTATACCATGCTGGTCAGACATGTTGATATAGGGTTTTGTCTCGAGTCTTCCTTCTCTTGCACAGATGTTATGTGTATATTATATCCCTTAGTCATCTCTTACGACATCCACAGGCAAGATAGGGAGTGGTGAATTGTATTCTTACTCTGTCACCACACGGAAACGCGATATTAATAAGCGATTAAAAAGCGATATTAATAAGCTATAACTGTGATTATAATAAGCATAGGAGTAAAAGGCTATGACCATGCTCACAACTTATTTATTTTTAATTGTTCTAGTTAAAAATGTCAACAAAGAAGAAAAGTTTGGACTTGTACCTTGCTGAAGTTTATAAACAGTTTATTTCTATTAAAGATGATGACTTT